>BSBN01000703.1:24655000-27280315 GCA_027924645.1 Cunninghamia lanceolata
AAGCTCTTTCAAACACCCAACACAAACACAAAATAGCAGAAATAACACATAGACAACTTTTGCAAATCCACATTCATCAAACAAGAACAAAACATACATAGGTGAGAAAAATGGCCCACTAACCTTTACAAGTTCTATTATGGATGTAGTTGAAGAAGAGCTCCACCCTTAGTCTCCTCCTCCAAGTTCTCCTTCTTTCCACAATAATCCAACCCCCTTACCCTCTCCCTCCTCTCTTCTTTAAAACAAATTCCCTCCATTTTCCCTTATTCCCAAGTGGCTTTAAAAAAACTAAACCCACTCCTTATCCATTATCCCTAGTGGACTTTAAACAATTAACCCCACTCAAGAGGTCCCCCACTATAGCCCTTTTCCAACACATGGAGGAATAAAATATAATAAGTAAAATGGAAATAAAAAGGAAGTGGATGACACACCACCCTTTTTATGGGGAACTCCCACCAAAAGAGAGGCACAAAGAGACAAAGCACTCCATTATTGGTGGATCATGGAGTCATTCCATGACTTGGAAGTGGGCCTGAGTGTGGATTCCACTCATCCTATTATCCCCATGCTTCCAAATTCGTCACTTAACTTCACTGTGAAGTTAAAGTGACCATATGGAGGTCATCCCAAGGTTATCCTAGTCAAAAGGGTCCCTAGACCCATGGGGTATAACCCAGGGTTGATTTGAACCTAGTTAGGACTCCCAGAGTCAAGTAAAAACACAAGAAGAGGGTCTAAAAGAAATAAACTTAAACAAGATTCATAACAACATCTTTTACAAGACATATCACAATACAAGTAAATCAGAGGGTAGACCTAATTCCCTTGACCCCATGCAACATTACAACATTACAACATTACAACATTTCCACTATACACGGAGTTGATCTTAGTTCCTCATGGAACTAGATCGGCTCACAAGGGATACAACATAGGGTGTGGAATGATCTCCTGTATTTGTGGTTTTGTTAGCAATACCTGCACACTCAATCTTGAAGTTAATAACACATAAATATATCATAGCCAAAGCAATTTAAATACAAGCATACCTAAATATTCTATCATATAATCATACTGAAATCATATTAAAGTTCCATTTCTAATATTATCCATTCATCATTCTCTTAAAAGCAACATCTAACTATCATTGCACAATTTGTTTTCTTAAAATTTAATTAGATTTAATAATCAAGATTCCGGGATCAACAGTCCCCCAATCATAAAAGTAATAGCAATAGTACTGTAAATAGTCTCATGAACAGAAGTGAAAAAGGTAGGCCTCACAGAACCTAAATGATCTAATGTTTCTAGTGGTAGCTTCCCAGGAGGTGATTTGGTATTTTTTCGAGGTTGTGACTTGGTGAGCCCTAATTAGGTTTTTGACAGTTGCAGATTGTAGAAAAGGCTGAAAGAGCTACGTTGAATGATAATATCTTGCACCTCAGGATGCATATTTCCAAACCATCTGTTGCACTGAATTCTTGGGTCAAAAGTCTACATACCTATGCATTTTCATGACTCCAGGAGACGATTTGATCAGTTTTTCAAGGCGATTTTGGAGGATACTTGGCTTGTTTTGCTCACAATACAAAATGATAGAAAGAGGATTTCGATAACAACCCATTTCAATTTTTCACTTTAGAAGCACATTAGAGTGGTCCCAGATCAATTCAGGACAAAATTTTGTTTCAAATAGAAAATATTTTTAGCCGAGCCCACAAGGGGACTTGACTTGTGTCACACTATTGTTGTTTGTGGGGCAATGAACTGAATAGAATCTACTTTGGAGGTTGTGGAAATTTGTAGGCCTTGTGTGAAATAGGACTCTGATGGAAGGATATATGCAATCAACTATTATTTGAAGTTACTTATGAGGTTGTGCCATATTTATGATTACAATCTACACTCTGCATTTGGTAATTAGTTTCTGGTTTTAAAGCCTCTTCTAGCCCAAGCTATGAATAAAATAAGGAAGTCAAATCCTGCACTGTATGTATTAAGGAAGCAAATAAGAAAAGGTCTACAACTTTACTCTTCCACGCCAACAGAACCATACTTGTCATCTCAAAATAATGGAGCAATGTGCAAATCGTGAAGTACTTCAATTCAGCTATGGCAACTCATTTTATCCATCGAATTTTTCCTATCAGAGAGATTATAGGTGAAAAATGGCTAGAAAGAAGATCATAGATTATGATTCCAAGTGCCTATTGAAAGAACATTTGAAGAGGCTTGCTTCTATTCAGCTTGATATAAAATCAGCCCAGGTTATAGGGTCAACAAATCTGAATGAGTTGGAAGACAGTGAGTCATGGTTGTTGGCATCTAGATTGGTTGCAAAACCAGATATGTTGTTTGGAAAGTGAAGAGTGGTATGGCTGCCCTAAATTTGGATTTAGCACAAGCTATAACATTTGTCAAAGAATGCCTAGGAAAGGAGATTGAGATGGGTGGTGCAAGGGGCCCAATCACAACTTTTATATTAGAGCCTTTCATTCCTCATGACGAGGAGTATTATCTTTCCATTATTTCAGAACATCTTGGTTGCACAATAAGTTTTTCTGCATGTGGAGGCATTGAGATTGAAGAAAATTGGGATAAGGTCAAGGCAATATTTGTTCCAACAGAAAAGTATTTAACATCGGAGCTTTGTGCTCCTTTAATCGCAACACTCCCATTGGAGATTCATGGGAAAATTGAGACTTTCATTACAGGTGTTTACAAAGATTTTCTTGATTTGGAATTCTTAGAGATGAATCCATTCACATTTGTTGATGGAAATCCTTACCCCTTGGATGTGAGAGGAAAATTGGATGATACTGTTGCTTTTAAGAACTTCCAAAAGTGGGGCAATATTGAATTCCCAATGCCTTTTGGTTGAGTCATGAGCCCTGCAGAAGATTTGGTTCACAACATGGATGAAGAGACAAGTGCTTCCTTGAAGTTCACAATTTTAAATCCAAGAGGGTGTATCTGGACAATGGTTGCTGGAGGAGGAGCTAGTGTGATATATGTTGATACCATTGGAGATTTAGGCTTTGCAAGTGAACTTGTAAATTATGCAGAATATAGTGGGGCTCCAAATGAAGGAGAGGATCTTCTCAGGTAGTATATTTCGAGGAATAATAAAGATTTTTAGTTGGCTTATTGATAAAATGAATAAGCTTTCTAAAAAATTCTATACCTTCTTCAGAAAGTCTCAGTCAAGTTAGGCCAAGTTTCTGTGAAGAAAGTTGTAGGGAATGTCATGGCAAATGCTCACAATATAGAGAAAAGAGGAATGCCAAACCTCCATGAAGCTTTAGCGGAGAGTGTTTGTAGCGAACAAAATGAGAAAGTCTCTGAAGAAAATATCCTTGTGAAGAAATTGTTGCAAGTATGTGCCTAATCGGTGTTGTCATTGATATCAACATATCTTTGTTGTCATTGGTGTCAACTATGTGCTATTCCATTACTTGTTTAGAATCTTTGTATGTTGAGGATATTGAGAAAATTGGCCCTTCCAGAAGAAGCAAGTGAGTTACAGTGAAGTGCAGTATAGATAATGAGTTGTATGGTGAAGAACAGTCTGGTAGATTACTCTGCATTTCTCACTGCTTGAATATCTTGGTCTACAGATTGAAATTTATTTAAAGGGATGTCTGAAGATGCTAAATCCTGAGTTTGAGCCTCCGATGTGAAGTTTTGAGAAAGTTACATTCACCAGAGTAAAACCTGCTCTTTCTGATTATTCTCTAGTGACAGGGAGAAAGTGTTTTTCTCTGCATTCCTCCACAATAAAGTATTTTGCTCTGCGGTTTTAAAGGGAAGTCTGGGATGATGATAAGTGCCTACAATTGCAGTGGTTCATGTTTTGGTGGTCCACAGGCTATCTTTCTTTTATGTTAGTTGAAGACAATGAAGTTCATGTGTTCTGGTGAGAAGATTCCTATGGCTAAAGTGGTTAAGGTTCATGCAGTTGCTCCTGATGATTATAATGTGCTTGTAGATGTCTCCTAATCATGTTCCTATCTGGATATTGGTCCGCATTAAGGAATTGAGATCGTGTTTGAAGATTGTTCCCAGATAATGTAGCGTGTAACTAGTCTTAGACGACATGGTTAATTCTAGTAATTGCAGAGATTCATTGAAGATTGTGGAAGCATGTTGTGGCATGGAAGATTGTGTTTGAGTCCCAGCCAAGGCATGGCATGATTCGCATACATCTTTACTTCATTTCCTTTGCATAATGTTGTAATAGGTCAGGACCTATTTTGTAAATATTTGTAATGCCGACCTTGGAGATTGTTCTAATGGTTGATGATTGTAATGCCAACCTTGATGATCATTCCAAGGTTGATGAAGTGTATAAATACTTGTAATTGAGTTGTGGAAAAGGTGTCCTTGTGCAAAATTGGGAAGATAAGGAAAATGGGAAGATAAGGAAAAGGGTGAGGAGATAAGGCAGAACAGAGCAAAGGAACTATTGTACTTCAATGTACTAATCTCATACATGAAGAAGATGGTGATTTTGGCAGTGAGCCGCCAGTAGGGTTTAGTAGCCCTCAAGGTTTAACAACCCTTATTGTAATCTTTCTAGGTTCAGGGTTGAGGCAGTGAGCCTGCTAGACCTAGTTGTACTTCATGACAGTGAGCCAGTATGTTATGGGCCCGTGGAGTGACCAAGCCTGAACATCATTTTTCAAAGATTGCAATATATTTTGAGAGCTAATCCTCTCCGTGGTTTTTCCCCACCTTGGGGTTTTCCACAAAAATCTGGTGTGTCTTGTGTATAATGTTGCATCTGTGTTTAAGTTTCTGATTTCATGCATTCATTGTTAAATCATAATAATTGCGGATAAGTTATTAATGTGTAAGTGAAGAAGTGTTTAAGTTTTTGTGACAATTGATTCACCCCCTCTCTTAGTTGTCTGGCGGATTTCAACATAAATCTAATGTTTTTGCAGTGGATTCTTTATCAAGAGAAATCGTCATTACAAATGATGGAGGAGTTCATGACGACAAAGAAGATCTGAGGGACAATAATGCTAAAAAGGATGTAGTTAGGAAATCCTAATATCAGGCAATCAGAATGACTAAAAATGAGTCTCCGATCTACCGAATGACGTGGGCCCCAAGCTATAATTAATAAATAGTGCTGAGATAAAAGGGGTATGAAGTATAAAAATGAATATCATGGAGACTTTTGGATATCAGAGAGAGTATGTTTATGGTCTCTTCGAAAACCCGATGGAAGCATTAAATATGACAAAACAAATTCGCAAGTATTAGATTTAACATAAATTGGGTGCATGGATAAAATGCCTAAATTAAATAAGCAAAGTAAAAAAATTATTTTGTGTGGTGATAATATAAAATAAAGTTGGAAAATATTCTCGCCAACATGTGAAATATTTTCACCAAGAAAGTTATAAAGTGGGTAAATATTTTGCTCAAGGAGCATGGTGATAGTGCATACAAGTAAAAAGTGAAGTGAAAAACTCCAACAAATGATGGATAATAATAATTATTAAGATTAATTTGCATGGGAATACAAAGCTCAAAGAGGTTAAAACATTTTGATCTATTGAAGATGATTTATTAAGTGAAGAGTTGCACAGAAGGGTCATAACCCTAAAAATATAAAATATTATCAAGATGCAAATCAGTAGAAGAAAGAATATCAACGGTAAGAAGCAGCAGTAGTAGCAATTAGTAGATTAGGCAAATAGTTAAAAATGAAGACATTGTAATAAATTTTGAAGCAATGCAATGGAAGGAATATTATAATCTGGTGTTTCAACCTCTGGTATTCAATTATTTGTTGATGTTCACTCATATGTGTTATAAGTGCTATCTCCATAATGGTTTTCCTTTGTTATTTAAATTGAATATATCAAGGATGTGTTTAATTTATCAGGGCACATTTATTGCACTCGTGTGATCTGTTTGATTGGTTTCTGTGAGAAGTTGATTTAAATCATTCTAGGTGACTTATATTTATTGGTCTCTGCCAGGAGTTAAAACCCTTTGAATGAATCATCTTGGTTGGTTTCCTTCACACCAGAATTAAAATCCTTTCAATTAATCATAGTAACCTAGGAAAATATCATTGGGATTGATAAGAAGAGCCTCATAACCAATATTTTTGCACATTTATACAAGGTATAAACACTTGAAAGTGCCAAATAATTAGAGTTAAACCAAGAGGGAGGATACACCTATCATACACATCCTAACTCCGTTGCCCCAAAATAGATAAAGCACTGGTCATATTCACCATAAAATAATATTTTACAAAACTTTATTCACATATTCAAAATCTCAACTTTAGTATTAGGGAGAACTTCAGCCTTATATCCATCTCACATCTATATGCCATTGTGAGTAGATCATTAAGGTCATACTAATCTGCACTAACCATTAAGGTACACTCGCCTAGGTCTAGCAAAACCTAAAGAGAAGGGGTTTTTAATTATATCAGCCATGTTCCAGTTAGCCAAAAATGTTAAGAGAGCTTGGCAACCTCTTAGGGTTTATAACTTGCATTTTTGAGACCTAATAGAATGTTCCCAACTGCCACGAATTCTGAGAACTGCTCCATCAAAGTTTGGCAGTTTTTGCTCTTAGGATCTTAAGTGACTTTACCAGTAGCCTACTGCCTCAAATGATTGGGATGCTTAACACATGAAATGAGATGTCCCCTAACATTTACCTGCCCACCCCGATGCATTAGCATAGTTGGTTCAGCCTCATAAGCTATGGAATGCAAAATGTCACTTCTAGCACCTTTCCACTACAAGAAACTGAAGCATCTTGCAAGAATGCATTTGATTTCGTCATGGTCAAACAGACTGGAGTTGACCAAAACTGAGATATGTTATTGTGGATGGACCCCATATGCACCTGTAGGTCCAAACAGAACATTCCTAGTTGCCACAAATTATGAGAACTACTCCATCATAGTTTGGCAGTTTTTTGGTCTTAGGGATCCTAAGGGACTTTGCCGGTAGCCTGCTGTCACGAATGACTGGGATGCTTGGCACACAAAATGAGACCCCCCCTAGCATTTACCCGCCCACCCTGACGCGTTGGTGCAGTCGGTTCAACCCCACAAGCTATGAAATGCAAAATGTCACTCCTAGCACCTTTCCACTGCATGAAACTAAAGCATTTTGCAAGAATGCATTTGATTTTGACACAATCAAATGGATTTTAGTTGACCAAAAATGAGAGAGGTTATTGTGGATGGACCCCATGTGCACCTATACGTCCAAATGGAACGTTCTTAGCTTCCACGAATTCTAAGAACTGCTCTGTCATAGTTTGGCAATTTTTTGGTCTTAGGGATGTTAGGGGACTTTGCCAGTAGCATGTTGTCCCAAAGGACTGGGATGCTTGGCACACAAAACAAGACCTCCCTATCATTTACCCGCCCACCCCAATGCATTGGCATAGTTGGTTTGGCCCCACGAGCTATGGAATGCAAAATGTCACTTCTAGCACCTTTCCACTGCAATACACATGTAATGAAACTTCAATACATGTGTATGGACAAGGTGTTGAGGACACATATTTCATCCATTTGCTTTATAAATGACAACCAACTTACCCTTCAGAAGCTTGTGCATGGAGTTTTTGAATGTCATAAGCTTTTTGGCAAATTTTTGAGGGTTATGAGCATTGAAAAATGAGATTTTTTTTTTCATTTTGAGCACCAACCTACCTTCCTTACAGATACAAAGTCTTAACATTTTCTTCTTTGATCAAAATGTGGTTGTTTTTCATATTGAAGGCATTCTTATAGAGAAAAATCAGAAATTCCTTGCCTAAATTAGCATTTTCAGCCTAGGGCTTGATAGTTTATGGTAGTGGAAAGAGTTTGGAGGCCCCCATGGTGTTGGATGTTCATCGTTTATAGATCATGTATGATTTAAATGAAGAATTTCAACTGGGAGTTAGATCTAATTGCATAAACTAATGGATAGGGATTTGATTTGATTCATTTGTATGAGTACAATCTAGTTTGATCATTGTACTTATGTAATAGGGCTGATATTTTGATCTTATTTGGGATGCAGGGATATGGAGATCAAGGTCTTATTGCATTCAAGGAATTGCCTACAGGGCTGTATACAAGTTCATCACACATGATTCACATATCTAGAGTCATTATTGACAATCAATTGTTCATATGCAAGGCATTATCTTTGATTGGACTGTCATATTCCCCTGCTGTTACAACCTATTAAGATTATAACAAAACTCATTAGGAACCCAATGAATTCACTATTCCATCTAGGGTGATCATGGCTAAAATAGGGATTGTAATTTTACATGAATAGTAGGTTAAGAAAACCCCATACATATTATATCAAAGGGAGAATGTTACAACAGTCTTGAGTGTAGAAATGTAATTATCTTGAGGCAGCCATCTCCTAACACTGTTGCAACATGTTACAAATGGGTTTAATTCATTAATTGTGTCTATTCTTTAATTCATTAATTGTGTCTATTCTTTGTTGTGAAGTAAATACAATTGACACGTGTAAAGATAAATTCCACAACCTTTGCTAGCATCCTCCCTATCTCTACCAAAGTAGGATTTTTGGAACAACGTATGGACAACCATCAAAGCATTAAGGATATAGGAATTTTGTCACATGTTGTAATTGAAGCTACCCTTGTAGACATGTATGCAAAGTGTGGAAGCATAGACAAGGCACGTGGACTGTTTGATAGAACACATGATTTTTGGCTTTCATTATGGTTTATCTTACTACTCATTCTTGGTGTGTACTTCACTTGAAGTTATCATGAATATGTTTGAGGGCTTGTATTCTTCATGGTGAAGGCTTGTTTGTGATGAATTTTGTGTAATATTGAGTCTTCTAGTTGTTTCTTCTCTTTGGGTACTATGACCTTATTACATGGTTGGATTCAAGTGGGTTCTTAAGTGTCACTTCTTTGGGTTGATTGTGTTTTACAATAGTGGTAAGGGTTTGTGAAGGTGTTTTTGAAGTTGACTGTGATGAATATTATGTAGGTTTTATTTTGAATGGTGGAAAAGGGTTTGGTTTCTCAAGAAGTATTATACATTTGGACTTTATCTTATGAGCATTATGGTGAAGGTCAATGGCATTGTGTTAGTTATAGTGACAAACCCTAGAGGCTTGTGTAGTGTAATATAACTATACTCAACTTCTCTCTCTCGTGTGGAGTATAAAGTTAGAATATAAATATAAAATACCAATCTTGGGTTAAAAAACTCATGGTGGGATCAACTTGTCCCTACACCCTTTATTAATGTGCTCAGAATGAATTTGTAGATGATGGTAAAGAAAAAAGTAGAGCGCCTTTTAAAATGACTAGTTTTCTCTTGAATATTGTTGTGGTTGCTAGTTCCATGTGTATAACTTCTAATTGATAAGATGTATTATTAGTAGCCCTTAAGAACAAAGTAAAAATGCTTTACTTTGATTGAATATGTGGATAGCAATTATGTATGTGCATATGAGAAAAATGTTACCTTAAAAGAATTTGAAATATTTGCAAGGGCTATAGGATAGACCTATGGCTTTATTGTAACTCTAAAATGATTTTTAAGGAAAGCCTTATTTATGGAATTGTTATTGTGTATATTTTTGCAATAATTAAGATTGAAGTATATATATTGCAATAATTACAAGATATGCAAAAATGGATTTGTTGATAAGGATTTACAAACTTTCAAGCAAATACGATTGGCAGGTGTAAATCCAAATCCCACAACCTTAACCAACATCCTCTCTACCTATGCCAAAAGGGGATCTTTGGAACACGGTATGGACATCCATCAAAGCATAAAGGATATCGGAATTTTGTCAAATCTATTGTAGTTGCAACTACCCTAGTAGACATGTATGCAAAGTGTTGAAGCATAGACAAGGCACGTGAACTGTTTGACAAAACACCTCAAAGAGTGCCATCTCATGGAATGCAATAATTGCAAGATATGTAGAAAATGGATTTGTTAATAAGGCTTTAGAAACTTTCAAGCAAATGAAATTAAGAGGTGTAAAGCCAAAATGCAATATTTGGAACATGGTATGGACATCCATCAAAGCATAAAGGATATGGGAATTTTGTCAGATCTTGTAGTTGCAACTATCCTAGTAGAAATGTATGCAAAGTGTGGAAACACAAACAAGATATGTGAATTATTGACATGATGCCTCAATGAAATTCCATCTCATGGAATGCAATGATTGCAATAAATGCAAAAAATGGATTTTTTTGATAACACTTTATAAACTTTCAAGAAAATACAATTGGCGGGTGTAAGGCCGAATTCCACAACCTTAGCTAGTATCCTCCTTGCCTATGACAAAATGGGATCTTTGGAACATGGTATGGACATCCATCAAAGCATAAACAATATGGAAATTTTGTTAGATGTTGTAGTTGCAACTACCCTCAGAGACATGCATGCAAAGTGTGGAAGCATAGACAACACACATGAACTGTTTGGCATGATGCCTCAAAGAAATGCCGTCACATGGAATGCAATGATTGCAAGATATGAAAAAAATGGATTTTTTGATAAGGCTTTAGAAACTTTCAAGCAAATGCAATTGGTGGGTGTAAAGACAAATTCTACAACCTTAGCCAACATCCTCCCTTCATATGCCAAAAGAGGATCTTTGGAACATGGTATGGACATCCATCAAAGCATAAAGGATATGGGAATTTTGTCAGATCTTGTAGTTGCAACTACCCTAGTAGACATGTATGCAAAGTGTGGAAGCATAGACAAGGTACGTGAACTGTTTGACATGATGCCTCAATGAAATGTCATCACATGGAATGCAATGATTACAAGATATGAAAAAATGGATTTTTTGATAAGGCTTTAGAAAATTTCAAGCAAATGCAATTGGCGGGTGTAAAGACAAATTCCACAACCTTAGCCAACATCCTCCCTTCATATGCCAAAATAGGATCTTTGGAACATGGTTTGGACATCTATCAAAGAATAAAGGATATGGGAATTTTGTCAGAACTTGTAATTGTAACTATCCTAGTAGACATGTATGCAAAGTGTGGAAGCATAGACAAGGTACGTGAACTGTTTGGCATGATGCCTCAAAGAAATGTCACCTCATGGAATGCAATGATTGCAAGATATGAAAAAAATGCATTTTTTGATAAGGCTTTAGAAACTTTCAAGAAAATGCAATTGGTAGGTGTAAAGACAAATTCCACAACCTTAGCCAACATCCTCCCTTCATATACCAAAATGGGATATTTGGAACATGGTATGGACATCCATCAAAACATAAAGGATATGGGAATTTTGTCAAATCTTGTAGTTGCAACTACCCTAGCAGACATGCATGCAAAGTGTGGAAGCATAGACAAGGTACGTGAACTGTTTGACATGATGCCTCAATGAAATGCCATTTGATGGAATGCAATGACTACAAGATATGCAAAAAAAGAATTTTTTTGATAAGGCTTTATAAACTTTCAAGAAAATACAATTGGCGAACCTTAGCCAGTATCCTCCTTGCCTATGCCAAAATGGACATCCATCAAAGGATATAAGATATGTTAATTATGTTAGATGTTGTAGTTGCAACTGCCCTCAGAGACATGTATGCAAAGTGTGGAAGCATAGACAAGGCACGTGAACTATTTGGCATGATGCCTCAAAGAAATCTCACCTCATGGAATGCAATGATTGCAAGATATGAACAAAATGGATTTTTTGGTAAGGCTTTAGAAACTTTCAAGCAAATGCAATTGGTGGGTGTAAAGCCAAATTCCAAAACCTTAGAAATGGTATCTTTGGAACACGGTATAGACATCCATCAAAGCATAAAGGATATAGGAATTTTGTCAAATTTTGTAGTTGCAACTACCCTGCAAGACATGTATGCAAAGTGTGGAAGCATATACAAGGAACGTTAACTATTTGACATGATGCCTCAAAGAAATGTTGTCTCATGGAATGCAATGATTGCAAGATATACACGAAATGGATTTTTCATAAGGCTTTAGAAACTTTCAAGAAAATACACAAAACAAACTTTCAACCAAATGGAATTGGCACGTCTAAAACCAAATTGTACAACCTTATCCAACATCCTCCTTGCCTATGCCAAAATGAGATCTAGAGAACATGGTGTGGACAACCATCAAAGCATAAATAATATAGGAATTTTGTCACATATTGTCTTTGTAGTTGCCCTTGTAGACATGTATGGAAAGTATGGAAGCATAGACAAGGCACATGAACTATTTGACAGGATGCCTCAAAGAAATGCATAGTCTCATGGAATGCAATGTATGCACAAAATAGATTATTTGAAAATGATTTATAAAATTTCAAGAAAATGCAATTGGCAGGTGTATAACCAAATTCCTGTAACAATAATTGATCATCATATTAAATATTTAATATAAACTGTCATATACATAATGTCATGAACATAACATCTAGTTTATATATAAAGCCATATAGGCATGTCCAAATAAAACCATACAGGCATATACAAAAATATACATCAGTAACATACAAAAGTATGTATACAAAGCCATCTAGGCATAAAAAATGTCCCAAAATCTAGTTTCCTATGGACTTTCATCAAATAATCGGTGACCCTTGCTTGGCCATGAAGATGGAGAGCTAATCAGTGACTCATCCTCTCTCTCCCATTGAGTAGACCTCCTTGATAGAGCTTTTTACAGCTCCACCTGTTAATACAATCAAACAATATGCACATTAATATATAAAACATGAAATATATAACATCACATATGTAATCAATCACTTATCGTTACCCGATGATCACTCTCGATCATCTTTTCTCTCTCTTCAACCGTAGTTGGACGGGTTGGAGTTGTGACCTCCTATGAGAAGTATCAAGAAGCAAAATTAACTAAACATAAATATCATTTATGTACATCAAATGACATGAGATAAAACAAGAAATATAAAATGACATTTTCATGTTATTGGCTCATACCTCGGTCACAGGATTTGAAGACAACATGGCTAAAACAATGCTTGCTTGCGCTGACTCACAAAGATGAGGAGGAGTCTCCATATTTAGCATCTGAAAATAGAGTTCAAGGTTATTCAACCAAAATAGATACATAACATTATTTAAATGCATAATGATTACAAATGGTTAAATTTACCTCCGTATAAGTGGTTTTGCGTCCAGGGACCAAGGAAACCGTGGAGGTGATGGTGAAGCTCCCTGTTGAAATCATCAAATTGTCACTAAATAATATTACCATTGATATATGTACAATATTCATGATCATGTGATAAATTACATACATGTTGACTTGACCTCCTCTCATAACCTACCAATGGACGACTAACAGAGGCAGGATGAAGACTCTGACCCTAGAATTTCATTGGCCAAACAATTACATACATTAATTTTGACTTATAATATAGATAGTCATATAAAATTAATTACAAATTTTAACTAAGAATATATTAAATTAAGATGAAACTTGTAAAAAATTACCTGAGAGTCAATACCAAATATACATTGTAAGACATCATCTATGAGAACAATATCATCCAATATGGATATGTCCATCATTGGATGCTGCCCCTGCGTCGCAACATCTTGCCAAGAGTCCTGCCATGAGTCTTGCGTCCCATAATCACACAGGTTCCCACATGAACTGCACAAATGTGGGGACAAATGACACCTGCTGCACTCACCCTCATTGGCATGGGTGAGATCATCATTGTGCTATGCTAGAGACTACGTGAGAGCACTCAATGAATGTAGTGTCTCCACCTCAACACTCTCCTTCAAAGTTGAAGGGAGTGACACACGTTCTAGCCTCAACAAGAGTCTAGGTACATGGTTTTGGTCTCGTTGAGCCCCCTCTCTATCTTGTGCAGAGTCACCACCTCTTCCCTAAAACTCTCGAATGTCAAAATAATTAGGAATCTTCTTGAGGATGAACTCGTAATGGAGTTTCCTCAAGAAATATTGTGGCACCTCATTGTTGTTGCATGGACGCTCGTCAAACACCATGTACCATCTATCCCAAACGTTTTGGGATATATCTTGATTCCTACACCAATGCATAGGGAAGTGTTTGCAAGTCTCTTCTAATCTTTGGCTAGTTTTAGGATTAATAAAGTGTGAACATAATGTAGATTTTGTAATTTTTTCATTCTTTACTTGTTCATAAGACAATTTGTCGGCACAGTATTGCCAACACCTCTCCCTATAGTCATGAAATTTGGTGATTTGTTTTGTCACCAATTCGGTGAGAGAAACAATCATCTCTAATGACTTCGCAAGCACTCTCCTACAATTGGTGCTTACACTTGGATTGTTTAACATTTCAATTAGGGTTTGAAGATGTTTTTTATTTTCTTCGATTTGCCCTAAATAGTTTTCTTGAGTATCTCTTTCATGGCGAGGATGTGAAGGTGAGGGGTTTGAGGGTTTTCGAGGTTGTTTTGACCCTCCTCAGCTGGATTTGTGTTTTGTCCTGCCTTATTAACTGTAAATTCAATATAAAAAACTAATCAAACATTACAAAACTCAAAAATTCTTTTCAAACTCACAAAAATTAATCAAAGCCTACCTTATTTAGTCCCTAGACACTCTACATTTGCTTCATGATCTCTTCTTGAGTGGGTTTGACAAGGTGGCAGCATGAAAACGTCGATCTCTCTTTGCACTTGCTTGATTTGGCCTTCATTGAATGCACTCGTGCTGTCACTGATTTTTTCTCTCCAAACTCTATTTTTGGCCGTGGGTATGAGGAAATGCGTATTTTTTTTACTTTTAAGTAGAGTAAAATGTGAGCGCATTATAACACGCTCGCGTTTTCCTTTGCATGGGACCAAAAATTCGTGTGGCAAATTTTTGGTCCCACAACTCCATGCATACACCCATGGTTCATTTGTTGTTATTGATAACTAAAAGCATTGAGTCTTTTCCTTTCAAAGTCAGATCTTTTTTCGATGCATCACCATAGTTTAGATTCTATTTATGGTGTTTATATTTAGTATTTCTTTCTCTTTTCACATATTGAAGATTTAGGGAAGAGTTGACTTCTATAAAATCTAGAGGTTATCTCATAAATCAAGTCCCACATTTTGTGATTTGCCATTGTTGTTGGTTATATGAAAATTTAATCATCAACAGTTTTTGGCACACTTGGTGGGACTTCTTTAGTTGCTTGGTTAGAGGTCTGATTGCATGAGCCAAGGACGTACAATGAGGACTAATTCAACCAGTAACCTGGGACTTCTAGTTCCACCATTGGTGACTATTACTTGAAGGACAACCGGAGCAGGCACATCGACAATACATATGGCTGCACTAGCACCCCCTAGAAATTTTGTCAATTGGAATAATGGGAGCCCACTTATTCCCCCAACAACCCCAGATACATGGGATCCTATCCTGACCAATGCTTAGAGGCACTCCAAAAACTCACAGGAGAAGATTTTAAGACTCCAATTGAGCATTTGCAAGATGTGGCAGATGTATTCACTGTGTATCATGTGACAGAGCAGAATGTGGCTTTGCAATTACTAGCTGCATCTTTTAAGGGAAAAACTCTAGATTGGTATTGGTCTCTCCAGCCGAATTCTATCAGCACCTGGGATCAATTGGGAGACCTATTTTTTAACAGATTCAATGAGAAGATAAACATGTCATCCCTGTTGCAACAATTGATTACTACAAGAAGAGCACTCCAGGAGGCTATAATGGATTTCAACATGAGATTCCAAAAGACATGGCAAAGGATTCCAGTGGCGGCCTAACCCCCAGTAGGTATTGATGGTGACAGGTTGTCATTGATGACAAAAAGGTGTGTCTTGCAGATGCAGAGAATGGCTCTATACTTCACAGGTTTGTTCTTGCATTATCAGGAGTACATCATCTTGTGTGTTGTTGCAGGAGTGCATCATCAGGAAGTTGCAGGAATACATCATCAAGAGTACATCATCTTATGTGTTGTGAATATAATGATAAGATTCATTACTCAGGGTGATACAGATGACATATAGTATTCAGTGGCTAGGTCATTTGATTATGATTCAGTATTCAGTTTGTGAAATGATTATGATGCAATTCATATGGTTGAGATGTAATTTATATGTGTCCTCAGTTTTTCATGTTGTGTGGATGGTGTTGGTTATACATTGGGATCCTATTTATAGTTCACTCATTCAGGATAAGTGTGTTGATCGTATCTATAAGTGTATATAGTGTGGTATCTTCAAGGATGTAGCAGGAATCAAGTTGTTTGATGGAGAATGTCATGCTTATCTCAAATTGCTTCACTATATTGTCTTCAAATCATAATCAGGAGTTTGGTCTTATATCAGTACTATCTTGGGATTATCTCAGATTGCATCAGTAACTTCAGTAGGTTCTTGCAGAGTTGATCATCATGAGTGGATGACAAGATGGTGTTACATGTTATTTCATATCAAATGTTCAATTTGGAGTGCTTTCTAATTTATGGTGGTAAAGGTGTTCAGAAATTTTTGATAGAATTAAAGGTTTGAGACTACCTAAAGATTTGATCTATCATCTAAAAATTCTAAGTTGGTTTTGATCCTAAGTCCCTAAAGTTTATAATCAGATGTTGACCTGTTATTACAGGTCAGTCACTTAAAAAGTGACCTGTTGAAGGGATCCTTACACATTAAACTTGTTGGCCCTCTCTTTCCTTCCACCGATGTGATCGGTTCCCACAAAAGTGTGATGAGCGCCAATATTATATCAACGGCTGTTTGAAAGTTGAAATGGGCGGGTTTACAATGAGTTTGAATTCAAACTATCACCGCCAAAAAGACTAAGAGGAGCCCACCCGATCCATTAAAGAAAAATACTATTAAATTTTGTGAGAAATTTAGAAAGTCATGAAACCTGATCTCCAAGCCTTTTATGGCTTTAAATTTTTTTTTAGAAACTTTCTTTATTTTCTAAAGTGGTCGGTCCATACCATTTAGAATTTTAAATGGAGATTTTTTTTTAAAAAAGAAAGATATAAATTTCTTTCTTTATGGTGAGAAGATATTT
Source organism: Cunninghamia lanceolata (assembly GCA_027924645.1). Taxonomy (NCBI): domain Eukaryota; kingdom Viridiplantae; phylum Streptophyta; class Pinopsida; order Cupressales; family Cupressaceae; genus Cunninghamia; species Cunninghamia lanceolata. The sequence continues at coordinate 24,672,058 of BSBN01000703.1, forward strand.
TTAAAATTAGAAATTTTTAATCTATAAACTCCAAGAGATGATTTTAAGGATTTTTTTTGAAGGCAAATATTGATGGAGATTTGGAGATTTTTTTTCAAAATTGAAGTATATCTTGAGACATTGGCTAGGATTTTTTTTAAGAAGTTCTTTGCAGAGAAAATGAGATTTATTGAAGATGAAAATGTGGATTTGGTTTTTGTCTGAGGAGAAATTAATTTTTGTTGCAGAGTGGATAAAGATTTTTTATTTTGCAGGAGATTATTTTTGAAGAAGAATTTGAAGAGGATAATAAAAATTTGTTTGAAGAAATTTGCAAGGGTTTTGTATTTTGAGAATATGAAACATCATGCAGGGATCGAAATGAGAAGATGAAAAGGTTTTAATGGAGATAATTTGTCTTGTTGAAGATTTATTATGAGAGAATGTTTTTGCAGGAATATGAATCAAAAATTGAAGAGTTTATTTGCAGGAGAAAAGCAAATGTGTTTTTGCAGAGAAGTGAAATTTCAAAAGTCTTGTTGCGAAATTTATGTGATCTGAAGGAGAAATTTATGAAGGAATGTGAAAGGTTCCAAGGCAGTGAAAAGACATTCAACTTGTATAAATTTTGTTTCCAGGTGCATTGATGTTGGAATTAAGAAGTATAGAGATGAAACATATAGTGTTGTGAAGTGTTGGATTAGAATACACATTTGATATGCAGTGTTGTTAGAATGCAGTGTTGATTGGATCAGAATAAAGGATTGTTGAGATGTCAGATTGAATAGAATGGGTATTTGACAGACATATATTTATATTGAATGGAAACAGAGTATCCCTCTGATTTGGTTTATAACTTCTATTGGTGATTTGGTTTGCCAGTGAGGCATTGTATTAGCCAGTGAGGCTTATAGGTCAGTGTGACCTTAATATTTGTCAGTGAGACAATTTGTATTGCCAGTGAGGCATGTTTTTCAGTTAAGCCAGTGAGGCAATTCTGGAGTGGTTTTTCTACCCTGATGGGTTTTCCACTCGTGCATATCTTATGTTATGATTCATATTGATCTTCCTTGTGTGTGTTTAATTTACTTATGAAGTTTTATTCTCTTTCTGCATTCATAGTCATGTGCATATGTATTTGACAAATCAGAGGTATCATTCATTCCTTGTGCTCAGAAAGTTAAAGTTTGAAAAAGATTAAAGAATTTACACAACACTGATTCACCCCCCCTCTCAGTGTTGTCCTTAACTCCTACAGGTATGGCAATTGTCTTCTATTTAAAGGCCTTTAATTCAAATATAGTAGTTATGATTCAATCATTGGGAGGACAAACTCTTCCAGTTGCCTATGATTTAGCTATAAGAGATGAGAATAGTTTGATAGATGTTAGGAAACTTCCTCTAAGACCCCTTATGCTCGTATTCCCTGAGTTGTCAATACCTGCCCAAGTAGAAGTTCCTAACCCGCTATGGTCTATCCCTTCCATGTATATATATCCTACATCTCAAGCCCCAACAACCCTAGTATCAATGCCTCAGGCATCTAAAATGGATGATATGAAGAATATCCTGTGAAGTTTTTCAAATGAAATTATAAACCTGAAAAGGCAAAAAGCCACTTATCCAAGGCCCCCTTACCAAGGTTTCCAAGGAGCCAAACCTCCTTACTAATCCAATCAAATCAAATTGTCTCGGTTCCAACACCATTGCAAACTATTGCACCTAACTCTCATCAAGAATTAGTCGTAGGTCAGAACAACTTGGCAGAGGAATCAAATGCTTGGTGTTTTCCTTGCAATAACACTCATACGCCCAAAGATTGCCCTAGGGGAAATTTGTAGCAAAAAGTGACAGAGTAGAGAAGACAAGCAATGCAAACAGAAATGCAACCGGTACAATATCAATACCAATCACCCAACATGCAAAATGCGGTCCTAGTAGCTCAGATGCAAGGAATGTCTATAGAGAAAGAGGTAGAAATCACTCTGGAACACACACTCTTTTCATGGGTGGAAGAATAAGAGATGGCGTTTACAAATGAGGCTTCCACTTCAAAGGTCCCATAAGTACAATCTAACTACTATACTTGGTCTAAAAGGAAGATCGTTGAGGTTCCAGAAAACACACCTCGTCCTAAAGTTACATTCAGAAAGAGTCCAGTGATTCAGGACACTCACTCACAAATGCCAAAGCAAGATGTTGCTACAACAACGTCGAGTAATGGTGTTATAAATCAATTAGCTGAAAGGATGAAATATCATGGGTATCTCTAGAGATCACAATTGCTGGGTCCATTGAATATAGTGGAGCAATTGAAGAGGGCACGTGCTAATGTTTCACTATGGGATGTTTTATCCATCCCAAAACAAAAGACTTTGCTTCAAGAAGCACTAAATGAGCAGAAAAAACCAGTGACCACAATTCATGTAGGAAGTATTGGTAAAAATAAAGGATTGACCGAAGAACAACCAAGGACTTTTTAGCCAAATTTGATAGCTTCTTTGGTGATTTCAAAGGTGGAAGAAGGTAAAACTAAACCTACTCCCTTTTATTTGACACTCATAGTAGGGAAGAAATTACTGCACAATTCTATGATAGACTCAGGCGCAAGCACCACTGTGATGCCTAAACAAATAGCGGATGTTGTTCAAATAAAGTATGAACCCATGGAAAAGGGGTGATGCAATTAGATGGTAAGAAGGTACAAATAGTAGGATTCCTCAAGGAACTTCCACTTGCATTAGATGCATGCCCAAATATCACTGTGCTACAAGAGGTTTTTGTAATAGATATTCCCACGATCTTTGGCTTATATTTATCTAGAGATTTTACAACCAAAATTAGGGGTTATCTTTCTTTAGATTGGTCCCATCTAATTCTAAGAACCAAATATGGTTCCAAGATGAAAGTGTTATTGGAAGCATTACATAAAGACCATATTACTAAAGAAGTGATGGCAAATTTTGAAGTGAGACATGTTGTGATCACTTAAGATGAGAGGCTCAATATGGAAATGTTTGATGAGGAGGATGTACTAAGTGGCATAAATGAAGAGGAAGAGGTGCTTCTATTGGAAGCTATACAAAATGATCCTTTGGAGAATTATGATTCCATTGGGTTAGGAACATATGTGATTTTTGAAGAGGATTTTCCGATTCCAGAAGCAACTAGGGCATCAAGGAAAAAAGAGAAAGCCTTAGAGGGAGATTCTACTCTCTGGACCTTACATTTTGATGCAAGAGCATCCCTGGTTCAAGAGCAATCTTGTATCAACCAAAAACATTTGCATTTCAGTTTGTTTGTAGTTTAGTTTATTTCTTTTCTTTTTTTCCAGTTCAATTCAGGCAGTTCAGTCAGAAGCAGTTTCTGTATTTTTAGTCCAGTAGCATTTCAGACCTTGTGGAAATGTACTTAGCATCTACATTCATTCATCTACATCATATCCAAAATTTAGAGATCTGCACATCATTACTGGAAAGATATCGTTATCAAAAGATTGATTATTTCTCAGAACAGAGCATCTTGATAATTACAGACAACCAGCCGAAGGAGAAACCTGCGGAAGCATTTTCTAATCTTTGTAGCCTAATGACACATCATTCAATGATCTTTGGTTCATGGATGACCTTTCCTAAAGATCCACACATCATTTCATTCATTTTCTGGAGGAGATTTATGCAATTAGGTCTAACCTATCCGTGTACACACATTACAACTTTTCATTGGAATTTGTGATCTTCCTTGGCTGACACGGAGGAATCTATTGTTCCAGAGATGAAATATATTGATGTAATAGATCCTTAGGAAAGTAGTTATCAAGTTGTAAGCATACACATAAGTTCATATTTTAGATTTTGTGCAAAAGAGCTTCAAAGATTTATCTTACACATGTATGTAATCAGGCCTGTGAGCCCTAATTGTAAGCCCGCATGTTGCCGGCTGATCTCTATTTGAATTCTATGATATATTGAATGACTGAATCTACATTTTCTTTATTTCCTTGAGTTGTTTCAGTTGTGTTTACTCTTTCTGCATGGTCTAGATAGTTCATTCTGTGAACCCTCCTATCATGACTGCACCAAGTGGTATCAAAGCGAAAGTTTGAATCTTTGTGAGCAGATTGAGCAAAATTAGTGAAGGAATTCTGTAAGAACTTATTGTGGACAGATCGCCGAATTGGGGCAGGTTACTTGTGTCACAACTGATCACTGATTGAGAGGCAGTTGTCACCTTGTAGCCCGATCGCCAAACTTGAGGCAGTTTACACTTGATCCTAGGAAGAAAGCTGCCGAGGAGAGTTGCTGCTATTGGAAACAATGGATGGTAGATTGGATGAGATAATGGAGATGGTGAAAAAAATATGAATTTGTTTGGATGCTATTGAAGAAGATAGGCGAAGAGGATTGACACCGAGACCTAATGTTGAAAGTGAGGATGAAGAAGAATCTTAACCTGTTGAACAAACTAGTGAAACCCTAGGAGGTGATGAAGAAGAAGAATCATATCAAGTAAAGATGTTGTGAACTATTTCAAAGATTGGAAAGAGAGCTAGAGTTGATGTGCCAAACTATACTAGTAATTTGAACCCTAAAGAATTGATTGACTAGATAAATGACATGGAAGAATACTTTGAATATGAGGAAGTTGAAGATCCGTAGAAGGTGAAATTTGCAAAGACAAAGTTGAAAGGACATGCTACTATATGGTGGAAAGAAGTTTAGTTGAAAATAAATAAAAGAGGGAAAGAAAAGATTACAAAGTGGGATAAGATGGTGACAAAGTTGAAGAATTAGTTTATACCTACTGACTATGAGTTGGAACTATTGAAAAGATTGCAAAACCTAAGACAAAAGGAGAAATCTGTGAAGGAGTACACTGAAGAATTTCATAACATGATCATAAGGACAGGACATATTGAAGCAAGCAAGGAGAAAGTGGCTAGATATATCAATGGACTGAGATTGAACATTCAAGAAGAGCTAAGCCTGGTAAGGATGACATCTTTGGAGGAAGCATATTTGTTTTCCCTGAAAGTCGAAGAAAAGATGAATAAAAGACATGATCAAAGACAAAGAGGCAGAGGAGGTAAATTTTAGAGAGGTAGGACTTATTCCAGAGGGGATAGATCACATCCAGAGTAGAACTAGTTTGACAACCCATTTAAGAAGGATGACGGAGATAATAATGCCTACCGGAGAGATGACATAAATTATTACTGGAGAGGAAACCCTAGTGCATGCCGGAATGAAGGATATAGAGGAGAAGGAAGAGGATTAGATAAGATAACATTCAGAGGTACTTGTTTCAAGTGTGGAGGTGAAGGACATAGAGCATTTGAATGTAATCAGGGTAGCACAATTAAGAGGACATAAAACAATGGAAGAGCAACTTATGTTGAAGAGGAACTTGTTTGATCACTGAGTTCTATTGGTAACCAAAGAAGGGAGAGTCACCTATGAAGAGGAGAGCACTATTTCAAGAAGAAACAAATGAGGAACCACCGTAGAGGAAGAGTTTATTCAGGACAAGATGCAAATCAGGAGGTAAGTGTTGTAAAGTTGTGATTAATAGTGGTAGTTTAGATAACCTAGTTTCAGAGGAGATGATGACTAAGTTGAAGTTGGAAAGACTGAAACACCCTAAGCCATATCAGATAGCATGGAATCAGGATGATCATAAGGTACCGGTGAGTGAACAATGTTTGGTGAAATTTCATATTGGATCTTATCATGATGAAGTCTTGTGTGATATTATGCCTATGGATGTATGTCATATCTTGTTGGGTAGACCTTGGCAAGATGATAGAAAAGCTATACATGATGGAAGAAAGAATACATAGACTATAACAACAAATGGAAAGAGAATTACTTTGATTCCTTTGGAGGATGATCCTAAAGATGTGGTATGTGGAAATGATAGAATCTGTTTGGTAGATAGAAGAAAATTTCTGGATGGTTTGAGACATGAGAATATGTGTTATGCCTTGATTCCTAAGAAACTTGAAGCATTGATGAAGGAGACTGAAGAATCACAATCGGAGGAGATAAGAGAGTTGCGGACAGAATATTAAGACATCATATCAAATAATGTACCTGAAGTATTGCCACCTATAAGGAGTATCAGTCATCACATGGATCTTATACCTAGAGCAAGTTTGCCTAACAAAGCAGTGCATATAATGACATCGACAGAGAATGAAGAACTGAATAGACAGATACAAGAATTGTTGAGGAAAGGTTTGATCAGATAAAGCTTGAGCCCTTGTGCAGTACTTGCAGTGTTAGCACCGAAGAAGGATGGAGAATGTAGAATGTGTACTGACTCTAGAGCAATAAACAAGATCACAGTTAAGTATAGATTTCCTTTACCTAGGATGGATGATATCATGGATTGTTTGAGTGGAGCAAGATATTTCACAAAGATAGACTTGAAGAGTGGATACCATCAGATTAGAATCAGAGAAGGAGATGAATGGAAGATTGCTTTTAAGACAAATGAAGGACTGTATGAGTGGTTAGTGATGCCTTTTGGATTGACAAATGCACTGAGTACTTTCATGAGGTTGATGAATGAAGTCCTGAAGAGATTCTTGGGTAAGTTTGTTATTGTATATTTGGATGACATTCTAATTTTCAGTAAAACAAAAGAGGAACATTTGTGGCATATTAGACAAGTTTTGCAGAGACTGAGAGAAGAGAAATTGCTGATAAACATCAAGAAGTGTAGTTTCATGAAGGAAGAATTAGTATATTTGGGATTTGTGATTTCTATGAAAGGATTGAAGATGGACCCTAAGAAAGTGAGAGCAATTGTTGAATGGCCTACACCGAAGAGCATTGGAGAAGTTAGATCATTTTATGGATTGGCTAGTTTCTACCGGAAGTTCATCAGAAATTTCAGTTCAGTTTGTAACCCTATGACAGAGACAATGAGAGGTGACAGAAAAGATTTCAAGTGGACATCAGGAGCAGGTAAAAATTTTGAGTTGTTGATGCAAAAGGTGACAGAGCAACCTGTTTTGGCATTACTGGATTTCAATAAGGTATTTCAAGTTGATTATGATGCAAGTGGAAATACAATTGGAGTAGTATTAAGTCAAGAAGGTAGACCTGCAGCTTAATTTAGTGAGAAGTTGAATGATGCAAGGAGAAGATATTCAGTTTATGATCAAGAGTTCTATGCCATAATTCAAGCCTTGAAGAAGTGGAGACATTACTTGTTGCCTAAGGAGTTTGTGTTGTATACAGATCATCAAGCTTTGCAATATTTGAATAGTCAAGGTAAATTGAATTAGAGACATATGAGGTGGGTAGAGTTCATGCAGAGTTATACATTTGTGTTGAAGCATAGGAGTGGAAAATCAAACAAAGTTGCTGATGCATTAAGTAGAAGAAGAAACTTGTTGATCGAAATGAGAGTTGAAGTATTGGGTTTTGATGAATTGAAGAACATGTATGAGGGAGACACTAATTTTATAGAACCTTGGAAAGCATGTAGAGAGCCTGTTGTGACAAATAGGAGTAAGTGGTTGGACTATTTCATTCAAGAAGATATGTTGTTCAAAGGAAAACAATTATGCATACCTAGAAGTTCTATGAGGGATAATTTAATCAAGGAGAAACATAGTGGCAGATTGGCAGGACATTTTGGCATTGATAAGATAGTAGCTTTGGTGAGTGAAAACTAATTTTGGCCTTAGATTCATAAGGATGTTAGAAAATTTGTGCAGAGTTGTAGAGTTTGTCAAGTTGCAAAAGGGAGTAGTCAGAATACTAGATTGTATAAACCTTTGACAGTACTAGAGAGACATTGGGAAGACATAAGCATGGATTTTGTGATGGGATTGCCTAAGACACAGAGAGGACATGATTCAATATTTGTAGTGGTTGATAGATTTTCAACGATGGCTCATTTCATACCCTGTAAGAAGACAACTGATGCAGTGCATGTAGTTGACCTATTTTTCAAGGAGATTGTGAGATTGCATGGATTACCTAAGAGTATAGTTTCAGATAGAGACATAAAGTTTGTTGGATACTTTTGGAAGACACTTTGGAAGAAGATGAAGACAGATTTGAAGTTTAGTTCAACTTTTCATCCATAGACCGATGGATAGACAGAGGTAGTGAATAAGAGTTTAGGAAATTTGTTGAGATGTTTGGTTGGAGAGAGCCAAAAGTTGGGATTTGATTCTTTCACAAGCAAAGTTTGCATACAATAATCAGTGAACAGGAGTACCAGAAGAACACCTTTTGAGATTGTTACTGGAGTAAACCCTAAAGGAGTTGCAGAATTGAGAGATGTCAGTATGGAAGAAAAGAGAAGTGCAAAAGTAGAAGAATTTGTAGATCACATGAAGATAGTACATGATCAAGTTAAGAATCATTTGGAGAATATGAACAATAAGTATAAAGAGAGGGCTAATGAGAAGAGAAGACATAAGGAATTTGAAGTTGGAGATGAAGTGATGGTGTATCTGAGAAAAGAAAGATTTCCAGTTGGGACATATAACAAGTTGAAGATGAAGAAGTTTGGACCTTGTAAGATACTCAGGAAATTTGATTCAGGAAATGCATATGAAGTAGAGTTACTGGAGACATTGGGTATATCACCTATTTTTAACATTGTAGACTTATATCAGTATCATGAAGCAGAGTTCAGTGACAACATGGAAGAAGAAGTAGTTACCACAACAAGCCCCAGAGCAAATTGAAGACTTTTTGGACAGTAGAGTTAGACGTAGCACTAGATGAAGACAATACAAAGAATATCTTGTGAAGTGGAAAGGCAGACCAGAAGAAGATTCATCATGGATTTCTTAGGCTGAGGTGGACCGTCTTGGTTCTCCCCTAGCCCCAGTAAAGTGAGGGACTCACTTTTTCAATAACCCCAGATGTCTGATGCAGGAGAATCCCTGGTTCAAGAGAAATCTTGCATCAACCCAAACATTTGCATTTTAGTTTGTTTGCAGTTTAGTTTGTTTCTTTTCTTTTTTTCCAGTTCCGTTTAGGCAGTTCAGTTAGAAGCAATTTCTGTATTTTTGGTCCAGTAGCATTTCAGACCTTGTGGAGATGGACTTAGCATCTACATTCATTCATCTACATCATATCTAGGATTCAGAGATCCACACATCATTACCATAAAGATATCGCTATCAGAAGATTGACTATTTCTCAGAACAGAGCATCCTGATAATCACAGACAACCAACTAAAGGAGAAACCCGTGGAAGCATTTTCTGATCTTTGTAGCCTAATGAGGCATCATTCAATGATCTTTGGTTCGTGGTTGACCTTCCCTGAAGATCCGCACATCATTTCATTCATTTTCTAGAGGAGATCTATGCAATTAGGTCTGACCTATCCGTGTACACACATTACAACTTTTCATTGGAATTTGTGATCTTCTTTGGCTGATGCGAAGGAATCTATTGTTTTGGAGATGATATATATTGATGTAATAGATCCTTAAGAAAGTAGTTATCAATTTGTAAGCATACACATAAGTTCATAGTTCATATTTTGTGCAAACGAGCTTCAAAGCTTTATCTTACGCATGTATGTAATCAAGCCTGTGAGCACTAATTGTAAGCCCGCATGTTGTCAATCAATCTCTATTTGAATTCTATGATATATTGAATGACTGAATCTGCATTTGTTTTATTTACTTGAGTTGTTTCCATTGTGTTTACTCTTGCTGCACAGTTCAGACAGTTCATTCTGTGAACCCTCCTATGGTGACTGCACCACATTTTGATACTGCCAAATGTAGAAATGGTTAAGGGGCTGGTGTATATTTTGTATCACTTGAAGGAGAAAAGATTCTTAGAGCTTTCTATTTCTAGTTTAATTGTACAAATAATGACGTAGAATATGAAGCTTTAGTACATGGCTTAATCCTTACCGAGAAACTGGGAATCAGACAGTTGAAAGTGTTTGGAGATTCTGAATTGGTAATCAATCAGGTTCAGGGAATGGAAATAACTAGGAATGTAAGGATGAGGTCTTATAACTATCGAGTGTGGGATCTAATCAAAGGATTTGATGCTTTTAATGTTTAAGTAATTCTGAGGGCTCAAAACACTGAAGCTGATAAGATGACACAAATTGGGGCACAGTTTGACCCGACGAATGATCTTTGGGTCAATGAACATGCAGTAAAGATGATTATCTGGCTGGCTGTCCTAGATAATGGAGATCACTGGCAAGTCTTTGATAGTGATGCTTAGATTGATTTATTCTTACAACAATCAAGTGAATTTGCTGACCAACTCCAACCCAAAATTGAAGAAGCTTATTGTGACTAGATAGTTCAATTGAAGTCAAATAAACTTCCCAAGGGACTTATAACATTGGAGAGTCTCTTTCATTTTGATGAAGCTAAATTGGACAAGAGAAGGTTTGTAGCAAATAAAGGTGATTATTCTAAATTAGAAGTTAGTGATGGCAAGAAAATCAAGATAGGAAATGTTACCACTCAATATGAAAGAGACAGGTTAATTTCCTTATGTGAAAAGTATGATAAGGTGATAGCTTGGAATTATGAGGATCTTTGGGGTTACAACAAAGAGGTAGTTCAACATACAATAGAATTGGTTGAAGGAGCAAAGCCAGTCCAACAAAAATAGAGGCTCGTAAACCCAAAAATTAAAACTCTCATGGCCCAGGAACTCAAAAAATTGATTGAATCCAAAATTATCTTTCATATCAAGCATTCAACATGGGTGCCAAATTTGGTCCCAGTCAAAAAGAAAAATGACGAAATTAGAATTTGTGTTGATTTTTGAGACTTGAATCGTGCATCTCTTAAGGATCATTATCCTCTTCCTTCAATGGAACAGATTTTCTAAATAATAGTAGGAGCAGAAAGGTTCTCCTTATTGAATGGATTCTCAAGATACAATCAGATTTGGCTCAAGGAAGAAGACCAACCCAAGACTACTTTTACTACAAAATGGGGAACTTTCGCTTATGCAAAAATGCCTTTTAGTCTCTCAAATGCTGGAACTACCTTCCAACACGCTATAGATATTGCTTCAGTGGGTTGATAAACAAAATTATTTTAGTTTATCTTGAAGACCTCACTGTGTTCACCAAGTCAAAAGATGATCACTTTGATCATGTCAAGATGATTTTTCAAAGGTGTCAGGAGTTCAGAATATATTTGAATCCAAAGAAGTGTATTTTCGGTGTACCACAAGGTAAATTTCTTGGGCATATTGTTTCTAAAGAGGGGATCTGAATAGACCTAGATAGAGTCAGGGCCATCATAGATTTACCTTTACCAGTGAATAAGAAGGCAGTGCAATCTTTCTTAGGAAAGATCAATTTTGTAAGCTGTTTTATTTTAGATTTCGTTGGATTGGTCAGGCCCATCACTGCAATGTTGAAGAAAGACTTCAATTTCAAATGGACTCCAATCAATTAGCCGACAGGCTATCTTATCAGTTACCCAATTTTGGTCATCAACAATTTTTCAGGTATTCATCTTTTTTGTGACATTTGTTGCTTTTCCAAAATCCACAATTCTTCTAGCCCTGCATGCAACTGGTGATGACTGATGATTCAGTCGATGCACAAAAGATAATCCTAGTCTCAACATGGACTCATCTCCTATCAGCTACTGTCGATTATTATGATTTTTCTGAGTGTTTCATGGCTCCAACCCTCATTGACCATAGCTTGAATCACATAACCTTTAGGGTGAGTGATAAACAAAGGGGCATATTATCCAACACCCAAGTACCCTATGATCGGTTCTTTGGGGCTCACTATACAATACTTAGATTCCATGGTTTCAAAGAGGAACTGTTCAAGCTACCCAAATTTTTGACTGATAAGATCATCACAATTTAATTGGCTTGCCAGTTGGACGTGGTAGATTCTGAGTTTGGGGCCAGGAGAAAGAAAAAGGCTATATATGACATTCCCTTCTCCAAGGGAGGTATTACAACGATTAAGAGGCAGACTGAACACTTGTTGATGTTGAAATTGGTAGACTTGGGTCTTGATAAGATAAAAGACTAGTGGCAATATGACCTGGAAGGTTTTATGAAGAAATGGTTATCCCAATCAAATTCTTTGATTCCTTTTGAGCATCAAACTCGCCCATTCTTTAAAGCTAGGAGATCACCTATGGTTTATACAGATGATGTTTATATTGAAATGAATAAGATTTTGGCCAAATCTCAGCCTCCATGGGAAGCATTCTATAAGCCTAAGAGGGCTTATGATCCTTCAAGATTGATGACTTGTGGCCTTAGGGCTACTCTTTTAAAGTTTGAAGATTGGAGTACTGAAAAAATCAATGCCTATTGGAAGTATAGGCAAGAGATTTTTGAGATGGAGAGGAATTTTGATGATATTCCTACTGATGAAACTGTTGAAATTAGGGCAGACAACTGAGAGGGGGGGGGGTGAATCAGTTGTCACAAAACTTTTATCCTTTTCTGAAATTAAACTTATTTACCACTTAATAACAAATGAATGATATAACCATGAAAGCATGAATCAACAACACATGAGCAGAAATAAAATCAACACACATAACACTAGAATTTTTATGTGGAAACCCGGTCAAGGGAAAAACCATGGTGGGGGTTAACCCACAAGATTTATTCTTTGTTAAAAGAATAGAAAATGGGGAAGGTGTATGCCTTCAAGGTGCACTACCCAGAGCTCACTGCTTAAGGAGGCTCACTGCCTACAGAGATATTTATAAGTTTATCACAGAAAGATTGTACTGGAAAACAACATTTTCTTCATGCAAGGTTCAGTTCCATTGAAGCGCACATTACTTCTGCTCTGCCCCCCAAACACTTCTTCACTATCTCCTCATTCTTTACTACTCTTCCTTTTCTGCTCTTCCTCTTCTCTGCTTTACCTTTCTTCCTTTCTTAGGATCTTATCATTTTCGCACTAGGATGCATTTCCACAACTCAACCACACATATTTATATGCTTCATCAACCTTGGAATAAACATCAAGGTTGGCACTACAAACATCTGAATTAATGCGAATCACTATGCTATCAGACAAACATAGCTAGGACCCAAATCTTCTTCGAACAACACGCCACACTTCATAGAACCTCTCTTAGATCACCCGCAATATGCACAAAGCATCCAGTTGGCCAAAAATAACAACACCCAAGGATAAATCTTCAAGATTCACGAGCTCAATCCTCAATACGGACCACCAACACAGTAGGCACATGATCCAGAGACCACCACAAGCACAATAAAATCAACAGGAACAACCGCACCACCTCAGATAACCAGAAACACTTGCACCTTCATCTGGGAACTAAAGAACACCAACTATTATGACTGTCATACTAGAAAGATTGCTTGCAGACCTCCAAACCATGAACCACTTGAGTTGAGGATACACACCGATATCCTAAACACACCTTAGATCCGTAGATCATAATATTTCAATGCGGATCAATCCGGACCATACTCCTATCACTCTGTCACCTCTGAACACTACAAAAACCCAGTTCCACTTAGATGGCCATAACTTCATCAATACTTCATGCAGACCTCTCAAATCATAACTGGAGCACCTTCAGACAATCCTCTACAAACCCTCTAATCCAAAGACTCTGATCTTCATCTCACTGGAAATTTTGAGCAATCTACTTCACTGAACTGCACTGTCTTCACTGTCTCTTATAGAGAGATATGTAACTCACTTGTTCCTTCCGGAGGGGATAATTTTCTCAATATCCTCAACATACAAGTCATCTAGAATGGGATAGAGTTGACACTAATGACAACAAGGATATGTTGACATCAATGACAACACTGATTAGACACATATTTGCAACAGAAACTTGGTAGTGGATATGGGATGAGGAACATGCTGAGCCTACTTCACCTTATGATGTAAGTAATATTTTTGGAGAGGAGGAAAAAGAGACGAATTTAGATAAAGAGCTAGAGGAATCAGAGAAGGAACAAAAACCAACAAGAAAGAGGCAAAAGCTCAAGTTGCAAGCAAAATCTGAGGAAGAAGAAGATGTGCTTATTATTTTAATGCCATCATTGGGGCCAACATCTGGTGCTGCAACAGCTGGAGGTATTCAGGTAAGTATTCCTATGACCTCTTCTTCTTCTTCTTAGTCTTTCCAAGATCCCCTTAGCACTCCCCTTGCCACTCAAGTCCCTCCATTGTTTGCTAGCTCACCCATAGCTCCATCACTTGCCTTTTATTCACCTTCCACCTCACAATTGTTTGCCCCTCCTCTGTTAAATTTGCCACCATTTTCCCCTTCTGTTCTTATGATGCAATCACCATTGCCACCTAATCTTGGTACTGCTTTAGTGCAACAACAAGTGACCATTCCGCATGGGTTGCCACAAGGTTTTCCTTTTGTTGGTAGGGTGATTCAGTCCCCATCAGAGTTTCATCAACATTTAGAGATTACTTAGAAGGCCCAAGAGGCTCATCTGGAGAAGCAAAGAAAGAAGGAAGGAAGAACCCCAGCAGTTCCCCGCATGTGATCCCTATGTGATCATTCACAATGGTCATTGATGATCACCCATATGACCCTGACTTTGATCAAGCCACAAGATCAAATGAAGCCTGAGGATTATTCCATACATGATGCGGGTTTGGATCTAGCACAAGTGGGTCCACAAGATAAAGTTGAGCTCATGGAGGAAACACAAAAATATGTCACCACATATTTTATCAAAATGGGAAAAAGGCTTGAGAAATAGGGGCTTGAACTATCACGCGTGAAAGGCATTGTAGATAGACTCAACATAGAGACGAAGGCCAAAGATATCAAAATTTCAAGGTTGACTATCGACTTGCAGAGTAAGGTGTCTAGGGAGGCATTACAGGTAGAATAGGCCAAAAGTGCAGGATTGCAGTCAGAGTTAGATTCAGCTAAGAATTTGGTTGAGTCACTGCAATAGGAGAAGTGTATGGCAGAAAATAATCTCAATGACAACCAAGATGAATTGACTCAATTGTATAAGAGTCTTTCAGATCGTAGAGATTCAAATAAGCAACTACACGATGAAATTTAGGTTAAGGAGTAGTAGATTCTTTAGCTGAAGCAGGAGCTCACGTAGAGGCCGTCAACATCAGGAGTGTTTCCTATGGTCTAGGAATTGTATGTGTCTTATTGGGGGCCAATTTCTGAAGAGATCTCCAAGTTCAATCTTGTGCTAAAGTTCATTTCAGATGCACAGAGTCTTCATACAGAGGTGGGTGCGATAGTAGAACAGACTCTTCTATTTCTCCAAAGGTAGCTGAATCCCAATTATTAGTGCATAAGTTATATAACGCTTCTGAAGAGATTCTTCAAGTAGCAGGGGTCAAGAACAAAAGGACAACCATGGTGAAGGTCAATGAATTCCTGAGTTGGAATAAAGATGCCCTAAGATTCAAAGCTCATCTTGATTCTTTGAAACAAGTAGTAAAGGAAATGAAGGGACACATTGAAAATTTGGTCCAGTTAGGGCTCCCCTCTCCATTTCCTAAAGATTCCACGATGTTGACAAAAGAGCAGATTAAAGCCCTATTAATGAATAGGCAAAATGATCAAGCGTCTTTTTCGGCATTGAGCCAAATGCCTAGTGTTACAGAGGTAGAAATTGTTTTGCAACCACTTGCGTAGTTGGAGTTCCAAATCAAGGCTGCAGTTCAGAGCTTAACAAGTTTCTCCTACAAGGAGATCATTGATTTAGATAGGGTGTTTGAGGCTTTGAAGAGCAAGGTTCAACCTTTTGATAATAAATGGGCCACTCTACAACTTGCACTTCAAAAGCTTTGAGTCAGGCATGAGCTATGTTTCTATATTTTTGTTGTTTTCTCCTTCTTGTTGTCAGAGATTTTGGATTCTTCTCCATAGGTGCAGATCCCTTGGTGAGTTGCCAAGAACTGTAGAGCATAAGCCCTACATTTTGTTATGTTCTTTGTTTTTCTAAGGAGATGAGTCAAGATTCAATTTTGGTAATAGATGTGTTAATACGTGTCAAGAGGCATCAATAGAAAAAATAGATAAAAATTGACCAAGGGCTTAGGCACTTAAGAGTCAGTGACAGTTCCTTTTCCTGTCAAAGTTTCTGTTGGATTCAATATTGAAAATAACTCCTTGTGTCTTTGTGGCACATCCTCTAAAGTTCTGATAGTTGCAACCAACTTCCTTATGTGCTATTGGTTACAACCTTCCATGCGTCGTAGCTGTGCATCATTCTGGACTGATAGGCGGTAGTATTTCCTGTTGCACTATTCGCTGGGTCATGAAAGTAGAATCCATGTGTTCATCTCTCGTACCTGTGTAGAGTTAACAGTTCTGACACTATTTTCTTTTGCACCATTGGCCCTGGGTTTACATGTGGCATCACCATGAATAAAGATAAAGTTTTGAGAAGTAAAGCCATGTACATTTGGTGGGCACATTAGAGTATGCAATGTGTCAAACATTTAGTGCCATTTGGTGGATCCTAATGAAGGAAAGAAAGGAGTGGACATGCGGCATCACCGCGCATCTCTAAGGGGAAATGTTTCTGACAGATATTTCCTATTGCGCCATTGGTAGAAGCCTCTTCTTCATGCAGAGTCTCTTCATCATGTAGATTCTTGTGTTTTATGTAAAGCTAGAGAGTCTCTAAGCTGTAGTTTGAACTAATATCGACATTTTCTATGCTTTTAAAGTTTTAGTTAGCTGTTGGTCTTCTTTTGTAATCTCTGGTTGGGGGGTTGGTTTAAATATGTCCACGATTGTTGTTATTAGATAGAGGAAATTCAATAGACTAGTAAGGACTAAAAGGCCTTGACGGACATTTCTCAGGGAGGATTGAATATTGTATGTTTGTGCAAACTTTAGCCTTGTATACTTTGTTCTCCAATCAACAATGAAGAGAAATGACGTTCTGTGCCAATTTGTTTAGATTCTTATTTAACATACGTGAGTATTGTGGCTTATATGATCTATTATTGAGTGATAACATTTAGAATCTGCTGTGAAATCCTGCATGTATGCTCTTTGAAAGCTATGATTCATTTGTTGTTATTATAATTGAAAGCATTGAGTCTTTTCATTTCAAAATCTGAGATCTTTTTTCAGCGCATCACCATAGTTTAGATTCTATTTATGGTGTTTACTCTTTAGTATTTCTTTCTCTTTTCACATATTGAAGATTCAGGGAAGAGCTAGCTTCTATAAAATTTAGAGGCTATCTCATAAATCAAGTCCTACATTTTGAGATTCCCAATTTTTTTTTGGTTATATGCAAATTTAATCGTCAACAGATAGAAGGTTGGGATGCAGTTGATGATGGCACCCAGTGGACCACGAACACCCTTCTTACCATGAGTAGTCTCTAGTTCCTTTGTACATCTTTCGGATCTGACTTTCAACGGTGGTTTTTGTTATCGCAGTACTCTGTAGGCTCTTGATTTTGTTATCACAGTACTTTGTAGGCTCCTTTTCTTCCTCTTAGTCACTTCAGTGTTTATGCTCCCCTTCCATGGGTCTGAAGCGGTTACCTTTATTCTCTTTTGATATTTATGATGGGAATGGGCCCTAATCCCACAGCTTACGGATTAAAAAAAAATAGTATTTTACATTAAGTAAAAATAAAACTGATTTTTTTTTTTAATCTTTTTAATTTGATTTTCTTTTACAAATACAAAAATATATATTGTAATGATGGAGTGAAAATCTAATGTCATATGTCTAATAATAAAATTAATATTTTCCTTGTTAATGGGCTAGCCACATCAAATTCTACATCCAAGGATTGATCCGGGACAATGGAACCCTCCTCTGCCCAAAGTTTGGAAAATGAACTTCGAAAGGCAATTCAGGCCCCTCAGGGGCGAGATGCATAATTATGGACTCCAGGGATAACCTAATCAAGGCAGCATCAAAGAAACTATCACCAAGCACAAATAATGAAGCAAAGACAAAGGCCCTTCTACTAGTTCTGCAATTACTCAAATCCTGCCCCCAAACACAAGGTGATCATCGAAGGTGATTCACAAGTCATTCTTCAAAGTCTAAAGAAGAGGGTCCCACTAAGTTGGAAAATTCATAATATTATGAAAGAGATAACATTAATCATAGATACTTTGGAGGAATTTGCAATCACCCACTACTATCAGGAAGGAAACACAACGGTTGATTTTCTCTCCAACCGGGGTGTCGACGAAATGGAAGCAATAATAATCTCAGATCATTGTAGGAGTTGGCTAGGATTGGCTGCATGTGAAATAAAAGAAGGTGAGGCAAGCCTCAACTTAATATGATGCAAGCATCTATGAATCCCTGATGGAGGCAACGAGACAAATATTGCAGGGCACATGAATTTATTTCACACACCAATGACCTCCTTCATTGCATATCATCTTCCTCAAACTACTTTGCATATTGCAACATTTCACAACACTCGAGATTTGCCCAGGGGCGTTAGTCTAACATATGGCTTTTCTTACAGAAATTACTCCATCTCGTTTGAAGGTGTTCTTCTTCCAAGAAAAAGACATTGGGGATGCCATCTCAGAAGTTCTTGGGTGGGACTATGTGGAGTGTGAAGTTCAACACAGAGTGAATTCAGAGATATTCTCAAAATTTGTTCACAGCATAATCAGGATTATAGGGGGCAAGGAGATGGCAAAATCTCTCAGGAAGATTTACATCTAGGAGAAGTTCAGTCTAGGCTTAGAGGTTGTCATTAACAAGGTTAATGAAGAGAGGCTTATAGCACTACCATACTCAAGATACAAATTCAGAGGCTTAGCGTCATTGAACATGGTCTGTGAGATGGAGACCCGCATGGAGGCCATGGTGAAAGAATTAATGAATATCCAACACTTCTTGTAGGAGGGATGTTAGATAGAAGGTTATCGGCCAGCGGTAGACATGGCTGACCTCATCTGATCAATCAAAAATTCTCCAGCACAAGAAAGATTTGTTATTGCCAAAGTAGAGAAGGCCATTGAATTTCTAGCACGTCTGGTAGGTTTGGTGAAGAAAGAGGACAGTTCCTTCGGCCTTGAAGGATGATGCTGAAAATCCACAACTGGTCCCTGTTTACTTAGCTCTTTTTCTGTCTTTAATATCTGTTGGTTTAAAATATGTAGTTATACTGTGGGAGTAGGTTGAGAAACAATGTCTCACATGCAAAGTATAATAGATATCAGTAGGTCTATGCATAGCCACCGAGCGAACTTTTAATAGCAGGCCCATGTAATAGAATCAATTGGTCATCAATTTTGTTTCTTATGTCAGCCTACCTACCATGAAAATGATATGTAATGTAATGTAATCTGGTCATGCTCTAGTTACAGATGATCTCACATACATGAAAATGTATCTATCTTTCAATTAGTTAATAGAAAAGAGAGAGGCCCATACCCTCACTTTACCTATCAAAAAATAAAAATAATATTTTGTATATATGATAATATAATCATTAATATTATAATTAATATAATATAATATTATATATCTTGTTATATAATATATAATTTTGTAATGGTCAAATTTTTATACTCATTTTTTTTTATCGGTAATGGGATTACATGGCCCCGCACTTTTAATGACCGAAGCTATGAACCAGTGGTTCAAACCTGCGAGCTCGTTGGCCCAAATGAAGGCACAAGGCTTGCTAGCTCTTTGGCCCAATGGGGGTTTGAACTTGGGTGGCCGCCACTACAACCAAGCGACTTGACCACCCAACCACGCCCTTATGGGCAAAATTTATATACCCATGTTAATTTATAGTTAGTTTTGGGTTTATTTTAAGAGAATGTCTTAATATAATTACATATTGACAAATGGCAGAATTCTATGTGAAGTTGAGCTCATTTCTTGATCCTTCACCTACCTCCATATACACTACACATTCCCACATATCCAGCTACACATTATTTGTTCTTACACATTACTATACACTTGATATTTAATGCATCCTCCATGTTTGAAGATTCATTCCATGCCTAGATATTACCACTCCCATGTCCTAGTTCAATCCCATAGCCACGGATCTAACCCCTAAAATTCATAAGTTCAAATTCATTTTTTTGTCATCTCATGTATATCAATCCCACACCTACAAATCTAAACCTTGAAATTCAAAAGTTCAATTTTTTTTGTTGCCTCTCACTTATTCCTTTCCTGTCCTAAGTTGACTTGATATATGTTTCATGGTATTATTACTATATACTTGTAGTTAAAGGCATTCAATTGCATTAATTTATCATCCATAAGTATTATCAAATAACATTTGCATACAAGGAGTATTTATTAGAAGAACTCTTCAGTTGGTTCACTAAAAGGAATAATGTTTACTTCAAAATGGTCATCTAGGATATTTGCATGCATTCCTACTACTTTTCAGTCTTTAACACAATAATAAATTTGATTTCTCCCAAGTTTGACCTAATAGAACTTGTCCCCTAGCAATCTAGTAGCCTCCTTGAGGTATTTCTAAACACCACTAGTCCTTGACATTCAAAAAAGCACAAAGAATCAAGTGAATCAAATAGTAGAAATGTGCAACCAACAAGATCATATCACTGACCACATGTTAGATATGTGCCTATAGAAGCAACTTGGAGTTGCAGATTTGAGCTAAAAAGGTACATTGTTCTATACAAACCCAAGATAAAAAATCTAAATTACATATTTCTTTATGTGAGAGTAGCAAATTTTAACGTCTACATCAAAAACATCTTCAACACCACTCTTAGAGCCAAGTATTATTTTTTATCATATTAAATTTCCTACCTTAGCATTTAATTCTAAATTATCCACTCACACAAATGTCATTTAGACCTTCATTTATGTTGAGTTCTATGCATCTTGTGTCATTCCCACTTCTTCCACTTCCCTCTCTACCATGTCCACTCACTTTACCACTACTGTTGCAACATTTGTACCTATGTCCCACACTATTTCCCCTTCCCAAACCATGACACATTATTTTTCCATCACACACCATGACCAATATTTCCCATAATGTGATCCATTCATCCATAGCTATGACCTCACTCCTTACCTCACAACCTCATTACACCTCGTCCCTTGTTTCACATGCATCCAACATAATGGTAGTCTCTGCTACTACCTTAGATACAATATTACATAAGATGATGGAAATCAATGATAACGAGAAGGATTCTATTACATAGAATCCTCCACATCACACACCTTTAGCTTTTGAGGTTGTTACATATCCATTACCTGTGGGATATATGGCTCCTAAATTTGAGTTCTCTATATTGGAAAAGGAGATCCAAGTATTCAAATACATTTTTTTTACAATTGCTTGCATTGACTTTGAACATGATGATAAGATCTTGGCCAAGTTATTTCCATAAACCTTGAAGGACTAAGATATCCAATGGTTTTACTATTTTCTTATTGATTCCATAAATGCTTTGATGATCTCACTACAGTCTTCTTACAACACTTTCATATAAACATGGGTCTAAATATCACCATGGATAATTTGATTGGATGCACTTAAGAAAGTAATGAACCAATAAATGATTATGTAGTCAACTTTCAATCTTTGTGTTGTAAACTAAAATACTAATTTGATGATGATTAGTTATAGATCATGTTCCTTGAGGACTTCTCTCAATTACTAAGAATAATGTGCATTTGAGTAGCTTCCCCTCTTTTAGAGATGTGTGCACACATCTAAAGAATCTTGAGGCCAAACTTTATAGCATCTAATACGAGTATGGATCATCATCTAAATCATCCTACCCTTCCAAGTTTTAAAGGTCAAATAATGTTTTGTAGGGTAATGAACAATATGAGAGAAGATATTAATCAAGTTACTATGACTTCTATTTTTCCTTTATTTAGACAAAATGCCCCTAATAAGTTCACTAAACTTTGAGAATTCTTGGAGGTTGTACTACAAATTTTATGAGTGTTAATTTGATTACACTCCTACCAATTCAATCTTTTGATCCAAACAAACCACTTCTTGGAACATGTAATGAGCAAGCATTTTTCAACTTCTATGGACTTAAATGAATTATACTCAATCATGCAAGGGCATCAAAATCAAGGTACAAGATTAATAGATAACGATATGATCAAGGTTGAAGGTGTCAATGATAATAGAAATCCTTTAGTTGCACCCGCAAATAGTTAATTGGAAATTTACATAAATCCCTTTCCAAACCATACAAATAATGTTGAGGTACATAATGATATGCTTAGGGGTGATGTTGAAAACAAATATATATCATGTGAACATGCTTTTTTGGGGGCTATTAAGTATTATATCTCCTTGTTCTCCCCTACCAATTGCCTTCTTTGATGTAGATACACCACAAGATAATCAATATGGGCCATTGTATATCATAGTAAAGTTACATGATCTTGATATTCATGATATTATTGATGATGCTACAAATCAATATAGCATATGCACAAAGGTGTTTCTAGTTAATACATGTATCAAGCCTAAATCTTATGATCGTTCAAGAGTATCTCTAAATATGGCAAATGAAATATTGATTAATACTTTGGGTTTTGTCATCACATCACTTAGGTTTGGACCTAAATAAGTACACTTGTGTTATGCCATTTCATCCCTACATCTAATAGAATATCTATATTACTTGGAAAACCATGGTTATAACATTTAAAAGTGATATCTTCAGTTAAAAAGCAATGCACCAAATTCATTCATGAAGGAAGAGTTAATAATATTTCAAGATATAGATGTGAGACAAATGTGAGGTTGAGCCACCTTACTTTAAACACATACATTCCAACTCCAAAGGAACCTCCATGTGAGAGTGAAGATCTTTATGATGTATACCAAGAGAGATCCCAATAACACAAAGAACATAAGAAGCATTCATCATAAATAAAGAGAAAAGAGCCTCACAAATAACACATCATTCATGAGCAAAAGAAAGAACCAAAGATAACAAAATAAGTACAAAAACTAGAATTTCATGTACAAAAGATTACATAGAAACCAAAGCAAGAAGTTGTGCTGCATCAAATGCCTTTCCTCCACAACCATAAGGAAATAATTAACAAATTTGATTAAGAAAGGAAATGCCTAATATGACACCAGTTGATAATGTGTTTGTGCCTAGCATGAAGGATTATAAAGATGAAACACGTGTAAATGAAAAGGCAAGAAAAGAAGAACAAGAAGCAAAATTGAAGACAAACATGAGGACTTGTGTTTTGATTATGATGAACTTTTGGACAAGGATGATCATCCCAAGTTTCTTCAATGATTCATGAGCATCACTATACCATATATATCTATATACCTATAGCTTATATTTCTTATCGTTCTACACTTTGACATATTTGATTATGCCATGCTTACATTTTCCTTCACATGCTCATTTCACTTTCTATATTTGGTTACATGTTTACCCTCCCCACTTGGGGGTAGTTTCTTCTTCGTCCTTTCCTTATTTTATACATTTAATCCTATGCTTGTTCAAACCTTCTCTTTTCCTATATTTGGTTTACCTTGTCATTGCCTATGTTTTCCACTTTAGTTGCTCATTTACTTGCTATTTTTCCATGTCAGAATGTGCATACTTATACTTGTTTTCTCTTTTGATCTTATCTACTGATGATTTTTGCCTTATCACTTTGGTTTCTTGTGTTTCTTTGTTCCCTCTCATTATGCATGTGTTATATATTTTCATGCTTACTATAGTGCTTTGATTTTGATGCTCATGTTTCTCCACATATGTTATCCTACATATGGTCAGGATATCTACCATACGTAGACCACAAGGCTAAGTTTTATATTTGATCCTATGTTGCCATATTATGATCTTAAAGTTATCTTTACATTGGGGACATCATGTCTTCCCCATAGTATTTCAACTTTCATTGCCATATATTTACATTGGAGACATCATTTTGTCCCCATAGCATTTGAGATTCTAAGTTACCATATCTTTAGATCAGGGGCATCATGCCTTCCTCATTCCATATTGTGTTTTCATTTCTACATCTTTACATTAGCAGGCATCATACCTTCAACCATATCATTTGTGCCTACATATTGTACCATTATGCTTCTAGACCTACCTTTTACATTTGGGGTAACTTTCCTTCTCCACTCTTTTGTATGCTACCATTACTCACTCTTTTACATTTGGGGGCATCACGCCTTCTCCCATCTTACCTTAAGATCACATCCCTGGATCTATGTTACCACTAGGGACTTATAGCCTTACCTCAACCACCATTTACCAATGCTCTTCAACACCACATTGGGGAATATTCCAATCCTAGCGCCTTATGTACCTACATGGGTGTTTTTGACCATTAAGGGTCTTGTCACCATTTTCATTTTCCTATGTTGGGGGCAACCTTATAACTTGAGATTCATCTCCATCCCACATGCTTTCCATGCCTTATCATTTTACATATGTTTCTTATTACACAATGCATTTATTTCAATTACCACTTCACACGAGTTACATGCTTACACACATATCTTACATTTATATTTCATGCACTATTTTTCCCTCTCCAATTCCTTGTATCCTACAGAAGCATCCAAATGTAGGGGCATATATTGTCACTTTCATATTCTCAAGCATCCAATTAGGGCTATATATTGTAATATATTGTAAGGAAGCTAAGGTAGCAGAACAACTTCCTACACTAATCTTGAGGGGAGGGATATGCAATTTTTTTTAGATCTTTACAATAGTTACATAAATAAATAGCAATCATACCACAACACAATAATTACATGGGGAAACCCTTTTGGGAGAAAACCCCACACTCCAAATCCACCTAATATATTATTTAGGAATCAAGAAGATTACAATATACTTGCAGAGAAAGCTTTCACAAGAGTATAACCAACCAGAGATTTAGAGGCAACTCAACATCTATAAGACTCTTACACACAACCTCCATCTCAAGCTCCTGATATATAGGAGATACAATACAATAAACTATCAACAGTAATTACAAAACCATGAGCCAAAACCACCCAAAAGTGGCACCCAAATTATCTCCAATCAAAGATTCCTTGTGATGTGCCAAATCACACACCAACATGTGTAACTCTCCCATTTACAGCTCTTTTAAGTGTCCAACACATTTTCACATTTCCCAAAATAGGAGGTCTAACTTCCAGAGGCCATAACTTTTGATTCAGGTGTCCGATTGACGAACCATTTGATGCGTTTGAAATATCATAAAGAAATCTATCAAGATATAACCTACTTCATCAATTACAACAACTTTTGGGTCATTTAGGGACCTCTAAGTGCCTCAAATATGAGTTTAAAATTTTTTCTAGGAGTTTCAAAAAATATAAACTTTAATATCTTGCAATCTAGGTATGATCTTGAGTCAAAACTCACCCAACATGTTTACTTGGTAGTTCCGCACCTTTTGGGAAAATTTTGGGTCCATCCATGCTCAAATGTAGAGTTACTAAAAATAGTAAGTCCTACCATTTTTAGCCCCTTTTGGAAACTTTGAAAGTTCTAAACCATTCATCAAGATAAAGGGTATTCAAAAAGACCAATATTGGGAAGAATAGAAAACTTTTGTAGTTTCAAGGTTAAGACACCTTTCCTAACATTCTCCCACTTGTCGAACACCTTGTAAGAGCAAAGGGAGTATCAACACCATGATTTAATTGCTAGGGGCTGAGAGGCCTATAAACTTCGAACACCATCTAAACTTCTTTGTGCTCACAGGCTTAGTTAATGAATCTGCAACATTCATCAAAGTCTCTACCTTAAATAGCTTCACCCTACCATCCTTGACCATATCTCTAACAAAATGATATTGTACATCAATGTACTGGGTTCTTAGCTATGGATATCATACTCTGATTGTCACAATAAACTATCAGTACACCTTATTTTATTTTGATATCTGAACACAATCTCTTAAGTCAAATGCAAGCATGCGTAGCTTCCATATAATTAGCTTCAGTAGTGGACAAAGCAACCACAACTTGTCGTTTAATTATCCAACTAGTTGCACCACCAAATAAAGCAAATATATAAGCACTAGTGGATCGTCTGCTATAAACATCACCTACCCAATCTAAATCCAAATAACCATGAATATCAAGGGAATGCATGTATCCTATCAAATTACGACAATAACACAATGAATACTTTGAGGCACCCCACAAATATCTGAAGACTCTTTTAATTGTATCCTAATGAACTCTACCAGGATTAGACATATATCTAGAAAGAACTCCCACTACTTGGACAATGTATGATCTAGTACAGACCATAACATACATCAAACTTCTAATTGCACTCTGGTAAGGCACTCTGCTCATGTCTTCCATCTCTAATGGGGATGTTGGACATTGTGAAGCAGATAACTTTGTTCTAACTGTAAAAGGAACACATAATGGTTTAAAATCCTACATGTTAAACCTCTATAAAACTGAATTGACATATTTACT
Source organism: Cunninghamia lanceolata (assembly GCA_027924645.1). Taxonomy (NCBI): domain Eukaryota; kingdom Viridiplantae; phylum Streptophyta; class Pinopsida; order Cupressales; family Cupressaceae; genus Cunninghamia; species Cunninghamia lanceolata. Next base: position 24,698,464 of record BSBN01000703.1, read on the forward strand.
CTGGCCAAGCCATAGTTTTCTGTTCACTCTATCTCTTCTTATTTCCATCCCAAGAATGTGTTTAGCTACACCAAGATCTTTGATTTCAAATTTAGCTACAAGTTGAGACTTTAGTTTTGAAATCATTCCTTTTCCTTTACCAATAAATAACATATCATCAATATATAATGCAATAAACATGAAATGATCACCACCAAATTTATAATAAACATAGTGATAAGATTTAGAATGCTCAAATCCCAAACTCAACACATATGTATCAAATTTCTAGTACCACATCCTAGGACTTTATTTGAGGCCATTCAAATATTCCTTTAATTTACAAACCAAATTACTTTTACCTTTCACCATGTAGTGCTCTGGTTGTGTCATAGAAATATCCCCCTCCAAATCACAATGAAGGAAAGTTATTTTCACATCTATTTTCTCAACCTCTAGATCATAAGCAGCAACAATAGAAAGCAAGAATCTAATGGACATCATTTTTGCGACAGGAGAAAATGTCTCACTGTAATAAACACCCTCAACCTGAGAGTAACCTTTCGCAACCAACTGTGCTTTGTACTTCTCAATACCTCCATTTGAACCAATCTTTTTCTTGAACACCCATTTTCAACCAACATGTTTTTTTCCTTCAGGCAATGACACTAGGTCCTATGTATCATTCTTTTTCAAAGCTTCCATTTCTTCATCCATAGAAATATTCCAAGACTGCATCATTCATCCCTAATGCCTCTTCTACAGATCTAGGTTCATCTATGTTAGTATTCAAATAAAAAATACATCTCTAGTCATCAGGTGAGGACCTTGTAGGTGGTTGTCTATGCCTTGTATACCTTCGAACAAGTTGAGTTGGAGCTTCTTCCTCCTCTTCTGAAGATTCAGAGCTAGGTGAGCTCTCCTCAACTTCGTGTCTATCTAGGGGGCTCAATTTAACTTTCTGAGGCGTAGAAGGGAGTTGAATCACATCTTTCTGTTCACTTTATTCTGGCTGCAATGTAATAGAAGAAGGCTTAGTTTTTCTAAAAATAGCACTTCTACTATATATCACCTTCTATGCAATAGGGTCCCAAAGCTTGTATCCTTTCACACCATAACTATACCCAATGAAGATACATTTCACATCCTTGTTCTCAAACTTTGTTCATTTCTCCTTTGGCACATGTACATATGCCTCGCAACCAAAAAAACTAAGATGTGTCAGTGAAGGCTTGTGCCTCGACCATGCCTCCATAGGCATTTTATCAACAAGTGCTAATGTAGGAGACATGTTAATCAGGTAGAAAGAAGTAGCAATAACTTCATCCCAAAACCTTTGTTCTAGATCATCACCACTAAGCATACTCCTATCCTTCCACATTAGTGTCTTGTTCATTCTTTCTGCAACTCCATTCTGCTGTGGAGAATATGGAGTTATCTTTTGTCTCTGAATGCCACAATCTTTACAGAATCTATCAAAATCATTAGAGCAAAATTCACCACCATTATCAATCCTCAAACATTTTATTTTCTTTCTAGTTTGCAACTCAACCATTGCTTTAAATTCTTTAAATCGACTGAAAACTTTAGATTTATTCTTTAGAAAATATACCCATGTCCTATTATAATCATCAATAAATGAAACATAATATGTGGATTTTGCAATGGAAGGAACATCTACATGACTGAACACATCAGAATGAATTAGATCCAATACACCACAAGATTTATGAGAACTCAGGTAAAATTGAACGTGGTTTTGTTTACCATAAATGCAATGCTCACAAAAATCAAAATCAGATTACAATTAGTCAAACCTTCAACAAGGTTTTTATTTTTCAAGGTCCTTAGACCGTTTTCTCCTATGTATCCTAATCTTTGGTGCCATAACATAGTCTTCTCTACATGCAATTTTGATTCAAAAGAAAGAGAACCCTTAGGTACCTAGAAGCCATGACCATCCACTGAAAATGAAACCCTCTCCTTTTCCAATGAAGTAGTCATAGATTTGCTTTTTGTAGAAGTACTATTGCACTCAATAGTGCATGCATCAAGCTTATATGATGTGCCAAATATGACACCTGTAGCAATCACCATAGCACCTCTTACCATCTTACATCCTAAATCAGAAAAGACTACCTGCACACCTGCATCTATTAGTTTTCTCATAGATAATAAATTTTGTGCTAATCCAGGGATATGCAACACACCATTAATCATTTTTATTCTATCATCAGGAAATCTAATTTTAACTTTACCACAACCAACAATATTTAAATGAGAATCATCACCCAAGTACACCTTACCTCCATCAAATTCTTCATATTCAAAAAACCAATCTCTATTAGGGGTCATATGGAAAGATGCACCTGAGTCAATTAACCATGCATTATTACCTGCATGAGTGGCCAAAGCTGCAATGAATGCATCAACATCTTCCTTCTCAGACTTAGAATTATAATTAAATTTCTTCTTTTTCTTCTTCTTTTCTTCTTTACACTTCTTACGGAAGTGTCTAGGCTTACCGCAATTCTAGCAAATAACTTTGGACTTTCTAGGAGATTTGGATCTCCCCTTGGACTTAGATTTGTCATGCTTCTCGCTCTTCTTGCCTTTTTCTTTGGGTATTCCACGAACACTTAGGGATTCTTTAGCACTAATGGATACCTTCCTCCTCATTTCTTTAGAAAGCAAAGAACCCACAACATCTTCAACTTTAAAGACAACATAAGTACTCCCAATTGCCATAACAAGAGAATCCATGAATCAGACAAAGAACAAAGTAGTATCTGACATCTCTCCTCATCCATTTTTACACCAACTGATGCCAATTGAGCCACCAACAGATTGAATGCTTCCAAGTGGTCTGTAATTCATCTACCCTCTTCCATTCCCAAGGAATATAATTTCTTCCTCAAGAAAATCTTGTTCACTAAAGATTTGGCTTGATATATCTCACTGAGTTTCTTCCATAGTTTATTTACAAAGGGATCTTCATAGACATTGATTAAAATAGAGTTTGTCAGGCACAATCTGATTAGACCCTTGGCTTTACAATCCATAACATCATATGCAACAACCAAAGTAGCATCTGTGGGTCTTGAAACAATCTCATCAATAACATCCCACAGTTCTCAATCAATTAACATATCCTCCATCTTCAGCTTCCACATCTCAAAATTGTTACCAGAAAATTTTTCTACCTATATTCTCCCTAATGTGCTTTCCATCTTAAAATCCTTGCAACAAGATCACAAAGTATCTTTTGCACAAGCTCCCACTCAAAACTAGATTAGTTCAAAATACCCAACAACACACAACTGAAACCAAAGGTGATCAAGCTCTGATACCACTTGTAAGGAAGCTAAGGTAGTGGAACACATTCCTACACTAATCTTGAGGGGAGGGATATGCATAATTTTTTAGATCTTTACAACAATTACATAAATAAACACAAATAGCAATCATACCACAACATAGTAATTACATGGGGAAACCCTTTTGGGAGAAAACCCCCATATTCCAAAGCCGCCCAATGTATTATTCAAGAGTCAAGAAGATTAGAATATACTTGTAGAGAAAGATTTCATAGGAGTATAACCAACCAAAGATCTAAAGGCAACTCAACATCTATAAGACTCTTGAACACAACCTTCATCTCGAACTCCTGATATATAGGAGATACAATACAGTAAACTGTCAACGGTAGTTATAAAACCATGAGCCAAAACCACCCAAAAGTGGTGCCCAAATTATCTTCAATCAAAGATGCCTTGTGATGTGCCAAATCACACACCAACATGTGTAACTCTCCCCTTTACAACTCTTTTAAGTTTCCAACACATTTTCACTTTTCCCAAAATAGGAGGTCCAACTTTCGGAGGCCATATCTTTTGATCCGAGTCTCTGATTGACGAATTGTTTGATGTGTTGGAAAGATCGTGAAGAGATCTATCAAGATATAACCTACTTCATTGGTTAGAACAACTTTAGGGGAATTTAGGGACCTATAAGTACCTCAAATATGAGTTTGAAACTTTTTCCAGGAGTTTCAAAAATGAAAACTTTAATACCTGGCAATCTAGGTATGATCTTGAGTTGAAACTCACCCAAGATACTTGGCATTTCCGCACCTTTTGGAAAATTTTTGGGTCCATCCATGCTCAAATGCAGAGTTACTAAAGATAGTAAGACCTGCCATTTTTAGCCCCTTTTGGAAACTTTGAAAGTTCTAAACCATTCTTCAAGATAAAGGGTATTCAAAAAGACCAAAATTGGGAAGAATAAAAATCTTTTGTAGTTGGAAGGTTGAGACACCTTTTGCAAATCTATAAGTGTAGTCTGTAAAAATATAATTTTTTAAACATTTCAATTAGTATTTATATTTTCATTTTTATTTTTACTAAAAGTAGGTCATCAACAACAAAATATAATGCTGATTGTCTTCTCAATAAAAGTACTAAATTTTATTAAAAAATTGAAAAAAGGTGACATATATGATGCACTAGAGGAGAGATTCCACTAGAGGAGAGATTCCATGTCAAGATGACATATATATTTTAGATAAATAGTTAAGACAAAAGGTGACGTCCCATCAGAATAGTTATGTTTTCATTACATGCAACTTCCAAGATTTATTTAAAAATATATAGTTATCAAAATGGGGAAAAATAATCCATGCACTAAATTTTCAAGTTGTGAATACATAAAAAAATTGAATGAAGAAAGATGAAATTTACTATATAAAATGCAATGTCCCACTTAACCTTATTTATCAGCATTTTATCAATAACTAAATTATAGTGTCAATTTTATAAAAAACTACATTCAAATAATTTTTTAATTTTTTTTAAAAATAAAACATAAAATATACTAAAAAATCTATATTTTATTAGTTTACATCATTTTAAAATTTGAAACATATATGTCACTTTCTAGTGATTCAAGTTAAAAATTTAGATCAGTGTTGGTTGTTTCCTTTATAAAAGTGTGACACAATTTTGAGCTTTCACTCTATTGCAAAAGTCCTTGTCATGATGAACATAAGTGTTTAAAAAATTAAAGAGATCACATCACACATATTTTAGAAAAGACTAACATCAATGTTCCTAAGTGAGGAAAATAAAGTTCACATGAGGGGTATACTAAGGCAAAAGATAACAAAATTAAGTAAGGAAAGGGAAAGACCCTTGCAATAGTTTCATCTTCACCATCCACTTGGGTTCTTGATTCGAGTGTATCACATCACATGGCTTCATCTCATGATGACTTCTCCTTGGAGCCTTGTACTATGTTGACTATTTTGATGGGTGATGACAATCCTATTGAGGTGTGTGGGAGAGGGTCTATTGATGTGGGGGATGGCACATTTCAAGAATTTCTTATGTTCCTCCATTATCAACTAACATCCTATCCATTTATTATATCACTCACACTTATTCAAGCAAGTGGGCTGAGTTCACTCCTGATTTAGTGGTTATCAATAAGATGCATATTGGTTATACAATTGAAGTGGGGAGAGTAAGTCATCACTCCAAGTTTTATCTCTTTATTACTTTTTTCATGATCCTCCTTGATTTATTCTACTCACTCATTCTAATAAAGTGAGTAATTTGGCCATCTTAACTATTGCTACTTATAATAGCTCAGCTAATAAAGCATGGTTACATGGTTGCATTTTTTCCACTTTTCTGATAGTGTTTTCTAGGGATGCATGCTTGGTAAGCATCCCAAAGAGAATTTTGATAAAGGCAAGTCATGGAGAGCTTCACAAATACTAGAGCTAGTTCACAATGATTTGGTTGGACTATTTCAACATTCTTCCTTGAAAAGGGCTAGATATATTTTGATATTCATTGATAAATTTTATAGGTATACTTGAGTTTACTTTCTTTGACAAAAGTTTGAGGTCTTTGAGAAGTTTCATGATTCAAATCTTTTGCAGAGAAATAGTTAGGGAAAGCCATTAGGGTTTTGTGCACAAACAATGTTGGTGACTATGTCAACCATTATTTTGAGTGTTTTTCACTATAAAGGGGATTGATTTGTAGTGCATAGTTCCATATAGTCTGTAGTAGAATGGTGTGGTACAATGAAAGAATAGGCCTTTGAAGGAAACAACAAACTATATGGCACACTCTAGATCTCTTACACCTTAGTATTGGGGAGAGACCATTAACTATGCTTGTTAGATCTAAAACTATGTTCCTCATAAAGCCTTAAAGGGAGTCACTCTTTTTAAAGCTTGGAGTAGTTAGAAACCAACAATTAAGTATTTTAGAGTTTTTGGTTCTCTTACATGGACCCATATTTTTATAGAGAAACATAAGGCCATGGATCCATAGAGTAGGCCTCGCATATTTGTAGATTATCCAAATGGTGTTAAGGGTTATTAGCTACTCCACCCTACTACACAAGAGTTGTTCATTGAGAGGAGTGTTCACTTTGAGGAGGTCTCTTCAAGTTCCATTCTTAACAATTCTCCCACACTCATATTGAAGTCACTTAGGCTAGATGATATTTCTTCTAAGGATTTAGATCTGCCTAGGTAAATTCTTGATGATGATGACTCTGTTGCAAGTTATCTCCTAATCGGTGTTGTCATTGATATCAAAATATCCTTGTTGTCATTGGTGTCAACTGTATCTCATTCTATTACTTGTTTAGAAGACTTGCATGTTGAGGATATTAAGAAAATTAGCCTCTCCGGAAGAAACTAGTAAGCTACAGAGAAGTGCAGTACAGACAGTGAGTTGTATGCTGAAGAACAGTTTGGTGAACTACTCTGCATTTACTTTTGCTTGAAGATCGTGGTCTGTGGATTGGAAGTAAGTTCAAGGTATGTCTGAGGATACTACATTCCAGGTCTAAGCCATCCGCATGAAGATCTGAGTGAGTTGTGTTCACTAAAGTGAAACCTATTTTTTTTGTAAGTTCAGTCGGGATAGGAAGATAGTTTTTGGCTCTGTGGTTCTAGAGGGAAGTTTGGGATGATGATAAGTGCTTATAGTGGCAATGGTTCATGGTTTGGTGGTCCGCAAGCTATCTTTCTTTTATGATAGTTGAAGACAGTGAAGTTCATGTGTTCCGGTGAGAAGATTCCTATTGAAAAAGTGGTTAAGGTTCGTGTGGTTTCTCCTAATGATTATAGAATGCTTGTGGATGTCTCCTAATCATGTTCCTATCCGGACTTTGGTCCACATTAATAAATTGAGATGGTATGTGAAGATTGTTCCCAGATAATGAAGTGTGTAACTAGTCTTAGCCGACCTAGTTGATCCCAGTGATTGCGGAGATCTCTGGAATATTGTGGAAGTGTGTTGTGGCATGGAAGATCATGTTTGAGTCCCAGCTAAGGCATGACATGATCTGTATTTCATTCCCTTTGCATAAAGTTGTAATAGGTCAGGACCTATTTTGTAAATATTTGTAATACCAACCTTGGAGATTATTCCAATGGTTGATGATTGTGATGCCGACCTTGATGATCATTCCAAGGTTGATGTAGTGTAAAAATACTTGTAGTTGAGTCATGGAAAAGGTGTCCTTGAGAAAAAATGAAAAGATATTAAGAAAGGTCCAAAAGGTAGAGCAGAGAAGAGGTAGAGGAAAGAAGAGAAAGAGCAGAGCAAAGGAAGAATAGAGCAGGCGAATTATTGTACTTCAATTGCAAATATAGAAAGGTGTTGATTGTGGTAGTGAATCTAGCAGTAAGCCACCAGTAGGGTTTAATAGCCCTTAGCATTTAACATCCCTTATTGTAATCTTGCTAGGTTTAGGGTTGAGGTAGTGATCCTGCTAGACCTAGTTGTTCTTCATGGCAGTAAGCTAGTATGTTTAAGCCCATGGAGTGACCAAGCCTGAACATCATTATTTCAAGATTGCAATATATATTGAGAGTTAATCCTCTCCATGGTTTTTCCCCACCTTGGGGTTTTCCACGTAAATCTGATGTCTCTTGTGTTTGATGTTGTATTTGTGGTTAAGTTTATGATTTTATGCACTCATTGTTAAATCATTATAATTGTGGATAAATGATGAATGTTTAAATTGTAGAAAGTGTTTAAGTTTTTGTGAGAACTGATTCACCCCCCCTCTCAGTTGTCTGGTGCATATCAACAGACTCTTCTTCCTCCACTTTGGAGGTTGAGAGAAATGATGAGAATTCACTTCCTTCCTCTCCTAGTCATCATTAAAGGTTTAGGATTCTCCTCTTAATTCTCTAACTTTAAGTCCACTTCGGGCTCAATAGACATTGCAGGCTACAAGAGATTGGGTTGGAATCCACCATACACCAAGGGGACATATTCATAGTTTTAGGGACTTGCACATGTCTACATTGCTAATAACTCTAATCCAAAATATTTTTGGGAGACATATAACATTTCTGAGTGGGATGCTTCTAGTAGGAGGAGTATAGTTCCTTGATTAAGAACCACACTTGGGATCTTGTCTCCCTTAAGAGAATGAAACTTATCTGATCTCTAAGTGGATCTATCAGATAAAATTCATAGAAAATAGGTTAGTGGATAAGTATATGAAATGATTGGTTGCAAAGGATTTTTCTTAGGTTTCTGGTATTGATTACTTTGAGACCTTTGCATCCATTGCAAATATGAATTCCATTCAACTCATACTTACTATCATTGCAACACATCATTGGGAGGTTGATGCAGTCAAGGTAGGAGGGTCCGATGAGGGACTATCCTAACTTGCAGCCTTAAACAACTAACAACATGATCAATCAGAGATGCAACAAGAGTATTTAGATAACAACAAAAAGAAAGAGACATTCAAGAGCACATGACACAAGATATATCCTGGGAAAACCCTAACAGGGAAAAACCCAGCCTTCAAAGCTCATTCCTCTTATATTATGATCTCAAAACACATTACTTATGCCACTCGGGCTTCTACAAATTCTAGGTCATAACCCAGGGTTACAAAATATTCATATAATGACACTCTTCCATGATTTCTTCCTTCTTCTTATCAATTCTCTACTCTACAACTTCTTCTTTTTGCTCTGCTCTCTACTTTAGTTTTGCTTCTTCTTTGGATCAAAACACTTATCATCGCGCTTCATAACTTTGCACACTTGATCATTATTCATTCACTACCTTGAAACAAACAATTATCGTTCATTTATATCCTCCGCAAGCCTTCATAACATTATCAAGTTGGCCTAATTGCAATGGCTAGTATGGAATGTGTAGACACAGATAGGTCGGACCTAAACATAAGGTATTGCTCCGCTGGTGCATAGTACTTTATGCGGATCTCCATGAAGGTCAGCCAAGTCCTAAACTTCCTTGAATGATCTTCCTTTTAGCTCCGTAAGTCACAAAATTTCTCCGCAAGATGATTAGACTTCACTGAACACTGTCGGCTCTGCTTAGTGAAAATAGGTAAAAACAAGTAATCTTCTGATAGCGATATCTTTCTGGAATCGAACCCAAATGATCTGAATTTTGGATATGATGTAGATGACTATGTCTAGATGCTAAGTCTAGCTCCATAGCCTCTGATATGCAAATGCAGTAATCTCCAAGGTCACTCTCTCGATACTTTGCAACTTCACTGTTAACTATCCCAATTGTTTGAATGCTTTCGGATGCTCCTGGATCAGACTCTCATGGTTAATTGAAAAGTGAGCCTCTTCACTTTGGTCTATATTATTCCAAAATCAATTTTGTTTCTTTGAATAGGTTTGGCTGTCTATTCACAGGTACTTGCAACTACCTCAAGGTCGGTGGTCTGTTCAAGTCCACCCTGTAAAACTGCCTCAAGCTCTTCTAAGTTTGGCGTTCTACTTGTAAGACTTGTAAGTTGCCTCAATGATTGGCAATCTGAGCAATTCTTCTCTGCAAGCTACTTCAAGTTCTTCATCTTGTCATGGTCTAGGTTTGGTAGTCTACTCGCAAGCCTTGCATTGCCTCAATGATCGACAGTTTGAGCAAGTCTTCTCTGCAAGTTGCCTCAAGTTTAATGTCTACTTCAATTAATTAAGAGTCAATCAACACATACATGCATCCTCTAGAACAATCATGTTACTCCCTTAACTCAATCAATACACTTTTTGGATTTTCTCTGCAACACTTTCTGATCTCTATTTCCAGATACAATACACTTCAAAATCTTATAGTTTCTATTTTGCATATACTTCTCCTATACTCATTTTTGTTTCTTTATCCTTATTTCCTTTACTTCAATACATAAAATTCCTCTGGTAGAATATCTTGTCATTCCTTCTTTCTCTGCACATGAATTTCCTTTCTTTGCTATGCTTCACACTTGTTCACACAAACTTCCTCTGGCACTGCTTCCTTAGATGATTTTACACAAATTTTCTCTTGCATTATTTCAGATGATTAGTCTATAACATAACTCTTCTTAAGATCAATGCTTCTCCTTCTTCTGGTTTCTCTATCAAACTTAGTAAGTCAATAGGTTCTTCTTCCTTTGCATAAATCATCTCTGTATCAGTTATTGTTTCATCATCATTAGTCTCTGTAGTAACAGGTTCATGTTGACATTCACTGCTTGATTCTTTTCTCCTCCAAACTTGAAAATAGGTTCCTTTGAATGGTCTTCTATCAAATCCTCTTTCGTTCCTTCTATATCCTTCACTGTTATAAGAATTATGACTCCTATCATCTCTGCCTCTGTGGTTTGAATTACTATTCTTGTTCTGCTCCACATAAGGTCTTCTACATCTTGATCCATATCCTCTTTTCTCTCCAACATAAGAATACTTCCAACTATACAACCTTCTGAACATAAAAGTAACATGTCTCCATTTTGCTCCATCAATCCATCCATAATTCATCTGCATACAATCTGTCATTGGCTTTCTTCTTCTCATTTTATTCTAACACATCTTTTCAGAATGATTCCTTAATCCACAAAACTTACAAGGGTATGGATCCCAACATAATTCCTTTTCATGTCCATGTCTATTACAATGTGAACAATACATACCTCTTCTTCTCTGATTTGATTTGTTTGAATTTGCAACAACATCCTTACTTTTGTCATATCCAAGGCCTTCACTTCTTGATCTCATTACTGGTTCAATAGGTTCTATAATTCCTTACTAATGTTTTTCCAATCCTTGTCCTTCATATCCCATTCTTTGCATGATTTTGAAACCAATACCATCACCAACCACTGCTGGTTTAGCTACACTGTCATCTTCAATCTCACTGTCTAAAGAAGCTTCTGCAACATCACACAAATCATTAGTATCACAAGAAACATCATAAAGTTCAGGCTTAGTTTTTAGACTTTCATTCTCTTCTCTGCATGCTACAAATGACTACTCTAATTGATTAACTTGTTCCTTCAATCCTGATATTTTATTCTTTTTCAAACTGTTTTCCCTTTTCAACTCTTCCAAAATTTCTTCCAGATCTCTGTTTCTCTTCTCCACCTTCCCAAACAACTTAAATCCTTCTTCCAATTCTTCAAATCTCTTTTCAACATCCTCAAACAATTTTAGCTCTACTTTCAGTTCTTCATTTCTCCTTCTTACATTTTTTAGTTCTTCTTCAAGAGCATCATACTTTTCTTCTCTTAGTTCTTTTATCCTTTCCATCAATTCTAAATTACACCTCTTGATTTCACACAATTCTTCTTCTAGAGTTTCCTTTTTGCATATTAGATTTTCATTTTCCTTCTTCATCCTCTTTCTAGTTTTCCCCATTGAAACAAATTAGATAAACTTAATTTTGAAAAGCTTACCTAAATCTTTCTTTCCTTGATCTTCTTTAGCGATGACACTTGTTACTTCTAGGGTTTTGCACTTCTTTCAACACTTTCTTCCTTTCCAATAGATTCGCAACCATCCAGCAAATTCACTACCAGCTTTGATACCACTTGATGTAGTCAAGGTAGGAGGGTCTGATGAGGGTCTGTCCAACCTTGCAACCTTAAACAACTAACAACATGATCAATCAGAGATGCAACGGAAGTATTTAGCTAAAATCAAAAAGAAAGAGACATTCAAGAGCACATGACACAAGATATATCCTAGGAAAACCCTAACAGGGAATAACCCAGCCTTCAAAGCTCATTCCTCTTATATTATGATCTCAAAACACATTACATATGCCACTTAGGATTTTACAGATTCTAGGACACAACCCAAGGTTACAAAATATTCATATAATGACACTCTTCCATGATTTCTTCCTTCTGCTTATCAATTCTCTTCTCTACAACTTCTTTTTGCTCTGTTCTCAACTTTAGTTCTGCTTCTTTGGATCAAAACACTTATCATCACACTTAATAACCTTGCACACTTGATCATTATTCATTCATTGCCTTGAAATAAACAATTATCTTCATTTATATCCTCCACAAGCCTTCATAACATTATCAAGTCGGCCTAATTGCAATGGCTAGTATGAAACGTGTAGACACATATAGGTTAGACCTAAACATAAGGTATTGCTCCACTAGTGCATAGAACTTTGTGCAGATATCCATGAAGGTTGTCTAGGTCCTAAACTTCCTTAAGTGATGTTCCTTTTATCTCTGCAAGTCACAGAATTGCTCCGCAAGCTGATTAGACTTCACTGAACACTATCGGCTCTGCTATGTGAAAACAAGTAAAAACAGGTAATCTTATGATAGCGATATCTTTTAGAATCAAACCCAAATGATCTAAATTTTGGATATGATGTAGATGACTATGTCTAGATGCTAAGTCTAGCTCCGCATCCTTTGATATGCAAATGCAGTAAAATGTGATAATCTCCAAGGTTGCTCTCTTGGTACTCTGCAACTTCATTGTTAACAGTCCCAATTGTTTTGAATGCTTCCGGATGCTCCTGCATCAGAGGTTCACTAGATAGGTATGAAGAGTGTATTTCTTCATGGAGATCTTGAGGAGGAGATATACTTGGAGCAACCAAGGATTTTCTATATAACTCTTCCTTGGTTTATAGACTAAAGAAATCTATCGATGACCTAAAATAGGGTCCTCAAGCTTGGTATGCCAAGATGAATTCCTTCATTCTTGCAATTGTTTTTCTCATTTCCATTTGAATTTGAACATCTACATTCTATAATAGGATGATTCTCCTCTTTCTAGTTCTCTATATTGATGACCTATTGATCATGAGGAGTTATTCTGCATCCATTATGGTAGTGGAAATTGCCCTTCATGACAAGTTTTTGATGGTTGACTTGGGCTTGTAACATTATTTTCTAGGATTGAGATAACTCAATCTACTTATAAGATCACCATTGCATAGTCAAAGTTTGCTCTTGATTTTCTCTCATGGTTTTACATGGTTGACTATAAGCCTACTTTAACTCCCTTTATTTCTAGGGTCAAACTTGAGGCTCAATTCTCTTCACCTTTGGTTGATGGTACCTTATATTAATGGCTTGTTGGGAGACTTATTTATTTGACTCATATGAGGCTCAATATTTCATATGTTCTTAGCATGGTCTCTTGGTTTATGCAGGAGTCCCATGAGCCACACTAGAAGGTAGCCAAGCAACTTGTCCATTATATTTAGGGTACTCATAGGTTTAGGATTCACTATATAGAAAGTATTGATTTTGACTTGGTGGGCTATACAAATTTAGGTTGGGTAGGGGATCCTTAGGATTGCAAGTCCACTTTAGGTTACAACTTCTCTCTTTGTTCACTCCTATTTTTTGGTTAAGAAAACACTATTCTCCTATTGCTCTATCTTCCACCAAGGCTAAGTATCGAGGGGTTGTTAAAGCCACCATTGAGGCCATTTGAATTCAACATATTCTCACTGAGTTTTTTGTCTAGTTCAAATAGTCATCAATCATATTTGGTGTAAACATGAGTGTCATACAAATTTCAAGGAACTTGGTCCATCGTCAGTAGACCAAGAACATAGAGGTTCATATGCACTAAATTTAAGTTCTTATTCATGAGCATGTCATTGGTCTCTGCTACTACCTAACTTTCAAGTAGATTGTTGACATTTTCACCAAAACCTTTATAAAAAAGAAAGTATCTTGATCTATGAGATTTGTTGGGGGTGTAGGAGGCATAATATTCAAGGGGGCTACTTAGTCCTTCCTTTCTCTCTCTACTATGAGGGGTTTTTTTTCTCTCTATTTGGGGGACATCCTCTCTTTTATTAGGTGGGGCTTCCTCTCTTTGAGGGAATTTCTATGTACATGGGTACCTTATCAGACTTAGTTTTTCAGGACCCATCTTTACACCCACCTAAGCTATGCTTAAGGGGGGTGTTAGTGTAGGATTTTACTTTTCTTAGTTGGATATTATGTATTTTCCTACACATTTTAGTTTAGATTGATTAGGTTAATAAAGTGGGTAATAATGTGAGCGAAGTGAGTTGTTGATATCTTTAATAGGAGTTACTCCTTCCTATTTTGGGATATTCTAGAGTTACACTTCATATTGGTTGTATTTACCACCTCCTCCCTCTCACATAATCTATACATACTCACTCACCTAGTTCATATTTGGATATTGCTTAATGCATTGTGAGCTTTCCTTGTGCTATATTGCTTGTGTCTCTTGAGCATTTGCATTTATTTTAGATTATTGGAAACTAACTCTATTATGCTATTTTGGTTTCAATATCATCTACATTAACAATTTTATAGTATCTTCTCCTTTCACTCAATTTTTGTAGTTTCTAACATAGGCTCATCCTATTGAAATTCATGTAGATTTCAAAATTTAGACCTCATGGAAGCACATAGAATTTGTGATATTGTATTATAACTATTGGTTGCTAATAATACATTGGGTGTGCACTTTAGAGGCTAGGTTTTTACTTTTGTAAGGTTTTCCTAGGGTATATTTGTGTGTTGTGTGACTTGTTCCTCTTCTTTTTCTCTTCTTCCTTTCTTGTTCTTTATCTAGTGCCATTACTAAAATTTTATTAGATCTAGTATACTTGAATTTATCTCTTAATTGGATTAGCTAGGAATTGTTGTATTCCTTTCACCAATAATGAAAAATATTCTACACACAACACAAGAGGGATCATGATCCAATTTTTAAAGGGAAATCCTTTATCAACACTTTGCAAGAGGAATACTACCCCATTAGAAAATATGAGGATGAGTGCATGAAGCTTCAATAGTTATATCATCATAAGGAGCAATTAGTTGAATAATACACCAACAAGTTCCATGACTACTCTATGTGTCTACATGAGAACACTCCTTAGCAATATAAAGTGATAAAACATATAAGTGGGTTATCACCTTACATTTACACAAAGATGAAGTTCTTGACTTTAGAGACAATGGAGAAAGAATTCCACAAGACATCCAAAATTTAATCCAAGGACAAGCTCAATAAAAAGTTTTCTTCACATAAGAACAAGATTTTCCAAGGCTCTGAAGGAAATAGAGGTACAAAATATGCTTCCTACACTAATCTATGAGAGGAGCTATGTGAAAATTTAAACTAATCATATGGTTACAAGAAAATGAACACAAGAGTAATATATCATAACATAGTGACTTACGTGGGGAAAACCCTTTCGAGAGAAAAACCCCACACTCCTAAGTAAATCAATATATTATTGAATAATAAATAGTTACAATATACCTGCAAAGTCTAAGCCTTTACATGAGCATCACCAACAAGAGATCTGGAGTAATTTTTACAACATAATAATTATTTGTAGAACAAAGATGAGTGTATAGAAAGTTAGATCCACCACAAAGGGAATATGACATACTCAGGGAGCTATCAAATCATCCAAAAGACATACCAGCTACAAGAGAGACAATCTTTTGTATAATCATATGTAGATATAAGTAGGACTAGGAGATTGAAGAATTCAATGTAGTAGAAGCATAGTATAAGATATATGAGATAGAAGTGTAATGTATGAGATGTAATGTGATACATATGATTGAATATGAAATATATGAAGGACTGATGTATGAGTAAGCTTTGTATTAGAGATAGATATATGATGAATATGATATAGCACACGTTGATATTATAGATGTCTAATGAGTTATGTGTATGATGTATGTGTGTATGGGTAAAATTATTTAATTTTTGCTCTATCCTATGACAACCTTCTATAACTTACCACATAAACCCTTGACCTTCCTCTTATCACTCGTATTGGGGTATAAATACAACTCTCAAGAAACTCAAACTTAGATCCTTGATTTGCACCTCGTTCTTGATAACATTTTGGTTCCATTGCTAAGGCCCTATAAAAGTAGTCAAAGAAACGATTAGATCAATTAATATATCAATTACAATAGTAAAGGAGTAAATAATAAGAGTTTATAGATAAAGAAAGAAAAAAATTATGGTTTGTGGTAGGATCCTCTAGGTTCTAGCCTTGTGAGAGGGGTTTAGGCACTTAGGGGATGACAATTGGAAAGGGGGCTTAAAGGGATCTCTAAAGAGATGTGACCAATAGAAGAAAAGTGAAAATAAGCCAAGGGATAAATAAAAGGATTAATGAAACACCAAATCAATAACAACCATGACAAAAGGAGATAACAAGAGGCTAAGAGAGATTAGGAAAGAAATTGAAATGGCTACGAAATTGAACATGGAATAGAAGGGACTAAAAAATTTTAGGAGAGACAAGAGAGGTATCACAAAAGGATAGAAAAGGCCAAGGAAGCTGAAATAAAATGCACCAAAGGGGGTAAATTGCTAAAGATGATTATGAGGAGCAAACAAAGCGTGCCAAAGGGGTTGTTGCTAATTTTAAAAACAAGGAGAACAAGGAGCATGCCAGAGGGGCTGCAACTAATAATATTAAGGATAAGGGGAATAATGAAAACCCAAGTTACCACTAGAGGAATTGAATAAAAATGAGTGTGTCATTGGGGTTGTAGCTGAACATATGGATTTTGTGAAGAACAATAGGGATTTGAATAGCCATCTTGATAAGACAACTAAAATGCTATTTAAATTGGTAAAATAGATCAAAGATTATGTTGTGTCTAGAGAATCATTGGAAGGAGGGCTTGGATGAACTAGTGCTCATCCAGGGTATGGAAGCATAGGTGCTTCGTCGCTTGAATTTTTGACTTAGACATCATGATCTAAACCTAATTTGTTGAATCTAAGGGTTATGGTTAACAAGGGATTTGAGGAGTCATTAACACCCTTTATAAAATTAAAACCTCTAGATCTCAATGCATAGTATCTAGATAAAGTGGTAAGTATGAGTGTGGGATTACAAAAGGAGAAAATGATGAAAGAATGGGAATTTAAGGAGAGAAAGAAGAATGTGAAAGAGGAAGAAGTAGAAAACATGTTCAATAACCTAGCCATGGATACAATTGAAGCAATTGATGAAGGATATAATATTATTTAATGAAATATCATTAACAAACAAGAAGTTATCTCCTAAATTGAAATGTGTCTTAAAGAGGTGAACTCTACTAACTAAGAGTGATCTCCCTCGCCAATTAAAAAAAGGAGAGTTATTTTAAAGGGTATATTTATTGATTCTAGTTGAATAAGGGAAAAATAATAGCAAGAATTCTTGAGTGATTGCAAAGAATTATTGGGAAGCAATTTATTTGACATATGACTAGAAAGAGATAAGGGATAAATAGGAAATTAGTAAGACAAAAGGAGTGTGGAATGAAAGTTAGATCATTGAAGGATAAGAAATAAAAAAAAAAAAAAAATAGAAGACCAAATCTTATTCACACCTATCACCAGCCATTTAGAGGAACCAGATATTAACATGGATCAAACAATGAAGTTACTATTCTTCAAAAAGTATACAACTGAGGAATCATGACACATCTTTGTCCTAGACTTCATGGAGGAAGATTGGGACTTGAAGCAACCAAGCTAAATTATATGATTTTGTAGGCACATTAAGATATGATGCATTGAAATGGTATATGAAAAAGTGCCCACAACATCATAAAGAATGACAAGAAATCAAGGAGGAAATCCTCTCTAATTTTGAATCCCCAAAACCTACATTTGAAAGTGTTAGCAAAATGAAATAAATGATGGAAGAAGGAGAAAATATCAAAGAATATGATCACATGTTTAAGTAGTGTGGAAGATGGAGGTATTTCTCACTAAAAAACAAAGAATTAAATGGTCCATTTATGGGTTATTACTAGATTACAAAACTACATTGGATGGTAGAATATTTGGCACTTATTCAAGTGTAGAAGAATTAGCATGTAGAGTTGAGGGCCAACCCTAGAGAAGAAAGAACAAGGAAGTAGAAAATAAAGAAATGGAAAAGATGAGATTAGACTTAGAGAAACTAAAAATAAAATAAGAAATATTGGAAAAAGGAGAAAACAATTTGGTATCACCAACCCAAATAAAGAAGATTTGGTGCACATACTGCTCCAATGAAGGTCACTTAAGAAATGAATGTCTAGTACTGAAGGGTGATAAAAGAGCTGCAACACTTAGAGTAGACCTACAAACTACCCCTTGAAGATTGAAAAGTGTGTATTGTGGGATATGCAATGAATGAGATGAACATGAAACTGATGATTTCCCACCCTCTTTATTTAGGGAAAGAGATGAAGAAGAGGAACATAATACCTAGTATAGCCACCACAAGGAAAGTAATGATCCAATCCATAAAGGAATGGATAGAGTAGAGGGACTAGCAGAAAGAGCATTCCAAGACCATGTCTATAAACACTCTACATGGAAAACCTAGTGCAACATCCATGTGACATAATACACAATACCACAAATTATGAATGAACAACCCTCTACTAGCTACACTCCTAATGAAAATAAAAGGTTATTGCAAAAACTACAAAGGAGGATGCGATAGAGGTAGAGGCTGTAACCAAAGAAGAAGAGAAGATGATACATTCTATAAATATGATCAGTTAGGTCATTATGCAAATGAATTCTAGGAAGAAAAGAAAAAGGCTTGTGGATTTTGTGGCAATGTTAATCATGATTTATTCAATTACACAAGGGCACAAGAATATCTTTATGCCAATAGGCGTTCCTTTAGTGAGCAACACTACATGAAATACATAAATGAATGGTCCAAATTAAAATGACTACTATAGAATAAATCTGAACCATTAATTTGTTGAAAGAAGTAATACATGATAAAAGACAAAAATTAAAACCACTCATAAAAAAGTAATAAATGATAAAAGACAAAAAATATTAAAACCACTCATAAAAGACATAAGGATAAGAGAAACTGTTGGCATTCTGTATTGCCATGGTGGTGGTTAATGTGAATGCCATAGCCAAGTTGACAACATGAAGCCTTGACAACAACTTATATAGCCTTTAGGATTTAAATAGCTGTCACTAGAAATCATAAGAGAATTGCCTAAAGTGGCTAAAATTTGCTATCAATTCCTTACTTTTTTTTAAACGTTTAGTTGAATTTATGTGGAATCAATGTAATCCAATTGTTTTCATAAAATATAAGCTATAAAAATTAATTTAATACCATAAATGAAAAGATGGTGCTAACTTTCATCTGTCAAGGAGCATAGGCTATATATAAAAAGATTAAATGTGGGAAGAGGTAGACCAATTCAAGGAAGGGTAAAGGATAGGTAGACATGATACACAATTTTTTTTTACATTCCCATATGGGGTACTGGTTGTGATTGGAGGAGTGGTGTGGTTCATGAGAAAGGGAAGCACCACCTCCTTGGCTAGAGGCCTTGGAGTGAACTTCCTCCTCCTCCTTGCAACCCATATGAGTCTCAGTGCCTTTAACCAATGTAACAATTCCTATCTTGCCCTCTTTATCCAGAAAGGTCTCATTCTTTCTCTCCTCCACTCTTCCATTTTTTTTCTTCAAATTATTTATTATTTATACTCAACCAATTCACACATGGTTTGGTTTGATCTACCAATAGTTCATCACAATTGAATTGAAATGGTCGTGGGATCAAATTGCACGGATTCCCCACTTAAATACATAAAATTTGCATCAATCCTAATGCGCTGAATTGACTTTTGTTAACTCGCATTGTCCAATTCACAAGTTTTTTTCTATTCCATTTGGCAATGAAATTCAAATTTCTCTCCTAGGATTATGAATTACAACTAAAAATGGTCATTTCTTTCTATTTCTTTAATGTGATATTTTATAACGTCCTTTTTACATTTGCATAAGTTGGACATTATTGAGAGAGACATCTTTTTGATTTCTGAAATTCATTCTTAGCTCTAAGGAGTAGTTATCTCATCAAATTAACCTTGGACTTGCACCTGGCCTAGTATGACATACTCAACACATTGGATGGGGTAGTTCACCCAATTCTTAAAAACTTAAAAAATTTATCATGTGTAGGTCTCATTGACATTCTTAAAAAATTCTAGATCATTGTATAACATTCCTAATATCCAAATTCTTCGAGCATGAGCAATTGGAGTTTCTTGCCTTGTGATCTACATATCTTGGAGAGTGTTTATGTCCATTAGTGTGGGAGTTTCCCAAAGGAAAGCTTGTACTGACTAACAATAAATACCAAGATAGATTCCTTGAGCTAATATATAGCAAATATAGAGTTGAACCTCATTAAAAGTTGTAGTAATGCCTTGTTTTGTGCTTCAAATGTCTAAAGGGGTTTGGTTTACTTATTGTGGGGTTCACTTTTGGTATCAATTAAATCAGTCTATATTACTAGTCATTATGACCAACATCATTGGAATCATTGTCATTGATTGAAGTAAGGAGAAACTAGAATTGTTCAAAGTCCCATACAAACTACAAGTGGACAAAAAGATATATTCCAAACATTGTTCTAGTATCTCCATGTTTTACTATAATTCCTTCTAAAGATAGTGACATGTTTGAGTCCTTTTGTTGGAGTGAGTTTCTACTATACTTTCCTTCTCATAACATTAGTCAAGATATAGGCTCATGTAGGAAAGATATAATCACTCAATGGGAAGGAATGGCTATCGGCTACCATGTTGATCGTACACCACCAAAATCAAATAACAACAATGATGATGAATTTGTGTCAGATGGAATAGAAGATATAGAACACCCTGATGTAGAGGAGTGGTAACTTCCATCCTCACTCCACCTAGGAAATGATCTTGGTATTGATGAACTAGACATGCTTGGCTACCAATAATTTGACATATCCCACAATTGGGTTGCCACTACAATTTCCCCTCCTTGATGTAGAATGTTGTCAGATTCGTTAACTCTAACCGTTCAACACAATAATCTAGGCAAATTGAACCAAACTTAGCTATTGCAAAGGGAAAGCTTTCTTTGGAGCAACAAAATGCATTAAATATTATTGTGCACCATTCTAATCAGACTGGAAGGAAACCACCACTTCTAATGATCATACAAGGTACTATAGGAGCAGGGAAATCATACTTGATTAATAGCATTCAAAATGCAATCTCTAAAAATGTACCTGTAGAGTGTCAAAAAGTCTACATTTTGTTTCAGTTGCGGCTTAGTCCGCGGGTCTTATTATGTTTCTATGCGAGTTTCAAATGTTGCTACGTGGGTTTCAAATGTTTTGTGTGAAATTCACCAGGTGTTAAAACCACAGTCAAAGCCACAACAATGTTTTAAATATTAAGTTTTATGCAGAGCGCGCCACGTAATAGATAGTATCAATAGTTTATTTTGTTTGAATGCCGCGGATGACACCATGTGTCACTTGCGGAGGTAGTCTCAAAAGCTTCTACATTTTGTGAGGAGGGCACCGTGTGTCTTTTAAGTTTGCTGCGGATGATGCCGTGTGTTTCTTTCTAAATTAATATTGATGTCAACATAAAAGAATGGTGGGTCATAGTTTTATTGGGTTTCAAGCATGCGGAGGCTGCCACGTGGTGGTTGCGGGGAAGGAGTTGCTTTATTCATGACTCTTGTAGTGAGAAACTTTTTGATTCACAATTTTGTGCGGGTTGCACCAAGTGTCGGCTTCCACAAGGATCTTTCAAAGGTTTTATTTGTTTCAGCAGTGTTGCAGAAGTTGCCACGTGTTAGCTAGCATGCGTGCGGGGGTTGCCATCTGTCCCAATTTTATCCCTTTGAGGGTAGTGAGCGCCAAGGTTGTGGGTCCTATCATTATTGTGTCTCATTTTATAAGTAAAGCGGGTTGCGACAGATGTCATAAAAGGAGGTTGCCTGAGTATAAAGACACAGGTTTTAAAGGCTCTGCGGGAGAAGACACGTATCATGTTTTGAAGGCTGCGAAATGCAACAAGTGTCATTTTCCTGTTGATTTCTGAAAAGACAAAGGAGTTTCTAGGTTTGATGCGAACGCTGCCATCTGTCATATTTCTTTTCAGTTATAAGCATGCGGGTCTCTCCATGTGTCTGTGTCTCAATAAAGGAGGTGTGCCACATAATATTTTGCCCCAACCAATGAGCATGCAGGAGGGATAGCCATTGCAGATTCAGAGGATCGTAAGCGCCAAGAACTTCCAGTAATCTTCAGTTTCGTTGGGCCGTTGAGGATTCGGTTGTTATAGACAATCTTGGGTTAGATCTATGATTATAAATATGCAGTATTTGTAATAGATTGAGATAGATACTTTTGAGAGAATAGATTCAAGGATCTTTGATAAGTTTTAGTCAGAAATCTAAAAGAGGAGTCAGAGACTTTGCTATGACTGGTTTATGTCATTTTACCTTTATTTTGTTGTTCTTGATAAGAAAGTTAATGTATCTGTGCCTTTTATGTTGCTGGAAGATTAATAAGAAGAAATTTGTTTTGTGCCTTGGTTGATATCATTTGTGTCATTGCAAAGTGTTTGGTTGTAAGCCTTTGATAATATTCATTCTATTTGTTTATGTTAATCATGAAGTATCTGCTCTTTAATATAACTGTATCTTGAGAATAGTTTTCACTGTGAAGGGACACTGTTACTTAGGCGCATCGCCATAGTTAGATTTGCTTAATTGTATCTGTAATCCTGTTAATTTCTTTCCCTTTGCTCAAAACTCAATTGAAATAGAGAAGAGCTAGCTTCTTTAAAATCTGGAGGTCGTTTCAAGTAGCAAGTTCCACATTCTTGAAACTTCCCATGTTGGTGTTAGAACCTGCGCAATTTTATACATCAACAGTTTTTGGCACGCCCGGTGGGACTTTTCTTGAAGTTTCTATCAAGATCGTATGAGCCAGAGAGTAACAAGGAGCTAGAGCTGTGGACCTACAACAAGAACTCAGTCTGCTACTAATTCAGGCATTCTTTTACCACCATTAGTAGCTACTCCAAGGAGAAGAGTGAATTAGGTTGCGGTAGCACAAAGAATAAATATGGGAGCACCTATACGTCTAAGGAACTATGCAAATTGGAATACTGGTAGTCCTCTCATCCTCCCAGTACCACCAACAACTTGGGATCCTATTCCAGCCAATGCTTTGAAGGCTCTACCTAAGATCAGTGGAGAAGATTTCAAGACACCTGGGGAACATCTGCAATATGTATCTGATGTGTGTGCAGTACATGTTATTACTGAATAGAATGTGGCAATAAGACTGCTAGCAGCTTCTTTCAAAGGAAAGGCTCTAGACTGGTATAGATCTCTCACTCCAAATACAATATCCACATGGGATCAACTTGGTGACGCTTTCTTTGCAAGATTTGAAGAGAAAGGTGATAAATCTTCCCTACTGCAACAATTAATCACTATCAAAAGGGCACCACAAGAAGCCATGACCGATTTCAACTCAAGATTTCAAAAGACCTGGGATAGAATTCTTGCTACAGCAAGACCATTATCAGGTATGGCTATCGTGTTTTACCTCAAAGCTTTTAACTCTGATATATCAGTAATGATTCAGTCTCTTGGAGGTCAGACACTACCAGAAGCATATGAGTTGGCAGTTAAGGCTGAAAATAACTTGATAGATGCTGGAAAATTGCCCCCAAGGCATCCTATGCCCATGTTCCTAGAAATTAACCTACCTTTGCCACAAGAAGTTCCTAACCTTACAGCTCCACCTGTGTCCATGTATTCATTTCCAGTACCTCAACAACCTGCTAGGGCAACCACCTCTGCTCAACCATTTGAAATGGATGATGTCAAGAACATTCTAAGGACCTTCTCAAATGAGATAATCAACCTAAAGAGATAACAAAATCCCTAATCAAAGCCCCCTTATCAAGGTTTCCAAGGAAATAGACCTCCCTTTCAGCCAAATCAATATCAAGGCCCTCAAAGGCAAACTAATCCTTAGCCTTCAAACCAGTTGGTTTCAGTTCCTACACCTCTACAAACTGTTCCTCATAATCCCAACAAGGAAATAGTTCCAGGGCAAAATAACTTAGCAGATGACACAAATGCTTGGTGTTTTCCCTGAAACAACGCCCATATGCCCAAAGACTGTCCCAGAGGTAATTTACAGCAAAAGATAGTAGAATAGAGAGGCTTAGAAGGACAATTCTCAACTTCTAACACTCCACCATATCAGTCCCCTGGTGTTCAAAATGCAGTAATGGTGGCCCAGATGCAAGGGATGTCCATACAACAAGAAGAGGGAATAGCCCTCAAACATGCCTTATTTTCATGGATTGAAGAGGAAGATTCAGTGTTCTTGAATGAGGCATCAACTTCAAAGAAACCATTGGTGTAGTCAGACTACTATACCAGATCAAAGAGGAGAATGATGGAGTAGCCTGAAGTCACTAATAATGAAATCATCGGAACTCCTCCATTTCAAAATCATCACAATCCAGTCTCTAGGCAAGACATGCCTCAGCCTGTGCAAAATCAAGTAGCCTCAGGACAGGTTCTAGAAAAGACAAGGTACCCTTATTATTCAAAGACCCAAGCATTAGGACCTGTAAATGTGGTGGACCAGCTGAAAAGAACTCCAGCACACGTATTAATCTGGGATATGTTAGCTATTCCCAAGTAGAAAACACTGTTATAGGAAGCTCTGCAAGGTCAAGAAGCCTCTAAAAACATTGGTGCTAAAGGAGGAGCTACTGATAAAGGGAAACTCCAACATAAAGATACTATACCTCTACAAACAACAGCTCTGTTGAACAATGTACCTAAGGTAGGTAAATCTAAACCAGATCCCTTTTATCTTACTCTAATAGTTGGGAAAAAACTACTACATAATGCAATGATAGATTCTGGGGCCAGTACTACAGTAATGCCAAAATAGATAGCAGATGCTTTAAAGATAAACTATGAACCACTTACAAGAGGGGTCATGCAGTTGGATGGGAAATCTGTTCAAACAATAGGAAAAATCAAACAACTTCCATTACAACTATATACTTGCCCCAATATAATTGTCAATTAGGATGTAGTAGTCATAGATATTCCCCCTGTATTTGGTTTATGCTTGTCCTGAGATTTCACAACCAAAATAGGAGGTTACATGTCACTAGATTGGTCACACCTCATCCTGAGAACCAAATATGGGACAAAGATGAAAATATTGTCTAAGCCATTATCCAAAGACCATATCACAAATGAACCAACCCCAAAATTAGAAGCATCCCATGCCATGCTGAATAAAGAGGAGAGAGTCTTTGTTGAAGAATTAGGTGACTGGATTGAACATGACCAACAGGAAGAAGAGAACAATCAGCTATTGACCATGATGTAGAGTGATCCCTATGGAAACTATGACTCTACAGGTCTAGGCACTTATGTTATTTTTGAAGAAGACCAAGAAATCCCTAATATTATAAGGAAAGAAATATTAGAAAGTGGAGAATCTGAAAGAGACTTAGAAAGCTGGACCCTGAATTTTGATGGGGCTAGGAGTAAAAATGGTGTTGGAGCAAGTATTTGCCTTAGTACCCCGAATGGTGAGAAAATTCTAAGAGCCATTCACTTTTAGTTCATCTGTACCAATAATGATTTTGGATATGAATCTTTGGTGCATGGACTCTTGTTGGCAAAGAAAAAGGAAATAAAGAATTTGATAGTAAGAGGAGACTCAGAACTGGTGGTAAAACAAATCAGAGAGAAAGCAATAGCCAAAAATGTAAGAATGAGATCCTATTGGCACAGGATTTAGAACCTGATAGATGGTTTTGAGGCTTTCAATATTGAGGTAGTTCCTAGAGCCCAAAATTCTGAAGCAGATAGAATGGCACAAATTGGTTCACAGTTTGACCCAGCAAGTGATCTATTAGTTAACAATGAGTCAGTTAAGGTTATAGTAAGACTAACAATTCCATACAATGACCAAAATTGGCAAGTTTTTGACAATGACCTTCAAGTACTTACATTCTTACAACAATCAGGTGAATTTGCTAATCAATTACATCCAAAAATTAAGGAAGCATATGGTGATCAAATTATCCAGCTAAAATCAAATAAATTCCCTGAAGGGCTGATTACTCTAGAAATTTTGTTTGATCCAGAAGATGCAAGCCTAGAGAAGAGGAGGTTTCAGGCAAATAAGGAAGACTATTCTGAGATTCAAGTCAGTAAAGGAAGAAAGTTGAAAATTGGTAATTCTACAACCCAACAAGAAAAGGAAAGGCTAATTGCTTTATGTGATAAATATGATAGGGTGATTGATTAGACCTATGAGGACCTCCATGGCTATAATAGAGATATCATCCAACACACCATAGAGCTTACTGAAGGATCTAAACCAGTTTGACAGAAGCAAAGGCCAGTAAATCCTAGAATTGAATCTTTGATGGTGGATGAGCTGCAAAAGCTCCTGGAATCAAAGATTATTTTTTCAATTAAGCATTCAACTTGGGTATCAAACCTAGTGCCTATGAGAAAGAAGAATGGTGACATAAGACTTTGTGTAAATTTCAGGGATCTAAATAGAGCATCTTTGAAAGATCATTGTCCCCTGCCTTCTATGGAACAAATTTTATAGACTGTGGCTAGGTCAGAAAGGTTTTCCTTGCTGGATGGTTTCTCAGGATACAATCAGATTTGGTTAGTAGATGAAGATCAACATAAGACTGCATTCACTACAAAGTGGGAAACATTTGCATATGCTAAAATGCCTTTTGGCCTTTCAAATGCTCGGGCTACTTTTCAGCATGTAATGGATGTAGCATTCAGGGAACTTATAAATAAGATTATTCTGATCTATCTAGATGACCTCACTATTTTTCCTAAGAATGCCAGAGATCATTTTGACCATTTAGAGGTTGTTTTTAAGAAATGTCAAGAGTTTGGAATATCTCTGAATCCCAAGAAATGTATCTTTGCTTTACCTCAGGGTAAGCTTCTAGGGCATATAGTGTCAAAGGAAGGGGTCTCCATTGATCCAAAAAGGGTCACAGCCATAATGAATCTATCTCTACCAGTCAACAAGAGAGCAATTCAATCCTTTCTAGGAAAAATTAACTTTGTTAGCCGATTCATATCTGATTTTGTAGGTCTAATTATACCAATGACATTGTTGCTTAAAAAAGATCTGGTTTTCAAATGGACCACAGAAGGAAGACATGCTTTTGAAGATGTCAAGAGAGCCATTTCAACAACCCCAGTACTCAGAAACCCAGATTTTTCTAAATCTTTTATAATGTATGTGTATGGGGGAGAATTCAGTGTTGCTGCTGTTCTAACTCAGAAAGATGATCAACAGGAAGGAGAGTATCCAATAGATTTTTTCTCTAGAACTCTCAGGGAATATGAGTCTAGATATAATTTTATGGAGAAGCAAGCATACGCCATGGTAAAAGCCCTTAAAAAATTTAGACATTTGGTAACAGGAAATAAGATTCTGATATTAGTGGCTCACTCTAGTGTAAGAGAATATATTATGGAGGGTGAGATCACTGAGAAAAGAGCCAATTGGATAACAAAGATTTTAGAATATGATGTAGAAGTAAGACCCACCAAGTTAGTCAGAGGCAAAGGATTGTGCCAATACATGACCCAAGACATGGAAAGAATAGTGACTGAAGAAACATAAAGTGAAAATGTATTGAAACTCCAAGAGGTTGACCAAGACTCTTGGGTCAAAAATAGGATACAGTTTATGAAGTATGGGATTTTCCCAAATGAGCTCTCCCATGACAAGAAAAGGTACTATAGGCAGCAAGGGACCCATTTTGTACTAATTGATCATATTTTATTTAGAAGGAATGTTGATGGTATACTCTTAAGATGTATAGAGAAGGATGAAGCTCAAAGAATACTACATGAATTACACCATGGAGCCTCAGGTGGACATTTTTCAGCAAGGACCACTGTAATTGAAGTAACACAAGTAGGATATTTCTAGCCCACTCTGTTTACAGATTACCATTAGCTGGTTAAGGAATGCCATGCTTGCCAGTTTTATACCGACAAAAGGAGAAATGCAACAATGCCTCTAAGTCCCATAGTTGTGGATGAACCCTTTGTTCAATGGGGTCTAGATTTTATTGGTATGATCAATCCAGTGTCAAATATGGGACACAAATAGATTCTCACAGTAATAGATTACTTTACCAGGTGGAGTGAAGCAGTACCACTCAAAGAGGCAACAGAAAAGGTCATACTAGAATTTTTAGAAGGCATAACTTCTCGGTTTGGTCCTCCTAGTACCATCATATCAGATAATGCTAAAGGATTTTTGGGAACCAAATTATCTGAGTTTACTTTGAGAAATGGGATATATTTGAAGACTTCTTAAAATTATTATCCACAAGGTAATGGTCTGGCAGAGTCCATTAACAAAAACCTTATTAGACTCATAAAAAGGATAGGGACCAATTATCACAGAGAGTGGCATAAGTTACTTAATATAGCACTGTGGGCTGACATGATCACACCAAAGAAAGTGACTAAAATGTCTCCCTATGAGTTGGTTTATGGTAAACCCACAGTAATGCCACTAAGTCTAGAGATTCCTGCTTTGCAATTGTTAAAACAGATAGAAATTGAAGAGAATGGCCCCATGCAAGTCAGACTTGCTGAACTATTGGAAGTCCAAGGAAAAAGAGAAAAGGCACATGAGTCACTAATGAAACATCAGAAAATGGTTAAGGACTGGTTTGATAAGAAGACTTCAAATCCCATTTTTGAGGTTGGCTCTCTGGTATTGAAATGGGATGAAAGAGCTGCCAAGCCAGGTCGACATAGCAAATTCAAATCATTGTGGACGGGTCCTTATAAAATTTGTTCTTGCAAGCAAGAACATTCATTTGAGCTGGAGACCATGAATGGAGAACCTGAAGAGATTCCAGTAAATGGGATCTTTCTGAAACATTTCAATTAAGGAGGGGCTCATCATGTATCATAGTTAGTTAGTTTTGTTTCCTTTTCTTGCTTTTCTATTTTCCCACTTTCTTTTCCTGCTTTCCCTTTCAAATAAGTGTTCGGTGAATATGTATCAGCAGTGCAAAGCCCCTTCTCTTTTAGCCTAGCATTTATTAAGGTTGTTCGGCAATCCCTAAAATTCCTCGGAAGTACATGCTTTTTCAGAAAGATAGCCACTCTCATAACATATCTGACACTTCGTTCCATACGGATTTCAAAAGGATACACTGGCTATTTCTTAGCATTAATGTCATTAATAAGATGGGATGTGTCATTTATTATCTCCATAAATCCCAAAGAGCTAGGTTTTAAGTCCTAAGTGTAACCATCATTTGCTTCTATCTTTCTGCTTTGAATCACTGTTGCATCCGAACTCTGTCCCTAGCAAGTGTCTTTTAGCTAAGTATCACTCTGATAAAACAATTTTGTTCTTTTCTGTGTCAAAGTTTCCCACGTTCTCCTCAAAAAGATACAGATATATCTAAGACACAGTCACCACGAGAGGGACTTGGAATCTTTGAGTCGACAGACAAACTATTGAATAGAAAATCATATGCTTCGGCACCTGCACAACCAAGGAAATCCTATCCAAGAACAAGGGTTCCTGAAGTAGGGTTATCTATTGACCTAGAATAGGTGAAGGACTATGTAGATGATATATATGAAACACCCCTTCAAAAGAACACCAAGAGTCTCCAGGAGGGGGCACATCAAAGGTGCATTCTCTGGGCGAACAACGGGCAGTTCGAGACTTTTGGTATGAGGATATGGACCTCTCAATTGGCACAGTTCCTGGTCCCAAATGTCAACCCTTGTCCCGAGCTAATCGAATTATGTACAGAGTTGTTTCATGCACCATCAAATTCTATCCAACAAGGCCCTTTCGTAGTGCATATTATACCCAAGGCCATAAGGGACATGATGGCCCTCCAGTATGATAGAACAACCACATTTCCAACTATTTCCAAAATGCAAGGCACATGGGCAAATATACATAACAAATTGAAATTCCTAAATTCAGAGATGCAGTTGGGAGAGGATAATACTCACGTGCCCACACTACCCATTGGGCAGACACAATTTAATCAGAATGTTTAGGAGGCATTTTCAATCATAGCTTTCATTTTTGGAATGAAGGAGGACAACACAGTCCATGACTGGCAATTGGTAATCATTTTTAGAATGAAAACTGTGGATAAATTGAAAGAGTACTGGCTAGATTTTTCAGAACAAATTGCTGCCTCCATGATTGATCAACTCACAAATTTCAAGACAAAGTGAGTATCCAAGTATTTCGCTTTCCTGTTCCATCTTATGTTGTATCAGAACTTTGGTCTTTTTGCACATCATATGCATTTAAATATGTATGATCTAGATTTTGGTCCTAATAAAACCATCCTTGTGTCTGCATAGACACATGTGTTATCTAAAACCTCTGACCCCTATGAGTTTTGGGAGCATTTTGTCACCCCCACTTTTTGCCAGTTAAGCCCTGAGCCTATAGAACATAGAATTACATAGAGTATAAGGGGTTTTATAGCCAATTGCCCAATTCCCTGTGACTACTTCTTTGGGGCACATAATACAATAATCAGAGTCCAAGGTTTCAGTGGGGAACCCATGCTATTGCCTAAAGTATTGACCCCTAGGGTCGTATTCTTAGAGGTGACCTGAAAAGTATCTGTGGTTGATAATGACTTTGGCCACAAGAAAAGAAAGAAGAAGATGTATGATGTCCCATGGGCTAGAAAAACATGACACTTGAGGTTAGAGGTGCAGAGAGCCTCTTATTAAGGAAGTTAGCTGCCCTTGGACTCCTCATCATAGAGGATAAATGGAAATATGACCTAGATAGTTTTCTAGCCTCCTGGATCATAAATAATAAGGTTTGTGCCAAGATGGTACACGAAGGTCATCCATTCTGGGAGGACAGGAGGAATCCGAAAGAAGATAACCTAGATCTATATGTGGAATTAACTGATTTTCCCTATGAGGGGCCTAGGCCATGGGAAACCTTCTATGTCAAAGAGAAAGAATATGACCCTAAGTTGAAAATGACTACTCGTCTGAGGAAAGCATTAAAAGCCCAAGATTGGAGAGCAGAAAAGATTGAAGCCTATTGGAAATATAGCCAAGAGACTTCAGAGCTTACACATTCATTTGGGAATGTTGAAAGTGATGAAAGATGGGAATCAATTTGGGATGAGTGGCATCACTCCCCAGTCTCAAGTCCAGACACAAGCATAATTTAGAGGAAGGGTGAGGAGACAAAAGAAGAAACAAAGTCGGCCCAAATAATGCAAGAAATAGGACAAACATCATCTGCTGCTCCTACATCTTCATGGCCCCAATCCCTCAACACCTTAGAGAAACAAAAAGGTGTTGTGTCATCACCAATTCTAGGGACTCAAACAGCTTCAGCATCTGGGGGTTCCAGAATTGTTCCTTTGCAACCACCAGTGGTGATAAATATTGAAGATGAAGAAACAGAGGAAACAAGAGAGAGGCCTAAGAAACATAGGGATTGTACCTGCAAGAGGAAGAGGAAGAAGAAATAGAACCACAACAGCAACAACTACCAGTCACCTCTTCTACTGCTCAAGTAAGTACTTCTTCTCCCTTCTCTCCTATATCTCTTTCTTCTGCTATAGGAGTGGCAATCCCAAGTAGTCAGACTTTCATAACCCCTGCCACTTCTGCTGTGCTTACATCAACCCTTGCCACTACTACCAGTACATAGGCCATGTCCTCACAGGCCATTACATTGCCATTATTTTCTCCATCTGTGCCTAAATGTACCCGTCCTCAAGTTTCTCCTAGCCAACAATTATCTGCTATTCCCTATGGCCTGCCTCAAGGCCACCCCTTTATTGGAGGTTACATTGCATCCCCTCCTACATTCCAAGCTCAAGCATACACAACAAAAAGGGCTAGAGAGGCTAGGATGGACAAAAAGAGGAAGAAGGAAAATAAGAGCCCTGCTGTGGCACACATGAGGTCACTTTATGACCCTATTCAACAATCATTGACAGTTACACATTTGTCTCCAAATGTGGTGAAGCCAAATGAACAAATGTATCCCCAGGATTATGCTATGGATGCTGTGGCCATGGATATGTCTCTCTTCAAGCCACATGATAGAGTTGAGCTACTAAATGAAACTACAACTGCTATAGCAACAGACTATTTGAAAGTGTCCAAGAAGTTGCAAAAAGCAGAAAATGATTTGGCCCAAGAGAAAGTGAATAGCAACAATCTTATCGGGGAGATTCAATCTAAGAAAAATGAGATTGATAATTTGAACAAACAGTTGCAGAATACTATTTCTTTGCAGATACATCAGGCTGTACATGCCCATATTGCTTCTCTTAAGTCTGAGCTAGCACAAGAAAAAGCTGCAGTAACTGTTTTAAGATAGGAGAAAGCCACTTCAGAGAAGAAATATCAAGATGAGTTGTAAGAGGCCACACACTTGCAACATAAGTTATTGAATGAGCAAAATGCCAATAGTGCAGTTCAGGCACAACTCATGGCTGAGCAACAAAGAACAAAGCAGCTGGCAATTGAGCTGGCTAATAGGCCACAAAATGCTGGAATTCTAAATTTGGTAAAAGAGCTATATGTTTCAGTATGGAAGAGAATCTCTAAGGAGATTATCCAGCTAAAGCCATCTTTAACTTTTCTATTAAATTCTCAGTAGCTGTGTGAGAAAGTAGAAACTTCGGTGTAGGCCACCTTGTCCATTGTTTCATTGAGGGTTTCTGACTCTCAACTTTTATTGAAGAAGTTGTATGACACAATAGATGAGACATTATCAGTAGCAGGTATCAATGATAGAATGGTTGCTGCTAAGAAGGTCAATGAGGTTTTGAGTTGTAACTCTACGGCCACAAATTGTCAGGAGCTCCTGGATACAATGAAAGAGTGAAAAATATGAAGAAACATATAGAGGGTTTGGTGCAATTGGGGCTTCCTTCACCATTCCCAGATAGTAACACAGTGTTGATGATTGATGACATCAAGGCCCTTCTTTTGACTAAGCAAAATGATTAGACAATTTTCCAAGGTTTAAGTGATTCATCAACAGTAAAGGAAGTTGAAACTATGTTGATATAGCCCAGCTAGAATTTCAATTAAAGGCTATGGTACAAATTTTGCAAACTTTTTCTCATAAAGATATAATTAATCTTGATTTTGCTTTTCAAGATTTGCAGAGTAGACAGGGGCTCTCAGATTCAGAATGGTCTGTATATCAGACATCGTTGCAAAATTTATGATTCAAAGTTGTATTTTCAATACATATCTTTTTGTCAGTTTTGGGTTCTTTTAGAGAAGGCTCAGAAGTCCTAATGGTCACCAAGAACTGTAGAGTGTCAAAAAGTCTACATTTTGTTTCAGTTGCGGCTTAGTCTGCGGGTCTTATTATGTTTCTGTGCGAGTTTCAAATGTTGCTGCGCAGGTTTCAAATGTTTTGTATGGAATTTGCCAAGTGTCAAAACCACAGTCAAAGCCACAACAATGTTTTAAATATTAAGTTTTATGCAGAGTGCACCACATAGTACATAGTATCAATAGTTTATTTTGTTTCAATGCCGCAGATGGCGCCATGTGTCACTTGCGGAGGCAGTCTCAAAAGCTTCTACATTTTGTGAGGAGGGCGCTGTGTGTCTTTTAAGTTTGCTACGGATGATGTCGTGTGTCTCTTTCTAAATTAATATTGATGTCAACATAAAAGAATGGTGGGCCACAGTTTTATTGGGTTTCAAGCATGTGGAGGTTGCCACATGGTGGTTGCAGGGAAGGAGTTGCTTTATTCATGACTCTTGTAGCGAGGAACTTTTTGATTCACAGTTTTGTGGGGGTTGCGCCAAGTGTCAGCTTCCGTGAGGATCTTTCAAAGGTTTTATTTGTTTCAATAGTGTTGCAGAAGTTGCCACGTGTTAGCTAGCGTGCGCGCGGGGGTTGCCATCTATCCCAGTTTTATCCCTTTGAGGGTAGTGAGCGCCAAGGTTGTGGGTCCTATCACGCGAGGTTGTGACATATGTCATAAAAGGAGGTCTTGCAAGTATAAAGACATAGGTTTTAAAGGCTTTGCGAGAGAAGACACGTATCATGTTTTGAAGGCTGCGGAATGCGACAAGTGTCATTTTCCTGTTGATTTCTGAAAAGACAAAGGAGTTTCTAGGTTTGATGCGGACGTTGCCATCTATCATATTTCTTTTCAGTTATAAGTGCGTGGGTCTTGTTAGCACTCATTTTGACCTGGGGTTGATTTTCATGATCAGGGGGTTTCTTCATTTGAACCCTTTATCTTCTTGCCCATTTTCCTACGTGTTGGACCTCCTCAGCATTTTTCAGCTGCAGCATCATATTTTCTTTGAGGAGGAGATCATCATCATCATCTTGTCTTCGATGATGGTCTGCATTAGCATGTTTGCTTCGACTTGTTTTTCATCGTCATCATCATATTTCAATATCGGGTGATGTTTGGATATCATCCTGATCCTGCTGATGAGCTACAGTGCGCCCTAAGTTGCTTGCGGGGGTGATTTTTCAAGTATCCGGTGATCTTCCATTATCACCTTGCCCAAACATGATGATGATGTTGCCTCGATTTTCTGAAGGGGTTATTCTTTGAGTTGTTTCGACCTGACTTGTTCTTTCTTAAGGGTCGTCGTCATCATCATCATATTTCCAGTTATCACCGTGTTGCTCGCGGGGGTCATCATATTTTCTGCCTTCATGATATTTCGCCGGGGTAATATTTTTATCATCGGGTGATCTTGGTTATGATCATCCTGATGATGATGTTGAAGATTTCTAAGTGCGACCCGGTATTCACTGGGGTCATCATATTTTGAACGTCAGGATGATCTTAGTCAATATCATCCTGATGATGTAGTATCACTTCATGTTCGTTGTTTTATCATCCTGATGATGCTGACGTCATTCTTATGTCAGGGTGATATCTATTTCACTGTCTATCTGCATCATGATATTTCCGAAGGAGGGGGTGATATTTTCATATCACCCGGGTGTATGTTTGTTCCAGCGTCATGATGATGCTGATATCAAGGAGATATCCGCTTGCCGGCTTCGTGCATTATCTAGTGGGGGTGATCTTTTCAAGCATCATCATATTCATCTATCGCCCCGATCTTATAGTGAAGCTACAGTGCAACCTGATACTTGTGCATCAGGATGATATTTTCAAATATCCGGTTGTCTTCCGAATATCATCCTGATGTTAATATGATGATGACGTCATCGAGGTCCGGGGGGGGTCATATTTCTAACACAGATCATCTTGTGGAGGTCCCCCGATATTTGCAAACATGATGATGACGTCATCCGGATATGAGGAGGTGCGCAGTAGGCAGATATGATGATGACGTCAGCAGGATATGATGATGACGTCATCAGGATGTTCATCGGCTAGACTTTTGGTATAAGCTCAGCAGGAGGATGTTCCTCCGATGGATCAGGTCGTGCCGATGAAGGCAATTATCATGCAGATTGTATTGCGATATGATGCTGACGTCAGGGTGATATTTCAAGCAACAGGATATCATGCTGCTGGAGGGTGATGATGATGAGGTCTTATACTAGTGTCGTCAGGAGCAAAAGCACCGACATGATATATGCTCATGACCTAGTATATAAAGTGTTAATGAGGTTGCTGCGGGGTGCATGTGGGATAATTGATATCCTGCATTTTCAAATATCATGATGATGAATCTCGGCGGGAAATGGTTGCGATTGATTGTTAGATGTTCTTCCCAAGGCCGCGGGTTGGTGCGCCATTAATGGCGAAGGTTGCAGAGGTATGGGCGGATCTGGTACCCGATTGAAGGTGTACATCAGCGGACAGTGGCGCAGGGCTCGAGATATCTTCCTGTCTCCTCCCCTACCTGCTGCATTCATGTTTGGGCGCCAATCTGGTAGTGTTTGAGCGCCATTTTTATGATACTGTGTATCTGGCGGGACTTTTGGTCAACCTGGTAGTTAATGCTGAATACACCCTCCTGCTATATAATGCAGACGGTGTTATTCATTCAAGGTTGTTGAAAGTTGAAGATTTTTGGCTCTGTAATGCATAACAAGCTGATCTGGTTGCTCTGTACAGCTTACCTGTGAGTTTATGTATCTCTTGTTGTATGTTTCTGGCATGAACCCACTGATTTCATGATTAATCTTATATGAGAAATGCTATCTTAGCATGTGTTGTGTTAATTCTGTCTCCAGTATTGCATGTATTCTTCCTATGAATCTGGATATTTGGGTAATGTTTAGATTCTAGAGCATAGAATTCCTATGTTGAATGTCTGATCTTTTAACTTCTGCTCAAGGGGTAGATTAAATTGTTTTCAGGTTGAACATTAGGAAGGGTATACTGCAGTAGGGATGCCATAAGTAGAGATAACTTAACACTCTATATTGGGAGATATCTGTAAGGCAGATATCACCTATATCCCCTTGAAATCCAATTTTAGCTGTTCATGCTGATCATTCACAGGTGTATGTCTACTGACTCCAGGCACTGGATAGGCACCAATCTTGCTTTGTGTTTGTGTTACAACCATATCCAACTTTGCATCCAAACTTAAAATCCAAATCAAAATCTAAAACAACCATTAGGACATTAGAGTTAGTTTTAGGATCCTCAGTCCTCTGTCTACAACTGCAAATAGGCCCAAAGCTAGCCCCTTTGCTCTTATCTTTCAATTTTGGTCTACTTACAGGAGGACTTATCTGCTTTCTGTCAGCATCCCAGCCTTGTATGCATATCCTCATGGGTGTTGAGTAGGGAATACCCCCCTAGGTCTTGCAGAGCCTGAAGAAGAAGAGGAGATAAAATATAGAGTCTATCTCCTATACTGTTGGCCCCTGGCCCAGAGATCCTGTTGATCACTGATGGCTACCTTGTAGGGAAATCTGGGAATAAGCATCCAGTCTGGGAAAAAACCAACAGAAATTGGCGACTCTACTGGGAAACCTTGTGAAAGAACCCTGGTTTTCAGAAGAAAACAGTTCCTAGTAATAGGTGGCGACTCCGAAGTAATCTCCCAACCGGTCAAAGTAAAATTTATATGCAGGGGAGAAGATCCCAACAAAATCCTTTATTTGAAGAGTTACCATTAACAAAAAGAATGATGTACAGAAGAAAGGGAACTGTCTCAGTTAGTCATGAGAGCTCCCCCAGAAAAGGTGATGATATACAAGATAACCCTAGGCCATCAGGACAGCATGCGCCTTATTTTTCAAATGCAGAAGCTGATATTCAAGGTGCATATGAGAGGCAACAGGGTGGTAGCATGAGAATGAGGTCAGAGGTGTTCCAAGAACGCCCTTTTCTAGACCCAAGTGAAAGGTTTGAAGAGGCAGAGTCTCTGAGGGATGATGAAGATGATGACCAGAATGGTATGAGACCATCTACCTCCAGACCTAAGGATGAACAGTTAGCTGAAGAAATCAGAAGTCTAAGAGCAGAACTAGAATACCTACAAGCCATGAAAATCAGAGATGATATGAAGCAGAAAGTGCAAGCCTTAAGAACTGCCCAAAATGATTCAGTTCCTACCCTAGAGAATGCAAATGCGCAAAGACATCAGCAAAGATATGAAGTGCAACATCAGCATCATGATGAGAGACAAAATGTGAATGATGCTAGGATACCACTGAACAATGCAGGAAACCAGAATGCAAACAGAAATGTTAATGTTAATCAGCCAAACAGACAGCCCATGCAGTTAGATAGATTCAGGCAGCTGGTGTTTGATGGTATTCCTGGGTATCCTAACCCCATTGATAAGCATCTGAGGCTGCAAGTGCCTAAATTTTCAGGAAATAACACAGTGTCAGGAGAAGATCATCTAAAGGCCTTTCAAAATGTCATGGATAATTTTGAGGTTGAGCATGAGGATGTTTTCATGAAGTCATTCATGCAATCCTTAGTAGATGAGGCAAGAGAATGGTACAGGAATCTGCCTGACCGGAGTATTTCATCATGGGATGATTTTAAAAGGATATTCAAGGAGCAATATGGTGATAAAACTGACCCTAGCTTTTTTGTAAATGAGTTCACCAGTATCACTAAAGGGTCAAATGAGCAGGTTGCAGACTTTATTGCAAGATTTACTAAAGTGTTGAACAAATTGCCACATCACATGAGGCCAAATGAACCAATGTGCATAATTCTGTATATCAATGCCTTTGATGCAAAGACTGCATATGGACTAAGAGATAAAGGTCCTGCCACTCTCAGTGATGCTTTCAGAATTGCAGTAAATATTGAAAACAATAGGAAAGCATCAGGCAAGACAAATAGAAGGGATGATATAAAAATTCTGCAGAACCCAAACAAGCCTCAGAACACTCAAGGTAGTACATCTGCTCCTGAAGATAAGATAGACAAATTGGCAAATGTTGTTAAGGACCTAAGCTATAGATTAGCTAGAAGTGAAAAAGGGATGGGTCCTGATAGGCAAGTCTATCAAAGGCAGGAAAAGAGGCCATCATTACATGATATGCCTTATAACACCAATTGGCATGATGGTAAGCCTGTATTTCCATGTAACAACACAAATCAGAGGGCTCAACATGTCAAAGAAACTCCTGATCCCCTAAAGAAAGCTATAAATATTGCTGATGATGCTCCGTGGTGTATAATTTGTCAGATGCCACATTCACAGTCACAGTGTATGATTGCTCAATCCTTGTATGATAATGCTACATCTTGTAATGAATGCAATGAGCCACATCATGTGCAGGATGATGATGTTAATATGATGTCCATAGGCAATGGATACACTTTTTATGATGCTGATGAGAATACAGATCATCAAATTTAGGCCTGCCAACAGTCCCCATATGATGAAGATAATGAAGATAATTATGTGTATGCTCAGAACTCACACAATTTTCTGAGTAACTTACAACGACCTTCTGATGAGGAAATTAGAGCCTTCACAGCTGCAGCAGTTGCTCAAGTTAAAAGCAACTACAATCTCAGAGGTAAAAATCAAGTAGGCAGCCCACATCAGCCAGAAGATATTTCTGCAGGTCAGCTGGTGCATGGTCATAAAGGAACTGAACCACAAAAAAGGCAGTGGGTAAATAATAAACAGAATTTTAGACACAGAACAGGTCATGAATTTCAAGGACCAGAAAACAAAAACCCTCAGGCTGAAGATCAAAGTAAAGGTTCCCAAGACAAGAATGATGATCAGGGAACTATGAAAATGAAAGCTAAATCAGCTCAGGATAAAAACAAGATTGTGGAGCAAGCTACAACTGTTGTACAAAACTATGCTCCATTTGATATAGCTCAGGTCCTCTCTCAGGTAAAAGTCTCTGTTCCACTTATGGAACTCATGAAGGTGGAAGAGATCAAGAATAGGACAATATCCCTAATCTCAGGGGTACCTTTTCAAGCTAAACAAAATGTTCAGACCCAGGGTGAGAAACATGTCATGTGTAATGAAGAAGATGAGACTCCTGAAGTTTATCTAGGAGTGACTATGACAAAGTGTCCATCACAAGTGGAACCATTTTATGTTTCCCTGGTTATAAATGGAAAAATAATTAGAAATTGTATGCTTGACTCTGGAGCATCCACAAATGTCATGCCTTTGGCCATCATGCAACAAACTGGATTGAAAATTGACAAGGCATGTGGAAAATGTTATGCTATGGATGCCAGAGAGGTACCAGTCATTGGAATCATGAAGGATGTAGATTTCAAACTGG
The DNA here is from genome assembly GCA_027924645.1 of Cunninghamia lanceolata. Classification (NCBI taxonomy): domain Eukaryota; kingdom Viridiplantae; phylum Streptophyta; class Pinopsida; order Cupressales; family Cupressaceae; genus Cunninghamia; species Cunninghamia lanceolata. The sequence goes on from BSBN01000703.1 coordinate 24,738,354, forward strand.
CAGCATTCCCTGAAAAGAAATATAAAATGAATATAACAGTGGTTGACATCAAGCCACAGTATGGTATGCTGTTGTCAAGAAGATGGGCATCACTAATTGGTGGAAGTATGCAGCTGGACCTGTCATATGCCATGATTCCAATGAATGGCAGGGATGTTAAGCTAATCAGAGAGCAGAGATCATCAGAGACAGTGGAAGACCAAGAAGCAGAGGAACAAGTATGCTTTGTAGACACTGACTGTGATAACTTCAAGGTTGTCTCAGATGATACAGAAGATAAAAAGAAAAATGTCTGCATTGAAGAGCTGGATCAGCAAGGCTTATGGACCATGTTTTTTGATGGAGCTTGTGCAAAAGAAGGCTCTGGAGCTGGAGTTGTTTTCCTGTCTCCAACTGGTAAGCTCCTCAAATTCTCTTTCTTGCTGAGGTTTGATTGCACAAACAATATTGCAGAATATGAGGCTTTACTCTTAGGCCTAAATATTGCTCTCAAACATGGAATTAAGATGTTAAGAGTATTTGGGGATTCTGAGCTGATTGTATCCCAAATTAGAAATAAGTATGCTGCAAAAAATAAAAGACTGAAACAATACAAGCATGCTGTTTGGGATACCATTGAATTATTTGATGCATTTTCAATAGGCTGGGTAGAGAGGTCAAAAAATGTTATGGCTGATTTCTTAGCCAATGTTGCAATAAGGCCAGATGACATCACTCTGTCAGGTGTTACAAATGTAGAAGTTAAAATTAGGCCTGCCATACCAGAAAATATATGCAGTTGGCAAGTGTTTAATGATGATAGGGATTTGTTGAAATTTTTGCACTGCATAGATGAGTATGAGAATCAACAGATTGATTTCCAAGCTTTTGTAGAGACTGTAGATGGAAAAGAGACTCTTGTGGGAAAAGAGATCATTCAATTGAAGACTAATAAAATCCCTAGAGGGTTGGTAGCTTTGGAAAGAGTTTTTGACAGTAGAGATAAACTGGTCACAAGGACATCTCCCACAAATAAGGAAGATTTAGAGGAGATAAATTTGGGGACATCTCAGGCCCCTCAGAAAGTATACATTGGTAAACAGCTCAAACCACACATTAGGAGTATGCTGATTGCATTACTGAAAAAGTATAAACATGTTTTTGCTTGGTCATATGAGGACCTAAAAGCTTATAGGGAAGATTTATTCCAGCTTGAGATCCCATTGAAGCCTGGAGCTAAGCCATTTAGACAAAAGCAAAGACCTATTAATCCTACCTTAGCTCCCAAGATGCAAGAAGAACTCAAAAGGCTCAGGGAAGCTGGAATAATTGTGCCAATCAGACATTCAACTTGGGTGTCTAACCTTGTCCCAGTCAGAAAAAAGAATGGTGATATTAGGCTTTGTGTTGATTTCAGGAACTTGAATGTATCCTCTTTGAAGGATAACTATCCACTGCCTAATATGGAAGCTATGTTGCAGAGAGTGACTGGTTGTGAACTCCTATCCATGATGGATGGATTTTCAGGATATAATCAGGTGAAGGTAAAGGAATCAGAACAGTATAAGACTGCCTTTACCACTCCATGGGGAACGTATGTGTATGTTAGAATGCCATTTGGACTAACAAATGCAGGTGCTACATTTCAAAGAGCAATGGATGTTGCTTTTGCAGGGCTGATTGATTCAATCCTGGCTGTATATCAGGATGACTTGACTGCTTACTCAAAGAAAGAAGAGCAACATTGTTTGCATTTGGAGCAGATTTTCATAAGAGCACTAGAATATGGTATTTCTTTAAATCCAAAGAAGTGTGCCTTTGGGGTAGTTGAAGGAAAGCTTCTGGGACATATTGTTTCCAAGGATGGAGTCAGGATAGATCCAGAGAGAGTGGCTGCTATTGACAGGATTCAAATGCCAAAAACTATGAAAGGAGTTCAGTCCTTCTTTGGACAGATAAATTTTGTTAGAAGATTTGTTCCCAACTTTGCAGAAACCACAAGGAACATTTCCAAGATGATGAAGAAGGATGCAACTGTCAACTGGGAAAGGGAAGCAATAGAATCATTTCAGAATATCAAAGAGGCAATCAAGATGGCCCCTGTTCTTAAATCTCCTGATTTTTCTAGGCCATTCCAAGTATTTTCATTTGCTTCCTTTCATACTGTTGCTGCATGTTTGTTACAGAAAAATGAAGATGGTTTTGAACAGCCCATCGCTTTCTTCAGTATGTCCTTGTAGGCCACTGAGTTGAAGTATGATATTATGGAAAAACAGGCATATGCACTGGTCAGAGCCATCAAAAGTTTCAGACCATACTTGGTAGGATCATATATAATTGCATATGTACCTCATGCAGCAGTCAAAGACATATTCACTCAGCAGGAGGTGACTGGAAGAAGGTGCAGATGGATAAACAAACTGCAGGAGTTCAACATAGACATACAAGTTACTAAGTTGATAAGAGGACAAGGATTAGCCAAGATGATGGCACAGTCAAACTTGGAAGCATGCCAAGTTAATGCAGTCCAAGATGAGAGTGTAAATGTATCAGGATCTGAATGGTACAAGGATATTATCTACTACTTGCAAAATCTGAATTGTCCTTCCCATTTCAGTGACAGTCAAAAGAGGACTTTAAAGTTACATGCAATCAGGTATGTTATTGTTCAAGGTGAGCTATACTGGAAAAACCCTGATGGTGTGCTGCTGAGATGTGTGGGTGAGGATATGGCTAACAATGTTTTGATTGACATGCATAAAGGATTGTGTGGTGGACATTATACTGCCCAAACAACAGCTCATAAAATTCTCAGGGCAGGATATTGGTGGCCCACTCTCTTTTCAGATGCACAAAGGTTAGTGAGAAAGTGTGACCCTTGCCAAAGATTTTCAGGAAAGCTGAAATATGATGGTGCTTTACCCCTCAGAACTGTACCTATGGATGCTCCATTCCAGCAATGGGGAATTGACTTCATAGGGGAAATTGCAGACAAATCAAGTGGGGGACACAGTTGGATTTTGGTGGCAACTGATTACTTTACCAAATGGATTGAGGCCATTCCAACTAAGAGAGCTACAAGTAAGGTGGTGACAGATTTCATACTAGAAAACATCATCATCAGGTTTGGAGTACCATTTAAGATAATCACTGATAATGCTATGTGCTTCAGATCAGGTGAATTTGTTGATTTTTGCAACAGGTATGGGATAAATCTGTCATATACATCACCATATCACCCACAAGGAAATGGTCAAGCAGAATCAAGCAATAAAAGCATCATGAAAATTATCAAGAGGATACTGGACAAGAACAAGAGAGCTTGGGACTCAAAGTTGAACTTAGCAGTATGGGCTGACAGAGTGACAGTGAAAAGGGCTATTGGGAAGTCACCTTTTGAGCTAGTATATGGTGCATCAGCTAGACTGCCCATAAACAATCTCCTACCAGTTTACAGATTCATTCAGGAAAATGATGAGGAGATTGAAGATTCCATGACAGAAAGAGTGAATCAGCTAGTTGCATTGGATGAAGACAGAAGGAAAGCCCACCAGATCAATCTCAAAAGACAACAAGATGTGAAATATCAGTTTGACAGGAGAACTACAAAAAGGAAGTTTCAAGTCAATGATCTGGTGCTCATTTGGAATGCTAAAGGTCAGGAAAAGGGTAAACATGGTAAATTTCAACCCTTATGGATGGGCCCATATCAGGTTTGCAATACTCATGGGGAGGATTCTTATTTCCTCCAGGCCCTAGATGGTGAAATTCTGGAATTGCCTGTGCATGGCCAATTCCTTAAGTTCTATTTTGCATAAATGACTGGTTGCTGTGCACATTTGTAAAAATATGTATGTAGTGTAAATGCCTTGTACAGCTCGCATTTTTTGGCTTTTTGTCTGGTCTGCCCGGAGATCTGGTTCTCGCTGCAGGTTTTCACCTGCACGTCCCCATTCGGAGCCACTGTTAGCACTCATTTTGACCTGGGGTTGATTTTCATGATCAGGGGGTTTCTTCATTTGAACCCTTTATCTTCTTGCCCATTTTCCTAAGTGTTGGACCTCCTCAGCATTTTTCAGCTGCAGCATCATATTTTCTTTGAGGAGGAGATCATCATCATCATCTTGTCTTCGATGATGGTCTACATTAGCATGTTTGCTTCGACTTGTTTTTCATCGTCATCATCATATTTCAATATCGGGTGATGTTTGGATATCATCCTGATCCTGCTGATGAGCTACAGTGCGCCCTAAGTTGCTTGCGGGGGTGATTTTTCAAGTATCCGGTGATCTTCCATTATCACCTTGCCCAAACATGATGATGATGTTGCCTCGATTTTCTGAAGGGGTTATTCTTTGAGTTGTTTCGACCTGACTTGTTCTTTCTTAAGGGTCGTCGTCATCATCATCATATTTCCAGTTATCACCGTGTTGCTCGCGGGGGTCATCATATTTTCTGCCTTCATGATATTTCGCCGGGGTAATATTTTTATCATCGGGTGATCTTGGTTATGATCATCCTGATGATGATGTTGAAGATTTCTAAGTGCGACCCGGTATTCACTGGGGTCATCATATTTTGAACGTCAGGATGATCTTAGTCAATATCATCCTGATGATGTTGTATCACTTCATGTTCGTTGTTTTATCATCCTGATGATGCTGACGTCATTCTTATGTCAGGGTGATATCTATTTCGCTGTCTATCTGCATCATGATATTTCCGAAGGAGGGGGTGATATTTTCATATCACCCAGGTGTATGTTTGTTCCAGCGTCATGATGATGCTGATATCAAGGAGATATCCGCTTGCCGGCTTCGTACATTATCTAGTGGGGGTGATCTTTTCAAGCATCATCATATTCATCTATCGCCCCGATCTTATAGTGAAGCTACAGTGCAACCTGATACTTGTGCATCAGGATGATATTTCCAAATATCCGGTTGTCTTCCGAATATCATCCTGATGTTAATATGATGATGACGTCATCGAGGTCTGGGGGGGTCATATTTCTAACACAGATCATCTTGTGGAGGTCCCCCGATATTTGCAAACATGATGATGACGTCATCCGGATATGAGGAGGTGCGCAGTAGGCAGATATGATGATGACGTCAGCAGGATATGATGATGACGTCATCAGGATGTTCATCGGCCAGACTTTTGGTATAAGCTCAGCAGGAGGATGTTCCTCCGATGGATCAGGTCGTGCCGATGAAGGCAATTATCATGCAGATTGTATTGCGATATGATGCTGACGTCAGGGTGATATTTCAAGCAACAGGATATCATGCTGCTGGAGGGTGATGATGATGAGGTCTTATACTAGTGTCGTCAGGAGCAAAAGCACCGACATGATATATGCTCATGACCTAGTATATAAAGTGTTAATGAGGTTGCTGCGGGGTGCATGTGGGATAATTGATATCCTGCATTTTCAAATATCATGATGATGAATCTCGGCGGGAAATGGTTGCAATTGATTGTTAGATGTTCTTCCCAAGGCCGCGGGTTGGTGCGCCATTAATGGCGAAGGTTGCAGAGGTATGGGCGGATCTGGTACCCGATTGAAGGTGTACATCAGCGGACAGTGGCGCAGGGCTCGAGATATCTTCCTGTCTCCTCCCCTACCTGCTGCATTCATGTTTGGGCGCCAATCTGGTAGTGTTTGAGTGCCATTTTTATGATACTGTGTATCTGGCGGGACTTTTGGTCAACCTCGTAGTTAATGCGGAATACACCCTCCTGCTATATAATGCAGACGGTGTTATTCATTCAAGGTTGTTGAAAGTTGAAGATTTTTGGCTCTGTAATGCATAACAAGCTGATCTGGTTGCTCTGTACAGCTTACCTGTGAGTTTATGTATCTCTTGTTGTATGTTTCTGGCATGAACCCACTGATTTCATGATTAATCTTATATGAGAAATGCTATCTTAGCATGTGTTGTGTTAATTCTGTCTCCAGTATTGCATGTACATTCTTCTTATGAATCTGGATATTTGGGTAATGTTTAGATTCTAGAGCATAGAATTCCTATGTTGAATGTCTGATCTTTTAACTTCTGCTCAAGGGGTAGATTAAATTGTTTTCAGGTTGAACATTAGGAAGGGTATACTGCAGTAGGGATGCCATAAGTAGAGATAACCTAACACTCTATATTGGGAGATATCTGTAAGGCAGATATCACATATATCCCCTTGAAATCTAGTTTTAGCTGTTCATGCTGATCATTCACAGGTGTATGTCTACTGACTCCAGGCCCTGGATAGGCACCAATCTTGCTTTGTGTTTGTGTTACAACCATATCCAACTTTGCATCCAAACTTAAAATCCAAATCAAAATCTAAAACAACCATTAGGACATTAGAGTTAGTTTTAGGATCCTCAGTCCTCTGTCTACAACTGCAAATAGGCCCAAAGCTAGCCCCTTTGCTCTTATCTTTCAGTTTTGGTCTACTTACAGGAGGACTTATCTGCTTTCTATCAGCATCCCAGCCTTGTATGCATATCCTCATGGGTGTTGAGTAGGGAATACCCCCCTAGGTCTTGCAGAGCCTGAAGAAGAAGAGGAGATAAAATATAGAGTCTATCTCCTATACTGTTGGCCCCTGGCCCAGAGATCCTGTTGATCACTGATGGCTACCTTGTAGGGAAATCTGGGAATAAGCATCCAGTCTGGGAAAAAACCAACAGGTCTCTCCATGTGTCTGTCTCAATAAAGGAGGTGTGCCACATAATATTTTGCCCCAACCAATGAGCGTGTAGGAGGGACGGCCGTTGCAGATTCAGAGGATCGTAACCGCCAGGAACTTCCAGTAATCTTCAGTTCCGTTGGGCCATTGAGGATTCGGTTGTTATAGACAATCTTGGGTCAGATCTATGATTATAAATATGCAGTATTTGTAATAGATCGAGATAGATACTTTTGAGAGAATAGATTCAAGGATCTTTGATAAGTTTTAGTCAGAAATCTAAAAGAGGAGTCGGAGACTTTACTGTGACCGGTTTATGTCATTTTGCCTTTATTTTGTTGTTCTTGATAAGAAAATTAATGTATCTGTGCCTTTTATGTTGCTAGAAGATTAATAAGAAGAACTTTGTTCTGTGCCTTGGTTGATATCAACTGTGTCATTGCAAAGTGTCTAGTTGTAAGACTTTGATAATATTCATTCTATCTGTTTATGTTAATCATGAAGTATCTGCTCTTTAATATAACTGTATCTTGAGAATAGTTTTCACTGTGCTTGAATTGAAGGGACACTGTTACTTAGGCGCATCGCCATAGTTAGATTTGCTTAATTGTATCTGTAATCCTATTAATTTATTTCCCTTTGCTCAAAACCCAATTGAAATAGAGAAGAGCCAACTACTTTAAAATCTGGAGGTCGTTTCAAGTAGCAAGTTCCACATTCTTGAAACTTCCCATGTTGGTGTTAGAACCTGCGCAATTTTATACATCAACAATACCCATGAAACAAAAGAAATTATTTTTGCTTTCCCCAATAGGTGTCGTTGCTTTCAACATCAATGTATCAACCTTTTGAATTTAGCACTTCACATACCAATAAAAGAGATGAATGCTCTTCAAGGCCAAGCTCTATCAACTTTCCAAGAAAGCATGTATTTCATTCTATATATTCTAATTGATGAAATGAACTTCATTGGACCAAGGTTGTTAGAACACATTGACAACAAACTACATGGAGCATTCTCATACCACAATCAAAGCCCATTTCATAGATGCTCTATTATGCTTATTAGTGACCTAGGATGATTGCCACCAATATGTGACATTCCAATGTCTGCTGGATTGTCGTATGGGACAACACTTTGGAGAAGCTTCCAGATAGTACTCACATTGAGAATTTTTTTTGACAAGGAGATGAACCTACCCAAATAATATTTTACAACCTCCTTCAAAATGTTTAAGGAATTCTGAGGCAACACACACAAATTGGCAACCGCTTATGTCATGCAACAATGACAAACTATCTTCTAGCAAACAAGATACATTTTATTCATCCATACATTTGTTTGAAACAAATGATTTGGTTGAAACACATAACAAAAAGATGTTATAAGCATTGGACAAATCAGTAGCATGTTGCATTGCTAAACAAAAAAGGAGCATCTAGTAAATTCACATTCAGATGATGAACAACTACAAACAAAGGTGTTATTGTGTGTTGGACAACAAGTTATGCTAAATACAAATTTTTGTGTTGCAACTAGACTTGTCAATGGTGCACTTGCTGAAGTAATTGCTATTGTCTACAAAAATGAAATCAAACTACCAAATCTATCTCTATTTGTTGTTAACTTTCAATGGTACATTGGACCTGTATGGAACATAAATGAAAAAAATGGTTCCAATTACTCCAGTAACATGAGGTTGCCGCTGACAAATCCCATTGAAAATGACTTGGGAACTTACAAGCCACAAAGAAAAGGTCTAACTAGAAACAAAGCAAAAATAGACATTAGAAATACTGAACAACAAGAACTCATCTTCATAACAATGCCAAGAGTAAGAAGTTTGTCAAATCTATGAATATTCCCTGCATTTTCATTTCAAAGATATAAATGTATGGAAATAACATGTATGTAATCCTACGTAAGCAAGAGGAGGTCCGTCTCAAAACAATGTCTACAGGAAATCCCTACAAACCAAACTACTAAAGATCTATTTCAAATCATTTTGGTTTTGTTGTCCAACATTACCTATGAAATACCATCTAAAATTATTCATTGTTAGCATGTTTACAATAACTGCATAATAAATCTAATAAAACCATTATATATGTTGTATTTAAAATTTTATTTCATATATGTTGTTCAGTGAATTCATTATCATTTTATATCCTATGTCCATCCCTTAAATGTGAAACATAAATTATGTTAAAGGGGAATCCAACTCTAGTTAGATCTAAAAATAAGGTATACTAATTAGAAAATGCAAAGGTCTAAAAAACCTAATTGCAATGAAGGATAAACCCTAGGGTGGTGTAAGAGTGGACATGTTCACAAAATGTATTGAAATAAATTACTTTACATAAATAATCTAAGCCAATGAAATAAATGCAATAATTAAGCACAATTAACCTAGATTACTTAGAAGTTGGATCGATAAACTAAAATCCTATTTTTAAAAATCAAATGTAATAGATAGGGATACTTAGCTTTGGGAACAATAATGACGATTTGATGATGATGTTGTGTTGCCAAGGTATAGAAATTAATCCTTATCATTTGATGAATGCCTTGGGTTCCATATAATCAGAAATATTTGAGGGTCATACTTGAGTCCCTTGAGATTGAACCTTAGCTTTGTGGGCATGACCTCATGTGCCAGACAAAGATGTAACTAGTGATAATGATCTAGCAAATAGTTTTCTTGTAAATCTCTACACCTTCACATTATTTGTGTATGAATTTATCAAGATGATGTTTACAAACACCTTAGGGGAGTTTGTTGGATCACTAGGATTAAGTTCTCCTAGGTCAACCCTTTATTTGGATCAACTAAGATACTAAGTGAATGATCGAAGCCAATAGTCTCAAACATATAGATGTCTTGTATGATTTTGATGCAATGTGTTCCTTTTAAATTTGAAATCAAAATATTCCTAGAATGATTTCTTTTTTTTCTCTAGTCTTTTGATTCCTCTTGTAATCACATATGGAACTTACATGGAATAAAAAATAGTACATGTTCTTCTCAAACTCATTATGAATCAATAATTAAGAAGTAAAACAATTATGTGGGATTCATATAAAACGTTACAATATATATATATATATATATAAAATAAAAATAATGTCTAATTATTAATACTTTCTATAACAAATTTCTTTATTTAAAATCAAACTCTTACTATCGCAAAATTATCAAACTCTAACTATATTTTAATATAATAATAAAACTATTGGCGTGCCCATTGAACCTATGGGTCCAATTTCTAGTTATAATGATACACCACAAACAATTATCAAGGAGTTATCAAGACCTAATGCTTTGAGAAGAGCTAAGGTAATGTTGAGGTTGCCTAAACAAAACTTTTAGGGGGCTTAGCAGTGTATGGGAGCTGAGATAGGTGAGGAAAAGGAAAGAAGCCAACCCACCTTAATAGAAGAAGAACAACTAGAAAAATAATACTTGGAAAAGAAAGAAGAATTAAAGAAGAAAGATATAAGTAAATTTGATAAGAAAAATAAATGTGCAGTAGTAACTAGAGGGGGGATAGACACCACAAAAGAAGTAATAGTGGCAGAAGAGTTAGAAGAAGAAGAAGAATCATAATAGAAGAAAAGAATAACAAAGACTACCACAAGGCCTATTTTTCTAAGAGAGATGCCCTATTATTAAAAGAATTAGATAATTTTGTAGAAGAAGAGAACATATTGGAAAAACTTAAACAATTCACAAAATACTAGAATAAAAAAAAACCAACCCAAAGCCACAAATAAGAAATGCAGTAAAAACTCTAAAGAGGTGGAAGAAAAAGGCCATCATGATAGAATTGCATGTATATACTAGATACTTTAAAAATATATTGATTGACCTAGGTACAAATGTAAGCATTATACAAAAGAGGATTTGGGAAGAACTGGGAAGACTGAAGTTATATGACACCCCTTGTAACATAGCCCTAATTGATGGTACTGACAGTATATCTTATGCACTATTTTTCCCTCTCCTCCAATTCCTTGTATCCTATAGAAGCATCCAAATGTAGGGGTATATATTGTCACTTTCATATTTTCATATATTAGAACTCTGGGTGTGTATAAGTGTTTGTGTTGGGCCACTTGTTGGTTGAACGTACTTGAGTCGCATGTCAAACTGTAGCTTGGTTAACGACGAGTTTGTAAGACACCTTGTGTGGGAACTACTAGTTTCCCTTGATTTTACTTTTCACTAACCCCATGTACGACTTAGTGTCGTAGGTACTTGGGGAGTACAATCATGATGAATAGAGTAATTGAAGGACCATGCAAGTCCTGATTTCATGAGTTTAGACAACTTTTGTTAATATTACCTTAGAAAGAGAGTAGGTGTATAAGAATTGTTGGGTGTTTTATTCTAGTAAAGCCTTGCTCCTTTTCCTAATTAAATGGCATAATTTGATCCTTCGATAGAGGTCGTTGACAACCTTTTGTACCACACCCTTGGAAAGGTGTTATTATGGTAAAGTTTATCTCTTATAGCAACCTTGAAGGTTTGCCTTGGTGAATGGTTGAGTGGCACATTGCAATTTATGAGCACTATCACGTCTTGTAAGACTCACTTGAATGTGAGTGTTGAATCATGTATGTCCTACCATGTAGGAAGAAGAATTGTATTAAGTGGTACACTAACCTTGGACAAAGACTTATGTACCCTATCACGTTTATCCCCCACCTTATTTTTGTTTAGATAACCTATGTATTGTGGGGTAAGTTTCCATGTAATTTAGTAGACTCCTGGTTGAGATACGAAGGAGTTGAAGATCTTTAGGTGTCCATTGACTTAAGATATAGGGTTAAGTACCTTGATGGACTATTGTCACTCGAAGAGTGAAAAGAAGAGAATGATGATAGATTCCCCTGTGGAATGCGTTTAAGGTACCCTTATATTAATGATGGTGTAGTGGACATTATAAGAGTATGGTGTGTAAGGCCTTTCATGGCTATCATCTTATGTATGATTTTTGGTTAAGTGGAGGGATAGGAGTGGTTTTGAGAATCACTTCCTTGTTGTGAATCTTGTGACACTTGTTGTGCCACGTTAAGATAATCTCCTTGTAACATATTGGTGTCTAGTGTTATTAAAGGCTATGCACTACTCATAAGCATTATTTTGTAATGCGTTAGGTTCACTTAAAGAAAGACACCTCATTTAGCTGATGGTATAAAGGTGGTGTATTTTCATGGTGCTTGAACCATATTATGATAGTCGAGGAGTAATATCTAGGTGTGTGTGTAATTTTATAGTTACTTATTAAATGAGAACTTAAGAGCAACTTGATCCATACCTTGACACCCTTGTTTCATTGGTTTTTGCATACCTTTATGTCTTGTTAGGGTGATGAATCACACTTGGGAGCAAGTTATGTCTATGTGCATAGAAGGCTGTAGTGAAGCCTTGTGATGGTGAGATAGGTTATAGTAAAGAAAGTTAAGTTTTGGTTATGCTTGTCCTTTTGGGGTGTTGAGAAAATTCTCTAGTAGGACCTCCTTGTCTTTTAGTATGGAAGAATGCATGAGATGCTTAAGGTGTTTAAGTAGTTGATGTGACAAGATAGTTGTAGTGTCAACCCTTCTATCTTGAACCATTAGGTTTGATGGCTTTTTGAAAGGTCTCAAAATGAGTCCCTTGTGCATTTGGTTGCACATTTCCAGGATGTTGGTCATAATGAAATTTAAAGAGATTATATTATAGAATGCAATAATTCTAGGTGTTGGATCGAATAGGGGTTCACACACCTTGCTTTAGGGCAATGAATGTGTTTAACCAATTGAATTGTTATCTTGGAAGGGGCTGGGATTGAAAGTATGTGTTGGGAAGTTGAGTTCGATTTATGAGTAATAGTAAGCTTGGTAATTATATGTATTGGTATTTAGTGGAGAAGTGTTGTGGATGACATGTGTGTGATCGATATAGTTGTTCCCGTTGGAATGTTATTTGGGTGTACTATTGAAGGAAAACATATTGAGATCCCTAAATGTCTTTAAATTCTTTTTCAGGTACCTAATTCTCCACGGGTACTAGGCTTGTACTTCTATCTTTATCAGATCCTTAACATCGCATGAGGTTATGGGAATTATAAGGACAATGGTCTTGGAAATTTGATTTTAAATTGTGAACACTTTGGTTGCATGTTTTCCAATGTTGTCACATGGAAATTCTGCTAGGATAGTTGACGTAATGTTAGACATGATGATTGGTATGGAATGGTTTCGGTTGACCTATTTTTCTCTGCTCAGAGCCCAATAGTTCACCTTGAAAATCTCTTTGAAATGCTTTGGAATATAGCCCTACAAGCCCTAAATTCTTTAAATCCCAGTGCTTTGCCTTACAAAAATCCCTAAAATCTTATTTGGAGGATACTTGCAAAAAAACCCACAAAAACCCAGAAATCTTTATTCTTCAATATCTTCCTTCGCAGGGATTTTCCATCTTCATACTTGGTCTTTTGTATGGATATCTAATGTCCAGATATCTGGATATTAGTTAACATCTGGATATTATCTTAATATCTGGACCTTCGCTAAAATCCCAATATCTCTTTAGTATCCAGACCTTAGTTAATATCTGGATGTTTTGTAATATCGAGACCTTAGCTAATATCCAGATGTTTTCCTAACATTTATTCTAACACTGTTCATAGCATTGCAAAGTTGGAAAAAATTATGTGGTAGAACCTTACATATGACCCTTCTTTGTTCTTTACCAGATTTGTGGGATCATCTTGTTATGGCCATCGGGAGTACCACATCCACTTTCAAAATGGAAGATGTGGTGTCTTCGCTGTTATCTGAAGAGATGCGGAGAAAGTCATCTGAGTTGGCCAAAGATGCTCTTGCAGTTCATGGAAGACCCAAGGAGAAAGGGAAAAAGAAAGATAAGAAAGCTAAGAAGGGTAGATCCAAATCCCATGGGAGATCCAAATCTCCTGGAAAGTCCAAGGTACTGTGTTGGAACTGTGGGAAAACTAGGCATTTCTGAAAGGAATGCAAAGAGGAGAAAAAGAAGAAAAAGAAGAATGTCCCAGATTCAGATTCTGACAAGTCACAAGATGAAGGTGATGCCTTCATTGTAGCCTTGGCCACCCATGCATCTGATGATGTGTTGCTGATTGATTTTGGTGCATCTTTCCACATGACCTCGCATCGAGATTGGTTCATGAAGTATGAAGAGTTTGATGGTGGAAGAGTGTACTTGGGTGACGACTCTCATCTGAAGATTGTTGGTCATGGAAGAGTCTTAATCTAATTCCCTGATGGTCGAGTTAAGGGGATCTATGGGGTTATGCACATCCCAGGCTGGGCACGAAACCTACTTTCTATAAGTAAATTGAATGATGCAGGTATGCAGATGCAAGATGACTAGAGGAGCTATGGTGCTTGCAAAGGGTACTTGAAGAGGTACTCTGTTTCAGCTGGAGGCATGCACTTCATAGTGCAATAGTTCTTTTGACTTGAAGAAAAGAGCTGTAGTCACTTCATCCCCAGCATTGGAACTGACAATGAAAACATCTGTTGTAACAAATTCTGATGGTAGTGCATTTTGGGTACCCAAGGGTGCTCATGCTTTGGAAGTTAAACTTCTTGCTGAAAACACAATGTTATGGCATTTAAGAGATTTGGCCACATTAGTGAGAAGGGTCTTAGAACCCTGAAAAATAAAAACCTCGTTGAGGGGTTAAATGATTGTAATCTCGAGTTTGAATTTTGCAAACATTGTATATATGGAAAGAAAATCGTGTTTAGTTTTACTCGAGTTTTCATAAGTCTTCTGGTGTATTGGATCTTAACCATTCTGATGTGTTTGGTCTAGTTAATGTTCCTTCGATCTCTAAATCTATATATTTTGTATCTTTCATAGATGACTACAGTAGAAGGACATGGATTTATTTTCTTAGAAGCAAATCTAAAGTCTTTAGTTGGTTTAAAGAGTTTAAATCCTTTGCTAAAAATCAAACTAGTAAAAAGATTAAGTATTTGAGAACTGACAATGGTGGTGACTTTTGTTCGACAAAGTTCAATCAGTTCTGTAAAGAGCAAGGGATTGAAAGACATAAGACAACTCCATGCACCCCACAATTAAATGGACTTGCAAAGAGGATGAACATGACACTGATGGAGAAGGCTAGGTGTATGCTTAGTGGAGCAAGCCTCAGAAAAAATTTTTGGGCTGAAGCTGTAGCCACTACTTGCTACTTGGTAAACAGGTCTCCTACATCAGTTCTTGTTGGTAAGACACCTATGGAGGTGTGGTTTGGTAAGAAGCCTTCAGTTAGACATCTTCATGTTTTTGGTTGAGGCATATGCACATGTGCCTAGGGAGAAATGGTCAAAATTAGAGAACAAGGCTGTTAAGTGTATCTTCATTGGCTATGGTGTCAGTGTGAAAGGATATAAGCTTTGGGATCCTATGGATGAAAAAGTGTTGTATAGCAGAAGTGTTATTTTTAGAGAGCTAACACCTTCTTCCACTGTTCTATAGCCAGAAGAGAAAGAAAAGAAAGAGGATGTGGTTCAGTTTCCTTCTACCCCTGAGAAGATTGAACCAAATGACCCTGTTGGACCTGATGATGAGGAGAGCTCTGGAAGCTCTGAAAGTTCAAAAGATGAAGTAGAACCTCCACCTCAACCTTTGAGGAGGTCCACACAAATCAGGAAGCAACCTAAGAGGTTTGGTTATACATTGCTTGATTCTAGTTGTGCTTTTGCTTTGCTTACTAATGTTGATGAGCCTAGAATTGTGACAGAGGCTATGTGCATGAAAGATGCAGGTTCCTGGAAGGAGGCTATGAAAGATGAGATGGCTTCTTTGGAAAAGAATAAAACTTGGGACTTAGTGCCTTTGCATGATGGTCAGAAAACTGTTGGATGCAAATGGGTTTTCAAGAAGAAATTTGGTGCAAATGGCAGTGTTGAAAAGTATAAATCTAGATTGGTTGCAAAGGGGTACTCACAAGTGGAGGGAATTGATTATGGTGAAATTTTCTCTCCCATTGCAAAGATGACATCTATTTAGTTCCTATTATCTCTTGTAGCTGCTTATGATCTAGAAGTGGAACAAATGGATGTGAAGACAACTTTCCTTCATGGTGACTTGGAGGAAGAGATTTATATGTCACAGCCAGAGCATTACATAGAAAGAGGTAAAGAAAATTTGGTTTGCAAGTTAAAAAAGTTTTTTATGGTTTGAAGCAATCTCCTAGGATGTGGTACATGAAATTTAATTCCTTTGTGTTGTCAATTGGATATCTAAGATCAAAATTAGATCATTGTGTGTATTATAAGTTTGATAATGATCATATTCTCATTATTGCACTATATGTTGATGATATATTGCTGATTGGGAATGGTAAGAATATGATTTCTGATTTGAAGTCTCAGTTGTCAGTACAGTTTGAGATGAAAAACTTAGGGGCAGCTAGGTACATTCTGGGAATGGAAATCAGAAGAGACAGAGCAAACATAAAACTTTGGTTAAGCCAGAGTAAGTATGTGAAGACCGTGTTGGATAGATTCAACATGGCAGACTGTAGACCATTGACTATTCCTGTTTCATTGGGAACAAAGTTGTCTGTTAATGATTGTCCAAAGTCTCCTTCTAAGATAGAGGATATGAGTAGAGTACCTTATGCTAGTGCTATTGGTAGCTTGATGTATGCTATGGTTTGTACAAGACCAGACATTGCCCATGTAGTGGGAGTCCTTAGTCAATTTATGGCTAATCCTAGATAGGTACATTGGGATGCAGTAAAGTGAGCATTTAGATATTTGTGGGGTACTTCTGAGTATTCCCTATGTTATCATGGTCATCCTACATGACCTCCACATTCTGTATGTATTCGTGGATTTGTGGATTCTGATTGGGCAGGTGACATTGACAACAGGAGATCCACCAATGCTTATGTGTTTACTATGTTTGGTGGTGCAATTAGTTGGATGAGTAAGAGACAACCTATGGTTGCTTTGTCCATGACAAAAGCTAAGTATATGGTAGAAACTCATGCTTGTAAGGAAGCCATTTGGTTTAAGAGGTTGTGTTCAGATATTGGTGTTGATGCAGGACAAATTACTATTTGTTGTGACAGTCAGAGTGTGATTTGCTTAGCAAAGAATCTGACTTTCCATGCCAGAACAAAGCATATTGATGTTTAGTTTCATTTTGGGAGAGACATGGTAGAGGATGGGAAGGTGATATTGGAGAAAGTAGACACTTTGAAGAATGTTGCAGATGCATTGACAAACTAGTGGACACAAAGAAGTTCAGATGGTGTTCAGAGTCTATGGGCCTCTTGGCCCCTAGCAGTTAAATCTTGTCATTTCTTTTGGCTATTATAAGGTGTTTGACAAGTGGGAGAATGTTGGGAATTAAGGTTTCTCAACCTTTGCAAATTCCTAGCATTATTTATTTTTTTGTATAATAATTTATTGCCTAATATTGTAATTACTTGCACATTCAGTTTGGTCACATAGTTGAGGTGGCACGGTGACATGTCATCTTACTTGGAATGTGACTTGGATGGTCAAGTCAAACCTACATGGATTTGGGCATCCGATTTGAGGTGGCACTAATATGCCATGTGTCAGCATCTTGTGGTGTGTGGAAGATAATATTTCATATGACAGAATCTATGACGCGTAAGAGCCAAGTTTGGAGATTCCTATGACAAGTCATGACAAGTGTCGATGAGGATATTTGCATGAGGGAAAGGTATATTTGGGTGCCCAAGTTGGGCTATGACATGTTGTAAGAGGAATATGCTATATTCAGCATTGTATGATGGATTCTCTTACAACATTAAAGGTTGTTATCTTGGGATAATCTATGACAATTGTAAGATGCGTAAGAGCATCTGTCATAGTCTATTTTTAGCATGGAGCGCTCCTTTGTTGGGAAAGTCAAATCTACCATGTATGACAGATGTAAAGGATGTATGTGTAGCAAGGACAAGTGTCCTTTGATGTGGGATAATGGCCATGTGGCCAAGGTGGACGCCTATCCCAAGATGCTCTCAATATTTGCCTTGTAATCCCTATATATTGCATAGTTTGGAGTTGTAGTTGCATAGTGTTTTTATAGGTACTGTTATGCTACCGGAATAACTCCAAAATCGACATTTGAAGACTCTTGTAAGAACTTGCATTGCAAGTGTATTGTAAACACCCATTGTTTCAGATAATACATTGTGCAAGTTTTAGAGTGTGGGGTTTTTTACCTGAAAAGGTTTTCCCCATGCACATCTTGTGTCTACTTCTCTCTATCTACATTCTTGTATTGTGTTTGATTTTGTAATATCTCTGATATAAGTTTAATATTTCTGCAATTGTAAGGGTTAAAACGAATTTGTATAGCTCTCCCCTCATTAGATTAGTTTAGGAAGTAATTTCTGTACACCTAGCTTCCTTTCACATGCTTTTGACATTGGATTAAAGTTTCAACATTATCTCAGACCTTTGTAACCAAAATATACATCAATTGAATCATCACATATATTAAAACAAGCCACAAAACATTGCATAAATTCTAGTAACCTATTGACAGTCCTCCTTTGTTGATCTCTAAAGGCACGATCTGGGTCTATTCTCACTGCAAGTTCACATATATGTCTTTGACTCTTTATACATGTAGGCTTAGACCTATTGAGGGATCTACAATCTAGAAATGGAGAAAAACTTGAGACCATTTTTACCATTCCTCTACAATGCAAATGTATTATCAATACCTCTAATGACCACACCAAACTGTGATGAAGACTAAAAAGAAGGAATATAGACTCAACTAAGGACTCATATCTTCAATCTCTCTTGTATATCACTTGGCATTGTTTGGACTTGTCACACTGTCTACTTTTCCTCTTACATGATCTCTATCTCTGCAAGCTATAAGTCCCTACAATTTTTTGAATCTCCGCTCAAAACTTCTTGAAACCTCAGTCCAGTATGTCCTATACGCTATTCCATGAGTTTAGAAGATTCTTATGATCACTGTCACAAGCTTCTAGAGCTTCAAAAAACCTATAAAGAATTCACAAACTGATACAACTTATGACCTATTCTAACCTCATGTTTTTCTTCTAGAGACCTTTGAGATGGTTACAGTCTCTCACAAATCCTTAGACTTCACACCTGTGCCTTTTACTATCTAAACCATAAAACTATCCCCTAAGAAATGTATTGGCATGCATGAAGTTTCCAAAAGCTTCTCATTACTCCTACATCTACAAGTCCTTGTAGATCTCTCTACATTAGACACTATGAAACAATGTTTTCTTTATTTCTACATAACTGAACAGGGTTTCATGACTCTCAAAACCCTTTGCCAGCCTCTATCTTTGTAGACCTCTGTATTCTTTGTATTTCAGATCTCTACTTCTTGTCACTGTCTCATTCTGTGTCAACAACTGTAGATCCTTTGCAAGCAGGACTTCAAAACAAGAAGTGAAACATGGTCAAGACTGTAGACCTCGTTTAGAGACCACAAAGCTTGCTCTCAAAACCTCTATAAGACTCTGTCTACTATGTAGATCTCTATCATCAATGACTCTAATCCAAAAATCTTGATGCTCAAATGGTCTTTCAAAGAGTGAAACTCCACCATGAATGATACCTACAAATAACTCGAGAAAAACCCTACCAACAACATAACTTAAGGACTCTAAGGTTCAACCTCATACAACCACGATTCCAACTTTGCTTTTCCTTTGAAAAGTCTTCCCTCCATGATGTGTACATAATTTTTTGGAGTATTTAAGGTTTTAAAACATATGTATTATTATACACTTGACCCTTTTCGCTTCTAAAAAGGTGTTATTTTTGTATGATAAATCAGGGTTTTTGACATATAAGAGGATTAAAAACCATGATTCACCTTGTCAAAACATTAAAAAACTCTAATGCCAAAGGAAATTGACCAAAAGAGTGACTTACCACCTAGAAACATTACCTTGTAAACAAGGCTTAAAACTTCAAAACTAGGACTTGAAACCTCAGAACACTCCTAATACTCCCATGCTCAGTATTTGGGCCAAAGAGGTGCAAATAAGTAACATTTTTAGTGACCTCTATGGGGTGCTTTCCTGCTAAGCATTAAAGACTAGTAGCCTTGGACTTTCCATTGGGAAAAAGTGTCATCTGAGACTTGAAATACACTGACATCACACTTTAAACATAGTTATTATTACTTTTCACACAACATAATGAAACACAAGACAAACACAAAACTACCAAACACACATTATGTGCAACAACACTTGGAGGAAAACAAGACAAAAACTGACCTACTAACCTACAAACTAACCAACAAGAAGGATTGCTAAAAAAAAACCATTGACAGATTTATCAAAATAGCTTCCCCTTGTCAACTTGCAACATTTTCCATTCTTGTAAACATCTAACAAGAGATGAAGGAAGAATGAGTATTCAACAAATTATTGAAACACTTTTCCAAGACTAAAAACAAAAATACTTATCCACTTGAGTTGGCTAGAAGCACAACTAGTTTGGAGTGGGTAGGTGAGCTAATTCTTCTCTTCATGTTGCTCATCTTCATGCTTTGGAACAAGAATGGTAGGTAATGGCTTCTCCTTGTTGCTTTCAACTAGATTAGATGTCGAATAGGACATCTTCTTGACAAGCCAATACCCAAATAATCAGTGCTGGTTTGATGTTCATACTCTGCTGCTCTATCATCCTGTTGATTGGAAATCTTTGGAAAAATAGTTATTTCCACTTGATGTTCTTTTTTTTCATGAACTTCTTTCTGAGATGCTAGTTTGACATCTAAGTTTGAACAAAAGTCATCTAACTCATCCCAAAAAAGGTCTTGTTCAACATCTTCCTTAATTTTTTTGCACAAGAGGACTTACTTTAGATTCATAGCAACCTTCTTGAAGGTTTGGTGAAGCATCAAGATCATGTTTTTGAAGCATAAGTTCTAATTTTGAAATTTGTTCAACTTGATAGGAGACTTCATGAACATCAATCTCTCCAACCTTCAAAACAAGACTATTTTTGTGTTCTTCTATATGGATTAAGACTTCATACTCATTCTTGTCTTCATGAACCAACAACATATCATGTTCTCTAATGTCCTTCTTCTACTCCAAATTAGCTGCTAAGGTGAACATTGACATGCCCTCCTCATCCTTTTCAACAAAACTAGACAACTAATCAAATAGGAATACCAAATCTTCACTTTCATCATTGTTCACTTGTCCCATATCCTATTGTTCTAAGTCTGCTTTTTCATCTTTTACAACACATGTAGGATCACAAACAAAAGATAGTTCTCCTTTTGTCTCCACTAACTCCTCTTTTTACCATCCTCTTGCCTTACATACTACTGTTCTAGCTGATCATTTTCAACTTCTTGTTGCAAGAGGTTTGATTTCTCATACTCCTCATCACATAAAGGTTCACGAACAATAGACTGTTCTTGATTTGCCTTTAACAACTCCTTCTCTTTCCCATCAAACCAACTAGCTCACCAAACAACTGGTCCACCCTGGAAAAGTGAGATGGTACTTGGGTAAGAAAAATGACTTGGTATAGGATTTGGAAAGGTTTGTTGAATTTATTGAAGAAGAGTAGGGTTTTGAATGGGTTTTTATTGAAAGATAATAGGCTGATCTTGTGCTTGTGTAGACTCTTGCAAGGGATGTGAGCTTCTAAAACTTAGAATTTTGACACAAGGAGACTTACTTGAAGATTCAATAGGTTTTTCTTGCTTAAAACTAGGAATTTTGAACTTGGAAACCTCTTCTTTCATAGGTTGATTCATAGTTATGGAAGGAGCTAGATTGAAATCATAAATGTAAGAGGCTAGTTGGGTTTCATACCTTTGTATTTGAGCCATCAATTGCTTTATTTTTTCTTCTTTGGCTACAATTTGTTTAGCCAGAAAATCCTCCTCATACCTCACCTATACCTCCCTCTCCTGCCGGTGTAAATAAGCTTGATATGCAAGCTCTTCCTACTACAAATTATACTCCTGCTCATTTTTAATAGCATCCAACTGTGTTTGAAATCTTAATACAACATCTTTAATGCTCATGTTGTTATCATCTTGAAGCTGGCTAGGAGAATAGGCATGCTGGTTATGAGAAAAATAGTCTTCTCAAGATTGATTATAGGTATGGCTAGGCTGCCAAGAAGGTGTTGGGAATTAAGGTGTCGCAACCTTTGCAAATTCCTAGCATTGTTTATTTAATTGTGTATTTATTTATTGTCTAATTTTGTATTTACTTGCACATTCAGTTTGGTCACTTAGTTGAGGTGGCATTGTGACATGTCATCCTACTTGGAATGTGACTTGGATGGTCAAGTCAAACTTACATGGATTTGGGTGTCCTATTTGAGGTGGCACTAATATACCATGTGTCGACATCTTGTGATATGTGGAAGAGGATATTCCATATGACAAAATCTATGACGCATAAGAGCCAAGTATAGAGATTCCTATGACAAGTGGGGACAAGTGTCAGAGAGTATCTTTGCATGAGAGAAAGGCATCTTTGGGTGCCCAAGTTGGGCTATGACATGTTATAAGAGGAATATGCTATTTTTAGTCGTATATGATGAATTCTCTTACAACATTAACTGTTGTCATGTTGTAGATTTTTATGACTACTGTAAGATGTGTAAGAGCATCTGTCATTGCCTATTTTTAGCATGGAGCGCTCTGTCCTTGGGAAGTCAAATTTGCTATGTTATGACAGATGTAAGAGAGGTATTTACAGCTTGGACAAGTGTCCTTTGATGTAGGAAAATGGCCACGTGGCCAAGATGGATGCCTGTCTCTAGAGGCTTCTCAATATTGCCTTGTATCTCTATATATTGCATAGTTTTGGAGTTGTAGTTGCATAGTTTATGTACAGGTACTGTTATGCTGTCAGAATCACTCCAAAAATGACATTTGAAGACTCTTGGAAGAACTTGCAATGCAAGTGTATTGTAATCCTTTACAGATTTGTTAATACATTGTGCAAGTTTTAGAGTGTGGGGTTTTTCACCTAAAAAGGTTTTCCCCATGATATATCTTGTGTCTCTCTCTCTGTCTACATTCTTATTGTGTTTGCTGCTGTAATATGTCTGTTATATGTTTAACATTGTTGCAATTGTAAGGATTAAAAAGAATTTGCATACATCTCCCCTTATTAGATCGGTGTAGGAAGCTTTTCTACATACCTTGCTTCCTTTTTATTTGGTATCAGAGCTTGATCACCTTTGATCCTAGTTGTTGGGTAGGGGTTTTTTGTACTAATCTTCGATTGAGTGAGAGTCTGTGTAGAGTATTCTACAATCTTGTTGCAGGAAGGAGATGGCAGGCACATTCGGAAGAATAGACTTAGAAAAGTTTAATGGCAGCAATTTTGAGTTGTGGAAACTCAAAATGGAAGACATGCTTGTTGATAGAGACCTATGGGAAACAATTTCTAGTACAAAACCAACGGCAATGGCACAGGTAGATTGGGATCTCAAAGATCATAAAGCTAAGGGTCTTGTGAGACTCTATTTAGCTGATTCTGTCCTGTTGAATGTTCATGAGGAGAAGACCACAAAGGAGCTGTGGAGGAAACTTGGTGATGTTTATTAGGCTAAATCCCTAGTAAACAAGTTATTCCTATGGAAGAAGCTTTATTCTCTGAGGATGGAAGATGGAGGATCAGTTGCAGATCACCTAAATGCTTTTAACATGCTAGTTGCACAGTTGACATCCGTTGGTGTGAAGACAGAGGATGATCGTTGTATGACCTTGCTTTATTCTTTGCCAGATTTGTGGGACCACCTTGTCATGGCCATTGGAAGCACTACAACCACCTTCAAGATCGGTGAAGTGGTGTCTTCGCTGTTATCTGAAGAAATGCAGAGAAAGTCTTTTGAGTCAGTTAAGGAGGCTCTTGCGGTTCATGGTAGATCCAAGGAGAAAGGGAAAAAGAAGGGTCCAAGAAAGCTGAAAAGGGAAAATCCAAATCTTGTGGGAGATCCAAATCTCTTGGAAAGTCCAATGCATAGTGTTGGAACTGTGGAAAAATTGGGCACTTCTGAAAGGAGTGCAAGGGGGAGAAGAAAAAGAACACCTCTGATTCAAATTCTTACAAATCTCATGATGATGGTGATGCTTTTATTTCTGCTATAGAGGAAAACAAATGCATTGTAGACTTAACATAATTCAGGGGTAAACCTATCTGAACAGTCCACTCTATCATTGTACTTCCTACATTAAATTATCAACCAAGGAGCATAATCTTATGATGGCACTACACTATATGTGGCTTCAGGGCTCATATTCTTCCTAAACTATCTTATCCAAACCTACTTAGGCTATTCTACTCTGTTGGAATTCACAGAAATGCAAGACTAGTGAAAACAGTTACAGGATCTAGTGGCCACGGGTACCTTCAGCGTAAGCTGTAGATAACTGTTAACAACAGAAAATTACAGAACTAATCCAAAACACTCAAAATAATAGGAGACCTAATGCTAACCTTTGGAGGACTTAAAGTAGACAAAGCATGCATTTGTTCATGAACCATACTACTATAATTTGACAATCAAAGTATTCTAATTGACGCATAATGTATTTATATGCAAATGAAAAATAGATTTAACAATGAATGCATAAAGAACGAGAAAATAAATGAAGTGAGGATCGGTACCTTGAGTGGCCAGCTCAGGGGACTGACTCACTTGAACTGGAAATCAAATCTAATTCAAATTCTTACACATCTTCATAACACATAGTTTCATTCAGTTCATATCATAAAAAATTCTCTTTCAGATTCTATTCAATAAATACATTCTTTAAAACATGTCTAGATCTTCCAATAGAGAAAAACATAGAGTAACAACTGAGTAACTAGAAAATAAAGTGACTAACTTGACATCTAACTCATCCCTCCTAACTTATACAAAAACGAGAGAGTTTTATGTAACTACTAACTAACTTCAACCATCAATCCATTCCTAGATACTAGGATACAGGTTTGAGATTGATTTATTAATCTAACTGAACATAGGAAGCAAAGTCCTATCCAAACAAGAATTCTTATGCAATGGTTCTCATGAAGGACACACATAAGCTGCGTTTGAAATAGTTTACTTCTTTCGAATTTATTTTTGTCCATGATGGTTCACATTCATCCTCCATCTTCCTACACTTTTGGTGTCCTATCTTCACTTCCTTTAATTCTTTTGTCTGCAACTTCACTACAAATGCTCATTTCCTTGATGACACGTTCTTGCTGCATAGGGGTTAATGTACAAAACATATGCACACAAATATCCTTCATGACTAAACCATAGGATTCCATCTATATTGCATGCATACTCATATTTAAATCATTCAATTGATAATATCATCACCATATTCCATATTAATAACATAGGTTCAAAGTCTTCCAAAGTATATAAAAAGACAACATATAATGATGGTGATGTTGATAAAGTGTCTGGAGGATCATATGGAAAAGTTCTAAAAGTATATAAAAACAACATAAAAAGAGGTCAATATTTCAGCCCAATCATTGAATTGAACACCTAGGGGAGAAGATTGTAGTGCAAAGTAATCTGCCTAAGGTCCATTATTTCTTTGACTCCCTCTCCCTGCTTAAGAGAAAAACCATTGTATCAAGCAAGCCTATCCAATCTGATTGATTTTGCATTCCTACATTCGTCACCCTTTTCTCCTGACTAGTGTGGTATTGGATAGAGGAGAATAAGAGGATGAAAAGTAAGTGGCAACCATCCCACTCCTATTTGCTATGAAATCTGGATATACTTGCACAGTCTCTCAAACATATTCATAAAATTATGAAAAGAATGAGGCTCTTTCCTCTGCAGTGCTAGAGTCAAACTATTCCATCTATCTTGCACATACCTTAGACAATTTTGAAGCATAGGCCCTGCTAACTACTGTATCCTCCTGTGATCTCATAGTCTCAAATCCATAATTATTTTTCCCGGGCCTTTGTGTGAGAGGAGTGTTAACCATTGAGTGAGGATTACATCAGGATTCAATGCTTCCCTTCTGACCTGTAGTGGCACTGTTTTCTCTTACTCATACTTATCCATCAATTCCCCTATGAGATTTTCATTCTTGAGATATGATAACAGTGCCCTAACCTGCAAAGCTCCAACATAAATGGAAGGGTTCCATTATGTGTCCTCTATCATTAAGTAGTTATGCAAACAATATTCACACAATTGGTCTTGCTCCTCTAAATTGACTTCTTTAAAATGGTTGTAGAAAATATGCCTTGAATGTAAAGAAGGCTGATTATTAATGAACCTATTAAACTGGAAACTAAGAAACTTTTCTTTTAGGAACAATGCATATACCCTTGGTGGAGGTCTACACCCAATGATCTGTATGGCCCTATCAATTAACTTTGTCAGCTTATCCTCCAACCTTTTTATCACCAAATTCTTGTCTTCCATTGATGCATTGAGATTCTGTTTTTCCTTCTCCCAATTTTCCTTTTCTTGTTTGGATTTATGAGTGAGTTTCATTAATTCAAAACCCAAAGACAAAGTGGTGTGGTATACTGGAGTTCTTGTTATAGGAGGTTGTGGAGTGAGTACCTCATTTCCTTCAGCATTTGTTTTACTTATAGTCATATGTGCTAAAAAATATAAATTAGTTCCATGGCCATAGGTTTGAATCATCTCCTCCAACTCTTGTATTCTTTTCTCCTTTTCTTTGTCCTTCTCTTCATATCCTTTCACCTACTCTTCCAAGTGTTTTATTCTATCAAGAGCTTCTTGTAGTTCTTTTCTTATGTTTCTATCCTCCAACAATTCTTTTTCTTTCTCAAAATTCATACCTTCATCATTATCATTCTCAGTTATATCAAAAATTTCCTTAGTAGAACTGCTAGGAACTGACTTTCCCATTTTCTTTGCAATAAACATATCCTTTGAATTACAATCAGAAGTCGAAGAAACATACCTTCTCTTTTTACCAGACACATTAACATTTTCACAAGTATCAACAGAGACATCCTCAAGAGCATTAGTAGGGACATCATTAGGGGCAATTCCTCCTTTATCTGAATCTAAATTCACTGGTGTTGGATCATGATGCTGCTGTCCTTCACCTTTTTCCTGCCCCTATTCTTTAACAATTCTTTCCTTTACACTCTGCCTCTTCAATCTCCCTGAGCATTTGGGAGTAGCAGTCTCCTGTTTGACTTCATTTTTCCTTTTTTTTTACTCCTCTTCCTCTTCTTTTCCCCTGCATCTTCTCGCTTCTCAGTGCTTTTATGCTTCTCAACACTTTTCTTATTTCTCTTTTTCTTAACAGGTGTTGAATCAGTGCCTCTCATAGGTTTAGGTTTAGAAGATGAGGGTTCCTCTGCTGTTACTGGCCTATCCTCTAAAGTGTTGTCCTCCTGCAGCCCCTCTTTCTTAGGCTCAATCTCAGGTTCAAGCTCATACTAGGGTTCATTCTCTGCTTTAGGTTCTTCCAACAGTGTTGTGATATCTACACATTGTTTAAAAGCTTCCCAATCAACCTGTGGGTGTTAAATTCTTAGGCTCCTCTTTATCAATAAGGCTATTAAAAAATGATGGGACAACGTGGTGTCCGCTTGCTTCTTCTGGTATTCATATGCCATCCTTTTCAACATATTATACAGGAAATTGGGGACGTTGACTAGCTTATCATGGCGTAGATGATTAAGCAACTTAAAATGCACAGTATACAGCAAATTATGCTGGCCATCATAGGTAATATATTTAATGATGTATGAAGCACATTTTCCCCCCAAAAATGGAAGGGATAATCTCTTTGTACCTTGTGTTGTCAAGTCCAAGTGCTCTCACTCACAAAATTCTTCCCTTGCTGCAGCTGCATCAACACATGCTGGATACTTGGACCCTGTGCGCGGAAATCCTGTGACTTGGGCAATGGCCATCTCAGAAGCATCTACAATCAATCCCCCAACCATTGCCTCATCATACTGTAGTGTGGCTACAAATTCCTTCACCATTTCATTATCATATTCTGTCAACTTCAAAAAGTAGTCCAGTCATCCTACTCTGGTAAAGAGTGGTAGTACCAACACATCTAATATTTCTTTATGTGCAGATGGCTCTCATCATACTGCATCACCCCCCATTATCTCTATGTTCTGTAACCTCTTGAAGTATCAATTTCTACCAAACTCCAATTCTACCACCTTGAAGAGAACCAACCTACAGTTTATTGCCCTTTTCTATACTTCCACTACAACTTTCTTAGGGTAACAAGTTCATATTTTGGCGAAACAGGATAGGTTTACTATTTTTTAGGAAATGGCATAGGATGTTCTATCTGGTATCTTTAAAAACAAAGATGGTGAAAATGGCAAAAATAAAAAAATTAGACCCCTTCCCCCAACTAAGTTGTGAAGTGACCTCACTTCACGTGACAATTGATATGAAAGGAAGAGGATTTATTAAGTGGAATGGTGATAAACATTTTTGTATGCATGAAATAAATAAAAAGTAATAATGAATATAAAAAGAAAGCTAAGTTTAATCATTGAAAGTTACCTTATGTACACATGTTATGGAAATAAATGATCAGCGCATTACAGAATTTGAGAACATGTACTCGGCATTTGGTTTGATATGACCAAGATGACATGCATGCGGATGAATGGTAAGGTGGCAGGGACTACGGAGTCGATGTGATGTGATAGCTCGAATGCTCTAATGAACAAATCATGAGCTTGAGTTGACACTTTTGCAGTGGTGTTAGAGTTATTTCATAATGAATGAAGGAATGTTTAGAAGATATGGAATGAGTAGGAAAATAGTGTGTTGAGTGCCAAAGTAATGAATACATTTGCAGACATGTAGTTGCTATGGGTGCCTCCAGCACAGGTCCTGACTGAATGAGTACATATGCAATATGTTAGGTCCCAACTGTAACAGGTCCCAAATGAACTGTAACAGGTCCCAAATGAAAGTGAAAAATAGGTCCCTCTGGAGTTAACTGTGGTCATCTTGGATAGTGTGCTGTGTGTGCATGTGTATTATAAAGCAAGAAAAATCAAGTCTCAGCGACAGGAGTTGAGTATTGCAACTCAACCTCTACATCACTAGACATGATTGGTGTATCATCTTCTGACGGTGTATCAGCTGGTGTCACAGAACCTTCATCAGGAGTGCCAAGAGTACCATACTGAGTGGCTCGAGAGACAAGAAAATCAGCCTTCTGAAGTGGTTTTTTATACAGTTTCATCCTATGTCCATTTATTAGCAATGAAAATTAGACCTCATCAATGGCTGTAATTGGACTACACCATTAGGGAATTCTTGTTTAATCTCATATGGTCCCAACCAAAAAGATTGAAGCTTTCCCTTGAAATCCTTGTATCTGGAATCATAGAGAAGGGCCCAGTCACCAACAATGAATTGTTTAGTGTTGATATACTTGACATGCCATTTAATTCTTTTTTTCTGTATAACCTCTATGTGGTGGATTGCTTCTAATCTAATTTTATCAAGAGCATTCAAATGTTGTAGTCTATCCTTTTGAGCTTTTGTCAAATCCATCCTGTTGATGATTGTTTTTACACATTCATAACAAAAGTTAAAATTCACAAAATGAACCTTAGTTGTCTTGAAAGATATGAAGAATTAACTAAGAATTCTTAATCCCAAGTTTCTGTATGGTCAGGTCTTGACCTTGTGGATAGTTTAGTAGGTTAATGTGAAACTATAATATTCAAGGGGCCTTACTTGATTTAAGATAATTAGTGACTTACTAGACTCAAATTATGAAAATTGTTGCAAATATCAACAAGATATTCATTCCTTTGCATAAAATTACTACTGTATCACAAAGCTTTGTATGATTTACAGTAAAACAAACTTCGCCTTTCAGATTGATATGAAAATTATCAAATATCAATGCAATTCCTCATGATTCATTCAAATGCAAGATAATTTCCTTAAGATTTTTGAGTTTAATCTAGTTATTTCAAATGTTTGGAGAAAAGTTAGAGAAATCGAGATGAGTATCATTTCACTATAGGATCTAAATGTTCTGTTACTCACGTTTTTAAGAAATACAACAAATTGATCAAATCAACATAGCTAAATCTTCAAATGTAAAGTCCTAAGCATTTTCACGAACATACATCAGAGATTACAAGATTTCAAAGAATAATACTTTAAATACCAGTAAGAGTCAGAAAACACTCTGTAATAGACACAAAATTCCAAGTTTACTTGTATTCAAAGCACAAAGTCATATAGAATTTACAATGTACGAATGACCTTTTGTTTCATTAATCAAATTGCCATAAAACTTACAGACATTTTTACAGATACACTAAGGAAACCAGACATTTCGCGTATTCCTTAGTGCAGACACAGGCGACCTCCTCTTCTAAACTAAAAGCAATACTTCTCTATTCAAATAATCTGACAAATTCCAAGTGCAAGCTACAATTCAAAAATCCCTCTGTAAATATTAAACCAGTAGCAGTGCTTCTTATATAGAATTTGAAGCTTCATACTACTATGGCTACAAAACTTAATCCACGGTTAGTATTCAAACTTTCTTGATCAAGGGTGTGCATCCATTCCTAACCGTTTCCCAAAATATCTTCATGGTATCTTTTCTCACCTCAAAGGATGCCTTTGGAATCTTTTCAAAATAAGATACCCACTGACCTGTTCTAATTTGTTGACTATGCTCGTTGATACCCTTCAATTAACCTTTTCTTTAGTATTATTTTCCCTTTTGATATTTTACTACTCCTTCAGGTATATTTTAAAATTACTTGTTACACCTATGAAAGTGCGATTTCCCCCTGGACTTCTTGTCCATATATATTCCTGCATTCTGACTCCTTCCTTCAACTACTTCTCTTCCTTTCTCAAACCTTCAACCTTTTTCTTATACTTCTTTATTTTGGCACTTGTTTCCATTATCGAATCAATCATTTCCTTACTCAAATAGGCTGCTGAGTTCCCCAAACATGGTGCAAAAATAGTTTTAAACTCTTTTAATGCCTTTTGTAATTCATATGCTGGTATGTCCAGGCATTCATGATCAATGAGTTTCTCAATTATCTTCATATGCAACCTTATTATTCTATCTGCAATCTCATCTAAATCTTGAGTAGCTGTGATACATCTTTTGAGACTATCATCCTCAAACTTTAATTCTAACCTGGCCTGTGGTACTTGATTAGCCATAGGAGGAGTAATTACTCCTTCATTTATCAATTCCTCTGCTCTTTCCTCATTTTCTTCTAGCTGCCTCAACTCAGACTTGCATTCTTCCCTTCTAAATTGACAATTATGTATAAGAACATTGCATTTATTTTTCTCTGCTGCAGCCATCTCCCAGCCTATCACTACTTGCTTGGTCACTTCTTCTCCCTTTTGTATGAATTCTCTGAACCATTCTTCAAAAATTTTGGCTTCAAGCCTTTTATTCTCCATGTCCTTTACTTCATCCTTCGACAATACTTCTATTTCATTAGGTAGCTCTGGTATTGTAGCATTGGGATCAAATATCACTCTAATGAACTGTGTAATTAGACAATGTGTCCTTTCAAATATTCATGCTTATCTTTATCTTTCCTTAATATCTCTATAGTGGCCTAATGCATATCTTCCCACTCATGTATATGTTGTTCCCTTGTCATATGGCCTAAATCTATATTAAGTATTTTGTAATCCTCTACTGTTATTTCTCCTTTGGCCTTCTCCTTTTGTGGTATGGCTAGATTCAGCGTTCTAGATCCAACAGGACCTCTTTTGATTGCTGACATGGTTCTGGCTTTCCTTTTCTCTTTCTGTGGTGTTGCACCACCCAATAAAATATTTATGTCTATAGGTACCAATTGTACCTCTACCTTTTCTCTCCTGACTTCCAAACCTAACCAGGCTAGAGCCTCTTTTGCACCTTCTATTGCCTTTTCTGTATTGATTACCTCTTCTTGAGGCTTCTCCATTTCTACCTGTTCTTGCTACTGTTGTTGTGGAGGGGGTTGAAGTTGAGGGCCTTGTTCTATGATCAATGGATCATCCTGCTTTGCTGATTCTCCCTCATTGTCATCTTCCTCTATTTCAGTATCTCCCCCCTCTTCATCACTTTCTTCTAGATTTTCTTTCTCAGAAGACTCCTTTTGTTCTTCTTTCTCTTTATTTTCCTGCTCCATATTCTTCATATCTTCACCTTCTGTTTGTTTCTTAGATTCAATGTTGCCTTCAGCAACATTCCCTGTGCCATCCCTACCTTCCTCAGGTTTATCCAATACTTTCATTGATTCCTCTGTTGTTTCAATTTTCTCTGGCACCCTCTCAGCCATGTCAGTTTGTTGTATACGTGAAGGTGAACCTACAGTCTTCCCAGGTTCCCTCATATCTTTTTCCTTTTCATCTTTGTTTTCTATATTCCTTTCCTCTTCACTGTGTTCTCCATACATATTCAAAATATCTAACACATCTGCACTAGAAGCATTAGTTCTTGCTTCTTCCTCAGCCTGGGCATGTGTTTCCTTCACTGCTTTTTCATGTGTATCCTCCTTTTCAGATTCCTCAATCTGGTGTGCTACATCTTGTACCTCTTTAATGATCTTAGGTGCTACTAATGTACCAAAAGGATCTATTTCTCCTGCTTTATCTTGTACATTCTCTTTCTCAGACTGTGGGCCTTGTTCAATTTCCATATATGTCATATCATTTTGCCCTTCTTCTTCACCAGAGTATTCACTCAATTCTTCTTCATCCATACCAGACTCTTTTCCTGTCTCAGGATTTACCTCCCTAACCTCACTACCACTGCTATCATCCTCAACATTAACAGTCTTTGTTACTTGTTTAGCTTTGTGCAATCTTGACTCTTGCATCTTTTCTTAAGCCAATTCTGTTTTAACCTCTACATATGTTTGCCTTTTTTCTTCTAAGGTAGCTGTACTAGGCATGCTACTCAATTTAGAACCTACCTGCTGTGCTCCTATAACATCCTCTTGTTTTGATGTTTCTCCTTTTGATGTTTCCACTGCTATTGCCTTCATGATTTTCTGTCCTGTTGACCCTTTAGCAGCTTGGGTCTATTTTGCACTGGTACCATGACCAGATGATTCTTCCTCTATAAAAGTACCTAATGATATTGCCACTGTCACCCCTAAGGCATATGGATCCATTAGAGTAGCATTCTTGTCTTTCTCTATAATTTTGGCCTCCACAATCTTCGTCTTTTTTTCATAGAAACATTGGAGCTCATCTTGATGCTCCCTCACCCTCTTCTTACCCTTCTTTGGAAATGTGGGCTCCACCCCTTTAGCTTTAAGCTCTTCAATTCTATCCTTCAACCATGTTTTAGAAAATAAAATGACAGGTTTGGACAATGCGTGCAAAGATGTACTCCATGGTTGTTACCAATCAGGCTCTCCAATAGGAGCAAGCCTGGCACTTTCATAACTATGGTGCAATAATTTGTCATCATCTTTAACTTCTGGGGGTACATATATTTCCCCCATGGACTTCATTCGCTCTACTATCAGTCTTTTGTGAGCTTTCTTTCTCAGTTCTCTGTCATTCTTGTAGTCTGACCAGTAGTCCTCAATTTGTACTTGATGTTTAAACTTAGGATCAATGGTTCTTTGGATCCTGTGAAAAAGATCAAACCTCCTTGCTAACTCAAATTCCTCAAATCCATAATATCTTAACTCTTTCTCTGAGTAGCCAACCACTTCTTCACTGTAACATGAATACCTACCAATTGCCCAAGGGAGATTAAGGTTCCCTCTTCCATACTTCTTCTTATACATTTTGAAAGCTTTCAAGTTTTGCCTTGAGAATTCTAATACAATCAACTTGTTGAAAGGATACCTTGGCAGCATAAAAGGTTTTCCTTCAAAACCTTCAGTTCTAATATATGTGAAATTCTAGAATTGTATGTACCAGGAATTGTGCAAACCGATTGTATCCTCTACATCTGTAGATAATCTCTTATCCTGTTCTTCTCTTAAAATCCTTACCATGTATGTATAAAATACATCATTTACTAAAGCATACTTTCTTAGTGCATTATCCTCCTGTAGATCTGGATAATGGTCATAGACAATTTTTTGATCTGGGCCATTCCCTAGGGTCCCAACTCTGTCAATCCCATATATATGGTTGAATCATTGATGCACATGAATAT
The DNA here is from genome assembly GCA_027924645.1 of Cunninghamia lanceolata. Taxonomy (NCBI): domain Eukaryota; kingdom Viridiplantae; phylum Streptophyta; class Pinopsida; order Cupressales; family Cupressaceae; genus Cunninghamia; species Cunninghamia lanceolata. Next base: position 24,772,214 of record BSBN01000703.1, read on the forward strand.
AATACATACGAGGACAAATAAAATGGCATCATCTTCTATTTTCTTAACATTGCTTGTTTCCATATGGCTGTGCTAATAGGCTTAGCCTAGTGAATTTGTCCTTGTTCTTTCTTCGCCTCTCTCATGAATTGAATAACAGTGAACATCCAAGGTTCACATTTAGTGGCATCCCTTAAACCTACTAGTCTGCTTAACATTGTTATCATTAGATGTATCTCTTCTTTGAAATCTATCCTATGCAAGTTCTTATGCACTCTCGCTATGGCCTTGGGTTTATTCTCCGCATTATACCAACTGTAGAAGATTCTGCTTCTACAATCCCTCTCATTATTATTGAAGTCTTCATTGTATTGGTCTATATCAATCTCTACCATTTCCTCTTGTATTTCTAGACCAAATGTTCTTGTGATCCCCTCCGTAGATAAATCTGCAATGACCGTGTCTTCGTGTATTACCCTCCTAGTAGCTAAGTCATATCTATGTATACATTCTAGACATAGGTCCTTAGCCTCCATAGCTAGCAGGAAACCTGCAGCTCTATATAATCCTCTTTCCCAGATGCACTTCATGTCAGGTGTAGCATCTATTGCTGTAACCATTGCAAAACATCTTCAGCATCATAGTTTCCTATGCTTGTATCTATTTCGACTCCGCTTGTATTGATTAATGAAGGGTATCCTCTATGTACTGGTAGTTCTTCTTTTTCTATTTCTTTGCGGGGCTTTCTTTCCCTTTTTACCTTTTCTTCACCCCCTGTATCCACTTTCTTCTGTTTTGGGGCCATCCTGTAAAAACACATTTTTTTAACTTGCCTTTTTTACTCCATTTACCTAGGGTTTTACCATGAATTTTCTAAGTTTTACATTTACCCTAACCCCCCTTTGTCTTTTCCATTTTTTGACCTTCATATTATTTAACCCAAATCAACTAATTTCCTAATTAGAAACAATAATTTAACATTTTTCTTGCATTTTTAAAATGAAATTACTGATAATCATTTTCCATTTTCAATTAACTAAATTGTAACGACGTTTAAGATAAATACCTGTATTCGTGACAGCTCAACCTTACAACCGTTGACTCACTTTACTGTTTTTCTGCTCTGTTCCCGTTTTTGAAATTTTGTCTCATGATGAATTTTCTGTTCAACTTGTGTAACAGTTCTTCTTTCTGCAATTTTAGTTTTAACAATGCAATTAAAAAAAAAACAACTTTTATTTACCCTAACACGTTAAATTCCATCATTCCAGTGTTAGTTCAGCATTAATTACAACAATCAATGCACATACGTCTTCGGCTTTCTACTTCAACATTTTAATTTTAAACATTCTATCCGTTAGTCTACTCTTTGCATACATCTTGTTTTCTTGTATGTCTCCTTGTATATCATTTTTTTTGTATGTCACTTTTTATGTCATCAATATACAAGCCTACATGCAACGGGTTATAAACAATGTTACCTTTTCCATTATGTCCAACTTTGTATCTTTGGTTTGTATGTTGCAATGTATATCAAATAGATACAAACAATTCTACAAGTGCAACCCATACAAACCCTTTTTTTACCTTTTAATTCCCAACGGTGTCTTTCATTTCTTTGTATATCAGGATTGTATGTCGTTAATATACAATCACACAAACATACAAAGAAATAACCTTATTTTACTTCTTTTAAAATCCACATTTACCTTTTCATTTCTTTGCATCTCTGCTTGTATCTCCACTTGTATATGCTCTTGTATATCAGTTTGTATATGCAACATACAACCGTGAGATAACACTGTGGGACCCACTTTACTCACCCACTTGTATCTTCTCGAAACAACAATACTTGTATCTACCCTTAGATACAATCTTTTATACATGCAAACTCTTATACAACCATCTTGGACTTTTCATTTTTCTTAACCATATGGCATATTCTTTTCGGATCCATACATGTATATTAAGCGAATGCCTATTTTCCAAAACGTTAAGATACAATGCATCACTTACATATGATTAAACTATCTTTTGAAATCCACACTTGTATGTATGCTAAATATGCAAACCTGAAACATACAAACATACAAACTACAGGACGTACCTTTTTCTCACCTTAAAAACCATATTTTATATCCTCCTCGGGTCCATGAATGTATATTGCCTTGTATATTGCTTTGTATATCTCCTTCTAAACAAACATACAAATCAAGATATAATGCGAACTTAACCATTTATTCATTCCATTTCTGAAAACCTATCGGGTCTAACTTGTACACAAAGGAAAAACACTAAGCATACGCATACAAACTACCATGATGCAAAAACTTGACTGTACTCGATGTGACTTATACAATGACTCCACATACAAATGACTTTGTATATGCAACATACAAACCCTTTTATAATGCATTTTACCAAAAACACATATATCTCGCAGAATATTGGGAATTTTTTACTGGTTCAAAAAGCAACCCATATTCATTTTTAACAAAGAATTCACCTCTATTCCCCTCTGGTACTTAATGCTAACTCTTTTCAATTTTCAACGTGATTTGTAACCCTTACCTCTTTTCCCTTTACCACCAAGCAAGACCACACACAGGCAAAAAGCAACAGCCACAGCAGGGGTCCTCATTTTACTAAGAGGTAAAATGGGGTGTGTTGTGAGCATCACAACACATCCCTAATTCTACTACTGTCCTTAGGGTTTTGTACTCAAATTCTATAGGTAGGACTGTTGTCTTGCCATAAACCAATTCATAAGGAGTGAATCTTGTAATTGTCTTCCATGTAGTTCTATATGCCCAAGCAACTTCTGGTAACCTAGAAACCCAATCTCTTCTGTGAAGCTATACTGTCTTTGTCAATATGTTCTCAATCTCTCTGTTTGTGACTTCAACCTGACCATTAGCTTGAGGATGGTAGGGAGTGGACTTCTTGTGTCTAATATGATATTCCTCCACCAGTCTGGTGATTAAATCTGATGTGAATTGTGGGCCTTGATCAGTCACTATCTCCCTTGGTACACCATATCTAGTGAAGATTTCCTCATACAAAAATTTTGCCACATTGCCATCTCTAGAAAACGGCAAGGCTTTAACTTCCACCCATTTGGTTAAGTAATCAGTACATACCAGTATATATTCCTTGTTGTTTGAAGTAGGAGAGATTAGACCAACAAAATCCAGTCCCCACTTGTCAAAAGGAGCGAATGCCATTTGTGGCTACAAAGGCATTTCATCACTTCTTGTAGGTCTCCCCATCCTTTGACACCGATCATAGCTTCTAGTATACTTGACATCATCTTTATGAAGTGTTGGATAGTAATATCCTATTGTCAATATTTTGAAGGCTGTCCTTTTGGCTGCAAAATGTCCCCCATAGGGTTCATCATGATAGGCCTTCAATTTATCAAACACCTCATCCTCTTTGATACACCTTCTCATAATGTTATCTGGGCTAGTGTAGAATAGGAATCCAGAAATCCAAGAATAAGGAAAACATTTGTGAACTAGCTGTCTCTTCTCCCTTGGAGAAAAGTAACCTAGAATCTACCTTGAAATGAAATAATTAGCTATGTCTGCATACCATGGAGTGTGTATAGTTAGAGAAAACAAATGTTCATCAAGAAAAGAGTCATCAACCACCCCTTCTGATGATTGTGTAGGCAGTCTAGACAGAAAATCAGGAACTACATTAGCTTTTCCTAGTTTGTCAACAATTGTTATGTCAAATTCTTGCAGTAACAACAACCATCTTACAAGTCTGACACCCACTATTGGCTTATTCATCAAATATCTGATTGCTGTATGATCTATATGTATGAACACTTTATAACCAGTAATGTAGTGTCTAAATTTTTTAATGGCATAAACAACTACCAACATTTCTTTTTCTATCACAGTGTAGTTCAACTCAGCTCCCTGGAGGTTTTTACTTACATAGTATATTACATACTCCTTTGTTCCTTCTTGCTGGCCTAGGACTGCTCCAATGGCAAAGTCTGATGCACCTATGTGGATGTGAAAAGGCAGTGTCCAATTTGGACCTCTAAGAACTGGAGCCTGTGTCAAGGAGGCTTTTATCTTTTCAAAGGAATTTTGACAGTCTGGTGTCCATTCAAATTCACTATCCTCTGTCAACAGAGTAAACAGAGGTGTAGCAATTTTGCTAAAATCTTGAATAAACCTCCTATAATAACTTGCATGTCCAAGGAAGCTCCTAACATCCTTTTGTCTCTGTGGAATAGGTAGGGTAGATATAATTTTAATTTTCTTTGGATCAACTTGTATTCTTGCACTTGAGATAAAATGTCCCAAGACTATCCCCTATGTCACCATCATAAAACATTTTTCATTGCTCAAAGATAGATTGTGCTCTATGCATCTCTTCAAAACTTTCTCCAAGTTGTGTAAAGATTCATCATATGTTTCACCATATGTGGTGAAGTCATCCATATAAATTTCCATGCTGTCATGGGCAAAATCAGAGAAAATACTAAGGACTGCTCTCTGAAATGTGGCTGGAGCGTTGCACAGACCAAAAGGCAAGACAAAATATGCATAGGTCCCCCAAGGGCATGTAAATGTTGTCTTATCTTGATCTTCTGGTGCAATCTTGATTTGGTTATAGCCACTAAAACCATCAAGAAATGAGAAATATTTCTTACCTGCTAAAGAGTCAAGAACTTGATCAATGAAGGGCAATGGAAAGTGATCCTTGTTGGTGGCAGCATTTAGTTCTCTATAATCAACACAAACTCTCCATTTTCCACCTTTCTTGGGCACTAAGACCAATGGTAAAACCCATTCACTATCTGAAATGGGGTATATAAACCCTGCATCTAAAATCTTTTGAAGTTCTACTTTCACTATCTCTCTGAGAGCAGGATTCATGCGTCTCTGTTGCTGTCTTATAGGTCTGTGGCCATCATCAATATAAATTTTATGCATACACAAAGTAGGATTTATGCCCTTCCTATCACTGTAATCCCATGCAAACGCTGCTGAGTGGGTTTGTAATACTGCATGCAGGGATTGCTACTGCTCATTAGTCAATGCATTATTAACAACCAACACTTTTCTTGGCTTGATTTCTAATGACTTAGACATTTCTTGCACATAGGACAAATCAAGGCTAGGTGTTATTGGTAAGCATTGCTGGGGTAACAAAGTATGAGATAATTGAGATACCTCCTTTGAGGAACTGGTAGGTACTATGATTCTAAGGGATCTTGTAAGAAAGATAAGAAGTCTTGTTGCTACGGGTGCCTTTCACAATCATTTTGTATAATGTGAGCGATCAACTCATCTTAATCTTGAATATCCAGTAAGGGGTTGCATTCAATAGTCATCAAGGTTTGCAGGGAATATCTGTCCTCATCTTCTAAGGTAAGCCAAATGGTCTGCTCAAGCTCATGGTATGGTTGGGCTGGTGGATATAGAACCAATTTCTTGGTCATAGTCCCATTGGATATGATCATGTTACCAGACTTGCAACCTATAAATGCATCTATTGTGGCAAGCCATAGTCTGCCTAATATAAGAGTATAACCAGCAAGATTAACCTTTGGCTTTAGGACTATGAAATCAGTAGGGTATTCCCAAGAATCTAATGCAATGACCAAATCCTCAATGACTCCTTCAGGTTTAACTGTGGACCTATCAGCTAATTGTAAGACTGTCTGAGTAGGCCTAAGGTTGTTCAATGGAGTATTTGCATTGTCTCTTTAGTCATTACATTAATTGCAACACCTAAATCTATCAGAGTATTCTTAATTAGAGTCCCATTGATTTTGACATCCACTACTGGACTACCTGGATTTGTATATTTGGGAATAGTTATATTCCCCAAGATTATGTCAACTAGGTTACCCAAAACATGAACTATCTTTGGGTCTATCCTCTTTCTTCCTGGTTTCTTTATGTAGAGATCTCAGATAGTCTTAGTATAGATGGGAATATATTTGATGGCTTGGATTAAGGGAATCTTTATGCTTATATCTTGCAACTGGCCTACGAAGTCATTTTCAAATTGTGCTGGTTGTTTCTGGATAGCCAAGCATTCAGGGAAAGGAGGCTTAGGATGTGAAATGGTCTGAGGTTCCTGAGTTGATTCAGGTTCCGAAGGTGGTTTATCTGAGGCTTCCTCTATGGGTTCTTCATCTTCAAGTTCTGTAATTTGGGGAGATGAAGGGCCTGCAAGTTGCTTCCCTGATATGAGATGAACATTACTCACTTCTACCCCATAGGTGGGGTATTGCATCACCTTGTTAGTATAAGCTTGTTGAACAGGCTTGTTGTTAGGGTTAGGTACAGGTTGGGTAGGGATTTGGGTAGGTCTAGGAGGTGGATTTTGAGGTGCTGATAGAGGTAGTATGGCTGGTTGCTATGATTGAGATGGAATCATAGGTTGCTGGTAATTTGCATTTTGCTGACATTGTTGGTTCTTGTTCCATTGAGGCTGCCATTGAGGTTGCTATGTAGGCCACTGGGGATTATAGTTGGAACCTTAAAAACCTTGTTGGGGCCATGGGTTTGGCTGCTATTGGTTCCAACCAGGTTGTGGAGTAGGCCATTGTGGTTTCTGCCAGAGATTTTTATTACTAGGCCATGGCTGAGTGTTCTAAGCAGATAAATTTTGGTTTGCAGCAGGAATGGGTGAACTGAAATTTAGTGGATTAGAGGGCATACCTTGTCTTTGCTGCCAAGGTCTCCTTTGAGCTATGAAGAACAATTATCCATCCTCTCCTTCAAATGGCTGAAATTATGGCCTTTCAACCTTCTCTTGCTGGATGCTTGCCACCCTTTTGCATTTACAACTAGCCTTCCTTTGCCTACAACTGGGACATTACTCAGTAAGCATTGCATCAACTTCTTCTTGATGTGAAGAGTGTCTAGCTATGTAGCCATATGGATGATTATGTCCTCCTTCATGTTGGATAGCAAGTTACTAATTTCCACTCTTGAAACTCCATTGGTTTCCTTGTTTGTAATTGATGCCCTTTCTCCCCTTAGTCGTCTAGTGAAAGTCCTTGAATAATTTTGGAAAACTTTATAAATTGAATCAAATGGTAGCTAAGAAATATCACCTTGCCTAGGTACTGAGATTCAAAGCATCCATGCAATCATCCTTAACCCCTCTCAAGAAAACCAGTTTTAATGATTCTTCAGATAGTCTATTTTGAGGGTTTTTCTTCAGAACAAACTGGAATCTTTCAACATAATCTTCAATTTCTCCTCCTCCTTTTGTGACATCCTGAAGATGTCATCTCTCCTCCTGTTATGTCCTCGGTAGTAATCTTGGTATTTCTCCAAGAATTTTCCTTCATAGTATCCCAGTCTGGAATGACATCTCCCAGCCCCATAAACCATCTCAAAGCTGCATTCTTGAGGGTAGCAGGAAATAGTTTCAGCCTGTGAGCGTCTGAGGTGTAGTCATAGCTTCTACACAAGATATCAAACTCAAACAGGAACGTATCTAGGTACTCTGTCACCAGGCCATAGAAGACTAGTAATGCTGATGGTGGAATATTTTTCAGCATTGTAGCCCTCTCTTGATCAGTGATAGGAAACTTGTACGTTGCTTGCTTTGGTGGATCCTCCACCGCAACATCTTCCATGCTTTTGAAGGTCCCTTCTATAGTTGTGGAAGAAGTGTAGAGTTAAAACTCTACATTTTGTTTTTGCTTGATCACGGCTCATTGTTTTTGTTGCACTAGTTTCTACAGTTTCTAAGTATCGTGGATAGTGTTGTATGCCTGCTTTATGCTTCGCAGTTCTTGGATGCTACTGAAGTACGCCACATATCCTTGGTGTAGTTCCTTTTTATTAAGTTGTTTCCTATGTATGGAATGCACCACGTGTCACTACTACGGGCCTTGGGGAGAAGTTTTCTTTGATGCATCGTGCATGCGGAAGATGCCAAGTGTCTTTTTGTTACAGTAGCAGACGCCGTCACGTGTATCCTTCTTTGAGAATCTTTCGAGGCACTGAGAAACATGTGGTGGGCCTAGGATGTTACGGCACATTTTTTGAATGCAGTGAAGAGGCCACGTGTTGTGTGCAAGAGCTATAAATAATGAAGCTTTTGAGGTTCGCGGATCCTATTTTGATGATGCCAGAAGTTACCATGATGTTTTCTTTTGTAAGTTTCAGTTGCACATGGAGGATGCCAAGTGTCATCTTCATGGGGTTTTGAGAGGCTTTTGTATGGAGCTTTGGAAGCATGCGGGGGGTGCCACGTTACTTTTGTTGTATTATGCAGAAATTGCCGCGTGTCCCTATTTTGAGAAGTGACAAAACATATGGTGGGTTTCACAAGGTAAAAGCCACGATTTCTAAAGTAATGTGAAGAGTGACAAGTGTCATTACTATAGGTGTTTAGGACAGATGGTAAAGAAGCTTTTAAGATGCACGGAGAGCACCAAGTGTCCCGATGTTGATCCTCAGGTGTCGCCATGTATCAAGCAATAAGTGTGGTGGATAGTGACAAATGACAGTGTCTAGTGTGTCCCTTTTATATTAAAGGAAACTAAACAAGCGGAAGGTGCCGTGTAGCACATTTTGGAGTAGTTTGGAACTCGCAGGTGATGCCATGTGTCGTAATAGGACTGTAAGTTATAGTGCTACGATTTTAGTATCGCTCATCTAATCATAATATAGGGAAGAGACTGTTGCAGATTCGAGGAGATTTTCAGTACCAGTACAACTTCTAGTTCTATTTCAGTTCTATTCAGTCCGTTAAGATTCTAAGCAATTGGAGGCGATCTTGAGTCAATTTTTATGGCTATAAATAGGGGAAGGTTTTGTAGCACAGATATACATTATTGATTAAGAATTTAGAGTTTTTGCTGTGACTGGATTATATCATTTTGCCTTAGTTTAGCTATTTCTAAGAAGGAAGCTGATATATCTGTGCCTTCTATATTTTGCCGAATTGTTAATGAAAGAAGTTATGTTTTGTGCCATTGGTGATATTTTCTGTATCATTGTATCAATCTTCTGAGTTTAGCCTTTGATTTTAAATTCATTTATAATATGTCTATGTTAATCATGCAACATTTACTCTTTAATATAGTTGAATCATGAGAGTTTAATCACTGTGCTAATTACTGAAACACATTTAAATTAGGTGCATTGCCATAGAATTAGAAATTATGTTTATTGTATCTGTAATCTTGTTTTTTCTTCCCTTTACCTCAAACCCCATTGAAATAGGAAGAGCCAGCTTCTGTAAAATCTGGAGGTTGTTTCAAGTTGTAAAATCCCACATTCTTGAAGCTTCCCATGTTGGTGCTGGAATTTATGCAATTTTATTCATCAATAATTTTTGGTACGCCCGCTGGGACCTTTCTTGAATTTTGATCAAGATTGTATAAACCAGAGAGCATCAAGGAGTCAGAGCTATGGACCAACAACAAGAGAACAGTCAACTACTAATCCGGGGATCTTATTGCCCCTATTAGTAGCCACTCTGAGAAGAAGAGTAAATCGAATAGCAACAACATCAGGAACGATTATGGTAGTACTCACTCCACCACTAAGTTATGCAAATTGGAACAATAGTAGCCCCCTTGTTCTCCCAACGCTACCTGATACTTGGGATCCAATTCTACCTAATGCTTTGAAGGACTTACCCAAATTCAGTGGAGAAGATGCCAAGACACCAGGAGAACATCTTCAAGATGTGTCAGATGTATGTGTAGTACATGTTATTATAGTATAGAATGTTGCTATCAGACTGTTGGTGGCTTCCTTTAAAGGGAAGGTTCTAGATTGGTATAGGTCTTTACCTACAAATTCCATATCCATTTGGGACCAGCTTTGGGATGCCTTCTTTGCAAGATCCAGTGAAAAGGGTGATAAATCATCCCTGCTACAGCAATTGATCACTATAAAGAGAGCACCTCAAGAAGCTATAATAGACTTGAACACTAGGTTTCAAAAGACCTGGGACAAAATTCCTGCTGCAACTAGGCAACCATCAAGTATGGCTATTGTATTCTACCTGAAAACTTTCAATTCTGATATCTCCGTAATGATATAGTCCCTAGGAGGACAGACCCTACCAGAAGCATATGAGTTGGCTATGAGAGCTGAGAACAATCTAATAGATGTTGGAAAATTACCTCCAATGCCTCCCATGCCTATGTTCCTAGAAATTTCTATTCCCTTGCCACAAGAAGTCCCTAATCCACCATCTGTACCTGTGTCCATGTACACCTTCCCAACATCTCAACAACCCACAGTGTCAACACCCTCTACCCCTCCATCTGAAATGGATGACATCAAGAACATTCTCAGGACCTTTTTAAACGATATTATTAATCTCAAAAGGCAACAGACTTCTTACCCGAAACCTTCTTACCAGGGATTCCAAGGTAATAGACCCCCATATCAGCCAAACCAATACCAAGGCACTCAAAGATCAAATAATCCTTAACCTTCAAATCAGTTAGTTACAATTCCCACACCTTTGCAAGCTGCCCCTAACCCAGGTAGAGAAATGGTCCCTGGACAAAACAACCTAGCAAAAGATACCAATGCCTGGTCTTTTCCTTGCAACAATGCCCATATGCCAAGAGATTGTCCTAGGGGCAATTTACAGAAAAAGATAGCAGAACAAAGAAGAATGGAGGGCCAAGCTATGGTGTCAAATGGTCCCCCATATTAGTCACCTGTTGTTTAGAATGTAATAATGGTAGCTCAGATACAAGGAATGTCTATTCAACAAGAGGAAGAGATTGCCCCAGAACATGCTTTGTTTTCATGGATTGAAGATGAAGAGTTAGTCTTCTTGAATGAAGCATCCACCTCCAAGAAGCCCTTGGTAAAATCGAATTACTACACTAGATCAAAAAGAAGGATGGTTGAGCAACCTAAAGCTATAAATAATGAAGCTATTGGGGTACCTCCTTTTCAAACCCACTTTAATCCCACTTCAAGACAAGAAATACCTCAGCCAGCCCAGAATCAAGTAGTCTCTAACGCAGTACTAGAAAGAGCAAGGTATCCTTACTATCCTAAGACATAGACATTGGGACCTATGAATGTAGTAGAATAGCTAAAGAAGACCCCTATACATGTGTCGATCTGGGACATGTTGGTTATTCCTGAACAAAAGACACTATTACAAGAAACATTGCAGATTCAGGCGGATCCTAAAGTTATTGGTACAAAAGAAGGAGATAAGAATAAAGGGAAAACTCAAAACAAAGATACTCCACCTCTGCAGACAATTGCCCTGCTAAATGCTACTATAGAGGTAAGTAAATCTAGGCCTGAGCCATTTTATCTAACCTTAATAGTGGGCAAGAAACTGTTACATAACTCAATGATAGATTCAGGGGCTAGCACTACAATCATGCCAAAGCAAATAGCTGATGCTTTAAAAATAGAATATGAGCCACTGGCTAAAGGAGTCATGCAATTAGATGGGAAGTTTGTCCAAACTATAGGAAGGATCAAACAACTCCCCTTGGAGCTATATACTTGCCCAAATATAACTGTCCTGTAGGATGTGGTGGTTATTGATATTCCCCCTGTCTTTGGTCTATGCCTATCTAGAGATTTCACAGCTAAAATAGGAGGATACATGTCCCTTGATTGGTCACATTTGATTTTGAGAACTAAATATGGGACAAAGATGAAGGTGTCGTTTGAGCCCCTATCTAAAGATCATATCACTAAAGAACTAGCTCAAAGAATTGAAGCATCTCATGCTATGATGAATAGGGAGGAGAGAATTTTTGTTGAAGAAGTGGGAGAATGGACTAAATATGATCAACAACAAGAAGAAAATAGGCAGTTGATGAACATGATGTAGAGTGACCCTTATGGTAATTATGACTCTACTGGTTTGGGCACTTATGTTATCTTTGAAGAGGGGCAAGAAATACTAAATGTAATGAGACTAGAGATGCCTGAGGAAAAATGTACAAATAAAGAATCTGAGATTTGGACCTTGAACTTTGATGGGGCCAGAAGTAAAAATGGTGCTGGAGCAGGTATATGTCTCACTGCCCTAAATGGTGAGAAAATTCTTAGAGCCATACGCTTTCAATTTGCTTGCACAAATAATGATGCTGAGTATGAGTCTTTGGTGCATGGTCTTGTGTTGGCAAAGAAGAAAGGAATAAAGAATCTAATTGTCAAAGGTGATTCGGAGATGGTTGTGAAACAAATAAGAGAAAAGGATGTGGCAAAGAATGTAAGGATGAGATCTTGTCTCCACAGGATTTGGGATCTAATTGATTGTTTTGATGATTTTAACATAGAAGTTGTTCCCAAAATTCAAAATACTGAAGCTGATAGAATGGCACAAATTGGCTCTCAATTTGACCTAGCAACTGACTTGCTTATTAATAATGAGGCAGTGAAAGTCATAGTTAGGCAAGTAATTCTAGATAATGTCCAGAACTGGCAAGTCTTTGACAATGATCTTCAGGTGCTTTTATTTTTGCAACAGTCAGGAGAATTTGCTGACCAATTATAGCCCAAGATTGAAGAAGAATATGCTGACCAGATTATTCAATTGAAGTCTAATAAGATCCCAAAGGGGTTAATCACGTTGGAGAACCTATTTGACCTAGATGATTTGAGCCTGGATAAGAGGAAGTTTAAGGCAAGCAAAGATGATTATTCTAAGATTCAAGTTCATGAAGGAAGAACAATAAAGGTAGGTAATGCTACTACTCAAGAGGAAAAAGATAAACTGATTTCTTTATGCAACAAGTATGATAGAGTAATTGCATGGACCTATGATGATCTTCATGGTTATAATAGAGATGTCATTCAACACACCATAGAACTTGCTGAAGGGTCAAAACCAGTCTGTTATAAATAGAAATTAGTGAATCCTAGGATTGAGCCTTTAATGGTAGATGAATTGCAAAAGCTTTTGGAGTCCAAAATTATTTTTCCAATTAAGCATTCAACTTGGGTGTCTAACTTGGTGCTATTAAGAAAGAAACATGGAGACATAAGGCTTTGTGTAGACTTTAGAGAACTAAATAAGGCTTCATTAAAATATCATTACCCCCTTCCCTACATGGAACAGATTTTGCAAACAGTGGTTGGATCAGAGAGATTCTCCTTACTTGATGGTTTCTTAGGATGCAATTAGATTTGGTTGGCAGATGAAGACCAACATAAGACAACATTCACAACAAAGTGGGGAACTTTTGCATATGCTAAAATGCCATTTGGTCTTTCAAATGCTGGAGCCACTTTTCAGCACACTATGGATATAGCGTTTAGAGGCCTGATAAATAAGATCATTCTGATCTATTTAGATGACCTCACTATATTTACCAAGGATGCCAAAAATCACTTTGAGCATTTAGAAGCTATTTTTTAGAAGTGTCAAGAATTCAGAATCTCCCTAAATCCTAAGAAGTGTGTTTTTTCTATGCCACAAGGGAAACTTCTAGGACACATTATTTCAAAAGATGGAATTTCCATTGATCCAGAGCGGGTCATAGCTATATTAAATTTGTCATTGCCAGTCAACAAAAAGGTAGTTCAGTCTTTTTTAGGGAAGATTAATTTTGTTAGTCGATTTAAATCTAATTTTGCAGGGCTAGTTAGGCCCATTACCCTAATGCTGAAGAAGGATTTAATCTTCAAATGGACAACTGAAGGGAGACAAGCTTTTGAAGAAATCAAGAAAGCTATCTCCACTACCCCAGTACTGAGAAATCCAGATTTCTCTAAGCCCTTCATAATGTATGTATATGGAGGGGGATACAATGTTGCAGCTGTTTTGACCTAGAAGGATGACAAGGAAGAAGGAGAACATCCAATTGCATTCTTCTCCAAGACCCTAAGGGAGTATTAATCAAGGTATAATTTTGTTGAGAAACAAGCTTATGCCATGGTTAAAGCCCTTAAGAAATTCAGGCATCTAGTAACAGGAAATAAGATCTTGATACTAGTAGGTCACCCGGAGTACATTATGGAAGGTGAGAGCACAGAAAACGAGCCAATTGGATAACTAAAATTTTAGAATATGATGTAGAGGTAAGGCCTACTAAATTAGTCAGAGGAAAGGGACTCTGCCAATATATTACTAAAGACATAGAGAAGTCAATGTCTGGAGAAACAGAGGATGAAGTAGGATTAAAGCTCCAAGAGATTGATCAAGATTCTTGGGTAAGTGACAGAATACAGTTCATGAGAACTGGTGTTTTCCCTAGTGAACTCTCCCATGATAAAATAAAATATTATAGACAATAGGGAATTCATTTTGCACTAATTGATCATGTTTTGTTTAGAAGAAATTTTGATGGAATACTATTGAGATGCATTGAAAAGGATGAAGCCCAAAAGATACTACATGAGTTTCATCATGGAGCCTTAGGGGGACATTTTTTAGCAAGAACTACTACCATTAAAGTCACACAAGGTGGCTACTTCTGGCCAACACTATTTGCAGATTGTTATCAGATGGTCAAAGAGTGTCAAGCTTGTCAATTTTACACTAGAAAGAGAAGAAACGCAATGTTGCCTCTGAGTCCCATAATAGTGGAAGAACCCTTTGCTCAGTGGGGTTTAGATTTTATTGGGATGATTAATCCAATGTCAAGTATGGGATATAAGTGGATCCTTGTTGCAACTGATTACTTTACAAGGTGGAGTGAAGCAGTACCACTTAAAGAAGCCATTGAAAAGGTAATCCTAGAGTTTCTTTAGGGAATAACTATTCGTTTTGGTCCTCCGCACACCATCATATCAGACAATGCTAAAGTATTCTTAGGAACCAGACTGTTAGAGTTTGCATTAAAGAATGGAATATATCTAAAGACTTCATCTAATTACTATCCACAAGGCAACGGCTTGGCAAAATCTACAAATAAGAACCTGATTAATCTTATCAAGAGAATGTGGACTGATTATTAGAAAGATTGGCACAAGTTCCTTAATTCAGCACTATGGGTAGATAGAATCACACCAAAGCAAGTGACTGAGATGTCTCGATATGAGCTAGTCTATGGAAAGCATGCAGTGATGCCACTAAATATAGAAATTCCTACCTTATAGTTGCTTAAACAATTGGAGATAGAAGAAAATGGCTCAATACATGTGAGGCTCACTGAGTTACTGGAGGTTCAAGAGAAGAGAGAAAAGGCACATGAGTCTTTAATATAACATCAGCAGATCATAAAGAATTGGTTTGACAGAAAGATCTCTAATCCAAAATTTGAAGTTGGGTCTTTGGTGCTGAAATGGGATGAGAGAGCTACTAAACCAGGCAGACACAATAAGTTTGACTCGTTATAGATAGGTCCTTTTAAGATTCATGCCTATAAGCAACAAAATGCATTTGAACTGGAGAATATGGAAGGAGAGCCTGAAGAGATTCCTGTGAATGGGATCTTCTTGAAACACTTTACATAATCTCGAAACCTGCCCCTATATCATAGTTAATTAGGTGTCTTTTATTTCCTTTCCCTCTTTTGTCTTATTTTTACCACTTTTTCTTTTAAATAAGTGTTCTGGGAACATGTGTCCGCAACACAGTGGCTCTTTAGTTAGCAGTTGCAATTTCCAAGGCCGTTAGGCAGTTCCTTAATCTTTAAGAAATAGCTAATCATTTCAGAGGATCTCTGCTTTTAAAGTTGATCTGACACACATTCCTATATAGATTTTGAATGATACACTAGCCATCTTTTTAGTATTAATGCCATTAATAAGATGTGATGGGTCATTTAATGCGTCATTATGCCTCACCGAGCCAAGCATTAAGTCTCTCAGATAGTTGCAATTGCCCTTCCTTATTTCATTTTCTCCAAGTTCTTGCTATCTGCGTCAAAGTTTCAATTCTTGCTTGCATTTCTAGCTAGTTTGGGCTCATCTACAGTTTCTAGTGTTTGAGAAAAGATTCAAAATGTCAGAGGCACAGTCACCACAGGAAGGGCTAGGGTTTTTTGAGCTAGAAAGTAAATGGAAAACAACAAATCTTATGCGTCTGGAGCAACGTAACCAAAAGTGAGCTATCCAAGGAAAAGAGTTTTGGATATGGGAGTGAGTGCAAATTCTACATGTAACATCAAAAAATGTCCCCTTGGGGGCTTTTCCCTCATAAGGTTTAGCTCCCGGGTCTTTAGCATGCATTTAGAACATCTTAGTTCATATTTTGGCATCCCGATGGAATGAGGCCTAGGTTTCATGGCAAAGTGGACCTAGGAGGACCCCTTGACCTTAACCCTACCCAAAATAGGGGGGGAGGACTTGGGCACCCGCACCCTAGTCCTACCCTATTTTGGGTTAGGCCCAAAATTTAAGTGTCAGTTTATGACCATTATTTGGTCCTTTTGCCAACACGGTAAGTTTTGATTTTCCAAATCTTGGCAGGAGTGTTTGTAGTTGCATATAAAAGCATGTTTAGGCATTCATTTGTAAACTAGATTTGAACTAGATGATTACTAGAAAGTTATTGTGTTCTCAAGGTGATTCAAGGCTTTCATTGTGTTGCAAGAGTAGACTTGTGTGGTTTATGTGTTTGTTTGCAGGTTTGAGCATCCATTTCATCATGGAATGAAGAGCATCTTCCTCCCATGATACCTTTCACTACAAGGTGACATAATATTGTTTTTTCATCATTGATTCCTTTAGTTTTTGCCTCTGCCTCACAAGGGCATGCACGCTTTGTCTGACAATGGTGTTCGGAGACTTAAGTGTCCTCCGGGGCTTGACTAAGGTAAGCCTCTAAACACCACAACCTACAAACCAAAATCTTGTGATTGCAGGTTACAGGTGTCACATTTGGGAAAAGTGAAGTTGTAGGAAGGATTGGTAGGCATCAAATATTTGGGATCTGAAGAGAAGCAGGACACCGGAGCATTTCTAGGACTTGGGTGCTCGCTCTAGTGTCCTCTGCAGATAAATTTCTAGAAACAAAAGTTACAGGGCTGATTAATGTCGGAAGGAAGTCCAGATCCTGTGAAGAAACTAGTACCTTGGACTAGGGTACCCACACCAATGTCCCCGACTGTTCCTCTTCGAAGGCCCGAAAATAGGTACTCTGTGATTTGGTATTTTACTCCTGTTTGCAAGAGCTTTTTTGTTATTTGTTAATTTGTTGCCGTATTTGCATAATTAGGGTTTTAATGGTCAATTGGGCATAAGAGAAGGAAAATTGATAATTAGATTCCCTAATCCAAGTTTCCCTACATTTGCAAGCGACCTAGGGTATGATAGTGGTCATCACTCGACCCTAGATCCTTGAATGTATAGTGGAGAGGCGGATTTAAACATCTAAAATCTAGAACATTAACAAATCCAATTTTCCCCTAAACATTTTTGTGAACCCATGTTTTTGGACTTAAATTGCAACTTTCTGAGTGTGTGTCTTCATATTTGGATTTCATTCATTCATTCATATAGTCATTCATTTTATTGCATTGAGAAAAATTCAAAAAAATTGCATTGTTTGGCTTACTAAATTGCATCAATTCTTCCTAATTTTTTTTAATTAATGATTTTTGCATCAGATCTGATATAAACTACAGAAAAATCTAAAAATTTAAAAATTAGCATTGCATTTTTATTATTAATTTGCTAGGTTTTTGTTGAAATTTTGACAATTTTATATAACCTAGTAATTCCAAAATCTAGGGTTAGTAGGCAAAATATTTTTCCCATATTTTTCTACTGATTTTAGAGGCTCTTTCAAATTAACATTGGGCTCTAGTCTTGCATTTTAGTGTAAATTTGCATTTAGATTTAAAATATTTGCATTTTTGCATAGAAAATTTCAACAAAAACTAGCAATTTTGATGCATTTTAATTAAATTTGCATGGGCATTTTGCATGTTCAAGATTGAAAATAATTTTAAGATCTAAGATTATTTAATTTACATTATAAATCAGACTTCAAAACATTCACATAGCATTTTGTCCCAAGATCTCAAACCTAGGGCTTCAAAAACAACGATTCTCACTAAATTTGGCCTTATCGACTTTATAAACTTGCACCATAGGCGTGTTGTAAAGGATATTTTTACACTAATTTGTTGTTATTAGGGTAATAATTTTCTTCCCCTCATAAAAAGATTCACAATACCCTTTTATCGGGCTCTTGTAGTGAAAACTTTGTAAAAACCTACACATTTTGACTATTTTTGCCTTAGGGTTTGACCTAGTTTGCACTCCAAGTGTGTTGTGACAAATTTTATGGATTGAGGTGACTGATATCATTGATATTATTTTTTGTACCTCCTAAAATTCATTACAACACCCCCTTTGCTAGGTCTTGGAATTGAAAAACCGTGAAAAATTGCATATTTTGCTATATTTTCACTAGGGTTTTACCTAAGTGGCACTAAAAGCATGTTGTGTTGGGTATTTTTGCACCAAGTGGCTGTTATTACTGATATTATTTTCTTTCCATCATCATTTTCCTCACAACATCCTTTGTTATGCCCTTTTGAATTGAATTTTGGTGAAAAAAAAGTGCCTATTTTGACATATTTTCACTATATTTTGACTTGGCATTAACTTGAAATTGCATCAATACTGTGTTGAGAAGGACACTTTTGCTATTTTGGACTGATATCAAACATATAACTTTCTTCCCTTGACTTAAATCCTTACAACACCCTTTGTTTCATTCATTTGCATTGAAAAAGTACAAAAAATCAAGCATTTTAGGTCATTTTTGCATATGGTTTTGCACTTAATTTGGAAAACTTTTAAAATCTGATTTGGCATCTCATTATGGAATATTCATGTTATTCATCTCTGAAATCTTTTCATGAATATATCCTAGATTTTGAAATTTTCTCTAATTTCACTAATGAGAATCCTCATGTTCTAGAGCACATAGCTTCTGCAAGTGGTATTGATGCTTCTATATGTTCTACATATGAGCTACAATTACTTTGTTATACACATGATTTTAATAGCTTCACACTATTCATAGGAACACATCATTTGATATTAGAATATTTAACCAAATTCATCTCTAGGAATACTCATGCGAAAGATGAGAGTGAAAAGCCTTTTTCCGCCACAGAGTATGATGATGATGATGTACCGTACTCTCATCCCATTGCTCTCCCTGGCCAAGATGTAGCATTAGTGGATGAGAAAAGGTATCTCACATTAAATCCTTTGGGGATGGATATTGGGTGCAATCAAGAGGGAAACAATGTTAATTGAATAATCGTTAATAAACTTTGTATTAGGAATATCCGAGGGGTACCTAGTGCACCCTCTTGCTTAAATCCGGTGATTATGGTCCAAGGTGTTCAAAATGTGTTACAACAACCACACCACAATGTGATTGCTCACACATACAACACTCGTAATAACAAGCAAAGTAACCAAGCACCGCATGTGCCTATCTCTCTTCCATGTTCTCAACCTATGCTCCCTCAACCACCTTTTCTTACTCATAAAAGTGGTCAAGAGTATGATCTTGTCAAACAACTTCGTGCTACTCCAGCTAAGATCTCTCTTTGGGATTTAATACAAACATCACCTACATACCATGGAATGCTCCAAGAAGCTTTGCAAAAGGTGATTGTCCCACCTACTACTAACACTAATGATGTAGCAACCGTATTGGATAGTATGCATTCGACAAAAGCAGATATTCTCTTTCAACCACAGGAACTACTGTCAATTGAAGTTCAAAACCAATATGATCCTCTTATGATCTCTATCATAATAAATAAAACATTGGTAAAATGAGTTATGATTGACAATGGATCAGCTCTTAATGTTTGTAGCATTGACCTACTACACAAAATCAAGGTTGACACATCACAAATCACACCAAATGGCATTAGCATTTGTGGCTTCGATAATGTTGGACAACAATCCGTGGGCACTATAACTCTACCTATACAAGTAGGACCTGTGCTTGTGCCTACCCTAATTCATGTCATGCCTTGTTCTTTATCTTACAACATGATTCTTGGTAGACCTTTGATTCATGCATTGGGGGCAGTTCCTTCCACCTTGCATCGTTCAATCAAATTTGTATTCAAAGCTAAACTTCATACTATTGATGCCGATCCTAAACTAGATAACTGCTTACACATTGAAAAACAAAAACCAGTTTACAATCATATGAACTTAAACACTTTATGAGCTGGTTCATACATTCCTCTAGCCATGAATAATGTTCTGCGAGACTCTCAACCATCAAATGCACTTGTTGGTGATGATTGGGGTTCATTAGATTTTAATCCTTGTGATGTAGGGGAATATAAACTTAATAACCTCAACACATCAAAAGTCACATCGATCTCGTCTAAACCATCTTTTGAAACATCTCAGAAAAACAAAGTTTCCTTTGTTGAAAATAAAGTCAATACCCTTACTTATACTACAAATTATGATACCTATGAGGCTTCACCATCTTCTAAGGAAATGACATCTCTTTATGGTCGAGGATTTAAAATCCTTTATAGTAATTGCAAATATGTAGGTAAGGGATGTGGTGTAAATCAACAAGGAATTCGAGTACCTATATAATCCACTTCAACACATTACTCAAGCAGTATTGGATATAATCCTTTTAAAGAAAAGAAAGCCTCTTGTCGTCCTAAACTTAATACAATATCAAAATGACATGAGAGGTATCCTAGATATGTATGTTCTTAACGATGGTGCTACCAGGTAAGTATCTCTAACCCTTTCTTTCTCTTGTGATGTGCTTCCCCCGTGATGTGTTATATGTTGTTTAGGCCTCTTGGGATGACCTCGGATTTTCCCGTAAGGTCCGGGATACCAGGAGACCATCTCTGTTGTGACTTTCTTCTATTTGTATCATCATTCTTCTAAATTGCTCTCTCTGATTTCATCATTGTGTGTTGTGTTTTACGGACATAGCGTTGCAGTTGGTGACACTGGGGGCACCCTCCTACGTCACTATCCCTAAGACACTTGTTTCTCCTCTCTTATTTATTATTTCCCTTCCTCTAGTGTTTCCGTCTAGCGGGCGGATGACGACAAGCATTTATACTGATGTGGACCTAGTGTCCCTTTCGATAGCAATAAAAAAATGGACTTAGTTCCTAATATGACGATGGGGTTGTATATTTTATCCGATGCTTGGCCAGTGGAAGCACTCGTGCTTTCTGTGTAGTGAATTTGATGATGTTTCTATCGCATTTACAAACCTTAACAATACTACTGCTCTATGCACCTTTGTTGTCTTTGAATTTGGCCTTAGTGGCACTTGATTTGGAGAGCTTCGTGATATAGCCCCACAGTTATCCTCGAACTCTGAACTCGATGTATAACCTTGGCTCTTTGTGTGGTTAATCATATGCATTGATGTTGTTGTTGTTTATCATGATGTTGTAGACACTAACATGTTTCTTGCAGGGATGTGTTTGTGGGAACATTTGGTGATCGTAAAGTACATGTAACCTCCGGGGGGCATGGGCTTTGCAAAAATTGGTGTTCCCTTGTGTGTTTTATTCCTACCTTAACGTGCTTGATATCGATACCTGATATCAACCACCTTAAGGTGGGGGCATATATAAGGTAAGGTGTCTGTTAGAGATGTTAGCAATGTGCTTGTCCCTAGGTGTAGGCTAGTACGATGAGTACTTCCTACATCCTGAGTTTATTTGCAATCAATCGATCTATCTATTGTGTATACCTCCTTGTCACCGTAAGGCATCTCCGTGATGCGGGTGGGGTTGTATACTTTCAAGTTCATACCTCCTTTTCACTGTAAGGCATCTTCGTGATGCTGGTGGGGTGGTATGCCATGCTTCCTTTTCACTGTAAGGCATCTCCGTGATGCGGGTGGGGTTGCATTTTCAAAAGTCCTCTGCGGAGGTAGGGAGTGGTTCTGTGACTAACTCAACCCTTAAGCCTATCTTTGGCGATTGTTGTGGCGAAGCCCAATCATCAGTGTGTGCTTGTAATGTGCCTAAGATGGTGTTGGACCTAGAGATAGGTACACTCCATCTCTTGTCTGCCGTGTTTTCTCCGTGTCTTTAAAGTGTGTGTGTTTGGCGTGCTTGCTTTGTTTGGCATGTCTGTTGCCCCATATACATCCTGCATTTTGGGAGGTTTTGCATGTCTTGCATGTGTGTTGCCCCATATATACAAAGACTTGTGCGATGAGTGCATCATGTATTATGGGAGGTTTTTTTACTTTCCAGTACTTGCATTTGCATTTCATATATATAAGAAAAAGAAAAGAAAAGAATCATGCCTGTCTTCCATGCATTAATGTGTCTTCTATACATTTACTATCTTCTCTGTGTTCTGCGTGACTGTAACTTGTCTTCTCGATGTTTTATGTGTCTGTTACTATGATGGACGTGTCTTCTTTGTGCTTGATGTGTTTGTTGTGTTTGTGACCTTACTTTAATGTATGTATTGGCCTCGCGTTTATATATACATTAAAGTAGGGGCTAAATGTGACGTTAGAAAATGTCCCCTTGGGGGCTTTTCCCTCATAAGGTTTAGCTCCCAGGTCTTTAGCATGCATTTAGGACATCTTAGTTTATATTTTGGCATCCTGATAGAATAAGGCCTAGGTTTCATGGCAAAGTGGACCTAGGAGGACCCCTTGACCTTAACCCTGGCCAAAATAGGGGGGAGGACTTGGGCACCCGTGCCCCGGTCCTACCCTATTTTAGGTCAGGTCCAAAATTTAAGTGTCGGTTTATGACCGTTATTTGGTCCTTTTGCCGACACGGTAAGTTTTGATTTTCAAAATCTTGGCGAGAGTGTTTGTAGTTGCATATAAAAGCATGTTTAGGCAATCATTTGTAAACTAGATTTCAACTAGATGATTACTAGCAAGCTATTGTGTTCTCAAGGTGATTCAAGGCTTTCATTGTGTTGCAAGAGTGGACTTGTGTGGTTTATGTGTTTATTTGTAAGATTGAGCATCCATTTCATCATGGAATGAAGAGCATCTTCCTCCCATGATACCTTTCACTACAAGGTGACATAATATTGTGTTTTCATCATTGATTCCTTTGGTTTTTGCCTCTGCCTCACAAGGGCACGCACTCTTTGTCTGACAATGGTGTTCGAAGACTTAAGTGTCCTCTAGGGCTTGACTGAGGCAAGCCTCTAAACACCACAACCCCCAAACCAAAATCTTGTGATTGCAGGTTATAGGTGTCGCATTTGGGAAAAGTGAAGTTGCAGGAAGGATTGGCAGGCATCAAGGATTTAGGATCTGAAGAGAAGTAGGACACTAGAGCATTTCCAAGACTTGGGTGCTCGCTCTAGTGTCCTCCACAGATAAATTTCTAGAAATAGAAGTTACAGGGCTAATCAGTGTCGAAAGGAGGTCCGAATCCCATGAAGAAACTAGTACCTTGGACTAGGGCACCCGCTCCAGTGTCCCCGACTGTTCCGCTTTGGAGCTCCGAAAATAGGTACTCTGTGATTTGGCATTTTACTCCTGTCTGCAAGAGCCTTTTTTGTTATTCATCAATTTGTTGCCGTATTTGCATAATTAGGGTTTTAATGGTCAATTGGGCATAAGGGAAGGAAAATTGATAATTAAATTCCTTAATCCAAGTTTCCCTACATTTGCAAGTGACCTAGGGTATGATAGTGCTCGTCACTCGACCCTAGATCCTTGAATGTATAGTGGAGAGGCAAATTTAAACATCTAAAATCTAGACCATTAACAAATCGAATTTTCCCCTAAAGACTACACAAGTGAAAGACTATGTAGATGGCATCTTTGACACACATATGCAGAAGAACCCAAAAAATCTTTGGGAGGGAGCTCATTAGAGATGCCTTCAACAAGATGAAAAGGGAGAGTCAAAAACTTTTGGAATGAGGGTTTGGACGTCTCAATTGGCACAGTTTTTGGTTCTTGCTATTCACCCTTATTCGGAGTTGATTGACATATGTGCAGAATTATTTCATCCTCCAACTGCCTCAATTCAACACGGCCCTTTGATGGTCCAAATATCTCCCAAAGCAATTTGAGATATGCTAGGTTTGTACCATGACCGAACTGCTACATTTCCTACAATTCCTAAGTTGCAGCATACTTGGAGTGGTCTCCACAGCAGGGTACGGTTTTTAAATCTTGAGATGCATTTAGACGAGGAGAATACTCAGTTGCCTCCACTGCCCACTGGCCGAGCTTAGTTTAATCCAGATGTTCAGGATGCACTTTTCATGTTGTCTTTTATCTTTGGTCAAAGTGATGATTCAAGGGTATATGACTGGCAATTAGCAGCAATTTTTAGACTTAAAACTGTGGACAAGTCTTCGGGATACCATTTCAACTTTTCATAATGAATCTCCCAGGCTATGGTGGAGCAGTTGACAAATTTCTCTCAGAACTGAGTTTTTTAGGTATTCTGCCTACCTATTTCACTTAATTCTATATCAAAATTATAGTCTCTTCCAGCAATATATGCCTTTGAATATGTATGACCCTGAGTCCACTAGCAAGAGAACAATCCCTGTGTCTGCATGGACCCATGTTCTCTTAGACACTTCAGATCCCTATGAGTTTGCAGAGTGTTTTGTTGCCTCGGTCTTTGGGCAATTAGGGTCTGAGGTTGTGGAAAATAGAATGATAGAGAGTCTGAGGGGTTTATTAATGAATTTAAAAATTCCTTGTGATTACTTCTTTGATGCTCACACAACCATTATTAGACTTCATGGCTTTGCTGGAGAGCCTGTTCTGCTCCCAAAGGTTCTAACCCCTAGGGTCACATTTTTAGAAGTGGCTCGTCAGATATCTATCATTGATAATAATTTTGGATATAAAATTAGGAAGAAGAAAATGTATGATGTTCCTTAGAGCAGAGAAAAAATAACAATTGAAAAGAGAGAAACTGAAAACCTCCTATTGAGGAAATTGACAGCTTATGGTTTCCTAATAGTTGAAGACAAGTGGAAGTATGATCCAGATAGCTTCTTAGCATCTTGGATTGTCAATAAAAAAATGTCTACAAATTTCATTCATGAGAAATGCCCATTTTGGGAAAAGAAGAGATTACCAAAGCAGGATGATCCTACATTTTATGTTGAATTGAAAGATCTGCCAGATGAAGGTCCCAAGCCATGGGAGACATTTTACAAAAAGGAGTAGGAATATGACCCCAAGAAACTGATGACTCTAGGCATGAGGCAGACTTTAAAGAATAAAGATTGGAGTGCTAAGAAAATAACTACTTATTGGAGATATAGATAGGAAATTTCTGAAATCACTCATACTTTTAGGGGTGTACAAACAGATGAGCAATGGGAAGCAATTTGGGACGAATATCACATGACTCTAGTATCATGTCCTGATACAAGTAATATTCCTACTGGTTCCCATGGGGTAGAGGAAGAAGAAGTATCAGAGGAAGATTAGGAGTTAGAAGAAACAGAGCAAGCAATGGAAAAAGTTCCTAGAGTCCCATGGCCTCAATCTCTCAGTGCTCTACAGAAACAAAAGGCCATAGTATCATCGTCTCTTGAGACCCAAAAAGCTTCAGCATCAGGGGGTCTCAGAGCGGCACCTTTTCATCATATATTGTTAGACTAAGAGGAAGAAGATCCTGAAGACATAGAGGATAGGCCTTCTAAAAGGAGGCGTAAGTTAGTATTGCCGAAGGAGGATACTGAAGATGAAGTATTGGCGCCCTTGTAGCAACAAGTTCTTATTACCTCAGTGGCGACCTAGGTTAGTGTTTCTCCTCCATTTTCCTCTTCTTCTGTTTCTTCTCAAAAAGGGGTGGCAACCCAAGTAACCTATTCTTCCATGTCTCCTGCCACTTTTGCTGTGCTACTACAATCTTTTGCCCCAATTGCCAGTTCACCGGCCATGTCATCATAGGCCATATCATTACCCCTATTTTCCCCATCTATGCCCAAATAGGCTTTACCTCAGTTTGACCCAAGTCAGCAAATAACTACCATTCCCTATGGTTTTTCCCAAGGTTACCCATTTGTTGGAGGACACATTGCCTCACCTCTTACCTTTCAAGCATAGGCTGATACAACAAGGAAAGAAAGAGAAGCTAGAATGGAGAAGAAGAGATAGAAAGAAAATAAGAGCCTTGTTGTTTCCCACATGAAATCATTGTTTGATCCTATTTAACAGTCTTTGACTATTACTCATTTGGCCCCTAATGTGATCAAGCCTGTAGAACAAATGCAGCCACAAGATTACACAATGAATGTAGTGGCCATGAATCTAGCTCATTTCAGGCCACAAGACAGAGTGAAATTGATGAATGAAACTACCTCAGCGGTTACAACTAATTATCTAAAAATGACAAAAAGGTTACAGAAAGTAGAAGCAGACCTAGCAAAAGAAAAAACTACTAATAGTAGCTTGACATCAAAAATAAAGGCTAAGGATAAAGAGATTCATACCTTAAATAAGGATTTGCAGTCTACTGTGTCTTTACAAATACATCAAGCATCACAGGCTCAGGTCACATCTTTGAAAAATGCAATAGCATAAGAGAAAGCTACTGTAGCTGCATTGAAACAAGAGAAGGCTATTGTTGAGAAGACGTATCAAGACAAAATGCAAGAGGTATCACAGTTATAGCAGACCCTGTTAAAGGAACAAAATCTGAATAGTGCCACTCAAGCCGAATTTATGGCCGAGCAGGAAAAGACCAAGCAATTAACTATTGAGCTGAGTTTGAGGCCACAAAATGCAGAGGTCTTGGCAATGGTAAAGGAGCTTTATGTATCTGCATGGAGAAGAATCTCTAAGGAGATTTCATAGATCAAACCTTCTCTTAGTTTCCTGTTACATGCCCAACAATTATGTGAAAAAGTAGAGTCTTCAGTTGAAGCAACTTTGTCCATTGTTTCTTTGAGAGTTTTAGACCCTCAACTTTTGTTGCAGAAGCTATATGATACAACTGATGAGACTTTGTTAGCTGCTGGTGTAAATGATAGAATCCAGTTACTGCAAAGAAGGTAAATGAAGTTTTAAGTTGTAATTCAGTTGCTATGAGTTGTAAGGCACTTTTGGATGTGGTAAAAGAAGGTGTCAAGAATATGAAAAGACACATTGAAGAGTTGGTGCAGTTGGGGTTACCATCCCCTTTTCCAGATGATAGTACAGTTCTAATGATAGATGCAAGAAAGGCTCTGCTGCTAACTAAACAAAATGATCAGATTGTTTTCCAAGGTTTGAGTGATTCTTCTAGTGTTGAGGAAGTGGAGGCAATTCTAGTTCCAATGGCTCATCTTGAATTTTAGTTGCATGCTGTGGTATAGATTTTACAGTCCTTTTCTCACAAGGACATTATCAATTTAGATTTTGCCTTTCAAGATCTACAAAGTAGACAACGTTTATCAGATTCAGAGTGGTCTGGATATCAGGCTGCATTGCAAAAATTATAATTGTGGTTCTCTGGTAGTGGCAACAATTTTATTTTTTAACCTTTTCTGATGTTTCTGGAGTTCTCTCTAAGCAGGCATAGAGGTCCATGTAGTCACCGAGAATTGTAGAGTTAAAACTCTACATTTTGATTTTACTTGATCACGACTCATTGTTTTTGTTTCACCAGTTTCTGCAGTTTCTAAGTATCGCGGATAGTGTTGTGTGCCTTCTTTATGCTTTGCAGTTCTCGGATACTACTGGAATGCGCCACGTATCCTTGGTGTAGTTCCTTTTTATTAAGTTATTTCCTGTGTGTGGAATGCACCACGTGTCACTATTGTGGGCCTTAGGGAGAAGTTTCCTTTGATGCATCTTGTGTGCGGAAGATGCCAAGTGTCTTTTTGTTGCAGTAGCTGATGTCACCACGTGTATCCTTCTTTGATAATCTTTTGAGGCACTGAGAAACATGTGGTGGGCCTGGGATGTTATGACACAGTTTTTGAATGCAGTGATGAGTGCCACGTGTTGCGCATGGGAGCTATAAATAATGAAGCTTTTGATGTTCGTGGATTCCATTTTGATGCTACCGGAAGTTGCCATGTATGTTTTCTTTTGTAAGTTTCAGTTGCACGTGGAGGATGCCAAGTGTCATCTCCATGGGTTTTGAGAGGCTTTTTTATGAAGCTTTGGAAGCATGCGGGGGGTGCCACATTACTTTTGTTTCATTATACAGAAATTGCCGTGTGTCCCTATTTTGAGAAGTGACGAAACATATGGTGGGTCTCATGAGGTGAAAGCCACAATTTCTAAAGTAATGCAGAGAGTGACAAGTGCCATTGCCATAGGTGTTCAGGACGGATGGTAAAGAAGTGTTTAAGATGTGTGGAGAGTGCCAAGTGTCCCGATGTTGATCCTTAGGTGTCGCCATGTATCAAGCAATAAGTATGGCGGATAGTGACAAATGGCAATGTCTCGTGTGTCCCTTTTATATTAAAGGAAACTAAATAGCAAGCAGAAGGTGCCGCATAGCACATTTTGGAACTCGTGGGTGACGCCATGTGTTGCAATAGGACTGCAAGTTATAATGCCATGATTTTAGTGTCGCTCATCCAATCAGAATACAGGGAAGAAATGGTTGTAGATTTGAGGAGATTTTCAGTGCCAGTACAACTTCCAGTTCTGTTTTAGTTCTGTTCAGGCTGTTAACATTCTAAGCGGTTGGAGGCGATCTTGATTCAAATTTTATGGCTATAAATAGGGGAAGGTTTTGTAACACAAATATACATTATTGATTAAGAATTTAGAGTTTTTACTACGACTGGATTATATCATTTTGCCTTAGTTTAGTTGTTTCTAAGAAGGAAGCTGATATATCTGTGCATGTTTCTGTGCCTTTTGTATTTTGTCGAATTGTTAATAAAAGAAGCTCTGTTCTATGCCATTGGTGATATTTTTTGTGTCTTTGTATCAATCTTCTAAGTTTAGCCTTTGATTTTAAATTCATTTATAATCTGTCTATGTTAATCATGCATCATTTGCTCTTTAATATAGTTGAATCATGAGAGTTTAATCATTGTGCTAATGAATGAAACACATTTAAATTAGGTGCATCACCATAGAATTAGAAGTTTTGTTTATTGTATCTGTAATCTTGTTTTTTCTTCCCTTTACCTCAAACCCCATTGAAATAGGAAGAGCCAGCTTCTGTAAAATCTGGAGGTTGTCTCAAGTTGTAAAGTCCCACATTCTTGAATCTTCCCATGTTGGTGCTGAAATCTGTGCAATTGTATTCATCAATAAGAAGCTGATGAAGATGTAGAAGGTGTTGATGAAGATGTAAGAGGAAATTCTTCTTCAGCACTTTCTACTGTATAATTGATAAAGTCAGTTGTTTCTTCTCTATCTTAAAAATTTGAAGGGAGGAATCTGCCTCGGTTATCTCTCTGCCTCCACATGCAGTGAATTTGGCTTTATATTCCAGTGGTCCTACACAATGTTAGTATAATTTCTGTTGTTTCCTAAAAAGTGAATTTATTAATCCTAATGCTGGAATCAAAATTTAAACTATGAAAGCATGTAAAAATGAGCCTATGAAGGTAGCACCATCCCCGACAACGGCACCAAAAATGTAGAGGAAAACTAATGTGTTGTAGACTTAACATAATTTAGGGGTAAACCTATTTGAACAGTCCACTCTGTCATTGTACTTCCTACATTAAATTATCAACCAAGGAGCATAAGATTATGATGGCACTGCACTGTATGTGCCTTCGGGGCTCATATTCTTCCTAAACTATCTTATCCAAACCTACTTAGGCTATTCTACTCTATTGGAATTCACAGAAATGCAAGAACAGTGAAAATAGTTACAGGATCTAGTGGCTACAGGTACCTTTAGCGTAAGCTGTAGATAACTGTTAAGAACAGAAAATTACAGAACTAATCCAAAACACTCAAAATGATAAGAGAGCTAATGCTAACCTCTGGAGGACTTAAAGTAAACAAGACATGAATTTGTTCATGAACCATACTATTGTAATTTGATAATCAAAGTATTCTAATTGACTCGTAATGTATTTATATGCAAATGAAAAATAGATTTAACAATGAATGCATAAAGAACAAGGAAATAAATGAAGTGAGGATCAATACCTTGAGTGGCCAGCTCAGGGGACTGACTCACTTTAACTAGAAATCAAATCTAATTTAGATTCTTACGCATCTTCATAACACATAGTTTCATTCACTTCATATCATAAATAAAATCTCTTTCAGATTGTATTCAATAATGACATTCTTTAAAACATGTCTGGATCTTCCAATAGAGAAAAAAATAGAGTAACGACTAGTAACTAGAAAATAAAGTGACTAACTTGACATCTAACTCATCCCTCCAAACTTATATAGAAATGGGAGAGTTTTATGCAACTACTAACTAACTTCAACCATCAATCCATTCCTAGATACTAGGATATAGGTTTGAGATTGATTTATTAATCTAACTAAACAGAGGAAGCAAAGTCCTATCCAAACAAGAATTCTTATGCAACGGTTCTCATGAAGAACACACATAAGCTGTGTTTGAAACAATCTACTTCTTCCAAATTTATTTTTGTCCATGATGGTTCACATTTATCCTCCAACTGCCTGGACTTTTGGCATCCTATCTTCACTTCCTTTAATTCTCCTTTCTGCAACTTCATTGCAAATGCTCATTTCCTTGATGACACGTTCTTGCTGCACAGGGGTTAATTCACAAAACATATGCACACAAATATCCTTCATGACTAAACCATAGGATTCCATCTATATTGCATGCATACTCATTTAAATCATTCAATTGATAATATCATCACCATATTCCATATTAATAACATAGGTTCAAAGTCTTGCAAAGTATATAAAAAGACAACATATAATGATGGTGATGTTGATAAAGTATCTAGAGGATTATATGGAAAAGTTCTAAAAGCTTATAAAAACAACATAAAAAGAGGTCAATATTTCAGCCCATTAGCTCCCTTGGCCACCCATGCATCAGATGATATGTGGCTAATTGACTCCGGTGTTTCCTTCCACATGACCTCACATCGAGGTTTGTTCACAAAGTATGAAGAGTTTGATGGTGGGAAGGTGTACTTAGGTGATGACTCTCACCTGAAGATAGTTGGCTATGGAAGTGTCTTGATCTGATTCCACGATGGATGAGTGAAGGGGATCAATGGGGTTATGCACATCCCTGGTTTAACACGAAACCTACTCTCTCTAAGTAAGTTGAATGATGTAGGTGTGCAGGTTGTCTTCTCGAATGGAGGATGCAAGATGACGAGAGGATCTATGGTGCTTGCTAAGAGTACTCAGAGATGTAATTTGTTTTAGCTGGATGCATGTACTACTCAGTACAATAGTTTTTCTGATTCAAAGAAAAGAGCTTCAGTCACTTCATCCTCACCATTGGAACCAGTAATGAAGAAATGTGTTGCTTCAACTTCTGATGATAGTGCATTTTGGGTACCTAAGGGTGCTCATGCTTTGGAAATGAAACTCCCTGCTGAGAAGACAATGTTATGGCATGAGAGACTTGGTCACATTGGTGAGAAGGGTCTTAGAGCCCTGAAAAATAAAAACCTCATGAGGGGTTAAATGATTGTAATCTTGAGTTCAACTTTTGCGAACTTTGTATATATGGAAAACAAAATCGTGTTTAGTTTTACTCGAGTTCTCATAAGTCTTCTGGTGTTTTGGATCTTATTCATTCTGATGTGTTTGGTCCTATGAATGTTCCTTCAATTTCTAAATCATTATATTTTGTATCATTCATAGATGATCATAGTAAAAGGACATGGATTTATTTTTTCAGAAGCAAATCTAAAGTCTGTAGTTGGTTTAAAGAGTTTAAATCTTTTGTTGAGAATTAGACTAGTAAAAAGATTAAGTGTTTGAGAACTGACAATGGTGATGAGTTATGTTCGATAGAGTTCGATAAGTTCTATAAAGAACATGGGATTGAAAGACATAAGACAACTCTATACACCCCGCAGCAAAATGGAGTTGCAGAGAGGATGAACAGAATGTTGATGGAGAGGGCTCAGAGTATGCTTAGTGGTACTAGCCTTGAACAAAAGTTTTGGGCTGAAGCTTTAGCCACTGCTTGCTACCTGGTTAACTAGTCTCCTACTTCAGCACTTGTTGATAAGACACCCATGGAGGTGTGGTCTGGTAAGAAGCCTTCATTGAGACATCTTCGTGGTTTTGGTTGTGAGGTATATGCACATGTGCCTAAGGAGAAGAGATCAAAATTGGAGAATAGGGCAGTTAGGTGTATCTTCATTGGCTATGGTGTTGGTGTGAAAGGGTATAAACTTTGGGATCTTGTGGTTGAAAAAGTATTGTATAGCAGAAGTGTTATCTTCAGAGAGGTGTTTGAGGTGGAATTTGATGAAGAGGATTTGTTTGTGTTTAGGGTCAATTTTGCTAGTTTGTATGAATCCTCCTTTCATCTCTAAACATTCAAGGACTTCAATCGAGTAGGAAGTCTACTACAGGCCTTCGGTCACTCAGAATATAGGGGAAAATTGGAATTGTATGATTTTGTTGTTCAATTCAGTCCACTTATGCTCAAAACCCTAATTATGCAAATTCAGAAGCAAATTGTTGGGAATTAAGGTGTCTCAACCTTGGTAATTCCTTGTATTTTTACATTGTATTTATTTATTAATTGTCTATTGTATTAATTGGATGCAAATCCTATGTTGTCATATTGTGGGAGTTGGCACGGTGATGTGTCATCCTACATGGCATATGACTACATGTAATTTTGTCCTCACATGAGGAGATAGGCGTCCCACTTAGTGGTAGGAATATTCTGCCATGTGTCAGCATCTTGGATGTTGTGTAAGGGAATATTGACTGAAACGGTCATGATAGATTCCTATGACAAAGTTATGACATGTAAGAGTCAGAAATAGGAGATTCTATGACAAGTGAAGACATGTATCGAAAAGCATCTTTGAAAAAGGCATCTTTGGGTGTCCCAAGGTGGAATATGACATGTTGTAAGAGAATAAGCTATTTATAGCCTATCTATGACAGATTCTCTTACAGCTGTAAGTTATGATAGCTATGACAGATTTTATGACGATTGTAAGAGTCTTAAGAGCATCTGTCATAGCCCATTTTGGAAATAGGCAACCTCCTTGGGATGGGGTGACTTGACAAGTGTCAAGAGCATCCTACAGTGTTGGACAAGTGTCCATAGGCATGGGTTTTGGACCATCAGGCCATGTTGGATGCCCATCCCAATGTGGAGCCATTTTTGCCTTGTATTTGTTATATAAATAGGTGCTTTTGAAAGGAGAAGTACTATAGGTTTTACATGTACTGTTATGCTACTAGAACATCTCTAGATAGGAGTATCGAAGACTCTTACAAGAGCATTGGCTTTGTGATTGTATTGTAACCTTGTTTGTTTACGTAATACATTTGAGCTATGTTTTGGAGTGTGGGGTTTTCACCCGTAAGGGTTTTCCCCATATATATCTTGTATCTCTCTTCTTCTATCTCACTTTCTTGTGTATGTGTTTGTTTCTATATCTCTATTAGTGGGTTAACATTTCTGTAATTGTAAAGATAAATTGAATTTGCACTCTTCTCTCATTAGATTAGTGTAGGAAGCATTTTCCGCACACCTAGTTTCCTTTCAATTGGTATTAGAGACTAGCCAGTTTTGGTTCTAGTTGCTGGGTAGGGGTTTTTTGAGCTAATCTTAGATTGAGTGGGAGTGTTGTGTAGAGTATTCTGTATCTTGTTGCAACAAGGAGATGGAAACCACATCCAGAAGATTAGAGGTGGAGAAATTTAATGGCACTAATTTCGAGTTGTGGAAACTCAAGATGGAGGACCTACTTGTTGACCGTGACCTATGGGAAACTGTATCCGGTGTAAAACCTACAGCA
This sequence comes from Cunninghamia lanceolata, assembly GCA_027924645.1. Lineage (NCBI taxonomy): Eukaryota > Viridiplantae > Streptophyta > Pinopsida > Cupressales > Cupressaceae > Cunninghamia > Cunninghamia lanceolata. Next base: position 24,805,954 of record BSBN01000703.1, read on the forward strand.
ATGTCACAAGTTGATTGGGACCTCAAAGATCGGAAGGCTAAGGGTCTCATAAGACTCTATTTAGCTGACTCTGTCCTATTGAATGTCCATGAGGAAAAGAGCACGAAAGATCTTTGGAAGAAGTTGGGTGATGTTTATCAGGCCAAGTCCTTGGTGAACAAGCTTTTTCTAAAAAAGTTGTTTGCTCTAAAGATGGAAGATGAAGGATCTATTGTGGATCACATGAATGCTTTTAACATGATTTTTTCGTAGTTGACATCTGTGGGTGTGAAAATGGAGGAGGATCGATGTATGACCTTGCTTTGTTCTTTGCCAGATTCGTGGGATCATCTTGTCATGGCTATCGAAAGCACCACTACCACCTTTAAGATGGAAGATGTGGTATCTTTGCTATTATCTGAAGAGATGCGGAGAAAGTCTTCTAAGGTAGCCAAAGAGGCTCTTGCAGTTCATGGAAGACCCAAAGAGAAAGGGAAGAAGAAGGACAAGAAAGGTGATAAGGGCAGATCCAAATCTCATGGGAGATCCAAATCTTCTGGAAGGTCCAAGGCTCGCTATTGGAACTGTGGAAAAACCAGGCATTTCTGAAAGGAATGCAAAGAGAAGAAAAAGAAGAAGAAGAATGCTCCTGATTCAGATTCTAACAAGTCACAAGATGATGGTGATGCCTTCATCGTAGCCCTGGCCACCCATGCATCTGATGATGTGTGGTTGATTGATTCTGGTGCATCATTCCACATGACCTCACATTGAGACTAGTTTATGAAATATAGAGAGTTCGATGGTGGAAGAGTGTACCTGGGTGACAATTCTCATATGAAGATTGTTGGTCGTGGAAAAGTCTCAATCTAATTCCTTGATGGATGAGTGAAGGGGATCACTAGGGTTATGCACATCCCAGGCCTTGCACATAACCTACTTTCTGTAAGTATGTTGAATGATGCAGGTGTGCAGGTTGTCTTTTCGAAGGATGGATACAAGATGACTAGAGGATCTATGGTGCTTGTGAAGGGTACTTGGAGAGGTACTTTGTTTCAGTTGGAGGCATGTACTTCACAGTGCAATGGTTCTTCTGACTCAAAGAAAAGAGCTGCAGTCACTTCATCCCCACCATCTGAACAAGCAGTGAAGAAATCTATTATAACACTCTCTGATGGTAGTGCACATGCTTTGGAAGTTAAACTTCATGCTGAAAAGACTATGTTATGGCATTTGAGATATGGCCACATTGGTGAGAAGGGTCTGTGTACCCTAAAAAATAAAAACATCATTGAGGGGTTAAATGATTGTAATCTTGAGTTCAACTTTTACGAACATTGTGTATATTCTAGGAAAGCAAAATCATGTTCATTTTTACTCTAGTTCTCACAAGTCTTCTGGTGTATTGGATCTTATTCATTCTGATATATTTGGTCTAGTTAATGTTCCTTCAATTTACAAATCTATATATTTTGTATCTTTCATAGATGATTACAGTAGAAGGACATGGGTTTATTTTATCAAAAGCAAGATTGAAGTCTTTAGTCAGTTTAAGGAGTTTAAATCCTTTGCTGAAAATTAGACTAGTAAAAAGATTAAGTGTTTGAGAACTGACAACGGTGGTGAGTTTTGTTCGGTAGAGTTTGATAAGTTCTGTAAAGAGCAAGGGATTGAAAGACATAAGACAACTCCATACTCCCTGCAGCAAAATTGAGTTGCAGAGGGGATGAACAGGACATTGATGGAGAAGGCTAGGAGTATGCTTAGTGGAGCAAGCCTCGAACAAAAGTTTTAGGCTAAAGCTGTTGCCACTGCTTGCTATCTGGTAAACAGATCTCCCTTATTAGATCTTGTTGGTAAGACACCTATGGAGGTGTGGTCTGATAAGAAGCCTTCAATTAGACATCTTCGTGTTTTTGGTTGTGAGGCATATGCACATGTGCCTAGAGCGAAATGGTCTAAATTGGAGAACAGGGCTGTTAAATATATTTTCATTAGCTATGGTGTTGGTGTGAAAGGATACAAGCTTTGGGATCTTGTGGCTGAAAAAGTGTTGTATAGCAGAAGTGTTATCTTCAGAGAGCTAACACCTTCTTCTGTTGTTCTAAAGCGAGAACAGATAGAAAAGAAAGAAGATGAGGTTCAGTTTCTTTCTACCCCTGAGAAGACTAATTAGACAGACCCTATGAGACCTAATGATGAGGAGAGCTCTAGCATCTCTAAAAGCTCAGAAGAAGAAGCAAAACCTTAACCTCAGCCATTGAGCAGGTCTACAAGAACAAGAAAGTAACCTGATAGGTTTGGTTATTCATTACTTGATTCTAGTTGTACTTTTGCTTTACTTACTAACACTGATGAGCCTAGAACTGTGAAAGAGGCTATGAGCATGAAAGATGCAGGTTCCTGGAAGGAGGCCATGGAAGATGAGATGGCTTCTTTGGAAAATAATAAAACATGGGACTTGGTGTCTTTGCCTAATGGATGGAAACTTATTGGATGCAAATGGGTGTTTAAGAAGAAATTCGGTGCAGATGGCAGTGTTGAAAAGTACAAGGCTAGATTGGTTGCGAAGGGGTAATCACAAGTGGATGGAATTGATTATGGTAAAATTTTCTCTCCCATTGCAAAGCTGACATCCATTCAATTTCTATTATCTCTTGCAGCTGCTTATGACTTAGAGGTAGAATAGATGGATGTTAAGACAACTTTCCTTCATGGTGATTTGGAGGAAGAGATTTACATGTCACAGCCAGAGCATTACATAGAGAAAGGTAAAGAAAATTTGGTTTGCAAGTTAAAGAAGTCTCTGTATGGTTTGAATCAGTTTCCTAAGATGTGGTACTTGAAGTTTGATGCCTTTGTGTTGTCGATTGGTTATCTGAGATCGAAATCTAATCATTGTGTGTATTACAAGTTTGACAATGATCACATTCTCATTATTGCATTGTATGTTGATGATATGCTGTTGATTGGGAATGGTAAGAATATGATTTCTAATTTAAAGTCTTAGTTGTCAGCACAGTTTGAGATGAAAAATATTGGGGCAGCTAGGTACATTCTAGGAATGGAAATAAGAAGAGACAGAGCTAACATAAAACTTTGGTTAAGCCAGAGTAAGTATGTGAAGACTGTGTTGGACAGGTTCAGCATGGTAGATTGTAGACCATTGTGTGTTCCTGTTTCTTTGGGGACAAAGTTGTCTATTAATGATTGTCCAAAATCTCCTAGTGAGATGGAGGACATGAGCAGAGTACCTTATGCTAGTGCTGTTGGCAGTTTGATGTATGCTATGGTCTGTACAAGACTAGACATTTCCCAAGTAGTGGGAGTCCTTAGTAAATTTATGGCTAATCCTAGACAGGTACATTGGGATGCAGTTAAGTGAGTGTTTAGATATTTGAGGGGTACTTCTGAGTATTCCATTTGCTATCATGGCAATGGTACAGGACCTCCGCATTCAGTTTGTATTCATGGATTTTGATTGGGCAGGTGACATTGACAGCAGGAGATCCACCAGTGCCTATGTGTTCACTATGTTTGGTGGTACAATTAGTTGGATGAGTAAGTGATGACCTGTGGTTGCTTTGTCCATGACAGAAGCTGAGTACATGGCAGCAAATCATGCTTGCAAGGAAGCCATTTGGCTTAAGAGATTATGTTTAGATATTGGTGTTGATGTAGGTCAGATTACAATCAATTGTGATAGTCAGAGTGCAATTTACCTTGCAAAGAATCCAACTTTCCATCCCAAAACAAAGCATATTGATGTTTAGTTTCACTTCATGCAAGACATGGTAGAGAATGGGAAGGTAAATTTGGAGAAGGTAGATACTTTGAAGAATGTTGTAGATGCATTGACAAAATCAGTGGGCACAAAGAAGTTCAGATGGTGTTCGGAGTCTGTGGGCCTCTCGGCCTATAGCACTTAAATCTTGTTAATTCTATTGGCTCTTACAAGGTGTTCGACAAGTGGGAGAATGTTGGGAATTAAGGTGTCTCAACCTTGGTACTTCCTTTTATTTTTACATTGTATTTATTAATTAATTGCCTATTGTATTAATTGGATGCAAATCCTATGTTGTCATATTGTGGGAGTTGGCACGATGATGTGTCATCCTGCATGGCATATGACTACATGTAATTTTGTCCTCACATGAGGAGATAGGCATCCCACTTAGTGGTAGGAATATTTTGCCATGTGTCGGCATCTTGGATGTTGTGTAAAGGAATATTGACCGAAACTGTCATGACAGATTCCTATGACAAAGTTATGACATGTAAGAGTCAGAAATAGGAGATTCTATGATAGGTGAAGACATGTGTCGAAGAGCATCTTTGAAAAAGGCATCTTTGGGTGTCCCAAGGTGGACTATGACATGTTGTAAGAGAATATGCTATTTATAGCTTGTCTATGACAAATTCTCTTACAACTGTAAGTTATGACATATTCTATGACGGTTGTAAGAGTCGTAAGAGCATCCGTCATAGCCCATTTTGGAAATAGGTGACCTCCTTGGGATGGGGTGACTTGACAAGTGTCAGAAGCATCCTATAGTGTTGGACAAGTGTTCATAGGCATGGGTTTTGGGCCATGAGGCCATGTTGGATGCCCATCCCAATGTGGAGCCATTTTTGCCTTGTATTTGTTATATAAATAGGTGATTTTGAAAGGAGAAGTGCTACAGGTTTTATAGGTACTGTTATGCTACCGGAACATCTCTAGATATGAGTGTCAAAGAATCCTACAAGAGCATTGGCTCTGTGATTGTATTGTAACCTTGTTTGTTTACGTAATACATTTGAGCTGTGTTTTGGAGTGTGGGGTTTTTCACCCGTAAGGGTTTTCCCCACGTATATCTTGTGTTTCTCTTCTTTTGTCTCACTTTCTTATGTATGTGTTTACTGCTATATCTCTGTTAGTCAGTTAACATTGATGTAATTGTAAAGATAAAATTGAATTTGTACTCTCCTCCCCTCATTAGATTAGTGTAGGAAGCATTTTCCGCACACCTAGCTTCCCTTTCACAAACAAACAAATTACGAAAAATGCTTGCACACAGAGATATCAAATGTGTACCAGATTTTGAAGTTCAAAAAATAGAAAAGTCGGGGACTAATGAACGGGTGCCCTAGTCCAGTGCCACCATTTCTATTGGGATCTGGGAATCTTGTCTGCAACTTGTTCCTTCTATTCTGAAGATTTTCTTATTGTGGGATCTAGAGGACTAATGAGCGGGTGCCCGAGTCTAGGTCCCTATTTTCTTCTTTGATCTACAATTTTGACAATCTGCACTGCTCTCCTGCAACTCCACTTTTTCTGCTCCTGCAACCTATAACCTGCAATCATGGAAAAATGGGTTGGGGGTTGTGGTGTTTAGAGGCTTGCCTTAGTCAAGCTCTGGAGAGACATTCAAGTCTTCCGAACACTATTTTCAGATAAAGAGTGCATATCCCTGCAGGATAGAGGCAAAATCCAAATGATAAATGATTAAAAACACAATTGATATCACCTTGTAGTGAATATCTCATGGAAGGAAGATGCTCTTCATGCCATGAGGAGATGGATGCCAAATCTGAAAATACAAACACAATGACAACACAAATTCTGCTCTGCAACACATAATGAATGCCTTGAATCACCTTAACATAAGCTCTTGAATCAAAATTGCCATCTAATTTCCATCTAGTTTACAAATGAATGCCTAAACATGCTTATATATGCAACTACATATATCCCTACCAAGAATTTTGTAATTGAAACTTACCATGTCGGCATAGGACCTAAATAATAGTCATAAACTGACACTTAAAAATTAGGCCTAACCTAAAATAGGGCAGGACTAGGGCGCGGGTGCCCAAGTTGTCCCCCCTATTTCAAGTAGGATTTATGTCAAGTGCACCCCCTAGGTACCATTTGCCATGAAACTTCAGGGTTTTCTCATTAGGATGTCAAATTAACATGAAAAATGCTTTAAATGCATAAACAAGACTCGAGAGCTAAACCTTAAGAGGGAAAAGCACCCAAGGGGACATTTTCTGACGTAACATTTAGCCCCCACTTCAATGTATGTATGAACGCAAGGCCAATACATGCATTAAAGTACGGTCAACAAACACAAAAAACATGCCAAGCACAGAGAGGACATGCCAATCACAAAGAAGACAGTAATAGGAACACAAAACACGAAGAAGACAGTTACAGTCACACAAAACATGGAGAATACAACATTGAAGACACGCAAAACATAGTGAAGACAGTGAATACAGTGATGATTTTCTTTTTCTTTTTCTTTTTCATATATGAAAAGCAAATGCAAGTACAAGGAAAGTAAACACACCACCCATAATGTAGGAGGGACTCATCACCACCGGCCTTTACGATTGCATATGGGGCAATAGACACGCAAAAAAAATCAAGCATGCCATACAAATCCCAAAGCATAGGAGGAACTCATCGCCATCAGTCTTTAAGACTATGCTTGGGAACAAACACGCAATACACACACTTGGAAGACATGACAGACAAGCGATGGAGTGTTCCTATTTCTAGGTTCAACACCATCTCAAGCACATTACAGGCACACACCGACAATCGGTCTTCGCCACAACAATCGCCAAAGACACAGTTAAGGGTTAATTTAGTCACAGAACCGCTCTCCACCTGGCGATGAGGACTTTTGAAAATGACAGGATGTGCACTCTCTTCGAGAAATACACCATCGTCGCCTCGCGATGAGGGATTAAGATAGAAAAGGGACGTGATATCCCCACCTCGCGATGAGGGCTTAAATGATTGCAAACAAATCTTAGAGTGTAGGAGGGACTCATCACCACCAGTCTTTAAGACTGCACCTGAGAACAAAAACATTGCTAACATCTACAATAGATAGCTTACCTTATATATGCCCCCACCTTAGGGTGGTTGATATCAGGTATCGATATCAAGCACGTTAAGGTAAGAATAAAACACACAAGGGAACACAAACTCTTACAAAGCCCATGCCCCTCGTAGGTGACATGTACTTTACAATCATCAAATGTTCCCACAAACACATTCCTACAATAAAAGTGTTAGTGTCCATATAATCATGATAAACAACAATGTGTAATGCAAGATTCAAGATAGACAAAGTGCATGGAGTAGCAGTATTGTTTTATTTTTGTAAGTGGGATAAGACACCATCAAGATCACACGACAAAGTGCACAAAGTGATTCTACTAGCCAAGCATTGGATAATATATATCAACCCCATCATCATATAGGAACTAAGTCCAATTTTTGATTTCTTGCTAAAGGGACGCTAGGTCTGCATCGGTATAATATGTTTTTCGTCATCTGCCCACTAGATAGAAACACTAGAGGAAGGGAAACAATAAATTGAGAGAGGAGAAACAAGTGCCTTAGGGATAGTCACATAGGAGGGTGCCCCCAAGTCACCAACCTGAACTCTATGTCCATAAGACACAACACACGACAGTGAAAATAGAGGAGAAGTAATATAGAAGAATGACGATACAAATAGAAGAAGGGTCACAACAGAGGCTGTGTCCTGGTATCTTGGACCTTACAAGAGAATCAAGGGTCATCCTAGGAGGCTTGAACAACACATAACACATCATAGGGGAAAAACATCACAAAGGTAAAGGGTTGCAAATACTTACCTGGTAGGGACAACCAACTAAGGGTTTTCATCGAGCAAATCATCGTCATCTTCCCACTCCTGAATGTTAGAGGAAAGTGGGACATAAGGTACCATAGCCCAACTCTTATTCTTGTCTTCAAGTTGTCCATTCTTAAATCTCCTTTGTTTGATTCAATGTTTGGTGAGATGTTTTCTTGTTGAGATGCAAGTCATTGGGCATAAGCTTGTCGTCTCCTCCTCCTTTCGTTTGCTTGTCTATTTCTTTTTGTCCTACCACTCATCTCTTGTAAGATAGTGTTTTTCTCTTCCATAGGTTTTTGTGTTTTAGAGGAGGAAGCACTAGGATCAAATCTCATTTATCTAGATGGAATATTTTGTTGTCAATGACTACCTCCTGATCCTTGTAAGGATGGTGGGGGAGGAATCTCAACATACAATCCATTTCCTTTCGATCTAGGATTCTCTTCAAATGCTGGTTGTTCATCTCTTGTTGTTTCTTACATAGAAGGACCAGCCACTTGATGTAATGGTTTTGTTTTGTAGTTTCTATAGCTCAAGAAGTTAAAGTCTATTCGTGGCTCTGGTTCCACCTCAGATCTTTCCCAAAAGTAATCCAGTGTACAATGTTGTCTTGTAACCAAAGGTTTATACTTATTGCAAGGGATAGTAATCACTTGTCCATTCAAAGGAAATTTGACAGAGTTATGAATTATTGAAGGGATAACTTTCATAGCCTTTAACCATGGATGTCCCAATTTTATGTGAAAGAGGTCAGAAATGGGGACAACATCAAACCATTTTTCTACATGTTTCTCAAATATAGTGACCAATAAAAATATCTTCCTAGAAGTGTTTATAAAGGTTCCCTTATGTGTCTTAATCATCATATCCGAAGGGTCATAAAAGCCTTGCATCAATTCATGTGAATAGAGGAACCCTTCCATGGCTACATTAGTCATGTAATTAGGATCAATAAGGGTTCTGTCCATAGGATTTCCCATTATCTTCACAGTTATATAAAGAAGTCCTTCAGTATCCCTAATTGTTTTATCATGAGGTGTAAACACAAGTTCAGGTTTGGGGACCTTTCTTTTCATGTAAGGCCTAGGAGGGAACCTATTGTTATTGTTGTGATTAGAAGCCATGTATTTAAGTTTTCAATTCAATTCAATATTAGATTTTAAAATATTTTCAAAATTTATGCAAAAGACAAGTGCAACACTATGTATGAAAATGACCTAAAATGCTTGATTTTTTCAACTTTTTCAATTCAAATAAGTGAAAGAAAGGGTGTTGTAAGGAAATTGATCAGGGAAAACAAATAATATGTCTGATATCAGTATAATAAATCAATAATATCCTTCACAACACACTTTTGATGCAAATCTAAGATGATGACATCAAAACCTAGGGAAAATACACTAAAACATGCAATTTTTCACAAATTTTTAATGCAAAGACCCAATGGTAAGGGTGTTATAAAGAATTTTAGGAGGTGCATCATATTATAGTAGTAATATCAGTTAACTAAAGCCATATAATCTATCACAACATGCTTGGAGTGCAAATCTAGGTCAAATATAGCCAAAATATGTAATTTTTCACCAAATTTCAATGCAAAAGAGTATGACAAAGGGTGTTGTGAGGAAAATTATGATGATCAAAAAATTATAATAGTAATAACATCTATCTAATGCAAAAACATCCGTCACAACACGATTATAGTGCAACTCAAGGTCAAACCCTAGGGAAAATATAGCTAAAATATGCACTTTTTCACCAAATTTCCACTGTAAGAGGCCAATAAAAGGGTGTTGTAAAGAATTTTAGGAGGAGAAGTAGATAATAACCATGATAAAAAACAATTATTGTAGAAAAATCCCTTACAACACACCTAGGATGCAAATCTAGAGAGACGATAAGGCCAAATCTAGTGAAAAATCAAGGTTTTCAAACCCTAGGCATGAAATTTTGCAAGAAAACCACTATCATGAAACACTACAGTTAGAAATCAGTCCTAATGAGTGCTTTTAAAAGGGTAGTAAAATTTGAAACAAGATTTTGACTACAAACCCTAGCTAATGCAAAACTAGGTTATATGAAAAAAAATGCACAATTTCATGCAATTTTTATCAATTTAAGTATGAAAATGCAATCTAAATTAATGATGAATGAAAATTTTCTGTATTTTGAATCATACCTTATGATAATGACAGAAATTTAATGAAATTAAATGCAACTAATTCAAATTATATTAAAATGTAAGCTAAAAATATCAATTTTTTTGAATTTTTGAATTTTTTGTAATTTTCCAAATGCAATAAGATGAACAATGATATGAATGAATGTAAATTTGAAGCAAAACATTCAACAATGTGAAAAATTCATTAAAAACATGGGTTCACCAAAATGTTTGAGGTGAAATTTGATGAAGAGGATTTGTTTGTGTTTAGGGTTGATTTTGCTGGTTTATATGAATCCTCCTTTCACCTCTAAACATTCAAGGAGTTCAACCGAGTAGGAAGTCTACTATAGGCCTTCAGTCACTCAGAATATAGGGGAAAATTGGAATTGTATGATTTTGTTGTTCAATTAAGTCCACTTATGCTCAAAATCTTAATTATGAAAATTCAGAAGCAAATAGATAGATTACAAAAAATGCTCGCACACAGAGATATCAAATGACGATCAAATGCATACCAAATTTTGAAGTTTAGAAAATGGAAAAATTAGGGACTAATTTGTGGGCGCCCTAGTCCAGTGCCACCATTTCTATCAGGATTTGGGAATCTTGTCTGTAGCTTGTTCCTGATGTTCCAGAGATTTTCTTGTTGCAGGATCCAGAGGACTAATGAGCGAGCGCCTGAGTCAATGTCCCTATTTTCTTCTCTGATCTGCAATTTCAACAATCTGCACTGCTCTCCTACAACTCTAATTTTTCTGCTCCTGCAACCTGTAACCTACAATCATAGAAAAATGGGTTCAGGGTTGTGGTGTTTAGAGACTTGCCTCAGGCAAGCCCCAGAGAGACATTCAAGTCTTCCTAACACCGTTGTCAAATAAAGAGTGCATATCCCTGCAGGATAGAGGCAAAATCCAAATGATAAATGATTGAAAACACAATTGATATCACCTTGTAGTGAAGATCTCATGGAAGGAAGATGCTCTTCATGCCATGAGGAGATGGATGCCAAATCTGCAAATACAAACACAATGACAACACAAATTCTACTCTACAACACACAATGAATGCCTTGAATCACCTTAACATAAGCTCTTGAATCAAAATTGCCATCTAATTTCTATCTAGTTTACAAATGAATGCCTAAACATGATTATATATGCAACTACAAACATTCTCTCCAAGAATTTTGTAATAGAAACTTACCGTGTCGGTATAGGACCTAAATAACAGTCATAAACTGACACTTAAAAATTGGGCCTGACCTAAAATAGGGCAGGACTAGGGCGCGGGCACCTAAGTCCTCCCCCTATTTTAGGCAAGATTTATGTCAAGTGCACCCCCTAGGTCCCATTTGCCGTGAAACTTTAGGGTTTTCTCATCGGGATGTCAAATTAACATGAAAAATACTTTAAATGCATAAACAGGACCTGTGAGCTAAACCATAAGAGGGAAAAGTCCCCAAGGGGACATTTTCTGACGTAACAAGAGGTAGCACCTTCTCCTGTTGTTTTACAGCTAGAAGAAAAAGAAAAAGAAAGAGGATGTGGTTCAGTTGCCTACTATCCATGAGAAGACTGAACCGAAAGATCTTGTTGGACCTGATGATGAGGAGAGCTCTAGCAGCTCTGAAAGTTTAGAAGAAGAAGAAGAAGAACCTCAACCTCAGCCTTTGAGGAGGTCTACATGAAATAAGAGGCAGCCTGAGAGGTTTGGTTATACATTACTTGATTCTAGTTGTACTTTTGCTTTGATTTCTAACACTGGTGAGCCTAGAACTGTGAAAGAGGCTATGGGTATGAAAGATGCAGGTTCCTGGAAGGAAGCGATGGAAGATGAGATGGTTTCTTTGGAAAAGAATAAAACATGGGACTTGGTACTTTTGCCTAATGGATGAAATCCTATTAGATGTAAATGGGTGTTCAAGAAGAAATTTGGTGCAGATGGCAGTGTTGAGAAATATAAGGTCAGATTGGTCGTGAAGGGGTGTTCACAAGTGGAGGGAATTGATTATGGTGAGATTTTCTCTCCCGTTGCAAAGCTAATATCTATTACATTCCTGTTATCTCTTGCAATAGCTTATGACTTAGAAGTGGAATAAATGGATGTGAAGACAACTTTCCTTCATGGTGACTTGGAGGAAGAAATTTATGTCACAACATGAACACTATGTGGTGAAAGGTAAAGACAATTTGGTTTGTATGTTAAAGAAGTCTTTGTATGGTTTGAATTAATCTCCTAGGATGTGGTACTTGAAGTTTGATGCCTTTGTGTTGTCCATTAGATTTCTAAGATCAAAATCAGATCATTGTGTGTATTACAAGTTTGACAATGATCGTATTCTCATTGTTGCACTGTATGTTGATGATATGTTGCTGATTAGAAATGGTAAGAATATGATTTCTGATTTGAAGTCTCATTTGTTAGCACAATTTGAGATGAAAAACTTAGGGGCAACCAAGTACATTTTGGGGATGAAGATCAGAAGAGATAGAGCAAACAGAAAACTTTGGTTAAGCTAGAGTAAGTATGTGAAGACCGTGTTGGAGAGATTTAGCATGGTAGATTTAGACCATTGTGTGTTCCTATTTCATTGGGGACAAAGTTATCTATTAATGATTGTCCAAAGTCTCCTTTTGAGATGGAGGATATTAATAGAGTGCCTTATGTTAGTGTGGTTGGCAGTTTGATGTATGCTACGGTTTGTACGAGACCAGACATTGCCCAAGCAGTGGGAGTCCTTAGTCAGTTTATGGCTAATCCTAGACGGGTACATTGGGATGCGATGAAGATAGTGTTTAGATATTTGAGGGGTACTTTTGAGTATTCCATATGTTATCATGGTTATCCTACAAGGCCTCTGCATTCTGTGAGTATTCATGGATTTGTGGATTCTGATTGGGCAGGTGACATTGATAGTAGGAGATCCACCAATGCTTATGTGTTTACTATGTTTGGTGGTACTATTAGTTGATTGAGTAAGCGACAACCTGTGGTTGCTTTGTCCACAATAGAATAAGAGTACATGGAAGTAACTCATGCTTGTAAGGAATCCATTTGACTTAAGAGGTTGCGTTCAGATATTTGTGTTGATGCAAGACATATTACTATCTTTTGTGACAGTTAAAGTGCAATTTGCCTAGAAAATAATCCTACTTTCCATGCCAGAACAAAGCATATTGATGTTCAGTTTCATTTTGTTTGAGATATGGTAGAAGATGGGAAGGTGATATTGGAGAAGGTAGACACTTTGAAGAATGTTGTAGATGCGTTGATGAAACCAGTGCGCATAGAGAAGTTCATATGGTGTTTGGAGTCTATGGGCCTCTTGGCCCCTAGTAGTTAAATCTTGTCATTCTTTTGGCTCTTGCAAGGTGTTTGACAAGTGGGAGGATGTTGGGAATTAAGGTGTCTCAACCTTTGCAAATTCCTAGCATTGTTTATTTAATTGTGTATTTATTTATTGCCTAATTTTGTATTTACTTGCACATTTAGTTTGGTCACTTAGTTGAGGTGGCATTGTGACATGTCATCCTACTTGGAATGTGACTTGGATGGTCAAGTCAAACTCACATGGATTTGGGTGTCCCATTTGAGGTGGCACTAATATGTCATGTGTCGGCATCTTTTGGTATGTGGAAGAGGATATTCCATATGACAGAATCTATGACGTGTAAGAGCCAAGTATAGAGATTCCTATGACAAGTGGGGACAAGTGTCGGAGAGTATCTTTGCATGAGAGAAAGGCATCTTTGGGCGCCCAAGTTGGGCTATGACATGTTGTAAGAGGAATATGCTATTTTTAGTCGTATATGACAGATTCTCTTACAACATTAAGTGTTGTCATGTTGTAGATTTTTATGACAGTTGTAAGATGCGTAAGAGCATCTGTCATTGCCTATTTTTAGCATGGAGTGCTCTATCCTTGGGAAGTCAAATCTTCGATGTTATGACAGATGTAAGAGAGGTATTTGTAGCTTGGACAAGTGTCCTTTGATGTGGGAAAATGGCCATGTGGCCAAGATGGACGTCTATCTCTAGAGGCTTCTCAATATTGCCTTGTATCTCTATATATTGCATAGTTTTGGAGTTGTAGTTGCATAGTTTATGTACAGGTACTGTTATGCTGCCGGAATCACTCCAGAAATGATATTTGAAGACTCTTGGAAGAAATTGCATTGCAAGTGTATTGTAATCCTTTACAGATTTCTTAATACATTGTGCAGGTTTAAGAGTGTGGGGTTTTTCACCTAAAAAGGTTTTCCCCACGATATATCTTGTCTCTCTCTCTCTCTCTCTCTGTCTACATTCTTGTGTTGTGTTTGCTGCTGTAATATCTCTGTTATATGTTTAACATTTTTGCAATTGTAAGGATTAAAAAGAATTTGCATACATCCCCCCTTATTAGATTGGTGTAGGAAGCATTTCTGCGTACCTTTCTTCCTTTCAGAAGGCTGAGTAGGGGTGGGTGGGAGGTAAGCATGATGAGCATGCTGGTATCCTGCTGTTAAAGAGCTGTTTGGGATGAAACCAACAATATTTTTAGTTTGATATGGATAATACAAAGGCTCACAAATTGTGTTTTGATAAGGAAAGGGTGAAGGAACATATCTTCCATGATAATTTAACATTATAGATCATTTAAAAGAGCTGGTACTTCACAAAATATTCTCTAAAATAAGAAAAACTAGGTCTAATTTTTTGGTAAACAAACTCATACCAACAGAACACCAGGTGGTTTTGAAGGCTTCCCATAAAGGAAAAGAGCATGAAAATCACCCAACACTAATCCTTGGTATTCTTTTGAGCATTTTTACTACTTATGCTAGTAGATTCTTCACTTCTAGAGTCGCCAGGTGTGTGAAATATTACCTCCAAAAGTTGATATTGTTGATATACACACCAAATATCAATAATGAATAAAGAACTTATGGACTGTAATAGCCCAATTTATCCCACCGGGTGTGCCAAAAATTGTTGTCAATATGAATATGCACCCTTTCTTGAGAGAGAAGCTCTCAAGCTATTCTGTGAAATATTGAAATGTCTCTTAGTGTGGGACTTGCAGAAGTGAGATAAATCTCTAGAGAGGGCTAGTTCTCTTGATGGATCACATAAAAACTAATCTTTTTCAGATACTGCTGTTCTTAGAGGAAAAGGGCAGGAAATGACATAAAACAAGTCTAAATCCTAATGGAAAGTGATGCACCAAATGTTTATGACATGTACTATTGTTTAACATACACAATATGCTCAATAAACCAACTAAACTAGGCACAAATTGGCTTTCACATATCCATGCATAAGTAATTCATAGCAAAGTTAAAGTGTTTAAAGTTTTCTAGAAGGAGATCATGCGTTTCTCACAACTAAAGGCTGTAAAACTCAGTACCAAAAACTATGACCTACACACGTACATTTTTTTTTGGATAAAGGTGTATTGAAATGAGACATGGAATTGAGGACACATCAAGCATCATAGAACCATATCCATCATTTTATGATTTTCACACAAGATCTAGATTTGAGAAGGCCAAAAATGCTTGCTTTATTGATAAAAAAGGTACTTAC
Organism: Cunninghamia lanceolata; assembly: GCA_027924645.1. Taxonomy (NCBI): domain Eukaryota; kingdom Viridiplantae; phylum Streptophyta; class Pinopsida; order Cupressales; family Cupressaceae; genus Cunninghamia; species Cunninghamia lanceolata. The sequence goes on from BSBN01000703.1 coordinate 24,821,329, forward strand.
AAATTGTTGTACAAGTCTAATATGATGATGATGAGTTAAAATACAGAATAAGACTAGCAAAGAAACTTGTTTTAGGTTACAATCTCTATCTAAAATAGAAAGAAATCCCTCAAACTGACCCTAGGCATCCCATTTTATCAAAATCCCACTTGAGAGAAAACTAAGGCATGACTTTTGAGAGAAAAACGTCCTGCATGTCCTAAATTGCCTCTTTTTGGGCACCTAGAGAAGTGGTCTTCCTTCTTTTCCTCCTTGAAAAGCCATGCAAGGTCTTGGAAGAATGCGTTGTTTGACCTTTTTAAACTCCCTCTCCTTTGCATGCTCCTAAATTAGCTCCTCAATCTCCTAGATGCTTGCATGATGCTTGAACTGCCTCTAATGCTGTCATAACTACTCCATAAGTGAATGGTACAAATGTACCCTATCCTTTCAACTGCCTTTAGCATGATAATAATACATGTGTCTTTGAGTTTGAAGTTGTTCAGGACTCCTTGAGAGCGTAGGAAAAGGAATTAGTTATTATAGGACTCCAAAACATTACTTAGAGGCTTGCTTTTATGCCTTTTCCAATCACTTTCTCCTTATGAGTCTTTTTTCTACACACTTTATCTCTAAAACATTCCTCATACATGTTTTTCTTCTTCTCTCTTTATAGTATGCTAGTTAGAGTGGATTAGAACACTATCAACCATTGTTATAGATGCACATCACTCAAACCTGTGAAAGGTACATGTTTCTATGAATGATTGGGAGACTCTTGTGCACTTGATAGACTCTGTTAGGTGCCTCTGCACCCCGATGAGTCTTTGGTTCTCATATAAACCCTTGTCAAGCTCCTTGTAACTGCTTAACAAACTCTAGGAATTGTGTTCTCTTTCTTATCCTAACCTCTCACCCTAGAGTCAAATTTCTCAAACCCTCTTGATCTCTGTCAAATCTGCATGTTCTTTGTCTCTTACAAACCTTATTATCTCTTCAAGGTGAAAAACTTTCAAAACTAATGGAGACACTATACAGTGACCCATTCTCTATATCATTGTGTGCACTAGGTGGTTAGAAAGGTCTTTAGGATTGAGACTCTATGGAGGGTACCTAAAACTCCACATAACTTGCAACTTTAAGATCAATGAGCCCATACTGTTTAAGCTTTATTCGTTTTACATTTCCCTTGATAACGTTGACATGCATAAGGTAATAAATAATTATGAATCCTATGACTATCTTATGACTTTTCCTCAGACTTGTCTACATCACTACAAACCTCTATGACAATGGTGAGAGAGTGCAGTGTAAGACTTTATGAATATTGTAGACCCTTGTGAGTGAGTAGACCTTCAATTTTCTCTTCTCAAACCTCTTTAGACTATTAGACTTCTATGATCCTTCTTATCAGGCCTCTACTCACCGTGAAAGCTTCCTCTTATTGTAATTTCATAAGATCATACTCTATCATTTTACCTAAACCACTGCAACAAGGTATACCATCATTTGAACAATTGATTGGGAGTACTATGAGCAAGAGCAAACCTTACTCTATAGTGTAGAATATTTTAACACTGTATGCTACTTACCTCACTATCTACTATCACTGTCTTCTAACTGTCACTAATCATCTTCTCTGTATCTTCAAGTTTTCTCATTAGGATCTCCAACCATTGACTATGGGGTCTTTGTGATCATTTGAGTGTGCAATGTAAGTCTTTGCATGTTCATACAAAGGTTTAGACTAAATTCCTTATGAGGGGATAATCCCTTTAAACTTGTATCTCATTGTCACACTACCTTGACATTACCACTTATACTTAAAATAATCTTTGGCATATTTATTGTAGTAGATAGGTCCTAGAGATTCTCTGTAGTAGATCTTCCCTTCCTTGTGAGCACTACTTTCTCACTACTTAGTCACTTTATGTCCCTTAACACTGTCAACAGTCCCTATAGTGCTATATCTCCATTTGACACACATTCAGAGAGGGTGAATTCTTTTGACATTGGATTAAAGTTTTGACATTATCTCAGACCTTTGTAACTAAAATATACATCAATTGAATCATCACAACTATTAAAACAAGCCACAAAACATTACATAAATTTTGGTAACCTAATGACAGTCCTCCTTTGTTGATCTCTAAAGGCATGATCTAGGTCTATTCTCACTGCAAGTTCACATATATGTCTTTGACTCTTTATACATGTAGGCTTAGACCTATTGAGGGATCTACAATCCAGAGATGGAGCAAAACCTGAGACCATTTTTACCATCCCTCTACAATGCACATGTATCATCAATACCCCTAATGACCACACCAAACTATGATGAAGACTAAAAAGAAGGAATACAAACCCAGCTAAGGACTCAGACCTTTAAGCTCTCTTGTATATCACTTGGCACTATTTGGACTTGTCACACTATCTAATTTTCCTCTTGCATGATCTCTATCTCTACAAGCTATAAGTCCCTGTTAATTTTTGAATCTCTGCTCAAAACTTCTTGAAACCTCAGTCTAGTATGTCCTATACACTATTCCATGAGTTTAGAAGATTCTTATGATCACTACCACAAGATTTTAGAGCTTCAACAGACCTATAAGGAATTCACAAACTGATACAACTTATGACCTCCTGCTCTAATCTCATGTTTTTCTTCTAGAGAGCTTTGAGATGGTTACAGTCTCTCACAAATCCTTAGACTCACACCTATTCCTTTTACTGTCTAAACTATAAAATTATCCCCTAAGGAATGTATTGGCATGCATGAAGTTTCCAAAATCTTCTTAATACTCCTACATCTGCAAGTCCTTTTAGAACTCTTTGCATTAGACACCGTGAAACAATGTTTGCTTTATTTCTACCTAACTGAATAGGGTTTCATGACTCTCAAAGGCCTTTTCCAGCCTCTATCTCTACAGACCTCTATATTCTTTTCATTTCAGATCTTTGCTTCTTGTCACTATCTTAGTCTATGTCAACAACTATATCTCCTTTACAAGCAGGACTTCAAAACAAGAAGTGAAACATGGTCAAGACTGTAGACCTCATTTAGAGACCACAAATCTTTCTCTCAAACCCTTTGTAAGACTCTGTCTACTATGCAGATCTCTGTCATTAATGACTTTGATCCAAAAGTCTTGATACTTGAATGGTCTTTCAAAGAGTGAAATCACCTCCACCATGAATGATACCTGCAAATAACTCAAGAAAATCCCTAAAGGAGGCATGAAACTCTAAAGAAGAAGCCCCAACACAAAGGAAAGCTATCCCTAAACTTGACCAACGACATAACTTGAGGACTTTGAGGTTAGATCTCATACAACCATGACTCCAACTTTGCTTTTCCTTTGAAAAGTGTTCCCTCCATGATGTGTATGGAATTTTTGGAGTATTTAAGGTTTTAAAACATATGAATCCTTATACACTTGACCCTTTTAGCTTCTAAAAGGTGTTATTTTTGTATGATAAAGGGTTTTTTTGACATATAAGAGGATTACAAACCATGGTTCAGCTTTTCAAAACATTAACAAACTCTAATGTCAAAGGAAAATGACCAAAAGAGTGACTTACAATGTAAAAATATTACCTTGTGAACAAGGCTTAAAACTTCAAAACTAGGACTCGAAACCTCAGAACACTCCTAAGACTCCCATGCTAACTATTTAGACCAAATAGGCACAAATAATTAACAATACCATTTAACATAGAATGGAACCCACTATTATATGTAGGGGATGTCTAGATCAAAGATCTGGCATCCTTCATCCAAAATGAACAAAATAGGGGTCTTTAGATGCAATGATATAATGAGTGGGAAAACTCAATTCCTCTAAGAATTAGGGCTTAAGAAAAATATCCTAACCAGTTAGTAGTGGATTGGATCACATTAATAGAAAAACCTAGGGTAGAAGAAAGGATCTTGGAAAAAAGAATAGTAGATTATACAATGTTTAAGACATTCTCCACTTAGACTGGTAAAGAGGCATTATAATTTTCAAAGGTCAGATGGAATGAATTTAACAATGGAATTAAGGAAAAAGGAACACCACTCTGTATACAACTACCTGGAAAAAATAAATGGAGAACATAGTTATATTAGATTAGTTGGTAGACATGGGATTACTTGGCTACCTCTTGTATTTCAACCTCCCCTTCTTTAGTTTCCAATACCACATTGGTAGGGACAAAAACCTATTAGATAGAAAAGTGAGACTTAGCCTAAAAGGTTAAACTAGATTGAACCCTCTTCCATTAACATTGAGACACAAACCAAGATTGGATTCTACCTGTGAAGGAGAGCCAAACTATAGGGGTTTTGTTGCTTTGTTGTATAGAGGAGTGTCAACCAAATCTAACCAGCCAAGCTATGGCAAAGTAGGAAACCCTAGTTAAGTAAGATCTGTGAATATACGACTGTCAAAAATAGATACAGAGAATCTAACACCACAACAAGGATCAGAGGATAGAGGAGACCCTGGATTTGAGTTCAAGACCAGAGAGGTACTAGGGTGCTAGGCACCCTAGACCTAATTTAGGGTTTTGCAGAATCTCAAGGTTCTAGTGTCTCCACCTTCCAATATTCCTATTTCCTATCACTTGATATCTTTAGATTCTTCTAGATGCGACCTGCACACAAACAAGAAGGGAAAAGGGTTGGTGCTATTTAGGAGCCTGCCTAAGTCAAGTTCCATGAATGGTGTTTTCATCTCCACAATAGAAATGATGAGATATCAAAGAGTGCGTGCCCTTGGAGGGCAAAGGCAAATCTGAAGTAGAATTGAATGCTGTAATAAAGCATAAAGGAGAGGAGTCACAATGAGCATGGAAACCCTAGATTTCTTGATGTGGCATCACAACTTGACTCAAGAAGTTAGTGTAGCCCAAAGAAGTAGAGAGATCTTCACAAGACTTGCAAGAAGTTAGTTCAACAACAATAATCCACCATAGAGAGCTTTAGAGAAGAATAGAGAGCATGAGAGAGAGAACAAAAGTGCAAGTGTGCCTAGATTTCTTAAATGTTCAAATTAATAAACTAACTTGCTTATATATGCATTCCTATTGATTTTCGGGGAATTAAACCAAATGGGGCTGACATGAGGAAGAATTAGAGATGTCCTAAGCTAAAATACCATTAAATTAGGTCTGGGCTAAATGAGGGACTAGGGCACTCGACGCCCTTGTCCTTTAGCCCCAAAAACTCTAGGATAAGTCACTTTAAGTGTGTTTAGGTTGGCCCTATAGTTATCTTTTGGGTTTTGTGCATTGAGATTAAGAATTAATTGTTTATTGCTTCAATGGGTGTTAAAATAGGTCTTGATTAACAAGGGTAAACATTTTACTCCATAACATTTAGCCCCCACTTTAGCATGGGTATGAGCTTACAATTGAATTAAACTAAAGTAAGTAGAAGACAAATTTCACTAACAACAAACATAGAAGTCATAGAATGTCACAAAAATTGAATGGTGATCAAGCCCCCAAGTTTAGGATTCTAGGAGTCTATGATGAATTGCATATACGTAAGACACAAGGCATAATTTATATATACATGATGTTACACATATGGTTCCTAGGGTTGTCATTGATGTCAACTCTATCACGACGGTGTGATGGTTTTGTACAGAGAAGATACAGTTCATGGTTAGATGTCATGCCCTGATCAGTGCAGAGTTGAGTATGAAGTAATATTAATATGGTAATTAGAAGCACTAAGATGATCAAATGTGTTTCTAATGTTGAGAAGAAGTTATTGATTGCCTGATCCAAGTTTCATGATGATTGGATTACTGGAAGAACATTTTGCTATTGAAAATCTAAAGATAGTATTGTTTCTGTGAAGGAATTCTGTGTAGGGAAATGGAATGCTCTGCATTCCTCCACACTTGTAGATATGGCTATGCAGTTCTGGAACTATGTTCAGGGAGTAGTGAAGGTGATAATTCCAAAGTTTCAAATCATTTGTCCTTTTTCTGTGAGACTTATGCATGATAGAGTACACGCATGTGTTCTGGCAGAGTGAGCTAGTGTTGAAGGCTGTTGAAATGCTCCACATTCCTCCAGAAATGAATGTTTGGATTTATGGTTTTGTGGACATGTTAATGGATGTGCATTACATGCTTCCTTGAAGTTTCAAGGTTCTTGGTGGTCCACAAGCTCAGTTTCTCAATGATAGTATGTTGCAGTGTGTTCTGGATGACAGGTTGTTCTCAGGAGTTCATGATTGAAGATGTGCAACACAAAATCTTTGATGTGCAGAGGTAAAGGAGTGTTTTTAGATGTATGAGTCTTGTAGACTCATTTGGAAAAGTTTCGTAAAGATCTTTCTTGTTTCCAGTACTGCACAAGGTTTTCAAGTAGTTGTGGCCGTTATGCTTCAAGTTTCATGTGTTTTTGCTTAAGGCTGTCCTATTTTCAAATGAACAGAGTGTGTCGATGTAAGTCCTTGTTCCTTGATGCTGTGAAGGATGTTTTGGACCTAACTAAGCAAGTGTTGATGTCTGCAAAGTATGGGTCTTCTGTTGGTGTAGCGTGTAGTCTTATTTAGGACATGTTCTCTACACGTTTCATGTTGTGTGTTGTCTGGCTGACTTGTAAATGTATTTTTCATGTTGTATCTAGATGAAAAGAAATGTAATCAATGTAATATCATGTATAAATTGTAAATCAAAGTGAGTTAGGAGAAGTGTGATTGCAAAGTGATTGATAAGGTTCACAAGTAAGATAAGGAGCATAATAAATACATTATGATGTGTGACTGAAGGAGAAAGAGAAAAAGTTGTAGATGTTGTCCTGATTCATATTGAAGACATATTTGTGACAGTGATCAAGTATATAGTGTGCCTAGCTGATTTGATCATCAGAAGAAATTGTGAAGAGGTAGAATTGCAATCATCAAAGGTGTGAGTTTCAATGTCAGTTTTCAGACAGTAGAAGGACTGTCATACTGTAATCTTTTGTAACCGTGTTCTCAATTCAGGTAGTAGTAGCTTCCTTGGGAGTGACCCTAAAACAAAGTCTTTAGGGAGTAGTAGCTTCCTTGGGAGTGACCCTATATCAAAGTTTATAGGGAGTAGTATCTTCCTTGGGTTGTAGCCCTAAAACAAAGTTATTATTTTTGAGCTTCATATATTGTGAGTTAATCCTCACCGTGGTTTTCCCCTTCTTGGGTTTTCCATGTATATCTAGTGTTATGTGTTGATGTGCATTGTGTTAATCTTTCATTCTTATGTTAATGCTGTGATGCTTAAGTTTTAATTTGCTCCAGATGAATTAAAGTTGTGAAATTTGAAGATTGTTTAGATACTGATTCACCCCCCCTCTCAATATCTTGGTGTGTTCAACACATGAAGCACTTAGAAAAAATGAGACAAGACAAGACATACACAAGGCATACACATGAGAAATCACAATGTATAAATGCAATACACAAAGTATAGACGCTTGACATGAAGCATACAAATAAGGCATAAAGTATACATAGAATACCCATGAAACACACATGGAATACATGCAAAGCATTTAAGGAGAATACATAGATAGAACATGTGAAGCACAAACAAGGTGAAGAATACATAGAGAATAATAATATATGAGGAGAATACATGCATCATACACCAATCACAATAACCACATAATGGAAGACCTTGAGTCAGCATGACGAAAGAGACCTCAATCTATAAGGTTGTCTCAATCACGGTGATTGTTTCCTTTCTAACTAACCTTTGTATCCTCTTGTTAGTTAGAAATGAGAAGAACAAGAGGATACAAACACATCAAAGACATACTCCACATCAAGAAAAATGGTTTTTCTACTCAAGGGAACACACAACTCACCTCCTACAAGAGGATTTATGTGAAGCCTTGCAGATTAAGAAGGCGTTGCAATCATACCCAAAGGTACTCTAGCCAAACTCAAGTTGGTGGTTCCAACCCTTCTCCCAAACATGCAAGAAGTTTCAACTTAGGAGAACAAGATAGACTCAAGATCTTGCTTCCAAGCTTGTCACAATCCTTTCCAAGAGAGTGTAGCGACAAATATAATCAACAGGTGTTTTGATAGAAAGATGAGAGTAAGGCTCATAGGATGATATATGCCCCCATCTTAAAGTGATTGCTAACTCCATCAGGGAGCAATTGCCTTTAAGGTAGAATAAGGAAGAAATATAAAATAGGCATGAGAGCTTTCTAAAAGAACATTCCCAAATGATATGTGTTCTTAAAAGCTACATCACCACAAGGGGTTGCCCCCAAAATGAACAAACCAAGATGATGCTTGCAGACATGATACACAATGGCTTATGTAGTCATGGTATGACACCGAGCATTGCAACAAAGTGCCACATAAATATGAAGACAATGGAAGAAATATCACATGAAAGCAACAATTGATTCATGAAATGATGCTAAATCATCCAAAAAATAATGAAATTGTACATCATGACATATAGAAGAATGAAGATACATATAGAGGAATGACACAACACATTCTTTCTCCTTGTACCCTTGTGCTAACAAGGGTGCCAAGGAAGAACTAATGATCAACAAAATATCACAATACGGGGATAACATTATGCACAAGCATAACCCAAATGAGAAGGAGGGACCACACTTGCGAGTCAGCCTATAACAAATCATCCTCCCCCAACTTGATTATTATAAAATGGATGGAGTACAAGCTGCTCTAGGGACTACATAACACATGGTGATAAGTGCTAGAGCCATACCATGTTCAAAGTTGTTGAATTTTGTCACCTAAGACTCGACATTCCTTAGTGGAATGGCCAGGTGCTTGATGATATGCATGATAATGAGGTGTGGAATGATTATTGTGTTGGATCATTTTGTGTGTTGGAGGAGGAAGAGTGATTAAGCAGTCTTTGAGTAGACTTGACAACATACACTCTTGTTGAGATAGAAGAGAAGATATAGGTGGAGTAGGAATCAATCCTTTTTGTTGTGAACATGGTGGAGAGAATGTAGGAGAAGATCAAAAACCTAAACCTACTTTAGACAAGTGTAGTGTTGGTTCGATAGTTTCCTTAATTCCTTGTTCTTTGCGTCCTAACCAATGTCCATTGTATCCTAGTTTAGAAAGGATTTTGAATCCACGTCCATAACACATCTCCAAGTCCGAAGGAAGAGGAGAGGTCATATGACTATCTTTGTTTAAATGAGAACTATCATCATGTGTTGAAGAAGATGGAACTAAGGATCATTCTTCTTATCATGGTCAGGTGTCATGTCCCTATACTAGTGATTTATAATTGAATTGTTCATTGTAAATGGAATATGTTTATTTAAACAATAAATTAGCCTTATATAAATTAATATAATTAAAATATGAGATATAATATATTTATTTATATTATATTATTAAATATAAGTAATAAATATTATTATTCATATAAATATTATTATAATATATATTATATAAATATAAATATTAATAATCTCAATATTATCATAATATTTATTAAAATATTGATATAAATATAAATAAATATTATTATAAGATTATAAATGTATATAAATAAATATATTTATATATATTATAACATAAGACTTTTGGCAGTGACTATTAATATACAAATACAACATAAAAATAAATATTACATATTATTTATTAAATTTTATTAATGGAAGAAGCAATGCATATAAATAAGACTTAGTAAGGAAGAATAATATTAAAGTGTAGTAAAACAAAGATGCAAGGATTAGTAAAACACTAAGGTTGCAACATACACTTAGGATTATTTGAATGTAATACAAGTTATGAAAGTTACGATCAGCATAGAACAAATGGTCTTTGCATAAGAGGTGATTATGTAGCATCAAAAGAAGTGTATACTATTTAAAGACAACGATGGATATACTAATGGGCAACGATTATGTTTAAAGAGAATATGAGTAATAAAGGGATGCTTCTCTCCATAAGATTGCCTCCCTTTCCAAGAGGCAAGAGAGGGTATAAAAAGAGAATCCATTGATGAAGGATAAAGGGGAATGGAATACAGTTCAGTAAATAAAATTAGGAGATTTATAATAGTAAAGGACTGCATCAAGATAATAGCAGCAACATCAGATCTAAGATCAAATAAGGATCAGCAAAGACATTGTATATTAGCAGCATCCATAAGAGCAGGCATATATATATATATATATATATATCAGCTCCAAGGATCACATATATAAGGTATGATCTATATCTCATGTCCATTAATTTGATAAGAACAGTAAATGGTTGCAAAGATATAATTAAAATCATGATAAATAAAATAAATATAAATGATAACTGTTACATATGGAATAAGTGTTGGCAAGAGACACTGTGTGGCTTCATAAGTGTTGTCATTGATGGCAAAAAAGTCTATCCCACACATCCACAGTACATAGTATGCCTATACCGAAAGTCAGATTGAAGACTGTTTTGGTCTAGTGAACAAGAACAGAGTATGTAACAAGGTCTGACAATTAGGTCCGGATCTCTCAGATGGTGTAACTTAGTAAGTTGCAATCTTGGACAAGTCAAGAGGGGTATCATGACTACTATATTCCAGAGATTTAGCCTCTGGTGATAAAGTATGGAAAAGATATGAGCATCTAAGTGTTGGGTTCCAATCAGACAGAGCAGACAGGAAGAACTGACCAGTAGAGTATCAGACTTCAATCCAGACGAGTAAAAGGTGTTGATCAAGCAATTTGTGGGATTATACATTGTTGGCCAACATTATTAATGACTTCTATGCCTATGTTTTTGATACACATCACAAATCAAGCATGGATTCAACCGACATATCAGTAACTTGCAAATATCTTGAGTGTTCTTGTTGCCGACTAGAAAGTTGATGAGAATCCTTGATGCGGATATATATACTAGATGGATTCTAGTATGTAAGTGTGGTGGTGAAAGTAGGAAGTAATAAGGTGTGAAGTAAAGCAGGGATAAGTGTGAGAACATCAATTCAAGTCCAGTATGTAACTAATCAACAACATTGAACAAAGGAAGAATGAAGTGCATCAGATCAGTATATTGTGCCTAACCAAAACTGAACTCTTGCATTTGTAGATGCTTCTCATCAGTTCAAACACTTGATTATCTTCTGTAAGTTCTGTAGACAGCGAGTCTCTTGTAGGCAGTGTGCCTCTTGTGAGCAGTATGCTCGGGCAGTGAGTCCTAATTGGCAAGTGCCATTTTGTACTCCTTTATTCTTTTAATAGAGAGTACAATCTTGGGTTAGTCACCCCGTGGTTTTTCCCTTAACAGGGTTTCCACGTAAAAATCCTTGTGTTATGTGTGTTGATTCTATTTCTGCTCTTATGATTACATATGCTTTCATGTATTGATACAACACTGAATATTAAGATAACAAAAGAAAAGAAAGTTAAGGAAATTTTGAGATAACTGATTCACCCCCCCTCTCAGTTATCTACCTTGTTTCCAACAATTGGTTTCAGAGCCAGGTTCCTCTGAACAAAGCCTAATAGCTTGAGGAAGATATGGGAATCTCAATGGATGCATATGGTATGAAGGAATAACTTTATTCTACCCTAGATGATCTTGAACAATCCCACTCTGATGTCAATAATTTGAGAGAAAGACTCAAACAAGATGATGAATTCATAAATGAGCTAAAAGAAAAAGTTAGTATTTCTGTGAAAAAGAGAAAGGAACTACTTCAAAAATTAGCCAATCAGAGTGACGTCAATGATACTAATGAAGATCTGAATGAGAAAAATAAGTTATGTGAGAAGCTATCAAAAGAAGTCATTATGGTAAGGCATGAAATCGAATCAAGGGTTATGAGATTCACCCAAGAAATTGAAGAAAAAAGAAAGATTGAACATAATCTAAAACAATCCCTCAAGGAGAAAATAGAGGATTGCCACAAAATGGATAGAATAATCAGGCATCTTGAATCTGATCTTGAAGAGGCTAGAGATAATGAAGAACAACTTGAGAATAAGATATGCACTCTTAAACAAGACCTTCAAACAACAAATGAATACAAAGAGAAATTCAAAATAAGCTCAACCCAACTTGAAGTTCTTCTTGAAAGCCAAAAGAGGGTAGATGATAAGCGTGGCTTGGGATATGAGAAAGGTGAAAGCTTCGGATCTGGTCAGAAGAACTTTGGATCAGGAAATCAAAGAAACAGGCCTAGAAGACCTCCGGTAAGGCAACCAAATGCTCAAAGATATCCATCCTTCAATGGATATTGCTTCAATTGCAATAATTTTAGACATAAACCAACTCAGTGCAGGAGGAGAATGAATCAGAATAATCCATCCTTCTCCGGACAATGTTTTAATTGCAAAAGGTATGTCCACAAATCTCATGAATGCAGAAATATGCAAATAAACAATTCATTCAAAAGTAGATGCTTTGCATGCAATAGAATGGGTATATGGCTAATCAATGTAGATCAAGAGGATATCAATCAAATAAGCAAAGAAATGTTACATGTTACAATTGCAATAGATCCGGTCATATTGTCAAATTCTGCAGAAGCAGAAATCAGGATAGAAAAGGTTCGATGGAACATGACCAGAAACAAGATAAGGGAAAAGGTAAAGTGAATGTGGATGAAGTTCCAAAGGAGATGAGAAATATTTGGGTAAAGAAGAGTACAGAAAGTATTGGGGATGTGATGTAGAGGCAATGAGATAGCTGGAGGATAGCAAACTAGACAAGGTTCTACCCAAAAGCCCAAAATCAAAGTTCTTTATACAAAAGTGGGAACAACAGTAAGAAACTTAGGAATCATCATGGAAAGGTTGATTTAGGATGTTGGGGGACCCATTCCATGCATTGGTTAAGGCAGACCACACTCAGCAGACCACACTCAGGACTAACACTTCCTTCACAAACCCAAGAAATGGCTTGTAGCCCTACAAAAGAAGAACAATCCTAACAAATTTTGGTATAGGCCTTCAAATGCAAATCTTAGACAATTAAAAGATACCCATTAGGACTCTCTATCACATGTCCCAAACTTGGCATGGGTTGTTTTGGATGAAATATCCCAACCTATAACTCCTCTCAATGGCCTTGAGCCCCAATTAGGCCAAAAGTACAAAGAGACTACCCTAAAAATCATGTATAGAACTCCACCAAGGGTTTGAACATTTAGAATACATTCCAAAACAAGGGATTTTGTGGGTTTTACCCTTCTACAATCTGCTGTTCCAAGAAATGCTTCTATGGTTACTCCAATAGGCTTAATACATGGGCATATTAAGCCTTTTCTAACAAAACTTGCACACACCAATTCTCTCACTCTTGAAACACTCAAAGCACTTAACATATGAGTAAATACATCCATCCCACTAGTCTTATGGTCTTAAAAGATAGTGGGATGGTTATTATTCCATCGTTGGAGCAAAACCCTTATTTAGGTTTTTATGAGACTATTTTTAAACAAAACCTTATAACTCCCTACAATGCTACTTCCAAGACACCAAACTACATTCAAATGCAAGGTAATTCAATATAGTATCCAATCAAAACATGGGAAGATGTGAACAAGTCTGTACCTTTACTGTGTACGGCCTGTAGTGGCATTTTTTTCCAGGAAAATAGAGTTTCAATAAAATAGTCCACTAGCAAATGCTTACAACTTGCCTCCAGTCCAATCTCATAGCCTCAAAACATATTTGATCGGAAGTTGATTCACCACACTTCACTTCCCAATAGTCTAGGAGACATGACAATTCCTTACAACAGAGTAGTACGGACTGTTCCTATAGCAAATACAGAAAACAAGGCAAAACAACAGAGAATTGGTGTTTGATTGCTTTGGAACTTCTTGCATACATCCAATCATCATGTTCAAGGTGTTTTTAAACTTGTTCACACCTTGACTAACTCCTTTAAGGTAGTTTTTTTTGATGGGAAGGTTTACAACCACTCTTCACCATCGAACTTCCTTTGGTAGTTTGAAAACTACAACTACTTACGTGTTTTGTCCTTACATGTTTAGGCTTAACAAGTGCCTTCAAATAGTTTACAATGAAATTAGGCCTTTAACAAGGCATTAGACCCTTTGACATCATTTTAGACTTCTTGACATGCCTTAACAAGGCTTACAATCATGAATATTGTCTCTACATGCCTTAAGAAGGCTTTACACGTGACTGCCTTAGCAATATGAGGATAGATATTTGGACATAGTCCTTATTCCTTATTACAATAATGAATGGTTTTCTAGGACCTTATTGAACAAAACAAGATAAACATCAAAGCAAGAAAACTCAAGACCTTAGTCTTCTTGGTGCTCCTGCACCATACTCCTTGGGTGGAAAGAGAACTCAAGTCTCTTGAGGAAGTAGAGCAGCAATTGTGACACCATGCTTCAAGATGTCTTCTTCATTCATCCAAGTGGCATCTTCAATGGGTAAGCCACTCCATTTGACAAGAAACTATTTGTATGTCTTCTTTCTAGTCTTCTTCAAGACCTTGGTGTCAAGAATGTATTCCAACTTCAATGGTTGATTAGGTGGAAGACCCTTAACCCAATCTTCATCTCCTACTGCTGTCATGTTTGCCTCTGAATCTGCATTAGGATCACCTTTGAAAGGGAACAAATATGAAACATTGAAGATAGGAGATATGGCCAAGCCTTGAGTAAGTTCAATCTCATAGGCATTGGGCCCAAACTTGTGCACAATCTGGCATGGTCCTATCTTCTTCATGAGGAGTTTGGTTGGCGGCCCCTTAGGAAGTCTTTCCTTCTTCAAATGTGCCATGACCAAATCCCCAACCTTGTATTGTATATCTCTCCTTCTCTCATTGGATTTCTCCTTGTACTTGTCATTGTTCTTTTGAAGAGTTTCTTTGACATTATCATGGATGTCCTGTTGGTACCCATTTTGGCCTAGAGGTTGAGCTTGCATGTTGGAGGTTTTCTTCATTTAAACCCTATGTTTTCTTGCCCATCGGCATGACCCCTCAGGCTTCTGGGCAATCAGGTTGGTGGTAGTGATGTGCCATCGGTGTGATTTATGCTATCGGCAAAGGGTTTCTGAGTTGGGTTGATATGGATGGTCTGGCCGACGGGAGCATTGTGGCTTTGTGCATCAGCTGGACTGTATGTTTGGTTTCGCCGATGAAGTATTCATCGCCAAGACTTTAGCTATCGGAGTGAGCGGGCAAGTGTTGGCCCGACAGTTGGGGTCTCGCCGATGGGGGGTGTGTTTTATTTGTTGGCGTCGGCGTGACATTCTTCATTGGCAGGGAGACTTTTAGGTTGGCCGATGGTGTTGGTCACACCGACGAAGGGGTGTTCTGAAGGCTATCGGGTGAACCATTTATGGTCTCGCCGATGGTGTCATCGGCGTAGTGATCATCATCGGCAGAGGTATTTCGTGTTGCTCCGACGGTATTAGTCTGGGCGATGGCGAAGGTTTGCATCGGTGAGACTAGTGAGGTCGGTAGGAGATCTGAGGGGTTGGCCGATGGTTTGTGTCACGGTGATGGGTTTTGACGAAGGCATGTGTGTCGAGCGTGGCAAAAGCGCTCGACACCCATTAAGTGTGCGGCCCCATTTTTAAACTATTGAAGGAGTCTCCTCACCGTGAATGTGGGATTATTCCCTTGTATATTTTGAACCCGCGGTTGAACGTGTTTTGGCGGGAGGTCTTTTTTTTTTGTTTGCAGCGACAGTCTCCAAGTGAAGTGCGGGTGGTTGAGACCCTTAATGGCGACTGTGCTAGGGTATGGGCGAGTTGTTGCATAGTCAGGTACCAGATTTTTGACATGAAGACCCCCAGATAATGGCGCATGGCTCGAGGTTCCCCTTTGTCTGCTGCATTAATGTTTTCTGAGTGCCATTCCTTCTGAGGACTGTATCTGGCGGATATTTTGTAATAGCCATGTAATTAATTGCTGTAGTACACTTTCTGGCTGTTATAAGCAGGAAGTGTTACTCATTTTGAGGTTGTTGAAAGTTGAAGATTTTTGGCTCTGTAATTCAAAACAAGCTGATCTGGTTGCTCTATACAGCTAAACCTGTGAGTCTATGTATCTCTTGTTGTATGTTTTGGCATGAACCCACTGATTTCATGATTAATCTTATATGAGAAATGCTATCTTAGCGTGTGTTTTGTTAATTCTGTCTCCAGTATTGCATGTATTCTTCTTCTGAATCTGGATATTTGGGTAATATTTGAGACTCTAGAACATAGAATTCCTATGTTGAATGTCTGATCTTTTAACTTCTGCTCAAGGGGTAGATTAAACTGTTTTCAGGTTGAACATTGGGAAGGGTATACTGCAGTAGGGATGCCATAAGTAGAGATAACTTAACACTCTGTATTGGGAGATATCTGTAAGGCAGGTATCACATATATCCCCCTGAAATCTAGTTTTAGCTGTTCTTGCTGATCATTCACAGGTGTATGTCTACTGACTCCAGGCCCTGGATAGGCACCAATCTTGCTTTGTGTTTGTGTTATAACCATGTCCAGCTTTGCATCCAAACTTAAAATCAAAATATAAATCTAAAACAACCATTAGGACATTAGAATTAGTTTTAGGATCCTCAGTCCTCTGTCTACAACTGCAAATAGGCCCAAAGCTAGCCCCTTTGCTCTTATCTTTCAGTTTTGGTCTACTTACAGGAGGACTTATCTGCTTTCTGTCAGCATCCCAGCCTTGTATGCATATCCTCTTGGATGTTGAGTAGGGAATACCCCCCTAGGTCTTGCAGAGCCTGAAGAAGAAGAGGAGATAAAATACAGAGTCTATTTCCTACACTGTTGGCCCCTGGCCCAGAGATCCTGTTGATCACTGATGGCTACCTTGTAGGGAAATCTGGGAATAAGCATCCAGTCTGGGAAAAAACCAACATGTCCTTCATGGCCAATGCAAAGTCTTCACCTTGAGCACTTTTCCTTTCCAATCGATCGAGATCTCTTAGCTCAAGAATACCTCTTGGATGAATGCCATAAACAATCTCAAATGGACTCCTTCCTGTGCTCCTATTGGTGAAATCATTATAGGAAAACTCTACTTGAGGGATGATCATATCCCATGCCTGTCTATGTTGTTTGGTAAGACACCTGAGAAGATTTCCCAAGGACCTATTCAACATCTCAATTTGGCCATCAGTCTGAGGGTGATAGGATGAAGTAAAGGACAATTGAGTGCCCAACTTCTTCCACAAAGTGCGCCAAAAATGGCCTAAAAACTTTGGATCCCTATCAGTTACAATGTTAAGAGGCAAACCATGGATTCTAGCAATTTCTTTGAAGAACAAACCAGCAATGTGAGAGCATCATTAGTGCATTTACATGGCAAGAAATGAGCCATCTTACTGAATCTATCCACCACAACAAATATACTATCAAAGCCTCTTTGAGTCCTAGGAAGACCCAATACAAAATTCATACTAATACTTTCCCATGGCCTATTAGGAATAGGAAGTGGTTGATATAGACCAGCATTAGATGAAGTACCCTTTGCCATTTGACAAATACTACAACATTCAACAAATTTTCTGATATTTGATTGCATTTTAGGCCAAAAATAGAACCTCTTCACCTGATCCAATGTTTTATCCAACCCAAAGTGACCTCCAAGTCCACCACAATGTTTTTTCTTTATGATGTTCTCCCTCATGGAACACCTAGGAACACATATTTGGCTGCCGTTGAACAACAACCCCTGCTGCAACAAAAACTCAGAAAAATCAGAATGATAAGAGTCTAAAAATTGTGAACAAACTTCATATACCTCCTTGAAATATTCATCATCTTGATACATATGTTTGAGAGCATCAACCCCTACACTTTGTGTTGGGTGAATATTTTGTCGTCAACTCACTGACGACAAAATGGTTATATCAACCACAGTATGATGAGATAAATCTCTCCTCTCAGCAAGGGGAGTTTCCCTTTTAACTATTACAAACTTATTTACACTAAATACTAGCTTTGGGGTGTGTTACATTCATCCTTTTCTCTTCTTTCAGAAAAGATGTTTACAATGTTTCACAGTAATATTCAATAAAACAATAATCAACAATATTCTTGTAAGTTGAAGCACAAAGTCATTCAACTTACTTCACAAAAAGATTCACGAATCAAGTGAATAATCTCAAGTACAAAGTCTTCAAATTATCCCCAGAAAGATTTTAAAAGTAACTGTATCACCAGTTGGAGCACAAAGTCTGTCAACTAACACCACCACTGATTCATGCGAATGTGATTGAAAATCATAGCACAAAGTCTACAAGTTCTCAACACGATTCATATACAAAGTGAACAACTACAAGATCAAAGTCTTTATAATCCTTCACCAAGAAACACTTTCAACACACATAGATTCAAGGAAAAAATATAACACAGTTTATATAACTTATCTTGAATGTCCTCCAATCATAATAACCAAGCACCACTTTATCCAATCAATCAACAAGAGAAATTAGCAAAAATGCCATATGTACATCCTCACTCATACAAATTCGATTCAACACAAAGTTTGATATCAAAACTCACCTTCTTTATTGATTAGAATTGATCATACAATTTGAACACAAAGTCTCAAAGTTGAGTCTCAATTTGGGCAGCACTTTGTTGCATAAGATTAAAGATAATATTTACAATAGAGGCCCTCTTTATTTATAGGGAGAGGCATTGAGAAAATTTAAGAAACCTATAACTACTTTGACGTATTCAACAAAAGAGTCCTATTTGACTTAGGATTTCCTTTGTCTCACATGTAATTACATTTTGGAAAAATACATGTGAATATGTCCAAAACAAAATACAAATTGCATATACAAAAATGAAAATAAACTAAGGCACGAAGAAGAATATCAGCTGCCACCATCATTCTTCTTCAGGGAATTATGGTACATATCCTTTACTGCTTCCATCTCATAAATGTCCAGTCCAAGTGTATTGTCTGAAACAACATGAGTTTCGACGATTGTATCTTTCACCATCTTTATTGCCTTCTTTATTTATAGGTCAGTCATTTGGAAAATCAGCACCTTTAGATGATGTGATGACCTCGGCAAATCCCAGAAGAAGCTGCAACAAAAAGTCATGATCTTGCAGTTAGGGGAAAAATGGCAATTTGGGAAACTGCATGTCGATGATCACGACTATGAGGATATGCTTGAAATGGCTAGAGTGCGAGTAGGTTGAAGAACGGAGGAAAGCGGGCGCGGAAAAGCAAAATTGAAAATATCCCAGAGTTAGGAAAATTTGAGAGAATGTTTGCATGGGCAGAAAAATTGCTGCCCTTGCATGTGAGGAATATTGTGCACGTGCATCGGCGGTAAAATTCACTGCTATTACATGTAATAAGGAAATTTGCAAGTTTGATGTTTAAGCGACAATTTTTGCCGATAATGCATATGATAGAAGTTGCACAGTTTTTGTGTAAGGGCGGCGGATTTCACTGCCAATACACCTCCATTTGGAAGTTTAGGAAAATACATAAGTGGTGAATATTGCCGACTTTGCATGTAAGGTATAAGAGTTGCAAGGTTGTGTAAGGGTGGCGGATTTCGTCACCCATACACCTTGTGTTCAGAAAACTCTTAAAAATGCGCAAGCGGAAAAAATGCCGACTTTGCACGTGCTTGCATATATGCGGAGATCAATGATTTCACGAGACAAAAACTTTGAAAACACTCACAAGATAATATCAGCCAAAGGGGGTTTAAACCAAAAAAAAGGGTTTTGACACAAAAAAGAAGCAAAATATGAAAAACTACGATTTTGCTTTAAAAAATAACAAACAAAAACACTTACCTGTTTAAACAGAGGAAACCCTAAGCTTGACGACGGCAAATTCAGTAGAATCTAAAATGATGCAATCAAATGGTGCGAGGAGAGTACAATGACTGACTAGGAAGTAAGAAAAGAAATGA
The DNA here is from genome assembly GCA_027924645.1 of Cunninghamia lanceolata. Lineage (NCBI taxonomy): Eukaryota > Viridiplantae > Streptophyta > Pinopsida > Cupressales > Cupressaceae > Cunninghamia > Cunninghamia lanceolata. Next base: position 24,841,200 of record BSBN01000703.1, read on the forward strand.
CAAAAGAAACAATGAAAAATACATATTTAAAAACTTGAAAACAAGCCATTAATACTTCGCACAAATAGCCATTAATGCCACTTGAAGTTCAAGATCTTGAAGATCTTGCTCAGGCGGTGATTTCAAACACTCCAACATTTGTGAAAAAGAAACATGCATTGGTGAGTCTTTCGACCGTCTCTGCAAGATAAAACATAAAGACATGCATGGGCAGTAGTTTCAACCACTCTCGCATGCTTTAAGACAAAAAATATGCATCAGTGGTTATAATTACCGACCTTGCAATTGAGAAAGAAACCAAGATACATGCATGAGCGGGGTTTTTAACTACCCCTGCATGTTGCCTATGAAAAACTTCTAACACCTTAAAAGGGTCAAATTTGATGATTTGACAAGCTTGAAGTCAGTCAAATTTCATGAATTTCAAGAAACCAACCTGGGGAAATGTTCCAAGAGATTCTCAGGTGTCAGAGGACTATGCACGAGGCCAAGAAGACTTGCCTCGAAATGCAAACTTAGAGTGTAGGCTATGAAATAGACAAGTTTCGTAGGGGTCATCCTACAAAATGAGTGCAACTGATTTTGAGGACAACACTTTGCAATTGAATTTCCTGAACCATCCACACCCTTCTACTCAATGCATCTGCCACTTTGTTAGCCTGCCCCTTCTTGTGTTTGGTTGAAAAAGTATAGGCTTGGAGTTGCTCAACCCATTTCATATTCCTATGATTGAGTTTCTCCTGTGAATTCAGAAAACTAAGTGCATGGTTGTCAGTATAAACAATAAATTCTTTGGGCAAAAGATAGTGCCTCCATTTTTTCAAAGCTTGTACCATTGCATACAATTCCAAGTCATAAGTAGAGTACTTTCTCTTAGCATCATTCAATTTTTCACTAAAGAAAGCAACAGACCTGCCTTCTTGACTTAGGACATCCCCTATAGCAAGGTTGCTAGCATCACATTCTACTACAAACAACTTATTAAAGTTGGGCAAAACAAGTATGGGTTGTTGTGCTACCTTTTGTTTCATAATTTCAAAAGAATCATTGGCTGCCTTTGTCCATAAAAACTTACATTTCTGCCCTCCTTTGATGGTATCCAAAATTGGTGCACAAATATGACTAAAACCCCTTATGAATTTCCTATAAAATGTTGCCAAACCATGAAAACTTTCCACATCACCTATTGTTTTTGGAGTTGGCCATGACAAAATGGCTTCTACGTTTTCTGGATCCATCTTCAAACTACCTTGTGAAATCACAAAACTAAGATAGGTGAGTTCTTCTTTCATGAATACAATCTTTTCCATGTTGATCATCAATTGTTCATCATGCAACTTTTTCAAAACCTGATCCAAATGTTACAAATGCTCTTCCTTAGTCCTGCTAAAAACAAGAATGTCATCCAAATATACCACAACAAATTTGCCAATGAAATCCTTCAACACTTCATTCATGAGACGCATAAAAGTACTTGGAGCATTAGATAGACCAAATGGCATCACCAACCACTCATAAAGACCCTCATTTGTTTTGAATGTCTTCCATTCATCCCCTTGTTTCACCCTAATTTGATGATACCCACTCTTAAGGTCAATCTTAGAAAAGTATCTAGCCCCTCCCAAATAGTCCATTAGGTCCTCAATCCTTGGCATAGGGAACCTAAATCTTATGGTAATCTTGTCAATGGCTCTAGAATCCGTACACAACCTCCATTTACCATCTTTTTTAGGGGCTAGGACTGTTGGGACAACACATGGGCTAAGGCTCTTTCTTACCAATCCCTTATCCAACAATTCTTGCACTTGCTTGGCAATCTCTTCATTTTGTGAGGGTGTCATCTTGTAGGTTGCTTTGTTTGGCAAAGTAGATCCTGATATGAAGTCAATTTGATGGCTTATATCCCTAATAGGTGGCAAATAATTAGGCATCTCTTCTACCATAATCCCCTTATACTTCTCTAGCAATTTCTGTACCTCATTAGGAACTTCTTCCTTACTAGGATCATGCAAACTAGGACTGTTTTTAGGCTTCAAAATCAAAGCATACCCTTGGGTTCCTTCCTCCTTAAGGGAATCTAGAAACTCCTTACCATTCACAATCATGACACTTGACCCAACATTCTTCTCTACATGTTCATCAGGCAATGGATCCATTCTATACTTTCTACCATTCTTAGTTATAATGAAAGAATTAGTTTTACCATCATGTTGTGATTGAACATCATATTGCCATGGGCATCCTAACAACAAATGACAAGCATCCATGGGAATTACATCACACAAAATCTTGTCTTTATATTCTCCTATTTCAAATTCAACCCATGATTGTTCATCTACCAAAACTTGTTGTCCCTTATTCAACCATGATACTTTATAAGGACTAACAGGAGGAAGTCTTTTCAATTTCAACTTGTCTACCATTTCAATGGAAACCAAATTTTCAGTTGAGCCTGAATCAACAATTACCTTGCAAATATTACCATAGGCCTTGCATGTTGTCCTGAACAATGTCTTCCTTTGAGGGGGTTCTTGTGTTTGACGCACCTTCAACATGGTTCTTCTCATCATCAAACTTTCTCCTTCATGGACCGAGGCTGTACTTCCAATGGGAGAGTTGACACTTTGGCAATCTTCCTCTTGGATCAATTGGTTCCTTCTCTCTCCTCCATGAGAGCTTGAGGCTTGCTTTTTAGGACACTTGAAGGCTAGATGTCCCACTTGGTTGCAATTGTAGCACCTTCCTGTGAAGACATTAGGACCTCTTCCTTGTCCACCAAATCTACCTCTTCCATTAGGCCTTCTTCCTCTAAAGCCTCCTCTAGAACTTGATTCTCCACTTTGCTCTTGGGAACTAGATTCCCCTTGACTTCTTTGGGACTGATTTCTACCCCCAAAACTGCCCCTACCTCTGAAATTTCTGCCACTTCTTCCTCTATTTTGCTGCTCACCTTTCCTCTTCAACTTCTCTTCAGCCCGTAATACCACTTAAAAACATTTCTCCATAGTTTCAGGGGTTATAAACTGATTTCATCTTGAATATTAAACCTCAAACCATTTAGATACCTTGCCACTTTAGCTTTTTCATCCTCCATGTACCCACAATGAAGAGTGTATTTGTGAAACTCCTTGGTGTAAGTAGCCACATCCAAATCTCTTTGCTTGAGATTTTGCATCCTCTTGTAGATCTGCACCTCATAGTTTGATGGAAGGAATTGGGACTTGATCCTCTCCAACATTCTGCTCCATGAAGAGATCATACTCTTCCCATTCTTTACCCTCTCTCCTTGGGTGTAATTCCACCATGTAAGGGCAACACCTTTGAGTTTAGTTTTTGCAAACTTCACCCTCTTATTTTTAGGAACTTCTTTGTATTCAAAGTAGTTGTTTAGAGCCTCAATCCACTCCATGACTTCATCAGCATTCATCTTCCCACTGAACATGGGAATCTCCATCCGAGCCTCTGAAGAATCCTTGCCAATTGCCTTGATGGCTTCAAGGAAATGCCTTTGATCAGCCAATACCTCTACTTCTTCTTGTTCTTCTTCTTCCTCCTTTTTTTCTTCTTCTTCATCTAAACCTTCATCTATCCTCTTCCCTATCCTCAATGCCTTCAACTCTGCTTGGAGTGCTTCCTTGACTCCACTTTTGATCTTCGCTTCCATCTCCTTGAACTTCTTGACCACTTCGGTGGTCATCCCCTTTGGAGGCATATTGCTAGACCCTACTTCACTCTCCTCTACTAAAATATACCAGGCCAACAATAGAACTTTTTATGGCTTTGATACCACTATGATGTAGAGGCAATGAGATAGTTGGAGGATAGCAAACTCGACAAGGTTCTACTACACCCAAAAGCCCAAAATCAAAGTTCTTTATACAAAAGTGGGAACAACAGAAAGAAACTTAGGGATCATCATGGAAAGGTTGATTTGGGATGTTGGGGGAACCATTCCATGCATTGGTTAAGGCAGACCACACTCAGGACTAACACTTCCTTCACAAACCCAAGAAATGGCCTGTAGCCCTACAAAAGAAGAATAGTCCTAATAACTTTTGGTATAGGCCTTCAAATGCAAATATTAGACAATTAAAAGATACCCATTAGGACTCCCTATCACATGTCCCAAACTTGGCATGGGTTGTTTTGGACGGAATACCCCAACCTATAACTCCTCTCAATGGCCTAGAGTCCCAATTAGGCCAAAATTACAAAGAGACTACCCTAAAACTCATGCACAGAACTCCACCAAGGGTTTGAACATTTAGAATACATGCCAAAACAAGGGATTTTGTGGGTTTTACCCTTCTACAATATGTTGTTCTAAGAAATGCCTCTATGGTTACTCCAATAGGCTTAATACATGGGCATATTAAGCCTTTATAACAAAGCTTGCACACACCAATTCTCTCACTCCTAAAAACACTCAAAGCACTTAACATACAAGTAAATACATCCATCCAACTAGTCTTATGGTCTTGAAAGACAGTGGGATGGTTATTCTTCCATCGTTGGAGCAAAACCCTTGTTTAGGTTTTTATGAGTCTGTTTTTAAACAAAACCTTATAACTCCCTACAATGCTACTTCCAAGACACCAAACTACATTCAAATGCAAGGTAATTCAATAGAGTATCCAATCAAAATATGGGGAGATGTGAACAATTCTGTACCTTTACTGTGTACGGCTTGTAGTGGCATTTGTTTCAAGGAAAACAGAGTTTCAATAAAATAGTCCACTAGCAAATGCTTACAACTTGCCTCCAGTCCAATGTCATAGCCTCAAAACATATTTGAATGGAAGTTGATTCACCACACTTCACTTCCCAATAGTCTAGGAGATATGACAATTCCTTACAATAGAGTAGTACAGACTGTTCCTACAACAAATACAGAAAACAAGGCAAAACAACAGAGAATCGGTGTTTGATTGCTTTGGAACTTCTTGCATACATCCAATCATCATGTTCAAGGTTTTTTTAAACTTGTTCACACCTTGACTAACTCCTTGAAGGTAGTTTGGTTCGATGGGAAGGTTTACAACCACTCTTCCTCATCGAACTTCCTTTGGTAGTTTGAAAACTACAACTACTTACATGTTTTGTCCTTACATGTTTAGGCTTAACAAGTGCCTTCAAACAGTTTACAATGCAGTTAGGCCTTGAACAAGGCATTAGACCCTTTGACATCATTTTAGACTTCTTGACATGCCTTAACAAGGCTTACAATCATGAATATTGTCTATACATGCCTTAAGAAGGCTTTACACATGTGACTGCCTCAGCAATATGAGGATAGATATTTAGACATAGTCCTTATTCCTTATTACAATAATGAATGGTCTTCTAGGACCTTATTAAACAAAACAAGATAAACATCAAAGGAAGAAAACTCAAGACCTTAGTCTTCTTGGTGCTCCTACACCAGGATGGATCCACACCGGAATCTGGTGTTGATATTCCTTCCAGAAACTAAAAAGGTGAGCTCTGGCTCAGGGGGAGTCATAGAGAAAAACAAATTCCCCCAGCCAGTCAACTAGTGCCTAAATTGAGCACATGGAGTAAATATCTAATGCTACGGATTAAAGGGTTCTTAGAAAAACATCTAAATAACCTTCAGTCAAAATATGAAAGATCCATATGGAGTTTTGTAAGATTTTAACCGCGCAAGTTAATCTGGTTCCAACAGCTATCCGGTAAAGTAGAATTTCACAGATAGATCTGGTATGATTCAAAATTGAAATGCTTTAATCTGCGGACCCATGGCATTATTGAAGAAAAGAAGATACGTTGTCAATTCTCAGTGACAATGATTCTAAGTTTGGCACAGTGATTCAAGAAGATATCTCTCAAAATAGGGCAACCAGAGAACTTAAGTTGTGCATTTATTACAAAAGGAAATTAGGGTTTGCGAAAGGATAAAAGGATTCTTTCACTCATTATATACTCACTTGCACCCACGAAGAAGAATAGAAGAGCTCTGCAAAGAAAATTCTACAATTCACTCAAGATCAATAGAAAAATGAGTTCAACCAGCAATTTGTTCCGGCTCCTGCTTCAAACCCTAAGGCATGAAAAGGTACTTCATTATGAAAATCTCTCTCTGAATCTTTTGCAAAATGGCTACTCCAATGGTTGTCAAGATCTCTTATAGGCTACGACCTAAATTCAAGAAGCACCCTTATAAATCTCTAGAAGTTGATCCTTTGGGGGCATTTTCTAGCATTCCGCATGGAGTATTGCATATAGAAGATGTTAGGGTTTATATCCATGCCAACATTGAAGAATTTGGAGACTCAAAATTGATGGACATTTATCACAAACAACTAATAGATGAAAATTTTGAACTCAAACCTAAATTCAAGGCCCTCCGGGATAAACACTTTGGACATTACATACATTTTCCATGTTTTGCAGAAGGTGATTGGGTCTGATATGTTCTATGCAGGATGCATGATAATTTCATGTGGCTAATGGGACCCTTCAAGATAACTAAAGATGCCATCAGGGCAGTGACCGAACTGCATTCATCTGGTGGGTTACCTACACTTAAATCTATGAAGAATCAAACAGTAACTGAGGCCAGTGGATCTAAATTTGACAAAAGGGCAGTGACCATTGATGACATCATAGTTCTGGATATCAAGTTTGCCTCAATGATAATTGGATATAAAATCTATCATTCGAGCAGGGAAAATTTTGTTTCTGGCACAACAATCTATGCAACATATCAAATGCTAAGGGAAGATGCAGATTATGATCTATGTGAACTTCTTCTAAATCAGCTATTGGAGAACTTGTAGAAGATCAAAAAGGATAAGAAGAATTCCTTTAAATATGGTAGCCTTATACTATGTCTATTCTTCTATTATATGAATGAGCTACCTGGATCACATGGTTGGGTCTGGCAAAATGATAAACTGGTTGCAATTCAGATCAGAGATTACATGTATGGACTTGTTGATGCTCAAGCCCAAAACATAGCCCTCTGGGGGTACTTTAAGAACTTCCAAAGCATGATGCAAGCCAGAGAGAGAATTCCATAGTCCATAGTTGAGAAATACAAGGACACAGTTTGCTTTATGGTTGACACTGATCAATGCTTAATGGAGGTAGTTGAGCCAAGGACAGTGTGGATAATGCCTATGGGATATGAAGTTGATGAAAAAATCTTGGAGCTACATATTCAACATCTACTGAGCCAGCCCAAGGACACTGAAGCAAAAAGGTTTGACACCTTTCAAGAGCTAAGTGTAAAAATACATGTTGAGCTAAGACAGCCAGAGATAAAGAGGAAAGTGAGAAAAGAAGTTGAAGAAATTGCCAAAAGATTTGGCTTATCAAAGGAGGCTATAGATGCAAATAGAGAGAAAATGGAGAAGGCAGAGAGAGAAACACACAGTAAAGAAAGGAAACATTCCGGTGCAAGCCTCCTCCCGGACTAGATCCTCTAAGAGCTTTGTCACTCCCAAAGGCTCAAAGGCTACTAAACTAGAAGTTAAGACATCCAGAAAAAGTGAAAAGAGAATGAAGACCAAAGCCTCAAGAACATATACAAGCCATAAAGATGATGAACTAGAATTAGATGAAGAAGAAGAGAACATCCAGAAAGTTCTCTACTAGCAGAGATGAGGAAGAAAAGGCAGAGGAATTTGTTGAAAACCCCACTCTCTCCATTGATAGCATCATGAAGGAAGTAACTGTGGATGGGAACCTGCAGCCGATGACTGAGTTCTATGATGCATACAGTGATGCTGTCAAGAGAATTCTGGAAGAGGCCACTGTCAGGTACTTGAATATTTACAATAAAGCCTTCATTGAAATTATATCATTAATTCCTAAGAGCTTAGAAAAGGTACTTGAGGTGAGAAAAGAGAATGCAATGGAAAAAGACCTAGAGATCCGAGAGAAAATAATGATTCATCTTTTCTCTTCTATCACTCCAAAACAAATGGACATGATTTTCAAGGATTGTAAGGATGAATTTCGGAGTAAGATGAGAATGAATAAACTTATGCTTGGAGAAACTGACCAAGTAGCAAATGAAACAAAAGATATCATCCGGAATGCTTGGAAAATATTCAATCTTCCTATTATAGAAGAAATAGTTGAAGAACCTTCTACCATGGATGTTGAAGGATTAAATGTAATCAATGAAGAATCCTCTGACAAGGATATAAAAGGATCAAAGAAAATAGATGAAGAGAAGTTTGAGGACTTAGATTCCTCTATTTTAGAAGAGGAAATTCATGAAGCAGTAAACACAAGTGACATCTCTCCTCCGAATCCCACTACAGCTATGATAGACATTCCAGACTCTGAAGCTGAAGGAGAAGGTAGAAGAGAGGAGAAGAAAATTCAAGAAGAAGAGGTTAAGGGAAAAGAAGAAGAACAAGCAGAAAAGACTAATGATGACTCTTCTGATATCTCAAAGAAGTCTCAATCTCCAGCAAGAGACACTGTAGAGATAGTAAAGAACTTCTTAAATAGGTAAATGAAGGAGCTGGATGAACCTGAGTTATTTCAAGGACCGCTGAATTTTGACTCTTTCTCCCTGGTTCAAACAATGAAAATAGCATCTTTTGCTCAAGCCAAAGCAAAAGAAAAACTCTTGAAATCTCACATGGAGGACTGTGAACTGTTGGAGATTGCATCTGGGATGCTGGAGAAGATCATGCCATCCTACCAAAAGGATCCTTCAGCCTCACCATCCGGTAACTTGAAATCTTTGGTAAATTCTGTTAACACTCATTTTGAATCTCTAGAGAAATCAGCAGAAGCAAAGGTCCGGAAGGAGTTTATGGGAAAAAGATTCACTGAGGTGTAAGGACTTATTGCTAATGATAGACGGACTCTAGATATTGGAATAAAGAGCCTTGAAAATGCTCTCAAAGATGGTGGAGACCTATTCAAATTTTGTCTGACTTGGCCCAAAGTGACAAAAGATATTGAGGAGAAAGTAAAAGAACAAGAAGAAAAACTGTCAAGCCTAGTTCAGAATTTTGACCCTCTTTCCTCCTCACTAATGAATCAAGAATGCCAAGCCATTGTTATCATAAATGAAATAAAGAGGTTGGACAAAGAAAAGAAGAACATAATGAACGGAATGGGTGAACTCAGAGGGATAATTATCCCTAAGCTAGAGGCAATGCATGAGGCCTTGACAGATGCTAAGACCACAGCCTGGGCCAGTGATCCAACAGATTTAAGAAGGGTAGAAGCATGTGCATTTTTGTTAAGTGGTTGCATCTCCATTTTGGATAGGATGAAGCAGAACTGAGCCACAAAGTTTTTACAGTTGAAGACTACTTTTACAGATATACTTAAGTATATGTAAGTATAACATATATATATACTTATGCGGCCATTTATAGGACAATTTTTGCAAAATTTTGGTATGCAGATTCTGCCCTTTGCCATTGATGTCAAAGGGGGAGTGAGGAGTAGTAAAAAATGTGGAATCTAGCTAAGGGGGAGCTCCGGTAAAACAGTGCAAAAAGACAGAGCATTAGCCAAGGGGGAGTTACTGTGACACTTAGCCATTTTTCACTAAGTGTTACCATCAATGCCAAAGGGGGAGATTGTTGGCAAGAGACACTGTGTGGCTTCATATGTTGTCTTTGATGGAAACAAAGTCTATCCCACACATCTGTAGTACATAGTATGCCTATACCGGAAGTCAGATTGAAGACTGTTTTGGTTCGGTGAACAAGAATAGATTATGTAATAAGGTCTGATAATCAGGTCTGGATCTCTCAGATGGTGTAACTCAGTAAGTTGTAGTCTTGGACAAGTTAAGAGGGGTATCATGAATACTGTATTCCAGAGATTTAGCCTCCGGTGATAAAGTATGGAAAAGATATGAGCATCTGAGTGTTGGGTTCCAATCAGGCAGAGCAGACAGAGGAAGAACTAACCGACAGAGTATCAGACTTCAATCCAGACGAGTTAAAGGTGTTGATCAAGCAATTTGTGGGATTATTCATTGTTGGCCAACATGATTAATGACTTCTATGCCTATGTTTTTGATATGCATCACAAATCAAACATGGATTCAGTCGACAGATCAGTAACTTGCAAATATCTTGAGTGTTCTTGTTGTTGACTAGAAAGTTGATGAGAATCCTTGATGCAGATATATATACCATATGGATTCTAGTATGTAAGTATGGCGGTGAAAGTAGGAAGCAATAAGGTGTGAAGTAAAGCAGGGATAAGTGTGAGAACATCAATTCAAGTCCGGTATGTAACTGAACAACAACATTGAATAGAGGAAGAATGAAGTACATCAGATCAGTATATTGTACCTAACCAAACTGAACTCTTGCATTTGTAGATGCTTCTCATAAGTTCAAACACTTGATTATCTTTTGTAAGTTTTGTAGACAATGAGTCTCTTGTAGGCAGTGTGCCTCTTGTGAGTAGTGTGCTCGGGTAATGAGCCCTAATTGGCAAGTGCCATTTTGTACTCCTTTATTCTTTTAACAGAGAATACTATCTTGGGTTAATCACCCTGTGGTTTTTCCCTTAACTGGGTTTCCATGTAAAAATCTTTGTGTTATGTGTGCTGATTCTAATTCTTCTCTTATGATTACATATGCTTTCATGTATTGATACAACACTGAATATTAAGATAACAAAAGAAAAGAAAGTTAAGGAAATTTTGAGATAATTGATTCACCCCCCCTCTCAGTTATCTGCCTTGTTTCCAACAATAAGCTTAGAATGTAATACTAATGAACATTATGAATAATGAAACATAGAATGATTGATAACAGTTATATATCATAGAATGAAAAGTTAGAATGTTAGAAAAGATTATCACATAAAAGATAAGCCAAAAATGCTATTATAAGTTTTTAGAATAGTTTGAAATATAGAATGAGAATTGCATAATCCTAGTGATATAAATGTTGGATTAGGTCTGGACAACTGAGAGGGGGGGTGAATCAGTTGTTACTTATTTAACCTTTTTCCTTCTTTAACCAATCTTATAAACAAGTTAATGAAATCAATATTTCAGCATTACATAAGCAGAAACATAAATAGCACATTTGACACCAAGATTTTGATGTGGAAACCCGTGTTATCACCTAAATATGCACCCTAACTAATTTGTAGAAATTAGCCTATTTGATGAAACATGGGAAGACCTCTAAAGTTGTGGGTCACTTTATAAGCAGAGGTCAACCTCCGGAGAAGGCCGGCTTCCTGACTTTATATCACCTAAGACTTTACTATTCTATGGCTATGACAAGGAAAAGGGTAAGAAAGATCTGTTCTACAACTAAAATTTAAGTCTAAGGGTGATACACCTATCTTAAATGAGGAACATGAAAATATCAGCCCAAACACTTGTTAAAATGATTGGAATAGCTCTTGCACAACTTATCAGTTATACCTCTACGTAAATATTTCACATACAGGTCTGTAGTTGCAGAATTCTTAAGAGGAAAAGTAATTTCACACTTAATATTAATGCATATCTAGACACAACTTGTAACCTGCTTAAGTATTTTATGCAAAAAAGGCTCTTTTCCAAGACAAAAGTTAAAAGGAAATAAACTTACTTCACAGATAACTCTATCAAATTAGATAATGAGCACAGAAATGCATAAGACAAATAGGCACAATCTCTAATCAACAATCTCCAAGGTTCCCACTGTATGTCATATCAAGTAAACTAGTAAAATGAGTTACAAATTTGCCAAAAATCTAGAGCAAGGACCACAAAATCATAGGTCTCTCCAAGTAGCATAATCAGAATTGAGTACAATAGAGTCACAAAAGTGACTATAACCACCACTTTCCAAGTGCTTCCATAAAAGAAGGAATGCCAATATGATTTGGGTCGAATGCCCAGAAAAAGCCTAAAATCTAGGGCCTATATCCTCTCCAAAAGTGCCCAAACTACAAGGAAAAGTCCAATAGGACTTAGCCAAACATGATGGCTCATGAAAACAAGTCTAAAAAGGACTCTAGGAGTAATAAAACAGTCCTAGATACCCTACCAACTACTAAATTGTCAACATGACTAAGTCAATCTCCCTCCTCCTAGCAACAAACAAATAGCTATATCAAAGGCATGTGTCCACCACATCATCACAATCCAAGCTATATTCCCTCCAAGACACTAAAGTCCTCCACACATTCCTCTTTATCCTCCTTTGCAATAAAAAGTTAACAATATCCATCAAATGATTCATAATGTCATCACTTAAGGTTACTATTTTGCATTAGATAATATGTGCAAGGAAAAATACAAAGCAAAAGGACACTAGAGTGCTTACTCTAATACAAAGGGATGAAAGACTTATCAAAAGTCTCAACAGTTTCCAATGTCACCTCATTGCATTTTTCTAGGCTTTACATTTTCAATGTTTTGACCATGTCTATCTCTTAAAAGATATGAAAAATAAAAAATTGCAAAAGAAAGCCTACCGGGTCTTTAGGGCTATGAAACCCTAAAGCACAAAAGCAACTTTTCAAAGCTCATTTTTGCATTTTACAATCTTGAAATTTTGCTCTGCCTTTTCTCCATCGCCATGAGGGTTTGGTGTTGAGCTTCCTGTAGGTGTTTTTTGTTGGCAAGAGACACTGTGTGGCTTCATAAGTGTTGTCATTGATGGCAACAAAGTCTATTCCATACATCCGCAGTACATAATATGCCTTTACCGGAAGTCAAATTGAAGATTGCTTTGGTTCGATGAACAAGAACAGAGTATGTAATAAGGTCCGACAATCAGGTCCAAATCTCTCAGATGGTGTAACTCAGTAAGTTGCGAACTTGGACAAGTCAAGAGGGGTATCATGACTACTATATTCCAGAGATTTAGCCTCCGTTGATAAAGCATGAAAAATATATGAGCATCTGAGTGTTGGGTTCCAGTCAGGTAGAGTAGACAGAGAAAGAACTAACTGACAGAGTATTAGACCTCAATCCAGATGTGCAAAAGGTGTTGATCAAGCAATTTGTGGCATTATACATTGTTGGCTGATATGATTAATGACTTATATGCCTATGTTTTTGATGTGCATCACTAATCAAGCATGGATTTAGCTGATAAATCAATAAATTACAAATATCTCAAGTGTTCTTGTTGCCGACTAAGAAGTTGTTGGAAATCCTTGATGCAGATATATATACCTGATGGATTCAAGCTTGTGTAGATGTGAAAGTGATAGTATGAATGATTAAGTGCGGGAAAAAGCAGAGACAAGTGCAAAGGCATAAATTCAAGTCCAGAGTGTGACAGAAAAGTAATATTGAGTAGAGGAAGAATGAAATGTGCCAGATTAGTATACTGTGCCTAACCAAAACTGAATTCCTGCATGTATAGATGTTGTTCACTAGTTCAAACACCTTGGTATCATCTGTAAGCATTTGTAGATTGTAAGTCTCTTGTAGGCAGTGGGCCTCTTGTGAGTAGTGTGCTCAGACAGTGAGCCCTAATTGGCAAGTGCCAAATTTGTACTCTTTATTCTTTTAACAGAGAATACAATCTTAGGTTAGTCACTCCATGGTTTTTCCCTTAACAAGGGTTCCACGTAAAAATCCTTGTGTTATGTGTTAATTCCTTTTCAATTCTTATGATTGCCTTGCTTTGATATAACATTAAATGATAAGATAAGAAAAGAAAGCAAAAATAGAAAAGTTATAAGATAACTGATTCACCCCCCCTCTTAGTTATCTTCATTGTTTCCAACAATTGGTATCAGAGCTAAGTTCCTCTGAACAAAGCCTAACAACTTGAGGAAGATCTAGGAATCTAAATGGATGCATATGGTATGAAATAACAACTTCAGTCTACCCTAGATGATCTTGAACAATCTCACTCTGAAGTCAATAATTTGAGAGAAAGACTCAAACAAGCTGATGATTTCATAAATGAGCTGAAAGAAAAACTTAGTATTTATGTGAAAAAGAGAAAGGAACTACTCCAGAAATTAGCAAATCAGACTGAAGTCAATAATACTAATTAGGATCTAAATGAGAAAAATAAGCTATGTGAGAAGCTATCAAAATAAGTCATTATGATAAGACATGAAATGGAATTAGGGGTTATGAGATTCACCCAAGAAATTTAAGAAAAGAGAAAGGTTGAAGATAATCTAAAAAAATCCCTCAAGGAGAAAACAGAGGAATGCCACAAAATGGACAGAATAATTAGGCATCTTGAATCTGATCTTGAAGAAGCTAGAGACAATGAAGAGCAACTTGAGAATCAGATAGACACTCTTAAACAAGATCTTCAAACTGCAAATGAATACAAAGAAAAATTCAAGATAAGCTCAGCCCAACTTGAAGTTCTTCTTGAAAGTCAAAAGAGGGTAGATGATAAGCGTGGCTTGGGATATGAGAAAGGTGAAAGCTCTGGATCTAGTCAGAAGATCTTTGGATCAGGAAATCAAAGAAATAGGCCTAGAAGACCTCCGACAAGGCAACCAAATGCTCAAAGATATCCTTCCTTCAATGGATACTGCTTCAATTGCAACAAGTTCGGTCATAAAGCAATCCATTACAGAAACAAAATGAATCAAATCAATCCATCCTTCTCCGGTCAATGTTTCAGTTGCAAAAGGTATGGTCACAAATCTCATGAATGCAGAAATATGCAAATGAACAATTCTTTCAATGGTAAATACTTTGTATGCAATAGAATTGGACATATGTCTAATGAGTGCAGATCAAGAGAATATCATTCAAATAAGCAAAGAAATGTTGTGTATTACAATTGCAATAGATACGGTCATATCGCCAAATTCTGCAGAAGCAGAAATTAGGATAGAAAAGGTCTGGTGGAACATGATCAAAAACAAGATAAAGGCTAAGGTAAAGTAAATGCGGATGAAGTTCAAAAGGAGATGATAAAGATTTGGGTAAAAAGGAGTACAATGAATATTGGGGATGGATCCACACTAGAATCTGGTGTTGATATTCCTTCTGGAAACTAAAAAGTAAGCTCTGGCTTAGGGGGAGCTACAGAGAAGATTCTTTTTCCCCCAGCCAACTAGTGAGTTCCTAAATTCAACACATTGAGTTAGAATAATAGGTTGCGGTTTAAAGGGTTTGAGGAGATTCACTTGAAAGTCATCCAGTCAAAATTTGACAAATCTGCATGCAGATTTGAGGAAGTTATGAGGAGATCCTGTATTGGCAGCTATCTGGTAAAGCAGAATTTCATAGACAGATCCGGTATGATCCAGAATTGAAATGTTTTAATTTGTAGACCTATGGCATATTTGAAAAAGGTGAAGATATGTTGTCAACCCTCATAGACAATGATTTTAAGATCCGCGCAGTGATTCAAGAAAATCTCTCTCAATACAGGCTAACCGGATGACTTAAGTTGTGCATTTATTACAAAGGGAAATTAGGTTTTTGGGCAAGGTTAAAAGGTCTCTCATCCATCATTTATGACACTTTGCACTCTCAAAGAAGGGAGAAGAGCTCTGAGAAGAAATCCAACAAAACACTCAAACTCAGTTGAAGATCGAATCCAAGTGCAATCTATTTTGGTAGTCGCTCCAAACCCTAAGGCATGAAAAGGTATTTCTTTTGTATATCTCTCCAATCTTCATTGATTAGAATGGCTACTCCTATGGTTGTAAATGTTTCTAAGAGACCAAGGTCATTTTTCAAGAAACATCCTCAAAAATCTATTGAGATTGATCCTTTGGGTGTGTTTTCCCGTATCCCGTATGGCGTTCTCCATGTAGAAGACATTAGGTTTTATATAAATGAAAACATTGAGGACTTTGGAGACCTAAAATTGATGAATCTATATCGTAATTAGTTAAGAAATGATAACTTTGATTTGAAATTGGAGTTCCAGATGCTAAAAGGTAAGCATTTTGCACATTGCATACATTTTCCATCTTTTGGAGAGGACAAATGGGTCCGGTCTATCTTAAGCAGGATCCATGATAACTTCATGTGGTTAATGAGGCCTTTCAAAATAACCAAAGATGCCATCAAAGCTGTAACTAGTTTGCACTCCATTGGTGGGATGCCTGCTCTTAAGTCTGTGAAGAATCAAACAGTATCTGAAGCCACAGGTTCAAAATATGATAAGAGGGCAATGACCATTGATGACATCACTGATCTGGATGTCAAGTTTGCCTCAATTGTGATTGGATACAAGATTTACCATTCAAGTAGAGAAAACTCTATATCTAGTACTGCCATCTACACTGCATACCAGATGCTAAGAGAGAATGCAGATTATGATCCGTGTGAACTCCTATTGAATCAGTTGCTGGAGAACCTGCAAAAGATCAATAAAGATAAAAAGAACTCTTTCAAATATGGTGATTTGGTGTTATGCTTGTTTTTCTACTTCGTGAATGAGTTACCAGGCTCAAAAGGTCTGATCTGGGAAAATGACAAACTGGTTGCTATACAGATCAGGGATTACCTGTATGAACTTGGTGACACTCAAACCTAGAAGACAGCTCTCTGGGGTTACTTCAAAAACTTCCAGAGCATGATGCAAGCAAGAGAAAGAATTCCCAAAACAATAGTGGAGAAGTACAAAGACAATCTTCTTTATGGTAGATACTGATCAGTGCCTAATAGAGGCAGTTAAGCCAAGGACAGTATGGATATTGCCCATGGGCTATGAGGTTGATGGAAACATATTGGAGACTCATATTCAACATTTACTGAGTCAACCCAAAGACCCCAAAGCAGAGAGGATTGACACTTTTGAAGAATTAAACATAAAACTACATGTTGAACTAAGAAGGCCTGAGACAAAAAGAAAAGTGAGAAGAGAAGTTGAAGAACTAACTGAGAAAGTTGGCATCACTAGAGAAGTTGTTATTACAAATAGAGAACGAATAGAGAAAATTGAGAAAGAAAAAGAGGAAGCAAAGAAAGAAAAGGTTCCAGTAGAAGCCTCCACCTAGACTAGAACTACCAGGAGTTCTACCTCTAGGAGCTCTAAAGCTGCAAATCTGGAAGCCCATTCATGTACAAAGGAAAAGAGAAAGAAATCCAAGGCTAAAAGAGCCTATGTGAGTCTCAAGGATGATGATGAGACTGAGCCAGATGTAGAGATTAGAGAATTGAAGAAACCAAAAGTAAAATCCCCCAAAGATGATGTGGAAGACAAGTCAACAGAGTATGTTGAGAAGCCTACTCTTTCTATTGATGATATCATCAAGGCAGTTATTGTGGAAGGGAACCTGTAGCTGATGACAAAGTTCTATGATGAATACAATGATGCTGGCAAGAGAATTCTAGAGGAAGCTACTGTAAGGTATTTAAATATCTATAACAAAGCATTCATTGAAATAATTTCATTAATTCCAAAAATCCTAGAAGATGTATTGGAGCAAAGAAAAGAGAATGCAAAGGCAAAAGATTTGGAGATCCGGGAGTAGATAGTGATACAGCTATGTCCCTCTATTACTCCAAAACAAATGGACATGGTTTTTAAGGATTGTAAAGATGATTTTTGAAGCAATTCCCGGATGAATAAACTCATGGTTGGAGAAACTGACCAAATAGCAAATGAAACAAAAGAAATTCTCTGAAATGCCTTGAAGAGATTTAATCTTCCTATTATAGAGGAAATAGATGAAGAGCCTTCCAACATGGATGTTGAAGGATTAAAGAAAAATGATGAAGAATCATCTAAGGCATTAGATTCCTTTGTTCTAGAAGAGGAAGGACAGAAAGAAGAAACATTTTTGGACAAGGATGTCAAAGGATTAAAGAAAAATGATGAAGAGCCATCTGAGGCATTAGACTCCTCTATTCTGGAAGAGGAAGGATAGGTAGAAGAAACAAATATCAATAAGCAAGTCAGTCTGGATGCCCCCAAAAGGAAGGAAGTAGAGTAGGCAAGAGACACTACAGAGACAGTACAAAACTTCCTAGACAAAGAAATAATGGAGCTGGATGAACCTGAGTTAATTCAAGGACCACTAAACTTTGACTCTCTCTCTAGTTCAGATATTGAAGGTAGCATCTTTTGCTCAGGCCAAAGCAAAAGAGAAACTTCTAAAATCACACATGGAGGATTGTGAGCTGTTGGAGATTGCATCTGGGATGCTGGACAAGATTATGCCAACCTATCAAAAGGATTCTTCTGCTTCTCCATCTAGTAAACTAAAAAACTTAGTCAATTTTGTTAGCACTCATTTTGAATCCTCAGAGAAATCGACAAAAACTAAGGTCCGAAAGGAGTTCTTGGGAAAGAGGTTTAGTGAAGTACAAGGGCTAATTGCTAATGATAGAAGAACCTTAGGCATTGGCATAAAGAGCCTTGAAAATGCTCTTAAGGATGGTGGGGATGTATACAAATTTTGTTTAACTTGGCCTAAAGTGACAGAGGACATTGAGAAGAAAGTGAAAGAACAAGAAGGAAAACTGTCAAGTTTATCTCAGAATTTTGATCCCCTTACTACCTCTCTGGTAAATCATGAATGTCAAGCTATTGCTATAATAAATGAAATTAAAGAACTGGTTAAAGAGAAAAAGAACATAATGGATAGAATGGGTGAGCTCAGAGGGATAATCATCCCTAAGTTAGAGGCAATGTATGATGCCTTGACAGAGGCACAAAATACAGTCCGGACCAGTGATCCAATAGACTTAAAGAGGGCAGAAGCATATGTGTTTTTGTTAAGTGGACACATCTCCATTTTGGATAGAATGAAGAGGAGTTGGGCCACATAAATCATACAGTTGAAGACAACCTTTGCGGATATACTTAAGTAAATGTAAGTATAACATATGATTTGTATATACTTATGCGACCATGTATAGAATAATTTTTGCAAATTTTGGTATGCAGATTCCACCCTTTGCCATTGATGTCAAAGGGGGAGTGAAGAGTAGTGAAAAATGAGGAATCCAGCAAAGGGGGAGCTCCGGTAAAATAGTGTAAGAGACAGAGCACAAGCTAAGGGGGAGTTACTGCGACACTTAGCCATTTTTCACTAAGTGTTTCCATCAATGCCAAAGGGGGAGATTGTTGGCAAGAGACACTGTGTGGCTTCATAAGTGTTGTCATTGATGGCAACAATGTCTATTCCATACATCTGTAGTACATAATATGCCTTTACTGGAAGTTAAATTGAAGATTGTTTTGGTCCGATGAACAAGAACAGAGTATGTAACAAGGTCTGACAATTAGGTCTGGATCTCTCAAATGGTGTAACTTAGTAAGTTACGGACTTGGACAAGTCAAGAGGGGTATCATGACTACTATATTCTAGAGATTTAGCCTCTGATGATAAATCATGAAAAATATATGAGCATCTGAGTGTTAGGTTCTAGTCAGGCAGAGCAGACAGAGGAAGAACTGACCGACAGAGTATCAGACCTCAATCCGGATGTGTAAAAGGTGTTGATCAAGCAATTTGTGGCATTATACATTGTTGGTTGATATGATTAATGACTTCTATGCCTATGTTTTGGATGTGCATCACTAATCAAGCATGGATTTAGTTGACAAATCAATAACTTACAAATATCTCAAGTGTTCTTGTTGCTGACTAAGAAGTTGTTGGAAATCCTTGATGCAGATATATATACCTGATGGATTCAAGCTTATGCAGATGTGAAAGTGATAGTATGAATGATCAAGTGTGGGAAAAAGTAGAGACAAGTGCGAAGGCAACAATTCAAGCCTAGAATGTGATAGAAAAGTAATATTAAGCAGAGGAAGAATGAAATGTGCCAGATCAATATACTGTGCCTAACCGGAATTGAATTCCTGCATGTATAGATGTTGTTCACCAGTTCAAACACCTTGGTATCATCTATAAGAATTTGTAGACTGTAAGTCTCTTGTAGGCAGTGGGCCTCTTGTGAGCAGTGTGCTCGGGCAATGAGCCCTAATTGGCAAGTGCCAAATTTGTACTCTTTATTCTTTTAATAGAGAATACAATCTTGGGTTAGTCACCCCGTGGTTTTTCCCTTAACAGGGTTTCCACATAAAAATCCTTGTGTTATGTGTTAATTCCTTTTCAGTTCTTATGGTTTCCTTGCTTTGATATAACATTAAATTATAAGATAAGAAAAGAAAGTAAAAATAGAAAAGTTATAAGATAATTGATTCACCCCCCCTCTTAGTTATCTGTATTGTTTCCAACAATTTTCTGTTGTTTCTTCAAGCATTTCAACTAAAATCTTTCATGAAAGGCTCTTGTAACTGAAGGTAAGCATGCAACTCTGATTTTTGGGAACAAAATTGCAAGTTTCATAGTTTTCTGTAGCTTTTCCTCTTACTGTATCTCATACATATCTATGTATTTTTCACGACTGAGATGGATGATCTCATTTTATGCATACATGAATGTGTTTTAAAGCATTTAGCTACAAAAAACACTGAAGTTTGTCATTTCTATGTATTGTAATTTCTTCTTACTGTAAATGATGCACTCTACATATTCCTTCATGCCTTGAGGAGAAAAGCATTTTAAAGTATATATGACTATTTCCCTTTGCATCTGTTGCTACAGAAAGAAGCAAAATGTGTCATTTTCACCTAGAAACATCACTCTGTTCCTCATTTCCTTGTATATGGCTTTGTTTATCTCTCTGAAATGAAACAAACACAATGGGATTTGCTTATTCTGAACGATTTCTGGAAGAAGAAACTAGGGTTTACATTTCTGAAAACAAAAAACCCTCACCCTTTCTTAAACGACTTATGATGAAAAACTTATGACTCTGTCAAGGTCCTTCTGAGCTGACTGTCCTTCATGCATGGAGACTATCCTCTTCATCATGGAATGACTGCCTCTAAATCTCCATCATGTAGGGTTATTGTCTCTAGGTGAAAATCACCGTCTAAAAATGAGAACTTCCTTCTACTATCCTCCCTCATAAACTAATTGCTATCTCAAACCAGCACAATATTGATAGACACTTAACCTTGGTGACTGTTCCTACTATCAAACTATCTCTGCTGTAGGTAGACCTCCTGTGTGTTTACATCATACTCTTCTTACCCGAATACAATGCCATACTGGAATATTTATAGATCTTTGATTTGGCTCTTTAACCTCTGATAATGTAACTGAAGGACTGATAGACTTCAAACCAACTTAGTAACATTTAGCATGGTCTAATATATCTGTCATTCAACATGCAGAGTCTATAAAAGTTTAATAGAGTTTCAAACTCTTACCCCAACCATACATAACTGTCCAAACTTTGATGGCTACTCCTGCACCTTCTTTGTCTTATGGTTGTCCTATAGTTAGATCCTCTCATTGCTGCTGGCAGAGTGTTCTTAGGAGCTTTCAGGGCTTGAGCTCTGCTTATATAATCAAGGATGACTCACCAGGTCCACACAATCTTTTCTAACATTGTCACAGTCATTCTCCTTTTTGACACTCAATGTTACCTTCAATTACTAATGATATTGAACTATTTCCACTGAAATACCTAGCCATATTGTTGGTGTTAGTGTTGTTTATTGCATTACCATTGAAGCCCCTCAGCAATAGGCCAGTGCTACTTGTAGTTGTACTCATTAGAAGTGACTGTTCCTTGATTAAAAGTGATTGCTCCATTCATTATTTCTTGACCACAGTCTTACAATGACTGTGCCTTTCTCCTAGCATGCTACTATATTCTTGATATGGTCTCAACTCCTTGTTGAAACTATAGAGCATTGATCAGTCTACAAAGCAAGGCTTATCTTTACATGGACATCATTCTCTTGACAAAGCTCTTGTTCATGGAAGACAAAGGGTCTTGAAAGGAAACTTACTTATCACTTTAGTGATGGCATGTAAGCTTCTTATGTGTCATATGTTCCTTAGATGCTGACTATTTTTTCACATGTGACTTGTCTTCTCACAGTCTTTATATGATTGTCAGACATGTTTAGCAACTGTTCTTTTCCAATGTTTATGCTATCTAACACAAGGTTGTAGCTTCATGTCTGGTATGCTATGAAATCAACTACTCCTCATATTTGGTGTAACTATTACCTTGCTTCTAGTCATGGATGCATATTGAGACTGCACATTACTATTTTTTTGATGCTATTGTTTCCTTTCTTATGTGATAGTCATTAATGACTTTGTCAAGGTCCTTCTGAGCTGACTGTCCTTCTTATGTCATCACAGTCTTCATGACTGTGCATTGACTGATAGGACTATGAATTCACTTTGAGAGATAATTAGGGATTGTGATAGTTATTGAGTCTATGACTATTCTTTTTATTCTTTGTTTGCATATATATTCACCTTTCATGCTGCTAATAGGTGCTTAAAAACTTCTCCTTAATGATTGTTGTCCTTCAGCACATGACTGCTAGGTCACTATGTCTCTAAGGCATTTGACAGTATTCTTATCTCATGTCCTTGACAGTTAACCTAAATGAATATCTTCACTTGCATAATGGTGACAGTATAAGACATACCTATGATGGCTTACTTAGGTTTTAAAATGATAAAAAATCCATTGGTATTTGCGATCTATATTCACTGTCTCATGATTGCCGATGGTGATCAATTTGCACTTAGTGACTATCAACTATGACTGTCATTTTAGTTTGATATATTAGCATTCATTATTCACTTGTGATCATTGCAGTACCACCACATAATCATAACTGTGATTTCTACCTAAAAGCATAATCAATATAGCATTTACTCTTTATAGCATGAGATCAGTGTAACTATTCTGATAATACTGATTATTGTGATAGCTCCTAAATCTTTTGAAACTATCTTGCTAATTGTAGATTATCTCCTGAGCATCCTCATTAGCCTTTGCATTCTTGACTGATCCAACCCTGATGATTGATCAAGTTGTTCATACATTCTGTATATTTATGACATGTAATCACATGAAAATGCTTCAGCAACACTTATGAGCTGGGCTCAACCCTTGTGGGAGCCACATTTTCTCCACTCATATAATCTAATGAATCACACAGAATCATAGTTTCACCTGTCTCTGCACATGAAGCAAACTTGTTAGAAAAATAAGTGCATACTATGGATGTGTTTGATAACTAGCCTGCTTTCTAGGACATCTAAAGTATACATTTCTCATTTAATGCACATTGAGACCAATATATGCATTTATAGGGTGAATGTGTATACAATATGGGTAATCAGCAATTGCATAGAGCATTGCTTTAATACCATTACTTAATCTTTTGCAGGAATCAGGAGCTAGGATAAAATCAGTGGCTCAAAGCTACATCAACCTACAACCTCCTCAGTCAACACATCAAACTAGTCATTTAGGCAATGACTGGTTACCTTTCCTTCTATACACATTCATTTCTCATTTTTTACTTATTCATGTATATGTTTTTCTCAGTTTGCATTTGAATAAGCAATAGTCAACCTCATGGCTTGTGTGAGATAATGAACATTCTTACATTCAATAAAGATTACTTGAAAGATTTGTGTAAATCTTTTCTCTATTACATGCACTTGTATAAATACAAATGATCTTTACAGTACTTTGTAATCTTTTCTAATTTTTTTTGTTTATACAATTGAATGTAATGAAGGAAAGGAAATAAAAATGTACCTCATTTCTTTAGTTTAAATTCAACAAACTCCACCTGATTGAGCTATAGTGAAAATCTGGTAATAACCCGGTTAAGGGAAAAACCATGGTGGGGGTTAACCCACAAAATTAATACTCTGTTAAAAGTATTTTACAAGTGGGAATGCACATGCATTCGGGCTCACTGCCCAGAGCTCACTACTCAAAATGGAGGCTCACTGCCTAAGAAAATATTACAAAAGAATTACAGAGATTTGAACTAATTAATAGCATCTGCCTATGCATGAATTTCAGTTCCAGTTAATTATAAAAACTAATCTTACACATTTCATCTTGGTCTTCTCTTCTTACTGATCTACCTTCATTTCCTCCTTAAGTTTCTACTCTTTTCCATATATACCTTATTCGCATACATCACCAAAATATCCATAATCATCAGCTATATATATCCTTATCTTGAATTGCAATCACTTGCCAGTTGACAACAACACTTTGAACTCTTTAAGAAAGGTCAGTTTTGTTGGCTAGATCCATACACCAATATTGATGTGTACCAAAAATAACACATGTAGATCATCATACATGTCAGCCACTAACACTCTATCTCATACACAATTCATCAAAACACTTCTATTGGGTCCGCACAAGGATTTACATAAGTCTGCCTATTCTTCCCTGAACTGTTCTGTCATAATAGGACCCAGTATTCAGATGCTCATAACTTTTGATCCCATTATCACCGGAGGCTAAAAACTTGGATTTAGATTGTCCTGGTGTCCCTCTACACTCCTTCATATCTGAAACATATAATGATTAACTGGAGAGATCCACTGACCAAAATACTGGGCTCTGTTATATGCTCTATTTCAGGCTCTCAGACTAAGATTATCATTCTAACTTCTGGTATGATCAGATATTGCACTGTGGATGTGTGGAACAATCTTAGTTGTCATCAATGACAACACCTATCAATGATATGCAGTGTCTCTTGCCAACAATCTCCCCCTTTGGCATTGATGGCAACACTTAGTGAAAAATAACTAAGAGTCTTGTACAACTCCCCCTTTGTTTGTACATTCATGCACTTCACTTATTTTGGTGCTCCCCCTTTGCTGAATACTTCATTTTTCACTGCCCTTTACTCCCCCTTTGACATCAATGGTAAATGGTGGGATCCACAAATCAAAATTCTCCAAAATTTCTATATACATTGCCGCATATGTACAAGTAACCATTAAGTTCCATTCACATGAACTTGAGGACGTCTGGAAAACTAGTTTTTAATTGGGCAAGTTCAAAGGCCCAAGCATTCTTTATTCCATCCAAATTGGAAATGTGCCCACTCAGCAAAAATGCATATGCTTCTGCCTTTGCCAAATCTAGAGGATCATTTGTCTGAAGTATATTCTGAGCTTCGGATAAGGCATTGTGCATGGATTCCAATTTGGGAGAAATCAATCCCTTGAGTTCACACATCCTCTTGATAGTGTTGCTTTTCTCTTTTACAAGTACCTTTATTTCGTCTATCAAGCTAATAACTTGACATTCCTGGATTATAGGAGAGACAGTTAAAGGATCAAAATTTTGAGACATAATTGATATTTTCTATTCTTTTTCTTTTATCTTCTTCTCAATATCTTTATTTACTTTAGACCAAGATAGAAAAAACTTATATATATCTCCTCCATCATTTAGGGCATTCTGAATGCTCTTTATACTGATGCCTAAGATCAATCTATCATTCCCTATCAGTTTCTTGACTTGGTTGAACTTCTTATTCAAGAACTCTTTTTGAACTTTTGTCTCTACAGACTTTTCAAAAGATTCAAAATGTGAACTTACTAAACTTACAAGATTTTTTAGATGACCAGAGGGGCAATCACTTTGATTCTTTTGATAGGTTGGCATTAATTTCTCTAAAACTCTAGTTGCTAGCTCCAACAGCTCATTGTCCTCTGAGTGGGATTTTATCAACTTTTCTCTGGCTTTCACTTGGGTGAAAGATGCTATTTTCATCAATTGAAATGGAGAGAGCACATCTAGATTGGTTAGTCCTTGGAGTAGTGCGGGCTCATCAAACTCAATCACTTCCTTTTCAAGAGAGATTTTTACTGCATCTGTAGTGTCTCTTGCTACATTTTCTGAACCATTCTTTTGATCATCAGATTTTCTACATTTGATTTAGGTGCTTCAACATTTGCACCATCTTCTTCTACTTTGTCTTCCTTTCCTTTTTCCTCCTCTCTCTCTGTATTATTCTTCTCCATGTTCTCTTCTGAGGGACTCATTTCAACTTGTTCACCACTTGCTACTTGATCTAGAGGACTCTGTATGGTAGCAACATCCTTTTCCTTCCTAGAGTGATCAGGTGGAGGAGTTATCTCTGCATCAATTATTCTGTCTATCATTTCTATGTCCTCCTGATTGACTTGTTCCTCTTCCTAAACTTCTCTAATATTTAGATTTGATGAATCAAGTTCTGGAGGATCTAGAGTAATACTTTGGTCATTAATTCTTTTGTCAGTTTCTTCTTTTGGAGCTTTTTGTTCCAGAGCAGAAGGGTTGTCTTCTTCAACTTGCTTTTCTAAAACAATGTAGTATTTATTTTTGTCTAAAGCCTTTCTCAGAATTTCCTCTGTTTCCTTTGCAATTTCTTCAGTCTCACCAAGCATTAGTTTGTTCATTCAGACTTTGCTTCTGAATTTATCTTTGACTTCTCTGAGGATTTCATTTGCTTCTTTTCTGGTCATCACAGGGCACAAAGAGGAGAGAACATACTCTTTGAGTTCTATATCTTTTTCCTTGGCTACATCTTTCCTCATTTCCATTGCTTTCCTCAAATTTTTAGGAAGTTCTTGTAAGATTTCCAACAAGGCTTTATTAAATTTATTCAGATATATAATAATGACATGTTCTAGAGTTTTCTTATTTGCTTGATCAAGGTTATCATAGTAAACTCTGATAGGTTTTAAATTTCCATGAACAATGACTGTTTTTACAATTTCATCAATAGTCATGGCAACCTTACTAGATACTTGCTTTTTATTGACCCTTATGCTTTCAGATGGTTGATCTTTAGAAGCCTTTGAAGTTTTGACCTTCTTGGATCTTATTTCTTTCACTTCTTCATCTATTTCTATCTCCTCATCATCTTGAGTGCTTATGGGGGGTTTTGTTGCCTTGGTTTCCTTTCTTTTCCCTCCTTCACTAGATGGAGTGGCTTCCGGCTTCTTAGTGGAAGTGGTCTTGAGAGGCTCAGCAGGAGTTGCAGAACTCCTTGACTTCCTTGGGGCTTCCGAGGGAACTACAGGCTCACTTTTTGCCTGCTTCGTGCTCTTCTTTCTCTTTTCAATCCTTTGTCTGTTTTCTTTCACTGCTTCTTTTGTAATTCTAGTGCTTTTTGCATACATCTCCACTTGCTTGTGTACCTTTCTTTTTGTTTTTGGTTGTCTAAGTTCCACATGTAACTTTAAGCTTAGTTCCTTGTATGTTCTAAACCTTTCAACAGAGGTGTCTTTAGGTTTGCTTAGGAGATGTTGAGCATACACGTCGAGAATTTCCTCATCCACTTCATAGCCCATTGGCATTATCCACACTGTCCTTGGTTCTATAGCTTCCATCAAGCATTGATCTGTGTCTACCATAAAACATATTTCATTTTCATACTTTTCAACAACTGAACTAGGAATTCTTTCCCTTGCATGCATCAAGTTCTGGAAGTTTTTGAAGCAACCCCAGAAAGCAGTCTTTTGAGTCTGGGTATCACCAAGACTGTGTAGATGATCCCTAATTTGCCATGCCACTAGCTTGTCTGATGTCCATTGTATACCTAGAACTCCCAGCACTTCATTCATGAAGTATAAGAATATACATATCACCAAGGAACCATGCTTGAAGGAATTTTTCTTGTCCTTTTTTATTTTGTTTAGGTTTTCTATGAGTTGGCTTTGTAGTAGCTCACACAAATCATAATCCACATTTTCTTTTATCATCTAATATGCGACATAAATAGCTATTCCAGAAATTGAGTTCACCTTGCTGGAGTTGTAAATCTTATACCCAACTACCATCGAAGCAAACTTGACATCTGGATTAGTGATGTCATTGATAGTCATAGCTCTTCTATCAAATTTTTCTTCCATTGCATCAGTTACTGTTTGATTTTTCACAGCGTTAAGCATGGGTTTCCCACCGGTTGCATTTTGTCTAGTCACAATTTGGATTACATCTTTTGTGATCTTGAATAGCTTCAATAGCCACATAAACTTATCATGTATCCAACTCAATACATACCTAATCCATTCGCTTTCATCAAAAGACAGAAATTCAATAACTTGTATGAAGTGTTTGCTCTCTAGGGTTTTATATTCTGATCTCAATTGGTGACTGTCATTCTTCAAGGGGTTTTCAAATAAATCCAGTAGTTTTAGATTTCCAAATTCCTCTATATTGCAGTGAATGTAAGCCCTAATATCTTCGACATGTAAAACCCCGTATGGAACTCCAGAAAAGGCACCTAGTGGCTCAACCTCTACAGATTTGAATGGATGCTTCTTGAACTTGGGATGAGGCCTCTTAGTAACATCTACCATTAAAGGTGTAGCCATTTGTAGAAATTGATAACTCAAAAGATTTCACATAAAATAGAAAATACCTTGCTACGCAGATTAGGGTTTTTGCTTGGAAATCCTTTTCTCGCTTCTAACTCTTGAGAATTCTCAGCTCTAAGCTTGTCCACTTCTTTCTTCTTGATTTCTCTTGATACAAAGTGTTTGAAATGAGGAGTGAATGATCCTTTTAAGCTTCACATCACCTGATCTGCCTTTGTAATAAATGCCCTCCCCTAGCACATCCGGTTGCTCTGTTTTGAGTAGTTTTTCATGTATTGCTCTGCAATTTTCCATATCCATTTATTTTCTTTCAGAAAACCTTCCACATGGTCTAAAAACAATCCAAGATCTCTTTTCTTACTATGCCAGATCTAGGTACTTACTTACTGGTTGGGGGAATTTGATTTGTAATGCTGTTCCCCTGAGCCAAGACTTCCAACTTAATTCCCAGAGGAATTATCAGCACCAGATTGTGGTGCGGATCCATTGCTATCATTTGTAAAGGTTTTCTTGACCCGTATCTTGTTTGATTCATCCCGAGTCTCATTCATATCAATTTTATCTTTGCCTTTGTCTTGTCTTTGTTCATTTGGTTTTCTGTTCACCGGACCTCTTCTTCCATTGTCTTTACTTCTGTAGAGTCTTGCAATATGACTAGATTTATTGCAGTTAAAGCATACAACATTTCTTTTCTTATAAACCTGATTTTCTCTTGATCTATATAGATTAGCCATATGTTCAAACCTATTGCAAACAAAGTAGTAACCATTGAAAGAATTGCTAATTCTTCTGTTATTGGGATTATTCATTGTCATACTTCTGCATTCATTTGATCTATGACCATACCTGTTACACTTGAAGCATTGACCAGAGAAGGATGGACCATTTTGATTTACTCTGTTTCTGCATTGAGTAGCTCTATGATCAAATTTGTTGCAGTTAAAACAATTTCCATTGAATGATGGATATCTTTGAGCATTAGGCTGTCTTACCAGAGGTTTTCTAGGTTTGTTTCTCCCATTCTTAGACTAAAAATTTCTCTATCCAGATCCGGAGCTTTCACCTTTCTCATATCCAAGACCATGCTTGTCATCAAACCTTTTCTATCCTTCAAGTAGTGCTTCAAGTTTTGCTAAACTTATTTTGAACTTCTCCTTATATTCATTTGCAATATCTAGGTCATGTCTGAGAGTGATTATTTGCCTTTCAAGTTCTCTCTCTATAACTTTGCTTTCTTGTAGATCAGACTCTAGATGGCTAGCTATTCCATCCAATTTGCAACATTATTAAGATCTTTCTTTTAGTTTTTGTTTTAGTTCTTCTTCAATTTTCTTCCTATCTTCACTTTCTTTGGTTTTCCTCATCACCTCAGATTCCATTTCAATTTTCAGAACAATGACTTCTTTTGAGAGCTTCTCACATTCCTTTGTTTTTTCTTTCAAAGCTTCATTCAAGCCAGTTTCTTCAGGTAGACTGGATAGCTACAAAAGTAGCTCCTTTTTATTTTGCAAAGATTTTATTAATTTATCTTTTAACATTTCAATGGTGTCATCAACATCTTTAAGTTCACCTCTCAGATTACTAATTTCTGTTCTAGATTGAGTAAGCTCTTCTAGGGCTGACTGAAGATCTCTTAATGAACCCAATTGAAACTTTTTCCAAGATCTTTTTCCTTAAGCTGTTAGACTTCTCTAAGGAACCTTTCTCTGATACCAATTGTTGGATTAGGTCCGGACAACTGAGAGGGGGGGTGGTGAATCAGTTGTTACTTATTTAACCTTTTTCCTTCTTTAACCAATCTTACAAACAAGTTAATGAAATAAATATTTCAGCATTACATAATCAGAAACAAAAATAGCACATTTGACACCAAGATTTTGACGTGGAAACCTGGTTAAGGGAAAAACCACGGTGGGGGTTAACCCAAAAAATTAATACTTTGTTAAAAGTATTTTACAAGTGGGAATGCACATGCATTCGGGCTCATTGCCCAGAGCTCACTGCTTAAAATGGAGGCTCACTGCCTAAGAAAATATTACAAAAGAATTACAGAGATTTGAACTGATTAATAGCATCTGCCTATGCATGAATTTTAGTTCCAATTAATTATAAAAGCTGATCTTACACATTTCATCTTGGTCTGCTCTTCTTACTGATCTGCCTTCATTTCCTCCTTGAGTTTCTACTCTTTTCCATATATACCTTATTCTCATACATCACCAAAATTTCCACAATCATCGGCTATATATATCCATATCTTGAATTGCAATCACTTGCCAGTCAGCAACAACAACACTTTGAATTCTTTAAGAAAGGTCTATTCTCTAGGCTAGATCCATACACCAATATTGATGCGTACCAAAAATAACACATGTAGATCATCATACATGTCAGCCACTAACATTGTATCTCATACATAGTTCATCAAAACACTTCTATTGGGTCCACACAAGGATTTACATAAGTCTACCTGTTCTTCACTGAACTGTTCTGTCATAATAGGACCCGGTATTCAGATGCTCATAACTTTTGATCCCATTATCACTGGAGGCTAAAAACTTAGATTTAGATTGTCCTGGTGTCCCTCTACACTCCTTTAGATCCACAACACATAATTATTAATTGGAGAGATGTGCTGACCAAAATACTGGGCTCTTCTATATGCTCTATTTCAGGCTCCCAGACATAGATAGATTATCATTCTAACTTCTGGTATGATCAGATACTGCACTGCGGATGTGTGGAACAATCTTAGTTGCCATCAATGACAACACCTATCAATGCTATGTAGTGTCTCTTGCCAACAATAAAAATGCTCATAATCATGAATGAATAGCCTAAGAATATTAAGGCATAAGATGTTTGAATGTTATTCCTATAAGGAAGCATATTAGATATTGCTAAGTAATTTGAAAGGCAATCATGAGATAGCACAAATGAGTAATATGATGTAATTGTACCATCTCGTGATCAATGAGGATCATGAGATAGTAAAGATAATTCTAATAAGTGTAATTCATAATCATGGAATACCCAGGATGAGAATAGAAGCCTCATCATTAATCCACCTACACACCCTATAAGTATGAGAGTGGTGGTTAGAGAAAGGCGGTTAGGATCTAGCACCTAGGTAAACCTCAAGCTAGTGAAGTATCGCCAAATGTATAGCGTGAAGTCCTTGGGCCTATGGTTGTGTAGACCTAGATATTAGTAATGACTTAATAGTAGGTGACCCTCGAGCTGGTGAAGTATCGCGGATGTATAGCGATGAAGCCCCTCTGAGCCAAGCAGGTGAAAACCCTTAAGCCTATGGTAGTGGGTCTTGTATACCAACACCTTAATGCACCCTCTCGTATTGGGTGAGTGGTCTGATTAATGTTTAGGCTCAAGGATGTCTCTCCCGAGGTAAACCATAGAACATATTAAATAGATATGAGGAAATGTGAAATGCATATTGAATTACAATTATAAGGTTACTAATCCTAAGAAGAAATGGAAAGTATATGAACCTTGATATTCATAATTACATGTGAATGTCAAGTCTAATTGAGATATGTTGATATTATACAGATGAATTGGTCATTAATGTTCTCTTTTACAAGTTAAAATTGTGTGCAAGGTTGAGAAATTTTGAACTTCCTAAAAGGGACATTACAAGTGGTATTAGAGTAGTCATCATGCCATCCTATGTATACTATGTGTGCCTTACATGTATTCAAGTGTATATTTTGTGATTTATGTGTATGCAAGTCTATTCAAAGGTTTACTTTGTGACTTATGTGTATGCTTTGTAACATATGTTCATGTGAATACTTTGTGTATTACGTATGCTTCATACTCATGTGTATACTTGGTGACCTTGGGATGGTGGACGGGTCCACGGTGTAGTATGGGATGCACCGAATCCTCTTCCCAATTGTCTGATGGTATACTTCATGACTATGTATTTGAGTGTACTTGTATTCGAGTGTATACTTTGTGATTTGTATTCGAGTGTATACTCTATGACTTGTATTTGTATTCGAGTGTATACTCTGTGATTTGTATTCGAGTGTATACTCTATGACTTGTATTTGTATTCAAGTGTATACTCTATGACTTTGTACTCAAGAATATGTATTCGAGTGTATACTCCATGACTTGTATTTGTATTCAAGTGTATACTCTATTATTTGTATTTGTATTTGAGTGTATACTCTATGATTTGTATTTGTATTCGAGTGTATACTCTGTGAATTGTGTTTGTATTCAAGTGTATACTCGATGATACTCTCTGACTTGTATTTGTATTTGAGTGCATTTGTATTCAAGTGTATACTCTATGACTTTGTACTCAAGAATATGTATTCGAGTGTATACTCTATGACTTGTATTTGTATTCGAGTGTATACTCTATGATTTGTATATGTTCGTGTATACTCTATGACTTGTATTTGTATTCAAGTGTATACTCTATGATTTGTATTCGAGTGTATACTCTATGATACTCTATGACTTGTAATTGTAATTGAGTGCATTTGTATTCAAGTGTATACTCTATGACTTTGTACTCAAGAATATGTATTCGAGTGTATACTCTATGACCTTGTATACTTCATGACAATGCATTCATACTCTATGACTTTGTATTTGTATACTCTGTGACTTTGTATTCAAGTGTATACTCCATGACTTATATGTATTCAAATGTATTCAGGTGTATACCTTGTGAATTATGTATTCAAGTGTATTCATGTATATATCTTGTATTTGAGTGTAATCAAGTGTATATTTTGTGGCTTATGTGTATTCAACTGTATTTAGGTGTATGCGTGTATTCATGCGACTTATGTATTTAAGTGCATACTTTATGTATCACATGTATTGATGTGTTACTTCATGTATCTTCAACAAGATGTGTTCTACTTATGATTATGAGAATGATAATGATGTTATCTTTCCACTGGCTCAGGCTACTCGGCTGCATGCTTGAGCTACTTGTTTGTTTACTTGAGCTACTTGCCTACTTGCTTGAGCTGGTTGCTTGCTTGAGCTACTTGCTTGTCTACTTGAGCTACTTGCCTACTTGCTTGAGCTAGTTGCTTGCATACTTGAGCTACTTGTTTGTCTACTTGAGCTACTTGCCTACTTGCTTGAGCTGGTTGCTTGTGTTCTTGAGCTACTTGGTTGTCTACTTCAATTTTTTTATGTAATTAAATGGCAGTACATGTAACCTACATATTGGTGTAATCACTTCTATATTTAACATCCTGAGGAGATCACTCATCACCATTCAACCTTGAAGTGAAAAAGGGAAGAGCATTTTATCTAAGAAAGATATCCAAAACATCATTAAAGAATTCATTTGAGATTCAAGACCACTAAGGTATCATATCAACCTAGGAGGGTCAATCTCTTAAAATCCAAGTCAACAAGTTTGAGAAGACATAATAAAGACAACTAGGAACCCACAAATGAGGAGAAAGATCTTAAAAGAAATGTGGAAATTTATAATAGGATATGTTCATCAAAACTTAAACGAGATCAAATGTACTCACTCATTGAAACAAAGATGAAACAACCCAACCCATATCATATGATCTACCTTGAAACCTATAATATTGATATAGTAAACTTTGTCTTATTTTAGGGTAGATCATTTCATCCAAGGATCTTCTTCTTTTAAGAGTAACCCTTCATTCATGATTAAAAGATCAAGATATCATTCATTGGAACCGTGGAATCTCAAGTGTTGGAATAGTTTTATTACCTAAACCCGTATCTTCATCTATGATACTTGCATCACATTATTTTTATTCAAAACATCAAACAAATGCTTACCTATACATTTGTCTTCATTACACCTTTCAAGTATTCTTTGGTCGCAAATTTGTTTTCATGAATCACAATCATTTTCTCTTCACTAAAGCATATTCATTCCGAATCAAAACCATGACTTCGTCTCAACACATCGGAAGGTAGCACGAGGTAATGAAAGAACTCACTATGATTGCTTGACAACAAGCAATTTCGAGTGGGGAGGGCTGTCATGTCCCTATACTAGTGATTTATAATTGAATTGTTCATTGTAAATGGAATATGTTTATTTAAACAATAAATTAGCCTTATATAAATTAATATAATTAAAATATGAGATATAATATATTTATTTATATTATATTATTAAATATAAGTAATAAATATTATTATTCATATAAATATTATTATAATATATATTATATAAATATAAACATTAATAATTTGAATATTATCATAATATATATTATAATATTGATATAAATATAAATAAATATTATTGTAACATTATAAATGTATATAAATAAATATATTTATATATATTATAACAGGAGACTTTTGGCAGTGAATATTAATATACAAATAGAACATAAAAATAAATATTACATATTATTTATTAAATTTTATTAATGGAAGAAGCAATGCATATAAAGAAGACTTAATAAGGAAGAATAATATTAAAGTGTAGCAAAACAAAGATGCAGCGATTAGTAAAACACTAAGGCTGCAGCATACACTTAGGATTATTTGAAAGTAATACAAGTTATGAAAGTTACGATCCTCATAGAACAAATGGTCTTTGCATAAGAGGTGATTACGTAGCATCAAAAGAAGTGTATACTATTTAAAGACAATGATGGTTATACTAATGGGCAACGATTATGTTTAAAGAGAATAATAGTAATAAAGGGAAGCCTCTCTCCATAAGATCACCTTCCTTTCCAAGAGGCAAGAGAGGGTATAAAAAGAGAATCCATCGATGAAGGATAAAGGGGAATGGAATACAGTTCAGTAAATAAAATCAAGAGATTTATAATAGTAAAGAACTACACCAAGATAATAGCAGCAACATCAGATCTAAGATCAAATAAGGATCAGCAAAGACATTGTATATCAACAGCATCCATAAGAGCAGGCATATATATATATATATATCAGCTCCAAGGATCGAATATATAAGGTATGATCTATATCTCATGTCCATTAATTTGATAAGAACAGTATATGGTTGCAAAGATATAATTAAAATGATGATAAATAGAATAAATCTAAATGATAACTGTTACATATGGAATAAGCTTAGAATGTAATACTAATGAACATTATGAATAATGAAACATAGAATGATTGATAACAATTATATATCATAGAATAAAAAGTTAGAATGTTAGAAAAGATTATCACAGAAAAGATAAGCCAAAAATGCTATTATAAGTATATAGAATAGTCTAAAATATAGAATGAGAATTACATAATCCTAGTGATATAAAAATACTCATAATCATGAATGAATAGCCTAAGAACATTAAGGAATAAGATATTTGAATGTTATTCCTATAAGGAAGCATATTGGATATTTCTAAGTAATGTGAAAGGCAATCATGAGATAGTGCAAATGAGTAATATGACCTAATTGTACCATCTCGTGATCAATGAGGATCATGAGATAGTAAAGATAATTCTAATAAGTGTAATTCATAATCATGGAATACTCGGGATGAGAATACAAGCCTCATCATTAATCCACCTACACACCCTATAAGTATGAGACTGGTGGTTAGAGAAAGGTGGTTAGGACCTAGCACCTAGGTAAACCTCGAGCTGGTGAAGTATCACCCCTCCGAGCCAAGGGTGAAGTATCGCCGGATGTATAGCATGAAGCCCTTGGGCCTATGGTTGCATAGACCTAGATATTAGTAATGACTTAACAGTAGGTGACCCTCGAGCTAGCGAAGTATCACGGATGTATAGCGATGAAGCCCCTCCGAGCCAAGCAGGTGAAAACCCTTGGGCCTATGGCAGTGGGTCTTGTATACCAATGCCTTAACACACCCTCTCATATTGGTTGAGTGGTTTGATTAACGTTCAGGCTCAAGGATGTCTCTCTCGAGGTAAACCATGGAACATATATAATAGATATGAGGAAATGTGAAATGCATACTGAATTACAATTATAAGGTTACTAATCCGAAGAAGAAATATGGAAAGTATATGAACCTTGATATTGATAATTACATGTGAATGTCAACTCTAATTGAGATATGTTTATATTATAAAGATGAATTGGTCATTAATGTTCTCTTTTACAAGTTGAAATTGTGTGCAAGGTTGAGAAATTTTGAACTTCCTAAAAGAGGACATTACATGAGGAGGGTCCACCTTTGTTTCAACAAGCCCATGGGGGTTTAAATCTAAAGGAACCTCATCATTACCAATACATGCATTAGAAGAATATGATCCATTAGGTTGAGATGACACTTTATCATAAATGGCCTCCATTTATATATAAAGAGGTGGATCATCATTAATATAAAAAGTTCCATCACCATTAATCTTGAGTTTAAGTTTTTTAGGAGTGGGAGATTGTGTTGGAGAAATTTCAGTTACCTTCAAGGTTTTTGGGTGTGATGGTGAGATTTTATGCTCACCCATAAAGGTGGGTGTAAAATCTAATGAGCACCAATCATCACCAAAAATGCATTCGAAGGACCAACACTATCTTGACCGTTATTGTTGCTAGCAGTGGAGGGTAGTGGTTTGGCTTTTGTTAAAGAAGGGATCAAATTTATTAGAAGAATTTGATATATTTCTCCCATTTGTAAGCAATTTTCTAGCACTGAATCATCTTCGATTGTATGGAGTTTATTTTCAAAAAAGAACTTTATTGAATGATGAAGGGTAGATGTCGTTGCCCCCATGGCATGACATGGCCTACCAAGAAGAAGATCATATGAAAGAGAATTAGGCATGACATGGATAAGGGTAGGCAATGTCACATGTCCAACCTTAACATTTAAGGTGATTGTACCTAGTGATTCCTACCAACATTATCAAAGCCAAGAATATCAAGTGTATCTAGTTTGATGAGAGATGTATCAACATTGAGTTTATGTAACAAGTCTATGCCACAAACATTAAGACCTAATCCACCATCAATCATAGTGCATCTTACGCTCATTTTATTAATAATGATGGATATCATAAGAGGTTCAGATTGGGTTTGCACCTCTATGGGAGGTAATTCATGTTGTTGAAATAAGATGTCTGATGTTGTTGCATGCATAGAACTAAACATAGATGCTACATCATTTGGTCTAACAGAAGGTGGAACAACTACCTTTTGTAGAGCCTCTTGGAGAATTCCATGGTATGTAGGCAATGTTTATCCCATAGAGAGATCTTAGCTGGAGTAGCACGAAGTTGGTCGACAAGAACATATTCTCTGCCAACATGTTGAGAAAGATAAGGAGGTGGGAGAATAAAAGGTTGAGAAGGTGGAAGAGAAGTGGGAACACTCGGTGCTTGCTTGCTTTGCTTGTTATTGTGGGTGTTGTATGTGTGAGCAACCACATTATAATGATATTGTTGCAACACATTTTGAACACCTTTATTCCTTTGAGTAATTTGCTTTACACTATGGACAAGGTAACCAGGAGGTCGAGATGGTTTGGGAACACCTCAAACTATAATCATAGGTTTAGAAAAAGGAGGCAGATTATGTGCCTCATGGTAATGATTTTAGGAATATTTTGAACATTAACATGTACTTATTTACTATCCCCTTAGTGGGCGAAATAAGTCTCTTAATGATGGCATTTATATTGATATCTTTTTGAGATGAATTCCCAATGTCTTCCCATGGGGAATCCATTATAATAGAAGAATTTTCATGCATTAATGCTTCATCTTTTGATGGGAGAGCATTGGAATGAAGAGAGGGTAGAGTTATGTTAAGAAATGTATCCATGATCTCATCCTCTTGTGCCACAATGTTCTCACTTTTGGGAGAGGGATCCAAAGCATAGGGTGATGTAGGCAAAGCTAGGTCACCATCATATGCCTTAGAGGAGATGTCAACGATATTATCATGAATTGTAGTAGAAAAAGAAATATCACCATCATCTTTCTTGTTACCATTCATGGAGATGAATTTAGAAAGGTCCTCTAATATTAATAGAAGTAATACGAAGAAGCAAATAATACATGTAAGTGTGATATGGAATAACAATGTACAATTGAATTTAGACATGACTTGAGTATCTAAAATAAGATTACAACCAATGATCTACAAGTGCAAGATAAGTGCGGCTTTCCAAAAATGTGGTGTTTTTGGTAACCACAACAACTAAGTCTTGCAAATGTAAGATGTGTAGTATGTACAAATGATTTTCCTAAGCAAATGTTGTCACTTGGATTTGTACCTTGTATTGAAGCCTATTTGTTGCAACAATCCAATGAAACATGGAAGTGATCTCAAGGTGTGGGACCCTGCAGATGAGATCAAACATCCAGAGAAGGTTGGTTCCTCTTTTTGAAAGAAAATTTAGAGAAAACTATAAGGCTAAACCTAATCTAACACCATTGGGAAAAGGAAAGAAGGAGAAAACTGAAAGGGAAAGGTGATACACCAGGTTTAATGTGAATAAAACCCACAAAACTAAGATGCACAAAAGATTTCAAAAGACTGATTAACACACACAAATCCTAAAATCTTAACAGAGGTAAAGAATAAAACTAAATTGCAAGGAACTGGCCATTCACAATACAAAATCAGTTTTAGAATTACATAGTGCTAAAGATATCATGAAGAGGTAAAATAACCAGTACTATCAAAAGACAAGATTACAACAAAGGAGAGTTTTGTTTAGAGCACAAAAATAAGTCTCTGCGTCCAACCCTCATTACATTGATTTTTAGCTATATATAGCATTTCATACATTGACCCAAGTCACTCACTACAATAAGTTCACCCATGGTCCTATGAGAAGATATTTCTGCAAAGGCAATGTCTACCTACATCTGTTCTGCAAAACATAAATGCAAAAAATATCCTGATCTGATCTGCAACTGTAAATATGGAAATATCTGGAGGTTGAAGTAGCTAAAGAAAAATATCTACATTGAAGACCAACATCTGACTCATCCACTTGCACAACAAATGCACAACAACTACTTCCATCTAGGGGTTGACCTGATCCTGCAATAATGGCGATTGGAGAAGATGGAAATTTCAAAATATAATGCCTGCCAAAATTTCCTGTATAAAGATTTTACAACACTTTAAAATATTTAAAACTTAGTTTAAAATATTTTAAAGAATTACATTATACTACATGCTTTATATTTTCATTTTATTTTCACTTTACCTTACTTTCATTTTTTCCTTATTGCCAAAACTTGTCCATTGTGAACTTTGCTATCTTTCTGTCTTCTCTCTTCTTTGGTCGGTGAAAACCCTCTTTCATGAACCATCCTTTTGTTGATCTCTTTCTCTTCCTTCTCTTTATCTTTGTCTCTTTCCTCCTTTAGTCAGTGAAATCTCTCTTTCACGAACCATTTTGTCTTACTCCTTGTCTTCTCTATTGGTGAAATTTCCACTTTGCAAACCATCTTTGTGTTCTCCTTTCCTTATTTCCCTTTGTCTCTTTATCCTCTTTTCTTCTTCTTTAGTCAACGAGTTTGTCGATTGACAAACTTGCTGATGACTTCTCTCTTCATCCCCTTACCTTCCTTTCTTAGTCAACAATTTCACCGATCATTGAACTTAAAGTTCTCCAACTCAAAATTTTTTTTGACTAAGGCTTGCTTTCTTTATAAGAAGACCTTCCCACTTGTCTCTTTAGTCAGTGATTTTGCCGATTGGTGAACTTGCCGATCGAAAAAATTTAAGTACACCAAACTCAAAATTTGCTGACTAAGGCAAAAGACTGAGGCAAAAGACTTAGGAATTCTTGGGTTTTTTGAAAGGGGACTTTCTTAGAATTTTGGGGATTGTCAGGTACTATATTTAGGATTTTGGGATTTTCACAAGAAAAAATCTTTCAGACCCGAAGAACACACTAAAGGTATTTAACCAATTTGACAAGATTTTCAACATTTTTAAAGCTGGCTATTTGACTCTAGGAAGGGAAAAATAGGTCAACAATAAACACAAGAGGTATTTAGAAATATTTTCTTTAAATAAAGATGCATAAGTGTCAAATGAAGCTAGATAGTTTTGTTTATGCTATTTCTTTACAATTTTAAAGAGAAGATGAATGTGAGAATGTGCTTTCTTTCTAAATTAAACAAATATGACAAATATGATGAGTTATAGCAACTTAAAATCATATTTTAGAAATCCTTCATCATGAAAAAGATCTAAAAATAAGATTTCGAATATAACAACTAAATGCAAGACTAGCTAGGGTTTCACCATCAAACTCTAGATCTTAAATGCTCATTCCTTAAACCAAAATCCTTTGATGCAAGAATTCTTTTTGAACACAAATGATATTTATGAAATACTACAGCAATGCAAAATTAGTTTTGACCACTAATTATCATCAACAAAATTTGGAACAAGAGTTTAATCAACACACCCTAGGTGCAATACTATCTAGGTTTTCCAAAAATATAATTTTTTTGAAAACCCTAATGATGAATAAGTGAAAATGCCAAATATACCACTAGTAAATGATTAAATAATGTGATACCAATAAGATCTGATGCAAAAAAATTAGAAATTTACATCATGCTATGATGATGTAAACTTATGAAATATAGACATTGGTACAAATATGCTTTTTTCTAAACCTACATCAAATGCGTGATTTTCTAATTTCAAATGCAAAGATGCAAGAATTCTCTAAACACCAAGAATGATAAGATACAACAAATGAAATCACTTTAATCAACCTAACAATGCTACTAAGATTTGAAACAATTCACTAATCTACAAACCC
This sequence comes from Cunninghamia lanceolata, assembly GCA_027924645.1. Taxonomy (NCBI): domain Eukaryota; kingdom Viridiplantae; phylum Streptophyta; class Pinopsida; order Cupressales; family Cupressaceae; genus Cunninghamia; species Cunninghamia lanceolata. The sequence goes on from BSBN01000703.1 coordinate 24,882,047, forward strand.
TAGGTTCAAGACTAGGTAGATTTTCTAGGAATGCAAGGTCTTTGTAAACTCTAACAATGTAATAATGATAAAATAAGATATGTAGCTATACAAAATGATGAATGAATGTAACCTAATCAAATCTAGGATAGAAAATAACTCAAATCTGAAGCAAGAAGGATGCCAAAGTGCAAGACACACTGGGTTCACCAAAATGTTAGATAGAAAAGAGAGACAATCTAAGGTTAAACTAGGTCAAAACCTCTTTCATTAACATTGAGACACAAATCTAAAAGGAAGCTATGTGTACAGAAAATGCTTCCTAAACTAATCTAATGAGGGGAGGAGAGTGCAAATTCAGATTTATCCTAACTATTATAGCAACATTAAACCATTAACATGAGATATTGCAGCAAACACATAAGGAAGAAAGAATGATAGAAGAAGAGAGACACAAGATATATGTGGGGAAAACCCTTACGGGTGAAAAACCCCACACTTCAAAACACTGCTCAACTGTATTACGTAAACAAAGAGATTACAATACAAATCAGAGCCAATGCTCTTGTAGGAGTCTTCGACACTCGTATCTAGAGATGATTCGGTAGCATAATAGTACCTATAAAACCTGTAATAATCTTCTCCTCCAAGCACCTGTTTATATAGAAAATACAAGGCAAAATTGCCTCTATCTTGGAATGGGTGTCCAACTTGGCCTCATGGCCCAAAACCCATGCCTATGGACACTTGGTCAACATTGTAAGATTCTTTTGACACTTGTCCATAGACCCCATCCCAAAGAGGTCACCTATTTCCAAAATGGGCTATGACAGATGCTCTTACAACTCTTACGACCGTCATAGAATCGGCCATAGCAGTTACAACTTACAGTTGTAAGAGAATCTATCATACATAGGCTATAAATAGCATATTCTATTACAACATGTCATAGTCCACCTTGGGGCACCCAAGGATGCCTTTTTCAAAGATGCTCTTCGACACATGTCTTCACCTGTCATAGAATCTCCTATTTCTGACTCTTACATGTCATAACTTCGTCATAGGAATCTGTCATGACCGTTATGGTCAATATTCCCTTACACAACATCTAAGAAGATGACACATGACAAAATATTCCTACCACAAAGTGGGATGCCTATCTCCTCATGTGAGGAAAAAATTACAAGTTGTCATCTTCCATGTAGGATGATACATCACCGTGCCACATCCCACAAAATGGCAATATGAAATTTACAATTAATTTACATCATAGGCAATGAATAAATAAATATAATGAAAATAATACAAGGAATTACCAAGGTTGAGACACCTTAATTCCCAACATTCTCCCACTTGTCGAACACCTTGTAAGATCCAATAAGATAACAAGATATAATTGCTATAGGCTGAGAGGCTAATAGACTCTGAACACCATCTGAACTTCTTTGTGCCCACTGGCTTTGTTAATACATCTATAACATTCCTCAAAGTATCTACCTTCTCCAAATTTACCTTCTCATCCTCTACCATGTCTTGCATGAAGTGAAACTGTACATCAATATGCTTTGTTCTGGCATGGAAGGTTAGATTCTTCGCAAGGCAAATTGCACTCTGACTGTCACAACTGATCATAATTTGACCTGCATCAACACCAATATCTGAACACAATCTCTTAAGACAAATGTCTTCCTTACAAGCATGAGTTGCAGCCATAGACTTAGCTTTTGTAGTGGACAAAGCAACCATAGGTTGTCCCTTACTCATCCAACTAATTGCACCACCAAACATTGTGAACACATATGCATTGCTGGATCTCCTACTGTCAATGTCACCTGCACAATCAGAATCCACAAATCCACGAATACAAATTGAATGTAGAGGTACTGTAGCATTATCGTGATAACATATGGAATACTCAGAAGTACCCCTCAAATATCAGAACACTCTCTTAACTACATCCCAATGTACCCATCCAGGATTAGCCATAAACTAACTAAGGACTCCCACTGCTTGGGCAATGTTTGGTCTTGTATAGACCATAGCATACATCAAACTACAAACAACACTAGCATAAGGTACTCTGCTCATGTCCTCCACCTCACTAGGAGATTTTGGACAATCACTGATAGACAACTTTGTCCCCAATGAAATAGGAACACTCACTAGTCTACAATCTGCCATGCTAAACCTATCCAACACGGTCTTCACATACTTACTTTGGCTTAACCAAATTTTTTTGTTAGTTCTGTCTCTTCTAATTTCCATTCCAAGAATGTACCTAGCTACCCCTAAATCTTTCATTTCAAACTGTGCTGCCAACTGAGACTTAAAATTAGAACTCATATTCTTACCTTTCCCAACGAGCAACATATCATCAACATATAATGCAACAATGAGAATACGATCACCATCATACTTATAATACACACAGTGATCCAATTTCGATCTTAGATAACTAATTGACAACACAAAGGCATCAAACTTCAAGTACCACATCCTAGGAGACTGCTTCAAACCATACAAAGACTTCTTAAGCTTGCAAACCAAATTTTCTTTACCTTTCTCTATGTAATGCTCTGGCTGTGACATGTAGATTTCTTCCTCCAAATCACCATGAAGGAAGGCTGTCTTCACATCCATCTATTCTACCTCTAAATCATAAGCAGCTGCAAGAGATAACATAAATCTAATGGATGTCATCTTTGCAACGGGAGAGAAAATTTCACCATAATCAATTCCCTCCACTTGTGAGTACCCCTTCTTGACCAATCTACCCTTGTACTTTTCAACACTGCCATCTGCACCGAATTTCTTCTTGAACACCCATTTGCAACCAACAGGTTTCCGTCCATCAGTAAAAGGCACCAAGTCCCATGTTTTGTTCTTTTCCAAAGAAGCCATTTCATCCTCCATGGCCTCCTTCCAGTAACCTACATCTTTCATGCCCATAGCCTCTTTCACAGTTCTAGGCTCATCAATATTAGAAAGTAAAGAAAAAGCACAACTAGAATCAAGTAATGAATAACCAAACCTATCAGGTTGCTTTCTTGTTTGTGTAGACCTCCTCAATGGTTGAGGTTGAGGTTTTGCTTCTTCTTCTTTGCTTTTAGAGATACTAGAGCTCTCCTCATCATCAGGCCTCACAGGGTCTGTCGGTTTAGTCTTCTTAGGGGTAGAAGGAAAATGAACTACATCTTCTTTCTTTTCTGACTGTTCTGGCTGTAGAACAATAGAAGAAGGTGTTAGCTCTTTGAAGATAACACTTTTTCTATACAATACTTTTTTAGTCATGGGATCCCAAAGCTTGTATCCTTTCACACCGACACCATAGCCAATGAAAATACATTTAACAACCTTATTCTCCAACTTAGACCATTTCTCCCTTAGCACATGTGCATATGCCTCAACCAAAAAGACAAAGATACCTTACTGAAGGCTTCTTACCAGACCACACCTCCATAGGTGTTTTTCCAACAAGAGTTGATGTAGGAGATCTGTTTACCAAATAGTAAATAGTGGCAACAGCTTTAGCCCAAAACTTTTGTTTGAGGCTTGCTCCACTAAGCATACTCCTAGCCTTCTCCATCAGTGTCCTGTTCATCCTCTCTGCAACTCCATTTTGCTACGGGGTGTATGGATTTGTCTTATGCCTTTCAATCCCTTTCTCTTTGAAGAACTTAGCAAACTTTGCTAAATAAAACTCACCACCATTGTTAGTTCTCAAACACTTAATCTTTTTACAAGTCTGATTTTTAGCAAAGGCTTTAAACTCCTTAAACTGACTAAAGACTTTAGTCTTTCTTCTGATAAAATAAACCCATGTCCTTCTACTGTAATCATCTATGAAAGATACAAAATATATAGATTTTGAAAATGAAGGAACATTCATAGGACCAAACACATCAGAATGAATTAGATCCAATATACCAAAAGACTTGTGAGAACTAGAGTAAAACTGAACACAATTTTATTTTCCATAAATACAATGTTCGCAAAAGTCAAACTTGAGATTACAATCATTTAACCCCTCAATGGGGTTTTTATTTTTCAGGGTACGCACACCCTTCTACCAATGTGGCCATATCTCAAATGCCATAACATAGTCTTTTTAGCAGGAAGCTTGGCTTCCATGGCATGTGCAGTACCATCGAAACTGGTTACAACATATTTCTTCATTGCATGTTCAGATGGTGGGGATGAAGTGACAGCAACTCATTTCCTTGAGTCAGAAGAACTATTGTACTATGAAGTGCATGCCTCTAGCTAAAACAGAGTACCCCTTCGAGTACCCTTCGCAAGCACCATAGATCATCTTGTCATCTTGCATCCATCCTTTGAAAAGACAACCTACACACCTGCATCATTCAACATACTTACAGAAAGCAAGTTCCATGCAAGGCCTGGAATGTGCATAACTCTAGTGATCCCCTTCACTCATCCATCAGGGAATTAGATTGAGACTCTTCCACGACCAACAATCTTCAGATGAGAGTCATCACCAAGGTACACCTTTCCACCATCAAAATCTTCATATTTAATAAACCAGTCTCGATGCGAGGTCATTTGGAATGATGCACCAGAATCAATCAACTACATATCATTAGATGCATGGGTGGCCAGGGCTGCGATGAAGGCATCACCATCATCTTTGTCAGAATCTGAATCAAGAGCTTTCTTCTTCTTTTTCTTCTCCTCTTTGAATTCCTTTCGGAAATGCCCAGACTTGCCACAGTTCCAACAAAGAGCCTTGGACTTTCTAGGAGATTTGGATCTGCCCTTCTCATCTTTCTTGTCTTTCTTTTTCCCTTTCTCCTTGGGTCTTCCATGAACCATAAGAGCCTCTTTGGTTGCCTCAGAAAACTTTCTCCACATCTCTTCAGATAACAGTGAAGATACCACTTCATCCATTGTGAAAGTGGATGTGGTGCTCCTGAAAGGCATCACAAGATGATCCCACGAGTCTAGAAAAGAACAAAGCAAGGTCATGCAACAATCCTCCTCCTCCATTTTCACACCCATAGATGTCAATTGTGCAATGATCATGTTGAAAGCATTCATGTGATCTGTAATAGATCCTCCGTCTTCCATCTTCAGAGTGAACAACTTCTTTTTCAGGAAGAGTTTGTTTACCAAGGACTTGGCCTGATAAACATCACCCAACTTCTTCCAAAGATCCTTCGTTGTCTTCTCCTCATGGATGTTCAACAAAATGAAGTTAGCTAAACAGAGTCTTATGAGACCCTTAGCCTTCTGATCTTTGAGGTCCCAATTAGCTTGTGACATTGCTGTAGGTTTCACACCAGATACGGTTTCCCATAGGTCACGATCAACAAGTAGGTCCTCCATCTTGAGTTTCCACAACTTAAAATTAGTGCCATTGAATTTCTCCACATCTAACCTTCCATATGTGGTTGCCATCTCCTTGCTACAATAAGATATAGAATACTCTGTACAAGACTCCCACTCAACCTAAGATTAGCTCAAAAAACCCCTACCCAGCAGCTAGAACCAAAAACTAGCTAGGCTCTGATACCAACTGAAAGGAAGCTAGGTGTGTGGAAAACACTTCCTACACTAATCTAATGAGGGGAGGAGACTGTACATTCAGATTTATCCTAACTATTACAGCAATATTAAACCATTAACATGAGATAATGTAGCAAACACATAAGGAAGAAAGAATGATAGAAGAAGAGAGACACAAGACATACGTGGGGAAAACCCTTACAGGTGAAAAACCCCACACTCCAAAACACTGCTCAACTGTATTATGTAAACAAAGAGATTACAATACAAATCAGAGCCAATGCTCTTGCAAGAGTCTTTGACACTTGTATCTGGAGATGATCTAGTAGCATAACAGTACTTGTAAGACCTGTAATAATCTTCTCCTCCAAGCACCTGTTTATATAGAAAATATAAGGCAAAATTCCCTCTATCTTGGAATGGGCGTCCAAATTGGCCTCATGGCCCAAAACCCATGCCTATGGACACTTGGTCAACATTGTAAGATGCTTCTGACACTTGTCCACAGACCCCATACCAAAGAGGTCACCTATTTCTAAAATGGGCTATGACAGATGCTCTTACAACCGTCATAGAATCTGTCATAGCAGTTACAACTTACAACTATAAGAGAATCTATCATACACAGGCTATAAATAGCATATTCTCTTACAACATGTCATAGTCCAACTTGGGGCACCCAAAGATGCCTTTTTCAAAGATGCTCTTCGACACATGTCTTCACCTATCATAGAATCTCCTATTTCTGACTCTTACATGTCATAAATTTGTCATAGGAATCTGTCATGACCGTTACAGTAAATATTCCCTTACACAACATCTAAGATGCTGACACATGGCAAAATATTCCTACCACAAAGTGGGATGCTTATCTCCTCATGTGAGGACAAAATTACAAGTTGTCATCTTCCATGTAGGATGACACATCACTGTGCCACATCCCACAAAATGACAATATGAAATTTACAAAAAATTTACATCATAGGCAATGAATAAATAAATATAATGAAAATAGTACAAGGAATTACCAAGGTTGAGACACCTTAATTCCCAAAAAAATCAATCTTGGCTTCTGTTGGTTTTTCCCCTGACTGGATACTTTCTCCCAGATTTCCCTACAAGGTAGCCATCAGTGATCAACAGGATCTTTGGGCCAGGGGCCAACAGTATAGGAGATAGACTCTATTTTTATCTCTTCTTCTTCAGGCTCTGCAAAACCTAGGGGGGGTATTCCCTATTCAACACCCATGAGAATATGCTTGTGGGTTGGCTTGGGATGTTGATACAAAGCAGATAAATCCTTCTGTGTGAAGACCAAAACTGTGAGATAAGTGCAAAGGGGCTAGCTTTGGGCTTATGTTCAGTTGCGAATCAGAGGATCTTGGTCCCAAACTGCTTCTACAGTCCTAATGGTTTGATTTGGAAGTTTGAGTTTGATTTTATGTGTTTGGATGCAAAACTAGGACCTGGTATGTAATCTCAACACAGAGCTAGATTGGTGCCTATCTAGGGCTTGGAGTCAGTAGACATACACCTGTGAATGATCAATATGAACACACTAAAACTGGATTTCAAGGGGATGTTGTGGTATCTGCCTTACAAATACCTCCCAGAACAGAGTGTTAAGTCATCTCTACTTATGGCATCCCTATTGCAGTATATCTTTCCCAACACTTAATCTAAAAACACTTTAATCTACCCTTTGAGCAGAAGTTGAAAGATCAAGCATTCAATACAGGAATTCTATATTCTAGAATCCCATACATCCCTTAGATATCTAGATTTAGAAGAAGGATACATGCAATACTGGAGACAGAATAACAAAACACATGCAAATACAACATTACTCATATAAAACCAATCATGAAATTAGTAGATTCATGCATGAGACATACAACAAGAGATACATAAACTCACAAGATTTTCTGCACAGAGCAACCAAAACTAGTTGTATCTTATTACAGAGCCAGATATGTCCAGTTTTCAACAACCAACCTTGAATTGAGTAGCATCACCTGCTTATATAGCAGGAAGGTCCTCAGCATTCAGTACAATGGCGCATCAAAATATCTGCCAGATACCACACATCTTGAGAAAATGGCACTCAACATTCAATGCAGCAGGGGGAGGAGGAGACATGAAGTGGCCTTGAGCTGTGCGCTGCCTGGGAATCCACATCTTCAATTTGGTGGTTTGACCATTCATGCCATCGCCCATACGCTGCAACAACCGCCATTAATCGGCGTGCCAGACCTGCAGCCTCGGGAAATATAGTAGATTGTGCATTCGTAGCTTTTCCCACCAAGAAATATCACCTGATATTTGAAAATATGCAGGAAGCCGATTATCCCACATGCACCTCGCAGCAACCTTCTCAATACTTTATATACTGGGCCACGAGCATGCATGATGTCAGTAATTTTGCTCCCGACAATGCTAGTATAAGCCTTCATCATCATCATCCTTCAACATGATATCCTGTTGCTCGAAATATCACCCTGATGTCAGCAGGCCTCAGCACCATATGTAAAAAATATCACCCTAACGTCAGCATCATACTGCATGATAACCTCCCGATAATTCATATCACCCTGTAGAAAATATCACCCTGTGGGAAAGCATATCCGGACCTCATCACCATATGTAAAAAATAACATCCTGATGACCAACCTCGCCTTCATCGGCACAACCTGATGCATCGGAGAAAGATCCTCCTGCCTTGCTGATATCAAATGTCTGGCCGATGAAAATCCTGATGATGTCACCGTCATATCTGCCCATCGCGCACCTCCTCATATCTGAATGACGTGACCATCATATTGGCACTGGGGTGATATTTGTAAGATCACCTGATATTTAGAAATATCACCCCCCCCACAAAATATCAGGGTGCACTGTAGCTCTAATGAAACATCAGGGTGATGTTTGAATATGACTGATATTTGGAAAGATCACCCCCCACTGGATAATGCATGAAGCCGATAGGCAGATATCTCCCTAACGTCAACATCATCATATTATCTGCAAAAGTCCTGATCATCGGATATCCTCCTGATGACCAACCCTGCCTTCACATAAAATATCATCCTGATATATCCTGATGACGTCACCATCATATCCGCAAATGTCCTAATGACATCATCATCACATTACAATGTCGGGTCAGATTGAAAACTTGTAGTATGACCCCATCGAATCTGGATGACGTCAGCAGCATATCACCTGAAGGATATCATCCTGATAATTGAACATCCTGATGACATCATCGTCACATTTAGAACAAGAGTGATATTTAGAAGATGACCCGATATTGGAATATCACCCGATATTGAAAATATCATCCTGCAGAGAAAAAGATGAAGGCAATGGTCAAGTGGATATCACCCCCGCAGAAGCATGACCTCAGTAGCATCTTGATGTTGAACAAACATAAGGTGATGAAATAACATCAGGGTGATCTTAACAAAGATCACCTGATATTCAAATATGATGACCCCGATGAAAAATCGGGTCATACTTAGAAATTTCATAGCGCCAACATCAGGATGATCTTGACTAAGATCACTCGATGTTAAAATATCACCCCGCGGGCAGAAGATCAGGTCGGCAGAAAATATGATGATGACCCCCACGAGAAACAATAGGGTGATGATTGGAAACATGATGATGATGACCTCCTCTGAAGAAAAAATGATGCTAAAGTTGAAAATTGTTGAGGAGGCTGAAGACTTAGGACTTCTTTGGATTTTTTGGGAAGGTGCCTGCATGTTGAAATGTTTGAAAACTGACTGCTCATGTAGGGACCAACAGTGGCTCTGTCTGGGGACACATGCCTCTTGTAGGCATGGTGAGAACCACAAATCTCTGGGATGCAGACCAATCCGCTATCCATTGGGCACAGAGTCATGAGGTTATATTGATCTGCATCACCAAACACATTATTTTTAAACATTATTTTGGCGGCCTAGGGCAGCCAAAAAGGAAGAACCACAACTTTCTCTTGTTAAATGCCTAATCTTGATCTGAATAACCCCAACCATGGCTGAAAACATCAAGATAGACTGCCCATATGCTCATCCTATCAATTACATGCTTCACCATTTCTGAAAATTTGCCGATTGCAACATTGCCTCTCACTCTGCATTTCAAAGTCAAACATGTAGCCATGCATACTATAAAATTCTTTAGCACTGGGTGACGTATGCATGTCACACTCCTAAATCAGTACATCCTCATATTGCATTTGGCAATACTCATCATCTACCTAACTGTTGCACATTGTCAGGCACTCATCCAGCTGATCCAAAAACTCAAAATACACAGAAAATATGAGACCCCTAATATCTACTGATATTGAAAACAAATCCTGATCCACACACCCAATGTTGCACATGTCTAAATCAGGTGATGATGAACATTCATTATTCACAGTTTGCAAATCAGTATCATCATCTTCAAACAAAGGGTTAACCCTGCACCAATGAAGGTCATGACTCACAACAATAAATGCATCCAGAGGCTCATCATAAAGGGGATTCATGCTCATTGTAAAGGTCTTTGCTTCTTCTTCATGACAGTCCAATTCTTCTTTAGTATTATCAGATCTAAAGTCATAAGAAGAACAAACCTGATCCATGAATTGATCATGGATATCATCCTTATCATCTTTAATCTCTGATTGCCCCACATACAAATTTTCTGCTACTTCAATGCACTCTGAAGTTGAACTATCCACATCACTTTCCAGCCCTTTGATACTTCTTGATGAAACTGATATTGATTCTTGATCCATATGATCACAACTTTGTACAACTGGATCATTTAAACATGAGGGCTCTTTAATGAGGACTGGCATGTAAATATCACTTGAAAAATCATTATTTTCAACTTCATTTGCTAGGCAAAATAGGACATCCTCCTCTATAATAGAAACATCATCCACTTGGAATGATGCAAAAACTGGGACAACAGGGGTGTGAGTGCTTTGACATTCATTGCCAACTCCTGAATTAAACCTTTCATTAACATTAGGGGCTGCAGGACAACAAATTTTTTTAGAAAAATAACCCTTTTGTATTCCATACCTCCAATTGTTTTCAATGTCCATTGCAAACTGATGTGCTTGATGCAATGTGGTGGGCTCCTTATCTCTCAATCTATAACTCATTTTCTTATCAAATGCTCCCAAATAGACAACTAGGCACAATGCATCATTAGGTCTCATGGATTCTAGTATTCTATTCAATGCCTTCATAAATTTGAGGTTAAAGGCTAGGATCAACTCATCCTCTTCTATATGGATGTACATAAAGTCACTAATGACTGCATGTTTAGAAAAATTTTCACCATATTGCTCTAGAAATGTAGATTTAAAACCATGCCAAGAGCTGACAGAGTGAGCTGGAAGGTAGGAGAACCAATCCCTTGCATCTTCATCTAGAGATTGAACAAATAATCTCATAACTACATCTTCATGGTCAATCTCAAAATCATCTATAACATTTATAAATTGTTGCAAGTGTCTCTCAGCCAATTCATCCTTTATAGCACTGAATTTAGGCAAATACCTTCTGATTTTAGGTGGAAGAGCATTTAGATAACCACAAATGCCACTAAAATTTATGGGCTTATATGTGTCTATGTTGAAACTTCTTTTATTACATGGTTGGGACTGACTACTATACATTATTGCATTTGACACCTCACAAGGGTGCATGGGCTGACAATACATCTTTTTATGCTTTTGCAACCCTCTTCTCTACTCAGATTTCAATCACAATATGACCTTAGGCCCCTAAAATACAAGCTGCTATTTCAACCTGTCTAAAGTCTTCTATATGAGTCTTTTGAACAACATTGCATATCCTTTTGAAATACAGAGTAGGTTCTAACAAAAGCATGCAAGCTCTGCTTTCACCAATGTTTCCCTTTTAACCAGTGCTATTTCACCAAATAGGGAACTTTTCAAAAACTTGTACAAATACCTGGATATGTTGCAGTTGCTGATAGGGTCATTCAACAGAGTCGCCACCTCCTTGGCAGAGGAATGAGCTTCAAACAGGCTGAAGCTGAAAATTGATTTCTTTCTTTCTGGGTCATCCACCAGCAGAGACACACATAAAACTTTACATTTGCTGCAACAAGGCACTTCCAAGCCTAATTCTTCAATCTTTTAGACTCACACCTACATGGATATGACATTGTCCCCAGTAGAGTTGCCAAATCTGTTGGTGACTCAGATGGGCCACAAATACATCACCAGAGATGGTTAGATAGTACTTTTACTTCACATCCCCAGTAGAGTCACCAAATCTGTTGGTTTTTTCCCTGACTGGATACTTTCTCCCAGATTTCCCTACAAGGTAGCCATCAGTGATCAACATGATCTCTGGGCCAGGGGCCAACAGTATAGGAGATAGACTCTATTTTTATCTCCTCTTCTTCTTCAGGCTTTACAAAATCTAGGGGGGTATTCCCTATTCAACACCCATGAGAATATGCTTGTGGGTTGGCTTGGGATGTTGATACAAAGCAGATAAATCCTCTTGTGTGAAGACCAAAACTGTGAGATAAGTGCAAAGGGGCTAGCTTTGGGCTTATGTTCAGTTGTGAATCAGAGGATCTTGGTCCTAAACTACTTCTATAGTCCTAATGGTTTGATTTGGAAGTTTGAGTTTGATTTTATGTGTTTGGATGCAAAATTAGGACCTGGTATGTAATCTCAACACAGAGCTAGATTGGTGCCTATCCAGGGCTTGGAGTCAATAGACATACACCTGTGAATGATCAGCATGAACACACTAAAACTGGATTTCAAGGGGATGTTGTGGTATCTGCCTTACAAATACCTCCCAGAACAGAGTGTTAAGTCATCTCTACTTATGGCATCCCTATTGCAGTATATCTTTCCCAACACTTAATCTAAAAACACTTTAATCTACCCTTTGAGCAAAAGTTGAAAGATCAAGCATTCAATACAGGAATTCTATATTCTAGAATCCCAGACATCCCTTGGATATCTAGATTCAAAAGAAGGATACATGCAATACTGGAGACAGAATAACAAAACACATGCAAATACAGCATTACTCATAAAAAACCAATCATGAAATCAGTAGATTCATGCATGAGACATACAACAAGAGATACATAAACTCACAAGATTTTCTGCACAGAGCAACCAAAACCAGTTGTATCTTATTACAGAGCCAGATATGTCTAGTTTTCAACAACCAACCTTGAATTGAGTAGCATCACTTGCTTATATAGCAGGAAGGTCCTCAGCATTTAGTACAATGGTGCATCAAAATATCCGCTAGATACCACGCATCTTGAGAAAATGGTGCTCAACATTCAATGCAGCAGGGGGAGGAGGAGACAGGAAGTGGCCTCGAGCTGTGCACTGTCTAGGAATCCACATCTTTAATTTGGCGGTTTGACCATTCATGCCATCGCCCATACCCTGCAACAACTGCCATTAATCGGCGTGCCAGACCTGTAGCCTCGGGAAATGCAGTAGACTGTGCATTCACAGCTTTTCCCGCCAAGAAATATCACCTGATATTTGAAAATATACAGGAAGCCAATTATCCCACATGCACCATGTGGCAACCTTCTCAATACTTTATATTCTGGGCCACGAGCATGCATGATGTCAGTGCTTTTGCTCCCGACGACGCTAGTATAAGCCTTCATCATCATCATCCTTTAGCATGATATCCTGTTGCTCAAAATATCACCCTGACGTCAGTAGGCCTCAACACCATATGTAAAAAATATCACCCTGACGTCAGCATCATATTGCATGATAACCTCCCGATAATTCATATCACCCTGATATGAAATATCACCCCATAGAAAATATCACCATGCGGGAAAGCATATCCGAACCTCATCACCATATGTAAAAAATAACATCCTGATGACCAACCTCGCCTTCATCAACACAACCTGATGCATCAGAGAAAGATCCTCCTGCCTTGCTAATACCAAATGTCTAGCCGATGAAAATCCTGATGACGTCACCGTCATATCTGCCCATCGCGTACCTCCTCATATCCAGATGATGTCACCATCATATTGGCGCCGGGGTGATATTCATAAGATCATCCGATATTTAGAAATATCACCCCCCCCACAAAATATCAGGGTGCACTGTAGCTCTAATGAAACATCGGGGTGATGTTTGAAAATGACTGATATTTGGAAGATCACCCCCCACTGGATAATGCATGAAACCGATAGGCGGATATCTCCCTGACGTCAGCATCATCATATTATCTACAAATGTCCTGATCATCGAATATCCTCCTAATGACTAACCCTACCTTCACATAAAATATCATCCTGATATATCCTGATGACATCACCATCATATCCACAAATGTCCTGATGACATCATCATCACATTACAATGTTGGGTCAGATTGAAAACTTGTAGTATGACCCCATCGAATCTGGATGACGTCAACAACATATCACCTAAAGGATATCACCCTGATAATTGAACACCCTAATGATGTCATCATCACATTTAGAACAAGGGTGATATTCAGAAGCTGACCCAATATTGGAATATCACCCGATATTGAAAATATCATCTTGCAGAGAAAAAGATGAAGGCAATGGTTGAGCGGATATCACCCCCGCAGAAGCATGACCTCAGCAGCATCTTGATGTTGAACAAACATAAGGTGACGAAATAACATCGGGGTGATCTTAACAAAGATCACCTGATATTCAAATATGATGACCCCGATGAAAAATTGGGTCATACTTAGAAATTTCATAGCGCCAACATGAGGATGATCTTGACTAAGATCACCCAATGTTAGAATATCACCCCGCGGGCAGAAGATCAGGTCAGCAAAAAATATGATGATGACCCCCACGAGAAACAATAGGGTGATGATTGGAAACATGATGATGATGACCTCCTCTGAAGAAAAAATGATGCTGAAGTTGAAAATTGCTGAGGAGGCTGAAGACTTAGGACTTCTTTGGATTTTTTGGGAAGGTGCCTGCATGTTCAAATGCTTGAAAACTGACTGCTCATGCAGGTACCAACAGCTTCTACCCATGAAGGAGAGCCAAACTACAAGGGTTTTGTCCCTTTTTTATATATAGGAGTGTCAACCAAATCCAACCAAGCAAGCTAGGGCAAAGTAGGAAACCCTAGTTCAACAAGATCTGTTAATATAGGACTGTCAAAAATAGATACATAGAATCTAACACCACAATAGGGATTAGATGCCAGAGGAGAACTTGGATCTAAGTTTAGGACCAAAGAGATACTAGGGTGCTAGGTTTCCTAGAGCCAATTTATGGTTTTGCAGAATGTCAAGGTTCCAGTGTCTTCGTCTTCCAAAATTCCTATTTCCTATCACTTGATATCTTTAGATTCTTTCGAATGTGACTTGCACACAAATAAGAAGGAAAAAAGGTTGGTTCTATTTAGGAGCTTACCTAAGTCAAGCTCCATGAATGGTGTTTCGACCTCTATAATAGAAATGATGAGATATCAAAGAGTGCGTGCTCTAGGAGGGTAGAGGCAAATTTGAAGTAGAATGGAATGCTGTAATAAAGCATAAAGGAGAGGAGTCACCATGAGCATGGAAATCCTAGCTTTCTTGATGTGGAATCACAACTTGACTCAAGAAGTTGGTGTAGCCCAAAGAAGTAGTGAGATCTTCACAAGACTTGCAAGAAGTTAGTGCAACATCAATAATCCACCATAGAGAGCTTTAGAGAAGAATAGAGAGCATGAGAGAGAGAATCAAAGTGCAAGTGTGCCTAGATTGCTTAAATGTTCAAATTAATAAACTAACTTGCTTATATATGCATTCCTGTTAATTTTTGGGGAATTAAACCAAATGGGCCTGACATGAGGAAGAATTAGAGACGTCCTAAGCTGAAATACCATTAAATTAGGTCTGGGCTAAATGAGGGACTAGGGGACTCGGCGCCCTTGTCTTTTAGCCCCAAAAACTCTAGGATAAGTCATTTTAAGTGTGTTTAGGTTGACTCTATAGTTATATTTCAGGTTTTGTGCATCAGGATTAAGAATTAATTATTTATTGCTTCAATGGGTGTTAAAATAGGTCTTGATTAACAAGGGTAAACATTTTACTCCATAACAAAACCATTCAAAGAAATTGATGAAAATGCTAGGTGGGCATGTCTTGATGCTAAAAAAGGATTCTATCTCAAACAACAGAAGGAGATCACAGAACAAGTGGACTATAGGGTGGTGGCATTGTAGTATAACCAAAGGCAACAAATTTCTTAAGGACAAGCAAACTGATAAGCTAGGGGAGTGATGGGACCTACAATTTCTCCCATTTCTTATGTTTATTTTTTATTTCACAAGACATTTCCTTGAATAATTTCACCTAATACTTGAAACTTTATATTAAAGTATTTGAAGTTTAAAGCACTAGAACTAATATATAATATTTTGATGAATGAATATGTGTTTTGATAATTATTCTCAAAATGTAATAGTATATTATATTGATTATGGTGATTTTAGTATGGAAGTAAATTATTGAAAAAACTAACCCTTCATGCAGGAAGACAACAGATGCTCATAGCCAATGATGTTGTAAATCTGTAGTTTTAGGAATAACTACCTGTAGATGAAGGAATAGGTACCTGTAGCCGAAGTGATGCAGGAGCATCCCTGGTTCAATAGCAATCTTGCATCAACCAAAAAAACATTTGTATTTTAGTTTGTTTCTTTTCATTTTCCAGTTCAGTTTAGTTAGTTCAGTCAGTAGCAGTTTCAATATTTTGGTCTGCATTCTTCTGCAGTTTCATTTTAGACCTTGCGGATCTGGACTTAGCATCTAGACACCTTCATGCACATTATATCCAAATTTTAGATCATTTGGATTAGGTACCGGAAAGATATCACTATCAGAAGATCAACTATTTCTCATAGCAAAGCATTGTGATAGTCTCAGATAATCAGCTAAAGGAGAAGACCTGCGGAGCATCTCACGACTTGTGGAGATAAAAGACACATCATTCAAGGAACTTTGGATCGTGGCTAACCTTCCCTGAGATCCACACACTATTTGATTCATTTACAGAGGAATTCTTTATGATTAGGTTTGACCTATCTGTGTACACACATTACATCTCTTTCATCAGAGTTTGTAATCATCCTTGGCCGACGCGGAGGGATCTTGTGTTTTGGAGATGATATATAATCATGTAATAGATGCCTAGGAAAGTAGTTAGAATAATTCACAAGTTGGATAGTTTGAATTTCTTCTGTAAAACGCTCCAAAGCCATATCTTGTGCATACATTGTAACCAGAGAATCAGGCCTATGGGCCCTAATTGTAAGCCCGCATGTTGCCAGCTTGTTTACATTTTGAATCTATGATATACTAAATGACTGAATCTACATTTGATTTCTATAATTGACTTGTTTCCATTGCATTTACTCTTTCTGCACGGCCTGGACTGTTCACTTTGTGGACCCTCCTAATTGTGACTACACCAAGTGGTATCAGAGTGAAGTTTGAATCCTTTGAGAGTGAATTGAGCAAAGTTTGTGAAGGCATTCTGTAAGATCTTGCTATGAACAGATCTCTGAATCTAAGGCAGACTACTTGTGTTGTCAACCGATCGCCAATTGTGAGGCAGTTGTCACCTTGTAGCCCGATCGCCAAATTTGAGGCAGTTACACTTGATCTAAGGAAGAAATGCCACCGAGGAGAATACTTGCTATTGGTACTATGGCTGGAAGAATGGATGAGATGATGTAAATGATGAAAATGATGTGAGTTCACTTGGATGCTATTGAAGAAGATAGGCAAAGAGGACTTACACCTCGACCTAATGTTGAAAGTGATGATGATGAAGAATTTCAATCTGTTGATCAAAATGGTGAAACCCTAGGAGAAGAAGAAGAAGAATCAAATAAAGTCAATTTGTTGTGAGCTATTTCAAAGATTGAGAAAAGACCTAGAGTTGATGTACTGAACTATACTGACAATTTGAATCCTGGAGAGCTGATTGATTGGATAAATGACCTAGAAGAATACTTTGAGTATGAAGAAATTAAAGATCTAGAGAAGGTGAAATTTGCAAAGAAAAAGTTTAAAGGACATGCACTATATGGTGGAAAGAAGTTTAGTTGGATAGAAATAGAAGAGGAAAAGAGAAGATTATAAAGTGGGATAGGATGGTGACAAAATTGAAGAATTAGTTTATACCTGCTGATTATGAGTTGGAACTATTGAAGAGGTTGCAGAACCTGAGACAAAAGGAGAAATCTATGGAGTATACTGAATAATTTCATAAGATGATCATAAGGACATGACATAGTGAAGCAAGCAAGGAGAAAGTAGCTAGATACATCAATGGACTGAGATTGAACATTCAAGAAGAATTGAGTCTGGTGAGGATGACGACATTGGAAGAATCATATCAGTTTGCCCTAAAAGTTGAAGAAAAGTTGAACAAGAAGCATGAGAAAAGACAAAGAGGTAGAGGAGGTAAATTTAGAGGTAGAATATTTTCCAAAGGAGAGAGATCATATGCAAAGCAGAACAGACAAGATAGCACATTCAAGGAGGACAAAGATAATAATGCATATCAGAGAGATGATAAAAATTTCTACCATAGAGGAAACCCTAGTTCATACTAGAGTGAAGGATACAAGAGAGATGGAAGAGGACCTGATAGGAGAACATTCAGAGGAACCTATTTTAAGTGTGGAGGTGAAGGACATAGAGCATTTGAATGTAATCAAGGGAGTACAAGCAAGAGGACACAGAATAGTGGAAGAGCAGGCTATGTAGAAGAAGAACCTATTGGATCACCCAGTTCAGTTGGTAAACCTAAGAAAGGAGAATCACTTGTCATGAGGAGAGCACTATTTCAAGTAGAGACAAATGAGGAACCACCATAGAGGAAAAGTTTGTTTAGAACCAGATGTAAATCAAGAGGTAAATGTTGTAAAGTTATAATTGATAGTGGTAGTTCAGATAATTTGGTTTTAGAGGAGATGGTGACTAAGATGAAGTTGGAAAGATTGAAACACCCTAAGCCATATCAGATAGCATGGATTCAGGATGATCATAAGGTACTGGTGAGTGAACAATGTTTGGTGAAATTTCATATTGGATCTTATCATGATGAAGCATTGTGTGATATTATGCCTATGGATGTATGTCATATTTTGTTGGGTAGACCATGGCAGTATGATAGAAAATCTATGTACATGATGGGAGAAAGAATACATATACTATAACATCAAATGGAAAGAGAATTACTTTGATCCCTTTGGAAGATGATCCAAAGAGTGAAGTATGTGGAAATGTTAGAATCTGTTTGGTAGATGGAAGGAAATTTTTGGATGGTTTGAGACATGAGAATATGTGTTATGCTTTGATTCCTAAGAAGCCTAAAAATCTAAAGACTTAAGAATCACAACCGGAGGAGATAACTGAGTTGCTGACAGAGTATGGAGACATCATATCAGACAATGTACCTAAAGGATTGCCACCAATCAGGAGTATTAGTCATCACATGGCTCTTATACCTGGAGCTAGTTTTCCTAACAAAGCAGCACATAGAATGACACCGATAGAGAATGAAGAATTGAATAGACATATACATTAGTTGTTGAGGAAAGGTTTGATCAGAGAAATCTTGAGTCCTTGTGCAGTACCTTCAGTATTAGCACCAAAGAAGGATGTAGAATGGAGAATGTGTACACACTCTAGAGCAATAAATAAGATCACAATTAAGTATAGATTTCCTTTACCTAGGATGGATGACATTATGGACTATTTGAGTGGAGCAACATATTTTACAAAGATAGACTTGAAGAGTGGATACCATTAGATCAAAATTAGAGAAGGAGATGAATGGAAGACTGCTTTTAAGACAAATGAAGGATTGTATAAGTGGTTAGTGATGCCTTTTGGACTGACTAATGCACCGAGTACTTTCATGAGATTGATGAATGAAGTTTTGAATAAATTCTTGGGTAAGTTTGTTATTGTATATTTGGATGATATTCTAATTTTTAGTAAGACAAAAGAACATTTGTGGCACTTGAGACAAGTATTGCAGAGACTGAGAGAAGAGAAATTGCTGATAAACATCAAAAAGTGTAGTTTCATGAAAGAAAAATTGGTATACTTGGGATTTGTGATTTTTGTGGAAGGATTGAATATGGACCCTGAGAAAGTGAGAGTAATTGTTGAATGGCCTACACCTGAGAGCATTGGACAAGTCAGATCATTTCATGGATTAGCTAGTTTCTACAAGAAGTTCATTAGAAATTTTAGTTCAGTATGTAACCCTTGTTGGGTAATGAGGTGTCTCAACCTTTGCAATTTCCTAGAATTGTTTATTTATTTGTATATTTATTTATTGCCTAATGTTGTAATTACTTGCACATTCAGTTTGGTCACATAGTTGAGGTGGCATGGTGATATGTCATCATACTTGGAATGTGACTTGGATGGTCAAGTCAAACCTACATGAATTTGGGCATCCCATTTGAGGCAGCACTAATATGCCATGTGTTAGCATTTTGTGGTATGTGGAAGACAATATTTCATATGACAAAATCTATGATGTGTAAGAG
The DNA here is from genome assembly GCA_027924645.1 of Cunninghamia lanceolata. NCBI lineage: Eukaryota > Viridiplantae > Streptophyta > Pinopsida > Cupressales > Cupressaceae > Cunninghamia > Cunninghamia lanceolata. The sequence goes on from BSBN01000703.1 coordinate 24,902,166, forward strand.
CCAAGTTTGGAGATTCTTATGACAAGTGATGACAAGTGTCGGTGAGGATCTTTGCATGAGCAAAAGGCATCTTTGGGCACCCAAGTTGGGCTATGACATGTTGTAAGAGGAATATACTATATTTAGCATTGTATGATGGATTCTCTTACAACATTAAATGTTGTTATCTTGGGGAAATCTATGACAACTATAAGATGCATAAGTGCATCTGTCATAGTCTATTTTTAGCATGGAGCACTCCTATGTTGGGAAAGTCAAATCTACCATGTATGACAGATGTAAGGGATGTATGTGCAGAAAGGACAAGTGTCCTTTGATGTGGGATAATGGCCATGTGGCCAAGCTGGATGCCTATCCCAAGATGCTCCCAATATTTGCCTTATAATCCCTATATATTGCATAGTTTGGAGTTGTAGTTGCATAGTGTTTTTATAGGTACTATTATGCTGTCAGAATAACTCTAGAATCAACATTTGAAGACTCTTGGAAGAACTTGTATTGCAAGTGTATTGTAAATTGTATCTGTTTCAGATAATACATTGTGCAGGTTTTAGAGTGTGGGGTTTTTTACTTGAAAAGGTTTTCCCCACGTATATCTTGTGTCAACTTCTCTTTGTCTACATTCTTGTTTTGTGTTTGCTGCTATAATATCTCTGATATATGTTTCATATTGCTTCAATTGTAAAGGTTGTAAATAATTTGCATACCTCTCCCCTCATTAGATTAGTTTAGGAAGTGATTTTTGCACAGAGACAATGAGAGGTGACAAAAAGACTTTAAGTGGATATTAGGAGCAGATAGAAGTTTTGAATTGTTGAAGCAGAAAGTGACAGAGCAACCTTTGTTGGCATTACCAGATTTCAATAAGGTATTTCAAGTAGATTGTGATGCAAGTGGAAATGCATATAGGAGCAGTGTTAAGTCAAGAAGGTAGACATCTAGCATATTTAGTGAGAAGTTGAATGATGCAAGGAGAAGATATTTAGTTTATGATTAGGAGACATTACTTGTTGCCTAAGGAGTTTGTATTGTATACAGATCATCAAGCTTTGCAGTATTTGAATAGTTAAGGAAAGTTGAATCAGAGACATATGAGATGGGTAGAGTTCATGCAGAGTTATACTTTTGTGTTGAAGCATAGGAGTGGGAAATCAAACAAAGTTGCAGATGCCATGAGTAGAAGAAGGAACTTGCTGATAGAGATGAGAGTTGAAGTGTTAGGATTTGAAGAATTGAAGAATATATATAGGAAGATTTTGATTTTTGCAGAACCTTGGAAAGCATGTAAGGAACCTGTTGTGACAGATAGGAGTAAGTGGTTGAATTATTTCATTCAGGAAGATATGTTGTTCAAAGGAAATAAGTTATGTATATCTAGGAGTTCAATGAGAGATAATCTGATAAAGGAGAAGCACAGTGGTGGATTGGTAGGACATTTTGGCATTGATAAGACAATGGCTTTGGTAAGTGAAAATTACTTTTGGCCTTAGATACATAAGTATGTTAGGAAATTTGTGCAGAGTTGTAGAGTTTGTTAAGTTACAAAAGGAAGTAGTCAGAATACTAGATTGTACAAATCTTTGATAGTACCGGAGAGATATTGGGAATACATAAGCATGGATTTCATAATGGGATTTCTGAAGACACAAAGAGGACATGATTCAATATTTGTAGTGGTGGATCGATTTTCAAAGATGACACATTTCATACCTTGTAAGAAGACAACTGATGTAGTTCATGTAGCTGACCTATTTTTCAAGGAGATTGTGAAATTACATGGATTACCTAAGAGCATAATTTCAGACAGAGATATAAGATTTCTTGGATACTTTTGGAAGACACTTTGGAAGAAGATGAAGATAAATTTAAATTTAAGTTCAACATTTCATCCACAAACTGATGGACAGACAAAGGTAGTAAATAGGAGTTTGGGAAACTTGTTGAGATGTTTGGTTGGAGAAAAGGCAGGAAATTGGGATTTGATTCTAGCACACGTAGAGTTTGCATCTAATAATTTAGTGAACAGGAGTACCGAAAGAACACCATTTGAGATTGTGATAGGAACTAACCCTAGAGGAGTAGAAGAGTTGAGAGACATCAGTATGGAAGAGAAGAGGAGTGCAGAAGCAAAAGAATTTGCAGGACACATGGAGACAATGCATAATCAAGTTAAGAAGCATTTGGAGGAGATCAACAGTAAGTATAAGGAGCAAGTAGATGAGAAGAGGAGACACAAAAAAATTATAGTTGGAGATGAAGTAATGGTATATCTGAGAAAAGAAAGATTTCCAGTTGGGATTTATGACAAGTTGAAGATGAAGAAGTTTGGACCATGTAGGATACTCAAAAAGTTTGATTTAGGACATGCATATGAAGTGGAGTTACTAGAGACATTGGGTATATCACCTATTTTCAACATTGCAGACCTATATTAGTATCATGAAGCAGAGTTTAGTGACAGCATGGAAGAATATTTGAAGAAGCAGTTACCACAACAATCACCAGAGAAAATTGAAGACATCTTAGACAACAGAGTTGGATGCAGCACCAGAGGAAGACAATACAAAGAATATCTTGTGAAGTGGAAAGGCATACCAAAAGAAGACTCACTTTTTCAACAACCCCAGATGTCTGATGCAAGAGCATCCCTGGTTTAAGAGCAATCTTGCATGAACCAAAAAAATATTTGCATTTCAGTTTGTTTCTTTTCATTTTCTAGTTCAGTTCAGTTAGTTTAGTCAGTAGCAATTTTAGTATTTTGGTCCGCATTCTACTGTAGTTTCATTTCAGACCTTGCAGAGCTAGACTTAGCATCTAGAGACCTTCATACACATCATATCTAATTTTTAGGTCATCTAGATTAGGTACTAGAAAGATATCACTATCAGAAGATTGACTATTTTCTCAGAGTAGAGCATCCTGACAGTCTTAGATAATCAGCTAAAGGAGAAGACCTGTGGAGCATCTCATGACTTGTGGAGCTAAATGACACATCATTCAAGGAAATTTGGATTGTGGCCGACCTTCCCTGAGATTTGCACACTATTTCTTTCATTTGTGGAGGAATTCTTTATGATTAGGTCTGACCTATCTATGTACACATGTTACATCTCTTTCATTAGAGTTTGTAATCATCCTTGGCCGATGCAGAGGGATCTTGTGTTCCGGAGATGATATATAATCATGTAATAGATGCCTAGGAAAGTAGTTAGAATAATTCACAAGTTGGATAGTTTGAATTTCTTTTGTAAGGTGCTTTAAATCCATATCTTGTGCATACATTGTCACCAGAGAATCAGGCCTATGAGCCCTAATTGTAAGCCCGCATGTTGCCGGCTTGTTTGCATTTTGAATCTATGATATACTGAATGACTGAATCTGCATTTGCTTTCTATAATTGAGTTGTTTCCATTGTGTTTACTCTTGCTGCATGACCTGGACTGTTCACTTTGTGGACCCTCCTAACTATGACTATACCATGAAGGAATAAATGCTGAATATGAAGGAGGTAGTGTCTGTAGCCATGAATTCAATCATCGATGACTTATCCAACAATAATAATGTCTTTCACATAAAATAAGAGAAAACTCAAAGTATCGGTAGATAGTGGTAAAGAACTAAAGTGATCCTATTGGTAAACAGATTTGTCACTACGATTAAATCTTCAAGAATGACTCTTCTTCCCTTGAAGAGCAATGACAAACATGCCAACAGTTGGAGAGATGGCTATGGAATAGCAATCTTCCTTTGTGTTTGAGAGGAGCAACTCCCTCATATGATCAAATTTGGGGTTTTTATGGTATTTTAACTAGAAATACCGAAAGGTAAACAAAAGGGAAAAAATGATGGAAAATAACTCACAGAAACCCTAGTTGTAGACACATGAAAACTAACTCGGGTTTCACAAACTTATACAAAAATAAAGAAGATTCATCATAAAATAAGAATACACATTCTCATATTTGAATGATGTTCAAAATAAAATGATAAAATATATACTGTTGTAACAACAGTGGAAGAATGACATGCTAGACTCACACACTATGAGAAAAACTATATCAATGCATTCAAATCAAGACACTAAGATTCAATTATAATCCTTCACATCAATTGCATAGCTGTAAATATTCTAGCAGATGACCAATGGATTTCCACAATAATACATAAATTTTACCTATTCAACTTATGAAAAATAGGTAAAAACAACATAGAAAAAATCTGAGACATAAGAATCAAATGCTTCATATATTTGTTTATTGAAGTCGCAAACTATGTAATAACTTTTCTATACAAAACGTGAATCTAGAAGCTCTTTGTTTTTCTTTAGTTCTATTCAATACCAAAAAAAGAACTCAAAGAATGGAATCACAGGAACCAAATGGAACCCCTTTACATTTGAAAAGATGGCATTTGTATCCTCCCAACCCTTAACTAACTCGTAACTACCTCTTTTAAGACTTTATAAGACATTTAAAATATTACAAAGTCTTTTCAATGAACGAGTATTGTCAACTAATTAAAAGAAAAGTTTTAAAAGTTCTAATACAACTGACTTTATAATAAAATATTGAGTCTTTCTCAAAATTTGATGGGCACTTGATTGTCAAGGCATTCTATCAAATAGTTTGAATACACTACCTGTAGGTGTTCGTTTCTTTTCCTTTGCATTCCTCAACTTCTGAGTATTATAATTTTCAATATAAAACTCATCTGTATCACCAATGATCTCCACCTAAATAATATTTTTGGTTGAAATGATGAAACCTATTTATATCTCTTAGAACAAATGTAATTACAAACTTTCCATGTTCTCCCCCTTCAAAATTATTAAGTAAATGTCTTGAATCTGGAACATACTCTGTCTTGATCTCTTAAGTCAATTTCTCCAACTTTGCATGGGTCCCTTGTATCTGTGAATGTCATTTGTCTTTTACAAAAAGCATACATTACTGCTTTATAGCCTTCAATCCAATTGTACCCAAGAGTGTTTCTAATTCCTCTATCTTTCATCATTAATCTTCATTTTTCTACATCATCCCAGTAGCATGTAACATTTAGCATTGTCAGGCTCTAAGTTCAAGAGGTGTTTTGCCTCACAATGCCTCAAATCAATATTGCTATGAATTCTACATGTTCCAAGTAAGGCACTTCATACACTAGCACTATTTTCTATGGCATTGCTCTACTAAAATGCCATATCATTCAGATGCTCAACAAACCTATACTTTCAGGAAGATCTTTTAAACTCCTACAGTAGGAAAGGTTAACCTTCTCAACAGTAGTGAATCATCCCAAATCTGAAGACAAGCTACTCAAAGTTGAATGCAATTCACATAATGTGTCTAGTAATGTGGCCACATTATTGCCTTCTGTGTCCAACTCTATGATTTACCCTCTTAAGTAGATGGTCTCAAGTTGTGGCCTTCCTGGTTGTTAGTGTGTGGAAAAGGAGGTTTGACCTAGTTTGGTTATCCTAGTTGTCCTTCCCTAAGGAAATAGATCTACACAATGTTTCACTCAAAGAAACAAACAACTTCACCTCAAGGAGATGATATCAATGAAGACTTGCAGAACAAGAAGGTTCAAGGCAACCATATCAATGGAGGACAATATTCCAAAACTCAAGTTGGAGGTTTCAACCCTTCTCCTAATCATGCAAAAGGCTTCACAAACCCTAGGAAGAGCAAGATAGAATCAAGATCTTGATTCCTAATCTTCACAACATCCTTCCAAGATAGCAAAGATCCAAATCTTCAATGAGCTTCAACACTTTGTAGACCTTCAACAGTAGTTATAGTAGAATTGTGGCATAATAAGCTTGCATAACAATTGTATATGATAAAATGATTTCAAGATCTCCTTAAATATCCAACCGTAGAAATAAAATAAATCGAAATAAAATGCTGACATCAAGCGGGAGAAGAAATTTGAATTCAAAAACATGAAAACCAATGCAAAAGCTGACACAAAAGTTTAATTTGCAACCCCCAAGGTTTGAGGAAGGACAAGGGTGGTATTGCCCATGTCCAACCCCTAATTTAAAATTTGGAATAAGCTTAAGGGTGGCCCAAATATCTAGAATCTACAATCTCTTTTTGGGTTTTGTCAGTAATTACTCTAAAATATGACATTTTATCGAAAGGATAAGTGTCAATCAGGGTTTAAATAGGTCCAAAGATGAAAAGGGTTAAGGGACACCAAAGGGTAGGAGCTAAACATAGTGAAATTGTGCTAATCCAAGCAAGGGCACAATTTACAACATAACACTAGTTTAGAAATTTATGTGAATAATACACTTGGAAAATGCAACTCCAACCAATTCTCTGGTTGATGTCCAAATACCACAGTTCACTGAGATAGCTGGTTCATCAACAAGAAGTACAAACTACATCTTTGCGGTGCAATTTGAGGCATCCTAAACTTCAAAGGTATTGTGAACTAATTTTTCACCTGATTTCACATCTCAAATTCCAAGATCATTGGCACTTGTTCCAACTAACATAATTGATCTCTTCTAGAGATGAAAATCCTTGCCAATTACTTTTGAGCCTTGGGCAAGATTTCTCATAACTTTTAAAAGGAGATCATCTTGTGAATAAATGTTATGAGGTTGAGTTGGTCTTCTATACATCTCCTTATCCGATGGATCAATACAAAAATGCTTAACATGCTCAAGATTCATTAATTGATAATTAATTCTAGTATTATTTGTAGGGGGAGTTCCATTTCATTTTAGCAAACCTACATTTTGAAATGGAAAAATATTCCCTTTGCTTGCAACCATAGGAGGATGTGCAGTTTGTGTTTGAACCTGTTGATTGCATTTGCCTTGAAATATTCTCATGCCTTCCCTAGATTTACAATCATTCCATTTCATGAGATGCCTTCCTCTAAGGCATCTCATCAAGCAGTTAATATTCCTTGTCTATGCCTCTACATTTCTTTGCTATTGCAAGAAACTAAAACTTCTGATAGCTTATGCTGTTGCAAGGCAAGGGTGTGTGAATTTTTGAATTTAAACTTGCCATGTGCATTCATCACTTGAAAACTTCTAAAGCGTATTAAACAAATCCAATCAGTGTGTATCATGCAATCATTACAGTCCATGAGAGCACATTTCTATGAGGTGTCATGTCAAGCATTTACAACACATTGTCCATGCTTCCACATTTTTCATACGTCTGTCAGGGTGTTTCCAACTATAATACCTTACAAAAATCTTCTTTCCATCCCGATTTGAGGGATACCAAGTCTATTTCAATGGCTTCATTTTAGCATAGGCTAAAAGGATGCTGGTGAAGGTTTTACGTATGGTGATTGCATTAGAGATACATTTCCTTTGAGGAATTTTGCCAAATCTCCACGTGTTTTGTCTACGCTTCCACAATTTTCATACAGATCTACCAAGTGAAATCTCTTTTGGATTATGCTTTGATGGATATCCACATCTGTTCTAGGGTTCCTGTTCAGGCACCACACTTCACGTTCATGGTGGATTGTACCTTGGATTAGGATAAGAATGGCGATAAATAGGGGAGGAGTTGGGGTTTGTGGAGGAAGAAAGAATGAATTAGGGAAAAGATGAAAAGTTTTCAAAGGTTTTATTAGTTTTAAAAAATAGTTTAAGGGAGAGGGACTAATGGTGGGTAGGGAGATGTTGAGCGAGGGGTCCACGTCAGCAGCTTCTGAGTCAGATTATTTTTTTTGCCCACGTCTCTTGACAGTTGAGCTGGTACCCCCCCATTTTTTTCTTAGCATTTTTAAGTACGTTTATCAATGTTTATGGTGTGTTTTTCAAAAACCACCCAAAAATCACTAAAATATGTCATCGACCAATAGTGGACATGTGTAGGGTCCCTTTGTGGGTTGGCGCCACGCCAGTATTGGCTCAACATACTACCAATTAATGCACATTAACTGCCCAACATCCTACCGCCGACGGTCTTAATGCCTACCACCTCGACATGCACACCATTCACTTATTCTTGCTTTAGCTCCTCGAATACTCCATTCATGATAACAATTGGCATTTGGAGCGGCTACATTCAGGACCAGTCCTGGTTCGGATGGACGCCGACAGTGGTGAGGACATGGGCGAATACTAGTGATACATTTCTCGAGCTTTCAGTATTTATCAACACCACATTTGGCATAAGGAAACCATTTACCTTCTGGTTATGCAGGTGAGGTTGTGTTCCAACCTCACACAGGTAGAAACTACGCATTACAAGATTTTTTTCATATTTTCATACACTCTTTTTTTGTGTAAATAGCTTCACTATACAAGTAATGATATGCTTGTTTTATGAAGCTTTATTGCAGCTTTATCATGGCTGCTTCTGTGTGTATATATATGTTTATATATATATATATATGTATATTTGTATACATATATATACTCACAGAAATGATGAATAAATGTTATTTTGTACCAATATTGCACCTATATTTTGGTCGACTGTGTGTATATGTGAGTATACAGATATATATGCATATATATGGCCGACTGTGTGTATACACAATTAAATATGCATATATATGTATATATATGCAAATGTATTTGTGTATACACACATATACACACATTTAGCCATAATATAGCCCTTTCTTTTCATTTATGTACCTCTGCGAGTTGTATATGTATAGTGGCAGTATTCGAAGCTATTGTCTGTGTGTATACATATACATACCATTTACATACTACATTGTCTATTAAGGGTTTCATGCACCTATCCTTTGCCCGACTGTGTGTATACATATACATACTAGTTGAGGGTTTCACCAGCTCGACTATTAAGGGTTTCATGCACCTATAGTTTAACCGACTGTTTCCACTGCTGCCGTGAACCCCTTGCTCAACAATTCCCGCCCCCATTATCCTCTTAGCCTTGTCCATAGAAGAATCGCCTCAGCCAGAATGGTTGAATTCTTGTGAATAGTTCATATGCATACTATACCCTTTTTATGGTCAATTTGTGTAATCATTTTAAATAGGATATTTAACAAATTATTTCTATAAATTTTGTCAAATTTGTAATCATAGGGATCTTTAATTGACATAACATTTTAATCTTATTAATAAGATAATAATATAATATTTAACAAATTAATATATTAATAAACATTACAATATTATGTATGTATCGTATACACACACATACATACATAATTTATTATGTTTGTATGTATGTATGCATGTGACTCTACTATACATACATACATACATATGACAGTTCATATACACATACATAGATTCATATGAATTGCCATATGTATGTATGTATAGAAAACACACATACATACATATTATGGGTACATACATACATATGAACCATAATATGTATGTATGTGTCTATACTATACATACATACATACATGCATGCATATAATAGTTCATATGTATGTAGCTCATGCAGGCACCCATACATACATAATTTTACTATGATGTATGTATGTATGTATGGAAACCAATCATACATACATACATACTTGGCCAAAAGATAGGTGCATGGAACCCTCAACTATGGAGTGTATGATAATGTTACAATACTCTCACTCTTACACATGTGTGTGAATTTGTTGTTTCAGTTTGTATCATTCTTTTTTTTCTTCTAACAATTAGAATTGGGGATATGACAGTATAACATGCATTTTTTTGTTTCAGTTAGAATTGGGCAATTGGAGATATGACAATATAACATGAATTGGGGATATGATAGTATAACATGCATTATTTTTTCTTTCTAACAGTTCTTCAATTACTCTCACTCTTACATTTATGAATTTCTTGTTTTAGTTTGTATCAATATTTTTTTGCTAAGATTTACAATTGGGGACATGATAGTATAACATGTATTTTTTTGTTTCATTGCACACACCCTTCATCATTTGATATCAACTCAATTACATGCATGGTTAGTATGTTCTTCAATTACACTCACTCTTACATGTATGAATTTGTTGTTTTAGTTTGTATCAATATTTTTGTTTTGTAAGAGTTAGAATTGGGGATGTGGTAGTATAACATGCATTCCTTTTTTCATTGCACACACACCTTTGATCATTTGCAAATAAATAAATAAGATGCATGGTTAGTTTTTTCTTCAATTACAATCACTCTTACATGTATGCATTATCTGTTTCAGTTTGTATCATTCTTTTAAGTGTAAGAGTTAGAATTGGGGATGTGATAGTATACCATGCATTTTTTTGTTTCATTGCACACACACCCTGGATCATTTGCAATCAACTCAATTAGATGCATGGTTAGTTTGTTCTTCAATTACTGTCACTCTTATTATGAAAGAAGGGCTCCTTCCTATTCACTTAAGACTCCTTTCACTGTATATCATTGTATATCATTGGTTTTCATGCAAATATATCATGCATATGCATATGTAATACATATGCATAAATGCAATATGCATACGCAGATGCATATTATATGCATCTGTATATTGCATATATGTATATGTATATTGCATATATGCATAAGCATTGCATATATGCATATGCATATGGATATGCATATGCATATGGATATGTATATATGAATATGCATATGGATATATATATGTATATATGTATATATATACATGTACATGTAGATACATGTATATATATGTACATGTAGATACAGGTATATATATGTACATGTATACATATATATATGTATATATATATACATATATGTATGTATATATATACATATATATATGTATACATGTACATATATATACCTGTATCTACATGTACATATATATACATGTATCTACATGTACATATATATATATATGTATGTATATATATGTATCTATATCTATATATACATATACATGTATATATACATGTATATGTATATATATATACATATACATACATACATATACATACATATATACATATACATACATACATGTATATATATACATGTATATGTATGTATGTATATGTATATATATATATATACATGTATATATACATGTATATGTATATATAGATATAGATACATATATATACATACATGTATATATACATATACATGTATATATATACATACATATATATACATACATGTATATATACATATACATGTATATATATACATACATATATATACATATACATGTATATATATACATACATATATACATATATATGTATATATATGTATATATATATACATATATATATACATATATATGTATATATATACATAGACATGTATATATATATGTGTGTATATATATATGTATATATATTACATTCAACTTAATTAGATGTATGCTTTTTTTGTTCTTCAATTACAGTGACTATAATAATCAACCCCTCTCCCTTACTGCTAATTGTGATAATGGCTGACTCTTTCTGATATAGCATTATTAGATGTATGTCTTGCTGGCTCTTCAATTAAAGTAACTCAAACAGTCAGTAACTATAACATGGTGGAATATGTTGTTTGTATTCAAATCATACTGTTGTTTCAAGTTACAAACATTCAGGCAAAAAAGTTCAAAACCTTCAAAACCTTCATGAAAAAACCTTCAAAACCTTGACGACAAAACCTTCAAAACCTTTAGGACAAAAATGTTCACACATAACATGAAGAATTAATCGAACAAGGTTGGAAAACTAAAATCTAAAGAAGGGTCTGGTTGGGTAATGCTTGGGGCAGGTGATGGTGGATAGGACTGTGAATTAGAAGCACTCCAACTCTAAAATGGTTGGTTGATGCCTTGGGTAGGTGATGGACAATATTGGGGACATTGAATAGATACAAAATCTGTGAATATCCTATGATGGTCAGGCAATGGATTTAGAGGGTTGCTAAGTCGCCTTTCCTTTGCAACCTCTTTTCATGCCTTCTCCAATTCTTTTTCCCTTTTTGCAGCTTCCTTTTCTATTATTTGCTACTCCTTTTTTTCTCTTTCTTTTGCATCTCTTTTTCAACCTCTGTTGTTGCTTGCTGCTTTTCCTTTTCAACCTCTGCTGCTACTTGTTGCTTTTCCTTTTCAATTCTCATTAGAGTCTTCACATCCAATGCTGCAATCCTTTCTATCTCGTGCTCTTCATTCTGTTCCTTCTTCCTCTTTTTCAGTTCTAGGAGTTCCTTCTTCCCATCCTCTTGCTTAGTTAGCAAGACCAAGTAGTCATGAACGGTCAGGAGTTGGGATCCTCTTGGCAGTTTAATCCCACGGTCAACTACCTTATTAGACTTGTCTTTGACTACATGCATTGGTAGCTTCAAGAATTTTGAGATGTGTGTATTTGTTTGGCCTCCCAAAAGCTCCATCAAATCCTCATTATTTGTTTCCTACTCCTCAGTAGCAGTATCATCCAATGGCTCTCCTAACTGATCACCTTCATTGTCTCCCCAATCAACATAGAAATGAACAATAGTATTTGGACCCATGCTGTGTGGTGGAGATGGCATTGTAAGACTTTGCTGAGTGTCCACATGCAGATCACAACCAAGATTAGTAGCATCCTCTAACAACCAGGAGGGCACCTCGGGTGGAGTTGGTATGGAAAGAGAAATGTCTACAATACTATTTGGCTCTCCCAAAACTATTGTTGGTGGTGATTGTTGGTCTGAGAAACTTGAACTTTGTGGAGGACTTTGGTGGCTTGCAGATTCTGTTGCTTCAAGTGGGCTTTGCTGGTCTCCAAGTACTGCTATTCCATCTGTACACTCACCCTCATTCACTGCCAAACCATTGCTGGATAGGCTTAGAATGTTTTCAGCAGTTGATGCTTCCTCAGGGGCAGCAAATGGAAAAGTCTCACTAACCCTCATATCGTTGTCCAATGCATTTGGATCAAGAGGCCAAATACCTATCCTCTTGAAGCCAGCTGTTATGTTTGAAAATGTCAAAGCCTTTTCAAAAGCTACACTGCCAAGTGTAGCCAATTCTGCCCTTCTTATCTCCAAATTTGGATGTTTAGTAGTCCATTTTGTTCTTTCCTTTTTGAAATTAGATTTGAAAGAGGAGAAAACACTGACATCAAGAGGTTGGAGCCTGTGTGATGTGTGGGATGGTAGGGTGAGCAAGTCAATACCAAGTTCCCTTGCTTTGGAAATGGTAGAAAAGGCTACATGGCTGCCATGGCCATCCAATATGACGAGGTGTCTATGGCTGGGCGAGCATCCCCAGGTACTAGCATAGCAAAAAATCGCAACCATTTCACAAAAAGCTCTTTGGTCATCCATGCATGAGGCTGAACAACCATTAATGCTCCTGGATCATAGTTGGCTATGTAGTTGTGCATGTGATTTTTTCTTTTGAACAAGTAGAAGCCTGAAATTTTCTGACCTGCAATGTTTATACATGCCAAAATAGTGATCGACTCCTGGCTCTTAGGGATAATATATGCAACACTTCTATTGCCCTTTTTGGCAAGAACGTTCATATTACTGTTCTACCTAGCTTGCAGCCCTGTCTCGTTGCAATTCCAAATCCTTTGGGATCCATAATTCCCAGCTGCATATGTCTTATCCAATATTTCGTAGAATGCACTTACAATTACAAGCCTAAGATTCACATCACGGTCTTTATCTCACCCTTGGGCTGTTCTCAAGCACAGATCAGGATGCCTTCTTTTGAACCCTGTCCACCAAGACTTGTCAGAAAGCCCATCTTTGAAGGGATTAGGCCTTTTTTGACATATTTGAGACACTTCTGCTTTGAGATTGACAATCTCCAAACCGTGGCCAATTGCAGCCATCTCCTTGCACCATTGGACAACCAATGCCTCTTCCTCATCATTTAGGACTATTGGGTGTCCTTCCCTTTTTGTAGTGGTGACACCACCCACCCAATTTGACAATGTTGTAGTTGGAAGACCCCACTTTTTGGCTGCCCCTCTTGTTGACATGGCATTGTTTTTGACATCTTCAAGGGCATGTTCCATGTCAGCAATGGTCCATTCCCGCTGCACTACAACCTTCTTCGTTGTTACAACTTGTTTAACTTGGTGAATAGGTTCAGTTGGATGCTGAAGAGGAATCTCTATGTCCTCCTCATCACTATGTGGCAGATGCACACCTCTCTTGTGTGTAGGTAGATTTGTCTGCCTCCACTTTGTTAGCAGTCGCTTTGTTACAGGTTGAGTGGAATTTGCTGTCACTTTATTCTTCCTCTGTACATTGAACCAACTCAGTGATTAGTAAACAACATACTACCAGTTAACTCTTACAATTGAAAGAATGATACAAACTAAAACAACAAATTCATACATGTAAGAGTGAGTGTAATTGAAGAACAAGCTAACCATGCATCTAATTGAGTTGATTGCAAACGATCAGGGGTATGTGTGCAATGAAATAAGAAATGCATGGTATACTATCATATCCCCAATTCTACCTCTTATAAACACTTGGGTGATTGTGTTAAACCCTTCCTCAAATAGTATAATGATACAAAAATATATAAACTTGAAACAACAGTATGATACAAAAATGTATATCTTGCAAGAGCAGTATGATACAGATAAATCATAAAATAACAATATGAAATAACTTGAAAGAGCAATATGATACAGAAAAGGGTTTGAAATATTTCTATCATACTTCTATTTCAAGTTATGTAAATGTTTCATAATGCTGTTTCAGAAATGGTTACCATACATGTTACAATAATTGAAGAACAAACAAAGCATACATCTAATTAAGCATAGTATGCCTAGCCTTACTTTGCTCAACTCCTATACCCATGAATTAGTTTTGAAATAAATGGCTTCAACAACCAGATCTAAATGCATGAAGAAACCTATAAAAAAGGACTACATTCCACTATAAAACTTGACTACATGAATAAACCATTCAAAAACCTAAAGTTAAACATGAAGAAACCTAAGATAGTATGAGGTAGTAGCATTTGGGAGACTTGTTTATCCAAAGGCATTTTCGGTTAAGCTGTGTTACAGTTAAACATATCGAACTGATTTATGTATAATTGCAACATAGCTTAACACTAAAAATGCTTTAGCATTATCAAGTCTTCCCATATGAACTAGTCTAAACAATAATATATGGTCAAAGAAAAGTATAATATATCATGAATAATTTGTGACATAGATGGCTTCAAAAACCATATCTAAATGCATGAAGGAACCTATCAACTAGGACTATCACAGTCATTGTAAGGGAGAGTGGCTGATATTTATAGTCACTTTAATTGAAGAACAAACAAAGCATACATCTAATTAAGTTAAATGTAAATTCTATGCCAGGTCTGGGGCTCTTTAGTATGTGACATATGACTCATCGTGGGTATAGTATGTGATAGCCTGGTACAGGAAACTATATCTAGATAGGAAACTTATGTATAGGAAACCTATGTAAGGGAGAGAGACCGATGGTGGGTAGGGCGATGTTGAGCGAGGGGTCCACGTCAACAGCATCCAAGTCAAATTATTTTTTTGGCCACGTCCCTTGACAGTCGAGCTGGCAACCCCCCATTTATATATATATCTCACTTAGCTATAAGAAAACATCTCAGCTATATCTATCTATATATCTGACTTAGCTATATCTATCTATATTTTCTGAGCTTTTACATTCTACCTTTCAGTATATATATATCTATATATATACATATACATATACACACACACATATATACATTTATACATATATATATACATTTATACATATATATATACATATATACATATATACATATATATAGACACACACACACACACACACATATATATATAGATATAGACATATATATATATATATATATGTCTATATATATATATATATAGACATATATATATGTCTATATATATATATAGACATATATATATGTCTATATATCTCTCTCTCTCTATATATATATATGTCTATATATATAGACATATATATATATATATATATATAATTATATATATATGTCTATATATATAGACATATATATATATGTCTATATATATATACACCTATATATATGTATATATATAACTCAGCTATATCTATCTACCATTTGGCTATGATATGAAGGCCTTGATGATTACCTTGTCAAGCTCATCCGATCTAACAGGCATATATAGACATATATATATATATATGTCTATATATATATACACCTATATATATGTATATATATAACTCAGCTATATCTATCTACCATTTGGCTATGATATGAAGGCCTTGATGATTACCTTGTCAAGCTCATCCGATCTAACAGGCATAGTGTTTTGGCTAGATGTGTAAGTTTAATGAAAATGAACAAGGCTATATGAAACATACGTATCTATTTATCTCTGCAATATATTTACGTAATGTTGTATTGGAAAGGATTGGAAATATTTGTACCATACTACAGTTTGAAGGTATATAAACATAATTCTAATAGCTTTAAGGGAGACTGGCTGATATGGGGCAGGGGTTGTTTCAGAGGTATAGAATGTGACAGCATAAACATGGGCTATGAAACAAGAAATTTGATTCATTTAAATGTAAATGGACAAGGCATTTGAAAGTAATGAATTCATACATGAATGCATAAGAAATACTGAAGCCAGGTTTGAGACTTACCATAGAAGCTGAAGGAGGAGAGTGCATCGCGTTGGAGGAGATCATTGTCGATTAGGTGTATCCAACACAAAGTTAGAAATTTGAATTTGTGAATAGGTAGCTTGCATCGCATAATTGAGCATTGCTTGTATAAATAAATAGGTTGATAGAATTTGAATTTTGAATTGTGGGAGGGAATTTGATCTAGCATTCAAGGAATTAATGGTAGAAGTGGTAGGAACTGGGTATGTAGGAATTCTGGTTGGTGATTTGAAATGCTATTAAAAAAAAATGTATTTTTAACCAGTTTTAATATTTTTTTAAAAAATTTATGGTTATTTGGAAATATTAGTATAATAATTACGTGTTTTCTTGATAAATTGCAATGCATAGTGAGCCTGAGAGTTTTTTTTAATCCATTTTTGCAGGTAAATTCACAAAAAGATTGGTGATTATGGACATGGCAGAACCAGTAGTTTGTAAAAATAAGATGAGAAATGGAACATGTTTTAATGTGTTTTGTTAAAAGATATTTAAATCTTGTTCAATTGACAATGGCTTATGTACATGTCAACTCACTTTCTGTACATGTCAACTCACTTTTAATGCAATTTAAGACATATATTTTGGTTAAAAAATAAACCATTTGCAATAACCTTTTATTGGGAAGGTGGTAAAGATTATTTATATTGTGGAAATAATTTTGTCCACTTGCATTCACTTATTATTGGGATAGTGGCAAATAAATGTCAAGTTGCATTCACCTACTATTGAGAAGGTGGTAAATAAATACTCTACCTATGATAGGACATTTTTTGAATTTTATATGAACCTGTCCAATCATATTAAAAAGCACTTTTGTTAAATTTTTGCTGGGATTTTTATTGCCCAAATGTGGGCCCCAGGCTGTCACATACTATACCCATGATGGGTGCTATGCCCACAATCGGGCTCTCTCCCTTAGTTCCTGGTAGGAGTAATACCTCTGAAAATATGACTTGAAATGTTCTTTTAAAAGTTTGTCGAGGGTTTTAGAGGTTGTCACAACCTACATAACCTTTGAAAAATTAACTTTAAACACATTTAAAAATGAATGTTAGGGGTTAGGGATGTTTTCACAACCAACTAACCCTCTGACAAAGTTTATACCTACCTAAAAACCTCTGAAAAAGTGATTAAAATTATGAATGAAAAGAAAAAGTTGAAGGTTAGGCATTGTTTAGGAACTTGTCGGGGGTTAAGTATGGAGTAGGAACTAAAGTGAAACTTGGAGATTTTAAAGAGTCTTTCAAAATTTGAACTTAATAAAGGATAATGATGGGCATTTGAAGGAATTAAGTACCTTTTTAACTAAAAAAGGCTCCAAAAACCATGGATTTTAAAGATTTAGAAAACACACTAGAAATAACCTATGGAAGATCAAGAGTCACTACTTAGAAATTCACTTTATTTAGAAACCACATCCACATTAGAAGCCAACTATAAGACAAAGAGTCACAACTTAGAATTCCACATTAGATGTCCCTATGGGGATTTGAACTTGGGTCTCCACAATGAGAACCCAACATTTTAACCAATTAAGCTTGACCCCTTGGACAACTCATTTAATTTTTCAATCTTGGAGAAGTGAAATCAAACTTGAAAAGTGCCTAAATTCATTTCTGAAAACCTTAGAAAATTTGCCTGACAAATCTGCCAACTCGACAAATGAAGATATATACATAACTTTTGACTAGAATGATGTATTCTTCTAAAACTTTTCCACATAATCAATAATGAAATCATGAAACCCCCTGTCAAAATGGTTTTTCTCCACCTCTTACGAAAGTTCTGTGATTTAATTATTTCTGTAAACTACCTTCCCAAAACTTGAACTTTTAATATCTCTCAAACTTGAAGGTGTTATGATCTGAAAAATTACCACATTAGGTAAAACATAGTCACGAGCACTCCCATAAAAGGGTTTCTTTCTAGTCTTAAAATATTTTCAAATTTAATTGTTTTTTGTAAATTGCCACAAATTGGATAACTACCTTTAAGGATTTGACTAAAAAAATGATTGATCCTCCTTCGAATTGATGCACCAATACTAGATTTGACACCAATAATTGATATGAAAGAGATTGAATGCAACATTTCAACAATGGGCTAGTACAACAACTGATGTGGGAAACATGTGATGTTGTCGATTTGTGACCAAAAGGTGACTTAACATAAGCATTTGACACATGACGACACTTGTCATTTCAACATGACAAGTTTAGATTTGGTGGTGTCGAAATGAGGTTAACAAATCCTTCAACAAGGATTGCATAAGTTATGCCCCTTGTTTGCATATCTCCATTACTTCTATTTCTTTCATTTTTAGTTGAAAATTTGTATTATGATAGTACTCTTTGAAAGTTTAATTGCAACTAAGTTTCCTATTTATGTTTTATTGGAATAAAAACAATCCTCTTCATATGTCTTAGAAAATAACTTTGGCACATGTATCTTGGGCTCTTAAGGGTCTAGATTAGTTAAGGATGGATAGAACAAGTCTATATATTTAAGGGACTTTGTGTAACAAGGAATGGCAGATTTTCTACCAGCAGTTTGTATTGTGTTTTCTAAAATTTAATAAGATTTTTTTTAGTTCAGTCAATGTTGTGCAATGAATAGTTAAGAGATTTGATTAATATCTTGTGAGTAAAAGAGTAAAGTTCACCCAAGCAAGGGCCCACTTGAGGCATTCTTGTAACTCTCTTGTTAATATTAGTTTTTGGTAATTTGAGTAGCTTTAATCAGTCTTACTTCATATCAATAATTAGTTTTTGATAGTAGAAGTAGTAGATACATATAACATAGAAATCTATTGTTCTTAATAGAACCTGCAACATTGATGATAGCCCGTAGCAACTACTATTGAATTTTTGATTAAAGTTCATAGCATAGATTCCTTATGAATGCAAATCTTGTTTTCTATACACAACCTCTTAGGATAACTCTTGAAAATCCTTAAGTTGTACTTATAGTACACATACCATCCAAGAAAATATGTCTATAAATGGAGCACATTCTAGTGAGTTGCTTGATAAGGGATATCCTAATACATTGAGTAGAGTGCATGCTTTTACTACACTAAATTTACTGGCTAATGATGGGGCTAGATAATAATATCTGAATTTATCTAGGGCATATTGTAACACTACTTTTCCCTAGAATTATTTAATCATTGGCAATGGATTTAAATATAGTTAATATTAGAATTATACAATTTAAAGTATGCAAGGTTATCAATTCCAATGTAGATTGCAACATATGATAATTTAATAGGAACTCTAAAGTAAATAATTAACATAGTTAATTGAGTAACACAATCCATAACCAGATTAGCATCAAAACCAATATATATAATTACAATATCTTTTATTAATAATAAGTTCAATACTTATCTGAATCAGAGTTTAGATCAACCACTCTCACCCTAAGAAGATTTTAGTGGTCTTGGACCTCAATGACACATTTGAAGAAATTGTGTAAAAACATATTATGTGCCTACTTGCACCAATTGTTGTCCCTACTCACATAATGTTCAAAGCCCTTCCCAGGACAATT
Organism: Cunninghamia lanceolata; assembly: GCA_027924645.1. Lineage (NCBI taxonomy): Eukaryota > Viridiplantae > Streptophyta > Pinopsida > Cupressales > Cupressaceae > Cunninghamia > Cunninghamia lanceolata. Next base: position 24,922,285 of record BSBN01000703.1, read on the forward strand.
TCAGGTGTACACAATCCCGAGTGGGGCACACTCTTTGTGCCCCTTCTCCAATGCCCATAGTCCACCAAACCACTTACTTCTTCCTTGAGTATTCTACATGCCCTTTACAAATCTCACACAAGTACCTTATATAACCTTTTAAGAGGTGGTTTCTAAACCATCACACCCTTTCACAAAAAATGTCTTTAATAAACATAATTATTACTCTCTTTTAAAAAGGGTTTTTATAAATATTGTTTATTTATCTCCATTTTAACCAAAGGATCATAATATCCTTTATTTTTCCATCTCCCTTTTAATTATAAAGGGTTAAATAAACTTTATCCTCTTATAATTTTAAAGGTTTATTCATAAAATAACTTTCTTTTCCATTTTGGGGAAAAAGTCCCATAACATTTCTGCCCCTATAAATTAGCTGCTGTCCTCAGTAGCTCAAATTGAATCTACAACATAATTCACTAAAAATAATTAGTCAAGTAAGTGTGGATGTAACACTATCAATATCGCAATGAATCTTATTTCACTTTAACTTCAACTATACTTATATTTGTCAAATTTTAGATCTTTTCAATAATTCCTTCTATTTTATTGAAATCACAATTGGATCCCATAGAAATACTTTACTAATAATTAACATGATTAGAACTATAAGAACACTCTCACATGAAATAGATCATGAATTTATACTTGATGAGATAATACAAGGGTGTATACTAACTATTTAATATAGATGTTTTAATCATTTAGGTGTAACTTCAACATAAAATTTACAAAAATATTATCATGTGGTCATATAGCACTTTGTATACATATCACATACTATGCAACCACTCATCATTGAGTACCATATAATCTATACACTCAAAATACACTCTAAGATGGTAGTCATGCATTTCGAACTACATAAATATCCCCTTTTCTTATAACAAATACAATTGAATAAAAACATGTATACAATTACCCTTAAGAAAGTTCATATCATTTCTCATGGTCACTCAAACAAAGCTTTAAGGCAAGTCTTAAAATCCAACAAGGATGCAATTTAAAGTAGCTTATTGTTATCAATAGGGTGCTTATAATACCTTTAGAAGGTTGTTACATTACAAACTAACATACCTTACCTTGTCATAGATTCACATATAACCAACGATAAAATACTTTACAAAACACATATACAAGGTTATTGGGTTGATCAGGTCCACTAACAAAGTATAGTAAAATAAAACAAGGTACAAAAAAATCCTACAATTTATCTTAACAAACAAAAAAAGTAGCAAACAATTACCACCCACAAAGCACTCCATAGAAAAATATTAGCTCTAATCCTTTTAAGGAATGGGGTTTTAAAATAAAATTTAATTTAATTTAGGGATTAAGATTTAATTCAAATAAATTTTAGAACACTTTTCAATTATTAATAATATGTTGAAATTACTATCTAATTTATTATGAACTTACATATCACAAAAAAATGTAAATGTTGTCTCTCCCCTTGTAAAATTTGACATGTCCCCATGTTTGATGATAAGCAAATTTGTTAGATGCTAGGATAACTTATGGGATATGGGCCCATAATGTAATTTAAGATAGATTTAAGTAACAAAGTTGAGTGTTAGTTTTGGCAACAAGAAGCATAGTAACATTGCCTTATTCAACTAAGTAACTAACTCAATAGATGCAATAAATAATATTGAAATAAGTTTATCTTGATATATTCCTTTATACTATTTGTAATTCCTATAGTAGTCATCAATAATTTAAATATGTGTAATATATTCTATTTTCCTCGTTTGATAGAATTAGTAGGGTCATGTAAATGTATTTAAAGTATGTAGTACTATCCATGGCATCTTGTATTATACTAATAGGTTCCTAAAATAAGCATTAGCTTTTATCTTTATATTTTTATGAAAAGATATATATGCCTTTCTTGTTTACTATAGCACAAGAACATTGGCTTGGTCATATTGAAGTAATTGAGTCCATAATTATTATCAATAGTTCTATGAGAAAGCAAGGAAGGAAAATACATACATTAGATATATTTATAGATTCTATAGTTCAAGTTCTGACCCAAGTAAGACATAACTATTCAATAATAGACAATTCATACTACACATAGCAAAGTTATACTTAAATTTGATATGATAGAATATATTCATTTGAAATATGACTCAATATTTGTTGTTAACTTCAGTTAAAGGAATAGAGATGCATTCTCATTCATGGAAATTAAAAAAACACTAATCAATTACCAACTCCCATACACCATTTAAGAAAAACTCACTCACATTTCAAATCATACTAGAATTATTTACTAATATTGATATCATGATATCATAAAGAATATACTAAATAACATACTCCAATAATTGAACCTAAACATCACAAGAAATTCATGTCATTCAACCAATATTTCTAGTTCACCTTTTGAGAGTGGATGTAAATTCAATTTCAATTCATAAACACGTTCTCCTAAAGTTTGATCTCTAGTACTAAATGAAATGGTAGACCAGAGAATGACCATATTCATCTGACATGATTTATGATGTGAACTATTGAGGAAGGCTATATATTATTTTTTATACACTCACTAATAGATTTACCTAGTCGTCTATGTTTGTTGGCCATGTATACAACAAATCAACATTACTCACCTTCTTAGTCTTCTACAATCAAACTTGGTTTGAATTTAGGAATAGTAGTTATATGTTAATGTTAAGCTCTATGTCCACACACATCTATTGTAATTGTTGAGTCCATTGCTCTTATTTATATACATTCCACATTTAAATATTATATATTTCATTTAACAACATTGAAGGTAGACAATATTCTTTACTATCTCAATGGTGTTGTACCTCGTCATTTATGTGTATAGTTTTGTTTTTTCAACAAAGTACCTCATCATGTGAGTGATCTCGACTATTTTGATCAATAGTCACTAACAACTATAAAATTTTCACCCTTAACAATATTTCTACTGCATAAGTTTTTTAAGATTATAGGAATTGATGGTAGGGTTTGTCTTTATGTCAATAGTCACTAACAACTATGAATTTATCACCCTCAACAATATTTCTACTGAATAAGTTTTCAAGATTATAGGAATTGATGATGGGGTTTGTGTTTCTTTAGTGCTTGTTAAGGCTTATATAAACTAAAAAAAGATGGGACACGACTCTACATATAGCTAGTTAGGCCTCAAATTCTTCTACATGGAATGATGTTTGAGTGTGCACCAAATGGCATCTTCTTAGTGTAGAAATGTAAGGGATTCTTTGGAATTGGATGAAAATTTATATGGCACCATAAGAAAGATGTCTATTTTCCAAAGCTCAGTTGTACAAATTCTGCATGGTGATCATGACTTTGTAAAGTAGATATACATTCTTGTAAAGAACATAATATTGGTGGCATCTTAATGGGAAGTATCAATCTAATATCCAAATAGTGTTTGAGAGTGGTCTTGTAGTATTTACAGCTTGTTTAGATATTAGAAAGAAAAAACTTAGGTTTTAAGATAGCACAAACCTAACAAACATCGATATAACTTTTTACTTGATCTCATAGAGATCTGATGTACTAGCAACATCCTTTATAAAAAATGTTTTCAATCCATGGTAATGTGAATGACATGTGTATATAAATAATAATAAGATGCCTCATATGGACTTGGTGTTTTACTTATAACTACAATGTTAATATATCAATCAATACTCAAGAGCTATCAGTTCATTAAGTTTCTGCCCATAGAAAATGTGCATATAAGTTTGAAATTCCTGAAGTCATTTCATCTTCTAAGGGTTCAATCTTTCTCTCAAATAATTTCTAGATTTATAAAAAGATTTCTCTTGTACATCAATGATGCTATTTAGAATGAGATGATGAGATGAATGGAATGAAACAATTCTCTTCTAAGTTGCCCACTAGGTTCTTTTAGGGCTCTGATACTAAATGTAACACTACTTTTCCCTAGAGTTATTTAATCATTGGTAGTAGATTTAAATATAGTTAATAATAGAATTATATAATTTAAAGTATGCAAGGTTATCAATTCCAATGTAAATTACAACATATGATAATTTAATAGGAACTCTAAAGTAAATAATTAACATAGTCAATTGAATAACACAATCCCTAATTAGATTAACATCAAAATCCATATATATAATAAAATTTCCAATATATTTTATTAATAATAAGTTCAGTACTTCTTTGAATCAGAGTACTTGGATCAACCATTCTCACCCTAGGAAGATTTCAGTGGTCTTGGCCCTCTATGGTGCATTTGGAGAAATTGTGTAAAAACACAGTATGTGCCTACTCACACCAACTTCTATGCATACTCACACAGTGTTCAAAGCCATGACTAGGACAGTCCCAGGTGTACACAATCTTGAGTTGGGAACACTCTATGCGCCCCCTTCTCTAATGTCCATAGTCCAACAAACCACTTACTTCTTCCTTGAGTGTTCTCCATGCCCTTTCCAAATCTCGCACAAATGCCTTATATAACCTTTTAAGGGGTGGTTTCTAAACCATCACACCCTTTCACAAAGGTTGTCTTTAATAAACATAATTATTACTCCCTTTTAAAAAGGGTTTTTTTTATAAATATTGTTTATTTATCTCCATTTTAACCAAAGGATCATAATATCATTTATTTTTCCATCCCCCTTTTAATTATAAAGGGTTAAATAAACTTTATCCTCTTATAATTTTAAAGGGTTATTCATAAAATAGATTCTTTTCCATTTTGGAGAAAAAGTCCCATAACACATATACCATTTCTAAAACTTCTTGTTCTGTAGTGGTATAATTTATTTTTGCTTGTAAGCGTTTGTAGTTGGCAAAAGAAATTACATGATCATTGTTTCCCATTGTTTGTGCGAAAATTGCTCTAATTTCTATTTAGGAGGCATCAACATGCACAGGGAATGGGATATTCCAATCTAGAAAGATTAGTATAGGTGCCTCTACTATCTTGTGCTTTTATGTATCAAAGGCTTGTTGGCATTGTTCAGTCCACTCAATTTATTTACTTTTTCTTTTCTTTAGAAGTTATTCTATTGGGGCTGCAATTGTGGCATAGCCTCTAATAAATTTGTAGTGGTAGCTGATATAGCCTAGAAAAGTTTTCACTTTTGAAGCTATTTTTGGTGGAGGAAGGTTTATAATAAGTGTCACTTTTAAGGGATTTACCATAAGTCCCTCTTTATAGATTATATATCCAAGGAGCATACTAAATGGTACTGCAAAGACACATTTCTTTAGGTTCAGAGCAATTTGTAAAGTTTTGCATCTTTCTAGCATTATGCAAAGTACTTGGACATGGTCTTTAATCCATATAGTACCTAATCATCTAGGTAGACTTCTAGGAAGTCATGAATGAAGTCCTTGAATGCATTGACCATAATGCGGATAAATACTATTGGCACATTCTTTAGTTAAAACAACATCACTGTATACATGAAAGATCCCCATTCTATTGCAAATGTAGTTTTAACTTGATCCTCGTCCTGAACTTTAACTTGGTGATAACCAGAGAAACCATCGGTGAATGAGTATGCTTCCCTTTCAGAAATAGATTCTAGGACTTCTTTTGTGAATGGTGTAGGGAAAGGATCATGGACACTAGCTTTATTTAATTCCCTGAAATCTAGACACATATTCTAATGTCATAAGTTTTCTTGTTTTGTATTACCATGGGGTTTGTTGGTGTTCCCAATTGATTGTCTGAGCCTTCCCTAAAAAGTAGCCAACTCTTATACTTAGTAATCTCAGGTTAGTGGCCAACAAACAGGAGTCTGACTCTCTGTCTCCTCTACACTTTAGGCTCTGTAGGACCTAGGGAGGTATTCCCTTACTCAATACCCATTTAATAAATCTTGACTTCAACCAGGTATCGATACTTAAGTAGATATGTTCTATTTTATGCAGACCAAAACTGTATGGTGATTACAAAGTGGCTAGCTTTGGGCATTTGTTCATTTGTAGGTCAGAGAACATGGTATCTAAAATCCTACTCCTAAAATCCTAAAGTTTTCAAATGATGTATTGATTTTGTTTTTTATATCTTAGTTGTTAGATTAGGGCTTGAATCATAAAATCTACCCAACAGTTGACTAGTGCCTTATCTTAGGGTTTAGAGTCAATCTTCACCATGCTGTGCATTTCCATAAGACAAACAAACGTACAGATTTCAGAGGGTTGGTTTTTTATCTACCTTAAAAATAAAACCCAAGAATGAGTATTTCTATTAACTCTTCTTACAAACATCCCTTTTATCAAACATTCCTCTCCATATTTGATTTAAAACTTTTAATCTCTTCTTTAAACAGAAGTAAGAAACCAAATATGCAATACATCAAATGTGCATTCAAGAACTTAGGTACCCTTAGTAACCTAGTTCTAAAGAGAAACATAGATAACACTAGAGACAACAAATAGAAATACATGCCACAACATTATTCATTTAACATAATCTAAAATTGATAAACTACTCATAGAAAATGCATTCAACATACAGAAAATAAAACTTACAACACCATGAAATAGGGCAACCAGTCAAAATTGCATTTGTTTTCACTCTTCAAAAGCTTCCTAATCCTTCAACAACCACACAATGAAATACCAATCATTCTCTTATAGACATCAGAATGTGGCGCCAAAAAGTGCTACATTAAGGCAGTTAAGTGAGTCTTGCATTACAAGCCACCGCCAATGAGCCCTGGGAACAATTACAAAGTGTGTATTTAAGAGGAAAGGACAAAATATAAATAAATCCTAGAGCTACCAAAGACCAATCAAGTTATCACTGCATTAAAATTTACCATCAGACTTTGTTTATCGCACAGTCGCAGTCACACATTAAAGGGTCCCTCATCCCTCCATGATGTTGTGATATGAGGCCACGTGGCCCTTCCCTTCCTTAATGGTGCTTCTTGATTACACCCAGCCTTTCAAAAGCACAGAGAATGAAATACTACAGCTTCACATACCATATTTGTCCAATTCATTTTTCCATTGCTGGGTCGTTTTTATGGTTGCAGGCACTTAAAATTCATCCCGGATAGCATTGAAAGCATTCCCAACACATGAGGACAAGTCCAGGAAACATTTAGAAGGTGAAAAACATCATTTGCAGCACATATATAGCTTCAAAAATCTGCCCCAGAGCTAAAAACATGAACAACACTCCATTCGACAACAATACTTTCTTGAATTTGCCCAAAATGCTTCAGAAGGAACTTCCATGGAAATCAAAACATGCCAACCTTCATTGCAATAAAAATTTCAGATCAAAATCTGCTCAGAGGAAGCCAAATTGCACCATCGCACACCAGAAAAGGGGAGGCAGAATGGGTTGTGCGCTCAGCCCAAAAATGCATTTATTTTGCCTCAAACATTATAAATTAATGTTTACTTTATAACATTATAAATTAATGTTTACTTTATAACATTTATCACTTAAATTATTAAATATGCCAATAAATGTTTCTTTTAAAATTACATTTTCAACTTAGGCAAATGTCAATTATTTAATTTCTTCCCTCGGGCAAACGATGCATCTTCACTGCAGGCAGACGGGATATCGAAGTGCCATGAAAATTTGCATAGGGCCATTATCAATTATTTAAAACATACCCATTTCCTCAAAACTTGCATCGCCAAAAGAGTTTTGGGACCTGCTTTGTAAACTGGCCTGCTGGACATGTTCGCTGCAACCACAACATTTTAAAATAATGTATCATATGGGTTCTGATTTTGATAAAATTGAAACTGGAGATGTTTTAGACAAAAATGAGAAATGGGTCACCTTCATAATTGTGAAATCTACAACTTTCCAGAACACCAAATCTAGTCCAATCGCAGTCAGAAAAGAATTATATAGCCCATCAAAACTCATCTAGGGAGCGCAAAAATGAATAGGCACATTACCATTTGCACCAAAAAAATTTCTACCATATAGATTTGCAAGATGACTCATGAGTTGCAAGAATTTATTTACTGAAGATGGGCTCCGGGTTAGATTGAGCAGTATGTTGACCTAGCCTTTGTCGACACATCGAGAAGAAATAGGCACTTCAAATTTGCAAAATTTGAGGGTGCCACCGGTGGCTCATGTTCAGGGATGCATGCCCCTTGCAGACATGGTGAGATTCCAGTTATCTCTGGGATGTAGACCATGTGCCTAATCCGTTGAGCAGCTGTGTAAATGCTACAACCTGCAATCAAAAACCTACCTACAAATTTTCATTGGGTGGCCCCGGGCCACCAAAAATGAAAAACCAATATTTACCTCTATCAGATACCTTGTTTTCATCAGACTATTTTAGGTCAAACTTGGAAACACCATGCTGACTGCAGCATTTCATCTTATTGTTAGCTGTGCTTCTGTTGATTTCATCTTTAACTTCATCAGCAAATCTACAGTAATCTTGATCTATTTCTGGTGTCCATAGTCATAGATTATCCTCATCGTATGTCATCTTTAAATCATTAGAAGTAAAGGGCTCATATAAAACAAATGAATCCATATCTAGATTTTGCCTTCTTTCAAGCAATGAGACACCTTCTGTACTGAACATGTGATACTCAGGCACAAGCAAAATTTCCACTTACTTTGTTGAATATTATTCCTTCAACCCTAAAAAGATCTATAAAACATGCTCCGACAAGTGATTATAAACAACTGATACCTAATCATACATATAGTTATCATGACTAGCTGGCTGAAGGAGCTCACTCTTAGTAACATCCTCATCATTTTGCTCGACACCCACATCATTACATCCCTCCTGGGATGCTTTAGAAAAATGATTGAAAGGTTCAGAGTAAAGCTCATTATCAAAATCTTCATCCTTATGGATATCAATAGTATCCTCTGTTGTATCAATATAAATATTTGAAACTTGTTTATTCTCAACAGAGTACATACTTTTATCAAAAGTAAACACTTCCATTTCCACCTTGTGGTCATGATCAACATAAAGGGACGAGTCAACAAATTGATCATCTATACAAACCTGTTCATCTTCAGATAAGTGAGTATCTTGTTGATGTAAGACAAAAACTTCCATTTCTGCTTCATGTGTGGATACAACACTAAGTGCATGCTTAGCTATTTCATCCTCATCTATGGCTTCAAAAGGCTCTTCCTTTTCTTGCTCAACCTCCATGCATTTTTCCCTTGGAAGAAATAAAGATCTAAGGTATAGCTCCCTTTGTTGTCTCTCATGATCTAGCTGGTTGACACATTCCTTGACCTATTGTAGGTGTTGTCTTGCCTGGGTAGCCAACAACTTTGCTTTTCTAACCCTTTGTAACAATCCATCATACATATCTTGTGTCTTCTTAACATCTTGCACCTCATTCTCCTCATATGAAGTAGTTGCTATCTTTGTCATATTCACATGAATATCTTGTTCATGCAAAACATAAACCTCCATCTCTTCTTCATATACATTATCATGAACAACTGGGACATACTCGCTTATGAATGCATCATACCTAGTAATTGTTTATTCTTTTGATTCTTTAACAACACTATTGCAAGATACATCTTTTATTTCATCATGTATGCAATCTGCATCTGCATCTCTCTTCTACAGGCTGATTACAATCTTCATCTTCATCATTGTAGGATGTGCCTTCATTTTATGCAACAATTTCTTCATCTTCATGTATGATACCATGACTGCTTTTCGCATAATCACCTTTAGCTCTTTCCATAATCCCAATCCAATCGAATATCTGATCAAGATCTTTAGGCTTCAGTTCTTCAGGCAAAGTGCTCAGACCTAATTCATATACTTCACAAAATAAGTTAATACACAAAGAATCCTCAGGTCTACAATACTCTGTGATTTCTAAAAAAGTATTCATGAATTGTGTAAACAGAGCATAGGGTGATTCTCCTTTTTGTCTCTTCAAGTCAAACAATGATTGAACAAAAAGATTAGGATCAACAATACTTGCAACTTGTTCACTAATGACTTGAAACTCTTCATGATTCACATGAGGCAATGATGAACAAACTGGAAAAGCAGAAATACATTCATTTTGAAAATTATTCTGACTCTTTGTTTTGCATTGCTGATCTACATAAGATGGTTTACAACAACCAACACTTGCAACCATGTATCCCATTGGCATTCCATACTTCTGATTATCATCAATATCCATAGCAAATTTATAGGCCTCATGCAATGTGGTAGGTTCCTTATCTCTCAGCAAAAAGCTCATTTCCTTATCAAATGTAACCAAATTTTTGCCAAACATAATGCATCATTTGGTCTCATATATTCTGGGATATGTTTGAGTAATTTTGTAAACCTTAAATTAAAGGCTGGAACCAATTCATCATCTTCCTTTTGAATGTTCATGAATTGCATAATTAATGAAATTATGTTAGTCCTTTCACCAAATTGTTCTAGAAATGCAACTTTAAGCTCAACCCATGAAGAGATAGAATAGTCAGGCAGGAATGAAATCCAATCCTTAGCATTATCCTTTAATGATTGAACAAAAAGTTTCATGACAACATCTTCAGCCTCAATATCATAATCCCCTATCAAATCATAGAAATCTTGCAGATGCTTTGGTGCTGATTCAGAATGCCTTCCACTATGTTTTGACAGACACTTTCTGATCTCACTAAGGATAGCATTTGGGTAACCACTAATACCATCAAAATTTAGGGCCTTGTATCTTTCAACAGAGAATAACCTTTTCTAAGGACATGACTAGGATTGTTGTTCTAATCTAATCATTTTGAATGCAAGAGATGAAATACCTGGGAATATGTTGCTGCTTCTAACAGGGTCAACAACAGAGTCGCCACCTCTCCAAAGAGGACAAATCATCAAGAAGCCAAAAAATCTGACCAGAGCAGTTATATTCTGGATTCACTTCACCAGCAGAGCGCCCTTTTAAAGTCTTTAAAAATGCTGCAACATCTTCCACATCAGGCCATGAAAGCCTTTTAACTCATTTGACTCTCCCAAAAGATGAGCATCTGTGTTGTCCCCAGCATAGTCACCAATCTGTTCGTGTTCCCAACTGATTGTCTGAGCTTTCCCTAAAATGTAGCCAACTCTTATACTCAGGAATCTCAGGTCAGTGGCCAACGAACAGGGGACTGACTCTCTGTCTCCTTTGCACTTTAGGCTCTGCAGGACCTAGGGGGTATTCCCTTATTCAATACCCATATAACAAACCCTGAATTCAACCAGGTATTGATACTTAAGTAGATATGTTCTCTTTTATGCAGACCAAAACTATATGGTGATTACATAGTGGCTATCTTTGGGCATTTGTTCATTTGTAGGTCAGAGAACATGGTATCTAAAATCCTACTCCTAAAATCCTAAAGTTTTCAAATGATGTATTACTTTTATTTTTTATATCTTGGTTGTTAGATTAGGGCTTGAATCATAAAATCTACCCAACAATTGATTGGTGCCTTATCTTAGGGTTCAAAGTCAATCTTCACCATGTTGTACATTTCCATAAGACAAACAAACATACAAATTTTAGAGGGTTGGTTTTGTATCTGCCTTACAAATAACACCCAAGAATGAGTATTTCTATTAACTCCTCTTACAAACATCCCTGTTATCAAACATTCCTCTCCATATTTGATTTAAAACTTTTAATTTGTTCCTTAAAAAGAAGTAAGAAACAAAATATGCAATACAACGAATGTGCATTCAAGAACTTAGGTACCCTTAGTAATTCAGTTCAAAAGAGAAACATAGATAACACTAGAGACAACAAATAGAAATACATGCCACAACATTATTCATTTAACACAATCTAAAACTGATAAACTGCTCATAGAAAATGCATTCAACATACAGAAAATGAAACTTACAACACCATAAAATAGGGCAACCAGTCAAAATTGTGTTTGTATTTCACTCTTCAAAAGCTTCCCAATCCTTCAACAACCACACAATGAAATACCAATCATTCTCTTATAGACACCAGAATGTGGTGCCAAAAAGTGCTACATTAAGGAAGTTAGGTGAGTCTTGCATTACAAGCCACCGCCAATGAGCCCTAGGAACAATTACAAAGTATGTATTTAAGAGGAAAGGATAAAATATAAATAAATCCTGGAGCTACCAAAGACCAATCAAGTCATCGTTGCATTAAACTTTACCATCAAACTTTGTTTATCACACAGTCATGTAGTCACACATTAGAGGGCCCCTCATCCCTCCGCGATGCTGCAATATGAGGCCATATGGCCCTTCCCTTCCTTAATGGCGCTCCTTGATTGTACCCAGCCTTTCAAAAGCACAAAGAATGAAATACTGCAACTTTACAAACCATATTTGTCCAATTGATTTTTCCATTGCTGGGTCATTTTTATGGTTGCAGGCACCAAAACTTCATCCCAGACAGCATTGAAAGCATTCCCAACACATGAGGACAAGTCCAGACAACATTTAGAAGGTGAAAAACATCATTTGTAGCACATATAGAGCTTCAAAAATCTACTCGAGAGCCAAAAATGTGAACAACATTCCATCTAGCAACAATACTTGCTTAAATCTGCCCAAAATGCTTCAGAAGGAACTTCCATGGAGATCAAAATGTGGCAACCTTCACTGCAATAAAGATTTCAAACCAAAATTTCCTCAGAGGAAGCCAAATCGCACCATCGCACACTAGAAGAGGGGAGGCACAATGGGCTGTGCACTTGTGCGCTTAGCCCAAAAATACATTTATTTTGCCTCAAACATTATAAAGTAATGTTTACTTTATAACATTTATCACTTAAATGATTAAATATGACAATAAATGTTTCTTTTAAAATTGCATTTTCAACTTAGGCAAATAATAATTATTTAATTTCTTCCCTCGGGAAAATGGCACATCTTCATTGCGGGCAGATGAGATATCAAAGGGCCATGAAAATTTGCATAGGGACATTGTTAATTATTTAAAACATATCTATTTCCTCAAAACTCGCATCGCCGAAAGATTTTTAGGACCTCCTTTGTAAATTGGCCTGTCGGACATGTTCGCCGCAACCATAACATATTAAAATAATGTATCATATGGGCTTTGATTTTAATGAAATTCAAACTAGAGATATTTTAGACCAAAATTAGAAATGGGTCACATTCAGAATTGTGAAATTTGCAACTTTATGGAACACCAAATCTAGCCCAGTCACAGTTAGAAAAGAATTAAATAGCCCATCAAAACTCATCCAGGGAGCACAAAATTGAACAGGCACGTTACCATATGTACCAAAAAACTTTCTACCATACGGATTTGCAATATGACCCCTGAGTTGCAAGATTTTAATCAGCAAAGATGAGCTCCGAGGTAGATTGAGCAGTATGTCAACCTAGCCTCTATCGACACATCAAGAAGAAATAGGCACTTCAAATTTGCAAAAAATGGGGGTGCCACTAGGGCTGATCTAGTCTACATCTTCCACTGGTTTGATTATTCCTGTTACTAACATCTTATCAGTTTCTAATTTAACTTTCTTCTTCATATTGGGGTTTAATCTATATGGTCTTTTATTCTGAGGTTTTGCTCCTTTGAGTTGTATTTTCATTATTCTTGCTTCCTCCTTGATTACTTTAAACTCTATGAATGTGCGGGGAAATAATTCTTCATATTCTAATAAAATTTCTACAATTTGTATGACTTCTTTTTCTTCCCAGTAATCCCCTATTTTCGTCAGTTTATGGCTACCCTTTGTTTCTATGCTTTCTTCCCTTAGATTTAGTGGTTGATTATAGTATTTTATTTTGGGTTTAGTGTATGATGTTATTTCTCTTTCTACCTACTTAATTTTTATATCCAATCGTAGTTTTGCCTCATTTTACATTCCATTTTGTTGTGTGGTGTAGCACCTTTTTTTAGAATATTGGTCATTTTTATCAATCCATTCTATTAATTTCCATATGCCTCCATTCTTTGGTGGTGCTGGTGTGTGTTTTTTGGTCTGTGTTATGTTCATGTTTTCCTTTGTGAGTAGGAAAATGATCTCCCTCATTTTCCGAAGTTCATTGTGGTTAACCTTGTTTTGATTCAAGAAATAAAATGTGTGTTGAAAATCCTTTTTGATGTCTTCCTACACTCTTTTTTCTACCCTTTTCTCTTGGTTACTATACCAAGTCTGTACCATGGGTGTAAGTGTCCAATAGAACATTTGTATCTATAATCTTGTGTCATATTCTCTTCATGCATCCCATGTAGTAGTGGAGATGCTCAAATGTTATTGAGGTGATATGGTCCATCATATTTAGGGATTTGTTTACATTCCGCTTCTTTAGGTAAATAACTTGCTTGGATAAGAATTTTAAGGTCTTTCCATCTAGGAACATGTTATCTTTATGTGTGTTCCACCATCTTGTGGTACTACAAATTAGGGTATGTTGTAGCACATCTAGTCTTAGTTCTTCTTTGTCAAATGTTTTCTCCATATCTTCTAAATATACTTTTAAGTCACCTACTCTAGAGTATGTGGGCAACTTGATGTGGGATATGCCATGTGAGATTTGATTCAATTGTCATGATTTTTGGATGGTAGAGTAACTATATGGAGTAGATGGGTTTGGTGTAGTTTGTGGTGGGATTGGGGTATTTGTAGTAAGATGTAGTGTGTCTTTCTGTACTCTATGTATGGCATAAATTTTTCTAACTCTTCTTAACTTTTGGGATTGTAGTTCCAGTTCATCCCTTAACTAGGCATTGAGTACATCTTCACTATCTGTAATTTCATTACTTCTATCGATGCATATTTCTCCTTCAGCATTTGGTTCATCAAGTGACTCCATCTTGGAGAGTTTTCTAGTGAGTAAAGCATTTTAGATTCATATTCATACTCATCTTGCACCACTTCTACATATGCATTACTCATATCTATGTCCAAGGGTATATGCACTATCATATCATTACTTGCAAAGGATAATTCTTCTCTCCTTGAGTCTATAATACCACTAGAATTTACAAACCATTATAAACCTAGAAGGGCATTAAATGTATCAAATGGTTCCTTCATCTCTATGATTTCAAAATCTATTATTTTTTGACTTCTAGCAGGTTGACTTCTACATTTTTCCATGTTCCCATTGTTTCTATAGATGAGCTATTTGCTAAGATGATATTGTCTGGGGTTTCATGTAGTTGAGGTTTTACTAGGTATTCCCATACTCTTTTAGGATGCATGTTAACTTTAGTGCCTAAATCCACCATGACTTGTTTGATCATCCTGTGATTTATGTGTGCGTTTATCATCAATGATTTAGTTTCCTATTTCCTAGGTGTTCTTGTAAATTTTCTAACATGCGGTTTTGTCAGTGTTTGTTTGTTCCAGTATTTGGATAATTATTTAAGTCTTTATATTAGGATATTTTTTTTTGTGCAAGAAGCTAGCTATTTTAATGTTAGTGCTTCCTTTTTTGACAAGTTGGCTTTATAGTACTGTTCTTTTTCTTATTCTTGGATTATATTTTGTCTAGATTCCTTCACTATTTTATCATGTTTATATTTAGTGGGATATAATTCTTCTTCTTCTTCTTCTTCTTCATAATACGATTCCTCTATTTCTTTTTTTGCTTTAGCAACATCTTTCCCTCTTCTAGTAATTACCACAGCATTGGTTTTTTCTTTGTATTCTAACAAGGCTTTTTGTCTTTTCCTTTTTCTCTCTGTATTCCTTTTCCAATGCCTCTTATTTATTAAGAATATTGGAATTATTATGTTTTTCCAGTTTCATTTCTTCTTTGTGACATCTCCTTGCCCCTTGTGGTGTACTTTTAGCATTATTTTTGCCCCTCTTGTTGCATTAGGGCTAGATAATTCATCACTCTTTGAATGTGGTGGAGCATTTTTAAACTATTGTTGTTCCCTTTCACATGTGAACATATCATGTTTTGGATTTCTACATAATCCACATGCTTGCTTCTTATCTTCCCTACATTCATTAGCATAATGTCCTATTTCTCTGCATTTGTAGAAGGTTGTGTTGGTTCTCAAAATAACTACAATCCAAATCCCTAAAACACTTTGCAATCACCTGGGCCAGGGGTGTTGTCAAAGTGATTGAAAGAGGTTTATCAGTAGGTTAAGGGGGATCTTGGCCAACTGATAGGAGTGGGTAGGCTCCTCTACACTTTGAGCTTAACTTAAACTCTGGAGGGATATTCCAAGGGGTATACATTAACAGGTATTAACTTCGAATTAGATGAACAACTAAAAATAAATGGATAGCCAAACCCAACTCTTTGTCTTGCCCCCAAAGACTGTCATTGAACCAAGAACAACTAGTTGTCACAAAACCCCTATATAGTTGATGCAACTATACGAATGTACATGCACAAGAAAGATGGTGTTTCCCTTAAACCATTGGTAAATGTTTGTTTGATTTAAAAGGTGTGAGATTGGTCTAGTGGAGGCAAGACCGATGCCAATCCAAATGGGCTACAGAAAGCACTTGTCTAAAACACAATGAAGACAAATATGAAGTGTTGGGGATTGGGAATTGGTGATACCAGAAAGCACCTATCTAAAACATAATGAAGACAAAGGAAGCCCGATACTATGATAACAAAAGACTTAGCAAATGTATAACATCAGGGATCAAGAATTGAGGCTACCACATAACATATGACCAAAAATCAAGGAAAACTAAGAATGCTCGACACTGTGATCTTGAAACACTTAGAAAAAAAAATGAGGAACCAAGGTGGATTTTCAAAGCCTATAAGGATGGCATGCAGGTATGGGTAACCATGAAACTCTGGAAAGATGAAAAGAGCATAAAATAAAGAAAAACATCCTAAACTTAGGATTTTTTGGATTTTGAGTTAACACTTACTAAGAAAGCACTAATTGATGCATTTATTCAAGTTGAATATCCTCATCAAATAGTTCATCTCTTTTATAAGACATTGGAGGGGTGAACTTGTGAAGTGGACATTTTACACGATCTTGGTTAGAACTTTATTGGCCCTTTATAATGGTGTATCTCTGATCCATCCTCTTCTTATAATCCTAATCCTACACCCACTCTCACCACTTTTATAGTTACTATAAATTCTCCTAGTGTAGCCCTTACCTACACCATCCCTCCTTCTACCTTCCCCATTGGCTTTCTCACCCAACATGGCATAGCTCCTAATTTTACCCATTTTACCATACCAAATTTTAGTGCATCCATCCCCTCTAGTATCCCATTTACATCCCATCCAATAACTATACACATATAACCATAAGTGTTATGCCTCCATTCATATATCTCACACCATTCCTTCTTCTCAAACCATGACCATACTATTCCTCCTTCCCAACCCATGGCTCATACTATTTTTCCATCTCACCCCATGATAAAGATTTACCATAATTTTATCCATCCATCCATAGGTATGAACTTACCCCTTTCCTCACAACCTTATTATACCTCCTCCATTGTTTCACTTACACCCAACAAAACCCTTGCCTCTACCTACCTTGGATACTCTACAAGAAATGGCCAATATTAAGAAGGAAACTAGAAACAATAAGAATGATTATATTTATTATAATCCACCACATAGTTCATAGTATCAATATTTAAGGTGGTTACATGTATTTGTTTCTTGTTGGTTTCATGGCCCCCATATTTGAGCTATAAAATGGAAAAGGAGACCCAAATATTCACATACAAAATTTTATGACTTTACGTATTGTTTCCATGAACCTTCAAGGTCTATCTTGTCCAATTATTTTATTCTTTACCTCCTAATTCAATATGGTGTTTTGATTAATTAGCTACAACATTTCTGAAGCACTTTCATGTCAATATGGGTCTAAAAATCACTATGAATAATTTGACTAGATAAACTCAATGAAGCAATGAACCTATAAATAATTATCTCATCCAATTTCAATCATTGTGTGGTAAAATAAAGCACAAGTTTGTTGATGATGAGTTACAAATTTTGTTTCTTAAGGGACTACTTCTAGTAATTAATAATAAAGTACATGTTTGAGTAGATTTCCTCTTTTAGAGATATGCATAGGCATCCAAAGAACCTTAAAGCCAAACTTTTAGCACCTAATACATTGAAATATAGACCATCTTAATCATCTTACTATCCCAAGTTTCAATTTAAGATAAATAATTTTCTTGACTAATATTTTCCTTCAAATCATCTTAATCATCTTACTATCCCAAGTTTCAAAAGATAAATAATTTTCCAAAGAGTAATTAAATATGAAGGAAATGTTAATCAAATTTATACTAAGTTTCTACTTTTCCTTCATTTAATCCAACTACTCCTAGGAAGTTCATTAAGTTTCAATAATCCTTGGATGATGTACTTAAAATTTTATTAAGTGTTAAATTATTACTCTTCCCTTAATATGTCCATTGAATCCAAACAAAAAACTTCCTAGAACATACAATCAACAAAAGTTTTATAACTTACATGGAGTTAAAGGTCATTATACTCAAACATGCATGGGCCTCAAGCAAAAAATACAAGACCTAATAGATAACAGTACATTAATGTTGAAGGTGTCAATGATAATGGAGATCCTTTTGTTGTACTTGCAAATCGACAATTGAGAATCTACAAAAATCCTTTTCTATATCATACAAATATTGTTAATGTACATGATGATACACATGAGGAAAATGATGATACTATTAAAATTGAGTATATATCAAATACATGTGCTTTTGTAGAGGCAATTGAAACTATTGGTATATCTTCTTCAACATGACCAATTGCATTTTTTAATGTGAAGATACCACAAGATAACCACCATGGGCCATTGTATATTGTAGCAAAGATACATGATCTAGTTGTTCATGCCATTCTTGTTGATGCTACAAATTAGTATAACATAGGCATGGAAGAGTTTCTATCTAATATACATCTCAAGACAAAATCATATGCTTATTCACGATTTTCTCTAAAGTTGACAAATGCAATATTGATTAAAATTTAGGTTATGCCATCTTTCCACTTAAGTTTAGATCTAGAGAAATATACATGTATTATGTCATGTTATTATTGCATATGATATATTTTTTATATTACTTTGTAGACCAGGCTAGAACATTTGAAAGTGGTACCTTTATTTGTAAATCAATTCATAAATTTTTTCATCAAGGGTTATTAAGATTCTAAGAGAAATATAGGATCCAAATATGGAGTTGATTTACTTTACTTTGGACACATACATTCCAAATCCAAAGGAACCTCTATTTGAGAATAAAGAAGGTCTTTATAAAGTATATCATGATTGGGTGCAAGAAAAAAATGTTCATAAGGAGATGAAAACACAAGCAAAGAATAAAGGGACTCATAAATAACAAATTAGTCATGACCAAAAGAAAGAAGCAAAGACAACAAAGTGATAAAAGCTAGAGTTTTGTGTCAAAAAACTACTTGGATCCCAAAGTAGGAAGTTATGCTGCATTAAATGCCAATCATTCCTCCATAACCACAAGTAAAGAAACAAGAAATTTGGTAAGAAAAGAAACTCCTAACTTTTAACATCAATTGTCCATGTTCTTTTGCTAAGTATAAATGATTTCAAAGTTGAAACACATGTAATAGAAAAGGATTTAAGTAAAAAGGAACACGAAGCACTAACCGATGAAGATAATTTTATGATGCGTTTTGTCAGGATGAGAATAATCTTTTGGAGGATAAGGTTGATTATCCTAAGTTTGTTTGATTTGATTATCCTAAGTTTGTTTCATGATACATGCACATAACTATCTATCATATATACTTATATACCTATACATAAGAAATTTCATTTTGTTATTTTCCTTAATTATTGTTTTTACACTTCGTCCCTTTTTAATATGCCTTGTTTATTGTGTTTCATATGCTCATTTCACCTATTTGGTTTCATGCTTACTTTTTCCCACTTGGGGGTATTTTCTTCTTTCCCTTTCCTTTCTTGACATGTATTTACTCCTATGCTCATTTGCATCTTTTTTTATTGCATCCCTTGCTCTAACTGTGCCTTTACCTATGCTTTCTACTCTAGTTAAGATTTCACCTATTTTTTTTAACTTCACCTTGTTCATCCTTATAATTGCTTTTATTTTCATGCCTAGTTATTCATGGTTCTATGATTTGTTCCTTACCACTTTGTTTTTTATTTTTCCTTGATTGTCTCCTATTTTTCTAACTCCCTTATGCTTTCCCTTTACTATTATGGTTTATTTGTGATGTCATGATTGTCCACCTATCTTTTCATGCCTATGTTTATGACATTTACCATATTTAGACCACATGCTTATTATCCTCATACTTTATCTTATATAAATTTTCATGAGACTATATTGTCATATCGCACTCCTAGAGTTATCTTGTTAGAAAGGGGCATTGTACCTTCCCCCATTCCATATTGAGCCTTTATTGCCATATATTTACATTGAGTTCATAATGTTATCCCCTATATAATTGGTGCCCACATTACCTTACCATGCTTCTAGACACATCCTTTACCTTATGTCTACATGCTTAGTTCCATTTCTAGATCTATGCTACCACTAGCTTGAATTATTGTCTTATCTTTGTTAGAAATGAAGGTGCAAACCACACAATGAAATCTAATTCAAGCCTTATTTATGTCCTCTAAACAATGTAGAATCAATGGAGATTGCAATAGAAATAAAACCCACTATACATAAATAACATTTATTAAGAACTAAACACATAACACAGTATGTAACATGGAGAAAACCCTTTCAGGTAAAAAATTCCACCAAGAAAAGAGGCTCCAAGTTGTATTATCTTCAAATATGAGATTACAATACATGCACTTCCTCTCCTTCTTCAGTCTTCAATCCAGGGATGCCTGTTACTCTCAACTCTGATAAAAAATGTAGTAAAAATATCCTTATAAAAAGGATTTGCCTTCTAGGGCAAGAAAACTGACATAATATCAACTGTCAGATCTGTGACCTAATGATGAACTTTCTAGATTTACAATGATAAAATTTGGCTCAGGGGGTGCTGCTCCTGATCCCCCACCGGGGTGAATAGCCCCCGTATCCCTTATCTGAGGGATGATCTCCCTAGAACCCTCATAGGGGGGAACCCCCCTGTGACCCCCCATCGTGGATGAATTAGCATCGTGGACTAGATATAAACACATGGTTGAAACAAGATCGCTGCTGGTGAAACATTTCATCCCTTATGGGTGATTTAAAAACAATACTAGGAGTAATTAATTACATAGGATTTACAAGGTTGATGGCACCTTAATACTAACAATCTTGACCTCTATGTGCTCATGATCTTATATTCCATAATGGGGGCATATGCTTAAACTATTATCCTATGTACCTGTTGCAAGTATGTGCCTAACTGGTGTTGTCATTTATGTCAACATATCTGTGTTGTCATTGGTATCAACTGCGCTCTTATTTTGTTACTTTCTTGTGATGAATATTGCTTTGCATAAGTTCTGAAGATCATGAGAATATGTTTCTGATATTGAGTTTCCAAGTGCTTTTGAGAAAATTTGCCCTCCTATTGGAAACAGTGTGTTACAGAGTATCTTAGTTTGATGATGAACAATCCAGTAGTTTGTTCCACACTTCTCCTAGAATGAATATCTTTGTCTATGAATTGGAAGTCATTTAGAGGCATGTCTAATTATGCTATGTTCCAAGTTTGATCCTTTGATATGAAAATTTGAGTAAGTTTTCTTCACCAGAGTAAAAACCATTTTTTCTGTGCATTCAGTGGTGATAAGGAGAAAGTATTTTGCTCCACATTCCTCTACATTGAAGTATTTTGATCTGTAGTTCTAGAGTTAAGTCTGGGATGATGTTATGTTCCTTGAACTCAAATGGTTCATGATTTGGTGGTTTGCAAACGATCTTTTTTATGACAATAGCTGACAATGTTATTTATATGCTCCAGTTTGAAGAATCTTCTTGACAGAGTTATTAGAGGTTGTGCAATTGTTCCTGGTGATTACAATGTGCTTGTGGATGTCTCCTGATCATGTTCCTACCTTCTGATTGGTCTGTGAAAAGTAATTTGGATTGTGGATGAAGACTATTCCTAAAAGACTTAGTGTTAACTCCAAGTCTTGGCCGACCTGGTTGTTTTCACTACTTGTGGAGATGCATTGAAGATTGTGAAAGTGTGTTGTGGCGTGGAAGATTGCACTTGAGTCCCAACTAAGGCATAACATGTTCTACATACATCTTTTCCTTAGGTAATTTTGTTTAGGTCTAGACCTATGTATATGTATGTTTGTAATGTCGATCTTGGAGATTTCTCCAATGGTTGATGAATGTAATGCCGACCTTGATGTACATTCCAAGGTTGATGAATTGTATAAAAACATGTAATGAAGTTGTGAAAAATATGTCCTTGTGCGAAAATACGAAGATAAGTGAAGAAGTGTAAGTAAGAGTAGAGTAGAAGAGTTGTATTGCGCTTCAATGGAACTGAACTCAGGCATGGAGTAGATGCTATCAAATCAGTTCAAAAACCTTTGGTAGTGAGCCACCGCTTGGAAGTGAGCCAATCTTGGCAGTGAGCCCTAACTTTTGCAGTGAGCATTTTGGGTAGTGAACCCTAAGGTAGTGAGCCTCTAATTTTCAGTATTGCCATAACATATTTATTTTGTGAGCTAACACTCACCGTGGTTTTTCCCTTATAGGGTTTTCCACATAAAAAATCTGGTGTCTCATGTGTAATTGTGCTTAAATTTCTAATTTCATGCTTTCATGGTTAAATCATAATAATAGTGATTAATTTATTGATGTATTGATGTTTATAAGAAGTTAAGTTTTGCTGACAATTGATTAACCCCCCCTCTTAGTTGTCCTATGCATTTCAATAGTACCTACATGGAGGTTCTAACCATTGAGGGCCATATCACCATTTGTATTTTTTATACTAGTGGAAACCTTATACCTTTCATGATTATCTCTAGCGCATATGCTTTCCCTTCTTTCTTACTATATTCCTTAATTTCTTGTTACATGATGTATTCATGACACCTATTACTTTACATGATTTATATTATTACATGCTTAGCTTACATTTAAATTTAATGTATTTTTTTCCCCTCTCCTCCAATTCCTTGCATCCTATGGACGCAACCAATTGTAGAGGGAATATCATATTACTAACACTCTTTTGTTGATTTTATAGAAGAAGGTATAGGTATTGATGCAAAAATTCATCACCACGTATAGACATTTAGCTTTATCATATGACATGGCATTATTTGATATGCCACATGGAAACACACCATATCACTTTTCATACAAATAGAATTTCCTAATCCTCCTTTTCATTTCCTACTTTTCATTTTGAAGGAAGCACATTACATGAAAAAAAATTCCTACACTAATCTTTGAGGAGAGGTATGTGCAAAAACAAATGATATTTATAGCTAGAAAAAAGAATACACAAAAAATACAATAACACAAGTTTACATAGGTAAAACCCACACTCCAAAACATGAATCAATTGTATTATCAACAAATAAGGTTACAATGAGATCTTAGAGACATGCCCTTACATGAATGTCATCAACATACAACTTTGGAGTAATACTAGAAACATAATAGTACTTGCAAATCAACTATATTTACTCTATCCCAAGCACCCAATTTATAGGCAAATATCAAACCATAAACCAATAGTGGTTTCCAAAACCATGTACCAAATCCATAGGCCCAAAAGTGGTGCCAAAAATGGCATAAATTCCAACACCCAAGTTGGCCATAATCTTCCAAGCTGTTTTTAGAATATGCTCTTACAATTATCATAACTTGTCATAGAATTTTTCATGTGTAACTCCTGAATTTGGGTACTCATTTTAGCATATTCAAATCCATTTAAAGATACCTTATGTTCCAAAAAATGTCTAGGAGCATTTGGATGGCATTTGCATAGTCAAATCCAGAAAATATTGAAAAACTATATTTTTAATATTTTCTACATTTTAGTAATCTCCATTTTTGGAGGCCTTCAGAGTGTTTCTAGCCCTCCATTGCTCTAGAGAGGCATGTAACCTTAATCTAATCCTCTTAGTATCTCTACTTATATCTTTTGGAGTTCTTTCCAATGAATCCAAGAACTTTAATTTCTACTGAGTAGGCTAGGAGTTATGACCCCACCAAGTTGGGGTACCAAAAATAAATACTTTCCTAGTTTTCAATTATTTAATAAATCATAACATTAGGATGCAAGGTTGAGACATCTTTCCCAACATCATTATTATACATAGTTAAAGCAAGTTTGTATTTTATGCATGTTTCATTTGTGAGAGAGAAGCTACTAATTGTACATTTTTTCTCTATTTTGTAGGTTCTCAGGGAGCATGGTCATTTAAGGATGAACACACACAGTGAGATCTAGTGGGGTCTATTACTTTATATGGACACAGTATCCTTTTTATGTCTAGGTATTTTCTTTCATGCATGTTTGTGAGTGCTCATTTACTTTGAAATACATGTTCATATTAGTGTTTAGATGCAACTCAAAGTGGGAGAAAAATGTAATGGTGAAATTTGTATACCCATTCCAATTCTCATTTAGTTTTAGGCTCATTGTGAGAGAATTTCTTAATATAATTACATATTGACAAATGATGTAATCTTGTGCAAAGTTGGGCTCATTCCCCAATCCTTCACTTATCCCCACCTTCTCACATTCCTATACATTTGACCTTGTCTTATCCAATCCATACACATTCCCATACATTTTAACATTTATCATTCCCATCATTGGCCCCCATGTCCGTACACTCATTCCATGAATTAACATTACCATTTACTTGTCTTAGATGGTGTAGGACCAATCCTACCTATGTTAATATGACCCCTTGAATTTAAAACTTCATTCAAGATTTCTTGACTTCGGCCTATTCCATTCCCACCACGATCTAACTTGGTACACTTTTCACACAATTTGTTGCTATACATAGTGGCATTTAAAGACATTCAAATACATTCATTTATCATGTGATCCAAGAATTCTTTAAATAATCATTCTCATTTAAGGAGCATTCATTATAGGAACACTTCAATTGGAGCACTAAAAAACCTATTTGCACTAGAGTTCACATCCTAGGGCATTTCTATATTTGCTTGTTGTTTGCCAACATTTGCCAAGGTCATAAAGTTAGCCATGCTAGGGGGTTGACTTAAGAACTTGACCCTAGTGATCTGGCAACCTCCCTAAAGTATTGTCAGTTCTTAACATCAACAAGAAATGAAGAATAAAGCAAATTGAGAACAAAAAGTGAATGATTTTTCAAATGAAATCCACAAACCACAAGATAGATTTGTGCTTGCAAAAGTGATCTAGAGTCTCAGGTTCAACTTAAAAATGATTATAATTCTACACAAATTCCAAAACACAACCACATATCTAAATTACCTTTTTTTTGGTACTAAAACAACACAAATCAACACTACATCAATATTATTCCATAATTATTCCTAAAACTAAAAACATCTAATCTATTATACTTAATTTCCTAAATTAACATTAATTATTTAATTTATCATTCCCTATCGCTTATTAAAGCTAAACTCTTATTTATATACATTCTATTTTATCCCTATATTAAGCTTAGGGAAAGTGTGTTTTTCTTTACAATAATATTATATTTTAAATATATAAAACTCTAATAGTTTGGTTGCTTAAAGACAATGCTTCTCTTTATGGAAGGGTCCACGAATGAAACACTTCTTTTTTACTACGAATGAAACACTTCTTTTTTACTATATGACAACATTTATTGGTTGTTTCAATAGCTCTAAGACACGTACAATTTTTCTTATAATACAAAAAGAACAAATTAAGTACTGGTTAACTAATTTAAAGTTTCTCTTTTAATAGGAGATATAATGTAACGTAGAAGTAAGGGGCTGAGATCCTCTTTCCCAGATAAACTTAATAAAAAACAATGTGACACAAAATATATTATTTGAATGCCTTTTATTCTCTTCCATTGTTTGAGAGCTTGCAAGGAAGGGGTATGTGACAAAGCCTCGAATCACAGACCTATGAAACAAAGGTCATAGGTTCAAGATGTAGTAGTAAAATTTTGAACAGTTGTTTTTAGCAATCATGTTGGTCAACACCTTAATTGTTCATACTATCAACATAGAACTTAATGTTAATGGTTTATAGTTAACAAGAGTTAATGTTAGTGGTTAATAGGTTATGCAATTAGATAAAAAATAATAATGTGAATAGTTGTAAACAACGCATTTTGAAATGCTATAAAATTTAATATTAGTGGTTTATAGTTAACAAGAGTTATGATAGTGGTTGATATTTTATGCATGTTGGTGGTGGATATGAAATCCACAAAACACACAAATATTGAAACACACATAAATTGCTCAAAAACTAGATGCACAAACAACACAAATCACACAAACACTGAAAACACAAGTTGCCCAAAATAGGAATGTTACAGCATTCATAAACATGCCATTACTTGGTGATCAAAGCAATTGCTATTGCTTGATAAGAAACTCATTACATGATGCCTCTATTTATAGAGGTATTTCCAATATCATCACATTAAATGATTGTGTCCTTCTAGAAACATCTAAACCTTCCATCTCTATCTAGAGTTCTCTAAGATTCCTCTCTCTTTCTAGGTCTTTCTAATTTTATCTTTTTATCTTTTTATCTTTTTCATTTAACAACTAATAATGTGTTGGGAGAAATTAATCACCAACATACTCCCCCTTAATTTCTACCACAAATGCTTCAGCATTCTCAAACTCTATGTTCTTTAATTGATGTGGCTACTATGCAACAATCTCATTTGTCTGATTTAGCCACCTCTTTTATACCATCTGCCTTCTTCTATGATCTATTCTCAACTCTCTTTTCTACAATATGCACTTTGGACAACAACTTTCATGATGCAACCTCCTTTTGTTTTTTTTCTATCAGCTTCTCACTCTTGTTTGCCTTTAGGCAACTTACCTTCAACTTCTGCTGCAACAATCTAAGTTTTTAATTATCTCTGGCCTCTTTTCTTTGGCTGTGTCTTCTTTCAATCTTTAGAATGACAGCTTACACACCCTTTTACACTTCTATGGAAACATGCTTGTCTTTTTCTTGCTCTTTGATTTCCTCTGGCGTCTTCTCTCTAGCTCTGCAGAGTTTAATTTTTGTGTCTTTCTCCAGATTTGCGAAACTATATCTTTATAATGACTTTGATCTCCTGTTGAAAGTGTAATGTGCTAATACCACTTGTTGGAAGGAAGAATAAATAAATAGAGAGAGAGGGGACACAAAACCAAGTACACAAATAGAGATTTCTATTAATCAGTAAAACTATTTTACATCAAACAAATACAACTACAGCGCTACAACTATGTTTATTTTTTCCTTACAAATACTGCTCATGTTGGAGCTTGCTAGATTTCACTATTGTCCCTTTCTGTTTGGATCTATTCACTGCTCATTCCTCTAACTGGTCATTGTGTGTGTCTAGAGCTTCCTGAAGCTCTATTCTATGCACTTTCTTTGCAATATTCTGTTGGCAAGAGACACTGTGTGGCTTCATGATTGTTGTCATTGATGGCAACAAAGTTTATCCCACACATCTGTAGCACATAGTATGTCTATACCGGAAGTCAGATTGAAGAGTGTTTTGGTCTGATGAACAAGAATAGAGCCTGCAACAAGGTCTGACAATTAGGTCCGGATCTCTCAAAGGATATATCTCAGCAAAGTGCATACTTGGGGAAGTCAAGAGGAGTACCATGACTGCTACATTCCAGAGATTGAGCCTCCAGTGATGAAAGAGTGAAAAGATATGAGCATCTAAGTGTTGGGTTCCTAACAGGTAGAGCAGACTGAGGAAAAACTGACCGACAGAGCATCAGAGTTTAATCCAGATGAGAAATTGATGATGGTCAAGCTAATTGAGAGATCATACTTGGTTGGCTAACTTGATTGATGACTTCTAACTCTATGTCTTGAATAGGCATCACATATTAAGCATGGATTCAGCTGACAGATCAGTGCCTTGTAAATATCTTGAATATTCCGGCTGTCGACTAGAAAGATGTTGAAATCCTTGATGTGAATATATATACCAAATTGATTTTGGTATGATGGTGTGTGTGTGTGGAGATAGTGTGCGAGGAAAGGCAGAGAGCAGAGTGAAAGCAGGAGTACAAGTCCGGTATGTGACAGAACAACAACACTAAAGCAGAGGACGAATGAGGTGTAGTAGATCAGTATATTGAGCCTAACCAGAACTGAACCTCAGCATATGTGGATGCCTCTCATCAGTTCAAACACTTGGTTACCTTCCATAAACATTGTAGACAGTGAGTCTCTTGTAGGCAGTGTGCCTCTTGTGAGCAGTGTGCTTGGGCAGTGAGCCCTAATTGGCAAGTGCCATTTTGTACTTCTTATTATTTTAACAAAGAATACAATCTTGGGTTAGTCACCCTGTGGTTTTTCCCTTAACAGGGTTTTCCATGTAAAAATCCTTGTGTTATGTGTGTTGATTTTATTTCTACTCTCATGATTATGTATGCTCTTATGTTTTGATGCTGCACTAATATTACAGAGGAAAATAAAGTTAAGATATTTAAGATAACTAATTCACCCCCCCTCTCAGTTATCTGCATTGTTTCCAACAATTGGTATCAGAGCTAAGTTCCTCCAATTAGAGCCTAATAGCTTGAGGAAGATTTGGGAATCTCAATGGATATGTATGGTATGAGGGAACAACTTCAGTCTGCCCTAGATGATCTTTAGCAATCTCACTCTGAAGTCAATAACTTGAGGGAAAGACTCAAACAAGTTGATGATTTCATAAATGAACTAAATGAAAAACTGAGTATCTCTGTGAAAAAGAGAAAGGAACTACTTCAACAATTAGCAAGTCAAAGTGAAGCAAATGATTTTAATGAAGATCTGAATGAGAAAAACAAGCTATGTGAGAAGCTATCAAAAAGGTCATTATGGTAAGACATGAAATGGGATTAGGGGTTATGAGATTCACCCAAGAGATTGAAGAGAAAAGAAAAATTGAAGATAATCTAAAACAATCTCTCAAGGAGAAGTCAGAAGACTGCCACAAAATGGATAGAATAATCAGGCATCTAGAATCAATCTTGAAGAAGCTAGAGATAATGAAAAATAACTTGAGAATCAAATAGACACTCTTAAAAGGGATCTTCAAATAGAAAATGAATACAAAGAGAAATTCAAGATAAGCTCTACTCAACTTGAAGTTCTTCTTGAAAGCCAAAAGAGGGTATATGACAAGCATGGCTTGGGTTATGAAAAAGGTGAAAGCTTCAGATCCGGTTAGAAGAACTCTGGATCAAGAAATCAAAGAAACATGCCTAGAAGACCTCCAGTAAGGCAACCAAATGCTCAAAGATA
Source organism: Cunninghamia lanceolata (assembly GCA_027924645.1). Lineage (NCBI taxonomy): Eukaryota > Viridiplantae > Streptophyta > Pinopsida > Cupressales > Cupressaceae > Cunninghamia > Cunninghamia lanceolata. The sequence goes on from BSBN01000703.1 coordinate 24,951,690, forward strand.
TTCATCTTTCAATGGATACTGCTACAATTGCAACAACTTCAGTCATAAAGCAACTCAGTGCAAAAGAAGAATGAATCAGACTAATTCATCCTTCTTCGGACAGTGTTTCAACTGCAAAAGGTATGGTCACAAATCTCATGAATGCAGAAATATGCAAATAAATAATTCATTCAATGGTAGATGCTTTGCATGCAATAGAATGGGACATATGGCTAATCAATGCAGATCAATAGGATATTAGTCAAATATGCAAAGAAATGTTATTTGCTACAACTGTAATAGATCTGGTCATATTGCCAAATTCTACAGAAGTAAGAATCAGGATAAAAAGGGTCCGGTGCATCATAATCAAAATCAAGACAAAGGAAAAGGAAAAGTGAATGCAGATGAAGTTCAAAGGGAGATGAACAAGATTTGGGTGAAGAGAAGTACAGAAAATGTTGGGGATGGATCCGCACCAGAATCTGGTGTTGATATTCCTTCTGAAAACTAAATAGATGAGCTCTGGCTCAGGGGGAGTCATAAAGGAAAATAAATTCCCCTAGCCAGTCAATTGGTGGCTAAAATTGGCACATGGAGTATTGTGGATTAAAGAGTTCTCAAAGAGATATCTAAGTAACCCTCGGTAAAAATATGAAAGATCCACAAGGAGATTTGAAGAGTCTAATCATCCAAGATTGATCTGGTTTGACAGCCTTCCGGTTAAAAACATGATTTTTATAGTTAGATCCGGTATGATTCAAAATTGAAATATCTTGATCTGCGGATAAATGACATGATTGGAGGAAGGGAGATACATTGTAAATTATCACTAAGAATAATTCTGAGTGCATCTCAGTGATTCGGAAGGATCTCTCTCTCAGAACAAGGGAACTAGAATGACTTAAGGTGTGCATTTATTGCAACATGAAATTAGGGTTTGCGCAAAAATATAAGGGTTCTTTTATTCATCATTTGCACATTTGCATGTGAAAAGAAGAAAGGAAAAGCTCTGCAACAAGATTGTTTCAACTCTCTCAAAGATCAACCGCTGAATCCGATTCAACTAGCGATCTTTTCCAGCTCATTTTGTGAACCCTAGAAGCGTTAAAAGGTATTTCCATTCTTGAATATCCCTCTCTGAATCTTTTGCAAGATGGCTACTCCAAATGTTGTTAAGATCACTGATAGGCCGCGCCCAAGGTTTAAGAAACACCCCTACAAATCCCTAGAAGTTAATCCCTTAGGCGCATTTTCTAGCATTCCGCATGGGGTTCTGCATGTAAAAGATGTTAGGGTATACATCCATGCAAATATTAAGGAATTTGGAGAATCAAAGCTAATGGATATCTACCATAAACAACTAATAGATGAAACCTTTGAACTCAAACCTCAATACAAGGCCATCTAGGATAAGCATTTTAGACATTGCATCCACTTTCCCTGTTTTGCAGAGGATGAATGGGTCCGGTATGTTCTTAGTAGAATACATGACAACTTCATGTGGTTGATGAGGCCATTCAAGATAACAAAAGATGCCATTAGGGCAGTAAACGGATTGCACTCATCCAGTGGGTTGCCTGCTCTCAAATCTGTCAAGAATCAGATAGTAAGTGAGGCTACCGGATCAAAGTTTAAAAAAAGAGCAATGACAATAGAAGATATCATAGATTTGGATATCAAATTTGCCTCTATGATAATTGGCTATAAAATATATCATTCCAGCAGGGAGAATTCTGTGTCTGGAACTGTAATATACACTGCATATCAGATGCTAAGGGAAAATGTAGATTATGATCTATGCGACCTTCTCCTTAACCAACTGTTAGAAAACTTGCAAAAAATAAAGAAGGATAAGAAGAACTCATTTAAGTATGGTGGCCTCATACTATGTCTCTTCTTTTACTATATGAATGAGCTTCCCGGATCAAGTGGTTGGGTATGGCAAAATGACAAACCAGTTTCCATAGAAATCAGAGATTATATGTATGGGCTTGGTGATGCCAAGACTCAAAGTACAACACTCTGGGGATACTTCAAAAACTTCCAAGGCATGATGCAGGCCAGAGAGAGAATTCCCCAATCTATAGTTGAAAAATACAAGGATACAATGTGTTTCATGGTAGACACTGATCAATGCATAATGGAGGCAGTGGAACCCAGAATAGTTTGGAGGGTAAGTGCAAAAAGATGGGCCAAAAAGTGGCCAAATTAATTTTAAAAAAATTAAGTCATAATGCGAGCGCGTTATAACGCGCTCGCGTTATGACTTGCTATAAATAAAAAAAAGGTTTGTAATCTCATTTCATTTCTTTCATTCTCCTCTATGCCCGCGGCCTGCAAACCCTATAAAGCACGCTCGCTTTTTGCAAAACTCCATTCAACACAAAAAGCTTATCGATTCGTCGCCAAAATGCCGCCATGACATCGTGCACGCCAAAGGAGTGAGTTATATTTATTTTTTTGTTTGAATTTGTTTCTAAATAGGTAGGTTTTAATTTATTTTTGATGTATATTTCATTAATTGTCAGGAAATGTTAATGCACCTCCTCCTCCTCCTCAAAATCCACAAAATCTTGAGGAGGAAATACCTGCAGAACAACAACCTCCTCCATCCATTCCTCGACATGCCCCTGGAACACAAGAAAATATAATGGGGCAAATTGAAAACAACAAAAAAGAAATTGAAGATATAATTGCAAGGTTGAAAGATCCTTCCACTTCAACCTTCCATAGGTCCACGTTTGCTGAATCTCTTGAATCTATGTTATCAAATGTAGATTCAATTAGCAAGCAAATAACTAGTTGAATGGATAAGAGGAGAGAGTTTAGAGATTATTATGCAAACAAGCTGTCATACCAAGATGTGAAAAAATTACAAATCACAAAATTAGACTTGTGTTCCATTTTCACAAACCCACAAACAAATCAACCTCCACCCATTACATGCAAGAGGTTCCCTATCCATTGGTGCAACAACCAAGCGATAAGGGACAATTTTGGGCAGAGGTGGTGGATGGTTTTTGACCATCCTCCATGTAATAATAATGAGGTCCCGCAATACTATTTGAGCAAACTCTACTGCGAGTTTGTCCTCAATAAAGTGCCAAACTATTTTGATATGCAGGACTTCCAGGGTAGAGGTGGGGGGTCAGCACAAGATAGACCAGGGGCACGTCTTGACCCACAATGAGTAGTGAGATGAGTAATCAGTAGACCAGCCCATGAGCATGTTTCTATCCCTTCCATTGTGAAGGAGAGTGTTGAGGTTGATACATTTCAGTCCATTAGTGCCTTGACCCAGAGCATCATAGAGCATGCCGGTCCTGTAACATAGAGTGGGTTGGGAGATAGTGCGAGGAGCAGGGTCCCACCCCATACTTGTTAGACTTGTAGGTCAGCCTGTGGTTATGACCCCATGGATAGTTAGGATGCAGGTGCATAGGCTACATCTGCAGCTGAGCAGATGGTGATGACAGATACCCTCCTGAGTGAGACTTTCAACCTTGATACTCAGGTAAATATTAGCAAGTTTATTGAATTTAATTTATTAAATTTTATTTTTGAAATGCAAGATTAACTAATTTAAATTGATGATTTTAATGAAATTTTAGGGTCATAGCATCAATGCAGTTTTCAGTGGCTCTCCACCTGCATTTTACACTAGATCATCTACTGTTGAGGTATGTAACTAGTAAACAATTATAAATATTACATGTGAATAGCATCGTTATATGAATGGTATTCTAATATCTGATTTTGGATGTTGAATAGGTTAATACTGTAGATTTCACGGCAACACCTGCTAGCGGTGGTGGACTTCAAAGCTTTACGGAGGTAATAAAATAAATAGTTTAATGAATGAATTGTACTTACTAGATTTTTGTATGTGACTTGTGTGCTTTATTGTGTGTACTTCCATGTTTAGATGAACATGTGTGTATGTTAGGAGCCATGATTTACATCACTATTATAGTTTTCGTAATTGAATAATGTTATTTTATTTCCAGATGATGCAAGCTACGGAGACACCTCCCCATGTTCATAGGGCAATGGAGCAGGGTGTGGCCTCTGCGATTCATAGCTCCATGGCATTGACAGGGGTATGAGGCAGATTAGTAAATTTCAATTTACATTCATTGTTATAGTTGTCTATTTTTAAAAAATAAAAAGATTATTGATTTGAAGTTTAACTTCTATCTGGACAGTTTCTATAGGACATGACATCACCATGGACTATTCCTGCTACTGAGGCAAGTGAGGAGACAGATTATATGTTAGCGGTAAGTGATTATTTTGTTAAATGTTTCATTTTTTATAACATGTAATTTCTCTATATTAATGTCTATACTTTTTATTGTAACAGGTAAAGATGCAGGAAGAATTAAATAGGAGGAGCAGCCCTCAGGTTCGTAGTAGACCACCCACATGCGCGTCTCCATCCCCTAGAAGATCAAAGTCTACCCGTGATCTATTCTCTTCACCAGCCAGAGGGGAATGACTTTTTATTGTGTTCCTTTGTTGTATGCCTATATGGCATTTGTGGACATATATTTTGTATTGTATATAGTTGACATCGTATGCCTATATGGCATTCTTGTAAGCCTATATGGCTATTTTGTATATATGTTATACTTATATCAACAGATATTGATGTATGCCTATATGGATATTTGGTTAATACAAATCTTTTTTATTGATGGCATCCATACTTGCATTATAAATCCACATTTGAATGGATATTTGTAGATGACTACTTCAAATATTTAAAGTCCAATTGTATTACATAGGATGTTTGTTGATCCAATAAGCTAGCTATTGTTATTCAAATATCACCTAAACCTCATTTTGGAACTAAAAGATAAAAGTTGTATTTAAAAAAAAATGAATCATCATGTTGAACAGAAAATATTAATATTCTTTATGAGTAGCATAGAATGTCAACTATATGCAATACAAAAAAATGAATCATCATGTTATTCTTTATGTTTGAGATCCTGAAAATGACTAACTCTGGTAGCCTGATATCCTAAAACACTAGGATGAATATCCAAGTCATTAGGATGATTGCGCCTTGAAAAAAAGTCATTAAGATGAGTGCCTAAAGGAGACTTTCTTAAACATTCAAACATTGAGAAACAAGCATGAAGCATTAAGGTGCAATTTGTAACTCATAAAGCCTCAAAAGGGCGCCCAACTTAGAGAGAGCATTCATTTAAGACAAGGCACCCATTGACACCTGTTCCACCATAAAAGTGCGCCTAAGGTGGAAGGAGAACAAGCCTCTAGTAAGTGAAGCGCACCTATTGTCTAAACCACTTCATTATGGCACCCTAGCATGAGGAGGAGTATATAAGTCAATAGGAAATGGTGCCTATAATGCAAATGAAGGACTAAGTGGCATTTTCAATAAGCATCAATTCACCTTGAGCTTTCAATAAATACATCAAATTGAGCCTCATAAGCCTAGGTGCCCTTTGCCTGCAAAAGAACATTGTATCGACGTCAAGAGTTGGTCATATTGGCGTATCGGCAGACCTTGGTTAGGCTTCGCTGATAGTGGTCTGTCTTTCCAACGAGTGTGGTTTGAAGTTGAAGACATCAGTGTATTGGAAGATAATCCCATCTGCACATCGGAAGAGCAGTTGAGAGATTCGCCAATGAAGGGGGTCACACTGACAATCAAAATCCATTGGTGTATCGGCCCAACGAGATTAGAGTTCACCGATGTTTGGAGTCTCATCGACGGGTGTGGTCCGAAGGTTGTCATTTGTGAGATCAGTGTGTCAGCAGAAGAGTTTTTGAGTGTGCCGACGGTATTAAGTCCTACCGATAGGCGAGGGACTTAGAGTCTCATATCAGAGTGACAAAGACATCGGTGTGAAAGGATATAAAGTCATCGATAGTGGTCTGTCTGACTGATAAGAGTCAATGATGGGATGTTTGCCAGAAGTGAAATCAAATGGACTGTTTCGACATGTTTGGGTGAAAAATAAGACCATGCCTAGTGTAAATGTACCCATCTGGATGCGTTGGAATAGTCAGTTTGGTTGCATCAGGAGCAGGATGAAAGTTACACCCCTTTATAACTTTACACTGCCTCCTTCTGACGATTTTTGGGGCAGCAGAAAACCTTTCACCACGGGAAAATATCTCAGAGATATAAAAAACTGAGAAAGGTTATTGTAGAGGCACTCTACATGATCGCGTTGCCTCAGACAGAATGTTTCGAAGTGACATGGTTTTCGAGTAACATCTCGTCAAAGATTGCTGCCTTTTCGCACTTTGGACTCTTTAGGGATATCGTGGGTACAATGTAGCTCAGACTGTTTCGACATGTTTGGGTGAAAAAAAGGACCATGCCTAGTGTAAATGTACCCATCAAGACGTGTTGGAACAATCAGTCTGGTCGCATCAGGAGCAGGACGAAAGTTACACCCCTTTGCAACTCTACACTGCCTCCTTCTGATGATTTTTGGGGCAGCAGAAAACCTTTCACCACGGGCAAATATCTCAGAGATATAAAAAACTGAGAAAGGTTATTGTAGAGGCACTCTACGTGATCGCGTTGCCCTAGACAAAATGTTTCTAAGTGACACGGTTTTTGAGTAACATCTCGTCAAAGATTGCTTCCTTTTTGCACTTTGGACTCTTTAGGGATATCGTTGGTACAATGTAGCTCGGACTGTTTCGACATGTTTGGGTGAAAAATAGGACCATGCCTAGCATAAATGTACCCATCCAGACGTGTTGGAACAGTCAGTTTGGTTGCATCACGAGCAGGACATCAAAAATGTAAAAGTTGCTTTGTGCAACTTGACAACATTGACACTTTTTTGCAACATGACTCAAAGACTCAAACTGACCCCAAATGACTCAAAGTGACTTAAAATCACCTTGATTTTAGCACCTAATGTACATTCTAGAGGTCAAGGTGCTCCTTATCATTCAAACATCTTAGATGAGCGCATAGGAAAGGAAAAAGCTCTAAGTTTCATCATCATGAGCACCTAATATCAAGAGACTTTAATGGCTCAAACCTTAGCATGGAGTCCTAAGGCACACTTCATGTCTCCTTTCATATTTGGCACCCTTATGTAGATTTTTTAACTTGATTTGGTGCCCTGTATGTGAAGGAAGATCTAAATGCATGAAAGTGGATGTCATTTTGCAAGAGTTTGGATCATCAAAATTGAAAGAAATAAGTCTATTAATCTTGGGCACCCTTGGTCTTCTTGTCATTCATTATGAGCACCTTGGGAGAATGGTATATAGGTCATCATCATGATTGGGTGCCCTGGATCCAGAGTGTTGGAGAGATCATCAAATGGTGTCTAGAGGAAGTAGGGTGAGTTATGAGTTTGGTCGCATCAGGAGCAGGACACCAAAAATGCATAACATGATGATGTAAAAATGTGTATTTGTGTAAAAATGCAGGAGGAAATAAAAAAAAGACAAACCTTACAAATTAATGTAACATGACTTTACAAAATCAATGTGAATACTTACAAATTAATCCAATGAATCATCCGGGTTTGCTCTATTCTTTATTGTGTCAAGTATTGCTTCATGGTCAGACTCACGCACCTTCCACAAGATTTTGTTCAAAGGTCTACCCCAATACTTTATCAAATAAACATTTGATGCCACGACAAGGTTCGAGTAATGAAGAATCTTTCGATGTGTGTCAAAGTCCTGAAATAGCCAAATATTAACACTCTTATGTGGGTACCTTCTAAGCCATGTTTCAGTAATAACCACTGAGTTTGTAGGGTATTCGATGTTTTCTCCATCTGTAATAGGGGCCTCCAATTTCTTTTTGGCCTCAACACGACATAAGTAATAATCTGTTCCCTCTTCATTATCTTCATCTGCAATAACTACATATACATGCCCTACATTGATATGTGTAGCAAATTAGATGAAATTAGTCAACATTACAAAAACACTACAAAGTAAGATGACATTACCTAGTTGAACTGGATGAAATTAGATGCATATACGTGCCCTATATTACCTAGTTGAACTAAATCTGATATGTGGTCAAAGTCAACTGATGATTCCATCTGTGTTAGTTCCAGTGCTGTCGGGGGTCAATACGTGTCAAGTGGGCTAAGATAACTTAACTGCCATTCGTCAACCCACTCCTTTGACTCGCACTCATCCCAGACTTGAATTGTATAGGAAGAACAAAAGCATGACATCTTTCATGTATGAATACTCCATGAACCTACAATTGAGCTTCTGAAAGAGTGCATCTCATTTGATCCTGTCAGTGTACAACAGTCCTCATATGGTGCAATGTTAGTATCATCTATCAACCAAAAAAATCTACGAACTGAAGACTTACCTTCATTACTTAGACCCATGGAAGCATTACACCACTTGACAATCGATTTTGCATCTATCAACTTTGCATTGTCTTTATACTTTAACTCTTCTCGTGCTATGGCTCTTTTGATACATGCTCCTACACCATCATGCTTCCCCTTTCCATGCCCGGCCTCACAAAAGTTCCACATATGTTGAATACCTGTAAAATTATGCCTCCTACTCAGCCAATAGAAATTTCGTGAGTTCTTGAATTGTGACGCAAAATTATCTGACCATATGATATGCTGACTGAACGATATGCCCCTTCTAGCCAAATCATTGTAGAACACCTGAAAGCAACCTTGCATGAACTCCGTAGAATGCGTGCGATCATTACTAATATAGAAATTATACTCCCTTATGATCTTTCTGTCATCCTCTGTACTATCATTCGCATGAATGAATGTGATGTGCACAAATATAAAAACCTGTGTGGAGTTGTAATATTGTGATTGCACCTCACACTGTGGCTGTAGATTGTAGTTCTCTGCAAAGTCGACGACTGAAACAATGCTACCAACCAGAAATGTGTCCTTGCATAACTTGAATTGCAAGTCCAACCATCGAGCTCTATGGGCATGTCTTGCATACTCATACGCTATGTTGTCATGAAATATAGGCATAAACTGATACACTGGAATCTTTTCAATAACCAATTCACACCTCTTTTCTTCTTTACCATCTTTTGTATTGAATGCCACTATTTTATACTTGCCAAACTCTACTAGTTCATTTCCAACTGCATGTGTTCTTTCCATATGTTCACATATTGGCAAATGTTGCAAGCCACTGCAACAATGACATGTGCCATCCAAGCATAATTTCTTGTAGAATATTTGACCTTCCTCTCTTTCACATAAAATTCTTGATATGAAGTCTCTTGAAGATGTTGGTGGGGCACATATGGCACAACCCTGCAAATCATTGTTAGTATGCATATCTAAACATATAGACCTATAAGCATCAAAATGGTTAGAAAATTCAATATGTAATATACAACAACAAGTAGTGCGTGTGTGATTTATCTTAACATAGAAAGGTTTTAGCATTTCAAAATATCTTTGACAAAATTTAATTTGAGGATACTTCTCTAGAAATTTACCATAAAACTGTGTTTGAGTCTCATCCAAAAAATGCTTTGGATGTGGCTCGCGGTTCTAACTACTGATTCTCCTTCTTACCACATCCCTTTGATTCGGAGATACCCTTGTGTAATTCTTCCAAAAGTCTTCAATTAGTGATCTTAATGCTTCAACAATTCATTTATCTTTTCGTGGTAGTCTCCCCGAGAACGCCCATAATTCATTGGCATTAGTGTCCTCAATTCTTTGGCGTCTTCCAATGGCTCTTGATAAAGTTTTCCTATTAATTCTCAATTCTTGACTTGTCTTTCTAATGAGATGAGCTTTCCTCATTTGACTACTTACTATAGCTGATGTAATCACACGCTGTGTTGCATTACTATCTTTTGTGCGTGAGGTGTTACCCACACTCTCATATGCACTCATTAGATTCTTGACAATAGATTTTTCACTTAAAGCCTCTGATGTTCTCAACCCAAGAATCTTCATGATAGACCTATACTTTATACTTTGCATTATTTCAACGAATAGTTGACATCTTGCAGTCTCATTTAACTTTTCAAAGAACAATTTCCAAATCTTATTAGCATATCTTCTACAAGTGCATTTTGGAATCTTACCTTCCATTGGCTGCAAAATATTCTCATCAATATCAATCAAATACTTTGGCTTTCTATGCAAAATTCTAGGTGGTGTTAAGTTAGGTAAATTCATCTCAACATTAGGAATTTCATCAATATTTATATGAGATGGGTTAGATGGCATACCTTCGATCGAAGATGGAATAGATGACATACCTGTTGATAACTGAGAAGGGGGGGGGTGAATCAGTTATCCTAATTGTTTCCCTTTTGAACTTTCTTATTAATTAATGCAGCATTGAATCAAACACAAAAACATTACCATGAAATAAGAAACACATGACACAGTATTTTTGACGTGGAAACCCTGTTAAGGGAGAAAACCACGGGGTGATTAACCCAAAATTATTCTCTGTTAGAAGAATAGGAAATTACAAAATGGCACTTGCCAATTAGGGCTTACTGCCCGAGCACACTGCTCACAAGAGGCCCACTACCTACAAGAAGACACACTGTCTACAAAGTGATAAGAATCACAGTCTTGAACTGATTGGAAGCATCTGCATATGCTGGAGTTCAGTTCCGGTTAGGCTCAGTACACTGATCTGCTGCACTTCATCTTTTCTCTGTTCTTTATTCTGCTATCCTTTCACATACCGGATCTGTCTTGGTACTTCTGCTCTATTCTGCTCTTCTTCACATATATTCTTCACATAGTCACGCACTTCACAACTAAATCCATCCTCTATATATATCTGCACAAGTAATTTCATCACCTTTCTAGTCGGCATCCGAAACAGTCTAGTTTCTTACAAACTCTGTTCTGTCGGCTGAATCCTTGCTCACCAAGCAATGCGGATCAAGCATATACTTGTAGATATCATTAATCATGTCGGCCAAACATGATTCATGCCTTCACAACCTTTATCATCAATAGTAACACATCCGGAAAGTAGTCTGATACTCTGTCAGTTAGTTCTTCCTCTGTTTTCACTGTCTCTCAGGAATCCGGTACTCAACTATTCATATCTTTTTCCTTGTCCATCACCGGAGGCTAAATCCTTGGAATATACCACTCAAGGTAGTCCTCTTGACTTCCCCAAATCCGCACTGCACCAAGACACTTCCTCTGAAAGATCCGGACCAATTTGTCGGACCTTGCCACATGCTCTGTTCTTGTTCACCGGACCACAACAATCTTTATTCTGACTTCCGGTAGAGACACATCATGACTTGCGGATATGTGGGATGACCTTTGTTGCCATCAATGACAACAACCATGAATCCATATAGTGTCTCTTGCCAACAATCTCCCCCTTTGGCATTGATGGCAACACTTAGTGAAAAATGACTAAGTGTTTACACTATGCTCCCCCTTTGCTGATGCTCTGTCTTTATATACAATTTTCGGAACTCCCCCTTAATTGGATTCCTCATTTTTCACTGCTCCTCACTCCCCCTTTGACATCAATGGCAAAGGGTAGGGTCCGCACATCAAAATTTTCAAAAATTTTCTATACATAGCCGTATATTTACATACTCACATATACTGAAGAATGTCTGCAAAGGATGTCTGCAGTTGGATCATTTCTGTAGCCCAACTTTGCTTCATTCTATCCAAAATTGAAACGTGACCACTCAACAAAAATGCAAAAGCTTTTGCCCGCTTGAGATCTGTCGGATCATTTGTTTGGGTGGTGGTCTGAGCATCACTGATGGCCTCATGCATAGTTTCCAACTTAGGGATTATAATCCTTCTAAGTTCTCCCATCCGGTTAGTGATATTCTTCCTTTCCTTCTCAAGACTCTTTATTTCATTCAAGACTGCAATAGTCTGACATTCTTGATTTATTATGGAGGAAGAGAGAGGATCAAAACTTTGAGATAGGCTTTGTAGCTTGTCCTGTTCCTCTTTTATTTTCTTATCAATTGCTGCTGTTGCCTTTGACCAGGATATACAAAATTTGTAAATATCACCGCCATCCTTAAGAGCATTCTCTAAGCTCTTTATTCCAATACTCACAATCTTCCTATCTTTAGAGATTAATTCTAATACTTCTGAAAATCTTTTATCCAAAAATTCCTTCCGGACCTTTTCTTCAGCAGATTTTTCTAGAGATTCAAAATGTGTACTAACACTGCTGACTAAGGTTTTGAGATTACCGGAAGAGGAGGCTGTGGGATCCTTTTGAAAGGATGGCATGATCTTTTCTAGCACTCCAGATGCTACCTCCATAAGCTCACAGTCTTCCATGTGAGATTTCAGCAGCTTCTCTTTGACTTTCTCATTTGCAAATGAGGCTATTTTCATTGTTTGCACTGGTGACAAAGAGTCAAAATCTAATGGTCCTTTCAGCAGGTCCGGTTCATCAATTTCTATAGTGGCTTTGCTCAAAAATTGTTGAACAGTTTGTGCAGTGTCTCTTGCCGGAGACAGATGTTTCTTTTCTTCTGCAGTCTTGGAACTGTCAACCTCTATCTTTCACCCCTGCTTCCTTCTCCTGTAATTTTTCTTCTTCTTTGGATCCGGAGACTGTAGGGGAAACTGGAGGAGAGATGTTTGTCTGTTCAGGGCCCACTTCTTCTGGAACAGATGATTCCAAATCCACAGCTGTTTCTGCACCTAAGTCCTCTACAACAGGAAGATTGAACCTTTTGAAGGCCTTCCGGAGGATCTCTTCTGTCTCTTGGGTCACTTTGTCAGTCTCACCAAGCATGAGTTGATTCATCCTGGCTTTACTTCTGAACTCATCTTTGCAGTCTTTGAAGATTATGTTCATTGTCTTGGGATCAATTTGAGGATATAGCTGAATAGCTATCTGCTCCCGGATCTCAAGATCTTTTGCATGAGCATTATTCTTTCTTATTTCTAATTCCTTTTGTAGGCTTTTAGGAATAAGAGATATGATCTCAATGAAAGCCTTATTGTATATGTTCAGATATTTGACTGTGGCTTCTTGCAGAATCTTTTGGTCAGCCTCACTGTAGTCATCATAAAATTCAGTCATTGGTTGAAGGTTTCCATCCACCGTGACCGACTTGATTATACTCTCTAGAGACAGAGTGGGCTTTTCAACAGATACCTCTGCCATTTCCTCCTTGTCTTGGCCTGTGGAGGGTTTACCGGATCCTTTCTTCTTCTGCTTCTTTATTTCTTTTACTCCCTCATCTGACTCTGTTTCCTCTTCATCCTTTTGGCTTTCATAAGCCCTTGTGGCTTTTGTCTTGGATCTTTTACCGGATGCCTGGACTTCCGGTTTTGAACTTTTGGTTGTGGGAGGTGCAGATCTTTTTGATGATCTGGTCCGGGTGGGAGTTTCAACTGGAACACTTTCTTTACTTTTCTCTTCTTCCTCAGCCTTTCTCCTCTTTTCCCGGCTGGCATCTAGTGCCTCTTTTGAGATGCCTAGGCCTTGAGCAATATGCTCAACTTCTTTTCTTACCTTCCTCTTTATCTCCGGTTCCCTGAGTTCTACATGTATCTTTACACTCAGTTCCTCAAAGGTTCCAAACCTTTCTGCCTTAGGATCTTTGGGCTGGCTTAGCATGTGTTGAACATGCAGCTCTACTATCTGTTCATCCACTTCATACCCCATGGGCATGATCCAAACAGTCCTTGGCTCCACTGCCTCCATTAGACATTGATCTGTTTCTACCATGAAGCATACTGTGTCTTTGTATTTTTCAACAAGGGATTGGGGTATTCTTTCTCTTGCATGCATCATGCTTTGGAAGTTCTTGAAGTATCCCCATAGAGCTGTATTTCTTGCTTTAGCATCCCCAAGTCCATGCAAATAGTCTCTGATTTGGATGGCAACCGGTCTGTCATTCTGCCATATCCATCCACTGGATCCGGGAAGCTCATTCATGTAGTAAAAGAAGAGACAAAGGATCAGATTGCCATACTTGAAGGAGTTTTTCTTGTCCTTCTTGATCTTCTGCAGATTTTCAAAGAGTTGGTTCACAAGAAGCTCACACAAGTCATAGTCTGCATTCTCCTTTAACATTTGATAAGCTGTGTAGATTGCAGTTCCCGGTACTGAATTTTCCCTACTGGAATGATAGATTTTGTAACCAATTATCATAGCTACAAATTTGACATCCGGTTCAGTGATGTCATCAACTGTCATAGCTCTCTTGTCAAACTTGGATCCGGTTGCATCACTAACTTTCTGATTTTTGACAGACTTGAGAACAGGTAAACCACCGGATGAGTGCAGACCAGTTACAGCCCTAATTGCATCTTTGGTGATCTTGAAGGGCTGGTTCAACCATAGGAAGTTGTAATGTACTCTACTTAGTACATACCGGACCCATTCATCTTCTTCAAAATAGGGGAAATGAATGCATTGTGCAAAGTGTTTGTCCCGGATGGCTTTGTACTGAGGTTTGATCTCAAAGGAGTCATCTATCAATTGTTTGTGATAGATATCCATCAGCTTTGATTCTCCAAAGTCTTCAAGATTTGCATGGATGTAAACCCTAATATCTTCCGTATGCAATACACCATGAGGAACACTAGAGAAGGCTCCTAGTGGATCTACCTCCAATGATTTGTAAGGATGTTTCTTGAATGTGGGGCGAGGTCTATCAGAGATCTTAACTATATTTGGAGTAGCCATTCTTCAAAGATTTGCAGTGAGATAATGCAAAACGGAGAATACCTTATGCGCCTTCAGTTTGCACGGAGTGGTGGGATTGATTTCTTTATGCAATGACTTCGGCAGGAGATCTTTGGTGTGCTTGATGAATCTTGTTGCAGAGATCCACTTTTCACTTCTTCTTGAGTGCAGAATGAGCAAATGATCTTTGAGAAATCCCTTATATTGCTCCGCAAACCCTAATATCTGTTTGCAATAAATGCTTCACCTATATTATTCCGGTTTGCCTTGTCCGGATAGCTTGGAGTATCCCGGATCAGTCCTGATCTGTGAACATCATCCGGATCTTTCAGTCATGAATAAATCGAGGTGACATATTGAAAGAACATCCCAAACACTCTGTCCAATCCGCAGAATAAGATAGTGCACTTCCGGATCTCTCCGGACCTTTTTGTAATCCTCTGTCATACCGGAGTATCTCCCGGAACAGGTCTTACTTGATCGATCACAGCTTCTTTATAACTCCATGCGGACCTCTGAAATCTTATTTGGATCGTCTCAAGACTTATATCTTTTAAAATTTTTACTCCGCATCTTGTACCACATCAGGCACCACTTGATTGGCTGGGGGAACAGGAATTTCTTTGAGTCTCCCCCTAAGCCAGAGCTAGCTTTTTAATTTCTGGAAGAAATATCAGCACCAGAGTCTGGTGCGGATCCAACCTCTACATTCTCTGAACTTTTCTTCACCCAAATCTTGCTCATCTGATTCCTAACTTCATCCGCATTCATCTTTTGTTTACCCTTGTCTTGATTCTGATTATACACCGGACCTCTTTTGTCCTGATTCTTGCTTCTGCAGACTTTAGCATTATGACTGGACCTATTACAGATTTGGCAAATAACATTTCTTTGCATAATTGACTGATATCCTCTTGATCTGCATTGATTAGCCATATGACCTACTCTATTGCATGTAAAGCATCTACCTTTGAATGATTTGTTTACTTGCATATTTCTGCATTCATGGGATTTGTGTCCATACCTTTTGCAGTTGAAGCACTGTCCGGAGAAGGATGAATTAATCTGATTCATTCTCTTTCTGCACTGATTAGCTTTGTGACCAAAGTGGTTGCAGTTGTGGCAATATCCATTGAAAGATGAATATCTTTGAGCATTGGGCTGTCTTACCGGAGGTCTTCTAGGCCTGTTTCTTGGATTTTCTGATGCAAAATTCTTTTGACCAGATCCGAAGCTTTCTCCTTTCTCATATCCCAAACCATACTTGTCATCTGTCCCTTTTTGACTTCCAAGAAGAACTTCAAGTTGAGCAGAACTTATCTTGAATTTCTCTTTATATTCATTTGCTGTTTGAAGGTCTCTTTTGAGAGAGGCAATTTGATCCTCAAGTTTTTCTTCATTATCTTTGGCATCTTCAAGATCAGATTCAAGATGTCTGATAATCCTGTCCATCTGGTGGCATTCTTCTGATTTTTCTTTAAGAGATTGTTTTAGATTGTCTTCAGCCTTTCTTTTTTCTTCAATCTCTTGAGTAAACTTTATAGTTCCTGATTCCATTTCATGTCTTAACATAATGACTTCTTTTGATAACTTTTCACATAACTTAGTTTGCTCAGTCAATTCTTCATTTGTATTGCTTTCTTCACTTTGTCTTGCCAACTGTTGGAGCAGCTCCTTTCTCTTTTTCATAGAGAGACTTAATTTGTCTTTTAATTCTCTCATGAATTCATCAGCCTGTTTGAGTCTTTCCTTTAATTCATTGACTTCAGAATTTGACTGTTCAAGATCCTCAAGGGCAGTCTTGAGTTGCTCCCTTAAACCATATGCATCCATTTGAACTCCCAGATCTTCCTCAAGCTGTTAGGCTCTATTAGGAGGAACTTAGCTCTGATACCAATTGTTGATAACTGAGAGGGGGGGGTTTGAATCAGTTATCCTAATTGTTTCCCTTTTGAACTTTCTTATTAATTAATGCAGCATTGAATCAAACACAAAAACATTACCATGAAATAAGAAACACATGACACAGTATTTTTGACGTGGAAACCCTATTAAGGGAGAAAACCACGGGGTGATTAACCCAAAATTATTCTCTGTTAGAAGAATAGGAAATTACAAAATGGCACTTGCCAATTAGGGCTTACTGCCCGAGCACACTGCTCACAAGAGGCCCACTGCCTACAAGAAGACACACTATCTACAAAGTGATAAGAATCACAGTCTTGAACTGATTGGAAGCATCTGCATATGCTGGAGTTTAGTTTCGGTTAGGCTCAGTACACTGATCTACTGCACTTCATCTTTTCTCTGTTCTTTATTCTGCTATCCTTTCACATACCGGATCTGTCTTGGTACTTCTGCTCTATTCTGCTCTTCTTCACATATATTCTTCACATAGTCACGCACTTCACAACTAAATCCATCCTCTATATATATCCGCACAAATAATTTCATCACCTTTCTAGTCAGCATCCGAAACAGTCTAGTTTCTTACAAACTCTGTTCTGTCGGCTGAATCCTTGCTCACCAAGCAATGCGGATCAAGCATATACTTGTAGATATCATTAATCATGTCAGCCAAAAATGATTCATGCCTTCACAACCTTTATCATCAACAGTAATGTTGACTTTTTCCCAGACTGGATGCTTATTCCTAGATATCCCTACAAGGTAGCCATCAGTGATCAACAGGATCTCTGGGCCAGGGGGTCAACAGTGTAGGAGATAGACTCTATATTTTATCTCCTCTTCTTCTTCAGGCTCTGCAAGACCTAGGGGGGTATTCCCTACTCAACATCCATGAGGATATGCATGCAAGGCTGGGATGTTGACAGAAAGTAGATGAGTCCACCTGTATGTAGACCAAAACTGAAAGATAAGGGCAAAGGGGCTAGCTTTGGGCCTATTTGCAGTTGTAGACAGAGGACTGAGGTTCCTAAAACTAACTCTAATGTCCTAATGTTGGTTTTAGATTTTGCTTTGAAGTTTAAGTGTGGATGCAAAGCTGGACATGGTTATAACACAAGAACAAAGCATGATTGGTGCCTATCCAGGGCCTGGAGTCAGTAGACATACACCTGTGAATGATCAGCATAAACAACTAAAACTGGATTTCAAGGGGACATATGTGTGATACCTGCCTTACAGGCATCTCCCAATACAAAGTGTTAGGTTATCTCTACTTATGGTATCCCTACTGCAGTATATCCCTCCCAATGTTCAACCTGAAAACAATTTAATCTACCCCTTGAGCAGAAGTTAAAAGATCAGACATTCAACATAGGAATTCTATGCTCTAGAATCTAAACATTACCAAACATCCAGATTCAGAAGGAGAATACATGCAATACTGGAGATAGAATTAACACAACACATGCTCAACAACATTTCTCATATAAGTTTAATCATGAAATCAGTGGGTTCATGCCAAAAACAAACAACAAGAGATACATAAACTCACAGGTAAGCTGTACAGAGCAACCAGATCAGCTTGTTATGCATTACAGAGCCAAAATCATCAACTTTCAACAACCTCTCAAATGAGCAAGACCACCTGCTTATAACAGCCAGGTAGGTGCTCAGCAATTAATTACACGGTTGACCAAAATTTCACCAGATACACAGTATCAAGAAAATGGCGCTCAAACACAACCAGATTGGCGCCCAAACTTGAATGCAGCAGGTAGGGGAGGAGACAGGAAGATTTCTCGAGCCCTGCGCCATCATCCGCTGATGTACATCCTCAGTCTGGTACAGGATCCATCCACGCCATCACCCATACCTCTGCAACAATCGCCATTAATGGCGCACCAACCCACGGCCTTGGGAAGAACATCAAATCTGCAATCGCAACCATTTCCCACCGAGACTCATCATCATGATGTTTGAAAATGCAGGATAACAATATCCCACATGCACCCCGCGATGACCTCAATAACACTTTATATACTAGGTCATGAGCATATATCATGTCGGTGCTTTTGCTCCTGACGACACTAGTATAGACCTCATCATCATCATCCTCCAGCAGCATGATATCCTGTTGTTCGAAATATCACCCTGACGTCATCATGATATTTGAAATATAACCTTCATGATAATCGGCACAACCTGATCCATCGGAGGAACATCCTCCTGCTGAGCTTATAACAAAAGTCTGGCCGATGAACATCCTGATGACGTCATCATCATATACTGCTGACGTCATCATCATATCTGCCGACTGTGCACCAACTCGCATATCCGGATGATGTCATCATCATGTTTGCAAATATCAGGAGGTCTCTTCAAGATGATCAGTGTTAGAAATATGACCCCCGTGGACCTTGATGACGTCATCATCATATTAACATCATCATGATATTCAGAAGACAACTGGATATTTAGAAATATCCTCCTGACGTTCAAACATCAGGTTGCACTGTAGCTCCTCTGTAAGATCGGGGCGATAGCTGAATATGATGATGATGCTTGAAAAGATCACCCCCAGTAGATAATGCGCGAAGCCAACAGGCGGATATCTCCTTGATATCAGCATCATCATGATGCTCGAGCAAACATATATCCGGGTGATATGAAAATATCACCCCTTCCTTCGGAATATCATGATGCAGATAGGCAGATAAAAAGATATCACCCTGATATAAGGATGACGTCAGCATCATCAGGATGTCAAAACAACGAACAAGAAGTGATACAACATCATCAGGATGATATTGACTAAGATCATCCTGACATTCAAAATATGATGACCCTAGTGAACATCGGGTCGCACTTAGAACTCTTCGACAACATCATCAGGATGATCATAACCAAGATCACCCGATGATAAAAATATCACCCCGGCGAAATATCATGAAGGCAGAAAATATGATGACCTCCGCAAGCAGCAGGATGATAACTGGAAATATGATGATGATGACGACGACCCTTAAGAAAAAACAAGTCAGGTCGAACAACTTAGAGAATAACCCCTCCAGGATAATGGGGCAACATCATCATCATGTTTGAGCAAGGTGATATTCGGAAGATCACCGGATACTTGAAAAATCACCCCCGCAAGCAACTGAGGGCGCACTGTAGCTCACCAGTATCATCAGGATAATAAGCAAACATCACCCGACAGTTGAAATATGATGATGACGATGAGAAAAACAAGTCGACGAAGAACATGCTGATGAAGATCATCATCGAAGACAAGATGATGATGACGACCTCCCCCTCAGAAAAATATGATGCTACAGCTGAAAAACGCTGAGGAGGTCCAACACTTAGAAAAAATGGGCAAGAAGATAAAGGCTTCAAATGAAGAAACCTCCTGATCATGACAAATCAATCCCAGGTCAAAATAAGTGCTAACAGTGGCTCCGAATGGGGACGTGCAGGTGAAAACCTGCAGCGAGAACCAGATCTCCGGGTAGACCACAGACAAAAAGCCAAAAAACGCGAGCTGTACAAGGCATTTACACTACATACATATTTTACAAATGTGCACAGCAACCAGATATTCATGCAAAATAGAACTTAAGGAATTGGCCATGCACAGGCAATTCCAGAATTTCACCATCTAGGGCCTGGAGGAAATAAGAATCCTCCTCATGAGTATTGTAAACCTGATATGGGCCCATCCATAAGGGCTGAAATTTACCATGTTTACCCTTTTCCTGATCTTTAGCATTCCAAATAAGCACCAGATCATTGACTTGAAACTTCCTTTTTGTAGTTCTCCTGTCAAACTGATATTTCATATCCTGTTGTCTTTTGAGATTGATCTGGTGGGCTCTCCTTCTGTCTTCATCCAATGCAACCAGCTGATTCACTCTTTCTATCATGGGATCTTCAATCTCCTCATCATTTTCCTGAATGAATCTGTAAACTGGTAGGAGATTGTTTATGGGCAGTCTAGCTGATGTACCATATACCAGCTCAAAAGGTGACTTCCCAATAGCCCTTTTCACTGTCACTCTGTCAGCCCATACTGCTAAGTTCAACTTTGAGTCCCAAGCTCTCTTGTTCTTGTCCAGTATCCTCTTGACAATTTTCATGATGCTCTTATTGCTTGATTCTGCTTGACCATTTCCTTGTGGGTGATATGGTGATGTATATGACAGGTTTATCCCATACCTGTTGCAAAAATCAACAAACTCACCTGATCTGAAGCACATAGCATTATCAGTGATAATCTTAAATGGTACTCCAAACCTGATGATGATGTTCTCTAGTATGAAATCTGTCACCACCTTACTTGTAGCTCTTTTAGTTGGAATGGCCTCAATCCATTTGGTAAAGTAATCAGTTGCCACCAAAATCCAACTGTGTCCCCCACTTGATTTGTCTGCAATCTCCCCTATAAAGTCAATTCCCCATTGCTGGAATGGAGCATCCACAGGTACAGTTCTGAGGGGTAAAGCACCATTATATTTCAGCTTTCCTGAGAATCTCTGGCAAGGGTCACACTTCCTTACTAACTTTTGTGCATCTGAAAAGAGAGTGGGCCACCAATATCCTGCCCTGAGAATTTTATGAGCTGTTGTTTGGGCAGTATAATGGCCACCACACAATCCTTTATGCATGTCAATCAAAATATTGTTAGCCATGTTCTTATCCACACATCTCAGCAGCACACCATCAGGATTTTTCCAGTACAGCTCATCTTGAACAACAACATACCTGATTGCATGTAGCTTCAGAGTCCTCTTTTGATTGTCACTGAAATGGGAAGGACAATTCAGATTTTGCAAATAATAGACAATATCCTTGTACCATTCAGATCCTGATACACTTACATTCTCATCTTGGACTGCATTAACTTGGCATGCTTCCAAGTTTGACTGTGCCATCATCTTGGCTAATCCTTGTCCTCTTATCAACTTAGTAACTTGTATGTCTATGTTGAATTCCTGCAGTTTGTTTATCCATCTGCACCTTCTTCCAGTCACCTCCTGCTGAGTGAATATGTCTTTGACTGATGCATGAGGTACATATGCAATGATATATGACCCTACCAGGTATGGTCTGAAACTTTTGATGGCCCTGACCAGTGCATATGCCTGTTTCTCCATAATATCATACTTCAACTCAGAGGCCTGCAGGGACATACTGAAAAAAGCGATGGGCTGTTCAAAACCATCTTCATTTTTCTGTAACAAACATGCAGCTACAGTATGAAAGGAAGCAAATGAGAACACCTGGAATGGCCTAGAAAAATCAGGAGATTTAAGAACAGGGGCCATCTTAATTGCCTCTTTGATATTCTGAAATGATTCTGCTGCTTCCTTTTCCCAGTTGACAGTTGCATCCTTCTTGATCATCTTGGAGATGTTCCTTGTAGTTTCTGCAAAGTTAGGAACAAATCTTCTAACAAAATTTATTTGTCCAAAGAAGGACTAAACTCCTTTCACAGTTTTTGGCATTTGAATCCTGTCAATAGCTACCACTCTCTCTGGATCTATCCTGACTCCATCCTTGGAAACAATATGTCCCAGAAGCTTTCCTTCAACTACTCCAAAGGCACACTTCTTTGGGTTTAAAGAAATACCATATTCTAGTGCTCTTATGAAGATCTGCTCCAGATGCATACAATGCTGCTCCTCTTTCTTTGAGTAAGCAGTCAGGTCATCCTGATATACTGCCAGGATTGAATCAATCAGCCCTGCAAAAGCAACATCCATTGCTCTTTGAAATGTAGCACCTGCATTTGTTAGTCCAAATGGCATTCTAACATACACATATGTTCCCCATGGAGTGGTAAAGGCAGTCTTATATTGTTCTGATTCCTTCACCTTTACCTGATTATATCCTGAAAATCCATCCATCATGGATAGGAGTTCACAACCAGTCACTCTCTGCAACATAGCCTCCATATTAGGCAATGGATAGTTATCCTTCAAAGAGGATACATTCAAGTTCCTGAAATCAACACACAGCCTAATATCACCATTCTTTTTCTTGACTGGGACAAGGTTAGACACCCAAGTTGAATGTCTGATTGGCACAATTATTCCAGCTTCCCTGAGCCTTCTGAGTTCCTCTTGCATCTTGGGAGCTAAGGTAGGATTTATAGGCCTTTGCCTTTGTCTGAATGCCTTAGCTTCAGGCTTCAGTGGGATCTCATGCTGGAACAAGTCTTCCCTATAAGCTTTTAGGTCCTCATATGACCAAGCAAAAACATGTTTATACTTTCTTAGTAATGCAATCAGCATACTTCTAATGTGTGGTTTGAGCTGTTTACCAATATATACTTTTTGAGGGGCCTGAGATGTCCCCAAATTTATTTCTTCTAAATCCTCCCTATTCGTGGGAGATGTCCTTGTGACCATTTTGTCTCTACTGTCAAAGGCTCTTTCCAAAGCCACTAACCCTCTAGGGATCTTGTTAGTCTTCAATTGAATGATCTCTTTTCCCACAAAAGTCTCTTTTCCATCTACAGTTTCTACAAAAGCTTGGAAATCAATCTGTTGATTCTCATACTCATCTATGCAGTGCAAAAATTTCAGCAAATCCCTATCATCATTAAAAACTTGCCAACTACATATATTTTCTGGTATGGCAGGCCTAATTTTAACTTCTACATCTGTGACACCTGACAGAGTGATGTCATCTGGCCTTATTGCAACATTGGCTAAGAAATCAGCCATAACATTTTTTGACCTTTCTACCCAGCCAATTGAAAATGCATCAAAAAGTTCAATAGTATCCCAAACAGCATGCTTGTATTGCTTCAGTCTTTTATTCTTTGCAGCATACTTATTTCTGATTTGGGATACAATCAGCTCAGAATCTCCAAATACTCTTAACATCTTAATCCCATGTTTGAGAGCAATATTCAGGCCTAAGAGTAAAGCCTCATATTCTGCAATATTGTTTGTGCAATCAAACCTCAGCAAGAAAGAGAATTTGAGGAGCTTACCAGTTGGAGACAGGAAAACAACTCCAGCTCCAGAGCCTTCTTTTGCACAAGCTCCATCAAAAAACATGGTCCATAAGCCTTGCTGATCCAGCTCTTCAATGCAGATATTTTTCTTTTCATCTTCTGTATCATCTGAGACAACCCTGAAGTTATCACAGTCAGTGTCTACAAAGCATATCTGTTCATTTGCTTCTTGGTCTTCCACTGTCTCTGATGATCTTTGCTCTCTGCTTAGCTTGACATCCCTGCCATTCATTGGAATCATGGCATATGACAGGTCCAGCTGCATACTTCCACCAATTAGTGCTGCCCATCTTCTTGACAGCAACATACCATATTGTGGCTTGATGTCAACCACTGTTATATTCATTTTGTATCTTTTTTCAGGAAATGCTGCCAGTTTGAAATCTACATCTTTCATGATTCCAATAACTGGTACCTCTCTGGCATCCATAGCATAACACTTTCCACATGCCTTGTCAATTTTTAATCCAGTTTGTTGCATGATAGCCAAAGGCATGACATTTGTAGATGCTCCAGAGTCAAGCATACAATTTCTAATTATTTTACCATTTATAACCAGGGAAACATAAAATGGTTCCACCTGTGAAGGACACTTTGTCATGGTCATTCCTAAATAGACTTCAGGAGTCTCATCTTCTTCATTACACATGACATGTTTCTCACCCTGGGTCTGATCATTTTGTTTAGCTTGAAAAGGTACCTCTGAGATTAGGGATATTGTCCTATTCTTGATCTCTTCCACTTTCATGAGTTCCATAAGTGGAACAGAGACCTTTACCTGAGAGAGGATCTGGGCTATATCAAATGGAGCATAGTTTTGTACAACAGTTGTAGCTTGCTCCACAATCTTGCTTTTATCCTGAGCTGATTTAGTTTTCATTTTCATAGTTCCCTGATCATCATTCTTGTCTTGGGAACCTCTACTTTGAGCTTCAGCCTGAGGGTTTTTGTTTTCTGGTCCTTGAGATTCATGACCTGTTCTGTATCTAAAGTTCTGCTTATTATTTACCCACTGCCTCTTTTGTGGTTCAGTTCCTCTATGACCATGCACCAGCTGACCTGCAGAAATGTCTTCTGGCTGATGTGGGCTGTCTACTTGATTTCTACCTCTGAGGTTGTAGTTGCTCTTGACTTGAGCAACTGCTGCAGCTGTGAAGGCTCTAATTTCCTCATCAGAAGGTCGGTGTAAGCTACTCAGAAAATTGTGTGAGTTCTGAGCATACACATAGTTATCCTCATCATCTTCATCACATGGGGACTGCTGGCAGGCCTGAACCTGATGATCTGTCTTCTCATCAGCATCATAAAGAGTATGTCCATTGCCTATGGACATCATGTTAACATCATCATCCTGCACATGATGTGGCTCATTGCATTCATTACAAGATGTAGCATTATCATACAAGGATTGAGCAATCATGCACTGTGACTGTGAATGTGGCATCTGACAAATTATACACCACGGAGCATCATCAGCAATATTTATAGTTTTCTTCAGGGGATCAGGAGTTTCCTTGGCATGTTGAGCCCTCTGATTTGTGTTGTTACGTGGATATACAGGCTTACCATCATGCCAATTGGTGTTATAAGGCATATCATGTAATGATGGCCTCTTTTCCTGCCTTTGATAGACTTGCCTATCAGGACCCATCCCTTTTTCACTTCTAGCTAATCTATAGCTCAGGTCCTTAACAACATTGGCCAGTTTGTCTATCTTATCCTCAGGAGCAGATGTACTACCTTGAGTGTTCTGAGGCTTGTTTGGATTCTGCAGAATTTTTACATCATCCCTTCTATTGGTCTTGCCTGATGCTTTCCTATTGTTTTCAATATTTACTGCAATCCTGAAAGCATCCCTGAGAGTGGCAGGACCTTTATCTCTTAGTCCATATGCAGTCTTTGCATCAAAGGCATTGATATACAAAATTATGCACATTGGTTCATTTGGCCTCATGTGATGTGGCAATTTGTTCAACACTTTAGTAAATCTTGCATTAAAGTCTGCAACCTGCTCATTTGACCCTTTGGTGATGCTGGTGAACTCATTTACAAAGAAGCTAGGGTCAGTTTTATCACCATATTGCTCCTTGAATATCCTTTTAAAATCATCCCATGATGAAATACTCCGGTCAGGCAGATTCCTGTACCATTCTCTTGCCTCATCTATTAAGGATTGCATGAATGACTTCATGAAAACGTCCTCATGCTCAACCTCAAAATTATCCATGACATTTTGGAAGGCCTTTAGATGATCTTCTCCTGACACTGTATTGTTTCCTGAAAACTTAGGCACTTGCAGCCTCAGATGCTTGTCAATGGGGTTAGGATACCCAGGAATACCATCAAACACCAGCTGCCTGAATCTATCTAACTTCATGGGCTGTCTGTTTGGCTGATTAACATTAACATTTCTATTTGCATTCTGGTTTCCTGCATGGTTCAGTGGTATCCTAGCATCATTCACATTTTGCCTGTCATCATGATGCTGATGTTGCGCTTCATATCTTTGCTGATGTCTTTGCATATTTGCATTCTCTAGGGTAGGAACTGAATCATTTTGGGCAGTTCTCAAGGCTTGCACTTTCTGCTGTATATCATCTCTGATTTTCATGGCTTGTAGGTATTCTAGTTCTGCTCTTAGACTTTTGATTTCTTCAGCCAACTGTTCATCCTTAGGTCTGGAGGTAGATGGTCTCATACCATTCTGGTCATCATCTTCATCGTCCCTCAGAGACTCTGCCTCTTCAAACCTTTCACTTGGGTCTAGAAAAGGGCGTTCTTGGAACACCTCTGACCTCATTCTCATACTACCACCCTGTTGCCTCTCATATGCACCTTGGATATCAGCTTCTGCACTTGAAAAATAAGGAGCATGCTGTCCTGATGGCCTAGGGTTATCTTGTACCTCATCACTTTTTCTGGGGGAGCTCTCATGACTAGCTGAGACAGTTCCCTTTCTTCTATACATCATTCTTTTTGTTAATGGTAACTCTTCAAATAGAGGATTTTGTTGGGATCTTCTCCCCTGCATATAAATTTACCTTGACCGGTTGGGAGATTACTTCGGAGTCGCCACCTATTTCTAGGAATTGTTTTCTTCTGAAAACCAGGGTTCTTTCACAAGGTTCCCCAGCGGAGTAGATTACTGTTGCTGACTCAGATGGGTCACATATATATTACTGGAGATGATTAGATAGCACTTTTACTTCTCATTCCCTAGCAGAGTCGCCAATTTCTGTTGACTTTTTCCCAGACTGGATGCTTATTCCCAGATATCCCTACAAGGTAGCTATTAGTGATCAACAGGATCTCTCGGCCAGGGGGTCAACAGTGTAGGAGATAGACTCTATATTTTATCTCCTCTTCTTCTTCAGGCTCTGCAAGACCTAGGGGGGTATTCCCTACTCAACATCCATGAGGATATGCATGCAAGGCTGGGATGTTGACAGAAAGCAGATGAGTCCTCCTGTATGTAGACCAAAACTGAAAGATAAGGGCAAAGGGGCTAGCTTTGGGCCTATTTGCAGTTGTAGACATAGGACTGAGGTTCCTAAAACTAACTCTAATGTCCTAATGTTGGTTTTAGATTTTGCTTTGAAGTTTAAGTGTGGATGCAAAGCTGGACATGGTTATAACACAAGAACAAAGCATGATTGGTGCCTATCCAGGGCCTGGAGTCAGTAGACATACACCTGTGAATGATCAACATAAACAACTAAAACTGGATTTCAAGGGGACATATGTGTGATACCTGCCTTACAGGCATCTCCCAATACAAAGTGTTAGGTTATCTCTACTTATGGTATCCCTACTGCAGTATATCCCTCCCAATGTTCAACCTGAAAACAGTTTAATCTACCCCTTGAGCAGAAGTTAAAAGATCAGACATTCAACATAGGAATTCTATGCTCTAGAATCTAAACATTACCAAACATCCAGATTCAGAAGGAGAATACATGCAATACTGGAGACAGAATTAACACAACACATGCTCAACAGCATTTCTCATATAAGTTTAATCATGAAATCAGTGGGTTCATGCCAAAAACAAACAACAAGAGATACATAAACTCACAGGTAAGCTATACAGAGCAACCAGATCAGCTTGTTATGCATTACAGAGCCAAAATCATCAACTTTCAACAACCTCTCAAATGAGCAAGACCACCTGCTTATAACAGCCAGGTAGGTGCTCAGCAATTAATTACACGGTTGACCAAAATTTCGCCAGATACACAGTATCAGGAAAATGGCGCTCAAACACAACCAGATTGGCGCCCAAACTTGAATGCAGCAGGTAGGGGAGGAGACAGGAAGATTTCTCGAGCCCTGCGCCATCATCCGCTGATGTACATCCTCAGTCGGGTACAGGATCCATCCACGCCATCACCCATACCTCTGCAACAATCGCCATTAATGGCGCACCAACCCGCGGCCTTGGGAAGAACATCAAATCTGCAATCGCAACCATTTCCCACCGAGACTCATCATCATGATGTTTGAAAATGCAGGATAACAATATCCCACATGCACCCTGCGATGACCTCAATAACACTTTATATACTAGGTCATGAGCATATATCATGTCGGTGCTTTTGCTCCTGACGACACTAGTATAGACCTCATCATCATCATCCTCCAGCAGCATGATATCCTGTTGTTCGAAATATCACCCTGACGTCATCATGATATTTGAAATATAACCTTCATGATAATCGGCACAACCTGATCCATCAGAGGAACATCCTCCTGCTGAGCTTATAACAAAAGTCTGGCCGATGAACATCTTGATGACGTCATCATCATATACTGCTGACGTCATCATCATATCTGCCGACTGTGCACCAACTCGCATATCCGGATGATGTCATCATCATGTTTGCAAATATCAGGAGGTCTCTTCAAGATGATCAGTGTTAGAAATATGACCCCCGCGGACCTTGATGACGTCATCATCATATTAACATCATCATGATATTCAGAAGACAACCGGATATTTAGAAATATCCTCCTGACGTTCAAACATCAGGTTGCACTGTAGCTCCTCTGTAAGATCGGGGCGATAGCTGAATATGATGATGATGCTTGAAAAGATCACCCCCAGTAGATAATGCGCGAAGCCAACAGGCGGATATCTCCTTGATATCAGCATCATCATGATGCTCGAGCAAACATATATCCGGGTGATATGAAAATATCACCCCTTCCTTCGGAATATCATGATGCAGATAGGTAGATAAAAAGATATCACCCTGATATAAGGATGACGTCAGCATCATCAGGATGTCAAAACAACGAACAAGAAGTGATACAACATCATCAGGATGATATTGACTAAGATCATCCTGACGTTCAAAATATGATGACCCTAGTGAACATCGGGTCGCACTTAGAACTCTTCGACAACATCATCAGGATGATCATAACCAAGATCACCCGATGATAAAAATATCACCCCGGCGAAATATCATGAAGGCAGAAAATATGATGACCTCCGCAAGCAGCAGGATGATAACTGGAAATATGATGATGATGACGACGACCCTTAAGAAAAAATAAGTCAGGTCGAACAACTTAGAGAATAACCCCTCCAGGATAATGGGGCAACATCATCATCATGTTTGAGCAAGGTGATATTCGGAAGATCACCGGATACTTGAAAAATCACCCCCGCAAGCAACTGAGGGCGCACTGTAGCTCACCAGTATCATCAGGATAATAAGCAAACATCACCCGACAGTTGAAATATGATGATGACGATGAGAAAAACAAGTCGACGAAGAACATGCTGATGAAGATCATCATCGAAGACAAGATGATGATGATGACCTCCCCCTCAGAAAAATATGATGCTGCAGCTGAAAAACGCTGAGGAGGTCCAACACTTAGAAAAAATGGGCAAGAAGATAAAGGCTTCAAATGAAGAAACCTCCTGATCATGACAAATCAACCCCAGGTCAAAATAAGTGCTAACAAGTAACACATCCGGAAAGTAGTCTGATACTCTGTCAGTCAGTTCTTCCTCTGTTTTCACTGTCTCTCAGGAATCCGGTACTCAACTATTCATATCTTTTTCCTTGTCCATCACCGGAGGCTAAATCCTTGGAATATACCACTCAAGGTAGTCCTATTGACTTCCCCAAATCCGCACTGCACCAAGACACTTCCTCTGAAAGATCCAGACCAATCTGTCGGACCTTGCCACATGCTCTGTTCTTGTTCACCGGACCACAACAATCTTTATTCTGACTTCCGGTAGAGACACATCATGACTTGCGGATATGTGGGATGACCTTTGTTGCCATCAATGACAACAACCATGAATCCATATAGTGTCTCTTGCCAACAATACCTTGAGGTTGAGGTGGGAACGATGGTGTACCTCCTTCATCACATGTGAGTGATGATGTACTCTCAACTTGAGATGTGGTAGATGGTGTCCCTACATGTTGACTTACGGTAGAGGAGGTGTCTTCAACTATGGTATTCAAATCTCTCGTACCACTAATTTTTTGCATTTGTTCTCTTTGTGCCGCCAATACCATATCTCTTTGTGATGGTTGTGGTTCCTCTTCAATTGGTATGTCTTCATTTATCGTGTCCAATTTCCTCTTCTCACGAAGTTCCCTCATAGCCACTACTTTCTTTGCATTCTTAGCTTCTATCTCTTCCTGTGTTGGTTTAATTCTTGATCGTTTCCTTAGCATGATGGAGAATTTGTCTGTGGCATGATAAAGAGACCAATATTAGTTCCTAAGAAATGAATACAAGATAATAGTGGGATTGTATTTTTTTTATGTTGTAAGGATTTATTCTTGTATAGTTTGACATCATGGTATGTTAAGGTTTGTTTATTACACATAATTATTAAAGAGCCCAAGTGTAAAAAATATACATGGCATCATGTGAGATTGTAGGCTGCTTTCTTGATTGGGAATGTGTCTATTTTAAACATGTATGATAAAGCATGATAAAGTAATTCAATCTGAAATAAGGAAAATGTAAAGAACATGCATGTAAAGACTTGGCATACCTAAAAAATGAAGATTCAGATGGAGAGAGTACCCAATTATGTAGTATTTTTTTCTTCTTGCATCAAACTCCTCAACAATTTGAGTTTTTCACCACTTGCTTCCTTTTCAATGTTAAATTGAATAACACTCAAATATAATTACTAACAACAATACTATTAACCAATCTATAATGTTAAATTCCTAAAATGGAATCACAATTAACATTGCAACACTACAAAAATTGAAACTTGAATAGATATATATCAAACTTGGTGTGAAAACTATGTTATTTCCTCCTTCTCAAGTTGGCAAAGCAGAAAAGGTGGTGGAAAGATCATGCAAAGGTGGTACAATGTGTCAAATGTGCATGTGAACTTCCCAACAACATGAAAGCACTTCTTTTTTGTCAGAGCACGCGCAGAATTAGTAAGAAAATAGAGCATGTGGGCCTGGATCATGGAGGTCAACACTTTTTTACTGTTTCAATAGCAAGACAAAATGCAAGTGCATTATAACGCGCTCGCATTTTGTCCTTCTATAGATTGATCACATCCTTTGCATTGATCACATCTCTTTCCAAACCTTCCCCTTCAGACTTGAATGACCACAAGGTTTTTGAGGGAGAACTTTTCCTGTTTCCTGCAAGAGCTTGCCAGATGCTCCACCATATGATAGGCATAACAATGAAGGGGCAAGCCCTAAACCCTAATCCATCAACCATAAACCCTCAACCCTTGACACTATACCTTAAACCCTAATCCCTTAGCCCTCAACCCTAAACCTTATCCCTAAACCCTAATCCCTCAACCCTAATCCCTCAGCCCTCAACCCTAATCCGTCATCCCTCAACTCCAATCCCTCATCCCTAAACCCTAAATGCTATCCCTATTCCTAAACCCTCAACAGACTCGATACTATACCTTAAACCCTAATACCTTATCCCTAATCCCTCCAACCCTATCCCTAATCCTTATACCCTCCACACTCTACTTTAACCCTAATCCCTCGACCCTCAACCCTATCCCTAAACCCTTGACCCTCGAACCTCAAACCTCAACCCTCAACGTCAAATGCTAATCCCTCAACCCTTAACTCTGATCCCTCAACCCTCAACCCTATCCCTAAACCCTAAACCCTAAACCCTCAACCCTCAACCCTCAATGTCAAATCCTAATCCCTCAACCTTTCACTCTAATCCCTAAACCCTAAATCTGATCCCTAAACCATCAACACTATACCTTAAACCCTAATCCATCAACCCTCAACCCTAAACCTTATCCCTAAACCCTAATCCCTCAACCCTCAACCCTAATTTGTCATCCCTCAACTCTAATCCCTCATCCCTAAACCCTAATCCGTCATCCCTCAACTCTAATCCCTCATCCCTCAACTCTAATCCCTCATCCCTAAACCCTAAATGCTATCCCTATTCCTAAACCCTCAACAGACTCGATACTATACCTTAAACCCTAATCCCTTATCCCTAAACCCTCCAACCCTATCCCTAATCCTTATACCCTCCACACTCTACTTTAACCCTAATCTCTCAACCCTCAACCCTAAACCTTATCCCTAAACCCTAATCCCTCAACCCTCAACCCTAATCTGTCATCCCTCAACTCTAATCCATCATCCCTCAACTCTAATCCCTCATCCCTAAACCCTAAATGCTATCCCTATTTCTAAACCCTCAACAGACTTGATACTATACATTAAACCCTATCCCCTTATCCCTAAACCCTCCAACCCTATCCCTAATCCTTATACCCTCCACACTCTACTTTAACCCTAATCCCTCGACCCTCAACCCTATCCCTAAACCCTTGACCCTCGAACCTCAACCCTCAATCCTCAACATCAAACCCTAATCCCTCAACTCTCAACCCTCAACCCTTGACCATTAACCCTATCCCTCAACCTCAACCCTCAACCCTCAACCATCAATCCTCAACCCTCAACTCTCAACATTAAATCCTAATTCATCAACCCTAAACCCTAATCCCTCAAACCTAAACCCTATCCCTAAACCATCAACCCTCAACACTATACCTTAAACCCTAATCCCTATCCCTCAACCCTTAACCCTTAAAACTTAAACCCTATCCCTACACCCTCAACACTTGACACTATATCTTAAGCCTTAAACCCTCATCTCTAAAGCCTCAACCCTCAATCCTTAAACCTTCAACCCTAAACCCTATCCCTAATCCCTCTACCCTTGACACTCTAATCCTAAACCCTAAACCCTAATCCCTTATCCTCGACACTCTTATTTAACCCTAATCTCTTGACCATTAACCCTATCCCTCAACCTCAAGCCTCAAGCCTCAAGCCTCAACCCTCAACTCTCAACATTAAACCCTTAACTCTGATCCCTCGACCCTCAACCCTATCCATAAACCCTAAACCCTAAAACCTCAACCCTCAACGTCAAATCCTAATCCCTCAACCCTTCACTCTAATCCCTCAACCCTAAACCCTATCCCTAAACCCTCAACACTATACCTTAAACCTTAATCGCTCAACCCTAAACCTTATCCCTAAACCCTAATCCGTTAACCCTCAACCCTAATCCGTCATCCCTCAACTCTAATCCCTCATTCCTAAACCCTAAATGCTATCCCTATTCCTAAACCCTCAATAGACTCGATACTATACCTTAAACCCTAATCCCTCTACCCTCGACACTCTTATTTAACCCTAATCCCTTGACCATTAACCCTATCCCTCAACCTCAAGCCTCAAGCCTCAAGCCTCAAGCCTCAACTCTCAACATTAAACCCTAATTCATCAACCCTAAACCCTAATCCCTCAAACCTAAACCCTATCCCTAAACCATCAACCCTCAACACTATACCTTAAACCCTAATCCCTATCCCTCAACCCTTAACCCTTAAAACTTAAACCCTATCCCTACACCCTCAACACTTGACACTATATCTTAAGCCTTAAACCCTCATTCCTAAAGCCTCAACTCTCAATCCTTAAACCTTCAACCCTAAACCTTATCCCTAATCCCTCTACCCTCGACACTCTAACCCTAACCTCGACATTAAATGCTAATCCGTCAACCCTAAACCCCAATCCGTCAACCCTAAACCCTATCCCTAAACCCTCAACCCTCAACACTATACCTTAAACCCTAATCCCTCAACCCTCAACCCTAAACCTTATCCCTAAACCCTAATCCCTCAACCCTCAACCCTAATCCATCATCTGTCAACTCTAATCCCTCATCCCTAAACCCTAAATGCTATCCCTATTCCTAAACCCTCAACAGACTCGATACTATACCTTAAACCCTAATCTCTTATCCTCAACACTCTTATTTAACCCTAATCCCTTGACCATTAACCCTATCCCTCAACTTCAACCCCTCAAGCCTCAAGCCTCAACCCTCAACTCTCAACATTAAACCCTTAACTCTGATCCCTCGACCCTTAACCCTATCCCTAAACCCTAAACCCTAAAACCTCAACCCTCAACGTCAAATCCTGATCCCTCAACCCTTCACTCTAATCCCTCAACCCTAAACCCTATCCCTAAACCCTCAACACTATACCTTAAACCCTAATCCCTCAACCCTAAACCTTATCCCTAAACCCTAATCCCTCAACCCTCAACCCTAATCCGTCATCCCTCAACTCTAATCCCTCATCCCTAAACCCTAAATGCTATCCCTATTCCTAAACCCTCAACAAACTTGATACTATACCTTAAACCCTAATCCCTCTACCCCCGACACTCTTATTTAACCCTAATCCCTTGACCATTAACCCTATCCCTCAACCTCAACCCTCAACCGTCAACTCTCAACATTAAACCCTTAACTCTGATCCCTCGACCCTCAACCCTATCCCTAAACCCTAAACCCTAAACCCTCAACCCTCAACATCAAATCCTAATCCCTCAACCCTTCACTCTAATCCCTCAACCCTAAACCCTCAACACTATACCTTAAACCCTAATCCCTCAACCCTAACCCTAAACCTTATCCCTAAACCCTAATCCCTCAACCCTAATCCGTCATCCGTCATCCCTCAACTCTAATCCCTCATCCCTAAACCCTAAATGCTATCCCTATTCCTAGACCCTCAACGGGCTCGATACTATACCTTAAACCCTAATCCCTTATCCCTAAACCCTCCAAACCTATCCCTTAACCCTAATCCCTTGACCCTCAACCCTACCTGAAAACCTTAACCCTCGAACCTCAATGTACTCAACCCTCAACGTCAAACCCTAATCCCTCAACCCTTAACTCTGATCCCTCGATCCTTAACCCTTAAAACTTGAACCCTAAAACCTATCCCTACACGCTCGACACTCAACACTATATCTTAAACCCTAATCCCTTAACCCTCATCCCTAAAGCCTCAACCCTAAATCATTAAACCTTCAACCCTAAACCCTATCCCTAATCCCTCTACCCTCGACACTCTACCTTAAACCTAATCCCTCAACCCTTAACCCTAAACGCTATCCCTAAAGCCTCAACCCTAAACCCTAATCCCTAATCTCTCTACCCTCAACACTCTACCTTAAACCTAATCCCTTGACCCTTAACCCTCAATGCTATCCCTAAAACCTCAACCGTAAACCCTAATCCCTCAAGGTCCTAAACTCTAATCCCTTATCCCTAAACTCTAAATCCTATCCCTAAACACTCAACCCTCAACCTTAAACCTTAATCACTCAATCCTTATCCACCCCTCTCCTCCCCTATCTGGCTCACTCCCATCTCTACCCTCCTTTGCCCTCGACATTATACATACATACATAGATACATAGATAGATACATACATACATATAGGCATACATACATACATACATATTGGCATACATAGATACATACATACATACATATAGGCATACATACATACATACATACATGATTAATAGCCTTGAACATAAAAAAATTTAAGGGGGACATAACACGAGTGCGTTATAACACGCTCGCGTTATGTCAAACATGACAAACAACAGACTTGCGAAAAGGAAAAATGCAAAGCAAACCATAACGTGAGCGCGTTATAGCGCACTTGCGTTATGTCTTGCTTTGGGAATCCCAAGCCTTGGGCTTGGGATTTGCTTTGGATTTCCAACCCAAAGGCTTGGAGTGCCTTTTGAACAGTCACAGACGTGTTTTTCCAGATTCTTCAAGATTTCACATAATTTCGTTTGTGCTAACCCTCAGATTTGCACGTGTTTCAATGTCGAACAAATCGAACACCTGGGTAATGTTAGGCTTTCTCTTAGCTATTTGACAATGTGACTTTTTTGCACATTTTAACAATGTTAAGCCTTTCATCTTTAATTTCTTTTGTTTGTGTGTCTATTTTTGGGCAAAAACCACTATTTGGTCTTTTTTTCATTGTAAATTAACTATTCATTGAAATTTTTTTAAAAAATACATATTTAGAAACTAGACTCCATTCTACAAATATTAAAAAAAGAAAAAAATGATTTTCAATTAGTTTTCAAAATTTATAGGGGTAGCACGGCCAAAATTCTATTTTTTAGGATGTGTCCACTTTGAAAATTACTAAAAAATGAAATATTCATCAAAAAATTATCAGAAAAATCAGGCATAAACTACATGCTATTAGATAATTTCTCACTAGAGCGATTTTAAAAATACCAAAAAAAAGTTGACCTTTTGAGGGAGCCACAAAACATGCTATGTTATGTTTTTTTGACAGAAACAACACCAATTTCTGTGGCTCCCTCTTTTGAACCCCTTAATCTATGCCATTTTAAAGAAAAAATAGTAGTTTAGAAAGTAGACTCGGAGCACTACGAACATTGTTTTGGTTGCATCTCCAAATTTTGAGTGTAACTATGCTCAATTTCTCATCCAAGGCCAGCATTTCCTGATTTCAGAAAAAAAGTGGCCACTTAAGACCCCTTTTTGGCCCCCCATCTTCTTGCACTTACCCTGGATTATGCCAATGGGCTATGAGGTAGATGAGAAAATCCTGGAGCTACATGTCCAACACCTGCTAAGTCAACCTAAGGACCCTGAGGCAGAAAGGTTTGGAACCTTTCAAGAATTAAGTGTGAAAATACATGTTGAACTAAGACAACCAAAGATGAAAAGAAAAGTGAGAAGGGAAGTTGAGGAAGTTCCCAAAAGATATGGCATATCAAAGGAGGCAGTTGATGCAAATAGAGAGAAAATAGAAAGAGATGAGAAAGAGAAGCAAGAAGCAGAAAAGGAAAGTGTTCTGGTACAAGCTCCTCCCAGATCAGATCCTCCAAGAGCTTTTCACTTGCCACCTCTAAGAGCTCAAGATCCTCCAAACCGGAAGCCAAGACATCCGGAAAGGGAGAAAAGAGAACAAAAACCAAGGCCACAAGGTCCTATATAAGCCAAAAGGATGATGAAGAAACAAAGACCAATGAGGAAGTTAAGAAAATAAGGAAGAAGAAGAAAACATCAGGTGAATCCTCTACTGGTACAAACAAAGAAGAAGAGGAAGAATAATTTGTTGAAAGACCTACTCTCTCCATTGATGATGTCATCAAGGCAGTCACTGTGGATGGGAATCTGCAACCAATGACATAATTTTATGATGAGTATAGTGACACAGACAAAAGGATCTTGGAAGAAGCTAAAGTTAAGTACCTAAACATTTATAATAAAGCATTAATTGAAATCATCTCTCTAATTCCCAAAAGTTTAGAGAAGGTACTTGAACTTAGAAAAGACAATGCCAAGGAAAAGGATTTGGAGATTCAGGAACAAATTGCAATTCAGCTCTATCCTTCCATTACTCCACAACAAATGACCATGATCTTCAAGGACTGCAAGGATGAGTTCCAGAGCAAAGCAAGAATGAACAAACTTATGCTCGGAGAGACTGATCAGGAGGAAAAAGAGACTGAAGACATCCTCCAAAATGCATTTAAAAGATTCAATCTTCCTATTATAGAGGACATAGATGATGAACCTTCTGCCATGGATGACAAAGGAGTAAGTACATCAAAATAAGAATCTACTAAGAAAAATGCAGAAGAACCAAAGGAGATAGGGGAGGAGAGGACTAAGGACTTGGATTCCTCTATTCTAGAAGAGGAAGTCCATGAAGAAGTAAACATCTCTCTTTCGGATCCCCCTGCTGACTCTGGAACTGAAGGAGAAGGAAGAAAAGAGGAGAAATTGAGTCAAGTAGAGGAAGAAAAGGGAAGAGAAGAAGAACACATAGAGAAGATCTCTGATAACAGTTCTGAGGCTGCAAAAGAAAAGAAGACTTTGTCTCCGGTAAGAGACACTACAGAAGCAGTGAAAAACTTCCTGACCAAAGAGATGATGGAAATAGATGAACCAGAACTATTTCAAGGACCACTCAATTTTGACTCCCTCAGTCCAGACAATGAAGGTAGCATCTTTTGCTCAAGCTAAAGCAAAAGAAAAGCTTCTGAAGTCTCACATGGAAGACTGTGAGTTGATAGAGATTGCATCTGGTGTGTTGAAGAAGATCATGCCATCCTTCCAAAAGGATCTTTCGGCCTCTTCATTTGGTAACTTGAAATCTCTTGTTAATTCTGTTAGCACACATTTTGATTCTTTGGAGAAATCGGCAGAAGAGAAAGTCTGGAAAGAGTTTTTAGGAAAGAGATTCTCTGAAGTACAGGGACTCATAGAAAATGATAGGAGAAATCTAGATATTGGGATAAAGAGCCTAGAAAATGCTCTTAAAGATGGCGGAGAATTAAACAAATTTTGTCTATCTTGGTCCACAGTGACAGACGACATTGCAAAGGTGGAAGAACAAGAGGGTAAACTGTCAAGTTTATCTCAGAATTTTGATCCTCTCACCTCATCCATAATGAATCAAGAGTGCCAGACTATTGCCACTATAAATGAAATAAAGAGGCTTGAAAAGGAAAAGAAGAATAGAATAAGCAGGATGAGTGAGTTAAGAGGGATAATTATCCCTAAGTTAGAGGCAATGGATGAGTCCTTAACTGATGCTCAGACCATAGCCCGGACCAGTGATCTGATAGACTTAAAGAGGGTAGAAGCTTTTGCATTTTTGTTGAGTGCTCATATCTCAATTTTGGACAGGATGAAGTAGAGTTGGGCAACATAATTTGTCCAGTTGAAGACCACTTTTGTGGATATACTTAAGTATATGTAAATATAACATATATACTTATGCGGCTATGTATAGGTTGATTTTTGAAAATTTTGATATGCGGATTCCATCCTTTGCCATTGATGTCAAAGGGGGAGTGAGGAGTAGTGAAAAATGTGGAATCCAGCTAAGGGGGAGCTCTGGTAAAAATGTACATAAGACAGAGCATCAACCAAGGGTGAGTGTGCTATGACACTTAGTCATTTTTCACTAAGTGTTGCCATCAATGCCAAAGGGGGAGATTGTTGGCAAGAGACACTGTGTGGCTTCATGATTGTTGTCATTAATGGCAACAAAGTTTATCCCACACATCCGTAGCACATAGTATGTCTATACCAGAAGTCAGATTGAAGAGTGTTTTGGTCTGATGAACAAGAATAGAGCATGCAGCAAGGTCCGACAATTAGGTCTGGATCTCTCAGAGGATATATCTCAGCAAAGTGCGGACTTGGGGAAGTCAAGAGGAGTACCATGACTACTACATTTTAGAGATTGAGCCTCTGGTGATGAAAGAGTGAAAAGATATGAGCATCTAAGTGTTGGGTTCCTGACAGGCAGAGTAGACTGAGGAAGAATTGATCAGCAGAGCATCAAACTTTAATCTGGATGAGAAATTGATGATGGTCAAGCTAATTGAGAGATCATACTTGGTTGGACGACTTGATTGATGACTTCTAACTCTATGTCTTGAATACGCATCACCTATTAAGTATGGATTCAGCTGATAGATCAGTGCCTTGTAAATATCTTGAATATTTCGGTTGCCGACTAGAAAGATGTTAAAATCCTTGATGTAGATATATATACCAGATTGATTTCGGTATGAAGGTGTGTGTGTGTGGAGATAGTGTGCGAGGAAAGGTAGAGAGCGGAGTGGAAGTAGGAATACAAGTCCAGTATGTGACAGAACAGTAACACTAAAGCAGAGGAAAAATGAAGTGCAGTAGATCAGTATATTAAGCCTAACTGGAACTGAACCTCAGCATATGTGGATGCCTCTCATCAGTTTAAACACTTGGTTACCTTCCATAAACATTGTAGACAGTGAGTCTCTTGTAGGTAGTGTGCCTCTTGTGAACAGTGTGCTCGGGCAGTGAGCCCTAATTGGCAAGTGCCATTTTGTACTTCTTATTCTTTTAACAGAGAATACAATCTTGGGTTAGTCACCCCGTGGTTTTTCCCTTAACAGGGTTTTCCACGTAAAAATCCTTGTGTAATGTGTGTTGATTTTATTTCTGCTCTCATGATTATGTATGCTCTTATGTTTTGATGCTGCACTAATATTAAAGAGGAAAAGAAAGTTAAGATATTTAAGATAATTGATTCACCCCCCTCTCAGTTATCTGCATTGTTTCTAACATATTCTTCCTTGTTGTTACAACAAAGCTTCTCTCTATTGTGCACTATTGTGCTGCTACTACATGCAATATTCTTCACTCTAACTATTCTGTCTTCTCATTCTTTCCTTTTCTCTTTTCCTTCACACAAAAAAATTGCCGCTGAAAATTCAAACTCACCTAACAACATTCAATAGAAACTAACCAACAATGAATGGAAATTAACAGGCCAACAAATGGCATTAACTATTTTGCAGGGTGCTACAGTAGGGAGATCTCCAAAGATGTCTGACAGGGTAGGTGCAATTAATGCCCACTCCAAATTAGATTTTCTAACACTCCCCCTTAATTTGGAGCCACATAACACTTTTATTTTGTATCTTCGAAGCTGTTTGTAGTTCTCCAGAGTTGTCTGGAGCTTTCTTTTTAGAACTAAAGTCTGGAGCTGTCCACAACGCCCAAGCTATCTCTTAGGTGCTCAAAGATCTCTTTAGATAGTGCCTTAGTGAATATATCAGCGAGATTCTGCTTAGACCTACAAAACTGAAGTTTAATCTCTCCATGCTCAACTAACTCTCTTATGAAATGATAAAGAATCTCTATGTGTTTGCTTCATCTGTGGAAGACTGGATTCTTCGTCAAGGCTATGGAGGAAACATTTTCACAAAATATGCTTGTACCATCTTCTTATTGTTCATTCAAATCTGCAAGGATTCTTCTCAACCAAATAGCTTGACATGCTGCTACATTTGCTGCTATATACTCAGCTTTTTTTGTGGAGAGGGAAACTATGGGCTGCTTCTTTGATGCCCATGAAATGGGTCCTGAACCCATGTGGAACACATATCTAGATGTACTTTTCTTGTCATGTACACTACCTGCCCAATCACTGTCTGTGTAACCAACCAGCTCAAACTCATTAGAAGCGGTGTACAACATGCCATAGCTTTGTATGCCATTAACATATCTTAGGATCCTCTTTCCTACTTGCCAGTGTGTGTCCTTAGGTTTCTCCATGAACCTAGATATCAAGCTTACCAAGTACATTAAATCAGGCCTAGTAGCAGTCAAATACATCAGACTTCCAACCATGCTCTTGTAGAGGGTTGAGTTCACTTCATTGCCGCTGTCCTCCTTGCTTAGTTTCAGACATGTAGTTGTTGGTGTTAGTGCAGGCTTGCTGTTCTACATCTTAAATCTTTTCAAAATCTATTTGGCATAGTTAGTTTGTGAAATAAATATGCCATTCTCTGATTGTTGGACCTCAATGCCTAGGAAATATTTCAGTAGGCCTAGGTCTATCATCTCAAACTCTTTCTTCATCATCTCTTTGAAATCAACAATGAAGAGATCACTATTCCTAGTAAAAATCAAATAATCTACATACAAAACAACAATTAAAATCTCACCATGAGCTTCTTTGATGTAGAGTGTGGGCTCACTGCCACTTTTTCTAAAGCCATTACTCAACAAATAGGAATCTATCCTACTATACCATGCCCGAGGTGCTTGCTTAAGCCCGTAGAGAGCTTTCTTGAGCCTGTACACTTTGTCTTCATGCCCTGGGACTTCATAGCCAGGTGGTTGCTCCACATACACCTCCTCTTTCAATACTCCATTTAGGAAGGATGACTTCATGTCCATTTGATATACCTTCCACTTGTTTTGGGCTGTAATTTCTATGACTGCCCACACAGTTTCCAGCCTTGCAACTGGTGCATAGGTCTCATCATAGTCTCTTCTAGGTTGTTGTTTGTATCCCTTAACAACCAGCCTTGCTTTATGCCTTTCTATCTTTCCCTCAGTAGTACTCTTGGTCGTATAGACCCACTTAACTCCAATAACATGTTTACCCTTGGGTAAGGTTGTTAACTTACATTCTCATTCCTTTCTATTGCATCCAACTCTTCATCCATGGCCTTACACCATTTTTCTTCTTTCATAGCCTCTTTAAAATCTGTTGGATCACCATTAGAGAACAAAGCAAAGTCCAGACTTTCATCTAAATCATCATATCTTGTATTTTCATAAATCTCCCTCATGCTCTCTATCTTTCTCGGTATTAGAGAAGTGAGCGTAGGATCTGAACTGCTTCTGGAGTTACTGTTGCTTGACTCTGGAGTGTTTCGGAGCTGATTCTGCTGCTGCAGTCTTGAACTGACCAAATCTAAACTATTCTAGGGATGGATCCGAAGAGCTCCAGTGTTGGATCCAGAGTGCTCCAGTGCTGGTTCTACTTCACTGCTGGAAGTTCCTACTTCATTTCCACCTTCATCATCATCTATAGGTATTGTTGTTGAGATACCCGTGGTGGTGTCAACCATGCCATCCAATGATTCATTCTCTATAAACTCAACATCCATGATGATTATAACTTTCTTGGTGACAGAGTTGTACAACTTGTAGCCTTTGGATTCTTTGATGTACCTAATGAAGATGTACTTTTCTCCTTTATCATCAAACTTTTGTCTCTTCTCTTTAGGCACAAATGCATATGCCATGCACCCAAAAATCCGTAGGTGCTCCACACTCTATTTATCATTTGTCCATGCTTCTTGTGGAATTCCGTCCCTTACAGCCTTTGTGGGACTTCTATTTAGCAAGTATACTACTGTTGCTACTACCTCACCCCAATAATCATTTGGTAGTCCCTTGCTTTCAGCATGCTTGCTGCCATCTCTATGATGGTTTTGTTTTATCTCTCAGCAACTCTATTTTGCTATGAAGTGTATCTTGTTGTAAATTATTTATGAATGCCTTCATACTTGCAGAAATTCATAAATTTCTTGGAGACATACTCTCCCCCTTTGTTTGTTCTGAGGACCTTGATATATCGACCACTTTGCTTCTCAGTCAAGCCCTTAAACTCTTTAAAATTTTCAAATGCTTCGGATTTATTCTTCAAGAAATAAACCCAAGTCTTTCTACTATAATCATCAATGAAGGTCATGAAATATACATTCCCACCTAAGGTGTGGGTCTTCATGGGGCCACACAAATCTGAATGCACTAGTTCCAATGGTGCTCTAGCCCTTCTAGAATG
The DNA here is from genome assembly GCA_027924645.1 of Cunninghamia lanceolata. Lineage (NCBI taxonomy): Eukaryota > Viridiplantae > Streptophyta > Pinopsida > Cupressales > Cupressaceae > Cunninghamia > Cunninghamia lanceolata. The sequence goes on from BSBN01000703.1 coordinate 24,994,793, forward strand.
CCCTGATTGAAAGGGCTGCTTGTGCTGTATCAGGCTCAACAATTGTTGGAAGCCCTCCAACCATGTCTTTTTTGGACAAAAGACTTAAACCAGAAAAACTTAAGTGCCCATAACTCAAATGCCAAAGCTTGGATGGGTCTTGGATGACTGTCTTGAAGGCTGGTCAACTGTTGAGCCATTGCTGTAGACGCCATCTGGTGTGCAGCTCTGGATAGTGCCGGAGACTATAATCTAAGGGGGAACATTGTATTTTTCATCATTTACACTGCTGCAATGACCTTCTTGCTACCATCCTTGTCATAGATGATGCATTCCTCTTTCTCCATCAGGATTCTATAACCATTTGTGACCATCTATCCAATGCTCAATAGGTTATGTTTTATGCCTGGGGCATAATAGACATCCTGGATCTGCCTTTTCTCACCTTGCTTGGTTAGGATTGTGATGATGCCTCTTCCAATGACAGGAACCTTTTGACTGTTCCCCATCATGATCTCAGAGTTGACATTCTTGTCAATGGAAGCAAACAAATTTGCATTATCACTCATGTGGTTGCTACACCCACTGTCCAAATACCACACGTCAGCACTGCTCTACTCAACAAGGTCAAATTTTGACAGTTAGTCCAAAATCTTTCCTTTCATATGATATAGTCTTTTTAAAATTTTGATTGTATTTTACATCAAAAATGGCTAAATACAGCTATACAACTATCAAATTTAAGCCCTGGTTGGGTGCTCTTCTTTCATAGCGGCTTGCAAATTGACTATTTTTAATAGCAACCTCCTTCACATTAAATGACTATCATTGGCTGCAGCCATTTTTTCACTTTACACAACAAACCCTTAATAGCTTCAATACTCTAGTTATTTTCTCAATTGCTGCGGCCTACAAACACTCTTTTATTTTGTCTAAGATTTGTAAACAAGAATCAACTAAATTGAACCTAGCTGATCTTCCAATACACATAGCTTTGATCAACCTTTGTAAACCCTAGCTTTATCAACCTCACTGCCCAATGACCTTACGAATCTGCATCTTTCCTTTGACTAGGGCGGCTACACATTCATCTATTGATCCAAAACCTTCTTCAAATCTGCAATCTGCAGTTTGATTATATTTAGCAGTTTGTTCAATAAATCATTTTTAACATACCTTGGGTATTAGAGGCAGCTCTGATACTACTTGTTGGTGGTGGATATGAAATCCACAAAACACACAAATATTGAAACACAAATAAATTGCTCAAAAACTAGATGGATAAACAACACAAATTACACAAACACTGAAAACACAAGTTGCTCAAAATAGGAATGCTACAACATTCATAAACATTCAATTACTTGGCGATCAAAGCAATTGCTATTGCTTGATAAGAAACTCATTACATGATGCCTCTATTTATAGAGGTCTTTCCAATATCATCACATTAAATGATTGTGTCCTTCTGGAAACATCTAGTCCTTCCATCTCTATCTAGAGTTCTCTAAGATTCCTCTCTCTTTCTAGATCTTTCTAATTTTAATTTTTTGTTCTTTTTTATCTTTTTCATTTAACAACTAATAATGTGGTGGGAGAAATTAATCACCAACAATGCACTTAGATAAAAAAATTTAATGTGAGTAGATATAAACAGTGCATTTTGAAATGCTATAAATACGTATCACTCCTTGAATATAATTCAATTCAGTTTTTCTGCTTTTACAGTTTTGCAATCTGTGTCTGTCCGTTCCTCTTTTCTCATAGATATGATGTCTTTAGACATTCACAACACATACCACAGCACATCACAACAAACTTACCAATTTGTTATTTTCTGTAAAATTACATTAAACATGTGTATTTCTGTAGTTTTAGCGACGGCGCCCAAATCGGCATTTTTTTTAATTTTGTGCAAACATACAGACAGCATGTGTATTTCTATCTTTGTAACTGGATAGCTGAAGCAAAATATTGCATAGTATTAAAATGAAGCAGAGATGAAGTCAATTTGTAAAATACAAACGCTTAATATACCGGTTGTTGAATTCTATCTCAAGTTCTAGTTCTCCCTCCCTAATTCCACACATAATTACATTTCAAACAACTTTGCCTTTGCTAGTGATATTACACAGCATTGAGACCTTTGAGCTGAGACATTTGAATGGCAAGCTGCGTATTAGATTGAGCAGGGAAAATGAATACGTTGAATGAAATGGTGTTGCCCAAAATCACTCTTTCCCGCTCGTCCATACCTCCCAGCATTGCCAACATGAGAGTCAAGCTTGCCTAAAACAAAGAGACTGCGACCTGTATAACGGATTTACGTTTCCTCTCAGATGGGGAGTGTTGGGGGTGTGTGGCTACCGATTTATTTAGCACGTCTTCTTTTATTGGGAGGTCTGGTGCGGCTGATTGAGGAAGCGCAAGAGGAGCTTGTTCTACTGGGAAGGGTGCTACTCCCGATTGATCGAATGCAGCAATAGTTGGATCTTCTCTCCGACCAGAATCTCTGTTGGACACCATACTCTGGTAAATAAACACCCACAATGTCAAATAGAAAAAATAAAAATGAAGATATATGATCTTTGTATAAGCTCTTTTATTTAACTTCGTTTATTTCAATGGTCAAAGGTAAATTTTGGCTAATACAATAGGACAACTATTTACCACTTTTTGGTAGGGATGAGCTGTAAAATTGTTATTGACTACTTGAATGTTGAAATTGCTCTCTATCACATTTGTTCTCCTCCACTTTACATTCTCGTATATACTTGTGGAGGGTGCATCTTCTTCTATTGGAAGGTCTAGTGCAGCTGATTGAGCAAGCGCAAGAGGAGCTTGTTCTATTGGGAGGGGTGCTACTTCCAATTGATCAAATGAAGAAATAGCTGGATATTCTCTCAGAGTAGAATCTTTGTTGGACACCATACTCTGACAAATAAACACCCAAAATATCAAATAGGGAAAATAAAAATGAAGAGACATGTTATTTGCATAGGGGCTCTTCTTAAACTACACCTAGTTCAATGATCAAAGTTAAATTCAAGCCAACAAAAATAGGACAACTATTTACCACTTTTTGGTAGGGATGAGGTGTAAAATTGCAATTGTTGAAGTCGCTCTCTTTCACACTTGTTCTCCTCAACTTTACATTCTCAAATGTACTTGTGGAGGGTGCATCTTCTTCTACTAGGAAGTTTAGTGTAGTGGATTGAGCAAGTGTAAGAGGAGCTTCTTCTACTGGGAGGGATGCTACTCCCGATTGATCGAATGCAACAATAGCTAGATCTTCTCTTGGAGAAAAATCTCTGTTGGACACCATACTCTGGCAAATAAACACCCAAAATGTCAAATAAGGAAAATAAAAATGAAGAGACATGATATTTGCATAGAGGCTCTTCTTAAACCACACTTAGTTCAATAGTCAAAGGTAAATTCTAGCCAATAAAATAAGACAACTATTTACCACTTTTTGATAGGGATGAGGTGTAAAATTGATATTGATTGTTTGATTGTTGAAGTCACTCTCTATCCTACTTGTTCTCCTCCAATTTATATTCTCAAATGTACTTGTGGAGGATGCATCTTCTTCTATTAGGAGGTCTGGTGCAACCATTTGAGCAAGCCCAAGAAGAGCTTGTTCTATTGGGAGGGGTGCTACTCTTGATTGATCGAACACAACAATAACATGATCTTCTTTTGGAGCAGAATCTTTGTTGGAGACCATACTCTAGAAAATAAACATTGAGAATGTCAAATAGAAAAAATAAAAATGAAGAGACATGATATTTGCATAGTGTCTTTTCTTAAACTACATTCAATTCAATGGTTAAATGTAAATTTTGGTCAATAACAATATGACAACTATTTACCACTTTTTGGTAGCGATGAGGTGTAAAATTGCAATTATTGAAGTCACTCTCTATCACACTTGTTCTCCTACACTTTACATTCTCAAATGTACTTGTGGAGAGTGCATCTTCTTCTATTGGGAGGTCTGGTGTGGTCAATTGAGCAAGTGCAAGAGGAGCTTGTTCTACTAGGAGGGGTGCTACTCCCAATTGATCAAACGCAACAATAGCTAGATCTTCTGTTGGAGTAGAATCTCTATTGGACACCATACTCTGGCAAATAAACACCTAGAATGTCAAATAGGGAAAATAAAAATAAAGAGACATGATATTTGCATAGTGGCTCTTCTTAAACCAGACTCAATTCAATGGTCAAAAATTTTGAAAAATAAAAATAAGACATCTATTTACCACTTTTTGGTAGGGATGAGGTGTAAAATTGCTATTGACTATTTGATTGTTGAAGTTGCTCTCTATCAAACTTGTGGAGGGTGAATCTTCTTCTATCGGGAGGTTTGGCGCAGCTGATTGAGCAAGTGGAAGAGAAGCTTGTTCTACTAGGAGGGGCGCTACTTTGGATTGGTTGAACACAACAATAGTTCGATCTTCTCTTGGAATAGCATCTTTGTTGGACACCATACTCTGCAAATAAACATGCAGAATGTCAAATAGGAAAAATAAAAATGAAGAGACATGATATTTACATAGCAGCTTTATTTAAACTACACTTAGTTTAATGGTCAAAGGTAAATTTTGTCCAATAAAAATAGGACAACTATTTACCATTTTTTGATAGGGATGAGGTGTAAAATTGCTATTGACTATTTGACTATTGAGATCACCTTCTATCACACTTGTGCTCCTCCACTTTACATTCTCAAATGTACTTGTAGAGGGTCCATCTTCAATTGGAAGGTCTGGTGCAGCCTCTTTATTTATCTGTTCTATGATCATCCCGCCAATTTTTCCAACAACATCATCAACCAAAACAGATGACATATTTGATCTTTTTAACAACTAGAAACTGAAGCTTGGTACTCAGTTATTGATCAATATAAACCCAAAGAAACCGACTAAACTATAATCTTTTTAACAACTACTGAAAAGCTGAAGCTTGGTGCTCAGTTATTGATCAATTTAAACCCAAAATACGGACTAAACTGCAATGAATGCGAGTACACCAGGGAAAAATGTAAATTTATAACAGTGCAGATGGAACTTGTTAGGAAGGATTCCCAGACTTCCGAAGGCCTAAGTTATTCTAATCGCTTTACTTCAATTACTCTGTGCTTCGTTTCAAAGCTATTCTTATACTTTTGCTCTTCATACAAATTTCTCTTTTTCTTCCGCGAAATGTACTTAAAATTATTCTTACGCTTTTTACGCTTTCTTATGGTTTCTATTTCTCCATCAACTTCATCAAATTATGTACATTTCTTTTTAAAAATTCACCATAATTTGTTGTAATTCTTTCTTTTATTTTAATTATTTTCTTTTTAACATGTTTAATTTAATTTAATTTTTTTGAATTTTTTTGAATTACTTCAAATAATATAGATTAAATACATTTATATAAAAAATTTAAAAATATTAATTTAAAATTATTTTATTATTTGAGAATTATTTTATTTTAATTATTAAAAATTTAAAAAATATTAATTTAAACTTATTTTATTTATTTGAGAATTATTTTATTTTATTTATATTGGTTACTTTATTTTTATTTAAAGATTTATTTTTAATTATTGAAAAAAGTATTATTTAATTTATTTAAAAACTATTTTATAATTTGAGTTTTTAATAAATATTATTTTTAAGTAGTTTTTTTACAGCATGGGGTGGAGTGTAATGGCGTGTAGGTTGAGAGATATCCTTCTGGAAGGGCCTATTCCATCTATGTGTGATAAATTGATTTAAAAAATAAATGAGCATACTTTAGATATATTTTTAAATATAGATATGCTAGTTTTAATATAGTTAATCTTTGATATCACTGTAGAATGTATATCCCCATAATTATTTCTTCCCTTTTATTATTAAATCATTTAAATTATTCATATATTCTTTTCTTATTCTATTTGTATTGAATCAAAGAAGAAGAGAATACATAAAAATTAATGCAGCATACAACTGCAAAAAATAATCCAGAAACAAAAACACATCTGCTGCCAAAGAGCAAAATACATCAGCAACATATACCACTGTACATACTAAACGAAAAGTCTAGTAAGCAGAAACTTCAACAGAAAATTCCTGAAAATTCTTTTCTTATTCTTAAAGAAAAGGTGAAACTTGTATGAAGAAGAAGAATAAGTTTTAAGTACGTTTCACGGAAGAAAAATTGAAATTTGTATGAAGAAGAAAAGTATAAGAATAGCTTTGAAAGTTTGCACCATTCAATCTTTGACTTTCGGCCACGCTCTCTATCGTAAGAAAAGAATAAGGCACTCGGGCAAATCAAATGAAATGGCTTGCCATGATCTGTACAGCTAAAGATAAGGGAATAATTCTAAAACCAGAACTATTCAACTACTTTAAAGTAAATGCAAACTTGGAAGAGGAGAGGTCATATGACTATCTTTGTTTAAATGAGAACTGTCATCATGTGTTGAAGAAGATGAATCTAAGGATCATTCTTTTTATCACGGTGAGGTGTCACGTCCCTATACTAGTGATTTATAATTGAATTGTTCATTGTAAATGGAATATGTTTATTTAAACAATAAATTAACCTTATATAAATTAATATAATTAAAAGATGAGATATAATATATTTATTTATATTATATTATTAAATATAAGTAATAAATATTATTATTCATATAAATATTATTATAATATATATTATATAAATATAAATATTAATAATTTGAATATTATCATAATATATATTATAATATTGATATAAATATAAATAAATATTATTATAACATTATAAATGTATATAAATAAATATATTTATATATATTATAACATAAGACTTTTGGCACTGAATATTAATAAAAAAATACAACATAAAAATAAATATTACATATTATTTATTAAATTTTATTAATGGAAGAAGCAATGCATATAAATAAGACTTAGTAAGGAAGAATAATATTAAAGTGTAGCAAAACAAAGATGCAACAATTAGTAAAACACTAAGGTTGTAGCATACACTAAGGATTATTTGAAAGTAATACAAGTTATGAAAGTTACGATCAACATAGGACAAATGGTCTTTGCATAAGAGGTGATTACGTAGCATCAAAAGAAGTGTATACTATTTAAAGACAACGATGGATATACTAATGGGCAACGATTATGTTTAAAGAGAATATTAGTAATAAAGGGACGCCTCTCTCCATAATATCACCTCCCTTCCCATGAGGCAAGAGAGGGTATAAAAAGAGAATCCATCGATGAAGGATAAAGGGGAATGGAATAAAGTTCAGTAAATAAAATTAGGAGATTTATAATAGTAAAGCACTGCACCAAGATAATAGCAGTAACATCAGATCTAAGATCAAATAAGGATCAGCAAAGACATTGTATATCAGCAGCATCTATAAGAGTAGGCATATATATATATATATATATATATATATATATATATATATATATATATATCAGCTCCAAGGATCAAATATATAAGGTATGATCTATATCTCATGTCCATTAATTTGATAAGAACATAAATGGTTGCAAATATATAATTAAAATGATGATAAATAGAATAAATATAAATGATAACTATTACATATGGAATAAGCTTAGAATGTAATACTAATGAACATTATAAATAATCAAACATAGAATGATTGATAATAGTTATATTGCCATGACCACATTCCCCATGCGGTCATGACATGCATATCACATGTCATGCCCACATTTGTCACGTGGTCATGACATGAAATATCAAAAATTTTACCACGCTTCCCTAGAAACCCCCTTGCATGTGTAAGCGTGCTCAGTGGCAATACACATAAGGCGTAAACAAGCCAGACGAAGGTGGGGTAATGCACTCACCTGCGCATTCCTCTACGCAATGAAGGCCAACTAGGGGGTTGATGCGATGCAATTAACGTCGCTAATAGGGTTAGGATTAGAGATCGAAACTCTAGGTTAACCTAAGTAAATGATTGGATTTTGACATAAGTAAGAATCAAAAGCCAAACTCTAGTGCATGAGAAAATATAATTTAATACTAAAACCTAATGTCGATATCTGACAAAATCAATAATTTAATCCTAAGCAAGGTTAAATTTTACTAACCTAGGTAAACCCCAAATTTTAAAAAAATTTCGCAGCATAACGTCTCACGGGCGTGATTAGTGTTTATTATTATAATAAAACTAATTTTGATCAAAAGTTTACTGGGTTGGTTTTAAATTACCTACCTTACACTAGTTAAATTAGTAGAAAAGTTAATTAGATTAATTAAAAACCCCAAAACGCATTAATGAAATCTCTACAAAGATGCCCAGAACATTTTTCAATAAAGTTCGATCAATTTATTCTCCTTCACATTTTCTATCAATCAGAGCTATCACTGCATCCTTTATGTTATTCCTAATTTCATGGTAGATTAGATCATGGAAGCATGTTATACTAACTTCATTTAGATAGTTTACTAGGTTTCCAAGTTGGATTAAAATGACGTCTTTATTAAACTAATAAAATTGCTCTAGATTAATTAAATTAATTAGTAAACTAATAACAACTAAATTGCCACTAACCTTGTTTGATAAAGGTTTCCAAGCCATTGATTAGTCCTGTTGTTTTAAATTAAAAACATCCCAATAGTTAGATTGGAGTAGAAATAAAATAAATAATAAAATCCCTTTTGCAAGAATCAAATTAAAATCATTAACCTATAAATTCCCTCTAGCCATAAAATATTCTATTTAAATTTTACCATACCTCTAAACAATAAAAAGAACATTTCCAAAGAAATAAAAATTACCCCAATCTATTATTTATCTTTATACCCCCATTTTAAAATAAGAACATAAAACAAATGAAATAAAATAAATAAAAGAGTGGGAATTCAAAAAGGGAAATTTTAAATTACTAAGTCCTAAAAAGTCCTCACAATAGAAAAATAATTTCCAAGGGCAAAAGAAAACCCTAACCCTACTTTTCCTTCACATTCTTTTCTTTCTCCATCTCACACTTCTTTCTTTGTTTTTTGGCATGGTGTTGCAGGTTGGAGGAGTGAGGCAACCATTAACACCACTCAGGAAGGGATACACAGAGCTTTCCATGCTTATATATATATATTTATTTATTTATTAAAAATAATAGTATTCAAACAATGTTTTGTAGGTATCCGAATAGGGTTTCAAGGTTGGGCGGCCGTCACAAGTTTCATATGCAGCGGTTGTGAAGAGAGTTTGGTGGCGAACTGTGGGCAGCGAAGGGTGGCGTGGAGGTTTGGGGATTATGAGCAGTGGAGTGGGAGCTGCTAGAGGGGGGCGTGGGGAGTCTGCGGAGAGGGGGGTGTTTGGGCTATGGTGGTGGTAGGAGGTTTGCGGGGTAAGGGGGAGTGTGGGGAGGGGCCGAGCCCCACCCACACTCCAATGTAAATGGCTGACTATGGGGGGAGTTTGAACCCGCCCAAACCACTTCATTTTTTATTTATTTAAAAACTGTAACACCAAACAAAACTACAGTCTGCCCTCTCATGCAGCGATTCAATTCTTTGCTATTTTTGGCATTTTTTAAAATTATATATATGTATGTATGTATGTATGTATATATATGTGTGTGTATACACATAGTTTGAAAACAAAACTTAGTTTTAATATATATCATCTACACAGTTTTAACTATAATCTAATTTACATTAAGCAAATGAACACACTTTTTTTTTTCTAAAACAAAGAACATATATTCTAATAAACATGGAATAAACATTTCTTCCACTAAAATACTAATATTGACCTAATACAACCAACATGAAACATCTCTTCAAAGGATTTATTTATTTTTCTTTTAAACAATACATTTCGTTCATTCCTTCAAAATAACATCTAATTTTCTTTTCCTAATAGATAGGTAAATTTTCATTTTGTTTCACAAAAACAAAACAACTATCCTAATTTTTGAAATTTAACATACAAGTGAAACACCAACCAGACATACTTTTCTTTCAACACTCTATTTTTCTTAAATTCATATGGCATTTAAAATCAACAACTAAATCTTTGATTTCCAAATATACATAGTTTCATACAACTCAGGTAAAAATGTAAACTCATACAACTTGAGAGAGAGAACAAGGGTCTCCTCTTGAAATCTAAGATGATACACAAGGCCTCTCATGGCCATGCTCTCTCAAGAGCACAAAAATAACAACTCATAAGGACAATAATAATTTCTTCAACACCACCTAGCTCCAAAAGAAAACCTACATAAAACACAAAGGAGGGAAAAGAAGCCACTCAAACTGCTCTCCTCCCTACCATTGACTCACTCATGAGTCACCCCTAAGCTAGGAGGTCATCCTCACACAAGGTAAGCACACACCACTTAACAACAAATTCACTCAATACAAAACAAGAATACTCCCATGGCTCTCACATAACAAAGACTCACTCAAGATGAGTTTAATGGGGTAGGGGAGTGGACATCACTCAACTCAAGAGTGCCACTCCAAAAACTTTCCAAAACATAAATCCCTCAAGGCCTCAAGCCCACACATATAAACATGATTTCACAACTTTCTCTTAGCTCTCAAGCCATATCACAATTTTCTCTTATACACATATTGCTCAAATTCACAATTTTGCCCTAAAGGCTAAAACTCCATGAAACCAAGGATGTAACCCCAAGGAGGTTCACTCCTCCCTCACCCCACACATGTTGAGCATGTTCTCCCAAGTAGGAGAGGCTCTCACAACTCCGATACCCAATTTTCCCACAAAAACAAAATGAACTCACACACACACAACATGCAAGTAAAGAAAATACATAAGGAAAGGCATTTGCCTTGAATCCTACCTTATAAAGCCCAAATGGAAGATAGTTGAGAAGAGATCCTCTAACTCCTTCAAGTTGAGCCACCGATTTCACCTCTAACTTTTTCTCAAAATAATTAAAATTCAAAAATTGCCAAAAGATTCAACAACCCCCTTCCCTCCCTTCAAGAGGGATTAAAAAATAGGCTCTTCTCATGAGCCTTGAGGAATAGGGAGGTAACACATGTCACCTCCTCACTCCTCCACCCAACTACTAGAAAGACTCTTAGAATGGGGTGGTGACACATGTCATTTACCCAATCCACCAAGTCTCTCTCCCATCCACTTCTCCTCTCTTAATTAAGTGGGAGAGAAAGGTGGAGCCAAAGAAGGAGTGGGTGTCACATGTGCCCCAATCATCTCCTCCTAAGAAGGCCCACTCAACCCAAAGGTACCCTCACCAATTGTGGGAGAGGCTTGGAGTTGAGTCCTCCACAATTAAGGGGTCTTGAAGACTCCCCCAACCTAGGGAAGAGGAAAGGAAGAGGTTGACTGTTTGACCCACTCATCCTCTCCCTCCCAAGCTTCCATTTTCGTCACTTTACTTCAGGGTGAAGTTAAAGTGACCAAATGGGAGTTTACCTAAGGTTACACAAGCCCAAATGACCCCTAGACCCTAGGGGTACAACCCAGGGTCAAGTTTAACCCATTTTGAGCACCAAAGGTTGAGTAAAAACACATAAAAGGGGACACAAAAATTATAACTCAAAAATAAAATTTAAATGACACTACAACTTACAACACCAATTAGAAATCAAATAAAAGAAGGGTAGACCTAATCCAACTAACACCATGCAACAATATTACAAAAATTCATCATGCAAACATAGTTGATCTTGGTTCATCTTGGAACTAGATCGGCTTCACATGTGAAAACAACACAGTGTGTGGGATGATCTCTAAGTATCTGTGGCTTCGTTAGAAACACCTGCGCACTCAAATGAAATATTAATCCCACATGTATATAATAGCCAAAGGAAATTTAAACATATACTCACATCATCACAAGATCATATAAACATCAAGAAATCTCGTCATAATTAAAACATCTAAATTTTACATTTTCAAACATCCATCACAAGATAAGGTCTCATAATAAATTTCTAACTAAAATCACATGAATAGTATCCCAATAGCATCATAATGTAATTCATATGTCTAACATCATCAGTGAATCAATATCAAGGTCTAACCACATTGTAAACATGCTAAACATAATAAATCCACATAAAGCATAAAGTCTAACAATCCTGCAAATCGGGATCAACAGTCCCATAAGTCTAATATGTGTCATCAACAATAAAATAAAGTAGTCAAATATAAGGGAATGAAAAGGTAGACCTCACATATATATCATAGAATGAAAAGTTAGAATGTTAGAAAAGATTATCACAGAAAAGATAAGCCAAAAATGCTATTATAAGTATTTAGAATAGTCTGAAATATAGAATGAGAATTGCATAATCCTAGTGATATAAATGTTAGATTAGGTCTAGACAACTGAGAGGGGGGGTGAATCAGTTGTTACTTATTTAAGCTTTTTCCTTCTTTAACCAATCTTATAAACAAGTTAATGAAATAAATATTTCAACATTACATAAGCAGAAACTTAAATAGCACATTTGACACCAAGATTTTGACATGGAAACCCATGTTATCACTTAAATATGCACCCTAACTAATTTGTAGAAATTACCCTATTTGATGAAACATGGAAAGACCTCTAAAGCTATGGGTCACTTTATAAGCAGAGGTCAACCTCCGGAGAAGGTTGGCTTCCTGACTTTATATCACATAAGATTTTACTATTCTATGGCTATGGCAAGGAAAAGGGTAAGAAAGATCTGTTCTACAATTAAAATTTAACTCTAAGGGTGATACACCTATCTTAAATGAGGAACATGAAAATATCAGCCCAAACACTTATTAAAATGGTTGAAATAGCTCTTGCACAACTTATTAGTTATACCTTTGCATAAATATTTCACAAGTAGGTTTGTAGTTATAGAATTCTTAAGAGGAAAAGTAATTTCACACTTATCATTAATGCGTATCTAGACACAACTTGTAACCTGCATAAGTATTTTCTTGAAAAAGGCTCTTTTCCAAGACAAAAGTTAAAAGGAATTAAACTTACTTCATAGATAACTATCAAATTAGATAATGAGCATAGAAATGCATAAGACAAATATGCACAATCTCCAATCAACAATCTCCAAGGTTTCCACTATATGTCATATCAAGTAAACTGGTAAAATGAGTTACAAATTTTCCAAAAATCTAGAGCAAGGACCACAAAATCACAAGTCTCTCCAAGTAGCATAATCAAAACTGAGTATAATAGAGTCAAAAAAGTGACTATAACCACCACTTTCCAAGTGGTTCCACAAAAGAAGGAATGCCAAATTGATTTGGGTTATATGCCCAGAAAAAGCCTAAAATCTAGGGCCTATATCCTCTCCAAAAGTGCCCAAACTACAAGAAAAAGTCCAATAGGACTTAGCCAAAAATGATGGCTCATGAGAACAAGTTTAAAAAGGACTCTAGGAGTAATAAAATAGTCCTAGATACCCTACCAACTACTAAACTGTCAACATGACTAAGTCAATCTCCTCCTCCTAGCAACAAACAAATAGCTATATCAAAGGCATGTGTCCACCACATCATCACAATCCAAGCTATATTCCCTCCGAGACACTAAAGTCCTCCACACATTTCTCTTTATCCTCCTTTGCAATAAAAACTTAACAATATTCCTCAAATGATTCATAATGTCATCACTTAAGGTTACTGTTTTACATTAGATAATATTTGCAAGGAAAAATACAAAGAAAAAGGACATCATAGTGCTTACTCTAATACGAAGGGATGAAAGACTTATCAAAAGTCTCAACAGTTTCTAATGCCACCTCATGGCATTTTCCTAGGCTTTACATTTTCAATGTTTTGACCACGGCTATCTCTTAAAGATATGAAAAATAAAAAATTTCGAAAGAAAGCCCGTCGAGTCTTTAGGGCTATGAAACCCTAAAGCACAAAAGAAACTTTTCAGAGCTCATTTTGGCATTTTACAATATTGAAAATTTGCTCTGCCCTTTCTCTGCCGCCATGAGGGTTTGGTGTTGAGCTTGAGACACTATGTGGTTTCATAAGTGTTGTCATTGATGGAAACAAAGTCTATTCCATACATCCATAGTACATAATATGCCTTTACTGGAAGTCAGATTGAAGATTATTTTAGTCCGGTGAACAAGAACAGAGTATGTAACAAGGTCCGACAATCAGGCCCAGATATCTCAGATGGTGTGACTCAATAAGTTGCAGACTTGGACAAGTCAAGAGGGCTATCATGACTACTGTATTCCAGATATTTAGCCTCCGGTGATAAAGCATGAAAAAGATATGAGCATCTGAGTGTTGGGTTCCAGTCAGGCAGAGTAGATAGAGGAAGAACTGACTAGCAGAGTATCAGACCTCAATCCGGATGTGCAAAAGGTGTTGATCAAGCAATTTGTGGCATTATACATTGTTGGCCAACATGATTACTGACTTATATGCCTATGTTTTTAGTGCACATCACTAATCAAGCATGGATTCAACTGACAAATCAATAACTTGCAAATATCTCAAGTGTTATTGTTGTCGACTAAGAAATTGTTGGAAATCCTTGATGCGGATATATATACTTGATGGATTCAAGCTTATGCAGATGTGAAAGTGATAGCATGAATGATCAAGTATGGGAAAAGTAGAGACAAGTGTGAAGGCAGCAATCCAAGCCCAAAATGTGACTGAAAAGTAATATTGAGCAGTTGAAGAATGAAATATGCTAGATCAGTATACTGTGCCTAACCAGAACTGAATTCCTACATGTATAGATGCTGTTCACCAGTTCAAACACCTTGGTATCATCTGTAAGCATTTGTAGACTGTAAGTCTCTTGTAGGCAGTGGGCCTCTTGTGAGTAGTGTGCTCGAGCAGTGAGCCCTAATTGGCAAGTGCCAAATTTGTACTCTTTATTCTTTTAACAAAGAATACAATCTTGGGTTAGTCACCTCGTAGTTTTTCCATTAACAGGGTTTCCACGTAAAAATCCTTGTGTTATGTGTTAATTCCTTTTCAGTTCTTATGATTACCTTGCTTTGATATAACATTAAATGATAAGATAAGAAAAGAAAGTAAAAATAGAAAAGTTATAAGATAACTGATTCACCCCCCCTCTCAGTTATCTACATTGTTTCCACCAATTGGTATTAGAGCTAAGTTCCTTTGAACAAAGCCTAATAGCTTAAGGAAGATCTAGAAATCTCAATGGATGCATATGGTATGAAAGAACAACTTTAGTCTGCCCTAGATGATCTTGAACAATCCCACTCTGAAGTCAATAACTTGAGAGAAAGACTCAAACAAGCTGATGATTTCATAAATGAGCTGAAAGAAAAACTTAGTAATTATGTGAAAAAGAGAAAGGAACTACTCCAAACATTAGCAAATCAGACTGAAGTCAATAATACTGATGAGGATCTGAATGAGAAAAATAAGCTATGTGAGAAGCTATCAAAAGTAGTAATTATGATAAGGCATGAAATGGAATCAGGGGTTATGAGATTCACCCAAGAAATTGAAGAAAAGAGAAAGGTTGAAGATAATCTAAAACAATCCCTCAAGGAGAAAATAGAGGATTTCCATAAAATGGACAGAATAATTAGGCATCTTGAATCTGAACTTGAAGAAACCAGAGACAATGAAGAACAACTTGAGAATCAGATAGACACTCTTAAACAAGATCTTCAAACTGCAAATGAATACAAAGAAAATTTCAAGATAAGCTTAGCCCAACTTGAAGTTCTTCTTGAAAGTCAAAAGAGGGTAGATGATAAGCATGGCTTGGGATATGAGAAAGGTGAACACTCTGGATCCGGTCAAAAGAACTTTGGATTAGGAAATCAAAGAAACAAGCCTAAAAGACCTTCGGTAAGGCAGACAAACACGCAAAGATATGCATCCTTCAATGGATACTGTTTCAATTGCAACAAGTTCGGTCATAAAGCAATCTAGTGTAGAAACAGAATGAATCAAAACAATCCATCCTTCTCTGGTCAATGTTTCAGTTGCAAAAGGTATGGTCACAAATCTCATGAATGCAGAAATATGCAAATGAACAATTCTTTCAATGGTAAATGCTTTGTATGCAATAGAATTGGACATTTGGCTAATGAGTGTAGATTAAGAGGATATCATTAAAATAAGCAAAGAAATGTTGTGTGTTACAATTGCAATAGATTCGGTCATATTGCTAAATTCTGCAGAAGCAAAAATTAGGATAGAAAAGGTCCGGTGGAACATGATCAAAAACAAGACAAAGGCAAAGGTAAAGTAAATGTGGATGAAGTTCAAAAGGAGATGAGCAAGATTTGGGTAAAAAAGAGTACAATGAATATTAGGGATGGATCTGCACTAGAATCCGATGCTGATATTCCTTCTGAAAACTAAAAAGTAAGCTCTGGCTTAGGGGGAACTATAGAGAAGATTCTTTTTCCCCTAGCCAACTAGTGAGTGCCTAAATTTGGCACATTGAGTCAGAATAAGAGGTTGCGGTTTAAATGGTTTGAGGAGATTCATTTGAAAGTCATCTAGTCAAAATTTGACAAATCCACATGCAGATTTGAGGAAGTTATGAGGAGATCCTGTATCGACAGCTATCCGGCAAAGCAGAATTTCATAGATAGATCCGGTATGATCCAGAATTGAAATGTTTTAATCTACAGACCTATGGCATGTTTGAAAAAGGTGAAGATATGTTGTCAACCCTCATAGACAATGATTTTAAGATCCGCGTAGTGATTCAAGAAAATCTCTCTCAATACAGGCTAACCGAATGACTTAAGTTGTGCATTTATTACAAAGGGAAATTAGGTTTTTGGGTAAGGTTAAATGGTCTCTCATCCATCATTTGCAACACTTTGCACTCTCAAAGAAGGGAGAAGAGCTCTGAGAAGAAATCCAACAAAACACTCAAACTCAGCTGAAGATCGAATCCAAGTGCAATCTATTCTGGTAGTCACTCCAAACCCTAAGGCGTGAAAAGGTATTTCTTTTGTAAATATCTCCAATCTTCATTGATTAGAATGGCTACTCCTATGGTTGTAAATGTTTCTGAGAGACCAAGGCCAATTTTTAAGAAATATTCTCATAAATCTATTGAGATTGATCCTTTGGGTGTGTTTTCCCGTATCCCATATGGCATTCTCCATGCAGAAGACATTAGGGTTTATATACATGAAAACATTGAGGACTTTGGAGACCTGAAATTGATGAATCTATACTGCAATCAGTTAACCAATGATAACTTTGATCTAAAACCACCCTAAAAGATAAGCATTTTGCACATTGCATACATTTTCCATCTTTTGGAGAGGACGAATGGGTCCGGTATATCTTAAGTAGGATCCATGATAACTTCATGTGGTTAATGAGGTGTTTCAAAATAACCAAAGATGCCATCAAAGTTGTAACTGGTTTGCACTCCATTGGTGGGTTACCTGCTCTTAAGTCTATGAAGAATCAAATAATATCTGAAGCCACATGTTCAAAATATGATAAGAGGGTAATGACCATTGATGACATCACTGATCCGGATGTCAAGTTTGCCTCAATTATGATTGGATACAAGATTTACCATTCAAGTAGACAAAACTCTATATTCAGTATTGCCATCTACACTGCATACCAGATGCTAAGAGAGAATGCAGATTATGACCTGTGTGAACTCCTGTTGAATTAGTTGCTGGAGAACCTGCAAAAGATCAAGAAAGATAAAAAGAACTCTTTCAAATATGGTGATTTGGTGTTATGCTTGTTTTTCTACTTCATGAATGAGTTACCAGGCTCAAAAGGTCTGATATGGGAAAATGACAAACTAGTTGCTATACAGATCAGGGATTACTTGTATGAACTTGGTGACACTCAAACCTGAAAGATAGCTCTCTGGGGTTACTTTAAAAACTTTCAGAGCATGATGCAAGCAAGAGAAAGAATTCCCAAAACAATAGTGGAGAAGTACAAAGACATAGTCTGCTTTATGGTAGATACTGATCAGTGCCTAATAGAGGCAGTTGAGCCAAGGACCCAAAGACCCCAAAGCAAAGAGGTTTGGCACTTTTGAAGAATTAAACATAAAACTGCATGTTGAACTAAGAAGGCCTAAGACAAAAGGAAAAGTGAGAAGAGAAGTTGAAGAACTGGCTGAGAAATTTGGCATCACTAGAGAAGTTGTTATTGCAAATAGAGAAAGAATAGAGAAAATTGAGAAAGAAAAAGAGGAAGCAAAGAAAGAACATGTTCTAGTAGAAGCCTCCACCTGGACTAGAACTACCAGGAGTTCTATCTCTGGGAGCTCTAAAGTTGCAAATCTGGAAGCCCATTCATCTGCAAAAGAAAAGAGAAAGAAATCCAAGGCTAAAAGAGCTTATGTGAGTCTCAAGGATGATGATGAGACTGAGTTAGATGTAGAGATTAGAGAATTGAAGAAAGCAAAAGTAAAATCCCCCAAAGATGATGTGGAGTAGAAGTTAGCAGAGTATGTTGAGAAACCTACTCTTTCTATTGATGATATCATCAAGGAAGTTACTATGGATGGGAACCTGTAGCCGATGACAGAGTTCTATAATGAATACAATGATGTTGACAAGAGAATTCTGGAGGAAGCTACTGTAAGTTATTTCAATATCTATAACAAAGCATTCATTGAAATAATTTCATTAATTCCAAAAATCCTAGAAGATGTATTGGAGCAAAGAAAAGAGAATGCAAAGGCAAAAGATTTGGAGATCCGAGAGCAGATAATGATACAGCTATGTCCCTCTATTACTCCAAAACAAATGGACATGGTTTTAAAGGATTGTAAAGATGATTTCTGAAGCAAGTCCCAGATGAATAAACTCATGGTTGGAGAAATTGACCAAATAGCAAATGAAACAAAAGAAATTCTCTGAAATGCCTTGAAGAGATTTAATCTTCCCATTATAGAGGAAATAGATGAAGAGACTTCCAACATGGATGTTGAAGGATTAAAGAAAATGATGAAGAATCATCTAAGGCATTAGATTCCTCTGTTCCAGAAGAGGAAGGATAGAAAGAAGAAACATTTTATGACAAGGATGTCAAAGGATTAAAGAAAAATTATGAAGAGCCATCTGAGGCATTAGACTCCTCTATTCTGGAAGAGGAAGGATAGGTAGAAGAAACAAATATCAATAAGCAAGTCAGTCTGGATGCCCCCAAAAGGAAGGAAGTAGAGTCAGCAAGAGACACTATAGAGATAGTACAAAACTTCCTAGACAAAGAAATAATGGAGCTGGATGAACCTGAGTTAATTCAAGGACCACTAAACTTTGACTCTCTCTGGTTCAGATATTGAAGGTAGCATCTTTTGCTCAAGCCAAAACAAAAGATAAACTTCTAAAATCACACATGGAGGATTGTGAGCTATTGGAGATTGCATCTGAGATGCTAGAGAAGATTATGCCAACCTATCAAAATGATTCTTTTGCCTCTCCATCTGGTAATCTAAAAAACTTAGTCAATTCTGTTAACACTCATTTTGAATTCTTAGAGAAATCGGCAGAAACTAAGGTCCAGAAGGAGTTCTTGGGAAATAGGTTTAGTGAAGTACAAGGGCTAATTGCTAATGATAGAAGAACCTTAGGCATTGGCATAAAGAGCCTTGAAAACACTCTTAAGGATGGTGGGGACATATACAATTTTTTTTTTAACTTGGCCCAAAGTAACAGAGGACATTGAGAAGAAAGTGAAAGAACAAGAAGGAAAATTGTCAAGTTTATCTCAAAATTTTTATCCCCTTACTACCTCTTTGGTGAATCATGAATGTCAAGCTATTGCTATAATAAATGAAATTAAAGAACTGGTTAAAGAGAAAAAGAACACAATGGATAGAATGGGTGAGCTCAGAGGGATAATCATCCCTAAGTTAGAGGCAATGCATGATGCCTTGATAGAGGCACAAAATGCAGTTCGAACCAGTGATCCAACAGACTTAAAGAGGGCAGAAGCATATGCATTTTTGTTAAGTGGACACATCTCCATTTTGGATAGAATGAAGAGGAGTTGGGCCACAAAAATCATATAGTTGAGGACAACCTTTGCAGATATACTTAAGTATATGTAAGTATAACATATGATTTGTATATAGTTATGCGGCCATGTATAGAATAATTTTTACAAATTTTGGTCTGCGGATTCCACCCTTTGCCATTGATGTCAAAGGGGGAGTGAAGAGTAGTGAAAAATGAGGAATCCAACTGTTGGGGTTTTCTCCCAAATCAACAGAGGGTTTGCCACTTCCTATGCATAGGTAGATTCGGCCAACAAATACAGGAGGTTGCGTGAGCTGCCTCCCCTTCACTTCTGGTTCTGTCACACCAAGGGGGGTATCCCTATAGTTAAATATTTAACTTTTGACTCACCCAATGACAGAAAGATTTAGCTTTACTCAACAGGCAGAATACTCTCATGTATGGACCAAGATATGCATGATAGATCACAAGACTGGCAACATTCTTGGACATATCTAACTGGTTGAGGATGAGAGTATGCAGGGGTCCTATTCCTACTCCTACAACTAATAGGTGGGAATTATGAAAGGATTTGCATTGATATTTTAGATGCAAGACAAGGGGTTTTGGTTCATAACTACTACACAGGGAGCAGGCTGGTGCCTATCTCAGGGCAAGGAGTCAACTAGACGTATACAAGAGAATGATTTGCACTAGCATTCAAGTTTCAAGGGGTTAGAACTAGTGTTTGCCTTACAAATGCCACCCAAGACTGAGTATTTAGCTGTCTCTACTTACAAATATATCTAGCTGACATACATTCTTCTCCATACTAAACCTAAAACAATTTAATCCATTCAAGGAAGTCATAGATCAAGCATGTGATACAAAAAATCTATATCCTAGAATCTGAGGAACCCTTAGCAACCATATTCAAAAGAAGGAATGCATACAACAAATGGAGACAGACAACTAAACACATGCATTAAAGCATTTATCATATAAAAATAACAATGAAACTGAACATGTGTGCAAAATACATTCATATTGCAACTCATAAACTCCAAAAAAGAGATAGAACAGCTAAGAACAACTTTATTTTTCGTTATTTTTTCCAGAAAATGCCTAAGTCTTCAACAACCACTAAAATGAGTAACACAACTTGCTATATAGCAAGAATGTGTACTCAACAATTAATTACAATGGCATTTCAAAATTTTGCTAGATGCAATGCACCACAGAATGGCACCCAAAATATTGAAGGCAAATGAGGGACAAAGAGAGGAGTAGGCGAAATCAGGATCTGCATCGCCCCCTGAAGATTTTCCCCTCATGAATTTGGTAGTTGGCCAGTCAATCATCAACCCATACCTCTACATTTTTCCATTAATGGCCCAGCTACCCGTGGGATGCATCAGTTGTGTGCTTTGGAACCTTTCCCACCTGAAAAGATGCATCGAACATATAGAAATCCCCTTCACTGAGATTTTGAATGGTGACCATCGATCTCCTCCCTATCGCTAAAATCCACGGCCTCAAATCACATTGAAAAGTCACCAGGCAATTAGAACGTGCCACGTAGGCACCCTTTTGCTAACGCTAACTTTTTTGCCATCTATTTTGCCTCTTTCACATCATATATGCAAATGCATATACATACATTAGTGCCTGGACACGTGGCAGCTTGCTATTGGACCTTCGTCGCCGTGACATTTTCATCTCCATCGGCCATCGGGGAAACAATTTGTTGAGCCACTGATGTATATGGTCTCAGCGATATACCAATGTATCTCCTTTGCTTTTGCATTTGCACAATGTGATTGTATATACATACAATCGCCTTACATACAAGGTAGACCCCAAATCTCCTATAAAACAAATTCAAACTCACCATCAGGTCCAGCTTGCATCTCTTTCTTTGCACATGGCGAATGCATATCGCATATACAATGCATACATACATACAGATTACAGACGTCAGCTCCTTTATGAGGCAGATTGGAGAATCCTTTGAAATCTGGCATGTATCTTTACCCTTGCATCTTGCTTTGTATATCACACATACAATGTGCAATATACAATGCGTGGACTCCAAACCTTTATCCGCCAAAATTTACTTTTCTTCGCATCAGGTTGCATGTTTTTCCCTTGCATATTACCCTTATATGTTGCACATATAAGCGCAATATACATACACCCCGGACTCTAAATCATTTTATCAATCAGATTGGAAAATTTTGAAATACGGGCCTTGTATCTTTTCTTTACTTGCTGCTTGTGTATCTACCCGATGTACATTCCGCTTTGTATGCCGAACATATACAAACCCTTTTGTATGCTTGCAGGCCCCACCTCTTGCATATTGGTCCTTTGCACATTTCCATTGTATATGCATCAGCCGTCGGGCAAACTTTGGAGTTAGATGCCGATGCGTCTTGTCTTGCCGATGACCCTCTGTGACTGTAGTGAATGCATATCGGCCCTTTTGTATATTTGCAATGTACATTCCTAATGTATGTCGGACATACATTCACCTTTGTATCTAGCCGTTGAATGTCAAAGCATACAACACAAATATACATGCAAACCCTTTGATACATCTGCAGAATATTCTCAGAATCTTCAATGTATATTCCACCTTTGTATGTCCAGAATGCATACAAGCCTGATATGCATACAAAAATGCATACAACCATTTTCCTTCATTCTGAAGCCGATTGAACATCCTTTTTAGGCCCTCCAATGTACATTTGCACTTGTACATTCAAATGCACATACAAGCGGCCATGTATATACAAGGATACATGCATAAAAATGTGAAAGGCCGCTATACTTAGAATTTTCTGGGTAGTTTTATAAAGGTGCCTGTGAATTTAAATGCTTGAAATCTAAATGTTTATGCAGGCACCAACACCAACAAAGGAGGAGCTCCGGTAAAATAGTGCAAGAGACAGAGCACAAGCTAAGGGGGAGTTACTACGACACTTAGCTATTTTTCACTAAGTGTTGCCATCAATGCCAAAGGGGGAGATTGTTGGCAAGAGACACTGTGTGGCATCATAAGTGTTTTCATTGATGGCAACAAAGTCTATTCCATACATACGCAGTACATAATATGCCTTTACTGAAAGTCAGATTGAAGATTGTTTTGGTCTAGTGAACAAGAACAAAGTATGTAACAAGGTCTGACAATTAGGTCCGGATCTCTCAAATGGTGTAACTCAGTAAGTTGTGACTTGGATAAGTCAAGAGGGGTATCATGACTACTGTATTCTAGAGATTTAGCCTCCGGTGACAAAGCATGAAAAATATATGAGAATCTGAGTGTTGGGTTCTAGTCAGGTAGAGAAGATAGAGGAAGAACTGGCCGGTAGAGTATCAGACCTCAATCCGGATGTGCAAAAGGTGTTGATCAAGCAATTTGTGGCATTATACATTATTGGCTGACATGATTAATGACTTCTCTGCCTATGTTTTTGATGTGCATCACTAATCAAGCATGGATTCAGCGGGCAAATCAATAACTTACAAATATCTCAAGTGTTCTTGTTGCCGACTAAGAAGTTGTTGGAAATCCTTGATGTAGATATATATACCTGATGGATTCAAGCTTGTGCAGATGTGAAAGTGATAGTATGAATGATCAAGTGTGGGAAAAAGTAGAGACAAGTGCGAAGGCAGTAATTCAAGCCTAGAATGTGACAGAAAAGTAATATTGAGCAGAGGAAGAATGAAATGTGCCAGATCAGTATACTGTGCCTAACTGGAACTGAATTCCTGCATTTATAGATGTTGTTGACCAGTTCAAACACCTTGGTATCATCTATAAGCATTTGTAGACTGTAAGTCTCTTGTAGGCAGTGGGCCTCTTGTGAGCAGTGTGCTCAGGCAGTGAGCCCTAATTGGCAAGTGCCAAATTTGTACTCTTTATTCTTTTAACAGAGAATATAATCTTGGGTTAGTCACCCCATGGTTTTTCTCTTAACAGGGTTTCCACATAAAAATCCTTGTGTTATGTGTTAATTCCTTTTTAGTTCTTATGATTGCCTTGCTTTGATATAACATTAAATGATAAGATAAGAAAAGAAAGTAAAAATAGAAAAGTTATAAGATAACTGATTCACCCCCCCTCTCAGTTATTTACATGGTTTCCAATAATTTTCTATTGTTTCTTCAGGGATTTCGACAGAAATATTTCATGAAAGGCTCCTGTAGCTAAAGGTAAGCATGCAACTCTAATTTTTGGGAACAAAATTGCAAGTTTCATAGTTTTCTGTAGCTTTTCCTCTTACTGTATCTCATACATATCTATGTATTTTTTATGACTGAGATGGATGATCTCATTTTATGCATACATGACTATGTTTTAAATCATTTAGCTACAGAAAACACTGAAGTTTGTCATTTCTGTGTATTGTAATTTCTTCTTACTGTAAATGATGCACTCTACATATTCCTTCATGCCTTGAGGAGAAAAGCATTTTAAAGTATATAGGACTATTTCCCTTTGCATCTGTTGCTACAGAAAGTAGCAAAATGTGTCATTTTCACCTAGAAACATCACTCTATTCCTCATTTCCTTGTATATGGTTTTGTTTATCTCTCTGAAATGAAACAAACACAGTGGGCTTTGCTTATTCTGAAAGATTTCTGGAAGAAGAAACTAGGGTTTACATTTCTGAAAACAAAAAACCCTCACTCTTTCTAAAATGGCTTATGATGAAAAACTTATGACTATTTCAAGGTCCTTCTGAGCTGACTGTCCTTCATGCATGGAGACTATCCTCTTTATCCTGGAATGACTACCTCTAAATCTCCATCACTGTAGGGTTACTGTCTCTAGGTGAAAATCACTGTCTAAAAATGAGAAAACTTCCTTCTACTGTCCTCCCTTATAAACTAACTACTATCTCAAACCATCACAATATTGACAAACTCTTAACCTTGGTGACTGTTCCTACTATCAAACTGTCTCTTCTATAGGTAGACCTCCTATGTGTTTACATCATACTCTTCTTACCCGAATACAATGCCATACTGGAATATTTGAAGATCTTTGATTTGGTACTTTAACCTCTGATAATGTAACTGAATGACTGATGGACTTTAAACCAGCTTAGTAACATTTAGCATGGTCTAATATATCTATCATTCACCATGCAGAGTTTATAAAAGTTTAATGGAGTTTCAAACTCTTACCCCAACCATACATAACTGTCCAAACTTTGATGGCTACTCTTGCACCTTATTTGTCTTATGGTTGTCCTATAGTTAGATCCTCTCATTATTGCTGGTAGAGTGTTCTTAGGAGCTTTCAAGGATGACTCACCAGGTCCACACAATCTTTTCTAACACTGTCACAATCATTCTCCTTTTTGACACTCAATGTTACCTTCAATTACTAATGATATTGAACTATTTCCACTGAAAGACCTAGCCATATTGTTGGTGTTAGTGTTATTTATTGCATTGCCATTGAAGGCCCTCAGCAATAGGCCACTGCTACTTGTAGTTGTACTCATTAGAAGTGACTGTTCCTTGATTAAAAGTGATTGCTCCATTCATTATTTCTTGACCACAGTCTTACAATAACTGTTCCTTTCTCCTAGCATGCTACTATATTCTTGATATGGTCTCAACTCCTTGTTGAAACTATAGAGCATGGATCAGTCTACAAAGCAATGCTTATCTTTACATGGATATCATTCTCTTGACAGAGCTCTTATTCATGGAAGACAAAGGGTCTTGAAGGAAACTTACTTATCACTTTAGTCATGGCATGTAAGATTCTTATGTGTCATATGTTCCTTAGATGCTGATTGTTTTTTCACATGTGACTTGTCTTCTCACAGTCCTTATATGACTATCAGACATGTTTAGCAATTGTTCTTTTCCAATGTTTATGCTATCTCACACAAGGCTATAGCTTCACGTTTGGTATGCTATGAAATCACCAACTCCTCATATTTGGTGTAACTATTACCTTGCTTCTATTCATGGATGCATATTGAGACTACACATTACTATTGTTCTGATGCTATTGTTTCCTTTCTTATGTGATAGTCATTAATGACTGTGTCAAGGTCCTTCTGAGCTAACTGTCCTTCTTATGTCATCATAGTCTTCATGACTGTGCATTGACTAATAGGACTATGAATTCACTTTAAGAGATAATTTGGGATTGTGACAGTCATTGAGTCCATGACTATTCTTTTTATTCTTTATTTGCATATATATTCACCTTTCATGCTGCTAACAGGTGCTTGGAAACTTCTCCTCAATGATTGTTGTCCTTCAGCACATGACTGCTAGGTCACTATGTAGTCTCTAAGGCATTTGATAGTATTCTTATATGATGTCCTTGACAATTACCCTAAATGAATATCTTCACTTGCATAATGGTGATAGTGTAAGACATACCTATGATGGCTTACTTAGGTTTTAAAATGATCAAAAACCCATTGGTATTTGTGATCTATATTCACTATCTCATGACTGCTGATGGTGATCAATTTGCACTTAGTGACTATCAACTATGACTGTCATACCTTTAGTTTGATTTATTAGCATTCATTATTATCATTGTAGTACCACCACATACTCATAACTGTGATTTCTACCTAAAAGGATAATCAATATAGCATTCACTCTTTATGGCATGAGATCAGTGTAACTGTCCTGATATTGCTGATTATTATGACAGCTCCTAAATCTTTTGAAACTGTCTTGTTGATTGCACATTATCTCTTGAGCATCCTCATTAGCCTCTACATTCTTGACTGATCCAACCCTAATGATTGATCAAGTTGTTCATACATTCTGTATATTTATGACATGTAATCACATGAAAATGCTTCAACAACACTTATGAGCTGGGCTCAATCCTTGTGGTAGCCACATTTTCTCCACTCATATAATCTGATGAATCACACAGAATCATAGTTTCACCTGTCTCTGCACATGAAGCAAACTTGTTAGAAAAATAAGTGTATACTGTGGATGTGTTTGATAACTGGCTTGCTTTCTAGGATATCCAAAGTATACATTTCTCATTTAATGCATATTGAGACCAATATATGCATGTATAGGGTGAATGTGTATACAATATTGGTAATAAGCCATTGCTTAGAGCATTGCTCTAATACCATTACTTAATCTTTTGCAGGAATCAGGAGCTAGGAGAAAATCAGTGGCTCAGAGCTACATCAACCTACAACCTCCTCAGTCAACACAACAAACCAGTCATTCAGGCAATGACTGGTTACCTTTCCTTCTATACACATTCATTTCTCATTTTTTACTTATTCATGTATATTTTTTTCTTAGTTTGCATTCGAATAAGCAATAGTCAATCTCATGGCTTGTGTGAGATAATGAACATTCTTACATTCAATAAAGATTACTTGGAAGATTTGTGTAAATCTTTTCTCTATTACATGTACTTGTACAAATACAAATGATCTTTACAGTACTTTGTAATCTTTTCTAATTTTTTCTATTTATACAATTGAATGTAATTAAGGAAAGGAAATAAAAATGTACCTCATTTCTTTAGTTTAAATTCGACAAACTCCACCTGATTGAGCTATAGTGAAAATCTGGTAATAACCTGATTAAGGGAAAAACCACGGTGGGGGTTAACCCACAAAATTAATACTCTGTTAAAAGTATTTTACAAGTGGGAATGCACATGCATTCAAGCTCACTGCCTAGAGCTCACTGCTCAAAATGGAGACTCACTACCCAATAAAATATTACAAAAGAATTACAGAGATTTGAACTGATTAATAGCATCTGCCTATGCATGAATTTTAGTTCAGTTAATTATAAAAATTGATCTTACACATTTCATCTTGGTTTTCTCTTCTTACTGATCTGCCTTCATTTCCTCCTTGAGTTTCTACTCTTTTCCATATATACCTTATTCACATACATCACCAAAATATCCACAATCATCAGCGATATATATCCTTATCTTGAATTGCAATCACTTGCCAATCAACAACAACAACACTTTGAACTCTTTAAGAAAGGTCTGTTTTGTCGGCTAGAGCCATACACCAATATTGATGTGTACCAATAATAACACATGTAGACCATCATACATGTTGGCCACTAACATTCTATCTCATACACAATTCATCAAAACACTTCTATTGGGTTTGCACAAGGATTTACATTAGTCTGCCTGTTCTTCATTGAACTGTTCTATCATAATAGGACCCAGTATTCAGATGCTCACAAATTTTGATCCCATTATCACCAAAGGCTAAGAACTTGGATTTAGATTATCTTGGTGTCCCTCTACACTCCTTCATATCTACAACACAATGATTAACTAGAGAGATTCGCTGACCAAAATACTGGGCTCTGCTATATGCTTTGTTTTAGGCTCCTGGACTTAGATTATCATTTTGACTTCTGGTATGATTAGATACTACACTGCAAATGTGTGGAACAATCTTAGTTTCCATCAATGACAACACCTATCAATGCTATGTAGTGTCTCTTGCCAACAATCTCCCCCTTTGGCATTGATGGCAACACTTAGTGAAAAATGACTAAGTGTCTTTGTACAACTCCCCCTTTGTCTATACATTCATGCACTTCACTTATTCTGGTGCTCCCCTTTGCTGAATACTTCATTTTTCACTACCCTTCACTCCCCCTTTGACATCAATGGAAAAGGTTGGGATCCACAAATCAAAATTCTCCAAAATTTTTGTATACATTGATGCATATGTACAAGTAACCATTAAGTTCCATTCACATGAACTTGAGGACGTCTGCAAAACTAGTTTTTAATTAGACAAGTTGGAAGGGCCAAGCATTCTTAATTCCATCGAAAATGGAAATGTGCCCACTCAGCAAAAATGCATATGCTTCTGCCTTTTCCAGATCTAGAGGATCACTTATCTGAAGTATATTCTGAGCTTCGGATAAGGCATTGTGCATGGATTCCAATTTGGGAGCAGTCAATCCCTTGGGTTCACACATCCTCTTGATAGTGTTGCTTTTCTCTTTTATAAGTGCCTTTATTTCATCTATCAAGATAATAACTTGACATTCCTGGCTTATAGGAGAGACAGTTAAAGGATCAAAATTTTGAGACAGAACTAATATTTTTTGTTCTTTTTCTTTTATTTTCTTCTCAATATCTTTATTTACTTTAGACCAAGATAGACAAAACTTATATATATCTCCTCCATCATTTAGGGCATTCTGAATGCTCTTTATGCTGATGCCTAAGATCAATCTATCATTCCCTATCAGTTTCTTGACTTGGTTGAACTTTTTATTCAAGAACTCTTTTTGAACTTTTGTCTCTGCAGACTTTTCAAAAGATTCAAAATGTGAACTTACTGAACTTACAAGATTTTTTAGATGACCGGAGGGGGAATCACTTTGATTCTTCTGATAGGTTGGCATTAATTTCTCTAAAACTCTGGTTGCTAGCTCCAGTAGCTTATTGTCCTTTGAGTGGGATTTTATCAACTTTTCTCTGGCTTTCACTTGGGTGAAAGATGCTATTTTCATCAATTGAAATGGAGAGAGTGCATCCAGATTAGTTAGTCCTTGGAGTAGTTCAGGATCATCAAGCTCAATCACTTTCTTTTCAAGAGATTTTTTACTACATTTGTAGTGTCTCTTGCTACATTTTCTGAACCATTCTTTTGATCATCAGATTTTTCTACATTTGCTTTAGGTGCTTCAACATTTGCACCATCTTCTTATGCTTTGTCTTCCTTTACTTTTTTCTCCTCTCTCTCTGTATTATTCTTCTCTGTGTACTCTTCTAAGGGACTCATTTCAACTTGTTCACCACTTGCTACTTGATTCGGAGGACTTTGTATGGTAGCAACATCATTTTCCTTCCCATAGTGATTAGGTGGAGGAGTTATCTCTGCATCAATTACTCTGTCTATCATTTCTATGTCCTCTTGATTGACTTTTTCCTCTTCCTGAACTTCTCCAATATTTAGATTTGATGAATCAAGTTATGGAGTATCTAGAGTAATACTTTGGTCATTAATTCTTTTGTCAGTTTCTTCTTTTAGAGCTTTTTGTTCCAGAGCAGAAGGATTGTCTTCTTCAACTTGCTTTTCTAAAACAACGTAGTATTTATTTTTGTCTAAAGCCTTTCTTAGAATTTCCTCTGTTTCTTTTGCAATTTCTTTAGTCTCACCAAGCATTAGTTTGTTCATCCTGACTTTGCTTCTAAATTTATCTTTGACTTCTCTGAGGATTTCATTTGCTTCTTTTCTGGTCATCATAGGGCACAAAGAAGAGAGAACATACTCTCTGAGTTCTATATCTTTTTTGTTGGCTACATCTTTCCTCATTTCCATTACTTTCCTCAAATTTTTAGGAAGTTCTTGTAAGATTTCCAACAAGGCTCTATTGAATTTATTCAGATATATGATAATGGCATCTTCTAGAGTGACTGTTTTTACAATTTCATCAATAGTCATGGAAACCTTACCGGATACTTGCTTTTTACTGACCCTTATGCTTCCAGATGGTTGATCTTTAGAAGCCTTTGAATTTTTGATCTTCTTGGATCTTATTTCTTTCACTTCTTCATTTATTTCTGTCTCCTCATCATCTTGAGTGCTAATGGGGGGTTTTGTTGCCTTGGTTTTCTTTCTTTTCCCTCCTTCATTGGATGGAGTGGCTTCTGGCTTCTTAGCGTAAGTGGTCTTGAGAGGCTCAACAGGAGTTGCAAAACTCCTTGACTTCCTTGGGGCTTCCGAGGGAACTATAGGCTCATTTTTTTCCTGCTCTGTGCTCTTGTTTCTCTTTTCAATCCTTTGTCTATTTTCTTTCACTGCTTCTTTTGTAATTCTAGTGCTTTCTGCATACATCTCCACTTGCTTGTGTACCTTTCTTTTTATTTCTGGCTATCTAAGTTCCACATGTAACTTTAAGCTTAGTTCCTTGTATGTTCCAAACCTTTCAATAGAGATGTCTTTAGGTTTTCTTGGGAGCTGTTGAGCATACATGTCCAGAATTTCCTCATCCACTTCATAGCCCATTGGCATTATCCACACTATCCTTGGTTCTACAGCTTCCATCAAGGATTGATCTCTGTCTACCATAAAACATATTTCATTATCATACTTTTCAACAGCTAAACTAGGAATTCTTTCCCTTGCATGCATCAAGTTCTGGAAGTTTTTGAAGCAACCCCAGAAAGTAGTCTTTTGAGTATGGGTATCGCCAAGACTGTGTAGATGATCCCTAATTTGCCATGTCACTGGCCTTTCTGATGTCCATTGTATACTTGGAACTCCCGGTACTTCATTCATGAAGTATAAGAATATACATATCACCAAGGAACCATACTTGAAGGAATTTTTCTTGTCCTTTTTTATTTTATTCAGGTTTTCTATGAGTTGGCTTTGTAGTAGCTCACACAAATCATAATCCACATTTTCTTTTATAATCTAATATGTAGCATAAATAACTATTCTAGAAACTAAGTTCTCCTTGCTGGAGTGGTAAATCTTATACCCAACTACCATCGAAGCAAACTTGACATCTGGATCAGTTATGTCATTGATAGTCATAGCTCTTCTATCAAATTTTGCTCTGGTTGCATCAGTTACTGTTTGATTTTTCACAGCCTTAAGCATGGGTTGCCCACTAGTTGCATTCAGTCTAGTCACAATTTGGATTACATCTTTTGTGATCTTGAATGGCTTCAATAGCCACATAAACTTATCATGTATCTGACTCAATACATACCTAACCCATTCGCTTTCATCAAAAGATAGAAATTCAATAACTTGTATGAAGTGTTTGCTCTCTAGGGTTTTATATTCTAGTCTCAATTGGTGACTATCATTCTCCAAGGGGTTTTCAAATAAATCTAGTAGTTTCAAATTTCCAAATTCCTCTATATTGTAGTGAATGTAAGCCCTAATATCTTTGACATGTAAAACCTCGTACGAAACTCTAGAAAAGGCACCTAATGGCTCAACCTCTATAGATTTGAATGGATGCTTCTTGAACTTGGGATGAGGCCTCTCAGTAACATCTACCATTAAAGGTGTAGCCATTTGAAGAAATTGATAACTTAAAATATTTCACAGAAAATAGAAAATACCTTACTACGCAGATTAGGGTTTTTGCTTAGAAATCCTTTTCTCGCTTCCAACTCTTGAGAATTCTCAGCTCTAAGTTCATCCACTTCTTTCTTCTTGATTTCTCTTGATACAAAGTGTTTGAAATGAGGAGTGAATGATCCTTTTAAGCTTCACATCACCTGATTTGCCTTTCTAATACATGCCCTCCCCTAGCACATCCAGTTGTTTGTTTTGAGTAGTTTTTCACGTATTGCTCTGCAATTTGCCATATCCATTTCTTTTCTTTTAGAAAACCTTCCACATGGTTTGAAAAAAATCCAAGATCTCTTTTCTTACTATGCCAGATCTAGGCACTTACTTACTGGTTGGGGGAATTTGATTTGTAATGCTACTCCCCCTGAGCCAAGACTTCCAACTTAACTCCTAGAGGAATTATCAGTACCAAATTGTGGTGTAGATCCATTGCTATCATTTGTAAAGGTTTTCCTAACCCATATCTTGTTTGATTCATCTTGAGTCTCATTCATATCAATTTTCTCTTTGCCTTTGTCTTGTCTTTGTTCATCTGGTTTTCTGTTCACTGGACCTCTTCTTCCATTGTCTTTACTTCTGCAGAGTCTTGCAATATGACCATATTTATTACAGTTAAAGCATACAACATTTCTTTTCTTGTAAACCTAATTTTCTCTTGATCTACACTGATTAGCCATATGTCCAAACCCATTGCAAACAAAGAAGTAACCATTGAAAGAATTACTAATTCTTCTATTATTGGGATTATTCAATGTCATACTTTTGTATTCATTTGATCTATGACCATGCCTGTTACACTTGAAGCATTGACCGGAGAAGGATGGACCATTTTGATTTACTCTATTTCTGCACCGAGTAGCTCTATGACCAAATTTATTGCAGTTAAAACAATTTCCATTGAATGATGGATATATTTGAGCATTAGGCTATCTTACTGGAGGTTTTCTAGGTCTGTTTCTCCCATTCTTAGACTAAAAATTTCTTTGTCCAGATCTAGAGCTTTCACTTTTCTCATATCCAAGACCATGCTTGTCATCAGCCCTTTTCTGTCCTTCAAGTAGTGCTTCAAGTTTTGCTAAACTTATTTTGAACTTCTCCTTATATTCATTTGCAATATTTAGGTCATGTCTAGGAGTGATTATTTTCCTTTCAAGTTCTCTCTCATTAACTCTGCTTTCTTGTAGATTAGACTCTAGATGGCTAGCTATTCCATCCAATTTGTAACATTATTCAGATCTTTCTTTTAGTTTTTGTTTTAGATCTTCTTCAATTTTCTTTGTATCTTCAATTTCTTTGGTTTGCCTCATCACCTCAGATTCCATTTCAATTTTCAGAACAACAATTTCTTTTGAGATCTTGTCACATACCTTTGTTTCTTCTTTCAAAGTTTCATTCAAGCCATTTTCTTCAGGTAGACTGGATAGCTGTAAAAGTAGCTCCTTTTTATTTCATAGAGATTTTATTAATTTATCTTTTAACATTTCAATGGTGTCATCAGTATCTTTAAGTTCACCTCTTAGATTACTAATTTTTGTTCTAGATTGAGTAAGCTGTTCTAGGGTTGACTGAAGATCTCTTAATGAACCCATTTGAAGCTTTTTCCAAGATCTTTTTCCTTAAGCTGTTAGACTTCTCTAAGGAACCTTGCTCTGATACCAATTGTTGGATTAGGTCCAGACAACTGAGAGGGGGGGTGAATCAGTTGTTACTTATTTAACCTTTTTCCTTCTTTAACCAATCTTATAAACAAGTTAATGAAATAAATATTTCAACATTACATAAGTAGAAACATAAATAGCACATTTGACACCAAGATTTTGATGTGGAAACCTAGTTAAGGGAAAAACCACGATGGGTTTAACCCACAAAATTAATACTTTGTTAAAAGTATTTTACAAGTGGGTATGCACATGCATTCAGGCTCACTACCCAAAGCTCACTGCTCAAAATGGAGGCTCACTGCCTAAGAAAATATTACAAAAGAATTATAAAGATTTGAACTGATTAATAGCACCTGCCTATGCATGAATTTTAGTTCCAGTTAATTATAAAAATTGATCTTAGACAATTCATCTTGGTCTGCTCTTCTTACTGATCTTCTTTCATTTCCTCCTTGAGTTTCTAATCTTTTCCATATATACCTTATTCACATACATCACCAAAATATCCATAATCATAGGCTATATATATCCTTATCTTGAATTGCAATCACTTGCCAGTTGGCAACAACACTTTGAACTCTTTAAGAAAGGTCTATTTTGTCAGCTAGATCCATACACCAATATTGATGCGTACTAAAAATAACACATGTAGATCATCATACATGCCAGCCACTAACATTCTATCTCATACACAATTCATCAAAACACTTCTATTGGGTCCGCACAAGGATTTACATAAGTCTGCCTGTTCTTCTCTGAACTGTTCTGTCATAATAGGACCTGGTATTTAGATGCTCATAACTTTTGATCCCACTATCACTGGAGGCTAAAAACTTGGATTTAGATTGTCCTGGTGTCCCTCTACACTCCTTTAGATCTGCAACACATAATGATTAACTGGAGAGATCAGCTGACCAAAATATTGGGCTCTGCTATATGATCTATTTCAGGCTTCCAGACATAGATAGATTATCATTCTGACTTCCGGTATGATCAGATACTGCACTGCGGATGTGTGGAACAATCTTAGTTTCCATCAATGACAACACCTATCAATGCTATGTAGTGTCTCTTTCCAACAATAAAAATGCTCATAATCATGAATGAATAGCCTAAGAATATTAAGGCATAAGATGTTTGAATATTATTCCTATAAGGAAGCATATTGGATATTGCCAAGTAATGTGAAGGGCAATCATGAGATAGTGCAAATGAGTAATATGATCTAATTGTACCATCTCGTGATCAATGAGGATCACAAGATAGTAAAGATAATTCTATTAAGTGTAATTTGTAATCATGGAATACCTAGGATGAGAATAGAAGCCTCATCATTAATCCACCTACACACCCTATAAGTATGAGACTGGTGTTTAGAGAAAGGCGGTTAGGATCTAGCACCTAGGTAAACCTTGAGCTGGTGAAGTATCACCCCTCTGAGCCAAGGGTGAAGTATCACCGGATCTATAGCGTGAAGCCCTTGGGCTTATGGTTGTGTAGACCTAGATATTAGTAATGACTTAATAGTAGGTGACCCTCGAGCTGGCAAAGTATCGTGGATGTATAGTGATGAAGCCCCTCCGAGCCAAGCAGGTGAAAACCCTTGGGCCTAGGGCAGTGGGTCTTGTATACCAACACCTTAACGCACCCTCTCATATTGGGTGAGTGGTCTGATTAATGTTTAGGCTCAAGGATGTCTCTCCCGAGGTAAACCATGGAACATATATAATAGCTATGAGGAAATGTGAAATGCATATTGAATTACAATTATAAGGTTACTAATCCTAAGAAGAAATATGGAAAGTATATGAACCTTGATATTGATAATTACATGTGAATGTCAACTCTATTTGAGATATGTTGATATTATAAAGATGAATTGGTCATTAATGTTCTCTTTTACAAGTTGAAATTGTGTGCAAGGTTGAGAAATTTTAAACTTCCTAAAAGGGGACATTACAAGTGGTATCAGAGTAGTCATCCTACCATCCTGTGTATACTATGTGTGCCTTATATGTATTCAAGTGTATACTTTGTGATTTATGTGTATGCAAGTCTATTTAAAGGTTTACTTTGTGACTTATGTGTATGCTTTGTAACATATGTTCATGTGAATACTTTGTGTATTACATATGCTTCATACTCATGTGTATACTTGGTGACCTTAGGATGGTGGACAGGTCCACGGTGTAGTATGGGATGCACCGAATCCTCTTCCCAATGTCCGATGGTATACTTCATGACTATGTATTTGAGTGTACTTGTATTCGAGTGTATACTCTGTGATTTGTATTCGAGTGTATACTCTATGATTTGTATTTGAGTGTCTACTCTATGACTTGTATTTGCATTCAAGTGTATACTCTATTATTTGTATTTGTATTCAAGTGTATACTCTATGATTTGTATTTGTATTTGAATGTATACTCTGTGAATTGTATTTGTATTCAAGTGTATACTCTATGATACTCTATGACTTGTATTTGTATTTGAGTGCATTTGTATTCAAGTGTATACTCTATGACTTTGTACTCAAGAATATGTATTCGAGTGTATACTCCATGACTTGTATTTGTATTCGAGTGTATACTTTGTTATTTGTATTTGTATTCAAGTGTATACTCTGAGAATTGTATTTGTATTTGAATGTATACTCTGTGAATTGTATTTGTATTCAAGTGTATACTCTATGATACTCTATGACTTGTATTTGTATTTGAGTGCATTTGTATTCAAGTGTATACTCTATGACTTTGTACTCAAGAATATGTATTCAAGTGTATACTCTATGACTTGTATTTGTATTTGAGTGTATACTCTATGATACTCTATGACTTGTAATTGTAATTGAGTGCATTTGTATTCAAGTGTATACTCTATGACTTTGTACTCAAGAATATGTATTCGAGTGTATACTCTTTGACCTTGTATACTTCATGACAATGTATTCATACTCTATGACTTTGTATTTGTATACTCTGTGACTTTGTATTCAAGTGTATACTTCATGACTTATATGTATTCAAATGTATTCAGGTGTATACCTTGTGAATTATGTATTCAAGTGTATTCATGTATATATCTTGTATTTGAGTGCAATCTGTAGACACCCTAAAATGACTGTGTCGTCGAATCACTGGCATTTCATAATCTGTCAAATCACCTGCATTTCACACATTAATTAAATAATCTAATTATTTAATTAAAATCATCAAATTCTTCTAAATCTCCTAAATTATGACATTAATTAAATAAATTCCCTTTTATTTAATTAATTAAATTAAATTCCTTTGTTATTCTTCCACAATTAAATAATTTTAATTATTTAATTATCCTCTTTCCAAATTTCAAATCCACATTAATTAAATAAATCCAATTATTTAATTAATTCAACAAATCCTCTCAATCTCAAAAAATAAAATAAATCAAATATTTTATTTATTCTTCCAAAATCATGCACAATAATTAAATAAATTTATTTATTTAATTTGCTTTCAAATCTTCTAAATTAAATAATTCTAATTATTTAATTATTTCTTCCAATAATATCTTCTCTAAATTTAAATAAATCAATTATTTATTTAAATTGCTTTTTCTTCTAAATTTGAGTTATCTCTAAAATAACTCAAGCTTTCTATATTTAATAAAGCAAAATATCTTCTAATTCTCATGCAAATCTCTTCTTCTTGTTTTAAATCACTTAACTGATTGTTATATTCTGTTAATTGCTTTAACTCATTCTTCTATTCTTGATAACTCCTCTCATGCAAAAGAAAGCAAGACACATGTCTTCTTCTTATTCGTTGCACATTCCTCAACTATTCTCCTCCGTTGATTCTTCTGAATTATCTGGACCGTTGATCGATCTTCCTTGAAATCTATATAAACCCCCCTCATCTCCTTCATTGAGCCTCTCTCTTCGATCGTATTCTCAGGCATACTTAACAGAGCTTTGAGCATACAAAAAGGCGTCGATTGAGCAACCTTACGATCTTTTAACATTGATCTTTGAGCACATTGAGCACACTACTTGCTTGTTGCAACTTTGGTTTCGCAACTTGATTGAGCAATCCACACTTCTCCAAAAGGGAACAATACAGGTTTTGGTAAGAGTTTTCATTTTTTCTTTGATTTGATGATAATGGCTTTTACTTAGATTGGTTCACTTTATGTGATTGGTTTTTGGTTTTATTAGTTTAGATTTAATCGATTTTTCCTCATACACATAATCAAGTCTATATTTTGTGGCTTATGTGTATTCATGCGACTTATGTATTTAAGTGCATACTTTATGTATCACATGTATTGATGTGTTACTTCATGTTTCTTCAACGAGATGTGTTCTACTTATGCTTATGAGAATGATAAAGATGTTATCTTTCTAGTGGCTCAAGCTACTCAGCTGCTTGCTTGAGCTACTTGTTTGTTTACTTGAGCTACTTGCCTACTTGATTGTCTACTTGAGCTACTTGCCTACTTGCTTGAACTAGTTGCTTGTGTTCTTGAGCTACTTGTTTGTCTACTTGAGCTACTTTCCTACTTGCTTGAGCTGGTTGCTTGTGTTCTTGAGCTACTTGGTTGTCTACTTCAATTTTTTAATGTAATTAAATGGCAATACATGTAACCTACATATTGATGTAATAACTTCTATAGTTAACATCCTGAGGAGATCACTCATCACCATTCGACCTTGAATTGAAAAAGGGAAGAGTATTTTATCTAAGAAAGATATCCAAAACATCATTAAAGAATTCAATTGAGATTCAAGACCACTAAGGTATCATATCAACCTAGGAGGGTCAATCTCTTAAAATCCAAGTCAACAAATTTGAGAAGACATAATAAAGACAACTAGGAACCCACAAATGAGGAGAAGATCTTAAAAGAAATGTGGAAATTTATAATAGGATATGTTCATCAAAACTTAAATGAGATCAAATGTACTCACTCATTGAAACAAAGATGAAACAACCCAACCCATATTATATGACCTACCTTGAAACCTACAATATGATATAGTAAACTTTGTCTTATTTTAGGGTAGATCATTTCATCCGAGGATCTTCTTCTTTTAAGAGTAACCCTTCATTCATGATTAAAAGATCAAGATATCATTCACTGGAATCATGGAATCTCAAGTGTTGGAATAGTTTTATTATCTAAAACTGTATCTTCATCTATGATACTTGCATCACATTATTTTTATTCACAACATCAAACAAATTCTTACCTATACATTTGTCTTCATTACACCTTTCAAGTATTCTTTGGTCGCAAATTCATTTTCATGAATCACAATCATTTTCTCTTCACTAAAGCATATTCATTCCGAATCAAAACCATGACTTCGTCTTAACACATCGGAAGGTAGCACGAGGTAATGAAATAATTCACTGTGATTGCTTGAGGACATGCAATTTCGAGTGGGGAGGGTTGTCATGTCCCTATACTAGTGATTTATAATTGAATTGTTCATTGTAAATGGAATATGTTTATTTAAACAATAAATTAGCCTTATATAAATTAATATAATTAAAATATGAGATATAATACATTTATTTATATTATATTATTAAATATAAGTAATAAATATTATTATTCATATAAATATTATTATAATATATATTATATAAATATAAACATTAATAATTTGAATATTATCATAATATATATTATAGTATTGATATAAATATAAATAAATATTATTATAACATTATAAATGTATATAAATAAATATATTTATATATATTATAACATAAGACTTTTGGTAGTGAATATTAATATACAAATAGAACATAAAAATAAATATTACATATTATTTATTAAATTTTATTAATGGAAGAAGCAATGCATATAAAGAAGACTTAATAAGGAAGAATAATATTAAAGTGTAGCAAAACAAAGATGCAGCGATTAGTAAAACACTAAGGCTGCAGCTTACACTTAGGATTATTTGAAAGTAATACAAGTTATGAAAGTTACGATCATCATAGAACAAATGGTCTTTGCATAAGAGGTGATTATGTAGCATCAAAAGAAGTGTATACTATTTAAAGACAACGATGGATATACTAATGGGCAATAATTATGTTTAAAGAGAATATTAGTAATAAAGGGATGCCTCTCTCCATAAGATCGCCTCCCTTTCCAAGAGGCAAGAGAGGGTATAAAAAGAGAATCCATCGATGAAGGATAAAGGGGAATGGAATACAATTCAGTAAATAAGATCAAGAGATTTATAATAGTAAAGGACTGCACCAAGATAGTAGCAACAACATCAGATCTAAGATCAAATAAGGATCAACAAAGACATTGTATATCAGCAACATCCATAAGAGCAGGCATATATATATATATATATATATATCAGCTCCAAGGATCAAATATATAAGGTATCATCTATATCTCATGTCCATTAATTTGATAAGAACAGTATATGGTTGAAAAGATATAATTCAAATGATGATAAATAGAATAAATCTAAATGATAACTGTTACATATGGAATAAGCTTACAATGTAATACTAATGAACATTATGAATAATGAAACATAGAATGATTGATAACAATTATATATCATAGAATGGAAAGTTAGAATGTTAGAAAAGATTATCAAAGAAAAGATAAGCCAAAAATGCTATTATAAGTATATAGAATAGTCTAAAATATAGAATGAGAATTGCATTATCCAAGTGATATAAAAATGCTCATAATCATGAATGAATAGCCTAAGAATATTAAGGCATAAGATGTTTCAATGTTATTCCTATAAGGAAGCATATTGAATATTGCCAAGTAATGTGAAAGGCAATCATGACATAGTGAAAATGAGTAATATGATCTAATTGTACCATCTCGTAATCAATGAGGATCACGAGATAGTAAAGATAATTCTAATAAGTGTAATTTGTAATCATGGATTACCTCAGATGAGAATAGAAGCCTCATCATTAATCCACCTACACATCCTATAAGTATGAGACTGGTGGTTAGAGAAAGGTGGTTAGGACCTAGCACCTAGGTAAACCTCGAGCTAGTGAAGTATCACCCCTCTGAGCCAAGGGTGAAGTATCTCTGGATGTATAGTGTGAAGCCCTTGGGCCTATGGTTGCATAGACCTAGATATTAGTAATGACTTAATGGTAGGTGACCCTCGAGCTGGTGAAGTATCGCAGATGTATATCGATGAAGCCCCTCCGAGCCAAGTAGGTGAAAACCCTTGGACCTATGGCAGTGGGTCTTGTATACCAATGCTTTAACACACCCTCTCATATTAGGTGAGTGGTCTGATTAATGTTCAAGCTCAAGGATGTCTCTCCCGAGGTAAACCATGGAACATATATAATAGATATGAGGAAATGTGAAATGCATACTGAATTACAATTATAAGGTTACTAATCCTAAGAAGAAATATGGAAAGTATATGAACCTTGATATTGATAATTACATGTGAATGTCAACTCTAATTGAGATATGTTGATATTATAAAGATGAATTGGTCATTAATATTCTCTTTTACAAGTTGAAATTGTGTGCAAGGTTGAGAAATTTTGAACTTCCTAAAAGGGGACATTACATGAGGAGGGTCCACCTTTGTTTCAAGAAGCCCCATGAGGGTTGAAATCTAAAGGGACCTCATCATTACCAATACATGCATCAGAAGAATATGATCCATTAGGTTGAGATGATACTTTATCATAAATGGCCACCATTTCTATAGAAAGAGGTGGATCATCATTAATATCAAAAGTTCCATTGCCATTAATCTTGAGTTTAAGTCTTTTTAGGAGTGGGAGATTGTGTTGGAGAAATTTCATTTACCTTCAAGGATTTTGGGTGTGATGGTGAGATTTTATGCTCACCCATAAAGGTGGGTGTAAAATCTAATGAACCCCAATCATCACCAAAAATGCATTTGAAGGATCAACACTATCTTGACTGTTATTGTTGTTAGCAGTGGAGGGTAGTGGTTTGGCTTTTGTTAAAGAAGGGATCAAATTTATTAGAGGAATTTGATGTATTGCTCCCATTTGTAAGAAATTTTCTAGCACCAAATCATCTTCAATCGTATGGAGGTTATTTTCAAAAAAGAACTTTATTGAATGATGAAGGGTAGATGTGGCTGCCTCCATGGCATGACATGGTCTACCAAGAAGAAGATCATATGAAAGAGAATTAGGCATGACATGGATAAGGGTAGGCAATGTCGTAGGTCCAACCTTAACATTTAAGGTGATTGTACCTAGTGATTTCCTACCAACATTATGAAAGCCAAGAATATCAAGTGTATCTGGTTTAATGAGAGATGTATCGACATTGAGTTTATGTAACAAGTCTATGCCACAAACATTAAGACCTAATCCACCATCAATCATAGTGCATCTTACCCTCATTTTATTAATAATGATGGATATCATATGAGGCTCATATTGGGTTTGCACCTCTATGGGAGGTAATTCATGTTGTTGAAATAAGAGGTCTGATGTTGTTGCATGCATACAACTAAACAAAGATGGTACATCATTTGGTCTAACAGAAGGTGGAACAACTACCTTTTGTAGAGCCTCTTGGAGAATTCCATGGTATGTAGGCAATGTTTATATTAAATCCCATAGAGAGATCTTAGCCGGAGTAGCATGAAGCTGGTTGGCAAGAACATATTCTCTACCAACATGTTGAGAAAGACAAGGAGGTGGGAGAATAAAATGTTGAGAAGGTGGAAGAGAAGTGGGAACACTTGGTGCTTGCTTGCTTTGCTTGTTATTGCAGGTGTTGTATGTGTGAGCAACCACATTATAATGATATTGTTGCAACATATTTTGAACACATTTATTCCTTTGAGTAATTTGCTTTGCACTATGGAGAAGGTAACCAGGAGGTTGAGATGGTTTGGGAACACCTCAAACTGTAATCATAGGTTTAGATAAAGGAGGCAGATTATGAGCCTCATGGTAATGATTTTAGGAATATTTTGAACATTAACATGTACTTATTTACTATCCCCTTAGTGGGCAAAATAATTCTATTAATGATGGCATTTATATTGATAACTTTTTGAGATGAATTCCAAATGTCTTCCCATGGGGAATCCATTATAATAGAAGAATTTTCATGCATTAATGCTTCATATTTTGACAGGAGAGCATTGGAATGAAGAGAGGGTAGAGTTATGTTAAGAAATGTATCCATGATCTCATCCTCGTGTGCCACAATGTTCTCACTTTTGGGAGAGGGATCCAAAGCATAGGGTGATGTAGGCAAAGCTAGGTAACCATCATATCCCTTAGAGGAGATGTTAATGATATTATCATGAATTGTAGTAGAAAAAGAACTATCACCATCATCTTTCTCATTACCATTCATGGAGATGAATTTAGAAAGGTCCTCTAATATTGATAGAAGTAATACGAAGAAGCAAATAATACATGTAAGTGTGATATGAAATAACAATGTACAGTTGAATTTAGACATGACTTGAGTATCTAAAATAAGATTACAACCAATGACCTA
Source organism: Cunninghamia lanceolata (assembly GCA_027924645.1). NCBI lineage: Eukaryota > Viridiplantae > Streptophyta > Pinopsida > Cupressales > Cupressaceae > Cunninghamia > Cunninghamia lanceolata. The sequence continues at coordinate 25,038,000 of BSBN01000703.1, forward strand.
CAAGTGCAAGATAAGTGTGGCTTTCCAAAAATGTGGTATTTTTTGTTACCACAACAACTAAGTCTTGTAAATGTAAGATGTGTAGTATGTACAAATGATTTTCCTAAGTAAATGTTGTCACTTGGATTTGTACCCTGTATTGAAGCCTATTTGTTGCAACAATCCAATGAAACATGGAAGTGATCTCAAGGTGTGGGATCCTGCAGATGAGATCAAACATCTAGAGAAGGTTGGTTCCTCTTTTTGAATGAAAATTTAGAGAAAACTATAAGACTAAACCTTATGTAACACCATTGGGAAAAGGGAAGAAGGAGGAAACTGAAAGGGAAAGGTGATACACCAGGTTTAATGTGAATAAAACCCACAAAACTAAGATGCACAAAAGATTTCAAAAGACTGATTAACACACACAAATCCTAAAATCTTAACAGAGGTAAAGAATAAAACTAAATTGTAAGGAACTGAACATTCACAATACAAAATTAGTTTTAGAATTACACAGTGCTAAAGATATCATGAAGAGGTAAAATAACAGTACTATCAAAAGACAAGATTACAACAAAGGAGAGTTTTGTTTAGAGCACAAAAATAAGTCTCTGCATCCAACCCTCATTACATTAATTTTTAGCTATATATAGCATTTCATACATTGACCCAAGTCACCCACTACAATAAGTTCACCCATGGTCCTGTCAAAAGATATTTCTGCAAAGGCAATGTCTACCTACATATGTTCTACAAAACATAAATGCAAAAAATATCCTGATCTGATCTGCTACCGTAAATATGGAAATATATTGAGGTTGAAGTAGCCAAAGAAAAATATCTACATTGAAGACCAACATCTGGCTCATCCACCTGCACAACAAATGCACAACAACTACTTCCATCTAGGGGTTGACTTGATCCTGCAATAATGGCGATTGGAGAAGATGGAAATTTCAAAATATAATGCCTACCAAAATTTCCTGTATAAAGATTTTACAACACTTTAAAATATTTTAAACTTACTTTAAAATATTTTAAAGAATTACATTATACTACATGTTTTATATTTTCATTTTATTTTCACTTTACCTTACTTCTTTCATTTTTTCCTTATTGCCAAAACTTGTCCATCGTGAACTTTGCTATCTTTCTATCTTCTCTCTTCTTTGGTTAGTGAAAACCCTCTTTCGTGAACCATCCTTGTGTTGATCTCTTTCTCTTCCTTGTCTTTGTCTTTGTCTCTTTCCTCCTTTAGTTGGTGAAATCTCTCTTTCACGAACCATTTTGTCTTACTCCTTGTCTTCTCTATTGGTGAAATTTCCACTTTGCGAACCATTTTTGTGTTCTCCTTTCCTTCTTTCCCTTTGTCTCTTTATCCTCTTTTCTTCTTCTTTATTTGGCAAGTTCGTCGATTGACAAACTTGCCGATGACTTCTCTATTCATCCCCTTACCTTCCTTTCTTAGTCGACAATTTCACCGATCGTTGAACTTAAAGTTCTGCGACTCAAAAATTTTCTAAGGCTTGCTTTCTTTAGAAGAAGACCTTCCCACTTGTCTCTTTAGTCAATGATTTTTTCGATTGGTAAAATTGCCAATCAAAAAGCTTTAAGTTCACCAAACTCAAAATTTGCCAACTAAGGAAACAGACTTAGGAATTCTTGGATTTTTTGAAAGGGGACTTTCTTAGAATTTTGGGGATTGTCAGGTACTTATATTTAGGATTTTGGGATTTTCACAAGGAAAAATATTTCAGACCCAAAGAACACACTAAAGGTATTTAACTAATTTGACAAGATTTTGAACATTTTTAAAGCTGGGCTATTTGACTCTGGGAAGGGAAAAATAGGTCAACAATAAACACAAGAGGTATTTAGAAATCTTTTCTTTAAATAAGGATGCATAAGTGTCAAATGAAGCTAGATAATTTTGTTTATGCTATTTCTTTGCAATTTTAAAGAGAAGATGAACGTGAGAATGTGCTTTCTTTCTAAATTAAACAAATATGACAAATATGATGAGTTATAGCAACTTAAAACCATCTTTTAGCAATCCTTCATCATGAAAAAGATCTAAAAATAAGATTTCAAATATAACAACTAAATGCAAGACTAGCTAGGGTTTCACCATTAAACTCTAGATCTTAAATGATCATTCCTTAAACCAAAATCCTTTGATGCAAGAATTCTTTTTGAACACAAATGATATTTATGAAATACTACAGCAATGCAAAATCAATTTTGACCACTAATTATCATCAGCAAAATTTGGAACAAGAGTTTAATCAACACACCCTAGGTGCAATACTATCTAGGTTTTCTAAAAATATATTTTTTTTGAAAACCCTAATGATGAATAAGTGAAAATGCCAAATATACTACTGGTAAATGATTAAATAATGTGATACCAATAAGATCTGATGCAAAAAAATCAGAAATTTACATCATGCTATGATGATGTAAACTTATGAAATATAGACATTGGTACAAATATGTTTTTTTCTAAACCTTCATCAAATGCTTGATTTTCTAATTTCAAATGCAAAGTTGCAAGAATTCTCTAAACACCAAGAATGATAAGATACAACAAATGAAATCACTTTAATCAACCTAACAATGCTACTAAGATCTAAAACAATTCACTAATCTACAAACCCTATGTTGGAAACAAGGCAGATAACTGAGAGGGGGGGTGAATCAGTTATCTTAAAAATCTTAACTTTCTTTTCTCCTTTAACAATTAGTGCAGCATCAAAACATATAAGCATACATAATCATGAGATAAGAAATAAAATGAACACACATAACACAAGGATTTTTACATGGAAAACCTTGTTAAGGGAAAAACCACAGGGTGACTAACCCAAGATTATATTCTCTGTTAAAAGAATAAGAAGTTCAAAATGGTACTTGCCTATTAGGGCTCACAAGAGGCACATTGCCTACAAGAGACTCACTATCTACAAAGTTTATAGAAGGTAACTAGGGTTTGAACTAATAAGAGGCATCCACAAATGCTGAAGTTTAGTTCCGGTTAGGCTCAATATACTGATCTAATGCACTTCATTCTTCCTCTGCTCTAGTGCTGTTGCTCTGTCACATACCAAACATGTATTGTTGCTTCCACACTTATCTCTACCTTTCTTTGAACACTATTTCACATCTCACACCTTCATACTGGAATCCATCTGGTATATATATCCACACCAAGGATTTCAACAACTTTCTAGTCGGCATCCGGAATACTCAAGATATTTACAAATTACTGATTTGTTAGCTGAATCCATGCTTGATATGTGATGTGTATCAAATTCATAGATATTGAAGTCATCAGTCATGTCAGCCAATATTGTATGATCCCTCAAATAGCTTGATCAACATCAATTACTCATCCGGATTGAAGTCTAATACTCTTCTGGTCAGTTCTTCCTTAGTCTGCTCTGCCTGTCAGGAACCCAACACTCAGATGCTCATATCTTTTCCATGTTTTAACACCGGAGGCTCAATCTATGGAATATAGTAGTCATGATACTCCTCTTGACTTGTCCAAGTCCATAACTTGCCGAGTTACACCATCTGAGAGATCTGGACTTGTTTGTCAGACCTTGCTACATGCTCTGTTCTTGTTCACTAGACCAAAACAGTCTTCAATCTGACTTACGGTATAGGCATACTATGTGCTGTAGATGTGTGGGATAGAATTTTTTTCCATCAATGACAACAGTCATGAAGCCACACAATGTCTCTTGTCAACACCCTAGGTTCAAGACTAGCTAGATTTTCTAGGAATGCAAGGTTTTTGTAAACCCTAACAATGTAATAATGATAAAATAAGATATGTAGCTATACAAAATGATGAATGAATGTAACCTAATCAAATCTATGATAAAAAATAACTCGGATATGAAGAAAGAAGGATGCCAAAGTGCAAGACAAGATGGGTTCACCAAAATGTTAGATAGAAAAGAGAGACAGTCTAAAAGATTAAACTAGGTCAAAACCTCTTTCATTAACATTGAGACACAAATCTGAAAGGAAGCTAGGTGTGCGGAAAATGCTTCCTACACTAATCTAATGAGGGGAGGAGAGTGCAAATTTAGATTTATCCTAACTATTACAACAACAATAAACCATTAACATGAGATATTGCAGCAAACATATAAGGAAGAAAGAATGATAGAAGAAGAAAGACACAAGATATACGCAGGGAAAACCCTTACGAGTGAAAAACCCCACACTCCAAAACACTGCTCAACTATATTACGTAAACAAAGAGATTGTAATACAAATTAGAGCCAATGCTCTTGTAGGAGTCTTTGACACTTGTATCTAGAGATGATCCAATAGCATAATAGTACCTGTAAAACCTATAATAATCTTCTCCTCCAAACACCTTTTTATATAGAAAATACAAGGCAAAATTGCCTCTATCTTGGAATGGGCGTCCAACTTGGCCTCATGGCCCAAAACCCATGCCTATGGACACTTGGTCAACATTGTAAGATGCTTTTGACACTTGTCCACATACCCCATCCCAAAGAGGTTGCCTATTTCTGAAATGGGCTATGACAGATGCTCTTACGACTCTTACAACCATCATAGAATCTGCCATAACAGTTACAACTTATAGCTGTAACAGAATCCATCATACACAAGCTATAAATAGAATATTCTCTTACAACATATCATAGTCCACATTGGGGTACCCAAAGATTCCTTTTTCAAAGATGCTCTTCAACACATGTCTTCACCTGTCATAGAATCTCCTATTTCTGACTCTTACATGTCATAACTTCATCATAGGAATCTGTCATGAACGTTATGGTCAATATTCCCTTACACAACATCCAAGATGCCAACATATGGCAAAATATTCCTACCACAAAGTGGGACACCTATCTCCTCTTGTGAGGACAAAAGTACAAGTTGTCATCTTTCATGTAGGATGACACATCACCGTGCCACATCCCACAAAATGACAATATGAAATTTACAATTAATTTACATCATAAGCAATGAATAAATAAATATAATGAAAATAATACAAGGAATTACTAAGGTTGAGACACCTTAATTCCCAACATTCTCCCACTTGTCAAACACCTTGTAAGAGCCACTAGGATAACAAGATTTAATTGTTATATGCCGAGAGGCCCGTAGACTCTAAACACCATCTAAACTTCTCTGTGCCCACTGGCTTCATGAATGCATCTGCAACATTCCTCAAAGTATCTACCTTCTCCAAATTTACCTTCCCATCCTCTACCATGTCTTGCATGAAGTGAAACTGTACATCAATATGCTTTTTCTGGCATGGAAGGTTAGATTCTTCGCAAGGCAAATTGCACTCTGACTATCACAACTGATCATAATTTGACCTACATCAATACCAATATCTGAACACAATCTCTTAAGCCAAATGGATTCCTTACAAGCATGAGTTGTAGCCATATACTCAGCTTCTGTAGTGGACAAAGCAACCACAGGTTGTCACTTACTCATCCAACTAATTGCACCACCAAACATTGTGAACACATATGCACTGGTGGATCTCCTGCTGTCAATGTCACCTGCATAATCAAAATCCACAAATCTACGAATACAAAATGAATGTGGAGGTCCTGTAGCATTACCATGATAACATATGGAATACTCAGAAGTACCCCTCAAATATCAGAACACTCTCTTAACTGCATCCCAATATACCCGTCCAAGATTAGCCATAAAGTAACTAAGGACTCCCACTGCTTGGGTAATGTTTGGTCTTGTGCAGACCATAGCATACATCAAACTGCCAACAACACTAGCATAAGGTACTCTGCTCATGTCCTCCACCTCACTAGGAGATTTTGGACAATCACTAACAGACAGCTTTGTCCCCAATGAAATAGGAACACTCACTAGTCTACAATTTGCCTTGTTGAACTTGTCCAACACAGTCTTCACATACTTACTCTGGATTAACCAATTTTTTCTGTTAGTTCTGTCTCTTCTGATTTCCATTCCAAGAATGTACCTAGCTGCCCCTAAATCTTTCATTTCAAACTATGCTGCCAATTGAGACTTAAAATCATAAATCATATTCTTACCTTTCCCAATGAGCAACACATCATCAACATATAATGCAATAATGAGAATACGATCACCATCATACTTATAATACACACAGTGATCTAATTTTGATCTCAGATAACTAATTGACAACACAAAGGCATAAAACTTCAAGTACCACATCCTAGGAGACTCCTTCAAACCATACAAAGACTTCTTATGCTTGCAAACCAAATTTTCTTTACCTTTCTCTATTTAATGCTTTGGATGTGACATGTAGATTTCTTCCTCCAAATCACCATGAAGGAAGGCTATCTTCACATCCATCTGTTCTACCTCTAAATCATAAGCAGTTGTAAGAGATAACGAAAATCCAATGGATATCAGCTTTGCAATGGAAGAGAAAATTTCACCATAATCAATTCCCTCCACTTATGAGTACCCCTTTGCAACCAATCTAGCCTTGTACTTTTCAACACTACCATCTGCACCAAATTTCTTCTTGAACACCCATTTGCAACCAACAGGTTTCTTTCCATCAGGCAAAGGCACCAAGTCCCATGTTTTTTTCTTTTCCAAAGAAGGCATTTCATCCTCCATGGCCTCCTTCCAAGAACCTGCGTCTTTCATGCCCATAGCCTCTTTCATAGTTCTAGGCTCATCATTGTTAGAAAGTAAAGGAAAAGCACAGCTGGAATCAAGTAATAAATAACCAAACCTATTAGGTTGCTTTCTTGTTTGTGTAGACCTCCTCAATGGTTGAGGTTGAGGTTCTGCTTCTTCTTCTTTACTTTCAGAGCTGCTAGAGCTCTCCTCATCATCAGGCCTCATAGGGTCTGTCGGTTCAGTCTTCTCAGGGGTAGAAGGAAACTAAACCTCATCTTCTTTCTTTTCTAATTGTTATGGCTATAGAACAAGGAAGAAAGTGTTAGCTCTTTGAGGATAACACTTTTGCTATACAACACTTTTTTAGTTATGGGATCCCAAAGCTTGTATACTTTCACACCGATACCATAGCCAATGAAAATACATTTAACATCCTTGTTCTCCAACTTAGACCGTTTCTCCCTAGGCACATGTGCATATGCCTCAACCAAAAACACAAAGATGCCTTACTGAAGGCTTCTTACTAGACCACACCTCCATAGGTGTTTTTCCAAAAAGAGCTGATGTAGGAGATCTATTTACCAGATAGCAAGCAGTGGCAACAATTTCAGCCCAAAACTTTTGTTCGAGGCATGCTCCACTAAGCATACTCCTAGCCTTCTCCATCAGTGTCCTGTTCATCCTCTCTACAACTCCATTTTGCTGTGGGGTGTATGGAGTTGTCTTATGCCTTTCAATCCCTTACTCTTTGTAGAACTTATCAAACTTTGCCAAACAAAACTCACCACCATTGTCAGTTCTCAAACACTGAATCTTTTTACAAGTCTGATTTTTAGCAAAGGCTTTAAACTCCTTAAATCGACTAAAGACTTCAGTCTTGCTTCTGATAAGATAGACCCATGTCCTTCTACTGTAATCATCTATGAAAGATACAAAACATACAGATTTTGAAAATGAAGGAACATTCACAAGACCAAACACATCAGAATGAATTAGATCCAATACACCAGAAGACTTGTGAGAACTAGAGTAAAATTGAACACGGTTTTGTTTTCCATAAATGCAATGTTCACAAAAGTCAAACTCAGTATTACAATCATTTAACCCCTCAATGAGGTTTTATCTTTTAGGGTACACAGACCCTTCTCACCAATGTGGGCATATCTCAAATGCCATAACATAGTCTTTTCAGTAGGAAGCTTGGCTTCCATGGCATGTGCACTACCATCAGAACCGGTTACAACAGATTTCTTCACTACATGTTCAGATGGTGGGGATGAAGTGATAGCATCTCATTTCCTTGAGTTAGAATAATTATTGCACTGTGAAGTGAATGCCTCCAGCTGAAATAGAGTACCCCTCTGAGTAACCTTCGCAAGCACCATAGATCCTCTTGTCATGTTGCATCCATCCTTCGAAAAGACAACATGCACATCTGCATCATTCAACATACTTACAGAAAGCAGGTTCTATGCAAGGCCTAGAATGTGCATAACTCCAGTGATCCCCTTCACTCATCCATCAGGGAATCAGATTGAGACTCTTCGATGACCAACAATCTTTAGATGAGAGTCATCACCAAGGTACACCTTTCCACCATCAAACTCTTCATATTTAGTAAACTAGTCTTGATGTGAGGTCATGTGGAATGATGCTGATGCAGAGCAAATGGGATGCAATGAAGAGGAATCGATTCAATAAGGTTCAACTACACCAATGAGCCCAAAAACAAGGATCTTCATGGAAAAGTGGGAACAATAGTTAAAGTTCTTGAATTCTTCTTGGAAATGGTGTTTGGACATGTATTAGATCCCATCCCATCCATTGGCAAAGGTGGATCAAACTTTGAACTACTAGTTCCTTCACAAACCCCAAGAAAGGCAAGTAGCCCGACAAACAGAGAACAGTCCCAATAGCTTTTTATACAGACATCCAAATGCAACTCTTAGACATGAAATAGATACCCATTATGCCTCCCCACAACATACTCCAGAATGGGTTTGGGTTGTTTTGGAAAATGTGCTCTAAAAATGGACTGGTAATTCTGCTACAAGGGTTCAAACTCAAAAATGTCACTGTGAAATGCCACGAACAGTCATACATAACTTCCACACAACTCAAAATGAGGTCGATCACTTCAGTCAGATTGTAGATAACACAGTTATAGACATTTTACCCTCACTTCAATCCAATTATAGATAACACAGTTATAGACATTTTACCCAAGTTACATAAAGATCCAACGGTGGAAACAAAAGTTATGGCATTTTTCCCAAAACAGGTTACTCTAAATTAGGGTTTTGACAGTTTTTACTAAAAATGCAATATCTTTCACAAAATAAAACCAAAATGCATGAAATGAAAAGGAAATGGAGGGTGATTGTCTGTGCTATCACATACATACACTTGCATGTGCCTATGAGTCCATACAGATCTGTACAAAGGCTAAAAATATCAAATTTTCTGAAGAAAATATAGAAAAATAGTGCTTTTTTAACATTCCATTTCATTCCTTCAATCACCCAAGAATTTCTAAAGGTTACAAGGCCTTTTTTAAAGGCATCTCATCAAGACTTTTTAGTTTCCAACTGATTTCTAACTTCCTATAGCGAATCAAACCTTCATGACCTTTCATATTCCATCCTATTGCATCTTTTTCCAATTTTACATGACAACCTTTACATTGTATGCAATATTTTGCATATTTTAACTTCCTAGTGACCTCTAATACATAAAAATGACTTGATAAACCTCATTACAATGTGGAAGCATACAAATTTAATCAAACTCCAAAATTTAGTCTATGAAGCATCAGTTTATGAAGGTGCTCCTGCACCAGATGCACCAAAATCAATCAACCACATATCATCAGATGCATGGGTGGCTAGGGCTATGATGAAGACATCACCATCATCTTTGTCAGAATCTAAATCAGGAGCTTTCTTCTTCTTTTTCTTCTCCTCTTTGAATTCTGTTTGGAAATGCCATAGTTCCAACAGAGAGCCTTGGACTTTCTAGGAGATTTGAATCTCCCACGAGATATGGATCTACCCTTCTCATCTTTCTTGTCTTTCTTTTTCCCTTTCTCCTCGGGTCTTCCACGAACCGCAAGAGCCTCTTTGGCTTCCTTAGAAAACTTTCTCCACATCTCTTTAGATAACAATGAAGATACCACTTCATCTATTGTGAAAGTGGATGTGGTTCTCCTGATATGCATCACAAGATGATCACGAGTCTGGAAAAGAACAAAGCAAGGTCATGCAATGATCCTCCTCCATTTTCACACCCACAGATGTCAACTATGCAATGATCATGTTGAAAGCATTCATGTGATCTGCAACAGATCCTCCATCTTCCATCTTCAGAGTGAACAAATTCTTTTTCAGGAAGAGTTTTTTTACCAAGGACTTGGCCTGATAAACATCACCCAACTTCTTCCAAAGATCCTTCATTGTCTTCTCCTCATGGATGTTCAATAGAACGAAGTCAGCTAAATAGAGTCTTATGAGACCCTTAGCCTTCTGATCTTTGAGGTCCCAATTAGCTTGTGACATTTCTGTAGGTTTCACACTGGATACAGTTTCCCATAGGTCACGATCAACAAGTAGGTCCTCCATCTTGAGTTTCCGTAACTCAAAATTAGTGCCATTGAATTTCTCCACATCTAACCTTCCGGATGTGGTTGCCATCTCCTTGCTGTAATGAGATAAAGAATACTCTACACAAGACTCCCACTCAACCTAAGATTAGCTCAAAAAAACCCTACCTAGCAGCTAGAACCAAAAATTGGCCAAGCTCTGATACCAACTGAAAGGAAGCTAGGTGTACGAAAAATGCTTCCTACACTAATCTAATGAGGAGAGGAGAGTGCAAATTCAAATTTATCCTAACTATTACAGCAACACTAAACCATTAACATGAGATATTATAGAAAACACATAAGGAGAAACAAATGATAGAAGAAGAGAGACACAAGATATACGTGGGGAAAACCCTTACGGGTGAAAAACCCCACACTCCAAAACACTGCTCAACTATATTACGTAAACAAAGATATTACAATATAAATCAGAGCCAATGCTCTTGCAAGAGTCTTCGACACTCGTATCTAGAGATGATCCAGCAGCATAACAGTACCTGTAAGACCTATAATAATCTTCTCCTCCAAGCACCTGTTTATATAGAAAATACAAGGCAAAATTGCCTCTATCTTGGAATGGGCATCCAAATTGGCCTCATCGTCCAAAACCCACACCTATGGACACTTGGTCAACATTGTAAGATGCTTCTGACACTTGTCCACAGACCCCATCCCAAAGATGTCACCTATTTCGAAAATGGGCTATGACAGATGCTCTTATGACTCTTACAACCATCATAGAATCTGTCATAGCAGTTACAACTTATAGCTATAAGAGAATCTATCATACATAGGCTATAAATAGCATATTCTCTTACAACATCTCATAGTCCACATTAGGGCACCCAAAGATGCCTTTTTCAAAGATGCTCTTTGCCACATATCTTCACATATCATAGAATCTTCTATTTTCATCTCTTCCATGTCATAACTTCATCATAGGAATCTGTCATGACCGTTACGGTCAATATTCCCTTACACAAAATCCAAGATGCTGACACATGGCAAAATATTCTTACCACAAAGTGGGATGGCTATCTCCTCATGTGAGTACAAAATTACAACTTGTCATCTTCCATGTAGGATGACACATCACTGTGCCACATCCAACAAAATGACAATATGAAATTTACAATTAATTTACATCATAGGCAATGAATAAATAAATATAATGAAAATAATACAAGGAATTACCAAGGTTAAGACAACTTAATTCCCAACAAAATAAAGCTTGGCTTCTACCTGTGAAGGAGAACTAAACTACAAGGGTTTTGTCCCTTTTTTATATAGAGGAATGTCAACCAAATCCAACCAACCAAGCTAGGGTAAAGTAGGAAACCCTAGTTCAACAAGATCTGTGAATATAGGACTATTAGAAATAGATACATAGAATCTAACATCACAACAGGGATTAGATGACAGAGGAGAACCTAGATCTGAGTTCAAGACCAAAGATATACTAGGGTGCTAGGTTCCCTAGAGCTAATTTAGGGTTTTGCAAAATGTCAAGGTTCCAGTGTCTTCATCTTCCAAAATTCCTATTTCCTGTCACTCGATATCTTCAGATTCTTTCGAATGCGACCTGCACACAAACAAGAAGGAAAAAAGGTTGGTTCTATTTAGGAGCTTACCTAAGTCAAGCTCCGTGAATAGTGTTTCCACCTCTACAATAGTAATGATAAGATATCAAAGAGTGTGTGCTCTAGGAGGGTAGAGGTAAATCTGAAGTAGAATGGAATGCTGTAATAAAGCATAAAGGAGAGGAGTCACCATGAGCATGGAAATCCTAGCTTTCTTGATGTGGAATCACAACTTGACTCAAGAAGTTGGTGTAGCCCAAAGAAGTAGAGAGATCTTCACAAGACTTACAAGAAGTTATTGCAACATCAATAATCCACCATAGAGAGCTTTAGAGAAGAATAGAGAGCATGAGAGAGAGAAAGTGAAAGTGCAAGTGTGCCTAGATTTCTTAGATGTTCAAATGAATAAACTAACTTGCTTATATATTCATTCCTATTAATTTTTAGGGAATTAAATGAAATGGGGTTGACATGAGGAAGCATTAGAGATGTCCTAAGCCAACATACCATTAAATTAGGTCAGAGATAAATGAGGGACTAGGGCGCTAGGAGCCCTTGTCCTTTAGCCCCCAAAACTCTAGGATAAGTCACTTTAAGTGTGTTTAGGTCGACTCTATAGTTATATTTTAGGTTTTGTGCATCAAGATTAAGAATTAATTATTTATTGCTTTAATGGGTGTTAAAATAGGTCTTGATTTACAAGGGTAAACATTTTACTCCATAACAAAACCATTCAAAGAAATTGATGAAAATGCCAAGTGGGCATGTCTTGATGCTAAAAAAGGATTCTATCTCAAACAACAGAAGGAGATCATAGAACCAGTGGACTACTGGGTAGTGGCATTGTAGTATAACCAAAGGCCACAAATTTCTTAAGGACAAGCAAACTGATAAGCTAGGGGAGTGATCGGACCTACAATTTCTCCCATTTCTTATGTTTATTTTTTATTTCACAAGACATTTCCTTGAATAATTTCACCTAATACTTGAAACTTTATATTAAAGTATTTGAAGTTTAAAACACTAGAACTAATATATAATATTTTGATGAATGAATATGTGTTTTGATAATTATTCTCAAAATGTAATAGTATATTATATTGATCATGGCGATTTTAATATGGAACTAAATTATGGAAAAAAATAACCCTTCATGTAGGAAGACAACAAATGCTCATAGCCAAGGATGTTGTAAATCTGTAGTTTCAGGAATAATTACCTGGAGATGAAGGAATAGGTACCCATAGCCGAAGTGATGCATGAGCATCCCTAGTTCAAGAGCAATCTTGGTGCAGGGCACCTAGGAGCAGTTTGACACCTCAAGCATTTGGATGCATTTTTGATAAGTTATGGTTTTTGTTCAATGTGTTTGGTAATAAGGCTTTTAGCCATTATTGTAAGGTCCTTACGTATGGTCAAGAGGCTTGGGGTAATCATATAAACCTCAAGACACTCTTAGTCCATTTGGACCCTTGTTGTGCCAATTAGGCCTAGAAGGTCTAAGGATTGGTTTTTGAGTCTCTTGGTTGTTTTTAGTGTTTTAGTATGTTGGAAGGAGTGTGTTGGTCATTTGGACTCCATTGGACAAGCCAAACAAATCAACCTCCTTGTGTTAATGCAAAACACCATAGTTGTCAAAGGTGTTATGTGTTGGGTCAGTTCAAAAACCACTTTGGGCAGTTGAATGCTGTTGTAGAAGTTGGACACCAACTTGGATGGGTTAATAACATTGTGATTTCACTCCTGTATGGCAGAGGAGGTTTGGTACGGAGTTTTGGGCATTCAAACAATAAAAATAGTCACTTTTTCCCTATTTTTCTTATTGTGTATGGCCTGTACAGATTGGTCAGGTGAGAAAATGTACTTTTCCTGAAACTAGACTGAGTCAGGGTTTGAATGCAACTAGTTTGAGGTCTTGAAGTGGTCGGAGTCAAGAGTTATTGAATTTTCTTTCAAAACTGCTCTAGAAACCCTATTTTCTAGGGTTTGTCATATAAATCCGACCCTAGAATGCATTCCCACTAGTGAAAATTCATGAAAACTGGTGAAATGTAGGCTAGGGATGTACTCTATAGGATTCCAAAAGCATTTGGTGGGGAAAGGCTATTTTTGAATTTTAAGGTGATGCCCTAGGTCAAGTATTACCATGTATTTGGCCTATTTTATGCAATTTGCTATTGTAGAAGACAAAATCCTGATAGAGTGAGTGAATAGATGGTGGTTTTGTGCTGCTTGGGAATGGTAGGAGTGTTCCAAATTCATGTCCCTGATCTATGCACCCAAAATTGATCACTTGCTTTGTAACCTAGCCCTAAACTGATCAATTAGGCCTAGAGACCTAGTGAGTGTTCTGAGTTGCTGGAGTAGAGTTGGAATAGGAGACTTGGAAGTTTTATAGGGTCCCTTAAAAGGTATCTAAATCCATCATTTACTTACCTAGTCATTTGGGGTTTTGTCAAGTTGTGTTGAGAAAACTAGGTTTGGAGGGCTAGTAGCTTTACTAGTCAAAGTAGAGGTAGGAGAGTTATGGGAAGTTGGGGATCAAATCAACTGCATGGAAAGTGTTTATTGATCTATTAGAGCCATCAAAGAGATGGGAGATAGAGAAGAAGAGGAGGAAATTCCTTCAAAGGTGACAAATGCCGAATTGGCAAAGATAGTAAGAGAGCAAGCAACCAAGAACAAAAGGATGGAGGCTGAGATAGAGAAGTTGAAGAAGGACAAGGATAAGAAGAAGAAGCCAGAGGTCATCTTGGATTCAGATGAAGAGGATCAAGATGAAGAAGAAGGAGTGCCTATGGAAGAGCCACAAGGAGGCATGTCAGAAAGACAATTCCTAGATGCACTTGGAAAGTTGAGTAGGAAGGACACTAAGGTGGACTTACCTATGTTTCCTGGTAAGATGAATCCAGAGGAGTGCCTTGATTGGATAGAGGCAATGGAGAACCATTTTGAATGTGAAGAAGTGGCAGAAAATTAGAAAGTGAGGATTACCAATTTAAGAATGAAAGGGCCAGCCTTAAGTTGGTGGAACTTCATTCAAAATGAGAGGATAGAGGATGATAGGAACCCTATCTCTACATGGAGGAAGATGGTACTTGAAATCAAGAAGTAATTTGTCCCTAAGGATTATGAAGTCAACTTGCACAAGAAGTCGTACAACTTGAGACAGAAGGACATGGATGTGAGCACCTACACAGAGGAGTTTCAAAAGGTGACATTAAAAGCCAATATGCCTGAGAATGAAAAATAGAAGTTTGCAAGATATCTCAATGGCCTTAAGTTCTCCATTCAAGATGAATTAACCCTCTTTAACCCGTAGACAGTCCACAAGTGTTTTCAAATGGCATTGAGGATTGCGGACAAACAAAGGAG
Source organism: Cunninghamia lanceolata (assembly GCA_027924645.1). Classification (NCBI taxonomy): domain Eukaryota; kingdom Viridiplantae; phylum Streptophyta; class Pinopsida; order Cupressales; family Cupressaceae; genus Cunninghamia; species Cunninghamia lanceolata. The sequence goes on from BSBN01000703.1 coordinate 25,053,237, forward strand.
AAAAGGTGATTCAAGTAGCAGGGGTAGAGCCAATCTAAATTTCAGAGGCAGGGGTAGATTTCAAAACAGAGACAACTTTCCTAGATACCAAGAAGGCAGATCACAAGAAGGAAGCCAAGGATAGGCTAATAGAAACAGTGCTGATAAGGGTCAGTTTAGAGGGAGAGGTAATGGCAGAGGAAGAAGTGGGGGCAGGGGTCCCAATGTGTTCACTAGAAGGTGTTTCTCTTGCAATCAGATAGGACATCAGTCCTTTAGGTGCCTAGAGAAGATGGGAAACACTGCTACAAATCAGAAAGATAGAAGGGTACAACTCCTTCAAGAAGAGGACTGTCAAAGCACCACAAGTTATTAAACAACCTCTTCCAAGTCTGCATCACCAAAGAGTGGAGAATGCATCATGTTTAATAGGTCCCTCATCATACCAGCCACCAAGGAGCAGTCCCAAAGGAACAACTTGTTTAGAACCACTTGCAAGGTGAAAGGAACAGTTTGCAAGGTAATAGTTGATTCAGGTTCTTCTAAAAATTTGGCTTCTAATGAAATGGTGACTAAGTTAGGATTGGAAAGGATACCCCATCCTAACCCCTATAGATTCTTTTGGCTAACCAAGGAACAATAAATTGTGGTGAAAGAGCAATGTTGGGTTGAATTCAAGATAGGTGAATATCATGATAGGATTCTTTATGAGATAGTGGATATGGATGCATGCCACCTTCTTCTTGGAAGGCCTTGGCAACATGACACAAGTGATGGTAAGAAAAATGTGATTCATTTGTCCAAAAATGGTGAAAAGTTCACAATGACTCCTCTGATTGATGATTGCAAAGAGAAGATCATTTCTAGTTCAGTTATGTTGGTAGGTGAAAAAGAATTTTTGGCTAACCTCAAGGAAGAGAAAGTGCCATGTTTTGCAGTAGTCATCAAGCCCAAGGATGTAAATCCCAAGAAGGTCAAAGTGCAGCAACCTCTTAGGGGGATTGGATCCAAGGAAGTGGAATAACTATTGGAAAGGTTCCATGATGTGATAGCTGATGAGAGTAAGGATGCTCTTCCACCAAAGAGGGAGATTAGTCATTGCATTGATCTCATCCCTGGATCCACCCTACCAAACCAAGTAGCCTACAAGCTGACTCCAGAGCAAAATGCAGAAGTGGCAAGACAAATCCAAGACTTGTTGGATAGAGGACTTATAAGGAGGAGTATTAGTCCATGTGTAGTACCTGCAGTACTTGCAACCAAGAAGGAAGGTACATGGAGACTATGCACTGATTCCAGGGCCATCAACAAGATTACTATCAGGTATAGATTTCCAATGCCTAGAATAGAAGATCTAATGGATTGCTTGGGTAGGGTTAAGTATTTTACCAAGATAGATCTAAAAAGTGGTTATCACCAAATCAGGATAAGGGAGGGGGATGAGTGGAAAACTACCTTCAAAACCAATGAAGGACTATTTGAATGGGTTGTCATGCCTTTTGGCTTATCAAATGCACCAAGCACCTTCGTGAGATTGATGAATGAGGTGCTAAAACCTTTCCTTAACAAATTTATTGTTGTGTATTTGGATGATATATTGGTTTTTAGTGACAGCAAGGAAGACCACATAAGGCATATCCATCAAGTGCTCAGGAGGCTTCAAGAGGAGAAGTTGAGAATCAACCTTGACAAATGTGTCTTCCTACAAGAAGAGTTGATATTCTTGGGGTTTGTCATCTCTAAGGGCAACCTAAAAATGGATCCAAGCAAGGTGGAAGCCATTCTTAATTGGCCCACACCTACAATAGCCTCTGAGGTAAGGAGTTTCCATGGTTTATGTAGCTTTTATAGAAAGTTCATTAGAGGGTTTAGTGGTATTTGTGCTCCACTTGTTGACACCATAAAAGGGGGCAAGAAATGTGTATTTGTGTGGACAAATGAGGCCAATCAAGCCTTTGAACTATTAAAGAAAAAAATATCAGAACAACCGGTCCTTGTTCTTCCTGATTTTGACAAGGTCTTTGTGGTAGAGTGTGATGCAAGTAAGAGGGCTGTTGGGGGAGTCCTAAGTCAAGATGGGAGGCCTGTAGCCTTCTTTAGTGAGAAGTTAAATGAGGAAAAATATAACTACTCTACCTATGATCTAGAATTATATGCAATGGTCCAATCATTGAGGAAGTGGAGACACTATTTATTACCTAAGGGATTTATAGTTTTTACTGATAACCATGCATTGAGCTTCTTGAACAGGCAGTAGAAGTTAAACCACAGACATGTCAAGTGAATGGAGTACATCCAAGCATACACATTTCAATAAAACACAAGAAAGGAGTGGCCAATAAGGTAGCTGATGCCTTAAGTAGGAGAAATCTTGTTGTGCAGACTATTGAGTTGGAAAGTACAAGTATTCATGCCATCAAAGATCAGTATGCAGTAGATGAAGACTTCAAAGTACTGTACCTATCTTGCAAGGCCATGACAGGAAGGTATAACACTGATTTTCTGATACAAGATGGATATCTTTTCAAGGGTAGCATGTTGTGTATCCCAAGAGGGTCTGTTAGAGAGAACATTATTAAGGAAAAGCACTATGGCAGCATGTCAGGCCACTTTGGCATTGATAAGACCCTAGAATTGGTTAGGAAACACTATTTTTAGCCAAAGTTGCCAACTGATGTAAGAAAGTTTGTTGAAACCTGTCAAATCTACCAAAGAGCCAAGCAGCATACATCAAATGCAGGTCTATACACTCCACTACCTATTCCTTCAAAGCCTTGGGATTCCATAAGTATGGATTTTGTACTTGGTTTGCCTAGGACCAAGAATGGACATGATAGCATCTTTGTGGTTGTTGATATGTTCTCAAAAATGGCTCACTTCATCCCATGTAAAACCACACATGATGCCTCACACATAGTAGGTCTTTTCTTCAAGGAAATAGTTAGATTACATGGTTTACCTTTGTCCATAATCTCTGACAGAGACCCCAAGTTCATAGGACACTTTTGGAGGACACTTTGGAAAAGACTAGGTGCAAACTTGTCATTATCATCAGCCTATCATCCTCAGTCTGATGGTCAGACTGAGGTGATTAATAGATCACTTAGCAACCTCCTAAGATGCCTAACAAAGGAGCAGGGTGCTAGTTGGGATTTAGTTTTGGCACAGGCAGAGTTCTCATACAATGACACTATCAACAGAAGCACCGGCCTATCTCCTTTCCAAATTGTTTATGGCACTCACCCAAGGGGTATTTTGGAACTTAGGGAGATTAGAGGACTAGAAAACAATAGTGCCTTGGCTGAAGACTTTGTTCAAGTGATGAAAGATGTCCATGAACAAGTACAACAAAAATTGCAGCCCACTTCTTAGAAATATAAACAGTATGTTGACAAAAAGAGAAGGGATCTGCAGTTCAAAGAAGAAAATGCATATAAAATCAGACTTCCAGATGACATTGCCTTGTCTCCAATTTTTAATGCTTCAAAACTTTATCCCTATAAAGGATTTGATCCTCAGACTGCTGATGAAGCAGACCAAACTGATTAGACACTCCAAAAAATGATTCCTTCATCTCCTGATCAGATTGAATGCATCTTGGATAAGAGGATTGCAAAACAGACTAGGAGGCACACCTATCATGAGTACTTGGTGAAGTGGCTCAATAAACCTCAGGAGGATGCCACTTGGATGAGTAGAGAAGACATTGAGAAGGCAGGTTTCACATTTTCTAACATTCCTAACTCAAGAGACTTGAGTTCTGTTTAACAGTGGGTGTATGGTGTAGGGCACCTAGGAGCAGTTTGACACCTCAAGCATTTGGATGCATTTTTGATAAGTTATGGTTTTTGTTCAATGTGTTTGGTAATAAGGCTTTTAGCCATTATTGTAAGGTCCTTTTGTATGGTCAAGAGGCTTGGGGTAATCATATAAACCTCAAGACACTCTTAGTCCATTTGGACCCTTGTTGTGCCAATTAGGCCTAGAAGGTCTAAGGATTGGTTTTTGAGTCTTTTGGTTGTTTTTAGTGTTTTAGTATGTTGGAAGGAGTGTGTTGGTCATTTGGACTCCATTGGACAAGCCAAACAAATCAATCTCCTTGTGTTAATGCAAAACACCATAGTTGTCAAAGGTGTTATGTGTTGGGTCAGTTCAAAAATGACTTTGGATAGTTGAATGCTGTTGTAGAAGTTGGAAACTAACTTGGATGGGTTGATAACATTGTGATTTCACTCCTGTACGGCAGAGGAGGTCTGGTACAGTGTTTTGGGCATTCAAACAATAAAAATAGTCACTTTTTCCCTATTTTTCTTGCTGTGTATGGCCTGTACGGATTGGCCAAGTGAGCAAATGTACTTTTCCTGAAACTAGACTGAGTTAGGGTTCAAATGCAACTAGTTTGAGGTCTTGAAGTGGTCAGAGTCAAGAGTTATTGAATTTTCTTTCAAAACTAGTCTAGAAACCCTATTTTCTAGGGTTTGTCATATAAATCCGACCCTAGAATGGATTCCTACCAGTGAAAATTCATGAAAAATGGTGAAATGCAGGCTAGGGATGTACTCTACAGGATTCCAAAAGCATTTGGTGGGGAAAGGCTATTTTTGAATTTTAAGGTGATGCCCTAGGTCAAGTATTACCATGTATTTGGCCTATTTTATGCAATTTGCTATTGTAGAAGACAAAATCCTGATAGGGTGAGTGAATAGATGGTGGTTTTGTGTTGTTTGGGCATGGTAGGAGTGTTCCAAATTCTTGTCCTTGATCTATGCACCCAAAATTGATCACTTGCTTTGTAACCTAGCCCTAAACTGATCAATTAGGCCTAGAGACCTAGTGAGTGTTCTGAGTTGCTGGAGTAGAGTTGGAATAGGAGACTTGGAAGTTTGATAGGGTCCCTTAAAGGGTATCTAAATCCATCATTTACTTGCTTGGTCATTTGGGGTTTTGTCAAGTTGTGTTGAGAAAACTAGGTTTGGAGGGCTAGTAGCTTTACTAGTCAAAGTAGAGGTAGGAGAGTTTTGGGAAGTTGGGGATCAAACCAACTACATTTAAAGTGTTTATTGATCTGTCTTAAGGTGTGGGAGAAGCCTTGAAGGTTGAGTCATCACCAGGATATCAAGCCCTTCATATACCCTTGAATGTGCCTTTGGTTGGTTGGTTGAAGGCTAGGTGAGTGGGTGAGTGGGCAATGGAGAATAGTAAACATTGTGTTGTTTCTTCCCTTGTGCCACTCTACATCAAATCTTGCATCAACCAAAAAAACATTTGCATTTCAGTTTGTTTCTTTTCATTTTCTAATTTAGTTTAGTCAGTTCAATCAGTTGCAGTTTCAATATTTTGGTCTGCATTCTTCCGTAGTTTCACTTCAGACCTTGTAGAGCTAGACTTAGCATCTAGACACCTTCATGCACATCATATCCAAATTTTAGATCATTTGGATCAGGTACCAGAAAGATATCGTTATCAGAAGATCAACTATTTTCACAAAGCAAAGCATCGTGATAGTCTCAGATAATCAGCTAAAGGAGAAGACCTGCGGAGCATCTCACAACTTGCGGAGATAAAAGACACATCATTCAAGGAACTTTGGATCGTGGCTAACCTTCCCTAAGATCCGCACACTATTTTATTCATTTGCAAAGGAATTCTTTATGATTAGGTCTAACCTATCCATGTGCACACATTACATCTCTTTCATCAGAGTTTGTAATCATCCTTGGCTGACGCAAAGGGATCTTGTGTTTTGGAGATGATATATAATCATGTAATAGATGCCTAGGAAAGTAGTTAGAATAATTCTCAAGTTGGATAGTTTGAATTTCTTCTGTAAGGTGCTTCAAAGCCATATCTTGTGCTTCCATTGTAACTAGAGAATCAGGCTTGTGGGCCCTAATTGTAAGCCCGCATATTGCTAGCTTGTTTGCATTTTAAATCTATGATATATTGAATGACTCAATCTACATTTGCTTTCTATAATTAAGTTGTTTCTATTGTGTTTACTCTTTCTGCATGGCCTAGACTATTCACTTTGTGGACCCTCCTAACCGTGACTACACCAAGTGGTATCAGAGTGAAGTTTGAATCCTTTGGGAGTGAATTGAGCAAAGTTTGTGAAGGCATTCTAGAAGATCTTGCTATGAATAGATCTCTAAATCTGAGGTAGACCACTTGTGTTGTCAACCGATCACTGATTGTGAGGTAGTTGTCACCTTGTAGCGCGATCACCAAATTTGAGGCAATTACACTTTATCCGAGGAAGAAATGCCACTGAGGAGAATACTTCCTATTGGTACTATGGCTGGAAGAATGGATGAGATGATGGAAATGATGAAAATGATGTGAGTTCACTTGGATGCTATTGAAGAAGATAGGCAAAGAGGACTTACACCTCAACCTAATGTTGAAAGTGATGATGATGAAGAATTTCAATCCGTTGATCAAAATGGTGAAACTCTAGGAGAAGAAGAAGAAGAAGAATCAAATCAAGTTAATTTGTTGCTAGCTATTTCAAAGATTGGGAAAAGGCTTAGAGTTGATGTACCAAACTATAGAGGCAATTTGAATCTTGAAGAGCTGATTGATTGGATAAATGACCTAGAAGAATACTTTGAGTATGAAGAAATTGAAGATTCGGAGAAGGTGGAATTTGCAAAGACAAAGTTTAAAGGACATGCTACTATATGGTGGAAAGAAGTTCAGTTGGATATAAAAAGAAGAGGAAAAGAGAAGATTATAAAGTGGGACAGGATGGTGACAAAATTGAAGAATTAGTTTATACTCGTTGACTATGAGTTGGAACTGTTGAAGTGGTTGCAGAACCTGAGACAAAAGGAGATATTTGTGAAGGAATATATTGAAGAATTTCATAAGATAATCATAAGGACATGACATAGTGAAGCAAGCAAGGAGAAAGTAGCTAGATACATCAATGGACTGAGATTGAACATTCAAGAAGAACAAAGTCTAGTGAGGATGACAACATTGGAAGAATCATATCAGTTTGCCCTAAAAGTTGAAGACACGTTGAACAAGAAGCATGAGCAAAGACAAAGATGTAAAGGAGGTAAATTTCAGAGAGGTAGAACATTTTTGAGAGGAGAGAGATCATATGTGGAGTAGAACAGACAAGATAGCACATTCAAGGAGGACAAAGATAATAATGCATATCAGAGAGATGATAAAACTTTCTACCATAGAGGAAACCCTAGTTCATACCAGAGTGAAGGATACAAGAGAGATGGAAGAGGACATGATAGGAGAACATTCAAAGGAACCTATTTTAAGTGTGGAGGTGAAGGACATAGAGCATTTGAATTTAATCAAGGGAGTACAAGCAAGAGGACAAAGAATAGTGGAAGAGCAGGCTATGTCGAAGAAGAACCTATTAGATCACCCAGTTTAGTTGGTAAACCTGAGAAAGGAGAATCACTTGTCATGAGGAGAGCACTATTTCAAGCAGAGACAAATGAGGAACCACCGTAGAGGAAAAGTTTGTTTAGAACCAGATGTAAATTAGGAGGTAAATGTTGTAAAGTTGTAATTGATAGTGGTAGTTTAGATAATTTGGTTTTAGAGGAGATGGTGACTAAGATGAAGTTGGAAAGATTGAAACACCCTAAGCCATATCAGATAGCATGGATTCAGGATGATCATAAGGTACTGGTGAGTGAACAATGTTTGGTGAAATTTCATATTGGATCTTATCATGATGAAGTGTTGTGTGATTTTATGCCTATGGATGTATGTCATATTTTGTTGGGTAGACCATGGTAGTATGATAGAAAAGCTATACATGGTGGGAGAAAGAATACATATACTATAACATCAAATGGAAAGAGAATTACTTTGATCCCTTTGGAAGATGATCCTAAGAGTGAAGTATGTGGAAATGCTAGAATCTATTTGGTAGATGGAAGGAAATTTCTAGATGGTTTGAGACATGAGAATATGTGTTATGCTTTGATTACTAATAAGCCTGAAAATCTAAAGACTTAAGAATCACAACCAGAGGAGATAACTAAGTTGTTGACAGAGTATGGAGACATCATATCAGACAATGTACCTAAAGGATTTCCACCAATCAGGAGTATTAGTCATCACATGGATCTTATACTTGGAGCTAGTTTGCCTAACAAAGTAGGACATAGAATGACACCGACAGAGAATGAAGAATTGAATAGACATATACATTAGTTGTTGAGGAAAGGTTTGATTAGAGAAAGTTTGAGTCCTTGTGCAGTACTTGCAGTATTAGCACCAAAGAAGGATGGAGAATGGAGAATGTGTATATACTCTAGAGCAATCAACAAGATCACAGTTAAGTATAGATTTCCTTTACCTAGGATGGATGACATTATGGATTGTTTGAGTGGAACAAAATATTTTACAAAGATAGACTTGAAAAGTGGATACCATTAGATCAAAATTAGAGAAGGAGATGAATGGAAGACTGCTTTTAAGACAAATGAAGGATTGTATGATTGGTTAGTGATGCCTTTTGGACTGACAAATGCACTGAGTACTTTCATGAGATTGATGAATGAAGTTTTGAAGAAATTCTTGTGTAAGTTTGTTATTATATATTTGCATGATATTCTAATTTTTAGTAAGACAAAAGAACATTTGTGGCACTTGAGACAAGTATTGCAGAGACTAAGAGAAAAGAAATTGCTGATAAACATCAAAAAGTGTAGTTTCATGAAAGAAGAATTGCTATACTTGGGATTTGTGATTTTTGTGGAAGGATTGAAGATGGACCCTGAGAAAGTGAGAGTAATTGTTGAATGGCTTACACCTGAGAGCATTGGACAAGTCAGATCATTTCAAGGGTTAGCTAGTTTCTATAGGAAGTTCATTAGAAATTTTAGTTTAGTATGTAACCCTTGTTGGGTAATAAGGTGTCTCAACCTTTGCAATTTCGTAGCATTGTTTATTTATTTGTATATTTATTTATTGCCTAATGTTGTAATTACTTGCACATTCAGTTTGGTCACATAGTTGAGGTGGCATGGTGACATGTCATCTTACTTGGAATGTGACTTGGATGGTTAAGTCAAACGTAAATGGATTTGGGCATCCCATTTGAGGCAGCACTAATATGGCGTGTGTTGGCATCTTGTGGTGTGTGGAAGACAATATTCCATATGACAAAATCTATGACGCGTAAGAGCCATGTTTGGAGATTCTTATGACAAGTGATGACAAGTGTCGATGAGGATCTTTGCATGAGGGAAAGGCATCTTTGGGCACCCAAGTTGGGCTATGACATGTTGTAAGAGGAATATGCTATATTTAGCATTGTATGACATATTCTCTTACAACATTAAAGGTTGTTATCTTGGGAAAATCTATGACAACTATAAGATGCGTAAGAGCATCTGTCATAGTCTATTTTTAGCATGGAGCACTCCTATGTTGGGAAAGTCAAATCTACCATGTATGATAGATGTAAGGGATGTATGTGTAGAAAGGAAAAGTGTCCTCTAATATGGGATAATGGCCATGTGACCAAGGTGGATGCCTATCCCAAGATGCTCCCAATATTTGCCTTGTAATCCCTATATATTGCATAGTTTGGAGTTGTAGTTGCATAGTGTTTTTATAGGTACTGTTATGCTGTCGGAATAACTCTAGAATCAGCATTTGAAGACTCTTGGAAGAACTTGCATTGAAAGTGTATTGTAAACTGTAACTGTTTCAGATAATACATTGTGCAGGTTTTAGAGTGTGGGGTTTCTTATCTGAAAAGGTTTTCCCCACATATATCTTGTGTCAACTTCTCTTTGTCTACATTCTTGTTTTGTGTTTGTTGATGTAATATCTCTTATATATGTTTCATATTGCTGCAATTGTAAAGGTTGTAAATAATTTACATACCTCTCCCCTCATTAGATTAGTTTAGGAAGCGATTTTCGCACACCTAGCTTCCTTTCAACCCTATGATAGAGACAATGAGAGGTGACAAAAAAGACTTTAAGTGGACATTAGGAGTAGATAGAAGTTTTGAATTGTTGAAGTAGAAAGTGACAGAGCAACCTGTGTGGGCATTACTGGATTTCAATAAGGTATTTCAAGTAGATTGTGATGCAAGTGGAAATGCATATAGGAGCAGTGTTAAGTCAAGAAGGTAGACCTGTAGCATATTTTAGTGAGAAGTTGAATGATGCAAGGAGAAGATATTCAGTTTATGATCAGGAGTTCTATGCCATAATTCAAGCCTTGATGAAGTGGAGACATTACTTGTTGCCTAAGGAGTTTGTATTGTATACAGATCATCAAACTTTGCAGTATTTGAAAAGTCAAGGAAAGTTGAATCAGAGACATATGATATGGGTAGAGTTCATGTAGAGTTATACTTTTGTGTTGAAGCATAGGAGTGGGAAATCAAACAAAGTCGCAGATGCCATGAGTAGAAGAAGGAACTTGCTGACAGAGATGAGAGTTGAAGTGTTAGGATATGAAGAATTGAAGAATATGTATAGGAAGATCTTCATTTTTGCAGAACCTTGGAAAGCATGTAAGGAACCTGTTGTGATAGATAGGAGTAAGTGGTTGGATTATTTCATTTAGGAAGATATGTTGTTCAAAGGAAATTAGTTATGTATACCCAGGAGTTCAATGAGAGATAATCTGATAAAGGAGAAGCACAATGGTGGATTAGCAGGACATTTTGGCATTGATAAGACAATGGATTTGGTAAGTGAAAATTACTTTTGGTCTTAGATACATAAGGATGTTAGGAAATTTGTGCAGAGTTCTAGAGTTTGTCAAGTTGCAAATGGAAGTAGTTAGAATACTAGATTGTACAAATCTTTGATAGTACCGGAGAGACATTGGGAATACATAAGCATGGATTTCATAATGGGATTGTCGAAGACACAGAGAGGACATGATTCAATATTTGTAGTGGTGGATAGATTTTCAAAGATGACACATTTCATACCTTGTAAGAAGACAACTGATGTAGTTCATGTAGCTAACCTATTTTTCAAGGAGATTGTGAAATTACATGGATTACCTAAGAGCATAATTTCAGATAGAGATACAAGATTTCTTGGATACTTTTGGAAGACACTTTGGAAGAAGATGAAGATAGATTTGAATTTTAGTTCAACATTTCATCCACAAATTGATGGATAGATAGAGGTAGTAAATAGGAGTTTGGGAAACTTGTTGAGATGTTTGGTTGGAGAAAAGGCAGAAAATTGGGATTTGATTCTATCACACACAGAGTTTGCATATAATAATTTAGTGAACAGGAGTATTGGAAGAACACCATTTGAGATTGTGATAGGAACTAACCCTAGAGGAGTAGCAGAGTTGAGAGACATTAGTATGGAAGAGAAGAGGAGTACAGAAGCAAAAGAATTTGTAGGACATATGGAGACAATGCATAATCAAGTTAAGAAGCATTTGGAGGAGATGAACAGTATGTATAAGGAGCAAGTAGATGAGAAGAGGAGACACAAAAAAATTACAGTTGGAGATGAAGTAAAGGTATATTTGAGAAAAGAAAGATTTCCAGTTGGGATTTATAACAAGTTGAAGATGAAGAAGTTTGGACCATCTAGGATACTCAAAAAGTTTGATTTAGGAAATGCATATGAAGTGGAGTTACCAGAGACATTGGGTATATCACCTATTTTCAACATTACAGACCTATATCAGTATCATGAAGTAGAGTTCAGTTAAAACATGGAAGAATATTTGAAGAAGCAGTTACCACAACAATCAACAAAGAAAATTGAAGACATCTTGGACAACAGAGTTGGATGCAGCACCAAAGGAAGACAATACAAAGAATATCTTATGAAGTTGAAAGGCATAACAAAAGAAGTCTCATCTTGGATTTCTTAGGCTGAGGTGGACCGTATTGGTTTTCCTCTATCCCCAACAAAGTGAGGGACTCACTTTTTCAACAACCCCAGATGTTTGATGCAGGAGCATCCCTGGTTCAAGACCAATCTTGCATCAACCAAAAAAATATTTGCATTTTAGTTTGTTTCTTATCATTTTCTAGTTTAGTTTAGTCAGTTCAGTCAGTAGTAGTTTCAGTATTTTGGTTTGCATTCTATCGTAGTTTCATTTCAGACCTTGCAGAGCTGGACTTAGCATCTAGACACCTTCATACACATCATATCTAATTTTTAGGTCATTTGGATCAGGTACCAGAAAGATATCACTATCAAAAGATTGACTATTTTCTTAGAGTAGAGCATCCTGACAGTCTTAGATAATTAGCTAAAGGAGAAGACCTGTGGAGCATCTCACAACTTGTGGAGCTAAACGACACATCATTCAAGGAAATTTAGATTGTGGCTAACCTTCTCTGAGATTTTCATGCTATTTCATTCATTAGAAAAGGAATTCTTTATGATTAGGTCTAACATATCTATGTACACATGTGACATCTCTTTCATTAGAGTTTGTAATCATCCTTAGCCGATGTGGAGGGATCTTGTGTTCCAGAGATGATATATAATCATGTAATAGATGCTTAGGAAAGTAGTTAGAATAATTCACAAGTTGGGTAGTTTGAATTTCTTCTGTAAGGCACTTCAAATCCATATCTTGTGCATACATTATCACCAGAGAATCAGGCCTATGAGCCCTAATTGTAAGCCCACATGTTGCCGGCTTGTTTACATATTGAATCTATGATATACTGAATGATTGAATTTGCATTTGCTTTCTATAATTGAGTTGTTTCTGTTGTGTTTACTCTTGCTGCATGACTTGGACTGTTCACTTTGTGGACCCTCTTAACTATGATTGCACCATGAAAGAACAAATACTGAATATGAAGGAGCTAGTGTCTGTAGCCATGAATTCAATCATCGATGACTTATCCAACAATAATAATGCCTTTCACTTAAAATAAGAGAAAAATCAAAGTATCGGTAGATAGTGGTAAAGAACTAAAGCGATCTTGTTGGTAAACAGATTTGTCACTATGGTTAAATCTTCAAGAATGACCCTTCTTCCCTTAAAGAGCAATGACAAACATGCCAACAGTTGGAGAGATGGCTATGGAGTAGCAGTCTTCCTTTGTGTTTGAGAGGGACAGCTCCCTCATATGATCAAATTTGGAGTTTTTATGGTATTTTAACTTGAAATACTGAAAGGTAAACAAAAGGGAAAAACTAATGGAAAATAACTCACAGAAACCCTAGTTGTAGACACATGAAAACTAATTGGGGTTTCACAAACTTATACAAAAATAAAGAAGGTTCATCATAAAATAAGAATGCACATTCTCAAATTTGAATGATGTTCAAAATAAAATGATAAAATATATATTGTTGTAACAACAATGGAAGAATGACATGCTAGACTCAGACACTATGAGAAAAACTATATCAGTGCATTCAAATCAAGACACCAAGATTCAATTATAATCGTTCACATCAATTGCATAGCTGTAAATATTCTAGTAGATGACCAATGGATTTCCACAATAATACATAAATTTTACCTATTCAACTTATGAAAAATAGGTAAAAACAACATAGAAAAAATCTAAGACACAAGAATCAAATGCTTCATATATCTGTTTATTAAAGTCGTACAACTATGTAATAACTTTTATATACAAAATATGAATCCAGAAGCTCTTTGTTTTTCTTCAGTTCTACTCAATAACAGAAAAATAACTTGAAGAATGGAATCACAGGAACCAAATGGAACCCCTTTAAATTTGAAAAGATGGAATTTGTATCCTCCCAACCCTTAACTAACTCATAACTACCTCTTTTAAGTCTTTATAAGGCATTTAAAATATTACAAAGTCTTTTCAATGAATGAGAATTGTCGACTAATTAAAAGAGAAGTTTTAAAAGTTCTAATACAACTGACTTTATAATTAAATATTGAGTCTTTGTCAAAATTTGATGGGCACTCGATTGTCAAGGCAATCTGTCAAATAGTTTGAATACACTACCTGTAGGTGTTTGTTTCTTTTCCTTTGCATTCCTCAACTTCTGAGTGTTATAATTTTCTATATAAAACTCATCTGTCTCACCAATGATCTCCACCTAAATAATAATTTTGGTTTAAATGATGAAACCTATTTATATCTCTTAGAACAAATGTAATTACAAACTTTCCATGTTCTCTCCCTTCAAAATTATTAAGTAAATGTCTTGAATCTGGAACATACTCTGTCTTGATCTCTTAAGTCAATTTCTCCAACTTTGCATGGGTCCCTTGTATCTGTGAATGTAATTTGTCTTTTACAAAAAGCATACATTATTGCTTTATAGCCTTCAATCCAATTGTACCCAAGAGTGTTTCTAATTCCTCTATCTTTCATCATTAATCTTCATTCTTCTACATCATCCCAGTAGCATGTAACATTTAGCATTATCAGGCTCTAAGTTCAAGAGGTGTTTTGTCTCACAATGCCTCAAATCAATATTACTATGAATTCTACATGTTCCAAGTAAGGCACTTCATACACTAACACTATTTTCTATGACATTGCTCTACCTAAATCCCATGTCATCATTCAGATGCTCAACAAACCTATACTTTCAGGAAGATCCTTTAACCTCCTACAGTAGGAAAGGTTAACCTTCTCAACAGTAGTGAACCATCCAAAATTTGAAGACAATCTATTCAAAGTTGAATATAATTCACATAATGTGTTTGGTAACGTGGCCACATTATTGCCTTCTGTGTCCAACTCTGTGATTTACCCTCTTAAGTAGATGGTCTCAAGTTGTGGCCTTCCTGGTTATTAGTGTGTGGAAAAGGAAGTTTGACCTAGTTTGGTTATTCTAGCTATCCTTCCCTAAGGAAATAGATCTACACAATGTCTCTCTCAAAGAAACAAACTTCACCTCAAGGAGATGATATCAATGAAGACTTGCAGAACAAGAAGGTGAGGCAACCACATCCATGGATGATAGTATTCTAAAACTCAAGTTGGAGGCTTCAACCCTTCTCCTGATCATGTAAAAGGCTTCACAAACCCTAGGAAGAGCAAGATAGACTCAAGATCTGGATTCCTAATCTTCACAACATCCTTCCAAGATAGAAAAGATCCAAATCTTCAATGAGCTTCAACACTTTACAGACCTTCAATAGCAATTATAGCAGAATTTTGGCATAATAAGCTTGCATAACAATTATATATGATAAAATGATTTCAAGATCTCCTTAAATATCCAACCTTAGAAAAGAAATAAATCAAAATAAAAGACTGACATCAAGCAGGAGAAGAAATTTAAATTTGAAAACATGAAAAATAATGCAAAAGCCAACACAAAAGTTTAATTTGCAACCCCCGAGGTTTGGGGAAGGACAAAGGTGGTACTGCCCAGGTCCAACCCCCAATTTAAAATTTGGAATAAGCTTAAGGGTTGCCCAAATATCTAGAATCCACAATCTCTTTTTTGGGTTTTGTCAGTAATTACTCTAAAATATGACATTTTGTTGAAAGGATAAGTGTCGATCAGGGTTTAAATAGGTCCAAAGATGAAAAGGGTTAAGGGACACCAAAGGGTAGGAGCTAAACATAGTGAAATTGTGCTAATCCAAGAAGGGGCACAATTTACGACATAACACCAGTATAGAAATTTATGTGAATAATACACTTGGAAAATGCAACTCCAACCAATTCTTTGGGTGATGTCCAAATACTAGAGTTCACCGAGATAGCTGGTTCATCAACAAGAAGTACAAACTACATTTTTGTGGTGCAATTTGAGGCATCCTAAACTTCAAAGGTATTGTGAACTAATTTTTTGCCTGATTTCACATCTCAAAATCCAAGATCATTGGCACTTGTTCTAACTAACATAATTGATCTCTTCTGGGGATGAAAGTCCTTGCCAATTACTTTTGAGCCTTGGCCAAGGTTTCTCATAACTTTCAAAAGGAGATCATCTTGTGGATAAATGTTATGAGGTTGAGTTGGTCTTCTATACATCTCCTTATCAGATGGATCAATACAAAAATGCTTAACATGCTCAAGATTCATTAATTGATAATTAATTCTAGTATTATTTGCAAAGGGAGTTCCATTTCATTTTAGCAAACTTACATTTTGAAAAGGAAAAAGATTCCCTGTGCTTGCAACCATAGGAGGATGTGGAGTTTGTGTTCGAACTTGTTGATTGCATTTGCCTTGAAATATTCTCGTGCCTTCCCTAGATTTACAATCATTCCATTTCATGAGATGCCTTCCTCTAAGGCATCTCATCAAGCAGTTAATGTTCCTTGTCTATGCCTCTACATTTCTTTGCTATTCCAAGACACTAAAACTTCTGATAGCTTATGTTGTTGCAAGGCAAGGGTGTGTGAATTTTTGAATTTAAACTTGCCATGTGCATTCATCACTTGAAAAATTCTAAAGCCTATTAAACAAATCCAATCAATGTGTATCATGCAATCATTGCAGTCCATGAGAGCACATTTCTATGAGGCAGCTTGTCAAGCATTTACAACACATTGTCCATGCTTCCACATTTTTCATATGTTTGTCAGGGTGTTTCAAACTATAGCACCTTACAAAAATCTTCTTTCCATCCCAATTTGAGGGATACCAGGTCTATTTCAATGGCTTCATTTTAGCACAGGCTAAAAGGATACTGGTGAAGGTTTTATGTATGGTGATTGCATTAGAGATACATTTCCTTTGAGGTATTTTGCCAAATCTCCACGTGTTTTGCCTACGCTTCCATACAGATCTGCCAAGTGAAATCTCTTTTGGATTATGCTTTGATGGATATCCACATCTGTTCTAGGGTTCCAGTTTAGGCACCACACTTCACATTCATGGTGGACTGTAACTTGGATTAGGGTAAGAATGGTAATGAACAGGGGAGGAGTTGGGGGTTGTGGAGGAAGAAAGAATGAATTAGGGCAAAGATGAAAAGTTTTTAGAGGTTTTATTAGTTTTAAAAAATAGTTTAAGGGAGAGTGGCCCATGGTGGGTAGGGAGATGTTGAGCGAGGGGTCCATGTTAGTAGCTTCTGAGTCAGATTATTTTTTTTGCCCACATCCCTTGACAGTCGAGTTGGCACCCTCCTAATTTTTTTCCTGGCATTTTTAAGCACGTTTATCAATGTTTATGGTGTGTTTTTCAAAAACCACCCAAAAATCACTAAAATCTATCATCAATCGATAGTGGACATGTGTAGGGTTCCTTCGTGGGTTGGTGCCACACTAGTATTGGCTCAACATACTACCAGTTAATGTGCATTAACTGCCTAACATCCTACCGCTGACAGTCTTAATGCATACCACCTTGGCATGTACACCATTCACTTAGTCTTGGATTAGCTTCTCAAATACTCCATTCATCAAAACAATTAGCATTTGGAGCGGTTGCATTCAGGAGTAGTCCTAGTTTGAATGGACACCGACAGTGGTGAGAACATGGCTGAATACTGGTGATACATTTCTTGAGCTTTCAGTGTTTATCAACACCACATTTGCCAAAAGGACACTATTTACCTTCTGGTTATGCAGGTGAGGTTGTGTTCCAACCTCACACAAGTAGAAACTACGCATTACATGATTTTTTTCATATTTTCATGCACTCTTTTTTTGTGTAAATAGCTTCACTGTACAGTAATGATATGCTCATTTTATGAAGCTTTATTGCAGCTTTATCATGGTCGCTTCTATGTGTATATATATGTTTACATATATATATACTCACAGAAATGACAAATAAATGTTATTTTGTACCAATATTGCACCTATATTTTGGCCGACTGTGTGTATATGTGAGTATATAGATATATATGCATATATATGGCCAACTGTGTGTATACACAAATAAAAATGCATATATATGTATATATATGCAAATATATTTGTGTATACACACATATACACACAGTGAGCCATAATATAGCCCTTTCTTTTCATTTATGCACCTCTGTGAGTTGTATATATATAGTGGCAGTATTAGAAGCTATTGTCTATGTGTATACATATGCATACCATTTACATACTACATTGTCTATTAAGGGTTTAATTTTCCTGACTGTGTGTATACATATACATACCAGTTAAGGGTTTCACCAGCTCGACTGTTAAGGGTTTCATGCACCTATGGTTTAGCCAACTGTTTCCACTGTAGCTGTGAACCCCTCGCTTAACAATTCCCACCCCCCATTGTCCTCTTAGCCTTGTCCATAGAAGAATCGCCTCAGCTAGAATGGTCGAATTCTTGTGAATAGTTCATATGCATACTATACCCTTTTTATGGTCAAATTGTGTAATCATTTTAAACATGATATTTAATAAATTATTTCTATAAATTTCGTTAAATTTGTAATCATAGGGATCTTTAATTGACATAACATTTTAATCTTATTAGTAACATAATAATATAATATTTAACAAATTAATATATTAATAAACATTACAATATTATGTATGTATTGTATACACACACATACATACATAATTTATTATGTTTGTATGTATGTATGCATGTGACTCTACTATACATACATACATATGACAGTTCGTATACACATACATAGATTCATATGAACTCCCATATGTATGTATGTATAGAAAACACACACATACATATTATGGGTACATACATACATACATGCATATGATAGTTCATATGTATGTATGTATGTAGGTCATGTAGGCACCCATACCTATGGCATTCATATGTAACATACATACATAATTTTACTATGAAGTATGTATGTATGTATGGAAACCAATCATACATACATACATACTCGGCCAAAAGATAGGTGCACGGCACCCTCAACTATGGAGTGTATGATAATGTTACAATACTCCCACTCTTACACATGTATCTAAATTTGTTGTTTCAGTTTGTATCATTATTTTTTTTCTAACAATTAGAATTGGGGATATGACAGTATAACATGCATTTTTTTGTTTCAGTTAGAATTGGGGAATTGGAGAGATGACAATATAACATGAATTGGGGATATGATAGTATAACATGCATTATTTTTTCTTTCTAATAGTTCTTCAATTACTCTCACTCTTACATTTATGAATTTCTTGTTTCAGTTTGTATCAATATTTTTTTCCTAAGATTTACAATTGCGGACATGATAGTATAACATGCATTTTTTGTTTCATTGCAGATACACCCTTCATCATTTGCAATCAACTCAATTACATGCATGGTTAGTATGTTCTTCAATTACACTCTCTTACATGTATGAATTTGTTGTTTCAGTTTGTATCAATATTTTTGTTTTGTAAGAGATAGAATTGGGGATGTGGTAGTATAACATGCATTCCTTTTTTCATTGCACACACACCATTGATCATTTGCAAAAAAATAAATAAGATGCATGGTTAGTTTGTTCTTCAATTACAATCACTCTTACATGTATGCATTAGCTGTTTTAGTCTGTATCATTCTTTTAAGTGTAAGAGTTAGAATTGGGGATGTGATAGTATACCATACATTTTTTTGTTTCATTGCACACACACCCTTGATCATTTGCAATCAACTCAATTAGATGCATGGTTAGTTTGTTCTTCAATTATTGTCACTCTTATTATGAAAGAAGGGCTCTTTCCTATTCACTTAAGACTCCTTTCATGGTATATCATTGTATATCACTGGTTTTCATGCAAATATATTATGCATATGCATAATGCATATGCATATATGTAATGCTTATGCATAAATGCAATATGCATATGCATATTGCATATATGCATATACATATGGATATATATATATATATATTCAACTTAATTAGATGTATGTTTTTTTTGTTCTTCAATTATAGTGACTGTAATAATCAACCCCTCTCCCTTACTTCTAATTGTGATAATGGCTGACTCTTTCTAATATAGCATTATTAGATGTATGTCTTGCTAGCTCTTCAATTAAAGTAACTCAAATAGTCAGTAACTATAACATGGTGGAATATGTTGTTTGTATTCAAATCATAATGTTGTTTCAAGTTACAAACATTCAGGCAAAAAAGTTCAAAACCTTCAAAACCTTCACGACAAAACCTTCAAAACCTTGATGACAAAACCTTCAGGACAAAAAAGTTCACACATAACATGAAGAATCAATCGAACAATGTTGGAAAACTAAAATCTAAAGAAGGGTCTGGTTGGGTTATGCTTGGGGCAGGTGATGGTGGATAGGACTGTGAATTAGAAGGACTCCAACTCTAAAATGGTTGGCTGATGCTTTGGGTAGGTGATGGATGATATTGGGGACATTGAATAGATACAAAATCTATGAATATCCTATGATGGTTAGACAATGGATTTAGAGGGTTGCTGATTCACCTTTCCTTTGCAACCTCTTTTCGTGCCTTCTCCAATTCTTTTTCCCTTTTTGCAGCTTCCTTTTCTATTCTTTGCTACTCCTTTTTTTCTCCTTCTCCTTCTTTTACAACTCTTTTTCAACCTCTGCTACTACTTGTTGCTTTTCCTTTTCAACCTCTGCTACTACTCGTTGCTTTTCCTTTTCAATTCTCATTAGAGTCTTCACCTCCAATGCTGCAATCCTTTCTATCCCGTTCTCTTCATTCTATTCCTTCTTCCTCTTTTTCAGTTCTAGGAGTTCCTTCTTCCCATCCTCTTTCTCAGTTAGCAAGGACAAGTAGTCATCAACGGTCAGGAGTTGGGATCCTCTTGGTAGTTTAATCCCACGGTCAGCTACCTTATTAGACTTGTCTTTGACTACATGCACTGGTAGCTTCAAGAATTTTGAGATGTGTGTATTTGTTTGGCCTCCCAAAAGCTCCATCAAATCCTCATTATTTGTTTCCTGCTCCTTAGTAGCAGTATCATCCAATGGCTCTCCTAATTGATCACCTTCATTGTCTCCCCAATCAGCATGGAAATGAACAATAGTATTTGGACCCATGCTGTGTGGTGGAGATGGCATTGTAAGACTTTGCTGAGTGTCCACATGTAGATCACAACCAAGATTAGTAGTATCCTCTAACAACTAGGAGGGTACCTTGGGTGGAGTTGGTATGGAAAGAGAAATGTCTGCAATACTATTTGGCTCTCCCAAAACTATTGTTGGTGGTGATTGTTGGTCTGAGAAACTTGAACTTTGTGGAGGACTTTGGTGGCTTGAAAATTTTGTTCCTTCAAGTGGGCTTTGGTGGTCTCCAAGTACTACTATTCCATCTGTACAATCACCCTCATTCACTGCCAAACCATTGCTGGATAGGCTTAGAATGTTTTCAGCAGTTGATGCTTCCTTGGGGGTAGCAAACATAAAAGTCTCACTAACCCTCATGTTGTTGTCCAATGCATTTGGATCAAGAGGCCAAATACTTATCCTCTTGAAGCCAGTTAATATGTTTGAAAATGTCAAAGACTTTTCAAAAGCCACACTGCCAAGTGTAGCCAATTCTTCCCTTCTTATCTCCAAATTTGGATGTTTAGTAGTCCATTCTGTTCTTTCCTTTTTGAAATTAGATTTGAAAGAGGAGAAAACACTGACATCAAGAGGTTGGAGCCTATGTGATGTGTGGGCTGGTAGGGTGAGCAAGTCAATACCAAGTTCCCTTGCTTCAGAAATGGTAGAAAAGGCTACATGGCTGCCATGGCCATCAAATATGAGGAGGTGTCTATGGTTGGGTGAGCATCCCCCAGGTACTAGCATAGAAAAAAATCATAGCCATTTCACAAAAATCTCTTTGGTCATCCATGCATGAGGCTGAACAACCATTAATGCTCCTGGATCACAGTTGGCTATGTAGTTGTGCACGTGATTTTTTCTTTTGAACAAGTAGAAGCCTGGAATCTTCTGACCTGCAACATTTATACATGCCAAAATAGTGATCCACTCCCAGCTCTTAGGGATGATATATGCAACACTTCTATTGCCCTTTTTGGTAAGCACATTAATATTACCATTCTGCCTAGCTTGCAGCCTTGTCTCGTTGTAGTTCCAAATCCTTTGGGGTCCATAATTCCTGGCTGCATACTTCTTCTCCAATATTTTTTAGAATGCACTTACAACTGCAAGCCTAAGATTCACAGCACGATCTTTATCTTGTCCTTGGACTGTTCTCAAGCACAGATCAGGATGCCTTCTTTTGAACCCCATCCACCAAGACTTGTTAGGAAGCCCATCTTTAAAGGGATTAAGCCTCGTTGACATATTTGAGACACTTCTGCTTTGAGATTGATAATATCCAAACTATGGCCAACTGTAGCCATCTCCTTTCACCATTGGACAACCAATGCCTCTTCCTCATCATTTAGGACTGTTGGGGGCCCTTCCCTTTTTGTAGTGGTGACACCACCCACCCAATTTGACAATGTTGTAGTTGGAAGACCCCACTTTTTGGCTGCCCCTCTTGTTGACATGCCATTGTTTTTGACATCTTCAAGGGCATGTTCCATGTCAGCAATGGTCCATTCCCACCGCATTACAACCTTCTTAGTTATTACAACTTGGTTAACTTGGTGAATAGGTTTAGTTGGATGCTAAAGAGGAATCTCTACGTCCTCCTCATCGCTATGTGGCAGATGTACACCTCTCTTGTGTGTAGGTAGATTTGTCCACCTCCGCTTTGTTAGCAGTCACTTTCTTACAGGTCGAGTGGAATTTACTGTCACTTTATTCTTCCTCTGTGCATTGAACCAACACAGTGATTAGTAAACAACATACTACTGGTTAACTCTTACAATTGAAAGAATGATACAAACTGAAACAACAAATTCATACATTTAAGAGTGAGTGTAATTGAAGAACAAGCTAACCATGCATCTGATTGAGTTGATTGCAAATGATCAAGGGTATGTGTGCAATGAAACAAGCAATGCATAGTATACTATCATATCCCCAATTCTACCTCTTATAAACACTTGGGTGATCATGTTAAACCCTTCCTTAAACAGTATAATGATACAAAAATATAAAAACTTGAAACAACAGTATGATACAAATATGTATATCTTGCAAGAGCAGTATGATACAGATAAATCATAAAATAACAATATGAAATTACTTGAAAGAGAAATATGATACAGAAAAGGGTTTGAAATATTTCTATAGATCATACTTCTATTTCAAGTTATTTAAATGTTTCATAATGTTGTTTCAGAAATAGTTACCATACATGTTACAATAATTGAAGAATAAACAAAGCATACATCTAATTAAGCATAGTACGCCTGGCCTTACTTTGTTCAACTCCTATACCCATGAATTAGTTTTGAAATAAATGGCTTCAACAACTAGATCTAAATGCATGAAGAAACCTATCAAAAAGGACTACATTCCACTATAGAACTTGACTACATGAATAAACAATTCAAAAACCTAAAGTTAAACATGAAGAAACCTAAGATAGTATGAGGTAGTAGTATTTGGGAGACTTGGTTATCCAAAGGCATTTTTCGGTTAAGCTATGTTATAGTTAAACATATCAAACTGATTTGTGGATAATTGCAACATAGCTTAACACTAAAAATGCTTTAGCATTATCAAGTCTCCCCGTATGAACTAGTCTAAACAATAATATATGGTCAAAGAAAAGTATAATATAGCATGAATAATTTGTGACATAGATGGCTTCAAAAACCATATCTAAATGCATGAAGGAACCTATCAACTAGGACTATCATAGTCACTATAAGGGAGAGCGGCTAATATTTATAGTCACTTTAATTGAAGAACAAACAAAACATACATCTAATTAAGTTAAATGTAAATTCTATACCAGGTCTGGGGCTCTTTAGTATGTGACATATGACTCATCATGGGTATAGTATGTGATAGCCTGGTACAGGAAACTATATCTAGATAGGAAACTTATGTATAGGAAACCTATGTAAGGGAGAGAGACCGATGGTGGGTAGGGTGATGTTGAGCGAGGGGTCCATGTCAGCAGCGTCTGAGTTTGATTTTTTTCTGGCCACATCCCTTGATAGTCGAACTGGCAACCCCCCATTTATATATATATATATCTGACTTAGCTATAAAAAAACCTCTTAGCTATATCTATCTATATATCTGGCTCAGCTATATCTATATATCTATCTATAAATGTGACTATATCTATTTATCAAATTATCTATCTATCTATATATCTGACTCAGCTATATCTATCTATATTTTCTGAGCTTTTACATTCGTCCTTTCAGTATATATATAACTTAGCTATATCTATTTACCATTTGGCTATATGATATGAAGGCCTTGATGATTACCTTGTCAAGCTCATCCGATCTAACAGGCATAGTGTTTTGGCTAGATGTGTAAGTTTAATGAAAATGAACAAGGCTATATGAAACATACGTATCTATTTATCCCTACAATATATATATACATAATGTTGTACTGGAAAGGGTTGGAAATATTTGTACCATACTGCAGTTTGAAGGTATATAAACATAATTCTAATAGCTTTAAGGGAGACTGGCCGATATGGGGTAGGGGTTGTTTCAGAGGTATAGAATGTGACAACATAAACATGGGCTATGAAACAAGAAATTTGATTCATTTAAATGTAAATGGACAAGGCATTTGAAAGTAATGAATTCATACATGAATGCATAAGAAATACTGAAGGTAGGTTTGAGACTTACCATAGAAGCTGAAGGACGAGAGTGCATCGCGTTGGAGGAGATCATTGTCGATCAGGTGTATCCAACACAAAGTCAAAAATTTGAATTTGTAAATAGGTAGCTTACATCGCATAATTGAGCATTGCTTGTATAAATAAATAGGTTGATAGAATTTGAATTTTGAATTGTGGGAGGGAATTTGATCTTGCATTTAAGGAATTAACGGTAGAAGTGATAGGAATTGGGTACGTAGGAATTCTGGTTGGTGATTTGAAATGATATTAAAAAAATTCGTATTTCTAACCAATTTTAAATTTTTATTTTTATTTTTATGGTTATTTAGAAATATTACTATAATAATTACGTGTTTTATTGATAAATTGCAATGCATAATGAGCCTGAGAGTTTTTTTAATTCATTTTTCTAGGTAAATTCACAAAAAGATTGGTGATTATGGACATGGTAGAACCAGTAGTTTGTAAAAATAAGATGAGAAATGGAACATGTTTTAATGTGTTTTGTTAAAAGATATTTACATCTTGTTCAATTGACAATGGCTTATGTACATGTCAACTCACTTTCTGTACATGTCAACTCACTTTTAATGCAACTTAAGACATATATTTTGGTTAAAAAATAAACCATTTGCAATAACCTTTTATTGGGAAGGTGGCAAAGATTATTTATATTGTGGAAATAATTTTGTCCACTTGCATTCACTTATTATTGGGATAGTGGCAAATAAATGTCAAGTTGCATTCACCTACTATTGAGAAGGTGGTAAAAAAATACTCTACTTATGATAGGACATTTTTTGAATTTTATATGAACCTATCCAATCATATTAAAAAGCACTTTTGTTAAATTTTTGTTGGGATTTTTATTGCCCAAAAGTGGGCCCCAGGCTATCACATACTATACCCATGATGGGTGCTATGCCCACTATCGATCCCCCTCCCTTAGTTCTTGGTAGGAGTAATACCTCTGAAAATATGACTTGAAACGTTCTTTTAAAAGTTTGTCAAGGGTTTTAGAGGTTGTCACAACCTACATAACCTCTAAAAAATTAACTTTAAACACATTTAAAAATGAATGTCGGGGGTTAGAGATGTTTTCACAACTAACCAACCCTCCGACAAAGTTTATACCTACCTAAAAACCTCTGAAAAAGTGATTAAAATTATGAATGGAAAGCAAAAGTTGAAGGTTAGGCATTGTTTAGGACCTTGTCGGGGGTTACGTGATGCACATGCATCTAGTGGTGTAAGGGCAATCTTGCATCACCCAAAAAAAGATGTGTTTCAAAATTGTTGATGTTATTTCCATTTCTTTTCAAAATTTGTGGTTCTGGTTCCATAATTGCTTGAATAATGATGTAGAACTTTCAGTTTTTCTAAACTGCTAAAAATAACAACTTGCTATTTTTAGAAAGTTTGCATTTGGGCACGGATTGAAGTGAAAATTTATAGGAATCTTCATAATTGAAAAATAAGACCGTTGGTGAAGGAATCATGCAAAGATCATTTGCAAGATGAAAGATATTAAAGTTTCCATTTCCTGAAAAATAGCTAAAAATTATTTAAACTCAGGTTTGAGGCACTAAATGGCCCCGTACAGGCCTGAAAATGGCCAAAATTGGTAGAGAGAGATCTTAGCAGGTAGAGAACTCCACGAGCTTTCTGACTCATAAAATGGTTTGTCAATCGGACACCTGGATCAAAAGTTATGGCTCCCAGAAGTTGACCTATTTTTGGAGGGAGATGCAAATTTCAAAATTAGGTTGTTGGCCACCAAAAAAGCTATTAATAACCATTTTTGGGAACCCTGTGCAGTGGTAGAGTTAAGGGGGGAAATGTAGAGTCAAGAATAGGTGGGAAAATAGAAACCTTAGCTGATTTAGGGTTACAAAAGGTAGATGATTCTGGAGGTTGGGGATAGGAAGCTGTAATGTGTTGCAACCTGTGGAGGGTTGATTCCTCTAATTGTATTTGAGCTTCTGTAATGTAATAAGTTGTCCAAATCAATAAAGAAATTTCTATTTTCTGTGTGCAATTTCTGTTGTGTGTTTTATGATTTACCCCCTTCATTAAGTGGTATCAGAGCAAGGGTTCCTGATTGTGTAGATAGATCGTTGACCGTGAGGGAGTTTGCACTAGGACTTGAGGTTGTGGGTTCGCTACAGATATCAAGATGTCTCCATGAAGAAATTGTATTGGGAGGAATGCTTTGATGGAAGAGGGCTTTAGAGCCCTACAAAGACAAATCGATGCAGTGTAAGAGGAGCTACAAAGAGGGTTTGATCAGAGAACAAGAGAAGAAAGTGAGGATGAAGCTAAAGAAGAGCTATCCGAGGAAGAACAAGAAGCTACAGGAGATCCTACAGAAGTAAGTTTGTTGAGGAACATTTCAAAGATTGGAAAGAGGCCCAGAATTAAAGTTTCTACATATTTTGGAGATTTGAATCTAGAATAGCTTATTGATTGGATCAATGACATGGACGATTTGAATATGAAGATGTGGAGGACCTAGATTGGATCAAGTTTACAAAAACAAAGTTGAAGGGCCATGCCAGTATTTGGTGGAAGGAGGTCCAATTAGAGAGGAACATAAGAGGAAAAGGAAAGATCACTAGATGGGATCGAATGGTGGAAAAATTCAAGAAGCAGTTCATTCCTGTGGACTATGAGATGGAGTTGTTGAAGAAGCTGCAATAATTGAAGCAAGGCAACAAGTCTATTAAGGAGTATATAGATGAGTTTTATAAAATTACTATCAGGATAGGTCATGCAGAGCCCAACAAGGAGAAGGTAGCCCATTACATTAATGGGTTGAGGCCAAGTATTCAAGAGGAACTGAGCCTAGTCAGAATGACCATCATAGAAGATGCATACCAGTTTTCCCTGAAGGTGGAAGAGAAACTGAATAAAATATTTGACAACAAGCAAAGGGGAAGAGGTCAAGGTGGAAGGACTGGTGGAAGAGACTATGGGGGCAGAAATGAAGATTCAAAGAAAAGTGAAGAAACTGTCATCAATCAAAATTAGAGAGGAAATAATACCTACCGCCCTCATGACTAGAACAATGGTGAGAAAAGAGGAAGAGGAAGAGGCAGACCTGGGCAAGGACTTGGAAGAGGAGATTTTAGAGGAACCTATTTCTAATGTGGAGAAGGACATCGAGCATACGAGTGTCCACAACATCAAGGAAGGACAAATAGAAGACCTGAAGGTAATGCACGAGTTGTACATGTTGATGAAGATGTGCAATCTGAGTGCTCTAAAGATGCTAAAAGGGGAGAAACCCTAGTTATTAGAAGAAATGAGGTGAAAGAACCCAATTAGAGGAAGAGATCATTTCGTACAAGGTGCACATGTGAAGGTAAGTGTTGTGATATTATTATTGATAGTGGAAGCACTGACAATCTTGTTTCAGAGATGGTTGACAAGTTGAAGTTGACAAGAAGAAAATATCCACATCCATATCGAATTGCATGGTTGCAGAAGGACCACAGAGCTTTAGTCAATGAGTAGTGTTTAGTGAAGTTCAAGATTGGAGACTACCATGATGAGGTACTGTGTGATATCATACCAATGGATGCATGTCATATGTTGTTGGGGAGGCTATAGTAGTATGATAGGAGCACTATCCATGATAGCCGTGCAAACACATATTCCCTAACAAAGGATGGAGTTCATCATAAGTTGAAGCCCTTGAAGGAGGTGGAAGAAAAGGTATGTAGTACTGCCAGAATTTGCTTGATAGATTGTAGAAAATTTTTAGAGGGTATGAAGCATGAGCGTCATTGCTTTGCATTGATTCCTAAGATTAGTCAAGAGAAGTGTGAAGATGTACCAGTAGAAGTTTTAGATATGTTGGAAGAATTTTAAGACATTGTCTATGATAATGTACCAAAAGGTTTACCACCAGTGAGGAAGATAAGTCATCAAATGGACTTCATACTAGGAGGCAGTTTGCCAAATAAGGTAGCCCACAAAATGACCCCTACAGAGTGAAGAGCTAAACAAACAAGTTCAAGAGCTATTAAGGAAGGGGCTAATAAGAGAGAGCCTAAGTCCATGTGCAGTTCCTATAGTACTAGCACCAAAGAAAGATGGAGAGTGGAGAATGTGTACAGATTCTTGAGCCTTCAACAAGATCATGATCAAGTATAGATTTTCATTACCCAGAATGAATGACATAATGGATTGTTTGAGTGGAGCCAGGTACTTCATGAAGATTGATATGAAGAGTGGGTATCACCATATCTGAATCAGAGGAGATGAATGGAAGACAACCTTCAAGACAAAGGAGGGTTTGTATGAGTGGTTAGTCATGCCATTTGGCTAACCAATACACCGAGTACATTCATGCGGCTCATGAATGAGGTACTGAAAGAATTTTTGAGAAGTTTTGTTATTGTTTATTTAGATGATATTTTCATTTTTAGTATGACTTGGGATGAGCATCTAATGCATATTAGAAGAGTTTTAGAGAAGCTGGGGAGGAGAAGTTGTTGATTAATTTGAATAAATGTAGTTTTGCAAAGAAGGAGTTAGCATACTTGGGGTTTGTTGTCTCTGAGGAAGGTCTAAAGATGGACCCAGAGAAGGTGAGGGCTATCATTGAATGGCCTATGCTGAGGAGTGCTTCCGAGGTAAGATGTTTTCATGGTTTGGCAAGTTTTTACAGGACGTTTATCAAGAATTTTAGTAGCATTTGTGCACCCCTGACTGAGACAATGATAGGGGATAGAAAAGAGTTTAGATGGACTAAAGGAGCAAAGAAAAATTTTGACACATTGAAGTAGAAAGTCACAGAGCAACCTATTTTGGCACTTCCAGATTTTAATAAGGTATTTCAGGTAGATTGTGATGCTAGTGGTAGTGCTATAGGAGCTGTTTTGAGTCAAGAAGGTAAGCCCATTGCCTATTTTAGTGAGAAGCTTAATGATGCCAAGAAAAAGTATTCTGTTTATGATCAAGAGTTTAATGCAATAGTTCAGGCTTTGAAGAAATGGAGACATTATTTGTTACCAACAGAGTTTGTTTTATATACTGATCATCAGGGTTTGCAGTATCTTAATAGTCAAGGGAAGTTGAACCAAAGGCACTTAAAATGGGTTGAGTTTTTGTAGAGATATACTTTTGAAGGACATGAGTGAGAAGTCCAACAAAGTTGTAGATGCCTTTTGACAAAAATGAAGATAGAGGTTGTTGGGTTCGATGAGCTCAAAAGTTTGTATCCTGAAGATCCAAATTTTGCAGAGGCCTAGAAAGCTTGTTTGGAACTTGTTACTTTGGCCAGGACAAAATGGTTGGATTTCATAATCCAAGATGGCATGTTGTTTAGAGGAAGCCAATTGTGCATTCCACAGAGTTCCATGAGAGAGAACTTGATTAAGGAGAAGCATAGTGTAGGATTGGCCAGACCTTTGGTCAAGATAAGACCATTGCTATTGTTGGTGAAAATTATTATTAGCCATAGTTGTAGTAGGATGTGAGGAAATTTGTGTAGAGTTGCAAAGTATGTCAGATGGCAAAAGGAACAAGTCAGAATACAGGTCTATATCAGCCACTACCTATACCAGAGAAGCCATGGGATGATATTAGTATGGATTTTGTTCCTGGTTTACCAAGGACACAGAGAGGACATGATTCTATTTTTGTGGTGGTGGACAGATTCTCGAAGATGGCACATTTTATTGCTTGCAAGAAGACGAATGATGTTGTTCAGATTGCAGAGTTATTTTTTAGGGAGGTGGTGAGATTACATGGTCTACCAAAGAGCATAGTTTCATATGGAGATACCAAGTTTGTTGGTTATTTCTGGAGGACATTGTAGAAGAAGTTGAAAACAAATTTGAAGTTTAGTTCTGCACACCATCCACAAACTGATGGATAGACAGAAGTGGTGAATAGGAGTTTGGGTAACCTGCTACGATGCTTAATAGGAGATAAGCCCAAGGGATGGGATTTGATTTTACCATAGGTAGAATTTGCTTACAACAATTCTGTCAATAGGAGTACTGGTAAATCACCATTCCAGATTGTATATGGGAATAGTCCAAGAAATGCTTCAGAGTTAAGGAAGCTGGAGAAAGGAGAAAAGACAAGTGCTGAAGTTGAAGACTTTGCAGAACATCTAAAGAATTTGCATGAAGAGGTGAGAAAGCACATTAATAAGATGAATATTTAGTACAAGGTTAAAGCAGATCAGAAGAGGAGATATAATGAATTCTAGGTAGGAGATGAAGTCATGGTTCACTTGAGAAAAGAAAGGTTCCCAATTGGAACATGCAATAAGTTGAAAATGAAGAAATTTGGACCATGCAGAATTTTGAAGAAACATGATTCAGGAAATGCATATGAGGTAGAGTTACAAAGTGGGATTAACATTTCCCCTATTTTCAACATTGTTGATTTATCAGTTTATCATGAAGGTGGAACAGAGGATGGACCAACAGAAGAACAGTGGAGTATTCTGGCATCTACTTCAACAGAGGAGATAGAAAAGATCTTAGATAGGCATGTGGGAAGAAGTACTTAGAACAGACAATATGAAGAATATCTGGTGAAATGGAAAGGAAGGCCTGTTAAAGATTCTTCTTGGTTGTCTAAGGTAGAGGTTGACTGTTTGGGTTTTCCTTGCACAAACACCTGAGACATGACAGGGTCACTTCTCAAATTACCCTGGGTGTCTGATGGGGTCACTTCAAAATTGTTGATGTTCTTTCCATTTCTTTTCAAAATTTGTGGTTCTGGTTCCATAATCGCTTGAATAATGATGTAGACTTTTCAGTTTTCCAAACTGCTAAAAATAGCAACCTGCTATTTTTAGAAAGTTTGCATTTAGGTACAGATTGAAGTGAAAATTTACAGGAAGCTTCGTAACTAAAAAATAAGACCTTTGGCGAAGGAATCACGCAAAGATCATTTACGAGCTGAAAGATATTAAAGTTTCTATTTCTTGAAAAATAGATAAAAATTATTCAAACTCAGGTTTGAGGCATTAAACTGTTAGACTTAGGGCACACAACTTAGAGGGGGGTGAATCAGTTGTGTAAAACTTTCTCCAATTTACACACTTAAATCCTCTTAGTGATTAGCAGTATATTAAACATGAAACATAATGCATTCAAATCAAAAGCAGAAACTGATCAACACATGAGACACCAAGATTTTGACGTGAAAAACCTGGTTAAGGGAGAAACCATGGGGTGATTAACCTAAGAATGTATTCTCTATTAGAAGAATAGAAAGAACAAAATGGCACATGCTAATTAGGGCTCACTGCCCGAGCACACTGCTCACAAGAGGTTCACTACCTACAAGAGACACACTGTCTACAAAGAAATAAGTATCACATACATGAACTGGAGAATAGCATCTTCACCATGCTTGAATCAGTTCCATTAAGCTCAATACTTCTGCTCTGCCTTTTGCTCTCCTCTTCGCTACCACTTGCTCATCTCCACAAGACACACTTCAAAATGACTTCACAATCCCTTATTTATACAAGGCATCGACTTAGAAACAATCATCTAAGTCGGAAAACACCTACAAGAACATCCACAAGATGTATAATACATCTGGTCGGCCAGTCTCAAGAAGAACACCAATATCTGGTGGTTATTCTTCAAATACAAAATCTAACTTCAATGCGGACCACCAACATGAACTAGACATGATCCAATGATCATCATAAAATAATCTGGCTACTTCAATTCTTGCCACCAGAGCAAAAGTTTCTTCAAGATCAATTCCTTCTATTTGAGAGTAACCTTTGCAGACCAATCTCGCTTTATTTTTGATTACTTCATCAACTTCATTTAGTTTGTTTCGGAAGACCCATTTGGTTCCAATCACATTCTTGTTTCTAGGTCTGGGAACAAGATCCCAAGTGTGATTTTTCTCAATTTGCATCAACTCTTCCTCCATTGCTTTGGTCCAGTTTTCATCATTGTAGGCTTCATTTATTGTCTTAGGTTTAATCTTTGAAATCATACAATATTCATCTAAATTTTGAGCAATTTTTCTTCTAGTTTGCACACCTTTGCTTTTGTCACCTATGATCTAATCTTCTGAGTGGTTCAGTCTTACATACCTGGGAACTTTGGGGGATTCTTGCACTTCTGCTTCTTGATCAGGCTCATTCAAACCTATCTCTTCTTCCTGATTTACCGAATTAGTCTGAATCTGACATTCAGAAGAGGATTGAACTCCTTGAACCAGAACACCATTTTGATCATCTTCAACATATTCATAAAACCTTGAGGGTTTCTCTATTCCCTCATCAACCTTCACATTTGTACTTTCTATCATCTTTCTTAGTCTCTTGTTATAACACCGGTATGCTTTGCTTTGAGTAGAGTAACCCAAGAATATTCCTTCATCACTTCTAGCATCAAACTTGCCTAGATCTTCATCTCCTTTGATGTAACATTTGCTACCAAAGACTCTGAAATATCTTACAGTAGGAGTAATGCCAAACCAGAGTTCATAAGGGGTCTTACCGGTATTGCTTCTAATTTGAACTTGATTAAGAGTATAGACTGCAGTGCTGACAACTTCTCTCCAATAGATCTGAGGAACATTTGCTTCCATCATTATGGTCCTAGATGCTTCCTAGATGGTCCGGTTCTTTCTCTCCACTACTCCATTCTGCTATGGAGTCCTAGGAGCAGACAACTGTCTCTTTATTCCATGTTTCTCATAGAACTCTATGAACTCATCGGATGTGAATTCTCCACCTCTATCAGACCTCAGACATTTCAACTTCAATCCAGTTTCATTCTCTACCATAGCCTTGAATATTTTGAATTTCTCAAAAGCTTCTGATTTCTCTTTCAGAAAAGTTACCCACATCATCCGGGAATAGTCATCTATTAGCAGCATGAAGTATCTATCACCTTGAATACTCCTAGTTCTTGCCAGACCACAAAGATCAATGTGAACTAAGTCTAATAATTCGATAGAAGACAGTTCCTTACTTTTGAATGTGACTCTGCTTAGCTTACCCAACTGACATTCCTTGCACAAGCTATTAGTAGGTTTCACCAATTTTGGAAGATCTCTTATAGCCTGAGTATTACTTATCTTGATGATATTATCAAAATTCACATGACACATCCTTCTATGCCATAACCAACTCTGATCAACTTGAACAAATAAGCAGCTTTTACCAGTACCAACTAAGTGGAAGATATTACCTTTAGTTTGAGCACTGAATGCAATCTTTGTTCCAAAACTTTCAAAGATTTTACATTTTCCATCCTTGAATCAGAGATCATAGCCTTTGTCCACCAACTGTCCAACACTGAGAAGATTGTGCTTCAAACCTTCAACATACAGTACATTACCAGTTTTGTTTCTTCCATCAAAAGAAATAGTTCCTCTTCCTCTGATTCTACCAGTAGAATTATCACCAAACTTCACCACTCCTCCTTCATACCTTTCCAAATCTATGAACTTATTTTTGTCACCTGTCATGTGGTGAGAGCAACCACTGTCAATGACCCAATCATCCTTTTCTTCAACTTGGGCAGCCAGAGCTCTTTCTACAACTTTATGATTGATAGATACAGAGGATATTGGTTCTTCTTCCTTGATGGCCATAAACACCCATTCACTTCCGGATTTGTTTCCAGTCTCTGATTCATCATCTGTTACTCCTTCATTATCATCTTCTTCATGAACATATTAACAATTCTTTTGGAACTTCGATCTATTAGGATTTGGCTTTGAAAATCTTTCCAGACATCTTGAGGTAGAATGACCAATCCTATTGCAGTTAAAACACTTAAAAGGCAATTTTCCTTCATACTTAACGGATCCTCTTGGTAGTCTCTTTGCAATGAGGGCTTCAAATTGAGCAGTTTCTACTTCTTCTTCTTCCAGGTCTTTTCTTGCTTTTTCATACCATGACAGTTTCCTTGATGAGTTCTCTCCTGAATAAAATCTTTGTTTACCTTTCACAAAGGCACTGGCTTTGAATGCAGATTTAGTCTTGGGGGGATCATCTCCAAACTCGGTCATTTCAAATGCAGCCAGTTTGCCAACCAATTGGTCTCTTGTGACAATTATTTGGGCTCTGAATTCATCAATGGCAGCAACCTTGATTTTGTAAGAGGCAGGAAGGGATCTGAGAATTTTGCCAACAATCTCATTTTCATCCAAGACTCCACCAGCATTTCTAATTCCACAAACCAGCTCATTTACTCTTGGCATAAAAGTAGTAATATTTTAATCATCTCTCACCTTCAATTTTTTAAAATTCCCTTTTAAACTTTGTAACCTTACACATTTAACATACTGGTCTCCTTCATGCAAAAGTTCCAGTTTATTCCAAATCTCAAAAGTAGTTGGTAGGTCAATAACATTTGAGAGCTCTAAGTCAGATAATTCGTTAGAAGAGCCTCTTTGGTCTCCAGATTGTTTTCAGCATCTGTGATTTCATTTAGGGTTGTCAGACCACCCTGTGGAGGTAAATATGCTTTTGTAACCATGGACCAGTATGCCATTTCCATACACTGTAAGTGACATTTCATGCGACCTTTCCAAAGAGCAAAGTTGGTTCCATCAAACTTCGGACTATCCTTCTTGTAAGACGACATCCTGGATCTCCTCAAGCGGTTAAGCTCCTTTTCGAGGAACTTGGCTCTGATACCAATTATTAGACTTAGGGCACACAACTGAGAGGGGAGGTGAATCAGTTGTGCAAAACTTTCTCCAATTTACACACTTAAATCGTCTTAGTGATTAGTAGTATATTAAACATGAAACATAACGCATTCAAATCAAAAGAAGAAACTCATCAACACATGAGACACCAAGATTTTGATGTGGAAAACCCGGTTAAGGGAAAAACCACGGGGTGATTAACCCAAGAATGTATTCTCTGTTAGAAGAATAGAAAGAACAAAATGACACATGCCAATTAAGGCTCACTGCTCGAGCACACTACTCACAAGAGGCTCACTACCTACAAGAGACACACTGTCTACAAAGAAATAAGTATCACATACATGAACTAGACAATAGCATCTTCACCATGCTTGAATTAGTTCCATTAAGCTCAATACTTCTACTCTACCTTTTGCTCTCCTCTTCGCTACCACTCGCTCATCTCCACAAGACACACTTCAAAATGACTTCATAATCCCTTATTTATACAAGGCATCTACTTAGGAACAATCATCTAAGTCGGCAAACACCTACAAGAACATCCACAAGATGTGTAATACATTCGGTCGGCCAGTCTCAATAAGAACACCAATATTCGGTGGTTATTCTTCAAATGCAAACTCTAACTTCAATGTCGACCATGAACATGAACTAGACATGATCCAACGATCATCATAACCTTCCTTGAGTCACCAAGAACATCTGCACTTCATCAGCCTACTGGAATTCTTCTCTCCTTCATCCAGAGCTTCAAGAACATAGTCTGTCATCACTGTCACAAAGGAATAGGCTCTTCCTGACCTTCAAACCATGAACCAATCTAGTTGATACTTCACAGTTACATCCTCAACACTCCCTCAAATTCACAGAATGGGATAATGAATTTCTGGATCTCACTGGACCTATCTATGACACTCTGTCACCTCTAAACACCTGCCGGAACTGTTTCTACTTGAGCGACCATAACTTCTTCAGATCTTCATGTGGACCTCTGAAAACTTGACTGGAGCATCTCAAGACTTATATTTACAAACCCTTTAAACTACATCCTCTGATCCTCAACCTATCTTGGACTTTTATCTTGTTGTCATCACTATTTTTCACTGTTCCTGATTGAGACTAATTTTCTCAATATCCTCAGCACACAGCTCATCCAATTCTTCTCATTAATGCAACATAAGTATGTTGACATCAATGATAACACTGGTTAGACCCATACTTACAACATAAATGGCCCCGTACGGGCCTGAAAATGGCTGAAATTGGAAGAGTGATTTCTTAGCGCGTACGTCACTCTGCGAGATTTCTGACACATAAAACAGTTCGTCAATCAAACACCCAGATCAAAAGTTATGGCTCCCAAGAGTTGACCTATTTCTCAAGGGAGATGCAAATTTCAAAATTAGGTTGTTGGCTACCAAAAATGCTATTAATAACCATTTTTAGGAACCCTGGGCAGTAGGCAGGAAAATAGAAACCCTAGCTGATTTAGGGTTATAGAAGGCAGATGATTCTGGAGTCTGGGGATAGGAAGCTCTATTGTGTTGCAGCTTATGGAGGGTTGATTCCTTTGATTGTATTTGAGATTCTATAATGTAATAAGTTGTCCAAATTAATAAAGAAAGTTCTATTTTTTGTGTGCAATTTCTATTGTTGTATGTTTTATGATTTACCCCCTTCATCATTTAGTATGGAGTAGGAACTAAAGTGAAACTTGGAGATTTTAAAGAGTCTTTCAAAATTTGAACTTAATAAAGGATAATGATGGGCATTTGAAGGAATTAAGTATCATTTTAACTAAAAAAGGCTCCAAAAATCATGGATTTTAAAGATTTAGAAAACACACTAGAAATAACCTATGGAAGATCAAGAGTCACTACTTAGAAATCCACTTTATTTAGAAACCACATCCACATTAGAAGCCAACTATAAGACAAAGAGTCACAACTTAGAATTCCACATTAGATGTCCCTATGGGGATTTGAACTTGGGTCTGCACAATGAGAAGCCAACATTTTAACCAATTAAGCTTGACCCCTTGGACAACTCATCATTTAATTTTTCAATCTTGGAGAAGTGAAATCAAACTTGAAAAGTGCCTAAATTCATTTCTGAAAACCTTAAAAAATTTCTCTAACAAATCTGCCAACTTGACAAATGAAGACATATGCATAACTTTTGACTGGAATGATGTTTTATTATAAAATTTTTCCACATAATCAATAATGAAATCATGAAATCCCCTGTCAAATAGTTTTTCTCCACCTCTTATGAAAGTTTTGTGGTTTAATTGTTTATGTAAACTACTTGCCAAAAACTTGAACTTTTAATATCTCTCAAACCTGAAGGTGTTATGATCTAAAAAATTGCCACATTAGGCAAAACATAGTCATGATCACTCCCATAAAAGGGTTTCTTTCTAGTCTTAAAATATTTTCAAATTTAATTATTTTTGTAAATTGCCACAAATTAGATAACTACCTTTAAGGATTTGACTGAAAAAATGATTGATCCTCCTCCGAATTGATGCACCAATACTAGATTTGACACCAATAATTGATATGAAAGAGATTGAATGCAACATTTCAACAATGGGCTAGTACAACAACTGATGTGGGAAACATGTGATGTTGTCGATTTGTGACCAAAAGGTGACTTAACATAAGCGTTTGATGCATGACGACACTTGTCATTTCAACATGACAAGTTTAGATTTGGTGGTGTCGAAACAAGGTTAACAAATCCTTCAACAAGGATTGCATAAGTTATGCCCCTTGTCTACATATCTCCATTACTTCTATTTCTTTCATTTTTAGTTGAAAAGTTGTATTATGATAGTACTCTTTGAAAGTTTAATTACAACTAAGTTTCCTATTTGTGTTTTGTTGGAATAAAAACAATCCTCTTCCTATGTCCTAGAAAATAACTTTGGCACATGTAGGTTGGGCTATTAAGAGTCTAGATTAGTTAAGGATGGATAGAACGAGTCTATATATTTAAGGGAATTTGTGTAACAAGGAATGGCAGATTTTCTACCAGTAGTTTGTATTGTGTTTTCTAAAATCTAATAAGATTTTTTTTAGTTCAGTCAATGTTGTACAATGAATAGTTAAGAGATTTTATTAATATCTTGTGAGTAAAAGAGTAAAGTTCACCCAAGCAAGGGCCCACTTGAGGCATAGTTATAACTCTCTTGTTAATATTAGTTTTTGGTAATTTGAGTAGCTTTAATGATACTTACTTCATATCAATAATTAGTTTTTGATAGTAGAAGTAGTAGATACCTATAGAATAGTAATCTATTGTTCTTAATAGAACCTGCAACATTGATGATAGCCCATAGCAACTACTATTGAATTTTTGATTAAAGTTCATAGCATAGATTCCTTATGAATGCAAATCTTGTTTTCTATACACAACCTCTTAGGACAACTCTTGAAAATCCTTAAGTTGTACTTATAGTACACGTACCATCCAATAAAATACATCCCTAGTTTGACATTATAAATGTAGTACACTGTAACTAGTGAGTTACTTGATAAGGGATATCCTAATACATTGAGTAGAGTGCATGCTTTTACTACACCAAATTTACTGGTTAATGATGGGGCTAGATAATAATATCTAAATTTATCTAGGGCATATTGTAATACTACTTTTCCCTAGAGTTATTTAAGCATTGGCAATGGATTTAAATATAGTTAATAATAGAACTATATAATTTAAAGTATGCAAGGTTATCAATTCCAATGTAAATTGCAACATATGATAATTTAATAGGAACTTTAAAGTAAATAATTAACATAGTTAATTGAATAACACAATCCATAACCAGATTAGCATCAAAACCTATATATATAAATACAATATCTTTTATTAATAATAAGTTCGACACTTATCTAAATTAGAGTTTAGATTAACCACTCTCACCCTAAGAAGATTTTAGTGGTCTTGGCCCTCAATGGCACATTTGAAGAAACTGTGTAAAAACATATTATGTGCCTACTCACACCAATTGTTGTGCCTACTCACATAGTGTTCAAAGCCCTGCCCAGGACAATCCTGGGTGTACAAAATCCCAAGTGGGGCACACTCTCAGTGCCCCTTCTCCAATTTCCATAGTCCACCAAACCACTTACTTCTTCCTTGAGTGTTCTACATGCCCTTTCCAAATCTCACACAAGTACCATATATAACCTTTTAAGAGGTGGTTTCTAAACCATCACACTATTTCATAAAAGTTGTATTTAATAAACATAATTATTACTCTCTTTTAAAAAGGGTTTTTATAAATATTGTTTATTTATCTCCATTTTAACCAAAGGATCATAATATCCTTTATTTTTCCATCTCCCTTCTAATTATAAAGGGTTAAATAAACTTTATCCTCTTATAATTTTAAAGGGTTATTCATAAAATAACTTTCTTTTCCATTTTGGGGAAAAAGTCCCATAACATTTCTGCCCCTATAAATTAGCTGCTGTTCTCGGTAGCTCAAATTGAATCTACAACATAACTCACTAAAAATAATTAGTCAAGTAAGTGTGGATGTAACACTATCAATATCACAATGAATCTTATTTCACTTTAACTTCATCTATACTTATATTTGTCAAATTTTAGATCTTTTCAATAATTCCTTCTATTTTATTGAAATCACAATTGGATCCCATAGAAATACTTTGCTAATAATTAACATGATTAGAACTATAAGAACACCCTCACATGAAATAGATCATGAATTTATACTTGATGAGATAATACAAGGGTGTATACTAAATATTTAATATAGATGTTTTAATCATTTAGGTGTAACTTCAACATAAAATTTACAAAAATATTATCATGTGATCATATAGCACTTTGTATATATATCACATACTATGCAACCACTCATCATTGAGTACCATATAATCTATACACTCAAAATACACTCTAATATGGTAGTCATGCATTCTGAACTACATAAATATCCCCTTTTCTTATAACAAATACAATTGAATAAAAACATGTATACAGTTACCCTTAAGAAAGTTCATATCATTTCTCATGGTCACTCAAACAAAGCTTTGAGGCAAGTCTTAAAATCCAACAATGATGCAATTTAAAGTAGCTTATTGTTATCAATAGGGTGCTTATAATACCTTTAGAAGGTTACATTGCAAACTAACATACCTTATCTTGTCATAGATTCCCATATAACCAACAATAAAATACTTTACAAAACACATATACAAGGTTATTGGGTTGATCAAGTCCACTAACAGAGTATAATAAAATAAAACAAGGTACAAAAAAATCCTACAATTTATCTTAACAAACAAAAAAAAGTAGCAAACAATTACCACCCACAAAGCACTCCATAGAAAAATATTAGCTCTAATCCTTTTAAGGAATGAGGTTTTAAAATAAAATTTAATTTAATTTAGGGATTAAGATTTAATTCAAATAAATTTTAGAACACTTTTCAATTATTAATAACATGTTGAAATTACTATCTAATTTATTATGAACTTCCATATCACAAAAAAATGTAAATGTTGTCTCTCCCCTTGTAAAATTTGACATGTCCCCATGTTTGGTGCTAAGCAAATCTATTAGATGCTAGGATAACTTATGGGATATGGGACCATAATGTAATTTAAGATAGATTTAAGTAACAAATTTGAGTGTTAGTTTTGGCAACAAGAAGCATAGTAACATTGCCTTATTCAACTAAGTAACCAACTCAATAGATGCAATAAATAATATTGAAATAAGTTTACCTTGATATATTCCTTTATACTATTTGTAATTTCTATAGTAGTCATCAATAATTTAAATATGTGTAATATATTCTATTTTTCTTGTCTCATAGAATTAGTAGGGTCTTGTAAATGTATTTAAAGTATGTAGTACTATCCATGGCATCTTGTATTATACTAATAGGTTCCTAAAATAAGCATTAGCTTTTATCTTTATATTTTTATGAAAAGATATATATGCCTTTCTTGTTTACTATAGCACAAGATCATTGGCTTGGTCATATTGAAGTAATTCAGTCCACAATTATTATCAATAGTTCTATGAGAAAGCAAGGAAGGAAAATACATACATTAGATACATTTATAGATTCTATAGTTCAAGTTCTAACCCAAGTAAAACATAACTATTCAATAATAGACAATTCATACTACACATAGCAAAGTTATACTTAAATTTGATATGATAGAATATATTCATTTGAAATATGACTCAATATTTCCTGTTAACTTTAGTTAAAGGAATAGAGATGCATTCTCATTCATGAAAATTAAAAAAAACACTAATCAATTACCAACTCCTAGACACCATTTAAGAAAAACTCACTCACATTTCAAATCATACTAGAATTATTTACTAATAGTGATATCATGATATCATAAAGAATATTCTAAATAACATACTCCAACAATTGATCCTAAACATCACAAGAAATTCATGTCATTCAACCAATATTTCTAGTTCACCTTTTGAGAGTGGATGTAAATTCAATTTCAATTGATAAACACGTTCTCCTAAAGTTTGATCTCTAGTATTAAATGAAATGGTAGACCAGAGAATGACCATATTCATCTAACATGCTTTATGATGTGAACTATTGAGGAAGGCTATATATTATTTTTTATACACTTACTAATAGATTTACCTAGTTGTCTATGTTTGTTGGCCACGTATTCAACAAATCAACATTACTCACCTTCTTAGTCTTCTACAATCAAACTTGGTTTGAATTTAGGAATAGTAGTTATATGTTAATGTTAAGCTCTATGTCCACACACATATATTGTAATTGTTGAGTCCATTGCTCTTATTTATATACATTCCACATTTAAATATTATATATTTCATTTAACAACATTGAAGGTAGACAATATTCTTTGCTATCTCAATGGTGTTGTACCTCATCATTTATGTGTATAGTTTTGTTTTTTCAACAAAGTACCTTGTCATGTGAGTGATCTCGACTATTTTGATCAATCGTCACTAACAACTATGAAATTTTCACCATTAACAATATTTCTAT
This sequence comes from Cunninghamia lanceolata, assembly GCA_027924645.1. Classification (NCBI taxonomy): domain Eukaryota; kingdom Viridiplantae; phylum Streptophyta; class Pinopsida; order Cupressales; family Cupressaceae; genus Cunninghamia; species Cunninghamia lanceolata. The sequence goes on from BSBN01000703.1 coordinate 25,095,471, forward strand.
TGAATAAGTTTTCAAGATTAGAGGAATTGATGATGGGGTTTGTGTTTCTTTAGTGCTTGTTAAAGCTTATATAAAATAAAAAAAGATGGGACACAACTCTTCATATAGCTAGTTAGGCTTCAAATTCTTCTACATGGAATGATGTTTGAGTGTGCACCAACTGGCATCTTCCTAGCGTAGAAATGTAAGGGATTCTTTGGAATTGGATGAAAATTTATATGGCACCATAAGAAAGATGTCTATTTTCCAAAGCTCAGTTGTACAAATTTTGCATGGTCATCATGACTTTGTAAAGTTGATAGACATTCTTGTAAAGAACATAATATATTGGTGGCTTCTTAATGGGAAGTATCAATCTAATATCCAAATAGTGATTGAGAGTGGTCTTGTAGTATTTACAACTTGTTTAGACATTAGAAAGAAAAAACTTAGGTTTTAAGATAGCACAAACCTAACAAACATCGATAGAACTTTTTACTTGATCTTGTATAGATCTGATGTACTAGCAACATCCTTTATAAAAAATCATTTCAATCCATGGTAATGTGAATGATATGTATATATAAATAATAATAAGATGCTTCATATGGACTTGGTGTTTTACTTATAACTACAATGTTAATATATCAATCAATACTCAAGAGCTATCAGTTCATTAAGTTTCTGCCCATAGAGAATGTGCATATGGGTTTGAAATTCCTGAAGTCATTTCATCTTCTAAGGGTTCAATCTTTCTCTCAAATAATTTCTAGATTTATAAAAAGATTTCTCTTTTACATCAATGATGCTATTTAGAATGAGATGATGAGATGTTTGGAATGAAACAATTCTCTTCTAAGTTGCCGACTAGGTTCTTTTAGGGCTCTGATACTAAATGTAACACTACTTTTCCCTAGAGTTATTTAATCATTGGTAGCAGATTTAAATATAGTTAATAATAGAATTATATAATTTAAAGTATGCAAGGTTATCAATTCCAATGTAAATTGCAACATATGATAATTTAATATGAACTCTAAAGTAAATAATTAACATAGTCAATTGAATAACACAATCCCTAGTTAGATTAACATCAAAACCCATATATATAATAAAATTTCCAATATCTTTTATCAATAATAAGTTCATTACTTCTTTGAATTAGAGTATTTGGATCAACCATTCTCACCCTAGGAAGATTTCAGTGGTCTTGGCCCTCTATGGTACATTTGGAGAAATTGTGTAAAAACACAGTATGTGCCTACTCACACCAACTTCTATGCATACTCGTATAGTGTTCAAAGCCCTGACCAGGACAGTCCTAGGTGTACACAATCTTGAGTTGGGCACACTCGATGCACCCCCTTCTCCAATGTCCATAGTTCAACAAACCCCTTACTTCTTCCTTGAGTGTTCTCCACGCCCTTTCCAAATCTCACACAAATGCCTTATATAACCTTTTAAGGGGTGGTTTCTAAACCATCACACCCTTTCACAAAGGTTGTCTTTAATAAACATAATTATTGCTCCCTTTTAAAAAAAGATTTTTTATAAATATTGTTTATTTATCTCCATTTTAACCAAAGGATCATAATATCCTTTATTTTTCCATCTCCCTTTTAATTATAAAGGGTTAAATAAACTTTATCCTCTTATAATTTTAAAGGGTTATTCATAAAATAGATTCTTTTCTATTTTGGAGAAAAGTCACATAACACATATACCATTTCTAAAGCTTCTTGTTCTGTAGTGGTATAATTTATTTTTGCTTGTAAGAGTTTGTAGTCGGCAAAAGAAATTACATGATCATTGTTTCCCATTGTTTGTGCTAAAATTGCTCTAATTTCTATTTAGGAGGCATCAACATGCACATGGAATGGGATATTCCAATCTAGAAAGATTAGTATAGGTTGTGCTTTTGTGTATCAAAGGCTTGTTGGCATTGTTTAGTCCACTCAATTTATTTACTTTTTCTTTTCTTTAGAAGTTATTCTATTGGGGCTGCAATTGTGGCATAGCCTCTATAAATTTGTAGTGGTAGCTGATATAGCCTAGAAAAGTTTTCACTTCTGAAGCTATTTTTGGTGGAGGAAGGTTTATAATAAGTGTCACTTTTAAGGGATTTACCATAAGTCCCTCTTTATATATTATAAATCCAAGGAGCGCACTAATGGTACTGGAAAGACACATTTCCTTAGGTTCAGAGCAATTTGTAAAGTTTTGCATCTTTCTAGCATTATGCAAAGTACTTGGACATGGTCTTTTAATAATCCATATAGTACCCAATCATCTAGGTAGACTTCTAGGAAGTCATGAATGAAGTCCTTGAATGCATTGACCATAATGCAAATAAATACTACTGGCACATTCTTTAGTTAAAACAACATCACTGTATACATGAAAGATCCCCATTCTGTTGCAAATGTAGTTTTAACTTGATCCTCCTCCTAAACTTTAACTTGGTGATAACCAGAGAAACCATCGGTGAATGAGTATGCTTCCCTTTGGGAAATAGATTCTAGGACTTCTTTTGTGAATGGTGTAGGGATATGATCATAGACACTAGCTTTATTTAATTCCTTGAAATATAGACACATATTCTAATGTCATAAGTTTTCTTGTTTTGTATTACCATGGGGCTTGTTGGTGTTCCCAACTAATTGTTTGAGCTTTCCCTAAAAAGTAGCCAACTCTTATACTCAGGAATCTTAGGTTAGTGGCCAAGGAACAGGAGACTGACTCTCTGTCTGCTCTGCACTTTAGGCTCTATAGGACCTAGGGGGTACTCCCTTACTCAATACCCATTTAATAAACCCTGACTTCAACCAAGTATCAATACTTAAGTAGATATGTTCTCTTTTATGCAGACCAAAACTGAATGGTGATTACAAAGTGGCTAGCTTTGGGCATTTATTCATTTGTAGGTCAAAGAACATGGTATCTAAAATCCTACTCCTAAAATCCTAAAGTTTTCAAATGATGTATTGATTTTGTTTTTTATATCTTGGTTGTTAGATTAGGGCTTGAATCATAAAATCTACCCAATGGTTGACTGGTGCCTTATCCTAGGGTTCAGAGTCCATCTTCACCATGCTGTGCATTTCCATAAGACAAACAAACATACAGATTTCAAAGGGTTGGTTTTGTATCTGCCTTAAAAATAACACCCAAGAATGAGTATTTATATTAACTCTTCTTACAAACATCCCTTTTATCAAACATTCCTCTCCATTTTTGATTTAAAACTTTTAATCTATTCCTTAAACAAAAGTAAGAAACCAAATATGCAATACATCAAATGTGCATTCAAGAACTTAGGTACCCTTAGTAACTCAGTTCAAAAGAGAAACATAGATAACACTGGAGACAACAAATAGAAATACATTCCACAACATTATTCATTTAACACAATCTAAAATTGATAAATTGCTCATAGAAAATGCATTCAACATATAGAAAATGAAACTTACAACACCATGACACAGGGCAACCAGTCAAAATTGCATTTGTTTTCACTCTTCAAAAGCTTCCCAATCCTTCTACAACCACACAATGAAATACCAATCATTCTCTTATAGACATCAGAATATGGGGCCAAAAAGTGCTACATTAAGGTAATTAAGTGAGTCTTGCATTACAAGCCACCGCTAATGAGCCTTGGGAACAATTACAAAGTGTGTATTTAAGAGGAAAGGACAAAAAATAAATAAATCCTAGAGCTACCAAAGACCAATCAAGTCATCATTGCATTAAAATTTACCATCAAACTTTGTTTATCGCACAGTCATAGTCACACATTAGAGGGTCCCTCATTCCTCCACGATGCTATGATATGAGCCCACGTGGCCCTTCCCTTCCTTAATGGCGCTTCTTGATTACACCCATCCTTTCAAAAGCATAGAGAATGAAATACTACAGCTTCACAGGCCATATTTGTCCAATTCATTTTTCCATTGCTGGGTCATTTTTATGGTTACAGGCACCCAAAATTCATCCTGGACAGCATTGAAAGCATTCCCAACACATGAGGACAAGTCCAGGGAACATTTAGAAGGTGAAAAACATCATTTACAACACATATATAGCTTCAAAAATCTGCCTTAGAGCCAAAAACGTGAACAACATTCCATTCGGCAACAATACTTGCTTAAATTTGCCCAAAATGCTTCAGAAGGAACTTCCATGGAAATCAAAACGTGCCAACCTTCACTGCAATAAAAATTTTAGATCAAAATCTGCTCGGAGGAAGCCAAATTGCACTATCGCACACCAGAAAAGGGGAGGCAGAATGGGTTGTGTGATCAGCCCAAAAATACATTTATTTTGCCTCAAACATTATAAAGTAATGTTTACTTTATAACATTTATCACTTAAATGATTAAATATGCCAATAAATGTTTCTTTTAAAATTGCATTTTCAACTTTGGGCAAATGTCAATTATTTAATTTCTTTCCCGGGGCAAACAACGCATCTTCACTGTGGGCAGATGGGATATCGAAGGGCCACGAAAACTTGCATAGGGCCATTATCAATTATTTAAAACATACGTATTTCCTCAAAACTTGCATTGCCAAAAGATTTTTGGGACCTCCTTTGTAAATTGGCATGCTGGACATGTTCGCTGCAACCACAATATATTAAAATAACATATCATATGGGCTCTGATTTAGATTAAATTGGAACTGGAGATGTTTTAGACAAAAATGAGAAATGTGTCACCTTCATAATTGTGAAATCTACAACTTTCCAGAACACCAAATCTAGCCCGGTCACAGTCAGAAAAGAATTAAATAGCCCATCAAAACTCATCCAGGGAGCACAAAAATGAATAGACACATTACCATATGCACCAAAAAACTTTCTATCATATATATTTGCAAGATGAATCATGAGTTGTAAGAATTTAATCAGCGAAGATGGGCTATGGGGTAGATTGAGCAATATGTTGACCTAGCCTCTGTCGACACATTGAGAAGAAATAGGCACTTTAAATTTGAAAAATTTGAGGATACCACCAGTGGCTCATGTTCGGGGATGCATGCCCCTTGTAGGCATGGTGAGATTCTAGTTATCTTTGGGATGTAGAACATGTGCCTAATCCGTTGAGTAGCTGTGTAAATGCTCCAACTTGTAATGAAAAACCTACCTACATATTTTCTTTGGGTGGCCCCGGGCAACTAAATATGAAAAACCAATACTTACCTCTATCAAATACCTTATTTTCATCAGACTGTTTTAGGTCAAACTTGGAAACACCATGCTGATTGTAGTGTTTCATCTTACTGTTAGCTGTGTTTCGGTTGATTTCATCTTTAACTTCCTCAGCAAATCTATAGTAATCTTGATCTATTTCTGGTGTCCATAGCCATAGATTATCCTCATCATATGTCATCTTTAGATGATTAGAAGTAAAGGGCTCATATAAAACAAATGAATCCATATCTAGATTTTGCCTTCTTTCAAGCAATGAGACACCTTCTGTACTGAACATGTGATACTTAGGCACAAGCAATATTTCCACTTGCTTTTTTGAATATTATTCCTTCAACCTTGAAAAGATCTGCAAAGCATGCTCTGATAAGTGATTATAAACAACTAATACGTGATCATACATGTAGTTATCATGACCAGTTGGCTAAAGGAGCTCACTCTTAGTAACATCCTCATCATTTTGCTCAACACCTACATCATTACATCCCTCCTAGGATGCTTTAGAAAAATTGTTGAAAGGTTCAAAGTAAAGCTCATTATCAAAATCTTCATCCTTAAGGATATCAATACTATCCTCTATTGTATCAATATAAATATTTGAAACTTGTTTATTCTCAATAGAGTACATACTTTTATCAAAAGTAAACACTTCCATTTCCACCTTGTGGTCATGATCAACATAAAGGGATGAGTCAACAAATTCATCATCTATACAAACCTGTTCATCTTCAGATAAGTGAGTATCTTGTTGATGTAAGACAAAAACTTCCATTTCTGCCTCATGTGTGGATACAACACTAAGTGCATGCTTAGCTATTTCATCATCATCTATGGCTTCAAAAGGCTCTTCCTTTGCTTGCTCAGCCTCCATGCATTTTTCCTTTGGAAGAAATAAAGATCTAAGGTATAGCTCCCTTTGTTGCCTCTCATGATCTAGCAGGTTGATACATTCCTTGACCTATTGTAGGTGTTGTCTTGGCTGGGCAGCCAATAACTTTTCTTTTCTAACCCTTTGTAACATCCATCATACATATCTTGTGTCTTCTTAACACCTTGCACCTCATTCTCCTCATATGAAGTAGTTGCTATCTCTGTCATTTTCACATGAATATCTTGTTCATGCAAAACATAAACCTCCATCTCTTCTTCATATACGTTATCATGAACAACTGGGACATACCCACTTATGAATGCATCATACTTGGTAATTGTTTATTCTTTTGATTCTTTTGCAACACTATTGCAAGATACATCTTCATATATATCTTTTATTTCATCATGTATGCAATCTACATCTACATATCTCTCTTCTACAGGCTGATTACAATCTTCATCTTCATCATTGTAGGATGTGCCTTCATTTTCTGCAACAATTTCTTCATCTTCATGTATTATACCATGACTGCTTTTTGCATAATCACCTTTAGCTCTTTCCATAATCCCAATCCAATCAAATATTTGATCAAGATCTTCAGGCTTCAGTTCTTCAAGTAAAGTGCTCAGACCTGATTCATATACTTCACAAAATAAGTTAATACATAAAGAATCCTCAGGTCTACAATACTCTATGATTTCTATCAAAGTATTCATGAATCTTGTAAACAGAGCATAGGGTGATTCTCCTTTTTGTTTCTTCAAGTCAAACAATGATTGAACAAAAAGCTTAGGATCAACAGTACTTGCAACTTGTTCACTAATGACTTGAAACTCTTCATGATTCACATGAGGCAATGATGAACAAACTGGAAAAGCAAAAATACATTCATTTTGAAAACTATTCTGACTCTTTGTTTTGCATTGCTGATCTGCATAAGATGCTTTACAACAACCAAAACTCATAGCCATGTATCCCATTGGCATTCCATACTTCTGATTATTCTCAATATCCATAGCAAATTTATAGGCCTGATGCAATGTGGTAGGTTCCTTCTCTCAGCAAATAGCTCATTTTCTCATCAAATGCAGCCAGGCTTTTGCCAAACATAATGCATCATTTGGTCTCATATATTCTGGGATATGTTTGAGCAATTTTGCAAACCTTAAATTAAAGGCTAGAACTAATTCATTATATTCCTTTTGAATGTTCATGAACTGTGTAATTAATGAAATTACGTTAGTCCTTTCACCAAATTGTTCTAGAAATGCAACTTTGAGCTCAACCCATGAAGAGATAGAATAGTCAGGCAGGAATGAAATCCAATCCTTAGCATTATCCTTTAATGACTAAACAAAAATTTTCATGACAACATCTTCAGCTTCAATATCATAATCCCCTATCAAATCATAGAAATCTTACAGATGCTTTTGTGCTGATTCAGAATGCTTTTCACTATGTTTGGCCATGCACTTTCTGATCTCACTAAGGATAGCATTTGGGTAACTACTAATACCATCGAAATTCAAGGCCTTGTATCTTTCAACATAGAATAACCTTTTCTAAGGACACGACTAGGATTGTTGTTCTAATCTAATCATTTTGAATGCAAGAGATGAAATGTAGTGCCCCTCAACTTGTCGTCTGTCAGATTGATGTTGCTTAGTAGTATTTGACATTATGATAGTATCTTAGATCATTTGATGATGGATTCCCTGTTATTCTATTAATTGACTATGGACCTAATCGTTATTATAATAGTTGTTGATGTTGGATTCTATTATTTTATTTGATAAATAAACTAGATGTTATAGATGCTTTGATGTTGTTTACTATATTTGATTGTGAGATAATAGATTGTTTTATGTTAGTTGATTTGTAAGTAATGCAACCTTGAAACCTTATAGAGCATGTTGTAAGTTTAATGGTATAATCAGTTATGTTAACATTACTTTGATATTTTATTCACTTAAAAAAAAAATAGTTCTTGTTTCATATCGCGTAAATGTGAATTTCTCTAAGGTGTTCAGGGTGGGGCGTTACATATGGTATCAGAGCGAAGTTTAAACACTGGGTACTCTGGGTGTGAATAAGTTTGTTATGTTGTCTTGGATTCTGAAGAGTGTTTTCTCTTTTAGCATCTTCGCCTAGCAACTTTAGATTTATCCTTTGTTGGTATAGGGTAGGAAGATGCCTAGAGGTTGAGGTCGAGGAAGGGGACGTGGAAGAGGTGGTGATAGTAGTTCTCCTCCTAGTTCCCCTTGTGAGAGTGCGCAGCAAGAAGGGAGTGAGAACACAGAGAATCAAGGTCAGCCTGATGGAGCTCAGTTGCGTCCACTGCTAGAGGAATTCCTAGCTCATCTAGGTCCTATGCAGGAGATGGATCAGTCAGAAGTAAGAGATAGAGAATGATCTCCTAGAAGGAGAGAAACCACAGTTGAACAAGAAGCTATTCTTGCAGGCCACATGCGAGATCTTATGAGAGCCTGTCTGCCTACTTTTGATGGGTCTGGTAGTGGTATGGAAGCAGAGACATGGCTAATTGGTTTAGAGAGGTGTTTTGCTATGCATCCATATGGTAGCAACACTAAGGCAAGATGTGCCATCATGCATCTTAGAGGTTTCGCCTCTACATGGTGGCGATTAGAGGAATAGAAGTTACATCTAGATATTGGCATAGTATCTTGGGAACTATTTTTGGAAAGGTTTAGAGCTTGATTTCTATCAGATCACTGGAGGCAACGTCGAGCGGATGAGTTCCATGGGTTGGGATAGATGGCCATGACCGTGGAACAGTACGAGCGTAGGTTTTATGAACTCAAGCAGTATGCAGGCATTGGAAACGATGAGGCCATGTTAGTTCAACATTTTATTAGAGATCTGAATGCGTGCATCAGTGGAGGAGTTCGTGTCTTCGAGCTAAAAACCATGGAGGTGGCAGTCGAGAAGGCTCGACTGGTGGAGGAGAATTTGACCATGGCCCTAGGGGGTCATATAGGAGTGCAAATTGGGAGTGCACCCTCAATAGGCTTAGGTTCTCGAGATGGTCAATCTCAAGCAACAAGTTCATCTAGAGGCCATCATGCACTCGCTAAGGGTGAACAACAACAACAGCAATATTCTCAATCAAAACCAAAGAATACCCAACCTCAGCAAGGTGGTGATTCTCAGTTAGGGAAAAATCACAATTGGCTACGGGCCAAGAATTATCATCCCAACCAACCAGTTCAGAGCTCTCAACCTGTATTTAGTAGGGGAAGTTTTCAGAAGTCTAATGCACCTATAGGTGGTAAAGGTTTTGGTAGGGGAACAAGATGTTTCTCTTGCGGCCAGCAAGGTCATATTGCCAGGCAGTGTCCACAGAAGAATAATGCAAGATTTAGCCAGAGGCTGACAGTTTTAGAGCCAACAGTGGGTGATGCAGGGAGGTCTCATAGAGTGTTCACATTGATTGATCACCACTAGATAGAGCATCAAGGGACAGTCTTAGAGACTGCAAGCAAAAGACGGGCAGCTTTCTTTAGAGCTCATGCGCGTTCTACAGCATTGGGGGCTAACCCTCATAGGTAGGGGTCCAATAGGATCCTAATAGCATGGCTTCAGTTGCCTTGGAGGATGCAACCCATATGCGAGAATTATACCCATACTTGTTGCAAGCTTCCAGGAGTAAGCCTGATCCTAGGGGGGAGGATGTAGTGCCCCTCAACTTGTCGTCTGTCAGATTGATGTTGCTTAGTAGTATTTGACATTATGACAGTATCTTAGATCATTTGATGATGGATTCCCTGTTATTCTGTTAATTGACTATGGACCTAATCGTTATTATAACAGTTGTTGATGTTGGATTCTGTTATTTTATTTGATAAATAAACTAGATGTTATAGATGCTTTGATGTTGTTTACTATATGTGATTGTGAGATAATAGATTGTTTTATGTTAGTTGATTTGTAAGTAATGCAACCTTGAAACCTTATAGAGCATGTTGTAAGTTTAATGGTATAATCAGTTATGTTAACATTACTTTGATATTTTATTCACTTAAAAAAAAAATAGTTCCTGTTTGATATAGCATAAATGTGAATTTCTCTAAGGTGTTCAAGGCGGGGCGTTACATGAAATACTTGGGAATATGTTGCAGTTTCTAATAGGTTCAACAATAGAGTCGCCACCTCTCCAAAGAGGACAAATCATCAAGAAGACAAAAAATACGACCAGAGTAGTTATATTCTGGATTCACTTCACCAGCAGAGCACCCTTTTAAAGTCTTTAAAAATGCTGCAACATCTTCCACATCAGGCCATGAAAGCCTTTTAACTCATTTGACTCTCCCAAAAGATGAGCATCTATGTTGTCCCCAGCATAGTCACCAATCTATTGGTGTTCCCAACTGATTGTCTGAGCTTTCCCTAAAAAGTAGCCAACTCTTATACTCATGAATCTTAGGTCAGTGGCCAATGAACAGGAGACTAACTCTCTGTCTCCTTTGCACTTTAGGCTCTACAGGACCTAGGGGGTATTCCCTTGTTCAATACCCATATAATAAACCCTAACTTCAAGCATGTATTGATACTTAAGCAGATATGTTCTCTTTTATGCAGACCAAAATTGTATGGTGATTACAAAGTGGCTAGCTTTGGGCATTTGTTCATTTGTAGGTCAAAGAACATGATATCTAAAATCCTACTCCTAAAATCCTAAAGTTTTCAAATGATGTATTAATTTTTTTTTTTATATCTTGGTTGTTAGATTAGGGCTTGAATCATAAAACTTACCCAATGGTTGATTGGTGCCTTATCTTAGGGTTCAGAGTCAATCTTCACCATGCTGTGCATTTCTATAAGACAAACAAACATACAAATTACAGAGGGTTGGTTTTGTATCTACCTTACAAATAACACCCAAGAATGAGTATTTCTATTAACACTTCTTACAAACATCCCGATTACCAAACATTCCTCTCCATATTTGATTTAAGACTTTTAATTTGTTCCTTAAAAAGAAGTAAGAAACCAAATATGTAATACAACAAATGTGAATTCAAGAACTTAGGTACCCTTAGTAACTCAATTCAAAAGAGAAACATAGATAATACTGGAGACAACAAATAGAAATACATGCCACAACATTATTCATTTAACACAATCTAAAACTGATAAATTGCTCATAGAAATTGCATTCAACATACATAAAATGAAACTTACAACACCATAAAATAGGGCAACCAGTCAAAATTGCATTTGTATTTCACTCTTCAAAAGCTTCCCAATCCTTCAACAACCACATAATGAAATACCAATCATTCTCTTATAGACATCAAAATGTGGCACCAAAAAGTGTTACATTAAGGCAGTTAGGTGAGTCTTGCATTACAAGCCACCGCTAATGAGCCCTGTGAACAATTACAAAGTATGTATTTAAGAGGAAAGGATAAAATATAAATAAATCATAGAGCTACCAAAGACCAATCAAGTTATCGCTGCATTAAACTTTACCATCAAACTTTGTTTATCACACAATCATGTAGTCACACATTAGAGGGCCCCTCATCCCTCCGCGATGCTATGATATGAGGCCATATGGCCCTTCCCTTCCTTAATGGCACTCCTTGATTGCACCCAGCCTTTCAAAAGCACAGAGGATGAAATACTGCAACTTTACAGACCATATTTGTCCAATTCATTTTTCCATTACTGGGTCATTTTTATGGTTGCAGGCACCAAAACTTCATCCTGGACAGCATTGAAAGCATTACTAACACATGAGGACAAGTCCAAGCAACATTTAGAAGGTGAAAAACATCATTTGTAGCACATATAGAGCTTAAAAAATCTGCTCAAGAGCCAAAAATGTGAACAACATTTCATCCAGCAACAATACTTGCTTAAATTTGCCTAAAATTCTTTAGAAGGAACTTCCATGGAGATCAAAATGTGCCAACCTTCATTGCAATAAAGATTTCAGACCAAAATCTGCTCAGAGGAAGCCAAATCGCACCATCGCACACCAGAAGAGGGGAGGCACAATGAGTTGTGTGCTCAGCCCAAAGATACATTTATTTTGCCTCAAACATTATAAAGTAATGTTTATAACATTTATCACTTAAATGATTAAATATGCCAATAAATGTTTCTTTTAAAATTGCATTTTCAACTTAGGCAAATGCTAATTATTTAATTTCTTCCCTCGGGAAAATGACGCATCTTCACTGCAGGCAGACAGGATATCAAAGGGCCATGAAAATTTGCATAGGGACATTATCAATTATTTAAAACATATCCATTTCCTCAAAACTCGCATCACCGAAAGATTTTTAGGACGTCCTTTGTAAACTGGCCTACCGGACATGTTCGCCGCAACCGTAACATATTAAAATAATGTATCATATGGGCTCCAATTTCAATAAAATTGGAACTGGAGACATTGTAGACCAAAATGAGAAATGGGTCTCATTCAGAATTGTGAAATTTGCAACTTTCTAGAACACCAAATCTAGCCCGGTCGTAGTTAAAAAAGAATTAAATAGCCCATCAAAACTCATCCAAGGATCGTAAAACTGAATAGGCACATTACCATATGTACCAAAAAACTTTCTACCATATAGATTTGCAAGATGACCCTTGAGTTGTAAGTTTTTAATTAGCGAAGATGGGCTCTGAGGTAGATTGAGCAGTATGTCGACCTAGCCTCTATCAACACATCGAGAAGAAATAGGCACTTCAAATTTGCAAAAATTGGGGGTGCCACTAGGGCTGATCCACTCTACATCTTCCACTGGTTTGATTATTCTTGTTGCTAGCATCTTATCAATTTCTAATTTAATTTTCTTCTTCATATTGGGGTTTAATCTATATGGCCTTTTATTTTGAGCTTTTGCTCCTTTGAGTTGTATTTTCATTATTCTTGCTTCCTCCTTGATTACTTTAAACTCTATGAACATGCAGGGAAATAATTCTTGATATTCTAATAGAATATCTACAATTTGTATGACTTCTTTTTCTTCCCTGTAATCCCCTATTTTCATCAGTTTATGGCTACCCTTTGTTTCTATGTTTTCTTCCCTTAGATTTAGTGGTTGATTATAGTATTTTATTTTGGGTTAGTGTATGATTTATTTCTCTTTCTCCCTACTTAATTTCTATATCCAATTGTAGTTTTGCCTCATTTTACATTCCATTTTGTTGTGTGGTGTAGCACCTTTTTTTGGAATATTGGTCATTTTTATCAATCCATTCTATTAATTTCCATATGCCTCCATTCTTTGGTGGTGCCGGTGTGTGTTTTTTGGTCTGTGTTATGTTCATGTTTTCCTTTGTGGGTAGGATGATGATCTCCCTCATTTTCTGAAGTTCATTCTAGTTAACCTTGTTTTGATTCAAGAAATAAAATGTGTATTGAAAATCCTTTTTGATGTCTTCCCACACTCTTTTTTCTACCCTTTTCTCTTGGTTACTATACCAAGCCTATACCATGGGTGTAAGTGTCCAATAGAACATTTGTATGTATAATCTTATGTCATATTCTCTTCATGCATCCCATGTAGTAGTGGAGATGCTCAAATGTTATTGAGGTGATATGGTTCCATCATATTTAGGGATTTGTTTACATTCCCCTTCTTTAGGTAAATATCTTTCTTGGATAAGAATTTTAAGGTCTTTCCATCTAGGAACATGTTATCTTTGTGTGTGTTCCACCATCTTGTGGTACTACAAATTAGGGTATGTTGTAGCACATCTAGTCTTTGTTCTTCTTTGTCAAATGTTTTCTCCATATCTTCTAAATATGCTTTTAAGTCACCTATTCCAGAGTATGTGGGCAACTTGATGTGGGATATGCCATGTGAGATTTGATTCAATTGTCATGATTTTTGGATGGTAGAGTAACTATATGGAGTAGATGGGTTTGGTGTAGTTTGTGGTGGGATTAGGGTATTTGTAGTAAGATGCAGTGTGTCTTTCTATACTCTATGTATGGAATAATTTTTTCTAACTCTTCTTAACTTCTGGGATTGTAGTTCTGGTTCATCCCTTAACTAGACATTGAGTACATCTTTGCTATCTGTAATTTCATTACTTATATCAATGTATATTTCTCCTTCAGTGTTTGGTTCATCAAGTGACTCCATCTTGGAGAGTTTTCTAGTGAATAGAGCATTTTAGATTCATCTTCATACTCATCTTGTGCCACTTCTACATATGCATTACTCATATCTATGTCCAAGGGTATATGCACTATCATATCATTACTTGCAAAGGATAATTCTTCTATCCTTGAGTCTATAATACCACTAGAATTTACAAACCATTATAAACCTAGAAGGGAATTAAAGGTATCAAATGGTTCCTTCATCTCTATGATTTCAAAATCTATTATTTTTTTACTTCTAGTAGGTTGACTTCTATATTTTTCCATGTTCCCATTGTTTCTATAGATGAGCTATCTGCTAAGCTGATATTGTCTGGGGTTTCATGTAGTTGAGGTTTTACTAGGTATTCCCATACTCTTTTAGGATGCATGTTGACATTAGTGCCTAAATCCACCATGACTTATTTGATCATCCTGTGATTTATATGTGCATTTATAATCAATAGTTTAGTTTCCTATGTCTTAGATGTTCTTGTAAATTTTCTAACATGTAGTTTTGTCAGTGTTTGTTTGTTTCAGTATTTGGAGAATTATTTAAGTCTTTATATTAGGATGTTTTTTTTGCACAAGAAGCTAGCTATTTTAATGTTAGTGCTTCCTTTTTTGAAAAGTTGGCTTTATAGTACTATTCTTTTTCTTGTTCTTGGATTATATTTTGTCTAGATTCCTTGATTATTTTATCATGTTTATATTTAGTGGGATATAATTCTTCTTCTTCTTCTTCATAATATGATTCCTCTATTTATTTTTTTTCTTTAGCAACATCTTTCCCTCTTCTAGTAATTACCACAACATTGGTTTTTTCTTTGTATTCTAACAAGGCTTTTTGTCTTTTCCTTTTTCTCTCTGTATTCCTTTTCCAATGCCTCTTATTTATTAAGAATATAGGAATTATTATGTTTTTCTAGTTCCATTTCTTCTTTGTGACATCTCCTTGCCCCTTGTGGTGTACTTTTAGCATTATTTTTGCCCCTATTGTTACATTAGGGCCAGATAATTCATCACTCTTTGAGTGTGGTGGAGCATTTTTAAACTATTGTTGTTCCCTTTCACATGTGAACATGTCATGTTTTGGATTTCCACATAATCCACATGCTTTCTTCTTATCTTCCCTACATTCATTAGCATAATGTCCTATTTCTCTGCATTTGTAGAAGGTTGTGTTGGTTCTCAAAATAACTACAACCCAAATCCCTAAAAAACTTTGCAATCACCTAGGCCAGGGGTGTTGTCAAAGTGATTGAAAGAGGTTTATTAGTAGGTTAAGGGGGATCTTGGCCAACTGATAGGAGTGGGTAGGCTCCTCTACACTTTGAGCTTAGCTTAAACTCTAGAGGGATATTCCAAGGGGTATACATTAACAGGTATTAACTTCAAATTAGATGAACAACTAAAAATAAATGGACAACCAAACCCAACTCATTGTCTTGGCCCCAAAGACTGTCATTGAACCAAGAACAACTAGCTATCACAAAACCCCTATATAGCTAATGCAACTGTGCGAATCTACATGCACAAGAAAGATGTTGTTTCCCTTAAACCACTGGTAAATGTTTGTTTGATTTAAAAGGTGTGAGATTGGTCTAGTGGAGGCGAGACCAATGCCAATCCAAATGGGCTACAGAAAGCACTTGTCTAGAACACAATGAAGACAAATATGAAGTGTTGGCGATTAGGAATTGGTGATACCAGAAAGCACCTATCTAAAACATAATGAAGACAAAGGAAGCCCGATACTATGATCCCAAAAGACTTCGCAAATGTATAACATCAGGGATCAAGAATTGAGGCTACCACATAACATATGCCCAAAAATCAAGGAAAACTAAGAATGCCCGACACCGCGATCCTGAAAGACTTAGAAAAAATAATGAGGAACCAAGGTGGAGTTTTAGAGCCAATAAGGATGGCATGCAGGTATTGGTAACCATGAAACTATGGGAAGATGAAAAGAGCATAAAATAAAGAAAAACATCCTAGACTTAGGATTTTTTGGATTTTGAGTTAACACTTACTAAGAAAACACTAATTGATGTTTTCACTCAAGTTGAATATCCTCATCAAATAGTTCATCTCTTTTATAAGACATTGGAGGGGTGCCCTTGTGAAGTGGACATTTTACACGATCTTGGTTAGAACTTTATTGGCCCTTTATAATGGTGTATCCCCAATCCATCCTCTTCTTCTAATCCTGATCCTACACCTACTCTCACCACTTTTATAGTTACTATAAGTTCTCCTAGATTAGCCCTTACCAACAGCATCCCTCCTTATTGTTAGACTTAGGGCACACAACTAAGAGGGGGGGTGTGAATCAGTTGTTCAAAACTTTCTCCAAATTAAACACTTAAGTCTTCTTAGCAATTAGTTGTATATTAATCATAAACCATAATGCATTCAAATCAAGAGCAGAAACATATCAACACATAAGACACCAAGATTTTCATGTGGAAAACCTGGTTAAGGGAAAAACTATGGGGTGATTAACCCAAGATTGTATTCTCTATTAGAAGATTAGAAAGAACAAAATGGCACATGCCAATTAGGGCTCACTGCCCGAGCACACTGCTCACAAGAGGCTCACTGCCTACAAGAGACACACTGTCTACAAAGAGAAGAGATAAGTATCACATACATGAACTGGAGAATAGCATCTTCACCATGCTTGAATCAGTTCCATTAAGCTCAATACTTCTACTCTGCCTTTCACTCTCCTCTTCGCTACCACACACTCATCTCCACACAAAAAGGTGAGTTCAAACTGACTTCACAATCCCTTATTTATACAAGGCATCAACTTAGGAATGATCATCTAAGTTAGCAAACATTCATAAGATCATCCGACAGATGCATAACTCATCCGGTTGACCTGTCTCAAGAAGAACATCATCATACAGAAGTTACTCTTCAATTGCGAGCTCCAACTTCAATGCGAACCACCAACACAAACTGGACACGATCCAAAGACCTCCACAAGCTTGCCTAAAACATCAAGAACATCCACACTTCTTTTGCTTACTGAAATCCTTCTCTCCTTCATCTAGAACCCTAAGAACATAGTCTGTCATAACTGTCACAAGGGAATAGATGCTTGCGGACCTTCAAACCAAGCACCAATAGAGTTGATACACCACAAAGACTTCCTTAGCACTCCCTTAAATCCACAGAATAGGAAACTTCATTTCCGGATCTCACCGGACCTTTCTTGTTACACACTGTCACCTCTGAACACCTACTGGAACTGGTTTTACTTGAGCGGCTACAACTTCTTCATATCTTCATGCGGACCTCTGAAATCTCTACTAGATCACCTACAGACACATATATACAAACCCTTTAATTAGCATCCTCTAATCATCTTACTATCTTGGACTTTTGTCTTACAGTCATCACTGTTCTTCACCATTCCTGATTGAGACTAATTTTCTCAATATCCTCAGCTCACAGCTCATCCAAACCTTATCATTAATGCAATAGAAGTATGTTGACATCAATGACAACACCAGTTAGGCCTATACTTGCAAAAATCTCCCCCTTTGTCATTGATGGCAACATATGATGTGAAAAACCATCAAGACAAGAACTTCTCCTTACTGTCACAACTCTCCCTATCAACAACAACCATTCACATGTCTTCTCTCCCTTTACTGCTCCCCCTTTGATCAGAAACCACTTGTTTTTCACATGTCTTCTCTCCCCCTTTGACATCAATGGCAAAGGGCACATACTTGCAATTTCACCACTTTAGAATCATACCTGTTGCTCCCCCTGAGTAGCAACTCCCATCAATCTGGATCACAAGATATGACTGTGATATCCACCAGACTGATGCACCTTAGTGTACCTTAGTTCATCACCAGAGGGGCAATAACCCCTAACTTCTCCCTGAGATACTCAAAAGAGTCCTTAGGTAGAGGTTTAGTAAAGATGTTTACAATCTGATCCTTGGAGGGTGCAAACTCCAATCTGACTGCTTCAATTCTTGCCACCAAAGCAAAAGTTTCTTCAAAATCAATTCCTTCTATTTGAGAGTAGCCCTTGTAGACCAATGTGGCTTTATTTCTAATTACTTCACCAACTTCATTTAGTTTGTTCTGGAAGACCCATTTGGTTCCAATCACATTCTTGTTTCTAGGTCTGGGAACAAGATCCCAAGTGTGATTTTTCTCAATTTGAACCAACTCTTCCTTCATTGCTTTAGTCCAATTTTCATCATTGCAAGCTTCATTCACTGTCTTAGGTTCAATCTTTGAAATCAAACAATACTGTTCTGAATCTTGAGCAATTGTCCTTCTTGTTAGTACTCCTTTGCTTTTATCACCTATGATCTGATCTTTAGAGTGGTTCAGTCTTACATACCTGGGAACTTTAGGAATTTCTTGCACTTCTGATTCTTGATCAGGCTCATTGAGACTCATTTCTTCTTCCTGGTTTACCGAATTAGCTTGAATTTGACTGACAGATGAGGCTTGGGCTCCTTGAGTCAGAACACCATTCTGATCATCTTCATCATATTCAAAAAACCTTGAGGGTTTTTCAATTCCCTCACCAACCTTCACACTTGTACTTTCTATCATCTTTATTAGTCTTTTGTTATAACACCAGTATGCTTTGCTTTGAGTAGAGTAACCCAAGAATATTCCTTCATCACTTCTAGCATCAAACTTTCTTAGATCTTCATCTCTTTTAATGTAACATTTGCTACCAAAAACTCTAAAATATCTTATAGTAGGAGTGATGCCAAACCAAAGTTCATAAGGAGTCTTACCAGTATTGCTTTTGATTTGAACTCGACTGAGAGTATAGACTGCAGTGCTGACAGCTTCTCTCCAATAGATGTGAGGAACATTAGCTTCCATCATCATGGTCCTAGAAGCTTCCTGTATGGTCCGGTTCTTTCTTTCCACTACTCCATTCTGCTGTGGAGTCCTAGGAGCAGACAACTGTCTCTTTATTCCATGTTTCTTATAGAAATCTATGAACTCACTGGATGTGAATTCTCCACCTCTATTAGACCTCAAACATTTTAACTTCAATCTGGTTTTATTCTCTACCATAGCCTTGAATATTTTGAATTTTTCAAAAGCTTCTGATTTCTCTTTCAGAAAAGTTACCCACATCATCTGGGAATAGTCATCAATTAGTAACATGAAGTATCTATCATCTTGCATACTCCTGATTCTTGATGAGCCACAAAGGTTAGTATGAACTAAGTCCAATAATTCGGTAGAAGCCAGTTCCTTACTCTTGAATGTGATTCTACTTAGCTTACCCAACTGACATTCTTTTCACAAGCTATTAGTAGGTTTCACCAATTTTGGAAGATCTCTTACAGCCTGAGTATTGTTTATCTTGATGATATTATCAAAATTCACATGACACATTCTCCTATGCTATAACCAACTCTGATCAACTTGAAGAAATACGCAACTTTTACTAGTGCCAACCAAGTGGAAGATATTACCTTTATTTTAGGTACCAGATGCAATCTCTGTTCTAGAGCTTTCAAAGATCTTGCATCTTCCATTCTTAAACTGGAGATCATAGCCTTTGTCCACCAACTATCCAACACTGAGAAGATTGTGCTTCAAGCCTTCAACATATAGAATATTACTAGTTTTGTTCCTTCCATCAAAAGAAATAGTTCCTCTTCCTCTGATTCTACCAGCAGAATTATCTCCAAACTTCACCACTCCTCCTTCATACCTTTCCAAATCTATGAACTTATTTTTGTCACCTGTTATATGGTGAGAGCAACCACTGTCAATGACCCAATCATCCTTTTTTTCAACTTGGGCAGCCAGGGCTTTTTCTACAACCTTATGATTGACAGATACAGAGGATATTGGTTCTTCTTCCTTGATGGCAATAAACACCCATTCATTTCCTGATTTGTTTCTAGTCTCTGATTCATCATCTGTTACTCCTTCATTATCATCTTCTTCATGAACATAGTAACAATTCTTTTGGAACCTTGATCTGTTAGGATTTGTCCTTGAAAATCTTTCCGGACATCTTGAGGTAAAATGACCAATGTTATTGTAGTTAAAACACTTAAAAGGCAATTTTCCTTCATACTTACCGGATTCTCTTGGCAGTCTTTTTGCAATGAGGGCTTCAAGTTGAGAAATTTCTACTTCTTCTTCTTACAGGTCTTTTCTTGCTTTTTCATACCATGACAGTTTCCTTGATGAGTTCTCTCCCAGATCAAACCTTTTTTTACCTTTTATAGAGGCACTGGCTTTAAATGCAGATTCAGTCTTAGGGGGATCATCTCCAAACTCGATCATTTCAAATGCAGCCAATTTGTAGCCTATTGGTGTCTTGTGATAGTTGTATGGGCTTTGAATTCATTAATGGAAACAACCTTGATTTTGTAAGAGGCAGGAAGGGATTTGAGAATTTTGCCAACAATCTCACTTTGATCCAAGCCTCCACTAGCATTTCTAATTCCAAAAACAAGCTCATTTACTCTTGGCATAAAAGCAGTAATATTTTCATCATCTCTCATCTTCAATTTTTCAAAATTCCTTTTCAAACTCTGTAACCTTGGACATTTAACATACTGTTCTCCTTCATGCAAAAGTTTTAGTTTATTCCAAATCTCAAAGGTAGTTGGTAGGTCAATAACATTTGAGAGCTCTGAGTTAGATAATGCGCTTAGAAGAGCCTGTTTAGTCCGTAGATTATTTTTAGCATCTGTGATTTCATTTAGGGTTGTCGGACCACCTTGTGGAGGTACATACTATTTTATAAGCATGGACCAGTACGCCATTCCCATACACTGCAAGTGACATTTCATGTGACCTTTCTAAAGAGCAAGTTGGTTCGATCAAACTTCAGACTATCCTTCTTGTAAGACGACATCCTAGATCTCCTCAAGCAGTTAAGCTCCTTTTAGAGGAACTTGGCTCTTATACCAATTGTTAGACTTAGGGTACACAACTGAGAGGGGGGGTGAATCAGTTGTTCAAAACTTTCTCCAAATTAAACACTTAAGTCTTCTTAGTGATTAGCTGTATATTAATCATAAACCATAATGCATTCAAATCAAGAGCAAAAACATATCAACACATAAGATACCAAGATTTTGACATGGAAAACTTGGTTAAGGGAAAAACCACAGGGTGATTAACCCAAGATTGTATTCTCTATTAGAAGATTAGAAAGAACAAAATGGCACATGCCAATTAGGGCTCACTGCCCGAGCACACTACTCACAAGAGGTTCACTGCCTACAAGAGACACACTGTCTACAAAGAGATAAGTATCACATATATGAACTGGAGAATAGCATCTTCACCATGCTTGAATTAGTTCCATTAAGCTCAATACTTCTGCTCTGCCTTTCTCTCTCCTCTTCTCTACCACACACTCATCTCCACATAAAAGGCGAGTTCAAACTGACTTTGCAATCCCTTATTTATACAAGGCATCAACTTAGGAATGATCATCTAAGTCAGCAAACATTCATAAGATCATCCAACAGATGCATAACTCATCTGGTCGGCCTGTCTCAAGAAGAACACCATCATACAGAAGTTACTCTTCAATTGCAAGCTCCAACTTCAATGTAGACCACCAACATGAACTGGACACGATCCAAAGACCTCCACAAGCTTGCTTGAAACATCAAGAACATCCACACTTCTTTTGCTTACTGGTATCCTTCTCTCCTTCATCCGGAACCTCAAGAACATAGTCTGTCATAACTGTCATAAGGGAATAGATGCTTGCAGACCTTCAAACCACACACCAATAGAGTTGATACACCACAAAGACTTCATCAGTACTCCCTTAAATCTGTAGAATAGGAAACTTCATTTCTGGATCTCACCGGACCTTTCTTGTTACACATTTTCACCTCTGAACACCTACTGGAACCAGTTTTACTTAAGCGGCAACAAATTCTTCATATCTTCATGTAGACCTCTAAAATATCTAATGGATCACCTACAGACACATATCTACAAACCCTTTAATCCACATCCTCTGATCATCATCTTATCTTGGACTTTTGTGTTACAGTTATCACTGTTCTTCACTGTTCCTGATTGAGACTAATTTTCTCAATATCCTCAGCTCACGGCTCATCCAAACCTTATCATTAATGCAACAGAAGTATGTTGACATCAATGACAACACGTGTTAGGCCCATACTTGCAACACTTGTACCTTCCCCATTGGCTTTATCACCCAACATGGCATAGCTCCTAATTTTACCCATTTGACCATATCAAATTTTAGTGCATCCATCCCCTCTAGTGTCCCATGTACATCCCATCCAATAACTATACACATATAACCATAAGTGTTATGCCTCCATTCATATATCTCACACTATTCCTTCTTCTCAAACCATGACCATACTATTCCTCCTTCCCAACCCATGGCTCATACTATTTTTCCATCTCACCACATGATAAAGATTTATCATAATTTTATCCATCCATCCATAGGTATGACCTTACCCCTTTCCTCACAACCTTATCATACCTCCTCCATTGTTTCACTTACACCCAACAAAACCCTTTCCTCTACCTACCTTGGATACTCTACAATAAATGGCCAATATTAAGAAGGAAACTAGCAACAATAAGAATGATTATATTTATTATAATCCACCACATAGGTCATATTATCAATATTTAAGGTGGTTACATGTATTTTTTTCTTGTTGGTTTCATGGCCCCTATATTTGAGCTATAAAATGGAAAAGGAGACCCAAATATTCACATACAAAATTTTAGGACTTTATGTATTGTTTCCATGAACCTTCAAGGTCAATCTTGTCCAATTGTTTTATTCTTTACCTCCTAATTCAATATGGTGTTTTGATTAATTAGTTACAACATTTCTGAAGCACTTTCATGTCAATATGGGTCTAAAAATCACTATGAATAATTTGAGTAGATAAACTCAATGAAGCAATGAACCTATAAATAATTATCTCATCCACTTTCAATCCTTGTGTGGTAAATAAAGCATAAGTTTGTTGACGGTGAGTTACAAATTTTGTTTCTTAAGGGACTACTTCTAGTAATTAATAATAAAGTACATGTTTGAGTAGATTTCCTTTTTTAGAGATATGCATAGGCATCCAAAGAACCTTGAAGCCAAACTTTTAGCACCTAATACATTGAAATATAGACCGTCTTAATCATCTTACTATCCCAAGTTTTAATTTAAGATAAATAATTTTCTTGAGTAATATTTTCCTTCAAATCATCTCAATCATCTTACTATCCCAAGTTTCAAAAGATAAATAATTTTCCAAAGAGTGATTCAATATGAAGGAAATGTTAATCAAATTTATACTAAGTTTCTACTTTTCCTTCATTTAATCCAACTACTCCTAGGAAGTTCATTAAGTTTCAATAATCCTTGGATGATGTACTTAAAATTTTATTAAGTGTTAATTTATTACTCTTCCTTTAATATGTCCATTGAATCCAAACAAAAAACTTCCTAGAACATACAATCAACAAAAGTTTTATAACTTACATGGATTTAAAGGTCATTATACTCAAACATGCATGGGCCTCAGGCAAAAAATACAAGACCTAATAGATAACAATACATTAATGTTGAAGGTGTCAATGATAATGGAGATCCTTTTGTTGTACTTGCAAATTGACAATTGAGAATCTACAAAATCCTTTTCTATATCATACAAATATTGTTAATGTACATGATGATACACATGAGGAAAATGATGATATTATTGAAATTGGGGATATATCAAATACATGTGCTTTTGTAGAGGCAATTGAAACTATTGGTATATTTTCTTCAACATGACCAATTGCATTTTTTAATGTGAAGATACCACAAGATAACCACCATGGGCCATTGTATATTATAGCAAAGATACATGATCTTGTTGTTCATGCCATTCTTGTTGATGCTACAAATTAGTATAACATAGGCATGGAAGAGTTTCTATCTAAGATACATCTCAAGACAAAATCATATTGATTAAAATTTAGGTTATTCCATCTTTCCACTTAAGTTTAGATCTAGAGAAATATACATGTATTATGTCGTGTTATTATTGCATATGATATATTTTTTGTATTACTTTGTAGACTAGGCTAGAACATTTGAAAGTGGTACCTTTATTTGTAAATCAATACATAAATTTTTTCATCAAGGGTTATTAAGATTCTAAGAGAAATATAGGATCCAATATGGAGTTGAGTCACTTTACTTTGGACACATACATTCCAAATCTAAAGGAACCTCTATTTGAGAATAAAGAAGGTCTTTATAAAGTATATCATCATTGGTTGCAAGAAAAAAATATTCATAAGGAGATGAAAACACAAGCAAAGAATAAAGGGAATCATAAATAACAAATTAGTCATGACCAAAAGAAAGAAACAAAGATAACAAAGTGATAAAAACTAGAGTTTTGTGTCGAAAAACTACTTGGATCCCAAAGTAGGAAGTTATGGTGCATTAAATGCCAATCATTCCTCCATAACCACAAGCAAAGAAGCAAGAACTTTGGTAAGAAAAGAAACTCCTAACTTTTAACATCAATTGTCCATGTTCTTTTGCTAAGTATAAATGATTTCAAAGTTGAAACACATGTAATAGAAAAGGATTTAAGTAAAAATGAACACGAAGCACTAACCGATGAAGATAATTTTATGATGCTTTTTGTCAGGATGAGAATAATCTTTTGGAGGATAAGGTTGATTATCCTAAGTTTATTTCATGATACATGCACATAACTATCTATCATATATACTTATATACCTATACATAAGAAATTTCATTTTGTTATTTTCCTTAATTATTGTTTTTACACTTCATCCCTTTTTAATATGCCTTGTTTATTGTGTTTCATATGCTCGTTTCACCTATTTGGTTTCATGCTTACTTTTTCCCACTTGGGGGTATTTTCTTCTTTCCCTTTTCTTTCTTGACATGTATTTACTGCTATGCTCATTTGCATCTTTTTTTATTGCATCCCTTGCTCTAATTGTGCCTTACCTATGCTTTCCACTCTAGTTAAGATTTCACCTTTTTTTTTAACTTCGCCTTGTTTATCCTTATACTTGCTTTTATTTTCATGCCTAGTTACTCATGGTTCTATGATTTGTTCCTTACCACTTTGTTTTTTATTTTTTCCTTGATTGTCTCCTATTTTTCTATATCCCTCATGCTTTCCCTTTACTATTATGGTTTATTTGTGATGTCATGATTGCCCACCTATATTTTTGTGCCTATGTTTATGACATTTACCATATTTAGACCACATGCTTATTATCCTCATACTTTATCTTATATAAATTTTCATGAGACTATATTTCCATACCGCACTCCTAGAGTTATCTTGTTAGATAGGGGCATTGTACCTTCCCCCATTCCATATTGAGCCTTTATTGCCATATATTTACATTGAGTTCATAATGTTATCCCCTATATAATTGGTGCCCACATTACCTTACCATGCTTCTAGACACATCTTTTAACTTATGTCTACATGCTTAGTTCCATTTCTAGATCTATGCTACCACTAGCTTGAATTATTATCTTATCTTTGTTAGAAATGAAGGTGCAAACCACATAACAAAAATCTAATTCAAACCATATTTATGTCCTCTAAACAATGTAGAATCAATGGAGATTGCAATAGAAATAAAACCCACCACACATAAATAACATTCATTAAGAACTAAACACATAACATAGTATGTAACATGGAGAAAACCCTTTTAGGTAAAAAACTCAACCAAGAAAAGAGGCTCCAAGTTGTATTATCTTCAAATATGAGATTACAATACATGCACTTCCTCTCCTTCTTCAGTCTTCAATCCAGCGATGCCTGTTACTCTCAACTCTGATAAAAAATGTAGTAAAAATATCCTTATAAAAGTGGTTTGCCTTCTAGGGAAAGAAAACTGACATAATATCAACTATCAGATCTGTGACCTAATGATAAACTGTCTAGATTTACAATGATAAAATTTGGCTCTGGGGGTGCTGCTCCTGAGCCCCCACTGGGGCGAGCAACCCCCGTATTCCCTACCTGAGGGATGATCTCCCTGGAACCCTTGTAGAGGGGAACCCCCCTGTGACCCTCCATCGTGGATGAATTAGCACCGGGGACTAGATATAAACACACGGTTGAAACAAGATCATTGCTGGTGAAACCTTTCATCCCTTATGGGTGATTTAAAAACAATATTTGGAGTAATTAATTACATAGGATTTACAAGGTTGATGGCACCTTAATACTAACAATCTTGACCTCTATGTGCTCATGCTCTTATATTCCACAATGGGGGCATATGCTTAAACTATTATCCTATGTACCTATTGCAAGTATGTGCCTAACTGGTGTTGTCATTGATGTCAACTACGCTCTTATTTTGTTACTTTATTGTGATGAATATTGCTTTGCATAAGTTCTAAAGATCATGAGAATATGTTTCTAATATTGAGTTTCTAAGTGCTTTTGAGAAAATTTGCCCTCCTAGTGGAAACAGTGTGTTACAGAGTATCTTGGTTTGATGATGAACAATCCAGTAGTTTGTTCCGCATTTCTTCTAGAATGAATATCTTTGTTTGCATATTGGAAGTCATTTAGAGGCATGTCTAATTATGCTATGTTCTAAGTTTGAGCCTTTGATATGAAAATTTGAGTAAGTTATGTTCACCAGAGTAAAAACTATTTTTTCTGTGCATTCAGTGGTGATAGGGAGAAAGTATTTTGCTCCGCATTGAAGTATTTTGATCTGCAATTCTATAGTTAAGTCTGGGATGATGTTATGTGCCTTCAACTCAAATGTTTCGTGATTTGGTG
Source organism: Cunninghamia lanceolata (assembly GCA_027924645.1). Classification (NCBI taxonomy): domain Eukaryota; kingdom Viridiplantae; phylum Streptophyta; class Pinopsida; order Cupressales; family Cupressaceae; genus Cunninghamia; species Cunninghamia lanceolata. Next base: position 25,122,496 of record BSBN01000703.1, read on the forward strand.
GTCCATAAGTGATCTTTTTTTTTATGACAGTAGCTGACAGTGTTGTTTGTATGCTCCAGTTTGAAGAATCTTTTTGACAAAGTTATTAGAGGTTGTGCAGTTGTTCCTGGTGATTACAATGTGCTTGTGGATGTCTCCTGATCATGTTCCTACCTTCTGATTGGTTCGTGAAGAGTAATTTGGATCGTGGATGAAGACTATTCCTAAAAGATTTAGTGTTAACTCCAAGTCTTGGCTGACCTGGTTGTTTTCACTACTTGTGGAGATGCATTGAAGATTGTGAAAGTGTGTTGTGGCGTGAAAGATTGCACTTGAGTCCTAGCTAAGGCATAACGTGTTCTGCATACATCTTTTCCTTAGCTAATTTTATTTAGGTCCAGACCTATTTCTATGTATGTTTGTAATGTCGGCCTTAGAGATTTCTCCAATGGTTGATGAATGTAATGTCAACCTTGATGTACATTCCAAGGTTGATGAATTGTATAAAAACATGTAATGAAGTTGTGAAAAAGAAGTCCTTGAGCGAAAATGCAAATATAAGTGAAGAAGTGTAAGTAAGAGTAGAGTAGAAGAGTTGTATTGTGCTTCAATGGAACTAAACTCAGGCATGGAGTAGATGCTATCAAATCAGTTCAAAAACCTTTGGTAGTGAGCCACCCCTTGGAAGTGAGATGATCTTGGCAGTGAGCCCTAACTTTTGCAGTGAGCATTTTGGGTAGTGAGCCTCTGATTTTCGGTATTTCTATAACATATTTATTTTGTGAGCTAACACTCATCGTGGTTTTTCCCTTATCGGGTTCTCCACATAAAAAAATCTGGTGTCTCATGTGTCTAATGTGTAATTGTGCTTAAGTTTATGATTTCATGCTTTCATGGTTAAATCATAATAATAGTGATTAATTGATTGATGTATTGATGTTTATAAGAAGTTAAGTTTTGGTGACAACTGATTAACCCCCCCTCTTAGTTGTCCTATGCATTTCAACAATACCTACATGGAGGTTCTAACCATTGAGGGCCATATCACCATTTTTATTTTTTATACTAGTGGAAACTTCATACCTTTCATGATTATCTCTGGCGCATATGATTTCCCTTCTTTCTTGCTATATTCCTTAATTTCTTGTTACATGATGTATTCATGACACCTATTACTTTACATGATTTATATTATTACATGCTTAGCTTACATTTACATTTAATATATTTTTTTTCCCCTCTCCTCCAATTCCTTGCATCCTATGGACACAACCAATTGTAGAGGGAATATCATATTGCTAACACTCTTTTGTTGATTTTATAGAAGAAGGTATAGGTATTGATGAGACAAATCATCACCACGTATAGACATTAAGCTTTATCATATGACATGGCATTATTTGATATGCCACATGGAAACACACCATATCACTTTTCATACAAATAGAATTTCCTAATCCTACTTCTCATTTCCTACTTTTCATTTTAAAGGAAGTACAATACATGAAAAAAAAATTCCTACATTAATCTTTGAGGAGAGGTATGTGCAAAAACAAATGATATTTATAGCTAGAAAAAAGAAGACACAAAAAATACAATAACACAAGTTTACATAGGAAAAACCCACACTCCAAAACAGAATCAATTGTATTATCAACAAATAAGGTTACAATAAGATCTTAGGGACATGCCCTTACATGAATGTCATCAACATACAACTTTGGAGTAATACTAGAAACATAATAGTATTTGCAAATCAACTATATTAACTCTATCCCAAGCACCCAATTTATAGGCAAATATCAAACCATAAACCAAAAGTGGTTTCCAAAACCATGTACCAAATCCATAGGCCCAAAAGTGGTGCCAAAAATGGCATAAATTCCAACACCCAAGTTGGCCATAATCTTCCAAGCTGTTTTTAGAATATGCTATTACAATTATCATAACTTGTCATAGAATTTTTCATGTGTAACTCCTGAATTTGGGTACTCATTTTGGCATATTCAAAGCCATTTAAAGATACCTTATGTTCCAAAAAATGTCTAGGAGCATTTGGATGGCATTTGCATAGTCAAATCTAGAAAATATTGAAAAACTATTTTTTTAATACTTTCTACATTTTAGTAATCTCCATTTTTGGAGGCCTTTAGAGTGTTTCTAGCCCTCCATTGCTTTAGAGAGGCATGCAACCTTAATCTAAGCCTCTTAGTATCTCTACTTATATCTTTTGGAGTTCTTTCCAATGAATCCAAGAACTTTAATTTCTACTGAGCAGGTTAGGAGTTATGACCCCACCAAGTTGGGGTACCAAAAATAAATACTTTCCTAGTTTTCAATTATTTAATAAATCATATCATTAGGATGCAAGGTTGAGACATCTTAACCAACATCATTATTCTACATAGTTAAAGCAAGTTTGTATTTTATGCATGTTTCATTTGTGAGAGAGAAGCTACTAATTGTACATTTTTTCTCTATTTTGTAGGTGCTCAAGGAGCATGGTCATTTGAGGATGAACACACACAATGAAATCTAGTGGGGTCCACTACTTTATATGGACACATTATCCTTTTTATGTCTAGGTATTTTCTTTCATGCATGTTTGTGAGTGCTCATTTGCTTTGAAATATATGTTCATATTAGTGTTTAGATGCAACTCAAAGTGGGAGAAAAATGTAATGGTGAAATTTGTATACCCATTCCAATTCTCATTTACTTTTAGGCTTATTGTGAGAGAATTTCTTAATATAATTACATATTGACAAATGATGTAATATTGTTCATTCCCCAATCCTTCACTTATCCCCACCTTCTCACATTCCTATACATTCAACCTCCATACACATTCCCATACATTTTAACATTTATCATTCCCATCATTGGCCCCCATGTCCGTACACTCATTCCATAAATTAACATTACCATTTACTTGTCTTAGGTGGTGTAGGACCAATCCTACCTATGTTAATATGACCCCTTAAATTCAAACTTCATTCAAAATTTCTTGACTTCGGGCCATTCCATTCCTACCACGATCTAACTTGGTACACTTTTCACACAATTTGTTGCTATACATAGTGGCATTTAAAGAAATTCAAATACATTCATTTATCATGTGATCCAAGAATTCTTTAAATAATCATTCTCATTTAAGGAGCATTCATTATAGGAACACTTCAATTGGAGCACTAAAAAACCTATTTGCACTAGAGTTCACATCTTAGGGCATTTCTATATTTGCTTGTTGTTTGCCAACATTTGCCAAGGTCATAAAGTTAGCCATGCTAGGGGGTTGACTTGAGAACTTGACCCTAGTGATCTGGAAGCCTCCCTAAGGTATTGTCAGTTCTTAACATCAACAAGAAATGAAGAATAAAGTGAGAACAAAAAGTGAATAATTTTTCAAATCAAATCCACGAACCACAAGATAGATTTGTGCTTGCAAAAGTGATCTAGAGTCTTAGGTTCAACTTAAAAACAATTATAATTCTACACAAAATCCAAAACACAACCACATATCTAAATTACCTTTTTTTGTACTAAAACAACACAAATCCACACTACATCAATATTATTCCATCATTATTCCTAAAACTAAAAACATCTAATCTATTATAATTAATTTCCTAAATTAACATTAATTATTTAATTTATCATTCCCTATCACTTATTAAAGCTAAACTCTTATTTATATACATTCTTTTTTATCCCTATATTAAGCTTTGGGAAAGTGTGTTTTTCTTTACAATAATATTATATTTTAAATATATAAAACTCTAATAGTTTGGTTGCTTAAAGACAATGCTTCTCTTTATGGCAGGGTCCATGAATGAAACACTTCTTTTTTACTATATGACAACATTTCCTGGTTGTTTCAATAGCTCTGAGACATGCACAATTTTTCTTATAATACAAAAAGAACAAATTAAGTACTAGTTAACTAATTTAAAGTTTCTCTTTTAATAGGAGAAACAATGTAATGTGGAAGTAAGAGGCTGGGACCCTCTTTCCCAGATAAACTTAATAAAAAAAAATGTGACACAAAATATATTATTTGAATGCCTTTTATTCTCTTCCATTGTTTGAGAGCTTGCAAGGAAGGGGTATGTGACAAAGCCTTGGATCACAAACCTATGACACAGAGGTCACAGGTTCAAGATGTAGTAGTAAAATTTTGAATAGTTGTTTTTAGCAATCATGTTGGTAAACACCTTAATTGTTCATACTGTCAACATAGAACTTAATGTTAATGGTTTATAGTTAACAAGAGTTAATGTTAGTGGTTGATAGGTTATGCAATTAGATAAAAAATAATAATGTGAATAGTTGTAAACAACGCATTTTGAAATGCTATAATTAATATTAGTGGTTTATAGTTAACAAGAGTTATGTTAGTGGTTGATATGTTATGCATGTTGGTGGTGGATATGAAATCCACAAAACACACAAATATTGAAACACACATAAATTGCTCATAAACTAGATGCACAAACAACACAAATTACACAAAGACTGAAAACACAAGTTGCTCAAAATAGGAATGTTACAACATTCATAAACATGCCATTACTTGGTGATCAAAGCAATTGCTATTTCTTGATAAGAAACTCATTACATGATGCCTCTATTTATGGAGGTATTTCCAATATCATCACATTAAATGATTGTGTCCTTCTGGAAACATCTAAACCTTTCATCTCTATCTAGAGTTTTGTAAGATTCCTCTCTCTTTCTTGGTCTTTCTAATTTTATCTTTTTGTCTTTTTATCTTTTTCATTTAACAACTAATAATGTGTTGGGAGAAATTAATCACCAACATACTCCCCCTTAATTTCTACCACAAATGCTTCAGCATTATCAAACTCTATGTTCTTTAATTGATGTGGCTGCTATGCAACAATCTCATTTGTCTGATTCAGCCACCTCTTTTATACCATCTGCCTTCTTCTATGATCTATTCTCAACTCTCTTTTCTACAATATGCACTTTTGACAACAACTTTCAAGATGCAACCTCCTTTCTTTTTTTTCTATCAGCTTCTCACTCTTGTTTGCCTTTAGGCAACTTACCTTCAACTTCTGCTACAACAATCTAAATTTTTAATTATCTCTGGCCTCTTTTCTTTGGCTGTGTCATCTTTCAATCTTTAGATTGATAGCTTACAAACCCTTTTACACTTCTATGGTGACATGCTTGTCTTTTTCTTGCTCTTTGATTACCTCTGGCATCTTCTCTCTAGCTTTGGGAAGTTTAATTTTTGTGTCCTTCTCTAGATTTGCGAAACTATATCTTTATGATGACTTTGATCTCCTTGTTGAAAGTGTAATGTGCTGATACCACTTGTTGGAAGGAAGAATAAACAAATAGAGAGAGCAGGGAGACAAAATCAAGTACACAAACAGAGATTTCTATTAATCAATAAAACTATTTTACATCGAACAAATACAACTACAGTGCTACAACTATGTTTCTTTTTTCCTTACAAATACTGCTCATGTTGGAGCTTGGTAGACTTCACTATTGTCCCTTTCTGTTTGGAGCTATTCACTGCTTATTCCTCTAATTGATCGTTGTGTGTATCTAGAACTACCTGAAGCTCTATTCTCAACACTCTCTCTGTAATATTCTTCCCTGTTGGTGTTGCAACAAAGCTTCTCTCTATTGTGCACTATTGTGCTGCTATTGCATGTAATATTATTCACTCTAACTATTATGTCTTCTCATTCTTTCCTTTTGTCTTTTCCTTCACACAAAAAAATTGCCGCTGAAAATTCAAACTCACCTAACAACATTCAATAGAAACTGACCAGCAATGAATGGAAACTGACGGGCCAACAAATGGCATTAACAATTTTGTAGGGTGCTACAGGAGGGAGATCTCCAAAGATCTTTGACGGGGTAGGTGCAATTAATTCTCACTCTAGATTAGATTTTCTAACACTCCCCCTTAATCTGGAACCACATAACATTTTGTATCTTCAGAGCTGTCTATAGTTCTCCGGAGTTGCCTAGAGATTTCTTTCTAGAACTAAAAGCTGGAGCTGTCCACAATGCCCAAGCTATCTCTTAGGTGCTCAAAGCTCTCTTTAGATAGTGCCTTAGTGAATATATCAGTGATCTTCTGCTCAGACTTACCAAACCGAAGTTTAATCTCTCCATGCTCAACTAACTCCTTGATGAAATGATAAAGAATCTCTATGTGTTTGCTTCATCCGTGGAAGACTGGATTCTTCATCAAGGCTATGGAGGAAACATTTTCACAAAATATGCTTGTGCCATCTTCTTATTGTTCATTCAAATCTACAAGGATTCTTCTCAACCAAATAGCCTGACATGCTGCTACATTTGCTGCTATATACTCAGCTTCTGTTGTGGAGAGGGAAACTATGGGTTGTTTCTTTGATGCCCATGAAATGGGTCCTGAACCCATGTGGAACACATATCCAGATGTGCACTTCTTGTCATCTAGACTTCATGTCCATTTAATATACCTTCCACTTGTGTTGGGCTACAATTTCTATGACTGCCGACATGGTTTCCATCCTTGCAACTGGTGCATAGATCTCATCATAGTCTCTTCTAGGCTATTGTTTGTATCATTTAACAACCAACCTTGCTTTATGCCTTTCTATCTTTTCCTCAGTAGTACTCTTGGTCTTATAGACCCACTTAACTCCAATAACATGTTTACCCTTGGGTAAGGTTGTTAACTCACATGTCTCATTCTTTTCTATTGCATCCAACTCTTCATCCATGGACTTACACCATATTTCTTCTTTCATAGCCTCGTTAAAATCTATTGGATCACCATTAGAGAACAAAGCAAAGTTCAAACTTTCATCTAAATCATCATATCTTGTATTTAAATAAATATTTGTCACGCTCCTTGTCTTTCTCAGCATTAGAGAAGCAACTGTAGGATCTGAAATGCTTTTGGAGTTACTGCTTCTTGACTCTGGAGTCTTTTAGAGCTGATTTTGCTGCTGCAGTCTTGAACTGACTGAATCTAAACTATTCTAGGGATGGCTCTAGAGAGCTCCAGTGTTGGATCCAGAGTGCTCTAGTGCTTGTTCTACTTCACTTCTAGAAGTTCCTACTTCATTTCCACCTTCATCATCATCTATGGGTATCGTTGTTGAGATACCTGTGGTGGTGTCAACCATGCCATCCAATGATTCATTCTCTATAAACTCAACATCCCTGATGATTATAACTTTCTTGGTGACAGGGTTGTATGATTTGTAGCCTTTGGATTCTTGATGTACCCAATGAAGATGCACTTTTCTCCTTTGTCATCAAACTTTTGTCTCTTCTCTTTAGGCACAAATGCATATGCCATGCACCCAAAAATCCCTAGGTGCTCTAGACTCTATTTATCATTTATCCATGCTTCTTGTGGAATTTTGTCCCTTACAGCCTTTGTGGGACTTCTATTTAGTAGGTATACTATTGTTGCTACTGCCTCACCCCAATAATTATTTGGTAGTCCCTTTGCCTTCAGCATGCTTGCTGCCATCTCTATGATGGTTCTGTTTTACCTCTCAGCAACTCCATTTTGCTGTGGAATGTACCTTGTTGTGAACTATTTATAAATGCCTTCATACTTACATAAATTCATAAATTCCTTGGAGACATACTCTCCCCCTTTGTCTATTCTGAGGACCTTGATATATCGACCACTTTGCTTCTCAGCCAAGGCCTTAAACTCTTTAAACTTTTCAAATGCTTCAAATTTATTCTTCAAGAAAAAAACCCAAGTCTTTCTACTATAATTATCAATGAAGGTCATGAAATATACATTCCCACCTAAGGTGTGGGTCTTCATGGGGCCACACAAATCTGAATGCACTAGCTCCAATGGTGCTCTAGCCCTCCTAGAATGTCCTGATTGAAAGGGCTGCTTGTGCTATAACTGAGGCCTTTGAGTTGAGACATTTGAATGGCAAGCTGCGTATTAGATTGAGCAGGGAAAATGAAAGCCCGGTATATTAGCAATGCCACTACCATGGCACCTGCACCAACAAAACTTACCACAATCCACTTGACGGCAGGGATCATCACAACAAACCCGGCAGCCAGGAGAGGCGAAAGGAAGCATGCTGCTGTCACCCACATAATCATTTCCATCAACCAGGCGACCTTACCAGGCAGGTCAAAGGCGAGAATCATAGCGACGGCCAACGAAGCAACCAAAGCGAACATGTCTGTGACCAAAAATACATTGAAGGAATTGGTGTTGCCCAAAATCACCCTTTCCCGCTCGTCCATACCTCCGGGCATTGCTAACATGAGAGTCAAGCTTGCCGCAAACAAAGCGACTGCGACTTGTATAACGGATTTACGTTTCCTCTCAGATGGGGAGTGTTGGGGGTGTGTGGCTACCGATTTATTTAGCACGTCTTCTTTTATTGGGAGGTCTGGTGCGGCTGATTGAGGAAGCGCAAGAGGAGCTTGTTCTACTGGGAGGGGTGCTACTCCCGATTGATCGAATGCAGCAATAGTTGGATCTTCTCTCCGACCAGAATCTCTGTTGGACACCATACTCTGGTAAATAAACACCCACAATGTCAAATAGAAAAAAATAAAATGAAGATATATGATCTTTCAATAAGTTCTTTCATTTAATTCCATTTATTTCAATGGTCAAAGGTAAATTTTGGCTAATACAATAGGACAACTATTTACCATTTTTTGGTAGGGATGAGCTGTAAAATTGCTATTGACTACTTGAATGTTGAAATTGCTCTCTATCACATTTGTTCTCCTCCACTTTACATTCTCAGATATACTTGTGGAGGGTGCATCTTCTTCTATTGGAAGGTCTAGTGCAGCTGATTGAGGAAGCACAAGAGGAGCTTGTTCTATTGGGAGGGGTGCTACTCCCAATTGATCGAATGAAGAAATAGCTGGATATTCTCTCAGAGTAGAATCTTTGTTGGACACCATACTTTGACAAATAAACACCCAAAATATCAAATAGGGAAAATAAAAATGAAGAGACATTTTATTTGCATAGGGGCTCTTCTTAAACTACACCTAGTTCAATGATCAAAGTTAAATTTTAGCCAACAAAAATAGGACAACTATTTACCACTTTTTGGTAGGGATGAGGTGTAAAATTGCTATTGATTGTTTGATTGTTGAAGTTTCTCTCTATCACACTTGTTTTCCTCCACTTTACATTCTCAGACGTACTTGTGGAGGGTTCATCTTCTTCTGTTGGGAGGCCAGGTGCGACAAATTGAGCAAGCATAACGGGAACTTGTTCTTCTGGGATTGGTACTACTCCCGATTGATTGAATGTAACAATAGTTGGATCTTCTCTTGGAGTAGAATCTCTATTGGACACCATCCTCTGGAAGATAAACACCTAGAATGTCAAATAAGGAAAATAAAAAAGAAGAGACGTGATATTTATATAGTGGCTCTTCTTAAACCATACTTAGTTCGATGGGCAAAAGTAAATTTCAATAAAAATAGGACAACTATTTACCACTTTTTGGTAGGAATGAGGTGTAAAATTGCAATTGTTGAAGTTGCTCTCTTTCACACTTGTTCTCCTCAACTTTACATTCTCAAATGTACTTGTGGAGGGTGCATCTTCTTCTACTAGAAAGTTGAGTGTAGTGGATTGAGCAAGTGTAAGAGGAGCTTCTTCTAGTGGGAGGGATGCTACTCCTAATTGATTGAATGCAACAATAGCTAGATCTTCTCTTGGAGCAAAATCTCTGTTGGACACCATACTCTGGCAAATAAACACCCAAAATATCAAATAAGGAAAATAAAAATGAAGAGACATGATATTTGAGTAGAGGCTCTTCTTAAACCACACTTAGTTCAATAGTCAAAGGTAAATTCTAGCCAATAAAATAAGACAACTATTTACCACTTTTTTGATAGGGATGAGGTGTAAAATCACTATTGATAGTTTGATTGTTGAAGTCACTCTCTATCCTACTTGTTCTCCTCCAATTTACATTCTCAAATGTACTTGTGGACAGTGCATCTTCTTCTATTAGGAGTTCTGGTGCAACCAATTGAGCAAGCCCAAGAAGAGCTTGTTCAATTGGGAGGGTGCTAATATTGAACACAACAATAACATGATCTTCTTTTGGAGTAGAATCTTTGTTGGACACTATACTCTGGAAAATAAACACTGAGAATGTCAAATAGAAAAAATAAAAATGAAGAGACATGATATTTGCATAGTGGCTTTTCTTAAACTACATTCAGTTCAATGGTTAAATGTAAATTTTGGTCAATAACAATATGACAACTATTTACCACTTTTTGGTAGTGATGAGGTGTAAAATTGCAATTATTGAAGTTGCTCTCTATCACACTTGTTCTCCTACACTTTACATTCTCAAATGTACTTGTGGAGAGTGCATCTTCTTCTATTGGGAGGTCTGGTGTGGTCAATTGAGCAAGTGCAAGAGGAGCTTGTTCTACTAGGAGGGGTGCTACTCCCAATTGATCAAACACAACAATAGCTAGATCTTCTGGTGGAGCAGAATCTGTATTGGACACCATACTCTGGCAAATAAACACCCAGAATGTCAAATAGGGAAAATAAAAATGAAGAGACATGATATTTGCATAGTGGCTCTTCTTAAATCAGACTCAATTCAATGGTCAAAATTTTGAAAAATAAAAATAGGACATCTATTTACCACTTTTTAGTAGGGATGAGGTGTAAAATTGCTATTGACTATTTGATTGTTGAAGTTGCTCTCTATTAAACTTGTGGAGGGTGAATCTTCTTCTATTGGGAGGTTTGGCGCAGCTGATTGAGCAAGTGGAAGAGAAGCTTGTTCTACTAGGAGGGGTGCTACTTTGGATTGATTGAACACAACAATAGCTGGATCTTCTCTTGGAGTAGCATCTCTGTTGGACACCATACTCTGCAAATAAACACACAGAATGTCAAATAGGAAAAATAAAAATGAAGAGACATGATATTTACATAGCAGCTCTATTTAAACTACACTTAGTTTAATGGTCAAAGGTAAATTTTGGACAATAAAAATAGGACAACGATTTACCATTTTTTTATAGGGATGAGGTGTAAAATTGCTATTGACTATTTGACTATTGAGATCGCCCTCTATCACACTTGTGCTCCTCCACTTTACATTCTCAAATGTACTTGTAGAGGGTCCATCTTCAATTGGAAGGTCTGGTGCAGCCTCTTTATTTATCTGTTCTATAATCTTCCCGCCATTTTTCTAACAACATCATCAACGGAAACAGATGACATATTTGATCTTTTTAACTACTAGAAACTGAAGCTTGGTACTCAGTTATTGATCAATATAAACCCAAAGAAACCGACTAAACTGCAATCTTTTTAACAACTACTGAAAAGCTGAAGCTTGGTGCTCAGTTATTGATCAATTTAAACCCAAAATACGGACTAAACTGCAATGAATGTGAGTACACCAGGGAAAAATGTAAATTTATAACAGTGCAGATGGAACTTGTTAGGAAGGATTCCCAGACTTCCGAAGGCCTAAGTTATTCTAATCGCTTTACTTCAATTACTCTGTGCTTCGTTTCAAAGCTATTCTTATACTTTTGTTCTTCATACAAATTTCTCTTTTTCTTCCGCGAAATGTACTTAAAATTATTCTTATGCTTTTTACGCTTTCTATTTCTCCATCAACTTCATCAAATTATGTACATTTCTTTTTAAAAATTCACCATAATTTGTTGTAATTCTTTCTTTTATTTTAATTGTTTTCTTTTTATCATGTTTAATTTTATTCTTTTGTTTTTTAAAGTATTTTTTTATTACTTAAAATAGTATAGATTAAATACATTTATATAAAAAATTTAAAAATATTAATTTAAAATTATTTTATTATTTGAGAATTATTTTATTTTAATTATTAAAAAATTTAAAAATATTAATTTAAAATTATTTTATTTTATTTATATTGTTTACTTTATTTTTATTTAAAGATTTATTTTTAATTATTGAAAAAATATTATTTCATTTATTTAAAAACTATTTTATAATTTTAGTTTTTTAATAAATATTATTTTTAAGTAGTTTTTTTACAGCATGGGGTGGAGTGTAATGGCCTGAGCATGTTAACAAAACAAAATTTTAAAAAAATTTATACAACCCACATATTAAAATAATAATCATAAACATTATATCTTGAGTGTTTCAGGATTAGACTAACATACCTATATTTAAAAAATATATCTAAAGTAGGCCGAGAGATCTGGAAGGGCCTATTCCATCTATGTGCGATAAATTGATTTATAAAATAAGCGAGCATACTTTAAATATATTTTTAAATATAGATATGCTAGTTTTAATATAGTTAATCTTTGATATCACTGTAGAATGTATATCCCCATAATTATTTCTTCCCTTTTATTGTTAAATCATTTAAATTATTCATATATTCTTTTCTTATTCTATTTGTATTGAATCAAAGAAAAAGAGAATACATAAAAATTAATGCAGCATACAACTACAAAGAATAATCCAGAAACAAAAACACATCTGCTGCCAAAGAGCAAAATACATCAGCAACATATACCACTGTACATACGAAACCAAAAGTCTGGTAAGCAGAAACTTCAACAGAAAATTCCAGAAAATTCTTTTCTTATTCTTAAAGAAAAGGTGAAACTTGTATGAAGAAGAAGAATAAGTTTTAAGTACATTTCACGGAAGAAAAAGTGAAATTTGTATGAAGAAGAAAAGTATAAGGATAGCTTTGAAAGTTTGCACACGCCATTCATTCTTTGAGTTTCGGCCACGCTCTCTAAGAAAAGAATAAGGCACTCGGGCAAATCCAATGAAATGGCCTGCCATGATCTGTACAGCTAAAGATAAGGGAATAATTCTAAAACCAGAACTATTCAACTACTTTAAAGTAAATGCAAGTGTTCTGTACAGCTAAAGATGAGGGAATAACAGAAGAACTATTCAATTAAAAGATGATCAGAATAATTAAAGTGAAAGGAATCAGAAAAACTTTGGCCCTCGGAAGTCTGGGAATCCTTCCTAACAAGTTCTATCTGCAATCTTATAAATTTAAATTTTTCTCTTGTGTACTCACATTCATTGCAGTTTAGTCAGGTCTTAGGGTTTAAATTGATCAATAACTGAGTACCAAGCTTCAGCTTCTCAGTAGTTGTTAAAAAGAGCAAATATAGCATCTGCTTTGATTGATGTTGTTAGAAAATTTGGCGAGATGATCATAAAACAGATGAATAAGAAGCTCACAAATATAAGAGGCTATCTCAGAGATGCAGATGTGCAGAGTGCACACAAAGCGTCCATGAAAAGCTGGCTGCTGGATGTTGCAGAGATTGCTCGGGATGCAGAGGACATTCTGGAAAAATGTGCTGTTGAATCTAAAGGTACTAATGATGAAAGCCTCCAATCCTCTCGTGTCTGTGCTTTCAGCTGTTCTCAATCAATCTTCCGCTATAAAATGGGACGTAAGATTATATATGTGAAATATAGAATGAGGTCTATTGTGGAAGCTGCAGCAGAGTGGAAGCTTTGTCAAGATCTGACTCATTCAGATAAACCCTCCACAAGCACGTCTGAGAATGTAAAGTGGAGGAGAACAAGTGAGATAGAGCGTGACTTCGACAGTCAAGTCAATAGCAATTTTGCAATTTTACACCTCATCTGTATCAAAAAGTGGTAAAAAGTTGTCCTATTTTTATTGGTCAAGAATTAAGTGTGGTTTAAAAATATCGCTGTGCAAATATCACATCTCTTCATTATTTATTTTTCATATTTAACATTTCGGATGTTTATTTGCCAGAGTATGGTGTCCAACAGAGATTCTGCTCTAAGAGAAGATCCAACTATTGCTGTGTTTGATCAATCAGGAGTAGCACCCCTCCCAGTAGAACAAGCCCCTCTTACGCTTGCTCAATCAACTGCACCAGACCTTCGAATAGAAGAAGATGCACCCTCCACAAGTACTTCTAAGAATGTAAAGTGGAGGAGAACAAGTGTGATAGAGAGTAACTTCAACAATCAAACAATTAATAGCAATTTTGTTGGGTACGTGTGAAGCCAAGTCTTGTAATGGCTGGAATAATGTTGTAACTAATATTCTTTGTAACCGCTGCCTACTGTTGGTATTGGCAGCATCTCCGTGTATCTGCAGTCTCTTCCACTGTGCATGCTAGGCAAATGGCATCTTCTTTGTTAAGAAGGATAAAATGAAGATTGTTTCTGTAATATATTATTTGGAGATATACTAAGTCTTTGTACGGTGTAAAACTAGTGATAAATAAAAGGAGAGTCCCCTCCTATTGATAGTGGATGTAGCCTTACATAGTGAACCACGTTAAAACTGTGTTCTGTGTTTGATCTTGTTTTAGATTGTTTTATTTGCTTTCTGCAATCTTTCTTTCATTTATCTGCTGCTATTTTAAATCAACAATTGGTATCAGAGCCTGGTGGAGAAACCTGGTGAAGAAGCTTGGTGAAGAAGCTTGAGGCATGGAAGAATTTTTCAGAGCTATGGATGAAGCAGATATGGAAGAGAGTCCCAACTGGGAAGATTGGGTTCAAGCTCTCATGTCTTGGTCGTGTGGCTCTGAACTAAGTCATGTTGAAGTGGGAGCTATTCATCAGATGTTTTTGAATGAATTAATTGATGAAGCTGATTCTATTATTGAGGAGTTTCTTGGCATGATGGAATCTGGGAGTGACATGGAGTAGATGCAAGAAATACAAGGTGTTGTGGCTCAGTCTGAAGTGAAGAAAAAGGTTAGATTTAATTTGCCAACGGAAATAAATGATCCTCTTGTCTGTTTGGCTGTTGTAGAGGATTTGCATGTTTTGGTAGAAGCTGAGACGGATGAGTTTCACACGAGGTTGAAGAAGGAGACGGAGGCAATCCGCGAGGTTGCAAGCCGTGCAGTGAAAGATCTTCCCAATTCCTTGGAAGTCGGTGTGTCGGTGGCACAAGAGTCTCTGGAGAGTGTCAGCCAAGATATGGATGAGTTCGGCAGCTCCGTCTGGCGCGGAACCACCGACATTTTGGCAGAAGGTAAGGATTTAATCTCAAAGCTTGATGAAGAGAAGGAAAATTTGAGAAATGATCAGGTCAAGTTGTCTTCTTCCTCTTCTATTTATAGTAATGTCAGTGTCCAGAAATACAGTAGGTTTGAGGCTCAGATTAGAGCCATGTAACTTGATAGCAATTCTTATTGCCGAGAGCCTAAAGATGCCGAGGACTTTAAGGCTTGGAAATCGGGGTTTAGATTGGAGGAGAAGGTCGAAGTTGTGGAGGCTTTGTTGGAAAGAAATGAAGGGGATAAGTTAGTTAAGGATTTGGTCGTGTTGTTGTTTGAGACTGCTTTGCTAACCTCTGGGTTTAGTTTAGATGATCCCAACATGTTTGGCAGCAGGATTCCTAGGATGCTCAAGCTAGGTCTTAGCATTGATGATGTTGAGGGGCTTGCACCAGCTGATGTGGATGATATGCCTCCACTTGAGGACAATGATGCAGAGGGCTCCAGAATGGAGGTTATTAAATCCGACGTGCTTTGGAGGAGATTCATCTGGAGCTTTCTTGAACAGCCATTAAAGCCTTGCAATGCGGGCTTGTTTTCAAAATGATGATCTGATTGGAAATGCAGGGGATCTCTGGGTAGCACCGGTATGACTTGTCTTCAAGTGGGAGATTGTTGGGTACGTGTGAAGCCAAGTCTTGTAACGGCTGGAATAATCTTGTAACTAATATTCTTTGTAACCACTACCTACTGTTGGTATTGGCAGCATCTTTGTGTATCTGCAGTCTCTTCCACTGTGCATGCCAGGTAAATGGCATCTTCTTTGTTAAGAAGGATAAAATGAAGATTGTTGCTGTAATATATTATTCAGAGATATACTGAGTCTTTGTACGGTGTAAAACTAGTGATAAATAAAAGGAGAGTCCCCTGCTGTTGATAGTGGATGTAGCCTTACATGGTGAACCACGTTAAAACTGTGTTCTGTGTCTGATCTTGTTTTAGATGCAACTCAAAGTGGGAGAAAAATGTAATGGTGAAATTTGTATACCCATTCCAATTCTCATTTACTTTTAGCCTTATTGTGAGAGAATTTCTTAATATAATTACATATTGACAAAAGATGTAATCTTGCTCATTCCCCAATCCTTCACATATCCCCACCTTCTCACATAACTATACATTCAACCTTGTCTTATCCATATCCATACACATTCCCATACATTTTAACATTTATCATTCCCATCATTGGCCCCCATGTTCATACACTCATTCCATAAATTAACATTACCATTTACTTGTCTTAG
This sequence comes from Cunninghamia lanceolata, assembly GCA_027924645.1. NCBI lineage: Eukaryota > Viridiplantae > Streptophyta > Pinopsida > Cupressales > Cupressaceae > Cunninghamia > Cunninghamia lanceolata. The sequence goes on from BSBN01000703.1 coordinate 25,138,791, forward strand.
GTGGTGTAGGACCAATCCTACCTATGTTAATATGACCCCTTAAATTTAAACTTCATTCAAAATTTCTTGACTTCGGGCCATTCCATTCCTACCACGATCTAACTTGGTACACTTTTCACACAATTTGTTGCTATACATAGTGGCATTTAAAGACATTCAAATACATTCATTTATCATGTGATCCAAGAATTCTTTAAATAATCATTCTCATTTAAGGAGCATTCATTATAGGAACACTTCAATTGGAGCACTAAAAAACCTATTTGCACTAGAGTTCACATCTTAGGGCATTTCTATATTTGCTTGTTGTTTGCCAACATTTGCCAAGGTCATAAAGTTAGCCATGCTAGGGGGTTGACTTGAGAACTTGACCCTAGTGATCTGGAAGCCTCCCTAAAGTATTGTCAGTTCTTAACATCAACAAGAAACGAAGAATAAAGAAAATTGAGAACAAAAAGTGAATAATTTTTCAAATCAAATCCACAAACCACAAGATAGATTTGTGCTTGCAAAAGTGATCTAGAGTCTTAGGTTCAACTTAAAAACAATTATAATTCTACACAAAATCCAAAACACAACCACATATCTAAATTACCTTTTTTTTGTACTAAAACAACACAAATCAACACTACATCAATATTATTCCATCATTATTCCTAAAACTAAAAACATCTAATCTATTATACTTAATTTCCTAAATTAACATTAATTATTTAATTTATCATTCCCTATCGCTTATTAGAGCTAAACTATTATTTATATACATTCTTTTTTATCCCTATATTAAGCTTTGGGAAATTGTGTTTTTCTTTACAATAATATTATATTTTAAATATATAAAACTCTAATAGTTTGGTTGCTTAAAGACAATGCTTCTCTTTATGGCAGGGTCCATGAATGAAACACTTCTTTTTTACTATATGACAACATTTCCTAGTTGTTTCAATAGCTCTGAGACATGCACAATTTTTCTTATAATACAAAAAGAACAAATTAAGTACTGGTTAACTAATTTAAAGTTTCTCTTTTAATAGGAGAAACAATGTAATGTAGAAGTAAGGGGCTGGGACCCTCTTTCCCAGATAAACTTAATAAAAAAAATGTGACACAAAATATATTATTTGAATGCCTTTTATTCTCTTCCATTGTTTGAGAGCTTGCAAGGAAGGGGTATGTGACAAAGCCTTGAATCATAGACCTGTGACACAGAGGTCACAGGTTCAAGATGTAGTAGTAAAATTTTGAATAGTTGTTTTTAGCAATCATGTTGGTAAACACCTTAATTGTTCATACTGTCAACATAGAACTTAATGTTAATGGTTTATAGTTAACAAGAGTTAATGTTAGTGGTTGATAGGTTATGCAATTAGATAAAAAATAATAATGTGAATAGTTGTAAACAATGCATTTTGAAATGCTATAATTAATATTAGTGGTTTATAGTTAACAAGAGTTATGTTAGTGGTTGATATGTTATGCATGTTGGTGGTGGATATGAAATCCACAAAACACACAAATATTGAAACACACATAAATTGCTCATAAACTAGATGCACAAACAACACAAATAACACAAAGATTGAAAACACAAGTTGCTCAAAATAGGAATGTTACAACATTCATAAACATGCCATTACTTGGTGATCAAAGCAATTGCTATTGCTTGATAAGAAATTCATTACATGATGCCTCTATTTATGAAGGTATTTCCAATATCATCACATTAAATGATTGTGTCCTTCTGGAAACATCTAAACCTTCCATCTCTATCTAGAGTTTTGTAAGATTCCTCTCTCTTTCTAGGTCTTTCTAATTTTATCTTTTTGTCTTTTTATCTTTTTCATTTAACAACTAATAATGTGTTGGGAGAAATTAATCACCAACATACTCCCCCTTAATTTCTACCACAAATGCTTCAACATTATCAAACTCTATGTTCTTTAATTGATGTGGTTGCTATGCAACAATCTCATTTTTCTGATTCAGTCACCTCTTTTATACCATCTGCCTTCTTCTATGATCTATTCTCAACTCTTTTTTCTACAATATGCACTTTTGACAACAAGTTTCAAGATGCAACCTCCTTTTGTTTTTTTTCTATCAGCTTCTCACTCTTGTTTGCCTTTAGGCAACTTACCTTCAACTTCTGCTACAACAATCTAAATTTTTAATTATCCCTAGCCTCTTTTCTTTGGCTCTGTCTTCTTTCAATCTTTAGATTGATAGCTTACAAACCCTTTTACACTTCTATGGTGGCATGCTTGTCTTTTTCTTGCTCTTTGATTACCTCTGGCATCTTCTCTCTAGCTTTGGGAAGTTTATTTTTGTGTCCTTCTCCAGATTTGCGAAACTATATCGTTATGATGACTTTGATCTCCTTGTTGAAAGTGTAATGTGCTGATACCACTTGTTGGAAGGAAGAATAAACAAATAGAGAGAGCGGGGAAACAAAACCAAGTACACAAACAGAGATTTCTATTAATCAATAAAACTATTTTACATCGAACAAATACAACTACAGTGCTACAACTATGTTTCTTTTTTCCTTACAAATACTGCTCACGTTGGAGCTTGCTAAACTTCACTATTGTCCCTTTCTGTTTGGAGCTATTCACTGCTCATTCCTCTAATTGATCGTTGTGTGTGTCTAGAGCTGCCTGAAGCTCTATTCTCAACACTCTCTCTGTAATATTCTTCCCTGTTGGTGTTGCAACAAAGCTTCTCTCTATTGTGCACTATTGTGCTGCTATTGCATGTAATATTATTCACTCTAACTATTATGTCTTCTCATTCTTTCCTTTTGTCTTTTCCTTCACACAAAAAAATTGCCGCTGAAAATTCAAACTCATCTAACAACATTCAATAGAAACTGACCAGCAATGAATGGAAACTGACGGGCGAACAAATGGCATTAACAATTTTGTAGGGTGCTATAGGAGGGAGATCTCCAAAGATCTTTGACAGGGTAGGTGCAATTAATGCCCACTCCAGATTAGATTTTCTAACACTCCCCTTTAATCTGGAACCACATAACACTTTCATTTTGTATATTCAGAGCTGTCTGTAGTTCTCCGGAGTTGCCTAGAGATTTCTTTCTAGAACTAAAAGCTGGAGCTGTCCACAATGCCCAAGCTATCTCTTAGGTGCTCAAAGCTCTCTTTAGATAGTGCCTTAGTGAATATATCAGTGATCTTCTGCTCAGACTTACAAAACCAAAGTTTAATCTCTCCATGCTCAACTAACTCCCTTATGAAATGATAAAGAAGCTCTATGTGTTTGCTTCATCAGTGGAAGACTGGATTCTTCATCAAGGCTATGGAGGAAACATTTTCACAAAATATGCTTGTACCATCTTCTTATTGTTCATTCAAATCTACAAGTATTCTTCTCAACCAAATAGCCTGACATGCTACTACATTTGCTGCTATATACTCAGTTTCTGTTGTGGAGAGGGAAACTATGGGTTGTTTATTTGATGCCCATGAAATGGGTCCTGAACCCATGTGGAACACATATCCAGATGTGCTCTTCTTGTCATCTAGACTTCATGTCCATTTAATATACCTTCCACTTGTGTTGGGCTATAATTTCTATGACTACCCGTACGGTTTCCATCCTTGCAACTAGTGCATAGATCTCATCATAGTCTCTTCTAAGCTATTGTTTGTATCATTTAACAACCAGCCTTGCTTTATGCCTTTCTATCTTTTCCTCAGTAGTACTCTTGGTCTTATAGACCCACTTAACTCCAATAACATGTTTACCCTTGGGTAAGGTTGTTAACTCACATGTCTCATTCCTTTCTATTGCATCCAACTCTTCATCCATGGACTTACACCATTTTTCTTCTTTCATAGCCTCGTTAAAATCTATTGGATCACCATTAGAGAACAAAGCAAAGTTCATACTTTCATCTAAATCATCATATCTTTTATTTAAATAAATCTCCGTCACGCTCCCTGTCTTTCTCAGCATTAGAGAAGCGAGTGTAGGATCTGAACTGCTTTTGGAGTTACTGCTTCTTGACTCTGGAGTCTTTCAAAGCTGATTTTGCTGTTGCAGTCTTGAACTGATTGAATCTGAACTATTCTAGGGATGGCTCCGGAGAGCTCCAGTGTTGGATCCAGAGTGCTCTAGTGCTTGTTCTACTTCACTTCTAGAAGTTTCTGCTTCATTTCCATCTTCATCATCATCTTTGGGTATCGTTGTTGAGATACCTGTGGTGGTGTCAACCGTGCCATCCAATGATTCATTCTCTATAAACTCAACATCCCTGATGATTATAACTTTCTTGGTGACAGGGTTGTATGACTTGTAGCCTTTAGATTCTTGATGTACCTAATGAAGATGCACTTTTCTCCTTTGTCATCAAAGTTTTGTCTCTTCTCTTTAGGCACAAATACATATGCCATGCACCCAAAAATCCCTAGGTGTTCTAGACTCTATTTATCATTTATCCATGCTTCTTGTGGAATTTTGTCCCTTACAGTGTTTGTGGGACTTCTATTTAGCAGGTATACTATTGTTGCTACTGCTTCACCCCAATAATCATTTGGTAGCCCCTTTGCCTTCAGCATGCTTGCTGCCATCTCTATGATGGTTCTGTTTTACCTCTCAGCAACTCCATTTTGCTGTGGAGTGTACCTTGTTGTGAACTGTTTATGAATGCCTTCATACTTACATAAATTCATAAATTCCTTGGAGACATACTCTTCCCCTTTGTCTGTTCTGAGGACCTTGATATATCGACCACTTTGCTTCTCAGCCAAGGCCTTAAACTCTTTAAACTTTTCAAATGCTTCAAATTTATTCTCCAAGAAATAAACCCAAGTCTTTCTACTATAGTCATCAATGAAGGTCATGAAATATACATTCCCACCTAAGGTGTGGGTCTTCATGGGGCCACACAAATCTGAATGCACTAGCTCCAATGGTGCTCTAGCCCTCCTAGAATGTCCTGATTGAAAGGGCTGCTTGTGCTATAACTGAGGCCTTTGAGCTGAGACATTTGAATGGCAAGCTGCGTATTAGATTGAGCAGGGAAAATGAAAGCCCGGTATATTAGCAATGCCACTACCATGGCACCTGCACCAACAAAACTTACCACAATCCACTTGACGGCAGGGATCATCACAACAAACCCGGCAGCCAGGAGAGGCGAAAGGAAGCATGCTGCTGTCACCCACATAATCATTTCCATCAACCAGGCGACCTTACCAGGAAGGTCAAAAGCGAGAATCATAGCAACGGCCAATGAAGCGACCAAAGCCAACACGTCTGTGACCATAAATACGTTGAATGAAATGGTGTTGCCCAAAATCACTCTTTCCCGCTCGTCCATACCTCCCAGCATTGCCAACATGAGAGTCAAGCTTGCCTAAAACAAAGAGACTGCGACCTGTATAACGGATTTACGTTTCCTCTCAGATGGGGAGCGTTGGGGGTGTGTGGCTAACGATTTATTTAGCACGTCTTCTTTTATTGGGAGGTCTGGTGCGGCTGATTGAGGAAGCACAAGAGGAGTTTGTTCTACTGGGAGGGGTGCTATTCCCGATTGATCGAATGCAGCAATAGTTGGATCTTCCCTCCGACCAGAATCTCTGTTGGACACCATACTCTGGTAAATAAACACCCACAATGTCAAATAGAAAAAAATAAAATGAAGATATATGATCTTTCAATAAGTTCTTTTATTTAATTCCATTTATTTCAATGGTCAAAGGTAAATTTTGGCTAATACAATAGGACAACTATTTACCACTTTTTGGTAGGGATGAGCTGTAAAATTGCTATTGACTACTTGAATGTTGAAATTGCTCTCTATCACATTTGTTCTCCTCCACTTTACATTCTCAGATATACTTGTGGAGGGTGCATCTTCTTCTATTGGAAGGTCTAGTGCAGCTGATTGAGGAAGCACAAGAGGAGCTTGTTCTATTGGGAGGGGTGCTACTCCCAATTGATCGAATGAAGAAATAGCTGGATATTCTCTCAGAGTAGAATCTTTGTTGGACACCATACTCTGACAAATAAACACCCAAAATATCAAATAGGGAAAATAAAAATGAAGAGACATGTTATTTGCATAGGGGCTCTTCTTAAACTACACCTAGTTCAATGATCAAAGTTAAATTTTAGCCAACAAAAATAGGACAACTATTTACCACTTTTTGGTAGGGATGAGGTGTAAAATTGCTATTGATTGTTTGATTGTTGAAGTTTCTCTCTATCACACTTGTTTTCCTCCACTTTACATTCTCAGACGTACTTGTGGAGGGTTCATCTTCTTCTGTTGGGAGGCCAGGTGCGACAAATTGAGCAAGCATAACGGGAACTTGTTCTTCTAGGATTGGTACTACTCCCGATTGATTGAATGTAACAATAGTTGGATCTTCTCTTGGAGTAGAATCTCTATTGGACACCATCCTCTGGAAGATAAACACCTAGAATGTCAAATAAGGAAAATAAAAAAGAAGAGACATGATATTTATATAGTGGCTCTTCTTAAACCATACTTAGTTCGATAGGCAAAAGTAAATTTCAATAAAAATAGGACAACTATTTACCACTTTTTGGTAGGAATGAGGTGTAAAATTGCAATTGTTGAAGTCGCTCTCTTTCACACTTGTTCTCCTCAACTTTACATTCTCAAATGTACTTGTGGAGGGTGCATCTTCTTCTACTAGAAAGTTTAGTGTAGTGGATTGAGCAAGTGTAAGAGGAGCTTCTTCTACTGGGAGGGATGCTACTCCCGATTGATCGAATGCAACAATAGCTAGATCTTCTCTTGGAGCAAAATCTCTGTTGGACACCATACTCTGGCAAATAAACACCCAAAATGTCAAATAAGGAAAATAAAAATGAAGAGACATGATATTTGCGTAGAGGCTCTTCTTAAACCACACTTAGTTCAATAGTCAAAGGTAAATTCTAGCCAATAAAATAAGATAACTATTTACCACTTTTTGATAGGGATGAGGTGTAAAATCGCTATTGATTGTTTGATTGTTGAAGTCACTCTCTATCCTACTTGTTCTCCTCCAATTTACATTCTCAAATGTACTTGTGGACGGTGCATCTTCTTCTATTAGGAGTTCTGGTGCAACCAATTGAGCAAGCCCAAGAAGAGCTTGTTCGATTGGGAGGGGTGCTAATATTGAACACAACAATAACATGATCTTCTTTTGGAGTAGAATCTTTGTTGGACACTATACTCTGGAAAATAAACACTAAGAATGTCAAATAGAAAAAATAAAAATGAAGAGACATGATATTTGCATAGTGGCTTTTCTTAAACTACATTCAGTTCAATGGTTAAATGTAAATTTTGGTCAATAACAATATGACAACTATTTACCACTTTTTGGTAGTGATGAGGTGTAAAATTGCAATTATTGAAGTTGCTCTCTATCACACTTGTTCTCCTACAATTTACATTCTCAAATGTACTTGTGGAGAGTGCATCTTCTTCTATTGGGAGGTCTGGTGTGGTCAATTGAGCAAGTACAAGAGGAGCTTGTTCTACTAGGAGGGGTGCTACTCCCAATTGATCAAACACAACAATAGCTAGATCTTCTGGTGGAGCAGAATCTCTATTGGACACCATACTCTAGCAAATAAACACCTAGAATGTCAATTAGGGAAAATAAAAATGAAGAGACATGATATTTGCATAGTGGCTCTTAAACCAGACTCAATTCAATGGTCAAAAATTTTGAAAAATAAAAATAGGACATCTATTTACCACTTTTTGGTAGGGATGAGGTGTAAAATTGCTATTGACTATTTGATTGTTGAAGTTGCTCTCTATTAAACTTGTGGAGGGTGAATCTTCTTCTATTGGGAGGTTTGGCGCAGCTGATTGAGCAAGTGGAAGAGAAGCTTGTTCTACTAGGAGGGGTGCTACTTTGGATTGATTGAACACAACAATAGCTGGATCTTCTCTTGGAGTAGCATCTCTGTTGGACACCATACTCTGCAAATAAACACACAGAATGTCAAATAGGAAAAATAAAAATGAAGAGACATGATATTTACATAGCAGCTCTATTTAAACTACACTTAATTTAATGGTCAAAGGTAAATTTTGGCCAATAAAAATAGGACAACTATTTACCATTTTTTGATAGGGATGAGGTGTAAAATTGCTATTGACTATTTGACTATTGAGATCGCCCTCTATCACACTTGTGCTCCTCCACTTTACATTCTCAAATGTACTTGTAGAGGGTCCATCTTCAATTGGAAGGTCTGGTGCAGCCTCTTTATTTATCTGTTCTATTATCTTCCCGCCATTTTTCCTAACAACATCATCAACCGAAACAGATGACATATTTGATCTTTTTAACTACTAGAAACTGAAGCTTGGTACTCAGTTATTGATCAATATAAACCCAAAGAAACCGACTAAACTGCAATCTTTTTAACAACTACTGAAAAGCTGAAGCTTGGTGCTCAGTTATTGATCAATTTAAACCCAAAATACGGACTAAACTGCAATGAATGTGAGTACACCAGGGAAAAATGTAAATTTATAACAGTGCAGATGGAACTTGTTAGGAAGAATTCCCAGACTTCCGAAGGCCTAAGTTATTCTAATCGCTTTACTTCAATTACTCTGTGCTTCGTTTCAAAGCTATTCTTATACTTTTGTTCTTCATACAAATTTCTCTTTTTCTTCCGCGAAATGTACTTAAAATTATTCTTATGCTTTTTACGCTTTCTTATGCTTTCTATTTCTCCATCAACTTCATCAAATTATGTACATTTCTTTTAAAAATTCACCATAATTTGTTGTAATTCTTTCTTTTATTTTAATTATTTTTTTTTTATCATGTTTAATTTTATTCTTTTGTTTTTTAAAGTATTTTTTTATTACTTAAAATAGTATAGATTAAATACATTTATATAAAAAATTTAAAAATATTAATTTAAAATTATTTTATTATTTGAGAATTATTTTATTTTAATTATTAAAAAATTTAAAAATATTAATTTAAAATTATTTTATTTATTTGAGAATTATTTTATTTTATTTATATTGTTTTCTTTATTTTTATTTAAAGATTTATTTTTAATTATTGAAAAAAGTATTATTTCATTTATTTAAAAACTATTTTATAATTTTAGTTTTTTAATAAATATTAGTTTTAAGTAGTTTTTTTACAGCATGGGGTGGAGTGTAATGGTGTGAGCATGTTAACAATTTTTTTTTTTTTAAATTTTTATACAACCCACATATTAAAATAATAATCATAAACATTATATCTTGAGTGTTTCAGGATTAGACTAACATACCTATATTTAAAAAATATATCTAAAGTAGGCCGAGAGATCTGAAAGGGCCTATTCCATCTATGTGCGATAAATTGATTTATAAAATAAGCGAGCATACTTTAAATATATTTTTAAATATAGATATGCTAGTTTTAATATAGTTAATCTTTGATATCACTGTAGAATGTATATCCCCATAATTATTTCTTCCCTTTTATTGTTAAATCATTTAAATTATTCATATATTCTTTTCTTATTCTATTTGTATTGAATCAAAGAAAAAGAGAATACATAAAAATTAAGGCAGCATACAACTACAAAGAATAATCCAGAAACAAAAACACATCTGCTGCCAAAGAGCAAAATACATCAGCAACATATACCACTGTACATATGAACCCAAAAGTCTGGTAAGCAGAAACTTCAACAGAAAATTCCAGAAAATTCTTTTCTTATTCTTAAAGAAAAGGTTGAACTTGTATGAAGAAGAAGAATAAGTTTTAAGTACATTTCACGGAAGAAAAAGTGAAATTTGTATGAAGAAGAAAAGTATAAGGATAGCTTTGAAAGTTTGCACACGCCATTCATTCTTTGAGTTTTGGCTAGGCTCTCTAAGAAAAGAATAAGGCACTCGGGCAAATCCAATGAAATGGCCTTGTAAGGACCTGCTTGATCCAAACTCAAAATTTTTTAAAAAAATTAGTTTATTAACAAGTTCTTATGAGAGATATCATAACTTCCATTGAGTACTCAGGAAAAACTTTAGCCAAAACGGCCATATGTTCAAACAGAACATTAATTTTGGCCAAAACGGGCCATATGTTCAAAACAGAACATTCTTAAGCCAACCTGGGCTCTTCTATCCTTTGGGCAAATAGGTTCATACAGAACCAAGTCAAACAGACCTTATCGCTACCTGATTCAGGTAGAACAAACAGTGGCCAAAAGGCCTAGTGATAAAACAGACCAATATTCTATCCAATACGGGATAAGTAAACACAACAGCCAACCGGGCTAAATAGGACAGGAATCATTATGCTCTGGCCAGATACTTCTGACTCCCTCGGAACCAATATAGATTCATGAGTCACTTCCTAGGGACCACAGTCTGCCCAAACACTGTGCTGAGGATGTCAACCAAGGAATACATAACATCAACTTGTACTGACCTTAGTCTACGGCAATGCCGGGTACAAGTAATCCACCCTGGGGATTCTTCTGAGTATTAGGAGAGTTCTTATGTTACCTAGATATCGAGGTTATGAAGTTGATTATTAAAGAGTACCCTATATCAAGGCCCTCTACGGATGCGATCTACATGACGAAAGTGAACATGTAGTTCTGTCTTGCACTATGTTTATGTAACTGTGGTTGGTACACAGTTCTTCACCGACTACCCATTCACTCAAGTGATGCAGAGACGGAATTCCTAAGAAACTAGTATTGCAAACACACCTCCCGGGAGTGTTTGGCGTTTAAGTTTTCAAATGTGAATAATTTACCTATCATGCATATTTTCCCAATGAGGTCTTCCCGTTAATCGTCCTACAACAAATGTTGATAGTCTCATTTCTTTTTCTTAATCTTTTTAGTCAGGTATCCGAGGAGATTTTTCCTTCCTGCAGATTTAACTTAGACATGTTCCTTATTACTTCCCGACGATTTAGAGGGACGGTGCCCAGACGTCGTTGTTGCAGCTATGTTAGGCACAAGGTACTTGGTTCAATGTGACGGCATTACCCGTAAACGTGACCCAGAGGTACCGTAAATACCAAACACTGCGATTTGTTTGAGTTTGGATGTTTCTTTACAAGGTTTACCTATCTAGTAAAGAGAAGAAAAACTTGCATAATCACTAATTAAGAAAATTGATAAAGGAACATAAAGATGCATGATAATTTTGCTTAGAAAATGTTTAATCCATTCTATCAATTCTCATTATAAAGAGGTTTAGATTTGAAAAAAAAACAAGGAATATTGATAACCTATTTTGTCATACATCAATAGACTTTATTCCAAGAGTGGATAATTGAGACATTTTCTTGCATGACCATTATAAGCTCACTTTCAAATTGAAACTAGTAAGGATTAATAAAAATTTATAAAATAAGATAGATGTCTTCACAAGAGGTTCACTTGAAATTCCGTAATTAGATTTATACTTTAACAAAATTGATTAATTTCCATTAATAAACTTTTGTATATACTCGATCAATGGTAACTATGTTTCCTCATACATAAGAAATGATAATTAGTTGTTTCAAGGTATATTTGGGTGTCTACTATTTTTGTATGTACATTCATGAATGTTTCATAGTTGTCGCATGATCAAACTCACTTCTAGATAGTAATTAATAGTTCTAAGATAGAGCAAACATTAAAAATATGGTGATTCTTAGTTTCAGTTAATTGAATTATGAATCAATTCTCTAATTATGTAGTTGTTGTTGATTCCTTGATTTAAATATGGGGTAGAAGATATGATATTTCCATACTTTCCTCATAATCTCTAGGACATAATATATGTTAGGATGCACACCACTTCCCAATGTTATTCTACCAAACACAAGATGGTGGTTAAGAGATATGTTGCCTTTGCATTATAATATACACATATAAGGGTTTAGATTCTAACGTCCAATTAATATAAGCACATGAGCTATAAAGTATCACCAGTGGACCACTCACACAAGAGTACCCAATGTTTGAGTATAACTTCAAGAACATTAGTATTGAGAATGCAACATGACTTCTAAAGTCATTCAATTATTCACATACATCAAGACTTATTTCCTTGCATAAAAGACAAAGAAATCATTTCCTACAAAACTTCTTCTTACCCTCGATTAATATCATAAGACTCCTAAAGGAATCACACAAATTATAGTGTAGTTATTAATCCCTATCTACTAGTAATGATCTGCCTTTCCCTCATTTGGTTCTCATACTGAGCCATCCAATAATTAAACAAGAAACTGGCCTATCAAGATAACTTCGATACAACTCTAGGATCTATAAAACACTCAGTTGCACCTGTATCTATGTATCTATTAGAATATAATAGGGAATCCAAAGCTCTTATGCTTGAATTCTGCTCAGTTCTTACTCACAGAGTCACGAGTTCAATTCATATTACTCACAGTTAATGAATGTGAGAACCCCTCAAACACGCTATCAGATGAGACTCCCCTGTCGATGGAAAGATTGACAACAATGTTCCTAGATTTAATCTCAGTAAGTACATTATTCAGTGTACTACTCAAATCAATATGAAGTGTAACTGTAATAATTTTTACCGATTAACTACTTGCAGCAATGGTTGGGTAAACTGTAACCAAGTTTTTAAACAAATAATTATCTGCAATCTACAGTCAGCCAAAATAGTTTGGACAGAAGAAAAAAAAATTCATAGCTTATCAGAAACAAACAAGCCAAACAAAATAGGAGGGGAGGACAATTATATGAGTACCAAAGAAATTTACATGCTATAGTAAAATCAAAAAACTTGCCTTCTCCTCTCAGACCTTGCACAAAAACTTTGAGAATTTTCTAGATCAGAAAACTTTTGATCCCAACAATAAGATAGGAGAGGGTGGGTTTGGTGTAGTTTACAAGATACATTCATATGCACATAACATTTTAGCTGAGCTTAGATGTACAACCCATCACTATAGCATGGATGAAATATTTGAAACATGCAAAATATAGTTACAATATTGCATATCAGGTAGACATGAAATACTTATTACGCAAATGTTGTAACATAATATTTTTATGGAACAGGGCACACTACCAGGTGGAATGAAAGTGGCAATAAAGCAGTTGTCATACCTATCCAGACAAGGGAATCACGAGTTTATGGTTGAAGTTACCACAATCTCTTTGCCAGCGTCCTCTCTGCCAGGCAAGTGGAAAGCTTTGGCACAGGGTATGGATATCGATTTCTCCAGTACTCCCTTAATTCAGAGATGAGTGTGTCCTTCTTCCTTACAATAGAGGCATTTTATAGCAAATTCCATGTATCCCCACTATCTTTGTTTAATACTAATGCATCCTCCACTGTCTTAGTTTAAGGATAATGCTTCCTCCACTATCTTTGTTTAAGGAAAATGCATCCTCCACTCACTAGTGGATTTGCAAATCTTATCATCTATTCCTTATGTGTAATGCATTTTGTATTTTAAATGAATATATTTTTTTTATTAGTTTTAAAAAAATTGAGTTGTGACATCCTTCTCCCCTAAATTTATGCATCGTCTTGATGCATATTAGAAATAAGATCAAACATATAAATCCATATCAAAATATCTACTTTTAAAGTCCATATTTCAAAAATAGTTTAATAAAGATAACAAGGCATAACTATCATTGTCCTTAAGCAAGATTTGAAGTTTGTCGAGTTAATAAATAACTAGAGTTTATTCAAAATAAATATGGATAGAGTTGTTGCATTTCCACTGTGTCTTCCCATGTAGCATTCTCAGGTGAGTACTGGTCCCACTTTAGATTGGTCCACTGTCCTATTGCGGAGCTGGAACTGGCGCCTCTCGATGATTCTGCATGGCTCTATTGTTATTGTACCTAATTCTTCTACTTGCAGGGCATTCCAATTAAGAATATGCTTAGGGTCAGGTATATACTTTTTTAACAAGGATACATGGAACACGTCATGAATGCGGCTCAGTGTCAGAGGCAAGGCTAAGCGGTAAGCTACAAGATTGATTTCCTCAAGTACCCGACTCATCCTAAATCAAATAACATTAAACTCTGATTTAAAAAATACAAATAAAATATATGCAAGAGCACAACAAAGAGTCATGATACAAGACAAATCCATAACAAGTACATCTATTAACATGAGACTATATTTGTATAGGCTAGAGAAATAAGGATTATATGATGGAATTTTTTTACATAATTGAGAAGTGGTTACCTTGACGATAGTGGTGGATTATTATTCAAACTAAGCTACTTGGTATGCTTTAATAATCAAATGGGTTTTCTTACTATGATTAAGATTAGGTATCATGTTTAAACCTTGGTAGGGTCAAGATATTGTATCTCAATTGATACTACTTATATATGCATTATCACGCACATAGGGTATGCTATAGCAATGTGATGAAACTTGAAATTTAGTTTCCTAGAATCATCAAGTTCTTAAAAGATCACCAATTTTAAATCTAGTAAAGAGAGAGTACATTACGAGAGAAGGTACATTATGTAGTACAATGGATCAGTTCATACCTTAAGTCATGCATTACATCCTGCATTCTTTTTTGATAGCTTGCTTCTCCTCTAGTAACTGTATCCTTATCATCTACACAAAATTAACTTAACAATCTTCTGATAACACAACTCAGTAATCACTACTCAGAGAATTAAGATCACGATGCTAATTGTAGGACTCCCTACATCCAGGGGACCTGAGTATTGGGGGCATCCTTTGCCATCCAGACTGCCTACATACCCTGTATCCACAGGATCAAGGCCCCCTCCTTAGGATGTGACTAACACGGGGAATGCGAACATGTAGTTCTATTTTGCACTATGTTTGATGTAACTGTGAGCAGGTACCCAACCCTTTCTAGGGCTATTCCCTGCCCCAGACAGTTCTTCGTCGGCTGCCACCCACTCGGTGAAATAGGGATGGGAGTTAATCCACTACCACAAACACCTAAAGGGGTGTTTTTCAGTTAGTCCTAGTGTGGAGGAATCCCTATTAGGTATCTACCCATGATATCTAATTTGCTTCCCCAAGTCAAATTAGATAATTATCGTGACTAAGTTCGTTCCTGATTCTATAGTACTTTCACCATGATCTGCAAGGGCAAGGTGAAAGCATATGATAGATAGCGTTTCTAGATTGGCCTAGTTGCCCTATCTAAAATTTCACATGTCCTCCCCGATCTATACTCAAGGGTTTAGATTCTAAGGTCCAATTAATATAAGCACATGAGCTATAGATTATCACCAGTGGACCACTCACAAGAGAGTACCCAATGTTTGAGTATAACTTCAAGAACATTAGTATTGAAAATACAACATGACTTCTAAAGTCATTCAATTATTCACATACATCAAGAATTATTTCCTTACATAAAAGACAAAGAAATCATTTCCTACAAAACTTCTTCTTACCCTAGATTAATATCATAAGACTCCTAAAGGAATCACACAAATTATAGTGTAGTTATAAATCCCTGTCTACTAGTAATGATCTGCCTTTCCCTCACTTGGTTCTTATACTGAGCCATCCAATAATTAAACAAGAAACTAACCTATCTAGATAACTTCAATACAAATCTAGGATCTATAAAACACTCAGTTGCACCTGTATCTATGAATCTAGTAGAATATAATAGGGGATCCAAAGCTCTTATGCTCGAATTCTGCTCAGTTCTTACTCACGGAGTCACGAGTTCAATTCATATTACTCACAATTAATGAATGTGAGAACCCCTCAAACACGCTATCAAATGAGACTCCCCTGTCGACGGAAAGATTGACAACAACGTTCCTGGATTTAATCTCAGTAAGTACGTTATTCAGTGTACTACTCAAATCAATATGAAGTGTAACTGTAATAATCTTAACTAAGTAACTACTTGCATATATGGTTGGGTAAATTGTAACCAAGTTTTTATTCAGTTTAGTTATTTTCATAAAGGAATGCGATGAGTTTCTGGAGTCTTGTGCGCACTGTAGGTCTCACATGGGGTTCGTTCTAGTGAAGGACCAGACAAGGGATGGGCTTCATAGTGGTTATTCTTAAGCATCATCTAGTTTAATAGTTAAAAGTCAATTTTGGCAAAATAGGATAAATATTTACCACATTTTGATGTGGATGAGGTTTAAAATTGCTATGTAAAATTGCTATTAACTGTTTGGCCTTTAAAGGAAATGATGTTTAAGTAGAATGTTTAGCATGGATACCTCAACCTAGTTACTCAACAGAATATGGATTCATCAAATTTTTAAACAAATAATTATCTGCAATCTACAGTCAGCCAAAACAGTTTGGACAAAAGAAAAAAAAAAATTCATAGCTTATCAGAAACAAACAAGCCAAATAGGAGGGGAGGACAATTATATGAGTACCAAAGAAATTTACATGCTATAGTAAAATCAAGATACTTGCCTTCTCCTCTTAGACCTTGCACAAAAACTTTGAGAATTTTCTAGATCGGAAAACTTTTGATCTGCAACATTCTTTATATAATCCTGTATTTCTTTCTCAGATAATGCTGATGTGTGATGTTGCTTAATGTATTTTACATTTCTACCACCGACTAGTATATGCACTACCACCGACTATTGTAAATGTAACAATATGCACTACCACCGACTATTGTAAATGTAACAATATGCACCCCATAGGTTTCAATAAATCTTGCAACAATTGAAGGAATATATAATGGTCAGTGGTGTACCTGTCAATGGAATACATTGTAGAAACAAAAATAGAAGGAAGAAATGCAACTATCTTGTAACATATTCTAAACATAATTGCTCTTTTATGAAATAGCTATCTTGCTAAAGCTGTAGGCTCCCACGTCAACGGAACAACATGCTTGACTTAAATCTCTCCAGCATTCCCAAACCAGAAATTAGTGTGTCCTTCTTCCTTACAATCGAGGCATTTTATAGAAAATTCCATGATCCTCCACCCTCTTTGTTTATTGGTAATGCATCCTCCATTTTCTTTGTTTAAAGATAATGCTTCTTCCACCTTCTTTGTTTAATGCTAATGCTTCATCCACTCTTGTTTTTTTTTTAATGAGAATCTTATCCTCACTTCAAATAATCTTGTCCTCAATTTTTTAATGGTGTCCATAGTATTTGTATTTTGTTTAATTTTCAAATTTAAAATGCAAAAATTGAGTTGTGACATCCTTCTCCCCTAAATTTATGCATCGTCCCGATGCATATAAGGTCAAAACATATACATATAGATATGACCATCGTTTACTATTAGTATTCTTGCCTACCTTCATAGTCCATCCACAACAAAGTAGTCTATCATAGAGTATCATCTAAATATAGTTGTTGTTTCATCTAAACATCAGTGAAGTTAGAGTTCATAATTAGGTAACTTGATTGAGCATATCCTCGTAGCTTGTCCTTGAGTCCGGAATGTTGAATGTTCCTTCAAATTTTACTGTGTCTAGAATAAACACTTGCAATTCACTTTAAACTTCCATCATCAAAGATAAATCAACTTTCGAAGTGCGGTCAATAAAAATTTAGGTTCATAGATTCTCCCTTGGTAATCTAGATCGTTATAAAAAATTTTAGTTACATTTGAAGTTTACTCCAACATGTGCTCAAATCCATGTAGATTAGAAGAATTATATTCTCTTAGTCAATCGGAGTACTCAGGAAATAGCCAGTCCAGGCTAAAGTGTCCAAAATGGGACATACTGAAATAAAGCCAACCGAGCTCTTCTGTCCTTTGGGCAAGCTAGTAAATGCAGTTTAGTCACATTGATATCTTCACTTTCATCTTCTAAAGAAACTTCTGCAACTTCACGAAACATCACAAGGTTTAGGCTTAGATTTCAAGTTTTCATTTTCTTTTTTGCATGCTATAAGTGACTTCTCCAACTAATTAACATGTTCTTTGAATCCTGTTACTGTTCTCCCTTTTCAATTCTTTCAAACTATCTTCTATTCCTCTCTCTATTTCCAACAACTTTGAATTACACCTTTTGATTTTGCAATTTTGCATAATTCTCCAAAATAATGGCCAAACGGCCTACACTGGTCAAATGGACCTTATTGCTACCTGATTCAGGTAGAACAAACAAATAGGTTCATACAGAACCAGGTCAAACAAACCAATACTCTATCCAATATGGAATAAGTAAACACAATAGCC
This sequence comes from Cunninghamia lanceolata, assembly GCA_027924645.1. Classification (NCBI taxonomy): domain Eukaryota; kingdom Viridiplantae; phylum Streptophyta; class Pinopsida; order Cupressales; family Cupressaceae; genus Cunninghamia; species Cunninghamia lanceolata. Next base: position 25,156,948 of record BSBN01000703.1, read on the forward strand.
AACTGGGCTAAATAGGACAGGAATCATTATGCTCTGGCCAGAGACTTTTGGCTCCTTCGGGATCAATCCGGATCCATGAGTAACTTCCTGGAGACCACAGTATCTACCCAAGAACTATGCTGAGGATGTTAACCAGGGACACACAATATCAACTTGTACACACCTCAGTTTTGGCAAAGCCAGGTACAAGTAATCCACCCTGGGGATTCTTCTGAGTACCAGTGACTTCTCAGTTTTGGCAAAGTCAGGTACAAGTAATCCACCCCAAGGATTCTTCTGAGTACCAGTGACTTCCATTATTCTGATATCATATTATACATATCAACATTCAAGTGAAAGGTAACAATTCTAGCAATCATGCATGCTGATTTATCAAAAACTTCTTCCAAACTTTCCATCCATCTCTCTTCACGACTGTCACATCAATTAGTACCACCTTAGGGCTTATTATCTAAAAGTAGTGATAGCATCCCAAAATTGATAGTAGCTTCCCAAAATAGGCATCCATAAATGTCATTAGTTTCTCAAAAGTCAATAGCTGTCTCTAGTACTCATCATATAGTCTCAAGGATTTATGGAAGCTGCAAGGAAGTGCCAATAATAGAGGAGGACTTAAATGTTGATGATCAGGAGTGTAAGATGAGTAAAATCCATACTCTAAGAACACAACCAGAGATCTATAAAGAGTGCATAGAGGAAAGAGAAAGTTGTGAATTTATGCGTAAATTGGAATATAGAAATGAGGAGATTCGTATACATCTTTTTCGATGTAAAGAACCTCCTAGGTCCATTTTAGCTTCCTCTGGGTCTTTATCTGATGTTGAACGGCGCACATCAAAGAGGTCTCGGAAGACATCAACAAATGGTAGCTCAATTAACTTGAGAGTTTCTGGATGCACAACTGTGTATCAATTGAAGATGATGGTGTGGGAGTCCCTTGGTGTAGTGAAGGAAAATCAGAAGCTTCATAAAGGCACAATGGAACGGGTCAATGAATTGGCCACTTTAGCCGACTTGAATATTTTCCCTGGGGATAGTCTGTGGGTTATGGATACTGAAGTTTATGAAAATCAAGATATTACTGAGGAGCTATCAGAGTAGGAAATGGAAAATAAGCAATTGGAGGAAGGATTCAAAGGGACACTTTTGACATCAACTGTCCCTGCTCAAGTGGTTGCAATAGATGAATGGAGGATATACTTGGAAAGGAAGTATGCCAAGAGGTCTTCAAAGCATGTTGTTGATATTTTGCCCCTTGTCTTTATCAAGATCTAAGGTGGGGGATATAGTGGATAAGAATATGATAGGATAAGGATAAGACAGTGGATAAGATGTGCAAGGATATTTTGGATGTGGATGAAGGATACAGTTTTGCCCCCAAGTGTAGGGATACAAAATGAATGGAGAAGGGATTACGCATGACGCCCACAAGGAGTTTTCATCATGGTCTTCTTAGTGCCAAGTAACCAAGAAATAAAGATGGTTTTCAGGGCCCTCTCAAGAACCCCTCCACACGTTTCCTAATAGCTTGCATTTGTTTAAGGTGTTATCCTCCAAGAGGGAAATATGCAAGAAACAGACACATAGATCTAGGGGGATGGATGGATTATGACTGTCCCATACCAGTCCCATCTACAACCCCATCCTCACAATATAATTTCCCCAGGTCACCTACTCCCCCATACAACCTGCCAGGGCCCTACCTATATATGGCAGTTTTATAGAAGTCACATTACTCCACACATGCTAGCAGTTGTAAAATTAAAAATGCCTCAAATCAAGAAGGATTAAGTGAAACAAGTCAATAAGTTAAATCCTCAATTAAAATAAAACAAGCCAAGAAAAAGTGAAGATCAAAAATAGAAATTATTGCAACATCCCAAGTTCAACAAGGAACAAGTCCTTGAGGCAAAAGGACCATCAAAATTTAAATAAAGAAATAAAATACTGTGGCATAACACTTAAGTAAAATCTTTAACACAAGAATAAATAATGCAACAATCTCATAAAATTTGCACATTACAAGCACCATGTAGCCTTACAATAAGACCACCTAAGGGGAGTATGGAAACTGGGTGGACTTATATCGCTCGAATAACTAAATCGTACAATGGTCTCAAACCACATAGAGAACAATGATAATCGCCATGTCACGTAAAGCATTCACCACAAAACTTGAAACAACCTTATCATACTTCTATATCAAAAATCCAAATGATTAGTCATATGACCCCATAGAACCCAGGGCATGCCATTCTAAAAAGATTACGATGTGCCACAAGAGGAATTAGCCACAGAAGATGATATTCACTTTACAAGTTTTACAGTTGTCATGTACACAACTACTGTTGTCCCGTTACACATACCATTACTATCATCATGCTATCCACTTCACCTTCTAGGGAAGGTTTACTTACGACCTTATCATTTCTTTTTCATGTTTCTATCCATGTTTATCATTAACTGGACGATCATTAGATTGCAAGAGGGGGAATACTATTAGTCTTATGTCTTAATTCTGACCATGCTTTAGGTTAGCGGACCTTCAGGCCTAGTGTCTGAACCAAAAGCTCTGATACCACATATCTCTTAACCACCATCTTGTGTTTGGTAGAATACCATTGGGAAGTGGTGTGCATCCTAACATATATTATTTCCTAGAGATTATGAGGAAAGTATGGAAATATCATATCTTCTACCCCATATTTAAATCAAGGAATCAACAACAACTACATAATTAGAGAATTGAGTCATAATTCAATTAACCGAAACTAAGAATCACCATATTTTTAATGTTTGCTCTATCTTAGAAACTATTAATTACTATCTAGAAGTGAGTTTGATCGTGCGACAACTATGAAACATTCATGAATGTACATACAAAAAAGTAGACACCCAAGTTTACCTTGAAACAACTAATTATCATTTCTTATGTATTAGGAAACATAGTTACCATTGATCAAGTATATACAAAAGTTTATTAATAATGGAAATTAATCAATTTTGTTAAAGTATAAATCTAATTACAGAATTTCAAGTGAACCTCTTGTGAAGACATCTATCTTATTTTACAAATTTTTATTAATCCTTACTAGTTTCAATTTGAAAGTGAGCTTATAATGGTACATTTGAATGGAATGGATTTGAATAGAATGGATTAAATATTTTCAAAATTATCATGCATCTTTTTGTTCCTTTATCAATTTTCTTAGTTAGTGATTATGCAAGTTTTTATTTTCATCTAGATAGGTAAACCTTGTAAATAAAATGTCCAAACTCAAACAAATTGTAGTGTTCGATATTTACGGTACCTCTGGGTCATGTTTATGGGTAATGCCGTCGCGTTGAACCAAGTACCTTGCGCCTAACATAGCTGCAACAACGACGTCTGGGCACCGTCCCTCTAAATCGTCGAGGAGTAATAAGGAACATGTCGAAGTTAAATCCGCAGGAAGGGAAAATCTCCTCGGATATCTCATTAAGAAGATTAACTAAAAAGAGAGGATGAGTCTATTGAACTAATGATTACCATGATGCTCATTTGGAAAACACTCCAAGCATATTATCAGAAAATGAGGCTTATTGACACGTGAGTATAGATCAGGGAGGACATGTGAAATGTCAGATAGGGCAACTAGGCCAATCCAGAAACGCTATCTATCATATGCTTTCACCTTGCCCTTGTAGATCGTGGTGAAAGTACTAGGGAATCAGGAACGGACTTAGTCATGATAATTATTGACACTAGGACTAATTGACAAACACCCCTTTAGGTGTTTGTGGTAGTGGATTAACTCCCATCCCTATTTCACCGAGTGGGTGGCAGCCGACGAAGAACTATCTGGGGCAGGGAATAACCCTAGAAAGGGCTGGGTACCCGCTTACAGTTACATCAAACATAGTGCAAAATAGAGCTACATGTTCGCATTCCCCGCATTAGTCACATCCTAAGGAGGGGGCCTTGATCCCGTGGATACAGGGTATGTAGGCAGTCTGGACGGCGAAGGATGCCCCTAGTACTCAGGTCCCCTGGATGTAGGGAGTTCTACAATTAGCATCGTGATCTTAATTCTCTGAGTAGTGATTACTGATTTGTGTTAATAGGAGATTGTTAAGTTAATTTTGTGCAGATGATAAGGTTACAGTTACTAGAGGAGAAGCAAGCTATCGAAAAAGAATGTAGGATGTAATGCATGACTTAAGGTATGAACTAATCCATTGTGCTACATAATGTACCTTCTCTCATAATGTACTCTCTCTTTACTAGATTTAAAATTGGTGATCTTTTAAGAACTTGATGATTCTAGGAAACTAAATTTCAAGTTTCATCGCATTGCTATAGCATACCCTATGTGCATGATAATGGATATATAAGTAGTATCAATTGAGATACAATATCTTGACCCTGCCAAGGTTTAAACATGATAGCTAATCTTAATCATAGTAAGAAAACCCATTTGATTATTAAAGCGTACCAAGTAGCTTAGTTTGAATAATAATCCACCACTATCGTCAAGGTAACCACTCCTTAATTATGTAAAAAAATTCCATCATATAAATCCTTATTTCTCTAGCCTATACAAATATAGTCTCATGTCAATAGATGTACTCATTATGGATTTGTCTTGTATCATGACTCTCTGTTGTGCTCTTGCATATATTTTATTTATATTTTTGAAATTAGAGTTTAATGTTATTTGATTTAGGATGAGTTGAGTCCTTACATCAAACATAGTGCAAAATAGAACTACATGTTCGCATTCCCCGCATTAGTTCGTATTCCCCGCATTAGTCACATCCTGAGGAGGGGGCCTTGATCCCATGGATACAGGGTATGTAGGCAGTCTGGATGGCAAAGGATGCCCCTAGTACTCAGGTCCCCTGGATGTAGGGAGTCCTACAATTAGCATCGTGATCTTAATTCTCTGAGAAGTGATTATTGAGTTGTGTTAACAGGAGATTGTTAAGTTAATTTTGTGCAGATGATAAGGATACAGTTACTAGAGGAGAAGCAAGCTATCAAAAAAGAATGCAGGATGTAATGCATGACTTATGGTATGAACTAATCCGTTGTGCTACATAATGTACCTTCTCTCGTAATGTACTCTCTCTTTACTAGATTTAAAATTGGTGATCTTTTAAGAACTTGATGATTCTAAGAAACTAAATTTCAAGTTTCATCGCATTGCTATAGCATACATTAAGCACTTCTGGAAGAATTTCACTTTTCCTACATCTGTCAAATCAAAATTTTTATTCATTGGTATTTTTGAAATCAGAGTTTAATGTTCTTTGATAACTTGATTGAGCATATCCTCATAGCTTGTCCTCGAGTTTGGAATGTTGAATGTTCCTTTGAATGTTCACATGTCCTCCCTGATCTATACTCACGTGTCAATAAGCCTCGTTTTCTGATAATATGCTTGGAGTGTTTTCCAAATGAGCATCATGGTAATCATTAGTTCAATAGACTCATCCTCTCTTTTTAGTTAATCTTCTTAATGAGATGTCTGAGGAGATTTTCCCTTCCTGCGGATTTAACTTCGACATGTTCCTTATTACTCCCCTCATATTTGGCTTGTTTGTTTCTAATAAGCTATGAATTCTTTTTTTCTTTTGTCCAAACTGTTTTGGCTGACTGTAGATTGCAGATAATTATTTGTTTAAAAACTTGATGATTCCATATTCTGTTGAGTAACTGGGTTGAGGCATCCATGCTGAACATTCTACTTAAACATCATTTCCTTTAAAGGCCAAACAGTTAATAGCAATTTTACATAGCAATTTTACACCTCATCCACATCAAAATGTGGTAAATATTTATCCTATTTTGCCAAAATTAACTTTTAACTATTAAACTAGATGATGCTTAAGAATAACCGCTATGAAGCCCATCCCTTGTTTGGTCCTTCACCAGAACGGACCCCATGTGAGACCCATCGTGCGCACAGGACTCCAGAAACTCATTGCATTCCTCTATGAAAATAACTAAACTGAATAAAAACTTGGTTACAGTTTACCCAACCATATCTGCAAGTAGTTACACGGTTAAGATTATTACAGTTACACTTCATATTGATTTGAGTAGTACACTGAATAACGTACTTACTGAGATTAAATCCAGGAATGTTGTTGTCAATCTTTCTGTCGACAGGGGAGTCTCATTTGATAGCGTGTTTGAGGGGTTCTCACATTCATTAACTGTGAGTAATATGAATTGAACTCATGACTCCATGAGTAAGAACTGAGCAGAATCTGAGCATAAGAGCTTTGGATCCCCTATTATATTCTACTAGATTCACAGATATAGGTGCAACAGATTGTTTTATTATTGGATGGCTCAGTATGAGAACCAAGTGAGGGAAAGGTAGATCATTACTAGTAGACAGGGATTTATAACTACACTATAATTTGTGTGATTCCTTTAGGAGTCTTATGATATTAATCTAGGGTAAGAAGAAGTTTTGTAGGAAATGATTTCTTTGTCTTTTATGTAAGGAAATAATTCTTGATGCATGTGAATAATTGAATGACTTTAGAAGTCATGTTGTATTCTCAATACTAATGTTCTTGAAGTTATACTCAAACATTGGGTACTCTCTTGTGAGTGGTCCACTGGTGATAAGCTATAGCTCATGTGCTTATATTAATTGGACCTTAGAATCTAAACCCTTGTATGTGTATATTAGAATGCAAAGTCAACATATCTCTTAACCACCATCTTGTGTTTGGTAGAATACCATTGGGAAGTGGTGTGCATCCTAACATATATTATTTCCTAGAGATTATGAGGAAAGTATGGAAATATCATATCTTCTACCCCATATTTAAATCAAGGAATCAACAACAACTACATAATTAGAGAATTGAGTCATAATTCAATTAACCGAAACTAAGAATCACCATATTTTTAATGTTTGCTCTATCTTAGAAACTATTAATTACTATCTAGAAGTGAGTTTGATCGTGCGACAACTATGAAACATTCATGAATGTACATACAAAAAAAGTAGACACCCAAGTTTACCTTGAAACAACTAATTATCATTTCTTATGTATTAGGAAACATAGTTACCATTGATCGAGTATATACAAAAGTTTATTAATAATGGAAATTAATCAATTTTGTTAAAGTATAAATCTAATTACGGAATTTCAAGTGAACCTCTAGTGAAGACCTCTATCTTGTTTTACAAATTTTTATTAATCCTTACTAGTTTCAATTTGAAAGTGAGCTTATAATGGTACATTTGAATAGAATGGATTTGAATAGAATTGTTTAAATATTTTCAAAATTATCATTCATCTTTATGTTCCTTTATCAATTTTCTTAGTTAGTGATTATGCAAGTTTTTCTTTTCATCTAGATAGGTAAACCTTGTAAATAATACGTCCAAACTCAAACAAATCACAGTGTTCGGTATTTACGGTACCTCTAGGTCACGTTTATGGGTAATACGATTGACCTAGTTGCCCTATTTGACATTTCATATGTCCTCCCTGACCTATACCCACGTGTCAATAAGCCTCATTTTCTATTAGTATGCTTGGAGTATTTTCCAAATGAGCATCTTCTTAATGAAATATCCGAGGAGATTTTCCCTTCCTGTGGATTTAACTTCGACATGTCCCTTATTACTCCCCAACGATTTAGAGGGATGGTGCCCAGATGTCATTGTTACAGCTATATTAGGCGTGAGGTACTTGGTTCAACGCGACGGCATTACCCGTAAACATGACCCAGAGGTACTGTAAATACCGAACACTGTGATTTGTTTGATTTTGGACGTTTCTTTACAAGGTTTCCCTAGTTAATAGAAAAGCTTTATCTATATCAAAATAAATAAAATGATAAAGGGAACATGCTTGATAAATTAGACCTAGAAATGATACAATTACTGACATTAATTCATAATTGTACATCCATAAAACTAGAAAAGGTATTTTATACATAAGGATGCAGTCTTAAGAGGAAGTAAAGAATTGATACAATTTCTTAAAGGATCATTGCTAACTTCCCTTTAAACCAATAAGTCATAAAACAAAGTAGACATCTTCAACAAGAGCATTATTTCCATAACTTGAGTAAAATTAACAAGGTTCTCATTAACCAAACTAGTCAATAGATATTCTAATTGTCTAACCAATTTAAAATTTACATAATTTATGTTCATTCGACTATAAAGGAATTTGAAGAGATGGTATGGTAGTTGCAATCAAAGTTCTCAATTTACAAAATGAAGAACTCCCAAGCAGGTTCAAGGTAGAATGCAAAGTCTTGGCCAGGACTCGACATCAAAATCTCATTAGAGTCATAAGTGCATGTTCATACCTTAACTTCAAGGCTTTGATTCTTCAGTTTACTATACATGGGAGCTTGGAAAAGCATTTGTATCCTAAAAGTAATGAGGAGGGTGTTTTGTGAATTGAAATTTGATGCATGTTTAATCATTGCTATTGATGTGGCCCATGGCATGGAATATCTACATCATGATTGTCCTACCCAAGTTGTGCACTGTGATTTGAAACCTAGCAATGTGCTTCTAAATGCAAACATGACAGCCCTTGTAGGTGATTGTGGTATCTCAAGGTTGACTGGTCCTACAAATTCAATTTATTCCTTGAGCACATCATTTGCTATGGGAGGATCTATTGCTCCTCATAAGCCTTCTTTTGCTATTACACTAAAATTTTACTTTTCTTTAATATTGTCATGAACAAGGTTTGGTATCAACTTTAACTTTCGCAATTGTAGAGTATGGATTGGGCATAAACATTTCTACAAAAAAGGAATGTTTATAGTTATCGTCACAAGGAAGAGGCCAACTGATACCATATTCGTTGACGACCTGAACCTCCAAAAGTGGGTGAGTTTTCCACAGAGACTAGCAGACGTTGTTGATAGGAGGATGTTAGAGAATGTGGACATGGAACACAATGACTGCCTTGTTTCTTTGATATATGTTGGCTTGCTATGCGCAAATGAATCTCCCCAAGAACGACCGACCATGAGAGATGTACTAAGGGCATTAGATGTTCTAAGAACTACTTTCATGGGAGGTGCAGCATCGGCTTCCAATTTGGCAAGAATCATATCAGATTTGTTGCTCAATGCCAGTACTAGTGTAATAGAAGAGGGGGTTTCTGCCAGCGAAAGCTCTACTTATTAGCTGGATACATATAAAACATTCCTTAGGTATTTATTCTACAAGGATCCATATTGGGATATTATAGTTTTATGATATTAAATTTTTTAGAGATAAGCTCGAGAATAGCTGAGTAATTTTGTTTGATCAATGTTATACATAGAGTCGAAAAGTTCACATCAAATAGTGTATGAAAGAACACCTAACTCTTTTCTCTTTACTCAGTGATTACCAAGACAAAGGATCTCTTTATTGTTCAGCATAATTATTGCAGACTACTCTACATATTTCAATTATTGCACACCAGTTTTCGAGGATGTGGTTTCACAAGGCAAAAGTCCACTCTTTCATCACCTACAGGTGATTCGTCTTTGCTACAAAAATGTGTATGCCTGTAAACTGTTTGACCACATGAAAGAGTGAGATAGCATCTCATCAAATATGATTATTGCACCATATGCTGACTGCGGTGCTAAATCAAATTGCAGTACATGAGGGATTTTGTCAGTGTTGCAGTTGGAAGTGTTCTAGTAGACATGTATTCAAAATGTAGAAGCAAAGACAAGGCATGAAAATTGTTTGACAAGAGGGCGTTCAAATGGGTCCGTTGAAAAAGGGCTTAGAAGTTTTTAAGCAAATGCACTGGCGAGTAGTAAACCCAGAATTTTCAACCTTTACCACCATCCTTAGACCGAACCTTGAAACAGGGCATCCATTTTTACATAATGAAAGGGTGATTTTTTGTCAGATATATAGTTGGAAATACTCTAATAGACACGTATGCAAAATGTGAAAGGCAAACAAGGCATGCGATCTGTTTGACAGAATGCCTCAGATGGCTGTCCTCTCATGAAATGCATGATCGTACAAAATGGAGTCGTTGAAAAGGGTTTAAGAAACTTTTAGGCAAATGCAATTGGCAGGCGTGAAGTCTAATTCCACACCTTTACTGATGTCCTCCCTGCCTGCGCACAAAATGAAGCCGTGGAACAGGGTATGGACATCCGTCCTAGCATAATGGAAGATAATGCAACTTGGTAGACAGGCATGCAAAAAAATGTAGAAGCATAGAGTAGGCACATGAACTGTTTGACAAAATGACTCACAGAGATGTCGACTCATGAGCTGCAATGCTTGCAGGATTTGTAAATAACACAACCTTTGCCAGCGTACACAAAATGGGGCTATAGAAAAGGGTGTGGACAATCATCAAAGCATAAAGGAAAGAAGAATTTCATCAGATGTAGCTCCTCTACCCTGGTACTCATATATACAAAATGTAGAAATATGCACAGAGCACGTGAACTGTTTAACCAAATGCCAGAGAGATCTCATCTAACGGAAGATAATAATTGCAGGATTTGTTCAAAATGGGTTTGTTGAAAAGGCTTTAGAAATTGTCAAGCAAATACAATGGCCAGGCATAAAGCCAAATTCCAAACCTTTGCCCACGTCTTCCCTGCCTATGCCAAAATGGGAACTTCGATGCAGGGTATGGAGAAAATGGCTTGGAAGATGAAGGCAGCGGAGTATTTTCTAGATGTAATACATTTACTTAATGTTGTAGCAAAATTATTTCTCTACCATCATAGTGAAAATTTAACACTTGTATTTGGATTACGATTATCCATCTAATACTAATCCTCAATATTTCATTGAAAAATCAATTACTACTCATAGAAATATAAAAAAAATCTTTTTCAGATAATGATCTATTTGACAGAATTTCAAAAAAAAAAAATTATGAGAGGGATTGATCTTACAGGATCTCCAGCCATCTAGCCCAAAACTCTCTCCCCTCCCTTTGATTTCTCCATCATATTTATAGAAAACTCCACTCTTGTTGTTTAATTATAATGCATCTTCCATTTTCTTTGTTTAATGCTAATGCTTCATCCACCTTCTTTGTTTACTGATAATGCTTCATGATAATCTTATCCTCAATTTTCTAATGGTGTCCACATTATTTGTATTTTTAAATTAGTCTACATTTTATGTTTTATGTTTTACAAATTTGGCTTATTATGTGTCACTAGGAGATCAGGAACGGACTTAGTCACGAAAATTACCTAATTTGGCTTGGGGAAGTAAGCTAGATTTCATGGGTAGACACCTTATAGGGATTCCTCCACACTAGGACTAACTGACAAACACCCCTTTAGGTGTTTGTGGTAGTGGACTAACTTCTGTCCCTGTTTCACCGAGTGGGTGGTAGTCGACGAAGAACTGTTTGGGGTAGTGAATAACCCTAGAAAGGGCTGGGTACCCGCTCACAGTTACATCAACCATAGTTCAAAATAGAACTACATGTTCGCATTCCCCGCGTTAGTCACATCCTAAGGAGGGGGCGTTGATCCCATGGATACAGGGTATGTAGGCAGTCTGGACGGCGAAGGATGCCCCCAGTACTCAGGTCCCCTAGATGTAGGGTGTTCTACAATTAGCATCATGATCTTAGTTCTCTGAGTAGTGATTACTGAGTTGTGTTAACAGGAGATTGTTAAGATAATTTTGTGCAGATGAGAAGGATACAGTTACTAGAGGAGAAGCAAGCTATCGAAAAAGAATGTAATGCATGACTTAAGGTATGAACTGATCTGTTGTGCTACATAATGTACCTTCTCTCGTAATGTACTCTCTCTTAACTAGATTTAAAATTGGTGATCTTTTAAGAGATATAGCATACATTAAGCACTTCTGGAAGAATTTCACATTTCCTACATCTGCCAGATCAAATTTTTTATTCATTGGTATTTTTAGAAATAGAGTTTAGTGTTATTTGATTTAGGACGAGTCGGGCAAGGTGAAAGTACTAGGGAATTAGGAACGGACTTAATCACAATAATTATCTAATTTGACGTGGGGAAGCAATTTAGATATCATGGGTAGATACCTAATAGGGATTCCTCCACACTAGGACTAACTGACAAACACCCCTTTAGGTGTTTGTGGTAGTGGATTAACTCCTATCCCTATTTCACCGAGTGGGTGGCAGCTGACGAAGAACTGTCTGGGGTAGGGAATAACCCTAGAAAGGGCTGGGTACCCGCTCACAGTTACATCAAACGTAGTGCAAAATAGAACTACATGTTCGCATTCCCTACGTTAGTCACATCCTAAGGAGGGGGCCTTGATCCCGTGGATACAGGGTATGTAGGCAGTTTGGACGGCGAAGGATGCCCCCAGTACGTAGGTCCCCTGGATGTAGGGAGTCCTACAATTAGCATCGTGATCTTATTTCTCTGAGTAGTGATTACTGAGTTGTGTTAACATGAGATTGTTAAGTTAATTTTGTGTAGATGATAAGGATAGAGTTACTAGAGGAGAAGCAAGCTATCAAAAAAGAATGCAGGATGTAATGCATCACTTAAGGTATGAACTGATCCATTGTGCTACATAATGTACCTTGTCTCGTAATGTACTCTCTCTTTACTAGATTTAAAATTGGTGATCTTTTAAGAACTTGATGATTCTAGGAAACTAAATTTCAAGTTTCATCGCATTTCTATAGCATACCCTATGTGCATGATAATGCATATATAAGTAGTATCAATTGAGATACAATATCTTGACCCTGCCAAGGTTTAAACATGATACCTAATCTTAATCATAGTAAGAAAACCCATTTGATTATTAAAGCGTACCAAGTAGCTTAGTTTGAATAATAATCCACCACTATCGTCAAGGTAACCGCTCCTCAATTATGTAAAAAAATTCCATCATATAAATCCTTATTTCTCTAGCCTATACAAATATAGTCTCATGTCAATAGATGTACTCGTTATGGATTTGTCTTGTATCATGACTCTCTGTTGTGCTCTTGCATATATTTTATTTGTATTTTTGAAATTAGAGTTTAATGTTAATTGATTTAGGATGAGTCGGGTCCTTACATGTGGTATCAGATTGACTAAGAGAATATAATTCTTCTAATCTACATGGATTCGAGCACATGTTGGAGTAAACTTCAAATGTAACTAAAATTTTTGATAAAGATCTGGATTACCAAGGGAGAATCAATGAACCTAAATTTTTATTGACCGCAGTTCGAAAGTTGATTTATCTTTGATGATGGAAGTTTAAAGTGAATTGCAAGTGTTTATTCTAGACATAGTAAAATTTGAAGGAACATTCAACATTCCGGACTCGAGGACAAGCTACGAGGATATGCTCAATCAAGTTACCTAATTATGAACTCTAACTTCACTGATGTTTTAATGATACAACAACTATATTTAGATGATACTCTATGATAGACTACTTTGTTGTGGATGGACTATGAAGGTAGGCAAGCATACTAATAGTAAACGATGGTCATATCTATATGTATATATTTTGACCTTATATGGATCGGGATGATGCATAAATTTAGGGGAGAAGGATGTCACAACTCAATTTTTGCATTTTAAATTTGAAAATCAAACAAAATACAAATAATATGGACACCATTAAAAAATTGAGGATAAGATTATTTGAAGTGAGGATAAGATTCTCATTAAAAAAAAAACAAGAGTGGATGAAGCATTAGCATTAAACAAAGAAGGTAGAAGAAGCATTATCTTTAAACAAAGAAAATGGAGGATGCATTACCAATAAACAAAGAGAGTGGAGGATCATGGAATTTTCTATAAAATGCCTCGATTGTAAGGAAGAAGGACACACTGATTTTTGGTTTGGGAATGTTGGAGAGATTTAAGTCAGGCATGCTATTCCGTTGACGTGGGAGCCTACAGCTTTAGCAAGGTAGCTATTTCAGAAAAGAGCAATTATGTTTAGAATATGTTACAAGATAGTTGTGTTTCTTCCTTCTATTTTCTTTTCTACAATGTATTCCATTGACAGGTACACCACTGACCATTATATATTCCTTCAATTGTTGATAGATTTATTGAAACCTATGGGGTGCATATTGTTACATTTACAATAGTCGGTGGTAGTGCATATTGTTACATTTACAATAGTCGGTGGTAGTGCATATACTAGTCGGTGGTAGAAATGTAAAATACGTTAAGCAACATCACACATCAGCATTATCTGAGAAAGAAATACAGGGTTATATAAAGAATGTTGCAGATCAAAAGTTTTCCAATCTAGAAAATTCTCAAAGTTTTTGTGCAAGGTCTGAGAGGAGAAGGTAAGTATTTTGATTTTATTGTAGCATGTAAATTTCTTTGGTACTCATATAATTGTCCTCCCCTCCTATTTGGCTTGTTTGTTTCTGATAAGCTATGATTTTTTTTTCTTCTATCCAAACTATTTTGGTTGACTGTAGATTGCAGATAATTATTTGTTTAAAACCTTGATGAATCCATATTCTGTTGAGTAACTGGGTTGAGGCATCCATGCTAAACATTCTACTTAAACATCATTTCCTTTAAAGGCCAAACAGTTAATAGCAATTTTACATAGCAATTTTAGATAGCAATTTTACACCTCATCCACATCAAAATGTGGTAAATATTTATCCTATTTTGCCAAAATTGACTTTTAACTATTAAACTAGATGATGCTTAAGAATAACCGCTATGAAGCCCATCCCTTGTCTAGTCCTTCACCAGAACGGACCCCATGTGAGATCTACAGTGTGCACAAGACTCCAGAAACTCATCACATTCCTCTATGAAAATAACTAAACTGAATAAAAACTTGGTTACAGTTTACCCAACCATATATGCAAGTAGTTACTCGTTTAATACTATTACAGTTACACTTCATATTGATTTGAGTAGTACACTGAATAACATACTTATTGAGATTAAATCCAGGAACGTTGTTGTCAATCTTTCAGTCGACAGGGGAGTCTCATTTGATAGCGTGTTTGAGGGGTTCTCACATTCATTAACTGTGAGTAATATGAATTGAACTCGTGACTCTATGAGTAAGAACTGAGCAGAATCCGAGCATAAGAGATTTGGATCCCCTATTATATTCTACTAGATTCATAGATACAGGTGCAACTGAGTGTTTTATAGATCCTAGATTTGTATCGAAGTTATCTAGATAGGCCAGTTTCTTGTTCAATTATTGGATGGATTAGTATGAGAACCAAGTGAGGGAAAGGTAGATCATTACTAGTAGACAGGGATTTATAACTACACTATAATTTGTGTGATTCCTTTAGTAGTCTTATGATATTAATCTAGGGTAAGAAGAAGTTTTGTAGGAAATGATTTCTTTGTCTTTTATGTAAGGAAATAATTCTTGATGTATGTGAATAATTGAATGACTTTAGAAGTCATGTTGTATTCTCAATACTAATGTTCTTGAAGTTATACTCAAACATTTGGTACTCTCTTGTGAGTGGTCCACTGGTGATAATCTATAGCTCATGTGCTTATATTAATTGGACCTTAGAATCTAAACCCTTGTATGTGTATATTAGAATGCAAAGTCAACATATCTCTTAACCACCATCTTGTGTTTGGTAGAATACCATTGGGAAGTGGTGTGCATCCTAACATATATTATTTCCTAGAGATTATGAGGAAAGTATGGAAATATCATATCTTCTACCCCATATTTAAATCAAGGAATCAACAACAACTACATAATTAGAGAATTGAGTCATAATTCAATTAACCGAAACTAAGAATCACCATATTTTTAATGTTTGCTCTATCTTAGAAACTATTAATTACTATCTAGAAGTGAGTTTGATCATGCAACAACTATGAAACATTCATGAATGTACATACAAAAAAGAAGACAACCAAGTTTACCTTGAAACAACTAATTATCATTTCTTATGTATTAGGAAACATAGTCACCATTGATTGAGTATATACAAAAGTTTATTAATAATGGAAATTAATCAATTTTGTTAAAGTATAAATCTAATTACGGAATTTCAAGTGAACCTCTTGTGAAGACATCTATCTTATTTTACAAATTTTTATTAATTCTTACTAGTTTCAATTTGAAAGTGAGCTTATAATGGTACATTTGAATAGAATGGATTTAATATTTTCAAAATTATCATGCATCTTTATTTTCGTTTATCAATTTTCTTATTTAGTGATTATGCAAGTTTTTCTTTTCATCTAGATAGGTAAACCTTGTAAATAAAATGTCCAAACTCAAACAAATTGCAGTGTTCGGTATTATGGTACCTCTAGCTCACGTTTACGGGTAATGCCGTCGCGTGGAACCAAGTACCTCGTGCCTAACATAGCTGCAACAACGAGGTTTGGGCACCATCCCTTTAAATCGTCAGGGAGTAATAAAGAACATGTCAAAGTTAAATCCGCAGGAAGGGAAAATCTCCTCGGATATCTCATTAAGAAGATTAACTAAAAAGAGAGGATGAGTCTATTGAACTAATGATTACCATGATGCTCATTTGAAAAACACTCCAAGCATATTATTAGAAAACGAGGCTTATTGACACGTGAGTATAGATCGAGGAGGACATGTGAAATGTCAGATAGGGCAACTAGGCCAATCCAGAAACGCTATCTATCATATGCTTTCACCTTGCCCTTGCAGATCATGGTGAAAGTACTAGGGAATCAGGAACGGACTTAGTCATGATAATTATCTAATTTGACTTGGGGAAGCAAATTAGATATCATGGGTAGATACCTAATAGGGATTCCTCTACACTAGGACTAACTGACAAACACCCCTTTAGGTGTTTGTGGTAGTGGATTAACTCTCGTCCCTATTTCACCGAGTGGGTGGCAGCCGACGAAGAACTATCTGGGGTAGGGAATAACCCTAGAAAGGGTTGGGTACTCGCTCATAGTTACATCAAATATAGTGCAAAATAGAACTACATGTTCGCATTCCCCGCGTTAGTCACATCCTAAGTAGGGGGCCTTGATCCCGTGGATACAGGGTATGTAGGCAGTCTAGACGGTGAAGGATGCCCCTAGTACTCAGGTCCCCTGGATGTAGGGAGTCCTACAATTAGCATTGTGATCTTAATTCTCTGAGTAGTGATTACTGAGTTGTGTTAATAGGAGATTGTTAAGTTAATTTTGTGCAGATGATAAGGATACAGTTACTAGAGGAGAAGGAAGCTATCGAAAAAGAATGCAGGATGTAATGCGTGACTTAAGGTATGAACTGATCCGTTGTGCTACATAATGTACCTTCTCTCGTAATGTACTCTCTCTTTACTAGATTTAAAATTGGTGATCTTTTAAGAACTTCATGATTCTAGGAAACTAAATTTCAAGTTTCATCGCATTGCTAAGCATACCCTATGTGCGTGATAATGCATATATAAGTAGTATCAATTGAGATACAATATCTTAACCCTGCCAAGGTTTAAACATGATACCTAATCTTAATCATAGTAAGAAAACCCATTTGATTATTAAAGCATACCAAGTAGCTTAGTTTGAATAATAATCCACCACTATCGTCAAGGTAACCACTCCTCAATTATGTAAAAAAATTCCATTATATAAATCCTTATTTCTCTAGCCTATACAAATATAGTCTCATGTCAATAGATGTACTCGTTATGGATTTGTCTTGTATCATGACTCTCTGTTGTGCTCTTGCATATATTTTATTTGTATTTTTGAAATCAGAGTTTAATGTTATTTGGCTATAGCTCTTATAAGATCACCAATTTTAAATCTAGTTAAGAGAGAGTACATTACGAGAGAAGGTACATTATGTAGCACAATGGATCAGTTCATACCTTAAGTCATGCATTACATTCTTTTTCGATAGCTTGCTTGTCCTCTAGTAACTATATCCTTCTCATCTACACAAAATTATCTTAACAATCTCCTGTTAACACAACTCAGTAATCACTACTCAGAGAATTAAGATCATGTTGCTAATTGTAGAACACCCTACATCTAGAGGACCTGAGTACTGGGAGCATCCTTCGCCGTCCAGACTACCTACATACCCTGTATCCATTGGATCAATGCCCCCTCCTTAGGATGTGACTAACGTGGGGAATGCGAACATGTAGTTCTATTTTGCACTATGTTTCATGTAACTGTGAGTGGGTACCCAGCCCTTTCTAGGGTTATTCCCTGCCCTAGACAGTTCTTCGTTGGCTACCACCCACTCAGTGAAACAGGGACGGAAGTTAGTCCACTACCACAAACACCTAAAGGGGTGTTTGTCAGTTAGTCCTAGTGTGGAGGAATCCCTATAAGGTGTCTACCCATGAAATCTAGCTTACTTCCCCAAGCCAAATTAGGTAATTTTCATGACTAAGTCTGTTCCTGATCCCTTAGTACTTTCTGTTGGCAAGAGACACTATATGGATTCATGGTTGTTGTCATTGATGGCAACAAAGGTCATCCCACTTATCTGCAAGTCATGGTGTGCCTCTACCGGAAGTCAGAATGAAGAACTGTTGTGGTCCGGTGAACAAGAACAGAGCATGTGGCAAGGTCCGACAGATTGGTCCGGACCTCTCAGAGGAAGTGTCTTGGTGTAGTGCGGATTTGGGGAAGTCAAGAGGACTACCTTGAGTAGTATATTCCAAGGATTTAGCCTTCGGTGATGGACAAAGAAAAAGATATGAATAGCTGAGTATCGGATTCCTGAAAGACAGTGAAAACAGAGGAAGAACTGACTGACTGAGCATCAGAATATTTTCCGGATGTGTTACTGTTGATGGCAAAGGTTGTGAAGGCATGAATCATGTTTGGCCGACATGATTAATGATATCTACAAGTATATGCTTGATCCACATTGCTTGGTGAGCAAGGATTCAGCCGACAGAACAGAGTTTGTAAGAAACTAGACTGTTTCGGATGCCGACTAGAAAGGTGATGAAATTACTTGTGCGGATATATATAGAGGATGGATTTAGTTGTGAAAAGTGTGATTGTATGATGGTGCATGCGAACAAGTACAAAGCAGAGCAGAAGCAGTAAGAAAGATCCGGTATGTGAAAAGATAGTAGAATAAAGAACAGAGGAAAGATGAAGTGCAGCAGATCAGTGTACTGAGCTTAACCGGAACTGAACCCTAGCATATGTAGGTGCTTCCAATTAGTTCAAGTATTGTATAACATTCTTTGTAGACAGTGTGTCTCCTTGTAGGCAGTGGGCCTCTTTGTGAGCAGTGTGCTCGGGCAGTGAGCCCTAATTGGCAAGTGCCATTTTGTAATTCCTTATTCTTCTAACAGAGAATAATCTTTGGGTTAATCACCCCGTGGTTTTCTCCCTTAACCGGGTTTCCATGTCAAAAATACTGTGTCATGTGTTTCTCATTTCATGATAATGTTTGTTTGTTTAATTCAATGCTTCTTTGATTAATAAGAAAGTTCAAAAGAAGAAATAATTAGGATAACTGATTCACCCCCCCCTCTCAGCTATCAACAATTGGTATCAGAGTGAGGTTCCTCCTAATAGAGCCTAACAGCTTGAGGAAGATCTGGGAGTTCAAATGGATGCATATGGTTTAAGGGAGCAACTCAAGACTGCCCTTGAGGATCTTGAACAGTCAAATTCTGAAGTCAATGAATTAAAGGAAAGACTCAAACAGGCTGATGAATTCATGAGAGAACTAAAAGACAAATTAAGTCTCTCTATGAAAAAGAGAAAGGAGCTGCTCCAACAATTGGCAAGCCAAACTGAAGAAAGCAATACAAATGAAGAATTGATTGAGAAAACCAAGTTATGTGAAAAGTTATCAAAAGAAGTCATTATGTTAAGACATGAAATGGAATCAGGAACTATAAAGTTTACTCAAGAGATTGAAGAAAAAAAAAAAGCTGAAGACAATCTAAGACAATCTCTTAAAGAGAAATCAGAAGAATGCCACCAGATGGATAGGATTATCAGACATCTTGAATCTGATCTTGAAGATGCCAAAGATAATGAAGAAAAACTTGAGGATCAAATTGTCTCTCTCAAAAGAGATCTTCAAACAACAAATGAATATAAAGAAAAATTCAAGATAAGTTCTGCCCAACTTGAAGTACTTCTTGGAATTCAAAAGAAGACAGATGACAAGTACGGTTTGGGATATGAGAAAGGAGAAAGCTCCGGATCTGGTCAAAAGAATTTTGGATCAGAAAATCCAAGGAATAGGCCTAGAAGACCTCCGGTAAGACAGCCCAATGCTCAAAGATATCCATCTTTCAATGGATACTGCCACAGCTGCAATCACTTTGGTCACAAAGCTAATCAGTGCAGAAAAAGAATGAATCAAACTAATCCATCCTTCTTCGGATAGTGCTTTAACTGCAAAAGGTATGGACACAAGTCTCATGAATGCAGAAATATGCAAGTAAACAAATCATTCAATGGTAGATGCTTTACATGCAATAGAGTAGGTCATATGGCTAATCAATGCAGATCAAGAGGTTATCAGTCAAATATGCAAAGAAATGTTATTTGCCAAATATGTAATAGGTCCGGTCATAATGCTAAAGTCTGCAGAAGCAAGAATCAGGACAAAAGAGGTCCGGTGTATAATCAGAATCAAGACAAGGGTAAACAAAAGATGAATGCGGATGAAGTTAGGAATCAGATGAGCAAGATTTGGGTAAAGAAAAGTTTAGAGAATACATAAACTGGATCTGCACCAGACTCTGGTGCTGATATTCCTTCCAGAAATTAAAAAGTAAGCTCTGGCTCAGGGGGAGACTCAAAGAAAATCCTGTTCCCCTAGCCAATCAAGTGGTGCCGAATATGGCACAAGATGCGGAGTAAAGGGTTTGAAGAGATAAGTCTTGAGATAATCCAGATAAGATTTCAGAGGTCCGCATGAATATATAAAGATGTTGTGATCGATCAAGTAAGACCTATTCCGAGAGATGCTTCGGAATGACAGAAGATTACAAAAGGGTCCGGAGAGATCCGGAAGTGCATTATTTCACTCTGCGGATTGGACAGAGTGTTTGGGATGTTCTTGTAATGTGTCATCTTGATTTGTTCATGATTAAAAGATCCGCATGATGTTCATAGATCAGGACTGATCTGGGATACTCCAAGCTATTCGGATAAGGCAAACCGAAATAATGCAGGTGGAGCATTTATTGCAAACAGATATTAGGGTTTGCGAAACGATATAAGGGATTTCTCAACAATCACTTGATCATTCCACATCCAAGAAGGAGCGAAAAGCAGAGCTCTGCAACGAAATTCATCAAGTTCACCGAAGATCTCCTGCCAAAGTCATCACATACAGAAATCAATCCAGCCACTCCGTGTAACCGAAGACACAAAAGGTATTTTCCACTTTTGATATCTTGCTACAAATCTTTTGAAGAAATGGCTACTCCAAATATAGTAAAAATCTCAGATAGGCCCCGACCTGAATTTAAGAAACATCCATACAAGTCATTGGAGGTAGATCCCTTAGGAGCATTTTCCTGTGTTCCTCCTGGAGTTTTACACACAGAAGACATTAGGGTTTACATACATGCAAGCATTGAGGAATTCAGGGATTTCAAATTAAGAGATCTCTATCACAAACAACTGATAGACAATGCTTTTGAGCTTAAACCAGAGTACAAGGGTATCCAGAAGAAACAGTTTGATCAATTCATTCATTTCCCCTGCTTTGAAGAAGAAGAATGGGTCCGGTATGTATTGAGTAGAATGCATGACAACTTCCTATGGCTGGATAGACCTTGCAAAATCACAAAAGAGGCAATTAGGGCAGTAACTGGTCTATACTCTTCCGGAGGGATACCTATCCTCAAATCTGTCAAAAACAACATTGTAACTGAGGCCACCAGATCAAAATTTGACAAGAGGGCAATGACCATTGAAGATATTTCGGATCCGGATATCAAGTATGCATCCATGATAATAGGATACAAGATCTATCACTCCAGTAGGGAGAATTCTGTATCCAGAACTGCAGTATATACTGCCTATGAAATGCTAAGGAAGAATGCAGATTATGATCTCTGCGAACTGCTCCTAAGCCAATTAATGGAATATATACAGAAAATCAAGAAGGACAAAAAGAATTCCTTTAAGTATGGTACTCTTAT
This sequence comes from Cunninghamia lanceolata, assembly GCA_027924645.1. Classification (NCBI taxonomy): domain Eukaryota; kingdom Viridiplantae; phylum Streptophyta; class Pinopsida; order Cupressales; family Cupressaceae; genus Cunninghamia; species Cunninghamia lanceolata. The sequence goes on from BSBN01000703.1 coordinate 25,179,025, forward strand.
ATTATGTCTATTTTTCTACTTCATGAATGAGCTGCCTGGATCAAGTGGATGGGCATGGTAGAATGACAAACCTATTGCAGTCCAGATAAGAGATTATCTACATGGGCTTGGGGATGCCAAAGCAAGAAATACAGCACTATGGGGATACTTTAAAAACTTCCAAAGCACGATGCAAGCAAGAGAAATAATTCCCCAGTGTCTTGTTGAAAAATACAAAGACTCAGTGTGCTTTATGGTGGACACTGATCAGTGCCTAATGGAGGCAGTGGAGCCAAGGACTGTCTGGATCATGCCCATGGGATATGAGGTGGATGAACAGATAGTGGAGCTGCATGTTCAACACATGCTAAGTCAGCCCAAAGATCCAAAGGCAGAAAGGTTTGGAACCTTTGAGGAGCTGAGTGTAAAGATCCATGTAGAACTCAGGGAACCTGAGATAAAGAGGAAGGTGAGAAAAGAAGTAGAGCATATTGCTCAAGGCCTAGGCATCTCAAAAGAGGCACTTGATGCCAGCTGGGAAAAGAGAAGAAAATCTGAGGAAGAAAAGAAAGAGGCAGAAAAGAAAAGCAAGAAAAGTGCTCCGGTGGAATCCTCAACCCGGACCAAATCATCTAAAGGATCCACACCTATCAAAACCAAAAACTCAAAACCGGAAGTCCAGGGATCCGGTAAGAGATCCAAGACAAAAGCCTCAAGAGCTTATCAAAGTCAAAAGGATGAAGAAGAAATTGAGTCAGATGAGGGAGTGAAAGAAATAAAGAAACAGAAAAAGAAAGGATCTGGTAAACCCTCTTCTGGCCGAGACAAGGAAGAAATGACAGAAGAATTTTCTGAAAAGCCCACCCTGTCTCTAGACAGTGTAGTCAAATCAGTCACTGTGGATGGGAACCTTCAACCGGTGGCTAAATTCTATGATGACTACAATGAGGCAGATCAAAAGATCCTGCAAGAAGCTTTTGCATTTTTGTTGAGTGGTCACATTTCAATTTTGGATAGAATGAAGCAAAGTTGGGCTACAGAACTGATCCAACTGAAGACATCTTTTGCAGACATTCTTCAGTTTATGTGAGTATGTAAATATGCGGCTATATAGAGAAAATTTTTGAAAATTTTGGTGTGTGGACCCTACCCTTTGCCATTGATGTCAAAGGGGGAGTGAGGAGCAATGAAAAATGAGGAATCCAACTAAGGGGGAGTTCCAGAAATTGTATATAAAGATAGAGCATCAGCAAAGGGGGAGCATAGTGTAAACACTTAGTCATTTTTCACTAAGTGTTGCCATCAATGCCAAAGGGGGAGATTGTTGGCAAGAGACACTATATGGATTCATGGTTGTTGTCATTGATGGCAACAAAGGTCATCCCACTTATCTGCAAGTCATGGTGTGCCTCTACCGGAAGTCAGAATGAAGAACTGTTGTGGTCCGGTGAACAAGAACAGAGCATGTGGCAAGGTCTGACAGATTGGTCCATACCTCTCAGAGGAAGTGTCTTGGTGTAGTGCGGATTTGGGGAAGTCAAGAGGACTACCTTGAGTAGTATATTCCAAGGATTTATCCTTCGGTGATGGACAAAGAAAAAGATATGAATAGCTGAGTATCGGATTCCTGAAAGACAGTGAAAACAGAGGAAGAACTGACTGACTGAGCATCAGAATATTTTCCGGATGTGTTACTGTTGATGGTAAAGGTTGTGAAGGCATGAATCATGTTTGGCTGACATGATTAATGATATCTAGAAGTATATGCTTGATCTGCATTGCTTGGTGAGCAAGGATTTAGTCGACAGAACAGAGTTTGTAAGAAACTAGACTGTTCCGGATGCCGACTAGAAAGGTGATGAAATTACTTGTGCGGATCTATATAGAGGATGGATTTAGTTGTGAAAAGTGTGATTGTATGATGGTGCATGCGAACAAGTACAGAGCAGAGCAGAAGTAGTAAGAAAGATCCGGTATGTGAAAAGATAGCAGAATAAAGAACAGAGGAAAGATGAAGTGCAGCAGATCAGTGTACTGAGTTTAACCAGAACTAAACCCTAGCATATGTAGGTGCTTCCAATCAGTTCAAGTATTGTATAACATTCTTTGTAGACAGTGTGTCTCCTTGTAGGCAGTGGGCCTCTTTGTGAGTAGTGTGCTCGGGCAGTGAGCCCTAATTGGCAAGTGCCATTTTGTAATTCCTTATTCTTCTAACAGAGAATAATCTTTGGGTTAATCACCCCGTGGTTTTCTCCCTTAACCGGGTTTCCACGTCAAAAATACTGTGTCATGTGTTTCTCATTTCATGATAATGTTTGTTTGTTTAATTCAATGCTGCTTTGATTAATAAGAAAGTTCAAAAGAAGAAATAATTAGGATAACTGATTCACCCCCCCCTCTTAGTTATCAACACTTTCACCACGATTTGCAAGGGCAAGGTGAAAGGATATGATAGATAGCGTTTCTGGATACACCTAGTTGCCCTATTTGACATTTCATATGTCCTCCCCGACCTATACCCACTTGTTAATAAGCCTCGTTTTCTATTAGTATGCTTGGAGTATTTTCCAAATGAGCATCTTCTTAATGAAATATCCGAGGAGATTTTCCCTTCCTGTAGATTTAACTTTGACATGTCCCTTATTACTCACCGACGGTTTAGAGGGACGGTGCCTACACGTTGTTGTTGCAGCTATGTTAGGTGTGAGGTACTTGGTTCAATGCGACGGCGTTACCCGTAAACGTGACCCAGAGGTACCTTAAATACTGAACACTGTGATTTGTTTGATTTTGGACATTTCTTTACAAGGTTTCACTAGTTAATAGAAAAGCTTTATCTATATCAAAATAAATAAAACGATAAAGGGAACATGCTTGATAAATTAGACCTAGAAATGATACAATTACTGACATTAATTCATAATTGTACATGTACAATTTCTTGCAGGATCATTGCTAACTTGAGTAAAATTAACAAGGTTCTCATTAACCAACAAGAGCATTATTTCCATAACTTGAGTAAAATTAACAAGGTTCTCATTAACCAAACTAGTCAATAGATATTCTAATTGTCTAACCAATTTAAAATTTACATAATTTATGTTCATTCGACTATAAAGGAATTTGAAGAGATGGTATGGTAGTTGCAATCAAAGTTCTCAATTTACAAAATGAAGAACTCCAAAGCAGGTTCAAGGTAGAATGCAAAGTCTTGGCCAGGACTCGACATCGAAATCTCATTAGAGTCATAAGTGCATGTTCATACCTTAACTTCAAGGCTTTGATTCGTTAGTTTGCTATACATGGGAGCTTGGAAAAGCATTTGTATCCTGAAAGTAATGAGGAGGGTGTTTTGTGAATTGAAATTTGATGCATGTTTAATCATTGCTATTGATGTGGCCCATGGCATGGAATATCTACATCATGATTGTCCTACCCAAGTTGTGCACTGTGATTTGAAACCTAGCAATGTGCTTCTAAATGCAAACATGACAGCCCTTGTAGGTGATTTTGGTATCTCAAGGTTGACTGGTCCTACAAATTCAATTTATTCCTTGAGCACATCATTCGCTATGGGAGGATCTATAGCTCCTCGTGCTATTACACTAAAATTTTACTTTTCTTTAATATTGTCATGAACAAGGTTTGGTATCAACTCTAACTTTCGCAATCGCAGAGTACGGATTGGGCATAAACATTTCTACAAAAGGGGATGTTTATAGTTATGGTCACAAGGAAGAGTCCAACTGATGCCATATTCGTTGATAACCTGAGCCGCCAAAAGTGGGTGAGATCAACTTTTCCACAAAGACTAGCAGACATTGTTGATAGGAGGATGTTAGAGAATGTGGACATGGAACACAATGACTGCCTTGTTTCTTTGATATATGTTGGCTTGCTATGTGCAAATGAATCTCCCCAAGAACGACCGACCATGAGAGACGTAGTAAGGGCATTGGAGGTTCTAAGAACTACTTTCATGTGAGGTGCAGCATCGGCTTCCAATTTGGCAAGAATCATATCAGATTTGTTGCTCAATGCCAGTACTAGTGTAATGGAAGAGGGGGTTTCTGCCAGCGAAAGCTCTACTTATTAGTTGGATACATATAAAACATTCCTCAGGTATTTATTCTACAAGGATCCATATTGGGATATTATAGTTTTATGATAGTAAATATTTTAGAGATAAGCTCGAGAATAGCTGAGTAATTTTGTTTGATCAATGTTATACATAGAGTCAAAAAGTTCACGTCAAATAGTGTATGAAAGAACACCTGACTCTTTTCTCTTTACTCAGTGATTACCAAGACAAAGGATCTCTTTATTGTTTAGCATAATTATTGCAGACTACTCTACATATTTCAATTATTGCAGACTAGTATTTTCGAGGATGTGGTTTCACAAGGCAAAAGTCCACTCTTTCATCACCTACAGGCAATTCGTATTTGTTACAAAAATATGTATGCCTGTAAACTATTTGACCACATGGAAGAGTGACACAGCATCTCATCAAATATGATTATTGCACCATATACTAACCGCGAGGCTAAATCGAATTGCAGCACATGAGGGATTTTGTCAGTGTTGCAGTTGTAAGTGTTCCAGTAGACATGTATTCAAAATGTGGAAGCAAAGACAAGGCATTAAAATTGTTTGACAAGAGGGGCGTTCAAATGGGTCCATTGAAAAAGGGCTTAGAAGTTTTTAAGCAAATGCACTGGTAAGTAGTAAACCCAGACTTTCCAGCCTTTACCAGCATCCTCAGACCGAACGTTGAAACAGGGCATCCATTTTTACATAATGAAAGGGTAATTTTTTGTCAGATATATAGTTGGAAATACTCTAATAGACATGTATGCAAAATATGGAAGGCAAACAAGGCATGCGATCTGTTTGACAAAATGCCTCAGATGGCTGTCCTCTCATGAAATGCATGATCACACAAAATGGAGTCATTGAAAAGGGTTTAAGAAACTTTCAGGCAAATGCAATTGGCAGGCGTGAAGTCTAATTCCACACCTTTACTGACGTCCTCCCTACCTACGCACAAAATGAAGCCATGGAACAGGGTATGGACATCCATCCTAGCATAATGGAAGATAATTTTCTGTCAGATATTGTAATTACAAGTGACTTGGTAGACAGGCATGCAAAAAAAATGTAGAAGCATAGAGTAGGCACATGAACTGTTGACAAAATGACTCACAGAGATGTCGACTCATGAGCTGCAATGCTTGTAGGATTTGTAAATAACACAACCTTTGCCAGCATATGTAAAATGGGGCTATAGAAAAGGGTGTGGACAATCATCAAAGCATAAAGGAAAGAAGAATTTCATTAGATGTAGCTCCTCTGCCCTGGTACTCATATATACAAAATGTAGAAATATGCACAGAGCACGTGAACTATTTAACCAAAAGCCAGAGAGATCTCATCTAATGGAAGATAATAATTGTAGGATTTGTTCAAAATGGGTTTGTTGAAAAGGCTTTAGAAATTGTCAAGCAAATACAATGGCCAGGTGTAAAGCCAAATTCCAAACCTTTGCCCACGCCTTCCCTGCCTGTGCCAAAATGGGAACTTCAATGCAGGGTATGGAGAAAATGGCTTGGAAGATGAAGGCAGCAGAGTATTTTCTAGATGTAATACATTTACTTAATGTTGTAGAAAAACTATTTCTCTACCATCATAGTGAAAATTTAACACTTGCATTTGGATTACGATTATCCATCTAATACTAATCCTCAATATTTCATTGAAAAATCAATTACTACTCATAGAAACATAAAAAAAATCTTTTTCAGATAATGATCTATTTGACAGAATTTCAAAAAAATGAAATTATGAGAGGGATTGATCTTACAGGATCCTCCAGCCATCTAGCCCAAAACTCTCTCCCCTCCCTTTGATTTCTCCATCATATTTATAGAAAACTCCACTCTTGTTGTTTAATTATAATGCATCCTCCATTTTCTTTGTTTAATGCTAATGCTTCATCCACCTTCTTTGTTTACTGATAATGCTTCATCCACCTTCTTTATTTAATGCTAATGCTTCATCCACCTTCTTACATGTGGTATCAGAGCTTTTGGTTTAGACACTAGGCTTGAAGGTCCGCTAACCTAAAGCATGGTCATAATTAAGACATAAGACTAATAGTATTTCCCTCTTGTGATCTAATGCTCATCCAGTAAATGATAAACATGGATAGAAACATGAAAAGAAATGATAAGGTCATAAGTAAACCCTCCCTAGAAGGTGAAGTGGATAGTTTGATGACAGTAGTGGTATGTGTAACGGGACAACAGTAATTGGGTACATGACAATCGTAAGACTGGTGAAGTGAATATCATATTCCGTGGTGCATTGTAAACTTTTTAGAATGGCATGCCCTGGGTTGTATGGGGTCATATGACTATTCATTTGGATTTTTGATATAGAAAAATGATAAGGTTGTTTCAAGTTTTGCGGCGAAGGCTTAACGTGACAGGGTGATTATCATTGTTCTCTATGTGGTTTGAGACCATTGTACGATTTAGTTATTCGAGTGATAGAAGTCTACCCAATTTCCGTACTCCCCTTAGGTGGTCTTGTTGTAAGGCTACATGGTGATTGTAATGTGCAAATTTTATGAGATTGTTGCATTATTTATTCTTGTGATAAATATTTTAAAAGCCGCAGTGTTTTATTTCTTTATTTAAATTTTGATGGTCCTTTTGCCTCAAGGACTTGTTCCTTGTTGAACTTGGGATGTTGCAATAATTTCTATCTTTGATCTTCACTTTTTCTTGGCTTGTTTTATTTTAATTGAGGATTTAACTTATTGACTTGTTTCACTTAATCCTTCTTGTTTTGAGGCATTTTTAATTTTACAACTGCAAGCATGTGTGGAGTAATGTGACTTCTGTAAAACTGCCATATATACGTAGGGCCCTGGCAGGTTGTATGGGGGAGTAGGTGACTTGGGGAGATTCTGCTGTAAGGATGGGGTTACAGATGGGACTGGTATGTGATAGTCATAATCCATCCATCCCCATAGCTCTATGTGTTTGTTTCTTGCATATCTCCCTTTTGGAGGATAACACCTTATACAAATGCAAGGTATTAGGAAACGTGTGGAGGGGTTCTTGAGAGGGCCCTGAAAACCATCTTTATTTCTCAGTTACTTGGCACTGAGAAGACCATGATGAAAACCCCTTGTGGGCATCATGAGTAATCCCTTCTCCATTCATTTTGTATCCCTACACTTGGGGGCAAAACCGTATCCTTCATCCACATCCAAAATATCCTTGCACATCTTATCCACTGTCTTATCATTATCCTATCATATTCTTATCCACTATATCCCCCACCTTAGATCTTGATAAAGACAACGGGCAAAATATCAACAACATGCTTTGAAGACCTCTTGGCATACTTCCTTTCCAAGTATATCCTCCATTCATCTATTGCAACCACTTGAGCAGGAACAGTTAATGTCAAAAGTGTCCCTTTGAATCCTTCCTCCAATTGCTCATTTTCCATTTCCTGCTCTGATAGCTCCTCAGCAATATCTCGATTTTCATAAACTTCAGTATCCATAAACCACAGACTATCCCTAGGGAAAACATTCAAGTTGGCTAAAGTGGCCAATTCATTTACCCATTCCATTGTGCCTTTATGAAGCTTTTGATTTTCCTTCACCACACCAAGGGACTCCCACACCATCATCTTCAATTGATACACAGTTGTGCATCCAGAAAACTATCAAGTTAATTGAGCTACCATTTGTCAATGTCTTCCGAGACCTCTTTGATGTGCGTCATTCAACATCAAATAAAGACCCAGAGGAAGCTAAAATGGACCTAGGAGGTTCTTTACATTGAAAAAGATGTATACAAATCTCCTCATTTCTATATTCCAATTTACGCATAAATTCATAGCTTTCTCTGTCCACTATGCACTCCTTACAGATCTCTGGTTGTGTTCTTAGAGTATGGATTTTACTCATCTTACACTCCTGATCATTAACATTTAAGTCCTCCTCTGTTATTGGCACTTCCTTGCAACTTCCATAAATCCTTGAGACTATAAGATGAGTACTAGAGACAGCTATTGACTTTTGAGAAATTGATGACATTCATGGACTCCTATTTTGGGAAGCTTCTATCAATTTTGGGATGCTATCACTACTTTTAGATAACAAGCCCTAAGGTGGCACTAATTGATGTGACAATCGCAAAGAGAGATGGATGGAAAGTTTGGAAGAAGTTTTTGATAAATCAACATGCGTGATTGCTAGAATTGTTACCTTTCACTTGAATGTTGAGATGGAAGTCACTGGTACTTAGAAGAATCCCCGGGGTGGATTACTTGTACCTAGCTTTGCTGAAACTAAGAAGTCACTGATACTCAAAAGAATCCCCAGGGTGGATTACTTGTACCTGGCTTTGCCAAAACTGAGGTGTGTACAAGTTGATATTATGTATCCCTAGTTGACATCCTCAGCACAGTTCTTGGGCAGATACTGTGGTCTCTAGGAAGTGACTCATGGATCTAGATTGATCCCGAAGGAGCCAAAAGTCTCTGGCCAGAGCATAATGATTCCTGTCCTATTTAGCCCGGTTGGCTATTGTGTTTACTTATTCCATATTGGATAGAGTATTGGTCCATTTGACCTGGTTCCATATGCACCTATTTGTTTGTTCTACCCGAATCAAGAATTTGACTAGTGTAGGCCGTTTGGTCATTATTTTGGAGAATTATACAAAATCAAAAGGTGTAATTCGAAGTTGTGGGAAACAGAGAGAGGAACAAAAGATAGTTCAAAAGAATTGAAAAAGGGAGAACAGTAACATGATTCCAAGAACATGTTAATCAATTGGAGAAGTCACTTGTAGCATGCAGAAAAGAAAATAAAAACTTGAAATCTAAGCGTGAACTTTGTGATGTTTCAGAAGTTTCTTTAAAAGATGAAAGTAAAGATAACAGTATGACTGAACTGCATTTACCAGTTTGCACAAAAGGACAGAAGAGCCCGGTTGGCTTTATTTCCGTATGTCCTATTTTGGACACTGTAGCTCGGATTGGCTATTTCCTGAGTACTCAGATTGACTAAGCAAATATAATTTTTCTAATCTACAGTGGTGCATCACTACCCTTGGATTCAAGCACATGTTGGAGTAAACTTCAAATATAACTAAAATTTTTGATAAAGATCTGGATTACCAAGGGAGAATCTATGAACCTAAATTTTTATTTACCGCACTTAGAAAGTTGATTTGGCTTTGATGATGGAAATTTTAAAGTGAATTGCAAGTGTTTATTCTAGACACAGTAAAATTTGAATGACCATTCAACATTCTGGACTCGAGGACAAGTTACAAGGATATGCTCAATCAGGTTTGAAAAGTTAAAGATGTTTCTTCAAATCACAATGTCATGATACGACATGGATACTTTATCATTTTAATTACGAACTATAACTTCAATGATGTTTAGATGATACAGACAATTATACTTAGATGATACACTATGATAGACTATTTTGTTGTGGGATGGACTATGAAGGTAGGCAAGCATACTGATAGTAAACGATGCTTATTTCTATGGACTTATATATATATGTTTTGACCTTATTTCTAATATGCATCGGGACGATGCATAAATTTAGGGGAGGAGGATGTCACAACCCACATTTGAATTTTGAATTCAAATTTAAATACTATTGTAATAATGTCACAACATTTGAATTTTGAATATTAGAAATTTGAAAACATAAAACATAAAATATAGATTAATTTAAAAATACAAATAATGTGGACACCATTAAAAAAATTGAGGATAAGATTATCATGAAGCATTATCAGTAAACAAAGAAGGTGGATGAAGCATTAGCATTAAACAAAGAAGGTGGATGAAGCATTATCAGCAAACAAAGAAGGTGGATGGAGCATTAGCATTAAACAAAGAAAATGGAGGATGCATTATAATTAAACAACAAGAGTGGAGTTTTCTATAAATATGATGGAGAAATCAAAGGGAGGGGAGAGAGTTTTGGGCTAGATGGCTAGAGGATCCTGTAAGATCAATCCCTCTCATAATTTCTTTTTTTTTGAAATTCTGTCAAATAGATCATTATCTGAAAAATATTTTTTTTATATTTCTATGAGTAGTAATTGATTTTTCAATGAATTATTGAGGATTAGTATTAGATGGATAATTGTAATCCAAATGCAAGTGTTAAATTTTCACTATGATGGTAGAGAAATAATTTTGCTACAACATTAAGTAAATGTATTACATCTAGAAAATACTCCGCTACCTTCATCTTCCAAGCCATTTTCTCCATACCCTGCATCGAAGTTCCCATTTTGGCACAGGCAAGGAAGACGTGGGCAAAGGTTTGGAATTTGGCTTTACGCCTGGCCATTGTATTTGCTTGACAATTTCTAAAGCCTTTTCAACAAACCCATTTTGAACAAATCCTGCAATTATTATCTTCCGTTAGATGAGATCTCTCTAGCATTTGGTTAAACAGTTCACGTGCTCTGTGCATATTTCTACATTTTGTATATATGAGTACCAGGGCAGAGGAGCTACATCTGATGAAATTCTTCTTTCCTTTATGCTTTGATGATTGTCCACACCCTTTTCTATAGCCCCATTTTGCATACGCTGGCAAAGGTTGTGTTATTTGCAAATCCTGCAAGCATTGTAGCTCATGAGTCAACATCTCTGTGAGTCATTTTGTCAAACAGTTCATGTGCCTACTCTATGCTTCTACATTTTTTTTGCATGCCTGTCTACCAAGTCGCTTGTAATTACAATATCTGACATAAAATTATCTTCCATTATGCTAGGAGGGATGTCCATACCTTGTTCCACGGCTTCATTTTTTGCGCAGGCAGGGAGGACGTCAGTAAAGGTGTGGAATTAGACTTCACGCCTGCCAATTGCATTTCCTTGAAAGTTTCTTAAACCCTTTTCAATGACTCCATTTTGTGCGATCATGCATTTCATGAGAGGACAGCCATCTGAGGCATTCTGTCCAACAGATCGCATGCCTTGTTTGCCTTCCACATTTTGCATACGTGTCTATTAGAGTATTTCCAACTATATATCTGACAAAAAATTGCCCTTTCATTATGTAAAAATGGATGCCCTGTTTCAAGGTTTGGTCTGACGATGCTGGTAAAGGTTGGAAAGTCTGGGTTTACTACTCACTAGTACATTTGCTTAAAAACTTCTAAGCCCTTTTTTAATGGACCCATTTGAATGCCCCTCTTGTCAAACAATTTTAATGCCTTGTCTTTGCTTCCACATTTTGAATACATGTCTACTGGAACACTTACAACTGCAACACTGACAAAATCCCTCATGTGCTGCAATTTGATTTAGCCTCGTGGTCAGCATATGGTGCAATAATCATATTAGATGAGATGCTGTCTCACTCTTTCATGTGGTCAAACAGTTTACAGGCATACACATTTTTGTAGCAAATACGAATTGCCTGTAGGTAATGAAAGAGTTGACTTTTGCCTTGTGAAACCACATCCTAAAAAATACTGGTCTGCAATAATTGAAATATGTAGAGTAGTCTACAATAATTATGCTGAACAATAAAGAGATCCTTTGTTTGGTAATCACTAAGTAAAGAGAAAAGAGTCGGGTGTTCTTTCATATACTATTTGATGTGAACTTTTCGACTCTATGTATAACATTGATCAAACAAAATTACTTAGCTATTCTCGAGCTTATCTCTAAAATATTTAATATCATAAAACTATAATATCCCAATATGGATCCTTGTAGAATAAATACCTGAGGAATGTTTTATATGTATCCAGCTAATAAGTAGAGCTTTCGCTGGTAGAAACCCCCTCTTCCATTACACTAGTACTGGCATTGAGCAACAAATCTGATATGATTCTTGCCAAATTGGAAGCTGATGCTGCACCTCCCATGAAAGTAGTTCTTAGAACCTCCAATGCCCTTACTACGTCTCTCATGGTCAGTCGTTCTTGGGGAGATTCATTTGCGCATAGCAAGCCAACATATATCAAAGAAACAAGGCAGTCATTGTGTTCCATGTCCACATTCTCTAACATCCTCCTATCAACAACGTCTGCTAGTCTCTGTGGAAAAGCTGATCTCACCCACTTTTGGAGGTTCAAGTCGTCAACGAATATGGCATCAGTTGGCCTCTTCCTTGTGACCATAACTATAAACATCCCCTTTTGTAGAAATGTTTATGCCCAATCCATACTCTGTAATTACGAAAGTTAAAGTTGATACCAAACCTTGTTCATGATAATATTAAAGAAAAGTAAAATTTTAGTGTAATAGCACGAGGAGCTATAGATCCTCCCATAGCAAATGATGTGCTCAAGGAATAAATTGAATTTGTAGGACCAGTTAACCTTGAGATACCAAAATCACCTACAAGGGCTGTCATGTTTGCATTTAGAAGCACATTGCTAGGTTTCAAATCACAGTGCACAACTTGGTTAGGACAATCATGATGTAGATATTCCACTGCATGGGCCACATCAATAGTAATGATTAAACATGCATCAAATTTCAATTCACAAAACACCCTCATCATTACTTGCAGGATACAAATGCTTTTCCAAGCTCCCATGTATAGCAAACTGACGAATCAAAGCCTTGAAGTTAAGGTATGAACATGCACTTATTACTCCCTTATTACTCCCCGATGATTTAGAGGGACGGTGCCCAGACATTGTTGTTGCAGCTATGTTAGGCACGAGGTACTTGGTTCAACGCGACGACATTACCCATAAACATGACCTAGAGGTACCGTAAATACCAAACACTGCGATTTGTTTGAGTTTAGACATTTTATTTACAAGATTTACCTATCTAGATGAAAAGAAAAACTTGCATAATCACTAACTAAGAAAATTGATAAAGGAACATAAAGATGCATGATAATTTTGAAAATATTTAATCCATTCTATTCAAATGTACCATTATAAGCTCACTTTCAAATTGAAACTAGTAAGGATTAATAAAAATTTGTAAAATAAGATAGATGTCTTCACAAGAGGTTCACCTGAAATTCCGTAATTAGATTTATACTTTAACAAAATTGATTAATTTCCATTATTAATAAACTTTTGTATATACTCGATCAATGGTAACTATGTTTCCTAATACATAAGAAATGATAATTAGTTGTTTCAAGGTAAACTTGGGTGTCTACTTTTTTGTATGTACATTCATGAATGTTTCATAGTTGTCGCACGATCAAACTCACTTCTAGATAGTAATTAATAGTTTCTAAGATAGAGCAAACATTAAAAATATGGTGATTCTTAGTTTCAGTTAATTGAATTATGACTCAATTCTCTAATTATGTAGTTGTTGTTGATTCCTTGATTTAAATATGGGGTAGAAGATATGATATTTCCATAATTTCCTCATAATCTCTAGGAAATAATATATGTTAGGATGCACACCACTTCCCAATGGTAATCTACCAAACACAAGATGGTGGTTAAGAGATATGTTGACTTTGCATTCTAATATACACATACAAGGGTTTAGATTCTAAGGTCCAATTAATATAAGCACATGAGCTATAGATTATCACCAGTGGACCACTCACAAGAGAGTACCCAATGTTTGAGTATAACTTCAAGAATATTAGTATTGAAAATACAACATGACTTCTAAAGTCATTCAATTATTCACATACATCAAGAATTATTTCCTTACATAAAAGACAAAGAAATCATTTCCTACAAAACTTCTTCTTACCCTAGATTAATATCATAAGACTCCTAAAGGAATCACACAAATTATAGTGTAGTTATAAATCCCTATCTACTAGTAATGATCTTCCTTTCCCTCACTTGGTTCTCATACTGAGCCATCCAATAATTAAACAAGAAACTGGCCTATCTATATAACTTCGATACAAATCTAGGATCTATAAAACACTCGGTTGCACCTGTATCTATGAATCTAGTAGAATATAATAGGGGATCCAAAGCTCTTATGCTCGGATTCTGCTTAGTTCTTACTCACGGAGTCACGAGTTCAATTCATATTACTCATAGTTAATGAATGTGAGAACCCCTCAAACACGCTATCAAATGAGACTCCCCTGTCGACGGAAAGATTGACAACAACGTTCCTGGATTTAATCTCAGTAAGTACGTTATTCAGTGTACTACTCAAATCAATATGAAGTGTAACTATAATAATCTTAACCAAGTAAGTACTTGCATATATGGTTGGGTAAACTGTAACCAAGTTTTTATTCAGTTTAGTTATATTCATAGAGGAATGCGATGAGTTTCTGGAGTCTTGTGCGCACTGTAGGTCTCACATGGGGTCCATTCTGGTGAAGGACCAGACAAGGGATGGGCTTCATAGCGGTTATTCTTAAGCATCATCTAGTTTAATAGTTAAAAGTCAATTTTGGCAAAATAGGATAAATATTTACCACATTTTGATGTGGATGAGGTGTAAAATTGCTATGTAAAATTGCTATTAACTGTTTGGCCTTTAAAGGAAATGATGTTTAAGTAGAATGTTCAGCATGGATGCCTCAACTCAGTTACTCAATAGAATATGGATTCATCAAGTTTTTAAACAAATAATTATCTGCAATCTACAATCAACCAAAATAGTTTGGACAGAAGAAAAAAAAATTCATAGCTTATCAGAAACAAACAAGCCAAATAGGAGGGGAGAACAGTTATATGAGTATCAAATAAATTTACATGCTACAGTAAAATCAAAATACTTGCCTTCTCCTCTCAGACCTTGCACCAAAACTTTGAGAATTTTCTAGATCGGAAAACTTTTGATCTGCAACATTCTTTATATAATCCTGTATTTCTTTCTTAGATAATGTTGATGTGTGATGTTGCTTAATGTATTTTACATTTCTACCACCAACTAGTATATGCACTACCACCGACTATTGTAAATGTAACAATATGCACTACCATCGACTATTGTAAATGTAACAATATGCACCTGAAACGTAATAGTGGTGTACCTATCAACGGAATACATTGTAGAAAAGAAAATAGAAGGAAGAAACATAACTATCTTGTAACATATTCTAAACATAATTGCTCTTTTCTGAAATAGCTACCTTGCTAAAGTTGTAGGCTCCCACGTCAACGGAACAACATGCCTGACTTAAATCTCTCTAGCATTCCCAAACCAGAAATTAGTGTGTCTTTCTTCCTTACAATCGAGGCATTTTATAGAAAATTCCATGATCCTCCACTCTCTTTGTTTATTGGTAATGCATCCTCCATTTTCTTTGTTTAAAGATAATGCTTCTTCCATCTTCTTTGTTTAATGCTAATGCTTCTTCCACCTTCTTTGTTTAATGCTAAGGACTGGTATCCTTACTTGGGAGATTCTACTATAAGGATGGGGTTGCAGATGGGACTGGTATGGGACAGTCATAATCCATCCATCCCCGTAGCTCTATGTATCTATTTCTTGCATATCTCCCTTTTGGAGGATAACACCTTATACAAATGCAAGGTATTAGGAAACGTGTGGAGGGGTTCTTGAGAGGGCCCTGAAAACCATCTTTATTTCTTGGTTACTTGGCACTAAGAAGACCATGATGAAAACCCCTTGTGGGCGTCATGCGTAATCCCTTCTCCATTCATTTTGTATCCCTACACTTGGGGGCAAAACCGTATCCTTCATCCACATCCAAAATATCCTTGCACATCTTATCCACTGTCTTATCCTTATCCTATCATATTCTTATCCACTATATCCCCCACCTTAGATCTTGATAAAGACAAGGGGCAAAATATCAACAACATGCTTTGAAGACCTCTTTGCATACTTCCTTTCCAAGTATATCCTCCATTCATCTATTGCAACCACTTGAGCAGGAACAGTTGATGTCAAAAGTGTCCCTTTGAATCCTTCCTCCAATTTCCCATTTTCCATTTCCTACTCTTATAGCCCCTCAGCAATATCTCAATTTTCATAAACTTCAGTATCCATAAACCACAGACTATCCCCAGGGAAAACATTCAAGTCGGCTAAAGTGGCCAATTCATTTACCTGTTCCATTGTGCCTTTATGAAGCTTCTAATTTTCCTTCACCACACCAAGGGACTCCCACACCATCATCTTCAATTGATACACAGTTGTGCATCCAGAAAACTCTCAAGTTAATTGAGCTACCATTGGTCGATGTCTTCCAAGACCTCTTTGATGTGCACCGTTCAACATCAGATAAGGACCCAGAGGAAGCTAAAATGGACCTAGGAGGTTCTTTACATCGAAAAAGATGTATACGAATCTCCTCATTTCTATATTCTAATTTACGCATAAATTCACAGCTTTCTCTGTCCTCTATTCACTCCTTACAGATCTTTGGTTGTGTTCTTAGAGTATGGATTTTACTCATCTTACACTCCTGATCATCAACATTTAAGTCTTCCTCTGTTATTGGCACTTCCTTGCAACTTCCATAAATCCTTGAGACTATAGGATGAGTACTAGAGACAGCTATTGACTTTTGAGAAACTGATGACATTCATGGACTCCTATTTTGGGAAGCTTCTATCAATTTTGGGATGCTATCAATACTTTTAGATAACAAGACCTAAGGTGGCACTAATTGATGTGACAATCGTGAAGAGAGATGGATGGAAAGTTTGGAAGAAATTTTTGATAAATTAGCATGCGTGATTGCTAGAATTGTTACCTTTCACTTGAATGTTGAGATGGAAGTCACTGGTACTCAAAAGAATCCCCGGGGTGGATTACTTGTACTTGGCTTTGCCGAAATTGAGAAGCCACTGATACTCAGAAGAATCCCCGGGGTGGATTACTTGTACCTGGCTTTGCCAAAATAGAGTTGTGTACAAGTTGATATTGTGTATCCCTGCTTGACATCCTCAGCACAGTTCTTGGGCAGATACTGTGGTCTCTAGGAAGTGACTCATGGATCCAGATTGATCCCGAAGGAGCCAAAAGTCTCTGGCAAGAGCATAATAATTCTTGTCCTATTTAGCCCAGTTGGTTGTTGTGTTTACTTATTCCGTATTGGATAGAGTATTGGTCCGTTTGACCTGGTTCTGTATGCACCTATTTGTTTGTTCTACTCCAATCAGGTATTTGACCAGTGTAGGCTATTTGGTCATTATTTTGGAGAATTATACAAAATCAAAAGGTGTAATTCAAAGTTGTGGGAAACAGAGAGAGGAACAGACGACAATTCAAAAGAATTGAAAAAGGGAGAACAGTAATAGGATTCCAAGAACATGTTAATCAGTTGGAGAAGTGACTTGTAGCATGCAGAAAAGAAAATGAAAACTTGAAATCTAAGCCTGAACTTTGTGATGTTTCAGAAGTTTCTTTAAAAGATGAAAGTGAAGATAACAGTATGACTGAACTGCATTTACCAGTTTGCCCAAAGGACAGAAGAGCCCGGTTGGCTTTATTTCCGTATGTCCCATTTTGGACACTTTAGCCCGGATTGGCTATTTCCTGAGTACTCAGATTGACTAAGTGAATATAATTCTTCTAATCTACAGTGGTGCATCACTACTCTTGGGTTCAAGCACATGTTGGAGTAAACTTCAAATATAACTAAAATTTTTGATAAAGATCTGGATTACCAAGGGAGAATCTATGAACCTAAATTTTTATTTACCGCACTTAGAAAGTTGATTTATCTTTGATGATGGAAATTTTAAAGTGAGTTGCAAGTGTTTATTCTAGACACAGTAAAATTTGAATGACCATTCAACATTCCAGACTCGAGGACAAGTTACAAGGATATGCTCAATCAGGTTTGAAAAGTTAAGATGTTTCTTAAACTCACAATGTCATGATACGAGATGGATACTTTATCATTTTAATTACAAACTATAACTTCAATGATGTTTAGATGATACAGACAATTATACTTAGATGATACACTATGATAGACTATTTTGTTATGGGATGGACTATTAAGGTAGGCAAGCATACTGATAGTAGACGATGCTTATTTCTATGGACTTTTATATATATGTTTTGACCTTATTTCTAATATGCATCGGGACGATGCATAAATTTAGGGGAGGAGGATGTCACAACCCACATTTGAATTTTGAATTCAAATTTAAATACTATTGTAATAATGTCACAACATTTGAATTTTGAATATTAGAAATTTCAAAACATAAAACATAAAATGTAGATTAATTTACAAATACAAAAAATGTGGACACCATTAAAAAATTAAGGATAAGATTATTATAATTGAGGATAAGATTATCATGAAGTATTAGCATTAAACAAAGAAGGTGGATGAAGCATTAGCATTAAACAAAGAAGGTGGATGAAGCATTAGCATTAAACAAAGAAGGTGGATGAAGCATTATCAGTAAACAAAGAAGGTGGATGAAGCATTAGCATTAAACAAAGAAAATGGAGGATGCATTATAATTAAACAACAAGAGTGGAGTTTTCTATAAATATGATGGAGAAATCAAAGGGAGGGGAGAGAGTTTTGGGCTAGATGGCTGGAGGATCCTGTAAGATCAATCCCTTTCATAATTTCTTTTTTTTGAAATTCTGTCAAATAAATCATTATCTGAAAAAGATTTTTTTTATATTTCTATGAGTAGTAATTGATTTTTCAATGAAATATTGAGGATTAGTATTAGATGGATAATCGTAATCCAAATGCAAGTGTTAAATTTTCACTATGATGGTAGAGAAATAATTTTGCTACAACATTAAGTAAATGTATTACATCTAGAAAATACTCCGCTGCCTTCATCTTCTAAGCCATTTTCTCCATACCCTGCATTGAAGTTCCCATTTTGGCACAGGCAGGGAAGACGTGGGCAAAGGTTTGGAATTTGGCTTTACGCCTACCCATTGTATTTGCTTGACAATTTCTAAAATAACATTAAACTCTGATTTCAAAAATACAAATAAAATATATGCAAGAGCACAACAGAGAGTCATGATACAAGACAAATCCATAATGAGTACATCTATTGACATGAGACTATATTTGTATAGGCTAGAGAAATAAGGATTTATATGATGGAATTTTTTTACATAAAAGACAAAGAAATCATTTCCTACAAAACTTCTTCTTAACCTAGATTAATATCATAAGACTCCTAAAGGAATCACACAAATTATAGTGTAGTTATAAATTCCTGTCTACTAGTAATGATCTGCCTTTCCCTCACTTGGTTCTCATACTGAGCCATCCAATAATTAAACAAGAAATCGGCCTATCTAGATAACTTCGATACAAATCTAGGATCTATAAAACACTCAGTTGCACCTGTATCTATGAATCTAGTAGAATATAATAGGGGATCCAAAGCTCTTATGCTCGGATTCTGCTCAGTTCTTACTCACGGAGTCACGAGTTCAATTCATATTACTCACAGTTAATGAATGTGAGAACCCCTCAAACACGCTATCAAATGAGACTCCCCTATCGATGGAAAGATTGACAACAACGTTCCTAGATTTAATCTTAGTAAGTACATTATTCAGTGTACTACTCAAATCAATATGAAGTGTAACTGTAATAATCTTAACCGAGTAACTACTTGCATATATGGTTGGGTAAACTGTAACCAAGTTTTTATTCAGTTTAGTTATTTTCATAGAGGAATGCGATGAGTTTCTGGAGTCTTGTGCGCACTGTAGGTCTCACATGGGATCTGTTCTGGTGAAGGACCAGACAAGGGATGGGCTTCATAGGGGTTATTCTTAACATCTAGTTTAATAGTTAAAAGTCAATTTTGGCAAAATAGGATAAATATTTACCACATTTTGATGTAGATGAGGTGTAAAATTGCTATGTAAAATTGCTATTAACTATTTGGCCTTTAAAGGAAATGATGTTTAAGTAGAATGTTCAGCATGGATGCCTCAACCCAGTTACTCAACAGAATATGGATTCATCAAGTTTTTAAACAAATAATTATCTACAATCTACAGTCAGCCAAAACAGTTTGGACAGAAGAAAAAAAAAATTCATAGCTTATCAGAAACAAACAAGCCAAATAGGAGGGGAGGACAATTATATGAGTACCAAAGAAATTTACATGCTATAGTAAAATCAAAATACTTGCCTTCTCCTCTCAGACCTTGCACAAAAACTTTGAGAATTTTCTAGATCGGAAAACTTTTGATCTGCAACATTCTTTATATAATCCTATATTTCTTTCTCAGATAATGTTGATGTGTGATGTTGCTTAACATATTTTACATTTCTACCACCGACTATTGTAAATGTAACAATATGCACCCCATAGGTTTCAATAAGTCTTGCAACAATTGAAGGAATATATAATGGTCAGTGGTGTACCTATCAACAGAATACATTGTAGAAAAGAAAATAGAAGGAAGAAACGCAACTATCTTGTAACATATTCTAAACATAATTGCTCTTTTCTGAAATAGCTACCTTGCTAAAGCTGTAGGCTCCCACGTCAACAGAATAACATTCCTAACTTAAATCTCTCCAGCATTGCCAAACCAGAAATCTGTGTGTCGTTCTTCCTTACAATCGAGGCATTTTATAGAAAATTCCATGATCCTCCACTCTCTTTGTTTTTGTATAATATTAGAAATAACATTAAACTCTGTAAGGACCTGACTCATCCTAAATCAAATAACATGTAAGGACCCGACTCATCCTAAATCAAATAACATTAAACTCTGATTTCAAAAATACAAATAAAATATATGCAAGAGCACAACAGAGAGTCATAACTAAGCGAATATAGTTCTTCTAATCTATAGTGGTGCATCACTACTCTTGGATTCGAGCACATGTTGGATTAAACTTCAAATATAACTAAAATTTTTGATAAAGATCTAGATTACCAAGGGAGAATCTATGAACTTAATTTTTTATCTACCGCACTTAGAAAGTTGATTTATCTTTGATGATGGAAATTTTAAAGTGAATTGCAAGTGTTTATTCTAGACACAGTAAAATTCGAATGACCATTCAACATTCTAGACTCGAGGACAAGTTACAAGGATATGCTCAATCAGGTTTGAAAAGTTAAGATGTTTCTTAAACTCACAATGTCATGATACGACATGGATACTTTATCATTTTAATTATGAACTATAACTTCAATGATGTTTAGATGATATAGACAATTATACTTAGATGATACACTATGATAGACTATTTTGTTGTGGGATGGACTATGAAGGTAGGCAAGCATACTGATAGTAAACAATGCTTATTTCTATGGACTTTTATATATATGTTTTGACCTTATTTCTAATATGCATCGGGACGATGCATAAATTTAGGGGAGGAGGATGTCACAACTTACATTTGAATTTTGAATTCAAATTTAAATACTCTTGTAATAATGTCACAACATTTGAATTTTGAATATTAGAAATTTGAAAACATAAAACATAAAATGTAGATTAATTTAAAAATACAAATAATGTGGACACCATTAAAAAATTGAGGATAAGATTATTATAATTGAGGATAAGATTATCATGAAGCATTATCAGTAAACAAAGAAGGTGGATGAAGCATTAGCATTAAACAAAGAAGGTGGATGAAGCATTAGCATTAAACAAAAAAGGTGGATGAAGCATTATCAGTAAACAAAGAAGGTGGATGAAGCATTAGCATTAAACAAATAAAATGGAGGATGCATTATAATTAAACAACAAGAGTGGAGTTTTCTATAAATATGATGGAGAAATCAAAGGGAGGGGATAGAGTTTTGGGCTAGATGGCTGGAGGATCCTGTAAGATCAATCCCTCTCATAATTTCTTTTTTTTGAAATTCTATCAAATAGATCATTATCTGAAAAAGATTTTTTTTATATTTCTATGAGTAGTAATTGATTTTTCAATGAAATATTGAGGATTAGTATTAGATGGATAATCGTAATCCAAATGCAAGTGTTAAATTTTCACTATGATGGTAGAGAAATAATTTTGTTACAACATTAAGTAAATGTATTACATCTCAAAAATACTCCGTTGCATTCATCTTCCAAGCCATTTTCTCCATACCCTGCATCGAAGTTCCCATTTTGGCATAGGTAGGGAAGATGTGGGCAAAGGTTTGGAATTTGGCTTTACGCCTGGCCATTGTATTTGCTTGACAATTTCTAAAGCCTTTTCAACAAACCCATTTTGAATAAATCTTACAATTATTATCTTCCGTTAGATGAGATCTCTCTGGCATTTGGTTAAACAGTTCACGTGCTCTGTGCATATTTCTACATTTTGTATATATGAGTACTAGGGCAGAGGAGCTACATTTGATGAAATTCTTCTTTCCTTTATGCTTTGATGATTGTCCACGCCCTTTTCTATAGCCCCATTTTGCATATGCTAGCAAAGGTTGTTTTATTTACAAATCCTACAAGCATTGCAGCTCATGAGTCGACATCTCTATGAG
Organism: Cunninghamia lanceolata; assembly: GCA_027924645.1. Classification (NCBI taxonomy): domain Eukaryota; kingdom Viridiplantae; phylum Streptophyta; class Pinopsida; order Cupressales; family Cupressaceae; genus Cunninghamia; species Cunninghamia lanceolata. The sequence goes on from BSBN01000703.1 coordinate 25,201,425, forward strand.
TCATTTTGTCAAACAGTTCATGTGCCTACTCTATGCTTCTACATTTTTTTGCATGCCTGTCTACCAAGTCGCATTATCTTCCATTATGCTAGGACGGATGTCCATATCCTGTTCCACGGCTTCATTTTGTGCGCAGGCAGGGAGGACGTTAGTAAAGGTGTGGAATTAGACTTCACGCTTGCCAATTGCATTTGCCTGAAAGTTTCTTGAACCCTTTTCAACGACTCCATTTTGTGCGATCATGCATTTCATGAGAGGACAGCCATCTGAGGCATTCTGTCAAACAGATCGCATGCCTTGTTTGCCTTCTACATTTTGCATACGTGTCTATTAGAGTATTTCCAACTATATATCTGACAAAAAATTGCGCTTTCATTATGTAAAAATGGATGCCCTGTTTCAAGGTTCGGTCTGAGGATGCTGGTAAAGGTTGGAAAGTCTGGGTTTACTACTCACCAGTGCATTTGCTTAAAAACTTCTAAGCCCTTTTTCAATGGACCCATTTGAACGCCCCTCTTGTCAAACAATTTTCATGCCTTGTCTTTGCTTCCACATTTTGAATACATGTCCACTGGAACACTTACAATTGCAACACTGACAAAATCCCTCATGTGCTGCAATTCGATTTAGCCCCGCAGTCAGCATATGGTGCAATAATGATATTCGATGAGATGCTGTCTCACTCTTTCATGTGGTCAAACAGTTTACAGGCATACACGTTTTTGTAGCAAATACGAATTACCTATAGGTGATGAAAGAGTGGACTTTTGCCTTGTGAAACCACATCCTCGAAAATACTGGTCTGCAATAATTGAAATATGTAGAGTAGTCTGCAATTATTATGCTGAACAATAAAGAGATCCTTTGTCTTGGTAATCACTGAGTAAAGAGAAAAGAGTCGGGTGTTCTTTCATACACTATTTGATGTGAACTTTTGGACTCTATGTATAACATTGATCAAACAAAATTACTCAGCTATTCTTGAGCTTATCTCTAAAATATTTAATATCATAAAACTATAATATCCCAATATGGATCCTTGTAGAATAAATCCCTGAGTAATGTTTTATATGTATCCAGTTAATAAGTAGAGCTTTCATTGGCAGAAACCCCTCTTCCATTACACTAGTACTAGCATTGAGCAACAAATCTGATATGATTCTTGCCAAATTGGAAGTCGATGCTGCACCTCCCATGAAAGTAGTTCTTAGAACCTCCAATGCCCTTACTACGTCTCTCATGGTCGATCGTTCTTGGGGAGATTCATTTGCGCATAGCAAGCCAACATATATCAAAGAAACAAGGTAGTCATTGTGTTCCATGTCCACATTCTCTAACATCCTCCTATCAACAACATCTGCTAGTCTTTGTGGAAAAGCTAATCTCACCCACTTTTGGAGGTTCAAGTCGTCAACGAATATGGCATCAGTTGGCCTCTTCCTTGTGACCATAACTATAAACATCCCCTTTTGTAGAAATGTTTATGCCCAATCCATACTCTGCAATTGCGAAAGTTAATGTTGATACCAAACCTTGTTCATGACAATATTAAAGAAAAGTAAAATTTTAGTGTAATAGCACGAGGAGCTATAGATCCTCCCACAACAGATGATGTGCTCAAGGAATAAATTGAATTTGTAGGACCAGTCAACCTTGAGATACCAAAATCACCTACAAGGGCTGTCATGTTTGCATTTAGAAGCACATTGCTAGGTTTCAAATCACAGTGCACAACTTGGGTAGGACAATCATGATGTAGATATTCCAGGCCATGGGCCACATCAATAGAAATGATTAAACATGCATCAAATTTCAATTCATAAAATACCCTCCTCATTACTTTCAGGATACAAATGCTTTTCCAAGCTCCCATGTATAGCAAATTGAAGAATCAAAGCCTTGAAGTTAAGGTATGAACATGCACTTATGACTCTAATGAGATTTTGATGTCGAGTCCTAGCCAAGACTTTGCATTCTACCTTGAACCTGCTTGGGAGTTCTTCATTTTGTAAATTGAGAACTTTGATTGCAACTACCATACCATCTCTTCAAATTCCTTTATAGTCGAATGAACATAAATTATGTAAATTTTAAATTGGTTAGACAATTAGAATATCTATTGACTAGTTTGGTTAATGAGAACCTTGTTAATTTTACTCAAGTTATGGAAATAATGCTCTTGTTGAAGATGTCTACTTTGTTTTATGACTTATTGGTTTAAAGGGAAGTTAGCAATGATCCTGCAAGAAATTGTATCAATTCTTTACTTCCTCTTAAGACTTCATCCTTATGTATAAAATACCTTTTCTAGTTTTATGCATGTACAATTATGAATTAATGTCAGTAATTGTATCATTTCTAGGTCTAATTTATCAAGCATGTTCCCTTTATCATTTTATTTATTTTGATATAGATAAAGCTTTTCTATTAACTAGAGAAACCTTGTAAAGAAACGTCCAAAATCAAACAAATCGCAGTGTTCGGTATTTACGGTACCTCTGGGTCATGTTTACGGGTAATGCTGTCGCGTTGAACCAAGTACCTCGTGCCTAACATAGCTGCAACAATGACATCTGGGCACCGTCCCTCTAAATCGTCGGGGAGTAATAAGGGACATGTCGAAGTTAAATTTGCAGGAAGGGAAAATCTCCTTGAATATTTCATTAAAAAGATGCTCATTTAGAAAATACTCCAAGCATACTAGTAGAAAACGAGGCTTATTGACACGTGGGTATAGGTCGGGGAGGACATATGAAATGTCAGATAGGGCAACTAGGTCAATCCAGAAAAGTTACTGTGTGGCTTCCAACTGATTTAGCGGATCTTCTTCTATTGGGAGGAGTTCTACTACCGACTGATCGAACGCAACAATAGCTGCACCTTCTCTCGGAGGCGGAGCAGAATCTCTGTTGGGCACCATACTCTGGTAAATAAGCACTCACAATGTTAAATAGAAAACATAAAAATGAAGAGACGTGATATTTGAATAGTTTATGATAACGTTTAACAGTGTTTTTGGATGTTAACTGGGTAGAGAATTTTAGGGTAAAGTTTATGGAGCCGGCTGGGCAAAACGTTCTCGATAAGTTGAGACAAATCAATAACTGACTGATCAAGAGGTCCACAGAGCTCGGTTCAACAAGTTGTAATGAAAAGTCGAAAAAAAACGAATGGAAATTTTGATAGTGTCAAATTATACACTAAAAATCTCTACAAACATCTAGAAATACTGTTCAATAATAAAAAATGAATATTAAGAGAACATGCATAACGTTACTGTGTCACCTGAATCTCTGGTTCGGCACTACCAATCATTCATATGGTGTCCTGATATAGTTTTCTTCTTCTTGCCTTCATTCAATCGCATATTGAATGAACCCGGTACGCCAGATTCTATACGATTGTATTATTTATCTTAACAGCAGATTGCAGACTTTAATTTTTCTCAGAGAGCCAAAGATGAAATTATCATAGTGAAAGATTATAATTGTACTACCAAGTCAGCTTTGTGTGGCACCATCAAAGCATGAAAATGGCGTTAACAATGTAGCTCTGCTCATAAGATGCACTCTTTGTTGTTTGGTATAATAGTCTTCTGGAATCAGTTCTGAACACTATCCGCAATGTTGCGTTTTTGTTTCGAATGAAATGGTAAGCCAACATGAGGCTCTCATAATAATCAAAAGAAGATACCAGTAGCAATATTCATTCAATAAACTGATTTACAGCAAAAGAAAGACAATACACTTTTTATGTAACTGCTAAGTGAAAAATAAAACAAAGCAAGGATGGGTAATAGGGTATTCAAACACCAGGGCCACTGCATAGAAGAAAACTGCGCGCCAAATCTGCATCTCTGACCTTGCCACTGTTATGTATGTTTTGCAAGTTTTTCAAGCTTCTTCACATAGAATACATAAACAATAAGTAGAAAAGTGTAATAAACAAAAGGTAATGTCCCATCGAGTGTGCTAAATTTATTCACATTTTGTTTTATTTTAGAGAAACAAAAAGAAATTAAACAAACAAAAATGCAATGCCTACTTTAAAATAAATACTCAAACCTCCTATTTCAGTTTGTATTGGATTTGCTCATGCTTGAAGATAAATTGTGGATTCTCAACCAGGCATGCAAGCTTACCCATAGTGTACCAACATGGGATTCTAGGATTCACAAGTGGACAAAGATTATAATCAATTTTGGTGCTAGCCCTTAAAGGTGTTCAAAGGAGATGAATTTATATATTTGGAGGATGAAAAATGAATGGTCAAGATTGATTAATCATTGAGGATTTGGAGATTTGATTTAGAGGTAACTAAATTAATTGATTTGTTAATTAATTTTATTGAATGGTTAATTAAATTGATTAATTAGTTAACTAGCTTGATTGATTAGTTGACTAAATTTATTGACTAGTTAACTAGCTTAATTTAAGGTTAACTAAATTAAGTGATTAGCTAACTAATTAGACCAATGAGTGAAATGTGGGGGCGGATAATTAGAATTACTTATTTATTTTAATTACTTATGTGTGCATGGATTAATTAGAAAGCTAGTTAATTAATTAATAATGATGTTTTTTTTATGAGTAAACTACAACTATGGGGGTTGCTCCCTTTATATATATATATATATATATATATATATATATATATATATATATATATATATATATATATATATATATATATATATAAAGTTTAGATATAATGCTCGTCAAAACTGACAGTCATAAAAACTAGTAGAGAAGATGAGCACATCTATAAAAAAACAACCTATATAAGCATATGTAAACCACCTACACAACTATATATTCTTAACAACATAGAGAGGAGTCTATCTTGAAACAGTCATACCACTAGAACATCATTAGAACTATCTAAAATGATAGCCTTCATCTAATTTATACCTTCTATTTCCATGATCCCCAAAATTAACTTGAGAAAATCTACCCCTTTGGACGCCTTCTTCCACTGTTGCACCTCCATCTAAGCCTGATTAGTGGCGATGAACAAATACAATATCCCCCCAATTTTGAAGCCTAAAGAAATCCTTCGGATTGGAAATGCCCAAGCCATACCATGCATTTTCTAGAACTTTATTAAGGTCACCCAAGAATTACTTTTTGATTAGAGCAGAGACCATTGTCTTAACCATTTCCTTTATTTCCCTAAGGTTTATAAGAACTATAATAAACATAGTTGAAATGTCTAAATTAACTTTGTATCTATGCTCAAACTACTTGAATTCATCTATGAAAATCTATTGAATCATAAATAATATCAACATGTTGCGTGTTTTGAAGATACATTGTAGCCTCTTCTCCATCAACTTTCCTAAGAAATCCATTTGTCTTTATCCACAAAGAAGACAAATAGGGGTATCCATCCTACAGACAAGAATCAAATAGGAAGAGAGTTCTTTAAATAACCAAAAGCATGTGTTAGAATCCAAAATATAGAAAGAAATGATGAAATCATCATGCATAACAATGGAGGAAGTATGTATGAGTAATAAATGTTCATATCTTCACCACCACTTTATCAATATTCCTCTCCAAAGCATTTACAACAAGCTAAACATTGTACTCATTACCTGTAGCTCCCAACCCATTGAGGAGACATTTTATCATAGGCCATTAATCAATTGATGTGTCCACAATAATTTCTTCTTCCCCATCGATGGCCAAATTGGCAAGTGAATCCAACTTAGCATCAATCTCTTGATACACACATGATTAATTGTGTAATCATTCAATTCTCCAAGCAAGGTAAGGGATGATGAAAGGAAGGAATTTAACTTCCAACATTAAGTACTTTCAGTATAATGGAATTTAGGATGATAGACGAGTCCCCTTCAATAACAATCCTCCTTAGGTTATGTTTTATGCAAAGATTTAAACCCAAGATGAGGGCCTAAAATTTTGCCTCATTATTTGTCCAAGATTTGAGTTTTTTAGAAGCCACACAAACCACATCCTGTTTCCAATCTCTGACAATACACCTAGCCCCATATTTACTTGGGTTGCTCTTCGAAGCCTCACCAAATTTAGTTTATACCACCCCTCATGAGGAGGGACCCATTTGGCTTCTTTTCCATTTTTCTGGGGATAATCTCCCATAGCCACATTAATGTGGGAAAATTTCATAATGATTAATTAATCAATTAACTATGGGGTGATATTAGGGGACATGAATAGGATTAACTAATTAATGTTGAATTAGCATGATGAAATTGAGAAATGTAGAAAACCAAGATAATGTAATAAAATAACAAGCACACAAATTGCATTGGAATTGACTAGTTTGTATTATCAAATGAGGCAAGTATAAATAGAGAAGTGTAGGTACCTGAATCTCCATGAAAAGAGCATAGGACTCCTCTACATGGAGTTGTGGCAAGTAACCTCGCACAAACATAACATGAGGTGTTGATGCAAGTTGACAGCTCTCAAAATGTCTCAACTACTTTGACAAGTTCAAAGGAACATGTGCAAATATGCCTATGTATGATTAATACAAATGTGTATGCCTATATATTAAAGGTATACACTAACACCCTCATTAAGCATAGCTTAGGTGAGTATTATGAAAAAGGGTCCCGGCTGTATGCCTGGTGAGGTACCCATGTACAATGCAAAAGAAAAATGACTCTCGGCCATGAAGCCTGATAAGGTACTCAAGTACAATGCAAACTCTCAAAACTAGAGTAAGATAGAAAACCCAGTGGGAAAAAACTATCCTCCAAAAAGAGAGATTATACAGGTGAAGATGTACTACTTCTTTCACTAAGTATAATATAGGATTCCCCCCATAGGAGAGAAAATGAGAGAAGGTCTATGAGATCCCCCCATAGTAAATGTCCTGATGTAGTGATGCTAGATAGTTGACAAAGGATGCAAATGTAGATCCAAGAATGTCGAATAATGTTCCTTCCCTTGGGAAGAAATGAAACCACTTGAAGATGCAGGATATCTTCCCATGCAAAAAGATGTATGTATGATCTTGAATCATGCTAAAGCTAATCCAAGGATGATGATGTCCATGTTGATGTCTTTGAAGAGTGCTCAGGTGTCCCCATTTTGATGTCGAAGGATGCCATAATCAAATCAGGTGCATGCCCAATAGATGAGGATGATGTAAAGTATGAATATTCAAAGAGTACAATGGAGATGTGGCTTCTTCAAAACTGTCATTGAAGAGAAGATGGATGTCCTTAATGTGTGCTACCATGTCAGCAATGCGGGACTCTACAAACAGACAAGTGATGTCAGGTAGAAATATGCCCCAATCAACAATGCTAGGAAGATTGATATCTTGTTGCAAATAAGCACTGGAAGCTTTCAAAGAAGTGACTCTGGAATCTAATGAGGCAATAGTAGGAGTGATGACTTCTTCTATGTCACTTGAACATTTTTTGTGGTATCATGATTAGGGATGTGAGTTGTGATGAAGGCTGGGTCATGTGGGAATGGAAAAACATTTGAGTCTCAATATATCTCCCAAATTTTGATCCATAATGCATGTGGATAGTCATTATCCATGATGGCATACAAGGTGGCATCTGGTATATATAAACTGATCAATCCAACAATGTGATCATGATGATTAAACCACTTAGCCTTATGAGATTGTTTACCAGGTTCGAGGACAAGTCCATATAGATGGGGTATGAGATTATGGAACCTGAGGTGTTTTAGGATGTGTTCACACCAAGACTTATAGTTTCCCTTGTTTAGTTTGATTACAGAAGAGTAAGTTTCATATCCTATGATTAGAACAAGTTAATTCATCTAGACAATAGAAATCAACACAATTAGGCAACCCAAATTAGTTAGATCCCTAATTGAACTTTATGTAAAGTGGCACTTTATAAGTTGAGTGCATGATTTTGCATATTTCCCCCCCTTAAAGTGACACTTTCTAAAGTTCGTGCCTTGTGAAAAATAGACACACAAGACCCCCCCTTAATTATGTATTTCCCCCCAAAATTTGACACTTTATAGAAGGAGGTCTTTAGGTCACCCAAAAAGAGCATAAACAGGAACTTTATAATTTCAATGTGATTTTATGCTAGTTGGATCCTTGATGGAAAAAAAATCACTTTTACAAAAAGAAGCACTTGATTCTAAGTTGATTTGCAAAAGTTATTGAAGTTGCAAGATTGGTGCAATTATAATAAAAACCTTCTTTAAGCAAATAAAATTTTAGATTTGAGAAAATAAAATTTGCATGCACACTTTTTGAGTGAGAAAAAAAATTTTGGAGGAAAAATAAGCCCCCTTGGGCTATGCATGACTAGGGGCTAAAACACCATGTGACCAGGGGCTACAAATTTAAATTGGTTCCCCCTTCCCCTCACTGACATCACTCCCCCCCTCAAGTTTGTTATGTCATGAAATGTGACATTTTGCACCATGAATAGTGCTACTTTGTGCAAGTGCAAAATTGACGACCGTCAATCTTTGCTTGCTTTTGCAAACATGCCGAATAGGGGGTGAGCAAGGGTCCATTGAGGGTGGCTAGAAGCGGTGGCATGAGGTCACTGTTGTGGAGGAAACACCTCTGCATGGCGTGGACATGCCTGATGAGGGTCGTTGTGGCTCTCTAGATGGTCAATCAACCCCAACCAAAGAGTGTAAGGGTACTATTGATAGGTGCCACTCCGGATTACTGAGTGCTTTGTTAAGCTCATGTATGGGTATTCCCCTTGTGTAGCCATCGACAGACTTCTTCCCAGACCCTTGTGAGGGAGTTCAAAGACTTCGTAGGCCCTTGTGAGGGTGTTCAAAGACTTTGTAGGCCCTTTAAAAAGGTGTCTAACCCCTCCTCTCGCCCTTTGGAATGGGCAATTATGCCTTGCGTCCTCCCGAAGCTGATACAAACGAACACACAGTTAACAACAAAAAACAAACAAGGAAAAAACTCACAAAATTTATACCTTGATTCCTACTGGATGGGGGTGAATTGCATAGCACAAAACAATGGCTTGAAATCATTCCAAACAAATCTGATACCATGTATAAAACCAAGATCATGGAATAAAATAACAAGAACATGAATTGTAATGGAATCGACCAATTTGTATTATCAAATGAGGTGAGTATAAATAGAGAAGTGTAGGTACCCAAATCTCAATGAAAAGAGGACATGACTCCTCTACATGGAGTTGTGGTGAGTAACCCCCCACAAACACAGCATACCTTATCTAGGTGTCTACATACCTTAACATGTTTCTCTTTGCCTATTTGTCAAAATTGAATATTTTGTTAAAATAAGAATATCGATGTGGAGTGTAATGTAAATTTTTAAATTTTTTGACCTAGTTTGCTATTTTTAGATGTCTTTATTTTTTGTAATAGACTTAACTTTCTTATAAATAAAAAAATATAATTAAAAAAAAAGGTGGAACCGCACCTATATTGATATTAATAGCCAAAAAATATATTACATTTTGTAGGTGACGAAGCTTGAATTAGAAAAAATTACCCAATGGATCAACATGGAATAGGGCATAAAACTAGAAGATAGATCTAATACCAACAAAATGACAAAAATAATGTGAAGAGACACCATTAGTCGGGGTAGGAGTTACAAATTTCTATCAGTAGTGGTAGAGTAGTAGGAGGAGTGGGAGGAACCTAAGAAGGTGACACCGGTGGTTTGGGAGCTTGATCAAGGGTGTGAATCCTTAGGAATATTAAGGTTCCATATATCTCTTTAGCCTTGACATCTAATCTAGACTAGAGCTGAGAATGGTGTGCTTCTAGCACAATGTTAAGAGCGTTTGCACACCCACTACATAAACCCTTCTATATTGCATCAAAGATGCAAGATGTTGTAGAGGAAGGATGGAGCATCTCAAGTGTGAACAAATCACTAACTGACACTTCTCCCAAATGCATATCATACTCATTAAGTGTATTCTTCAGTCTCTTTGTGGAGATGAAATACTCATTAAGGGCATTCTTGAGTCTATCTCATAACTCCACTTCTAACAGGCCATAAGAGAAATAAGGGAGGGAAGGGCTATCTAGATGCATTGGACATGCTCCTAAAATGATTTGTTGATGTAATTATGCTCCTATTATAAAAATATAATGTTAAAAAACATGTTATATGTTATACTTTTCAAAAAGCTAATTTCAAGGCCTATGAATACACATAATTTTATCTTCAGGTGATTTTTTTACCCTTATGTGCATGACTTGAATTTGACTATTGTGAAATTTAAAATAACATGTGGATTGGAGAAGGAAAGGCTACTATGAGGTTGCACATAAGCATGTTTGATCAAATTCATTTAATCAAAACCCATTTGCTCTTTTTAAACACTACCCCACCACCCTATATATAATTTTCAAGGGGTGTTTGATCTAAGTAGGCTCAATTAAACCCGTTCTAGTATATAGTTCCATATAGTGACACATGGATTTCTAACTAGGCATGATCAAATCCCCCTTTAATCTTTAGCATGATTTTTTTTTTGCATTTTTAATTTTGGTCCAAAAGTGGGATTCACTTATATGCTTTTGCCCCTTTCATCTTGACTAGGACATAATGAATCATAGAGCTTATGATTAGGTGATAATAATTTGAGGTATGTCCATTATGCTTTAGTTGGTTCTAAGGGTAAATAATTTCTTCAAAGGTTTCAAGGCAACTCTAGGGTATGAAGAAGATCTCTTGCAACTATTGATATCAATGAAAAATTATTCTATACAATAGGCTGGGAAGAGGTAGAGCATATTGAGTGGCCATTATAAGCATCTTTGTGGGCCACATGGAACTTATTATGTGTTTATATAATTTATAGTTTTCTTAGAGTGGATTTGAACCATTGAACTTGCCCATCACCTAATCAATTGAAGTGAAAAACTACAGTCCCTATAGTTATGATTACATAAATTATTTTTTGAGGAGCTAGTTCCACATATAGAATAAAAAAGTATAGTCCCAAAAAGAATTCTTAAATAAAAATAAAAATTTATGAGTTAGGAAATAAAATAGTTCTAAAGTAAAATACACTAAGTCTTAATAAAATGGTTCAAAATTTATATCTCTAAACTTTTTTTAAATAAATATATTTAAAATATCTATACTATTTTATAGCTCATGCTTATGTTAAAAATATGATTAAAAAAAGGCAAAAAGTGTGAAGGTGATGAACAAAACAAGGATGGCACAAAAGACGGATATGCAGAAAAAGTGGCAAATTTTTAATAAGTAAAAATAACATAGTAGATTACCATGAAAACAAGGATAAAAGATTTAAGTAGATTGATATGCAAAAGGCAAATTAAGGGGTGGTGCCAATAGTTAATAGCTAGGATTTGAAGGAAGTTATTTGATTCACTAAGGAAGAACCTCTAGCTTGATTCATAGTGGTAGACATTGTCAAACAATAAACATAGAGTCTAGGTTTTAAATGTTAATGTGGTGGTGGATGTGGAGAACCCCAGTATCAATATCTTGAACACCATTTTTTGAATCTAGCAATGGATAAGTTAAATGAAATGACCATCATTTCTAAATTTATCAAAATTTGGTTGCCAAGAGTAGAATCAATTCTTGGATAGAATAAAACTAGACAAACTGTGCCAACCCAAAGGTAATTTTTCTTTCCTTAAGGTTTCTCAAGGTGATATTTCAACTAGAGGAAGATAGAACAAGGTTCTAAAATGAGGGTCATGGTTAATGTATAATTTAGTGATGTATTTGTAGGCATGGTCCTTGAGGTTTGATCTAACTAAAGATCTTATGAAGGTGACTTTGTTATAGATTAGAATGCATTAAAACTGCCACAGAAACATTAGTCTAAAGAAATTTTCAAGGCAATTAGGAATTCATTAGGTAAATTCTTACAAAGCTCCTCAACCATAGAGGGAAAAGAATTGATCATTTATGCTAGGATATGTGTTGAGATCAATTTGAGTAAGCTGATTAAGCAAGCAATCAGGATGAACTTGGCACCAGGGGATTGGGTGCAAGAGATTGATTATGAATATTTACCCATAAGATGTTTCAAATTTTGGATGGTAGGGCATACAATTAAGTCATGTAATAGGGCCTTAAAGGACCTCAACCATGAGTAGAACCCAAAGGTGTGGTAGTAGAACAAGGTAGCTTCTTGACTAAAACATACTTCTAAAATTGACCAATCTCATGCAGGTCGGGGAGGGGAGGAGCAGGGCTTGTAGTAGAGGAAGAAATGTTAGAACATGGGGAATTAGTAGATGAGAAATTTGTTGCCCCTTATTTTGATGTGATAATGGAAAGGATCAATATCTCATTCAAGGGGGGAAGCAATGAGGAAGTGGGTCAAGGATACATATGAAGTGAAGGGGATAAGAATTAGAGTATAGTGATAAGGAAAGGGAAAAGGAATGGATTGAAGCCATCTATTCTGGCCTCAATCACTATGGACTTAGGTTCAAATAGAACCAAGGGTCATAAGATAGAGGCTAGCAAGGATAAATTGACAACAATGGAGGAATTAGAAAATGGGACACATCCACCCATCACTAAGTTTTATAAAAATGGATGCAAGCACTCTTTGACTGCTCAAAAAGTATAAAAGTTAAATAGCTTATTTCTAGGGGGCTTATTTCCATTCAAAAGTGTCATTTGGTTAAATAGCTCATGGAAAAGGTGAGTTTAGATATCCTATTGTTCTAGGAAAAAAACTTAGTAAAGACACCATACAAAATATGACAAAAAGATTCTAGAAAAGGGGTAGGGGTGATGGTGGATACTAACAAATTAGCAGACCATGTCTTGGCAATCATATGGGATAAAATCTATATCTCTAGTTAAGTGTTATCACACTCTCAAAATTTACTAAATATTTCAATCTCTAGACTCAGTCACATTAATAGATAATTATTTCAAATATCTATGGGCCTAATCTAGAAGATGAAAGAGCTAGAGTCTAGGGGAAGTTAATGATTTTGGATCTTAATTAGACTTGGCCAAGTGGATATTAGGGGATTTCAATGCCATCTTAGGCCTTGAGGATAATATTGGTGGTAGTAGAATGGTGGTTTTTGATTGTCCTTCCTTCCTATATTTGTGTAGGGAATTAATAGCATTGGTGAACATCAAGCCTAAGTTGGGTTGGCTTACATGGTGTAATAGAAAAATTTGAGAAGAGTGAATTCGATGCAAGTTGGATAGATACCTAATAAATTTAGAGTGGTCATTGGATTCGTAGACTTTCTCAATGAGAGTGGTACACTTTGGTGAGTCAAGTCACTAGTTTTTAGAGATAGAAATGGTGAAGGATATGAGGCCCCAAGGGTGCCCATTCAAAATAGAGTTCCTTTGGTTTGAGAATTCTTCCTTCTCAAAATTTCTTAAGGAATGGTGGGCACAAAAATCCAAAGGTTTCACAAATATATTTTACAAAAGAAGTTGGTAAATGTTAAAAAAAGGCTAGAGAGTGGAATAAGATGGAACTAGAGAACATTTGTGATAAGGAATGTTGCATGGAACCAAACTCATAAGCACTAAAATAGATACTATTAAAGAAGGGATCAAACTAAAAGTAATTAACTTAACCCAAACATTACAAGATGAATTCAACACAATTTTGAGAATGGAGGAAATCTTTTGGCAACAAAACTTGAGAGTTAAGTGGTTAATAGAAGGTGATAGTAAACAAAATTTTTCCACATGTCCACTAACATTCAAAGACCAGTGAACAAGATAGAGAGAACTACATCCTTCCTTTAGAGAATGAGGCCATTGACTATGAAGCTATAAGGAAGTATGGAGTTAGTTTTTCATTGACCATTTGGTAGTTGAGGTTGTCAAGGATCTTGATGCTCAAGAGGTATTGCTTTGTAATATCCTAAATATGATTGTGGATGAACAAAATAATGCACTCTTAAACCATTTTACATTAGAGGATATTCAAGTGGCCGCCATCTCCCTTGCGGCAAGGAAGGCTCCGGTACCAACTAGCTTTCAAGCTAGGTTTTTCCAAACCTTTTGGGATCTGGTGGGTAGGGATGTTTGTGAAGATATCGAAGAATGTCATAGGAGGAGTGTTATGATGATGGGAAAAATGCCACTTTTCTAGAAATAATCCCCAAGTTCAAGTGACCAAAATATTTTGATGAGTTTAGGTCAATTTATTTATGCAGTATAATCTATAAGATCTTCACTAAGGTAATGGCCTTGAGGTGAAAAGATGTTTAATCCAAGTATTATTTTGGAGGAACAAAGTGGATTTCTTAAGGGTAGGAAAATCCTTGATGGAATTCTTATGGCCGATGAGACAATTAATTCTATTAAAAGGTAAAAAAGGAGGGAATGATTCTAAAGATAGATATGAATAATACATATATGATAGGGTATCTTGGGACTTCTTGTCTAGGTTATGAGGCATTTTGGAGTTTGCAAAGATTGGCGTCGATGGGTTCATAGTTATATTTCTTCTACCTCTTACTCCATCATCATAAAATGCCTCCCCTTTTGGGTTATTCTAGGGTAAAAGAAGGAATAAGTAGGGGGATCCCCTTTCCCACTTGAGGTTTTTGGTAGGACCCTCATGGAAATGGTAAGGATGGGAAATTTGAGGGGTATTAAAGTTTCATTGATTGCAAGAAATGTGACTCACCTCAAATTTATCTACGACAGTGCCTTGTTGTTCAAGGAGGCAATAGTCAAGTAGTCTAGGATGCTAAATTTTTTTGGAGGGTTATGAATTGGTAGCTAGAGACACTCCTTAGAATCATTAGATATCAAGAGACTCTTTGGATTTCAGGACAATCTACGTAGCATGTACTTGGGTATGCCATTAGTGGAAAAAAGGGCTTTAGATGTTAATTGGAAATCCATGATTGACAAGGTACAAAGTAAGATTTATTTTTGGAAAGGTTGGTGGCTTACTTTGGTGGATAGAATTACCTTGATCAAAGATTCTTTGGTGATAATTCATATTTACACAATGTCAATTTTCTAAATGCCAAGAAGGGTTGACAAGGCAATTGAATTGATCTAGAGTAACTTTTTATGGTGTGGTACTAACGACACCTGGAAATATAACCTGGTTGGATGGGATATGATTTGTCAACCAAAGGATAAAGAGGATTTAGGTACTAGAGATTGTCATTCACTAAACAAATCCTTGGGCATGAAGCTTCTCTAGAGGTTGTGTTTGAAGAAGGATAGACTATGGAGTGGTATTTTGTACGAAAAGTACCTTGCTGGGGGAATAGAGGAATTGTTTTTTGTGAGCATGGTTTTATCAAAGGGATCAAGCATTTGGAACTTTTTCAAGACTTCCAGATCTTAGTGTTGTTGAACTTAAGATGGAAATTGGGTTGGGGGAACAAGATTTGATTCTAGCATGATATTTTTTTGGAGATTTTTTCTCTTCATACCAAAGCCCCCCTTAGATCCATGGGAAATTATTTTGAGGAAACTATTGTGGAGAGGGCTTATGACTATATGTCCTCCTTGGAGATAGTGAAAGAATGGGTTAATATACCATCTCCAATCTCAGAGTTGGTAGGGGATTGTTTGGAGTTGGCATCTTCACTCAAAAGGTGGTCTATCCTCTTGAGAGATCATAAGGACTCTTTGGTTTGGGATAAAAGTAGGAATGGTTGTAATGTGGTGAAGGATGCCTTCCAGCATGTCACTAATGTTGGAGATGGCATTGGAGGATTTTCAAAAGAAAGGACATGGTGGTGCCATGGCTTACCAAAACAAAATTCCTTTGTATGGATTGTAGCAAAATGAAGGGCTCTTAAGTGTGATAGATTGTAGGTGCTAGGAAAGGTAAGACTGCCTAGTTGTTGCCTATGTAAAAGAGCGGATAAATATAATGATCATATTTTCATTCATTCTGAATTTGTCTCCTAGTTATGGAATTAGTTCTTGGTAAGATGGGAGCTCAGATGGGACTTGCCTAAAAGTATTCTTGAGCTTCTTAAAAGGTAGAATTTAGGGATTAAAAAAAAGGGATTAAGGCTAATCTGGGACTATGCTCCATCTTTAATAGTGTGGAATATTTTTCTTGAAAGAAACTACAAAGTTTTTTAGGATAAGGAGATCCTAATGGAATGTATTTTGGATAAGATTGAGTCTACAATAAAGGAACTTGGGGAAATTTATTTAAAAAAGGATTGGTCTATTTCCCCCAAAGATTTAGATTGGTCCAATACCTGACCTAGATTTGGATTGCTATATAATAGGGATTTAGTGATTCATAAAAAATTTAGAAGAATGTTGGTTGGTCTCCCTTAGTGGAAGGATGGGTTAAGTTTAATTTCGATGGGGTTTTCAAGGGGAACCCAGGGGTTGCAATAGGAGGATGTGTTTTTAGAGATAAATAAGGACAACTGCTTGCTATGTTTTCCTTTGATTTTGGAAAAGAAACCAACAATATGGAAGAGGCCAAAGAAATGTATTGGGTGTTGAAGTTGGGATTGGAGCAAGAATGGAAGAAGATTTAGGTGGAAGGTGCCTCTGGCTTGGTCATCAATTGCATGAAGGAAGGAGGATATAGTAATTGGTTATTGGAGACAATCATCATAGAGGTGAAGATCCTAATAGGAAAATTTGAAGGCATTTATTTCAATCATATCAAGAGGTTGGGAAATGCAGTTGATGATTGGGTATTTAATAGGGAGTGGAATTGGAAGCAAGGGAGGTGTGCTCACTTAAAACCTATATATGCATATATGTATATATAAATTATCATACATATATATACACATATGTATATATGTATGTATATATACATATATATTTGTGTGCATACATATATGTATAACAAATAAAAATTGCAAAGGAATTGAAAAAAATCTTTTTTGGGTAGATCTATCTCTGTCACTACATAACCGTATGGTGAGTCTTCAGATCTATTCCACTAAAGGACTGAGGGGTATCCATTCCACTAAAGTCACTTAGGGCACAATGCTAGCCTCATCCCTTATGGGTTTTGGGCCTTTCACTTAGCAAGACTTGATCCCTCATGGACTCATTCAAAACTATTTAACTTCACCAATAGACCAAGGGACCATTGACTTATTTTAACTTTGTATTAACTATATTTTTTAAATCTTTTAAAAATGGTAAAAAGGTTGTAGTTCAAAATTGGTGAGAATGATTGATTTCCCCATCTACCAAGGTTCAAATTCCTTGGAGGTACAATATAAGAGATGAGACCATGATCATACCCTAGATGACTTAAATAGAATGGATTCAGGTGTCAGTCTTTAGATCCTAGGCTCTCAAGAGAAGGGGTATGTTCTCATATTAGGTTAAAAATAATTTGGACATGGCTCTCAACTTAAGAGGTATTATTTCATATTAGTTTACAAAAACAATCTAAACATATTAATGGTAGCATGACTATGCCACACTCTGACAAGCCATTGTAATGTTTTGTTGCACAAATTTATTGTAAAAATTATTATAGGGATGATGTACATGCATTCTAAGGTCTATGGAGTGCACAATGAGCTCGATGGATTGAATCTACCCAACTTTAATGAACACCTATTTATACAAGGTAACATCAATTACTGGGTATGATAATTTAAGTTGTAAGGTAAATTTAATGAATATATCTTTGACTTGTTTGTATGATAATTTATCAACATAGTATTGATGAAAACTCTCTCTATAGTTAGCCCATTTCTTAATCTAGTTTGTGACGGAGTCGATGTGAGAATTATGTTTTCAAGTTATTTTTTGTTATCTACAATTTGTGCTATAAATTTTTCTTGTGTTTCACAAGGATTCCGAGGGATTGAGGGAGGGGTTTGAGGAGGGTTGTTTTGAGCTTTCTCTTCATGTGGAATCTCATCATCCAAGCGATTTTGTTGATTAGGGTTTGAGCTAGTTTCAAGGAGTTCATTAGCTAAAAATTTGAAATAAAAATTCAAATTTAAGTTTTCTTGCCTTAGCATTAGCATTGTTAATGTTCTTATTTTAAGTTTTTCTTTTTTCTTATTTTCAATTTTAAAATTTTCTTGCCTTCTTGTTCCATTGTGCTTTTTTGAACTCCTTTTTTTCTTTATTTTTATTTTTTTATCTTTTACTCCACTCTAACCCCTTTTTAGTCATCTAATCTTCCTCTGATATCCGTGTCACCTCACCCTCTCCTTTTTAGTGGTGTTTGGGTCTGAAATTCATCATTTGCATCTCTCCTCTCTTGCTCTCATTCTCCTGATGATGGATCACTGAGTGTGATCCAAAATGTTGAGTGAAAAATTTGAACACAGTCAAATCTAGAAACATAAGCACACAATCACCATGGACTGTGGAAAACTAATGATCTCCATAAAAATTCAATCAAAACATTGATAAACAATTGTTTTCTTTTCAAATTTAGACAAAAAATAGTTAAATCTTAAATTCTTGATGTTGTGGAGCTCATGCACGATGTCCTCGGAGGTGGGAATGGCATGAAGACATAATAATCATGTGATTTCACCTCTAATATCTCCAAACACGCTCACTAATTAACCTAGTCACATTTTTCTTAGCAAACTAATGAGTGAAAATGGGCAAAATGTGGGTCTCTTGCTTTTTATATGTAAAATAGGACAAAATGTATGTTATAACATGTTCATATTTTTTGCTCACATTTTTTCCTATTTGGACTAAAAAGTGGTTTGGCCACTTTTTGGTCCCCCATCTCCATGCATATGCCCACCTATCAAAGACTTTCTTCAAGTGACCCATATGGTCACATGCATGCTTTGAATAAATAGTTAGGTCATCCAAATAAACTATAATTATATCAAATTTATCAGACCCTTAAAAGTTATGTCCATTGCCCTTTGGAAGTTGCACCAGCATTGGTCAACCCAAATGGCATCTTCTTGTAAGCCATGGTACCCCATTTAGTGGTGAAGGCTATCTTAAGCTGATTTGACTCTTTGACAAGAATTTGATTAGACCTTGAATAGCCATCCAAAAGGTAGCCTCATGGATAATTCCATCTTCTTCTTGATCATATACAATATAGTTCATGTTGATAGGGCTAGGGGAGTAGGTCTCAATGTGATCTTTGGATATAAGATTAGCTTTGATGGCCACTTTCATGCCATATCTAGTCCTAAACAACATATGGGACCAATCAAAAGATAATTACCCACCTATCTGTAACATCCATATCTGAATGCTAAATAAAACATTTACAAATTAAAGCACTAAATGCCAAAATCTCATAATTCTTTTTTTATCATACAAAGTAAAGAAAGTACATTTGCATTTACAAATTACATGATATAATTTACATTAGATGATGGTCACTTTACAAGTGACTTATAAATTTTACACAATTACATGTACAATAAAATGATGTCTTGTGTTCACAAGTATTCGGCAGTCAACTGCAAGAGGGAGAGAATCACCCTAGTGCTTTTCCTCCAACCACATACTAATGGTCCCTCGCACACCTTCCTACTAGAAGTGGCCCTTCCCTTCACAAGGGTATAGATAATGAGAATCAACTAATTCTACGTGCCATCTGAGAGTTAATGCAGTGTCCTAGAAAGAAACCATCAGGTTTACAACTTCTAGTATATCTCTAGCTATGTACAACCCCTCTAACTATTTAGACTATGTGGAACATAGTGAACTGACAATGCAAGCAGTGATTTTGCATTACTTTGGCCAAAGTTTTTATAATAAATAATTGAGTCAAATGCTTACACACTTCTTTCTTGACTTGGAGACTATCATTCTTTCTATGCTAAGTTATTTAACAGGGTTGACTAGGCAATTATAGGATACAATTCATCAATTCATGACCAAGAATTGAACCCCTCTTTGCGTTCTCACAATCTTGGGTCTATGATGTGAAGCTGATTTATTTCACTTCTCTATTTTGATCGTTTTACATTATAGTTGGTGACATTTCAGACATTTAGGGACTATTGATTCCCATTATGCAGATTTAGACTATATCTCTTGATTTTTTATTAACTTTGATTAGTTATGTGGTGATTTGATTAGATTTCATTTTTATGCTCTTGTGATGCTAGACATATGAGATACATTTGATGATGATTATTTATGTTGATTATGATCTCATTATATGGATTTGTTATTTGATTCTGATTCTGTGATATTAGATAGAAAACACAATTTTAAATCTTAATTATAATGTGAGTTGTTTAATGTTGTGAATGAATTATACGATGACATGATTATTACATTCTTTTTCTTTGGCTATGATATACCTATGTTGGATTGACCGTTTGATCGAGTGCACAGGTGGTTTTCCAGGCCATGGAAAATCGGAGGCAGATCTCACACTCATGTGTTTCCTTGTTAAGCCGATCCATTCCCAAGAGGGATGAGGATCATGTTGATCAAGTGATGTTTTCATAAATGCTTGATTTTATTATTTGGCCTAGTTCATCCTTTTTTTTTTAATTTAATTATGTGTTGTAAAACTTATGTTTTAATTTACACCATTTGGTGTTCTTTTTTTTTGGGTCATTTAATGTGATTTTACACCTCCTTATGTGTTTATTTGAAGTTCAAACTTACCCTAGGTGGTACCCCTAGAGTCTCAAGTCCATTTGGACTTACTAAACCCTAGGGTAACTCCCATCTAGTCACTCTAAAATGGCTAAGGGTGGGAGATGAGTCATGCCTTGGAAAAGGCCCATCTCCCTTCCCAAGGCTTGGGGATTCCTCCACCATGAAGACTTGGGGGGTCTTCAAGACCTCCAAGTGTGTGGGATCTCCCTCCAAGACTCTCACACACATGTGAGAGCATCTTGGAGAGAGAGGGCTCTCTTGGAGGATAAGAGGATGACATGTGTCATCCCTTATCCTCATGGAGCCATGGGGAGAGTTGCCACCTCTCCACTAGGGCTCTCACACATGTGTGAGAGCACAAGTGGATAAGGTGAGGGTTTGAATGGATAATAGGGTGACACTTGTCATCCTCACATTCCTTCTCCCTTGCAAGTAGCATGGGATGAGGAAGGAGAAGGTGACAAGTGTCACCTTCTCATTCATCAGGGCCTAATTTGAAGGCTTTTTTTATCTCCTCTTGGAGAGGAGTTGAGGGTTCTTGATTTTTGAAATTTTTCTATCTTTGGAGGTTTTTGGGAAAGAGTTGGAGGAGACTTGGATAAAGCTTGTGGGCTCTTCTTCAATGTGCATCCATTGTTGAGCTCTTAAGGTAAACCCTATGGCATTATCCATTTTCTTATGCTTGTTCATTTTTGTTTGTGTGCTTGAAATTTTATGTTGGGTGTTATTTTCTTTTATGTGGGTTTTGGGTGTTGGTAAGAGCCTCTCCATTTGGAGAAAATGCTCAACTTGTAAGGGGTGGGGGAGAGTGAACCTCCTTGAGGTCACCTCCTGGTGTTGATCTATTTATAGCCTTGAGGGAATTTTATGGAGTTTGGGTTATTTTGGTTGGCATGAATGCCATGGTGTTTTGAGTTTCATGGAGATATTATTTTGGATTGAGGCCTTGTGGTATTGTGATTATTGAGTTTTGGAGTGACCTCTTGAGTTGAGGCGTCCACTCCCCTACCTCTCCAAACTCATTTCAATGAGTTTAGTTTTGTGCATAATCCTTGGGTGAATTTGTGTTGTGATTTATGTTGTGGTATGAGAAACTCGTGTGAGATCTACCTCCCAGCTCGGTGGTGACCCACTAACGGGTCTATGGTAGGGAGGAGGGCAATTTGCATGGCTTGGCTTTCCCCCTCTTGTGTCTAGATTTTTGCAGGTCATTTTGGATTTTTGGAGCTTGGGAGGAAGGAGTGTTTTAGTCTTCTTTGCATTATCTTGTTGGCTATTTGAGAGCCATGGACTTGGAGGCCTTAATGTATCTTGCTGTCAAAATTATTGTACTCTCAATGTGATATGGTGAAATGAAATTTAAGCCTATGAATGCAAGTAATTTTTGTTCATTTGTAATGTATTTATTATTATGGCTGAATTAAAATCTTCCTTGATGCCACATGATAAATTATTAGAATTTAATCTTTACTTTGTGAAGATTATTTTATAATTTGTATTTTATTTTTGGTGCTTATCCCCACATGTCAGGTAACACCTCTTTTATTCCTCCTGCAGGAATAAATCTATTTTTGATAGATTCCTCCTTAAGAGGAAACATGTGTACACACCTTATGCAAGGTGGCATATTTACATATGACTCCATTCTTCACCTCTATTTAAGAGGTGTTTTTCTCTCTTTCTCGTACATATCCTCTTCACGGATATCTTCTTCTTCTTCTCATTTCTCTCATTAAGAAGCTTCTACATCTCTGTAATCATTCTTTTGGCTTCTTGCCACTTGCATATTCACGGGGATTTTTCTGTGCTTTTCCCCCTTCAAAAACTTGTGTTAGTCTCTGGTGCATCTTACAAATCTTGTAATATCTTTCTTGTGTTGTTTATCTTCTTTGTATGTTTTGGTTAGTACTTTCATCCTGCAATTTTCCTTTCATGGTATTAGAGCTTACTACTAATCATTTTGTGCAAGCTGTTTTGAAAGATTTGTTGTTGGTGATGATATTGGAGACCTACACATAGAGAGATAAGAAGCATTTTAATTCTTTTTTAGAATCAATATAGCTTGTTAAAAAATATCCTATTCTTCTTTCTCAAATTTTTTTCAAGTTAGAGGAAAATTCTTTTTTACTTCTGAGTGAATTTAAAAAAAAATCAAGATACTTAGATCTTTATCAAAGAAAATTTTTTCCTTCTTCATTTCCATTTCTATTTTTAAATCAATTTCAATTTTTTTTTTGCAAAGCTATTCCTTTTTCAAAATTAAAAAAATAAATCAAAGTTCTTAAATCTTAAATAAAAAAATAGGGATTTTTTAATTAAAAAAACCTAAATTATAATAAATTTAATCAAAGCCTTTTAATTTATAAACCCCATTTTTTTAGGGTTTTTTAAATCCTAATATACATTAATATAAACATTTTTTTTTAAAATTAAATTAGCAAAAAAAAAAATCCTTTAAGGGCTGCCGGGGGGAAATAACCCTCGACACCCCTCTGTGTAGCTAGCCACACACCTCCTCTGCAGATCCATCTCTGCATTCGCCGCTCAACAAAAAAAACTAACCTATTTTGCCCTTCATATCCCTTATATAAATTGCTTTCCTTTTATTTTAGTAAGTTTCTTTTTTTTTTTTTTAAAGTTTTTTTTATAGTTTTTTTTCATATAAAATTTTTAATATATTTTTTTGTTTTAGTTTTTTAAAATCAAACCATTCTTATAATTCCTTTTTAGAATATAAGTTTTTTAAAAAATTTTGTATCTGAATTAAGGCATTTAAAAAAAAAAAAAACCATCTTTGCCTTTTTTTTGTTAAGTTTTTTTTTTTTTGCCTATTATTAGGGCATCTTTTTTTTTTTTTCCTTTTATAAGGCATTTTAAAAAAAAAATTATTACGGCTTTGTTTAAATTTTTTTTTAGGGCATTATTTAAAATTTTTTTTGCCTTTTCTTTCAATAATTTTTCAAAAAAAATTTCATTTAATTTAGTTTTTTTTTTTAAATTGTCTTTTGTTTATGTAATAAGGCATTTTTTTCCCGAAGAAAGGTATATCCTTGGTTGATTTTAATTTTTTTGCAAAATGTCAACCCTAATTCCCGAAATTAAACTCAATTCGATTAATTATCACTCATGGAAGCAACACATTAGTTTTATTTTTCAATTTAAGCATCTTTTGGATGTAGCAACTGATTCAATATCAGAACCTGTAGCTACCATAAATCAAGATGAAAAAGACAAATGGCTAGCCAAAACTGACGAAGCTCTCGGTTTGATAGGTATCTCGATGTCCCTTGAACTCTATGTTCACATAGGAGCATGCACAAAAGCCCATAACGTATGGGACATCTTAAAATTATTTACGACAGTGATCTCGAAGATCTTAGGTATACATATTTCAAAACCATGGATGAATTTCTTCTTAAATATAATGATATTAATGCTCAATTAACTAATTTAGGAGTTAAGCTTGACCATCTTAGATTAATTCATATCATTCTTAAAAAATGTTTACCTAAACCATTTCAACAATTTATTACAAATATTCATTCTCAATTAGCTATTCCTACCTTAGCTACTCAATTATCTTTTGATATATTTCAAAATTTGTTACAACAAGAAGAAGCAAGTTGATTCAGTTTGGTACTCTTAAAACTAACGAGCATGCTTTTATGTCTAAACATAATAATAAACCTAACTCTACACCTAATAAAAATCTAAATTACAATCTAAAATTTTGTAACAATAATTCTAGAAATCATAACAATAATACTTATGATAGTCGAAAGAATAATCCTTCTAATAATCGACAAAATAATACTCCTAAGAAGCCTCACTGTAACTATTGTCACAAAGATGGTAATTGGATTAGTGATTGTTTCAAAAAGCAAAATGCTAATATGAGGCAAAATTATAGGCACAATAATCAACAAACTCATAAACCTCAACAAAATAATCAATCGAGGCATGCTTTTACTTGTGCTTTCTCGGGTTCTCAACCACTTGAGTGGATTATTGATTCAGGTGCATCTCAACATGTTACTTCTCATAAAGAGGTATTTCAATCAATGCACCTTGATACTACTAATATTCCTCTTCAACTTGAAAACAATCATAGTTGTAAAGTAGAAGTAGTTGGAGATGTGAATTTTCCAAATGGTAAGCTACATAATGTTTTATATGTTCCTGAATTGAAAACAAATTTTCTTTCTGTAGCTCAGCTTTGTCAAGATTACAAGATAGAGTTTTACAAAGATATGTCCTATGTCATTGATCCTAATCAAAATTACAAAGTCATTGCTAATGCTAAATTAGGCAATGATAATTTATTCAAGTTCTTTGAATTTTCTTCTTCTAAATACTCTTTATTATCTACCATTGATTTCAATATTTGGCATGAAAGACTTGGTCATATCAATGCTGACAAAATTGCCTTGATGCAAAAATGCAATATGGTAGATGAATTGCCTGGTATTGTACCTTCTAAAATTGTATGCACAGGTTGCATGAGTGGTAAGATGCATAGGGAGCCCTTTCCTAAAGGTTCGGCATGGAGGGCACATCATAAGTTGCACCTTGTTTATAGTGACCTTTTGGGACCCATGGAAAATACTTCCATCCAAGGATCAAGGTATGCACTTACTTTTATTGATGATTTCTCAAGAAGGACTTGGATCTATTTTCTAAAAAGTAAAGATCAAGTTCTTGATACTTTCATTGATTTTCATAAATTTGTTGAAAGGCAATCTGGTTTTAAACTTAAAAACTTAAGGACTGATAATCATACTGAATATGTGAATAATTCTTTCAATAGCTACTTAAAGTCCTTTGGTATTAAGCATCAGTTAACCATTCCCTATACACCTCAACAAAATGTTGTTGCAGAAAGGAAACATAGAACCATTGTTGAAATGGCTAGATGCATGTTGCATGCTAAAAATATGTCTTACAAATTTTGGGCTGAAGCTATGTATTGTGCCACTTATATTCTTAACAGAACTCTAACCAAAGCCCTGAGTGATATTACACCTAAAGAGGCTTGGTTAGGTAGAAAGCCCAATCTTAAACATTTAAGAATTTTTGTTTCTATTGCTTTTGTTCATACACCTAAAAAAAATGACAAAAATTAGATTCTAAATCTTCCTCTCAAATTTTTGTTGGGTATGATGAATATTCTAAAGCATATAGAGTTTATGATCCTGTTACAAATAAAGTTGAAGTTGCTAGAGATGTTTGTATTGCTGAAAATGGGGTTCATGATTGTTCCAACATTAATAATGATTCTTGCAAAAAGAATGTTCTTGTTATCGAGGATGATCCTCCTTCAATCAGTCCTCTTTTGAACCCTCTTAATTCATCTCTTAGCCAAAGTGATATTGAACATGATGATAGTGAACCTTCTCATCATGATTCTTCTTCAAGTGATGATACACCTACTTCTAAAAGAATACCTAAATGGTATAAAAACTTTGTTCAAGAAAGTGATGATATTCTCACAAGAATGAATAGATCTAGAAAAACAAATTATTGCAACTATGCATTAATGTCAAAGATTATAGATACTCCTCCAACTTATGAGCAAGCTAAGCATTAACCTTATTGGCAAAAAGCCATGCAAGATGAATATGACATGTTGATTACCAATCGAACTTGGGATCTTGTTCCTCTACCTCAAGGCAGAAATCTTGTTTCATGCAAATGGTTGTATAAAACCAAGTTCAATGATAACAATGAAATTAGTAAATTCAAAGCTAGATTAGTAGCTAGAGGTTTTTCTCAAATAGAAGGCCTAGATTACAATGAAACTTTTGGTCCTGTGGCAAAAATGCCAACCATTAAATTAGTTTTAGCTTTAGCATCTCATATGCATTGGCCCATTCATCAAATGGATGTTAAAAGTGCATTTTTAAATGGCGATTTACATGAAGAGATTTATATGTCTCAACCTAAGGGCTTTGTTCAAAAAGGTAAAGAACATCTTGTATGCATATTGAAAAAATCTATTTATGGTTTAAAACAATAACCTAGAGAGTGATATGCTAAAATTAATGCTTTCTTTACTTCTAAAGGTTTTACTAGGAGTCCAAATGATCCAAATCTTTATACCAAACATAGTGAAAATGATATTGTCATAGTTATTTTATATGTTGATGATTTAATTCTTACAGTTAGTTCTAACAAATTGATTAGTGATACTAAGTCACAACTTAATCATTCATTTCAAATGACTGATTTAGGTTTGTTACATTATTTTTTGGGTATGGAAGTTTGGCAAACTCCTAATGGAATTTTTCTTTCACAACATAAATATGCTCAAGATCTTTTAGACAAATTTAATATGAATGATGCTAATCCCATTTCTACTCCTTGTGAATTAGGAACCAAGTTAATGATTGATATGGGAACTCCTTATATTGATTCTACTCTATATAGGCAACTAGTTGGTAGTTTAAATTATTTAACTCTAACTAGACCTGATATTTCTTTTAGTGTTGGTTTAGTTTCTAGGTTCATGTCTAAACCACAACAAACTCATTTTAAGATATATTATAGGCTCCATTAATCTTGGTCTCTTTTATAATGTAAATTGCAAATTTTCTCTACATGGTTATACTGATTCAGATCTAGGAGGTGATCCCAATGATGGGAGATCCACTTGTGGTTATTGTTTCTTTGTTGGATTAGGTGCCATATCTTGGAATAGTAAAAAGCAACAATCTACCTCTCTTGGTTCTACCGAAGCAGAATACAAGGGATGTACTAATGCATCCAAAGAAGCCTTATGGTTACGGAGATTACTTGAAGAATTTGGTATACCCCAAAAGGAGCCCACTCCTTTGTATTGTGACAACCAAAGTGCCATTGCCTTGGCAAAGAATCTAATTTTTCACGCAAGGACCAAGCACATTGCTCTTCAACATCACTTCATTAGAGAGCACATTGAAGACCACCAAATTTCTCTCCTATATTGCAAGGGTGAAGATCAAGTTGCCGACATTCTTACTAAACCCCTTTGTAAAGACAAACATCTTCAACACTCTAAATCTCTTGGTCTATATCCCATTGATGGGTTTCTTGTAAATCTCCCCAAGTAAAGCTTAAGGAGGGGTATTAGAATTTAATCTTTACTTGTCAAGATTATTTTATAATTTGTATTTTATTTTTGGTGCTTATCCCCACATGTCGGGTAACACCTCTTTTATTCCTCCCGTAGGAATAAATCTATTTTTGATAGATTCTTCCTTAAGAGGAAACATGTGGCACACACCTTATGCAAGGTGGCATATTGGAGTTACATATAACTCCATTCTTCACCTCTATTTAAGAGGTGTTTTTCTCTCTTTCTCGTACATATCCTCTTCACAGATATCTTCTTCTTCTTCTCATTTCTCTCATTGAGAAGCTTCTACATCTCTGTAATCTTTCTTTTGGCTTCTTGCCACTTACATATTCACGGGGGTTTTTCTTTGCTTTTCACCCTTCAAAAACTTGTGTTGGTCTCTGGTGCATCTTACAAATCTGGTAATATCTTTCTTGTGTTGTTTATCTGCTTTGTATGTTTTAGTTAGTACTTTGATCCTGTAATTTTCCTTTCATAAATGTTGTTTTCTGGTTAGAAAAATTGTTGTGTAAAATTTATGATGAAAAAGAAAATAGTTAGCTCTAATTTATGGTTCATATAAAAATTTATTTCTCTCTTAGTGCTTGTTGTTTGAAAAAGAAAAAAAAAAGATAAAAATATTACATTACCTGGTATTTCAATTGCTATAAAAAAAAGGATTGAGAGAAAGTTAGCTGTTTAAAAAAAAAAATAGTATAACATTCCATTATAGTTTCTGTTAAAAAATAAATAAATGATAATCTATCTTATGTTAGTTTTCAGGTAAAATGTATCTTTTATTTGTTCATGATAAGTCTATAAATCTGATTATTCTCTTTTGATTAAATGACTATTTTTGTATATATATATATATATATATATATATATATATATATATATATATATATATATATATATATATATATATATATATATATATATATATATATATATAAGCAAAGAAAATACATTTTACCTCACTATTTTATCTGGCAAAACAAGGTATATACTATTGTGTGTAAATATATATATACAAACACATGCATATACATATACATTTAATACTAAATAAATCCATTTTTAAACATGATAGAAATGGAATAACAGTAAATTGAAATTAAGTTTATTTTTTACACTAAATAGTATTGGGGCAGGCCATCGAAACCTAGGAGGGTTTTTAGTTTAAAAAAAAACTTTAAAAAAAAATTGTTGGGGGGTCAGCGGCCATGCCACTGTCCCTAGCCTTGTTTTGAGTTCGAAGGTGGGGGGGAACAATCTGCCCACCCACCTCCCACCATACGGTGAGGGATGAGTGGGTGGATCACCCCCCCCCTCCCCACATAGTTTAAACAAAAAAATAACCTGTGGAAATTTTGTTTTGGCAGCGGCGCTACCTTCCCCTAATACGCTACCATTCCTCTGATCCAATCTTCTAGTCAGCACTCATCATTTTAACTATTAATCTTTTTTTAATATATGTAACAAAAGATATATATATATATATATATATATATCTTTCTCACTATATTTCAGCAAAAACAAAAAAAACTTCCTTAGATTTGTATCATATGAATGTGTATATCATGTATATATGTATTACAAATAAAAAATAGAAACCATGTGTATACAAAATGGAAATATACCTTTGTGTGAGGTATTTACATGGCGGCCATTGATGGGGGAAAAATACCCAACCTACAAAAGAGAAAACAAGAATAGAAGAAGAAAACTAGAATGGAGGCAACAAAATGAAAGAAAAGAAAAGAAGAGAAGGATGAGGAGAGAGGATTGATAGGGTTAGGGCATAACACTAAAAAATAATAATAAAATATTGAAAATTTTTAGGGTTGTGGAATGAGAGGGAAATTTAGGATATGTTATTATTTAATTTTATTTCATTTCCATTTTGAACGTGCACTTCCATCCCTCTCACTCTCCATTTGAAAACTTATCCCTTAGGATTTTATCATTTATTTATTTACCTTGGGCCAATTTCTTATGGGGGATTTTATTTAATTTGTATAGAGGTTTTACATTACTTGGGATTTTTATTTTAACTCGAGGGGTTAAAATTTATTTGTTCTTTAAAAAAATTTGGGATAGGGTAGTTGTATTTTAAGTGGGATTTTATATCCCTTTTGAATGATTTATTTTAGACCTTGTACTATTAATTTTTCCTAGTAGGGATTATTTTAATTAGGTTGGAAAACCCATGTATTAATTATTTTTGTTAATTGCTTTACTGGGATGGGCAAAGTGTTTTAATTCTTTTGGGAGGATTTTTACCTCGACGGCTATTAATTTTAATTATTGAAGTTATTTTATTAGTGGGCCTTATTTTGGGGTTATATTATTTAATAGTTTTATTTATTCAAGTTTCGTTTAATCCGGTGGGAATTTTATAACATTACTTAGGTGAAATTTGTTTTAATCTTTTTAATTAAATCTTTCTCATAATTATGTTAGAAAAACAACCTTTTTAAAATAATTAATTCAAACGTTAAAAACATGTTATGCTGCCAAAATTTTCTGAGACTTAGGGCAGTTAATTTAAATGAGATCCCTTGACTTTAGTTAACATTTAATTTACCTTGCAATCATTAATTTTAATGAAGACGTGTTTATTTAATCTATTTTTTATGCTATAGAATTAGGGTTGGATTTCGACTCCTGTCGGAATCATGTCACTCACTTAGGGAACTTAGGGTTCGGGTCCATGCGATCCTAACCCTAGTAGCAACACTCATCATGTCGCATAACCCCCTAGTTGGCTATCATCACGTAGGGGGATTACATATGTAAATGCTCTTCCCCAAGATTGATTGACATGTTTATGCTTTATGCGTATTGCCACCGAGCATGCTGATGTGTGTGAGGGGGTTTCTAGGGACATGTGGAAAAGTTTTTGATATTTTGTGTCATGACCACATGACAAATGTGGACATGACACGTGTGTTGCATGTCGTGACTACATGGGAAATGTGGGCATGACATATGACAATTGTGAACTACTCAATAGCCAACAAACCCATCTTTCAAACTCAAAACATAGTCAAATAGATTATATAAACATTTTATCAAAATACAAGAACTAATTTCATTCTCTCAAGTCTCGACAGAGGTGTTTGCTCGCACACAACTCTAATTGGTATTATTAGTATACCTTCTACTCAGGGTCAACTACAAAGTTACAAGATAAGAGTGTGAATGACTGAAATTATAGTTTGAGCCCCTCTCTGCATCCTCGCAATCCTAGGTCTATGACAACTATCAACTACTCAATTTCTAGTCTAACATAAATTTTCATTCTCAATGAATAAATAAAAGCTTTAATATAAATCATTCTTTACGTCTTAAAGTATTGTTTTGAAACTCCCTCAATTTTTCATAACTTCTCCCTGAAGTTAGATCACTCAACCAGGTAGAATGTATTAAATACATCTATCTTGGGAAATATAAATGTCTATAATGCAGGTTTAGAAATAAATTAATTTGTCAATAGCAATCTAGGTCTCATTGTCTTTAAAGCCAAAGAATAAATACCTTCACTTGAAGTTTATATCAAACTAAAATATGAATGAATTAGCATATCTCATTTCTTCTAAATAACATGCTTGTAAAAGACTTGTAATGTGTAATACCAAGATTTCAGCCTTATAAAGCTACCATTGCATTGTTTCATTCTAAAAAATATTGGATGCAAATACAATGTTGTCAGCCTATACAGGCATAAGCAAGTTTACCATAAATGAACTTCTTATTGTTTTAAGTGGCTTGACCTTTACATGACTATCACCCTTTACAGGGATATCAACCTTATAAGTCTCATGCAATAAAGCACATTATCTTCTTCAGCCTCTACAGGCTTATGCAGTGAAAAACATATCTTAATGGCCTTACAAGACTCATGCAATAAATTCCAGACACTCTTAGCAATTCTCTGGTTGCATAATAAAGTAGGTTTCTATACTATACAAATATATAGTCTTTGCATTCAATTTAATTCATAAAAGAAGATCATAACACAATCATTAAAAATATATAAGAGCTCATAGCTCTTGGCTTTAATGCAACCATTATATCTTGCCTCTTATAGGCACAGGATAAATACATTTTATCATTCTAAAGAGAAGATAAACTTTTTGACCTCTACATGTATAAAGAAAGGTATACAAATGCTACATGTTTTACATAGTTTGTGAACTAAATCTTCTTTATATCTCAACCATAGTAATAAAGAAAACATAATATATGTAGTTCCACATTTTCACAGGAATCCATACAAAAATGAATAAGCAATATTAACACCTTTAACAATCAATACATGATAATGATAAGATTCTATGCTTTACCTTTTTCTCTAGAAAAACCTGGCTATAGATGCCTCTATGGATGTTTTCCACTACTCCTACAATAGTCTTTCCTCTCACAATCCTAACATTGTCAAATGAAAGAATGAAGACTTATTTGTTTATTCATTAGCTTTTGTGTCTATCCACCAAAAGAGAGATTTTCTTAGTTTATTGGCTAGCTTTTTGTGTCTGATAAAGAGTGAAACATTTCTCATGTTAAACAAGCTTTTCCTCCTCATAACCAACCATGACCTCCTTCTTGGTATGCCTCAAGATTGGCCATGATGGAGCTGTTGCTCCTCTCCACTCCTCCTAGAATCTAGGAGGGGGAATGATGGGGAGTACACTCTTTTAAAATTTATAATATTTTTCCTTAATTTGTTTAAATAAACATTTATCTATAGCTGTTAAACAAAACATGCTAATAAATCTTGACTAGGTTTTAAAACAAAATTGGAGTTTAACCATGGTTCACCTAAGCATAGACATCAATAATGCATTTTAAATTCTTTGATATGCATTCAACTGCAAGGTATCAGCGATGGTATCCCATCAAATTGACTTACACAACTGAACTCATGACCAGGTTGATAAAAAAATGACTGAAGAAGAAAATATGCAAATCAAATGGCATACCGACACATATCAACTACTAAGTGTGTGTGTGTGGTTCTTATATGTCACAATGATCACTATTTTCTCACGATCTATCACCAAGCCTCCCTAGTGATGCTCTCCCTCCTCTTTTGAGAGGGAAAAATAATGTCACTGCATCCACCTCAGTTGCACAACCATAGTTAGTCCATTACATTATTTAACCATGTGCACAATAATAATGCCACATATAATATCCATTACATATAAAATAAGATAAATCAAATACATTTTTAAATCTAGCACAACATTACTTTAATCATAATAATTCCATAGACTAACTATCTATTTGCTTGAAATAAAATAATAAGTATGTTTGCTTTAGAATAGGGTGTAACATATCTTCCCCCTTAGAAATCATTGTTCTCAATGATTGTGTCCATATCAAAAAAATTAAACAAATAAGTTCTTTTACATCATGTTTTCATAAAAAAGATGTGGAAAATTTTGATAAAAATGATTGTAATCCTCCCAGGTAGCATTTCCTTTGAGTATTTGTCCTACTGGACCTTGCATTGGGTAACCTCTCTTTCACACAAGTGGATCTTGCATACCTTGAGAACTTTGAGATGCTTGATCATTACCACTTCTAGGTCCTACACGCAGAGAGCATTCCAATCAAGTATATGATTAGATCCTAGTATATATTTCTTCAAATATGACACATGGAAAACATCATGCATTCTAATAAGAGTTGGTGGTAGAGTTATCTTGAAAGCAACTAGATTAACTACTTCTAGGACTTCAAAGGGTCCTACAAATCTAGGTGCCAATTTGGAAATCTTTCCAAACATGATAGGGCTCTTATGTGGTTTGCTCACAAGAAAAATTTATCACCAACTAAAAATTGTCAGGGTGTACACTTGGCATCAACATAGCTTTTCTGCATATCATTTACCTTTTCCAATCTTTTCTTGACCAACTTTACTTGCTCATCCATTTCTAATAGCATTTCTTGCCCAAGGAAAATCCTATCTTCCAGCTTGTCCCAGCTTATAGGAGTTCGACACTTTCTGCCATACAATGCTTTGAATGTGGACATCTTAATTGCAATATGATAATAATTATGCAAATTTAACTAGTGGAAGGTACTCCTCCCACTTTTACTGTTGATCCATGCAATACATCCACAACAAATCTTCTAGTAGTTGATTAACTCTCTCGGTTTGACCATCTATCTCTGGATGATAAATTGAGCTTATATTCAATTGTGTCCCTAATGCTGAGAACAAGGTCTACCAAAACCATGAGGTCATCCATGTATCTCTATCCACCATTATCTTTTCAAGCACTCCATGCAATCTAAAAAATTCTTTCATGCATTTCTTGGCTATTATGGGTTCCCATCTGTGAGGTTCCCTGGTATGAAATGTGCTACCTTAGAAAGTTTATCTACAACAACAAGAATAGAATCATGTTTATAACGTGATATAGGTAGTCCCTGGACAAAATCCATACTGATTACTTGCCATTTCTATTCAGGGATGTCGTGAGGATACAAGAGTCCTACTGGATGCTTATGTTTAGACTTAACTTGCTAAAATTCTAGACACCCTACCACAAATCTTGCTGCATTATTGTTCATTCCCTTCCAAAAATACAATGGCTTTACATCAACGAATAGTTTTGTCACTCTAGGATGACCTAAATATGGCACAAAATGCACTTCTTTCGACACAATGCTTCTCAAATCTCCCTGATTTAGAACATAAATTTGGTTGTTATACCTTAACAATCCATTAGGTTTAAAATAGAACCCTTCATACCTTGTATCTTGAGGATTTTCTAATAGACCTTTTAGAATCTACCCATAATATTCATCTCCGGATGAATTCTTTAATACTTGAGCTTCGAAATTAGAGTGCACTATCACCATTTCCGCAATATGCCTTTTACGGTTTAAGGCATCATCCACTCAATTTTATTTACCCTTTATATAATTAATTTCAAAATCATACTTAGAGATAAGATCTAACCATCTTCTCTATCAGGCACTAAGATTTGGTTGCGTGAAGATGTACTTCAAACCTTGATTGTTTGATTTTAGTTCAAATTACTTGCCCAACAAGTAATGCCTCCATACCTAGAGAGATGTACAATTGCTACTAATTCTAGATCATGGGGAGCATAATTTTTCTCATAGGATCGTAATTTCCTAGATTTATAGGCCACAACTTAGCCTTCTTGCATTAACACTCCACCCATGCCTTCTCCCAAAGTATCGGTCACAACCACAAAATAAGCCTCTAGGTCTGGTACTCTAAGAATTAGTGTTGAAGTAAATTTCTTCTCGAGGATATTGAAGCCCTCTTTGTACTTATCTCACCATTCAAATTGTTTTCCCTTCCATTGTAAGGAAGTGATGGGATGAACAATTTTTAAAAAGTTTAATACAAACTTCCTATAGCATCCTACCAATCCCATAAAACTACAAACTTCATTCATAGTTTAGGCATAGGCCATTCCAAAATAGCCTTTATCTTCAAGGGGTCTAATGCAATTCCCTCTACAGAAATGATGTGGCCTAAATACTACACTTGTTTTTGGAAGAAAGTATATTTGGATAGCTTCCCATATAGTTTGTTCTATCTGAGCCATTGTAGAACTATCTGCAAGTGTTGCAAATACTCTTCCTCATTACGATAATAGATAAGAATATCATCTAAAAACACCAAAAAAGTTATCTAAACAATATTTGAATACATTGTTCATTAAATTCATGAAGGCTGCTGGGGCATTGGTCAACCCAAAAGGTAAGACCATGAACTCATAATGCCCATACCTCAGCTTAAAAGTAGTTTTATGAATGTCTTCATCTTTCAATCTCAACTGATGATAACCCGATCTCAAGTCAATCTTAGAAAATATAGTTTCTCCTCGCATTCAATCAAAGATATCATATATACAAGGTAGAGGGCACTTATTCTTTATCATTTCTTTATTGAGCATACGATAATCTATACAAAGGCATAGGGTGCCATCCTTCTTCTTAATCACAAATATCGAGGCTCCCCACAGTGATACATTGGGTCTAATCAACCCCTTAGACAATAACTCATGAAGTGAGCTCTTAGCTCCATTATCTCTATGGTGGTCATCCAATAATGTTCTTTAGACACCGATTCAGAACTAGGAATAATACCAATAGAAAAATCAAAAGCCCTTTTTGGGGATAGACCTAGAAAGTCTTTAGTAAATACATCTCAAAAGTCATGGAGAGAAGGGTATGCTTCCATTGAGGATTCCTTAGACTTTTCCCTCACTTCTCCATCCTCAATCAACTCTTCCATCTTATCCGCAGACATCTAGCAGCCCTTCTACCTTTCTCTCTTCAGTTGCATAGCAGAAATTTGCATAATTTTTACTTCACACTAGATCCCTTGAATTAGGACAACATTACCAATATCATCTAGGCGTTCTACTATCTTAGAGAAACAATCAACCTTTTCTCTATGAACATGCCATAACCAATTCATCCC
The DNA here is from genome assembly GCA_027924645.1 of Cunninghamia lanceolata. Classification (NCBI taxonomy): domain Eukaryota; kingdom Viridiplantae; phylum Streptophyta; class Pinopsida; order Cupressales; family Cupressaceae; genus Cunninghamia; species Cunninghamia lanceolata. Next base: position 25,237,520 of record BSBN01000703.1, read on the forward strand.
TAAGATGACATCATAAGACCCTAGAGATGCTACAGGTTGACCTGTATGGAAATTGTGTGTAGGTTTAATCTATCTTTAAACATACACTACTCTACCTGAGCTCTTGACTGATTAGCATATTCTACTATCCATGAACTTGCCATGAAACCAGATTTTCTAGGCATCTTATGAATTTAGCAGATCGTAGAGTTTAATTTTTCTCAGAGAGACAAAGATGAAATTACCACGGTGAAAGATTATAATTGTACTACCAAGTTAGGTTTGTGTGGTGCCATTAAAGCATGAAAATGCCTCGTTTAATGGAATGTGCCAGATATGGATAAACTCGTACACCAAACTTGTGCTTTCTATATGAACAACAAGAGAGAAAACAAAACATAGAGATAGTGGACTATCTTTGTCAATAATGGTGACATAGCCAATAGAAAATAACGTTAATAGCTGCCAGCTAAACCTAAGATAAGTTTGGACCAATCCATAAATTCTGTTAGAAATTAAAAAGAATTTAGCACATAATTTGTTTCGTGGGTAGAAGCTTTTCTGAAGCATACAACAATTTAAAGCAAAGAGAAGAAATGGTAGATGGGCTTAGAGACAACAATGCTAAATCAAAACATAACGATACCTTTGATGAAAGACCCTGTCATGCTCTACACCAATGCGACCTCTAATAATATTCAACTCAATGCAACATTTCTAGTATCCAGTATTTCTTATGTATAGATTATAGGAATAAGATACTACAAATAATAAATCATTCTATCTAAAGAAAAGAAGGAAGATAATGGCGTTAATAATGCAGCTCTACTCATAAGATGTACTCTTTATTGTTTTGTATGATAGTGTTCTAGAATCAGTTCTAAACATTGCACGCCATGTTACAATTGCTTTTGTTTCAACTTCTCTTGTACCTGACAATGAAATAGTAAGCTAACATGAGGCTCTCATAATAATCAAAAGAGGTTGTTCTTAAACATCCTCCACTTCAATAGTTGAAAGTCAATTTTGACCATTAAAAATAGGACAAATATTTACCACTTTTTATTGTGGATGAGGTGTAAAATTGCTATTGACTGTTTGACCATTGAAGTGGATGATGTTCAAGTAGAGCCATCAAAAGAAGATGCTAGTAGCAATAATCATTTAATAAACTAATTTTCAGCAAAAGAAAGACAATACACCTTTTACGTAACTACTAAGTGAAAAATAAAATAAAGCAAGGATGGTATTCAAAGATCAGGGCCACTGCTTAGAAGAAAACTCCATGCCAAATCTGCATCTCTGATCTTGCCATAGCTATGTATGTTTTGCAAGTTTTTCAAGCTTCTTCACATAGAATACATAAACAATAAGTATAAAAGTTTAATAAACAAAAGGGAATGTCCTACGAAGTGTGCCAAATGTATTTACATTTTTTTTATTTTAGAGAAACAAAAATAAATTAAACAAACAATAATGCAATGCCTACTCTAAAATAAAATAAATACTCAAACCTCTGATTTCAGTTTGTATTGGATTTGCTCATGCTTGAAGATGAATTGTGGATAAGGCATGCAAGCTTACCCATAGTGTACAAACATGTGATTCAAGGATCATAAGTGGAAAAAGATTATACTCAATTCTGGTGCTATCCCTCAAAAGTGATGGACAACAATTGTCACTAGACCAAAATCCACATACATTAATCTCCACTACAATATCCAGAGTTAGGATCCACGAGAGGTGGTTAGTCCATGTCACGAAACATCACAGGGAGCACTAGACGCACATGCCAACAATCTCTCCCCAGCATTACCCAGGGAGTTTTGAACTCAAGACCACTGGCTCTAATACCAATTTGATGAACCATGATTGTTGTTAGACCAAAACCTATAGGCATTAATCTCTGCTACAATCACTAGAGTTAGGATCCATGACAAGCAGTTAATCCATGTCACGAAACATCACGGGTAGTGTTGGATGCACATGCCAACTTGAAAGGTCTTCAAGGAGATGAATTTCTATATTTGGAGGATGAAAAATGAATAGTGGACTTGAAGATTTGATTTAGAGGTAACTAAATTAATTGGTTTGTTAATTAATTTGATTGATTGGTTAACTAAATTGATTAATTAGTTAACTAGCTTGATTTATTAGTTGACTAAATTGATTGACTAGTTAACTAGCTTAATTTAGAGTTAACTAGTTTAATTTAGAGTTAACTAATTTAAGTGACTAGCTAACTAGTTAGGCCGATGAGTGAAATGTGGGTGAGGATAATTATAATTACTTATTTATTTTAATTAATTATATATGCATGGATTAATTAGAAATCTAGTTAATTAATAAATAATGATTATGTTTTTTTACTAGTAAATTGCAACCATGGGGGTTGCTCCATTTATATATCCAAAAATAAAAAAGATCAGATATAATACTTATCAAAACTGATAGAGCCATAAAAATTAGGAGAGAGGACAAGCCCTCAAGCATATCTACAACAAATAACTTATATAAATATATGTATGTTCTACCTACGCAACTATATATTCTTAACAACACAGAGAGGAGTCTATCTTGAAATCTTCATACCATTGGAGCATCATTAGAACTATATGAAATGAAATCCTTCATCTAATCTATACCTTCTATTTCCATTATCCCCAAAATTTACTTGAAAAAATCTACCTCATTGGACACCTTCTTCCATTACTACACCTCCATCTGAGCCCAATTAGTGGTGATGAACATATACCATGGCACAATATACCCCCATTTTGAAGCCTAAATAAATCCTTTAGATTGGGAATACCCAAGCCATACCACGCAATTTATAAAATTTCATTAAGGTTGCCCAAAATTTATTTTTTGAATAGAGCAAAGACCATTGTCATGACTGTTTCCTTTATTTCCCTAAGGTCTAAACGAAATGTGATGAATATAGATGAAATATACAAACTAACTCTATATGTATAGACTACATGAATTCATCTCTGAAAATATTTTGAATTGCAAATAATATCAACACACTATGTGTTTTGAAGATACATTGTAGTCTCTTCTCTATCACTTTCTCTAAAAAAGCCATTTGTCTTTTTCCACAAAGAAGTTGAATAGGGGTATCCATTTTGTAGACAAGAGTCAAACAAGAAGAGAGTTCTTTAAATAACCAAAAACATGTGTAAGAACCAAAATATAGAAAGACATGATGAAATTATCATCATGCATAACAATAGAGGAGGGATGACTGAATAATGAATGTTCATATATTTGCCACCACTTGAACAATATTCCTCTCTAGAGCATCTACAACAAGTTAGACATTTTTCTTATTACCTGGAGATCCCAAGCCACTAAGGAGACATTTCATCACAAACCACTAAGTAGTTGATGTTTCCACATTAAATTCTTCTTCCCCATCAATGGACAAATTGGCAAGTGAATATGCCTCAGCATTAATCTCTTGATATACATGATTAATTGTGTAATCATTCAATTATCCAAGCAAGGTAAGTGATGATCAAAGGAATGAATTTAACTTCCAACATTGAGTACTTTTAGTTCTAATGGCATATATGATGATAGATGACTCACCTTTAATAGAAGTCATCCTTAGGTTATGTTTTATACAAAGATTTAAACCCAAGATGAGGGCTTGGACTTCTGCCTCATCATTTTCCCCAAATTTGAGTCTTTTAGAAGCCACACAAACCACATCCCCATTCTAATCTTTGACAATACACTTGATGAGAGCCATTCACATTCTATTTTATGCCATACTTTATCCATTTTTCCTATACGATAACCCATTCTCCTATTCCATTTTTGTATCATATTATACCATTTATGCTGCATATGATTAAAAATATATGTGGTATTTAATATAGTTTTGAGATAAAAATATTAAAATTAACTATTGTATTATCTTTACTAATAAGCATCAGAAATTAAAGTAGCCAGCAAATTATTGTCAATGCCTCCTCATTGGAGCTCCTATTGCTGCTACATGATCTTTAATAAGATTGCATATTATTTGTTCAATGTTCTTCTTAACATTAAAAAAAAATCTACTACAAATACAGACTAATGTGTTCATCTTGCCAGCACATTATACTCCAGAATCACTTGTTTGTTCCTCCATGTGCATGCCACCATAGATGCCAACTGTATACCTTAGTATTTCTTTCCCACATTACTAAGTTTAATGGTCTCCTATAGCCACGAAGGAATGATGGAGAATCCTTGTGAAGATTGTTGTGATCTTCTTGTTTCAGCTTTCAACCAAAATAGTATATTTAGTATATTGTTGTAAATTGGTTTAGGTGGCTTAAGAAAGACTGGCCATAGGCCATTTAACTCTTTCTTAATACTTATCAGTATATTTCAGTCATCAAACTATAAACTATAAACCGTATTTGGATATTCTATTTTGTATGTAAAAGCTATAAAGCTATCGCATGCTTCAAGCAAAAGGGGGATATGTATGAAACCGATATCATTACCAAAGGAATACTATTGTTTGAGGTGATTTTAGAAGTTCTATGAGTGCTCCTTCAATTGGTTGGCTAGGAGGTAGGGCACCCACTCTTCAGCTACCGAATGAATGTACATATTTTATTTTTTTACAAGGTATGCCTTTTTTGTGTGTTATGATTTCAATTTATTAAGCGTTGCATTGTTTTGGACTAATAAAATCTTAGATATAATTATCGTGACTTCTGTAGTTAGTAATTATAAATGATTTCAGTTGATTGAGTTGGATTAATTAAGTTCCCATCTCAGAATTTGCTGTCATAATTTCTGCATAGTTCTTGTTGCCCGAGTGAAAAATAACAGTTCCTAACACCTGAAAGTAATAGTTCCTTTCGCCATAATTATGTCATTAAAATTTATGTAGTGTAGAACTTATTTTAATTTGTTTTCATAGATTGCATTTCATATATACTCTCATCACTACCTACAACCCTTGTGCATATAGCCACATCTTTCGCAAGCTCATGCCCTTGGATTGACACGTAGACTAAAGCTAAATCTTATTATTAAACATTAAATCCATTTCATCTTTACCCTATTTTTAGCCTATCAACACCCAGCCCCATATTTACTTCCCTTTGAAGCCCTATCAAATTTAGTTTATACCACCCCTCATGAGGAGGGACCCATTTGTCTTTGTTTCACTTTTTCTAGGAATAATCTCCCACAACCCTATTAATGGGGGAAAATTAATAATAATTAATTAATCAATTAACTATGGGGTGATATTAGGGGACATGAATAGGATTAATTAATTAATGTAGCATAATTATTTAATTAATAAGGTGAATTAGCATGATGGAATTGAAAAATCAATGAGGCAATTAGTCAACAAGATGATAATAGGATTAGAATGACTTAACAATAAAATTAGTTGACAACATGAGACAAGGATAATGATGAAATTTGATGGCAAGGTGAAAATAGTATGATAATATTAAGGTGTAAAAATCTAGGTGTCTACATACCTTAACATGTTTATCTTTGCCTAATTGTTGAAATTAAATATTTTGTTAAAATAGGGATATCAATGTGGAATACATAATGTAAGTTTTTAAATTTTTTGACCTAGTTTACTATTTTTAGTATTTTGAATAGATGTCTTAATTTTTTCTAATAGACTTATCTTTCTTATAAATAAATAAATAATACAATTTTAAAAAAAAGGTAGAATCATACCTATACTGATATTAAAAGCCAATATTGATATTTACATTTTGTAGGTGATAAAGCCTGAATTAGGACAAATTTCCCAATGGATCAACATGGAATAGGGCATCAAACCAGATGATAGACCCAATATCAACAAAAATACAAGAAACCATATGAGCAGACACCGTTAGTCAGGGCAAGAGTCAATAATTTATGTCAGCGGTGGTAGAGTAGTAGTAGGAGTAGGAGGAACATAAGGAGGTGACATTAGTGGCCTAGGAGCTTGATATGGGGTGGGCATCCTGAGGAATATTATGGTGCCATATATCTCTTTAGCCATAACATCTAATCCAAACTAGAGCTAAAAATAGTGTGCTTCCATCATAGTGTTAAGAGCGTTTGCACACCCACTACATAGACCCTTTTGTATTGTATGAAAGATGCAAGCTACTATAGAGGAAGGATGGTGCATCTCAAGTGTGAATAGATCATCGACTGACACTTCTCACAAATGCATATAATACTCATTAAGGGTAAGTGTAAATGGCATACAAAAAGGGGGTCAAAAGTGGCCACTTTTTTTTTTTCTAAAATCAGTTAAAGCTAAATTTGGATGAGTAATTCAAGTTGTGTACACTCAAAATTTGAATATATGATAAGAACAATAATTTTAGTTCTCTAAATCTAGTTTCTAAACTAGTACTAAAGATTTTACAAAAGTGTTAAAGTTAAGGGGGTGAAATGTTGAGTGCACATAAAAGTGTTCTTATTTTTATCACTAAAATATAAGATAGTGTCTGGTGTGTGCCCCCCTATTTTTTTTTTTTCTACAATAGGTATTTTTAGAAACCATTTGGTGGAAATATATCTAAGACTGAGTACTACAAGTTGTATATATATATATTTTTTTAATTGAATTTTTTTTTTTGCATTTTTTTGAAGTGGATGCATATTGAAAATTACATCACTAAGCATGCATGTCACATAACTTGCACAAAACTAATTAAAAATATAGATTTATCTTATTTAATGCATATATATTGAAGTGTAGAAAAATCCTATATATATATATTTTAAATTTGGATAAGCGAGTCAAAAGTTATTAAAAAAAGTCAATACATATGTACTGAAGGAATACAAATACACTCTTTAAAGAAAATAAATATAAATATCTTAACTTACTCAAAATATTAAAAAAATGTATGGCTAGAAAGCTAAGAAGTATCTCTTTATTTTGGTGGTTGTTTTGTAAAATTTTATTGTAAAACATGTCTGACCTAATGAGGTTGAAGTTTGAATTAAAGTTGTTTTATGTTAGAAATAAAAATTTAGGAGACACAGTAGATTTCCAACCCTTAGGCTTATAAATCCAATCCTAAATGGGAAAGGATCATATATATTTTTAATTAAAGGCATTAAAAATGCATACATGTTAAAACATGTATGATTTATGCCTTTCATAATCCAAACTTGTTTTGCTGAAAAATCTCAAGGCTGACCACTAATTTACACTTATTATTAAGGAAATTCTTCAATCTCTCCATGGAGATGAGATACTCATGCACAAACTCAAAACCAACCATTTCAAATAACTCTAGGTCTTGAACTAGGTCCATAATGTTAGATAGGAAAATTGAGACTACTTTTGAGAACATCAACACCCAAGAGCTAACTCTCAGAAAGGATTCATCAATGATTGTTCTAACGGTAAATTTGATGTGATAATAGTCTATATCAAATATGTGAGATAGCTTCCCAAATTCATAAGGACCATACTCTATGGGCTCCCATTTGTGAGGATGAAGATACAGGTCGAGATTTTTAATCTAGGTTGCCATGGTTCTTGTAGAGAAGTTAAATCAATTGTAATGTAAAGAAAAGTGAAGAGAGAGGAGGTGGCAGGGGTAAAATAGGATGGGAATAAGAGGAGTTAATGTGTGGAATTGGGATCTAGCATTATAAGCACTACAAGAAGGGCGATGAGAAATATTTTCTTCATTAACTCCTAATATTGGAGGCAACCTATATCATAACTCCACTTCTAATAGGCCATAAGAGAAATAAGGGAGGGAATGGATAGGTAGATGAGTTGGACATCCTCCTAAAATTATTTTTTTATGTCATTCTACTCCTATTATATAAAATATAATATTAAAAAACATGCTATATGTTATAATTTCAAGGGCTGTGAATACACATAATTTTATCTTGAGGTGATTTTATTTGACCCCTATGTGCATGACTTGAATTTGACTATTTTGAAATTTAAAATTAAAACATGTGGATAGGAGAAGAAAAGGCTACTATGAGGTTGCACATAAGCATGTTTGATTTAATCCATTTAATCAAACCCCATTTGCTCATTTTAAACACTACACCACCACCATATATATAGTTTTCTAAGGGGTTTTTGATCTGAGGAGGTTCAATTAACCCCCCTCTAGTATATGGTTCCATATACTGCCACATTGGTTTCTAACTAGGTTTGATCAAAGCCCCCTTGAATCTTTGACATGATTTTTTTTGCATTTTTCAATTTTGGTCCAAAAGTGGGATTCACTTATATTCTTTCACCAATTTGATATTGTCTAGGATATAATGAATCATATAGGTTATGGTTAGGTTATAATAATTTGAGGTATGTGGCATTCTTTGATTGGTTTTATGGGTGAATAATTTCTTCAAAGGTTTCAACACAACTCTAGGGTATAAATAAGATCTATTGAAACTATTGATATTGATGAAAACTTAATCTATACAATAGCTTGGGAAGAGGTAGAGCATATTGAATGGTCACTATCAAGCATCTTGTGGGCCACATGGAACTTATTATGTGTTTATATACAATTATAGTTTTCTTAGAGTGGATTTGAACCATCGAACTTGCTCATGACCTAATCAATTGATGTGAAAAACTATAGTCCCTATAATTATGATTACTTAAATTATTTTTTAAGGAGCTATTTGCACATACAAAATTTTTAAAAAAAGTATATTCCAAAAAATAATTCTTAAATAAAATAAAAATTTGGGTTAGTAAATAAAATAGTTCTAAAGAAAAATACAATAAGTCTTAATAAAATGGTTCAAAATTGATATCTCTAAACTTTTTTAAATAAATATATTTAAAATATCTATACTATTTTATAACTTATACTTATGTTGATAAAGATGGAAAAAAAAGATGAGAAGTGTGAAGGTGATGAAGGCAGAAAGGGTGGCACAAAAAGGAGGATATGTAGAAAAAAGTGGCAAATTTTTAATAAGTAAAAATGACATAGTAGATTACCATGAAAACAAGGATAAAAGATCTATGTAGATTAATATGCAAAAGGCAAATGAAGGGGTGGCACCAATAGTTAATAGCCAAGATTTTGGGATGTTATTCGATTCACCATAGAAGAACCTCTAGATTGAGTCAAAGTGGTACACATAATCAAATAATAAACATAAGATCTAGCTTTTAAATGTTAATGTGGTGGTGGATGTGGAGATCCCTAGTATTGATATCCCAAACTATTTTTTGAATATGGTAATGGATAAATTAAAGGAAATGACCATCATTGCCAAATTTATCAAAATTTGGTTGCCAATGAGTATAATCAAATATTGGATAGAATATTTTTTTTCATTAAGGTTTCTCTAAGTGATATTTCAATTAGAGGAAGATAGAGACAAGGTTCTAAAAGGAGGGTCATGGTTTATGGGTAAATTAGTGATGTATTTGTAGGCATGGTTTTTGAGGTTTGATCCAACTAAATAGCTTATGAAGGAGACTTTGTTATGGATTAGAAAGTACAAATTGTCACAAGAACATTAGTCTAAAGAAATATTCAAGGCAATGAGGAATTCATTAGGTAAATTATTACAAATCTCCTCAACCATAGATGGAAAAGAATTGGCCACTTATGCTAGGATATGTGTTGATATCTATTTGAGTAAGTTGATTAAATAAGCAATCAGGCTAAACTTGGCTCTAGGGGATTGGGTGCAAGAGCTTGATTATGAATGTTTACCCATAATATGTTTCAAATGTTGGAAGGTAGGGAATACAATCAAGTCATGTAATAAGGCCTTGAAGGACCTCAACCATGAGTAGAACCCAAAGGTTTGGAAGTAGAACAAGGCATCTTCTCCACTAAAACATACTTCTTTTCAAATTGACCAATCTAAGATAGGTTAGGAGGGGAGGAGCAGGGAAGAGGCTTGGATATTTTGGCTGCTTAGTGAGTAGGGCTAGTAGTAGAGGAAGGCATTTTAGAACCAGGGGAATTAGTAAATGGGGAAGTTATTACCCCTTATTTTTCTATGATAGTGGAAGGGAATAGTATTTCATTCAAGGGGGATGCGATGAGGAAGTGGTCAAGGATACATATGAAGTGAAGGGGGATAAGTATTGGAGTAGAGTGACAAGGAAATGGAAAAGGAACAACTTGAAGCCATCTATCTTGGGCTCAATCAAGGCTAAATTGACAATAATGGAGGAATTAGAAAATGGGAGGCATCCAACCATCACTAAGTTTATAAAATGGTAGGAAAGCACCCTTTAACTAGTAAAAAAGTATAAAGGTTCTTAACTACAACATCATGGGGCTCAATGTCCTTGAGAAGTATTTTTGGTTAACATCTCATGGAAAAGGTGAGTTCAAATATATTGTTGTTCTAAAAACAAAATTTAGTAAAGAAACCATACAAAATATGATAATGAGATTCTAGAAAAAGGGGCAGGGGTGATGGTGGATGTTAACAAATTAATTGACCATGGCTTGGAAATCATCTGGGATGAAACTTACATCTTTAGTCAGGTGTTATCACACTCTTAGAATTTACTAATTATTTCAATTTCTATAACTCAATCACACCAGCGAATAATTATCTCAAATGTATGTGGGCCTAATCTAGAAACTGAAAGAGCTAGAGTCTAGGGGGAAATTAAGGATTTTAGATCTCAATTAGACTTGGCCAAGTGGATATTAGGGGATTGCAGTACCATATTAGGCCTTGAGGATAATATTATTGGTAGTAGAATGGTAGTTTTTGGTTGTCCTTCCTTCTAATAGTTGTGTGAAGAATTACCATTGGTAGACATCAAGCCTAAGTTGGGTTGGCTTACATGGAGTAATAGACAAATTGGAGAAGAGTGCATTCGATGAAAGTCAGATAGATTCCTATTAAATCTAGAGTGGGCATTGGATTAGTAGACTTTCTCAATGAGAGTGGTACACTTTGGTGAGTAAGATCACTAGTTTGTAGAGATGAAAATGGTGAAGGATATGATGCCCTAAGGGTACCCATTCAAAATAGAGTTCCTTTGGTATGAGAATCCTTCCTTCTCAAAACTTTTTAAGGAATGGCGGGCAAAAAAAATCAAAGGTTTCACAAATATATTTTACAAAATAAGTTGATGAATTTTAAAATAAGGCTAGAGAGTGGAATAAAATGGAACTAGAGAACATTAGTGATAAGAAATATGGCATGGAATCAAACTCATAAGAATTTAAATAGATTTTACTAAAGAAGGGATTGAAACCTAAAAGTAAGGAACTTAACCCAAATTTTACAAGAGGAATTCAACATAATTTTGAGAATGGAGGGTTCAATCTTTTGGCAACAAAAATTAAGGGTCAAGTGGTTAATAGAAGGTGATGGGAAAACCAATTTTTTCCACATGTCCATTAACATTAAAAGACAAATTAACAAGATATAGAGAATTGTCCTTCCTTTAGAGAATGAGGTCATTAACTATGAAGCTATAAGGAAGTAGGGAGTTAGTTTTCTCGTTTATATTTTGGAAGTTGAGGTTGTCAAGGATCTTGTTGCTCAAGACTTGTCTTGCTTAGTAATATCCCAAATATGATTGGGGATTAGTAGAACAATGCATTCTTGAACCCCTTAACATTGGAGGAGATCCGAGTGTCCTGTTGAACACAATAGGGTGCTGAGAGGGGGGGGGTGAATCAACACACTTAAAAACATTAACCAACCATTTGCTGATAAAACTGAATAAATTTGAAAACATGGAGAAAAACATGCAGTTCAAGAGTCAACACATAGCACCTGTGTTTTTACATGGAAAAACCTATAAGAGGGAAAAACCATGGCAAGGATTAGCTCATAATATAATATGCTCACTGCAAAAAGTATTACAACATTGTTTTGGGGCTTTAACCCAAGGAAGCTATTACTCCCTGAATGCTCAACTCACTACTATTACAATGACAATATAGATATAAGGACTGCTATGGAGAACACATCTGTTGTATGTTGTCGATGTAGTCTAGTATTCTTGCTTAATACATATCTTCAAACTAATTTTGCATATTTCATATCTTCCTCTACTCTACTATGTTCACTTCACCTTTTTGTTTTCAAATGAGTTATATCTTCTATATATATCCTCTGTAACACCTTGAAACATTGATTAGGTCGACATCAAAATCACTATTGAATGTAATGTGTAACTTGTCCTGGTCAGCCTCAACATATGTAAAATGAAAAGAAAACTTGTTGCGGACCTCAAGGAATTATGAAAAACATTAGAGACAATCTTTCTATACCTTCCAAACTTGGAGAAACTAGTCAGGAGCCTTCGCATGCATCAGGTACTTAACCAGTCGACTCATACTAGTTAGCACAGCTAACTGTTCATGTCTTTCAACTACCGGGGAGAAACCACAAACATAATGTGAATAAAGGATTCAATCATAATAGAGCTCAAAAACATCCATACACCTTACTGGAGAAGTATCATATCAAACTATGCATCTGCAAGACAAGAATTATATCTATCTATAGAAAGCAGAGTCTTCCAGACCTTATGTATTGCTTCACATCCCAAGATATGATGTTGTGGTATAGTGCAGAACTTGAAAGCTTTTGGGAATGATCATAGAAATCAATGTATGCTAATTATCAAAACCACACACCTTTTTCTAAAGTTTCTAGAGCAATTCAAAAATGACTTAAAGGTACCTAGAGTTCTAGAGGATAGTTATACTTAAACTTTGATTGCCATAGATACTTGATGTGGTACCAAAAAATGAAGGATGTTTGCATGCAAATCATACCTGATGTAATTTAAACCATATAATACCTCCACATAAGATTTGATGATAGAACTATATATATGTTTTAGCTTTTACATAACTCAACTTGTGTATTCAGTCACCAGAATAGACTGTACTGGTTCTATTGCTTAAGTATTGTCTTCGCGGACCACTAGAGCACTTAAAAATCCATCAAAACATATATAATACATCTCTTAGTTAGTCCTCAAAACCATATGACAAACAAATATTTCCAAAGAAATGCAGAGCATTCCATTGTCTGGACCCATTACTGCTTTGCTTTGTCTAGGTGATGGCTGATACATTGTTCCTTGTAACTTCTCATGCTGACAATGTGAGGATCTAAAATCTTGGATATATCATTTTAGTACATATTAGAAACTATCATGAGAACCGCATGGCCAAATATTTCTTTGTGGAGAAGTGCGGACCAATTCAAGTTAACTCTGCCTTAGAATGTATACTATGAATGCCTTAGTCAATTTTCCACTTCTTACCCTTGAGTACGGTACTCCCAATTGATGAGATATGTAAGTGTGTATGAAGGAACCATGCAAGGATATGAGTGTTTACCTCCACATCATGCTCAAGCCCAAAACTAATCCATACTTAGACTATTTTTCCTTGACCATATTGATTCATCTTTTGCACAAGTCTGTCTATACATTTCCATCTGTTATATTGACATCAGTGTATACTATGCTGACATCAATGACAACACATATTGCCAACAATATTTGCCTTTGTCATTGATGGCAACATATACTTCCCCTTATACATATGTTTCTCTCTCCCCCTTTGACATCGAGGACAAAGGGATTGATAACCTTTGTATCAATCTGAAAACTATATGTACTCCCCCTTACAAAAGGATATCTAAACAATGCTCCCCCTGATTGTGTTATTTAGTTACAAAAATTGTACCCTTGAAAACCAAAATGGTACTGCCACTCTTACTAAATATCTTTGCAATACTATATGCAACAAAATTGTTCTAACAAATCACTTGGATGGGATAATAGCTTTGTAAATTAACTTAAGTTGTTGAACAGTTGTGGTCCATATGGTACATTCAAAGGCAAGCTTGTAGTTTTGACATTCACATTCCTTGCACACTTCTTCAACATCCTCTATGCTTGTTGGAGTCTTTATCTTTTGATCTTCTTTTTCTTCTTCTCCTAACAGACTAGACATTGAGACCAATCTCAAATTCACTACCTCTCTCAACTGACTAAATTGTTTCTTTATGTTTTCTTTTTGATCATGTAGTTGAGCTAATTGTAGATGCAAGTTTTCCACTTGTGTCCTTGTTGCACCCATCTTGTCCTTTGACAAATCATACACTTTAGCCACCTTAGAGATTTGTGAATCAATAGACTCTATCTGAGCTTTAATCTCCTTTGTGGAATTTGGCCAATTTAGGCAGAATAGATATAGGGTTGTGGCCTCCTCAATACAAGATTTAAATTTCATTAGATTTTCCTTAAGCTTGTTATGTGCTTTAGAACACTTGTCACTCACCTCTACCATTCTTTTGTCACTAATTCTTTTTGCTGCCTCTTTTTCTTCTTTTTTCTTTAGGTGGGATGAGTGATCTTTGAGAGAGTCCAATAGTAACTTGAGGCTCAATAGGTAGAGAGGGGTCAATGGTTACTTCTGGTAACCCTTCCTGAATAACCTTTACTTCATCTTCTACTGCACTGGTTATCTTGAAATTGTCTTGTAGGAACTCTTTCCTAGTAGTTGCATGCAATATGTTGGTACCTAAAATAATGGCAACAAAAAACTCTAAAACATTCCTAAATCACCTAGGCTAGGGATTGTCATCAAGGTGACATGAAGAGGTTTATCAACAAGTTTTGGACAATTTTGGCCAACTAATAGGAGTGGGTAATCTCCTCTACTCTTTAGGCTCAGCCAAGAGGCATGAAATGAAATACAAATAAACATACACAACCATACCCAATGTATACTTGACCCCAAAGCTATCACTAAGTCAAGACAAACTGGCTACACATGCCTCTCATTAAGCTGATTCAACTATGTGAATGTACATGCATAGGAAAGATGGTTTTTATCCCTGAACCACAAGTGAAAGATTTTCTTATTTTTAAAACATTGTTTGGTCCCTCTCCAATATGGACTGATGCTTATTTCATTGGGCAACAGAGTCACAAAATGCAAGGAGGAAAAGAAATACATAGCAAAGGATCAATAGAACTAGACATACATTTACAGATATGAATTTCTAATAGATTTTCATTTAATGAACATACTTAATAATCCAAAAGAGGACTATGGTGACTCATGTATAACAAAATGATGGCAAATGCGACGCCTTGTATTTATATAGATGCTATCACACATCTCCAAACACATGTTACACTCATACCAACAAATGTGGCAAAGGAAAGTACATAACTACAATTACATATTTACCAAAATCATTACAAACTCTCATGGAGACATTCACTACATTCAAATCTACAATATAAAACCTTCCTACACAATACTGAATATATCCCTTCACTTACAAGCTAGACAAATCATGTATTGATGCTATAAAAATCCTTAGGGTCTCTTAGACCAGATAATTGGCTCGGAGACCAACCCTAAAAATATCTTTCAAACATGTATATATAGCCACCTGGTCATGGGTGTTGGAAAGATTTTTCAACAAGCAGCTCATGCTGCATTAAATGTAAGCCGATGACCACAGTCAGAAGAATCAGTGAAACACAAGGAAGCCCATGATTTTTTCAAAAAGATCAACAAATATCTTGGGCACCCATGCCCTACAAATTTGTTTCACATCCTTGAGAGGACCTATAGAAAATATGGGAAATTGGAACACACCATCCACTAGTGAATTTGGGTACCTACATATTAACTACAAACATTGTTCCAGCACCCAGCCTGACATCTACAGTCATGCCTTATATTTGAATTTTGTTTTAATTTTTCTTCATTTACTTGACCTTTTCCTAGTGCGGACTCACCTCTGTTTCTGTACTTTGTCAGTGAATATGCTTATTTTAGAACTAGGTCATTTTGCCTTCTATCAACAAATCTTTAATTTACTAAAATCTATTTCTATTTCCTTTATTGGCAACTTTTGACATTTCAGAACTTGCCTTCTTTGTTTGCATTATTGGCAAATGTTGACTTTCTCAAACCTAGCTATCTCTATCAGTAAATCTTCCATTTGCTAAACTCCATCTTTGCGCCTCCTTTTCTTCCTTATTAGCAAAAAAATTGCTTTCCTAAACTCATCTCTTTTGTGCCCTCTATCAGCAAGAACCCACTTTGTCAATCTTCGCCTTTTTTCCTTTTCCAGTGCTAGTCGGAAAAATTGAAACATGCTAAACCTATTCCTTTATGGGCCATGTTTCTATCAACAAAATTGGCGAAACAAGAACCTCCACCATTTGCACCATTTTTGCCTTATATCGACAAATCTTCCTTTTGCCGAACTTGCCCTTTATCGGTGAAAATGCCCTATGCCGAACTCATCCCTTTGCAAAATATTACCTATATTTTCTTTGTCAGCAAAAAGAATGCACACCGAACCAATACCCTTATCAGTGAATTCCCAAATTTAAGAACCAAATCTACCTTGTCTTTATCAATAAAAAACCATATTGATGAACTACGACAAATCCAAACTACTTCATTAGTTCGCCCTTCATTGATTTCATGACAAGCACCTTTCTCCCTTGCCTTAGTCAAATTTACCCTTGTCAGAAAAATCTTGTTCCTTTGAACTTTTGTTTTCTTCTTCATTTTGCTTCTATCGACGAAAATGTCATTCGCCGAACCAATTGTGCACCCCCTTTCTTATGTCAGCAAAAGGAAACATACTCAAACTTTTCCTTGATCTCCCTTTTGGATATCTTTCTACCTTATCAATAAAAAACCCTATCGGTGAACCTTAGGAAATTTAAACTTTTGAGAAGTTCAGTCTTATGTCGATTCGCCGATAAGGCCTTCTTTCCTTATCAGCAAAGTATGCTTTCTTCAAACTTTGCACTTGTTGTCAGAAAAAATCTATTTTTCCAAACTCTTCTTTCCTTAGCTACATTTTGAAGACATTCCACCCTTGTCCCTTTATTAGGAAAATGCCGAGTTGGTGAATTGGTGAAACTCAGAACTCTACTTGCGTTTGCCATTTGGGAAAATCATCGATAAGGCACTCCCTTAGTCAACTTTTTGAAAACTTCCTCTATTAGGGAATAGTGTTGTCAGTGAACCAACAAAAAAATCAAACATGCAAACAAGTTTGCAAGTTCTCAAGTTTAGCAATTTGCTGATTTGCCGGCAAAGGGTAAAAAATGAAGAAAATTTTCAAAGCGCTAGAAGTCAACCATTTTTTACCAAAATTTGACCAAGGATAAATTTTTCATATTAAGGAATTTAGACATGCTCAGAATGGAATTCTCTATCCAATGGTGACATTTTCTAAGGAATTTTGCACATGATTTTTGGATGTTTTGGGGGTAGAAAGGGTACCTTGGAATTAGTTTTTCTAGGCACCAATAGTGGTTTTGGTTGGGGATGTGTGACAAGTAGTGTCACACAAAGAAGATAGAATATCACTAGGCAGACCAACACACAAACACACGAAGAGAAACAAAAAAAACATATTTACAAAGAAACACACAGTAAAAAATGACTACAGCCAAAATTTTGGGACATTGTAGGCCACCCCTGTAGAAAACTGGATGAAGCTACTTGTGTCTGTCAAAGATAAGCCTATTGAAGGAGTTGATCTCCCTCAATCTCTTGCTGCACTGATCACCCAACATCAGGAACAAAAATATTTTGCATACATGCACATACAAAATATAAACATTCATATTATCATGCTGAAGCTTGAAAACAAATTTACTAGGACAAGACAACCATAGATAATATGATTCATCATCATGCTAACTCACATATAAGCACTCATCTTCAAGTCCCATGTCAACATGATGGATTTTTGGGCCTGCATAAATATCAGCATGACGGAAACTATCATGCTTAAAATCATCCAACCCAGGTGTAACCTCATGCTAGGCCATGTCATAAGACTGCTCAATTTCTTGTGGCCCAGCTGCACTAATGCTAACATGCTCTTGAATGACTGAATCAAAAGCATGATTTAGATTTAAATCTCTACCATTAACATATAATTCTAAAATTTGAGGCACTTCAAGTGAAGACTCACAATCTTCAATCTGCCTCTCTATTTTGTATTCCTTGGCACATAGTGTTGTGTATAATTTTCTGCTAAGAAAATAAAAAATGATTTTCTCCTCATCACCCTACAGGTCAACAACTTGACCCATACTTGAGCGTCCAGCCTCAACATTAATAGACCCAGCCAATGATCTCAAAAACATGCTCTCAATATGATCCACATCAATCAGAGGTAATTGCCCCAAACAAAGCTCTAGAAAATCATCTGTTACATGGTCTTCAAAATGGGAGACAATTACCTTGAAGAATCACTTGTAGTTGTAGCATTGCCCTCATGACATCCAGCTGAATCATAACTCACATCATCCTCATCCAAACAAGTGCTAATGACCTCATTGTCAGTGTCAGGGATAAATGAGGGTAACACACCAAACAAGAGACTAGTCTCTTGTTCACCCTCAACATTATTTTGTACCTCCTCTCTTTCCACTTGTTGTTCACAGGTAGCCACGTCATATTGCATAAAACTCTCCTCCTCCAAAGATGATAGCTCTAGTCCATTGACCCCAAAGTCATCTTCAAAAAGAGGATTATCCATGCACCAATGAAAGTCATAAACTGTGCTATCTGATGGACTTGCATGCTCTTCATAAAGGGCATTATCCCTTATACTCATCTCTTCATCATCATTTTCTTCATCAATAAATGTATGCTCTATATAATCAACTACATGAATTGAATCATTTGATGTTTCACTTGCATATATACCTTCCAGGTGGTCTACAGTTCACTACAACAGATAGCAAGGTCATAACTTTCTTTACCAGATTGGAAATCATTATTAATTTGTTCATTTTATCACCAACTGATGTCTGGTTCAAGGGAATGTAGGTGCAGTCACTACTATTTTCATTTGAATCACTCTCATACACTACACTAACACCTTCCTTTATCCTCCTGCATACACAATCATCACTTGATATTGTGTCTATATCATATGAAATGTCCACATCCCTGCTATCTACAATAGCTTGTTCATTATCAACTAACTCTGCATATGAGGATATAGATTTTCTAGTCATATCCTACTTAACTTTGTCAACATAATCAATGAACACATAGGCCTGTTGGAAACCCATTAGATTGAATTCCTCCCGTATAGAACTTGAGCTTATAGAATTGTCATACGATCTCAAATACATATCAATACACACAGGAAGATTAGGTTTGAATTTTTCTGGGATGTGAGATAGGGTTGTCGCAAATCTGTTGCTGAGCGCCATGCTAGAATCTCCTTGACTTCTAATATTTTCTAGTTTTTGGACAAGAAAAATAAGGTCTAGATTACTTGCAAAATCTTCAAAGGTAGCCATCAACTGATCCCAAGAAGAAAAATACTGGTTAGGGAAACTAACCAGCCACTTTTGTGCTACTCCACACAGAGATCTCACAAAAAACCTCGTCAACATGTATCCTCATCTCCAAATTGAAATTTATCCATGAAGTCTAAAAATACATCAATGTGTGCCTTCCCATTGAAAACCTCACACCCATCAAATAAAGGCATCTGATTGTAAATCATTTTGGACGTGGATTGTTGCTCATAACTGACCCATGAGAGGTCTAATTGTCTATAGGTATTTTCATTAGCAATAGGGGGAGGACAAGGAAAAGAACCACTGGGAACAACAAGAGGGGAATCAGACTGCAGCATGGACTGGGAGCAACAATTGCTTTTCTTTTTCTACTTTATTCTGCAGCCAAGACTTTTCATTTCTACTATGCAAGGGTTCAAAATATTTTGGGTTTGTAAAATTGGTAGAGCTACGATCAAAAAATGTATTACCAAGATGGTCAAAGGCCATATGGTTCCTAGGGTCTTCAACATATGAAGATGTAGGGCAAGAATCCTCCCTAGGGTATCCATATTCACAACAGTTGGTGATGACCAACTAAAAACTATTTGTGTAGGACAAAGGAAAGAAAACATGTTCCTTTACTGAGAGAGAACCCATGGTCAAGGAAGAAAGAAAACTTGTACCTTAACTAGTTGCAACCTCCTTGAAACATGCACACAACAGTGACAATTTGTTTTCTTTTGACATTAGAGTCACCACCTCAATGAATAAGGAAAACCCTTGAAGTGTGAAAAATCTTCAAGGCAATCAAATTGATTCTGGGTTTCTCACACCAGTAGAGTCTTCAAATTTTTAACCCAATAGTACATTGGCACCAATTTGTTGGCATAATTTGAAAAGGCTACCAACTTACCCACAACAACAAATTGCACCATTGTAAACTTTCTTCAATGATTGTGTTGCAAAGGTCTTCAAAATCTAAACCAAAGTATCACATCCCTGGCAATGGTGCCAAAATGTTGGCGTACGTTGACGTGCTACCAACTTACACACAACAACAAACTGCACCTGACAACAATTGCAAACATGGGTCTTCAAATCTGAACCAAAGGATCACTGTCCCTAACAACAATGCCAAAATATTGGCGTAAGTTGATAGGCTACCAACTTACACACAACAACAAATTTCACCACTGCAATGACTATACAAAGGTGTTTAAATTATTTGTCTTTTCAAGTCTTCCCCAATAATTGCATCAAAATGTTGGTGTAAGTTGACAGGCTACCAACTTACACACAACAACAAATTGCACCACTTCAATGGCTGTTACAGAGGTCTTTAAATTCTTTGTCTTTTCAAATCTTCTCTGACAACAATGCCAAAATGTTGGTGTAAGTTGATGGGCTACCAACTTACACATAGCAACAAATTGCACCATTGCAATGGTTGTTACAGAGGTAATATAGTTCCCAACTTACTAAAAATATAGAAGTAAAATAATTCTCAACTTATAAATGGAAAGGTGAAATTTTCTATTAATAGGATATATATTCAGAAATGTTATGATATCTTACAATTCTACAAGTGCAAATGACAAAATAGGACCACAAGGAAAAATACAATAACATCTCTTGGGTAAGAAAGCCATACAATTATTCCATACAATGATATATCAATAATCTAAATTACATAATGGTGATCAATTATACAAATATCCATCTTCAGCCACCATAACGCACTAGTCTTCTGTAAGTCGAAGGAAAAGAGCATGGTTAAGGTGCTTTTTCCACCCAACCACGGAGCATTACACATCCCTAGAATTCTTCCTACCTCAAAGAATACCTGACCCTACACGAAGCGTCTAGCAACTCAGAACAATTGGCAGGAGGGAAAAATCAATGCATGCCTGATGCCTATATGCATTATAATCTAGAATGATCATATTTCTTGCAAACATGATGTGGCAAAGAACAATATTAATCACTAGACATTAAATATCCATCTATTTCAATGGTACAAACATAGCATTGGCCAAAGCATTAATACATAATTGGTAGATCTTGAAAAAGAAGATCACCTTCTCTGTTAGCCCGCATTCGGCATCCTATACCAGAAGGTAAGCTCAACATACACATAGTAAAACAAACTAATTCTATAATTCTATAGCACATTTAATCTACTAGTTTTTTTTCTTTGTAAAAGATAGTGTGAATCTGCTTTTACTTAACAAGAATGAAAACTATGATGGTTAAAGCATACTATACATCAAACAATATTTCCTCTATTTAAATAATAAATTAATGACAAAATTGATCATGATAATATTTATATAGATAAACATATATATATTGTAGGTATATATAGGTCACTATATTGCAATCACAATTATGAAATAAATAACTAGATCTACGCATTCATAACTACAACAAGGTTGGTTTATAATGTGATAATGATTAAATTTATGACTAAGAAGAATTAGGAAATTATATATTAGTTAATTTCATACTTTCCAATAGAAAAACTCTTTAATAATGTCACAAGTAGATAAGTCATTTATATTCATCTTACAAGTGACTAAATACTTACTATGAAAGCCCCAACTATCTTGTTACA
This sequence comes from Cunninghamia lanceolata, assembly GCA_027924645.1. Classification (NCBI taxonomy): domain Eukaryota; kingdom Viridiplantae; phylum Streptophyta; class Pinopsida; order Cupressales; family Cupressaceae; genus Cunninghamia; species Cunninghamia lanceolata. Next base: position 25,259,404 of record BSBN01000703.1, read on the forward strand.
AGAGACATAGTAAGCTACAGGGAGAACAATTAACTGCGATAGGAATACAATTTGTTGTGACATAGACACAAAATGTTCCAGAAAATAGAAACAAAAAGCTATAGGATAACAAAAAAGTTACAGGGATTATCTCATGTCAGAAATGCAAAATAAGAGAGGGTAACTCATGATATACTTATCAGCGTTACAAACAAACAATGTGACTACAAAAAGAAAGAATGCAACTACAGGAATACATAAACCTATGACAGGAATAACAGTAAGGACAACAATAAATCACATAAGCTTTCAACATAAATCCATTGTTAAACGAGTAAAAGATAATCAATCGATGGAATGAAATAATAGATGTAGACTATTGTTCATCCATCTAGTATATTTCAAAAATTAATTTAACAGAGTCAAAATGGATAAGAGATAATTAGTCGCTAATTAATACATATATCTAAATTAACAACCTGGGTAAGGCTAATTTTTGGATATAATTTAAATAACTAAATTTTGCACCATATACAAAAATTTTAGTGAAACCCAATTAGTAAAAATAAAGTTATTGGTGATGCAACAGACTGTTTTAACATAGACAAAATGGGTAAAAGATAGACAATCACTAATTATTACATACCTCAAAAACAACAAACCAGGTAAGGCTTATTTTTGGATATGATTTAAATAACTAAGTGTCACACCTTATACAAAAATTTTAGAGAAACCCAGTTTGTAAAAATATAGTTAAATTGGTGACGAAACAGACTATTTAAATAGAACAAAATGGGTAAAGTTGACACTAGGATCTTCAGGCCATGAAAGTTTAAGAATATGATGGAGCCAAAATGTAATCAAAAGAATAAGATCAAAGCATATTAAAGAATACATGTTTTTAGTTTGGGAAGCCACTTACTAACATGCAGGGACATCATTTCAAAGGAAAGAGGTCACATACAAGATCAACGGGATTTGAGTGACGCTGCTTAAGTTTTGAAAAGTGTTGCCATAGTTGCAAAGGAAAAAATCAAAGATAAGGAATCGTTGAAAAATAATATAACCCACAGATTTTGAAGTAATTGTTAGTGTTGGTTTGATACAACTATAAAGTAAATTCTAAGAGAGTAAAATTTGTTTCAACATATATGATTGTTATATGCACTAGGCTGATAAGCCATTGCTCAGGCCATCCAGTTTGTTTCCATCAGGAAGAATAATGTGAATCATAGCAAGGAAGGTAGCACAAAGTTGATAGGGAAGAGCTTTACACGTGAAGAATGTAAATGGGTGGTCAAATATAATGGCAGTTTACTAGAACTACAAAGCTGTAGGAAGTTTAAAACTTGTCGGCCTTGCTTTGATAGTTTGATTGAATTCATGAATGTTATGTTTTGATGAGGCCAAATCTAATTCATAGAAGACCGATTCAATACCTAAGATCGAGTGGAATACTAAGAATAAAACAAAGATTACATGTACATCAGACAGATTGAAATCTATTTCAGACAAAATGTAAGTCAAAGATGGTGTGCTAGAAGTTCCACACCTAATTGAAGATTGATTTGCTGATCTCTAAGCCTTCTTGATGTTCCTTCCTTCTCACCATCTCTCCTCTTCTTTTCTTCTTCCTCTACTTTGTTGCTATCCTCTTCTTTTGAGGCATATTTTTTCCCTTTAAAGATTTTCTTCTTGTTTTTAATTCTTAGATTTTTTCTATCTTTTCCTTCTTTTTTTTTTGTCTTTTTTTATTTATTTTTGCATGAAGTCTATCTTTCTTTATCTTTCTTTCCTTCTTTTTTTTTTCTTTCTTTTAAAGTTTGATGTTATCTAAAGGAAATAAAAGGAATTCATTTTTGCACCAATAGATATATATTAAAAATAAAATATATTTTTATTTTATATAATTTTTAATTTAGCACATAGATATTCTCTTAGGAAAATAAGTAAATAAAACTAAAAGAAAAACTATTATCTTTATTTGGAAAGAGAATATACAATTTTAACTTAGCCTATTTTAAATAAAAAGACACTTTGAAAATAATAAGCAAATCATTTAATTGCACATCTAAAGAAGCATAATGGAGATATATTCTAACATGAGTAATTAATTAATTCTATCAACCACATACCACATAAAGACAACTCGACAGAGGTCACTCCATGAAATGATAGAAATTCAAATGCAATATGAGCTACATGCTTGTGTTTGCAAGCATCAAGGTTTTCTCCATCCAATTCTTATCGGGTAGCTAGATCACCTCTACTTTTATCAATCCCTTTCCTTTGACACATACTTGTGCTCATTCAACTCAATTTCCAATTAATAGGTTAGTAACCAAAAATCCATAGTCGAAGCATCACATAAACATATGTATTCAAAATTTAATAACTTTCTAATTGTATACTTGAAAAAGGAATGATAACATTTCACTTTTTTATTCATCGATAATTACTTATTTATAACATAATCACAAATAAAACATCTAATAATTTGAAATATAACTAAGTTCAGAGGGTTTAGAAAGTTTGAGATGTGAAATCCTTCCCCACTAGGAAGAGACATCGTCCCGATGTCTTATTACACAAATACTAAAATATTAATGTTTCTCACAGCTAATATCAATGTAACAATAAAATATCATAATTATACAAGTTAAAAGAGTTTATGCTAAATTCTGAAATGAGGTAAAGATCTATCTATCTCATTAGCATCCTCCCAAGTGGCACTGTCCACAAAATATTGGACCTACTCGACCTTGTACTAAGCAATATCTTTTTTACACATTTACACCACATGTAATGAGATAATAAAAGTATCTTACTAATGCCCTCTGCATCTATTGAAAATTTGAGTGGGCTCCACAAGCACCACTTCTGGGTCCAATAAAGCATGTCAATCAATATAAACAACACATATGGCCCAATTGCCAATACAAGCATATAACCGCCACATGGTACAACTACCATCCAATTACATATAGGTAACATGCGTCACTTTTGCCAGATTATAATCAAAATACCATCACAACAATGCAGTTAAATAAGAAAAAATAATAATCTCACTACTAAAGTACACCAAAAGAGGCAAATCTTAGTCCATCATAGACACATATAAGTATGAATCAATCATCATAATGCACATGCAATGACATGGATATCATAACTTAATTTCAAGAGATTAGTTCTCCTAACCAACACTAGGTCAAGATCTCCAATATCAAAACAAATCTCCAAAGGTACACCAACTAGATCAAAACCAACCATCATGCTTACAACTTCTCTGAGACTACACCACTCCATCCTCCAACTGCCACTGGGATGAGAAGAGACTCTAGCCCCAAAAGCACAATAGATAACAAGAAAGTTTAGTCCATAAAACATAGGACCACAACTATGTTGGGATAACCTCTCAAGGTCTCAACTAAGTCCAAGGAGGCTCACAAAGCTACCGTATCCACTCTCAAGGAAACTTGCAACAAAAGACTATTCTCTCAACAGTCCTTCCTCAGGCACTACCCACAACAAAAGAATTCAAGGATTAGGTAAGCTATCTTAAAAGGTTATAGGCACTGCTACCACATGTCTCAACTCTAGAAATGGTTTCCCTACATGAGATACTTCCTCACACTCCACTCCTAAAATAGAGGGTTTCTTTAACACTCAATCTCTGCACTACCAAAAATAGGATCAACCAAACAGATTCTTAGAAGGAAGAATCTAACCACGCCCTCTAACAGCATAAACACTTCTATAAAGCAAGGCTTAGCAACCTGCTACTCACTAGGAGTACATATAAAGCCACAACAACACATTAACAAGGTGTAAGACTACTCCACCATACCACCATTTTCTCCTAACTAAGCTAGACCAAAAGGTCAAACAACACAACTCAATCACAAATTCATGATCAACTAGGCAACACAAGGCTTCTTCATGGCCTAACACCAAGTATCCATATAATGGAATACAAAGATAACAACTTATCCCATCTAGCATCAAGCTAAAAAACCTTCAACTACTAAGGAGAAACTTTTGAAGCAACCAAATTTCCAAGGTTGGCAACTCAACAAGAGAAAAAAGACAACTATAATACCATAAATATATATACATTACATGCTCATGCGCTAACTAAGGATCCATCTTACACTACGCTATGTCAAACATGAGGGTAGTTATGGGACTTACATACAACATCATACAATCTACAAATCCCAAACACTAGGGGCATGGCATCACGTTCAAGACCAATAGGAATGAGACAAGCATGAACAACCAAAGTTGTTGGACTAAGCCAACATTTAGCCAACTAAAAGCAAGATTCAATCCATATGAGTTCTCTACACAGTCATAAATTTACTTTTTAAGCTCATACAAGAATATATTTCACATTAAGTGATTCATAGAAACATAATACTATTTCTTAATGTTTCACACAATATTCGCTTGCATTTATCAACAAATCAAGGAATTTAATATAGTTCTTAGTAACACACTCAACAAGAGCTAGTATATTCTCCACATTTTACTCCCTTATACAATCCATCAGAGGCCCATCATGGACATGATAGAGAACATAAAACGATACACAACATAACATGATACATGACTAGAAATTAAAACATTCAAGCATAGCCATCTATAATAAAATAAAATAAATATCAAAGTGGAAGAAAAGTCAATTTTCAACAATAAGGCATAAAATGAGCTCAGTTTCAACAATAAATCAAACATGACCATAAACATCACAAGATAATAAATATCAAACTTTGATGGCTATACGTATTCATAAATAAAAAATAAAATTCAATGCTATCCCATACAATGATTAGGAAATTTACGAAAGTCAAATAAAATAAAGTATTAAAGTTCAAAAGTTCCACATTATATGAACTACGTGACTAATTCTAGCCACAATAGAGAGAGTACAATGCTACACTACACCTAGATCTGAGGTGAGTAAGAGAATACACTCAATCATATCAAACAAATGGATCTTCTAATACTCCAATCACATTTATACCATAAGCTTATTTCTACTTAACCACACAAACATCACTCAATGATGCCAAGCAACCAAAAGTTGCATACAATCACTATGTAAAGACACACACAGTCATCCACTAGCAACCAACCAGCAATCAAGACTAAGCTAAGACAAAATTAGGTTCACAACCAAGATATCTAAGCACATCAATCTCTCCATCAGGTAGCAGTTAACACTTCTTACCAGTCAAGGATTCACCAAGCATATGGATAGGATCGCATAAATAAAAACTTGAGGGAGGATTAGGTTGGGGTCAAGCAATTAACCAACGTTCCTTTCATAAGATGCTAAACTTCTCCACAACATGATGACAAGCATACTAAATGCATACTAAGGGATGGGGAAATCACAACTCAGGTCACAAGATGTAGGGTTTGCTAGTCCACTCAAGATTCTAACACTTGAAACATCATAAGGACTATGCAAATGACCTTTTTCACAACCCCTTTTTCTCTTTAACTCTTTAAATAATGCAATGAAATAATTACACTCAGGTTCCCACATGAATCATAGGGAAGAATACAATCTAAGAATATAAGTCATTACCCAAATGTTCCATTCTAGCAATGTGATGTAACACTATCTTTCTTACAACTGCATAATCAATCCATACCCAAGGAAATGCTCCCAATAAGGCAATGCAATATGAATTTCAAGAAAGCATTACCAATTATTATACAGAGTAAAGCATTATGAGGATATGATACTCTTGTCCACAACAAGGTTCATTACTACAATATTCTTCACATATCAGTCATATGATCGAAACATCCTCTTGTTCGCATACAATGCATAACTCTAAAAAAAAATAATTCAAGTTTGATCACACTTGGAACATGCTATTTACTTTCCAACAAAGGTTCTCATAACTCCACTATCATAGGTCATCACACAAGCATAAATATGACCCTACAAAGGTCACTCAACCACTCTCACACATTGCAAAGGCTCATGCCAAGCACCAAGAGCATCAAGAAGGAAAACAGACATAAGCAACTTCTCTTTAAACACTAGGGTTTATCTAACTTGTTATAATGTATTACTTGCCACATACATGCGAGGAAGACATAACAAAAGAAGGCACATGCTACTCACTGAACACCAACACACAAGGACCCACACATCCTCGAATAAATTGAGCAATGACACACACCCTATAGCTCTAAATGCTGGAACAGTGCTCTTATACTAAATGTAAGGTACTCAAATTCCACTTACTAAAAATATAGAATTAAAACAATTCTTGACTTATAAATGGAAAGGTGAAACTTTTTATTTATAAAGATATTCAGAAATGTTATGATATCTTACAATCTTACAAGTGCAAATGCTAAAATAGCACCACAAGGAAAAATACAATTACATCTCTTGGCTAAGCAAGCCATACTATTATTCCATACAATGATATATCAATTATCTAAATTACATAATGATAAACAATTATACAAATATCCATCTTTGGCCACCATAACCCAGTGGTCTTCCGCAAGCCAAAGGACAAGAGCATGGTTAAGGTTCTTTTTCCACCCAACCATGAAGCACTACACTTCCCTAGAATTCTTCCTACCTCGAATAATACTTGACCCTACATGAAGTGCCTAGAAATTAGAACAATTGGTAGGAGGGAACACTCAATGCATGCCTGATGCATATATGCATTCTAATCTAAAATGATCATATTTCTTGCAAACAGGATGTGGAAGAGAACAATATTAATCACTAGGCATTAAATATCCATCTATTTCAATGGTACAAGCATAGCTTTGGCCAAAGCATAAATACATAATTGGTAGATCTTGAAAAAGAAGATCACCTTCTATGTTAGCCCACATTTGGAATCCTATCCTGGAAGGTAAGCTCAACATACACATAGAAAAACAAACTAATTAAATAATTCATATAGCACATGCAATCTACTAGTTACTTTCTTTGCAAAAGAGAGTGTGAGTCTTCTTTTACTTAACAATAACAAAAACTATGATGGTTAAAGCATACTATACATCAAACAAGATATCCTCTATTTAAATAATAAGTTAATGAAAAAATTGATCATGATAGTCTTTATATAGATAAATATATATATTGTAGGTATATATAGGTCATTATATTGCAATCACAATTATGAAAGAAATAACTAGATCTACACATTTATATCAGCAAGCAAGGTTGGTTTATAATGTGATAATGATTTAATTTATGACTAAGAAAAATTAGGAAATTATATATTAGTTAATTTCATACTTTCCAATAGAAAACCAATCTTAAATAATGTCATAATTAGATAAGTTAGTTATATTTAGCTAACAGGTGACTAAATAGTTACTACGGCAGCCCCAACTATCATGTTACAAGAGATACAGTAAGCTGCAGGGAGAATAGTTAACTGCAATAGGAACATGGTTTATTGTGATAGGGACACAAAATGTTACAAAAAATATAAACATAAAGCTACAAGATAACCAAAAAGTTATGAGGATTATCTTTTATTAGAAATGCAAAATAAGAGAAGTTAACTCATGATATATTTATCAACATTACAAACAAATAGTGTGACTACAAAAAGAAAGGAATACAGAGAGCTGCGACAGTAATAATAGTAAGGACAACAATAAATCTCATAAGCTTTTAACATAAATCCATTGCGAAAAGAGTAAAAGATAATCAATCAATGGAATGAAATAATAGATTTAGACTAGGGTTCATGCATCCAGTATATTTCAAAAATTAATTTAATAGAGGCAAAATGGATAAGAGATAGATAGTCGCTAATTAATACATATACCCAAATTGACAAACTGGGTAAGGCTATTTTTTGGATATAATTTAAATAACTAAATTCTGCACCTTATAAAATAATTTCAGAGAAACCTAGTTCGTAAAAATAAAGTTATTGGTGATGCAACATACTATTTTAACAGAGACAAAATGGGTAAAAGATAGACAGTCACTAATTATTACATACCTCAAAAAGGACAAACTGGATAAAGGTTTTCTTTGATATGATTTAAATAACTAAGTTTAACACCTTATATAAAAATTTCAGAGAAACCCAGTTCATAAAACTAAAGTTATAAGTGACGCAACAGAGTATTTTAATAGAACAAAATGTGTCAAGCTGACACTAGGATTTTCAGGGCGCAAAAGTTTAAGAATGTGATGGAGTGGAAATGTAATCAAAATAATGAGATCAAAGTACATTAAAGAAGACATCTTTTCAGTTTGGGAGGCCACTTACTAATATGCAGGACATCATTTCAAAGGAAAGAGGTCACATACAAGATCAATGGGATTTGAGTGAGGCCGCTTAAGTTTTGAAAAGTGCTGCCATAGTTGCAAAGGCAAAAATCAAAGATAAGGAATCTCTAAAAAAGAATATAGCCTATGTGGACATTGAAGTAATTGTTAATGCTGGCTTGATACAGCTATAAAGTAAATTCTAAGAGAGTAATAAATGATTGTTACATAGACTAGGCCGATAAGTCATTGCTCATGCCGTCCAGTTTGTTTCCATCAGGCATAAAATGTGAATCACAGCAAGGAAGGTACCACAAATTTGAGAGGGAAGAGGTTTACACACAAAGAATGTAAATGGGTGGTCAAATATATCGGTAGTTTACTAGAACTACAAAGTCGTAGGAGGTTTAAAATTTGTCGGCCTTGCTTTGATAGGTTGATTGAATTCAGGAAAGGTTTGTTTAGATTAGGCTGATTCTAATTCATAGAAGACCAATTCAATACCTAAGATCAAGTGAAATACTAAGAATCAAACAAAGATTACATGTACATCAGACAAATTGAAATCTATATCAGACAAAATGTAAGTCAAAGGTTGTGTACCAGTAGTTCCATGCTCGGTCGAAGATTAATTTTCTAATCTTTGAGCCTTCTTGCTCTTCCTTCCTGCTCACCATCTCTCTTGTTCTTTTCTTCTTCCTCTACTTTGCTGTTGTCCTCTTCTTTTAAGGCGTATTTTTCCCCTTTAAAGATTTTCTTCTTTTTTTATTCTTAGATTGTTTCTATCTTTTCTTTCTTTTTTTTTGTCTTTTTTTATTTTTTTTGCATGAAGTCTATTTTTGATTCCCCAAGCACTACCCAGTCGAGATCTTGTGGGAAAAGGCCCCAGGTCAGGCTGTCAATGGCTCTTGATTTGTACGATAGTCTAAAAATGATCTACAGTGTAGAGAGCAGTTTGATAGTGGCATAGAGTCTATGAGTTAGTTTGATTGTGATCCTCCCTCTCAACAATTGGTAGAGGATTTGCATGTTTTGGTAGAGGCTGAGAATTAGGATGCTTTGGTAGATGATGGTTTGAATGTCTTGTGTAGGATTTTTGGGGATGGTGGGCATTCCACAATTTATTGCCTGGTGAAGGGATCTGGGAAGAAAATGAATATCAAAATTTTTTGGCTAGTGAAAATCAAAACTTTGGTGGCTTGAACATGGGGTTTGTTGTTTTTATTAATCGTTGCCTAGTGGCATCCTTGAATCTGTCTTCACTGGGCTTTGAAAATGGTTATGGAACCCACCCAAGTTTTGGGGGCTATGGTGCTAGAGAGGGCAGTGTTAATGTCAGGGTGCATGGGATTTACCATTTAGAAAATTGGGAGGAAATGACATTTTCAAATGGATTTATATTTTTGATGGGCATGCCCATAGGTGCAATGGTGAGGAATAACATATGGCCCCGCCTAGTTGCTTGTAGGTCTTTCCTCCTGCTGGTGAGATTGATTAAACGTGTCCATGTTTTGGGGGTTAATAAAACCAATGTGCTTAGGAGGAGATTCATCCAAAGCTTTCTTGAACAGAATTTGGTGAAGCTAAAATCTTCATTGGGGTTGATGTAACATTACAAGTGGAAATGCAGGGGATATCTTGGCAACACTGGTTGGACTTCAAGTGGGAGATTGTTAGGTGGTGAAGCCCAAAAGTTACAGCTGCATCATTCATTTCTCTTCCATCTCTTTGGTTACTCTACCACCGTTTCCACTTCATTTATTAAACAGTTTTCCCTTTTTAGGTATATTCGCTATTGTATCTAGTGGTGTGAGTGTTGGCTATATATTAGCTTCAAATGTTGAATTTTGTTGTATGAAGATAACTAATAATAAAGATATTCCCCTGCTTTGAGAGTGGATGTAGCCTTCATGGTGAACCACTATAAATCTATGTTCTGTGTTTGATCTTGTTTTTTAGATTGTTTTATTTTCTCCTTTTATTTAACAATAGATGCTTCATAGAAGTGTCATTGCATAGAATGAAATTGACATCTAATATAAATGATTAAATGATTAAACATTACTAAAAATTATTTTAATTAAACTCAAATGATAATTATCTTACTCAATTATCTTTTATAATCATCCTATTTAGTTAGTGTTTAACTAGGCAAGGAAAATGGGATGTGACAACCTGGGAGTAAATTTTTTTCTTGTCCTTTCCTTGCTTGCCTTGCATTTACTCTTATATTCTTGTTTTCATCTTTTTTATTCCATCCCTTTCTCTACCTATTCCTCTCCCTATGTTTTCCACTCTAGTTAAGCATTCACCTATTGTTTTTTTATTACTTCACCTTGTGCATCCTTATACTTGCTTTTCTTTTCATACCTGGTTACCCATGATTCTATGATTTGTGCCTTACCACTTTGGCTAAATTTATTTTGTCTTGATTGCCTCCTATTTTGTTATGCACCCTTATGCTTTCCCTTTATTGTGATGGTTTATTTGTGATGTCATGATTGTCCACCTATATTTTCATGCCTATGTTTATGGCATTTACCATGTTTAGACCACATGTTTATGACCCTAATGCTTTATCTTATATCACTTTTTATGAGCCAACATTGCCATAAAACACTCCTAGAGTTATCTTATTAGACTTGGAGCATCTTTCCTTCCACCATTCTATATTGAGCCTTCATTGCCTTCCCAAATTTATGATGAATTTTATTGGGATGAGTATGACCTTTTGGAGGATGAGTATGATGTTTTGGAGGATGATCTTGATTATACTAAGTTTTTTCAATGATACATGAGCATCACTAGATCAAGCATATATACTTATATACCGATAGCTTATAAATTTGTTTTGTTATTTTTCTTGTTTTTTTTACACTTTGGCCATTTTTACCGTGCCTTGTTTGTTGTATTTCACATGCTCATTTGACCTATTTGGTTTCATGCTTACTTTCCCCCACTTGGGGGTATTTTCTTCTTTCCCTTTCCTTGCTTGACATGTATTTACTCCTATACTCATTTGCATATTTTGTTTTATTGCATCCCTTGCTCTACCTATGCTTTTCCACATGTTTTCCACTCTAGTTAAGCTTTCACTTATTTATTTATTTTTACTTAACCTTGTTCATCCTCATACTTGCTTTTCTTTTCATACCTAGGTATCCATAATTCTATGATCAATGCTTAGCACTTTGATTTTTTTATTTTTCCTTGATTGTCTCATATTTTTCTATCCACCTTTATTCTTACCCTTTACTATGCTTTGGTTTATTTGTGATGTCATGACTATCTACCTATACTTTCACACCTATGTTTATGACATTTACCATATTTAGACCAAATGCTTATGATCCTCATGCTTTATCTTATATTAATTTTTATAAGCCTCCATTGCCAGACCACAGTCCTAGAGTTATCTTATTAGACCACCTAGGGACATCATGCCTTCCCCTATTTCATATTGAGCCTTCATCTCCATATGTTTAAATCAAGGTCATCATATTATCCCCTATATAATTGGTTCCCACATTGCCTTACCATGCTTCTAAAGTCATCATTTACCTTATGTCTACATGCCTAGTTCTATTTCTACATCTATGTTACCACTAGCCTAACTTATTGCCTTATCCCAACCTTTGTGTACCCATGCTCTTAGATGCCACATTGGGGGCACATGGTTAGACTAGTGTCCTATGTACATACATGAAAGTTTTGACCATTGAGGGCCACATTACCATTTTTATATTCCTATACTATGGTCAACTTTAAACCTTTCATGATTATCTCCAACACATATGCTTTCATTTCTTTCAAACTATATTCCTTATTTTCTTGTTACACAGTTTATTCATGACACCTATTACTTTACATGATTTACATGCTTACATGATTATATTACATTTACATTTCATGTACTCTTTTTCCCTCTCCTCTAATTCCTTGGATCCTATGGATGCAACCAATTGTTGAGGGCATATCATGTTGGTAACACTACTTTGTGATTTATAGGAAAAGCTACAAGTATCAATATAAAGATTCATCATAATGTCTTGAAAAAGCTTTATAATATGACATGGCATTGTCTGATGTGCCACATGGTAGCACACCATGTCACATTTCATACAAGTGGAATTTGCTAACCCCACTTTTCATTTCCTACTTTTCATTATCCTAGATAGTCAAAGAAAGTTTGTATTTTGCACATATTTAATTTGTGAGATAAAAGCTACTAATTACACATGGTTTCTCTATTTTGGAGGTTCTTAGGGAGCATGGTTGTTGAAATATGAACACACACAATAATAATTATTGGGGTCCACTACTTTATATGGACACATTATTATTTTTTATGTCTAGATTTACTTTCATGCAAGTTTGCAAGAGTTCATTTACTTTGAAATACATGTTCATAACAGGATTCAAATGCACCTCCAAGTGGGGCGAAATGCAATGGAAAAAAATTCATAGCCATGCCAGTTTGCATTTAGTTTTGGGCCCATTGTGAGACAATGTCTTAGTACAATCACATATTAACAAATATTGTAATCTAGGGCAAAGTTGGGCTCATTCCTTAATCCTTCATTTATCTCCACCTTCTCACATTCTTGTACATTTGACACTACCTTATCCATATCCATACATATTCCTATACATTTTAATATTTATCATGCCCATCATTGGCCTCCATGTTTGTACATTCATTCCCCACATTAACATTACCATTTCCTTGTCTTGGTTCAATCCTTTGGTGCTAGATTAATCCTGCTTGTGCAAATTTGACCCCTAAAATTCAAAATTTGTTGACTCATACCCATTCAATTCCAACCATGGTCCAATTTGGTACACATTTCACATAATTTATTGCGATACATAATGGCATTTAAAGACATTCAAGTGCATTCATTTATCATGTGATCTAAGCATTCATTAAATAATCATTTGCATTGCAACATTCATTATAGAAATACTTCAACTGGAGCACTAGAAAGAATCTATCTACAACAGAGTTCACATCCCAGGATATTTGCATACTTGCTTGTTTGCAACCATTTGCTAAGGTCATAAAGTTAGCTAAATTCCAAGGGATTGACTTAAAGAACTTGGCCCTAGTGATCTAATAGCCTCCCTAAGGTACTATTAGTCCTTAACATCAACAAGAAGTGAAAGACTTATCAAATTGAGGACTAGAAGTGGAAGATTTATAAAATCAAAACCACGGGACATATCTGTGCCTACAAAAGCAATCTAAAATCATAGATTCAACTTGAAAACAACTATAGTTGTATGCAAAATCCAACACAGACTAAAACAACATAGTTCAACACTACATCAATATTATTCCATCATCATTATTCCTAAAACTAAATATCCCTAATTCATTATACTTAATTTCCTAGATTAACATTAATTATTCAATTTATCGTTCCCGATCGCGTATTAAACCTAAACTCATTTATACTTATGTACATGCATTCTATTTAATCTGGTAGATTAAGCTTAGGGAAATTGTGCTTTTCTTTACAATAATATTTCCTAGATTAACATTAATTGTGCTTTTCTAGATCGCCGATTGAGCAAGCGCGGGAGGAGCTTGTTCGACTGTGAGGAGTGCTACTACCGACTGATCAAACACAACAATAGCTGCATCTTCTCTCGGAGGCGGAGCAGAATCTCTGTTGGACACCATACTCTGGTAAATAAACACCCACAATGTTAAATCGGAAAAATAAAAATGAAGACACATGATATTTGTATGTTAACTGGGTAGAGATTTTTAGTGCCAAATTAGTTCAATTATCATCAAATTAACTCAAACATCATGATGATTGCGCTGAGAGATTTTTAGTGTTAAATTAGTTGAGTCATTCATACACTAAAAATCTCTACAAACATCTAGAAACACTGTTAAATAATAAAAAGAAAACTAAGAGAACATGCATAACGTTACTGTGTCACCTGAATCTGAGGTTCGGCAGCTTCTGTATTGAAGTCCATTGCTTCAAATTCGATTCTTTGCTCTTTGCCTCCGCCCTTAAGTGGGAAGAGTGATATATGGTAGATCGTTTTATAAGTCCACCGTGCTTAGTTGTGCTTAGTTTGTCCATTAGCAAGTGGATCTTTCTTCGTCTTCTCAGAAATTCCATATTGCTAAGAAATAGCATACTTAGTGTTCAGGTTTGCGGATGAAAATATATCCACGCCACTTGATAAAGATGTTTTGCGGGTGTTCGATTTCACCCACTCTTTGCGCAGGAGTTATCCACTGAAGTCTTCACCGAAGATGTACGTTTCAAAATATTTTTCGTCTGATGTTGATCGCCACTCTGGCATGTTATGCATGTTATTGAATGTGGTCCTTGTCTTCTGGAATGGGGTTCTTTTCATCCTGGTATTTTTCTCATAAGTTTCTTATAATGATTTGGTTTATTTTGTATTTTGTTGATTTTATGGTTTCATTTAGTTTTTAGAAGTCTGGGCTTAAATTTGATGGTTGTATGGCGGTATTTAGTCACTTTAGTTATAAAATACAATTAAAATTTTAGGAAGACTATATCATTTGAAAGAGAAGATTATAGGTAAAGGGTCGAAATTTCTATGTAATTAGCTTTAATATTTCAAAGCCAACTTCAAATAAATCACGGGTCACAACAAAATTACTTGACAGGCAAGGCCAGGTGGTGAGATTATGGTAAACCTTCTTACATTTTTATCCTTTAAACTTTAGTGAAAGCTATTGCTATTTAGAAATGATTTAATATTATTTTCTGGTTTCTAAAAATAAATAAATAAATAAAAATATTTGATTTAATTAATAAATATTTTGACTACAACATTCTTTCCACCAAACCATCCCACATTTGGGGATTTGAGATTCTTCACCCCTACCTGTCATATAATTTTTTATGGATGGTTTGATGAGTCCCAAGGCTTAACTTTGACAGTCGACCTTGCTTGTCAAGCAATTTTTTATGACAGATATCTATTGAATGGTGCCTTTAAAATTCTATGACATACTTTAGCATAAGTAAATTATATAAAACCAAATATATATATCATCATAATCCTATATAAATTTTGACAATTTGTCTAAAATCTCTCCTTTTATATGATATGGTCTTTTCAAAATGTCAATTGTATTTTACAGTTAAAATGCATAAATACAACTATACAACTGTCCAATTTAAGCTCTAGTTTGATCATTTAATTACCTTTCAATTGAGATTTTAAGAATTAATTTTACAAGTAACAAGAATTAATTTTAGACAAAGCAAAAATTTGTTTCTAAATTGATTTTAAAAAATATTGAAGATAAACATTTCTAAAAAATCAATCTAAATTAATATATATTTTTATATTAAATTTTAAAAATATTCAAGATAAATATTTTAAAAAGATCATTTATATTAATTTTGAAAACTAAATTAATGTATGTTTCTATAATAAAATATTATAAAATAATATATTATAAATAAAAATATTATATTATATTTCCTCATAATAAAATATAAAAATTTAGCAAGTCAAATTATACAAAATACTATCTAAAATTATTTAAAAAATGAAAATGAAATATAGCATCAAATTCAAAATTCCAAATTTCAAGCCTGCGTCCGCGAAGACTTGTCATTAAAAGTCTTTTTCCGGTGTAAACGCTTTCTTAAAAGTCAGCATTAGTGTCGCAGGTATGTAAAATTAAAAGTCAGCATTAGCGTCACATGTCATTCACCTTTCTATTTACTCACTGCTTAAATATGACAGTCGACCTTGCCTGTCAATCAATTAGGTTAAAGTTATAACTAGCTTATCTATCTTACTATATCAATCTATATATTTCATTAATTATAATGTATTAATATAATAATATTATTATATTATATTAATAATTTTATTTCATATTATTAAAATTGTAATAATTAATATTATTAAAATATTACATCGTTTAATATAATATGTACATTAAGTATAATGTAGCAATAGTATATATTAATAAATAATATAATAATAATAATAATAATAATAATAATATAATTTTATTAATAAAATTAGTATATTTTAATAATAATACATATTAATATTAATATTATACTAATATTACATTATCTATGTAATGTAATAATACTTATATTATCAATAATATTTTGTATAATATAATATTATTGTTATATAATGAATTAATAAATTATTTTACATATTCATAATATTATTATCAATATGTAATTTATTCTATTATATTATTAAAATAATATTAAATATTAATATTATTAATATTATCATCCTATTCATAACAATATTCTATAATTTTATATTATAGTTCATTATTACACCGGGAAAAAAAATTAAATGCCAAATAGAAATAAAGAATAAAATTTAAGAAAGTCAAAGAGAGAAAAAGCTAAATCACAAAAACTATGGAACCAAACAATAAATTAGAAATAATAAAAGCCAAAAAAGAAAATTGGAAAAAAATAAAAAATAAAAAATAAAAATGAAATTGGAAACTGTTGAAAGGAGAAAAGGCTGAGAAAGTTTTAAAAATTAAAAAAATTAAAAAATAAAAATGAGAAAATCACAGAAACTATGGAAAAAGATATCCCTTGCCTACTTTAGATATATTTTTTATTTAAATATAAATATACTAGTAATAATCTCTTAAATATTAATGTATAATATTAATATTAATATTTTATTACTAGTATAATTATATTTAAAAAAATATATGTAAAATACGCTGAGATATATCTTTTTTCCATAGTTTATTTGATTTTCTCTTGCAATTTCTTTTTTGGTACCATAATTTTCGTGATTTTCTCCAACTTTTCTGCTTCCAAGAGTTTCCAATTTATTTTTTGGTTTTTATTTTTTATTTTTTCCAATTTCTTTTTTAGTTTTTATTTTTTGGTTTTTTCTAATTTCTTTTTTGGTTCCATAGTTTTTGTGATTTAGCTTTTTAGTTCTATAGTTTTTTGGTTCCATATTTTCTTTTTGGTATTTTAATTTTTTTCTTATAAATTAGGCAAAAAAATGAGTGCTCTCATCCCCACCCCCTGATATGATTGTATAATGCTTCTCGGCATAATTAATTTTAAATCATTATTTGATATAATAATATTAATATTTAATTTATATTTGAAAAGGTTATATATAAACATATAATGTAAATAAGATATTAGCACATAGTATATTTGAAAATATACATTTAATTTGAAGATGTCCATTTAATTATACATTGAAGACATTACAAAATATAGAAATCCAAATTGAATACACTATGTTTATTTATGAAAATATGATTATATGAATAATTTAACAATATATGTTAAATTATTTAATTTCCAAGGCTTGAAACCTCATTTGTTCTGCCTTTCTCTTTGCAAGTTGCTTTCCTTTCTTCATTTTTTCATATCTATCATACGTGAATGACGGCATAATTCGTAGTCCTTCCAAAGACTTTACACGCAAAATTGTTACAAATGTCAATCTAGTTCTTTCAGTATGTCGTATATCAATTGTGGTTTTTTGTAAGTTAATCCTTATGACTTGTGTATTGTCAAAGCTCATGCTAATTGTAATGGTATCTATTGTGTGCTACCCCTTTGGATCGTTACAATTGGTATTGTACGTGGGTGTCGATCATCAAAAGGTATTCTAGAGTAAATATCAAATTCAACAAGTTCATACATTAGTGGTTGGGGTGGTCCAGTTCCAAGTGTATACACAATTTTTTGTACATATCCAAGTGCACCATTGACAAGTCCTACTTCTATCCATAAGTTGGATGTTAACATCACTCTTGCATTAATACTAAGGAGTAATTCCATATCGAGTTCATCGTTTGCACCTCCTTCAATGGCACTAAGGCTTCCAACTTTGGTAGCAATGCTTCGTCCAACTGGATTTGATAATGTATATAATTTTTTTGTATTATGACTGTGTACATTATCATTCGTTGAAAATAAATGAATTCTATCTTCAAATTCTTCATTCTACGATGCACTCATCTTCGCACTTGATCTCATCATAAGTAACATCCAATCCTCAATTGTAGGGTTTACATCTTTGATGTTTGTTAGAATTTCATGAAATCTTTGTTGGTCTTTGTTCTGTCCATCTTGTCTAAAAATGTGATCTAACGTAACAACTATTTTGAATTCTTCCCTTAGTAGCTTTGCTTGCCTTCTACTTTCATATGGAGTTCTATCATTTACTGGAGGCAATTGTGCCAAATCTCCAACTAAAATCATAGATATGCCTAAAATAGAAAATAAACATATTGTTAATTATGTATTGTACAAGAGGAATTATGATAAATTTGAATAAAATGATATATAATGTGAAGTAAAGAATGTTAGCAATTTGAGTTGAAAACTTACCTCCAAAGCTTTGATTAGCATTTTCTAGAAATGCTTGTCAAAGCCTGGAATCTATGTTTTCAAGTAACCTCTCTCCATGGAAACTCATTTCATTTATCAATATTCTTTTTAAAACAACTATAATCCAATGTAAATTAAAAAAAATGGAATAAAAGATTAATGACATTGATGACCGGAGGGAGGAGGAAAAATATTAAAATATAATATATATTTAATTATTAATATACATTTGTTAAGATGAGGAAGCCCAATGCAACCATTCGGGATGCTAATGCTGCCATTTGAAATTCTAAAATCAATAATATCCCACAATATTAAAACTTCTGATAATTGTTATCTATGTCTTAAATATTAATAATAGAATAATATAATATTTGATTTTTACAATGACAACATATTAATAAAAGCTATTATTCTAATCTAAACATATTATAAAAATCAAATATAATATTATTAATATTAGCTATTCAATGTCACAATTAATACAAATATGATTTGGAGTCAGAAGTCATTGACATACCTGATTGATAATGATGCACTATGGAATGTATGTACTGATATGTAAATACTTCTCCTAATGTCTGCACAATCTAATAAACAATCAATGACTTGTCAAGAATTTTTATTTAAATTGTAAAATAAATTCAAAATAATTAATAACAATAACAAAGATATATTCTTGACTACTTAGATTGAATTACATATGTTATGGATTGGTGGATTTTAATCCAATGCTTAATACCTAATCATTTCTTATGAGGTAAGAAAAAATTCAATATCATACCTTGCAAATGAGAAATGAAGTTGATTGCAAAAATAATTTGACCTTCATATTGTTTAAATACAATTTGAAATGTGTTGCATTTTTAGAAAGATAAAGTTTCATTTTCCATGTTTTGTTATTCTTATAGAAAATTGCCTCTAAGAGGCACAGTTTTGAGAGGCAACTTTCTATATTCTTGCTTTCAACTCTGGGACTACATATAACAAATATATAAACTTGCTTTAAATTTAAACAAAACATTTTTAATTTGAATAAAACATTTCTAATTCAAACTTTTGAAGTTTACAGTTGTTTAAAATATTTTCTAATTTGAACTTGCCTTTAATGAATATGGAAATTTGATTTAAAATTAAATAAAACATTTCTAATTCAAACTATTTTAAATTTACAGTTATTTTAAAAAATTTCTAATTTGAACTTGCCTTTAATGAATATGGAAATTTGATTTAAAATTAAATAAAATGTTTCCAATTCCAACTATTTGAAGTTTAAGTTTTTTAAAATATTTTTTAATTTGAACTTGCCTTTAATGCATATGGAAATTTGATTTAAAATTAAATAAAACATTTTTAATTATTTATTTTTATGAATAGTCTTAATTAGATAAATCTATATGTGAAGAAAATCAAATGACATTTTATTTTTTAAAAATATTTTTATGCTTTAATAAAGTAATTGTTGAGAATTTCATGATCACATACAATATGAGTTCACCATACCATTCACAATCAAATGAGGCAATTGAGCCTTAGAGTAAGATAATCTTATTGGCATAGTAGTTACAAAAATGTGTGAAGGAAATAGGTTGGAATGGGACATCATGACATCAAAAAAACATTAAAATTTATTATTCAAAAACTAATTTATTATTTATATTGATATACACATCTTATTTAAGATGAAATGTGTAATGCCCCGCCATGAAACCCTAGAGAGTTAAGTTTAACCTAGCAATATAAAGGGTGGTTTTTTTTTTTAAAATAAAAATAATGATAACAAAACAAAACACAACATAGGCTAATATCAACAAGTTAAACTAGCATCTCTAAGGATTACACAGGTGCATTATTGAAATTAAACAATAATCAACAACATACATAGTTTATTCAAATAACTTAAACTAACAACTTGATTACATCATCAGATACATACATCAACGTCTTTACAATAATGTTTACAAGTGCAGAATAGTTTATCTTACAAGAGGAATTACATAATTTCTATTATACAAAAGCTCTTTATTTCTGAATACATCAAATTACATAATGAGTTTCACTGATACACAGGTCTAGATACAAAGAGTACAATTATCTGTCTTCACATATAGGTGCAAAACTGGATTCAAGTGAGATGCATCTTCTTTACACACGAACTTCGACGCTAGAGAACCAATGGAATAAAGCACAACCACCTGACCATGTGGAACCCTGAGGTCCAACCCCCATGCTAGGAGATAACATAAGGTCCCACTAAAATAGACAGTCAAGTAGATAGTAGTCTAAAAGGAACAAGGACTACACATGACTCCAATGCAATACATGTAACTAACACAATCAACACTTTTAGAGGCCACCACATAATAAATGGGGAAAAACAATTAGGGAATGCTAGACTACAGTAGGGATGAGTGTCATCGCATCATCCTAACATGGGTTACCTTGACAGTCTCTAGCTAGACACTGGCCCCCACCCACGGGTTACCCTGACAGTCTCTTGCTAGACGCCGACCCCCATCTATGGTTACCCTAACAATCTCTTACTAGACAATAGAACAAACATTCCTTTTGTGAGGACAAAGAAGTTGATCTTGCCAACTAGGCCTTCTCATCCTATCCTTAGCCTGAATGAGCACTATAGGCATGGGTGAGGAATCCAACTCTCTTAATTAGTGTGAAAACTACTCAACCCCTAGATTTATTATTAGGTTATCACTTGATTACAAAACTCCCAATGGGTTACCCTAGCTAGCCACTTTGGGCACCGGCCCCACATTGGAAGCCACTCTCCCTTCATTGCATCTAGATTCTCACAACCCATAACATTAACCAAGCATGAACTATCACATTTCTCATCATGATACATTTACAACACAAAATATACATCATTTCACATCACACAGAGCAAGGCATTATCCATCTTGCATAGTCATCATAACCACATGAATAGGTACACTGAGAAAGGCATTACCCATCTTGCACATGTATCATACCAACATGAATAGGAGGCAACATTTCAAACATGCAGTTCATTCAACTCACATGATGCACACATAGCCAACCCCCACACAATCGCACCCTCCTAGGACTCTGGAAACAATTTCCCTAAATGACACAAACACTTGACACCACTAAACACAATGGTCTCACATCACATTCACTCTCATATGCACATCATAAACTAAGATCCTTCATCAATATTTTCATGATCAATCATCTAACAAATATAAAGTGAATCTATCTCAACAATACAGAGCTGTAACTAATAATTCTCAAGACTTATTTTAATTTCATTTAATTAAAATGAATGCGAACAACATGCAAATAACCCTAAGACATACAAATTAAACACAACAATTATTTACACTATTTACAACTGATGTAGATTTCATTAATAATCTAGAAAATTTTGTAAATACTATTAAATATAACTACATAAGCAAGACTAAAAACCTATAATATTAGAATGCTATAAATCTCTTATACTAGTTAGAATCACAAGATACAAAACCTGAAGCTACAATGAAAGAACCTTGTTCCAAGGTTAGCTTGAGAGGAAAGGAATACAGAACAATAAAACATTCCTATAGATCTAACATCAAAATTTACTTACAACATTGCATACACAAGAAATCAGGACATACTAATTTATACCTTAGGAAAACTAAACCTCGACAACATGACCCTATTACAACCACTGATACACTTTACACAAGTTCCATTTACCTTATACAATTCCACTTGTAATCAACTAATTTCTAAAACTAAATTATAAATCAAATTTTAAATACATTGTTTACAAACCTAAATTCCAAACCTACTGATCATATTTCTACTAATAAATCGTAATAAAATCAATATCAATTTAAATTAAATTTATCAACATTAATATACAATCACTCTATCCAAATTGAATTCTTCTACTTCTATTCTATATAGATTTAATAGCCTTCTTATAACCTAACAAACAACTAAAGTAAGTAGAGTTATTGGTAATGCAACTAACTATTTTAACAGAGATGAAATAGGTGAGAGGTAGATAGTCAAAAAATATTCATATCTCTAAAATGACAAACTAGGTAAGACTAATTTTTGGATATGATTTACATAACTAAGTCGTGCACCATGTATAAAATTTTTTAGAAAAATTCAATTCACAAAAATAAAGTTATGGCTACCGCAATAGACTATAAAAACAGAGATGAAATCGGTGAGAGATAGATAGTCACGAAATATTTATATCTCCAAAATGACAAAATGGGTAAGGCTAATTTTTGGATATGATTTGGATAACTAGGGCATGCACTATATATAAAAAAATTAGAGGAACCCAGTTTTTAAAAATAAAGTTATGGCTGATGCAAAAAACTAAAAAAATTGAGATGAAATGGGTGAGAGATAGACAGTCACAAAATATTGATATCTCCAAAATGACAGACTGGGTAAGGCTGATTTTCGAATATGATTTGGATAACTAGGTTGTACACCATATATAAAAAAAATAAGAGGAACTCAGTTTGTAAAAATAAAGTTATGGCTAATGTAACAGACTAAAAAAAATAGAGATGAAGTGGGTGAGAGATAGACAGTCACTTCAATCGGTGATTCCCAGAAATGCAATGATACAGACATGCACAAATAGATATGATAACAAAGATTCTAACCTCTCAAGCAAATTACAATCGATAGGAAAAATCATAAATCAAACATTTGCTTCAACAGAAAACTAAGACAGAAATTGGAACCAAAGGAACCTAATTTCGCTTGGTTGACTGGGCAGAAGATTCAATGCAGGGCTCAACTGCTGTAGCCACAAACTGGTCTCTCCCATCTCCTCTCTACCCCCCAAAAGTTCCATTTTCTCTAGATTATTATTAGAGAAATCCCACCAATATCTTCCATAAGATTCCCCCCATTAAAGGTAATAAATTCTGCCTAAATCCCTTTCTTACAATTTGCTATTTTTTTCCATTTACAACCAGACCAAACAATATTTTTTTTTATCTTATTTATTTCATTTACAACTAGTCAAGAATCATTTTTCTTCTTATTTATTTAGTATTTATTATATATGAGTTTTATGACAACTCAAAAATATAATCTATTTTTATTGCCACTAACTCAACATTAAATTATATTAATTTAGTTACAATTATTGTTATTATTATCTATTAAATATTATTAATTTAATTTCTATTTGAAAACAAGTATTCAATATTCCACGAAAATAGTTTTATTTATTCAAAAAAATATTGAAGCAATAAACCAACAATAAACAATTCAAAACTACATACCAACATTCTCCAACAACAACATACCAAAGAATAACAGGGACTCACAGTCATGCATCAATCGACCAAACTGACGAAACTCAGGACTGAGAACTCATCCTTATTGAGAATGATGTCAACTAGGCGACCTCATGTTATCTCCATTCCACAACTTCCATTGGTATGAAGGCATACTCAGACCTGCCAATTTAGGTGGAGTCAATGCCTGGTACCTGCAATCATGCAGCAAACGAAGGGTTGAATACAAATATGTATATATAATCATCTAAACATGCACACTGTGATAGGGAATCGCAATGTAGTAGGGTACTCAACATGAGTAATGCTACACGATCCCTTCAAAAAACACATCACACATATCCACATCAACTAGTTCATTGATAACTAATCAACCAGATAACACATCATCAGATAGTCACATAAGGCACATAGTAGAATCAATCCACATAATCAATTAACCCATAACTAATCACAACATAAACATAATGTACCAATCATAAATCATCAACAATGTCATCATAGTAAAAATCAATGAGTGTCATCAACTACATCAAAACAATAAACCTATAATCAACATGTCTAACATACCCTAAGTATTCCGAGTATTTTACCTTCATCTTCATGCTCCTTAGCCAGACCACTAGCACATCCAAGGTGAGAATGGAGTGGCACTACAAAATGAGGTTTTCAGATGAACTATGTATGCTCATGCAGTGAGACGAGGACGTTTGTATTGATGTTCTACTTCATTCTCATCATCTGCATCATAGTCTTCTGATTGTACAGTGAGACAACAATGTTTATGTCGACATTCTACTCCATCCTCATCATTTGCATCCTAGGCTTTGTCAAGCTTATCATGAACTCCCCTTGCTTGGCATCGCACATCAAAGAGAAAATAATCCACCAAACCTTGTCTAAGCATCTCATCAAATTGCAAGCTACTGATATTTTGAAGAGCATGTAATAGAGCAAAATAAAATCCAGTGTTGTCCACAACATCATTATGACTTTCATATGTATTAGCAGTTTTACTGGCGTCACCTATACAAACAACATTCAATCAATATGTAATTTCTTGTTTTTTTAAAAAAAGAATGAGATGTACAATAATTAGATTTACTTACAACTCTTTCCAACTAAACATGAATAGTTATCTATAGAATCCATTATTGTGTAGCCTCCACAATGTCTCCAATGCAAAGCCTTGCAAAGTCTTTAGGACCCAACAAATTGCCTTATCTATGTCTTGTAAATGAATGATGAAGTTGATTACAGTAATTGTTATGACGCCATATTTGACCTTCATATTTAAATACAATTTGAAAATAACTGTGTTTTTAAAAATCAATTGTCCTTATCCATTATTTGTTATTTATATAGAAGTTGCTTCTAATAGACACAATTCTCAAATACAATTATTTATATAAACAATACAATATGGAAACTTTCCTTTTGTAGCTGAAATGTTTTGAAACTTTCTTGTGCATTGGAATCCAGGTTTAAACTTGACAGTTGTATAGCTGTATTTAGGCATTTTTGCTGTAAAATACAATCAAAATTTTAAAAAGACTATATCATATGAAAGGAGATATTTCAGAGAAACTGTCAAAATTTATATAGGATTATGATGATATATATATTTGGTTTTTACATAATTTACTTATACTAAGGTATGTCATAGTATTTTAAAGGCATTACTGAATAGATAACTATCATAAAAAAATTGCTTGACAGGCAAGGACACTGTCAAATTTAGTCCCTAATTGGAATCTTCCTTGCTAGTTAATAATTTTATTTTTCTCTATTTTTTAAAAAATTCTCTTATAATATTATATTTATTCTAATTTAGAAAAACATTTCAATTTTTTTAATATTTTTTTTTCTATAAAAATATTAGAAAACATTTTAATTTTTTTTTAATACTTTATTTTCACATAATAGAAGGTCAAGTTGGTTTCCAAAAAAATCAAGGGTTCATTATTTTGAATGAGTTGTTGAAATTACCAATGTTTATAAAGTTAATTTATTTAATTGTATCTATTAAATTTAAATTTGTTAAAAAATAAGATCTATTAAATTAAAAATTAAAAATTAATTTATTTGATTTAATGGATGTTTCTAAACTAATTTAAATATATTAACAAGGAAGTTTCCAAATTTTTTAGTTGGAAAAGGAAAGTTTCCAAATTAAAAAATAAAGAATTAATTTATTTGATTTAGTGGATGTTTCTAAATTAATTTAAATCTATTAACAAGGAAGTTTCCAAATTTAAAATTAAAGAATTAATTTATTGATAAGTTTAAAAGAATAATACTTGTAAAAATTATTAAAACCATTAAAAGAAAGAATATTGTAAAACATTTATTGGAACCATTAAAAGAAAGAATATTTTTAAATATTATTGTATTATATTAAAAGAAAGAATATTGTATTATATTAAAATAAAGAAGAGTGTACAATTTATTGAAACCATTAAAAAAAGTAAGTTTATTGATAACTTTAAAAGAAACAATATTGTACAATTTATTTATAATTTTAAAAGCTTAAAAAGATTAATTTAATTCATTGTAGAATACTATAAAACATTTATTGGAACAATTAAAAGAAAGAATACTGTATAATTTATTGAAACCATTAAAAGAAAGAATACAATTTATTGATAACTTTAAAAGAAATAATATTGCACAATTTATTTATAACTGTAAAAGCTTAAAAGATTGGTTTAATTCATTGTTGCATCTTCCACCCAAGAAAGAATATTGTACTATTTCCCTTTGCTACTATTTTAGTTGTTGGCAGTTGGCAAAAGGCTCTACAGGAGTAAAAACCTTTTATAACCCACAAAGTGAAAAAGATCTACAATAATACTAATGATAACTTTAAAAGGTTAAAAGATTAATTTAACTCGTCACTGGTTATTTTCCCACTGAAGAAAGAATATTGTACAATATCTTCTATGTAAGTTTGATCTCTAATTGCTGATAAAAACTATAGTATCCCCTTCCATCGCATGCACTAATATTCTTATTTAGGTAGGAAAAAACAGCAATAATTTAAATTGATTTTTTACACTTCTCCAGATTCAAAACTAACACATCAAAACTATTTCCCTTTGCTGCCATTTTAGTCGTTGTGTTGTTGCTGCTTCAAATTCGCCTACAAGAAGAAAAGATAGATGCATAAATTAAGAATAGTTGGTTGGAAAACAACTAGCGATGAATAAATTAAAACAAAACTTAAAAACATAAAAATTAAATTAAAGCTAGATGCATAGTTGGTTGGAAAACAAACTACAGGAATGCAAATCAATAAATAGTTAATAAACTATAAAATGGTATGCTTGGATAACATACGCCCTCATTCTTAAATCAATAAAGAGTTAAAAAACTATAAAATGGTATGCTTGGATAATATACGCCCTCATTCTTACTGAAAACTGGAGCACAATTTGATTTTAAAGGTGCGAAGATGTGGGTTTAAATAAGTTTATAAGAGCGTTGTATCATCTTCTTTTTTTATTCTTTTTTAGTTTTTAATAGAAAGTTGCTTCTAAGAGGCACAGTTTTGAGACCTACAACTTTCTATACTATTGCTTTCAACTCAGTGATTTCGCATTGCATTTAACGAATATGGAAACTTGCTTCAAATTCAAATAAAACATTTCTAATTCAAACTATTTGAAATTTACAATTGTTTAAAATATTTTCCAATTTGAAATTGCCTTTAATAATATTTAAATTCGATTTAAAATTAAATAAAACATTTCTAATTCAAACTATTTCTAATTTATAGTTATTTAAAATATTTCCTAATTTGATTTGTTTTTCTTTCACAGATTGTGTTGGGGTGCTATACGGTGTGCTACCATTGTAGTGTTACGCCTCTCAGTATAATTAGAGTTAGGTTTGGAATTACAGTTAGAATTAGGGTTACGATTAGGGTTAGAATTATAATTAGAATTAGGGTTAGTGTTTGAAATAGGGTGACAATTAGAATGAGAATTAGGGTCAAAATTAGGGTTAGGGATATAATAAGAGTTAGGTTTAGGGTGAGATTTACAATTAGGGTTAGAATTAATGTTAGGATTAGGGTTAGGGTTTGAATATGTTTTAGAATTAAAATTACCATTAGAATCAATTTTATGGTTAGGGTTAGAATTAGGATTAGTGTTAGGGTTAGGGTTATGTTTATAATTAGGGATATAGTTACGGTTAGAATTATAGATAAGGTTAGAATTAGAGTTGGATATAGGCTTATGATTAGGGTTAGAATTAGAGTTAGGGTTAAAATTAGAGTTAGCATTAGAGTTACAATTAGGGTTAAGGTTAGTATTAAGATTAGAGTTAGAATTAGGGTTACGACTATAATTAGGGATAATGCTAGAATTGGGTTAGGGTTGTAATTAGGGTTTAGGTTGGAATTGCAACTAGAATTAGGGCTAGGATAAGGGTTAGAATTACAATTACAATTAGGGTTACAGTTAGAAATAAGGTGAGAATTAGAATGAGAGTTAAGGTTAGGGTTAGAATTAGACTTAGGATTACAATTAGCATTGTGGTTAGGGTTAGGTTTAGAATTAGGGATACAATCATTGTTAAAATTACATATAGGGTTAGAACTAGGGTTGCATATAGGCTTATGATTAGGGTGAGAATTAGGGTGAAGGTTAAGGTTAGGATTAGAATTATAATTAAGGTTAAAATAAGAATTAGGTTTGGTATTAGGGTTAGGGTTAGAATTAGGGTTAGGGTTATAATACGGGTTAGGGTTAGGTTTAGAATTAGAATTGGGGTAAGAATTAGAGTTATAGTTAGGGCCAGGGTTAGAATTAGAGTTAGGGTTACAGTTACAATTAGGGTTAATGTTAGTATTAAGGTTAGGGTCAGGGTTAGAGTTAACATTAGGGTTAAAATTAAGCTATGTTTAGGGATAGAATAAGGGTTAGGATTGGGGTTAGGATTAGGGTTAGAATTAGTGTTATGGTTAGGATTACAATTACAATTGGGGTTAGGGTTAGGGTTAGAATTAGGGTTACAACTATAATTAGTGTTAAAATTAGGGTGAAAATTAGAGCTATTTTTAGGGTTAGAATGAGGATTAGGGTTAGGGTTAGAATTAGAGTTAGGGTTAGGATTACAATTAGGGTTGGGGTTAGGGTTAGAATTAGGGTCATGATGATAATTAGGGTTAATGCTAGAATTAGGGTTAGGGTTATAATTAGGGTTACAACTTTAATTATAGTCCCAACCCTAATTCTAACCTTTATTGTTAGAAATACATATAGGGTTAGAACTAGGGTTTCATATAGGCTTATGATTAGGGTGAGAATTAGGGTGAATGTCTAGGTTAGGATTAGAATTATAATTAGGGTTAGAATTAGAATCAGGGTTAGTATTAGGGTTAGGGCTATTATTTTTTTTTATAATTTAATAACTGGTATGGGCAATCTCCCATTATATTATATCATCGAAAAGATTACAATCGCCATGTATGACCTTTCAAAAATATTGTTTCCAGCTTCCCCTTCCCTTCTACCCATCTGACGCTTATATCACCTAGTTCCTAATAGCCAAAAACGCTGAGACAATGAGTTACAGACCCCTACAATATCATCTATCATACACCTGTATATAGGTTTACCCTACTATTCTACTAGACTTTATCCCCTAAACTACTAGTTCCCAAAGCATCAGAAATTACACACATGGCCTACCCTACCGTTATCTTTTTCACCTTACCCTCTCCATGCACAACAGAGGAGTTGGGGCTTTCAGATTGCGTCCCTGAGCTGTATTCCTCTGTCTCCCTTCTCATCTACCTTACGTGACCTATGCGATCCTTCACCAGCTAGTCCAGCTTGCACTTTCTGTGAGCAGGTCCACTGGCAATGTCCTCGACGTCCCTCCCGTCCTCTTCAATCCAATCTTCTCCACAGTCTGGCAACACTGGGATTTCTATCTCATCCACTTCCCTCTCACTATTGCTATCATTTAGCACCTTGAAGCTTTCCTTCGCTAGCTAGCAACTCATCTAATCCATTGATAGGAGCGATAGGATTTCTACAATTCTCTACAGAAATTCTAGGTTTTGGTCCAAATCTCCTAGCCTATCCTCCAAAGCATCTATGTCCACAAAGAAAACCAGCGGGAACCTCTCTATTTCCTTCGACCCCCATCCTTTCCTTGTGTAGTACTGCTGCGGCATAGGGATCTTCCGGTCAGTGTTCACATTGTCCAGCACCATATCAATTTCTCCCAGAAATGTGTGCTTGAACAGCCTTTGGCACACCTTCTTTGCCTTCATCTTTGCTACTCCTCTACATAGAGCTAACACCAAGAACATTGCTAGGATGTTAGTATTAACCCAGTGCTTGTGGTATGACCACAGGAATTCCCATCCAAGCATCTCCTTCATTGCATGTAGAACCAGTTCATGCTTCATTGAAAGGAGCCCCCACAGCCGCTTATCCTTCACCACCCCTAAAAATGCCACCATTGTCATCATCAACTCCAAGCAAATTAGTGTATCCATATCTTCTGCTGCTTCCTTTGTTTCTACACCTTGCAAGATGCAATATGTCTATTTATTCTAAAAATCTTGCCTTTCTAACACTAGATCATTAATGCACCTCCTATATCACACGAATTGCCACAGCCAAATTTGTGTCACCTACTATACTCTCATTTCTGAAGTGACAATCACCGCCTTGCTGTAACTACTTTCTAATTACCAACGTACTCCTCCTGCGCTCACTTCATATCTTAGGTTGTTTGGACACTGTGCCTTGAGTACTTCGCACAAATGAAATCCTCTAGATTAACTGTCTCAATATTCCTTCTTACGATGTACCACCCCCATCCACCTCACCTATCCCCTGTCACCTTTCTCTCTATCCGGCTACTGCCTCGCTAGCACCAACTCCACAAGCCCCTCTTTTTGCCAAGTCATCCACCACGGAGTTCCCCTCCCTATACGTGTGGCTGATTCAGAATTTTGAAAATGAGTCTATGAGCCTTGTGATCAGTTGGGACCACTGGTGTATAATCCAATTTGGAGTAAAGTCCTAATTTCATTCACCGTTAGAAGCGAGTCCCCTTCTAGATGCAGTTTTGCAACCCCTAAAGCTTTGCCCATTTCCAATCCACATAACACAGCTCTAAATTTGGCTATGTTATTCATAGCCTGTCCAATGCCTACTACCTTCTGGTCTAAAATCCTTCCATTTGAATCCCTAGCTACACACCCTATTCCTGCTCTGCCTAGATTTCCTTCACTGGCCCCATCAAAATTTACCTTGATCCAATCCTCCTCTGGTTTCTGCCATATTGTCTGCCTTCGTATCTCCATCCTCTTTGTTGGGTTGAAGTTGCCTGCCATTGGCGAGATGCCCAAACCTTTGAAGTTGTTTGTTAATTCAATATCCCTATTATTGAAGATGCCTTTGGCCATGGGCCTGCTTTTGGCTGCTGCATTTGCCAATTCCACAATTGCCCTTTCAATTTTTCCTGCCAAAACCTTTGTCCCCATGGCTTGCTCTTTGAAAGTTCTTCTATTCCTTTCCTTCCACACCTCTTAACATATCGTTGAGGGTACAATTTGCCAGATGCTACTCAAATCTCCCTCGTTACACTTCCCTAGCCAGGCTAGTATCCATTCCTTCAAATTATGGGAGAACGAGGTCTGAAACCCTAACTTCCTGGTTATCACTTTCCAACAATATTTCACATACAAGTAACCTAGCAACAAATGCTCCACCATTTCCTTGTCCCTTTTGTACAAAATGCATCGGTTAGGACCCCTAAAGACCAGCTTTTCCAACCTATCCTATGTTAATATTCCATTCTAGATAGGTAACCAAAGGCATACACCCACCTTGGGAAGAACATCCTTGCTCCAAATAAGGTGCTTTGGCCAGTGCTGGATTGGTTCCGCTCTTTCCTTGATCATATAACCTATCTTGACTTTGTACTCACCATCCTCTGAGGTTACCCATCTTAACACATCTCCTCCTCTTATATCTAGAATTTTTCTTTCGCCTAGGATTATCTTGAGGGTCTCTTTCTGCTCCTCTGGGGCATTTAGTTCCCTTGGATCCTTCCACACCCACTGTTCTCTGTCTGCTCTAAAATTGTAAAACTCTCGTTCCCCACACTCTAGTGGTCTCCTTCCTAATCTCATCCAACTGGGGAATGTCTCTCAGTTTGGAATTTCCATCCCAAGAGTCATGCCAAAAGGAGGTGTTTTCACTAGTATGAACTTCCCATGTAACATGTTTTGCTATTATCTCTCTACTTTCACATATGAAGTTCCATACTGCAGATCCCCTTGGTGGGTCTATAATTCTCACAATCCTCTCTAGTTCATCTGAATCCAGATATTTTCTCCTTAAGATTCTTACCCACTTTTGATTTCCACTGCACATTGCCCAGACTAGCTTCACTCCCATTAGCAAATTCATTATCCTTAGCTGTCTGATCCCTATGGCTCTTGCCTGTTGAGGTTTACACATCTTTTCCTAGGCTAATAGGGGAATTTTGTTAGTATCATTCGGTCTATTCCCAAAGAACTTGCACATGATTTTGTTGAGCTGATCCTCTATGCTAACTGGGAACATCAGGCATGACATAGAGTAAACTAGGATAGCTGCCAGGACTATCCTTATCATGAGTAATCTACCTATAGAGGTTAACCATTTACCCTTCCAAAGCTCCATCTTTTGCATGTAACTTGCTACTAATTGCTCCTAGAAGACTTTCCTATTGGCACTTGCAAACAAAGGCGACCCTAGAAACCTCCCTGGCAAGCTGGCCATCCTTACCCTTAAGGTTCTTATTAATTCCCTCTGCATGCTCGGTTGCACATTCAAAAGTACACCTATGATTTTCTCCAATTGATAGCTTGCCCTGAAACATTACTGTGCCCATCAAGTAGATCCTTGATCTTTCTAGCCTCTGCCCTTGTGGCTTGTCTAAAAAGAATAGTGTCATCCACAAATTGTTGATGCAAGCAGGCCTCTACTCCTGGAGCTGCTTCAATTCCCTTCCACTCTCCCTCCCTTCTAGCTCAACCTATTCTCCTTCCTAGGGCCACTGCCATTATTATAAATAGGAAGGGGGAAAGGGGGTCCCCCTGTCTGATACCTCTTGAGGAGCTAAAGAAACCTTGTACCACCCCATTCACTAGCACTAAAAACTTTGGATCTTTAATACAACTTTTGAACCAGTGTACCCATTTGCTCTCAAATCCAAACTTCTTTAGGATCTCTAGTAAAAATTGTCTATCGACTCTATCATATGCCTTCAAGATATCCAACTTTAGTATCATGCTTGGTAATTTGATTTTCCTAGCTATATGAATTGTTTCATGAGCCACAATTATTCCTTCCACTATGGATGTTCCTGGCACAAAGCCACTCTACTCCTCAAAGAGAATTCTATCAATTACTACCTTGATCCTGTTTGCTATCACTTTTGTCACTATCTTGTATAAAGTATTACATAATGAGATTAGCCTATAATCCCCCATGCTCCTGGCTTCCTTATTTTTGGGGATCAGTGAGATGAATGTGTGATTGAACACTCCCAACATATTTGTTTTCATTCTTGATTCCTCTACAGCCTTCACCAAGTCTCCTTTAATTATTTCTCAGCATTTCTGATAAAAGAGGGCTGAAAAGCCATCCGGCCTTAGAGCTTTATCTGAGCCTAGCTGAAAAGTTGCCTTCTTGACCTCTTCCATGCTAACCTCCTTTAACAATTCTTTGTTTTCCTCCTCTGTTACTACTACTGGGATCTCTTCCAAAAAGACCTCCCTCTCCCTCCCTTGAGAGAGGTCCACCCTTGTAAATAGTCCTTTGAAATACTGGATGGCTTCCTGGATAATTTCTTCTTCCTTTCTGACTGTTGTCCCATCTTCCTTTTCGAGTTCACTAATTCTATTTCTGCTTCTGTTGGTTATAGAAATGTTGTGGAAATATTTAGTATTCCTATCCCCCTCTTTTAGCCAAAGCTCCTTGGACTTTTGTCTCTAGTGGCACTCAACTCTGAATAAAATTTCCTCTTGTTTGGTCTTGAGCTCTTTCTCCTTTCTGAATTCTTCTTATCCCATGCCTCTCTCTATGATTCTCTCATTCAATTCTCTCAACTCCTCTTCCACCTTATCCCTTTCCTCAAACACATTTTTGAATGTTTCTTTATTCCAAACTTTTAGCTTTGTCTTAATTCCAGCAATCTTTTTGTGAAAGGTGAGTAGATGCGACTGATTCCCACCCCAAGTTTCTTTCCACCTCCGAGCTATTGTGCTTCGTATCTCTGGATCACACAACCACATTTTCTTAAATCTGAAAGGTGATCCCCCTTTGTACCCATCATCTGCTAACAATAACTGTATGGGAAAATGGTTAGAGCTACTTTGGGGTAGGATTGTTGCCTCCATCAAACTAGCTATTTGAGACCAGTTTCTAGCAATGAGAAATCTGTCCAATTTCTCCATAATATTTGTGTGCCCCAGTCTTCTATTTGTCCATGTATAAACCCCATTCTTGGTCTGGAGTTCTCTTAGCTCATTCTTGTCCACAAACTCCTAGTAATCTAGCTACACTCTGGTCAATATTCTCATCCCTCCTTTCTTCTCAGAGTTATTCAATGTGGCATTAAAATATCCCCTATCAAAATATAGTCCTCCTTATGCTGGTCCACAAAGGCTAAAATCATACCCCATACATTCCTCTTTGAGATTATGTCTATTGGCCCATAGATATTA
Source organism: Cunninghamia lanceolata (assembly GCA_027924645.1). Classification (NCBI taxonomy): domain Eukaryota; kingdom Viridiplantae; phylum Streptophyta; class Pinopsida; order Cupressales; family Cupressaceae; genus Cunninghamia; species Cunninghamia lanceolata. The sequence continues at coordinate 25,294,093 of BSBN01000703.1, forward strand.
ACAATTTTGAACTCCTTGTTATTCTGATAGGTTCTCACCCTTACTACCAACCAATTCTGATTTACCTCTATTACTAAGTACCTTACCTTATTTGAGTCCCAGATTATTGCCAACCCTCCTGAGGCTCCTTCAGATTCCTGAAATTACCCTTCCCACTCTTTCCAAAATCTCATTTTATTCACCTGTTCCTCCCTATTCCATTTTGTTTCTTGTATCATAATTATCTCTGGTTTGCTCATTTCAATTAGGTGCTTGAATAGGTGCCACTTGCTAGGGGCATTTAAGCCCCTAACATTCCAGCTTATTATCTTCATGATCCCCCGAGAAGGGGCAATTCCTTCCCGTTTCTTAGAGTTGTTTGGCTAATCTTTGTCTATCCCTTAGCAACCCCTGCCAGAACTAACCTTTCCTTATTTGTTTTCCTTCCTCTTTGACTACTTGTCTTAACCCTTGGGGTTTTCCTCCTTGACTGAGTTTGCTCCAACCCTTTCTCCTCTAATGAACCCACTTGATATTCCTCATAACTGCCTTCCTCTTCTGAGTCCATATCATCGCTTTCCTTCTCACCATGGATCTCCTTCCCTTCATCCTTTAGATCCCCTCCCTTTTCTTCCCCCAACATCCCATTTCCAACTCCTCCCCTTTCCTCCATCCTTCTTTCCTGGATTTCCTCTAAAAGAGGGGATTCTTCTTATGTCTGCTTCTCCCTTACTGGTGAGATTCTTTCCTCCTGCTGTTTTTCCTATCTTATACAGATAGTTCTTCTTTCCTCCTATCCTCTCTTCCATCCCATTACCCAAACCCTGGCTCCAAATTGAATCCACCAACTCCTTTTCCATGTCTACACATGTCGGCTCCTCCCTTTTTTCTTTTTCATCTTTTTGCACATCCTTATTAACCTCTTCATACCAATTAAGTCCCCTCACTTTAATTTGGATTATGCATCTTTCTTGCCCATGCTCCATCGATTTACAGTTAGGGCACAAATTCAACCCCTCTTCCCTTATCACTTGTTTCCATACTCCTTCTCCTGATTCCAATATTATTTCCTCTGGGATCCCCACCTCATGTTCAATTGCCACACACAGTCTAAAGTATGTACCCCTTACCCGATCTTCCTATATTTTGTCCACAAATTTATATTGCCCCAGTTGTCTTCCAATCATTCTGAGAACCTCCTCATCCCAGTACTTTGATGGGAGATTGTACAAACGCACCCAGATAGAGCTTTCTCCTATCACTTGTTTACTTGGATTGAAGTTGGGTTTCCATTCCACTGTGTGCATTTGTGCACTCCCCAAAAAATGCAGCCTCGTCCTTAATGCATTATTTCTTTCTTCTTCAGAAGGGAAGATTACCAGGTTGTACCCATTTTGCAATGCCCTAATCACAACCTGATTACCCCACTGATCCCAACACCAATCTAAAATTTCATCCCGACCTAGGTTTTTCCCTCCTCCCCATTATATAAATATCCCTCTTTCTTGAAGCATAACCCTATTTTTATTATTTATCTCTACCTTGATAGAAATGGGTTTATGTTCTGGGGACATACCATTTTCCGCCAGTCCTACCTCCACCTTTTCTCCTTTGTGCACCTCATCCTCCGCTTCCCCTCTATGTTCATTCCCCTGTGGGCTTGCTTCTCACCAGTATTGGATTTCATCGATATTTTTCTTTTTCCTGAACCACCCATTCATTCTTCTTCCACTGTTTGTTTGCTGTCCCCAGTTTCCTCCCCATTTTTTACCTCAATTTGCCCTAATCCATGGGGGTTCCCATTTGTTCCTTCTTGCCTGAAATGGTATGCACTCTTCTTGAATTCTCCCCCATCCCTGGAAGATCTATCTCTGGTTTTCCTCCATCTTTCTTCCTGCGTAAAGCGGATGGCACTTGTCCACCCATCTTCCATTTTCCCATACCCATTGAGGCCTGTATAGTTTGTTCCTAAATTCTGCCCCTACTCCATCATACATTCTCCAGTCTTTTTTGACCTTTTCTCTGAACTCTTCAATTGGTACTGTTCGATCCACTTCCTCACCCTAGCTACTTCGATCTGTCACCTTGCTCATCCTTTCTTTCTCTCTCGTAGTCGCCTCTTATTTTCCAACCTTCGTATCGTGATCTTCCATCTTCCTGCTTCTCGCTCGTCTACTTTTCGCTTCTCTACCCTTCGCTCGCCATTAATTTTACACTTAATTTTGTTAGGGTTAGGGCTATTGTTACAACTATAATTATTATAATATTATATTTAATATTATACATTATAATATTAATTATTCATTAGAATAATGATATAATATGATATATATTTATAATTATTATATAATATATTATAATAATATATCTAACGTATATTATAATATATAATAATTCTTATAATTATATAATATAGTTAGAATTAGGCTTGCTCCTCATATTTAAAATATATATAAACTACGCTTGAGAGATATCCTTCTTGAAGCGTCTATTTTTTAATCACTAATCCTAACATTAGGTGCCTCTTAATGTACTTTAGATATATTTTTAAAATATAGGTATGCTAGTTCTATTTAATTTGGTAGATTGAGCTTAAGGAAAGTGTGCTTTTCTTTACAATAATATCATATTTTAAATATATGAAGTTGTAATATTTTAGTTTCTTAAAAACGATGCTTCTCTTCATGGAAGGTTCCATGTAATTACGTTTGCTCTCGGATGGAGAGTGTTGGGGGTGTGTGGCTTCCAATTGATTTAGCGGATCTTCTTCTATTGGGAGGTCTGGTGCGGCCGATTGAGCAAGCGCAGGAGGAGTTCTACTACCGACTGATCGAACGCAACAATAGCTGCATCTTCTCTTGGAGGCGGAGCAGAATCTCTGTTGGACACCATACTCTGGTAAATAAACACCCACAATGTTAAATAGAAAACATAAAAATGAAGAGACATGATATTTGTACAGTTTATGATAATGTTTAACAGTGTTTTCGGATGCTAAATGGGTAGAGAATTTTAAGGTAGAGCTTATCTAGCCGGCACTTGTAAAATGACGGGTTGGTCGAAACCTTATAGACATACTTAGTGTTCAGAAATAGCATACTTAGTGTTCAGGTTTGCGGATGAAAATATATCCACGCCACTTTGATAAAGATGTTTTGCGGGTGTTCGATTTCACCCACTCTTTGCGCGGGAGTCATCCACTGAAGTCTTCACCGAAGATGTACGTTTCAAAATGTTTTTCGTCTGATGTTGATCGCCACTCTCGCATGTTATGCATGTTATGGAATGTGGTCCTTGTCTTCTGGAATGGGGTTCTTTTCATCTAGCTATTTTTTGCATTTTCTTGATAATGATTTGGTTTATTTTGTATTTTGTTGATTTTGTGGTTTCTTTTTATTTTTAGACAGTTTCGGCTTAAATTTGATGGTTGTATGGTGTATTTAGTCAATTTAATTGTAAAATACAATTAAAATTTTAGGAAGACTATCATTTAAAAGGGAAGATTTTAGGTAAACGGTCAAAATTTCTATGTAATTATTCTAATATATATATTTTTACTTTATATTAATATTCTCTAAAATAAGTAAGCTTTAATATTTGAAAGCCAACTTCAAATAAATTACCGTCACAATAAAATTATTTGAGAGGCAAGTTAACCATCAAATTTAGACCAGGTGTTGAGATTATGGTAAACCTTCTTACATTTTTATCCTTCAAACTTTAGTGACAGCTATTGTTATTTAGAAATGCTTTAATATTATTCCCTGGTTTCTAGAAATAAATAAATATATTTGATTTAATTAATAAATAGTTTGGCTGCAACATTCTTTCCACCAAACCATCCCCATATGGGGATTTCAGATTCTTCACCCCTACCTGTCATATAATTTTTTATGACGGTTTGATCCAGGGGCTTAAACTTGACAGTCAACCTTGCTTGTCAAGCAATTTTTTTATGACAGTTATCTATTCAATGGTGCCTTTAAAATTCTATGACATACTTTAGTATAAGTAACTTATATAAAACCAAATATATATATCATCATAATCCTATATAAATTTTGACAGTTTGTCCAAAATATCTCCTTTCATATGATACGGTCTTTTCAAAATTTCAGTTGTATTTTACAGCTAAAATGCCTAAATACAGCTATACAACTGTCAAATTTAAGCCCAGTTTGATCATTTAATTACCTTTCAATTGACATTTTAAGAATTAATTTTACAAATAACAAGAATTAATTTTAGACAAAGCAAAAATTTGTTTCTAAATTGATTTTAAAAAATATTGAAATAAACATTCTAAAAAAATCAATCTAAATTAATATATATTTCTATATTAAATTTTAAAAATATTCAAGATAGACATTTTAAAAAGATCATTTATATTAATTTTGAAAACATACTAAATTAATGTATATTTTTATAACAAAATATTATAAAATAATATATTATAAATAAGAATATTATATTTATTTCCCATGATAAAATATAAAAATTTAGCAAGTCAAATTATACAAAATAATATCTAAAATTATTAAAAAAAAGAAATAGACCATCAAATTCCAAATTCCAAGCCTGCTTCCGCGATGACTCGTCATTAAAAGTCTTTCTCCGGTTTAACCGCTCTATTAAAAGTCAGCATTAGCGTCTCCAGGTACGTAAAATTAAAAGTCAGCATTAGCGTCGCCAGGTGACGTAAATTTCTTGGTCAACATGTCATTTACCTTTCTCTTTACTCGCAGAAGTTTCTACAGAGCAACAAATTGGATCGTCTTCTACGCTGATCACAACAATAACAAAACACCACTTTTTGTTTTACGACTTTTTGTTTTTTTGTTTTTTGGTTTTGTTTTGGCTTCCTTTTTCCCCGAATCCATAGCCGGCAGACTACATTATTTATCATAAAAACAAAGGATTGCTGCTGTAGTAACAACATCGACAGCAGAAAACAATCTATTTCGCAATGACGCACAGGCCTGGAATTTGACGGTCACCCCTGCCTGTCATATAAAAATTTTATGACGGTTCGGTCATTTAACTACCTTTCAATTGACATTTTAAGAAAAATATAAGTTGTGAAAAATGCTGAGTGAATTTAAAGTAGTCTAAAGAATGCGAAAACGAGCAGCAATCAAAAACTAGAAACAACAAGACCAACAACTCCCAACCATTTCAACAACTGAAAAGATTAAAGTGCCATAAAAAATTACAACCCCCTATTGTCGTTCATGGTAAAATGTCTGTTTTTTTTTTGGACATTGAATGCTACCAAAAAGGACATAAAGGCATATAAATTCATTTCTATTGTGTAAATTGAAGTCCTAAAAAAATTAGTAATTATAAATTGGAAGTAAACACGAAAGATTTTTTTTTTCTTGAATCCAACACTCCAATACAATTCCCACTTGCAAATTGCAATCATTCAAACGAAATTTCAAAAAGATAGAAAGCAATAAGTTTCACAAAATATTGGTTGTGCCTTAAGAGCAGCCCATTCACTCCACAGTCCAACTCACCCTCCTTTTGAACTCTGAGAGAACTTTCAATCACCACACTATGCTTAAGACTTGACTTTTCCAGTTATATCACTGCTGAGAACATTTCCAATTTGGCTCTAACGTAAGCATCTTGGTGCTCCAATAGAAAGGTGGCCTTGGCGAATTGAATGACAACGGAGGAAGTAACATCGATTCTTTTTTATGTGTGTAATTGTAATTCAACTCTTCTTAATCTCTATAATTGTAATTTGCAAAGTTATAGTTATTCCATATATAATAAATAATGAATAACATATTAACAAGTATAGACAAAACAAAGATTTTGTTTCTAAATTGATTTTTAAAAATAAAAAACAATAAAACAAAACAAAGATTTGTTTTTGAATTGATTTTTAAAATTTATTGAAGATAAACATTCTTTGAAAATATTCTAATTTAATATACATTGCTATATCAATTTTAAAAAATGTTCAAGATAAACATTGTAAAAGAAAACATCATTTATATTTCTATAACAAATTATTTAAAATAATATGTATTATAGATAAGAATATTATCGTAAAGTGTCATATATACGGTTATGTAAAAATTTAGCAAGTCAAATTATACGGTCCAATAAATTTTAAAATTGTAAAGTACGGTCTAAAATGCCAAAAACGGTCAAATAAACCATTAAATTCCATGGTTGATGACGCACATGAAATTTATTAGCAATATCTTTCACAATAAGTTAGTGGAACAAAATTCCACTTTTTTTTGCTCTGAGTGATTTGTATATAAACAATAGATTATATATTAGGTTAGTAACATGATACACATCATAAATAACCCCACAATGTACCTGAACTATACCATTTCTTATTGCTGTCAATGATGTCTGCAATATAAATTTTGTCATCCATAGGCTTTTCAAGTGATACAAATAAACATCCAAGCCTAGCCATGTGATGAGTCTCTCATTCTCATCACTAAGATCATGCATCTTCTTTGGGCAAAGGTTCTCATGGTGTCCTGATTTGTTGCACTACAATAAGTAGAAAAGTGTAATAAACAAAATGTAATGTCCCATCGAGTGTGCTAAATTTATTCACATTTTGTTTTATTTTAGACAAACAAAAAGAAATTAAACAAACAATAATGCATTGCCTACTTTAAAATAAATACTCAAACCTCTGATTTTAGTTTGTATTAGATTTGCTCATGCTTGAAGATAAATTGTGGATTCTCAACCAGGCATCAAGCCTACCCATAGTGTACCAACATCGGATTCAAGGATTCGTAAGTGGACAAAGATTATAATCAATTTTGGTGCTAGCCCTCAAAGGTGTTCAAGGAGATGAATTTATATATTTGGAGAATGAAAAATGAATGGTCAAGATTGATTAATCATTAATCAATCTTGAGGACTTGGAGATTTGATTTAGAGGTAACTAAATTAATTGATTTGTTAATTAATTTTATTGATTGTTTAATTAAATTGATTAATTAATTAACTAGCTGTATTGATTAGTTGACTAAATTTATTGACTAGTTAACTAGCTTAATTTAAAGTTAAATAAATTAAGTGATTAGCTAACTAATTAGACTGATGAGTGAAATGTGGGTGAGGACAATTAGATTTACTTATTTATTTTAATTAATTATGTGTGTGTGGTTAATTACAAAGCTCATTAATTAATTAATAATGATGAGTTTTTTATGAGTAAACTGTAACTATGGGGGTTGCTCCCTTTATATATATCTAAAAATTAAAAAAAGTTTAGATATAATGCTCATCAAAACTGACAGTCATAAAAACCAGGACAGAAGACAAGCCTTGGAGCATATTTATAAAAAACAACCTATATAAGCATATGTAAACCACCTACACAACTATATATTCTTAACAACATAGAGAGGAGTCTATCTTGAAACAATCATACCACTAGAACATCATTAGAACTATCTGAAATGATGGCCTTCATCTAATTTATACCTTTTGTTTACATGATCCCCAAAATTTACTTGAGAAAATCTACCCCTTTGGGCACCTTCTTCCACTGTTGCACCTCCATCTGAGCTCGATTGGCTACCTCTAAGGGAGAGTAGGTAGTGATACTATTGGTTGGTGCAGTTAGATGGAGCATATCTTATGACCCTAAGGGGGAGAGAGTAGAAAAGTGAGAATAGTGGAGAGAGAGTTGGTTCTTCTTGTTGTTGCAAGTATTGCCCTTTGAAGTCTTGTCAAAGGGAGAGAACAAAAGAATTCAATATAGAAGAGGAAATTGTGAAGTATGCAGGAAAGAGAGCTGGATGAGAGTTGGCCCTTTGCCATTGATGTCAAAGGGGGAGAAAGTTAAATTGGCTAAAAAACCTCTGTGTAGGAAAGTGCGTGAAGAATAAGAGTTGTTCCAGTCCAGGGGAGTACTACTGAGCTGCTAATTGATTGCTTTAGGTCTTGATGGTTTTTCAGAAAGTCGGTGTTGCCATCAATGACAAAGGGGAAGATTGTTAGAAACTTTCTCGTGTTGTCATTGATGTCAACCTCTAGCAGGTAGTTCACTTAGTTTCTAAGTGATTTTGAGAAAATTTGAATAAAAAGCTGTGCAGTCTGATAGAGGTGTGCTCAGTATTCTACTCTGCATTTCTTCATAATTGAGGGTATGCTTCTGTAGTTTGGAAGTATTTATTAGAGGTGTTTCAAGGTGTTATATCTAGAGTTTCAGATTCTAGATCATGCGGCAGTGGAACATATGGTTGACAGAGTGTTTGCCTGTGTGGACGACTGTCTAGGAGAAATGAGATTGCTCCGTATTTCTCTGCATTTCTCCGCATTGAGGTTTCTTGTCTTACAGTTATGGAAACATGCTTATATTGTCTCTATCTTCCTTTTAAGTTTGTAGTGTTGGGTTGCTCCGCATGATCAGTTTTTATGTTGAAGATCAATAACAGTGCATCCTGATGTGCATAATGAAGATATTCTCTATTTTAGGTGTTTGTGGAAGCGTTGCAGAAGATTTTGGTGATGTTGAATATTATGCAAAGATGTGTGAATGTTGTAGACTGGTTCCTTGTGGTCTGCATGATCTTGGAGAGGCATGGAGGTGATTGCTTATTGTGTTAGTTCAGGTTTGGCTGACCTGGCCTACTAGCACTAGTTGCGGAGGTACCTCTTGGATTGTGGATCTGTGATGAGTAGCACAGTGATACAGATTTAGTGTTGGGAATTAAGGTGTCTCAACCTTTGCAAATTCCCATCATTATTTATTTATTTGTATATTAATTTATTGCCTAATGTTGTAATTACTTGCACATTCAATTTGGTCACTTAGTTGAGGTGGCACGGTGACATGTCATCTTACTTGGAATGTGACTTGGATGGTCAAGTCAAACCTACATTGATTTAGGCATCCCATTTGAGGTGGCACTAATATGCCATGTGTCGACATCTTATGGTGTGTGGAAGAGGATATTCCATATGACAGAATCTATGATGTGTAAGAGCCAAGTTTGGAGATTCCTATGACAAGTGATGACAAGTGTTGGTGAGGATCTTTGCATGAGGGAAAGACATCTTTGGGTGCCCAAGTTGGGCTATGACATATTGTAAGAGGAATATGCTATATTTAGTATTGTATGACAGATTGTCTTACAACATTAAAGGTTGTTATCTTGGGAAAATCTATGACAACTGTAAGATGCGTAAGAGCATCCGTCATAGTCTACTTTTAGCCTGGAGTGCTCCATATTGGGAAAGTCAAATCTACCTTGTATGATAGATGTAAGGGATGTATTTGCAGCAAGGACAAGTGTCCTTCAATGTGGGATAATGGCCATGTGGCCAAGGTGGACACCTATCCCAAGATGCTCTCAATATTTGCCATGTAATCTCTATATATTGCATAGTTTGTAGTTGTAGTTGCATAGTGTTTTTACAGGTACTGTTATGTTGTTGAAATAACTCCAGAATCAACATTTGAAGACTCTTGGAAGAACTTGCATTGCAAGTGTATTGTAAACTGTAACTGTTTAAGATAATACATTGTGTAGGTTTTAGAGTGGGGTTTTTTACCTGAAAAGGCTTTCCCCACATACATTTTGTGTCTACTTCTTTCTATCTACATTCTTGTTTTGTGTTTAATGCTGTAATATCTCTGATATATGTTTCATATTTTTGTAATTGTAAAGGTTGTAAATAATTTGCATACCTCTCCCCTCATTAGATTAGTTTAGGAAATAATTTCTGCCACCTAGCTTCCTTTTAGTTGGTATCAGAGCCTGGCCAATTTTGGTCTTAGCTTTTGGGTAGGGGTTTTTTGTACTGATCTTAGATTGAGTGGGAGTTTGTGTAGAGTATTCTAAAATCTTGTTGTAGGAAGGAGATGGCAGGCACATTTGGAAGAATAAAGGTTGAAAAGTTTAATGGCAGCAATTTTGAGTTCTGGAAACTGAAAATGGAAGACATACTTGTTGATAGAGACCTATGGGAAGCAATTTCTGGTGTAAAACCAACAATAATGTCCCAAGCTAATTGGGATCTCAAAGATCGTAAAGCCAAGGGTCTTGTGAGACTCTATTTGGTTGATTTTGTCCTATTAAATGTTCATGAAGAGAAAACTGCGAAGGAGCTGTGGAAGAAACTTGGTGATGTTTATCAAGCTAAATCCCTAGTAAGCAAGTTATTCCTATGGAAGAATCTATATTCTCTAAGGATGGAAGATGGAGGATCTGTTACTAATCACATGAATGCATTTAACATGTTAGTTGCACAATTGACATCCATTGGTGTGAAGATGGAGGAGGAGGATTGGTGTATGACCCTGCTTTGTTCTTTACTAGATTTATGGGATCATCTTGTTATGGCCATTGGGAGTACCACAGCCACTTTCAAAATGGATGAAGTGGTGTCTTCGTTGTTATATGAAGAGATGTGGAGAAAGTCATCTGAGTTGGCCAAAGAAGCTCTTGCGGTTTGTGGAAGACCTAAGGAAAAAGAGAAAAAGAAAGACAAGAATGTTGAGAAGGGTAGATCCAAATCTCCTAGAAAGTCCTGTTGAAAATGAAGGTAGAACTGCTACTATGAACTTTAAAATTTCGTGTAGCAAAGCTGAAATAAAGATTAACTTGTAACAATTTACTCAACAATTGATTTACACATTCAATTCAATATAGCAGAGAAGAGAAGAGAAGAGAAGAACTTGCACAGTATATACATGGAGAAACCCTTTTTGAGAAAAAAACTCCACACCCAAAGATATTTCCTACTTGTATTAAATCCTCTTTTGAAAGTTTTACATTTAATACTTGAAATTTCACTAAGTCCTTGATGCACTTCAAAAACTTCTTATTTTTTTCTCTAAGTCTTTTTTTTCCCTCAAATCAACTCTCTGGAAAATGTATGGGGTTATCAATTAAATAAAAGCAATTCCTTTTAATTCAAAAACTTCTTTTTAATTCAAGAACCCTCTTTTAATTCAAGCACTTCTTAACAAGAACTTGAAACTCAAAATATAATCAATTACATTTGATAACATAGCTTCCAAAGCTCATGCAAAAATCAAGCTCACTTAAATTAAGAAGACTGAACTCAAACATAGTACAAACATTGAGTTAACTGATCCTCCAAGATGTGGGTGCCCACTTATCACCAAGTAAAAGCAACATTGGAAACTCCTCTATTTGGGCATCCATACTTGTCCAATGAGTTTTTGTTAACTAAAGTGATTAAATACACATCAAAATTATGCAAACAACATGCAAGATTGATGCCCCCAAGGTTATTCTAAAATATCTTGTTCTGTGCATGCAAGTGACATGCAAACACCCGATCCAACATGCAACTGATACCCATTACTTGAAATTCTGAGAAGTACCATCCTACAACTTTTAGGAGTTGAAGTGTCCTACAAGTAATATCTTAAAACTGACATGCAACTGACATGCAAGCATTTTCAACAACATGCAACTAATACCCATTTCCTAGATCACTGAGATGTACCATCCTACAAGTTTCTGGAGTTGGAGTGTTCTGTAAGTAATCTCACAAAAATGACATACAACTACATGCAAGGCCATATAACTGATATGCAAGAACATGCAAGGTCATACAAGTCCATAGGAATGATATGAACAACATGTAAGCACATGCAAGTGACATGCAACAACATGCAAGCACATGCAAGTGATATGCAACAACATGCAAACACATGCAAGTGACATGCAACAACATGCAAACACATACAAGTGACATGCAACAACATGCAACGTAATTCAAGTCCATAGGAGTGGCATGCAGCAACATGCAAGTCAATATGAACAACATGCATCAACATACAACAACATGCAAGTGCATGCAAGCTACATGCAAGTCCATGCAAACTATTCTGACCACATGCAAGCAATATCCACTTCATGCATTTCTAATACTGTAGTTAACTCCAACATTATATCCATGCAAGGTGTCTCAACAATATCCACTCATGTACATAAAAAAACACAACTCCAAGTCTAAAAATAGGACCCAAGTCAAACTCCCACTGACTAGGAGTTATCAAACTTTATCTTAAGACTTAGGAGAAGTCAACAGGGTTTACATGGTCCCATCTCATAGTGTGCACCCAAGTTTGATATTATCCATTTATAACATATATGCAAAAGTCAAAGTGTTGTAATTAATAAATAATTAATCTCTCAAAGTCTTAACGTGTTGGGGAACACATTCCAAGAACTTTGGAGACACATGAATTGGTTAGGATTACAAATTAATGGCAACTTATCCCAACATTCTCCCACTTGACATTATACATTGCAATAACTCTAAATGAATAATTCAAACTCTAAATCAAGTACAGTGATCAAGGCCAATGGCCTTCATGCACTAAGAGAACTTATTTATAGTAACTAGCTTCGTAAGATAATCTGTAGCATTAACCAAAGTGTCAACCTTTTCAATCAAAACCTTACCATTCTCAACAATTTCTCACACAAAGTGATACTGAATATCAACATGCTTAGTACAAGCATGATACATAGGATTTTTGGCTAAACAAATAGCATTCTGACTATCACAATTAAGTCTTACCATCTTACAATTAGAACCAATACCTTTCCCAAGTCTCTTTAACCAAACTGCCTCTTTGGAGGCATGTGTAGCAGCCATATACTCTACTTTTGTAGTAGATAAAGAAACAATGGGTTACCTCTTACTCATCCAACTTACCGCAACTCCAAACAAAGTAAATACATAGCCACTTGTAGACAATTGACTATCCAAGTCACCTGTCCAATCAAAATCAACAAAACCCTGTATATCCAATGATCTGTCAACACTATCAATACCATGATAAACCAAACAATAATCAAAAGTTCCTCACAAATATCTAAACACCCTCTTAACATGATTCCAATGTTCTTTACCAGGGTTAGACATAAACCTGCTTAAAACTCCCACTACTTGTGTAATATCTGGTCTAGTGCAAACCATTGCATACATTAAACTACCAATAGCACTAGCATAAGGAACATTAGACATCTCTTCTAAAGCATCATTAGTGGTAGGACACATGTCTAATGTCAGCTTAGTACCACCAGGAAGAGGAATGCTAACTGGTTTGCAATCATGCATATTAAATCTTTGCAAAATTGTATCAACATACTTACTCTGACTTAACCATAGTTTTTTGTGAACACGATCCCTGTTGATCTCCATTTCAAGAATGTATTTTGCAGCCCCTAAGTCCTTCATAACAAAAGATTTACAAAGCTAAGTTTTAATCTCTTTAATCATTTCCTTACTGTTCCTAATAAACAACATGTCATCAACATACAAGACAATGATTAGAATCTGATCATCAATAATCTTAAGATAAACACAATGATCTTCTTCACTTCTAACAAAACCAACTTTAGTGCAAAATCATCAAACTTCTAATACCACATTCTAGGTGACTATTTCAAACCATACAAAGATCTTTTCAATTTGCAAACCAAGTCTTCCTTCCCTTTAACAACAAAACCATCAAGTTGCCTCATATAAATCTCCTCTTCAAGATCCCCATGTAAGAAAGCAGTTTTAACATCCATTTTCTCTATCTCATAATCAAAATTTGGAGCAATAGATAAAAGGAATCTAATAGAAGTCAATTTAGCAACTGGAGAGAAATTTTCATTAAAATCAACACCCTCTCTCTAGGAGTAGCCCTTTGCTACCAATCTAGCCTTGTACCTTTCTAGATTACCATTTGCACTAATTTTCTTTTTATAAATCCACTTACAACCAATGGACTTTCTTCCTTTGGGCAAAATTCACAAGATCCCAAGTGTCACAAGTGTCCAAAGAATTCATTTCCTCATGGATTTCTTGCAACCAAGACTCACTTTCTTTTGAAGAAAGAGCCTCCCTGAAAGATCTAGGTTTATCATCAGTACACAATAAACAAAATATACAACAAAAATCAGGAGGGCTATACCTGTCAATTGGATTCCGTTGCCTTGTAGATTTTCTTATAGTAGGAGTAAGAGGCTCCATATGTTACTCTATATGCTCATCCTGAACATCATTGTCTAAACTTTCTAAACTCTCTTCTTCTTCTCCATTCCCAAACCCATCTAGTTGTTCTTCAACATGTGCATCTTCTTGCTTATTTGTAATTGTTTCAAAATGCATTGTTTTTCCTTTTTCTTGTTCCTTTGGTTGTTCCTCACCTTCATAAGCTCTAAACTCTCTAAGAATAACATCTCTTGATAAAATCATTTTCTTGGTTAGAGGGTTCCAGAGTTTGTAACCTTTTACATTCTCACCATAGCCTACAAAGATGTATTTTTGAGCTTTTGGATCTAGTTTAGTTTTTTTCTCTTTAGGCATATGAATAAAAGCCTCATAACCAAATATCCTTAAATGTGAAATAGAAGGTTTTCTTTTTAACCACATTTCATAAGGATTCTTATATTCAAGAATAGAGCAAGGAGATCTATTAATTAAATAACAAGAAGTACTTACAGCCTCAGCCCAAAAACACTGATCTAGCTTAGCACTGCTTAACATGCTCCTAGCTCTTTCCATTAAGGTTCGGTTCGTTCTTTCTACTACCTCATTTTGTTGAGGCATATAAGGTGTTGTTTTCTATCTCACAATACCTGCGTGCTTACAAAATTCATCAAATTCCTTTGAACAATATTCACCACCATTATCTGATCTCAACACCTTTATTTTACAATTTGTTTTCTTCTCAACTAAGGCCTTCAATTCTTTAAACTTAGTGAAAACTTTAGATTTTCACTAATAAATCCAAGTGTAACTTGATACATCATCAATGAATGTGACATAATATCAAGATTTTGCAAAAGATTCAACATCCACAGGTCTAAAAACATCTGAATGTATAATCTCTAATAAACTCTTTGCATTATTTGTTCCACTAAGAAATGAAGATCTACTTTGTTTTCCAAACACAATGCTCACAGAAATCATTTTTTCCAATAGCATAATCTGAAATACCATCTACCAATTTTTTATTAATAATGGTCCTAAGACCTTTTTCACTGATATGACCCAGTCTATGGTGCCACAACATACAAGTGTTTTCAGTGTCTGTTACATTGGCAACCCTCTAACCAAGTAGATGCATTTAATCTAAACAAGTTTCCCATCTGAGATCCTTTAGCAACCACCCAATTCCCTCTTACCAACCTACAACCAGACTTATCAAATGTCACATTCATTCTGAAATCATTTAACTTTGATATAGAAAGTAAGTTTCTTGCTTGTCCTCAAATATACAAAACATCATGAAGGGTTTTAACCCTTTCATCACTAAAAAACAACTTTACCTTTCCCTTGCCAATTATCTATTTTGTACTATTGTCACCAAGGAAAACTTCCCCTCCATCATATTCTGAATATTTTGTGAACCACTCCTTGTTTGGAGTCATATGGAAGGAGCAACCTGAATAAATAAGCCAAGCATCATTACTTATTGTGTTAGCTGAAATAATTAATGCATCATTGTCACCATCCTTTGAGGATTTTTTTAGTGGAAGCATCTAAGCTCTTTTTCTTTCTCTTACAATCTTTCTTCACATGTCCCCATTTTCCATAGTTACAACATTTTACCTTTAGACTTACCCTTCTTCTTATCCCAGTTGGGTGTCTTTTCCTTTGTCCTACCCCTTACACTCAAAGCATCTTGGGATCCACCATTTTTGGATTTCTTCTCATTTCTTTTGAAAGAAGTGTAGCAATGAGACTATCCATCTTTGGATCTATACCACCACCACTGATAGCAATAATTAGGTTTTCCCAAGATTTTGGTAAAAAATATAATAATAAGATACATTTATCCTCTTCTTCTATCTTAACATCTACAGATGCAAGTTGACTTATGTTCAAATTAAATGCATTCAAATGGTTTGCAACAAAATCTCCATTCTTCATTTTCAATGAATACAACTATCTTTTGAGATATAACTTGTTAGTTAAACTTTTGGTTTGATAAATATCACCTATCCTCTTCCATAGCTTGTATGCAGTAGCTTCAATAGAAACATTCAAGAGGACACATTTGCAAGGCACAACCTTATGGTTCCTCGTGCTTTTTTATCAAGTTTCGACCAATCTTCATCTTTCATAGTTGTAGAGGGATTCTTTTCATTTTCAACAGCAACCCATTGTTCTCTTTCTTCCAAGAGATCTTCCATTTTTAATTTCCACAGCTCTAGCCTGATCCATTGAATTTCTCAACATCCATATGAGAGGTAGAACCCATTGTATACAATTTTCTTCATAGATCTGTAAAACCTACAAAAACAAAGCTCCCACTATAGCCAAAAAACCTTCAAAACTTTGAGAGAAAGGCGTCCCTCACTCTCCACAACCATTAGCTCTTATACCAAATGTTGAAAATGAAGGTAGAACTGCTGCTATGAACTTTAAAATTTTGTGTAGCAAAGCTAAAATAAAGATTAACTTGTAAAAGTTTACTCAACAATTGATTTGCACATTTAATTCAATACAGAAGAGAAGAGAATAGAAGAGAAGAACTTGCATAGTATTTACGTGGAAAAATCCTTTCGAGAAAAAACTCCACACCCAAAGATATTACCTACTTGTATTAAATCTTCTCTTGAAAGGATTACATTTAATACTTGAAATTTCTCTAAGTCCTTGATGCACTTCAAAAACTTCTTTCTTTTTTCTCTAATTCTTTTTTTCCTCAAATCAACTCTCTGGAAAATGTATGGGGTTCTTAATTAAATAAAAGCACTTCCTTTTAATTCAAGAACTCTTTTTAATTCAAGAACCCTCTTTTAATTCAAGCACCTCTTAACAAGAACTTGAAACTCAAAATATAATCAATTACATTTGATAACATAGCTTCCAAGGCTCATGCAAAAATCAAGCTCACTTAAATTGAGAAGACTGAACTCAAACATAGTCCAAACATCGAGTTAATTGATCCTCGAAGATGTGGGCACCCAAGTTGGCTAAAAATAGCTTTCCCATCATCAAACTTATCACCTAGTAAAAGCAACATTGGAAGCTCCTCTATTTTGGCATCCATACTTGCCCAATGAGTTTCTGTTAACTGAAGTGATCAAATACACATCAAAATCATGCAAACAACATGCAAGATTCATGCCCCCAAGGTTATTCTAAAATATTTTGTTCTATACATGCAAGTGACATGCAAACACTAGATCCAACATGCAACTGATGTCCATTACCTGAAATTCTAACAAGTACCATCCTGCAAGTAATATCTTAAAACTGACATGCAACTGACATGCAAGCATTTTCAACAACATGCAACTGATACCTATTTCCTGAATCACTAAGATGTACCATCCTACAAGTTTCTAGAGTTGGAGTGTTCTGCAAGTAATCTCACAAAAATGACATACAACTACATGCAAGGTCATATAACTGATATGCCAGAACATGGAAGGTCATACAAGTCCATAGGAATGACATGCAACAACATGCAAGCACATGCAAGTGACATGCAAGCACATGCAAGTGACATACAACAACATGCAAGGTCATTCAAGTCCATAGGAGTGACATGCAACAACATGCAAGTCAATATGAACAACATGCATCAATATGTAACAACATGCAAGTGCATGCAAGCTACATGCACAAACATGCAAGTAAATGCAAACTATTCTGACCACATGCAAGCAATATCCACTTCATGCATTTCTAATACTGTAGTTAAATCCAACATTATATCCATGCAAGGTGTCTCAACAATATCTACTTATGTACATAAAAAAGCACAACTCTATGTCTAAAAATAGGACCCAAATCAAACTCCCACTGACTAGGAGTTATCAAACTCTATCTTAAGACTTAGGAGAAGTCAACAAGGTTTACATGGCTCCCATCTCAAAGTGGGCACCGAAGTTTGATATTATTCATTTAGAACATATATGCAAAAGTCAAACTGTTGTAATTAATAAATAATTAATCTCTCAAAGTCTTAATGTGTTGGGGAACATATTCCAAGAACTTTGAAGACACATGAATTGGTTAGGATTGCAAGTTAATGGCAACTTATTCTAACAAGTCCAAGGTGCTAGGTTGAAACTATGGGAAAACTGGGCATTTCTAAAAGGAATGCAAAGAGGAGAAAAAGAAGAAAAAGAAGAATGTCCCAGATTTAGATTCTGACAAGTCACAAGATGATGGTGATGCCTTCATTGTAGCCTTGGCCACCCATGCATTTGATGATGTGTGGTTGATTAATTCTGGTGCATCTTTCCACATGATGTCGCATCGAGACTGGTTTAGAAAGTATGAAGAGTTTGATGGTAGAAGAGTGTACCTGGGTGACAATTATCATCTGAAGATAGTTGGCCATGGAAGAGTCACAATCCGATTCCCTAATGGTTGAGTGAAGGGGATCTTTGGGGTTATGCATATCCTAGGCTTGACACAAAACTTGCTTTCTGTAAGTAAATTGAATGATGCAGGTGTGCAAGTTGTCTTCTTGAAAGAAGGATGCAAGATGACTAGAGGAGCCATGGTGCTTGCTAAAGGTACTCGGAGAGGTACTCTATTTCAACTAAAGGCATGCATTTCACAATGCAATAGTTCTTCTAACTCAAACAAAACAGCTGCAATCACTTCATCCCCACCATTGGAATGACCAACAACTAAAAGATCTGTTGTATCAAATTCTGATGGTAGTGCTTTTTGGGTACCTAAGGGTGCTCATGTTTTGGAAGTTAAGCTTCCTGCTGAGAAGACAATGTTATGGCATAAGAGACTTGGCCACATTGGTGAGAAGGGTCTTAGAACCCTGAAAAATAAAAACCTTGTTGAGGGTTTTAGATAATTGTAATATCGATTTCAACTTTTGTGAACATTGTATGTATGGAAAGCAAAACTATGTTCAGTTTTACTCAAGTTCTCATAAGTCTTCTGGCATATTGGATCGTATTCATTATGATGTGTTTAGTCCAGTTAATGTTCCTTTGGTCTCTAAATCTGTATATTTTACATATCTTTTAGAGATGATTATAGTAGAAGTACATGGATTTATTTTCTCAAAAGCAAATCTAAAGTCTTTAGTGGTTCAAAGAGTTTAAAGCTTTTGTTGAAAATTAGACTAGTAAAAAGATTACGTGTTTGAGAACTAACAACAGTGGTGAGTATTATTCCATAGAATTTGATAAGTTCTACAAATAACATGGGATTGAAAGACATAAGACAACTCCATACACCCCGCAACAAAATGGAGTTGCAGAGAGGATGAACAAGACATTGATGGAGAAGGCTAGGAGTATGCTTAGTGGAGCTGGCCTCGAATAGAAGTTTTGGGCTGAAGGTGTTGCCATTGCTTGCTACTTGGTAAACAGGTCTCCTACATTAGCTCTTGCTGGTAAGACACCCATGGAGGTGTGGTCTAGTAAGAAGTCTTCAATAAGACATCTTCATGTTTTTGATTGTGAGGCATATGCTCATGTGCTTAGGGAGAAGAGGTCAAAATTGGAGAACAAGGTTGTTAAGTGTATCTTCATTAGCCATGGTGTCAGTGTGAAAGGGTACAAGCTTTGGGATCATATGGCTAAAAAAGTGTTGTATAGAAGAAGTGTTATTTTCAGAGACCTAACACCTTCTTCCACTATTCTATAGCTAGAAGAGAAAGAAAAGAATGAGAATGTGGTTTAGTTTCCTTCTTGCCCTGAGAAGACTGAACTGAAAGACCCTATTGGACCTGATGATGAGGAGAGCTCTGGTAGCTCTGAAAGTTCAGAAGATGAAGAAGAACCTCCACCTCAGCCTTTGAGGAGGTCCACATGAGTCAGGAAGCAACCTGAGAGGTTTGGTTATACATTGCTTGATTCTAGTTGTGCTTTTGCTTTGCTTCCTAATGTTGATAGCCTAAAATTGTGACAGAGGATATGGGCATGAAAGATGCAGGTTCCTGGAAGGAGGCCATGGAAGATGAGATGGCTTCTTTTGAAAAGAATAAAACTTGGGACTTGTGCCTTTGCCTGATGGTCAGAAACCTGTTGGATGCAAATGGGTTTTCAAGAAGAAATTTGGTACAAATGGTAGTGTTGAAAAGTATAAGGTCAGATTGGTTGCGAAGGGGTATACTCACAAGTGGATGGAATTTTCTCTCCCGTTCCAAAGCTGACATCAATTCGGTTCCTATTATCTCTTACAGCTACTTATGATTTAGAAGTGGAACAAATGGATGTGAAGACAACTTTCCTTCATGGTGTCTTGGAGGAAGAGATTTATATGTCACAGTTAGAGCATTACATAGAAAGAGGTAAATAAAATTTGGTTTACAAGTTAAAGAAGTCTTTGTATGGTTTGAAGCAATCTCCTAGGATGTGGTACATGGAATTTGATGCCTTTGTGTTGTCGATTGGATATCTGAGATCGAAATTAGATCATTGTGTGTATTATAAGTTTGATAATGATCGTATTCTCATTATTGCACTATATGTTGATGATATGTTGCTAATTAGGAATGGTAAGAATATGATTTCTAATTTGAAGTCTCAGTTGTCAGTACAGTTTGAGATGAAAAACTTAGGGGTAGACAAGTACATTCTAGGAATGGAAATTAAAAGAGACAAAGGAAACCAAAAATTTGGTTAAGCCATAGTAAGTATGTGAAGACCGTGTTGGATAGATTCAGTACGGTAGATTGTAGACCATTGTGTATTCCATTTTCATTGGGAAAAAAGTTATCTATGAATGATTGTCCAAAGTCTCCTTCTGAGATGGAGGATATGAGTAGAGTGCCTTATGCTAGTGTTGTTGGTAGCTTGATGTATGCTGTGGTTTGTACAAGACCAGACATTGCCCAAGTAGTGGGAGTCTTTAGTTGGCTTATGGCTAATCCTGGACGGGTACATTGGGATGTAGTGAAGCGAGTGTTTAGATATTTGTGGGGTATTTTTGAGTATTCCCTATGTTATCATGGTCATCCTACAGGACCTGCACATTCTGTATGTATTCGTGGATTTGTGGATTCTGATTGGGCAGGTGACGTTAACAACAGGAGATCCACCAGTGCTTATGTGTTTACTATGTTCGGTGGTGCAATTAGTTGGATGAGTAAGTGACAACCTGTGGTTGCTTTGTCCACGACATAAGCTGAGTATATGGCAGCAACTCATGCTTGTAAGGAAGCCATTTGGCTTAAGAGATTGTGTTTAGATATTGATGTTGATGCAGGACATATTACTATTTGTTGTGACAGTCAGAGTGTGATTTGCTTAGCAAAGAATCTGACTTTCCATGCCAAAACAAAGCATATTGATGTGTAGTTTGATTTTGTACAAGACATGGTAGAGGATAGGAAGCTGATATTGGAGAAAGTAGACACTTTGAAGAATGTTACAGATTCATTGATGAAACCAATGGGCATAGAGAAGTTCAAATGGTGTTCAGAGTCTATGGGCATCTTGGCCCCTAGTACTTAAATCTTGTCAGTTCTTTGGGCTCTTGCAAGGTGTTCGACAAGTGGAAGAATGTTGGGAATTAAGGTGTCTCAACCTTTGCAAATTCCTAGCATTATTTATTTATTTGTATATTAATTTATTGCCTAATGCTGTAATTACTTGCACATTCAGTTTGGTCACTTAGTTGAGGTGGCACGGTGACATGTCATCTTACTTGGAATGTGACTTGGATGGTCAAGTCAAACCTACATGGATTTAGGCATCCCATTTGAGGTGGCACTAATATGCTATGTGTCAGCATCTTGTGGTGTGTGGAAGAGGATATTCCATATGATAGAATCTATGATGCATAAGAGCGAAGTTTGGATATTCCTATGACAAGTGATGACAAGTGTCGGTGAGGATCTTTGAATGAGGGAAAGGCATCTTTGGGCACCCAAGTTGGGCTATGACATGTTGTAAGAGGAATATGCTATATTTAGTATTGTATGACAGATTCTCTTACAACATTAAAGGTTGTTATCTTAGGAAAATCTATGACAACTGTAAGATGCGTAAGAGCATCTGTCATAGTCTATTTTTATCCTAGAGCTCTCCATATTGGGAAAGTCAAATCTGCCTTGTATGACAAATGTAAGAGATGTATTTGCAGCAAGGCAAGTGTCCTTTGATGTGGGATAATGGCCATGTGGCCAAGGTGGATGCCTATCCCAAGATGCTCCCAATATTTGCCTTGTAATCTCTATATATTGCATAGTATTTTTACACGTACTATTATGTTGCCGAAATAACTCCAGAATCGACATTTTAAGACTCTTGGAAGAACTTGCATTGCAAGTGTATTGTAAAATGTAACTATTTCAGATAATACATTGTGTAGGTTTTAGAGTGTGGGGTTTTTTACCTGAAAAGGTTTTCCCTAGATACATCTTGTGTCTACTTCTTTCTGTCTACATTCTTGTTTTGTGTTTATTGCTGTAATATCTCTGATATATGTTTCGTATTGTTGCAATTGTAAAGGTTGTAAAGAATTTGCATACCTCTCCCCTCATTAGATTAGTTTGGGAAGTTATTTCTGCACACCTAGCTTCTTGTCATTTAGGTCCTCATTAACTTTTGGCATGGTCCAATTTCACTTCTTTCCACCACAAAAGTTTTGGGTGCCAACCTATTTTGGTGTTGCATGTTTAAGGTGCACACATTTCATTAGGACTAGCCTAATTGAGATTGTCTTAGGTCATGGATGGTATAAATGCAAGATAAAGTTGAGTGGAGCAAGTAAGAGAAGATGATGTGAATGTGAATCAAGGGTGATGAGTTGAGTGCAAGAGTAAATGCTTATGACTCCCAGATGCCGTGAGCAGAGAGTGTCTGCATTTCAGTGTACTTGAAGATGTGGAGGTAGTGAGGCAAAGGTTGTGGATGGCAAGAAGTTGTAGTGGTGGATTTTCTCTATTGCTTTGAGATAGTGAATATCTCTGTAACAGTTCTCCTCTATTCTTCTCTTCTGGACAATGAGTCCTTCTAGGCTGTGAGGCCTTGGCAGTGAGCCTAATTGTTTTTGGTGTTGTTATTCATATATATGTGAGTTAATCCTCATCGTGGTTTTTCCCTCGTTGGATTTTCCATGTAAATCTGGTGTTCTTATGTGTTTGAATGTGTTTGTATTGATGCTTCATATGTTTGTATACTCTGCTAATGCATAATAAGATGTTAATGTTTGGAATTACTTTGAGGGATTAATGTTTTAATGTACAACTGATTTACTCCCCCTCTCAGTTGTCCTATGCATACTAATAGCCATACCTTGTCTCTAACATGAAATTGATGAGTTATACAATGTTGATCATGTGTGTCCTTGTACTTTTGATTAGTGTGTTGCAGTATCTCCTAAACTTTTTGTTGGATATGGTAGATCTTCTCAACAAACTTGGATACCTTATCTACTTCCTTCTCAGCATGTGGTGATGGATCACCTAACATAGCTGGTATTGCCACATCAATTGGAGCCAATGGTTGATACCTAAGACACACTTCAAATGGGATATACCCTGTGGAACCATGCAAGGCATGGTTGTAGCTATGTTGTACATATGGAAAACTCTCAGTGTGAGGATGTTTTGAATGATACATCCATAAAATATGAATAATCATTCGATTCACCACCTCAATTTTCCCATCTGTCCAGGTGGGAGGAATGCAATAGACATTGTCAAATTGGTATCCATCATGTCCTAGAGTGATACCCAAAAGTTTCTAAGAAATCTACTATCCCTATTAGAAATGATACTCTATGATAGACCAAAATGGACCCAAAAATTTTCAAAGAAAAGCTTGGCAATCTCTTGTGCAGAGACCCCCTTCTTCTAAGCTACCATGATGGCCATTTTTGAGAATCTATCTACCACCACTTACACACAATCATACCCATATTTTGTAGAAGGTAGGCCAGACATGAAATCCATTGAAATTGATTGCCAAGGTTTATCAGGGATGGGAAGAGGTGAATACAGTCCTTGCTTATGATTGGTAGTCTTTGCAATGACACAAGTTGTACAAACTTGGATGTACAAAGTGACATCATCTCATAATTTGGACCAATAGAAATACTTTTGAAGTACAGTAATAGTCTTCTCAT
This sequence comes from Cunninghamia lanceolata, assembly GCA_027924645.1. Taxonomy (NCBI): domain Eukaryota; kingdom Viridiplantae; phylum Streptophyta; class Pinopsida; order Cupressales; family Cupressaceae; genus Cunninghamia; species Cunninghamia lanceolata. Next base: position 25,318,117 of record BSBN01000703.1, read on the forward strand.
TTCCAAAATGTCCTACAACATGACTGTAGTGTGTCTCCCATATCATCTTTTTCTGCTCCTTAGTTGGAACACATATGTTTCTCATGTGACAGAGAATACCATCTTTCAAGTAGAAGTCAAGGACTTGTTTATCTTCTATTAGCGTATTGTAAATGTTAGCAAAATTAACATTTGTGCCATATAACTAAGGACATTTTGTTGTTTGGTCTAGCCACAAGTATCCAATACCACTATTAAATCTTGGATTGGAGGTCTGCTCAAGCAATCTACAACTTTAGTACTACTTCCGTTCTTGTGATAGATATTAGGGTGAAACTGTTGCAAGTAGGCAACCCATCTTTGATGTCTAGCATTTTGTAGATTCCCTTGCATGTATAGAAATTGTAAAGGTTTGTGGTCTATGTGGATAAAATATTTCTTCCCCAAGATATAGTGTTTCCATTGTTTGTAGGCCTAAAAAATGGCATATGTAATTCCTTGTCATATGTGGGATACCTACGCACTTTATCAAAGAAAGTCTCACTATGGTAGGCAATTAGATGCCCATGTTGCATGAGCACTACCCCAAGTGCATAATCTGATGCATCTGTCTCAATTTCAAAAGATTGCTGCAAATTTGGAAGTGCCAATACTGGTGCAGAACATAACCTCCTTTAATAGAGCAAATGTTAGCCAACCCTTAAAAACTATAAAGTTATGTGAGAGTTTGTTCAGGACTTAATAGAGTTTGTTGGCTACAACTGACCTCTTTCCCTTAGGTTGAACCATTAATAGAACAAATTTTCTAGTATAAGCAATTAAATGTTTACATTGTTTTGCAGTAATCAAAGATACTAGTTGTGCAGGACTTACCTCAAGTATCCGATACTTCTTTTTTCCCATCTTGACAATGACAGTGTATGGTCTCGACTCATATACACCATGACGCTTGTACATATATGGTTGCCCCAACAATACATCATAGACATCTAAACATGTGCCACATCACATATCACTTCATCTTAGAATGGTTTTATGGAATAAGGTAAATGGAATTGCTTATTCACCAAAATGTTTTGTCCTTGTCTTACCCATCCCATATAATATGGCTATGGGTGAGGTGTGGTCTGCAGGTTCAATCTTCTAACAGTCTCAATAGAGATCAAATTCTTTTTACTTCCACTATCAATAATGAAATGGAAAGCCTTTCCATTTACCCACATCTATGAATGGAATAAATGTTCCTCATCTTCACGGGGCAGAATTTTGGTAGTGGCAACTATGGCATATGGATCAACTTCAATTATTTGGTCATCATACTTTTGTTCAAAAGGGTCTGTAGGCAATGATTCAGGTTCAACCTCCTTTTGATGTAACCCTACCATCAACATCTTTGCAGCTCGATATTCCTTGGTGTTATGTCTGGGGATTTTATGGAATTCACACATCTTCTTTCCACCCTTGTTTTCTATTGATGATGCTTGTGAAGAGAAATCTTTAGTTGTCCGCTTCCCCACAAATTTTCTACCACCTTCATTCTTAGATTTGTTATTTGAAAAATAATCTTTCTTCCCCTTTTGTTTAAACTTTTCCTCAATCTTCACTGCATAATTGTAGGCAGACCCCAAGGTCTCAATATTTATAAAATACATCTCTATTTGGATATAACGATGAAGCTCACTATGGTACTTCAAAATTTGATGTTTCTCTGTATCAATGATGCCAAGACTTTCCAAATGAGCATGGAACATATTAGTGTAGTCTTGAATAGATTGATCCTTCTTCTATTGAAGCAACCGCCACTCCATATATTTGTCCTCATATGAATTCTTAGGATAGTATTCTTCTTTGATGTGCTCCACAAACTCTCCTCAAGTGGTATTATCATCCACTACCATAGCAAACTCTGCACCATCAAGGTTTTCTCTAGATAAGAGTTTATTCTCCCAAGATTGTTTCACATGATGCTTAGCCTTGAGGAGGGAAAATCCTATTTTTCACCATCAGAGAAGCGATTCACATAAAAATATCTTTCTAATTTTGATAACCAATCATCAAGAACATCTGCATTGATTTTCCCTTTGAAATTTGGAATATCAAAATTTACATGCACCTTGAAAGGAGTATGACCACCGAACAGTACTCCACCTATGTTTTGTTGCCGATTACCTTGATTTTGTTGTAACAGATGAGAAAATTGATTCATCATCTCCTCACATTGTTTTGTCAAAGCCTCTTGAAGCATCACCTTGAAAGGATATGATTGGTCACCTTGTTCTTCCATCTTCGGTCAAGTGCGTCTAAAAGGGAGATAGTCTGATTGGTCATGTGTCTTCAATCCCAAATTTTGATAACTTGACCACATGTGATGTGACATACATGAGTGAACAAGATCTGATACCACTAATCTGGACAATACCTAGCAATGGGCCTATAGTATTGTAATACACACACATAAACAATGTATGAAGGAATTTTTACATATAGGCAAACTCGCTAGGAGTTGTATGCTGCCCATAAAACTACTTTATTCACTTCCAATTCAAAAAATATATATTTGTATAGAATATGAAAGGTCACCTTGTCCTTGGGATTCAAAATGGATAGTTGGAAGGTGACAAAACTAATTACAAAATTAAAATTTTCAAAAAATCTATGAAATTTGGGTACCACAACTTGGGAGGGTCATAACTCCTAGCCATTTGGTCAGAATTTGGACATTTTTGAATCATTGGAAAGATCTTCAAGAGAACTAGTTTGAGTTTCTTTAGACCCTACCTACGACTATCATGCTAAGAAACTGATGAAAAATTAAAGGCCAAATTCCGCTTTGAAGGCCTCCAAAAATCCGATTTATTGAGATGTAGAAAATACCAAAAATCAGATTTTTGATATTTTCCAGTTTTGACCTCGCAGATGCCACCCAAGTACTCTTGGACTTTTTTTGGATTAAAAAAACTCATCAATTTGTTTGCCTTCTTCTATCAAGGAGACAAAATGGTTGTCATACAATTTAGTATTATACACGGCCATAGAAAAGGAAGAGATTAGAGTTGTGCAAATTTCTTTAACAAAAATACAGTATGGAATGGTATGCATACATGGAATATACTCCAATCTCTTTGGATTGAATATGTACTTTCCACGTTTGGACACAACGTAAGGAGTTCTCACTAATTAATCTAATTAATCTAGCTTAATATAAGCTGAGTTGTGTGCATTCAATTGAATAGGCTAGATTGCACAAGGAAGCATTTTATTATCCTCTACAGCCATACACATACACAAATGTGAGACATTGTGAAAGGAGGAAACAGATACAAATGAATATTATTGACCGAATACCTCGAAGACGTACCAAGACATGAATTGTAACGATTATAGAATATGCAAGAAATTGATTGTTGAAAAGAGTTTCAGAGATTTTCAAGTAAATGCAACTTATAAATGAAACTAGTTTCCACAACCTTTACCGACATCCTCCCTGCCTGATTCAAGTTTTAAACAATTCCGCATCCTTTCCTAGCAATCTCCCCCCGAAATCACTGAACGACATGTCATCTCATGAAATGCAATTTCCCCCCTCCCCAACGTATTTTTGCCAGGTAATATATTTTGAAAAGCTCTACAAAATATGTGGACAGAATGAGAAATCATGATCAAACGCATGGATAAGTGAGGCAGATGCTTCATAGAAGTGTCAACGCATAGAATGCAACGATTTTGGGAAAAAACACAAGTTTTTTTTTTTTACTTTTAAAATAAACGTCTTTTCCCTTTTAAAAGAGTAAAAAGGCATCTAAATTTTATATCGTTTAGAGGCTAAAATATATCTCTATCTCTATAAATGGGAAAAACAAAACATCTTTCTCTTGATAGTACCCATACATATAATATATCTATTAGATAGTAAATTTCACACCATAAATTAGTTAAGACATTTTGTAAACCTATATTTCTTATTAAAAAAAAAAGCATGAATTGAATATGAATCTAAAAGACTCATCTCTAAATAGGAAGACTCACCTCTAAAATAAAATATTTTTAATGTATATAGAGATACATGTCATGCCAATATTGCATTCAACAAAAGGCATTGGATAGACCAACAACCCATATACTTTAGCTTTTTATACTTAGTCCTTTGCAAAAACTAGGATTTCAAAGCTCTAATTTACTAAATCAGGGCAAAGTTGTAAAAGTAACCGGGTCTCCAAGGAACTACAAAAGAATCCTAAGAACAATATCATGCTTTTAAAATGGAATTTCAAAGCAGGCATTGATACTAATTCTCACGTTGCCACAGTCACTGGATTTGCAGTGACTAGTTCCTAACAAGAGCCAAAAGCAATTCAATAATTGGGTGCAGATTTTGATCAAATATTTCTCTGACTCAAATCAAAATCCCATAACTTAACTAAACACATCGTGACGATATTTTTCAAACAAAAGATACAAGGACCAACCTAGTTAGGTTCTCACTAGACAAGATCTATGAACATAACAATTTAACTCTCAGAAAGGCAATACGTACTACATGCGTCTAAGTGAGTGTGTAAATAGATCCCTTCACATCATGTCACCAACAAACGTCTAAATCCTTCTACCCAATGATACTCTCTTTCTTACCTAAGAGAGCGTTTAGGATTTCTTGTCACTTTTATGGAAATAGAACACATGATTAGTCATCATCAAATTGACACCTAATATAAATTCATAAATGATTAAACATTACCGAAAATTATTTTAATTAAATTCAAATGATAATTATCTTACTCAATTATCTTTTCTATTCATTCTATTTAATCAATGTTTAACTAGGCAAGGAAAATGGGATATGACAACCTAGGAGTAAATTTTCTTCTTGTCATTTCCTTGCTTGCCATGCATTTACTCCTATATTTGTTTGCATATTTTTTATTGCATCCCTTGCTCTACCTATGCCTCTCCCTATATTTTCCACTCTAGTTAAACATTCACATATTATTTTTTAATTACTTAACCTTGTGCATCCTTATACTTTATTTTCTTTTCATGCCTAGTTACCCATGATTCTATGATTTGTGCCTTACCACTTTGGCTAAATTTATTTTGTCTTGATTACCTCCTATTTTGTTATGCACCGTTATGCTTGCCCTTTACTATGATGGTTTATTTGTGATGTCATGATTGTCCACCTATATGTTCATGCCTATGTTTATGAAATTTACCGCATTTAGACCACATGTTTATGACCCTAATTCTTTATCTTATATCAGTTTTCATGAGCCTACATTGTCATACCACACTTCTAGAGTTATCTTATTAGACTTGGAGCATCATGCCTTCCACCATTCCATATTGAGCCTTCATTGCCATCCCAAATTTATGATGAATTTTATTGGGATGAGTATGGCCTTTTGGAGGATGATGTTGATTATACTAAGTTTGTTCAATGATACATGAGCTTATAAATTTTAATTTTGTTATTTTCCTTGTTGTTTTTACACTTTGGTCATTTTTACTATGCCTTGTTTGTTATATTTCAAATGCTCATTTGACCAATTTGGTTTCATGCTTACTTTCCGCCACTTGGGGGTATTTGCTTCTTTTCCTTTCCTTTCTTGACATGTATTTACTCCTATGCGAGCATTTTTATTTATTTTTTGAATCCCTTGCTTTACCTCTGCTTTTCCACATGTTTTCCACTCTAGTTAAGCTTTTAGTTATTTATTTATTTTTACTCAATCTTTTTCATCCTTATACTTTTTTTGTTTTTCATGCCTAGTTACCCATAATTCTATGATTAATGATTAACACTTTGATTTTTTATTTTTCCTTGATTGTCTCCTATTTTTCTATCCACCTTTATGCTTACCCTTTACTATGCTTTGGTTTATTTGTGATGTCATGACTATCTACCTATACTTTCACACCTATGTTTATGAAATTTACCATAAATTTAGACCAAATGCTCATGATCCTCATGCTTTATCTTATATCACTTTTTATAAGCCTCCATTGCCATACCATAATCCTAGAGTTATGTTATTAGACCACCTGGGGGCATCATGCCTTTCCCTATTTCATGTTGAGCCTTCATCTCCATATGTTTAAATTAAGGTCATCATATTATCCCCTATATAATTGGTGCCAACATTGCCTTGCCATGCTTCTAAAGTCATCCTTTACCTCATGTATACATTCCTAGTTCCATTTCTACATCTGTTACCACTAGCCTAACTTATTGCCTTATCCCAACCTTTGTGTGCCCATGCTCTTAACTTCCACATTGGGGGCACATGGTTAGCTTAGTGTCCTATGTACCTACATGAGAGTTTTGACCATTGAGGGCCACACTACCATTTTTTTATATTCCTATACTATGGGCAACCTTAAACCTTTCATGATTATCTCCAACACATATGCTTTCATTCCTTTCAAATTATATTCCTTATTTTCTTGTTACACAGTTTGTTCATGACACCTATTACTTTATATGATTTACATGCTTACAATGTGCTTATATTACATTTACATTTCATGTACTCTTTTTACATCTCCTCCAATTCCTTGGATCCTATGGATGCAACCAATTGTTCAGGGCATATCATGTTGGTAATACAACCTTGTGTTTCTATAGGAAAAGTTACAAGTATCAATACAAAGGTTCATCACCATGTCTTGACAAAGCTTTATCATATAACATGGCATTATCTGATGTGCCACATGGTAGCACACCATGTCACTTATCATACAAGTGGAATTTGCTAACCCACTTCTCATTTCCTACTTTTCATTATCAAAGATATTCAAAGAAAGTTTGTATTCTGTGCATGTTTCATTTGTGAGATAAAAGCTATTGATTACACATGTTTTCTCTATTTTGTACATTCTTAGAGAGCATGCTTATTGAAGGATGAACATAGACAATAATAATTATTAGGGTCCATTCATTAATATGGACATATTATCCTTTTATGTCTAGATTTACTTTCATGCAAGTTTGAAAGTGTTCATTTACTTTGAAATACATGTTCTTAATAAGATTCAAATGCACTTCAAAGTGGGGGGGAATGTAATGGAAAAAAAATCATAGCCATACCAATTCACATTTAGTTTTGGGCTCATTGTGAGATAATGTCTTAGTACAATCACATATTAACAAATAGTGTAATCTTGTGCAAAGTTGGGCTCATTCCTTAATCCTTCACTTATCTCGGCCTTCTCACATTCCTATACATTTGACATTATCTTATCCATATCCATACATATTCCTATACATTTTAATATTTATCATGCCCATCATTGGACTCCATGTCTGTACATTCATTCCCCACATTAACATTACCATTTCCTTGTCTTGGGTCAATCCTTTGGTGCTAGATTAATCCTGTTTGTGCAAATTCGACCCCTAAAATTCAAAACTTTAAATTCAAAATTTGTTGATACACCCATTCCATTCCCACCATGGTCCAATTTGGTACACATTTCACATAATTTATTGTGATACATAATGGCATTTAAAGACATTCAAGTGTATTCATTTATGATGTGATCCAAGCATTCATTAAATAATCATTTGCATTGGAGCATTCATTATAGAAATACTTCATTGGAGCACTAAAAATAATCTATTTGCACTGGAGTTCACATCCTAGGACATTTGCATACTTGCTTGTTGTTTGCCAACATTTGCCAAGGTCATAAAGTTAGCCATTCTAGGGGTTGACTTAAGAGAACATAACCCTAGTGATCTAGCAACCTCCCTAAGGTACTATAAATCCTTAACATCAATCAGAAGAGAAGAGCAAACCAAATGGAGAACAATAAGTGAAAGATTTATCAGATTAAGGACTAGAAGTGGAAGATTTATCAAATCAAATCTGCAAACTAGAGGACATATCTGTGCCTACAAAAGCAATCCAAAATCATATATTCAACTTGAAAACAACTATAGTTCTATGCAAAATCCAACACAGAACCACATATCTAGGTTACCTTTTTTTACTACTAAAACAACATAGTTCAACAGTACATCAATATTATTCCATCACTAGTATTCCTAATACTAAATATCCCTAATTCATTACACTTAATTTCCTAGATTAACATTAATTATTCAATTTCTCATTCCCTATTGCGCATTAAACCTAAACTCATTTATACTTATGTACATCATTGCATTTAATGTGGTAGATTGAGCTTAGGGAAAGTGTGCTTTTCTTTACAATAATATTTATTTTAAATATATAAAATTGTAATATTTTAGTTGCTTAAAAATGGTGCTTCTCTTCATGGAAGGTTCCATGTACTTATACATTAACGTAAACCTATACGCATCTCAACGAATGTAAATAATTAGATTAATTAATTGTTGAAACACTACTTACCTATTAAAATATGATATTACAAACAACCAACTTTGGATTTTGTAGTGATATTAGATATTCTTAAACATCATCCACTTCAAAGTCAAAAGTCAATTTTGACCAATAAAAATAAGATAAATATTTACCACTTTTTGTTGTGAATGAGGTACAAAATTGCTGTTGACTATTTAACAATTAAAATGGATGATATTTAAATAGGGAAGAGCTTAACCAGCCGGTGCTAAACGACCGGCTGATCGAGCTCTGTACGGCTGCCATGTGGAAGTCGACCAAACGTCTGCCAGCAGTATGGAAAGAATCAGCACAGAAGGAACGTTGACGGCTCCAGTCGAGTGCCCAGCCGTACAGTCGGTGAGTTACAACTCACCGGCTGTTTACGGCTGGCATTTGAATGGCAAGCATATTAGATTGAGTGGGGATATTGGAAGCCCGGTATCGGTATATTAGCAATGCAACAATGAAACTCATCACAACAAAGCCGGCAGCTAGGAGAGCCGAAAGGAAGCATGCTGCTGCCACTCATATAATCATTTCCATCAACCAGGCGAACTTCCCAGGCGAGAATCATAGCGACGGCCAACGAAGCAACCAAAGCCAACATGTCTGTGACCAAAAATACATTGAAAGAAATGGTATTGCCCAAAATTACCCCTCCCTGCTTGTCCATATCTCCCGGTATTGCCAACATGAGAGTCAAGCTTCCCCCAAACAAAGAGACTGCGACTTCCAATTGATTTAGCGGATATTCTTCTCTCGGAGGCGGAGCAGAATCTCTGTTGGACACCATACTCTGGTAAATAAACACCCACAATGTTAAATAGAAAACATAAAAATGAAGAGACATGATATTTGTACAGTTTATGATAACGTTTAACAGTGTTTTCGGATGCTAACTGGGTAGAGAATTTTAAGGTAGAGCTTATCTAGCCGGCACTTATAAAATGGCTGGCTGGTCGAAACCTTCTCTACAAATCAAGACAAATCATTGCATGAACAAATTGACTGATCAAATAGGTCGACAGAGCTGAGAGATTTTTAATGTCAAATTCTACACTAAAAATCTCTACAAACATCTAGAAATACTGTTCAATAATAAAAAATGAAGATTAAGAGAACATGCATAACATTACTGTGTCACCTGAATCTGAGGTTCAGCAGCTCCTGTATTGAAGTCCATTGCTTCAAATTCGATTCTTCGCTCTTTGCCCCCGCCCTTAACTGGGAAGAGTGATATATGGTAGATCGTCGTCTAAGTCCACCGTGCTTAGTTGTGCTTAGTTTGTCCATTAGCAAGTGAATCTTTCTTCGTCTTCTCAGCAATTCCATATTGCTAAGAAATAGCAATACTTAGTGTTCAGGTTTGCGGGTGGAAATATATCCACGCCACTTTGATAAAGATGTTTTGCGGGTATTCGATTTCACCTACTCTTTGCACGGGAGTTATCCACTGAAGTCTTCACCGAAGATGTACGTTTCAAAATATTTTTCGTCTGATGCCGATCGCAACTCTCGCATGTTATGCATGTTATGGAGTCCTTATCTTCTGGAATGGGGTTCTTTTCATCTAGGTATTTTTTCCCATAAATTTCTTGGTTTATTTTGAATTTTATTGGTTTTGTGGTTTCTTTTAGTTTTTAGAGGTCTGGATTTAAATTTGATGGTTGTATGGCCATATTTAGTTATTTTAGTTGTAAAATACAATTAAAGTTTTAGGAAGACTATCATTTGAAAGGGAAAATTTTAAGTAAAGCGTCAAAATTTCTATTTAATTAATCTTATATATATATATTTTATACATATTTTCTAAAATAAGTAAGCTTTAATATTTGAAAGCCAACTTCAAATAAATCACCGTCACAACAAAATTACTTGACAGACAAGTTAACCATCAAATTTAAGCCAGGTGATGAGATTATGGTAAACCTTCTTACATTTTTATCGTTTAAATTCTAGTGACTCGAAAAAAAATATAAATAAAAATATTTGGTTAAATTCTAGTGACCAGAAAGCTTTGGGAGCTAGAATCCGTTCTAGAGCTCATTGGCTTTAATTTGGTGACAGAGGTAGTAAATTCTTCTTCAATCTTATTAAACAAAAGCAGGCTAAGGAATCTATTGATAAATTGTTCATTAACAATCAAATGATTTCCAATATTAATGATATTAAAAAAGAATTTGCTCAGTTTTATGAAGATCTTTTTACTTCCGAGGACTCTCAAGATGCTAGGACTCTGAGAAATCAGTGTAGGAATCTTATCCCCAAAAGGATTTCAGATATTGATGCCTCTGTTCTTGAACAACCCATATATTTGGAGGAAATTGAAAAGCCCATCAACTCTCTTAACAATGATAAAGCTCCTGGACCTGACGGGCCGCCTGTGGAGTTTTATAAAGCCAACAGTAAATGGATTTGCAAAGAATTACTTAACATCTATAACGAAGCCATTGATACTAGAACTCTGGGTAGGGAGATTAACTCTGGAATTATCAAACTCATTCCTAAGGAGGGAGATAAATCCCTCATAAAGAATTGGAGACCTATAACTCTTTTAAATGTTTCTTAAAAAATTCTCGCCAAAATCATGTCTCGAAGGTTGGAAACTATTCTTCCTAAATTCGTTTGTCCTACTCAAACTGGTTTTGTTAAAGGTAGATATATCTTAGAGAACTTGATTACTAGTTGGGAAGCTCTTAATTGGGCCAAGCATACTGATCAAAATGTTGCTATGTTTCTGCTGGATTTTGAAAAAGCTTATGATAGAATAGAGTGGGACTTTATCAATATGATGCTTGATGATTTTGGATTCCCCTCTTTCTTTTGTGATATTGTTAAAATGCTTCTTAAAGATGCTCATGCTCAAATTGATATTAATGGATCTCTTTCAGCCCCTTTCCCTTTGGGTAGATTGATTAGGCAAGGCTGTCCACTTGCCCCTGCCCTTTTTGTTATAGCCTTTGAAGCTCTCTTCTATATTCTTATAGACAGCACCTTATCCCCTGCTGTCAAAGGCATCACCCTTCCTGATAACAAGAATATTATTAACTACCAGTTTGCTAATGACACCTCTCTCTTTCATGAAGTCTCTGAAGCCAACTTCGAAGCTATGATCAATAAGCTCAATTTTTTCTGTAAGATTTCTGGAGCTAGGTTATCTCAAGCCAAGTCTATTTGTCTTGGATGGAATGACCAACCTCTTGATTGGTTTGGTAAATTTGGTATCTAGTGGGGTGGTCCCTCAAAAATTGTCAGATATCTGGGTATTCCCTTCTCTGTTGATCCTTCTTTAAAAGAAATGTGGAGTTGGGTTAAGGACAAGATTCATAATAAGTTGAATAAATGGCACAATAGGTCTATATCTTTTGCTGGTAGATTTCAAGTCTGTCAAAAGATTCTCTCTTCTTATAATATTTACTATGCCTCGGCTTGGATGTTTAATGATTACCAAGTTATGGAAATTCAAAAAGTCATCAGGAATTACCTCTGGTCGGATGGGAAAGGAAATAACAAAACTCACTCTGTCAGGTGGAGCTGGTGTCATGTTGATAAGCTCTTTGGGGGCTTGGGGCTTAAAGACCTAAGACTAAGTGGTCTTGCTTTGGCCTCCAAATGGATCTTTCATGCCTTGGAGGGAGATGACCCTTGGAGAGTTCTTATTCGTAACAATATTGAAAGGGGTTATCCAAAGAATGCCAAATTCTGGAAAAATCTTCCCCTCACTGATCTTATTTGTAGTGAATTTCCTATCATTGTTCAAGGCTCGGCTGTATTCAAGTCCATCTGGAAGGCCTAGAACCATGTTAGGCAATTCATCAAGAATAAAGACTTCTATGATGATAAGACCCTCCATGGTGAGAGGTCCATTTGGTGGAACCTTAAGCTCGGTAATAAGCCCCTTGCTCTTACCCAAGGCTGTTCCGCCAAGAGTTGGGCCAATCATGGGATCAAACAACTTATTGACATCTTTGAAAATGATAGACTTATTCAGTGGGATGAGTTAAAGAGTAAATTTAACCTTCCTGATTCTCATAAGATGACTTATAATATGATTGTCAGGGCCAGCAAGAATATTCCTACTTTATGTCATGTTGATTCTAATAGTTATCAGAAAATTAAATGGCCTAGTGGTATTATCATTTCCAAGCTTAAAGTTAAGAACATTTACTCTATTATTAACTGCAATGATGAAATTATCAGCCATATTAATAATACTTGGTATACTAATTTAGATGTTCCTTCTTGGAATAAGCTTTTTGACAATCTATGGAAAAGTTCTATTGATCCTAAAATTAGATGTTTTAAATGGTTACTTATTCTCAATAAGCTTCCTGTTAGGAACTCTTTCTCTGATACTAACTTGTGCAGCATTTGCAGAACCCCGGAAACGGGAAGACATATATTTTTTAGTGCACTTTTGCTAAAGAGGTTTGGTTGATGTTTGGCATTTCCATCCCTGCTACTTTCAATATTCTTGAAGTTATTACTGGTTTTATTTCTAATGCAAAAAAAGATGTTAACATGTTTTGGGATATTCTCTCAGCTAACATTTTATGGCAAATTTGGAAGTGCAGAAATGAAGAAAGATTTCAAAATGTCCCCAGATTGCTTACTGAGTCTTTTCGAAGTCTCACATATTTCAAAATTTTTTCGCAGATTCAAATAACTATGAAAGTCAACAAGTCTAAATTCAAAAGATTGCTTAAAGATGGACATGCGACATTCTTTGCTAACGAAGTGAAAAATGGTTATTTCTGGAGGCTGCACTTGGACAATATCCACACTTTTAACCAAACTGTCAACCGCATCAGCAAGGAGATTAAAAGAAACCCTCACAACACTACTGGAGAAGATGATCTACATGCTTAAGCAGATCCAGGTTCAAAAGAACTTGGTCTGGATGGAAGGTGCTATGGGTTGGACTGCGTGGGTGGACACCTTTGAAGATGTGTGACAATAGTTGTTATTTGTTGTTCTAGTCCTTTCTTTGTTAGCTCTGGTTATATGTAATATTTGGCTTTTTTGCTATGTGAGGCTTGTCCTCTAATGCTTTGATACTCGGTGGTTTTTGTTATTTCCTTGAACTCCTTATACTTAATATAAAAAAAATAAGTAAGCTTTAATATTTGAAAGCCAACTTCAAATAAATCATTGTCTCAACAAAATTATTTGACAGACAAGTTAACCATGAGATTATGGTAAACTTTCTTACATTTTTATCCTTTAAACTTTAGTGACACTATTGCTATTTAGAAATGCTTTAATAAAATTTTCGGTTTCTAGAAAAAAATAAATAAATAAAAATATTTGGTTGAATTAATAAATATTTTTCGTTTAATGTTGATCGCCACTCTTGCATGTTATGTATGTTTTATTTTTGTATTTTGTTGATTTTGTGGTTTCTTTTAGTTTTTAGAGGTCTGGATTTAAATTTGATGGTTGTATGGCCATATTTAATTACTTTAATTGTAAAATACAATTAAAATTTTAGGAAGACTATGATTTGAAAGGGAAGATTTTAGGTAAAGGGTCAAAATTTCTATTTGATTATTCTTATATATATTTTTATACATATTTTTTTAAAATAAGTAAGCTTTAATATTTGAAAGCCAACTTCAAATAAATCATCGTCACAACAAAATTACTTGACAGACAAGTTAACCATCAAATTTAAGCCAGGTGATGAGATTATGGTAAACCTTCTTACATTTTTATCATTTAAATTCTAGTGACTCGAAAAAAAATATAAATATAAATATTTGGTTTAATTAATAAATATTTTGGGTGCAACATTCTTTCCACCAAACCATTCCACATTTGGGGATTTGAGATTCTTCACCCCTACTTGTCATATAATTTTTTTATGACGGTTTGATCCAGGTGCTTAAATTTGAGAGTCAGCTTTGCTTGTCAAGCAATTTTTTTATGACAGTTATCTATTCAATGGTGCCTTTAAAATTCTATGACATACTTTAGTATAAGTAAATTATATAAAACCAAATATATATATCATCATAATCCTATTTAAATTTTGACAATTTGTCCAAAATCTCTTTCATATGATCTGGTCTTTTCAAAATTTCAGTTGTATTTTACAGCTAAAATGCCTAAATACAGCTATACAATTGTCAAATTGAAGCCCTAGTTTGATCATTTAATTACCTTTCAATTGACATTTTAAGAATTAATTTTACAAGTAACAAGAATTAATTTTAGATAGAGCAAAAATTTGTTTCTAAATTGACTTTAAAAAATATTTAAGATAAACATTCTAAAAAAACATTCTAAAAAAATCAATCTAAACTAATATATATTTCTATATTAAATTTTAAAAATATCCAAGATAAACATTTTAAAAAGACCATTTATATTAATTTTGAAAACATATTAAATTAATGTATATTTTTATAACAAAATATTATAAAATAATATATTATAAATAAGAATATTATATTATATTTCCCCACAATAAAATATAAAAATTTAACAAGTCAAATTATACAAAATACTATCTAAAATTATAAAAAAAATTGAATAAACCATCAAATTCCAAATTCCAAGCCTGCTTCCGCGACGACTCGTCATTAAAAGTCTTTCTCCGGTGTAAACGCTTTATTAAAAGTCAGCATTAGCGTCCCCAGGTACGTAAAATTAAAAGTCAGCATTGGATCACAACAATAACAAAACACCACTTTTTATTTTACAACTTTTGTTTTCTTGTTTTTTGTTTTATCATAGGCGGCAGACTACATTATTTATCATAAAAACAAAGGATTGCTGCTCTAGTAACAATATCGACAGCAGAAAACAATCTATTTCGCAATGACCCACATGAAGTTTATTAGCAATATCTTTCACAATAAGTCAGTCGGACAAAATTCCACTTTTTTGTTCCGAGTGATTTGTATATAAACAATAGATTATATATTAGGTCAGTAACATGATACACATCATAAATAACCCCACAATGTACCTGAACTGTACCATTTCTTACTACTGTCAATGCTGTCTGCAATATAAATTTTGTTATCCATAGGCTTTTCAAGTGATGCAAATAAATGTCCAAGCCTAGCCATGTGATGAGTAGTACCCAAATTTACTATCCATTCAAATTTAGAAGCATTCATGTTTATCCTTAGAAATACAAGCAATAAGTGCAGAATCATCAGTACCTTTTTCGTGATGATCCTTGAGTCTCTCATTCTCATCGATAAGATCATGCATCTTCTTTGGGCAAAGATTCTCATGGTGTCCTGATATGTTGCACTACCAACGCCCTTTTGTTCTTATTGCCATGTTTCACTACCAACGCCATGATGATCCTTTTGTATTATCTATCTTAACAGCAGATTGCAGACTTTAATTTTTCTCCGAGAGCCAACGATGAAATTACCATAGTGAAAGATTATAATTGTACTACCAAGTCAGCTTTGTGTGGCGCCATCAAAGCATGAAAATGGCGTTAATAATGTAGCTCTGCTCATAAGATGCACTCTTTGTTGTTTGGTATGATAGTCTTCTGGAATCAGTTCTTAACACTACCCGCAATGTCGCAAGTGTTTTTGTTTCGAATGAAATGGTAAGCCAACATTAGGCTCTCATTTAATAATCAAAAGAAGATACCAGTAGCAATAATCATTCGATAAACTGATTTACAGCAAAAGAAAGACAATACACTTTTTATGTAACTGCTAAGTGAAAAATAAAACAAAGCAAGGATGGGTAATAGGGTATTCAAACACCAGGGCCACTGCATAGAAGAAAACTGCGCGCCAAATCTGCATCTCTGATCTTGCCACTGCTATGTATGTTTTGCAAGTTTTTCAAGCTTCTTCACACAGAATACATAAACAATTAGTAGAAAAGTGTAATAAACAAAAGGTAATGTCCCATCGAGTGTGCTAAATTTATTCACATTTTGTTTTATTTTAGAGAAACAAAAAGAAATTAAAAAAACAACAATGCAATGCCTACTTTAAAATAAATACTCAAGCTTGAAGATAAATTGTGGATTCTCAACCAGGCATGCAAGCCTACTCATAGTGTACCAACATCGGATTCAAGGATTTATAAGTGGACAAAGATTATAATCAATTTCGGTGCTAGCCCTCAAATGTGTTCAAGGAGATGAATTTATATATTCGGAGGATGAAAAATGAATGGTCAAGATTGATTAATCATTGAGGATTTGGAGATTTGATTTAGAGGTAACTAAATTAATTGTTTTGTTAATTAATTTTATTGATTGGTTAATTAAATTGATTAATTAGTTAACTAGTTTGATTTATTAGTTGACTAAATTTATTGACTAGTTAACTAGATTAATTTAAAGTTAACTAAATTAAGTGATTAGCTAACTAATTAGACCAATGAGTGAAATGTCGGGCCGATAATTAGAATTACTTATTTATTTTAATTAATTATGTGTGCATGGATTAATTAGAAAGCTAGTTAATTAATAAATAATGATGTTTTTTTAATGAGTAAACTGCAACTATGGGGGTTGCTCCCTTTATATATATATAATGCTCGTCAAAACTTATAGAGTCATAAAAACTAGGAGAGAAGACAAGCCCTAGAGCACATCTATAAAAAACAACCTATATGAGCACATGTAAACCACCTACGCAACTATATATTCTTAACAACATAGAGAAGAGTCTATCTTGGAATAGTCATACCACTAGAACATCATTAGAACTTTCTAAAATGATAGCCTTCATCTAATTTATACCTTCTATTTCCATGATCCCCAAAATTTACTTGAGAAAATCTACCCCTTTGGATGCCTTCTTCCACTGTTGCACCTCCATCTAAGCCCAATTAGTGGTGATGAACAGATACAATATCCCCCCAATTTTGAAGCCTGAAGAAATCCTTCGGATTGGAAATGCCCAAGCCATACCATGCAATTTCCAGAACTTCATTAAGGTCACCAAAGAATTATGTTTTGATTAGAGCAAAGACCATTGTCTTAACCATTTCCTTTATTTCCCTAAGATTTATAAGAGCTACGATAAACATAGTTGAAATGTCTAAATTAACTTTGTATCTATGCTCAGACTACATGAATTCATCTATGAAAATCTATTGAATCATAAATAATATCAACATGTTGTGTGTTTTGAAGATACATCGTAGCCTCTTCTCCATCACCTTTCCTAAGAAATCCATTTGTCTTTATTCACAAAGAAGACAAATAGGGGTATCCATCCTACATACAAGAATCAAATAGGAAGAGAGTTCTTTAAATAACCAAAAGCATGTGTTAGAGTCCAAAATATAGAAATAAATGATGAAATCATCATGCATAAGGAAAGATGTATGAGTAATAAATGTTCATATCTTCACCACCACTTGAACAATATTCCTCTCCAAAGCATTTACAACAAGCTAAACATTTTACTTATTACCTGTAGCTCCCAACCCATTGAGGAGACATTTTATCATAGGCCATTGATCAATTGATGTGTCCACAATAATTTCTTCTTCCCCATCGATGGCCAAATTGGCAAGTGAATCCAACTTAGCATCAATGTCTTGATACACACATGATTAACTATGTAATCATTCAATTCTCCAAGCAAGGTAAGGGATGATGAAAGGATGGAATTTAACTTCCAACATTAAGTACTTTTAATTATAATGGAATTTAGGATGATAGATGAGTCTGCTTCAATAACAATCCTCCTTAGGTTATGTTTTATGCAAAGATTTAAACCCAAGATGAGGGCCTAAAATTCTACCTCATTATTTGTCCCAGATTTGAGTCTTTTAGAAGCCACACAAACCACATCCCATTTCCAATCTCTGACAATACACCTAGCCCCATATTTACCTGGGTTGCTCATCGAAGCCTCACCAAATTTAGTTTATACCACCCCTCATGAGGAGGGACCCATTTGGCTTCTTTTCCATTTTTTTGGGGATAATCTCCCATAGCCGCACTAATGTGGGAAAATTTAATAATGATTAATTAATCAATTAACTATGGGGTGATATTAGGGGACAAGAATAGGATTAACTAATTAATGTTGAATTAGCATGATGAAATTGAGAAATGTAGGAAACCAAGATCATGGAATAAAATAACAAGCACATGAATTGCAATGGAATCGACCAGTTTGTATTATCAAATGAGGTGAGTATAAATAGAGAAGTGTAGGTACCTAAATCTCCATGAAAGGAGGATAGGACTCCTCTACATGGAGTTGTGGCAAGTAACCTCACACAAACATAGCGCGAGGTGTTGATGCAAGTTGACACCTCTCAAAATATCTTAACTACTTTGACAAGTTCAAAGGAACATGTGCAAATATGCCTATGTTTGATTAATACAAATGTGTATGCCTATAGATTAAAGGTATACACTAACACGCTCCATAAGCATAGCTTAGGTGAGTATTATGAAAAAGGGTCCCGGCTATACACCTAGTGAGGTACCCATGTACAATGCAAAAGAAAAATGAGTCTCGGCCATGAAGCCTGATAAGGTACTCAAGTACAATGCAAACTCTCAAAACTAGAGTAAGATAGAAAACCCAGTGGGAAAAGACTATCCTCCAAAAAGAAAGATTATATAGGTGAAGATGTACTACTTCTTTCACTAAGTATAATATAGGATTCCCCCCATAGGAGAGAAAATGAGAGAAGGTCTATGAGCTCCCCCCATAGTACATGTCCTACTGTAGTGATGCTAGATAGTTGATAAAGGATGCAAATGTAGATCCAAGAATGTCGAACAATGTTTCTTCCCTTAGGAAGAAATGAAACCACTTGAAGATTCAAGATATCTTCCCATGCAAAAAGATGTATGTATGATCTTGAATCATGTTGAAGCTGATCCAAGGATGGTGGTGCCCATGTTGATGTCTTCAAAGAGTATTTAGGTGTCCCCATGTTGATGTCGAAGGATACCATAATCAAATCAGGTGCATGCCCAATAGATGAGGATGATGATGACCTAAAACCATGTGTAGGATGATGTAAAGTATGAATATTCAAAGAGTACAATGGAGATGTAGCTTCATCAAAACTATCATTGAAGAGAAGATGGATGTCCTCAATGCATGTGCTAACCATGTCAGCAATGTAGGACTCTACAAACAGACAAGTGATGTCAGGTAGAAATCTGTCCCAATTAGTAATGCTAGGAATATTGATATCTTGTTGCAAAGAGACACTAGAAGCTTTGAAAGAAGTGACTCTGGAATCTAATGAAGTAATAGTAGGAGTGATGACTTCTTCTATGTTACTTGAACATTTTTTTTTGTATCATGATTAGGGATGTGAGTTGTGATCAAGGTAGGATCATGTGGGTATGGAGAAACATTTGAGTCTCCATATATCTCCCAAATTTTGATCCATAATGCATGTGGATAGTCAATATCCATGATGGCATACAAGGTGGCATTTAGTATATATAAACTGATCAATCCAACAATGTGATCACAATGATTAAACCACTTAGCCTTCTGAGATTGTTAACTAGGTTCAGGGACAAGTCCATATAGATGGAGTATGAGATTATGGAACCTGAGGTGTTTCAAGATGCGTTAACACCAAGACTTATAGTTTCCCTTTTTTAGTTTGATTATAGAAGAGTAAGTTTCATATCCCATGATTAGAACAAGTTAATTCATCTAGACAATAGAAATCAACACAAATAGGCAAACCAGATTAGTTAGATCCCTAATTGAACTTTATGTAAAGTGGCACCTTATAAGTTGTTTGCATGATTTTGCATATTTTCCCCCCTTAAAGTGACACTTTATAAAGTTAGTGCCTTGTGAAAAATGGACACACAAGACCCCCCCTTAATTACGTATTTCCCCACAATATTTGACACTTTATAGGAGGTCTTTAGGTCACCCAAAAAGAGCATAAATAGGAACTTTATAGTTTCAATGTGATTTTATGCTAGTTGGATCCCTAACAAAAAAATATTCACTTTTGCAAAAAGAAGCACTCGATTCCGAGTTGATTTGCAAAAGTTATTGAAGTTGCAAGATTGGTGCAATTACAATAAAAACCTTCTTTGAGCAAAAAAAAATTTAGATTTGAGAAAATAAAATTTGCATGCAAAATTTTTGAGTGAGAAAAATTTTTTTGGAGAAAAAATAAGCCCCCTTGGGCTATGCACTACTAGGGGCTAAAACACGATGTGATCAGGGGCTACAAATTTAAATTGGTTCCCCTTCCCCTCACTGACATCACTCCCCCCCTCAAGTTTGTTATGTCATCAAATGTGACATTTTGCACCATGAATAGTGTTGCTCTGTGCAAGCAAAAAATTGACGACCATCAATCTTTGCTTGCTTTTGCAAACATGCTGAACAGGGGGCGAGAAAGAGTCCGTTGAGGGTGGCTGGAAGTGGCAACATGAGGTCGCTATGAGGGTTGATGTGGCTCTCCATCAACCCCAACAAAAGAGTGTGAGGGCACTATTGATAGGTGCCACTCCAGATTGCTGAGTGTTGTCTTGAGCTCGTGTATGGGTATTCCCCTTGTGTAGCCATCGATAGACTTCTTCCCAGGCCCTTGTGAGGGAGTTCAAAAGACTTTGTAGGCCCTTGTGAGGGCATTCAAAGACTTTGTAAGCCCTTTGATAAGGCGTCTAACCCCTCCTCTCATCCTTTGGAATGGGTGATTATGCCTCACGTCCTCCCGAAGCTAATACAAATGAACACACAGTTAACAACAAAAAACAAACAAGGAAAAAACTCATAGCATTTAAAGCTTGCTTCCTGCCAGATGGTGGCGAATTGTATAGCACAAAACAATGGCTTGAAATCATTCCAAACAAATCTGATACCATGTAGAAAACCAAGATCATGGAATAAAATAACAAGCACATGAATTGGAATGGAATCAACTAGTTTGTATTATCAAATGAGGTGAGTATAAATAGAGAAGTGTAGGTACCTAAATCTCCATGAAAAGAGGATAGGACTCCTCTACATGGAGTTGTGGTGAGTAACCTCCCACAAACATAGCATGAGGTGTCGATGCAAGTCGACACCTCGCCAAACATATTAATTACTTTGACAAGTTCAAAGAAGCATGTACAAATATGCCTAAGTATGATTAATACAAATGTGTACGCTTATAGATTAAAGGTATACACTAAAAGAAATCAATGGGGTAATTAGTCAACAAGATGATAATAGGATGAGAATGACTTAACAATAAAACTAGTTCACAACATGAGACAAGGATAATGATGAAATTTATTGGCAAGGTGAAAATAGGATGATGATATTAAGGTGGAAATTTATCTAGGTGTCTGCATACCTTAACATATTTCTCTTTGCCTGTTTGTCAAAATTGAATATTTTGTTAAAATAGGGATATTGATGTGGAGTGTAATGTAATTTTAAAAAAAAATTGACCTAGTTTGCTATTTTTAGATGTCTTTAATTTTTGTAATAGAGTTATCTTTCTTATAAATAAAAAATATAGATAAAAAAAGGTGGAACCACACCTATATTGATATTAATAGCCAAAAAATATATTACATTTTGTAGGTGACAAAGCTTGAATTAGAAAAAATTGCCCAATGGATCAACATGGAATAGGGTATAAAACTAGAAGATAGATCAAATACCAAAAAAATGACAAAAACAATATGAAGAGACACCATTAGTTGGGGTAGGAGTTACAAATTTCTATCAAAAGTGGTAGAGTAGAAGGAAGAATGGGGGGAACCTAAGGAGGTGACATTGGTGGTCTGGGAGCTTGATCAAGGGTGTGAATCCTTAGGAATATTAAGGTTCCATATATCTCTTTAGCCTTGACATCTAATCTAGACTAGAGCTAAAAATGGTGTGCTTCTAGCACAATGTTAAGAGTGTTTGCACACCCACTACATAAACCCTTCTATATTGTGTCAAAGATGTAAGATGTTGTAGAGGAAGGATGTAGCATCTCAAGTGTGAACAAATCACTAACTGACACTTCTCCCAAATACATATCATATTCATTAAGTGTATTCTTCAGTCTCTTTGTGGAGATGAAATACTCATTAAGGGAATTCTTGAGTCTATCTCATAACTCCACTTCTAACATGCCATAAGAGAAATAAGGGAGGGAAGGGCTATGTAGATGCATTGGACATCCTCCTAAAATGATTTGTTGATGTCATTATGCTCCTATTATAAAAATATAATGTTAAAAAACATGTTATATGTTATACTTTTCAAAAAGCTAATTTCAAGGCCTATGAATACACAATTTTATCTTTAGGTGATTTTTTTACCCTTATGTGCATGACTTGAATTTGACTATTTTAAAATTTAAAATTACATGTGGATTGGAGAAGGAAACGCTACTATGAGGTTGCACATAAGCATGTTTGATTAAATTCATTTAATCAAAACCCATTTGCTCATTTTAAACACTACCCCACCACCCTATATATAGTTTTCCAAGGGGTGTTTGATCTAAGTAGGCTCAATTAAACCCCCTCTAGTATATAGTTCCATATATGCCACATGGATTTATAACTAGGCTTGATCAAATCCCCCTTTAATCTTTAGCATGATTTTTTTTTTCGCATTTTTAATTTTGGTCCAAAAGTGGGATTCACTTATATGCTTTCGCCCCTTTGATCTTGACTAGGACATAATGAATCATAGAGCTTATGGTTAGGTGATCATGATTTTAGGTATCTCCATTATGCTTTAGTTGGTTCTAAGGGTGAATAATTTCTTCAAAGGTTTCAAGGCAACTCTAGGGTATGAAGAAGATCTCTTGCAACTATTGATATCAATGAAAAATTATTCTATACAATAGGTTGGGAAGAGGTAGAGCATATTGAGTGGGCATTATAAGCATCTTTGTGGGCCACATGGAACTTATTATGTGTTTATATAATTTATGGTTTTCTTAGAGTGGATTTGAACCATTGAACTTGCCCATCACCTAATCAATTGAAGTGAAAAACTACAGTCCCTATAGTTATGATTACATAAATTATTTTTTGAGGAGCTAGTTCCACATATAGAATAAAAAAGTATATTCCAAAAAAGAATTCTTAAATAAAAATAAAAATTTATGAGTTAGGAAATAAAATAGTTCTAAAGTAAAATACACTAAGTCTTAATAAAATGGTTCAAAATTTATATCTCTAAACTTTTTTTAAATAAATATATTTAAAATATCTATACTATTTTATAGCTTATGCTTATGTTAAAAATATGACAAAAAAAGGCAAAAAGTGTGAAGGTGATGAAGAAAACAAGGATGGCACAAAAGACAGATATGCAGAAAAAAGTGGCAAATTTTTAATAAGTAAAAATAACATAGTAGATTACCATGAAAACAAGGATAAAAGATTTAGGTAGATTGATATGCAAAATGCAAATTAAGTTGTGGTGCCAATAGTTAATAGCTAGGCTTTGAGGGAAGTTATTCGATTCACTAAGGAAGAACCTCTAGCTTGAGTCATAGTGGTAGACATTGTCAAACAATAAACATAGAGTCTAGGTTTTAAATGTTAATGTGGTGGTGCATGTGGAGAACCCCAGTATCAATATCATGAACACCATTTTTTGAATCTGGCAATGGATAAGTTAAATGAAATGACCATCATTTGTAAATTTATCAAAATTTGATTGCCAATGAGTAGAATCAATTCTTGGATAGAATAAAACTAGACAAACTATGCGAACCTGAAGGTAATTTTTCTTTTCTTAAGGATTGTCAATGTGATATTTCAACTAGAGGAAGATAGAAAAAGGTTCTAAAATGAGGGTCATGGTTAATGGGTAATTTAGTGATGTATTTGTAGGCATGGTCCTTGAGGTTTGATCTAACTAAAGATCTTATGAAGGTGACTTTTTTATAGATTAGAATGCATTAAAATTGCCACAGAAACATTAGTCTAAAGAAAATTTCAAGGCAATTAGGAATTCATTAGGTAAATTCTTACAAAGCTCCTCAACCATAGAGAGAAAATAATTGGTCACTTATGCTAGGATATGTGTTGAGATCAATTTGAGTAAGCTGATTTAGCAAGCAATTAGGATAAACTTGGCTACAGGGGATTGGGTGCAAGAAATTGATTATGAATATTTACCCATAAGATGTTTCAAATTTTGGATCGTAGGGCATACAATTAAGCAATGTAATAGGGCCTTAAAGGACCTCAACCATGGCCAGAACCCAAAGGTGTGGTAGTAGAACAAGGTAGCTTCTTGACTAAAACATACTTCTAAAATTGATCAATCTCATGCAGGTCAAGGAGGGGAGGAGCAGGGCTTGTAGTAGAGGAGGAAATTTTAGAACATCGGGAATTAGCAGATGAGAAATTTGTTGCCCCTTGTTTTGATGTGATAGTGGAAAGGATCAATATCTCATTCAAGGGGGGAAACAATGAGGAAGTGGTCAAGGATACATATGAAGTGTAGGGGATAAGAATTGGATTATAGTGAGAAGGAAAGGGAAAAGGAATGGCTTGAAGCCATCTATCCTGGCCTCAATCACTATGGACTTAGGTTCAAATAGAACCAAGGGTCACAAGAATGAGGCTAGCAAGGATAAATTGACAACAATGGAGGAATTAGAAAATGGGACTCATCCACCCATTACTAAGTTTTATAAAAATGGAGGCAAGCACTCTTTGACTACTCAAAAAGTATAAAAGTTCTTAACTAGAACATAAGGGGGCTTATTTCCATTGAGAAGTGTCATTTAGTTAAATAGCTCATGGAAAAGGTGAGTTTAGATATCCTATCGTTCTAGGAAAAAAAGTTAGTAAAAACACCATATAAAATATGATAAGAAGATTCTAGAAAAGGGGCAAGGATGATGGTGGATACTAACAAATTAGAAGACCATGTCTTGGCAATCATATGGGATGAAATTTGTATCTCTAGTTAAGTGTTAGCACACTCTCAAAATTTACTAAATATTTCAATCTCTAGACTCAGTCACATTAATAGATAATTATCTCAAATATCTATGGGCCTAATCTAGAAGTTGAAAGAGCTAGAGTCTAGGGGAAGTTAATGATTTTGGACTTGGCCAAGTGGATATTAGGGGATTTCAATGCCATCTTAGGCCTTGAGGATAATATTGGTGGTAGTAGAATGGCGGTTTTTGATTGTCCT
Source organism: Cunninghamia lanceolata (assembly GCA_027924645.1). NCBI lineage: Eukaryota > Viridiplantae > Streptophyta > Pinopsida > Cupressales > Cupressaceae > Cunninghamia > Cunninghamia lanceolata. Next base: position 25,343,573 of record BSBN01000703.1, read on the forward strand.
TCCTTCCTATAGTTGTATAAGGAATTAATAGCATTGGTGAACATTAAGTGTAAGTTGGGTTAGCTTACATGGTGTAATAGACAAATTTGAGAAGAGTGAATTCGATGCAAGTTGGATAGATTCCTAGTAAATTTAGAGTGGGCATTGGATTCGTAGACTTTCTGAATGAGAGTCGTACACTTTGGTGAGTCAAGTCACTAGTTTCTAAAGATGGAAGTGGTGAAGGATATGAGGTCCCAAGGGGGCCCATTCAAAAGAGAGTTCCTTTGGTTTGAGAATTCTTCCTTCTCAAAATTTATTAAGGAATGGTGGGCACAAAAAATCAAAGGTTTCACAAATATATTTTACAAAAGAAGTTAGTGAATGTTAAAATAAGGCTAGAGAGTGGAATAAGATGGAACTAGAGAACATTTGTGATAAGAAATGTTTCATGGAACCATACTCATAAGCACTAAAATAGATACTATTAAACAAGGGATCAAACTAAAAATAATTAACTTAACCCAAACATTACAAGAGGAATTCAACACAATTTTGAGAATGGACGAAATCTTTTGGCAACAAAACTTGAGAGTTAAGTGGTTAATAGAAGGTGACAGAAAACAAATTTTTTACACATGTCCACTAATAGTCAAAGACCAATTAACAAGATAGAGAGAACTACATCCTTCCTTTAGAGAATGATGCCATTGACTATGAAGCTGTAAGGAAGTATGGAGTTATTTTTTCATTGACCATTTGGTGGTTGAGGTTGTCAAGGATCTTGATTCTCAAGAGGTGTTACTTTGTAATATCCTAAATATGATTGTGGATGAACAAAATAATGCACTCTTGAACCCTTTTACATTAGAGGATATTCGAGTGCCTGCCATCTCCCTTGGGGTAAGCAAGGCTCCGGGACCAACTGGTTTTCAAGCTAGGTTTTTCCAAACCTTTTGGGATCTAGTGGGTAGGGATGTTTGTGAAGATATTGAAGAATGCCATAGGAGGAGAGTTATGATGATGGGAAAAATGCTACTTTTCTAGAAATAATCCCCAAGTTCAAGGGACCAAAATATTTTGATCAGTTTAGGTCAATTTCTTTATGCACTATGATCTATAAGATCTTCACTAAGGAAATGACCTTGAGGTGAAAAGATGTTTAATCCAAGTATTATTTTGGAGGAACAAAGTAGATTTCGTAAAGGTAGGAAAATCCTTGATGGAAATCTTATGGCCGATGAGACAATTAATTCTATTAAAAGGTAAAAAAGGAGAGAATGATTCTAAAGATAGATATGAATAATACAAATATGATAGGGTATCTCGGGACTTCTTGTCTAGGTTATGAGGCATTTTGGAGTTTGTGAAGATTGGCGTCAATGGGTTCATAGTTATATTTCTTCTACCTCTTACTTAATCATCATAAAATGCCTCCCCTTTTGGGTTATTCTAGGATAAAAGAAGGCATAAGTAGGGGGATCCCCTTTCCCACTTTCTTTTCTTCTAGTGGTTGAGGTTTTAGGTAGGGTCCTCATGGCAATGGTAAGGATGGGAAATTTGAGGGGTATTCAAGTTTCATCAATTGCAAGAAATGTGACTCACCTCAAATTTATCTATGACAGTGCCTTGTTGTCAAGGATGCAATGGTCAAGTAGTCGAGGATGCTGAATTTTTTTGGAGGGTTATAAAGGGCTAGCTAGGGACACTCCTTAGAATCATTAGATATCAAGAGACTCTTTATATTTCAGGACAATCTATGTAGCATGTACTTGGGTATGCCATTAGTGGAAAAAAGGGCTTTAGATGCTAAATGGAAATCCATGATTGACAAGGCACAAAGTTAGATTTATTTTTGGAAAGGTTGGTGGCTTACTTTGGTGGATAGAATTACCTTGATCAAAGATTCTTTGGTGATAATTCATATTTACACAATGTCAATTTTCTAAATGCCAAGAATGGTTGCCAAGGAAATTGAATTGATCTAGAGTAATTTTTTATGGTGTGGCACTAAGGACACATGGAAATATAACCTAGTTGGATGGGATATGATTTGTCAACCAAAGGATAAAGATGATTTAGGTACTAGAGATTGTCATTCACTAAACAAATCCTTGGGCATGAAGCTTCTCTAGAAGTTGTATTTGAAGAGGATAGACTATGGAGTGGTATTTTGTAGGAAAAGTACCTTGTTGGGGGAATAGAGGAATTGTTTTTTGTGAGCATGGTTTTATCGAAGGGATCAAATATTTGGAACTTTTTCAAGACTTCCAGATCTTAGAGTTGTTGAACTTAAGATGGAAATTGGGTAGGAGGGACAAGATTTGATTCTAGCACGACATTTTTTTGCAGATTTTTTCTCTTCATACCAAAGCCCCCCTTAGATCCATGGCCAATTATTTTGAGGAAATTATTATGGAGAGGGGTTATGACTATATGTTCTCCTTGGAGATAGTGAAAGATTGGGTTAATTTACCATCTCCAATCTCAGAGTTGGTAGGGGATTGTTTGGAGTTGGTATCTTCACTCAAAAGGTGGTCTATCCCCTTGAGAGATCATAAGGACTCTTTGGTTTGGGATAAAACTAGGAATGATTGTATTGTGGTGAAGGATGCCTTCTAGCATGTCACTAATGTTGGAGATCACATTGGAGGATTTTCAACAGAAAGAATATGGCGGTGCCATGGATTACCAAAACAAAATTCCTTTGTATGGATTGTAGCAAAATGAAGGGCTCTTAAGTGTGATAGATTGTAGGTGCTAGAAAAGGTAAGACTGCCTAGTTGTTGCCTATGTAAAAGGGAGGATAAATATAATGATCATATTTTCATCCATTCTAAATTTGTCTCATTAGTTATGGAATTAGTTCTTGGTAAGATGGGAGCTTAGATGGGACTTGCCTAAAAGTATTCTTGAGCTTCTTAAAAGCTAGAATTTAGGGATTAAAAGCAAGGGATTAAGGCTAATATGGGACTGTACTCCATCTTTAATAGTGTGGAATATTTGTCTTGAAAGAAACTACAAAGTTTTTTAGGATAAGGAGATCCTGATGGAATGTATTTTGGATAAGATTGAGTCTACAATAAAGGAACTTGGGGAAATTTATTGTAAAAAGGATTGGTCTATTTCCCCCAAAGAGTTAGATTGGTCCAATACTTGACCTAGATTTGGATGGCTATGTATAGGGATTTAGTGGTTCATAAGAAATTTAGAAGAATGTTGGTTGGAATCGCTTAGTAGAAGGATGGGTTAAGTTTAATTTCGACAGGGTTTTCAAGGGGAACCCAAGGGTTGTAATAGGAGGATGCATTTTTAGAGATAAATAAGGACAACTGCTTGCTATGTTTTCCTTTGATTTTGGAAAAGAAACCAACAATATGGAAGAAGCCAAAGCAATGTATTGGGTATTGAAGTTGGGATTTGAGGAAGAATGGAAGAAGATTTAGGTGGAAGGGGCCTCCAGTTTGGTCATCAATTGCATGAAGGAAGGAGGATATAGTAATTGGTTATTGGAGACAATCATCATAGAGGTGAAGATCCTAATAGGAAAATTTGAAGGCATTTATTTCAATCATATCAAGAGGTTGGGAAATGTAGTTGATGATTGGGTATTTAATAGGGAGTGGAATATGTATATATAAATTATCATACACATATATACACATATGTATATATACATATATATTTGTGTGTGTACATATATGTATAACAAATAAAAATTGCAAAGGAATTGAAAAAAATCTCTTTTGGGTAGATCTATCTCTGTCACTACATAACCATATGGTGAGTCTACAGTTCTATTCCACTAAAGTCACTTAGGGCACAATGCTAGCCTCATCCCTTATGGTTTTTGGGCCTTTCACTTAGCAAGAATTGATCCCTCATGGACTCATTCAAAACTATTCAACTTCACCAATAGATCAAGGGACCATTAACTTATTTTAACTTTGTATTAAATATATTTTTTAAATCTTTTAAAAATGGTAAAAAGGTTATAGTTCAAAATTGGTGAGAATGATTGATTTCCCCATCTACCAAGGTTCAAATCCCTTGGAGGTACAATTTAAGAGATGAGACCATGATCATACCCTAGATGACTTAAATAGAATGGATTCAGGTGTCAGTCTTTAGATCCTAGGCTCTCAAGAGAAGGGGTATGTTCTTGTATTAGCTTAAAAACAATTTGGACATGGCTCTCAACTTAAGAGGTATTCTTTCACATTAGTTTACAAAAACAATCTAAACATAAAAATGGTAGCATGACTATGCCACACTCTGACAAGTCATTGTAATGTTTTGTTGCACAAATTTATTGTAAAAATTATTATAAGAATGATGTACATGCATTCTAAGGTCTATGGAGTGCACAATGAGCTCTATGGATTGAAGCTACCCAACTTTAATGAACACCTATTTATACAAGGTAACATCAATTACTGGGTATGATAATTTAAGTTGTAAGGCAACTTTAATGAATATATATTTGACTTGTTTGTATGATAATTTATCAACATACTATTGCTGAAACCTCTCTCTATAGTCAGGCCATTTCTTAATCTAGTTTGTGACAGAGTCGATGTGAGAATTATGTTTTCAAGTTATTTTTTGTTGTCTACAATTTGTGCTATTTTTCTTGGTTGCACAAGGATTCCAAGGGATTGAGGGAGGGGTTTGAGGAGGGTTGTTTTGAGCTTTCTCTTCACGTGGAATCTCATCATCCAAGTGATTTTATTGATTAGGTTTTGAGCTGGTTTCAAGGAGTTCATTAGCTAAAAATTCAAACTAAAAATTCAATCAAAACATTGATAAACAATTGTTTTCTTTTCAAATTTAGACAAAAAATAGTTAAATCTTAAATTCTTGATGTTGTGGAGCTCATGCACAATGTCCTTAGATGTGGGAATGGCATGAAGACATAATATTCGTGTGATTTCTCCTCCAATATCTCCAAACACACTCACTAATTAACCCTAGTCACATTTTTCTTATTAAACTAATGTGTGAAAATGGGCAAAATGTGGGTCTCTTGCTTTTTATATGTAAAATAGGACAAAATGTGAGTATGTTATAATGTGTTCGTATTTTGTGCTCACATTTTGTCCTATTTGGACTAAAAAGTGGTTTGGCCACTTTTTGGTCCCCCCATCTCCATGCACATGCCCACCTATCAAACACTTTCTTCAAGTGACCCATATGGTCACATACATGCTTTGAATAAATAGCTAGGTCATCCAAATAAACCATAATTATATCAAATTTATCAGACCCTTAAAAGTTATGTCCATTGCCCTTTTGAAAGTTGCACCAGCATTGGTCAACCCAAATGGCATCTTCTTGTAAGCCATGGTACCCCATTTAGTGGTGAAGGCTATTTAAAACTGATTTGACTCTTTGACAAGAATTTGATTATACCTTGAATAGCCATCCAAAAGGGAGAACCTTTCAACTCTAGCTACTATCTGGAGGATCTCTTCCATGGAAGGAAGTGGGTAGTGGTCTTTGAGAGATGTCCTATTTAAATCCCTAAAAACCACATAAAGGCTGATTTCTCCATTCTTTTTCCTAAAATGGACTAGAAATTAGCCACCTAAGAGGAATATTTGATTGGATAATTGATCTTGGCCTCTAAGAGTTTGGATAGCTCTTTCTTCATTAATGGCTCAATTTTAGGGTTAACTAGGCTTTGTTTCTGCCTAACAGGGTTTGCATTAAGGTCTAAATCAATGGTGTGTTAGACTAAACTAGGATCAAAACACCTAAGATCCTTATAATCCCAAGAAATAACATCATAATATTATTTACAAATATTAATGAAATCTTTCATTTCAGATTTGTTGCATACCTTGCCAAGCTTTAGAACCTTGCTATTTGTTAGTCACCTCTTCATAGTCTTCTTTCTTGACTATAATATTCATCTTCTCACCTCTGTGCTGATCATCAAAGTTGAAGATTTTCTCCAAGGTGATTAATCCTTTGGAAAACTTATTGGTTTTGAGCTAAATGACTTTCTCACCATACGAATCTTGAAATTTGGATTGATTTTAGAAGACTCTGCTTCATCTTGCAGAAAGTTAACAATTTGTTGGTCATTTTCAAATGCTTTCTAGATGACCACATTATTAGGGATAGCTGGCATTACCATGAAATTAACATGCTAGTCAATATCTTGCATGATTCTTTTGGGAATATCAAATTGAACGCCCATTGTTGCAAGCTAGTCAACATCCTTATGTTCTTCCCTAGGAATGGCCTGGATGTTGAAGGTGTCAAAGTATTCAATGAGATCTCATACCCTATGTTTATATGCTTTTAATAAATCATTTATGAATGCACTTTGGTCTCTAATTTGGTGTACAACAAGCTCGTAGTCACTAAATACTTGTAGGACTTTAATGTCTCCTTTTTGTACCAGCTGGACACCTTGAATCAAAGCTTCATATTTAGCTACATTATTAGTGCAACTGAATTGAAGTTTGAAAAAAATAAATATTTTTCTTTTTGGGGTTGGATTAAGGCCACACTGACACCTACTCCATTTTTGCTTTTGGAGCCATCACAATACATTTACCATGCTCTACTCAAATCTTCTTGTGGCTTCATGAGGTTAGGGATGACTACATTTTATTCATGGATATAGTGAGTACCCAACCCTATTTATTCTATATCCCTAGGAGGGTTAAACTAAAGGGTATTTCCCCATTCATCAAAAATTGTATATAGAATCTCTTCTACAGATGTGGTAGCCTCATGGACAATTCCATCTTCTTCTTGATCATATACAATATAGTTCATGTTGATAGGGCTAGGGGAGTAAATCTCAATGTGATCTTTGGATATAAGATTAGCTTCGATGGTCACTTTCATGCCATATCTAGTCCTAAACAACATATGGGACCAATCAGAAGATAATTACCCACCTATCTGTAACATCCATATTTGAATGCTAAATAAAACATTTACAAATAAAAGCATTAAATACCAAAATCTCATAATTCTTTTTTTATAATACAAAGTAAAGCAGGTACATTTGCATTTACAAATTACATGATATAATTTACATTAGCTAATTGTCGCTTTATAGGTGACTTATAAATTTTACATAATTACATGTACAATAAAATGATGTCTTTTTTTCATAAGTATTTGGCAGTCAACTGCAAGAGGGAGAGCATCACCCTAGTGCTTTTCCTCCAACCATAGACTACTGGTCCCCTGCACACCTTCCTACCAGAAGTAGACCTTCCCTCCACAAGGGTATAGATAATGAGAATCAACTAATTCTACGTGCTATCTGAGAATTAGTGCAATGTCTTAGCAAGAAAGCATCAAGTTTACAACTTCTAGTCTATCTCTAGCTATATACAACCCCTCTAACTATTTAGGCTATCTAGAACATAGTGAACTGACAATGCAAGCAGTGATTTTGCATTACTTTGGCCATAAATTTTATAATAAATAATTGAGTCAAATGCTTACAGACTTCTTTCTTGACTTGGAGACTGTCATTCTTTCTATGCTAAGTTATTTAACAGGGTTGACTAGGCAATTATAGGATAAAATTTGTTAATTCATGACCAAGCATTGAACCCCTCTTTGCATTCTCACAATCTTGGGTCTATGATGTGAAGCCGATTTATTTTACTTCCCTATTTTGATCATTTTACATTATAGTTGGTGACATTTCTGACATTTAGGGACTATTGATTCCCATTATGCAGATTTAGACTATATCTCCTGATTTTTTATTAGCTTTGATTAGTTATGTGGTGATTTGATTAGAATCCATTTTGATGCTCTTGTGATGCTAGACATATGAGATACATTTGATGATGATTATTGATGTTTTATGAGCTCATTATATGGATTTGTTATTTGATTCTAATTCTGAGATATTAGATAGAAAATGCAATTTTAAATCTTAATTATAATGTGAGTTGTTTAATGTTGTGCATGAATTATGCAATGACATGATTATTACATTCTGTTGCTTTAGCTATGATATACCTATGATGGATTGACCATTTTCTCGAGTGCATAGGTAATTTTCCAGGCCACGAAAAATTAGAGGCAGACCTCACACTGATGTGTTTCCTTGTTAAGCCGATTCATTCCCAAGATGGATGAGGATCATGTTTGATCAAGTGATGTTTTCATAAATGCTTGATTTGATTATTTGGCCTAGTTAACCCCTTTTATTTAATTTAATTATGTTTTGTAAAACTTATGTTTTAATTTACACCATTTGATGTTCTTTTTATTTTTGGGCCATTTAATGTGATTTTACACCTCCTAATGTGTTTATTTGAAGTTCAAACTTACCCTAGGTGGTACCCCTAGGGTCTAAGCTCCATTTGGACTTACTAAACCCTAGGGTAATACCCATCTAGTCACTCTAAACTTGGGTTTGATAAATGTGACGAAATTTCAAAATGGCTAAGGGTGGGAGATGAGTCATGCCTTGGAAAAGGCCCATCTCCCTTCCCAAGGCTTGGGGATTCCTCCACCATGAAGACTTGGGGGGTCTTCAAGACCCCCTAAGTGTGTGGGATCTCCCTCCAAGACTCTCACACACATGTGAGAGCATCTTCAAGAGAGAGGTCTCTCTTGGAGGATAAGAGGATGACATGTGTCATCCCTTATCCTCAGGGAGCCATGGGGAGAGTTACCACCACTCCACTTGGGCTCTCACACATGTGTGAGAGCACAAGTGGATAAGGTGAGGGTTTGAATGGATAAGAGGGTGACACTTGTCACCCCCACATTCCTTCTCCCTTGCAAGTGGCATGGGATGATGAAGGAGAAGGTGACAAGTGTCACCTTGTCATTCCTCAGGGCCTAATTTGAAGGCCTATTTTATCTCCTCTTGGAGAGGAGTTGGGGGTTCTTTGTTTTTAAAAATTTTCTATCTTTGGAGGTTTTTGGGAAAGAGTTGGAGGAGACTTGGAGGATTGGAGACTTGGAGAAAGCTTGTGGGCTCTTCTTCAACGTGCATCCATTGTTGGGCTCTTAAGGCAAGCCCTATGGCATTAGCCATTTTCTTATGCTTGTTCATATTTGTTTGCGTTCTTGAAATTCTATGTTGGGTGTTATTTTCTTTTGTGTGGGTTTTGGGTGTTGGTAAGAGCCTCTCCATTTGGAGAAAATGCTCAACTTGTAAGGGGTGGGGGAGAGTGAAACTCCTCGAGGTCACCTCCTGGTGTTGATCCATTTATAGCCTTGAGGGTATTTTATGAAGTTTGGGGTTATTTTGGTTGGCATGAGTGCCATGGTATTTTGAGTTTCACGGAGATATTATTTTGGATTGAGGCCTTGTGGTATTGTGATTATTGAGTTTTGGAGTGACCTCTTGAGTTGAGGGGTCTACTCCCCTACCCCTCCAAACTCATTTCAATGAGTTTAGTTTTGTGCATAATCCTTGGGTGAATTTGTGTTGTTGTGATTTATGTTGTGGTATGAGAAACCCATGTGATATCTTCCTCCCAGTTCGGTGGTGACCTACTAGTGGGTCTATGGTAGGGAGAAGGGTGATTTGTGTGGCTTGGCTTCCCCCTCTTGTGTCTAGATTTTTGCAGGTCATTTTGGATTCTTGGAGCTTGGAAGGAAGGAGTGTTTTAGTCTTCTTTGCATTATCTTGTTGGCTATTTGAGAGCCATGGCCTTGGAGGCCTTATGTATCTTGCTGTCAAAATTATTGTACTCTCAATGTGATATGGTGAAATGAAATTTAAGCCTATGAAAGCAACTAATTTTTGTTCATTTGTAATGTATTTATTATTATGGCTGATTTAAAATCTTCCTTGTTGCCCCATGATAAATGTTGTTTTCTTGTTAGAAAAATTGTTGTGTAAAAGTTATGATGAAAAACAAAATAATTAGCTCTAATTTATGGTTCATATAAAAATTTATTTCTCTCTTAGTGCTTCCTGTTTGAAAAAGAAAAAAAAGAAGATAAAAATATTACATAACTGGGTATTTCAATTGCTGTAAAAAAAGGATTGAGAGAAAGTTAGTTGTTTAAAAAAAAATAGTATAACATTCCATTATAGTTTCTGTTAAAAAATAAATAAATGAGAATTTGTCTTATGTTAGTTTTTAGGAAAAATATATCTATTATTTGTTCATGATAAGTCTATAAATCTGATTATTCTCTTTTGATTAAATGACTATTTTTGTGTGTATATATATATACAAACACATGTATATACATATACATTTAATACTAAATAAATCTATTTTTAAACATGATAGAAATGGAATAATAGTAAATTAAAATTAAGTTTATTTTTTACACTGAATAGTATTGGGGCATGCCGCTAAAACCTAGGAGGGTTTTTAGTTTAAAAAAAAACTTTTAAAAAAAATTGCTGGGGGGATTGGCGGCCATGCTACCACCCTCAGCCTTGTTTTGAGTTTGAAGGTGGGGGGAATGATCCCCCCCATATTACATAGTTTAAACAAAAAAATAACCCATGGAAATTTTGTTTTGGCAGCGGCGCTGCCTTCCCCTAATATGTCGCCATTACCCTGATCCAATCTACTAATCAGCACTCATCATTTTAACTGTTAATCTTTTTTTAATATCTATAACAAAAGATATATATATATATATATCATTGTATTTCAACAAAAACAAAAAAAAAACTTCCTCAGATCTGTATCATATGAATGTATATATATATCTATATATATCTATATATATATATATATATATATATATATATATATATATTACAAAAAAAATAGAAACCATGTGTATACAAAATGGAAATATACCTCTATGTGAGGTATTTCTATGGTGGCCATTGATGGGGGAAAAAAACCCAACCTGTAAAAAAGAAAACAAGAATAGAAGAAGAAAACTAAAATGGAAGTAATAAAATCAAAGAAAATAAAATAAGAGAAGAATGAGGAAAGAGGATAGATAGGGTTAGGGCATAACACAAAAAGATAATAATAAAATATTGAAAAGTTTTACGGTTGTGGGATGAGACGGAAATTTAGGATATGTTATTATTTAATTTTATTTCTTTTGGGAGGATTTTTACCTCGACGGCTATTAATTTTAATTGTTGAAGTTATTTTATTAGTGGGCCTTATTTTGGGGTTATATTATTTTATAGTTTTATTTATTCAAGTTTCGTTTAATCGGGTGAGAATTTTATAACATTACTTAGGTGAAATTCATTTTAATCTTTTTAATTAAATCTTTCTCATAATTATGTTAGAAAAAGACCTTTTTAAAATAATTAATTCAAATGTTAAAAATGCGTTATGCTACCGAAATTTTCTGAGACTTAGGGTAATTAATTTAAATGAGATCCCTTGACTTTAGTTAACATTTATTTACCTGGCAATCATTAATTTTAACGAAGGCATATTAATTTAATCTATTTTTTATGCTATAGAATTAGGGTTGGATTTCAACTCTTGTCATAATCATGTCACTCATTTAGGAAACTTAGGGTTCAGGTCCATGTGATCCTAACCCTAGTAGTGACGCTCCTCACATTGCATAACCCACTAGTCGGCTATCATCACATAGGGGGATTGCGTATGTAAATGCTCTTTCTCAAGATTGATTGACATGTTTACACTTTATGCGTATTGCCACCGAGCATATTGACGCATGCGAGGGGCTTTCTAAGGACAAGTGGAAAAGTTTTTGATATTTCATGTCATGACCACATAACAAATGTGGACATGACACGTGTGCTGCATGTCGTGACCACATGGCAAATGTGGGCATGACATATGACAATTATGAACTACTCAATAGCCAACAAACCCATCTTTCTAACTCAAAACATAGTCAAATAGATTATATAAACATTTTATCAAAATACAAGAACTAATTTCATTCTCTCAAGTCTTGATAGAGGTGTTTGAGCATACAACTCTTAGGAGGACTTCGACCAAGGTAAAACAAGTTACTTAGTAAATATTACCCGATACCTGTCTAATTGGTATTATCAGTATACCTTCTACTAAAGGTCAACTACAAAGTTACAAGATAAAAGTTTGAATGATTGAAATTATACTTTGAGCCCCTCTCTGTGTCCTCACAATCCTAGGTCTATGACAACTATCAACTACTCAATGTTTAGTCTAACATAAATTTTCATGCTCAATGAGTAAACAAAAGCTTTAATATGAATCATTCTTTACGTCTTAAAGTATTGTTTTGAAACTCCCCCATTTTTTCATAACTTCTCCCTGAAGTTAGATTACTCAACCATGTAGAATGTATTCAATACATCTATCTTGGGAAATATAAATGTCTATAATGCATTTTTAGAAATAAATTAATTTGTCGATAACAATCTAGGTCGCATTGTCTTTTAAAGCCAAAGAATAAATACCTTCACTTGAAGTTTATATCAAACTAAAATATGAATGAATTAGCATATCTCATTTCTTCTGAATAACATTCTTGTAAAAGACATCTAATGTGTAATACCAAGATTTCAGCCTTATAAAGCTACCATTGCATTGTTTCATTCTAAAAAATATTGGATACAAATACAATGTTGTCAGCCTATACAGGCATAAGCAAGTTTACCATAAATGAACTTCTTATTGTTTTAAGTGGCTTGACCTTTACATGACTATCATCCTTTACATGGATATCATCCTTATAAGGCTCATGCAATAAAGCACATTATCTTTTTCGTCCTCTATAGGCTTATGCAGTGAAAAACATATCTTAACAGCATTACAAGGCTCATGCAATAAATTTCAGACACTCTTAGCAATTCTCTGGTTGCATAATAAAGTAGGTTTCTCTACTATGCAAACATATAGTCTTTGCATCCAATTTAATTCATAAAAGAAGATCATAACACAATCATTAAAAATATATATGGGCTCATAGCTCTTGGCTTTAACATAACCATTATATCTTGCCTCTTATAGGCACAAGATAAATACATTTTATCATTCTAAAGGGAACATAAAATTTTCAACCTCTACATGTATAAAGAAAGGTATACAAATGCTACATGTTCTACATAGTTTGTGAACTAAGTCTACTTATATCTCAACCATAGTAATATAGCAAACATAGTGTATGTAGTTCCACATTCTCATAGGAATCCATACAAAAATGAATAATCAATATTAATGCCTTTAACACTAAATACATGATAATGATAAGATTCTAGGCTTTACCTTTTTCTCTGGAAAAACCTAGCTATAGATGCCTCTATGGAGGTTTTCCACTACTCCTACAATAGTCTTTCCTCTCACAATGCTAACATTGTCAAATGAAAGAATGAAGACTTATTTGTTTATTCATTAGCTTGTGTGTCTGTCCACCAAAAGAGTGAGAGTTTCTTAGTTTATTGGCTGGATTTTTTGTGTCTGATAAAGAGTGAAGCATTTGTCATGTTAAACAAGCTTTTCTTCCTCATAACCAACCATGACCTCCTTCTTGGCATGCCTAAAGATTGGCCATGATGGAGTTGTTTCTCCTTTCCACTCCTCCTATAATCTAGGAGGGGGAATGATGGGGAGTACACTATTTTAAAACTTATAATATTTTTCCTTAATTTGTTTAAATAAACATTTATCTATAGCTATTAAACAAAACATGCTAATAAATCCTGACTAGGTTTTAAAAGAAAATTGGAGTTTACCCATGGTTCACCTAAACATAAACATCAATAATGAATTTTAAATGCTTAGATATGCATTCAACTGCAAGGTATCAGTGATGGTATCCCATCAGATTGACTTACACAACTGAACTCATGACCAGGCTGACAAAAAAATGACTAAAGAAGAAAATATGAAAATCAAATGGTATACTGACACATAGCAACTACTAAGTGTGTGTGTGGTTCTCAAATGTCACAATGATCACTATTTTCTCACAATCTATCACCAGGTCTCCCTAGTGATTCTCTCCCTCCTCTTTTGAGAGGGGAAAACAATGTCACTGCATCCACCTTAGTTACACAACCGTAGTTAGTCCATTACATTATTTAACAATGTGCACAATAATAATGCCACATCTAATATCCATTACATATAAAATAAGATAAATCAAATGCATTTTTAAATCTAGCACAACATTACTTTAATCATCATAATTCCATTGACTAACTATCTATCTGCTTGAAATAAAATAATAAGTATGTTTGCTTTAGAATAGGGTGTGACATATCTCCCCCCTTAGAAATTAGTGTCCTCAATGATTGTGTCTATATCAAAAAATATTAAACAAATAAGTTCTTTTACATCATGTTTTTATAAAAAAGATGTGGAACATTTTGATAAAAATCATTGTAACCCTCCCAGGTAGCATTTCCTTTGAGTATTTGTCCCACTGGACCTTGCATTGGGTAACCTCTCTTTTATACAAGTGGAGCTTATGTACCTTGAGCACTTTGAGAATCCTTATCATTACCACTTCTGGGTCCTTCACCCAAAGAGCATTCCAATCAAGTATATGATTAGATCCTAGTATATATTTCTTCAAATATGACACATGGAAAACATCATGCATTCTAATAAGAGTTGGTGGTAGAGTTATCTTTAAAGCAACTAGATTAACTACTTTTGGGACTTCAAAGGGTCCTACAAATCTAGGTGCCAATTTGGAAAACTTTCAAAACATGATTGTGCTCTTATAAGGTTTGACTCACAAGAGAACTTTATCACCTACTAAAAATTATCGGGGTGTACACTTGGCATTAGCATAGCTTTTCTACATATCATTTACCTTTTCCAATCTTTTCCTGATAAACTTTACTTGCTCATCCATTTCTGATAGCATTTCTTGCCCAAGGAAAATCCTATCTTCCAGCTTGTCCTAGCTTATAGGAGTTTGACACTTTCTTCCATACAATGCTTTGAATGTGGACATCTTAATTGCAGTATGATAAGAATTATTGTATACAATTTAACTAGTTGAAGGTACTCCTCCCACTTATACTATTGATCCATGCAATACATCCACAATAAATCTTCCAGTAGTTGATTAACTCTCTCAGTTTGACCATCTATCTCTGGATGATAAATTGAGCTTATATTCAATTATGTCCCTAATGTTGAGAACAAGGTCTACAAAAATCATGAGGTCATCCATGTATCTCTATCCACCATTATCTTTTCAGGCACTCCATGCAATTTGAAAACTTCTTGCATGAATTTCTTGGCTATTATGGGTTCCCATCTGTGAGGTTCCCTGGTATAAAATGGGCTACCTTAGAAAGTTTAACTACAACAACAAGAATATAATCATGTTTATAATGTGACATAGGTAGTCCCTGGACAAAATCCATACTGATTACTTGTCATTTCTATTCATGGATGTCATGAGGATACAAGAGTCCTACTGGATGCTGATGTTTATACTTAACTCACTAAAATTCTAGACACCCTACCACAAATCTTGCTGCATCATTCTTCATTCCCTTCCAAAAATATAATGGCTTTACATCAACCAATAGTTTTGTCACTCTAGGATGACCTAAATATGGCACAAAATGCACTTCTTTCCACACAATGCTTCTCAAATCTCCCTAATTTAGAACATAAATTCAGTTGTTATACCTGAACAATGCATTAGGTTTAAAATAGAACCATTCATACCTTGTATCTTGAGGATTTTCTGATAGACCTTTTAGAATCTACTCATACTATTCATCTCTAGATGAATTCTTTAATACTTGAGCTTCAAAATTAGAGTGCACTATCACCATTGCCGCAATATACGTTCTATGGCTTAAGGCATCATCCACTCAATTTTCTTTACCCTTTATATAATTAATTTCAAAATCATACTTAGAGATAAGATCTAACCATCTTCTCTGTCGGGCACTAAGATTTGGTTGCATGAAGATGTACTTCAAACCTTGATTGTTTGATTTTAGTTCAAAATGCTTTCCCAACAAGTAATGCCTTCATACCTAGAGAGATGTACAATTACTGCTAATTCTAGATCATGGGGACCATAAATTTTCTTATAGGATTGTAATTTCATAGATTTATAGGCCACAACTTAGCCTTATTGCATTAACACTCCACCCATGCCTTCTCCTGAAGTATCAGTCACAACCACAAACTAAGCCTCTGGGTCTGGTACTCTAAGAATCAGTGTCGAAGTAAATTTCTTCTTGAGGATATTGAAGCCCTCTTTGCACTTATCTCACCATTCAAATTGTTTTCCCTTCCATTGTAAGGAAGTGATGGGATGAGTAATTTTAGAAAAGTTTAATACAAACTTCCTGTAGCATCCTATCAATCCCATAAAACTATGCACTTCATACATATTTTAGGTAGAGGCCATTCCAAAATAACCTTTATCTTTGAGGGGTCTAATGCAATTCCCTCTACAGAAATGACGTGACCTAAATACTACACTTGTTTTTGGAAGAAAGCACATTGGAGAGCTTCCCATATAGTTTGTGCTATCTAATCCATTGCAAAACTATTTGCAAGTGTTGTAAATGCTCTTCCTCATTATGTGAATAGATAAG
The DNA here is from genome assembly GCA_027924645.1 of Cunninghamia lanceolata. Classification (NCBI taxonomy): domain Eukaryota; kingdom Viridiplantae; phylum Streptophyta; class Pinopsida; order Cupressales; family Cupressaceae; genus Cunninghamia; species Cunninghamia lanceolata. The sequence continues at coordinate 25,360,032 of BSBN01000703.1, forward strand.
AATATCATGTAAAAACACCAAAAAAGTTATCTAAACAATATTTGAATACATTGTTCATTAAATTCATGAAGGATGTTGGGGCATTGGTCAACCCAAAAGGTAAGACCATGAACTCATAATGCCCATACCTCATCTTAAAAGTAGTTTTATGAATGTCTTCATCTTTCAATCTTAGCTAATGATAACCTCATCTCAAGTCAATCTTAGAAAATATAGTTGCTCCTCTCATTCGATCAAAGAGATCATCTATATGAGGTAGAGGATACTTATTCTTTATCATTGCTTTATTGAGCATACGATAATTTATACAAAGGCATAGGGTGCCATCCTTCTTCTTAATAACAATTATCGAGGCTCCCCACACTGATACATTGGGTCTAATCAACCCCTTAGACAATAACTCATGAAGCTGAGCTCTCAGCTCCATTAGCTCTATGGTGGTCATTCGATAAGGTTCTTTAGACACCGATTCAGAACTTGGAATAATATCAATAGAAAAATCAAAAGCCCTTTTTGGGGGTAGACCTAGAAGGTCTTTAGTAAATACATCTCAAAAGTCATGGAGAAAAGGGTATGCTTCCACTGAGGATTCCTTAGATGTTTCCTTCACCTCTCCATCCTCAATCAACTCTTCCATCTTAACTGTAGACATCTAGCAACCCTTCCACCTTTCTCTCTTTAGTTGCATAGAAGAAATTTGCCTAATTTTTACTTCACACTAGCTCCCTTGAATTAAGACAACATTACCAATGTCATCTAGGCATTCTACTATCTTAGAGAAACAATCAACCTTTTCTCTATGAACATGCCATAACCAATTCATCCCTAAGATGACATCATAAGACCCTAGAGGTGCTACATACAGGTTGACCTTTATGGAAAATGTGTGTAGGTTTAATCTATCTTTAAGAAGACACTACTCTACCAGAGATCTTGACTGATTAGCATATTCTACTATCCATGAACTTGCCATGAAACTAGATTTTCTAGGCATCTTATGAATTTAGTAGATTGTAGAGTTTAATTTTTCTCAGAGAGCCAAAGATGAAATTACTATGGTGAAAGATTATAATTGTACTACCAAGTCAGCTTTGTGTGGTGCCATTAAAGCATGAAAATGCCTCATTTAATGGAATGTGCTAGATATCGATAAACTCGTACACCAAACTTGTGCTTTCTGTATGAACAACAAGAGAGAAAACAAAACATAGAGATAGTGGACTACCTTTACCAATAATGGTGACATAGGCAATAGAAAATAATGTTAATAGTTGCTAGCTAAACCTAAGATAAGTTTGGACCAATCCATAAACTATGTTAGAAATTAAAAAGAATGTAGCACATAATTTGTTTCGTGGGTAGAAGCTTTTCTAAAGCATACAACAATTTAAAGGAAAGAGAAGAAATGGTAGATGGGCTTACAGACTGCAATGCTAAATCAAAACATAATGATGCCTTTGATGAAAGACCCTGTCACGCTCTATACCAATGTGACCTCTAATAATATTCAACTCAATGCAACATTTCTAGTATCCAGTAATTCTTATTTATAGATTACAAGAATAAGATACTACAAATAATAAATCATTCTATCTAAAGAAAAGAAGGCAGATAATGGCGTTAATAATGCAGCTCTGCTCATAAGATATGCTCTTTGTTGTTTTGTATGAGTCTTCTGGAATCAGTTCTAAACATTGCATGCCATGTTACAAGTGTTTTTGTTTCGACTGCTCCTATACCTGACAATGAAATAGTAAGCTAACATGAGGCTCTCATAATAATCAAAAGAGGTTGTTCTTAAACATCCTCCACTTCAACAATCAAATGTCAATTTTGACCAATAAAAATAGGACAAATATTTACCACTTTTTATTGTGGATGAGGTGTAAAATTGCTATTAACTGTTTGACCATTGAAGTGGATGATGTTCAAGTAGATCCATCAAAAGAAGATACCAGTAGCAATAATCATTTAATAAACCAATTTTCAGCAAAAGAAAGACAATACACCTTTTATGTAACTACTAAGTCAAAAATAAAGCAAGGATGGTATTCAAACATCAGGGCCACTACTTAGAAGAAAACTCCATGCCAAATCTGCATCTCTGATCTTGCCACAACTATGTATGTTTTGCAAGTTTTTCAAGCTTCTTCACATAGAATACATAAACAATAAGTATAAAAGTTTAATAAACAAAAGGGAATGTCCTATGGAGTGTGCCAAATGTATTCACATTTTTTTTAATTTTAGAGAAACAAAAATAAATTAAATAAAGAACAATGCAATGCCTACTCTAAAATAAAATAAATACTCAAACCTCTGATTTTAGTTTGTATTGGATTTTCTCATGCTTGAAGATGAATTGTGGATAAGGCATGCAAGCTTACCCACAGTGTACAAACATGTGATTCAAGGATCATAATTGGACAAAGATTATACTCAATTTTGGTGCTAGCCCTCAAAGGTGATGGACAACGATTGTCATTAGACCAAAACCCACATACATTAATCTCCACTACAATATCTAGAGTTAGGATCCACAAGTGGTGGTTAGTCCATGCCATGAAACATCACAGGGAGCATTGGACACACATGCCAACAATCTCTCCCCAGCATTACCTAGGGAGTTTTGAACTCAAGACCACTGGCTCTAATACCAATTTGATGAACCATGATTGTCATTAGACCAAAACCTGTAGGCATTAATCTCTGCTACAATCACCAGAGTTAGGATCCATGAGAAGCAGTTAATCCATGTCATGAAACATAACGGGTAGTGTTGGATGCACATGCCAACTTGAAAGGTGTTCAAAGAGATGAATTTATATATTTGGAGGATGAAAAATGAATGGTGGACTTGAAGATTTGATTTAGAGGTAACTAAATTAACTGGTTTGTTAATTAATTTGATTGGTTGGTTAACTAATTGATTAATTAGTTAACTAGCTTGGTTTATTAGTTGACTAAATTGATTGACTAGTTAACTAGCTTAATTTAGCGTTAACTATTTTAAGTGATTAGCTGACTAGTTAGGCCGATGAGTGAAATGTGGGTGAGGATAATTATAATTACATATTTGTTTTAATTAATTATATATGCATGGATTAATTAGAGATCTAGTTAATTAATTAATAATGATTAATTTTTTTTACTAGTAAACTGCAACCATGGGGGTTGCTCCATTTATATATCCAAAAATAAGAAAGATCAGATATAATGCTTATCAAAACTAATAGAGCCATAAAAATTAGGAGAGAAGACAAGCCCTCAAGCATATCTAAAAAAAATAACTTATATAAACATATGTAAATTCTACGTACACAACTATATATTCTTAACACAGAGAGGAGTCTATCTTGAGATCTTCATACCATCGGAGCATCATTAGAACTCTATGAAATGAAAGCCTTCATCTAATGCATACCTTCTATTTCCATTATCCCTAAAATTTACTTGAAAAAATCTACCTCATTGGACACCTTCTTCCACTACTACACCTCCAACTAAGCTCAATTAGTGGTAATGAACATATACCATGGCACAATATACCCCCATTTTGAAGCCCAAAGAAATCCTTTAGATTAGGAATGCCTAAGCCATACAATGCAATTTTTAAAATTTCATTAAGGCTGCCCAAAATTTATTTTTTAAATAGAGCAAAGACCATTGTCATGATTATTTCCTTTATTTCCCTATGGTCTAAAAGAAATGTGACGAACATAGATGAAATATACAAACTAACTCTATATGTATGCTTAGGCTACATGAATTCATCTCTGAAAATATTTTGAATCACAAGTAATATCAACCCACTATGTGTTTTGAAGATACATTGTAGCCTATTCTTTGTCACTTTCTCTAAGAAAGCCATTTGTCTTTTTCCACAAAGAAGATGAATAGGGGTATCCATTATGTAGACAAGAGTCAAACAAGAAGAGAGTTTTTTAAATAACCAAAAACATGTGTCAGAACCAAAATATAGAAAGACATGATGAAATTATCATCATGCATAACAATAGAGGAGGGATGCATGAATAATGAATGTTCATATATTTGCCACCACTTGAACAATATTCCTCTCCAGAGCATCTACAACAAGTTAGACATTTTACTTATCACTTGGAGCTCCCAAGCCACTAAAGAGACATTTCATCACAAACCACTAAGTAGTTGATGTTTCCACATTAAATTCTTCTTCCCCATCAATGGACAAATTGGCAAGTGAATATGCCTCAGCATTAATCTCTTGATATACATGATTAATTGTGTAATCATTCAATTATCCAAGCAAGGTAAGTGATGATGAAAGGAATGAATTTAACTTCCAACATTGAGTACTTTTAGTTCTAATGGCATATATGATGATAGATGAATCACCTTTAATAGACATCATCCTTAGGTTATGTTTTATATAAAGATTTAAACCCAAGATGAGGGCTTGGACTTCTGCCTCATCATTTCCCCCAAATTTGAGTCTTTTATAAACCACACAAACCACATCCCCTTTCTAATGTTTGACAATACACTTGATGAGAGCCATTCACATTCTATTTTATGCCATACTTTATCCATTTTTCCTATACGATAACCCATTCTCCTATTCAAAAAAAATCTACTACAAATACAGACTAATGTGTTCATCTTGCTAGCACATTATATTCCAGAATCACTTGTTCATTCCTCCATGCGCATGCCATCATAGATGCCAACTGTATACCTTAGTATTTCTTTCCCATGTTACTAAGTTTAATGGTCTCCTATAGCCGTAAAGGAATGATGGAGAATCCTTGTGAAGATTGTTGTGATCTTGTTTCAGCTTTCAACCAAAATAATATATTTAGTATATTGTTGTAAATCAATTTAGGCAGCTTAAGAAAGAGTGGCCATAGACCATTTAACTCTTTCTTAATACTTATTAGTATATTTCAGTAATCAAACTATAAACTATAAACCGTATTTGGATATTCTATTTTGTATGTAAAAGCTATAAAGCTATCACATGCTTCAAGCAAAAGGGGGATATGTATGAAACTGATATCATTACCAAAGGAATACTATTGTTTGAGGTGATTTTGGAATTTCTGTGAGTGCTCCTTCAATTGGTTTGCTAGGAGGTAGGACACCCACTCATCAGCTACAGAATGAATGTACATATTTTATTTTTTTGCAAGGTATGCCTTTTTCGTGTGTTATGATTTCAATTTATTAAGCATTGCATTGTTTTGGACTGATAAAATCTTAGAGATAATTGTTGTGACTTCTTCAATTAGTAATTATAAATGATTTCAGTTGATTGAGTTGGATTAATTAAGTTCTCATCTTAGAATTTACTGTCATAATTTCTACATAGTTCCTATTGCCCAAGTGAAAAATAATAGTTCCTATCACCATAATTATGTCATTAAAATTTATGTAGTGTAGAATTTATTTTAATTTGTTTTCATAGATTACATTTCATATATACTCTCATCACTACCTACAACCCTTGTGCATATAGCCACATCTTTCGCAAGCTCATGCCCCCGGATTGACACATAGACCAAAGCTAAATCTTATTATTAAACATTAAATCCATTTCATCTTTACCCCAGTTTTAGCCTATCAACACCCAATCCCAGATTTACTTCCCTTTGAAGCCCTATCAAATTTAGTTTATACCACCCCTCATGAGGAGGGATCCATTTGGCTTTGTTTCACTTTTTCTAGGAATAATCTCCCACAACCCTATTAATGGAGGAAAATTAATAATAATTAATTAATCAATTAACTATGCAGTGATATTAGGGGACATGAATAGGATTAATTAATTAATGTAGCATAATTATTTAATCAATAAGGTGAATTAGCATGATGGAATTGAAAAATCAATGAGGTAATTAGTCAACAAGATGATAATAGGATGAGAATGACTTAACAATAAAATTAGTTGACAACATGAGACAAGGATAATGATGAAATTTGTTGGCAAGGTGAAAATAGTATGATAATATTAAGGTGGAAAAATCTAGGTGTCTACATACCTTAACATGTTTCTCTTTGCCTATTTGTTGAAATTAAATATTTTGTTAAAATAGGGATATCAATGTGGAATACATAATGTAAGTTTTTAAATTTTTTGACCTAGTTTACTATTTTTAGTGTTTTGAATAGATGTCTTTATTTTTTCTAAGACTTATCTTTCTTATAAATAAAAAAAATAATATAATTTAAAAAAAATGTAGAACCACACCTATACTGATATTAAAAGCCAATATTGATATTTACATTTTGTAGGTTATAAAGCCTAAATTAGAACAAATTTCCCAATGGATCAACATGGAATAGGGCATGAAACTAGATGATAGATCCAATATCAACAAAAATATAAGAAACCATATGAGGAGACACTATTAGTCAGGCCAAGAGTCAAGAATTTCTTTCAGCGGTGTAGAGTAGTAGTAGGAGTAGGACGAACCTAAGGAGGTGACATTAGTGGCCTAGGAGATTGATATGGGGTGGGCATTCTAAGGAATATTATGGTGCCATATATCTCTTTAGTCATAACATCTAATCCAAACTAGAGCTAAAATTAGTCTGCTTCCATCATAGTGTTAAGAGTGTTTGCACACCCACTACATAGACCCTTTTGTATTGTTTGAAAGATGCAAGCTACTATAGAGGAAAGATGGAGCTTCTCAAGTGTGAATAGTGTTAGTTTCAAGATAGACAACTAAGAGGGGGGGTGAATCAGTTGTCCCAAAACTTTCCTTTTATTAACCACTTAAATCCTTCTTGTAATTCAGTAGCATAATAATAAATCAATCATGAAAACACAATGCAACAATTCAAGAGTAGAAACACATTAACACATATGACACCAAGATTTTAACATGGAAAACCTGGTTAAGGGAAAAACTACAAGGTGACTAACCCAAGATTGTATTCTCTATTAAAAGAATAAGAGGAATAAGATGGCACATGCCAATTAGGGCTCACTGCCCGAGCACACTGCTCACAAGAGGCCCACTGCCTATAGGAGACACAGTGTCTACAAAATGATAAATATTACATACTTGAATTGAAGAATAGCATCTTCACCATGCTTGAGTCAGTTCCATTTAAGCCCAACACTTCTGCTCTACCTTTTGCTCTTCTCCTCTTTACCACACTCTCATCTTTCCAAGATACTTTTGAAATGACTTCACAACTCTTATTTATACAAGACATCAACTTTGGGATAGTCATCAAAGTCGGTATACTTTACAGAGAAAATACACAAATACAACTTGACTTATTACAAAAGACTTCATGTGAATCACCACACTGTCGGCCACATAGATTTGGGACTTAAATCTTCTTTGAGGAACATTCCATTTTTCGCAGAACATCTTCAAGATCATCCGCAGATGTGTAAATCATCCAGTAGCCAAGTTTAAGAAGAACATCATCATCTGAAAGTAATTCTTCAATTATGAGCTCAATCTTCAATGCAGACCACCAACACAATCTAGAGACCCCCAGAAGATTTCCTAAATCACCAAGAACATCCACACTACTTCTACTTACTAAAATCATTTTCTTCTTCATCCGAAACCTCAAGAACATAGTCTATCATCACTGTCATATTGGAATAGATGCTTGCGGACCTCCAGACCACAAACCAATTGAGTTGTCAATTCACATTGACTTGCTAAACACTCCACCAAATCTGCAGAACAAGATATTACATTTCGAGATCTCACCGGACTTATTTGTGTCACTTCATCACCTTTGAACTTCTACCAGAACCAGTTTTACTCATGTAGCCTTAGCTTCTTCAAATCTTTACTGAACCACCTTTAGACACATATATACAAACCCTTTGATGCGCATCCTATGATTTTCATCTTAGCTAGGATCTTCACTTCATAGAGCTTCATTGTCTTCATTGTTCTTCTCTATTTATGATATGACTAATTTTCTCAATATCCTCAACACACTACACATCTAATCCTTGTCATCAATGCAATAGGAGTATGTTGACATCAATTGCAACACCGGTTAGGCCCATACTTGCAACAATCTACCCCTTTGTCATTGATGGAAACATATGATGTGAAAAACTATTTTAACCATCAAGACAAGTACTTCTCCTCACTGATTGACATAACTCCTATCAACAACAACCATTCACATGTCTTCTCTTCCTTTACTACTCCCCCTTTGATCAGCAACCACTTTTTATTTTTCACATGTCTTCTCTCCCCCTTTGACATCAATCATAAAGGGAACATACTTTCATCACTCAAAATTATACACACTACTCCCCCTGAGTAGCAGCTTCCCATCATCAATGCAAACCACAATATATGACTGTGAGATCCACCAGACTAATGCACATCAATGCACCTTAATTCAGAACTGGAAGGGTAATAACCCCTAACTTCTCCCTGAGATACTCAAAAGAGTCCTTAGGTAGAGGTTTAGTAAAAATGTCTACCATCTAATCCTTGGAGGGCACAACCTCCAATCTGACTTCATTCTTATTGACCTACTCTCTCAAAAAGTGAAACTTGATGGATATATGTTTTATCTTTGAATGCAACACTGGATTTTTTGATATATTTATTACACTTGAATTATCACAGAAGATTGTGATAGTTTCTTCATACTCCACTCTAATGTCTCTTAGCATTTGCTTCATCCACAATACTTGAGTCCAACTACCTGCTACTACAATATATTCTGCTTCTGCAATGGATAGATATATTACCTCTTGTTTCTTGCTCAGCCAAGAAACCAATCTTTTCTCTAAAATGAATGCTCCACCACTGGTAATCTTCCGGTCATCCACATCTCCTACCCAATTCTCATCTGTATATGCATGAAGAGAGAAATCATGATCTCTAGGATACCATAAACCATTCTCAACTGTTCCTTTAAGATATCTAAGAATCCTCTTGATTGCCATGACATGAGATTCTCTAGGATTAGCTTGAAATCTAGCAACAAGACCAACAACATTCATAATGTCAGGTCTAGTTTGAGTAAGATACAATAGTCCTCTAATCATTGACCTATACTTTTTCTGATCAGCCTTAGGAGAGTCATCATCTTTTCTCAATTTACATCTAGTTGCCATGGGAGTGTTCATTGGTTTTGAGTCTTCCATCCCAAATTTCTTCAACAATTCTTTCACATATTTGGTTTGTGAATTGAAGATTCCTTTCTTTGTTTGAATGATTTGTAGACCCAAGAAGAAATTTATTTCCCCAAACATGGACATCTCAAATTCACTTTTCATTTGATTTGCAAAAGTTTTGCACATACTATCTCTTCCTCCAAAACTGATATCATAAAAAAATACTTCAACAATAAAGATATTTTCATGATCAATTTTGAAGTACAAGTTACTGTTAGCAGTACCTTTGTTGAAAGCAATCTTTGAAAGATACTCATCTAGTCTTTCATACTAGGCTGTTGGGCTTGTTTGAGTCCATACAGTGCTTTCTTCAACTTATAGACCATATCACCATGATCAAACAATTGAAATCCATCTGGTTGCTCAATGTATACTTCTTCTTCCAAGTCACCATTCAGGAAGGCAGCCCTAACATCCATCTGATATACTTTGAAGCCCTTAAAAGTATCAAAGGTAAGAAATAATCTGACTGCTTCAATTCTTGCCACTGGAGCAAAAGTTTCTTCAAAATCAACTCCTTCTATTTGAGAATAACCCTTGTAGACCAATCTGGCTTTGTTTTTGACTACTTCACTCTCTTCATTCAGTTTATTCTGGAAGACCCATTTGGTTCCAATCACATTTGTGTTTCTAGGTCTAGGAACAAGATCCCAAGTGTGTTTTTTCTCAATTTGCATCAGCTTTTCCTTCATTGCATGCTTCACTCACTATTTTTGGTTCAATCTTTGAAATCAGACAATACTTTTCTGAGTCTTGAGCAATCTTTCTTCTTGTTTGAACACCTTTTCTTTTATCACCTATGATTTGATCTTCAGAGTGATTCAGTTTTACATACCTGGGACTTTTGGGAATTTCTTGCACTTCTATTTCTTGAATAGGTTCATTCAAACTTATCTCTTCTTCCTGATTCTCTGAATCAGTTTGGATTTGAATTTCAGAAGGGGTTTGGACTTCTTGGAACAAAAAATTATTCTGATCATCTTCTTCATATTCATAAAACCTTGAGGGTTTTTCAATATCTTTATCAACCTTCACACTTGTACTTTCTATAATCTTTCTCAATCTCTTGTTATAACACCGGTATGCTTTGCTTTGAGTAGAATAACCCAAGAATATTCCTTCATCACTTCTAGAATCAAATTTGCCAAGGTCTTCATCTCTTTTAATGTAACATTTACTACCAAAGACTCTGAAATACTTCATAGTGGGAGTGAAGCCAAACTAGAGTTCATAAGGGGTCTTACTAGTATTGCTTCTAATTTGTACTCGATTAAGAGTATAGACAACAATGCTTACAACTTCTCTCTAGTAGATATGAGGAACATTTGCTTCCATCATCATGGTTTTAGATGCTTCCTAGATGGTCCGGTTCTTTCTCTCCACTACTCCATTCTGCTATGGAGTCCTTGGATCAGATAACTATATTTTTATCCCATGTTTCTCACAAAATTCTATGAACTCTCCAGATATGAATTCTCCACCTCTATCAGACCTGAGACATTTTATGTTTAATACAGTTTCATTCTCTACCATAGCCTTGAATATTTTGAATTTCTCAAGAGCCTCAGATTTTTCATTCAAAAAAGTGACCCACATCATCTGGGAGTGATCACCAATTAATAACATGAAGTATCTATCACCTTGCAAACTCCTAATTCTTGCCAGTCTACATAGATCAATATGTACTAAGTCCAACAATCTGGTAGAAGATTGTTCCTTACATTTAAATGTGACTTTGCTCTACTTACCCAACAAACATTCTTTGCACAAACTATTAGTAGGTTTCACCAGTCTTGGAAGATCTCTTTCAGCCTCAGTGTTGCTTATCTTGATGACAATATCCAAATTCACATGACACATTCTCCTATGCCACAACCAACTCTGATCAATTTGAACAAATAAATAACTTTTCCAGTACCAACCAAGTGGAAGATGTTACCTTTTGTTTGAGTACCGGATGCAATCTCTATTCCAGAACTTTCAAAGATCTTACATTTTTTATTTTTGAATCAGAGATCATAGCCTTTGTCCACCATCTGTCCAACACTGAAAAGATTGTACTTTAGAACTTCAACATACAGTACATTACTAGATTTGTTCTTTCCATCAAAAGAAATAGTTCCTCTACCTCTGATTCTGTCAGCAGAATTATCACCAAATTTTACAACTCCTTCATATCTTTCCAAATCTATAAACTTATTTTTGTCACCTATCATATGGTGGGAGCATCCACTATCAATGACCTAATCACCCTTTTCTTCAACTTGGGCAGCCATAGCTCTTTCTATCATTTTATGATTGACATATTTAGAGGGCATTGGATCTTCCTTGATGGCAATAAACACCAAGTCACTTCCTGATTTGTTTCCTGTCTCTGATTCATCATCTGTTACTCCTTCATCATCATCATCTTCATGAACATAGTAACATTTCTTTTGGAATTTTGATCTATTTGGATTTACCCTTGAAAATCTTGTCGGACACCTTGAGGAAAAATGACCAATCTTATTGCAATTGAAACATTTGAACGGCAATTTTCTTTCATACTTACCGGATCTTCTTGGGAGTCTTTTTGCAACAAGGGATTCAAGTTGAGTAGCTTCTGCTTCATCTTCTTCTAGATCTTTTCTTTCTTTTTCATACCATGATAGTTTCTTTGAAGAATTCTCTCCTAGGTCAAACTTTTGTTTGCCTTTCAAAGAGGCACTAGCTTTGAATGCAGATTCAGTCTTGGTGGGTGTATCTCCAAACTCAGCCAATTCAAATGCAGCTAATTTTCCAACCAATTGATCTCTTGTGATATTTGAAAAAGATCTGAATTCTTCAATAGCAGCAACCTTGTATTTGTAAGCAAGAGGTAGGGATCTGAGAACTTTGGCAACAATCTCATCTTCATCTAAGATTCCTCCAGCACACCTAATACCACAAACAAGGTCATTTACTTTTGGGATAAAGGTAGTGATATTCTCATCTTTAGGGTACCCACAAGAAACTGGGTCCACATATAGGGGAAGTCGCGTGGGCAAAAAAAATGCCACCGGTAACAGGTACCCGTTTTCAAAGAAACAGGTACCCGTTTAGGAACGGGCACCCGAGCCTAAACGGGTACCCGTTTAGCAACGGGTACCCGTTTAGCAACGGGTACCCGTTTAGCAACGGGCACCCGAGCCTAAACGGGTACCTGTTTAGTAACGGGTACCCATTTTTGAAAAATTATATATTTTAAAAAAAAGAGCTCTGCGGGCTCATTTTCACCCACAGAGGACAACAGTGACAGCGGACACCAGGAAACGGGTACGCGTTGTCAAGCACCAGACAAGGGAAACAACATAGTTTTTTTTGCCCTCTCACCTCCTCCCGCCACCTCATCACCCTCGAGCTCTTCCAGGTTGGTTCTCTACCTATCTTTAGTGTGTTTTAAATGTTTTTTTTCCTAATTGTAGGGTTAAAATGAAAATTAGGGTTTTATTTGTTATTTAAGGGTTTTACTTGTTATTAGAATTTTGTGATTGTATTGTTGGCAAGAGACACTATATGGATTCATGGTTGTTGTCATTGATGGCAACAAAGGTCATCCCACATATCCGCAAGTCATGGTGTGTCTCTACCGGAAGTCAGAATAAAGATTGTTGTGGTCCGGTGAACAAGAACAGAGCATGTGGCAAGGTCTGATAGATTGGTCTGGATCTCTCAGAGGAAGTGTCTTGGTGCAGTGCGGATTTGGGGAAGTCAAGAGGACTACCTTGAGTGGTATATTCCAAGGATTTAGCCTCTGGTGATGGACAAGGAAAAAGATATGAATAGTTGAGTACCGGATTCCTGAGAGACAGTGAAAACAGAGGATGAACTGACTGACAGAGTATCAGACTACTTTCCGGATGTGTTACTGTTGATGATAAAGGTTGTGAAGGCATGAATCATGTTTGGTCGACATGATTAATGATATCTACAAGTATATGCTTGATCCGCATTGCTTGGTGAGCAAGGATTCAGCCGACAGAACAGAGCTTGTAAGAAACTAGACTGTTCCGGATGCCGACTAGAAAGGTGACGAAATTACTTGTGCGGATATATACAGAGGATGGATTTAGTTGTGAAGGGTGTGACTATGTCAAGAATATATGCGAAGAAGAGCAGAATAGAGCAGAAGTACCAAGACAGATCCGGTATGTGAAAGGATAGCAGAATAAAGAACAAAGAAAAGATGAAGTGCAGCAGATCAGTGTACTGAACCTAACCAGAACTGAACTCCAGCATATGCAGATGCTTCCAATCAGTTCAAGACTGTGATTCTTATCACTTTGTAGACAGTGTGTCTTCTTGTAGGCAGTGGGCCTCTTGTGAGCAGTGTGCTCGGGCAGTGAGCCCTAATTGGCAAGTGCCATTTTGTAATTTCCTATTCTTCTAACAAAGAATAATTTTGGGTTAATCACCCCGTGGTTTTCTCCCTTAACAGGGTTTCCACGTCAAAAATATTGTGTCATGTGTTTCTTATTTCATGGTAATGTTTTTGTGTTTGATTCAATGCTGCATTAATTAATAAGAAAGTTCAGAAAGGAAATAATTAGGATAACTGATTCACCCCCCCCTCTCAGTTATCAACAATTGGTATCAGAGCCAAGTTCCTCCTAATAGAGCCTAACAGCTTGAGGAAGATCTGGGAGTTCAAATGGATGCATATGGTTTAAGGGAGCAACTCAAGACTGCCCTTGAGGATCTTGAACAGTCAAATTCTGAAGTCAATGAATTAAAGGAAAGACTCAAACAGGCTGATGAATTCATGAGAGAATTAAAAGACAAATTAAGTCTCTCTATGAAAAAGAGAAAGGAGCTGCTCCAACAGTTGGCAAGACAAGGTGAAGAAAGCAATACAAATGAAGAATTGACTGAGCAAACCAAGTTATGTGAAAAGTTATCAAAAGAAGTCATTATGTTAAGACATGAAATGGAATCAGGAACTATAAAGTTTACTCAAGAGATTGAAGAAAAAAGAAAGGCTGAAGACAATCTAAAACAATCTCTTAAAGAAAAATTAGAAGAATGCCACCAGATGGACAGGATTATCAGACATCTTGAATCTGATCTTGAAGATGCCAAAGATAATGAAGAAAACTTGAGGATCAAATTGCCTCTCTCAAAAGAGACCTTCAAACAGCAAATGAATATAAAGAGAAATTCAAGATAAGTTCTGCTCAACTTGAAGTTCTTCTTGGAAGTCAAAAAGGGACAGATGACAAGTATGGTTTGGGATATGAGAAAGGAGAAAGCTCTGGATCCGGTCAAAAGAATTTTGCATCAGAAAATCCAAGAAACAGGCCTAGAAGACCTCCGGTAAGATAGCCCAATGCTCAAAGATATTCATCTTTCAATGGATACTGCCACAGCTGCAACCACTTTGGTCACAAAGCTAATCAGTGCAGAAAGAGAATGAATTAGATTAATTCATCCTTCTCTGGACAGTGCTTCAACTACAAAACGTATGGACACAAATCCCATGAATGCAGAAATATGCAAGTAAACAAATCATTCAAAGGTAGATGCTTTACATGCAATAGAGTAGGTCATATGGCTAATCAATGCAGATCAAGAGGATATCAGTCAATTATGCAAAGAAACGTTATTTGCCAAATCTGTAATAGGTCCGGTCATAATGCTAAAGTCTGCAGAAGCAAGAATCAGGACAAAAGAGGTCCGGTGTATAATCAGAATCAAGACAAGGGTAAACAAAAGATGAATGCGGATGAAGTTAGGAATCAGATGAGCAAGATTTGGGTGAAGAAAAGTTCAGAGAATGTAGAGGTTGGATCCACACCAGACTCTGGTGCTGATATTTCTTCCAGAAATTAAAAAGTTAGCTCTGGCTTAGGGGGAGACTCAAAGAAAATCCTGTTCCCCCAACAAATCAAGTGGTGCCTAATGTGGCACAAGATGCGGAGTAAAAAGTTTAAAGATATAAGTCTTGAGATGATCCAAATAAGATTTCTGAGGTCCGCATGGAGTTATAAAGAAGCTGTGATCGATCAAGTAAGACCTGTTCCGGGAGATGCTCTAGTATGACAGAGGATTACAAAAAGGTCCGGAGAGATCCAGAAGTGCACTATCTTATTCTGCGGATTGGACAGAGTGTTTGGGATGTTCTTTCAATGTGTCACCTCGATTTATTCATGATTGAAAGATCCGGATGATGTTCACAGATCAGGACTGATCCGGGATACTCCAAGCTATCCGGACAAGGCAAACCGGAATAATATAGGTGAAGCATTTATTGCAAACAGATATTAGGGTTTGCAGAGCAATATAAGGGATTTCTCAAAGATCATTTGCTCATTCTGCACTCAAGAAGAAGTGAAAAGTGGAGCTCTGCAACAAGATTCATCAAGCACACCAAAGATCTCCTGCTGAAGTCATTGCATAAAGAAATCAATCCCACCACTCCGTGCAAACCGAAGGCGCATAAGGTATTCTCCGTTTTTCATTATCTCACTGCAAATATTTGAAGAATGGCTACTCCAAATATAGTTAAGATCTCTGATAGACCTCGCCCCACATTCAAGAAACATCCTTACAAATCATTGGAGGTAGATCCACTAGGAGCCTTCTCTAGTGTTCCTCATGGTGTATTGCATACGGAAGATATTAGGGTTTACATCCATGCGAATCTTGAAGACTTTGGAGAATCAAAGCTGATGGATATCTATCACAAACAATTGATAGATGACTCCTTTGAGATCAAACCTCAGTACAAAGCCATCCGGAACAAACACTTTGCACAGTGCATTCATTTCCCCTGTTTTGAAGAAGATGAATGGGTCCGGTATGTACTAAGTAGAGTACATGACAACTTCCTATGGTTGAACCAGCCCTTCAAGATCACCAAAGATGCAATTAGGGCTGTAACTGGTCTGCACTCATCCGGTGGATTACCTGTTCTCAAGTCTGTCAAAAATCAGACAGTTAGTGATGCAACCGGATCCAAGTTTGACAAGAGAGCTATGACAGTTGATGACATCACTGAACCGGATGTCAAATTTGCAGCTATGATAATTGGTTACAAAATCTATCATTCCAGTAGGGAAAATTCAGTACCGGGAACTGCAATCTACACAGCTTATCAAATGTTAAAGGAGAATGCAGACTATGACTTGTGTGAGCTTCTTGTGAACCAACTCTTTGAAAATCTGCAGAAGATCAAGAAGGACAAGAAAAACTCCTTCAAGTATGGCAATCTGATCCTTTGTCTCTTCTTTTACTACATGAATGAGCTTCCCGGATCCAGTGGATGGATATGGCAGAATGACAGACCGGTTGCCATCCAAATCAGAGACTATTTGCATGGACTTGGGGATGCTAAAGCAAGAAATACAGCTCTATGGGGATACTTCAAGAACTTCCAAAGCATGATGCATGCAAGAGAAAGAATACCCCAATCCCTTGTTGAAAAGTACAAAGACACAATATGCTTCATGGTTGAAACAGATCAGTGTCTAATGGAGGCAGTGGAGCCAAGGACTGTTTGGATCATGCCCATGGGGTATGAAGTGGATGAACAGATAGTAGAGTTGCATGTTCAACACATGCTAAGCCAGCCCAAAGATCCTAAGGCAGAAAGGTTTGGAACCTTTGAGGAAATGAGTGTAAAGATACATGTAGAACTCAGGGAACCGGAGATAAAGAGGAAGGTAAGAAAAGAAGTTGAGCATATTGCTCAAGGCCTAGGCATCTCAAAAGAGGCACTTGATGCCAGTCGGGAAAAGAGGAGGAAGGCTGAGGAAGAAGAGAAAAGTAAAGAAAGTGTTCCGGTTGAAACTCCCACCCAGACCAGATCATCAAAAAGATCTGCACCTCCCACAACCAAAAGTTCAAAACTGGAAGTCCAGGCATCTGGTAAAAGATCCAAGACAAAAGCCACAAGGGCTTATGAAAGCCAAAAGGATGAAGAGGAAACAGAGTCAGATGAGGGAGTAAAAGAAATAAAGAAGCAGAAGAAGAAAGGATCTGGTAAACCCTCCACAGGCCAAGACAAGGATGAAATGGCAGAGGTATCTGTTGAAAAGCCCACTCTGTCTCTAGAGAGTGTAATCAAGTCGGTCACGGTGGATGGAAACCTTCAACCAATGACTGAATTTTATGATGACTATAGTGAGGCTGACCAAAAGATTCTGCAGGAAGCCACAGTCAAATATCTGAACATATACAATAAGGCTTTCATTGAGATCATATCTCTTATTCCTAAAAGCCTAGAAAAGGAATTAGAAATAAGAAAGAATAATGCTCATGCAAAAGATCTTGAGATCCGGGAGCAGATAGCTATTCAGCTATATCCTCAAATTGATCCCAAGACAATGAACATAATCTTTAAAGACTGCAAAGATGAGTTCAGAAGTAAAGCCAGGATGAATCAACTCATGCTTGGTGAGACTGACAAAGTGGCCCAAGAGACAGAAGAGATCCTCCGGAAGGCCTTCAAAAGGTTCAATCTTCCTGTTGTAGAGGACTTAGGTGCAGAAACAGCTGCGGATTTGGAATCATCTGTTCCAGAAGAAGTGGGCCCTGAACAGACAAACATCTCTCCTTCAGTTTCCCCTACAGTCTCCAGATCCAAAGAAGAAGAGAAATTACAGGAGAAGGAAGCAGGGGTGGAAGATAAAGAGGTTGACAGTTCCAAGACTGCAGAAGAAAAGAAACATCTGTCTCCGGCAAGAGACACTGCACAAACTGTTCAACAATTTTTGAGCAAAGCCACTATAGAAATTGATGAACCGGACCTGCTAAAAGGACCATTAGATTTTGACTCTTTGTCACCGGTGTAAACAATGAAAATAGCCTCATTTGCAAATGAGAAAGTCAAAGAGAAGCTGCTGAAATCTCACATGGAAGACTGTGAACTTATGGAGGTAGCATCTGGAGTGCTAGAAAAGATCATGCCATCCTTTCAAAAGGATCCCACAGCCTCCTCTTCCGGTAATCTCAAAACCTTAGTCATCAGTGTTAGTACACATTTTGAATCTCTAGAAAAATCTGCTGAAGAAAAGGTCCGAAAGGAATTTTTGGATAAAAGATTTTTAGAAGTATTAGAATTAATCTCTAAAGATAGGAAGATTGTGAGTATTGGAATAAAGAGCTTAGAGAATGCTCTTAAGGATGGCGGTGACATTTACAAATTTTGTATATCCTGGTCAAAGGCAACAGCAGCAATTGATAAGAAACTAAAAGAGGAACAGGACAAGCTACAAAGCTTATCTCAAAGTTTTGATCCTCTCTCTTCCTCCATAATAAATCAAGAATGTTAGACTATTGTAGTCTTGAATGAAATAAAGAATCTTGAGAAGGAAAGGAAGAATATCACTAACCGGATGGGAGAACTTAGAAGGATTATAATCCCTAAGTTGGAAACTATGCATGAGGCCATCAGTGATGCTCAGACCACCGCCCAAACAAATGATCCGACAGATCTCAAGCGGGCAGAAGCTTTTGCATTTTTGTTGAGTGGTCACATTTCAATTCTGGATAGAATGAAGCAAAGTTGGGCTACAGAAATGATCCAATTGCAGACATCCTTTGCAGACATTCTTCAGTATATGTGAGTATGTAAATATGCGGCTATGTATAGAAAATTTTTGAAAATTTTGATGTGCAGACCCTACCCTTTGCCATTGATGTTAAAGGGGGAGTGAGGAGCAGTGAAAAATGAGGAATCCAATTAAGGGGGAGTTCCGGAAATTGTATATAAAGACAGAGCATCAGCAAAGGGGGAGCATAGTGTAAACACTTAGTCATTTTTCACTAAGTGTTGCCATCAATGCCAAAGGGGGAGATTGTTGGCAAGAGACACTATATGGATTCATGGTTGTTGTCATTGATGGCAACAAAGGTCATCCCACATATCCGCAAGTCATGGTGTGTCTCTACCGGAAGTCAGAATAAAGATTGTTGTGGTCCGGTGAACAAGAACAGAGCATGTGGCAAGGTCTGACAGATTGGTCTGGATCTCTCAGAGGAAGTCTCTTGGTGCAGTACGGATTTGGGGAAGTCAAGAGGACTACCTTGAGTGGTATATTCCAAGGATTTAGCCTCCGGTGATGGACAAGGAAAAAGATATGAATAGTTGAGTACCGGATTCCTAAGAGACAGTGAAAACAGAGGATGAACTGACTGACAGAGTATCAGACTACTTTCTGGATGTGTTACTATTGATGATAAAGGTTGTGAAGGCATGAATCATGTTTGGCCGACATGATTAATGATATCTACAAGTATATGCTTGATCCGCATTGCTTGGTGAGCAAGGATTCAGCCGACAGAACATAGTTTGTAAGAAACTAGACTGTTCCGGATGCCGACTAGAAAGGTGATGAAATTACTTGTGCGGATATATATAGAGGATGGATTTAGTTGTGAAGGGTGTGACTATGTCAAGAATATATGCGAAGAAGAGCAGAACAGAGCAGAAGTACCAAGACATATCCGGTATGTGAAAGGATAGCAGAATAAAGAACAGAGAAAAGATGAAGTGCAGCAGATCAGTGTACTGAACCTAACCGGAACTGAACTCCAGCATATGCAGATGCTTCCAATCAGTTCAAAACTATGATTCTTATCACTTTGTAGACAGTGTGTCTTCTTGTAGGCAGTGGGCCTCTTGTGAGCAGTGTGCTCGGGCAGTGAGCCCTAATTGGCAAGTGCCATTTTGTAATTTCCTATTCTTCTAACAGAGAATAATTTTGGGTTAATCACCCCATGGTTTTCTCCCTTAACAGGGTTTCCACGTCAAAAATACTGTGTCATGTGTTTCTTATTTCATGGTAATGTTTTTGTGTTTGATTCAATGCTGCATTAATTAATAAGAAAGTTCAAAAAGGAAATAATTAGGATAACTGATTCACCCCCCCCCTCTCAGTTATCAACATGTATGTTACTGCAAACCCTAAAACCATGTTACTGCAAACCCTAAAAAACTTAAACTATAAACCCTAAAAAACTGAAACTATAATCCCTAAAACCATGTTGTACTACAAACCCTAAAAACCTAAACTATAAACCCTAAAAAGCCAAATTATAAACCCTGAAACCATGTTGTACTGCAAACTCTAAAAACGTAAACTATAAACCCTAAAAAACCAAACTATAAACCCTAAAACCATGTTGTCCTACAAACCCTAAAAACCTAAACCCTAAAAACCCAAATTAGTATACGTAATATAATGATAAAAGGGATAAGTTTGAAGATGAAAATGTATCAAGAGGAGGCATGTAGATGCTTCAGTGTTGATGATTAACTTAGGGTACACTAAATGTATCAAGATGAATATTGAGGAATCATATAAAACTATATACCCTATTTTTTATTTGTCATTGTTGGCTATAAGACTATACCCTATCTTTGATATCTGTCATTGTTGGCTATTAGAAGTTCCTATCTGATATGCCAATAAGGTTGCTATCACCAAAAATATAAGACATAAAGTCTAATGGACCCAAATCATCTTCTTGTAAAACATTATGATCATTGATCTTAGGGGTTAATTTTGTGTCACTTAATTGTTAGATATATCGAAATTACAAGTATCTAATAATAGTTAAATGGTATTCCTTTACATTTATTTGTGAACCTGACCATAGTTTTCACTTGAGTGTAATGTATATGAACCATATTAAACTCCTAGACTCTTTGCATTCTATGAAATATCACATTATTTAAGGGTCCATATTAAAATAGAATGATATTTGGTCATATGCATTTAATAATGGAATACCATAAGCCTTTTAAGATCCACATGATACTCACCAAAACTATAAGATATAAATTCTAATGGACCCCAATCATCTTCAAATGTAAGGCACTATGATCATTGACTAGTGGTTCATTTTGTGTAACACAACTGTTAGATGTATTGAAATTGTATCCGGTAATAGTCAAATGGATTTCCTTTATATTTATTAGTGAACTTGACATTCCATCACCTAGGATTTTATAGTACTGGTTTGGCCTTTTTTTAATTACAGTTCTTAGATCTAATTTCTCAAGTTTTTATCTTTTTCTTAAATAGATAAACCTACGGTTTGCATTCATGTCCTTGTTTATCTTTTCCTATCATATCTTGATTAGGGTTTGAGCATGTAAATAGTGATATATATACCTTTTTGATTCAACCTATCTAGAAGCTTGGATAATCTTTTGTGACATGTGATCCTTCCATCCTTGATACCTTCATGATACATTTAAATGATGGACCAATGAGGATGTGTTTTCTATAGCCTGTGTTGTTCTAGTTATATACTTGTTTTACCTACTTCCCTTGAGTCCATAGTGTTTATCCAACACGTTTGATGCACTATGGCCATAAGATTTTAAACTTGGAATAACAAATTTGCATCTATATTTTACTTCAATAAATAATTTTCTCTCCTCTTGTTTTAGTTTCACAATTAAATATGATTTAGATAACATCAATGTATTAACTAGCACCCAATGGTGACATTTGTAGACCTATGCTAATTCTCATTTAGTTTTGGGTTTGGATTCTAGTAGATGGATTAATATATAGTTACATATCAACATACGGTGTGCAATCTTATATGAAGTTGGGATCATTCCTTGATCCTTCACCTACCCTTAGTTCATTTAAAAATATTGAGGAAAACATTCTTCTAGGTCCTTGACATCCACATTTTATAGTTTCAAATTTACAATTTAGGGAACTTGACATCCACAATTTAGAGTTTCAAATATAAATTTTAGGGTTCTAAAGTAGATGTTTAGGGCTTCACTTTTCACCTTTTAGGGTATCAAAATGATGTATTAGGGTTTGAAAATTCACGTAATAGAGTTTTAAAATGACATTTTAGGGTTTCAAATTCTCATATTAGGGTTTGGAAATTAACATTTAATTTTCTCTCCTCTTGTTTTAGTTTCACAATTAAATATGATTTAGATAACATCAACATGTATTAAATAGTGCAATGGTGACATTTGTAGACCTATGCTAATTCTCATTTAGTTTTGGGTCCATTCTAGTAGATGGATTAATATAGTCGCATATCGACATACGGTGTGCAATCTTATATGAAGTTGGGATCATTCCTTAATCCTTCGCCTACCCTTAGTTCATTTAAAAATATTGAGGTTCAAACATTCTTCTACCCTTGACATCCACATTTTATAGTTTCAAATTTACAATTTAGGGAACTTGACATCCATAATTTAGGGTTTCAAACATAAATTTTAGGGTTCTAAAACTTAGATGTTTAGGGCTTTGAACTTTTCACCTTTTAGGGTATCTAAATGATGTATTAGGGTTTGAAAATTCATGTAATAGAGTTTTAAAATGACATTTTAGGGTTTCAAATTCTCATATTAGGGTTTGGAAATTAACATTTAATAAGGTTTCAAAATGATATTTTAGGGTTTTTACACTTCAGCAGAAGGTAACTCATATTGTTGGAATACAATGTTGTAGTATTGGTATAAATGTAGTCTTTAACAAGGTCACTATTGTTATAAATGTAGTATTGGTAATAAATGTAGTATAAAAGTAGCATGCAATGTTCAATTAAGTGATAATCTGTACCGCTCTTTTGAGACACATGAGAAATAGGAGTTAAAATAGGAACATAGGAAGAGAAATAGGAAGAGAAATAGGAACCTATAATGTCAGGAACCTATAATGTCAGGGCATCACGTAGACATCTTCATGTCACACCATCACAATTGAGCTTAACTTAGAAGCTAGAAGTAGCCTGATTAATAGAGAAATGGGAATCTAATACACTTGGCATGCACTTTTAAATTTGGACTATATAAGGTGTCAAAATGTAACTTCCATTATAATTTTGAGAAAAATGATGATACGACTTCAGACCTTGTTAGGTAGAGTGACACCTTGGTGTATGACTAGGACCTAGAACCTGCAACCTTGTCCACTATGTGAATTTAATGATCTAAAAATTTAGACATAGCTTTATGTTGTAATTTTTTGCATAACTTCCTCTTGGTAATTTTTGTGAGATCTTTTTTCTAATTATTCCATATTTTATCTATAAATACCAATTCTATAGTTCAAAAACCCTCTAAAAAATGGTTAAAGAGGAATGAAGTAGGAAGGAGAATATAATATTTTAGGGAAATGTTGGATTAATTTAAGGAGACATCGGTATGAGGCATCATCATTTGATTGTTCATATTATATGATAAACTTGTGCATGTGTTTAATTTTCAAGTATTACGTGCTCTCTGAATTCATGGATATTTTAAACTAAATCATTTATAGATCTATTCTAGATTAAGTTTAAATTTATAGATATTTGTTTGTAAGTTTTCAATATACATATATATATATATATATATATAAATTGTGAAATTATACATTTGTAAGTTTTTTATATGAATTTACATATTTGAAAATTTGCAGGAGATAGATCTAATGGATGACCAGAGTCTAGATGAATTTTTAATAGATGACATTCTTTATGGAACCCCCCCACCCCGTGATCCACCTCAAAACCCCCCACCCCATGATCCACCTCAAAACCCCCCACCCTCTCCACCTCAAAACCCCCCACCCTCTCCACCTCAAAACCCCCCATCCCCTCCACCTCAAAACCCCCCACCCCCTCCATTTGATGAGGCCCGATTGCGGCAAAACATTAATGAAAATATTAATACAATTGAGGAGAACATTAATTTGATTAATAATCAAACTCACTTGATGCCTCCACATGTGGTTCGGTTTGCATCTTCGATGCAAACCATTATTGATTCTGTTAGGTCTATCGATGCAGACCTAAATAGATTTCAGCTTTGGCGGGAGGAGAGGAGGCAATTCTATGCAGATGGTCTTTCATATAAAGACATCCATGACCTCCACATTACAAAACAAACATTAGCCCCATTTTTTCGTCACCCAAAAACTAATCAACCTATAGCTGCAATAAAAAAAAGAATATCAATTAAGTGGTGTACGCATGAGGGGATTTCGAGACATTTTTGGGATCGGTGGTGGATGGTGTTTGATCACCCACCACATGCTAATTGTGAGGTGCCGCTATATTTTTTGAGAAAATTATGGGTGGAGTTTCAATTGGGTCAAAAACCCAATTATTTTGATATGAGAGATTTTCAGGGTGTTGGTCGTGGCATGCCACAACACAGACCAGGGGCACGAGTTGACCCCAATCGACCTGTTCCTCCTGCTCCTATGGTTGCTCCTGTTTTGCCCACGATTCTTGCACCTATTCAGCAGCAGTCAGTTTTGTCGACATTAGGAGCATTGAGTAGACTCTCAGGCAATCTCACTGAACAAGCTGCCCACATGGCAGCTGAATTCAGTGGTGGAGAGCATCATGGAGGAGTCGATGCATCTCAGCATAGAGCCCCAGGCCTGTCAGGGGCACATTTGTGTACATATTGCAATCAACCATGTTATGGTCCTGCTCCTACATCCACATCAGATGCAGCTACAGCCGGAGTGGAGTCATACTTGGATCTACTATATTCGGATGATAATCCTACACAGGTACATTGACCACATTTTATTAAATATTTCAAGTGTATAATTTGAACGTAGATCAAATTTTTTATAAATAATTTAATGAATTAATTTATATAATTGTAAACTATTTGTTGTACAGATCTCAAGTCGCTCTAGGGCCACATCACGATTTGATACATTGAGTTTTGCATCGACATCTGTAGAGGTTGGTACACCTTACGGGGTAAACCAATATATCTTAACCCTAAAACCATATGTATCTAATTCTAGTTTCATTTTTCTTTTGAAACTTATCAATATTATAATTTAAATTAACATTTACTGTGTATAATTAAATAAATAACTATATACATACATGTATGTGAAACACTACTATTGCAGCAAGGCTCAGGTCATGTGGCAGTTCCCATGTCTGATCGACCACCTGGCTCAGGTGTTTCTTCCATTGATCCTCCATCGACAGCTACTATGCCTGAGTATTCCCCGGTGTGTGTTTTAAAAAATTGTACTAAATTTGTACTAAGTTTCTTTTTTTGAGTTTATATAAATGTATATATGCACCCATATATATGTAAGTGCAGGATGATAGGAGTGAGACTATTGGTTAGGTTGGTACTCAGGGACAAATTCATGAGCCATCTACACATTTTCAGGTCCTAAACTTTACTTTAAAATTTTCTATATGTGCAATTTCTAGGTCTTTATATGCTAATTTTAAATTGTAACTTATTTCAAACTTGCTTTATTTGAAATTCTAGCAATTAGCAAGTGAAACTTTTGGTCATGAAGATGAAACAGTTATACCACCTGCACAACAAAATGTGGAAAGTGAGACGGTAATTTAAATGCACACTTTAAAGCCTACATTTAAATATGTAATTTCATATGTCATTTTTAAAAATTTTAAATCTGATTGCAAGTTCTTTCTCTTGTGTGTACAGCATGAGGTGGATCCATCCATTTCATGAGGAAGAAAGAGGCCTCTTTCAGATTTGAACTTGAGTGATGATCATCCCTGACATAGAGTTTTATTTCATAGACTAAACTGTATGATGTGCACATTATTTTTTATATATGCCATTCCAGGACTTTGACTATCTATGTCGAACTTGCTATGACATGTTCTTCTAGATATATTTCAGTATTTCATGAACTGTGATTTGTATTTATTTATATGCTAATGATGAGTAGATGTTTTAAAGTACACATTTCATGGGTCCTACCTAGATATTTTACAGTATTTCATGGACTTATCTAGATCTAGATCTACATGTATATATTATTGAGTATATATGCTTGAATGTAGTTTAGTATGTTAAATATGCTTCATTGTTAAATATGTTAAATATGCTTCATTGTTCACTTCTAGATTATAAATTATTTAATTGAGATGTATGTTAGAAGATTTCTCTCTACTACATTTTTAAATTTTTAAGAAGTGATTAAATGCATTATGGTTCAATAGTTTTTCTTGAAATAGTGAACAAAAAGAATGTTTCAACCTTAAGGATGTGATTCTTTTCTAAAATAATGTGTCATTGCCAAGAACATACTACCATCAATTTACTAAAGAGTTTCTATTAAAATATGTGAATTGAAACACCACATATCATGACATCAACTATTCCATAAAAGTTTGTGATATTCCCTATTATCTCAAACTCCATAAAATATACTATCTATCTTTAAAAAGGTACATACTACAATGACATCAAACATAAACCAATAGGTGTCTTAAGATATATTAGTGGTAGGGAAAATTATAGTGGCCCTCACCCTAGAGTAATAAGTTGAAGTAGTGTTAGAATTACTAATAAACTAAAAAACTTTATCCTAGGGTGGTGGGACTAATAAACTGAAATTTACACAAGCCTTACAAAGCCTCTACCACTTCCTTGACATTTTTAACATTGTTCAAATTTGATAGGAGGGATTTATGTCACCTCCTCCTCATCTTAATTCTCATAGTAGATAGAATCATCCAATTTAGCATCAAGATGAAGGTTTATCTTCATTATCGTAGAAATATCCTCCAAGGCTTTGTGCATATGCTCATGCCACACATTGAAGTTGTGGAATTTATCTAAGTAGCAATATAGAAATCCTTAGCCTAACCTTCTACCCCTTCAATATCATTGTATAGAAGGTAGATACAAGTAACATTTGATAGCATGGAGGCACAACTTAGGGATTGAGTTGAATACATAACAAAATTATTCTTCCCAACAAATGCTAGATGTCTAGGAGCAATTTAATGATTTCTTCCATTATCTGCCTAGTCTAGAATATAATTACCTTTTCGTTTGATATGTTTGAAGGAGATAGATTTAAACTTATTCACCAAGTTTCTAGATTCCAATAGAATAGTTTCCAATAACCACTTGAGCTTCATCTATGCTTTTTCATATGATCAATGTTGATCTTGGAATCTCCTTCCACACTAAGGGATATCTTGTTTAGTTTCCAAGTCATCTTGAGGCCCTGGATATCATGGCCCTAGAATCTACCATATTATTGTTCTTGACACCAAAATCATAAGCTAAGATAGGTAGAGGTTTTCCCTTATCATCTCCTAATAAACATACTCCTCCTACTTCACTAGGATTACCCTTGGCTACCCATCAAAATTTCAAGCTTAATCCATCCCAATGTAGGTGTGGACCAAAGGGTGTGAATATCAACATGGGTATCTCCTTGTTTTAACCTTATTCAAAGCAACCTTGGCCAATTATGGGCCTAATCCACCTCTTCTAGTATGATCATTATGCATAGTGAACAATCTATTAACTGCCTCACAAACCTAAATTAAGTTTGGTGTTACAATTATCTAATGGATAAATTTGGTGTTACAATTATCTAATAGATAAATTTAGGGCACTTTATAACAAGGTAATTTACCTAGGATAAACCTACAAAATCACGATAAAATGATAAAGATGTTAGACTCACCTAGTTAGCCTCAATTGAGATACATGTTCCTTTAAATGATTGTGGTCATCCTTTGATTACAAAACCTTCTTGATATATATCATTTGTATAGTCCTTGAAATTTTATTAATTTGCAACCGAGACTTTGTTATCATCTTTCTTACTTAACCATTATAATAGCCAAAAATTCCTTGGCCTTTGGAAGTTGAATCACATATAGTTTCTCATAAAGGAAAGGAATTAAAGAAGAGATTCCTATGAATATTTTCCCAATTCAAAATTACTTTACATCTTCAACATACCTAGTTCCTAGTGTGGATTTCATATTTGTTTGGTTTAATTTTTTTGAATTATAATATAGGTGTTCTACTTAGGGGACCCATCCTTACTAAATAGTTTAGAAAACATATATAAATGAGTGTGCTAACAACCCAAGACTAGGCATAGCAGTAGAAAGCACAACATCCCATAAAGGTTTCTAAACTACCCATATGCAACTATATATCAATACCCCAATACATATAGCAAGCACAAAATTCCAACACAACTAATAGAAAGCTAAAAAACAAACAAAACACCAAACCACATCAACATCTTGAGGGAGCTTTGGCACTCCCTAATGCATCGAACGTCCCACTCCTCATAGAGAGATTTCCATTTGTCATAGGCCCTATTGTGCACACCATTCCCAAACACACTTACAAGCTCCACCAAAAGAACCTTTGGACACTTTGCATTCTCTAGTCCATGAAAGTTGACACATTTCTAGACCTCTACACATTGTATAAAACAAATGACAATTAATCCATAAACTCGGGACCATAGCTAGATGCCTCACTTCGATACATCACATATGGATATAAAAATGAGATACTTCCAACTTCCTTTACCTTCAATCAACCACCTCTAATGGCTATCTAAAATGTGTATTAAAAGACTAAGACAACATCTCAAATGTGGAACATTTAAACTTGCATCACACATAAATAAATAGTATACAACACAAGAATTCAAACTTGGGAGAAACTCTCAACTAGGCATAAAATTCTCAAAAAAATGAGCAATGCTTCTAATGACACTAATTCATAATATATAATGGCTTTTACATAGCCTTAACATGACTTAAATTATCCAAATGCACAATTCTCTAAAATGGATCATGACCTACAACTCCTCTTGCAATGGTGGAGAATGAAGGATGAGAGCTCCATGCATGGGTTCCAAACACCACTTAAATAGTAGTCCAAAATTTTATTGCAACAATCCCAATTGACTTTGCATGCAACCTCTCTTCCAACCATAATCAACTATCTAGCTACTCATAACACTTTGAATCTTTATCAACCAACCGGCTTCACAAGCTTTACTGTAAACTTACAGCATGGCTCCGGTCTATTTGCAATCTATACCTCTATCAAGGACTCTCAATAACTGTATCAACCTACATACAATCAACACTTTTGCTTTCAAGATGCCACCAACTTTTCTAAGCTTTGTCTCCAAAAGACATCATTCTTTGTGGACTTCAACCATGTATGGCTCTGTCTAATACAACCTACTTTAAATGACTCCAACACTATACTAATCACATAGCTAGTTCTGTGCAACAACCAACCAATACCTATATTAAGTCTCTAAGCTCTGCCCAAGCATGTTCAACAAAGTTCAACCATGAATGGCTCTTTGCAAGCCTCCATCACAAATCTCAAACAATTCAAATCAAGAAGAAACTAAAAGGTTCAATTCAAATCAAGTATCCACACAATATAAGCTACAAAAAAAATTATCACAATTTGAAATTATTCAAGAAGTAGCATTCAATTCTTCTAGAGAAACTAAATCTTTTAAAGAAGAAACTATCTAAGGAAATTCATTTAAATCTTATCCACACAATATAAGCTACACAAAAATTTATCACATTTGGATTTAATTATTCAAGTAGTATTCAATTCTTGTAGTGAAACTAACTTTTTTAAAGAAGAAACTACAAAGAAATTCAATTTTCTTATCCACACAATATAAGATACAAATAAATTTATCACAATTTGAAATTATTCAAGAAGTAGCATGAACAATTCTTGTAGAGAAACTAGAACTCTTTTAAAGAAGAAACTATCTAAGGAAATTCATTTGAATCTTATCCACACAATATACTTGATCATCAATTACTGTGAAAACCTCTTGACTAACATTAGTTTGACATGACTACAAAATTGATCTACAATTTACATTATGATCAAATCTTGTAGTGGCAATCATGGAAAAATCTACTTGTAGGATACACCTGCAAGAAATAATGAATGTAAATGAGAATGAAAGAATATGTACCAAAAACACAAAATATTAATGCAATATGTACTAAATAACAAAAAAGAGGATACAACTTGACGATGGCTTAAGGGGAGCTAAGAGGATGTCTTAAGGGGATACATAAGAAGATGGATTTAGGGGATGTATAAGATGATTAATTCAAAGGGGAGCTAGAAGAGGATGTCTTAAGGGAATACAAAAGAGGATAGCTTACTTGGAGAGATGTACACTAGTCAATTTACAAAGTATAAAATAAAACTTGATGGCTTAAGGGGATGGAAGAGGATGGCTTAAGGGGATGTACAAGCGGGTGTCTTTAGAGGATGGATGATAAATATTTGAGTATATATATATGTAATTACCTAATTTGCGTTCACTTTTAGTTGAAGATTACAAAATTGACCTTACATACTTGTATGGTGATAACTCCTATTGACAATCATGCACATTTGACTACTTGTCTAGGATACACCTGCAAAAAGTAATGTTCAAATGTACAAGTAAATTAACTATATATTTCCATGGGTCGATACAAAATTTAAGACAAGGGGAATAATATAGAAGCTAAAATGAGAATGAAAGAATTTAACTTGGGGATGTAAGAGTATTGTTTACTTACCTGAAAATTTATTCCATTGTACCATCTGCATCCTCATTTTTTTGTAATGCATCTATAATTGACTCATGTTCTTCCATCGAAAGTGTCCATAACTGTTTATTAGAAGGTTTGCCTTGATATCTGACTAGTTTTATATTTGTTGCCACAACCAAATGTGAGTAGTGTATGATCTTCTTATGTGTTTCATAATCTTCAAATGCAGGCACACCATTCCTTCTTATTAGATATTTTCGTAGCCAAGTGCCAACAACAACCACAGAACTTGTTGGATACTCCATGTTATCATCATCCACTCTAGGAGGTAACAACTTTTGTTTTGTCTCAACACATCGAGCCAACCAATACTCGGTTTCCTCTTCATTGCCCTCAGGTGCAATAACAACATAGACATGTCCTACAAAAAAATTATGTAATTCAATAAAGTGACATGACATGTACCTAAATCACATAAATTTGTGGATGCATACATATATAATTAATTATATACAGGATGTACAAAAAATTGACAATAAAAAAAATTGAAAACAAAAGTACCTTCTTGTACAAGGTTTGAAACACGATTGTAGTCATCTGATGAAAACATTTGATTATCATCTTCAATTGTTGTTTCAAGTTGATCTTGTGTTTCTGTAGGTGTCAAGGATCTTTGTTTCCATTCTTCAACCCATTCTGTATTTTCACATGCTCCCCAATCACCTGTAATACAAAATTGACAAAAACATGCAAGCTCCCTAGTCCATATAGTCCATGTGCTTGCATTTGAACTCTTAAATGAATGCCATTTTGTTGATCCAGTTATTGTCTCACAATCAAGTCGAGTAGGAATATTCTCTTCTTCAACTAACCAAAAGAATCGTCGAATTGTAGAGTTCTGACTTGATCCC
Source organism: Cunninghamia lanceolata (assembly GCA_027924645.1). Classification (NCBI taxonomy): domain Eukaryota; kingdom Viridiplantae; phylum Streptophyta; class Pinopsida; order Cupressales; family Cupressaceae; genus Cunninghamia; species Cunninghamia lanceolata. Next base: position 25,391,421 of record BSBN01000703.1, read on the forward strand.
GTAAATAACTTTTCATTACACCAATCCACAATTGCATGTGCATCTCTAAATTTGGTTGTATCCTCAAATTTTAGTTTCTCTCTAGCAAGAGCTCTTTTCACACATGCTCCAGCTCCATCATGTTCTCCTTTACCATGTCTAGCTTCAAAAAAACTCCACATATGTTGGATATTGATTTCTTTGTGAGCCCTACATAGCCAATAAAACATTCTTGCATTTTTGAATTGCCCTGTACAATTATCTGACCATATGAAATGTTGTGTCATCTAGATTCCTCTTTCTTTTAAACTTTCATAAAATTTTGTGAAACAATATTGCACAAACTCTGAAGAGTGTAACCGGTTATCACTCAAATAGAAATGATACTCCCTCAAAAATTTTCTATTATCTTCTGTACTATCATCTGCATGTCTATATACAATATGAACAAATATGGCCACCTACACTGAATTATAATACTGAGATTGAATTTCCTCTTGTGGAGCAAGAGTATAGTTTTCTGCAAAGTCAACCACTGATAGGATAGTTACAATTGGAAAGGTGTTTTTACATGAACGGAATTGTCCATCAAGCCACCGAGCATATTGGGAGTGTTTGACATATTTGGATACAATATTATCCTTAAAATCTTTGATGAATGCATGCACACAAATTTTCTCAGTGACTAACTCACAACGCTTTCTAATTTTTCCATATTTTAAAGAATATTCAACATTCTTGAATCTTTTCACATCCACTAATTGTTGTCCAAATTCATGTGAAATATTTTCATGCATACATTCTCCTAACAATGAAAAGTTGCCACATCTATTGCATTGTCCAGAAATACATGCTTTTGAATAAAATAAGTATCCAGTAGATGTTTAACAAAACAAACCTGCTACAAACTCCTTAATTGTTTGAGGTGGCATATTAATACCACATTCCTGCATAATTTCGTTAGTATGCAAAGTAGAATGTATATATCGAAAAAGATCATAATAATAACGAAATTGCATATGAGTTTTACAACAACAAGAGATTCGCTGTTTATTAATTTTCACATACCAAGGTTTACATTTCTCAAAAGATCTTTGGCTTATGGTAATATTAAAAGGTTCTAACACTAAATCATCTAAGAATTTTTTATATAGTTCAGTTTGAGTCATGTCTAATAGATGTTTTGGATGAGGATCACGAATTTTAGACCCCACTCGTAATTTTAAAACATCTCTAACATTAGATGATACCCTTGTATTATCATGCCAATATTTTTCAATTAAAAATTTGATTTCACTATTTAATTTCATGTCATACCTTGGGAGTCTACCACTAAAACTCCAACATTGGTTAATTGGATCTTTTTCAATAGATTCTCTTCTCTTTGCTGCTCTTCTCAAAGTTTTAGGATTTATCTTTAGAATTTCACTTGTCTTACTTATCATTCTTTTATTAGAAGATGATTTATTGACTAAAGCAGTTGTTATAGCTCTTCGTGCTGCATTGCTATCTTTAGATCGACTCTTTTTACCAATAGAATCAATAGCATTAGCAACACTAGATAAAACTTGTTTCATTGATTCATCTTTTTTTTTAAGTTTTACAAATATGCCTAACTTTTTCATTACTTTTCGCAATTTCCACATCTTCATCAATTGCATCATAAGTTGACATTGAAATCCAAAACTTTTTCTATAAAAAAAATCTTTATATAATCTATTTGCATGAGTTCTCATTTGCCTCCAAGAAATCTTATCAGGAAGATTATCTAAGACATTTCTTTCAATCTCAAATAAAACATTTTCATTTTCACTCCTAAAAGGGATATCATTCTCATTCATATCATCAATAGGTGGGTTTGAAGACATACCTGGATTTGTTTCTATAGTCGTGTTTTCCATATCATTGAAAGTTGGCTCCGAAGACACACCTAGATTTGTTTCTATAGTCGTGTGTTCTATATCATTGAAAGTTGGCTCCAAAGACACACCTGGATTTGTTTCTATAGTCCTGTTTTCCATAACATTGAAAGTTGGCTATGAAGACATACCTGGATTTGTTTGTATAGTCACATTTTCCATATCTTTGAAAGTTGGGTTTGAAGACATACATGCATTTGTTTCTATAGACACATTTTCTTCCAAATTCACCATTTCCGCATTTGCATCATCTACATTCATCCCATCATTTTTACTCTCTTGAATGTCTTTCTCTTCAATACTCATGGAACTAGATGCTTCAATATTCTTCATCTCTTGAATCCTTGCTCTTCTATCTCTTTGCCTTTTGGCTTCCTTCTCTCTATTTGCTTCAATTTCTTGAGGTGTCATTACCCTCCTTTATTTTTTTCTTTGACGTTGATTTGATCCCATGATTACCAAGCCCTCTTGATAAAATAACAATTGATACTTAATCCAATTTCATAATTGATGTCCTTATTTGAACTTTTGAAGTAGAATTAGATGTAGATCCTTTGTTCCATAGATTTTGAAGTAAAAGGTAGATGTAAAAACAAAAACTCTCTTGCTTTATTCCTCTTGAAAATAGCTCATGCACTTGATTTCACTTCAGAACTGTTCATATGATTGACTCCTTTCAAAATCTGAATAGAATATGACCTGTTAAGAGATTCCACAAAACAATTGTAAGTAAAAAAATGCAGAAATTGTCGCTATCGCGCCGTACGTATCAGACTTGCAAGTTGCAGGGATACAGGGAAAGTACTTTTTTCCCTAATATGGGAAATAACGGGTATAATAGAAATGGGTACCCGTTATAAAATGGGTACCCATTATAACGGGTACCTGTTATATAACGGGTACCCGTTATTTAAATAACGGGTACCCGTTATGTAACAGGTACCCGTTATGTAACGCGTACCCGTTTTATAACGGGTACCCGTTATGTAATGCGTACCCGTTTTATAATGGGTACCCGTTATTTGAAATTAGAAATCTCCGCCGCTTTTTCCCTAACCTTTGCTTGGGTTTTAGGCTCAGGATAGGCATGGTTGACCGACCTTGAGCCTTGGACCTGCAAATTTTTTTCTAAGTATAAAACAAGAAGAAACACTGAGTTTACCTATATGGCTGAGGGCTTTTTTTTTGAATTTTTTTACGAAATGAAAACCCATTACAGATGACATTGTCTAGTTTTCAAATATATAATTTTTTTTGTAATTGGACATGTTCTTCTATTTATTATTTAATTTATAAGCAAACTAGTCCAAAAACTTGAAATGACAGGTGTTTGTATTTTTTTAATAACTTTTAATTTTTAAATTTTTTTTAAAAAAAATTATATGTCATCAATCTACACATCATTCTTTACACAATTAAAAAAAAAATTAATTTTATGATTTTTTTTGCTCAAATTATGTTGGCCGTACACGAGGGGTTTTCAAAAGTACCAATTAGGCCTAATAAAAAATTAATAAAAAAAATTATTTAGAAAAAAATTATAAAAAAATATCCTCATCAAACTTCACTGTACTACACATGTTTTCCCAAAAGGATTTTGAAAAATAATTTTATTTAGGTCAAATTATGTTGGCCGTACACATGCATGGTATAGTAAAAAAAAAGTGACTTTTAAATAGTGGTTTTTAGAAATGCCTATTGAAAATTAATTTGTATCATCTGGGTATTGAAAAAAATTACATATTTAGAAACTAGACTCTGAGTACTACATTTTATATTTAGTGACTTTTTTAAAGATTCCATTTCTAAGTGCTTCAAATTTTAAGGTCAAATGCGACAAATTCTGAAAATCAGGGAAAACACTTCCACTTTTTGGCCAAAAAGTGGACCCAACTTCTTGCACTGACCCTTCATTCATCTTCAGATTTTCAAATTTTCCTTTTAGACTCTGTAGCTTGGCACATTTAACATATTTGTCTCCTTCATGCAGAAGTTTCAGTTTTTCCCAAATCTCATATGCAGTTTTTAGGTCTATAACATTTGTCATCTCTAAATCAGATAAGGCACTTAATAGAGCTTCTTTAGCCCAAAGATTGTCTTCAACATCTTTGATTTCATCTACAGTTGTCAGACCATTCTTTAGAGGAACATACTTCTTTCAAGCCATGATCCAATATTGCATTCCCATACATTGCAAGTGGCATTCCATGTGGCTTTTCCAAAGAGTGTAATTGGTTCCATCGAACCTCAGACTATCCTTCTTGTAGGAAGACATCTTGGATCTCCTCAAGCGATTAAGATTTTTTTTAGAGGAAATTAGCTCTGATACCAATTGTTAGTTTAAAGACAAACAACTGAGAGAGGGGGTAAATCAGTTGTCCCAAAACTTTCCTTTTATTAACCACTTAAATCCTTCTTGTAATTTAGTAGCATAATAATAAATCAATCATGAAAACACAATGCAACTATTCAAGAGTAGAAACACATTAACACATATGACACCAATATTTTAACATGGAAAACTTAGTTAAGGGAAAGACCACAGGGTGACTAACCTAAGATTGTGTTCTCTGTTAAAAGAATAAGAAAAATAACATGGCACATGCCAATTAGGGCTCACTGTCCAAGCACAGTGCTCACAAGAGGCCCACTACCTACAGGAGACACACTGTCTATAGAATGATAAATATTACATACTTGAACTGAAGAATAGAATCTTCACCATGCTTGAGTCAGTTCCATTTAAGGCCAACACTTCTTCTCTACCTTTCTCTTTTCTCCTCTTTACCACACCCTCATCTTTCCAAGATACTTTTGAAATGACTTCACAACTCTTATTTATACAAGACATTGACTTTGGGATAATCATCAAAGTCAGCATACTTATAGAGAAAATACACAAATACAACTTGATTTATTACAAAAGACTTCATACAAAGCACTACAATGTCGGCCACATAGATCTGGGACTTAAATCTTCTTTGAGGAGCATGCCATGCTTCGCAGAACATCTTCAAGATCATTTGTAAGATATGTAAATCATCCAGTCGGTCAAGTTTAGGAAGAACATCATCATCCGGAAGTAATTCTTCAATTACGATCTCAATCTTCAATGCAGATCACCAACACAAACTGGACACAATCTAGAGACCCCCAGAAGCTTTTCTGAATCACCAATAACATCCACACTACTACTTACTGAAATCATTCTCTTCTTCATCCAAAACCTCAAGAACATAGTCTATCATCACTGTCATATTAGAATAGATGCTTGCAGACCTCCAGACCATGAACCAATTGAGTTGTCAATTCACATTGACTTCTTAAACACTCCATCAAATCTATAGAACAAGATATTGCATTTCCAGATCTCACCGGACCTATTTGTGTCACTCTATCACCTCTAAACTTCTACCAGAACCAGGTTTACTCATGTGGCCATAACTTCTTCCAATCTTCATGTAGACCTCTCAAATCTTTACTGGACCACCTTTAGACACATATATATAAACCCTTTGATGTGCATCCTCTAATCTTCATCTTAGCTAGGATCTTCACTTCATAGAGTTTCACTGTCTTCACTATTCTTCTCTATTTCTAATAGGACTAATTTTCTCAATATCCTCAGCACACTACTCATACAATCCTTGTCATCAATGCAAGATAAGTATGTTGACATTAATGACAACACCGGTTAGGCCCATACTTGTAACAAATAGATCATCAACCGACACTTCTCCCTAATGCATATCATACTCATTAATGGTAAGTGTAAATGGGGTACAAAAAGGGGGTCAAAAGTGGCCACTTTTTTTTCTAAAATTAGTTAAAGATAAATTTGGATGAGTAATTCAAGTTGTGTACACTCAAAATTTGAGTATATGATAAGAACAAGAATTGTAGCTCTCTAAATCTAGTTTCTAAATGAGTACTAAAGATTTTACAAAAGTGTTAAAGTTAAGGGGGTGAAATGTTGAGTGCACATAAAAGTGTTCTTATTTTTATCACTAAAATATAAGATAGTGTCTGGTGTACACCCCCCTATTTGTTTTTGCTACAATAGGTATTTTTAAAAACCATTTGGTGGAAATATATCTTAGACTGAGTACTACAAGTCGTAATTTTTTTAAATTTTTTATTGAATTTTTTTTTTCATTTTCTTGAAGTGAATGCATCTTGAAAATTACATCACTAAGCATGCCCATCACATAACTTGCACAAAAATAATTTAAAATATATATTTATTTTATTGAATGCATATATAATGAAGTGTAGAAGAATCCTATATCTATTTTTTTAAAATTTGGATAAGCGAGTCAAAAGTTATTAAAAAAAGTCAATACATATGTATTGAAGGAATATAGATACACTCTTCAAAGAAAATAAAAATAAATACCTTAACTTACTCAAAATATTAAAAAAATTGTATGGCTAGAAAGCTAAGAAGTATCTCTTTATTTTGGTGGTTGTTTAGTAAAATTTTATTGTAAAACATGTCTGACCTAATGAGGTTGAAGTTTGAATTAAAGTTGTTTTATGTTAAAAATAAAAAATTAGGAGACACAATAGATTTCCAACCCTTAGGCTTCTAAATCCAAGCCTAAATGGGAAAGGATCATATATATTTTTAATTAAAGGCATTAAAAATGCATACATGTTAAAACATGTATGATTTATGCCTTTCATAATCCAAACCTGTTTTGCTGAAAAATCTCAAGGCTGACCACTAATTTACACTTACCCTTAAGGAAATTCTTCAATCTCTCTATAGAGATGAGATACTCATGCACAAACTCAAAACCAATCATTTCAAAAAACTCTAGGTCTTGAACTAGGTCCATAATGTTAGATAGGAAATTTGAGACTACTTCTGAGAACATCAACACCCAAGAGCTAACTCTCAGAAGAAATTCATTAATGATTGCTCTAATGGTGAATTTGATGTGACGATAGTCTATATCAAATATGTGAGATAGCTTCCCAAAGTCATAATAACCATACTCTATGGGCTCCCATTTGTGACGTGGAAGATACAGGGGGAGATTTTTAATCTAGGTTGCCATGGTTCTTGTAGAGAAGTTAAATCAATTGTAATGGAAAGCAAAGTGAAAAGAGAGAGGAGGTGGCAGGTGTAAAATAGGATGGGAATCAGTGGAGTTAATGTGTGCAATTGGGATCTAGCATTATAAGCACTACGAGAAGGGTGATGAGAAATATTTTCTTCATTAACTCCTAATATTGGAGGCAACCTATATCATAACTCCACTTCTAATAGGCCATAAGAGCAATAAGGGAGGGAATGGATAGGTAGATGAGTTGGACGTCCTCCTAAAATGATTTTTTGATGTCATTCTACTCCTATTATATAAAATATAATATTAAAAAACATGCTATATGTTATACTTTTTAGAAAGCTAATTTCAATGGCTGTGAATACACATAATTTTATCTTGAGGTGATTTTGTTTGACCCCTATGTACATGACTTGAATTTGACTATTTTGAAATTTAAAATTAAAACATGTGGATAGGAGAAGAAAAGGCTACTATGAGGTTACACATAAGCATATTTGATTTAATCCATTTAATCAAACCCCATTTGCTCATTTTAAACACTACACCACCACCATATATATAGTTTTCTAAGGGGTGTTTAATTTGAGGTTCAATTAACCCCCCTCTAGTATATGGTTCCATATACTACCACATTGGTTTCTAACTAGGTTTGATCAAAGCCCCCTTGACTCTTTGACATGATTTTTTTTGCATTTTTCAATTTTGGACCAAAAGTGGGATTCACTTATAGTATTTCACCAATTTGATATTGACTAGGATATAATGAATCATATAGTTTATGGTTAGGTGATAATAATTTGAGGTATGTGGCATGCTTTGGTTAGTTTTATGGGTGAATAATTTCTTCAAAAGTTTCAAGGCAACTCTAGGGTATAAATAACATCTCTTGAAACTATTTATATCGATGAAAACTTAATCTATACAATAGGTTGGGAAGAGGTAGAGCATATTAGATGGGCACTATTAAGCATCTTATGGGCCACATGGAACTTATTATGTGTTTATATACACTTATAGTTTTCTTAGAGTGGATTTGAACCATTGAACTTTCTCATGACCTAATCAATTGATGTGAAAAACTATAGTCCCTATAATTATGATTACTTAAATTATTTTTTAAGGAGTTAGTTGCACATATACAATTAAAAAAAGTATATTCCAAAAAATAATTCTTAAATAAAATAAAAAATTTTGTTAGTAAATAAAATAGTTCTAAAGAAAAATACAATAAGTCTTAATAAAATGGTTCAAATTTGATATCTCTAAACTTTTTAAAATAAATATATTTAAAATATTTATGCTATTTTATAACTTATGCTTATGTTGATAAAGATGGGAAAAAAAGATGAGAAGTGTGAAGGTGATGAAGGTAGAAAGGGTGGCACAAAAAGGAGGATATGTAGAAAAAAGTGGCAAATTTTTAATAAGTAAAAATGACATAGTAGATTACCATGAAAAAAAGGATAAAAGATCTATGTAGATTAATATGAAAAAGGCAAATGAAGGGGTGGCACCAATAGTTAATAGCAAAGATTTTGGGATGTTATTCAATTCACCATAGAAGAACCTCTAGATTGAGTCAAAGTGGTACACATAATCAAATAATAAACATAAGATCTAGCTTATAAATGTTAATGTGGTGGTGGATGTGGAGATTCCTAGTATTGATATCCCAAACTATTTTTTGAATATGGAAATGGATAAATTAAAGGAAATGAACATCATTGCCAAATTTATCAAAATTTGGTTGCCAATGAGTATAATCAAATCTTGGATAGAATGTTTTTTTTCCTTAAGGTTTCTCTAAGTGATATTTCAATTAGAGGAAGATAGAGACAAGGTTCTAAAAGGAGGGTCATAGTTTATGGGTAAATTAGTGATGTATTTGTAGGCATGGTTTTTGAGGTTTGATCCAACTAAATAGCTTATAAAGGAGACTTTGTTATGGATTAGAAAGTACAAATTTTCACAAGAACATTAGTCTAAAGAAATATTCAAGGCAATTAGGAATTCTTTAGTTAAATTATTACAAAGCTCCTCAAACATAGATGGAAAAGAATTAGCCACTTATGCTAGGATATGTGTTGAGATCAATTTGAGGAAGTTGATTAAATAAGCAATCAGGCTAATCTTGGCTCTACGGGATTGGGTGCAAGAGCTTGATTATGAATGTTTACCCATAAGATGTTTCAAATGTTGGAAGGTAGGGCATACAATCAAGTCATGTAATAAGGCCTTGAAGGACCTCAACCATGAGTAGAACCCAAAGGTTTGGAAGTAGAACAAGGTACCTTCTCTACTAAAACATAATTTTTTAAAAATTGACCAATCTAAGGTAGGTTAGGGAGTGGAGGAGCAGGGAAGAGGCTTGGAAATTTTGTCTGCTTAGTGAGTAGGGCTAGTAGTAGAGGAAGGCATTTTAGAACCAGGGGAATTAGTAAATGAGGAAGTTATTACCCCTTATTTTTCTATGATAGTGGAAGGGAACAATATCTCATTCAAGGGGGATGCGATGAGCAAGTGGTCAAGGATACATATGAAGTGAAGGGGGATAAGTATTGGAGTATAGTGACAAGGAAATGGAAAAGCAACAACTTGAATCCATCTATCTTGGGCTCAATCACTATGGAATTAGGTTCAAATAGAGCCAAGGGTCAGAAGATAGAGGCCAACAAGGCTAAATTGACAATAATGGAGGAATTAGAAAATGGGACGCATCCACCCATCACTAGATTTTATAAAATGAGAGGAAAGCACCCTTTGACTAGTCAAAAAGTATAAAGGTTCTTAACTAGAACATCAAGGGGCTCAATGTCCTAGAGAAGTATTATTTGGTTAAACATCTCATGGAAAAGGTGAGTTCAAATATCTTGTTGTTCCAAAAACAAAATTTAGTAAAGATACCATACAAAATATGATAATGAGATTCTAGAAAAAGGGGCAGGGGTGATGGTGGATGTTAACAAATTAATTGACCATGGCTTGGAAATCATATGGGATTAAACTTACATCTCTAGTCGGGTGTTATCACACTCTTAGAATTTACTAATTATTTCAATCTCTATAACTCAATCACACCAACAAATAATTATCTCAAATGTCTGTGGGCCTAATCTAAAAACTGAAAGAGCTAGAGTCTAGGGGGCAATTAAGGATTTTAGATCTCAATTAGACTTGGCCAAGTGGATATTAGGGGATTGCAGTGCCATATTAGGCTTTGAGGATAATATTATTGGTAGTAGAATGGTAGTTTTTGGTTGTCCTTCCTTCTAACAGTTGTGTGGGGAATTATCATTGGTAGACATCAAGCCTAAGTTGGGTTGGCTTACATAGAATAATAGGCAAGTTGGAGAAGAGTGAATTTGATGAAAGTCAGATAGATTCATATTAAATTTAGAGTGGGCATTGGATTAGTAGACTTTCTCGATGAGAGTGGTACACTTTGGTGAGTAAGATCACTAGTTTGTAGAGATGAAAATAGTGAAGGATATGACACCCTAAGGGTACCAATTCAAAATAGAGTTCCTTTGGTATGAGAATCCTTCCTTCTCAAAACTTTTTAGGGAATGGTGGGCACAAAAAATCAAAGGTTTCACAAATATATTTTACAAAATAAGTTGATGAATTTTAAAACAAGGCTAGAGAGTGGAATAAAATGGAACTAGAGAACATTAGTAATAAGAAATATGGCATGGAATTAGACTCATAAGAATTTAAATATATTTTGCTAAAGAAGGGATCAACCTAAAAGTAAGGAACTTAACCCAAATTTTTACAAGAGGAATTCAACATAATTTTGAGAATGGAGTGTTCAATCTTTTGGAAACAAAAATTAAGGGTCAAGTGGTTAATAGAAGGTGATGGGAAAACCCATTTTTTCCACATGTCTACTAACATTAAAAGACAAATTAACAAGATATAGAGAATTGTCCTTCCTTTAGAGAATGAGGTCATTAACTATGAAGCTATAAGGAAGTAGGGAGTTAGTTTTCTCATTTATATTTTGGAAGTTAAGGTTGTCAAGGATCTTGTTGCTCAAGACTTGTCTTGCTTAGTAATATCCCAAATATGATTGGGGATTAGTAGAACAATGCATTCTTGAACCCCTTGACATTGGAGGAGATCCGAGTGTCTTGTTGAACACAATAGGGTACTGAGAGGGGGGGTGAATCAACACACTTAAAAACATTAACCAACCATTTGTTGATAAAACTGAATAAATTTAAAAACATGGAGAAAAACATGCAATTCAAGAGTCAACACATAACACCTGTGTTTTTACATGGAAAACCCTATAACAGGGAAAAACCATGGTGAGGATTAGCTCACAATATAATATGCTCATTGCAAAAAGTATTACAACATTGTTTTAGGGCTTTAACCCAAGGAAGCTACTACTCCGTGAATGCTCAACTCACTGCTATTACAATGATAATATAGATATAAGGAATCCTATGGAGAACACATCTGTTGTATGTTGTTGGTGCAGTCTACTATTCTTGCTTAATACATATCTTCAAACTAATTTTGCATATTTCATATCTTCCTCTACTCTACTATGTTCACTTCACCTTTTTGTTTTCAAATGAGTTATATCTTCTATATATATCCTCTGCAACACCTTGGAACATTGATTAGGTCAACATTAAAATTACTATTGAATGTAGCATGTAACTTGTCCTAGTCAGCCTCAACTTATGTAAAATGATAAGAAAACTTGTTGTGGACCTCAAGGAATTATGAAAAACATTAGAGAAAATCTTTCTATACCTTCTAGACTTGGAGAAACTAGTTAGGAGCCTTCGCATGCATCAGGTACTTAACCCGTCGACTCATACTACTTAGCACTACTAACTATTCATGTCTTTCAACTGTCGAGGAGAAACCAGAAACTTAATGTGAACCAAGGATTCAATCATACCAGAGCTCAACAACATCCATACCCCTTACTAGAGAAGTATCATACCAAACTATGCATCCGCAAGACAAGAAATATATCTATCTATAGAGAACATAGTCTTCTAGACCTTATGTATTGCTTCACATCCCAAGATACGATGTTGTGGTATAGTGCAGAACTTGAAACCTTTTTGGAATGATCATAGACATCAATGTATGATACTTATCAGAACCACACACCTTTTTCTGAAGTTTCTAGAGGAATTCAAAAATGACTTAAAGGTACCTAGAGTTCTAGAGGATAGTCATACTTAAACTTTGCTTGTCATAGATACTTGATGCAGTACTGGAAAATGAAGGATGTTTGGATGTGAATCATACCTGATGTAATTTCAACCATATAATACCTCCACATAATATTTGATGATAGAACTATATATATGTTTTAGCTTTTACATAACTCAACTTGTGTATTCAGTCACCGGAACAGACTATACTGGTTCTATTGCTTAAGTACTATCTTTACGGACCACTAGAGCACTTAAAAATCTATCAAAACATATATAATACATCTCTTTGTTATTCCCCAGAACCATATGACAAATAGATCTCTTCTAAAGAAATGCAGAGCATTCCATTGTCTGGACCCATTACTGCTTTGCTTTGTCTAGGTGATGGCTGATACATTGCTCCTTGTAAATTTTCATGCTGACAATGCGAGGAGCTAAAATATTGGATATATCATGTTAGTACATATTAGAAGCTATCATGAGAACCGCATGGCCAAATATTTCTTTGTGGAGAAGTATGAATCAATTGAAGTTGACCCCGCCTTAGAATGTATACTGTGAATGCCTTAGTCAATTTTCTACTTCTTACCCTTGAGTACAGTACTCCCAATTGATGAGATATGTAAGTGTGTATGCAAGAACCATGCAAGGATATGAGTGTTTACCTCCACATCATGTTCAAGCCCAAAACTAATCCATACTTAGACTATTTTGCGTTGACCATACTGATTCATCTTTTGCACAAGTCTCTCTATACATTTCCATTTGTTATATTGACATCTGTGTATACTATGCTAACATCAATGACAGCACATATTGCCAACAATATCTGCCTCTGTCATTGATGGCAACATATACTTCCCCTTATACATATGTTTCTCTCTCTCCCTTTGACATCAAGGACAAAGGGATTGATAACCTTTGTATCAATCCGAAAACTATATGTACTCCCCCTTGCAAAAGGATATCTAAACAGTGCTCCCCCTGACTATGTTATTTAGTTACAAAAATTGTACCCTTGAAAACCAAAATGGTACTACCGCTCTTACTAAATATCTTTGCAATACTATATGCAACAAAATTGTTCTAACAAATCACTTGGATGGGATAATAGCTTTGTAAATTAACTTGAGTTGTTGAACAGTTGTGGTCCATCTGGTACATTCAGAGGCAAGCATGTAGTTTTGACATTCACATTCCTTGCACACTTCTTCAACATCCTCAATGCTAGTTGGAGTCTTTATCTTTTGATCTTCTTTTGATGCTTCTCTTAACAGACTAGACATTGGGGCCAGTGTCAAATTCATTGCCTCTCTCAACTGATTAAATTGTTTCTTTATGTTTTCTTTTTTATCATGTAGTTGAGATAATTGTACATGCAAGTTTTCCACTTGTGTCCTTGTTGCACCCATCTTGTCCTTTGACAAATCATACACTTCAGCTGCTTTAGAGATTTGAGAATCAATAGACTCTATCTGAGCTTTAATCTCCTTTGTCGAATTTGGCCAATTTAGGCAGAATAGATATAGGGATGTGCCCTCCTCAATACAAGCTTTAAATTTCATTAGATTTTCCTTAAGCTTGTTATGTGCTTTAGAACACTTGTCACTCATCTCTATGATTCTTTTGTCACTAATTCTTTTTGCTTCCTCTTTTTCTTCTTTTTGCTTTAGGTGGGATGAGTGATCCTTGAGAGAGTCCAATAGTAACTTGAGCTTTTGCTTAGCAGGTAGAGAGGGGTCAATGGTTACTTCTGGTAACCCTTCCTGAATAACCTTTACAGCATCTTCTACTACACTGGTTATCTTAATTTTGTCTTGTAGGAACTCTTTCCTAGCAGTTGCATGCAATATGTTGGTACCCAAAATAATGGCAACAAAAAACTCTAAAACATTCCTAAATCACCCATGCTAGGGATTGTCGTCAACGTGACAGGAAGAGGTTTATTGACAAGTTTTGGATGATTTTAGCCAACTAATAGGAGTGGGTAAACTCCTCTACTATTTAGGCTTAGCTAGACCTAGGAGGGATATTCCAAGAGGCATGAAATGAAATACAAATAAACATACACAACCATACCCAATGTATACTTTACCGCAAAGTTATCACTAAGTCAAGCCAAACTGACTACATAGGCCTCTCATTAAGCTGATTCAACTATGTGAATGTACATGCATAGGAAAGATGGTTTTTATCCCTAAACTACAAGTGAAATATTTTCTTATTTTTAAAACATTGTTTGGTCCCTCTCCAATATGGACCGACACTTATTCCATTCGGTAACAGAGTCACAAAATGCAAGGAGAAAAAGAAATACATAGCAAAGGATCAACAGAACTAGACATGCATTTACATATATGACTTTCTAATAGATTTTCATTCAATGAACATACATAATAATCCAAAAGAGGACTACGGTGATTCATGTATAACAAAATGATGGCAAATACAAAGCCTTGTATTTATATAGATGCTATTGTTGGCAAGAGACAAATTGGAGCTTCATGATTGTTGTCATTGATGGCAACAAAGGTTAACCCACACATCCACAGGACATGATGAGTCTCTACCAGAAGGCAGATTGTAGAGTGTTGTGATCTGGTAAGCAAGAACAGAGCATGTGACGAGGTCTGACAATTAGGTCTGGATCTCTCAGAGGATGTATCTTGGTGAAGTGCGGATTTGGGGAAGTCAAGAAGACTACCTTGACTGATAGATTCCAAGGATTAAGCCTCTGGTGATAGATGAAGAAAAAGATATGAATACTTGAGTGTCAGGTTCCTGATTGGTAGTGTGGACAGAGGAAGAACTAACTGGCAAAACATTAGACATTATTTTGGATGTGTCACTAATATTGGTAAAGGTTATTAAGGCATAAGTTATGATTGGCCGACATGATTGATGACTTCTACAAGTATATCCTTGATCCACATTACTTGGTAAGCAAGGATTCAGCCAACATATCAGAGTTCATGGAAAATATTGACTATTCTGGATGCCAACTAGAAAGGTGATGAAATCACTTATGCGGATATATATACAAGATGGATTTAGTTGTGAGAGGTGTTGTGGTTTTTGGTGAAGTGTGAAGAAAAGTAGTAGAGCAGAGTGAAAACATTAAGGCAGGTCCGGTATGTGGAAGGACAGCAGCACTAAGGAAGAGAAAGGATGAAGTGCAGCAGATTAGTATACTGAGTTTAACCGGAACTGAACTTCAGCATATGTAGATGCTCCTTATTAGTTCAAGTATTGTATTACACTCTTTATAAATTGTAGATAATGAGTCTCTTGTAGGCAGTGGGCCTCTTGTGAGTAGTGTGCTTGGGCAGTGAGCCCTAATTGGCAAGTGTCATTTTGTAATTCTATTCTTCTAACAAAGAATACAATCTTGGGTTAATCACCCCGTGGTTTTCTCCCTTAACAGGGTTTCCACGTCAAAAATATTGTGTCATGTGTATTTCCATTTCATGGTTATGTTTGCTTGTTTGAATTGATGTTGCACTAATTATTAAGAAAGTTCAAAAAGATGAAATAATTAAGATAACTGATTCACCCCCCCACTCAGTTATCAACATTTGGTATCAGAGCCAAGTACCTCTTAACAAAGCCTAACAACTTGAGGGAGATCTGGGAATTCAAATGGATGTATATGGTATAAGGGAGCAACTCAAGACTGCCCTTGATGATCTTGAGCAGTCAAACTCTGAAGTCAATGAATTAAAGGAAAGACTCAAACAGGCTGATGATTTCATAAAAGAACTAAAAGACAAATTGAGTCTCTCTATGAAAAAGAGAAAGGAGCTACTACAACAACTAGCAAGTCAAGGTGAAGCCAATGATACAAATGGAGATCTGAAGGAGAAAACCAAGTTATGTGAAAAGTTATCAAAAGAAATCATTATGGTAAGACATGAAATGGAATCAGGAGTTATGAAGTTTACCCAAGAGGTTGAAGAGAAAAGAAAAACTGAAGATGATCTAAGACAATCTCTTAAGGAGAAATTAGAAGATTGCCACAAGATGGATAGAATTATTAGACATCTTGAATCTGATCTTGAAGATGCTAAAGATAATGAAGAAAAACTTAAGGATCAAATAGTCTCTCTTAAAAGGGATCTTCAAATAGCAAATGAATATAAAGAGAAATTCAAGATAAGGTCTGCTCAACTTGAAGTTCTTCTTGAAAGCCAAAAGAGAGTAGATGATAAGTGTGGGCTGGGGTATAAAAAAGGTGAAAACTCTGGATCCAGTCAGAAGAATGTTAGATCAGAAAATCCAAGGAACAGGCCTAGAAGACCTCTGGTAAGGCAGCCTAATGCTCAAAGATATCCATCCTTCAATGGATACTGCCACAACTGCAATAACTTTTGTCATAAATCTAATCAGTGCAGAAAGAGAATGAATCAGACTAATACATCCTTCTCTGGATAGTGTTTCAACTGCAAAAGGTATGGTCACAAATCTCATGAATGCAGAAATATGCAAATAAATAATTCATTCAATGGTAGATGCTTTGCATGCAATAGAATATGTCATATGGATAATCAATGCAGATCAAGAGGATATCAATCAAATATGCAAAGAAATGTTGTTTACCAAATTTGTAATAGATCCGGTCATATTGCAAAATTATGTAGAAGCAAGAATCAGGACAAAAGAGGTTTGGTATATCATAATCAGAATCAAGATAAGGGAAAACAAAAAATGAATGCAGATGAAGTTCAAAGTGAGATGAACAAGATTTGGGTGAAGAAAAGTACAGAGAATGTAGAGGATGGATCGGTACCAGACTCTGGTGCTGATATTCCTTCCAGAAATTAAATAAGTGAGCTCTAGCTCAGGGGGAGACACAAAGAAAACCTTGTTCCCCCAGCCAGTCAATTGGTACTGGAACTGGCACTAGAGGAGTTGTGGATTAAAGGGTTCATAAGAGAAACATCCAAGTAAACTATGGTTAAGATTTGGAAGATCCGCAAGATGTTTAAGATCAAGATTGATCCGGTTCTTCAAGTCATCTGAATAAGGCAAACTGGAATGACTTAGGCCGAGCATTTATTGCAACTTGACATTAGGGTTTGCGGAGCAATATAAGGGTTTTCTCATTAAGCATTTGTTCATTCTACATTCAAGAAGAAATGAAAAGAGAAGCTCTGCAACAAAATTCCTCAAAGCTCATCAAAGATCATTTGCAAAAGTCAATTCATCCAGAAATCGATCCGGCTAACTCCATGAAACTAAACAGCGCAAAAGGTATTCTCCGTTATCAAATATCTCTCTACAAATCTTTGAAAGATGACTACTCCAAATATAGTGAAGATTTCTGATAGGCCACAACCCAAATTTAAGAAGCATCCATATAAATCGCTAAAAGTTGATCCCCTCAGCACTTTTTCAAGCATTCTGCATGGGGTTCTACATGTAGAAGATGTCAGGGCATATATTCATGTGAATATTGAAGAATTTGGGGAATCTAAGATGGCTGATATATATCACAATCAGTTAATAGATGATTCTTTTGATCTCAAACCTCAGTTCAAGGCCATCTGGGATAAGCATTTTGCACAATTCATTCATTTCCCCTATTTTGAAGAAGATGAATGGGTCCAGTATGTATTGAGCAGAGTACATGATAACTTCCTATGGTTGAATAAACCATTTAAGATCACCAAAGATGTAATTAGGGCAGTAACTGGTCTGCATTCATCCAGTGGGATACCTGTTCTCAAATCTATCAAGAATCAGACAGTGAGTGATGCAACCGAATCAAAATTTGACAAGAGAGCTATGACAATTGAAGATATCACTGATTTGGATATCAAATTTGCATCCATGATAATTGGTTACAAAATTTATCACTCTAGTAGGGAAAATTCAGTACTGGGAACTGTAGTTTATATAGCTTATCAAATGCTAAAAGAAAATGCTGACAATGATGTATGTGAACTTATTCTAAACCAACTATTGGAGAATCTACAGAAGATCAAGAAGGATAAGAAAAATTCCTTCAAGTATGGTGGGCTGATATTGTGTCTATTTTTCTACTTCATGAGGAGCTGCCCGGATCAAGTGGTTGGGTATGGCAGAATGATAGACCTGTTGCAATCCAAATTAGAGACTATTTGCATGGGCTTGGAGATGCCACGACAAGAAATACAATTTTGTGGGGTTATTTCAAGAACTTCCAAAATTTGATGCATGCAAGAGAGAGAATTCCCAAATATCTAGTTGAAAAGTATAAGGATATAGTTTGTTTTATGGTTGAAACTGATCAGTGCCAAATGGAAGCTGTGGAACCAAGGACAATCTAGATCATGCCGATGGGGTATGAGGTGGATGAGAAACTTGTGGAGCTGCATGTCCAACACATGCTTAGTCAACCCAAGGATCCCAAAGTAGAAAGATTCGGAACCTTTGAAGAATTGAGTATAAAAATTCATGTGGAACTTAGACAACTAGAGGTAAAGAGAAAAGTGAGAAAAGAAGTAGATAATATTGCCAAAAGATATGGCATATCAAAAGAAGCTCTTGATGCCAACAGAGAAAAGGTGGAAAGGGCAGAGAAAGAGAAGGAAGAGGTAGAAAAGGGAAGTAAGGAAAGTGCTCCGGTAGAATCTTCCACCCGGACAAGATCATCAAAGAGATCTATACTTGCCACTGCTAAAAGCTCAAGGACATCAAAATCAGAAGCAAAATCATCCGACAGAGGAGAGAAAAGAACTAAAACAAAGGCCACAAGGTCTTATGTCAGTCAGAATGATGATGAAGAAAATGAAGAAGGAGAAAAAGAAAACATCCGGTGAACCCTCTACCAGTCAAGGTGAAGAAGAAAAGGTAGAAGAATTTACAAAAATGCCCACTCTGTCTTTAGATGATGTCATCAAATCAATCACTGTGGATGGAAACCTTTAGCCAATGGCTGAATTCTATGATGATTACAATGAAGCAGACCAAAAGATCTTGCAGGAAGCAGCAGTTAAGTATCTGAACATATATAACAAGGCTTTTATTGAAATTATATCTCATATTCCCAAAAGCCTAGAAAAAGAGTTAGAAATAAGAAAGAATACTGCCATGGCAAAAGATCTTGAGATCTAGGAACAGATAGCCATTCAGCTATATCCTTCAATCAATTCAAAGCAAATGAACATGATCTTCAAGGATTGCAAGGATGAATTTTGGAGCAAAGCCAGAATGAATCAGCTCATGCTTGGTGAGCTGACAAGATAGCCAAGGAAATAGAAGAGATCCTCAGGAATGCCTTCAAAAGATTCAATCTTCCTGTTATAGAGGACTTGGGCGTTAATCCTTTAGTGACAAGTGTTGAAAAAGAATCCACTGAGGAAATGATAGAAGAACTAATGGACACTGGTGAAGATAAGAGCTTAGAATCCTCTGCTCCGGAGGAGGTGGCCCATGAACAAACAGACATCACTCCTTCGGTTTCCCTTGCTGACTCCAGATCTAAAGGAGAAGAAAGAATAGAGGAGAAAGAAGTAGAGGTGAAGGAAAAAGAAGCTGATAGTACCAAGGTTGTAGAAGGAGAAAAAGCTCCAAGAGACAGTTCTAAGACTGCAGAAGAGAAGAAGAATCTATCTCTGGCAAGAGACACTACAGAAACTGTCAAAAAGTTCTTAGACAAAGAGACAATGGAAATTGATGAACCGAAACTTTTGCAAAGTCTATTTAATTTTGACTCTCTTTCTCCAGTACAAACAATGAAGATAGCTTCATATGCTAATACAAAGGCCAAAGAAAAACTCCTGAAGTCTCACATGGAAGACTGTGAGCTTATAGCAGCCGCATCCGAAATGTTAGAAAAGATCATGCCATTTTTTCAAAAGGATCCCTCAGCCTCCTCATCCAGTAATCTCAAATCTCTAATCAATAGTATTAGTACACATTTTAAATCTCTAGAGAAATCAGCTGAGGAGAAGGTCAGGAAAGAGTTTCTGGACAAGAGATTCTCTGAGTTACAAGGGCTAATAGCAAATGATAGGAGAGTAATGGGTATTGGGATAAAGAGCTTAGAAAATGCTCTCAAGGATGGAGGAGATTGAGAAGAAAGTGAAAGAACAGGACGACAAACTAATAAAACTTTCTCAAAATTTTAATCCACTTACCACATCCATAATAAATCAAGAATGTCAGACGATTGCAGTTTTGAATGAAATTAAAAAGCTTGAAGAAGATAAGAAAAATAGAATCAGCAGGTTGAATGAACTTAGAGGAATAATTATCCCTAAATTAGAGGCCATGCATGAGGCCATAAAAGAAGCCCAGATCATAGCTCAGACCAGTGATCTAACAGATCTAAAAAGGGCAGATGCGTTTGCATTCCTGTTAAGCGGTCATATATCAATTTTAGACAGAATGAAGCAAAGTTGGGCAATAGAATTTGTCCAATTGAAGACAACTTTTGCAGACATTCTTCAGTATATGTAAGTATGCCATATGTATATACTTATGTGGCCAAGTATAGTTACAATTTTGAAAATTTTGGTGTGTGGACCCCACCCTTTTCCATTGATGTCAAAGGGGGAGTGATGACCAGTGAAAAATATTGTATCCAGCTAAGGGGGAGCTCCAGAAAATGTACATAGAGATAGAGCATCAGCTAAGGGGGAGTATAGTATAACACTTAGTCATTTTTCACTAATTATTGCTATCAATGCCAAAGGGGGAGATTGTTGGCAAGAGACACATTGGAGCTTCATGATTGTTGTCACTGATGGCAACAAAGGTTAACCCACACATCCGCAGGACATGATGAGTCTCTACCAGAAGGCAGATTACAGAGTGTTGTGATTCGGTAAGTAAGAACAGAGCATGTGGTGAGGTCTGACAGTCAGGTCCAGATCTCTCAGAGAATGTATCTTGGTGAAGTGTGGATTTGGGGAATTTAAGAGGACTACCTTGACTGACAGATTCCAAGGATTTAGCCTCTGGTGATAGATGAAGAAAAAGATATGAATACTTGAGTGTCAGGTTCCTGATTGGCAGTGTGGACAGAGGAAGAACTGACTGGCAGAACATCAGACATTATTCCGGATGTGTTACTGATATTGGTAAAGGTTATTAAGGCATAAGTTATGATTGGATGACATGATTGATGACTTCTACAAGTATATCCTTGATCCACATTACTTGGTAAGTAAGGATTCAGCTGACAGATCAGAGTTCGTGGAAAATATTGACTATTCTAGATGCCGACTAGAAAGGTGATGAAATCACTTTTGCGGATATATATACAAGATGGATTTAGTTGTGAGATGTGTTGTGGTTTTTGCTGAAGTGCAAAGAAAAGCAGTAGAGCAGAGTGAAAACATTAAGGCAGGTCCGGTATGTGAAAGGACAGCAGCACTAAGGAAGAGAAAGGATGAAGTGTAGCAGATTAGTATACTGAGTTTAACCAGAACTAAACTCCAGCATATGTAGATGCTCCTTATCAGTTCAAGTATTTTATTACACTCTTTATAAATTGTAGACAGTGAGTCTCTTGTAGGCAGTGGGCCTCTTGTGAGCAGTGTGCTTAGGCAGTGAGCCCTAATTGGCAAGTGCCATTTTGTAATTCTATTCTTCTAACAAAGAATACGATCTTAGGTTAATCACCTCATGGTTTTCTCCCTTAACAGGGTTTCCACGTCAAAAATATTGTGTCATGTGTATTTCCATTTCATGGTAATATTTTTTTGTTTGAATTGATGCTGCACTAATTATTAAGAAAGTTTAAAAAGCTAAAATAATTAAGATAACTGATTCGCCCCCCCTCTCAGTTATCAATAGCTATCACACATATCCAAAGACATGTTACACTCATACCAACAAATGTGGCAAACGAAAGTACATAATTGCAATTACATATTTACCAAAATCATTACAAACTCTTGTGGAGACATTCACTACATTCAAATCTACAATATAAAACCTTCCTACACAATACTGAATATATCCCTTCACTTACAAACTGGACAAATCATGTATTGATGCTAGAACTCTTAGATCAGATAATTGGCTTGGAGACCAACCCTAAAAATATCTTTCAAACATGTATATATAGCAACCTGGTCATGGGTGTTGGAAGGATTGTTCAACAAGCAACTCATGCTGCATTGAATGTAAGCCGATGACCACAGTCAAAAGAATTAGTGAAACACAGGGAAGCCCATGATGTTTTCAAAAAGATTAGAAAATATCTTGGGCACCCATGCCCTGCAAATTTGTTTCACATCCTTGAGAGGACCTATAGAAAATATGGTAAATTGGAACACACCATCCACTAGTGAATTTGGGTACTTGCATATTAACTACAAACATTGTTCCAGCACCCAGCCTGATGTCTTCAGTCATGCCTTATATTTTAATTTTGTTTTAATTTTTCTTGATTTGCTTGACCTTTTCCCAGTACGGACTCATCTCTATTTCCTCACTTTGTCAGTGAATATGCTTATTTTAGAACTGGGTCATTTTTCCTTCTATCAACAAATCTTTAATTTGCTGAAATCTATTTCTATCTCCTTTATTGGCAACTTTCAACATTTCAGAACTTGCCTTCTTTGTTTTCCTTATAAGCAAATGTTGACTTTCTCAAACCTAGATATCTCTATTATTAAATCTTCCATTTGCTGAACTCCATCTTTGTGCCTCCTTTTCTTCCTTATTAGCAAAAAATTGCTTTGCCTAACTCATCCCTTTTGTTCCCTCTATTAGCAAAAATCCACTTTGTTGATCTTCACCTTTTTTCCTTTGCCAGTGCTTAGTCAACAAAAGTGAAACATGCTAAACCTATTCCTTTGTGGGCCATGTTTCTATCAACAAAATTGGTGAAATGAGAAGCTCCACCATTTGCACCATTTTTGCCTTATATCGACAAATCTTCCTTTTGCCAAACTTGCCCTTTATCAGAGAAAATGCCCTATGCCGAACTCATCCCTTTGCAAAATATTACCTTTATTTTCTTTGTCAGCAAAAAGAATGCACACCAAACCAACACCCTTATCGGTGAATTCCCAAATTTAAGAACCAAATCTACCTTGTCTTTATCGGTAAAAAACCATATCAACGAACTATGACAAATCTTAACTACTTCATTAGTTTGGCCTTCCATTGATTTTGTGACAAGCATCTTTCTCCCTTGCCTTAGTCAAATTTACCCTTGTCAAAAAAAAATTGATTCTTTGAACTTTTGTTTTCTTCTTCATTTTGCTTCTATCGATGAAAATGTCATTCATCGAACCAATTGTGCACCCCCTTTCTTATGTCAGCAAAAGGAAACATACTCAAACTTTTCCTTGATCTCCCTTTTGGATATATTTCTGCCTTATCGAGAAAAAACCCTATCGGTGAACCTTAGGAAATTTGAACTTTTGAGAAGTTTGACCTTATGCCGATTCGCCAATAAGGCCTTCTTTCCTTATCAACAAAGCATGCTTTCTTCGAGCTTTGCACTCTTGTTGGTAAAACTCTATTTTTCTGAACTCTTCTTTCCTTAGCTACATTTTTAAGACATTTTACCCTTGTCCCTTTATCGGAAAAATGCCGAGTTGGTGAACCGATGAAGCTCAGAACTCTACTTGAGTTTTCCATTTGGGAAAATTGTCGATAAGGCACTTCCTTAGTCAACTTTTTGGAAACTTCCTATGTTAGGGAATAGTGTTGTCAGTGAACCGACAAAAAAATCAAACATGCAAACAAGTTCACAAGTGCTCAAGTTTGGCAATTTGTTGATTTGCCGACAAAGGGTAAAAAATGAAGAAAATTTTCAAAGGGATATAGGTCAACCATTTTTTACCAAAATTTGACCAAGGATAATTTTTTTATATTAAGGAATTTTGCACATGATTTTTGGATGTTTTGGGAGTGGAAAGGGCACCTTGGAATTGGTTTTTCTAGGCACCAACATTGGCTCTGGTTGGGGATTTGTGACAAACAGTGTCATAGCGAGAAGCTAGAATATCACCAGGTAGACCAACACACAAACACACAAAGGGAAACACAAAAAACATATTTGCAAAGAAACACAGGGTAAAAAATGACTGCAGCCAAAATTTTGGGACACTCCAGGCCACCCCTATAGAAAACTGAATGAAGCTACTTGTATCTGTCAAAGACAAGCCTATTGAAGGAGTTGATCACCCAACATCAATAACAAAAATATTTTGCATACATGCACATAAAAAATATAAACATGTTAGATTCAAGACAGACAACTGAGAGAGGGGGTGAATCAGTTGTCCCAAAACTTTCTCTTAATAATCACTTAAATCCTTCTTGTAATTCAGTAGCATAATAATAAATCAATCATGGAAACATAATGTAACAATTCAAGTAAAAACACATTAACACATATGACACCAAGATTTTAATGTGGAAAACCTGGTTAAGGGAAAAACCATGTGGTGACTAACTCAAGATTGTATTCTCTGCTAAAACAATAAGAAGAACAAATGGCACATGCCAATTAGGGCTCACTACCCGAGCACACTACTCACAAAATGCCCACTGCCTACATGAGACACATTATTTACAGAATAATAAATATTACATACTTGAACTGAAGAATAGCATCTTCACCATGCTTGAGTCAGTTCCATTTAAGCTTAATACTTCTGCTCTACCTTTTGGTTTGCTTCTCTCTACCACTCTCTCATCTCCACCAAGATGCCTTTGAAATGAGTTCACAACTTCTTATTTATACATGACATTGGCTTATGGATAATCATCCAAGTCGGCATACTTTACAAAGAAAATACACAAATACAACTTAACTAATTATAAAAGACTTCATGGAGATCATTACATTGTAGGCCACATAGATCTGAGACATTAATCTTCTTTGAGGAACACGCCATGCTTCGCAGAACATCTTGAAGATCATCCACAAGATGTGTAACTCATCCAATCGGCCAAGTTTAGGAAGAACATCATCATCCAGAAGTAATCCTTCAATTACATGCTCAATCTTCAATGAGGACCACCAACACCAATTGGACATAATCCAAAGACCTCCACAAGCTTGCCTGAATCACCAAGAACATCCACACTACTTCTTCTTACTGAAATCATTCTCTCTTCCACCTAAAACCTCAAAAACATAGTTTGTCATCACTATCATATTGGAATAGATGCTTGTGGACCTCCAGACCATGAACCAATTGAGTTGTCAACTCACATTGACTTCCTAAACACTCCACCAATTCTGCAGAACAAGATATTCCATTTGTGGATCTCACCGGACCTATTTGTGTCACTTTGTCACTTCTGAACATCTGTTAGAACTAGTTTTACTCATATGGCCATAACTTCTTCAAATCTTCATGCGGACCTCTCAAATCTATACTAGATCTCGTTTAGACACATATCTATAAACCCTTTGATACACAACCTCTGATCTTCATCTTAGCTGGGATCTTTACCTCAATATCTTCATTGTTCTTTTATGTTCCTGATAGGACTAATTTTCTCAATATCCTTAGCATACAACTCATCCAATCATTGACATCAATGCAACAAGAGTATGTTGACATCAATGAAAACACCGGTTAGGCACATACTTGCAACAATCTCCCCCTTTGTCTTTGATGGAAACATACGATGTGAAAATTTGTTTTAACCATCAAGACAAGAACTTCTCCTCATAACTCCCCCTATCAACAACAACCATTCACATGTCTTCTCTTCCTTTACTGCTCCCCCTTTGATTAGCAACCACTTTTTGTTTTTCACATGTCTTCTCTCCCCCTTTTACATCAATGGGAAGGGCACATACTTGTATCACTCAAAATCATAACAACTGCTCTCCCTGAGTAGTAGCTTCCCATCATTAATCTAGACCACAAGATATGACTGATATCCACCAGACTGATGCACATTAGTGCACCTTAATTTAGAACTGGAGGGGTAATAACCCCTAACTTCTCCATGAGATACTGAAACGAGTCCTTAGGTAGAGGTTTAGTAAAAATGTCTGCAATCTGATCCTTGGAGGGCACAAACTCCAAACTAACCTCATTCTTGTTCACTTGCTCTCTCAAAAATTAAAACTTGACGGATATATGTTTTGTCCTTGAATGCAACACTAGATTTTTTGATATATTTATTGCACTTGAATTATCACAGAAGATTGTGATAGGTTCCTCATACTCCACTCTGATGTGTCTTAGCATTTGCTTCATCCACAATACTTGAGTGCAACTACCTACTGCTACAATATATTTCACTTCTGCAGTGGATAGAGATATTGCCTCTTATTTCTTGCTTAGGCAAGAAACCAATCTTTTTCCTAAAAAACATGTTCCACCACTAGTACTCTTCTAGTCATCCACATCTCCTGCCCAATCTACATCTGTATATGCATGAAGTGAGAAATCATGATCTCTAGCATACCATAAAAAAATACTCAACTGTTCCTTTTAGATATCTAAGAATCCTCTTGATTGACATTGCATGAGATTCTCTTGGATCAGCTTGGAATCTAGCAACAAGACCAACAACATTCATAATGTCAGGTGTAGTTTGAGTAATGTATAATAGTCCTCCAATCATTGACCTATAGTTTTTCTTATCAGCCTTAGGAGAGTCATCATCTTTGCTCAATTTACATCCGGTTTCCATGGGAGTACTCATTAGTTTTGAGTCTTTCATCCCAAATTTTTTCAACAATTCTTTCACATATTTGGTCTGTGAAATGAAGATTCCTTTCTTTATTTGAATGATTTGCAGACCCAAGAAGAAATTCATTTCCCCAAACATGGACATCTCAAATTTACTTTTCATTTGATTTGCAAAATTTTTGCACATACTATCTCTTCCTCCAAAAATGATATCATTAACAAATACTTCAACAATCAAGATATTTTCATTATCAATTTTGAAGTACAAATTATTGTCAGCAGTACCTTTGTTGAAAACAATCTTGAAAAGATGCTTATCCAATCTTTCATACCAGGCTCTTGGGACTTGTTTGAGTCATAAGTATTTTCTTCAACTTGCAGACCATATCACCATGATCAGACAATTGAAATCCATCCGGTTGCTCAATATATACTTCTTCCAAGTCACCATTCCGCAAGGTAGACTTAACATCCATCTGATATACCTTGAAATCCTTGAAGGCAGTAAAGGAAAGAAATAATCTGACTGCTTCAATTCTTGCCACTAGAGAAAAAGTTTCTTCAAAATCAACTCCTTCTACTTGGGAAAACCCTTGCAAACCAATCTAGCTTTGTTTCTGACTTCACCATCTTCATTTAGTTTATTCTAGAAGACCCATTTGGTTCCAATCACATTTTTGTTTCTAGGTCTGGGAACAAGATCCCGAGTGTGATTTTTCGCAATTTGATCAGTTCTTCCTTCATTTCTTTAGTCCATCTTTCATCATTGCATGCTTCATTCATTGTCTTTCATTTAATCTTTGAAATCAGACAATACTTTTTTGAGTCTTGAGCAATCTTTCTTCTTGTTTGAACACCTTTGCTTTTATCACCTATGATCTGATCTTCAAAGTGATTCAATCTTACAAACCTGGGAATTTTGGGAATTTCTTGTACTTCTATTTCTTGAACAGGTTCATTCATACTTATCTCTTCTTCCTGATTCTCTAGATCAGTCTAGATCTAAATTTTAGAAGGGGCTTGGACTTCTTGGCCCAAAACACCATTCTGGTCATCTTCATCGTATTCATAAAACTTTGAGGGTTTTTCAATACCTTCATCAACCTTCACATTTGTACTTTCTATAATCTTTCTCAATCTCTTGTTATAACACTAGTATGCTTTGCTTTGAGTAGAATAACCCAAGAATATTCCTTCATCACTTCTAGCATCAAATTTGCGAAGGTCTTCATCTCTTTTAATATAACATTTGCTACCAAAGACTCTGAAATACTTCATAGTGGGAGTGATGCCAAACCAGAGTTCATAAGGGGTCTTACCAATATTTCTTCTGATTTGTACTCGATTAAGAGTATAGACAACAGTGCTTATAGCTTCTCTCTAGTAGATTTGAGGAACATTTGCTTCCATCATCATGGTTCTAGATGCTTCCTAGATGGTCCATTTATTTCTCTCCACTACTCCATTCTGCTGTGGAGTCCTTGGAGCAGACAACTATCTTTTTATCCCATGTTTCTCACAGAATTCTATGAACTCCCCGGATGTGAACTCTCCACCTCTTTAAGACCTAAGACATTTTATGTTTAATCCAGTTTCATTCTCTACCACAGACTTGAATATTTTGAATTTCTCAAGAGCCTCAGATTTATCTTTCAGAAAAGTCACCCACATCCTCTAGGAGTAGTCATCGATTCATAACATGAAGTATCTATCACCTTGCAAACTCCTGATTCTTTCTAGACCACATAGATCAGTATGTACTAAGTCCAACAATCTAGTAGAAGACTATTCCTTACTTTTGAATGTGACTCTGCTCTCCTTATCCAACTAACATTCTTTACACAAACTATTAGTAGGTTTCACTAGTCTTGGAAGATCTCTTATAGCCTAAGTGTTGCTTATCCTGATGATATTATCAAAATTCACATGACACATTCTCCTATGCCATAACCAACTTTGATCAATTTGAACAAATAAACAACTTCTACCAGTACCAACCAAGTGGAAGATATTACTTTTTGTTTGAGTACTAGATGCAATCTCTATTCTAGAACTTTCAAAGATCTTACATTTTCCATTTTTGAATCAGAGATCATAGCCTTTGTCTACCAACTGTCCAATACTAAGAAGATTGTGCTTCAAACCTTCAACATATAGTACATTACTAGTTTTGTTTTTTCCATCAAAAGAAATAGTTCCTCTACCTCTGATCTTGCCAGAAGAACTATCACCAAATTTTACCACTCCTCCTTCATATCTTTCCAAATCTATGAACTTATTTTTGTCACCTGTCATATGGTGGGAGCATCCACTGTCAATGACCCAGTCATCCTTCTCTTCAAATTGGGTAGCCAGAGCTCTTTCTATTTTATGATCGACAGATTCAGAGGGCATTAGATCTTCTTCCTTGATGGCAATAAACACCTAGTCACTTATGGATTTGTTTCATATCTTCGATTCATCATCTATTACTCGATCATCATCTTTATGAACATAGTAACATTTATTTTGGAATCTTGATCTGTTTGGATTTGCCCTTAAAAATTTTTCTAGACAGCTTGAGGCAAAATTACCAATCTTATTGTAGTTAAAACATTTAAAGGGCAATTTTCCTTTATACTTACTAGATCCTCTTGGTAGTCTTTTTGTAATAAGGGCTTCAAGTTGGGCATCTTCTGCTTCATCTTCTTCTAGATCTTTTCTTGCTTTTTCATACCATGATAGTTTCTTTAAAGAGTTCTCTCCTAGATCAAACTTTAGTTTTCCTTTTACAGAGGCACTAGCTTTGAATGCAGATTCAGTCTTGGGACGTGTATCTCCAAACTTGACCAATTCAAATGAAGCTAACTTTCTAACCAATTGATCTCTTGTGATATTTGAAAAAGATCTAAATTCTTCAATAGCAGCAACCTTGTATTTGTAAGAAGGAGGTAGGGATTTGATAACTTTGGCAACAATCTCATCTTCATCCAAGATTCCACCAGCACACCTAATGCCATAAACAAGCTCATTTACTTTTGGCATAAATGTAGTGATATTTTCATCTTCACTCATCTTCAGGTTTTCAAATTTTCCTTTCAAACTATGTAACTTGGCACATTTAACATACTTGTCTCCTTCATGCCAAAGTTTCAATTTTTCCCAAATCCCATATGCAGTTTTTAGATCTATAACATTTGTTATCTCTGAATAAGAGAAGGCACTTAGTAGAGCTTCTTTAGCCTGAAGATTATTTTTAGCATCTTTGACTTTATCTATAGTTCTTGGACCATTATGTGGAGGAACATACTTTTTTGAAGCCATGATCAAATATTGGATTCCCATACATTGCAATTGACATTCCATGCAGCTTTTCCAAAGAGTGTAATTAGTTCCATAAAACCTTGGACTATCCTTCTTGTAGGAAGACATCCTGGATCTCCTCAAGTGGTTAAGCTCTTTTAGAGGAACTTAGCTCTGATACCAATTGTTAGATTCAAGACAGACAACTGAGAAGGGGGGGTGAATTAGTTGTCCCAAAACTTTCTCTTAATAATCACTTAAATCCTTCTTGTAATTTAGCAACATAATAATAAATCAATCGTGGAAACATAATGCAACAATTCAAGAGAAAAAAACACATTAACACATATGACACCAAGATTTTAACATGGAAAACCCAGTAAGGGAAAAACCACAGGGTGACTAACCCAAGATTATATTCTTTTCTAAAAGAATAAGAAGAACAAATGACACATGCCAATTAGGGCTCACTCCCCGAGCACACTTCTCACAAGAGGCCCACTGTCTACAGGAGACACACTATCTACAGAATAATAAATATTACATACTTGAACTAAAGAATAACATCTTCACGATGCTTGAGTCAGTTCCATTTAAGATCAATACTTCTACTCTTCCTTTCCCTCTGCTTCTCTCTACCATTCTCTCATCTCCGCCAAGATGCCTTTGAAATGACTTCACAACTTCTTATTTATACATGACATTGACTTAGGTATAATCATCCAAGTCGGCATACTTTACAGAGCAAATACACAAATACAACATGACTAATTATAAAAGACTTCATGTGGATCATCACAGTGTCAGTCACACAAATCTAAGACTTTAATCTTCTTTGAGGAACATGCCATGCTTCGCAGAACATCTTGAAGATCATCCATAGGATGTGTAACTCATCCAGTAAACCAAGTTTAGGAAGAACATCATCATCCAGAAGTAATCCTTCAATTACAATCTCAATCTTCAATACAGACCACCAACATGAACTGGACATAATCTAAAGACCTCCACAAGCTTCCTTGAATCACTAAGAACATCCACACTATTTCTTCTTACTAAAATCATTCTCTCCTCCATCAAGAATCTCAAGAACACAGTCTGTCATCACTGTCATATTGGAATAGATGCTTGTGGACCTCTAGACCATGAACCAGTTGAGTTGTCAATTCACATTGACTTCCTAAATGCTCCAAGAAATCTGCAAAACAAGCTATTGCATTTCTGGATCTCACCGGACCTATTTGTGTCACTCTGTCACTTCTGAACATCTGCTAGAACCTGTTTTACTCATATGGCCATAACTTCTTCAAATCTTCATGCGGACCTCTCAAATCTATAATGGATCTCCTTTAGACACATATCTACAAACCCTTTGATGTACAACCTCTGATCTTCATCTTAGCTGGGATTTTTACCTCACTGTCTTCATTGTTCTTTTCTATTCCTGATAGGACTAATTTTCTCAATATCCTCATCATACAACTCATCCAATCCTTGATATCAATGCAACAGGAGT
Organism: Cunninghamia lanceolata; assembly: GCA_027924645.1. Taxonomy (NCBI): domain Eukaryota; kingdom Viridiplantae; phylum Streptophyta; class Pinopsida; order Cupressales; family Cupressaceae; genus Cunninghamia; species Cunninghamia lanceolata. The sequence goes on from BSBN01000703.1 coordinate 25,422,990, forward strand.
ATGTTGACATCAATGACAACAATAGTTAGGCCCATACTTACAACAAAACATTCATATTATCATGCTGAAGCTTAAAAAAAATTTTCCAGGGCAAGACAACCATAGATAATATGATTCATCATCATGCTGACTCACATATAAGCACTCATCTTGAAGTCCCATGTCGACATGATGGTTTTTTGGGCCTGCATAAATATCAGCATGAGGGAAACTATCATTCTTAAAATCATCCAGCCTAGGTGTAACCTCATGCTATGCCATGTCATAAGACTACTCAATTTCTTGTGGCCCAGTTGCACTAATGCTAATGTGCTCTTGAATGACTAAATCAAAGGCATGATTTAGATTTAAATCTCTACCATTAGCATATAATTCTAAAATTTTAGGCACTTCAAGTGAAGACTCACAATCTTCAATCTACCTCTTTGTTTTGTATTCCTTGGCACACAGTGTTGTGTATAATTTGTTTCTAAGAAAATAAAAATGATTTTCTCCTCATCACCCTATAGGTCAACAACTTGACCCATACTTGAGCATTCAGCCTCAACGCGAACAGACCCGGCCAACCACATCAATCTAAGGTAACTTCTGCAAACAAAGCTCTAGAAAATCATCTGTTACATGGTCTTCAAAGTGGGAGACAATTACCTTGAAGAATCACTTGTAGCTATATCATTTCCCTCATGACATCCAGCTGAAACATAACTCATATCATCCTCATCCAAACAAGCGCCAATGACCTCATTGTCAATGTCAGGGATAAATGAGGGTAACACAACCAACAAAAGAGACTAGGCTCTTGTTCATCCTCAACATTATTTTACACCTCCTCTCTTTCCACTTGTTGTCCATAGGTACCCACATCATATTGCATAAAACTCTCCTCCTCCAAAGATGACAGCTCCAGTCCATTGAACCCAAAGTCATCTTCAAAAAGAGGATTATCCATGTACCAATGAAAGTCATAAACTATGCTATCTGATGGACTTACATGCTCTTCATAAAGGGCATTATCCCTTATGCTCATCTCTTCATCATCATTTTTTTCATCAATAAATGTATGCTATGTATAATCAACTACATGAATTGAATCATTTGATGTTTCATTTGCATACATACCTTCCAGGTGGTCTGCAGTTCACTACAATAGATAGCAGGGTCATAACTTTCTTTACCAGATTGGAAATCATTATTAATTTGTTCATTTTATCACCAACTGATGACTAGTTCAAGGGAATGCAGGTGCAGTCACTATTGTTTTCATCTGAATCATTCTCATACACTATACAAACACCTTCCTCTATCCTCCTGCATACACAATCATCACTTCGTATTGTGTCTATATCATATGAAATGTCCACATCCCTGCTATCTACAATAGTTTGTTCATTATCAACTAACTCTGCATATGAGGATATAGATTTTGCAATCATATCTTGCTTAACTTTGTCAACATAATCAATGAACACATAGGCCTATTGCAAACCCATTAGATTGAATTCCTCCCATATAGAACTTGAGCTTATAGAATCATCATAAGATCTCAAATACATATCAATACACATAGGAAGATCAGGTCTAAATTTTTTTGGGATGTGAGATAGGGTCACCGCAAATCTGTGGCTAGCTCCATGCTAGAATCTCCTTCTTGCCTTATGATATTTTCTAGTTTTTGGACAAGAAAATAAGGGTCTAGATTACTTGCAAAATCTTCAAAGGTAGCCACCAACTGATCCCAAGAAGCAAAATACTATTCAAGGAAACTAACCAGCCACTTTCGTGCTACTCCACATAGAGATCTCAGAAAAAACCTCATCAACATGTATCCTCATCTCCAAATTGAAATTTATCCATGAAGTCTAAAAATACATCAATGTGTGTCTTCCCAATGAAAACCTCACACCCATCAAATAAATGCATCTGATTGTAAATCCTTTTGGGTGTGGATTGCTGCTCATAACTAACCCATGAGAGGTCCAGTTGTCTATAAGTATTTTCATTAGCAATAGGGGGAGGGCAAGGAAAAGAACAACTGGGAATAATAAGAGGGGAATCAGACTGCAACATGGACTGATGCAACCTTATTCGGTCTGCTAATTCCTTTTCTTGCTACAACAAAGACTCTAACAATTGCTTTTCTTTTTCTACTTTATTCTGTAGCCAAGACTTTTCATTTCTACTATGCAAGGGTTCAAAAGATTTTGGGTTTGTAAAATTGGTAGAGCTACGATCAGAAAATGTATTACCAAGATGGTCAAAGGCCATATAGTTCCTAGGGTCTTCAACATAAGAAGATGTAGGGAAAAAATCCTCCCTAGGGTATCCATATTCACAACAATTGGCCATGACCAACTGCAAACTATTTCTGCAAGACAAAGGAAAGAAAACAACATTTTCCTTTACAGAGAGCGAACCCATGGTCAAGGAAGAATTAAAACTTGTACCTTAACCAGCCGCAACCTCCTTGAAACATGTACACAACAATGACACTTTGTTTTCTTTTGACAATAGAGTCACCACCTCAATGAATAAGGAAAACCTTTAAAGTGTGAAAAATCTTCAAGGCCATGAAATTGATTCTGGGTTTCTCACACCAGCAGAGTCTTCAAATTTTTAACCCAATAGTACATTGGCACCAATTTGTTGGCGTAAGTTGAAAAGGCTACCAACTTACCCACAACAACAAATTGCACCACTATAAATTTTCTTCAATGACTGTGTTGCAAACATCTTCAAAATCTAAACCAAAGTATCACATCCCTGGTAATGGTGCCAAAATGTTGGCATAAGTTAACATGCTTCCAACTTACACATAGCAACAAACTGTACCCAGCAATGGTTGCAAACATGGGTCTTCAAATCTGAACCAAAGGATCAATGTCCCCAAAAATGATGCCAAAATATTGGCATAAGTTGAGAGGCTGCCAACTTACACACAACAACAAATTTCACCACTGCAATGACTATACAAAGGTCTTCAAATTATTTGTCTTTTCAAGTCTTCCCCGGTTAATGGCATCAAAATGTTCGTGTAAGTTGACGGGCTGCCATCTTACACACAACAACAAATTGCACCACTTCAATGGTTATTACAGAGGTCTTTAAATTCTTTCTCTTTTCAAGTCTTCTCCGATAACAATGCCAAATTGTTGGTGTAAGTTGATGGGCTACCAACTTACACATAGCAACAAATTGCACCACTGCAATGGTTGTTACAGATGTAATACAATTCCCAACTTACTAAAAATACAAAAGTAAAACAATTCTCAACTTATAAATGGAAAGGTGAAATTTTCTATTAATATGATATATATTCAAAAATGTTATGATATTTTACAATTCTACAAGTGCAAATGACAAAATAGCACCACAAGGAAAAATACAATTACATCTCTTGGGTAAGCAAGCCATACAATTATTCCATACAATGATATATCAATAATCTAAATTACATAATGGTGATCAATTATACAAATATCCATCTTTAGCTGCCATAACGCACTAGTCTTCTGCAAGCTGAAGGAAAAGAGCATGGTTAATGTTCTTTTTCCACCCAACCATGGAGCACTACACATCCCCAGAATTATTCCTACCTTGAAGAATGCTTGACCCTACATGAAGCGCCTAGCAACTCAGAACAATTGGCAGGAGGGAAAAATCGATGCAAGCCTGATATCTATATGCATTCTAATCTAAAATGATCATATTTATTGGAAACATGATGTGGCAAAGAGCAATATTAATCACTAGACATTAAATATCCATCTATTTCAATGGTACAAACATAGCTTTGGCAAAAGCATAAATACATAATTGGTAGATCTTGAAAAAGAAGATCACCTTCTCTGTTAGCCCAAATTCGGCATCCTATACCAGAAGGTAAGCTCAACATACACATAGTAAAACAAACTAATTCTATAATTCTATAGCACATGTAATCTACTAGTTTCTTTCTTTGTAAAAGATAGTGTGAGTCTGCTTTTATGTAACAAGAATGAAAACTATGATGGTTAAAGCATACTATACATCAAACAAGATTTCCTCTATTTAAATAATAAGTTAATGACAAAATTGATCATTAAAATATTTATATAGATAAACATATATATTGTAGGTATATATAGGTCACCTTATTGCAATCACAATTATGAAATAAATAACTAGATCTACGTATTCATATCAACAAGAAAGGTTGGTTTATAATGCGATAATGATTAAATTTATGACTAAGAAGAATTAGGAAATTATATATTAGTTAATTTCATACTTTCCATTAGAAAAACACTCTTTAATAATGTCACAAGTAGATAAGTCAATTATATTCATCTTATAAGTGACTAAATAGTTACTACAGAAGCCCCAACTATCTTGTTACAAGAGACGCATTAAGCTACAGGGAGAACCGTTAACTGTGATAGGAACACAATTTGTTGTGACATAGACACAAAATGTTACAAAAAATAGAAACAAAAAGCTATAGGATAACAAAAAAATTATGGGGATTATCTCATGTCAGAAATGAAAAATAAGAGAGAGTAACTCATGATATACTTATCGGCGTTACAAACAAACAATGTGACTACAAAAAGAAAGAATGCAACTACAAGAATACAAAAAGCTATGACAAGAATAACAGTAAGGACAAAAATAATCACATAATCTTTTAACATAAATCCATTGTTAAAAGAGTAAAAGATAATCAATCAATGGAATGAAATAATAGATGTAGACTAGGGTTCATCCATCTAGTATATTTTAGAAATTAATTTAACGGAGGCAAAATGGATAAGAGATAATTAGTCGCTAATTAATGCATATATCCAAATTAACAAACTGGGTAAGGCTAATTTTTGGATATAATTTAAATAACTAAATTTTACACCATATATGAAAATTTCAATGAAACCCAATTAGTAAAAATAAAGTTATTGGTGATGCAACATACTATTTTAATAGAGACAAAATGGGTAAAAGATAGATAGTCACTAATTATTACATACCTCAACAAGAACAAACCGGGTAAGGCTTATTTTTGGATATGATTTAAATAACTAAGTGTCACACCTTATAAAAAAATTTTAGAGAAACCTAGTTTGTAAAAATATAGTTAAATTGGTGATGGAACAGACTATTTTAACAGAACAAAATGGGTAAAGTTGACACTAGGATCTTCAGGCCATGAAAGTTTAAGAATGTGACGGAGCTGAAATGTAATCAAAATAATAAGATCAAAGCATATTAAAGAATACATGTTTTTAGTTTGGGAGGCCACTTACTAACATGCAGGGACATCATTTTAAAGGAAGGAGGTCACATACAAGATCAACGGGATTTGAGTGAGGCTGCTTAAGTTTTGAAAAGCATTGCCATAGTTGCAGAGGAAAAAATCAAAGATAAGGAATCATTGAAAAAGAATATAACCCACAGATTTTGAAGTAATTGTTAGTGTTGGTTTAATACAACTATAAAGTAAATTCTAAGAGAGTAAAATTTGTTTCAACATATATGATTGTTATATACACCAGGCTGATAAGTAGTTGCTTAGGCCATCCAGTTTGTTTCCATCAGGTAGAATAATGTGAATCACAACAAGGAAGGTACCACAAAGTCGATAGGGAAGAGGTTTACATGTGAAGAATGTAAATGGGTGGTCAAATATAATGGCAGTTTATTAGAACTACAAAGCTGTAGGAAGTTTAAAACTTGTTGGTCTTGCTTTGATAGGTTGATTGAATTCATGAATGTTCTATTTTGATAAGACTGATTCTAATTCATATAATACCAATTCAATAACTAAGATCGAGTGGAATACTAAGAATAAAACAAAGATTACATGTACATCAGACAGATTGAAATCTATTTCAGACAAAATGTAAGTCAAAGGTGGTGTGCCATAAGTTCCACACCCAATTGAAGACTGATTTGCTGATCTCTCAGCCTTCTTGCTCTTCCTTTATGCTCACCATCTCTCCTCTTCTTTTCTTCTTCCTCTACTTTGCTTCTATCCTCTTCTTTTGAGGCATATTTTTCCCCTTTAAAGATTTTCTTCTTGTTTTTAATTCTTAGATTGTTTCTATCTTTTCTTTCTTTTTTTGTCTTTTTTTTTTTTTGCATGAAGTCTATCTTTCTTTATCTTTCTTTCTTTCTTTTTGTTTTCTTTCTTTTAAAGTTTGATGTTATCTAAAGGAAATAAAAGGAATTCATTTTTGCACCAATAGATATATATTAAAATTAAAATATATTTTTATTTTATATAATTTTTAATTTAGCACATAGATATTCTCTTAGAAAAATAAGTAGATAAAACTAAAAGAAAAGATATTATCTTTATTTGAAAAGAGATTATACAATTTTAACTTAGCCTATTTTAAATAAAAAGACACTTTGAAAACAATAAGAAAATCATTTAATTGCACACCTAAAGAAGCATAATGGAGCTGTATTCTAACATGAGTAATCAATTAATTCTATCAACCACACTACCACATAAAGACAACTTGACAGAGGTCACTCCATGAAATGATAAAAATGCAAATGCAATATGAGCTACATGCTTGTGTTTGCAAGCATCAAGGTTTTCTCCATCGAATTCTTATCGGGTGGCTAGATCACCTCTACATTTATCAATCCCTTTCCTTCAACACATACTTGTGCTCATTCAACTCAATTTCCAATTAATAGGTGAGTAACTAAAAATCCATAGTCGAAGCATCACATAAACATATGTATTCAAATTTTAATAACTTTCTAATTGTATACTTGAAAAAGGAATGATAACATTTCACTTTTTTATTCATCGATAATTACTTATATATAATATAATCATAAATAAAACATCTAATAATTCTAAATATAACTAAGTTTAGAGGGTTTAGAAAGTTTGAGATGTGAAATCCTTCCCCACTAGGAAGAGACATCATCCTGATGTCTTATTACATAAATACTAAAATATTAATGTTTCTCATAGTTAATATCAATGTAACAATAAAATATCATAATTATACAAGTTAAAAAAGTTTTTGCTAAATTCTCAAATGAGGTAAAGATCTATCTATCTCATTAGCATCCTCCCAAGTGGCATTGTCCACAAAATATTGGACCTACTCGACCTTGTACTAAGCAATATCTTTATTACACATTTACAACAGTAATGAGATAATAAAAGTATCTTACTAATGTCCTCTGCATCTATTGAAAATTTGAGTGGGCTCCACCAGCAACACTTCTGGGTCCAATAAAGAATGTGAATCAATATAAACAACACACATGGCCCAATTGCCAATACAAGTATATAACCGCCACATGGTACAACTACCATCCAATTATATATAGGTAACATATGACACTCTTGCCAGATTATAATAAAAATATCATCACAACAATGAAGTAAAATAAGAAAAAATAATAATCTCACTAGTAAAGTACACCAAATGAGGCAAATCTTAGTCCATCATAGACACATATATGCATGAATCAATCATCATAATGCACATGCAATCACATGGAAATCATAACTTAATTTCAAGAGATCAGTTCTCCTAACCAACACTAGGTTGAGATCTCCAATATCAAAACAAATCTCCAAAGGTACACCAACTAGATCAAAACCAACCATCATATATACAACTTCTCTGAGACTACACCACTCCATCCTCCAATTGCCACTGGGATGAGAAGAGCCTCTAGTCCCAAAAGCACAATAGATCACAAGAAAGTTTAGTACATAAAACTTAGGACCACAACTATGCTGGGATAACCTCTCAAGCTCTCAACTAAGTCTAAGGAGGCTCACAAAGCTACTATATCCACTCTCAAGGAAACTTGCAACAAAAGATTATTCTCTCAACAGTCCTTCCTTAGGCACTACCCACAACAAAAGAATTCAAGGATTAGGTAAGCTATCTCAAAAGGTTATAGGCACTGCTACCACATGTCTCAACTCTAGAAATGGTTTCCCTACATGAGATACTTCCTCACACTCCACTCCTGAAATAGAGGGTTTCTTTAACGCTCTATCTCTACATTGCCAAAAATTGGATCAACCAAATAGATTCTTAGAAGGAAGAATCTAACTACACCCTCTAATAGCATAAACACTTCTATAAAGCAGGGCTTAGCAACCTGCTACTCACTAGGAGCACATATAAAGCCACAACAACACATTAACAAGGTGCAAGACTACTCCACCATACCACCATTTTCTCTTAACTAAGCTAGACCAAAAGGTCAAACAACACAACTCAATCATAAATTCATGACCAACTAGGCAACACAAGGCTTCTTCATGGCCTAACACTAAGTATCCATAAAATGGAATACAAAAGACAACAACTTATCCCATCTAGCATCAAGCTAAAAAACCTTCAACTACTAAGGAGAAACTTTTGAAGCAACCAAATTTCCAAGGTTGGCAACTCAACAAGAGCAAAAAGACAACTATAATACCATAAATATATATACATTACATTCTCATGCGCTAACTAAGGATCCATCTTACCCTACGCTATGTCAAACATAAGGGTAGTTATGGGACTTACATACAACATCATACACTCTACGAATCCCAAACACTAGGGGCATGGCATCACATTCAAGACCAATAGGAATGAGACAAGCACAAACAACCAAAGTTGTTGGACTAAGCCAACATTCAGCAAACTAAAAGCAAGATTTAATCCATATGAGTTCTCTACACAGTCATAAATTTACTTTTTAAGCTCATACAAGAATATATTTCACATCAAGTGATTCATAGAAACATAATACTATTTCTTAATGTTTCACATAATATTCACTTGCATTTATCAACAAACCAAGGAATTTAATATAGTTATTAGTAACACACTCAACAAGAGATAGTATATTCCCCACATTCTACTCCCTTATACAATCCATTAGAGGCCCATCATGGACATGATAGAGAACATAAAATGATACACAACATAACATGATACATGACTAGCAATTAAAACATTCAATCATAGCCATCTATAATAAAAAAATTTATCAAAGTGGAAGAAAAGTTAAATTTCAGCAATCAGGCATAAAATGAGCTCAGTTTCAATAGTAAATCAAACATGACCATAAAGGTCACAAGATAATAAATATTAAACTTCGATGGCTATACTTATTCATAAATAAAAAATAAAATTCAATGCTATCCCATACAATGATTAGGAAATTTATGAAAGTCAAATAAAATAAAGTATTAAAGTTCAAAAGTTCCACATTACATGAACTACGTGACTAATTGTAGCCACAATAGAGGGAGTACAATGCTACACTACACCTAGATATGAGGTGAGTAAGAGAATACACTCAATCATATCAAACAAATGAATCTTCTAATACTCCAATCACATCTATACCATAAGATTATTTCTAATTAACCACACAAACATCACTCAATGATGCTAAGCAACCAAAAGTTGCATAAAATCACTATGTAAAGACACACACAGTCTTCCACTAGCAACCAGCCAGCAATCAAGACTATGCTAAGACAAAATCATGTTCACAACGAAGATGTTTAAGCACATCAATCTCTCCATCAGGTAGAAGTTAACACTTCTTACCAATCAAGGATTCATCAAGCATATTGATAGGATCGCATAAATAAAAACTTGAGGGAGAATTAGGTCGGGGTCAAGCAATTACCCAACATTCCTTTCACAAGATGCTAAACTTCTCCACAACATGATGACAAGCATACTAAATGTATACTAAGGGATGGGGAAATCACAACTCATGTCACAAGATGTAGGGTTTTCTAGTTCACTCAAGATTATAACACCTCAAACATAATAAGGACTATGTAAATGACCTTTATCACAACCCCTTTTTCTCTTTAACTTTTTAAATAATGCAATGAAATAATTACACTCAGGTTCCCACATGAATCATAGGGAAGAATACAATCTAAGAATATAAGTCATTACCCAAATGATCCATTCTAGCAATGTGATGTAACACTATTTATCTTACAACCACATAATTAATCCACACCCAAGGACATGCTCTCAATAAGGCAATGCAATATGAATTTCAAGAAAGCATTACCAATTATTATGTAGAGGAAAGCATTACAAGGATATGCTACTCTTGTCCACAACAAGGTTCATTAGAACAATATTCTTCACATATCAGTCATATGATCAAAACATCCTCTTGTTCACATACAATGCATAACTCTAAAAAAATAATCTAAGTTCGATCACACTTGGAACATGGTATTTACTTTCCAACAAAGGTTCTCATAACTCCACTATCATAGGTCATCACACAAGTACAAATATGACCCTACAAAGGTCACTCAACCACTCTCACACATTGCAAAGGCTTATGCCAAGCACCAAGAGCATCAAGAAGGAAAACACACATAAGCAACTTCTCTTTAAACACTACAGTTTATCTAACTTGTTATAATGTATTACTTGCCACACACATGTGAGGAAGACATAACAAAATAAGGCACTGCACACCAAATGCTGGAACTGTGCTCTTATACCAAATGTAAGGTACTCAAATTCCACTTACTAAAAATATAGAAGTAAAATAATTCTCTACTCATAAATGGAAAGGTAAAACTTTCTATTTACAAAGATATTCATAAATGTTATGATATCTTACAATCTTACAAGTGCAAATGCTAAAATACCACCACAAGGAGAAATATAATTGCATCTCTTAGCTAAGCAAGCCATACTATTATTCCATACAATGATATATCAATTATCTAAATTACATAATGATGATCAATTATACAAATATCCATCTTCAACTGCCATAACCCATTGGTCTTTCACAAGCTGAAGGACAAGAGCATGGTTAAGGTGCTCTTTCCAACCAACCAGGAAGCACTACACTTCCCTAAAATTCTTCCTTCCTCAAACAATACTTGACCCTACATGAAGTACCTAGAAACTTAGAACAATTGGCAAGAGGGAACACTTGATGCATCCCTAATGCATATATGCATTCTAATCTAGAATGATCATATTTCTTGCAAATAGGATGTAGTAGAGAACAATATTAATCACTAGGCATTAAATATCCATCTATTTCAATGGTACAAGCATAGCTTTGGCCAAAACATAAATACATAATTGGTAGATCTTGAAAAAGAAGATCACCTTCTCTATTAGCCCACATTTGGAATCCTATCCTAGAAGGTAAGCTCAACATACACATAGAAAAACAAACTAATTCTATAATTCATATAGAACATGCAATCTACTAGTTACTTTCTTTGTAACAAATAGTGTACGTCTTCTTTTACTTAACAAGAACTAAAACTATGATGGTTAAAGCATACTATACATCAAACAAGATATCCTCTATTTAAATAATAAGTTAATGACAAAATTGATCATGATAGTCTATATATATATATATATATATATATATATATATATATATATATATATATATATATATATTGTAGGTATATATAGGTCATTATATTGCAATCACAATTATGAAAGAAATAACTAGATCTACACATTTATATTAGCAAGCAAGGTTGGTTTATAATGTGATAATAATTAAATTTATGACTAAGAAAAAATAGGAAATTATATCTTAGTTAATTTCATACTTTCCAATAGAAAAACACTCTTTAATAATGTGATAAGTAGATAAGATAGTTATATTCAGCTTACAGGGGACTAAATAGTTACTACGACAGCCCCAACTATCATGTTACAAGAGATACAGTAAGCTATAGGGAGAACAGTTAATTGCGATAGGAACACAGTTTATTGTGATAGGGACACAAAATGTTACAAAAAATAGAAACAGAAAGCTACAAGATAACCAAAAAGTTACGAGGATTATATTATATTAGAAATGCAAAATAAGAGAGGTTAACTCATGATATACTTATCAGCATTACAAACAAATAGTGTGACTACAAAAAGAAAGGAATACAGAAAGCTGTGACAGTAATAACAGTAAGGACAACAATAAATCACATAAGCTTTTAACATAAATCCATTATGAAAAGAGTAAAAGATAATCAATCAATGGAATGAAATAATAGATGTAGACTAGGGTTCATCCATCCAGTATATTTCAGAAATTAATTTAACAGAGGCAAAATGGATAAGAGATCTAGGGAGTCCAGTAATGAAAGGAAAATTTATTGTGTTTACTATTTTACTCTCCTAAGTGTATAACTATGGGGGGGCTCTAGAATTGGGGGGTGGACAGATAGAGGATTTTGATTTGTTGAAAGTAAGTGAAACTGTAAAAATTATTCTAGGTATGTATTTCATTGCATAAACCCTCTAGTATTTTTTATTGATCTAAAATATCTAAAACTAATTCAAGATTTTATCTGCAATTTTTTATAAGGAACTTTTTTCTACAACCATTGATACTTAGCCATTGAGTGGATTTATCTCTCAGCTTGTTCTGTGATATAAATTTCATGTCTTCTCTTCTTTCAAACATGGATCACTAGACTATATTCTGTTCATCATCTTGCTATCAAATCCCTTGTTTTATTTCCCATTCGTTTCACCTCTACTTCAGACAATGAAATTTATTCCTCTTCCATAGCATATGTTTTGTCTTCAAGCGTGTATAAATTTAGTCACCTTCATCTCCAAAAATGATTTCCTTAGTTGCACTATTATCTTGTGTTCTGAATGTATTTGTCCCTGTATACACCGAAAATTGGCTCAGGTTGAATTAAGTAAATATTTTAATATTTATCTTAATTCTTATTTTCTTCTGTCAATTAAATAAATATTCAAAATTTATTTGATTGTTTCATTATCCCATAATTAAATAAAGTCATTTTATTTAATTAAATTCCCTAAATTCTTCTAATGTCTAAAGTCCAAAATCTACCTCATCAATCCACCTCACCATGTTGCACATATAATTAAATATTCTTAGTATTTAATTAGCTAATATCCTCCATTTTTCAAAATAAATCTTTAAATCAATTATCCTTCACCAAATTGAATATTTAATTCAATGTTCCCCACTATCCTCCACTAATTGAATTCTTAATTCAATTGTTCCCCACTATCCTCCACTAATTCAATTCTTAATTTAATTGCCCCCCACTATCCTCCACCAATTGAATTCTTAATTCAATTATTCCCCACTATCCTCCACCAATTCAATTGTTCCCCACTATCCTCCACTCTTCCCAAAAATGAATTTTTAACTCATCCACTATCCTCCACTCTTCCCAAAAAATAAATTTTTAATTCATCTACTATGAATAAAAGATTCACTTTTATTCCTAGCCATTGATCTTATCTGTTGATCCTCACCCTCCATTCTTTTTTCAGAAAATCTATAAATAAGACCATTCTCTAAGCAATTGAGGGGACTTCATTTTGGCATCCTCATAATGCCCAATTTCCTCTAGGAAATCTTCTTCTGACATTCTTGTCATGCCCACATTCTTCTCAAATCTCCTCATTCTAGCCATTCTCATATCATCCATTATCATTGTGTTTGAAGCTCATCTTCAACACAACAAGTATCATAGCCATTTATCCTTGTCATCTTGAGGAATCGAAGCAAAGAAGAAAGCTCCCTGAGGCCCAATCTTCATCATTCAAGATCAAGAAAGAATAGGCGAGCAATGAAAGTCAAAATGTAAAGGTTGTAAGTATCACTTGTCTGTTATTTAAATCTCCTTTTCCTTCATATTTCATTGTTGTTGTTTGGGTTTATATGTTTTCGTTAATTTGATTAACCACACATTTCTCCCCTTCACATTTTAGCACCCACCGTAATCTAATCCACATTGTTTGTGAGGTTTTTGTCTTTGAAGTCTTGTTGCAGGATTCAGGTGTTTCAAAGTGCATTCAGGCATAAACTCTCGCAAGCGGCCTCCTACATGGAAATCGAGTTCACCGTTGGGTCCAGACGACCTCAGAGGTAAGAAATAACATACAATTTGTCTAGGTTGCTATTTGAAATTTTTTGAATTTTTTTTACATCTCAACGTATTTTTGCAATAAAAAAAACAAAAAAAAAAAATTGCATTACATTTTTTTTATTTATTGTTTCTTTTTAACATTTTTGTTCTTAAAAAAAAAAATAAAAATAAAAAAATAAAATAAAATCAAAAAATCAAAAATCAAAACATAACAAAAAAAAATATATATATAAAAAAAACACACAGCAGGGGCCGAAGCCCTTGCCTCCCCTCATCTCCGCCTACCTCCTGCAGGCCCTACCTGCACCACTGCGTACCCCCCTCCTGTGACCATGCTCCACCTGACCCTCTTCCCCACCTGCCTGCACCTTACCCCCATCCCTCCCTACCCGCCACCCCTCCCCCCCACCCCACCCCACCCCTCCCTCCCACGTGACCCCCCTGTGCAGCCTCCCCCCCTTGGCCGCTCCCCGATCCTTCCCTTGTGTCACCCCTTGGCCTCCCCTCCTCCCCGCATCCCCCCTGACCGCTGCCTCTCCCGTCCCCAGCCCCTGTGCTTCCCCCACCCCCGCGACCTCCCTCTACTCACCCTGGCACCATCCACCCTCCCCTCTGCCGCTGCTCCTCCTGCAGCTCCCCACTGCCCCTGCCGCCGTTGACCTACCCCCTGCGCCACTACCCCTGCTGCCACCGCCGCGCTACTGCCCTCCCTGCCCACTCCCTGCGTCCCCTCCCTCAAACCCCCGATCCCCGTCTAGCTCTGCCCAACTCCTCCCGCCGTGCCACCACTAGCCACTGTTGCGCCCAACCCTCAACCCAGCCACCACCTCTGCTCAACCCATTCACCACCGCCCAGCCTCCCCAGCCCTGCCCTCCACCAAAAAGACCAAACAAACAACAAATTTTTAAACCAATTTAAAAAAAAAACAAAAAAAAAATCAACATAAAAAATTAGAAAAAAAAATCAAAATTAATTTTAAAAAAAAAAAAAAAACAAGTCAAAAATCAAAACAAGGGGGAAGTTCTTTTTTTTTCCACTTAGCAAAATAGGCCATTTTTTTTCAAATTTTCACAACTTTCGCATACGACATCAAAATCACACAAAATTGGTGGCGTCGGAAAGCTAGAAGAATGAACTACGTAGTTGGGAGAAAATTTTTAGGTGACCATCCCATCTTGACAACTTTTTTTTGTAGTCAAAGTCAAACCTACTTGCAACCTTCAAACGCTCATATCTATTGCAAATGTGATCCTTTTTCAGCAAATTTTTTTTCAACTCGTATGGAATTTCATCTAAAATTTGTTTATGCACTTAATTGTCCTATATCAGTTCATTTTTCCTTAGATTTTATCAGATTCTCAATTTTTGCATAACGATCATCTTGGCTAGTCTACTTGCTTCATTTTCACTTTTGTGACTTGCAAGTGATCATTCAGGGTTGGGACAACATCAGGATCATCAAATACAGAAATTTGGATAGTGAAGACAATCTGGGTACATTCATTCTAATAATTCATCTTCAATCTTGTTTGCATACACATTTCGATTTGGGCTTCTAAAATGAACATTTGTCTTCAATCATATCTTCAAATTGGGCTTAAAATCAATTAGTGTTTTTAATCACATCTTCAAATTGGGCTAAAAAGAACCATTGATTGACCTGTCTTTCACACATTTCCATTTTCTAAGGGATAATTTATAACTGCAAGTGTGAATCAAGTGTGCATGTGTATGCTCTCTCCTTGCACCGCAAGGTGATCTTGGAGATCAAAAACACCTCACTTGATTAGCTTTTGTTTACCCTTTCCTAGGAGGCCTGCTAGGGGATTTCATCACCCCTAGGGATGACCTCATTCAAGGCTAAATCGAAAGACACCCTCATTGAAATCAAAATCTTGTCACTCTTGGCTAAGCCCCAAAGAACTTTCTACCTTTGGGAAGTGAAGGTGAAGGGTGGGTTACCCCCTTCTCCTAGCTGTGTGACAAGATTTCACTTTTAATTCCTAATCAACTTCATGTAAACATTGCCCACAAACCTAATTGGCCATACCTTACATCAAACTAGACATTAGGGCATGTTGATGTGTCTTCCAAGTGTGCTTGTTTACTAATCAGCATATTCTTCAAATTCAACATTTAAAGTTGCTTATGTGTCTTGTGTGAGTGACTCATGATTGTACATGTGTGATCATTAAATATTGCCAAACTAATCAAAAACTAGAATTGGCACACTTGTCTTGACTTGTGACACATCTGCACTCTGTTACGGCACATTTACTACTGCGCATTCCAAACTAGTAAGCTTTTCCAATCTTGTGTCCATGGAAAACCACCTAGAATATATTGATCAAGAAATCCTATATCTACAATTACAAATAAACTTAGATCCCTTGCCCCAAGACTGTATAGCAATTTGTCAACATATCCAAGTCTTAAAACAAGAATTGACAATCTTGCAAGCTGGACGTGCCAGCACTAGCTATGCCTCATCCCAAAACCATACCTTCTTTTCCTGTCTTAATGATACTATTAACAAGGCAACCACCACTTCAAGAGAGAAATCATATACCACCCCGTCTACTAGTCCTCCATCACCATATTCTAAGACACATATCCCAGAGCATATCGGTTCTACACCAACACCGCCATCTAGTTCCTCAAATTTTAAATGGCACACCAAAAAAGAATTAGATGAGTGGTGGGAAAAATGTTTTCCCAATTTATACAACCAGAGAAAAGCTAGAGAAAGAGCTAAATCCCCTCCCTCACCTATCTGTGCACCTACGTAGGATGTGATCCAAGGGCTACTAGCAGAAAGTCAACCATGTCCCCAAATTCTGGTCCTTGATCTTATTAAAGAGTCTCCAAACATGTAAAATCCTACAACTCCTTCATGTCATCCACAACCCCTTGAGCTTATTGAAGAACCTCCTATCATGATCCAAACTTAAGGTCCATCAAACATCCATATTGCCAACCAAGAAGCTATCCAAGATCTATCCACTTCCATTCAAGAAGACCAAGAGATATGTCAAGAGCACACTTTAGAGCGTGTGGAAACATTAACCCCTAGTCTAAGTCAAGCTTAAATCCCTTTCATCCCCAGCCACAACCTATGTCTTTTCTATGATTAAGATATTATCGCTGATGAGGAATCTATAGAAGAGAACATTAATCCCATCACGCTAAATCCTATCTATGATCAAGATCCCATTTATGATGACACACCTATCTATGATCAAGTAGACCATGATGATCCTCTTAGCCCACATTATATGTTCCATGGTCCTGAGCCTATCACCCCATCCAATCCTACCCAAGATCCAACAACTTCCACTTCCTTTGATGAGACACTTGCCTCCCAAGCAAGTGTAGAAGATCAAACAAGTAATGATCCTTCACCATCCATTATTGACCAAGCTACAAATCCTCCACCATATATCCTTGGTCTTACTACCTTCATGCATGAATGTTCTTTCTTAGAACACCGGCAACCATTATCTGCTCTCTCATCTTCTCCATCCAATAAGGAACTTGTGTCTAGTATTCCACCTACACATAATCCTACTGTCCGCCGTATACTCCAACATATGAACTATCAAGGTAAAGGCTTAGGCCTTCTTGAACAAGGTATTTTGGAGCCAGTCCATGTCAATGTTCCTCTACCTTCATACGGCCTTGGATACATACCCCAATGTGAGCAAACTCAAGATGTTGGTACTTCCTCCATTCCTCCTAAGTCTACCACTTTCCATCACAAACCCTATCATATCCCCAAAACATATGTTGCCATTCCACCTCCATCATCCTACAATTGTCAAAAGCATGTGACCATACACCTTCCACCATCCAATCTACCTCCACTACTTCCAACTCTTAACACCCTTCCATGCCTTTCACCACCACTTCTTCCAACTCCTGACACCCCTCCATGCTTTTTACCACCACTTCTTCTAACACCTTATCCATCCATCTATAAATCTTCTACATATCCCAATCATGGCCGACAAATGCACATATTGTCTCAACAAGGAGCTTTCACCAACCTCACTTCTACCATCCCACAGGGATTCAATGACAAATATGTGGATGCCTCTACCTATAAAGTAAAAAATTCTAAGAGTCCTCATGACCTAGGATATAAAAGCCAAGAATCAAAGAAGTATCCATATCAAAAGCTGCATACACCCATACACCTCAATGCCAAACTGAACAAGGTGTGGATCCCCAAGCAATAAATGATTACTCCAAAAGTTGCACAACAGCTGCATACACCCATACACCTCAATGCCAAATTGAAACAGGTGTGGGTCCCCAAGCAACAAAGGATTACTCCAAAAGCTACACAAAAGTTGCATACACCCAAACCCATACCTTCACAGGTACTATCTAAAAACAAAATAGTTTGGGTACCTAAGCAAAAATCCCTAAAGTTACATGAGGCATCCACCTCTCAAGAATTCTAACCATCTACTTTCTCCCATTCCATCCCAAAGTCTCAAATCCTTCCATCCCATATGACGAACAAAAATCAGGACAATACTCAGTCTATGGTGATCCCTGCATGCCTACATCATGTATCCACAAGCAAAAGTCTTCGTTGCTTCCTACACTACTTTCCCATCACCAGCTTCAATGTTTACTATGGTATGTACAATCGTTGGTCATGATTCCCTTCCATTCCACAACATTTTCATATACCTCCATCTCCCCTTCCTTCTACTATTATCTTACAAATCTTCCTCATCCTATTCCTATGGTCCATGCTTTTGCATAAGCCTTCCCTCCATACTCAGGATCACAATCCACTATCTACCTAGGCCATATCACTTTCATACAATCCCCTACCAACATCTGTGAGAACACTTGACATGGTCCATGCGACAGTATCTATCTAGCAGAACTATTACCTTTCAAGGAACTATATACTTGAGTCTTTCCATACCCACCTTCTCCTATCTGAATATTCAAAAAAAAAAAAAGAGAAAAAAGTAAAGAAAAATCCCTTCATCCAATGGTGAAAACCAGGCAAACAGGCACCTTGGATAAGTACCATGATGAAAACCTGGTAAACAGGCATCATGTGTAAGTTGATCTTCTATGTCACCTACACTTGGGGACACCTTGTCTCATCGGCATATCAATCTTCTCCTACCAGTTTCCTTTCATACCATTTCCTATCCTATCCTCTATCCATTACATACCTATCTTGTCTCGTCCATCCATCCAAACTTCCTTTCCTCTATTCTTTGGTCTTGATAAAGATTGGGGGCACAATGTTGACAAATGTTTTAGATGTCTCTTAACATACCTTATCCCTCCAAAACATGCAAATCCTTCATTATCCTCTCATCATCCTATCATCATTAGCATTGTCATGAACAATCCTACGTACTCTACCTACAACGGGGGCATGTTATTCTTATGCGACATAGTCCTTGGAGATCACATCCTTGGTTACTTCTACCTCCGTATCTTCTATCACCCATGCAACTACATATCCATGGTGTTTCCTTGTCATCAGTATTGTTTGTTCCATATCTGATCCATATCAGTTCCATATTGTGTCTTATCTAATCCATATCTAATCCATATCGGTTCCATATCATGTCTCATCCGATCCATATCTTAGGTCCATTAGGGTTCTTGTCAAACTACATCACCTCTGAGTTATCACGTAGGCAAGGCCATTATCAATGCGCCTCCGAGGCTCCGCTTCCTTGTCCATCTCATATCTTGTCGTCTATCCTCTAGTCCATCCATGGTCCAAGCCCTGAATTATGTTGCCTTTGCATTGTCATGTAGGCAAGGCCATTATCAATGCACCCCGAGGCTCCACTTTCCCATCCATTCCATGTCTAGTCCTTCTATCTATCAGAGTTCGCTGCATTTCCCGTCCATCCCATGTCTTGTCATCCGTTCCTCTACCTGTCAGTGTCTGCACCTTTCTCTAGACAGGCACACGCAGTAAAACACGCTTCTCAAAATAACAAAAATCTTGACGCACAACATCAACCTATCCTAAACAAAATAGAGCACCATACTGAAACACTCAAGCTAATTCTATATCAATTATGGCAAAAAGACACATCTAACGCAAGAATGTTTTGTGAACAATTTAACTTACAAAGTCTTGGATTTTTGTCATTATGTGTTCCTATGCTACTCAAGGATGCCAAAAGCTAGAGATGCTATGATGGGGGCATAATATTTTTCTTTGTCTACTGCTTGTGGATTAAACTTTGATCATCGAGGACTATGAGGTCTAAACATGTAAAGGGGCAATCCTTGTCTGTTGAAAAATGCAAGAAATACTCAGGTCATCTAGATTTAACTTTGACTAGATGCTTGTATTAACTTACTAAATCAAAATCCATGTAAGTAATACTTAGGTCATCTCGGTTTAATTATACCTAGATGCTTGTATTTTCTTACAACATAATAAAGCCCAATGATGAAAGCGCTTCAAAATACTTGCTATATCAAGGTGACAAATATCCATATCCATATCGTATCCAATTGCATTTCATATCCATACCATATCCAATTGTAAGTCTATCCTTAATCCATGCCAATCAAGTGAAGTCAATCTTGTCAAATGATCCGATCACAATCAGTGGTCTTGATCCTTGTCTGGTCGTAAACCATATCAATCAGTCATAACTATCCTTCATGTTGCTCTAGGGATACATCACTCCCCGCCATGACAACATTGTCATATATTGTTATCATATGTCTTACACAGGATGTCGCATTGTTGAAACTAGACCTAGAGTCTTATATGACATATCTCATTCCTGAAACCAGACATCATCGACCTATATCGTTGGTTTACTGCTTGACAGGAGAAATACCTTGGTTGTTCCTATATCATTTGTGCATACTTGCTTACTTGCTTGTGTGTGTCATCTTTTTATCTTGCATTCCATATCATTCATCCACTTCTTCTGCATCCAACCATTTCATCTCCTGTCAATCTATCTCATTGTGAGATTGTTTGTCTCATGCCTTCTGCCTTCTCCCTATCGAATCTCTCAAGGGGGCATCCTATCATCATAACCTGTACCAGGGGCAAACTGGGGCATGTATCATTATCAGACTATTTATTCTTTGAAACAACGTGATAAAACACATTGCTTCAAAGAGGGGCAAAATGTATACACCTAAAATTGGCTTGGGTCGAATTAAGTAAATATTTTAATATTTATCTAAATTCTTATTTTCTTCTGTCAATTAAATAAATATTCAAAATTTATTTGATTGTTTCATTATCCCATAATTAAATAAAGTCATTTTATTTAATTAAATTCCATAAATTCTTCTTATGTCTCACATCAATTAAATTCCCTAAATTCTTCTAATGTCTAAAGTCCAAAATCCACCTCATCAATCCACCTCACCATGTTGCACATATAATTAAATATTTTTAATATTTAATTAGCTAATATCCTCCATTTTTCAAAATAAATCTTTAAATCAGTTATACTCCACCAAATTGAATATTTAATTCAATGTTCCCCACTATCCTCCACTAATTGAATTCTTAATTCAATTGTTCCCCACTATCCTCCACTAATTCAATTCTTAATTTAATTGTCCCCCACTATCCTCCACCAATTGAATTCTTAATTCAATTGTTCCCCACTACCCTGCACCAATTGAATTTTCAATTCAATTGTTCCCCACTATCCTCCACTCTTCCCAAAAATGAATTTTTAACTCATCCACTATCCTCCACTCTTCCCAAAAAATAAATTTTTAATTCATCCACTATGAATAAAAGATTCACTTTTATTCCTAGCCATTGATCTCATCTGTTGATCCTCACCCTCCATTCCTTTTTCAGAAAATCTATAAATAAGACCCTTCTCTAAGAAATTGAGGGGACTTCATTCTGGCATCCTCATAATGCCCAATTTCCTCTAGGAAATCTTCTTCTGACATCCTTGTCATGCTCACATTCTTCTCAAATCTCCTCATTCTAGCCATTCTCATATCATCCATTATCATTGTGCTTGAAACTCATCTTCAACACAACAAGTATCATAGCCATTTCTCCTTGTCATTTTGAGGAATCGAAGCAAAGAAGAAAGCTCCCTGAGGGCCAATCTTCATCATTCAAGATCAAGAAAGAATAGGCGAGCAATGGAAGTCGAAAGGTAAAGGTTGTAACTATCACTTTTCTGTTATTTAAATCTCCTTTTCCTTCATATTTTATTGTTGTTGTTTGGGTTTATATGTTTTCATTAATTTGATTAACCACACATTTCTCCCCTTCATAGTCCCCATTACTTGTGGATTCACATTCAATTACAAATAATAGAGTTGTAGCGGTGAATTTTATTTGTAAACTTAAATTTTACCTTTCATTATAAACGCTGACTATAGCTAAGTTTGAGAACTTTATCCATTCATCTAATCATTTGAAGCTATGAGATTTTTCATTTGTTTCCTCCTTGGAGATTAGTGCTATTTGGTTTAAAGGAAGATTGAAATTTCTTTGTTCTTACTATTTCGAAGGTTACTTTTTCTTTATCACTGTCATAGGATTTAGAAATCCCATATACCTTCTAAATATAATCATTTCTTATTATATATTCCATTGCTAGATGGATTAGCTTCACTTAGCATAGGATTGGGTATTCTTACAATATTAAACCCACTCTCATGCATAAACTTGCTCATGCATTATCATGCAACCGAAGCTTACAATATTATGATGTGTTTCAAATTCAGTAGGTTTGGGCATCCATGTGAAATATATGGCTGCACAAAACTATGATCATAGCCTGTCATCATGTTTTAACTTCCTCCACAAACAATCAACCAACCTGCTAAAAAAAGATAGTGAAATTGCCCATCCATAGCTATGATGTAACATTTGTTTTTGTCACCATCAGAAACTGATGTTACAATTGTAGTAGAAGTTTACAATTGAAATTGCTATGTTGGCCCAACGATTTTAATAGGGAACTTACCAAATGGCCTCCTCTTAAATCACTGCTCTAACAAACAATGATAAGTACCACTTTCTAAGAATAAATATTACCTCGGCATTCTTCAGCGGGTTGTGTGCTGGTTGATTCATTGAATCACTTGAAATAGAAATAGCGTATGTTGTCGAAGCAACCCTCTTAGTAGCATCACTCCCTATTATGTGATGTATTTGTCAGTATTTAAATAAATCCTCAGCTATTCATGATAGGCGTTTATCATTTCTATTTCCCTCAACGTATCACATAATGAGGATTGCAATCCATTTATGCATTCTATTTCATGTTCGGTTTTGTATGTAGTGCCTTAAGAAAATCATATTTCCTATATTTAGTAACCCTTTAGAATCTAAACTTTATCAATTTGTATTAAATTATCTTTATAAGAGATTGACCATTCTCAAAGTCATCCCTTTCTATCATTCGCAACTAAATGCCTACAATAGTAAATGTGTGTAAAATGGATATCTTGGGCTATTTACATCAATCGAATGGCCTCCTATATATGGTTAAAAAAACTAGATTAGTCAGCCAATGAAACTATTGACACCACATTTAAAAGTTAGTGCATCTGATACAAAACCCATGTAGTAATTGTAATTATTATTTATCGGCCCTATCTAGAGAATGAGTAATATTCACTTTTATTTTATCCATCATATTTATTATTATTATTATTATTATTATTATTATTATTATTATTATTGTCATTATTACTTCAAGTTAAATGGTTACTAATCAATATCATTGAAATAAATGTCCTATTTTGAATATATTTGTCATAGAATAAGTTATCTTAAAAGATTGAGTTTTAGTTGTATAGGTTACATTTGATTTGAAATTCATAGGTATTAAATTTAAGTATGGATAAATTTAAATCTAGATTAGTGTTAACATTTCAATATAAAGAAATTATTTTGTTAGAATATAAACAATGTATATGGGTTTTGTTAATTATGAGTGAGTCATGTTAGTGATTGTAGTGGAGTCCTATTAGTTCTAGAGGCATTAGGATAACATTTATTTTCATGTTTATGCCATGATTGTAAAGTAGCATGAGGAAAAGTCTTGCCAATATGATATGGGTAACTTGATGTGGGTTATGTATTAAGTTGTGAGTCGGATTTTGTAAAGGGAAGGTTTTGGAAAACATAAACGAATATGTTGTCATGGTTGCTTCACATGGAAGCTATGGGTAGTGTGTTGTGAAATCTGTCCCGTGACTATGTTGAAAATGCAACAAGGTTATGCATTGCATGGTTCATGTTTATTTGTTGCTATGATCACTGTTATGCTTGTTGATTGGGGTCTTCTAGATGTAGGTAGGCAAGTGTCTCTCAATGGGGGTCAGAGTGCAAAGTGGAATCCTAGACAACCCATGCGGGAGTTTCCTTAACTCAATAATGACCTAATTAATAAATTTAGTGGTTGGGTAGTAATCACATTAAAACAAGATAATTGGATGCCTCACTCATAGTTCAAGTGCTCATTTAGGCTTGAGATGAGATGGGAAGGCCTGGAATGGCAAGATTAACTACCTTGTCCACATGAAATGTATGTTAATTCCATGTGAGTTTGTATGGGGGCTGGGGGTTGATAGAGGCTGCCAGGATAACCCAGGATGGGGACTAGGGCCTATGAAGGATGACCAGGACAACCCATGACAAGCCATGTGATGACACTTCTCCGTACTGTAGTCTAGCATTCCCTAGATGTTATTTTTCCAATTGTTGTGTGGTTGCCTCTGGAAGTGATGTTTGAGTGTTGCTTTATGTTGTGATAGTCATGTGTAGTTCTTGTTCATCTTAGTCTTTGTCTACCTAAATGTTCATGTTGTAGGACCTTATTGTTATCTCCTAGCATGGGGGGTGGACCTTAGGGTTTCGCATGGTTGGGTGGTTGTGCATTTTCTCCTTTGGCCTCCTTGTTTTTGTTCAAGTGCATGAGGATTTATCACATGTAGTGGATCAGTACTCTTGTTGAGTTCGATCAAATAGATACTTATGTTTTGTATATCAGATGATTCATGTGCCATTATATTGATGTATACACTTTTATATATTCATGGAACAACATAGTTGACACTGTCATGATGTAATCATTTGTAAAGAAGATATTAAACATATTTGTAATATTATATACAAGATCTTGATGTTATTATCTGATGTCATTTTATGATGGAAATAAATATGTGTTGTCTCTTGATGCACTTGGTTTGTGATTGAATCGTGTATATTAATTAGATTACATTAGTAATTAGTAATGCAGTCATGTAATCCCTAGAGATTAAAGTTTAACTTCATGTAATGTGATTATATGATTATACTTTGTTACCATTTCTTCTTTAAAAAAACTATTGCCTTTTTTGTTTTGCATAGTTAAGATTATCTCTAGGATTTTGTAGCGAGGCGTTACATTTGGTATCAGAGCTGGGTTTACAACATTGGGTACTCTGGGTTTATATGAGACTATTATGTTGTCCTAGTTGCTTAGATTTTGTAGAGTATGTTTTCTCTTTTGTCATCCTTGCCTAATAGCCTAAGGTTGTCCTTTGATGGTTTAGTGTAGAAGATGCCTAGAGGTTGAGGTCATGGTCAGGGTTGAGATAGGGGACGTGGGAGAGGTGGTGGTAGTAGCCCTACTCCTAGTTCCCCTCATGAGAGTTCTCATGAAGGAAGGGGTCAAAATATTGAGAATCAGGGTTAACTTGAGGGATCTTAGTTGCGTCATCTACTTGAGGAGGCCCTTGCTCACCTAGGTCCTAGACAAGAGGTAGATCAGCTAGAGGTGAGGGAAAGAGAAAGGTCTCCTAGGAGAAGAGATATGATAACAAAACAAGAGCCACATGTGAGAGACCTTTTGAGGGCACACCCTCCCACTTTTGATGGTTTTGGTAGTGGGATGGAGGCAGAAACCTGGTTATTAGATTTGGGTAGGTGTTTCTCCATGCATCCATATGGTAGTAACACCCAAGAGAGATGTACCATCTTGCATCTTAGAGGATTTGCTTCTACATGGTGGAGATTGAAGAAGCAGAAGTTATATTTGGATATTGGTATAGTTCTTGGGAATTATTCTTGGAGAGATTTAGAGATCATTTCCTATCAGACCACTGGAAGAAGCATCGTACTGACAAATTCCATGAGTTGAGATAGACGACTATGTTAGTAGAGTAGTATGAGCATAGATTCTATGAGATTAGCAGTATGCAGACATTGGTGATGATGAGGCTATGTTGGTTTAGCACTTCACTAGGGGCTTGAATGTCCATATTAGTGGAGGAGTCCATGTCTTCAATCCTAAGACCATGGAGGTGGCAGTCAAGAAGGCCTGTTTAGTAGAAGAGAATTTAGCAATGGCTCTTGGAGGTCATACAGGTGTGCAGATTGGTAGTGCACCTTCGATAGGGGTTGGGTCTTGTGGTGGTCAATCTCAGGCAATAGGCTCTTCTAGAGGCCATCATGCACATGCTAAGGGTGAACAATAGCAATAACAATATTCCTAGTCAAAACCAAAGAATTCTCAGCCTCAGTAAGGTGGTGGTACTCGGTGAAAAACTATAATTGGCAACGGGACAAGAATTATCATCCCAACTAGCTAGCTTAGAGAACTCAGTCGATAGTTACTAGAGATAGCTTTCAGTAGTCCACATGAAAGGTATGTTGATTCCACGTGAGTTTGTATGGGGGCTGGGGGTCGATAGAGGCTGCCAGAATAACCCAGGATGGGGGTCGGGGCCTAGGAATGCCTACTAGGACAACCCATGACAAGCCACATGATGCCACATCTCCCTATTGCAGTCTAGTATTCCCTAGATGTTCTCTTTCCATTTGTTGTGTGGTTACCTCTGGAAGTGATGTTTGACTGTTGGTCTGTGCTGTGATAGTCATGTGTAGTCCTTGTTAATCTTAGTCTTTGTTTGCGTGACTGTTCATGTCATGGGACCTTATTGTTAGCTCCTAGCATGGGGGTGGATCTCAGGGTTCCACATGGTTAGGTGGTTGTGCATCTTCTCCTTTGGCCTCTTTGTTCTTGTTCAAGTACATGAGGATTTATCACCTATAGTGGATCACTACTCTTGTTGAGTTCGATGAAACAAATACTTATGTTTTATATATCAGATGATTCGTGTGCCATTATATTGATGTATACACTTTTATGTATTCATGGAACAACATAGTTGACACTATCATGATGTAATCATTTGTGAAGAAGATATTAAACATATTTGTAATCTTATATACAAGATCTTGATGCTATTATTTGATGTCATTTTATGATGGAAATAAATGTGTTGTCTCTTGACGCACTTAGTTTTTGATTGAATCATGGATGTTAATTAGATTATGTTAGTAATTAGCAATGCAGTTATGTAATCCCTAGAGATTAAAGTTTAACTTGATGTAATGTCATTATATGATTACACTTTTAAAAAATTGCAGACAATAACTTTTATATTGCTCATAGATAAGATTTTACAACTTAGCGCAATTTCTGATTGTCCAGATCACTCAAGGCGCAGAACAAGAGCATACTCTTGCTTGGGCTTACTCCTAGACTCAAAACCTTAACTTACTAATTCCTGAATCTGACCCTGAATGCCAAACCAAGAGCATCGGGTCCTTATTTATAATACAAGTCGAATGCCAAAAGATTATAGCAATTTTGAGTTCCGACCATACAAATTTGACACACATCTAACACTGTAGGTAGTGGAGGGAAAGGTGAAGATAGTGCTCTACAGTGGAGCGTACAAAGATTCGTCACATGAGACACACCGCAGGTGATCACAGCTCACTTTTCACCTGAAAGTGACTACGGGGATCTTGCTTTTTAGATAGGGTTGCATCCTATTGTCAGATCATAATGTGGCCGACATCACGGCACTGACAAGCTCATGTGCTAGCTACCATCAGAGTTGTAATCATCTTCATCGGTGGAATCATTTGAGCTGTCAGCAACAGGATCAAGTTCATCAAAATCATAATCATGATCTAAATTTGTCGGTGGAAGAAGGTATTGAGGAAGAGGCCTGAAAGCGATAGCTAGATCATCATCTCTTGGATAAAAGGTGTAGACTATCTTCCTAACAAAATCTGGAGTTGCAAAATCAACTTCTGTTCTAGCAGCAATTAGGGCTGGAAATAGTGTTGCTTCCATATCTTCAACCTGGGCCTATGGGTACCATTCCAGAGTTAAAGGATAATATTCAATCCTTGGCAAAGCATAATAAAACCTATTATTGAGATATCCTGAAGGACCAGTCATTCCTTCTTCAATTGCCCAGCAGAAATTGCTTTGCAAATGATCAAAAAATTCTTTCATATCATCCTGGATCACTTTCTCATTATATCCCAGAAATAAATCTGCATAATCTTCAAATTCAATTTGTAACAGAGTAATGCTGCTAAAGAAACCAAATTTAGCACACTTAAGAAAATTTCTTTTAATCTTTACGGGCCAATTCATAGGTAATAAAGATGTTATGCAGATGTCCATAGTGATACCATTCCTGAGAGCAAAATAGATAGCTGCATTATGAAGACCAAAATGTTTGAGAAAAGCTGTTTGCTAGCTACCTGTGAGAATGCCATACTCTTGGTTTATTCTAATAGTATCTCGTAATTCTTGAAGCCATTTATTGAGAAAATAAACATCTAGAATGGGTTTAATGATCTCAGGAGGAAGTTGTGGAATCCATACAGCATTTCCTTGATCATCGTGACTCAAGAAAACATCAACACCATCTTTCCTTAATAGAGTATCTCCAATTTCTATCATCATGCACATTGGTTCTGCAAGTTTAGCCATTTCTCTTGTGAGAGAATCTGCAAGAGGATTGTTATCACCTTTGATCCATTCAATCTCAAAATCATAACTAGTAAAATCAAGATACCACCTTACAATTCTTCCATGGGCAATGTCTTTATTTGGCTTCTTGCTTAATAGAGATCTCATTTGATGACTGTCAGTTTTAAGAATAAAATGTACTGGTTTAAGGAAAATTTTAAACTTTTCGATACCTTTTTTGACAGCCAAGATTTCTTTCTCATAAATGGTGTATCTGCATTCTGTATCTGTGAAAGTTCCAGATCTGTATCCACAAACTTGCACTCCTTTGGAAGGAATTTCCTGTATTAACACAGTGCCCCAAACATCATCAGAAGCATCAGTAAATAACATCAATGGATATCCTTCTTCTGGTAGATGCAAAGTTGGGAGGTACTGGCACTTCTGTTTTATCTTTTGGACTATTTGTGTCAATTCATCAGTCCAGGGACCTGCACCTTCTTTTAACTGAGCTTGGAGCTTTTTTTTGTCTTTTGCCAATCCATTATAGAAGGGACTCACATAATTCAAACATCCTAGAAACCTTTGTATCTGCTTAGTGTCAACTAAAATATCAGGAAATTCAGAAATATGCTTCAAAATATGAGGTTGGAGTTTTACCTTGCCTTTTGACAAAACCAGACCCAAGAAATCAATTTCCTACTTTCCAATGACCATCTTTTTGGCTGACAAACAAATTCCATTTTATTTGATGGCATTATACAAAGCTTCTAAGTGCTGTAAATGCTGTGAGTCATCATCTGAATAGATTATGATATCATCAATGTAAACAGAATAGAAATCCTTTAAACTTCTTAATGCCCTATCCATTCTGCGTTGAAAATATGTAGGTGCAGTTTTTAAGCCAAATGGCATGACGTTCCATTCATATAAACCTTGAGGAACAGAGAAAGTAGTTTTATACCTATCTTCTTCCTTTACCTTTATTTGCCAAAAACTGGATTTGCAGTCAAACTTGGAAAAGACTTTCTTTGAGGCTGCTCTCATAATTAAATCTGTACTAAATGGAATTGGGTAATTAAAAGGCAAAATAATATCATTCAAAGGTTTATAATTTATGCAAAATCTTTTCTTGCCTCTGATCTGTTCAGCTCTTTTATTTACCAAGAATTCAGGATAGCTGAATGGGCTTTTGCTCTCTCTGATGAATTTTCCATCTATTAATTCTTGCAAATGCTCATCTATTTCTTTTACTTCTGTTGGACTCATAAGATATGCTGGCTCAAATGGTATCACAGACTGACATTCAGGTTTAAGCCGGATTTCACATTCTTCATGATCTTTGGTCCAAAACTATAAAGGGTTTAAACTGCAACAATCTTTTTCAAATTTAGCCTTTACAGGTTCTAGCAACAGGGGTAATTAGGGTCCTTGGAACTTGAGAGACTCTTTTTTCTACTGCTTAACTTTGTCAAATAGTTTGTGGGTGACTATTTTGAGAGAGGGAATCTTGACAGGGCCATCTGTATGTCTAAGAGTAATTTCATGGGTTCTCAAAACAAATGGTTGGTATTTAGTCAAGAATGTAAAGCCTAACAAAATATCTTCTCTTAAACTATCAAGTTCAATGAAATCAACCACAAACTGCTTACCCTGTATTTCTATTCTTACGTCTTGGGTGAATCTTCCCATTTTGAGCTCTTCTCCATTGATAGCATACCCTGTAGGTAAGTCTGATTTGCTTTTCCAAAATTCAGGAGGAATAGCACCAGTTTTTGCAAAGCTACGAGAAGATCCAGAATCAACAAAAGCATCAAGTGGAATGGGTTTATAACTAGGAAAACATAGGTTGGTTCGGATATAGGTACAATTTTCAACCATGTACAAGGCTTTTGCAGATTCACCAAGGAGGTCAGGTTCAGATTCAGATTGTGAGAAGGCAGTATTGGCTTTGGTTAATAATTCATTAATTTTCCCCACTTGAGAAGAAAGTTTGTCCAGAGCTTTAGCCTGAAGAGCACATTGACAAGCAAGAATGTCGACAGACTCATTACATCTATCAATTTTGATATAGAGAGCATCAAGGCTTCGACCAAAGGAAACAGAAGGTGATCGGCAAGATTTGGAAGAATGGTGAGGTTTGGAAGTACGACGTGGTGTGGTTGATGAGTGTTTGGAAGAAGAGGGCCAGAGAGGATGAATATACCCATGAGAGGATTGTTGTAGAGGTGGAGAAGGAGAATTGGAAGGTGAATGCTTGGAAGGTTTCTTCAATTTTCTATACAGAGCAATTTTCTCCTTTTCCCATGATTTAATATCTTGTACTTGTTGTTTGGCGGCTGCTTTTCTTTCTTCCAAAGAACCAAGCATATGATATGGATCTTTAGATTTAGCCATGCTGATTTTAAACTCAAGATCCTTGATCACCTTTTTGAGAGTCTTAGTAACTATATGATCATCAGATGAATGAGAACTATCTGAGTCTGAACTTGCAGATCTAGAAAGACCAACCTTCTTATGCTTATCTTTAGCCATATAATATTGGTTAGGTAAAATTTCTACAAGTTCAAATAAAGAATCATCTGATCTACCAAGAACATCAGAAGAATGTACAATATCCCAGACATCTGAACTATGTTGTTCATCAAACATTGCATAAACTTTATTTTCTGGATTATATTTCTTGGGACAATTTGTAGCATAATGTGGCCCTTTGCAAATGAAGCATTGTACAGATTTATTTTTAGCCTTCTGATTCTTATTCTTTCT
The DNA here is from genome assembly GCA_027924645.1 of Cunninghamia lanceolata. Lineage (NCBI taxonomy): Eukaryota > Viridiplantae > Streptophyta > Pinopsida > Cupressales > Cupressaceae > Cunninghamia > Cunninghamia lanceolata. The sequence continues at coordinate 25,454,449 of BSBN01000703.1, forward strand.
GAACAAATACTTTGGTGGCTTTCTATTCTTAAAAGAATTCTTATTTACAGGAGCAAACCTATATTTCTTCTTAAAACGATTCTTCTTAGAAGAATGTTTTCTAAAGTCATCATTATCATAAGAATATTTACACTTTTTACAGCTGCAGTGTTTTCCACAAGATTTTCTACTGAATTTTTTGACATGTTTGAATTCTTTGAGCTAATTGATTGGTGGCAAACTGCAATAATCCTTCATATTACAAGAAGAATTGTATTGATCTTTGTTATCACTTAAAGCTTTTAATAGACATCCTTTATCAAGCTTATAAGTAACAAGTTGTCTCAATTCACTGAAGCCATAGGTTTCAATACCAACTTTATATTTATTCATCACATATTCTTCAGCATAATCCCCTAAAGCACATGGAAGTGAATTCAAATAAAACTTCTTTGTGGTGGAATCATGCAACTTTCCTGCAGCTATCATGTATTTTTCAAAGACCAAATTATATTTATGCAATTTTCCAAGATCTTATAACTGCAAGGAATAAAGAATTTTTTCAGCTTCATGAATCTCATTCTTTCTATTGCCACAGAATAAACCAATCAGATATAATTTTAATGTTGCAAAACCTTCAGCAGAAATGTCATTCCTACCCATGTCTTTTTCTTTCACATATTCATCCCCATCTGAATCTATTGAAATTATTCCATTATCAGGGAGTGAATTCCACCAATTACGGACTTTTCCAGACATGAGTCTTACTGAATACAGTACCTTATTAGCCTCAGACCATACTGACCCTCTAGTATCAAAGAAATTGTCAAGTGTATCACACCAGGTGCATATGGTGTCATAAGGATCAATGACTTTATCTATATTCAGAATGTAACCTGAAGTAGCATATGCTCTAAGATTCTCAGGCTTGGCATTCTCAGACACCACATCCTTCATTTCTATATCAAAGTTGTCGTCTACCTAGCTAGCCATATATAAAGGTTCCCAATCTTCATAGATCTCTATGACTGGATCATTGAGAATTTCTTCTTCAGAAACTGGTTCGGATTCTACAAGGGAAACTGTTTCAAAGATCTCTTCATCAGAAGAGTTCATGGCTGCTGCTAGTTCTTCCATATATACAAGCTCATTATCTTCTAATTGCCATTCTGCAAGCTAATCTTTTAATTCTTCAGTTGCCTGTAACATGTGTTCTTTTTGTTTTGGAAGAACAATCTTTGAAGGCATCTGTGGATTATGACTTCTTTGAGTAGAAGATACCGGTTTCTCTTCTTCTATTTCTTCTGTAAACAGAAGACTTTTCCTTCTTTGAATTCTAGGTCTAGGCTTCGTTTCTACTTTTGGAGTTTTCTAAGATTTTGGCTCTTCAGATTCTTCCTCAGAACTATCCTTTCCTCTTTGAGATACTCAGATTTTCTTGGCATATTTTCTCACTTTTTCTAAGTTTCTAGCAACATGCTCAAGTAAAGCTTTGTTTTCCTGAGTCTGAGTATCTCTTCTATTTTCAGATGCAGACACTTGACTGTAAATCTGACTAGCAACATTTTCTATCCTTTCACTGCTAGATTGGATGTTAGTGGCCATTGTATGTGTCTGGCTAACTTGATAATTCAATGTACCAAAATTATTTACTGTAGAAGTACATTGCTTATCTATTCTTCCTATAGTAGTTTCAGACTTATACTGACTATTCTGAACTTGCAACATACCATCATAAACAGAAATAGTCCTATTAATATTTTGTTTAACATCCACTGCTATGTCATCTATGTTTTCTGAAGCTGTTTGCATCCATGCAGACTGCCAATTTCTTTGTGCTTTAGCTTTCTTTTGTTTAGTTCCCACCTTAGTATGAACTTTTGCTTCATACTGTAATGTCATTATATGATTACACTTTGTTACCATTTGTTCTTAAAAAAAAAAAATTGCCTTTTTTGTTCTGCATAGTTAAGCTTATCTCTAGGGTTTCATGGCAAGGTGTTACATCTCTTTTGTGGGGTGGATATCACTTTATATGGCTAATTCCTTTTTTGACACATATTAAAGGATCTTTTCATGATGTTATGCCTAGGTTGTGTGGGGCATGTGACTATTCATGTGGATTTTCTATATAGATATAGGGTACGGTTATCCTGGCTTGTGTGGGACATGCTTATTGTGACATGGTGATTTATTATTGATCTTTATGTAGTTTGAGACCACCATGACATGGCATGCTATTATCTTATTTGGTTAAGACCACTATATGATTTATCTATTTCAATGGTAGTAAGTTCAGCCAATTCCCCTCCTCCCCTTAGATGACCTTGTTGAAGGTCGCATGGTGATCGTAACCTACAATTTCTAAGAGATTGTTGGATTATTTACTTATGTGTTGAATATTTTTGCTTACAAGCCAACAATGTTTTCTTACTTTAGGCTAATTATCCATTTTAATGTTGATATAGTCCTTTTGCCTCAAGGACATTTTCTTGGATAAACTTAGGATGATGCAATAATTATTTTTTTATTTGATCTCCACTTTTTTTATGATTTATTTTTATATGCATTTCTTTTATTTATTGAGGTTTAACTTATGTGCTTGCTTTACTTTTTCATCTTTTTTGTTTTGAATCACTTTAATGTTGCAATTGCTAGTATGTGTGGAGTGATGTGACTGCTATTTACTACCATATCCTAGAGGGATCACTGATAGGTTCTATAGGGGAGTAGATGGCCTAGGGAATCTTGTTCATACTAGGAAATGTATGATGGGATCCTTTGAGAGGGCCCTGAGACCATCTTTCCTATTTGGTTACTTGGCACTATGGTATGGATGATATTGGGTTCCTTTGGAGGTGATATTATATGGTTTTATGCTAATTAGATATTGGCACAGTGATTCTACATTTTATGGTTATTCATTTATTAGCTATTTAGCTCCATGGCACTATGGATTACTCAATGGTATATTAGTGCTTGTCCTCCACATAACACCCATTCTTGTTCAGCCTTGTGGTGTGAGTCATGTGAAGTCTATTGTGATGTATGTAGTTGATACCTATGAGTATGGTCATCATTATGTACGTTCTAGCTATACGAGGTATGTTAGCAAGATAGGCCTTTATTTTAAATGGCATGTTCCATGTGTAGTTATGTTTTTGTGATATGTGATTGTTGAGTGTGGTGACAAAGAAATGATTCAAGCTATGAATTTGATAAATTAAAATATTCCTAATAGTTAGCATTGAAGAACATGTTTATATTGTGAAATAAATTATTTGGTTCTACTATGTATTGATGTGACTTTATGTTTTGGCTTGAAAGAATGTTTTTGTCAAGACTATTGTTTCATTGTTACATGAAGTGGTGGAATATATATAATCTTTGTTCTTTAACTTGTTGAACTATCATAATGAGTTGGTATCTCTCTATGCTTGAGGACTTCTAAGGGGAAGTCTATTCTTAGGAAAGGAGAGTGTAAGGACCTCCTAATTTATTTTTGGTGACATTAATGATAGATATTTTGATAATATTCTCTTTCTTGTTACTCTTGGTATATTGAGATATTTAGTTATAAACTCATAGAGATAGTCCTTTACCTTCTCATGATGTAGCTAATGGAAGATTATACACACACACACACACACACACACAAACTTTAATATTAATTACATAAAGGTCATTTTATTTATTTAAGAGTTATTTTACTTTTGTATGTAGAGTTTAATTTTAATTTTAAAGTGTAATAAATAGTATATACTTATATATAGTTTTTATAAATCTATGTTTTTTTTTTTGAGAAAAAGTGGTAGAGCCACTAAAATTATATTAATTATAAAATGAAATTTACAAAATGCCAGATTCAATAAGGCATACTGGTAGGAAAGAATCGGCAAAGAAAACCTCCGGTTTTAGCCCTTTAAAATAAATACAATACAAAATTGACTCAGAAGGATGAGTCAACCCAAAAAAAGGTCTGTTGCTTAAAACCTTACAAGAATAAAACTTTGTGCAAACAACACTCTTACAAACTAACCAACTGATAAAGTCAACAGATAACAAAACTATCTACAAAACACAAAGGTTTTAAATGTCCTCCTGCAATTTTCACCAATAAGACCCTGTAGATCAACAACCTCTTCTTCTGCCAATTGTTTCCCCAACTATCGCCTATTAACTGGAAAGATCCCTGCACTCAAACAAACCTCCCACAAGAGTAGTACCCGAATACAAAACAAAACCCTCTAAAACATTAATAAAAGCATCTACAAGAAAAAGAGCATTTTATAAATCTATGTTATTATTAAATAATTATTTATTTGATGTTCATATTGCAGTTTATGTTAGCAAACTTTATTACTCTCATATTTTAGCCTCTCAACGCAATTATTAATATGTTCAATTATTAGCCAAGCTATTAGAATAAACTCACTCTTTCCATTTATCAAATGTGTAAGGGTTATTGGCATGGGTATGTAGACCTTAGTGCTTCAAATACCATTAGGTATGGTTTTACTAAATACAATATAGATACACTCATATGATATATAAGGTATGGTTTTACTAAATATAATATATATACATTCATATGATATATATATTATTACTATGTTAGATAAACATGTAATATAAATTTATGGGAATATATTGATTTATATAAATAAATTGAAATAATATATTAGATTATATTACATTCATAAGCCATGGGTGACTTAACTATGAAGAGTAAGTACATATATGTATATATTTATTTTTGGAGAGTGAAACAAATATATTTGTAGTTAATGTTACGCTAACCCTTACCTTGAATTATTATGATATTGTTTTAGTAATCTTCCATAATGATCCCTAAATATATAAATTAAGAACTACAAATGAATAGTGGTGATGGTCTAAGGAAAAGTAAATAATTAATTTTATCTGGTAGATTATGGCTTAGTGAAAGCAATCAAGGTTCTATGTTAGATTCTGAATTCATAGAAACTATATTCATTTTTAATGATGCGATATTTACTTGCATAACATATACTATATTTTTCAAATGAAAATAATATCCTTTTTATATTAAGGAACAATAAAAGAGTAAGATGAATAAAAGTGAACAATCATAGTAGTTGGCTTACACAACCAATGCATTATTTGGATTAATGCCTACTTGAGACATCCCGTCAAACAATACACGTGCTTGTCTATTGCTTCCTCTTATGGCATGCAAGTCTATACGTTAGATTTTAGTAGAGAGGGAGGTTACGTGATTTGGTTTTACAAGATATTCCCTTCTTGGCTTGAAATTTGGAGTAGGTCTTGTTATGAGACTTTTTCCTTGAGAAGTGAATTAAAGAAATAAAGTTTGTAAGAACTATAGAGAGTATATATATAGAAGAAGATAAGAAGGAAAGGTTAAAGAACCTTATTTATAAGTACACTCGTATTGGAGTGTGTTTCATAGGAAGTTACAATTAAAAGGTTATTTGTAATATTATTTATTAAAGGGTGTGATATTTGGAACCACTCTTTGGGTTAATATTTAAACCTATGAAAAGAATGTAAAAGAAAGCACACAAGAAAAGAGAGGAAAAAATGAAGGAAACTAGAAATAATCAAGCATTGTACATTGCGAGAATAGGATTCCACATTAGCAGGCTATGAGTAAGACGGAGAAGGGGGCACATCTTATGTGTGTGTCCAACTTGGAGTACAAAGATGCACTCATGGTAGTCCTGGCCAGGGCTTGCATACTGCACGGGTGTTGAGCATTGTTCCAGAGGAACCATCACTCATGTAGAGTGGAAAAGTACACTTATTTCTCCTAGATTGCTCACAGACAGAAGAGGTTGAACCAGGGTCCATTCCAGTAATCTTTGGATTCTTTCTAATTACATACAGATAAATATTATTGCTTAGTTATACCAATTGTTGAAACTGAATTTATATATTTATTTGTATTGTTTAATATATTCATTTGAATTGATAAAATTGAAGTAATACAATTATTTGTTAAATTATTTCTTTATAAGTTAGATTATATTCTGCTGTGCATTTTAATCCTAATTTGATAAATGCATGTTCATTGTTTAGTTTTGAACACTTTATTGCATTTAGGGCATAATTTGAATGTTAAATGAATCTACCATATAATTACCTATTTTAATAAATAAGAAGTTATTTGCTATGTTCTAGAAATTTGAGGAATTACATTTGGTATAATGCCTCTAATTTTTAGAGCATAATAGACAACTTCCTATTTATTAAAATAGGTAATTAAATGGTAGATTCATTAACATTCAAATTATGCCCTAAATGTAATAAAGTGCTCAAAACTAAAAAATGAACATACATTTATCAAATCAGGATTAAAATGCATAGCGGAATATAATCTAACTTATAAAGAAATAATTAACAAATAATTGTATTAATTCAATTTTATCAATGCAAACAAATCTGTTAAACAATACAAATAAATATATAAATGTAGTTTCAACAATTGGTATAACTGAGAAATAATACTTATCTATATGTAATTAGCAAGAATCCAAAGATTGGTGGAATGGACCATGGTTCAGCATCTTCCATCTATGAGCAATCTGGGAGAAATAAGTGTACTTTGCCACTCTACGCGAGTGTTGGTTCTTCTGGAACAATGCCCAACACCCATGTTGTACCCAAGCCCTGGCCAGGACTGTCTTGAGTGTACCTCTGTATCCCAGGTTGGACACACAAGATGTGCTCCCTTCTCTATCTTGCTAAAATCGTGCTAACCTAGAATCCTATTCCCACAATGTATAGTGCTTGATTATTTCCAGTTTCCTTTATTTTTTCCTCTCTTTTCCTATGTGCTTTCTTTTACATTATTTTCATGGGTTTAAATATTAACCCAAAGAGTGGTTCCAAATATCACACCCTTTAATAAATATTATTAAAAATAACCTTTTAATTGTAAAACACACTCCAATATGAGTGTACTTATAAATAAGGTTCTTTAACGTTTATTTTAACTCGAAAGTTACTTCTTTTTTTCCTTTCTTTTTTTACATTCCTTCTTATTTTCCTTTATTTTATATATATATATATATATACACACACACACACACACACTCTAAAGTTTTTACAAACTTTGATTCTTTAATTGACTTCTCAAGAAAAAAGTCCCATAACAGGTCTTTTCTTCAAGATATATTTTTATTTTTTTGGGGGAATATCAGAGAATGGTGGCATTTTCTATGATGAGACTAAAAAAAGTGAAATTATGAGGAAGTTTCAAAGAAATATATATCCATAGAGTTCCCATTCCTGGAGGCCTTCTCTTCGAAGGAGCGGGAATGTTTCCTTCTACAAAATATTATTCCTCTTCAAACTTCTGGGTATGTACATTTACCTTGTGAGTCTCAGTATTGATTTTTTATATTACTCTTCCACTCATTTTGGTAAGTTGAAAATAGTAAGGGAGTCATTTTTATTTGTTTGAAAATATGAAGAAATAAAAATTTGATTTTCTTACCATGCTCTTTCATTTTAGGCTTAAGCAATTAAATTCCATTATAGGGTTTTAAAGCTCAAGAAATTGCATTAGAAACTGAGAAATTTTACTTATCTTCTATCCCTTAAACACTTGGTACAGCACCACATGTGAGAATACACTAATTTCAAGACTTTTACAATAGCTAATTCATTATTAGTTAAATATGTCATCGACACCATTATGCTATGTTAGCTGCCTCTTTCATGATCATTATTAAACAACCATGTTTAATGAAATATTACATCTTGTGTATGTATATATTCTTCAAGGCATTTGGTGTCCTCTTGGAATGTTTTGTCTCTAATATCTCTCAAATATGATATTTATTGAAATGATTTAGTTTAAGGTCACATTTAGGTTTATAAATAATAAAGTAACTTTGCTCTATTTTATCCAATAAATTAGTTACAAAGCAAGAAGTTTATGAGAAGGAATTGATTAATTTATTGCTTGAGGTCATATTCCTTTGAGGCATTTTTTCAAATAGTTTACATGCCTTTTTTATACTTCCACATTATACATTCATGTCCACCAGAGTTGTTGCAACTTCAATATATTTTTATTTTCCTCATTCCTTGATGCTTTGTTGCATTTCCAAATCCTTTTCGAAAGACTCATTTCAGCCCTAACTAGGAGCAAGATGGTAAATGAGAAATGTTAGAATTTATTTGGTATTTTATATTATAAAATGTTTGCTGCTCTAGTTGTCATCTATAATTTGTTTTTCCATGATTGATTTTTTTCAAATGATGTATGTAGTGACCTTACAAATAAATGATTGTGATGAGCTTATGAAGAAATATGCATAGTGAAAGAAAACTATTGTAGTAGAGTTATTGCTGTCATGACTAATTTTATTGTTGTTACACTACCTGTGTCATGATATATTTAATAGTTTTTATTATACTCATCCAATTGTGCAATATGCTGCAATAGTATTATGATAATAATAATAATAGTATGCAACAATCTAAACTTTTCTAAACTTTTTTTAACGATTGTTTTCAGCAAGAACAACTTTTTCATAATCATTAATCTATCTAAACTATTTCTGGGTCTTAATCCCATGTGTTTTATCTTTACGAGAAAATTTGAATTTTTAAATTCCATTTAGAAAAGAGAAAGTTATGTCCTTTTTATGACAATTGGGCAGTTCTGATTTACCTAGCAAAGATTTATTTATTTATTATTTATTATTTATAATTGCTCTTGTATATGCAAATGATAGTTGTCTAGACATGTATTGTGCCTTTATTTATGATTTGTTGATGCAAGGATTCTTTTATGGTATTAAACTAAGTATTACTATTTATGGAGTCATTTAGGTATCTGAGTGTACTAAGTTATATGGTTAAAAGCCATACTTGGCTAGTGAATGCCATAATGTTAGTTGAATGAGTTTGATTATAATACTTAGTGTATGTTAGCTTAAGATATTAATTATATCATTTTAATATATATTCTAATCAATTATGTCATTTTAATATATATTCTAATTAATTGTGATTGCATAGTAAGTTTGATATGTGCATTTATCTTATGTTTTACAGGTATTGTTTATGTCTTAGGTACATGTTGATGAACATATTAATATATTGGTCTAACTATACTTAAATATGATCTTCTTTATCACAATTGATGTTCTTTTGAGTGTGTAAGACTTCTACAGTTGTATGGACAATAGAAGATGTGTTAAAGAGAACATCATGGTTACATCTTAATCTCCCTATTCCACCTATTTGGAGGTTTGAGAACTTTTTAGTGTGCATTAACCAATTTACCTTGTCTTAATAGTCTTGATGACTTGACCTTATGGATCTTGTGAGTATGTCTTTGTTGTGAAGTTTTCATGGTAAGTATTTTTCTCATAAATACTTTCTAATCTATGTCTAGAATTAATGTTTACACATTGCCTTGGTCTAGATAATGTATTAAGAGAATTCTATGTGATTTCCTTTTAAAGGGGTAGAGTAATTATTGTCAATTAGGATTACACCCTAGCTAAGATTTGACTCAACTATCTAGTTGAAACATGGAAACACTCTCAGGTTATGGGTGACCTATGGCAATCTCCAGATAGGATTGGTTCCCCTAGCAGATCACCTAATCTAAAAGACTTTTCTAAGAAAAGAGTTTAGAAAGATAACTTGAATTGAAATCCTAAACCTAATGGTGATGCACCAGAATTCTAACTTATTTCAATAATTTCACTCATAAACTATTTCTCAAAGCATTTAACTCTCACAATCTCATCTAGAACATACAACTCAACAGTGATTTGCATGAAGGCTCAAACTAAACACAACACACAACCTGAATCATATGAAACTCTTGCACATAGATCCACAACAGTGAGACATAACAAAGTACCTAATTCTTATGATCACAATAAAACATCAAATCAATACTACAAATATGAGACAAGATATGAGATAGGAATGCTCTGTTGCTTTATTAAAACTGAAGGAGTATGAAAACATGAAAATATGAGTACAAATCAAGGTTTACAAAAACTCTCTACAAGTAGTCAAGAGAGAAAGAAGCAAATCTGAACCCCCCAAAACTAAGTTTTCTCTCATATATATAGCCAAAGGACTTTCTAAAAATATAGCCAACTATCTATCCAAAAAGGAAATCAAATTCTCGTTTTCGAGCAAAGGGAAAAAAACCACAAAAAGAGGGCCTAGAGCTAACCCAAACTGAATGAAAATAGGTGGTAAGTTTCCCTACCTAGTGCACCTACCCAAATGGATACTAAAATCAGTTAGAGCTGACTTAAAACTAGAAATAGAAGTTTCAGTTCACTCCCTCTTTCCATTTTTCATAATGTGAACTCAATCAAAAAACAAGGCAAGTGAACTAGACTTGCCTTATTGAGTGTTTTGTACTAGCTATTTATTTAATGCATTTATTTGACATTTATTAAAGTAATTTATAAAACATTACTTTAATAGTGCCTTACATTTATCTGTAGTTTCAAATTTACAAAATAGAAAGAGGGCCTGCCTTGGCTTTTACAACTTGCAAAATTCTAAATATATGTAGAGTTTACCAATATATGCAAAGTTTTAAAAATACCTTATACATATCGACGAGCATTTAAAAATAAACCAAGGTATTGATTTATGTAAAAATCAAAGGCAAAAAATTCCTTATAGAAAAAGCCACGGCCTTTTTGCATTTTGTTCTTTATTTGGCACTTAACATTTTTTACTCTAGTTTGTGCGCTGCCATTGTGAAAATTTTTCAAAGTACACAAACTAGGTTGGTGAGAAATTTAAAGGGTTTTTTCATTTTATTGTCTTCTAATTTTTATCAAAAAAGATTAAAAAATGCATATCATTTTTTTTATATATGACTAAAACATGTGACTATTGTCATTATTTTACTGTGTATTGTGCATGTAACTATTCCTTGAAACCTACAAACTAGGTTGGTGAGAAATTTAAAGGGTTTTTTCATCTTATTGTGTTCTAATTTCTGTCCAGAAATATCAAAAACTTAGATAAATTTTTTTATGTATGAATGAAACATGTGATTGCTATCTTTATTTTTCAGGGTCTTTATGTGATACTGCTGCTCTTTCAGACTGCTTCCACATTCCTCTTAAAACTTGGGGGCAACATGCTGAGCTCAACCCTTGTGGGAGCCCATTTTACTCCACATGCTATTATATGTCATTAGAAATGAATCAACAACAAGATTTCATCTATACCTGCACAGTGAACAAACATGTTGGATAAAAACAATGAAGTTTAATGCTCTTGTGATGTTTGATTTTTAGGCTCTCTTGCATATTTCTGATGTTTGTTGATCCAATGCATCATGAATATGTGCTATTTTTCTATTGGTAGGGCGCACAAGAAGATTCATATCCAGAGCTCTAACCAACTCTTTATCATGATGTAGGTTCACTTGAAGATCAGGAGCGAGGAGAAGCAAAAGATAATGAAGATCCGCCCAAGACTCTACTAGGCAATGATGGATATGTCTCTTCTTATATGCTTCTTTTCATTTCTTTCATCTTTAGGTGTATAGCATATTTTATGTTGCATTAGTTTATCTACTTTCACGGCTTGTGTGGGAGATTTGATTACTCCTTTCTTTCCAATGAATACAAATGCAACACTTGTGCAATTTTGTGTATATTTCATTTGCAAAATGAATGAAACATTGTGAAATGAATGAATCATTACAAAATTGAATGAAAGCAATGTCTTGTGGTCTTTATGTACTTTCCTTTATGTTGCAAAACTCTAAACAACAAAACTGAATTCAATCACTTTTTTAAACACTTAAAATATACAATGGTTAAGCATAGCAGTAATGTGTTAGAGTATTCTTCACCTTAAATATAATGAAACTGTTTCATCTCTACCAATTTGAGTTGTAGGTGAAAAATTGGTAATTGTAAGCTTAGAAATTTATTCTTCAAAGAGTTGAGAGAGTTAGTGAAATTGTTATTATGTTTGTAAAGAAGTCAGTTGAAGAAAAATTACATCTTAGAAGATTGATATATTATCGGATTGCCAAACCGGGTGGAAAGTTTTAATTATCAAACTACAAAGCCTATACAGAATACGTAGCCAAGGCCATCTTGGATGAGCCTTTGAGGCCTAGGTTGGTCCCTTAGGACCTATGTTCTTCACTATTACATTTAATCATGTTAATTCCTATATTGTATTTCAAACTTTTGAAACTATACACTAGATTTTAGAAATTTTGAAATGTATTATTTTATGAAAACTTGATGATATGTTTCATTACTCTATATTCATTATCGTTGTTGTGTGTAAATTGGTTGACATCTGATGTAAGTTATGGTTGTTTGTGTGGTGTCCATGATTATATATACTGGGCATTACAAAAAGAATCAATGAATGGCTTGAGAACATCATTCATCATCCTCATGAAATTAGTAGGAGCATTAGTCAAACCAAAAGGCATGACTATCCCCTTGAAAAACCATCCTTAGATTTGAAGGCAGTCTTCCACACATTTGCTAGCTCAATTGGCAGTTGGTGGTACCCAGACTTTAAGTCAAATTTGGTGAGAAACTTAGCTCCTCTAAGTTGGTCCAACAAATCATCAATGTGAGGGATTTGATATTGGTTCTTTATAGTGATCTTGTTGAGAACTTGATAATCAATGCAAAGTCGCGATGTCCCATCCTTTTTCTTGGAAAGAACAATTAGGCTTCCACATGGTGAGGCACTTAAACGAATGTGTCATTTTTTAATGAACTCTTAGATTTGCCTCTTGATTTCATCATTCTCCAAAACTGACCATTTGTATAGTGCCCCATTTGGTAATGGTGTCCCTAGAATTAGATCAATTTGATGCTTGACCTGATAGTGCAGTGGTACCCCTACTGGTGAATTAAATATATCTTCATATGTCGACAATATTTCATCCATCTATTTATGTTGAGTGGTAGTGGTGAGCATTTTGTCTTGGATATTGGCTACAAATGACCTCTTTCCCTCAAGTCAAACCATTAATATCTAAAAAATGTTCTAGTATGAGTAATTAAATGTTTACATTATTTTACAATAATCAATGATAATGGTTGTACATGATGTACCTCATGTATCTAATACTTATTTTCACCTAACTTGACAATGACACTATGTTATCTAGACTCATATACACCATGATGCTTGTACATATATGGTTGCCCCAATAATACATCACAGACATCTAAAGGTGCCGCATCACCTATCACTTCATCTTTGAATGGTTTGATAGAATAAGGTAAACAAAATTACTTATTCACCTGAATGTTTCATCCTTGGCTTACCCATCCCATATGATATGGTTATGGATAAGGTGTGGTCTATAGGTTCAATCTTTTAAAAGTCTCAACAGAGATAAAATTCTTTTGACTTCCACTATCAAAAATGAAATGGAGAGCCTTTCCATTTATCCACATCTGTGAATGGAATAAATGTTCCTCATCTTCATGAGGAAGAATTTTAGTAGTGGGAATTGTGGCATATGGATCAACTTCAATTATTTGGTCACCATCCTTTTTCTCAAAAGGGTTTGCGGGCAATTATTTAAGTTTAACCTCCTTTTGATGTAGCCCTGCCATCAACGTCTTGGTAGCTTGATAGTCCTTGGTGTTATGTTTAGGGCTTTCATGGAATTCACACATGTTCTTTCCACCCTTGTTTCATGTTGATGATGCTTGTGAGGCGAAATCCTTCATTCTTATATTTTATATTTAAAAGATAATATTTCTTCCCCTTTTGTTTGAACTTTTTTCTCAATCTTCATTGCATACTTGCAGGTAGTTCCCAAGGTCTCTATTGGTGCTTGAAAAATATAGCTCCCAAAATGCCTTACTTTGCCCCAAAAGATCCATCAAAATTCCCAATGTGTGCCAAAAACCCTCATTTAGATCCAATCTAAGACATCCTATAAGGGTTTTATTTCCAAAATTTTCAAGTATAAGGTCCATCCAGTCTATTTCTATTTTCCTTAGAAAATTTTCAATTTGGGGCCTTTGTTAGAAAAAGTTTTGGTTCATGAACCTAGAGGTTCATCCGTTAGAGAATTCACCAGTTTGTCGATTTTCCAACAAAGAGGCAAAGGAAAGAAAGCTTTGTCAACAAAAGTTCTGGTTCAGGAACCTACCAGTTTGTTGACTAGTAGGTTCACCGATTGAAGATAGAGAAGCGAGAAGCTTGAAAGTTTCTAAGGAAAGAAAGAGAAAAAAAATTAAGGCATGAAAAAGGTTGATGTTGTGCCTTTATTGACAAAGTTGGCAGTTCATGAACCCAAAGGTTTTTTGATTGCCAAGTTCGTCGATTGGCATTTTTACTGAGAGAGATCGGGGCTTCGATGAGGAAAGGAATTTTTTTTTAAGTAAAGAAAGAAGGGCCAAGTGCATGTTGGCAAACTTGGAGGTTTACGAACCTCCAAGTTCACCAACAGAAGGTTTTTTCAATGGTGATTTCACTAACACTATAAAGGGGGCGTGAAGGAGAAGATTTTCTAAGTCAAGAAGATATGCTTCTAAAGAAAAGATAAAATGTGGGAAAGGTCTTTGTCAGGGAAACCTTTAGTTCATGAAATCTTGGTTTCTCTGATAATAAGTTCACTGATGGGACAAAAGATAGATAAGGCAGAAGGAACAAAGGGCGGCTTTGGTGAAGAAAGCCAAAGGAAGAAGGAAATGTGAATAATTTTATAGGGTAATGAAGGTTCAAGGTATTTTATTGGTGAAAGCTTGAGTTTGCGAATTGTTCAGTTCACCGACTAGAGAGTTCATCGCTGCATGAATTTATCAACTAAGATCCACCAAGGATAGATGGACAAAGACAAAAAGAGCAGAGAAATGGGGAAGTTTGTAAATGACTAGATTTGCCGATGAGGCAAATAGAAAAAAAGGAAAATGGCTAAGGCAAAAAAAGATAAAGAAAGGGCTTTATTTACAAACTAGGGGAAATTTGAACTTGCCAAACAGTTCAAAACATTGAAGGTTCACCAACAAAGTTAAGAGGGGGAGCTTCTTCTATGGTTCGAGAAAGGAAAGATTCACTGATAAGGAAAAAACAATAGTGAAGAAAAGATGGAGGAAGGAACAAGTCAAGAAAGAGAGGTTCATCAATTTGAAAATTTGCCGATAAGGCAAAAAGGTGCCAAGACTAAATAAATAATGAAAAAGGGAAAAGTGAGAATTTGCCAACGAAGAAAATAAATGAAGGAAAAAATGATAGAGTGCCTTACCAATGAAAGTGATGGTTTGTGACCTTGGAAGTTACTGATAGAGTGGTTCACTGACTAGCCAAAGGGTTGATAAAGGAAAGAGGATATGCCCAATGTTGAAATAGTATAAAATTAGAATTCAGATGGCTAGATGATGAAGGATGAAGATTGAAATAGCAAAATTTTAAATTCTTTAGGTACAACAAATTCAAAAGGGGTTTGCAAGTGAAAATTGGACAACACTTTTAAAATGTTGTAAAAGCTAGAAGGGGTGTGTGATTTCTTGAATTTGTGCCATGATTGTAGGATGAAACTTGAATATTTGTACTTAGCATTAATAAATTGCAGGTTAAAGTTGTGCAGGTTATTCAAATAGTGAAAATATTAAATGTGAACATATGGAGGACAAATGGATGTTGCAGATGTTAGAAAGTGGACTCAGGCCTTCCCCCATTATTTATCTTGGTACACAAGGATTTCAAGTAATCTTCTTCTGCCACATTTAGTACTGTCAGAGAATGGGAAAGCTTCCAAACATGTATATTTCCTAGCACCGCAATGGACTAAATTTAATGTGGTTGAATGCAAGATTGGGGAAATGGGCACATTGTGTTGTAATTCTATGTATGCATAGGTTTTAGATGCAATGTTGATTGGTCAATTGGGCAATTTTCTTACTAGGTTTTTAGATCTAGAAGGTAGATAATAAAAGGTCATTTTATAG
The DNA here is from genome assembly GCA_027924645.1 of Cunninghamia lanceolata. Lineage (NCBI taxonomy): Eukaryota > Viridiplantae > Streptophyta > Pinopsida > Cupressales > Cupressaceae > Cunninghamia > Cunninghamia lanceolata. The sequence goes on from BSBN01000703.1 coordinate 25,470,387, forward strand.
TCTTTGTTTAGCATGAAATAGTCATGAAATATATTTTGCAAATCTTTGTAACAAACCACTATTTTTCTCCATTGTTGTAGATATTCTTTCTAGCAAACATAATCGTAGTTACAGTTTGCTCTTGCCACATTTAGTGGTATGAATGTAAGCTCTAACTTGAATGAATGTGATTGTTCATAATCTATTTTCAAGCCTTTGTAAATGGTTACTTCAATATTGCATAAGGAATCTAATATGGTATGGTGTTGGACTATTAAGCATTCTCAGTGATTTGGTATTGATTTTCGTGCATTTGATTTATCAAATAGGTAGATGTACATTTCTTGGTAGTTATTTTCCTTTGTTGAACATTAGATTCTATAGCCTAATGGATATGCACTAGTTTGAGTAGCCTTAGATCATCCAATCATCAAAACAAAACAAAATGATATAATTTTTTAGAAGTGGTAGTAGTTTTCATGCATCCTTATGGTGTAGGATTGCCTTTATCATCTATATAGGGGCCTGGTAACATCTAGTTGTTCTTAGCTTAGTGATAAATTTGAGGCTAAGAAGGCGTTTTGGGTTTGGTTATTCATCTAGTTTTAAATCAATACCTACTTAGGTATACCACATGGAATATCCCTCCAGAGTTTAAGTTTAGCTCAAATAGTAGAGGAGTCTACCCACTCATGTTAGTTGGCCAAAATTGCCCATAACTTGTTGATAAACTTCTTTCTATTACATTGATGGCAATCCCTGGCCTAGGTGATTTAGAAATGTTTTAGAGTTTTGTGCTACAGTTATTTTGGGAACCAAGATTTTGGTGTTGTTGCTAGGGATATAATGCTTTGGTTCATATTTGAAGCCCTTGGTAATAGTAAATCAATCAGTTCTAGTTTCTGTGATATTGAAATATAGTGTTTGTTCAATTTTCCTTCTAGTAGGGGAAGTGGTGACTCTATTTCAATAACCTAGAAAACAATTGTATGTTTAAAGAGGAAAGAGTTTCATAATGAATAGAGGAAGAAACCAAGAGCAGCTTGGATGTAGGATTCCTCTAGCAGCGTAGGAAATAGGAGTAGATATAGGGTAAGAAGACCTAGTGTGGTACCTCCAAGGAATACCCAAGATAACATATTTGTTGACCTCTGGAGCCAATACAATTATACTTCAAAGGATTTTGCAGATAACATGCTTAGAATAGACAAAAGAATGAATAGAAATGAATTTGATATTAGAAGAAATGAGAAAATTATTAGTAGAGGAATTAGAGACAAATCTCATGATCCACATTTGAGGACATTTTGGAATGCCAATGAGAATGAAGAGATGTATCAGAATACAAGGCATCCTAGTTCCCCCACAGGATCATTTGGAGGTTAACATGACAATATCCCTAATGAGGGTAATCAACAATATAAACTTGATGATGAGAAAAGAGAAAGAAGATTCCAAGATGAACCATACTTGCTTGATCATCTCAGAAATAGAAAAAGAGAAGTGCAAAACTTTCTTGATCAACAACAAGCTCAACTTTCCCATCAAGCCCAACAAAACTAGAATGCATAGTAGTAGGGCCTAAATCAAAATACAAAGCAGCAATGTACACCTCCACTATACTACAATCAACACAATAATTAGAGACAACAACAAAAACATCAAATGGGACAATAGGACATAGAGCAAGGCCATGCTCAAAATATTGACATTTAGATACTACAAAACTAGGCTAATCAGTGGCATGACAATGTTCAGAACATTGGGCATGCACAATGAAGACAAGCACAAAGGTTTCATCCATAGAGGCAGTCGATGGGAACTGAAAGGTATAAACAACTCAGTTTCTTTGGCATACCTAACTTTCCTAATCTAATTCCAACTAAGATTAGGGGGAAGCTTCCTAGATTTCAAGGTAATAATGCTATCATGAGTGAGGATGAAGATGTCATGATAAAATTATTTGTACATTCATTGGAAGAGAGTGCTAAACAATGGTATAAATCCATCCCTAATAATAGGATTGATTCTTAGGAGGAGTTCATGAGGATATTTAGATTGCAATATGGGGACAAGATTGATCCCAAGTTTGCTATCCATGAACTTAAAGCCATCAAGAAAGCAATAAATGAAACATTAGCTGACTTCAATAGCCGCTTCATCATGACAATGAGAATGGTACCTCCTCATATGAGACCCAATGAATATATGTGTTTATTTTTATACTGTGGTGCCTTTGATTCAAAAATTGGTTATTGTTTAAGTGACAAGAGTCCACAAACATTAAGAGAGGCCTCTACTACAACCATAAACATAGAAAGTAATACGAGAGCTTCATGGAAGCATATCAGAAGGTCTGATATGAAATTGTCCCAACTAGATAAGCCAACTTTTAACAAACCTCTCACTACTGATGACAAATTAGACAAACTCACAGGGGTTGTGAATGGTTTGTCCTATAAAGTTTATAGAAATGACAAAGGGTTGCCACCTTAGGGTGCTGCAACATATTTTAATGAAGGTCAGAGATTGCATAATAAGACTTATAATATAGATGGGTCTAAGAGACCACAACAGAATGATGGATAGACTGTCCCCATGCATGTAAGTTTCAAATAGCTTGAAAGGGACACCCCTGATCCTTTGACAAAGGATCAAGTTAATTTTCAAGATGAGTCTTTATGGTTCCATTCTTGCTTCCTCCATCATGATCCAACAAATTGTGCAGTGGGTCATTCATTGAGTAGAGAAGAATAATTTCCAAATGAAGAGGGTGCATGTGAGTATTATGAAGAAGAAATAAATCAATTTGATGTAGAAGACTATGAGCAAATGGGTTAGGATGCTAATTCTGACAGCTATGAAGAAGACGACCATATTTTCCAATATGACTTTGATGAAGGTCCAAAGAAGTATCAATTTCTAGGTCATGATTTTGGGCCCTTGGGGGACCTTATGCAGAAGAAATATCAGTAGTCCAAGCCTTCAAAAGAAGACATGAAAACCTTGACTGATGCAGCCATTTTGTAAGTCCAAGGTGGATATCAACTAAGAAATAGGACTATCCCCATGCATATTTCCCTTATTAAGGAATCAAAATAGCAAAGATTGAATGGGGATAGGGACAAATGTAAGGGGAACATGGAGCAGAAAGTAGTAGCACTCCAAAGAATAGTGTGCCAAAAAAGAAGAAAGTTCCAACACAATCTCCAGCATCAAAAAAGAAATATGTGTAGAAGAATCCAAGACCAATAGTGCATTCAATTACTACATCCATTCTAGGGGTTAATTATCCCAAAAGTGGTGAGAAGCATGATCAGTCTCAGGCACAAGAGGAACTAGAAAAGGAGAAGACAACGGAAAAGGGTAAGGATGTTTCATCTAATCAAATATTACCTTACATTCCCTATGCAAATGATATCACTATTTCATGTGATACTCCTTTTCCCAATTATAACCCTACTGATATGGCTCAAGTCTTTAGCCAAATTAGAATTTATGTGCTAGTAGTGGAACTCCCTAGAATCCCTAAACATAGAGATAGGGTAGAGTCATTCATCACTATTGTAGATGCACAAAAACAACCTGTTGTTGTTCCTAGTGGTAATGACGAGGGCGTAGGTCATGATTTGAAACAATTAAGGTTTACTTTGGGTCATCTATGGTTAACAACAAGATCAAAGTTGGCCCTCTTTACACCACTTTGATCATAAATAGATGGTTGCTACATAATTGTATGTTTGATTTAGAGGAATCTAGTAATGTCATGCCTCTTGAAATAATGAATGATTTAGGGTTGAATGTGTCCAAGTCTTCTGGAAAATGCTTTGCCATAGATTCTAGGGAGTTTAATTTCATAGGTCTAGTTAAAGATGTTGAAGTCAAACTTGCTTCTTACTTAGACAAATCCTTTCTGATGGATATAATTATTGTGGATTGCCCTGCCAAGTGGGGTATGTTATTATCAAGAAAATGGGTAGCATCTATGAGTGGAAGTATTGAGATAGATCTTTCTTATGACACTATTCTAATCCAGGGCATGGATGCAAAGCTATATATGGAGAAGAAGGTGGAAGACCAAAACATAGAGGACAAATATAAAATAGAGGAGGATCATGCCAATTTCTTTGACACTAATATAGACCATTTTATGGGATATTACAATGATGATAGTCCTTTCTTAGATATTTTACCTTGTGATGCATCTGATTTATGGACATTGTATTTTGATGGTGTGTATTTAAGAGAGTGCTCAGGTGATGGAATTGTTCTAATATCCTCAAATGATGAACTATTTGGTATGTCTTTTAGACTTGATTTTTAGTGTACTAACAATAGAGCTGAGTATGAAGCATTGTTGTTAGGTTTAAATGTTGCTCACAAACATAAAGTCAAGTGCCTAAAGATTTATGGCAACTCAGAATTTATTGTGCAGTAGATTAAAAGTAAGTTCACTACCAAGGATAAAAAGTTAAAAGCATACAAGAATGTAGGATGGGACAACATGGAAATGCTTGATGCCATAGGCATCAGATGGATTGAGAGGATTAAAAATGAAGAGGCATATTCCCTTGTTGTAGCTGCATCAAAGTATGATCCTAAATTGGATTTTCCTCATGATCATCATGTTGTTGAAGTGCTTACAAGGCCAACAATCCCTAATTACATATACAATTGGCAAGTGTTCAATGACAATAATCAGATTTTTAGTTTCCTCAATTGCATGGATGAGTTTGATAGTCAAGTGATTGACTAGTAGCCTATGGTAGAGATGGAAAATGGCAAGGAAATAGTTTCTGGCAGTGAAGTAGTGCATTTGAAGACTAATACCATTCCAAATGGATTCATGGCATTGGAAAGAATGTTTGATAATGTAGACCACTAGAAGAGTAAAGGTAAACCTGTTGAAGAGGACATTATTGAATGTGTTAACCTTGGAACTAATTAGGCACCTAAAATCGTTTACATAGGCAAAAGGTTGAAGCCTCATGAAAAGAAAATGCAAATTGCTTTATTGAGAAAAAAATTAGAAAATGTTTTGCATTGTCTTATGATGAGCTGAAAGATTATAGGGAGGACTTATTTTAGCATACAATTCCGCTCCACCCTGATGCAAAACCATTTATGCAAAAATAGAGGCCTATAAACCCTACTGTGGCTCCTAAGATGCAAAAGGAACTATTAAAGATGAAAGAGGCAGGTATTATTAAACCAAATAGACATTTTGAGTGGGTATCTAATCTTGTCCCAGTGAGGAAGAAGAATGGGGAGTGTATACACCTAAAAATGACACGACTCAGTCTAAATAAATATTCTTTAATATTTATTCCATTTAATTCCTCTATCAATAAATAAATAAACAAAATTATTTATTTGATTCATATTCTTCTAAATTAATTAAATATCAAAATATTTAATTACCTCTTCTAAGGTCAAAATTAAATAAAATCCTTTATTTAATTAAATTCTTCCAAGACAATTAAATAATTCTTAATTATTTAATTAAGTTAATTCTTCTTCCAAATTTAAATAAATCAATCAAATTTATTTAAATCCTCTCAATCTCTAAAAATAAAATACAATCAAATATTTTATTTATTCTTCTAAAGCATGCACAAACAATTAAATAAATCTATTTATTTAATTTGCTTTCTTATCTTCAAAAATCTTCCAAATCTTCTAAAAATAAATCTTCTTCTTCATGCACACAAAATTAAATAATTTATTATTTAATTTCTCTCAAATCATGCGAAAAAAACAAATCACAATTTGAGTTGATTGATTTGTTCAACCTTGTTTTTATCAACAACTCTTAAATTAGAAAAAAAATTTCTAAATTATGAAATCAAATCTTATCTTTATAAAAGAAAGCAGTTGACTCAAACAAAATAGCTTTTGTGTGACACTTGTCTTCTTTCTATTCGTGCATATTCTCTCAAGGTTTCTATACCATGGATCTTCTCATTCTTTCTATACCGTCGATCTCTCTCACAAGTCTATAAATTAAACCCAATTCTTCCATTTCATTCATCCAAGCTTTTACTATCATTACTCTGCAGAATTAACAGTGTGCCTTTGGCACCCAAATCCATCCATAGCTTGCAATCACCCTCTTATTGTATTGAAGCTCATCTTCTTACAAAAAGTATCATATCCATATCTCCATCATCATCTTGAAAAGCAAAGCAAGGAAGTATGCTTCTGAAGGCTTCAATTCACATACAAAGATCGATTGAGACTTGGCGAACAATGGAAGAAATAAAGTAACAAGGTTTGCATGGTTTGTTCTTTGTTATTTGCAATTTCTATTGAGATTATTCATTTATTGATTGAGTTTAAATAACTTGGACAATATTTCTAGTAATAGCAAGATTAGACTGTGTGTAGATTTGAGAAATCTGAACATCAAATCCCTTAAGGATAGTTATCCTCTTCTGAGCATGGATCATCTTCAATAAAGGGTCATTGGTTAGAAGTTGATGTCTATCATGGATAGGTTCTGAAGATACAATCAAGTGCTTGTCAAGGAGTTAGAACAATATAAAACAACATTCACCACTCCTTGGGGGACGTATGTTTATTTTAGAATGCCATTTGGGTTAAAGAATGCAGGATGAAAATTTCAAAGGGCAATGGATGTGGCCTTTGCAGGCCTCATTGATGAGATCATGGTTGTATACCAAGATGATCTAATTGCATTCTCTAAAGATAGGAAAGATCACTACAAGAATTTGCACATATTTTTTGACAGATGTTTGGAGTATGGGATCTCTTTGTTAAGAACTCATGTTTAACCCTTCTCTTTACTTTGTTAGTTATACTAGTTTTTGTTGTGATGTTCACAACATGCCCTATTTTGCTCCTTAGCAAAATGAGGACCCCTACTATGGCTGTTGTTTCTGCTTTTGCTTGTGTTGTTTTGCTTGGTGGTAAAGGGAAAAGGGAGTCAAAATTTGCAAACCTTGTTAAAAATAGAGAAAAATGAATTTTCCGTACCAATGCATGATATGGTTGGATTCTTTGTGAAAAATGAGCTAGGGTTGCTTTTTGAACCATCTTAAAATTTGCCATATTTTGCAAGTTATGATCATTTTGGTAAAATGTACAATTAGGTTTTGCATGATACAAAGTCAGTTATATGTCTTTTTCCTTGTAGGCATCTGGTTAAAATTTTGAAATATACATGCAGGATGGATTTTAGGTTAAAATGAATTAATGTTTTGGACCCACTTTGTATCTCACGATTGTCTATTTGGCAAGAAAAATACACAGATGCACTTATGAAAATATAAGACCTAAGGGGGTTATTATACAATGTTAATACATTTGGTCGTCAGCATAACTTGCACTATCGGTGGAGTTTGGACAAGTCTCCCCAACAGGCCATGTCTTTCTGATGTGCTATGGCCATTGGTATTGTGTGTGATATCGGAGTTGTTTGGATAGGTCTCATCGAAGGGGGTCTCACGCCGATATAACATAAGAAGGATTGGCATACAACAAAGTATACTTTATGTGGATGCAAGATGGAAAGTCATCGGTATAACAAAGAGCCATCGGCGGAGGGAGTTTTTGTCGTGCCGATGGGGTAGGCTCATGCTGATGAAAAGAGAGCATTGAAAGGGCCATATCGGCCAGAGTAAAGTCATTGGCGGAGGGAGTTTTTTATTCACCGATGGGTGATATCGTGCCGATGGAAAGATGAAGGAATGGCATCGATAAGACTTTCGCCAATAGAAACATGAAGGGTGATCGGTATAACAAATGCAATCGGTAGAGAACTTTTTAGTCACGCCGAAGTAAAGTCTCATGCCAATGGGAAGGAAACATGAGCCGATAAGAGCTATTTCGGTGAAACTCTTGCCGATATAAAGCATCAGCATAACCAATAGTGGTCGGAGTGAAGCGATGGGCTCACGTCGATAAGGAGCATCATGCCGATAGAAAGGAAAAGTAAATGATCAGTGGGAGATATCCAAGGTCACGCCGATAGATGGGAAGAGAGTAGCAAAGCCATCATCCGAAGTGTAGCGATCGGTGAAGAAAATAATTGTCGTGCCGATGGGCGATGTTATGCCGACGGGAGGAAGAAGGGAGGGCTTCGACAAGGCTTACACCAATATAGCATACGATCAATGAAGTAAGGTGATCGGTGGGAAATTTTTTGCCCTCTCCGATATCTTAGATCAACCCAATGAAGGAAATGACTTAACTAAATGAATAAGGCGTAGTATACAAACAACATCCATTGGTGTAACAATAATAAACAGAGTAACATTCTAGGCTTTCGCCGACGACATTTCTCACGCTGATGGGTGGGAAAAGGGTAGAGCATTGGTTTTTGGAACATTTTTTTTGGCACCCAATTGCATTTTTTCTGGTCAGCGATGGTTGACCTGGGGTGTTTTGAATGATCTGTATGCATTTTGAAGGCATTTTGGGGGCATTTTTGGGCCCGATTTCCATATTTTTGCATAGTCATGCCTTGATTCAATAGATGTTTTAATTTCCTACTATTTATTAAGTAAAGTGATACTTATTGCTTTGTTTGTTTTCATAGGTTTGCAGTTGAGGAGGGTGGCTGAAATTTAATGGCAGTGACATCACGGAGGAGATCCGATCTTAGGAGTAGAGGGAGATAAGGACGAAGGGCGAGGAGGTCAAAGGCCATTCATTGATAAGGACAAAATGCAGCTGAAGGCATCATCACGACAGACAACAGGAGTTATTGTTAACCTACTAAGCTTCCCAGAAGGGCATATCTCGCCCAAATTTGACACTGCTTAGAGATATTTTGGGAAACTGGTTCACCTACATTTATTGTTGTAACCAGGGATTTGAACTAGGGTTTAGTTAGGGTTTTTTTTGATGTAGTGAGGATAATTAGAGTCTTTATATTGTGCCTCTCTACACTATAAAACTACACACATGGATTTTAGCATTTTGCCAGAATTGTAGATTCTTTTTGGGCATAGTTTAGTTTAAAGGAGGTTGCTTGTTGTCTACAGTAAGGAGTGTGTGGAACATCTGGCTTCCTTACTATATCTGTAAAGCTTATAAGTTCTCTATAGTTTGATCAATGAAACTAAGAGTCATTCTGACATTGTAAATCATGCATGACTGTCTGTTTCTAATACAATTGAATCTGGAATTATGCATCTATCTTCTGAGTGTTTTCCTGCTCTTCTTTGTGTTTTGAAACATTTTCTCTAAGAGCTTGCAATTTTAAATGTATGTTTGTGAAAATGCTCAGAACTTACATTTAAGGTTTTTTTATCTGTGGTTTTGATCAAATTGTTGTATGATTTATATAGTGCATAACAGAACAATTAGATCCTTCGGTAGAGTAAATGAAGTTTAGATTAGATCTTTCTAACTTTTCCCAACCCATCTGAAATACTTAGCTTAAAACATAGAAATTTGAAAGAAATTTGTCTCATATTTGAAGAAGCATGAACAACAGAGTTGAAAGTAGACAAGTTTTCATAAATGTATAAAGGAGAAGGCTGCAATAATTCAAGAAAACCATCTAAAGCTTTGCAGCACAGTAACACTTTTATGCAAAGAATGAACAAACACATCCATATTTCATGATCTCTTTGCATAGTTTGAGTCCAGTTAACCAACAGGAAACCATAAATTACGTAAGGCCCCTTGAACATTACAGCTTCACATCGACCAACTGAATTTGACCAATAGGTCAAGACCTGATCACAGTAAACTTAGGATCAAGTGAATCTTAAATGATTCCTTCATATCTTTCAAGTCAGTTTTCATTCATTATATGTGAATTTTAACTATTGTTATGATTGCATCAAAATAATCACCAACAGTTTCAGTGGACGCATATGCTTTGTAAGTCATCCCATGAGTATATTGTATTATCCCACATTCATGGGAAGTAGTGGTTGTTTAGATTAGACTTGGTATATAAGTAAGTGTTGAGGCCAATGAAGCCATCAAAAAATTTATTGTATTGAGCTTGCTTAAAGGAGGTTACCCCCTCAAATTGGTCTGCAATCAATAAATTCCTGTGTTTCTTCTATTTCTATAAATCTTCTATTTCATGCATTTTTTTTCATTATATTATTGCAGGAGGTTCCTCTCATATGGTATTAGAGTGATCTCTTGGGATTACTGGGTGGAATTTTTGTAGAATTTTTTTTTCCATAGTGGCCCTCCAGGTGTTGTGATTGTTGTAGCAGTATCATTTCTTTTGAATTTGTATTATTCATTTAGATTGTAGGCTTGGATCAAGGAACATCCCTATCCACTTAACTATGGGAAGTATTTGGGTATATAGACCTAAAACTCATTGTGAAGAGTACCATAGGAACCTTGAAGTAGTTGGCCCATTGAGAGGACTTGCCAGCAAAAAGGGTAATGACCCTTATTCAACTGACTAGTTCCCATATGTGAGGTAAACAAAGATCTATTGTTTGTGGAAAAGCATTTATCAGTTTTTCCTAAGCCATGGAGTGAGGGGTACTACCCTAATATGTGAGCCATTAGACAACATTGGTAGCTAGAGTGACTCCCTTCAACCTTTAGGAAGCTGAGAAGACTTGGGACCTATATCTATTGACTACAAGCAAACCACAGATTGAATCCATCTAAAGCAGTTGGAAGATCATTTCTAGAAAAAAAAGCCATTTCCATTTTCACCATATATTTCTTGTTTTATCTCTATTTCCTCTCAAAATTCATTGGAACACCTGAATTTTCATTCTGCACATTTCCTTCCTTGAGGACCCTATCCCAAATTCCACTTATTGAAGCTAGAAATCCCACATTTTTTTATTTTTAGGGTTTTCCATAACTTCTTCGATTCTCCGCAATAGCCTTGAGATTTTAGCACACCATTCCTTTCATATTTATGTTCCTTTGTCCCTCTTTGACAAATTTTCTCATTCTTTTACCTCACTTCTAAAATCACCATTTTCTTTTCTCCTTTCCCTTAGTGTTCTAAAGCAAGTCAAACACCAATTACCCATTGCAGTTTTCCCCAAATTAAAATTTCCCTTTACTAAACATGTTTTAGCACATGATTTTCTACCCATTCCCAAAAAAATCTTTTGGCTATGGTAGTAACCTAAATAGGAGCAAAAAACATGGAGGATGACATTGCTGCCCTCAAAACCAAAATCCAAGATCTTGATGAAAAAATTCTTGGAATCAATCTTCAACATTCACCCATGAATAATAGACAATAGTCAGATTCTTTAGACACTGGGTTATCTTCTTCTATCCATTTTCAAGGGCCGAAGCGTGATTTTCCTTGATTCAATGGTATAGATCTCATTGGATGGATATACCGAGTAGAACAATATTTTAGTCTACATAATACTTTTGATGTCAACAAAGTTCTACTTGCATCCTTTCACCTAGAACATGAATCCCTTCAATGGTTTTGTTGGTATCTCAAGGCTCATGACAAGCCACAATGGACTAATTTTTGCGAACTCATTTTGTAACGGTTTGGCCCTAGTGCTTTGATGACTTCATTGGAGCACTCACTAAACTTCACCAAATAGGCACTATGAGAGAATACCAGACATAATTTGAAAAATTGGCAAATCACAAAGACGAATTGTTTGATGAATTCTTCAGGAGTTGTTTTGTCAGTGGTATGAAGGATGCAATTTAATCTGAGGTTAAAATGTTTTGTCCCACCATAATGATGGAAGCGCTAGGGTTGGCTAAGTTGGTAGAGGACAAGATCACAACTCAGCAACAAACCAACTCCAATTTGGTTTCATTCAGCAATATAGCTTCCTAAAAACCTTAAACAATGCCATCTCCTAGAATAAATCCTATCAAGCATTTGACTGAAATAAAGATGTAGGCACGTTTTGTTATAACTGTGATGAGAAACTCACTTGAGGCCATCAATGTGTTGAATAAAAGCTCTACCTATTGAATGTGGACTCTCCACCTGACACTGAAGATTGGGTATATGCTCAGGATACATCACATGATTAGGAAGAAGCTCAACAACTACTTCTTGAACCTGCTTCTCAGGAAGATCACCCAAAGATCTCTCTCCATGCTATAGTAGGAGTCACCACCCCAGAACCCATGTGGGTCAAGGGTTACTTCAAGAAGCTCCCTCTTACCATAAGTTCATTGATTTTGGTAGCACTCATAACTTCATTGACCCTCAGATCATGAAATAGGTTGATTCTTTTATGCATGTTTGCTCCAACTTTGAAGTCATGATTGCCAATGGGGGCACATTACCTTGCAAAGGGAAGTGTCACAATGTGTGTATCACTATTGGAGATTATAACCTACACTTTGACATGTTTGCCTTGCCATTAGGTGGATGTGATGTGGTTTTGGGAACTCAATGGTTATGCACACTTGGACCCATCTTATGGGATTTTGCTAAACTTTGGATGCAGTTTTCAGACAATGGGTAAAAACACACATTGAAGGGCTTACAACCGAGGTCTCTCAACATCATAAGTTCACATCACATGGTAATGCTTCTTAAGAATAATTCACATGGCATCATTACCCAGGTCCATTCCATTTAGATACAACCATCAATGGTCTCCACTACTCTTTTTGATCTACGATGGATTTTGGATAGGTATGCATGTGTCTTGGTTGAACTAGTGGGATTTCCACTTTCATGGCCCAAGGACTACCATATTTAGATCCTTCCTTGAAGTGTTCCTAGTTTTTCACCTTGCCATTTAGAAAGTGATGGTTTGCAAACTTTGAAGTTCACCAATTAGCTAAAGGGTCAATAAAGAAAAGAGGATGTGCCTAGTGTAGAAAAAGTTTAAAATCAAAATTTAGATGGCTAGACAATGAAGGATGAAGATTAAAATAGCAGAATTTTAAATTCTTTAGGTATGACAAATTCAAAAGGGGTTTGCAAGTGAAAATTGGACAACACTTTTAAAGTGTTGTAAAAGCTAGAGGGGGTGTGATTTCCTGAATTTGTGCCATGATTGTAGGATGAAAATTGCATATTTGTACTCAACATTAATAAATTGCAAGTCAAATTTGTGTAGGTTGTTCAAACTTTTAAATCTTAAATGTGCTTACACATATGGAGGACAAAATGGATGTTACAAATGTTAGGAAGTGGATTTAGACTTTTCCTCATTATTTCTCTCTATACACAAGGAGTACAAGCAATCTTCTTCTGTCATTTTTAGTACTATCAGAGAATGGACAAGCTTCCAATTTTGCATATGTCCTAGCACTGCAGTGGACTGAATATAATATGGCTGAATGCAGCACTGGGGAAATGGGTACATTATGTTGTGATGCTATATATGCATAGGTTTTAGATGCAATGTTGGTTGGTCAATTTGGGCAATTTTCTCACTAGGTTTTGAGCTCTAGAAGACAGATAAGAAAAGGTCATTTTACAATCCTTTTTTGGCATGAAATAGTCATGAAATGTATGTAATATATTTTGCAAATATTTGTATCAAACCACTATTTTTCTCCATTATGTAGGTATTGTTTCTAGCAAACTTAATCGTAGTTACAGTTTGCTCTTGCCACATTTAGTGGTATGAATGTAAGCTCTGATTTGAATGAATGTGACAGTTCCTAATCCATTTTCAAGCCTTTGTAAATAGTCATTTCAGTATTGCATAAGGAATAATATGGTATGGTTTTGGATTATTAAGCATTCTCAGTGATTGGGTATTGATTTTCAGTTATTTGATTTATCAAATAAGCAGCCATACATTTCTTAGTAGTTATTTTTCCTCTATTGAACATTAGACTGTGCAGCCCAATGGATAGGCACCATTCTTAGTAGTCTTAGATCACCTAGTCTTCAAATCAAAACAAAACAATATATTTATCTTTAGAAGTGGTAGTAGTTTTCATGCATCCTTATGGTATAGGATTTCCTTTATCAGCTATATATGGGTCTTGTAACAACCAATTATTCTTAGCTTAGTGACAAATTTGAGGCTAAGAAGGTGATTTAGGTTTGGTTGTTCATCTATTTTTAGTTATTCATCTAGTTTGAAATCAATACCTTCTTAGGTATACCCCTTGGAATATCCCTTCAGAGTTTAAGATGAGCTCAAAGAGCAGAGGAGTCTACCCACTCCTATTAGTTGGCTAAAATCACCCATAACTTGTTGATAAACCTCTTTCTATCACCTTGATGACAATCCCTAGCTTAGATGATTTAGAAATGTTTTAGAGTTTTGTGTTGCAGTTATTTTGGGAACAAACAGTCTCAATATTTAGAAAATCCTTTTTGTTTGAATATAATGATGAAGCCTAGTATGGTACTTCAAAATTCAATATTTCTCTATATCAATGATGCCAATATTTATTGAAAGAGCATGGAACATATTAGTGTACTCTTTTACAAATTGATCCTTCTTCTATCAAAGCAACTGCCAATCCATATATTTGTCCTCATATGAATTCTTAGGATAATATTCTTCTTTGATGTGTTCCATAAACTCTCCCCAAGTGGTATTATCATCAACTGCCACATAAAACTCTGCACCATTGGGGTTTTCTCTAGATAACAGTCTATCCTCCCATGATTGTTTCACATGATGCTCGGCCTTGAGGAGGGTGAATTCTATATCTGAGAAGAGATTCATAGAAAAATATCTTTCCAGTTTTGACGACCAATCATCAACAATATATGCATTGCTTTTCCCTTCAAAATTTGAATATCAAATTTTACCTACACCTTGAAAGGAGTATGACCACTGAATGGTACTCCAGCTATGCTTTGTTTATAATTACCTCAATTTTGTTGTAGCAGATGAGAAAATGACTTGTCATATCCTCATGTCAAGTTTTGTCAAAGCCTCTTGAACCATTTCCTTGAAAGGATCTAATTGATCACCTTGTTCTTCCATCTTTGGTCGAGTGTGTCTCAAAAGGATATAGTTTGATGGATAATGTGTCTTGAATCCCAACTTTTGATAACCTAACCACATGTAACGTGACATACAGGACTGAACAAGCTATGATACAACTGATGTGGATAACACCTAGCACTAGACCTATAATATTGTGATACACACACATAAACAATGTACGAAGGAGTTTTTAGAAATAGGCAAACTCATTGGGAGTTGTCTACTACCCGTAAAACTATTTTATTCACATCCAATTAAAAAATATATACCTTTTAATAGAATATGAAAGGTCTCCATGTCCTTAGAATTACAAATGGATAGTTGGAAGGTGACAAAACTAATTCAAAAATTTAAATTTTCAACAAAACTATGAAATTTGGGTACCCCAACTTGGTAGGGTCATAACTCCTAGCCTTTGGACTTTTCTGAATCATTCGAAAGATTTGCAAGAGAACTAATTTGAGTTGCTTCAAACTTTGCCTATGGAAACCATCCTAAGCAACCATTCAAATTCTTGAGACCAAATTCTGCTCCGAAGGCCTCCAAAAATGTGATTTACTATGATGTAGAAAATAGTAAAAATTAGAGTTTCAACCTTATAGATGCCACCCAATCACACTCCTGGACCTTTGTCAGATTAAAAATACTCATCAATTGTTTTCCTTCTTCTATCAAGTAGAAAAAATGGTTTTCATACAATTTAGTATTATACACACTCATAGAAAAGGAAGAGTTTAGGGTCATGCAAATTTGTTTAATATAAATATAGTATGGAGTGGTATTTATACACTCTGTGCTCTATGGAATATACTCCAATCTCATTGGATTGAATCTATACTTTCCATATTTAGACACAACTTAACAAGTTCTCACAAAATACTAACTAACTAATCCCTGTTAATATAAGCTAAGTCATTTGCATTCAATTGAATAGGCTAGATTGCCCAAGGAAACTGTAAGGAAAGCACAGGTGTGAAATATAGCTTCCCTAATGTTAATTCAAAGAGGATAACATAGACAGGTAAATTTCAATTCAAAAAACCACAGATAAACACACCAAAAAAATAGAATAACATTCTAGACAATAAAGAATGACACCAGATTTACATGGGAAAACCCTTTCGGGTAAAAAACCCACCACCACAAGAGAGACTATCTTTATTACAGTAAAACATAATAGTTACAATAAAGATCCCAGCTCAATTTCTCAGGTATCGATTCTCTACAATTATACAAAACTATTTTCTAACATTTGTACATCTACAAAAAAACTGTATAATCAAATCATTTCATCAATCATGACGAGCCCTCCAAATTTGTATAAAAACCACAGCCTTCAAGAGCAAAAATTAAAAAAAAATGTTTTCACTTCTGCCCTAATTTCTCCTTTCAACTGACTCAGCATCGCTGTCCCAATCGTTACGTAACTGTCGTCTGATAGTTCACATATTCATGAGAAATGTTAGTCCCACATGCATCAGACATCAGGCATAGCAGTAATATATATACATGCCCAAAAGAACATTGACTGTCGACACATATGCCGACTAGACCAATGAGTTTACCATTCACCGTCCATCTGAAAGACACTAGCAGTCGGAGAGATATCTCTAAACATCGCTGATGATAATTTTCTTACCGATGTCCAAACCTTCAATATCCATCGGTTGAACCATTGAACCTATGGAACCATTGAACCATTGAAACTGTGGAACCATCGAACCAATGGTTGAACCATTGAACCACAAAACCTGTCAGACAAAGTTCAAACCTTCACCGAAGTATCCAAGGCATATCAGTTGAACCATTGAACCTGATGAACTTGACTCGTGAAGTTCAAGCCTTCACCGAAGTATCCAATGCATAAAGGTTGAACCATTGAACCCGATGAACCATTGAACCTGACAAACGAAGCTCAAGAGTTCACTGACAGTTCAACCTTTGCTGATAAACGATGGTGAAAACTAACAAATGAATGAATGAGGTTCCAAGCAGTAACTTGAGACATTAATTCTCTTCAATCTCCCACTTGGAAAAGAGATTATTGCTACCTCGTAATCCTCATTCGATTACAGAAAATTCTAGGCCTGAAGACCCATTTCATCTGAACACCATTTGAACTTGGCCATGCTTACTGGTTTAGTTAAGGCATCAGCGACATTCCAAAGTGACATTTTTTTCCAGCTTCACCTTCCTGTCTTCCACCATATCACGAACAAAGTGATATTGGACATCAATATGTTTTGTCCTAGCATGAAATGTAGGATTCTTCGCCAAACATATAGAACTTTGACTATCATAGTGTATTTGTATTTACCCGACATTAAAACCAACATCAGAACACAACCTCTTCAACCAAACAACTTCTTGCCATGCACGATTAGCTGCCATGTACTCTGCCTCTATTGTGGACAAAGCGACTACAGCTTGCTGCTTGCTCATCCAACTGATAGCACCACCATTTAATGTGAATACATATCCACTAGTGGATCTTCTATTGTCAATGTCCCCTACCCAATCAGAATCAACATAACCCTGAATGCTTATAGACCTCTGAGATCCGACTAAGTTCCCATGATAGCAAATAGTATAATCAGAAGTTTCCTTCAAATACCTCATAACTCTTTTCACAACATCCTAATGTGATATGCCTGGATTCACCATAAACCGGCTCAAAACTCCCATTGCTTGGGCAATGTCTGATCTGGTACAGACCATTACATACATTAAACTGCCAACAGTACTTACATAAGGCAATTTTTCCATGTCATTAATTTCATTCGAAGATTCTAGACAATCTCCAGCAGATAGTTTCATTCCCTGCAGAACTGGAACAACTAGTTGTTTGGAATCAGACATATTAAATTTATCAAGAACATTGGTAATATATTTGCTCTAGCTGAGCCAAAGCTTTCTCTTAGATCTATCCCTTTTGATTTCCATTCCCAGAATGTACTTTGCTGCCTCCAGATTCTTCATTTCAAATTTCGAGGACAACTGAGATTTTAAATCTAAGATCATCCCCTTACCATTGCCAATGAATAACATGTCATCCACATGCAGTGCAATTATAAGAATTCGATCACCATCAGTTTTATAATAAACATAGTGATTAGATTTAGATCTCACATATCCTAAAGATAGAACATACATATCAAAATTTTGATAACACATTCTGGGAGATTGCTTCAAACCATAAAGAGACTTCTTAAGTTTACATACCAGATGTTCTTTACCTTTTACCACAAAATGCTCTGGCTGGGACATATAAATTTCTTCTTCAAGATCCCCATGAAGAAATGCTATTGTCACATCCATCTACTCAATTTCAAAATCATATGCTGCTATAAGTGACAACATAAATCTAATGGATGTCATCTTATCTACAGGAGAAAAGATTTCTCCATAATCTATACCTTCCTTTTGGGAATACCCCTTAGCAACCAGTTTTTCCTTGTACTTATCAATACTACCATCTGGACCATATTTCCTTTTAAATACCCACTTACAGCCCATAGGTCTTCTACCTTCAGGCAAGGGCACTAGATCCCAGGTTCCATTTTTCTCCAATGATGACATTTCATTATTCATGGCTTCCAACCAAAAATTTGAATTAGATAAACTAATAGCTTCTTTCACAGTCCTAGGTTCATCAGTATTAGTAAGTAAAGCATAGGCACAACTTGAATCAAGTACTGAAAATCCATACCTATCTGGTTGTCTTCTTTCACTTGTATACTACCTCAATAGTTGAGGTGCAGGTTTAGGTTCTTTCTCTGGATCTGAATCTTCGGAGCTACTTGAACTCACATCTTAATCATCTACACTTGGTGTTTGTTGTTCCTCTTTTACAGGGGTCAGAGGAATATTAACAACACTCTTTTCTTTCTTCTTTTCTATCTTCTCCGGCTGAGGATCAATAACCAAAGGTTTTAGCTCTGTAAAACTTACATTCCTTCTATAAATTACTTTTTCAGTTTCAAGATTCCAAAGCTTGTACCCTTTAACACTGACTCCATAGCCAATAAAGATACATTTGACTGCCTTGTAATCCAGCTTAGACCTTTTACCTTAGGAATATGAGCATATGCCTCATAGCCAAAGACACGAAGATGTCTCAAAGAGGGCTTCTTTCTAGACCACGCTTCCATAGGTGTCTTATCAACCAATGCTGAAGTAGGAGAATGGTTCAGCAATTAACAAGCTGTAGCAACTACCTCAGCCCAGAACCTTTGTTCAAGACTAGCATAACTCAACATACTTTTTGCTTTCTCCATCAATGATCTATTCAACCTTTCAGCAACTCCATCTTGCTGTGGAGTATAAGGTGTAGTCTTATGCCTTTTTATGCCATGATTTACACAATATTTATCAAAATCTGCATTGCAATATTCACCACCGTTGTCTATTCTCAAGCATTTTATTTTTCTACCAGTCTGATTTTCCACAAGATTTTAAATTCTTTAAACTGATTGAACACTTCTAATTTATTTTTCAAAAAATATACAAATGCCCTCCTTGAATAATCATCAATAAATGATACGTAGTATCTTGATTTAGCTAAAGAAGGAACATCAACTAGACCAAAGACATCAGAATGTACATAGTCCAGAACACTAGAATATTTATGAGAACTAGAGTAAAAAGAAACACAGTTCTATTTTCCATATATTTGTAGAAATTGAACTCTAGATTATAATCAATCAACCCATCTACTAGGGTTTTGTTTTTCAAGGTTTTTAAACCTTTTTCACCTATGTGACCAAGTCTATGATGCCAGAGCATTGTTTTCTCTATAGGAAGTTTAACTTCCATAGAGTTTGCATCATGTGTTACAATAGTAGCTTTTTCAGATTTTGCAGAGTCACTATTACAGCACACTGGTTTAGCATCTAACCTATACATAGTTCCAATGCGTTCACCCTTTGCCAGTACAATAGAACCTCTAGTCATCTTACAACCACCATTCACAAAAGTAACTTGCACACCAACATCATTAAGCTTACTAACAGAAAGTAAATTTTGAGCTAGACCTGGGATGTGTAATACTCCATTCATTCCCTTTATCTTGCCATCCAGGAATTGGATTCTGACTTGTCCTCGGCCAACAATTTCTAGTGTTGAATCACTTGCTAGGAACACCTTCCCACCAGCATATGGTTCATACTTTGTAAACCACTCTCTGTGAGATGTCATGAAAAGATGCTCCTGAATCCACCAGCCACACATCTTCAGATGCAGGCATTGCCAAGGCAGCAATGAAGGCATCAGCATCACTCTGAGAAGAATCATTGTCAGAAGAGTTCTTCTTCTTCTTCTTTTTCTCCTCTTTGCAGTCTCTTTTGATGTGTCCTTTCTACCCACAATTCCAGCACTTCACCTTGGACTTTATGCTAGGAGATTTCGATCTCCCCTCTAATTTGGACTTAGACTTCTTGTCCTTCTTCTTGCCTTTTTCCTTTGATCTACCTCGAAGAGACAGGGCCTCTTTGGCTATCTCAGAAGATTTTCTCCGTATCTCTTCAGATAACAACAAGGTAACAACCTCTTCAGTTGTAAACGTGCTTGTTGTACTTCCAATAGCCATCACAAGATGATCCCATGAGTCAAGTAAGGAACACAATAGAAGCATACATCAATCTTCCTCTTCTATTTTTACACCTATAGATGTCAACTGTGCAACAATTAGATTAAATGTGTTCAGATGGTCTGCTACAGATGAACCTTCATCCATCTTCAGAGAATACAACTTTTTTTTGAGGAACAGTTTATTCACCAAGGACTTGCCCTGGTAAATATCTCCCAACTTCTTCCACAAATCTTTGGTTGACTTCTCTTCATGGACGTTCAATAGAATAGAATCTGCAAGACTTAATCTTATCAGTCCTCTAGCTTTTCTGTTAGCTAGGTCCCAATCTTCTTGTTTCATGCTTGTAGGTTTAACCCCAGACACAGCAACCTAAAGATCTCTGTTGACCAGCAAATCTTCAGCCTTAATCTTCCACAACTCAAAGTTTTTGCCATTGAACTTTTCAATGTCTATTTTTCCTAATGTACTTTCCATCTTATTTAATAGAATAGACCTCTACAGAACTCCCACTCATTGAACTAACACAAAAAACCTAACCTACCAACAAGGATAACACAACTGGCTAGGCTCTGATACCACTTGTAAGGAAAGCATAGGTGTGGAATACAGCTTCCCTAATGTTAATTCAAAGAGGATAACGTAGAAAGGTAAATTTCAATTCAAAAAACCACAGATAAACACTCCAGAATAACATAATAACATTCTAGACAACAAAGAATGACACTAGATTTACATGGAAAAACCCTTTCAGGTAAAAAACCCACCACCACAAGAGAGACTATCTTTATTATAGTAAACAGAATAGTTACAATAAATATCCCAGCTTAATTACTCAGGTATCGATTCTCTACAATTATACAAAACTATTTTCTAACATCTGTACATCTACAGAAAAACTGTATAATCGAATCGTTTCATCAATCATGATGAGCCCTCCAAATCTGTATAAAAACCACAGCCTTCAAGAGCAAAAAAAGCCATTTTCACTTCTGCCCTAACTGCTCCTTTCAACTGACTTAGCATCGCTATCCCAACCATCGCGTAACTGTCATCTGACAGCTCACATATTCATGAGAAATGTTAGTCCCACATGAATCAGACATCAGGCATAGCAGTAATATATATACACACCCAAAAGAACATTGACTATCGACACATATGCTGACTAGACCAACGAGTTTACCATTCATCGTCCATCGGAAAGACACTAGCAGTCGAAGAGATATCTCTAGACATCGCTGATGATAATTTTCTTACAGATGTCCAAACCTTCAATATCCATCAGTTGAACCATTGAACCTATGGAACCATCGAACCATCGGTTGAACCATTGAACCTATGGAACCATCGAACCAATGGTTGAACCATTGAACCACAGAACCTGTCGGACAGAGTTCAAACCTTCACTGAAGTATCCAAGGCATATCGATTGAACCATTGAACCCAATGAACCTGACTCACGAAGTTCAAACCTTCACCGAAGTATCCAATGCATAAAGGTTGAACCATTGAACCCGATGAACCATTGAACCTGACGAATGAAGTTCAAGAGTTCACCGATAATTCAACCTTTGCCAATGAATGATGATGAAAACCAACGAATGAATGAATGAGGTTCCAAGCAGTAACTTGAGACATTAATTCTCTTCAGAAACATTTTATTATCCTTTACACCCATACATGTACACAAATGCAAGACATTATGAAAACAGGAAATAGATATAGATGAATATTATTGACCGAATGCCTCAAAGAGGTGTCAATACATGAATTGTAGTGTTTATAAAATATGCAAGAAATTAATTTTGAAGTAAATGCAACTTATAGATGAAACCAGTTTCCACAACCTTTACCGACATCCTCCCTACCCGATTCAAGTTTTAAACAAATACAATGACGTGTAAATCCAGATTCAACATCCTTTCCTTGTAGTCTCCCTACATGGGTGCTTAGAGTAGACTTGTGAATCATTTCCTCACCTCTGAGAAATCACTCAATGGCATGTCATCTCATGAAAGGAAATTTCCTCCCTCCTTAGTGTATTTTTTCCAGGTAATATATTTTGAAAATCTTTGCAAAAAATGTGTGTAGAATGGGGAAACATGACCAAACACATGGATATGTGAGGTAGATGCTTCATAGAAGTGTCATCACATAGAATGTAAAAAACATAAAGGTTTTTTTTACTTTTAAAATAAACTTCTTTGCCCTTTTAAAAGAGTAAAAATGCATCTAAATTTTATATTGTTTAGAGGCCAAAACATATCTCTATCTCTATAAATGGGAAAAACAAAACATATTCCTCTCGATAGTACCCATAGATATAATATATCTATTAGATAATAAATTCCACACAATAAATTAGTTAAGATATTCTGTAAACCTATATTTCTTATAAAAAACATAAATTGAGTATGAATCTAGAAAACGTACCTCTAAATTGGAAGATTCACCTCTAAGATATAATATTTTTAATGTATATAGAGGTACATGTCATGCCAATATTGCCTTCAATGAAAGGCATTGGATCAACCAAAAACCCATATACCTCAGCTTTTATACTCAATCCTTTGCAAAAACTAGGATTTAAAAGCTCTAATTTACCGAATTAGGCCAAAGTTGTAAAAGTAACTAGGTCTCCAAGGACCTACAAAAGAATCCTAAGGAACAATATCATCCTCCTGAAAAATAGAATTTCAAAGCATGCATTGATACTAATCTCGCATTGCCACTATCACTAGATTTGCAGTGACTAGTTCCTAACAAGAGCCAAAATAGATTCAATAATTGAGTGGAGATTTTGATGAAATCTTTCTTTGACAGATCAAAATCCCATAACTTAAGTAAACATGTCATGACAATATTTGTGAAACAAAATATACAAGGAGCAACCAAGTTAGGTGCTCACTAGACAAGATCTATGAGCATAATAACTTAACTCTCAGAAATGTAATATGGACTAAATGATTTTAAATGAGTGTGTGAATAGATCCCTTCACATCATGTCACCAACAAGCATATACATCCTTCTACCCAATGATACTCTCTTTCTTATCAAAGAGAGCGTCTAGGATTTCTTGTCACATTTATGGAAATAGAACACATGATTAATCATCATCAAATTGACATCTAATATAAATGATTAAATGATTAAACATTACTAAAAATTATTTTAATTAAAATTAAATGATAATTATCTTACTCAATTATCTTTTCTAATCATTCTATTTAATCAATGTTTAACTAGGCAAGGAAAGCAGGTTGTGACAACCTGTGAGTAAATTTTCTTCTTGTCCTTTCTTTGCTTGCCATTCATTTACTCCTATATGCTTGTTTGCATTTTTTTTTACTGTGCAATCCCTTGCTCTACCTATGCATTGCCCTATGTTTTCCACTCTAGTTAAGCATTCACCTATTATTTTTTCATTGCTTCACCTTGTGCATCCTTATACTTGCTTTCCTTTTCATGCATGGTTACCCATGATTATATGATTTGTGCCTTACCACTTTGGCTAAATTTATTGTCTTGATTGCCTCCTATTTTGTTATGCACCCTTATGCTTGCCCTTTACTGTGATTTTTTATTTGTGATGTCATGATTGTCCACCTATATTTTCATGCCTATTTTTATGACATTTACGAAGTTTAGACCACATTTTTATGACCCTACTACTTTATCTTATATCACTTTTCATGAGACTACATTGTTATACCACACTCCTAGAGTTATCTTATTAGACTTGGAGCATCGTTCCTTCCACCATTCCATATTGAGCCTTCATTGCCATTCCAAATTTATGATGAATTTTGTTGGGATGACTATGACCTATTGGAGGCTGATGTTGATTATACTAAGCTTGTTCAATGATACATGAGCATCACTATATCTCATATATATACTTATATACCTATAGCTTATAAATTTTAATTTTGTTATTTTCCTTGTTGCTTTTACACTTCGGCCATTTTTACTATGCTTTGTTTGTTGTATTTCATATGCTCATTTGATCTATTTGGTTTCTATTGCAAGTATGGGCCTAACTGGTGTTGTCATTGATGTCAACATACTCTTGTTACATTAATGATAATGTTTGGATGACCCATGAGCTAAGGATATTGAGAAAATTAGTCTCAATTAGGAATAGTGAAGAATAGTGGTGATAGTAAGGAAAAAGTCTAAGATAGGATGAGGATAAGAGAATGCAGATTAAAGGGTTTGTAGAGATTTCAGAGGTCTGCATGAAGATATGAAGAAGTTGTGGCTGCTCAAGTAAAACTAGTTCCGGTTCAGAGGTGACAAAGTGTAACAAGAAAGGTCTGGTGAGATGCAAAAATGAAGTTTCCTATTCTATGGATTTAAGGGAGTGCTGAGGAAGTCTTTGTGGTGTATCAACTCTATTGGTTCATGGTTTGAAGGTCCGCAAGCATCTATTCCTTTGTGACAGTATTGATAGACTGTGTTCTTGAGGTTCTAGATGAAGGAGAGAAGGTTATCAATAAGAAGAAGAAATGTGGATGTTCTTGGTGATTCAAGAAAGCTTGTGGAGGTCTTTCGATTGTGTCCACTTCGTGTTGGTGGTCTACACTAAAGTTGGAGTTTACAATTGAAGACTAAACTTTTGAATGATGGTGTTCTTCTTGAGATAGGCCGACCGGATGAGTTATGCATCTGGTGGATGATCTTATGAATGTTTGCCGACTTAGATGATCATTCCTAAGTTGATGCCTTGTATAAATAAGGGATCGCGAAGTCAGTTTGAAGTTGTCCTTGTTGAGATGAGAGTGTGGTAGTGAGGAGGAGAGCAAAAGGTACAGCAGAAGTATTGGGCTAAAATGGAACTAATTCAAGCATGGTGAAGATGCTATTCTCTAGTTCATGTATGTGATACTTATTTTTTTGTAGATAGTGTGTCTCTTGTAAGCAGTGAGCCTCTTGTGAGCAGTGTGCTCAGGTAGTGAGCCCTAATTGGCATGTGCCATTTTGTTCTTTCTATTCTTCTAACAGAGAATACAATCTTGGGTTAATCACCTTGTGGTTTTTCCCTTAACCTGGTTTTCCATGTCAAAATCTTGGTGTCTTATGTGTTGATGTGTTTTTGATTTTTATTTGAATGCATTATGGTTCATGATTAATATTCTGCTAATCACTAAGAAGAGTTAAGTGTTTAATTGGAGAAAGTTTTGCACAATTGATTCACCCCCCCTCTCAGTTGTGTGCCCTAAGTCTAACAATTGGTATCAGAGCCAAGTGCCTCGAAAAGAGCTTAACCACTTGAGGAAGATCTAGGATGTCTTCCTACAAGAAGGATAATCTGAAGTTTGATGGTACCAATTTCAATCTATGGAAAGGTTGAATGAAATGTCACTTACAATGTATGGGAAGGGCTTACTAGACCATGGATACAATAGAGTATACACCTCCACAGGGTGGTCTAAAAGCCCCAAATGAAATCACAAATGCAGAAAACAATTTGCTGACTCTAGAAGCTCTTCTAAGCACTTTATCTGATTCAAAGCTCTCAAATGTTATTGACCTACCAATTGCTTATGAGATTTGGAAAAAAACTGGAACTTTTGCATGAAGGAGACTAGTATGTTAAATGTGCAAGGTTACAAAGTCTGAAAGGGAAATTTGAAAATCTAAAGATGAGAGATGATGAAAATGTTACTACCTTTATGCCAAGAGTAAATGAGCTTGTTTGTGGAATTAGAAATGCAGGTGGAGTCTTGGATGAAAATGAGATTGTTGGCAAAATTCTCAGATCCCTTCCTGCCTCTTACAAAATCAACGTTGCTGCCATTGATGAATTTAGAGCCCATACAACTGTCACAAGAGATCAATCAGCTGGTAAATTGGTTGCATTTGAAATGACCAAGTTTGGAGATGATCCCCCCAAGACTGAATCTACATTCAAAGCCAGTGCCTCTGTAAAAGGTAAACAAAGGTTTGATCCAGGAGAGAACTCTTCAAGGAAACTATCATGGTATGAAAAAGCAAGGAAAGACCTAGAAGAAGAAGAAGTAGAAACTGCTCAACTTGAAGCCCTTATTGCAAAGAGATTGCCAATAGGATTCGGTAAGTATGAAGGGAAATTTCCTTTTAAGTGTTTTAACTACAATAAGATTGGTCATTTTGCCTCAAGATGTCCAGAAAGATTTTCAAGGCCAAATCCTAGCAGATCAAGGTTCCAAAAAAACTGTACTATGTTCATGAAGAAGATGACAATGAAGGAGTAACAGATGATGAATCAGAGACAAGAAATAAATCTAGAAATGAATGGGTGTTTATTGGCATCAAGGAAGAAGAACCAATATCCTCTAAATCTGTCAATCATAAAGTTGTAGAAAGAGCTTTGGCTGCCCAAGTTGAAGAAAAGGATGATTGGGTCATCGACAGTGGATGCTCTCACCATATGATAGGTGACAAAAATAAGTTTGTAGATTTGGAAAGGTATGAAGGAGGAGTAGTAAAGTTTGGTGATAATTCTACTGGTAGAATTAGAGGTAGAGGAACTATTTCTTTTGATGGAAGAAACAAAACTGGTAATGTACTATATGTTGAAGGATTGAAGCACAACCTTCTTAGTGTTGGACAGTTGGTGGACAAAGGCTATGATCTCTGGTTCAAAGATGGAAAATGCAAGATCTTTGAAAGCTCTAGAATAGAGATTGCATCCGGTACCCAAACTAAAGGTAATATCTTCCACTTGGTTGGTACTAGTAAAAGTTGTTTATTTGTTCAAGTTGACTAGGGTTGGTTATGGCATAGGAGAATGTGTCATGTGAATTTTGATAATATCATCAAGATAAGCAATACTCAGACTGTAAGAGATCTTCCAAAATTAGTGAAACCTACTAATAGCTTGTGCAAAGAATGTCAGTTGGGTAAGTTGAGCAGAGTCACATTCAAAAGTAAGGAACTATCTTCTACCAGATTATTGGACTTAGTTCATACTGATCTTTGTGGTCTGGCAAGAATCAAGAGTATGCAAGGTGATAGATACTTCATGTTACTAATTGATGACTACTCCCGGATGATGTGGGTGACTTTTCTGAAAGAGAAATCAGAAGCCTTTGAGAAATTCAAAATATTCAAGGCTATGGTAGAGAATGAAACTAGGTTAAAATTGAAATGTCTGAGGTCTGATAGAGGTGGAGAATTCACATCCGGTGAATTCTTAGAGTTCTATGAGAAACATGGAATAAAGAGACAGTTGTCTGCTCCTAGGACTCCACAACAAAATGGAGTGGTGGAGAGAAAGAACCGGACCATCTAGGAAGCTTCTAAGACCATGATGATGGAAGAAAATGTTCCTCACATCTATTGGAGAGAAGCTATCAGCACTGTAGTCTATACTCTCAATCGAGTTCAAATCAAAAGCAATACTAGTAAGACTCCTTATGAACTTTGGTTTGTTATCACTCCTACTATGAGATATTTTAGAGTTTTTGGTAGCAAATGTTACATTAAAAGAGATAAAGATCTAGGAAAGTTTGATGCTAGAAGTGATGAAGGAATATTCTTGGGTTACTCTACTCAAAGCAAAGCATACCGGTGTTATAACAAAAGACTAAGAAAGATGATAGAAAGTACAAATGTGAAGGTTGATGAGGGAATTGAGAAACCTTCAAGGTTTTATGAATATGATGAAGATGATCAGAATGGTGTTCTGACTCAAGGAGCCCAAGACTAAGTTGTTAGTCAAATTCAAGCTAATCCGGTAAACCAGGAAGAAGAAATGAGTTTCAATGAGCTTGATCAAGAATTAGAAGTGCAAGATATTTGTAAAGTTCCCAGATATGTAAGACTGAACCACTCTGAAGATCAGATCATAGGTGATAAAAGCAAAGGAGTACTAACAAGAAGGAGAATTGCTCAAGATTTAGAAGAGTATTGTTTGATTTCAAAGATTGAACCTAAGACAGTGAATGAAGCTTGCAATGATGAAAAATGGACTAAAGCAATGTTGGAAGAGCTGGTGCAAATAGAGGAAAATCACACTTGGGATCTTGTTCCCAGACCCAGAAACAAGAATGTGATTGGAACCAAATGGGTCTTCTGGAACAAACTAAATGAAGTTGGTGAAGTAATCAGAAATAAAGCCAGATTGATCTGCAAGGGCTACTCTCAAATAGAAGGAATTGATTTTGAAGAAACTTTTGCTCTAGTGCCAAGAATTGAAGTAGTAAGATTATTTCTTGCCTTTGCTACCTTCAAGGATTTCAAGGTATATTAGATGGATGTCAAGTCTGTCTTTCTAATGGTGACTTGGAAGAAGAAGTGTATATAGAGCAACCGGATGGATTTCAGTTTTCTGATCATGGTGATATGGTCTGCAAGTTGAAGAAGCCACTGTATGGATTAGAGCAAGCCCCAAGAGACTGGTATGAAAGATTGGATAAGCATCTTTTGAAGATTGGTTTCAACAAAGGTACTATTGACAGTAACTTATATTTCAAAATTGATCATGAAAACATCTTAATTGTTGAAGTATTTGTTGATGATATCATCTCTGGAGGAAGAGATAGTATGTGTAAAACTTTTGCAAATCAAATGAAAAGTGAGTTTGAGATGTCTATGCTTGGTGAAATGAATTTTTTCTTGGGTCTGCAAATTACTCAAACAAAGAAAGGAATCTTCATTTCTCATACCAAATATGTGAAAGAATTGTTGAAGAAATTTGGGATGGAAGATTCAAAGCCAATGAATACTCCCATGGCAACCAGATGTAAGTTGAGCAAAGATGATGACTCTCCTAAGGCAGATCAGATAAAGTACAGATCAATGATTAGAGGATTTTTGTATCTCACTCAAACTAGACCAAATATTATGCAAGCTGTTGGTCTTGTTGCTAGATTCCAAGCTGATCCTTGAGAATCCCATGTCATGGCAATCAAGAGGATTTTTAGATATCTAAAAGGGATGGTTGAGTATGGTCTGTGGTATCCTAGAGATCATGATTTCTCTCTTCATGCATATACAGATGCTGATTGGGTAGGAGATGTGGATGACCAGAAGAGTACCAGTGGTGGAGCATTCTTTTAGGGGAAGAGATTGGTTTCTTGGCTAAGTAAGAAACAAGAGGCAATATCTCTATCTACAATTGAAGCAGAATATATTGCAGTAGTAGGTAGTTGCACTCAAGTTATGTGGATGAAGCAGATGCTAAGAGATATCAAAGTGAAGTATGAGGAACCTATCACAATTTTTTGTGATAATTCAAGTGCTATTAATATATTTAAGAATCTGGTGTTGCATTCAAAGACTAAACACATATCCATCAAGTTTCACTTTTTGAGAGAGCAAGTGAACAAGAATGAAGTCAGATTAGAATTTGTGCCCTCCAAGGATCAGATTGCAGACATCTTTACTA
Source organism: Cunninghamia lanceolata (assembly GCA_027924645.1). Lineage (NCBI taxonomy): Eukaryota > Viridiplantae > Streptophyta > Pinopsida > Cupressales > Cupressaceae > Cunninghamia > Cunninghamia lanceolata. Next base: position 25,500,197 of record BSBN01000703.1, read on the forward strand.
AACCTCTACCTAAGGACTCTTTTGAGTATCTCAGGGAGAAGTTAGGGGTTATTGCCCCTCTGGTCATAAACTAAGGTGCACCGAGGTGCATCAGTCTGGTGGATATCATAGTCATATCTTGTGATCGGGATTGATGGAGAGCTGCTACTCAAGGGGAGCAACAGGTCTAATTCTAAAGTGTTTGGAATTGCAAGTATGTGCCCTTTGCCATTGATGTCAAAGGGGGAGAGAAGACATGTGAAAAATAAGTGGTTGATGATCAAAGGGGAGTAGTAAAGGGAGAGAGGACATGTGAATGGTTGTTTCTGATAGGGGGAGCTGTGACAGTAAGCAGAAGTTCTTGACTTGATGGTTAAAAATGTTTTTCACATATTATGTTTCCATCAATGACAAAGGGGGAGATTGTTGCAAGTATGGGCCTAACTGGTGTTGTCATTGATGTCACCATACTCCTGTTGCATTAATGATAAGGTTTGGATGAGCTGTGAGATGAGGATATTGAGAAAATTAGTCTCAATCAGGAACAGTGAAGAACAGTGATGATAGTAAGGAAAAAGTCCAAGATAGGATGAGGATCAAAGGATGTGGATTAAAGGGTTTGTAGATATGTGTCTGTAGGTGATCCAGTAGAGATTTTAGAGGTCCGCATGAAGATATGAAGAAGTTGTGGCCACTCAAGTAAAATTGGTTCCGGTAGGTGTTCAGAGGTGACAAAGTGTAACAAGAAAGGTTCGGTGAGATCCGGAAATGAAGTTTCCTGTTCTATAGATTTAAGGGAGTGTTGAGGAAGTCTTTGTGGTGTATCAACTCTATTGGTTCATGGTTTGAAGGTCCGCAAGCATCTCTTCCTTTGTGACAGTACTGACAGACTATGTTCTTGAGGTTCTGGATGAAGGAGAGAAGGTTTTTAGTAAGCAGAAGAAGTGTGGATGTTCTTGGTGATTTAGGAGAGCTTGTGGAGGTCTTTGGATCATGTCCAATTCTTGTTGGTGGTCTGCACTGAAGTTGGAGTTCGCAATTGAAGAGTAAACTTCTGAATGATGGTGTTCTTCTTGAGATAGGCCGACCGGATGAGTTATGCATTTGGCAGATGATCTTATGAATGTTAGCCAACTTAGATGATCATTCCTAAGTTGATGCCTTGTATAAATAAGGCATTGCAAAGTTAGTTTGAAGTTGTCCTTGTTGTGATGAGAGTGTGGTAGCGAGGAGGAGAGTGAAAGGCAGAGCAGAAGTATTGGGCTTAAATGGAACTAATTCAAGCATGGTGAAGATGCTATTCTCTAGTTCATGTATGTGATACTTATTTCTTTGTAGATAGTGTGTCTCTTGTAGGTAGTGAGCCTCTTGTGAGCAGTGTGCTTAGGCAGTGAGCCCTAATTGGCATGTGCCATTTTGTTCTTTCTATTCTTCTAACAGAGAATACAATCTTGGGTTAATCACCCTATGGTTTTTCCCTTAACCAGGTTTTCCACGTCAAAATCTTGGTGTCTTATGTGTTGATGTGTTTCTACTTTTGATTTGAATGCATTATGGTTCATGATTAATATTCTTCTAATCACTAAGAAGAGTTAAGAGTTTAATTAGAGAAAGTTTTGCACAACCGATTCACCCGCCCTCTCAGTTGTATGCCCTAAGTCTAACAATTTCATGCTTACTTTCCCCCACTTGGTGGTATTTTCTTCTTTTTGTTTTCTTGCTTGACATGTATTCACTCCTATGCTCATTTGCATATTTTGTTTTATTGCATCCCTTTCTCTACCTATGCTTTTCCACATATTTTCCACTCTATTTAAGATTTCACTTATTTATTTATTTTTACTTAACCTTGTTCATCCTTATATGTGTTTTGTTTTTCATGCCTAGTTACCAATAATTCTATGATTAATGCTTAACACTTTGATTTTTTATTTTTCCTTGATTGTCTCCTTATTTGCTATCCACCTTTATTCTTTCCCTTTACTATGTTTTTTTTATTTGTGATGTCATAACTCTCTTCCTATATTTTTACACTTATGTTTATGACATTTACCATATTTAGACCAAATGCTTATGATCCTCATGCTTTATCTTATATCACTTTTCATAATCCTCCATTTCCATACCATAGTCCTAGAGTTATCTTATTAGACTAGAGGCATCATGCCTTCCCCTATTTCATGTTGAGCCTTCATCACCATATGTTTAAATCAAGGTTGTCATATTATTCCCTATATAATTTGTGCCCACATCACCTTACTATACTTCTAAAGTCATCCTTTACCTTATGTCTACATGCCTAGTTCCATTTCTACATCTATGTTACCACTAGCCTAACTGATTGCCTTGTCCCAACCTTTCTGTGCCCATGCTCTTATATGGAACATTGGGGGCACATGGTTAGCTTAGTGTTATATGTACCTACATGAGAGTTTTATCCATTTAGGGACACATTACCATTTTTTTATATTCCTATACTAGGGGCAACCTTAAACCTTTCATGATTATCTCCAATACATATGCTTTCACTCATTTCAAACTATATTTCCTATTTTCTTGTTACATGATTTATTCATGAAACCAATTACTTTACTTGATTTACATGCTTACATTCTTAAATTACATTTACATTTCATGTACTCTTTTTCGCACTCCTCCAATTCCTTGGATCCTATGGATGCAACCAATTGTTGAGGGCATATCATGTTGGTAACACTACTTTGTGATTTTATAGGAAAAGTTACAAGTATCAATACAAAAGTTCATCACCATGTCTTGACAAAACATTATCATATGACATGGCATTGTTTGATGTGCCACATGGTAGAACACCATGTCACTTTTCATATAAGTGGAATTTGCTAACCCCACTTCTGTTTTCCTACTTTTCATTATCCTAGATAGTCAAAGAAATTTTTTATTTTGTGCCCATTTTATTTGTGAGATAAAAGCTACTAATTACACATGTTTTATCTATTTTGTAGGTTGTTAGGGAGAATTCTTGTTGAAGGATGAACACACACAATATTAATTATTGGGGTCCATTACTTTATATGGACACTTTATCCTTTTCATGTCTAGATTTGCTTTCACACAAGTTTGCAAGTGTTCATTTAATTTGAAATGCATGTGCATAATAGGATTCAAATGCACCTCAAAGTGAAGGAAATGTAATGGAAAAATTTGATAGCCGTGCCAATTTACATTTAGTTTTGGGCCCATTGTTAGACAATGTCTTAGTACAATCACATATTAAGAAATAGTGTAATCTCAAGTGCAAAGTTGGGCTCATTCCTTAATCCTTCACTTATCTCCACCTTCTCAAATTCATGTACATTTGACACTATATTAACCATATCCATATAGATTCCTATACATTTTAATATTTGGGGGAGTGCGAGATCATCATGGGCCAAACAATGGCAATGGAGAAAAAACATGCTGAATGAAAAAGTGCTAACAAATTTAGACTAATATTTAGATTTTGATGGAAAGGATGTTAATATTTTTAGCTCAAATATGGATTCCCTTCAAAAATTCCTTAGGATTACCTCATATTTAGGCAAGTGGGTGTCCCAAAACCTGCCAAAGAAACTTGTAAAACCACCCATTTAGTGTTATCCTCAAAATTTCCACAATTTCATCCTTGAAACTGACAAACTTTTTTGTAACTAAATTTAATCAAATGAAAAGGGTTTATAGAGGAAGATATTAGGATTCTAAAAATATAATATATGCATCATAAAAATTTTAGTAGGTAATTATTATTAATTTTCTGCATATGCTATGTCTAATTTCCTAATACATATACATATTGAAAAACATCCATAACTTTCAACATATTAATCCTTTTTTAAATCCAAAAGATGTATCACATTCTAGGGTTTATTGGGTATACATTAAAATTTAAAAGTTTTAAGTTTTGTATATTTTTGACCAAGTTAGGTTGGTTGGAAAATTAATTTTTAATATTTTAAAAAAGTCACAGTAAAAAATTCATAAATAATAATTTATTTATTTAAAAAATTCAAAAATATATGTGTCACATCCACTCATTTGTTCTTTACATAAATCCAAATCATAGAGGAAAAATATTATCTTTTTCTCATACTTAGGTTGGCTAGAATGACACCTACTTTTTACGTTTCTCTGAAAAGTTTAGTAGTGCTTTATTGAAATATCCAATTTTCACCAGACTATTTTTTAAATTTTCAAAAAAAAGTAGTAGCCCATAAACTATATTCAATTTATTACAACTTTTGTTACTACCTTATTTCTAGATTGTGTAGATAACTCATTCAATTTTTGACATTGTAGAGTAAAACTCTTCATTTTGTTTCGTCAGTGTTGCAATAATATTTTAGTGGCCTATATATTTGTGACTATGTATGTTCATGTGCATGGATCACACCAAGTGTCTAAGCTACAAAAAAAGGAAGCAATATTAATCTTTATGTGCAGGCTACCACGTTTCACTTCCCTTTCAAATAGATGCAGCGGAGCATGCCACGTAATGATAGCAGTTTCTTTTGTTTAGGTTTCATAGTGGCTGCGAGCTTCGCCATGTGTTAACACCGGAGATAGTTTCTAAAAGCTACTTTTTATGCCACTTGCTAGCAGGTGTTCCTGTGTGTCATTTTGAGCCATATGCAGATAGTTCTACATGTATCTTTTGTTCAAAGCTTATTAATACTGGTGGGCCACAGTTTTAAAGACTCAGTTTCAATACTTGTTGCGGAGAGAACCACATGGCGACAGCAGAGGAAGGGTCTCTTTTATTTCAATGCTCTTGGGATGAAGGAATTTTATTTTACAATTGCACCAGAGTGTGACAAGTGTTAGTCTTTGAGAGATCCTATAGGGTCTTTTTCATAGGCTACTTGTTTTGTGGACAGTGTCGCGTGTCTCATATTGTTTCAAGCGGGAGGTGCCATCTGTCCCAGTTAATTTCTCTGTGTGGGTAGTAGGTGACATATGCAGTGGGTCCCATGATATTATATCGTAGTCTCTAAGTGTTGTGGAGAGCACCAGATGTCATAATGACAAGTTGCTCCGGCCTATGACACAATTTCAATGTTTCAGCGGATGGCGACAAGTGGCATTTTTCTTGTGTGTTTCTTTTGAAGGTAAAAGGGTTATCAACTATGTGTATAGTGTTGCATATCACATTTTTGAATTTTTATAAGCTCGTGTGAGGTGCCATGTGTCTCAATGGAAATATAGTTAGAGTGCCACATATTTTGAAGTTACAACCGATAAGCACACATGATATTATAGTTGCAAATTTAGAAAGATCTTACCAGTCAAAGACTTCCAGTTAGCTCCAGTTTGGTTTTATTGTTGAAGATTTGGGTTGTTATAGGTGATCTTTGAGTGAAGTCTATGGCTATATATATTGTAATTGTAATTGATGAGGGGATCCAACTTTTTATAAGTTTTATCAAGAATTTAATAGAGAATTCAAAAACTTTGCTAGGACCAAATTGTATCATTTGCCTTAATTTTGTTATTTTTAAAAAGTAGGTTAACATATCTGTGCATGTTGTTGTTCCTCTTATATTTGTTGGAATATTAAGGAAAAGAATTCTATTATGTACCTTCATTGACATTATCTGTGTCTTTGCAAATTTGTCTAAATTTAGGCTTTGATCTGATTCAATTATAATCTACTTATATTGATCATGAGGTATCTGCTCTTTAATATAACTGTATCTTAAGGATTACAGTCACTGTGCTAGTTGAGAAAAATATATGTTTCATTCAGGCACATTGCCATAGAGTTAGATTTTTCTTATTATATCTTTAATCATGTTTCTCTTTCCCTTTACTCAAAACCCATTTAAATAGAAAGAGCCATCTTCTTTAAAATCTGGAGGTTGTTTCAAGTAGCAAGTCCTACATTCTTGAAACTTCCTGTGTTGGTGTTGAAACTAGATGCAATTTTGCACATCAACAGTTTTTGGCATGCCCGATGGGACCTTTTTTGAAGTTCTTATCAAGATCATATGATCCAGAGAGTGACAAGGAATCAAAGTTGTGGACCTACAACAAGAGCTCAGTATGCTGCTAATCCAGGTATTCTATTGCCACCATTAGTTACTAATCCAAGAAGAAGAATGAATCAAATTATCATGACACAAGGAGTAACTATGGTAACACCTGTAGCCCTAAGGAATTATGCAAATTGGAACACTGGAAGTCCTCTCATTCTTCCAGTACCACCAACTACTTGGGATCCAATTCCAATTAATGCTTTGAAGGCCTTACCTAAATTTAGTGGAGAAGATTTTAAGACACCAGAGGAGCATCTTCAAGATGTATCAGATGTTTATGTAGTACACATCATTATTGAGTAGAATGTAGCAATAAGATTGTTAGCAACTTCTTTCAAAGGAAAGGCTCTGGACTGGTATAGATCTTTCACCCCAAATACAATATCTACCTGGGATCAGCTTGGTGATGCTTTCTTTGCAAGATTTAGTGAGAAGGGTGACAAATCTTCCATACTGCAACAATTAATCACCATAAAGAGAGCACCACAAGAGGCTATAACTAATTTCAACACAAGATTTCAAAAGACCTGGGATAGAATTCCTGCTACAACAAGGTCACCATCATGTATGGAAATTGTGTTTTACCTCAAAGCTTTCAATTCTGATATATCAGTAATGATTCAGTTCGTGGGAGGACAGACTCTGCTAGAAGCATATGAGTTAGCTATTAAGCCTGAGAATAATGTAATTGATGCTAGAAATTTGCTTCCAAGACCTCCTATGCCCATGTTCCCAAAGATGTCAATTCCCTTGCCACAAGAAGTCCATAATCCTACAGCTACACCTATGTATATGTATACCTTCCCAACAACCCAATAATCTATTGTGTCAGCACCCTCTGCCCCTCCATCTAAAATAGATGACATGAAGAATATCCTCAAAACCTTTTCAGATGAGATAATTAATCTCAAAAGGAAACAAACTTCCTATTCAAAGCCTTCTTACCAAGGTTTCCAAGGAAATAGACCCCCTTATCAATCAAATCAATATCAAGGCCCTCAAAGGTAAAATAATCCTCAACCATCAAACCAATTGGTCATGGTTCCCACACCTTTACAAATTGTCCCTCATAATCCTAATAGAGAGATAGTCCTAGGACAAAATAATTTTGTAGAAGATACCAATGCCTTGTGCTTCCCTTGAAACAAGGCCAATATACCCAAGGGCTGTCCCATAGGCAATTTGTGGCAAAAAAAGAAGAATAAAGAAGGGTTGAAGGACAAGTCCTGATGTATAATGCTCCTCCATATCAGTCACCCGCTGTCTAGAATGCAGCAATGGTGGCTCAGATGTAGGGGATTCAACAAGAAGAAGAAATTACCCCTAAGCATGCTTTATTTTCATGGATTGAAGATGAAGATTCAGTGTTCTTGAATGAAGCATCCACTTCCAAGAAACCCTTAGTATAGTCAGCTTATTATACTAGATCAAAGAGAAGAATGGTGGAACAACCTAAATCCACAAATAATGAGACTACTGAAGTTCCTCCTTCCCAGAACCATTATAATCTAGTTTCAAGACAAGAAGTCCCATGGCTAGCCAAAAATCAAGTAGTCTCTAGCCATATGCTTAAAAGAGCAAGGTATCCTTACTACCCAAAGACATAAACACTGGGACCTATGAATGTGGTAGAGTAGCTGAAAAAGACCCCAGTGCATGTGTCAATCTGGGATTTGTTGGCTATTCTTGAGAAAAAGACATTGCAAGAAGCACTATAGAGCTAGGTGGGCTCTAAATCTGCCAGTACTAAGGAAGAAGGTGCTGATAAAGGAAAGGCTCAACATAAAGACACCACCTAGTTGCAGACAGTAGCTCTGTTGAACACTATGCCAAAGATAGGTAAATCTAAGCCAGATCCATTTTATCTGACTTTAATAGTGGGAAAGAAATTGTTGCATAACTCAATGATAGATTATGGAGCTAGTACTATAGTCATGTCAAAGCAGATAGCAGATGCTTTAAAGATAAAATATGAGCCACTTACTAGAGGAGTCATGCAATTAGACAGGAAGTATGTCCAAACTATAGGGAGGATCAAACAACTCTCATTATAGCTATATACCTGCCCCAATATAACTGTCAACCAGGATGTGGCAGTCATAGATATTTCCCCTATCTTTGATTTATGCCTATCTGGAGATTTCACAGCCAAGATAGGAGTATACATGTCACTAGATTGGTCACACCTAATCTTAAGAACCAAGTATGGGACAAAGATGAATGTGTTGTCTGAACCTCTATCGAAGGACCATATCATTGATGAACTAGCCCCAAAGATAGAAGCATCCCATGCCATGATGAACAAGGAAGAGAGAGTCTTTACTAAAGAGCTAGGTGACTAGACTGAGCATGACCATCAAGAAGAGGAAAATAGTCAATTGATGACCATGATGCAAAGTGACCCTTATGGGAACTATGACTCCATCAGTTTGGGTACTTATGTTATTTTTGAGAAGGATCAAGAAATTCCAAATGTAATGAGAAAAGAGGTATCTAAGAAGGAAGAACCTGAAAGAAACTCTAAAATCTAGACTTTAAATTTTGATGGGGCTAGGAGCAAAAATGATACTAGAGCATGGATTTGCCTCACTGCCCCAAATGGTTAAAAGATTCTAAGAGCTATACACTTTCAGTTTTCTTGCACTAATAATGATGCTGAGTATGCATCTTTAGTGCATGGTCTCATGTTGGCCAAGAAGTGAGGAATCAGGAATTTGGTAGTTAAAGGAGACTCAGAGTTAGTAGTAAAGCAAATCAAAGAGAAAGCTATAGAAAAGAATGTAAGAATGAGGTCCTACCATCACAGAATTTGCGATTTGATAGATGATTTTGATGCCTTCAACATTGAAGTTGTCCCCAGAACACAAAACACTGAGGCACATAGAATGACACAAATTGGTTCTCAATTTGACCCAGCAAGTGACCTACTTGTTGATAATGAGTCAGTTAAAGCTATAGTAAGACCAACAATTCTAGACAATGATAAGAATTGGTAGGTCTTTGATAATGATCTTCAAGTACTCTTGTTTCTGCAACAGTCAGGAGAGTTTTCTAAACAGTTACAGCCCAAGATTGAGGAAGCTTATGGTGATCAAATCATCCAATTGAAGTCAAATAAGATCCAAAAGGACTAATCACTCTAGAGAATCTAGAGAATCTATTTGACCCTGAAGATGCAAGCCTAGACAAAAGGAAGTTTAAGGCAAGTAAGGATGATTATTCTGAAATTTAGGTTAGTGAAGGAATGAAGTTAAAAATAGGCAATGCTACTACCCAAGAGGAAAAGAACAAGATGATTTCTTTATGTAACGAACTATGATAGGGTAATTGCTTGGACCTATGAAGACCTTCATGGATATAATAGAGACATCATTCAACATACCGTAGAGCTTGTTGAAGGATCAAAACTAGTCTGACAGAAGCAAAGACCAGTGAATCCAAGAATCGAGCCACTAATGGTAGATGAACTACAAAAGCTTCTAGAATCAAAGATCATTTTCCTAATTAAACACTCAACCTGGGTGTCTAAACTAGTACTTGTAAGGAAAAAGAATGGTGACATAAGACTTTATGTGGATTTCAAAGAGCTAAATAAAGCATCATTAAAAGACCATTATCCCCTGCCTTCTATGGAATAGATTTTGCAAACTGTGGCTTGGTCAAAGAGGTTTTCTTTACTTGATGGTTTCTTAGGATATAATCAAATTTGGTTGGTAGATGAAGACCAACACAAGACAACATTCACTACTTAGTGGGTACCCTTTGCATATGCCAAGATGCCCTTTGGTCTCTCGAATGCTGGGGCTACCTTTCAGCTTACTATAGATGTAGCTTTCAGGGATCTTATAAATAAGATTATTTTGATTTATCTGGATGATCTGACCATATTTACCAAGGATGCCAAAGATCATTTTGGGCACTTGGAAGTAGTTTTCAAGAAAAGTCAGGAGTCCATGATCTCTTTAAATCCCAAGAAATGTATCTTTATTGTGCCTTAGGGTAAACTTTTGGGACACAGTTTCAAAGGATGGGATTTCCATTGATCCAGAGAGAGTCACTGCCATCATGAATTTATCTTTACCAGTTAACAAAAAAGTAGTTCAGCCCTTTTTAGGAAAGATTAATTTTGTCAACTACTTTATATCTGATTTTGTAGGGCTGATCAGGCCCATCACTCTATTTCTAAAGAAAGATTTGGTTTTGAAATGGACAACAAAAGGGAGGCAAGCTTTTGAAGAAGTCAAGAGAGCCATTTCAATGGCACCAGTACTGAGAAACCCAAGTTTCTCTAAGTCTTTTATTATGTATGTGTATGGAGGTGAATATAGTGTGGCCGTTGTTCTTACTCAGAAAGATGACAAGGAGGAAGGGGAACACCCAATAGCTTTCTTCTCTAGAACACTAAGGGAATATGAATCAAGATATAATTTTGTTGAGAAATAAGCCTATGCTATGGTAAAAGCCCTTAAGAAATTCAAGCACTTAGTAACATGAAACAAGATTTTGATATTGGTAGCCCACCCTAGTGTAAGGGAATATATCATGGAGGGTGAGATCACTGAAAAAAGGGCCAATTGGATAACCAGGATCTTAGAATATGATGTGGAGGTAAGGCCTACCAAGTTGGTTAGAGGCAAAGCATTGTGTCAATATATGATCCAAGACATAGAAAAATCAGTATCAGAAGAAGCACAAAATGAAAAGGTGTTGAGACTCCAAGAGGTTGACCAAGACTCTTGGGTTAGAGATAGAATACAGTTTATGAGGACTGGTGTGTTCCTAAATGAACTCTCTTTTGATAAGAAAAGGTACTATAAGTAGCAAGGAGTTCATTTTGTATTAATTGATCATGTTTTGTTTAGAAAGAACATTGATGGAATACTCTTAAGGTGCACAGAGAAGGATGAAGCTCAAATAGTATTACATGAATTCCATCATGGGACCTCCGAAGGTTATTTTTTAGCAAAGACTACTGAAATTAAAGTAGTACAAGCTAGTTATTTCTGGCCTACTTTGATTATAGATTTCTATCAGATGGTTAAAGAATGTCAATCTTGCCAGTTCTATACTGGAAAGAGGAGAAACATAGCAATGCTTTTAAGTCCCATAGTAGTGGATGAACCCTTTTCTCATGGGAGTTAGATTTTATTGGCATGATCAATCCAGTGTCAAATATGGGACACAAGTGGATTCTTACTGCAATAGATTACTTTACAAGGTGGAATGAAGTGGTACCACTTAGGGAAGCAACTGAAAAAGTGATCCTAGATTTTTTAGAAGGTATAACTTCTCAGTTTGGTCCTCCCCATACCATCATATCAGACAGTGCTAAGATAATTTTGGGGACTAAATTGTTTGAGTTTGCTCTAAGAAATGGGATATATTTGAAAACTTCTTCCAATTACTATCCACAAGGTAATGGTTTAGTAGAGTCAAGCAATAAGAACCTCATCAAACTCATAAAAAGAATAGGAACTAACTATCAGAGAGAGTGGCACAATTTTCTTAACACAACACTATGGGTTGATAGAATCACACCAAAGCAAGTAACTAAAATGTCTCCCTATGAGTTAGTTTATGGAAAACTTGCAGTGATGCCACTAAGTATAGAGATTCCTTCATTATAGTTGTTGAAGCAAATTGAAATTGAGGAAAATGACTGAATGCAAGTTAGACTTGCCGAGTTGTTGGAAGTATAGGAAAAGAGAGAAAAGGCACATGAATAAGTAATGAAGCATCATCAGATGGTTAAGAATTGGTTTGACAAGAAATCTTCCAATCCAAATTTTGAAGTTGAGTCTCTGGTGCTAAAGTGGGATAAAAGAGCTGCCAAACCGAGTCAACACAGCAAATTTGAATCATCATGGACATGTCCTTATAAGATTCATTCTTGTAAGCAACAAAATTTGTTTGAGTTGGAGACTATGGATGGAGAACCTGAGGAGATTCTGGTAAATGGGATCTTTCTGAAACATTATACCTAAGTCTTAAGACTCATCATGTATCATAGTTAGTTAGTTTCTTTCCTTTCCTTTTCCCATTTTTGTCTTGCTTTCCCAGTTTTTCCCTTTTAAATAAGTGTTCTGAGAACATGTGTCAGTAGTGCAAAGGTCCCTTCTCTTTTAGTAATTCCATTTATTGAGGTTGTTCTGCAGCTCCTTAAATTCTAAGAAAGTACACTTTTCATAATGATAGCCACTCTTATAGCATATTTGACACTCCATCCAATACAGATTTCAAAAAGATATGCTAACTATCTCTAAGTATTAGTGCCATTAATATGATAGGATGTGTCATTTATTGTTTCATAATGCCCCACGAGGTTAATTATTAGTCCCTTCAAGAGTTGCATTTGCAATTATCATCTTATATTCCTAAATTGCTATTGTGTCTAAGATCCACTCCCTACAAGCATTTTTAGCTAGGTACAATTATTTACAGTTTTCTTATTTTTTGTGTCAAAAGCTTCTAAGTTCCCATAAAGATACAGAAATATCAGAGATACAATCACCACAGGAAGGACTCAGGATCTTTGAAACCAAATAAGCTAATGAACAGAAAATCTTATGCTTCCACACCTACACAGCTGAGGAAAAATTATCTAAGGACAAGGGTCCCTGAAACAGGGGTGAGTGTAGACCCAAATCAAGTGAAGGATTATGCAAATGATATTTTCAATACCCACATATAGAACAATACTAAGAATCTCCAAGAGGGAGCTCACCAGAGATGCCTCACCAATGTAGAAAAGGGTCAATGGGAAAATTTTGGGATGAAAATATGGACGTCCCAGTTGGCATAGTTTTTGGTTCCTAATGTCCACCCATGTCCTGAATTAGTTGATTTGTGTGCAGAATTGTTTCACCCCCCATCGAATTCTATTCAACAAGGCCCATTCATGATTCGCATTACTCCTAAGGCAAGTAGGGACATGCTGGCCTTACAGTATGATAGAACAACAACTTTTCCTAATGTTGCTAAATTGTAGGGCATGTGGGCAAATGTCAATAATAAGGTGAGGTTTCTCAATGCTAAAATGCATCTGGGTGAAGATAATACAGTGTTACCTATGTTGCCCACTGGCCGTGCTCAATTCGGCTCTGACATCCAAGGCCCTTTCTATGTTGGCCTTTATCTTTAGCCAGAGTGAAGATTCTACAGTTCATGACTAGCAGTTGGCAATTATTTTTAGATTGAAGACCATAGATAAGTCCCAAGATTATCGAATGGACTTTTCAGAGAAAATTGTAGTTACCATGATTGACTAGCTTATAAATTTCTAACAGAAGCGTGTGTTCAGGTATTCCGCATATCTCTTTCATCTAATATTGTATCAAAATTTTAGTCTCTTCAAGAAATATATGCCCTTAAATATGTATGACCCTTAGTCAGATAGTAGTAGGACCATCCTTGTGTCTACATGGACCCATGTGTTTTCTGATACCTCAGATCCATATGAATTTTTTGAGTGTTTTTTTGCTCTTGCTTTTAGCCATTTAAGTCAAGAGCCTGTGGAACATAGGATGACATAGAGCATCAGGGGTTTTCTAACCAACTACCCAATTCCTTGTGATTACTTCTTTGGGGCCCATACTACTATAATCAAAGTGCATGGTTTTAGTGGAGAGCCTATTTTATTGCCTAGAGTCTTAACCCCTAAGGTCACATTTTTAGAGGTAGCTCGTCAAGTGTCTATTATAGACAATGATTGTGGCCATAAAAAGATGAAGAAAAATATGTATGATGTCCCCTAGACTAGAGGAAAGATAATAGTAGTAGGAGGGACTAAGCACCTCCTGCTGAGAAAATTGGTAGCCTATGGTTTCCTAATCATAGAGGATAAATGGAAATATGACCTAGACAGTTTCCTAACTTCCTAGATCATTAATAACAATGTTTCTGCCAAAGTAGTCCATGAGGGACGCCCATTCTGGGAGGACAGAAGGTCCCCAAAAGAAGATGACCTAGCCTTCTAAGTGGAATTAAGTGACTTACCTTATGAGGGACCTAGGTCTTGGGAAACTTTCTATGTGAAAGTGAAAGAATTTGATCCTAAGTTGAAGGTGACTACATGCCTGAGAAAGAAATTGAAAAACAAAGTGTGGAGCACAGAAAAGATTAAGGCTTATTGGAAATATCGCCAAGAAATCTTTAAAATTACTCACGCATTTGAAAATGTTGAGACAGATGAGACATGGGAGTCAATTTGGGATGAATGGCATCCATCTCCAGTCTCAAGTCTTGATACAAACAAAATTCACAAGGGGGATGAAGAAGTAGAAGAAGAAATAGAGGCTTTAGGAATGCAGGAAACAAGACAAGCATCATCTGCAGAACCTTGATCTACATGGCCTCAATCTCTTAGCACCCTTGAGAAATAGAAAGGAATTATATCATCATCATCTCTTGGGACCCATGTAGCTTCAGCATCTGGGGGTTCTACAGTGGCACCATTGCAACAACCAATTCTGCTTGATCTAGAGGAAGAGGAAGATCTAGAAGAGGCATCAGGTAGGCCCTAGATGATAAGAAGAATGATTTTACCTGAGGAGAAAGAAGAAGAAGTAACGGCACCTCAATAACAACAAACTCCGGTCATCTCACCTATGATTCAAGTAAGTACTTCTTCCCTTTTCTCTCCTATCTCTATTTCTTTTCACTTAGGAGTGGCATCCCCAAGTAGCCAAGTTTCCATGTCTCCTGCCACTTCTGTTATGCCATTACAAACTTCTACCCCAATTTCCAGTGCACTAGCCAAGTCTTCATAGGCCATAACCTTACCATTATTTTCTCCATCTATGCCCAAGCGGGCCCTGCCTCAAATTTCCCCTAGTGAACAAATATTTGCTATTCCTTATGGCCTACCTCAGGGTCATCCTTTTGCTCAAGGTTATATTGCATCTCCTCCCACTTTCCAAGCCTAATCAGATACAACAAGGAAGGCTAGAGAGGCCAGAATGGAAAAGAAAAGGAAGAAAGAAAATAAAAGCCCTACTGTGGCTCATATGAAGTCACTCTTTGACCCTATTCAATAGTCTTTGACTGTGACACATTTATCACCAAATGTGGTTAAGCCTAATGAACAAATACAACCACAGGATTATGCAATGAATGCAGTGACCATGGATATGTCTCTTTTTAGACCACAAGACTGGGTAGAGTTAATAAATGAGACTACTACTGCAGTTGCTACTGACTACCTAAAAGTGTTTAAAAAGTTACAAAAGGTAGAAGCTAATCTGGCCTTGGAAAAGGTTAATAGCAATAACCTCACCTAGGAGATACAATCCAAAATAAATGAAATTGATAACTTGAATAAACAGTTGCATACTACTGTTTCATTACAGATATATCAGACCACACAGGCTCAAATTGCTTCTCTTAAGATTGAGTTGGAACAAGAGAATGCTGATGTTACTATTTTGAGGCAAGAGAAGGTCACTGCAAAGAAGAGATATCAAGATAAGTTGTCAGAAGCAACACAATTGCAACAAATGCTATTGAAGGAGCAAAATGCAAATAGTGTAGCTCAAGCACAGTACATGGTTGAGCAATAGAAAACAAAGTAGCTAACAATTAAGTTAGAAAATAGACCACAAAATGCAGGGGTTTTAATCTTGGTCAAAGAGTTGTATGTTCTAGCATGGAAAAGCATCTCTGAGGAGATTATTTAGCTCAAGCCATCTCTCACTTTCTTATTGAATGCCCAGCAGCTGTGTGAGAAAGTAGAATCTTCTGTGCAGGCCACATTGTCCATTGTTTCATTGAGAGTTTCTTATTCTTAGCTTCTATTGCAGAAGCTATATGATACAACTGATGAAACATTATCTATAGTTGGTATAAATGATAGGATGATTGCTAACAAAAAGATAAATGAAGTTTTGAGTTGCAATACTGCTGCAATGAATTACAAAGAGCTCCTTGATATTGTAAGGAAGGAGTTAGTAACATGAAGAAGCATATTGAAGATTTGGTGCAATTAGGTCTACCTTCACCTTTCCCAGATAATAACATAGTATTGATGATAGATGAAATAAAGGCTCTGCTTTTGACGAAACAGAATGATCAGACTATCTTCTAGGGTTTGAGTGATTCATCTACAGTGGGAGAGGTTGAAGCTATGTTGGTACCAATGGCTCAGCTAGAGTTTCAATTGAAAGCTGCAGTCTAAATTTTGTAATCATTTTCGCATAAAGATATAATCAATCTTGATTTTACTTTTCAAGATTTACAGAGCAAGTAACAATTGTCAGATTCAAAATGGTCTGTATATAAGACCACATTGCATATTCTGTAATTGAAGTTTTCATATCCCTGGCAGTATCTTTTTGTTTCCTTTTTGCCCAGTTCCTTCTAAGTAGGCTCAAAAGTTCTGGTAGTCACCAAGAACTGTAGAGTAAAACTCTACATTTTTTTTCAATAGTGTTGCAATAATATTTCAGCAGCTTATATATTTGTGACTATGTATGTTCCTGTGCACAGATCGTGCCAAGTGTCTAAGTTATAGCAAAAGGGAGCAATATTAATCTTTATGTGCAGGTTGTCATGTGTCACTTTCCTTTCAAATAGATGCAGTAGAGCATGCCACGTAATGATAGCAGTTTCTTTTGTTTAAGTTTCATAGTGGCTGCAGGCTTCACCACGTGTTAACACCAGAGATAGTTTCTAACAGTTGCTTTTTATGCCACTTGCTAGTGGGTGTTGCCATGTGTCATTTTGAGCCATATGCAGATAGCTCCATGTGTATCTTTTGTTCAAAGCTTATTAATATCTATGGGCCATAGTTTGAAAGACACAGTTTCAATACTTGTTGCGAAGAGCACCACGTGGTAACAATGGAGGAAGGGTCTCTTTTATTTCAACACTCTCGAGATGAAGACATTTTATTTTACAATTGCACTAAAGTGCAACAAGTGTCAGTCTCTGAGAGATCCTATAGAGTATTTTTCATAGGCTACTTGTTTTGTGGACAGTGCCGCGTGTCTCATATTGTTTCAAGTGGGAGGTGCCATCTGTCCCAGTTAATTTCTCTATGCGAGCAATAGGTGGCATATGCATTGGGTCCCATGATATTATATCTCAATCTCTAAGTGTTGCGGAGAGTGTCAGATGTCATAATGACGAGTTGCTTGGGCCTATGACACAATTTCAAAGTTTTAGTGGATGGCGATAAGTGGCATTTTCCTATGTGTTTCTTTTGAAGGTAAAAGGGTTATCAGCTATGTGGATAGTGCCGCGTGTCACATTTTTGAAGTTTTATAAGTCTGCAGGAGGTGCCATGTGTCTCAACAGAAATATAGTTAGAGTGCCACATATTTTGAAGTTACAACCAATAAGCGTGCGTGATATTATAGTTGTAGATTTAGAAAGATCTTAATAGTTGAAGACTTCCAGTTAACTCTAGTTCAGTTTTGCCATTGAAGATTTGGGTTGTTACAGGTGATCTTTGAGCCAAGTCTATGGCTATATATATTGTAATTGTAATTGATGAGGGGATCTAACTTTTGATAAGTTCTATCAAGAATTTAATAGAGAATTCAAAAACTTTGCTGGGACCAGATTGTATCATTTGCCTTAATTTTGTTATTTCTAATAAGAAGGTTAACATATCTATGCATGTTGTTGTGCCTCTTATATTTGCTGGAATATTAAGGAAAAGAACTCTGTTATGTGCCTTCGTTGATATTATCTATGTCTTTGCAAATTTATCTGAATTTAGCCTTTGATCTGATTTAATTACAATCTGCTTATATTGATCATGCAATATCTGCTCTTTAATATAATTGTATCTTAAGGATTAGAATCACTATTCTAGTTGATAAAAATATATGTTTCATTCAGAGACATTGCCATAGAGTTAGATTTTTCTTATTGTATCTGTAATCCTATTTCTCTTTCCCTTTACTCAAAATCCATTTAAATAGGAAGAGCCAGCTTTTGTAAAATCTAGAGGTTCTTTCAAGTAGCAAGTCCTACATTCTTGAAACTTCTCATGTTGGTGTTGAAATCAGGTGCAATTTTTCACATCAACAGACAAGAAGTTACTTAAGTTTCTTTTTGAAATTTACATTGCCACTTAGGGGTAGTGTTTGGCCCATCATGATGCTACACTCACACATTTATCATGCCCATCATTGACCTCAATGTCTATACATTCATTCCCCCACATGAGCATTACCATTTCCTTGTCTTGGGTCAATCCTTTGGTGCTAGATTAATCCTTCTTGTGCAAATTTGAGCCCTAAAATTCAAAACTTTAAATTCAAAATTTGTTCACTCACACCCATTCCATTCCCACCATGGTCTAATTTGGTCCAAATTTCACATAATTTATTGCAATACATAATGGCATTTAAAGACATTCAAGTCCATTCATTTATGATGTGATCTAAGCATTCATTAAATAATCATTCACATTGGAGCATTCCTTATAGAAATACTTCAATTGGAGCACTAAAAAGAATATATCTACATCGAAGTTCACATCATAGTACATTTGCATACTTACTTCTTGTTTGTCAACATTTGCAAAGATCATAAAGTTAGCCATTCTAGGGGTTCACTTGAGAGAACTTAACCCTAATGATCTAGCAACCTCCCAAAGGTACTATCAATCCTTAAGATTAACCAGAAGAGAAGAACAAACCAAATGGAGGACAATAAGTGAAAGATTTATCAGATTGAGGACTAGAAGTTGAAGATTTATCAAATCATATCCACAAACCACAAGACATATCTTGACTAAAAAATCAATCCAAAATCATAAATTTAACTTGAAAATTATAGTTTTTGCAAAATCCAACACAAAACAAAACCACATATAGAGGTTACCTTTTTTACTACTAAAACAACATAGTTCGCACTAAATCAATATTATTCCATCATCAATATTCCTAAAACTAAATATCCCTAATTCATTATACTTAATTTCCTAGATTAATATTAATTATTCTTGATTTCTCATTCCCTATCACGTATTAAACCTAAACTGGTTTATACTTATGTACATGCATTCTATTTAATCCAATAGATCAAGCGCAACAGGAGCTTGTTCTATTGGGAGGCATCGCTACACCCGACTAATCGAACACAACAATAGCTGGATCTTCTCTCGGAGCAAAATCTATGTACTTGTACATGATAAAAAAATAAACACCCAGAATGCTAAATAGGAAAATTAAAAATGAAGAGACATGATACTTGTACACTTTATGATAGCATTTAATAGTATTTTTCGATGTTACCTGGATAGTGATTTATAGTGTCAAATTAGTTCAGTCATTCACAAACTAAAAATCTCTAAAAACACCTAGAAATACTGTTAAATAATAAAAAATGAAGAGTAAGAGAACATGCATAATGTTACTGTGTTGATGTCCATTGCTTCAAATTTGATTCTTCGCTCTTTGCCATCACCCTTAAGTGGGTAGAGTGATATATGGTAGATCGTCGTAAAGGTCTACTGTGCTTAGTATGTAGATTAGCAAGTGGATCTTTCTTCGTCTTCTCAGCAATCCCATATCGCTAAGAAATACCATACTTGGTGTTTAGGTTTGTGGATGAAAATTTATGCACAGCACTTTGATAAGATGTTTTGCGACTGTTTGATTTCACCTACTATTTGCGCAATTAGTCTATGTTGTGGCTAATGGGAGTTATCCAAAGTCTCACCGAAGATGTACGTTTAAATTTTTTTTTGTCCGATGTTGATCGTAACTGGCATGTTATTGGGGATTATTGTCTTTCTTGTTAGTTTCTAAACTTTATGATAATGATTGGTTTGATAGTTCTGGTTTGCTTGGTATTTTGTGTTTTGTTGGTTATGTGGTTTCTTTTGGTTCTCCAAGGTGGTAATATTACGGTAAACCTTCTTAAACTTTTATTCTTTAAAGTTTAGTGACAACTATTGCTATTTGAAAGTGCTTTAATAATATTTTCTGGTTTCTCAATTAATATATTTTTTGGAAAAAAAAATAAAAAGAGATAAATACAAATATTTTGTTTTAAATAATAAATATTTTGCCTGCAACTTTCTTTCCATGAAACACCATTCGACATTTGGGGATTTGAGATTCTTCCACTCATGACTCATCATTAAAGTCTTTCTCTCGTATAATTCTTTGTTAAAAGTTAGCATTAGTGTCACTAGGGGACGTAAAATAAAAGTTAGGATTAACATCACATGTTGTTAGGATAACTTGTCATTAAACTTGCAATTCTACGTCAATTTCATTTGTCTCCAAGATCCTTGGACCGTGTTCTTGGACACATAGAGACATGTGAAATTAAATATTTTTTATTAATTTCATTATGACTAATTGTAGATGCATTCATAGAGGTGGGGCCCATTTGGACTTGCATGAACCATTTAGATTTGCATGAGCTGGCATGTTATTGAATGTGAGTTATATGCACTTGCATGGGCTTGCATGTACTTGTATGGGCTTACATGTTGTTGCATTTGTTTTCCATGTCATTTCATGTTGTTGTATGTGGCTTGCATGTTATCCAAACCGAGGTTCCAAGGCTTGCATGTGTCTTGCATGTTGTTACATGTGTCTTCTATATATTGGTGCCCTTGGTTGGTGGTATTATGAGAGTTTTTTGTAGGTTGATGAGTAAGAAAGTGTTGCCGAAATTCAGAGAGAAATATTGTATTGATGTAAACTTATTCAAAAGATTAATACAATCATTGGATGTCTTTGGGTGTGGATTTTTTCCTACAAGGGTTTCTCCATGTAAAAATTATGTCATTTGTTATGTAGGTATTCCTTCATTCTTTCATTGATTGAATGTGCTAATCACATAAACATAAAAGAGGATAATCTTTAATGTATTTTTCAAATTTATGAGCATTAATTTCTGATTTGAAAACAATAATGAAGTTAAAATTGTAGTAGCTTCACCTTATTTTTACAACATTTGTTATCAGAGCTAATGGTTCTGTTGAGAGAGAGATGTCTTTCTTTTAAGTGTTGAAGGTTTTTTGGCTACAGTGGGAGATTTTTTATATTGTGGGTTTTTTAGATTTGTGAAGAAGATTGTATACCATGGCTTCTACCTCCTGTCTAGATATTGAGAAGTTCAATGGATCTAGATACGAGATGTGGAAGTTGAAGATGAAAGATCTCTTAGAAGAAAGAGATCAGTGGTTGGCAGTTTCCAATGAAAAGAAGCCATCTGGAGTGTCTGATGAAGATTCATTAAAACTTGACAAGAAGGTGTGAAGAACCATATGCTTGTGTCTTGCAGATTTTGTCCTTTTCAACGTATCTCAGGAAGCTACTACATACAAGTTATGGAAGAGGATAGGTGATATTTACCAAAATAAAAGTCTTACTAATAAGTTGCATCTCAAAAGATGGTTATTTGATTGTGTTTTTGTTGCAAATCATTTAAATGATTTTAATTCAGCTTGCATCTATAGATGTGAAGATAGAAGATGATGATAAATGCATCTTATTACTTTATTCTTTACCAGAATCTTCGGAAAAACTAATTGTTGCTATCAGTGGTAGTGGTGTAGATCAAAAGTTGGATAATATCATTGCTACAGTTCTTTTTGAAGAAATGAAAAGAAAGTGTATGAATAGTGGCTCCTAAGATGTCTTGCATGTGCGAGGAAGATCCAAAGAAAAGGGGCCTAAAGGGGATAAGAAGAAGGATAAATAAAAAGGATGTTCTAAAACCCTTGAGAAGAGCAGAGCAAAGTGTTGGAACTATGGAAAATGGGGACATGTAGAGAAGGAATGCAAAAATAAGAAAAAAAGAGTGTATGTAGATTCCTCTAGAGAAAAATCTTTAGATGATGCACTTGATAATGATGCTTTAATTATTTCAGATAACACTATAAGTAATGATGCTTGACTTATTGATTTAGGTTGCTCCTACCATATGACTCCTCACAAGAAGTGGTTTTATAAATATTCAGTATATGATGGAGGAGAAGTTTTCCTTGATGATAACAACACTATGCAAATAGTTGGTATGAAAAAGGTAAAGTTGTGTTTCAGTGATGGAAGGATTCAAACCCTTAATGATGTTTTACATATTCTAGGACTTACAATAAACTTACTTTCTATATCAAAGTTGGATGATTCTGGAATGCATGTGACATTTGAGAAGTCTAGTTGCATGTTGGTAAGAGGGAATTGGATGGTTGCTAAAGGATATCAAATTGGAACTTTGTTTAGGCTTAATGTGTCTAGTTTTTGTAATTATGTCATTGCAACTAGTACTAAAAATGCATGTATGTTATGGTACCATAGATTGGGTCACACAAGTTAAAAAGGTCTTAGGACCATTATTAATAAAAATTTGGTTGACAATCTTTCTGATTCTATGAGCATTGTGTGTTTGGAAAACATAATAGATCATCATTTTCTGTTGCAACCAATAAAATTAAGATATTATTAGAGATAATTCATTCAGATGTGTTTGGACTAGTGGATGTTGACTCTTTTGGAAAATATTGGTATTATGTTACATTCATTGATGATGTCTCAATCTACACTTGGATTTTTTTTATGCATGCAAAATATAAGGTTTTCACTAGGTTTAAGGAATTTAAATCCTTAGTTGAGAAACAAACAGATTATAAGATAATGGTGTTGAGACCTCACAATGGTGGTGAATATTGTTGAGGAATTTGATGAATTCTGTAAGAATGAAGGTATTCGTTAGTAGAAGAATACTTCTTATACTCCCCAACAAAATGGCATAGCATATAGAATGAACTGAGCCTTAATGGAAAGAGCTAGGAGCATGTTGAGTAGTGCAGAGCTACATTGATGTTTTTGGGTTGAAGCTATAAGTATTGCTCATTATTTAATTAATAGATCTCCTTGTTCAACTCTTTTGGATAAAACTCCTTATGAAGTGTGGATATCTAGAAAGCCTTTTGTATCACATTTAAGGGTTTTTGGTTATGAGGCTTTTCTTCATGTTCCCCAAGAAAACCAATCTAAACTTGATCCAAAAGCTCATAAATGCATCTCCGTAGGTTATGGTGAGAATGTAAAAGGTTACAAGCTTCAAAATCCTCTAACCTGAACAATAATTTTATCTAGAGATGTGATTTTTAGGGAGTTTAGAGCTTATTTAGGTGAAGAACAATCAAAGGAAAAAAATACTAAATCAACTATACTTTGAGATAAATATAAAAAAGTAGGAAGATGGACATGTGGAAGAATAGTTAGATGGATTAGATGATGGAGAAGAAGAAGAGGGTTTAGATATTTTAGATGATGTGCAGGATGAACATACAAAAGAAATGTAGGGCCCATAACTCCTACCTTGAGAAGATCCACTAGACAACATAAACCTATTGATATGTATGGATATAGTCCATTACATTTTTGTTGTGTATTTGAATTGTTAAGTACTAATGATGAACCTAGATCTTTCAAGGAGGTTCTCTCTTTAGAGGATAGTGAGTCTTGCATGAAGGCCATGCAAGAGGAGATGATGCTATTGGATAGTTGTGATACTTTAGATCTTAATAGTTTGCCCAAAAGAAGAAAGTACATTGATTGTAAGTGGGTATATAAAAAATTTGTGCAGACAGTAAGTGAGAGTGGTACAAGGCTAGATTGATGGCCAAGGGATACTCCTAGAGAGAGGAGGTTAATTTTGGTGAAAAATTTTCTCATGTTGCTAAGTTAACTTCTATTAGACTCCTTTTATCTATTGCTACTGCTTGTGATTTTAAGATAGAACAAATGGATGTTAAAACTACTTTCTTGCATGGGGATCTTAAGGAGGAGATTTATATGCAGCAACCTGATGATTTTGTTGTGAAAGGAAAAGAACACTTGGTTTGTAGATTAAAACAATCATTGTATGGTCTAAAATAGTCACCTAGGATGTGGTATCATAATTTTGATGCTTTTGCATTGAAGTTGAGTTTTGTTAGGAGTGAGCAGGATCATTGTGTTTATATTAAATATATTGATAATCAGATACTAATTATTGTCTTGTATGTTGATGATATAATGTTTATAAGTAACACCAAGGTAACAATTAGAGAGCTCAAGACTCAGATTTTTGGCACATCTGATATGAAAGACTTGGGGGATGCTAAATATATTCTGGGGATGGAGATCAATAGGGATCGTGTACATAGAAAGCTTTGGTTAAGTCAGAGTAAGTTAAAGGAAATTGAAGAGCAAGGAAAGAACTAATCAAGTATTGGAGTTTATGTTTGATGTAATAGTATCATTGAAAGAAGATCACAACCAAAAGCATACACCAAAATAAACAATGGAGACAATAATTTTTGAAGGGGAAAAGCAAAGAAAAAGCCCCAATGTATATGAAGATGGCAAGAAGCCTTAAAATATTGAAAGAGAGAGAATGCTCACGTGAATGTGAAAAATGAGAGATGGAGATAAGAATATGAGAGAGAAGCACCTTATACATAGAGGTGACAAGAGGAGCTGCATGTAACTCCATATGCCATCTATCACTTTAGTGTGTGCAAAATGTCAACCTCTTAAGGATGTGGCTAAAACATGGATATTCCTCCAAGAGGAATGTGTACGTGAGTCATCCTCACACATATGTGAGGATATTCACATGAGACAAAATAATTTGTATTATAAATGCAAGTATATAAAATATGAAAACTAAATAATAATCTTTACCTTTACCAAGTAAAGATTAATAGTCTAAAACCCCTCCTTAAGCTTTACTTGGGGCGATTACATCAAATCCATCAATAGGATGTAAGACTAGATTTTTACAATGATAAAGAAATTTTTCTTTACAAAGGGGTTTCGTGAGAATATCTGCAACTTGATCTTCACCCTTGCAATAAAAAGGAGAAATTTGTTTGTCTTCAATTTACCCTCTAATGAAGTGATTTTGAAGAGAGCTATGTTGGGTCCTTGCATGAAAAACTAGATTCTTTGCTAAGGCAATGAAACTTTGATTATCACAATACAAAGGAGTAGGATCCTTTTGAGGTAGACCAAAAATCTTCAAGCAATCTTATTAACCATAGTGCTTCTTTAGATGCATTAGTACAACCTTTATATTTAGCTTCAGTAGAACCAAGACAAGTGGATTGTTGCTTCTTACTATTCCATGAGATAGCACCTAATCCAACAAAGACATAATAACCACAAGTGGATCTCCCATCATTGGGATCACCTCCTAAATCTAAATCACTATAACCATATAAAGAAAATTTACAATTTTCATCATAAAAGAGACCAACATTAATGTAACATTTAATATATCTTAAAATTATTTTTGCAACTTTAAAAAGAGTTTGTTAAGATTTAGACAGAAATCTAGAAACTAAACCAACACTAAAGGAAATATCGGGTCTAGTTAGAGTTAAGTAATTTAAGCTTCCAACTAATTTCCTATAGAAAGTGGAATCAACAAAAGGAGTTTCCATATCAACCATTAACTTTGTTCCTAATTCACAAGGAGCAGAACATGACAAGAATCATTCATTTTAAATCTATCTAATAGATCTTAACCATTTTTATGTTGAGAAAGGAAAATACCATTAGGTGTTTTCCAAATTTCCATACCCAACAAAAAATGTAGTAATCCTAAATCAATCATTTGGAATTGATGATTTAGGTTAGACTTAGTATCACATATCAAATTGTTGGAATTACCAATAAGTATCAAATCATCAACATATAAAATAAGAATCACAATATCATATTCATTATGTTTAATATATAGATTAGGATTAATTTGACTTTAAGTAAATCCTTGAGAAGTAAAGAAAGCATTAATTATAGAGTACCATTCTCTAGGAGATTGTTTTATACCATAAATTGATTTCTTCAATTTGGAAAGAAGATGTTCTTTAACTTTTTGAACAAAACCCATAGGTTGAGACATGTAAATTTCTTCATGCAAATCACCTTATAAAAATGCACTTTTAACATCCATTTGATGGATATGCCAATACATATGAAAAGCTAAAGCTAGAACTAATTTAATAGTTGGCATTTTGGCCATAGGTGCAAAAGTTTCACTATAATCTACACCTTTCACTTGATAGAAACTTCTAGCTACTAATCTAGCTTTAACTTTACTAATCTCATTGTTGGCATTGAACTTAGTTTTATACAACCATTTACATGAAACAAGATTCTTACTGTAATGGTCTATATTTGGAATGTAAATATGAATGAAAGAAGTATATAAATCAATGCAATATACCTTCCAAGCATACAAACCAACCACATGGGTCTAGTATACCAGAGGTGCACCCAAACTCTAATGCATTGTTCTTTTCTTTATAAGTATGTGGATTGCTCAATTTGTTAACATAACCTTGTGATCTCCCAATATGAATGATAACAATAACAACAAAGTAAGTTTACTTAGATGAGAGATGACAAAAGATGGAGAATGTGGATCAAATTATAGACTTATTGAAATGTGGATCAACAGTGGAGAAAGATTAAAAAAAATCAATTGTCAAAATTGGTTCAGAGGATGTGCACGAATGAGAGAAAGATAAGTGTCCCTATCTTCTCATGAATCATGGAGGCTAACAAACTTGATTGAGGAGTTGACTGAATTTATTTATCAGATGACTAATTGATTGGTTCATTAACAAAATTGATTGATTTGTTAATAGAATAGATTGCTTCATTAACAAAATTGATTGATGAGTCAACTCAATTGATTAATCTGTTAACTAATTTGACCAAAGGAAATTATGGTGGATGAGGATAATTGGGAATTTAAATAAATAAATTATTTAATTTTATGTGTACATGGGATAAATAAATAAAATATTAAATTTTATTCATTTCAAGGGAAATAGAATATTTAAATAAATAATTTCAATTTATTTATTTAATGTGGAGAGAAATTAATTATTTAAATAAATAATTTGGTTTTATTTATTTAAAGTGGAGGGAAGATGATTTAATTAAATAATTTGGATTATTTAATTAATATAGAAGAATATGACGAATATTGATGAATTAATTAAATTAGTGTGGAATGATGGAAATTAGGTAATTAGATGGGAAATGATGTGAATATGGTGGGATGAGGTGAATAATGCATTGGAAAATTTTAGGTGTTTACATTTTGCCCCTCTTTGATATGATGTTCCATCATGTGGTGTTGTGTCAAAGAAATTGAAAAAAGACGCCCCAGTTGGTGGTAGGAATAGATAAAAAATGATGGAATAAAGGAGGGATATTGGATCGTCTCTCAAGATTTTTTTTTTTTTAAAATAATTTCAAAAACTTTGTGACAGAGAGGGAAGGAGACTAAGATAATGGAAAACATGGATAATAGAAGAAAACCAATGAACTATGTTAAAACAAGGGGATATGGGAGGGTTGGATAGGAGCTAAGTAGAAAACAAGGGTTGGGGGGCCTATAAATAGTGGCAAGGGGGCCCATTCCTAGTCATTTGTACACCTAAGCTTCAAACAACCAATTAAAGAGAAGGACTACTAGACATGGTGAATCACATCAAAATTTCATGTCACAGACACTACGGTGAGCACGTGAGGTAGATCTAGAGACTAGATGACATGGGTAGACCAATGAGTGACCTATCCTGGGGCTTTGGGGTAGTTTATGGGTCATTAATGGAATTAAATGCTAGGGAAAAGTTTGGAAAAATGCAGGTGTGCTTTTGTGAAAGCACACTTGCTTTGAAAATTTGTGTGCCTGAGTAAAAAAATTACACACCTGTGTCAGGTAATGACACACATTTGTTGAACATGCACCTGTGTAAGGAATGTGCACCCGCACTCGTGAACAGTGTACCCATGTCTAGTAACAGTGCACTTGTACAAAAATGGGTTGAAGACAAATGTGCACTATTGCAAGAAAGTAGCGTGCTTTCGTGCAGAAGTATGCTTGGGCTAGAAAAATCAAACACATGTGAAAATGAGAATCTAGGGGATGAAAAGTGCACTTTTGTTATAAGGTAAAAGTGACCAAGTAGAAAAGGGAAAACTTGTGGTTTTACTAGATGAAAGATGACTTACTGAACTGTTGTGACAAATAGGAGTGGTCAACACCTTTTCAATCACACGTGCACGGAGACCCAGGACTATGGCACTATACACATAGTTTTTTGAGGAAGATTAAGAGTTTCTACCTGCCATTAGTATGGTACACATATGAAGATTTCTAGAGATTAGAGAACATACAATGATGTTGACAGTGCTTATAGGGTAGTGGCATAGTGAGAGGAGTGCTTTCCTTCTCCTGACTAGGGAGATGACAATTACACTAGAAGACATATGGCATATAAGTTAAGGATACCCATTCATAGATCGTTGGTGAGATATGACTTACAAGTACACAGGATGAAGTGAGTGAGTGTTTGTAGATGAATACCTACCTATTGAGGGGATTGAACTAGACTTGATGCAAGTGGAGGTTGATGCCCAATTGCCACTATTTATTGTAGGATTGATTGGATATGTGATGTTACTAGGGAGGAGGTTGAGACAGTTCTCAATTGGATGGGGGGATGTACTTGAGAGGATAATGGATGGGGAGCTTTTTGCATGGGGTCCATGGGTATTGACCCACTTATACATGGATTTGCATAGTTGTGTCTATAACAGAAGCTAGTACATTGGATGTGTGGTAGCCTTGTTGTAGATATGGTCTTGGGAGCACATTGCGGTACTAAGGCCAGTGTGTGATAGAGGGAAGAATGCAAATCACCCATATTACTGGATGTATGCGGAGGTCCTTCATTATAGATGGATTGGAAACATGCTATACCAACAGGTATTTGTCGATGATATTAACATAGTGATATGGAGACCTTGAAGAGATTGCAAGGTATGGGAGGATGACACAGATCAGCTAGCCTATGTTTGACATACTCAATACATAATGGGTTAGATGGATCTTATCATTTAGTGATACATTCTGGACATGGTACATCGACAATTTGGAGACAAGTAGACAACTCTAGTACATGAGGCCATCTTTCCTTGGGTGGTACAAGACATAGGTGTATGGGGTGCACCACTGGACAAACATGCTGTGTTTGCAAAGTTCTGGGCACTACAGCCAGTACCATGGGTACCTCCTACAGTAGTTGTAGATGATATAAGGACCAACCTTGACTATGATGCATGGTGGGCCACACATAGGCCAGTTAGGTTGATGCTACCTAGTACATGGGTAGGGCAAGTGGTAGAGCCTCTTGTTGTGAGATGGCTTAGACATCAGGTAGAGAGAGGTCATGTAGACATCCCTCTAGATGCAAGAAGAGAGGGAGGAGATGGAGAGTAGGTAGAGGTAGAGGTAGAGGCAAAGGTAGCTATCCTGGGGGATGAGGAGGATTTAGAGATAGTACGAGCCTCCTGGGATAGCTTATAGCTAGAGGTGGAGTGACTACAGGGATTAGTTACAAGTTTGACAATGGAGAGAGACAACACCCTACTCCATACTCAAACCTTGCAGGGAAAACTACATGTGCTACAGGTACATATAAAAACATTGTAGTCATAGGTAGGGTATAGGAATGCACAGTTATAGTAGGCCATAGCTAAGAGGGATGCAGCTACGGCTACCACCACACAGTAACAATATAAGCTAGACACAACACAAGGGGTGATAACAGGGGGCAACATTGTGTTGGTGCCCAGAAAAACCAATATCCAAAATGTTTCATTACCCCCCCCAAAAAACTAAAAATCCTTCAAAATCCACCAAAGTCCCCATTTTTCCCTTGTAGTTAAAACCCCCATTTATATCTAATTTGAGATAAATTATAATGGGGTTTTATATCAAAATATTCTAAGTAAAATTTCCCTAAGGCAATGCATTTTTTCCTGAAAAATTTTGGTTCATTTCTACCCCTAGTCGGCAAATCGAAAAAATTTCAAACTAAGGAAGTGGTTCACAAGTTCACATTTTCCTTGGTTTACCAACTGTGTGACTAGGTGGGCAGAGGAAATTTTTTAAGGCAAAGAGAAGATTCATAGGGTCTTTTGTTGGCAAATTTTGATGTTAGCGAACCCGCCAGTTCACTGACTGACAAATTTACTGACTAGGAGATTCACCAATGGGTGGTTTCACCGATGACCAATTCACAGACATAAAAAAGAAAAGGTGGTGGCAATCTGAGAATTTTCTAGAGTATGAAGATGATTCTAAAGAAAATAGAAAGGTGAACAAGGTCTTATTCAGGGAAACCTTGAGTTCGCGAACTCTTAGTTTTGCTGACAAGAAGTTTGCCAATGGGACACAAGGCTGATGAAGCAGAAAGGAAAAGATATAAAGAAAAGGTAAGTTTTCTTTAGAGAAACTTGCCAATAAGGTCAAAGGGAAGTAGCAAGGTTCATGATGGCTACAATTCTCTGACTAAAGGGTCAAGTTCAGGAATGCTAACGTTTGCTGACCAAGCAAAGGTGATACAAAATGATAAAGAGAAGATAATGAGGAAGCTACCATAGTTAGCAAAAAGTCAAGTCTACTGATAAGGAAAACATAAATGAAATTTTCTAAGGCAAACGTGGAAGAAAAGTAGCAAATTGCATGGTCGAGGAATCAACAGAAAAATTAACTAGTCAAATGGTTCAGTTTTTTGGGGATTTGCTGATAAGGCGATTGAAAGGGTAAAAGGGGTTTCCTCCATAGTTAGAGAAGATAAAGGTTTGCAGATAGTGTGTTTTCCTGACCAAAGAGACATAAGCAAAGGTTTGATAAAGTGTGAATTTGCCAATAACTAAGTAAATCCAAAAATAAGGAGTCGTGGCCAAGTTCAACAACATTGGAATTCGTCAATTGGAGGCAAAAAGCAAAGGAGACAAAGGCAGGAGCAATCCTTGGTTGGGAGAATTGGTAGTTCATCAACTGATTGGTTCACCAATTTGGTTCTGTGCAGTGTACTCTTGCCAAAAAGGCAAACAAAGGAGGAAAAGTTTAGAGAAATGGAAATTTACCATTAAGGAAAATAGGTAAAGGGAGAAAGTGGCAAAGTGGAGATGAGGGCAAGTTCAAGAAAAGGAAAATTTTCCAATAAAAGGAAAAGATAAAGAAGAAAAAGAAGATGTCTCCATGGTTTGGCGAAGGATAAAGTCACTGATAAGAGGGAAAGAAAGGATAAGTCGCTTAGTTCAGCAAATTGAAGATTTGTTGACTAAGGCTGATGGAGAAGACAATGCTACACCAAAGATGAAGTTCAAGAAAAATGAAATTTGTTGATAAGGCAAAATAGTTCCCAAGATGACATAGATAGATAAATGAAGGAAAATAAGAAAGGTGCAGAAGTTCATGAAAAGTGACGTTCGCTGATAAAGGGCAAAATAGAGATCAAAGGTAGAAAATTATAATGAAAATCAAATGTTTTGTAAAGTAAGTAACAAATGTAATAGTTTGAAATATTTTAAACATGGTTTAAAATATTTAGATAAGTGTGAAGAGATTTACATAGGTATTTTTGGTCGATCATATTTCAAGTGCTTGTCTACCTGAAAACACACCATGATTGCAGGGGATCAGTCAGTTGTAGGTAGTTCAAACAATATAAATCTTCAATTGAAAAGGACCAAAATTAAGTGAGTGGATGAAGTGTCCCAGTGGTCAAATCTTTTTGCAAGTACTTTCATTCTTGAAGGATGCCAAGGCATGGGTACCTGCAAGTTTCAAAGTTGTCAGGGTGTGGGATTTCCTTCCAAATGTGTAGATTTTTTGATTGCACAATGGGCCTATTTTAATATAGCATGGCCTTGGCATGTTGATAGAGTTCCAATGTCCAGGGGCTACATAGTGAAATAGGATGACTATATATGCATCATTTTGAGATGTTTTTAGGGTTGGGCACTAAGCCAATTGTCTTGTCTAGGAAAGCCTAAGGAGTTTTTCTGGCACCAAATCAAGTTAGTCTAGTCTGTTACTGAAGGGATTTATTTAGTATAGTGTAGGAAGGTTGTGTAATACAGACTTGATTGTAATGAATGTATCCATAGGAGTTTGTACTGATTTTATTAAATATATAATCACAGTTGTATATTTTTTCTTACCACATTTTCTAGTATGATTGTAACACAGGTTTGGAGATGTGTGATAGCATCTAAGTTAATACAAGGCTTTGTATTCACCATCTCTTTGTTGCATATGAATTATTGCATTTCTCCTTTGGACTATTATTTATGTCCACTATAGGAAGATCTATTTAAAAGTCATATATGTAAATGTATGTCTAATTCTATTGATCATGTGCTGAGTATTTTCCTTCCCCCGTGCATTCTATGACTCTGTTGCCCAATGGAGTAGGCACTAGTCCATATTGGAGAGGGATCAAACACCTTTTAAAAATCAAAGAAATATTTCACCTGTGGTTCAAGGAAAAACCATCTTTCCAGTGCATGTACATTCACATAGTTGAATCGAATATATAGGGGTATGTGACAACCAGCCATTCTTGACTTAGTGACATCTTTTGTAGTCAAGATGATGAGTTGGGTTTGTGTCAGATTCAGGACAGACAACTAAGAGGGGGGGTGAATCAGTTGTCCAAAACTTTCTTCCAATTTACACACTTAAATTCACTTTGTAATTTAGTAGCATAATAACAATTTAATCATGGAAGCACAATGCATTAAACCAAGAGCAACAACACATCAACACATAAGACACCAAGATTTTGACATAGAAAACTTGGTTAAGGGAAAAACCACGGGGTGATTAACCCAAGATTGTATTCTCTGTTAGAAGAATCGAAAGAACAAAATGGCACTTGCTAATTAGGGCTCACTACCCTATCACACTGCTCACAAGAGGCTCACTGCCTATAAGAGACACACTATCTACAAAATGATAAATATAACATACATGAACTGGAGAATAGCATCTGCACCATGCTTGAATCAGTTCCATTTAAGCCCAATACTTATGCTCTGCCTTTTGCTCTCCTCTTCGCTACCACTCTCTCATCTCCACAAGATACATATTAAAATGACTTCATAGTTCCTTATTTATACAAGACATCGACTTAGGAATAATCATCTAAGTCAGCAACATCTACAAGAACATCCGCAGGATGAGTAACTCATCCAATTGGCTAGTCTAAGGAAGAACACCATCATCCAGAAGTAATTCTTCAACTACAAGTTTAAACTCCAATGTGGACCATCAACATGAACTGTACATGATCCAAACATCTCCACAAGCTTGCCTGAATCACCAAGAACATCCACACTTCAACTGCTTACTGAAATCCTTCTCTCCTTCATCTGGAACCTCAAGAAGACAGTTTGTCATCACTGTCACAAAGGAATAGATGCTTGCGGACCTCCAAACCATGAACCAATCAAGTTGACACATCACAAGGACTTCCTAAACACTCCACCAAATCCACAGAATAGGATAATGCATTTTTGGATCTCACCGGACCTATCTGTGTCACTCTATCACCTCTGAACATCTATTGGAATAGGTTTTACTTGAGCAGCCACAACTTCTTCAGATCTTCATGCAGACCTCTAAAATCTCTACTGGATCAGCTTGAGACACATATCTACAAACCCTTTAAACTGTATTCTTTGATCCTCATCTTATCTTGGACTTTTACCTTGCTATCTTCATTGTTCTTCATTGTTCCTGATATGACCAATTTTCTTGATATCCTCAGCAATCAATTCATCCAAACCTTATCATTAATGCAACAGGAGTATGCTGACATCAATGACAACACTGGTTAGGCCCATACTTGCAACAATCTCCCCCTTTGTCATTGATGGCAACATATGATGTGAAAAAATGTTTTGACCATCAAGACAGGAACTTCTCCTTACTGTCACAACTCCCCCTATCAACAACAACCATTCACATATCTTCTCTTCCTTTCCTGCTCCCCCTTTGATCAGCAACCACTTGTTTTTCACATGTCTTCTCTCCCCCTTTGACATCAATGGCAAAGGGCACATACTTGCAATTCTACCATTTCAGAACCATACCAGCTACTCCCCCTGAGTAGCAGCTCCCCATCATCAATCTGGACCACAAGATATGATTGTGATATCCATCAGACTGATGCACATCAGTGTACCTTAGTTCATCATCGGAGGGGCAATAACCCCTAACTTCTCCCTGAGATACTCAAAAGAGTTCTTAGGTAGAAGTTTAGTAAAGATGTCTGTAATCTGATTCTTGGATGGCACAAACTCCAATCTGATTTCATTCTTGTTCACTTGCTCTCTCAAAAAGTGAAACTTGATAGATATATGTTTAGTCTTTGAATGCAACACCAGATTCTTAGATATATTTATTGCACTTGAATTATCATAGATGATTGTGATAGGCTCCTCATATTCCACTCTTATGTCTCTTAACATTTACTTCATCCACAAAACTTGAGTACAACTACCTGCTGTTGCAATATATTATGCTTCTGCAGTGGACAGAGATATTGCCTCTTGTTTCTTGCTTATCTAAGAAACCAATCTCTTCCCTAAAAAGAATGCTCCACCACTAGTACTCTTCCGGTCATCCACATCTCCTTCCCAATCTGCATCTGTATATGCATGAAGAGAGAAGTCATGATCTCTGGGATACCACAATCCATACTCAACTGTCCCTTTTAAATATCTAAAAATCCTCTTGATTGCCATGACATGAGATTCTCTAGGATCAGCCTGGAATCTAGCAACAAGACTAACAACTTACATAATGTCTGGTCTGGTTTGAGTAAGATACAACAGTCCTCCAATCATTGACCTATACTTTTTCTGATCAGCCTTAGGTGAGTCATCATCTTTTCTTAATTTGCATCCGGTTGCCATGGGAGTATTCATTGGCCTTGAGTCTTCCATCCCAAACTTCTTCAACAATTCTTTTAGATATTTGGACTGAGAAATGAAGATTCCTTTCTTTGTTTGAGTGATTTGTAGACCCAAAAAGAAATTCATTTCCCCAAGCATGGACATCTCAAATTCACATTTCATTTGATTTGCAAAGGTTTTGTACATACTATCTCTTCCTCCAAAAATGATATCATCAACAAACACTTCAACAATCAAGATATTTTCATGATCAATTTTGAAATACAAATTACTGTCAGTGGTACCTTTGTTGAAACTAATCTTCAAAAGATGCTTATCCAATCTTTCATACCAGGCTCTTGGGGCTTACTTTAGTCCATATAGTGCTTTCTTCAATTTGCAGACCATATCACCATGATGAGACAATTAAAATCCATCCAGTTGCTCAATGTAAACTTCTTCCAAGTCACCATTCAGGAAGGTAGACTTGACATCCATATGATATACTTTGAAATCCTTGAAGGCAGCAAAAGCAAGAAATAGTCTGACTACTTCAATTCTTGCCATCGGAGCAAAAGCCTCTTCAAAATCAACTCCTATTTGAGAATAACCCTTGCAGACCAATCTGGCTTTATTCTTGATTACTTCACCAACTTCATTCAGTTTGTTCTAGAAGACCCATTTGGTTCCAATCACATTCTTGTTTCTAGGTCTGGGAACAAGATCCCAATTGTGATTTTTCTCAATTTGCATTAGTTCTTCCTCCATTGCTTTAGTCTAGTTTTCATCATTGCAAACTTCATTCATTGTCTTAGATTCAATCTTTGAAATCAGACAATACTCTTCTAAATCTTGAACAATCCTTCTTCTTGTTTGAACACCTTTGCTTTTATCACCTATGATCTAATCTTCAGAGTGGTTTAGTCTTACATACCTGGGAACTTTTGGAGTTTCTTGCACTTCTGATTCTTGATCAGGCTCATTAAAACTCATCTCTTCTTCTTGATTTACCGGATCAGTTTGAATCTATTTTTCAGAAGAGGCTTGGGCTCCTTGAATAAGAACACCATTCTGATCATCTTCATCATATTCATAAAACCTTGAGGGTTTTACAATTCCTTCATCAACCTTTACATTTGTACTTTCTATTATCTTTCTCAGTCTCTTGTTATAACACCGGTTTGCTTTGCTTTAAGTAGAGTAACCCAAGAATATTCCTTCATCACTTCTAGCATCAAAATTGCCTAGATCTTCATCTCTTTTAATGTAACACTTGCTACCAAAGACTCTGAAATACCTCACAGTAGGAGTGATACCAAACCAAAGTTCATAAGGAGTCTTACCAGTATTGCTTTTGATTTGTACTCGTTTGAGAGTATAGACTGCAGTGCTGACAGCTTCTCTCCAATAGATCTGAGGAAAATTTTCTTCCATCATCATTGTCCTAGATGCTTCTTGGATGGTCTGGTTCTTTCTCTCAAGTACTCCATTCTACCGTGGAGTCCTAGGAGCAGACAACTGTCTCTTTATTCCATGTTTCTCACAGAATACTATGAACTCACCGGATGTGAATTCTCCACCTCTATTAGACCTCAGACATTTCAATTTTAATCTAGTTTCATTCTCAACCATAGCCTTGAATATTTTGAATTTCTCAAAAGATTTTGATTTCTCTTTCAGAAACGTTACCCATATCATCCGGGAATAGTCATTAATTAGTAACATGAAGTATCTATCACCTTGTACACTATTAATTCTTGTCGAACCATAAAGATCAGTATGAACTAAGTCCAATAATGTAGTAGAAGATGGTTCCTTGCTTTTAAATGAGACTCTGCTTTGTTTTCCTGACTAACATTCTTTGCAGAAACTATTTGTAGGTTTTACCAATTTTGGAAGATCTCTTACAACCTGAGTATTGCTTATCTTGATGATATTATCAAAATTCACATGACACATTCTCTTATGCCACAACCAACTCTGATCAACTTGAACAAATAAGCAACTTTTACCAGTACCAACCAAGTGGAAGATATTACCTTTAGTTTGAGTATTGGATGCAATCTCTTTTTTGAAACTTTCAAAGATTTTGCATTTTTCATTCTTGAATCATAGATCGTAGCCTTTGTCCACCAACTGTCCAATGTTGAGAAGATTGTACTTCAATCCTTCAACATATAGTACATTACCGGTTTTGTTCCTTCCATCAAAAGAAATAGTTCCTCTTCCTCTGACTCTACCAGTAGAATTATCACCAAATTTTACCACTCCTCCTTCATACCTTTCCAAATCTATGAACTTGTTTATGTCACCAGTCATATGGTGAGAGAAACCACTATCAATGACCCAATCATCCTTTTCTTCAACTTGGGCAGCCAGAGCTCTTTCTACAACTTGATGATTGACATATTCAGAGGACATTGGTTCTTCTTCCTTGATGGCAATGAGCACCTAGTCATTTCTAGATTTGTTTCCTATTTCTGATTCATCATCTGTTACTCCTTCATTATCATCATCTTCATGAACATAGTAACAATTCTTTTGGAACCTTGGCTTGTTAGGATTTGGCCTTGAAAATCTTTCCGGACACCTTGAGGAAAAATGACTAATTTTATTGTAGTTAAAACACTTAAAAGGCAATTTCCCTTCATACTTATCGGATCCTCTTGGCAGTCTTTTTGCAATAGGGGCTTCAAGGTGAGCCATTTCAGCTTCTTCTTCTTCCAGGTCTTTTCTTTCTTTTTCATACCATTATAGTTTCCTTGAAGAGTTCTCTCCTAGATCAAACCTTTGTTTACCTTTTACATAGGCACTGACTTTGAATGTTGACTCAGTCTTTGGGGGGGCATCTCCAAACTCAGTCATTTCAAATGCAGCCAGTTTACTAACCAATTGATCTCTTGTGATAGTTGTATAGGCTTTGAATTCTTCAATGACAACAACTTTGATTTTATAAGAAGCAGGAAGGGATCTGAGAAATTTGCCAATAATCTTATCTTCATCCAAGACTCCACCAGCACATCTAATGCCATAGACAATCTCATTTACTCTTGGCATAAAAGTAGTGATATTTTCATCATCTATCATCTTCAGATTTTCAAATTTCCCTTTCAAACTTTGTAACCTTGCACATTTAACATACTTGTCTCCTTCATGTAGAAGTTCTAGTTTTTGCCAAATCTCAAAAGCAGTTGGTAGATCAACAACGTTTGAAAGCTCTAAATCAGAAAATGTGCTTAGAAGAGCCTCTATAGTCCATAGATTGTTTTCAGCATCTATGATTTCATTTTTGGTTTTTGGGCCACCCTGTGGAGGAGTATACTTTGTTGAAGCCATGTTCCAGTACTTCATTCCCATACATTACAAGTGACATTTCATGCGACTTTTCCAAAGATTAAAATTGGCTCCATCAAACTTTAGACTATCCTTCTTGTAGGATGACATCCTGGATCTCCTCAAGTGGTTAAGCTCCTTTTAGAGGAACTTGGCTCTGATACCAATTGTCAGATTCAGGATAGACAACTGAGAGGGGGGGTGAATCAGTTGTCCAAAACTTTCTTCCAACTTACACACTTAAATTCACTTTGTAATTTAGTAGCATAATAACAATTCAATCATGGAAGCACAATGCATTAAACCAAGAGAAACAACACATCAACACATAAGACACCAAGATTTTGACGTGGAAAACCCAGTTAAGGGAAAAATCAAGTGGTGATTAACCTAAGATTGTATTCTTTGTTAGAAGAATAGAAAGAATAAAATGGAACTTGCCAATTAGGGTTCACTACCCGAGCACACTGCTCATAAGAGGCTCACTGCCTACAAGAGACACACTGTCTACAAAATGATAAATATCACATACATGAACTAGAGAATAGCATCTTCACCATGCTTGAATTAGTTCCATTTAAGCCCAATACTTCTGCTCTGCCTTTTACTCTCCTCTTCACCACCACTCTCTCATCTCCACAAGATACATATTGAAATGACTTCACAGTTCCTTATTTATACAAGACATTGACTTAGGAATAATCATCTAAGTCGGCAACATCTACAAGAACATCCGCAAGATGAGTAACTCATCCGGCCGACTAGTCTAAGGAAGAACACCATCATCTAGAAGTAATTCTTCAAATGTGATCTTAAACTCCAATGTAGACCATCAACACAAACTGGACATGATCCAAAGATGTCCACAAGCTTGTCTGAATCACCAAGAATATCCACACTTCAACTGCTTACTAAAATCCTTCTCTCCTTCATCCGGAACCTCAAGAACATAGTCTATCATCACTGTCACAAAGGAATAGATTCTTGCGGACCTCCAAACCATGAACCAATCAAGTTGACACATGACAAGGACTTCCTAAACACTCCACCAAATCCACAGAACAGGATAATGCATTTTCAGATCTCATCAGACCTATCTATGTCACTTTGTCACCTCTGAACATCCACCAGAACTAGTTTTACTTGAGCAACCACAACTTCTTTAGATCTTCATGCAGACCTCTAAAATCTCTACTGGATCACCTTGAGACACATATCTACAAACCCTTTAAACCATATTCTCTGATCCTCATCTCATCTTGGACTTTTACCTTGTTGTCTTCACTGTTCATCACTGTTCCTGATATGACCAATTTTCTCAATATCCTCAGCAATCAGTTCATCCAAACCTTATCATTAATGCAACAAGAGTATGTTGACATCAATGAAAACACTAGTTAGACCCATACTTGCAACAGTTTGGTCGTCCAATATTTTTAGTTGTTCATCTAATTTGAACTCTAGACATATTTAGGTTTACCCCTTGGAATATCCCTCAAGAGTCTAAGTTGAGCTCGAAGTGCAGAGGAGTCTACCCACTCCTATTAATTAGCCAAAATCCCCCTTAACTTATTGATAAACCTCATCCTATCACCTTGATGACAATCCTTGGCCTAGGTGATTTAGGAATGTTTTAAAGTTTTGGGTTGCATTTATTTTGGGTCCCAACACATGGCACATATGTGGAGTGACATGATGGCTATAAAGGATTGGTTGACATAGGATGGTAAGAGGGTGGAGTACTACTGATGTTTGTTTGAGGGTACAGTTCCACCAAATAAGAGGACACCTAGCTTTAGCAGGCAAAGCACGTTAGGGACTACGAGGTCAGCAAGGCTAGGACCTTCTGTGATGGGGCCTCCTAGAGTGACTATAGGATAGATGCCATCAGTGTTGGGGACATCAGGTAGCATTCAGGGGCACATGGACCTCACCAGCCTCAACCTCCATGATCCAGCTCACAACTTGCTCCTTCAGATGGGGTAGGTCCACATATGACACTATTTATTATGATTATGATATTATGTATTTTGATGCCTGTAGGATGATGATGTATTTATATTCATAGACATTGTATTATGGACATTTTTTGTATGATATATTATGATGGTGATATGGTGATGATTTCTTTGATTGTGTTATTATTTTTTTATTGATAATGTTATGATAATTACCATTTGCCATGTTTATGCTATGTGCTGATGATGATGTTATGATGTTATGGATGCATTATGTTTTTGACGACTATGTTATGTGTGATGTGAAATAGATAAGAATAGATGAGTATTTATGGATTATGATGTATGATGTCCTAATGATGTTTAATGAAATCGATAACAAATGATATAAAATGATAACAATTGATGACACAAATGATAACAATTTGATGACAAATGATAACCATTTAATGACAAATGATAATCAATGATAACACAAATGATAACAATTTGATGACAAACAATAACCATTTGATGACAAATGATGACCAACAATAACACAAATGATAACAATTTGATGACAAATGATAATAGAAATGATAAAAATTTGATGACAAATGATAACCATTTGATGACCAATGATAATAAATGATAATGATGATGAACAAGTAAACATAGATAGATGAATTATGAAGATTAAGATGAAATGATTAGAAAGATCTTTGGTATAGAGAAATAGATGAAAGAACGATGGATTTATTGGGAGTAGCTATGTTGACATATTTAGAGCAATCATTTATTTTGATATATCATAGGGATGTTACGCACCAAGGTATAAGAACCAAGGTGAGGATGTATTGAATGCATAGGATATTGACTCTACAAACAAACAGTATGATTTATT
The DNA here is from genome assembly GCA_027924645.1 of Cunninghamia lanceolata. Lineage (NCBI taxonomy): Eukaryota > Viridiplantae > Streptophyta > Pinopsida > Cupressales > Cupressaceae > Cunninghamia > Cunninghamia lanceolata. Next base: position 25,541,139 of record BSBN01000703.1, read on the forward strand.
TCTACTAGACATAATAGAACCTTTTCAGATATGTGAATGGAAAATAGTCTTAGCGTAGAATAAACTTAATGCACATAAGGTCTTTGCAGAACCTTAGATGCAAAAGGTACTGATATGCAAGATGATAATTCTAACACACACAAGATACCTATTAGTCATAATAGGATAATATGATCATCCCACAAACACAACACATGAAAGCAATGACCATGCCCAAATCCATACTACATCATGACATACCAAGATATAGAAAAATCAAGGTAGTTTTTGAATAAGTATTAGAAAGTAACAAAATAAAAAGAAAAAAGAAAATGACCAACCGATAAAACAAATACACAGCTATCATGTTCTCTTGCCAAAGAGGGTGATCTAGATAGATTGGGCCTTATTGTAGGAAGGATATATATGTTAAAGGATTTGGATCTAGGATAGATGGATGTACTATATGTGGCAAGTGTTATGTGAGTAAGTGTATTGTGTTAGGAGTAGCCTTTGTTGTTTTTGATTTTATAAACACTTGAGCTTTTAAAAGATGCATAGTTTACATTCTGCTTAAGTTAGTCAAGTTTAGGTGGTAAGTGAATAGGATGGATTGTGGTAGATGGATGGAGTGAAATTTTGTATTTATTATGGATTGAGATGGATGATGGGTATATCTTATGTACGTGTGTATTGGACACTTCCTTTGTATTCCAAACTACCTACATACCATGTATCCACTAGATCAAGGCACATTAAGATGTAGGTGATGATGATATGTGTGATGAGGATGATAGTGCTAATGGATGAGTGATGTGGAAGTGTAACAATTTCCCTTGAGTCAAAACAAGGATCGATTCCTAGACCTAGGTTAAGGAAATGTGTCCCCACTCAGGTAAAGGGTTTATTATAGAGAATAGATTGACCATGGATGGGACTGGTACAATGGACGAATGATGGATGAACTAAATATGGATGGGACTAAAAGATAAAACTTGACTAACTAACAATTTCCAAGCCATGATAGATGGGTATGAGGAAAATCCAAAGGTCAACAATTTTTTATTATGGATGGGTTGGGCTGTATTTATGAAAATGAGATAAATGGAATGAATGGAAAGACCTAATTGATGGTGGATGCTGACTTTTACACATAGTACCTATTTGTTAGGTTTTCACTATGATACTTATCCAAGGTGCCCATTTACCAAGTTTTCACCAGAGGACGGAATATTTTTTATATTTTTGTAAAAAAAATTATTTTTTTCATTTTTTCATTTTTTGCTATTTTTTTGCTAGGCTATTCTAAGGATTAGACATAGAACTTATTGAGATGAACAATGTTGAGGAGTTCATTGAGAGGAATTCCTTCAGGTTTTGCTAGTGTATATGCCCCTAATTCATAAACTACTATGATGACAAAAGGTCCCAACCAGTAAGGTTCAAATTTACCCTTTTTATCTTGATCTTGTTGGTTTCTCTAATTTTCTTTTAGAATGATATCACCTACTTGGAACCACCTTTCTTTGATTTTCTTGTTATAACTATGGGAAAGGTGGTTTTGGTAGACTTGAAGATGATTCAATGTTGTGAGGCACCTTTCATCTAGTAACTCCAATTCATGCAATCTTGAAACTTTGTACTCTCCCCATCAATAAAATGTTGCATGGAGACATGAAAAGATGGTACCTCAACCTCAATAGGTAAATTAGCTTTGGCACCATAGACTAAAGCATTGGGTGGGGTTCTAATGCTTGTACAATATGCCCATAAGGTAGGATTAAGCTACAGATACCAATCACAAGTTGCTTCGTTGACTGTCTTTTTAAGGATTTCCAAGATAGTTTTGTTTGAAGCCTTAGCTTGGCCATTTCTTTGTGGATAATATAGAGTGGAAAAGCAATGTTAGATATGGTATTGAGTGCACAAGGCACAAATATCTTGGTTTTTGAAAGGTTTTCCATTATCAGTTACTATAGCCAAGGGGATACCCTACCAACAAATGATATTGTGTAAGATAAACTTAGCAATTTGTTTGCCAGTAATGTAAGACATGGGGATAGCTTCCACCTAATTTATGACATACTCAATGGTGGTGATAATGAAATTGTGGCCATTGGAGGATAAGGGGTTAATTTTACCTATGAGGTCAAGTCCCCATTGTGAAAATGGCCAAGGAGTAGTAACTAGTTATAGTTGATGAATAGGTGTATGAATTAGATCTCTGTACTACTAACACTAAAGGCATCTCCTAGTGAATTGATGAGCATCTTGTTCCATTGTAGGCTAATAATATCCTATGAATAACAAATTCTTTGCTAGGTTAGGATCACTGGAATGCACTCCATAGATACCTTCATGTACATCTCTTAAAGCAATGTCAACCTCTTCCAAATTTAAACATCTAAGGAGGATACCATCAAGAATCTGTTGGTATAATGAATCTCCAAGGATGGTCAAGTGGGAAGCATGGTGGATGAAGGTCTTATTTTGGTGGAGGTAAGGTTAGGAAAAAGGGTGTTATGGTGAAGGTAGTTATAAATGTCTTGGTTGTTAAACTACACCAGACAATTGGGAGGGTGGGGGGGTGAATCAGTTGTCCTAAAACTTTTAGCCAAATATGATCATCAACTTATTAATTACTTATATTTACATATAACTATGAAACCATCCAATGAGAATCTCAACACAAAAGTATAAACAACATAGTAGACACCATATTTTTACGTAGAAAACCATAAAAGGGATAAACCACGGTGGGTGTTAGCCCACAAAAATATATAAGTTATATCAATACCAAAAAACATAGGCTCACTGCCTATAGGGAGTACTACCCAAATTGCTCACTGCAAAGAAAGGCTCACTACCTAAGGATGGCTCACTACCAAAGGAAGGCTCACTACCAAAAGAAGGCTCACTGCAAAAAGGTTGAACTAAGATAACAACATCTACTCCATGCCAAGGTTCAGTTCCATTGAAGCACAAAACACCTCTTCTATGCTCTGCTACCTTCACTTTATCTTTGCATCTTCGCACTTGGATATGTTTTCATGACTCAATTTACAAGTATTTATACACTACATCAACCTTGGAATGATCATCATGGTCAGCATTACGATCATCAACAGTTGGAACAATCTCCAAGGTCGACATTACAAACACACATAAAATAGGTTTGGACCTAATAAAAATTTAGCTAAGGAAAAGATGTAAGAATGTATGCAGATCATGCCATGCCTTAGATGGGACTTAAACATAATCTTCCAAACTACAACATGCTATCACAATCTTTAATGTATCTCCATAGATGATGAATTCAACCAGGTCAGCCAAGATTGATGTTAGCACAAGTATTCTCAAGAACACACTTCATGCACGATCTAAATTACACCTTGCAGACTAATCTGAATGTAGGAGCATGATCAGGAGATATCCACAAGCACATTGTAATCACCAAGAACAACCGCATGATCTTTAACAACTTAATCAATAAGATTCTTCAAATTGGAGCACAAGAACAACACTGTCAGCCACTGTCATGAGTAAAAGATATCTTGTAGACCACCAAATCATGAACCATTACACTTGAAGCCATTTAACATCATCACAGACTTACTTCCAGAACCACAGACCACAATACTTAAATGTAGAGGAATGTAGAGAAAAACACTTTCTCCCTGTCACTGCCAAACACACAGAAAAAATTTATTTTCACTCCGGTGAACATAACTCACTCAATTCTTCATACTGGAGGCTCAAACTTAGAATATAAGATCTTCAGACAGGCTTCTAAATAACTTTCAATCCATAGGTAAAGATATTTATTCTACAGCAAATGCTGAGCATTCTTCTAGACTATTCTTATGCATGTAATGCACTGTTTCTACTACAACACATTGTTATCACCGGAGGGGATAATTTTCTCAATATCCTCAACAAAGTAAGAGCATAGTTGACATCAATGACAATAGAGATATGTTGACATCAATAACATCACCAATTATGACATTCTTACAACAACCTCCTCTTTTGTCATTGATGGCAACATATGATGTGAAGAACTAAAAACACCACCAAGACAAAATTCTCCCCCTTTCTCTTTACACATCTACATTCTTTCTCCCCCTAAGTTTTTCACATGATTTCTATTCCCCTTTGACATCAATGGAAAAGGGAACATACTTGCATGTTGCTTCTCTTATCTATTTACTTTGCCAAAAAAATTTAGGTACTCCCCCTGAGAGGTAGCCTTCAGAACATCAATCTAGGTCAAGGAATGACACTTTGAGCTCCACTACATTGATGTATTCCTATACATCTTAGTTCAGGATAGGAGTAGTAATGACCCCTAGCTTTTCTCTGAGATGCTCAAAGGTATCTTTCCGTAGAGGCTTAGTAAAAATGTTTGCAATCTGATCCTTTGTGGATACATATTCCAACATTACTTCATTCTCTGTCAACTTCTCTCTCAAAAAGTGTCACCTTATTGATATGTGATTTGTTCTTGAGTGCATCACTAGATTCTTTGAAATGTTTATGGCACTTGTATTGTCACAAAAGATTACAATTGGATCTTCATACAAACTCTTATATCCTTCATTTTCTATTTCATCCATAATACTTGAGTGTAACAACATGTTGTTGCAATATATTCTGCTTCTGCATTTGACAAAGATATTGAATCTTGGTTCTTGCTCAGCCATGGGACCAATCTATTCCCCATGAAGAAGGTACCTCCACTTGTACTCTTTTTGTCATCAACATCTCCATCCCAATCTACATCTATATAAGCATTGAGAGTGAAATAATTGTCCTTTGGATACCATAAGCCATAATCCAGAGTACCTTTCTAATACCTCAGGATTATCTTAGCTATCATCACATGTGATTCTTTTGGATCAGCTTGAAACCTTGCAACAAGACAAATTGCATGCATAATATCAAGTCTGGTTTGAGTTAGATAAAACAATCCTCCAATTGTGGATTTGTATTTTTTCTAATCAGCCTTAGATGATTCATTAGTTTTTCTCAACTTGCAATCAGTCACCATGGGAGTACATAATAGTTTAGAGTCTTCCATCCCAAACTTCTTCAACAACTCTTTCACATACTTAGACTGAGATATGAAGATTCCTTTATTTGATTGATTAATTTGCAAACCTAAAAACAAACTCATTCACCAAACATGGACATTTCAAATTCACTTTTCATCTCACCAGCAAACCTTATGCACGTACCTTCATTTCCTCTAAAGATAATGTCATCAACAAAGACCTCAACAATTAAGATCTGATCATCATTGATTTTGAAGTACAGATTGCTATCTGTAGTACCTTTACTAAATCCCAATTATAATAAATACCTATCTAACCTTGCATACCAGGATCTAGGAGCTTGTTTGAGTCCATATAATTCTTTCTTCAACCTGCATACCATATCACCTTGCTTTGACAATTGGAATCCATCTGGTTGCTCAATGTATAGTTCCTCTTAAAATTCACAATTCAGGAAGGTAGATTTCACATCCATCTGATATACCTTAAAATCTTTGTGAGCTACAAATGCTAGAAACATTCTGATTGCTTCAATCCAATCTACTGGGGTAAAGGTTTCTTCAAAATCTATCTCTTCAATTTGAGAATATCCTTTACAAGTCTTGCTTTATTCCTTACAACTTCTCTATTTTCATTCAGCTTGTTCCTAAAGACCCATTTATTTCCAATAACATTTTTGTTAGCACATCTAGGAACTAATTCCCAAGTTTCATTCTTCTCTATCTACAATAGTTCTTCCTCCATTGCCTTAAACCAATTTTCATCATTGCATGCTTCATTCACAATTTTTGGTTCAATCTTTGAAAGCGGACAGTAATTGACTTGTTCCTCTATAGCTCTTCTGATGCAAAGGAGGTAAAGGTTAAATGACAACCATTAATGACCCTTTGACTGATCATTATTTGGCTTGATTGTTTTCTCACTATACAAGGCTTACATGGGAGGGAAAACTAACTCAACATGGCTAGAATACATGTAACTCATGCCCAACCTTTAAGGCACCTAAGTTTATAATAAAATGATGAATTGTAATTGAAAAAACCCACCAAGAACCCTCGACACAAATCCTTCTTGTTGTTCCTTCAGAACAGGCCTAAAACTCCTTGTAGCCTTGTGTAGGAGGTTTTTCTATCATATCTTCTATAATACTCACTAAACCCAAGAAAAAAATGGTTTTCTAAATACCCATTAAGATGCTACACAACATCAGACATGCAGGTGCAAGTGTTTTGGAACATAGGCTTCAAATAATGACTTTCCTAACAAAATTAGGCCTAATTAGGCCTCCTACACATAACAAATGGTCTCCAACTTGTTTCTTGGTCTCTAAAATTAGCTCCAGGGTATCAATCAAGCTACAAGTGGTTTGATTTTATTGATTTTAAGGTTCTTTGTTCAATCCAAGATAAATACTCTTCAAATCACAAGTCCACCAATGCTTAAATTGCCTAATACATGATGATATTAGGCCTTAACTACTGCAACAAACCTCCTATACCAATTCCTTGCCCCTGCACTATCAAAAATAGACAAACAAAACCAAAAAGTGTCCATTCCATCCATTATTAGGTTATGGTGTAGATGGAATGGCCAAGAAAATCATTGTTTTCTTTAAAACCCTTAAAACTAGGGTTTTTAACCTAGTTACAGAAAAAGGCTAATAAAATCCTTTAAAAATAATGAAAATCCACCAAAAAAGATGTAAATGAATGTTAACACAGCTCTCTCTCTAGTTTCAATCATTTTCCTTCATGACAATCCTATGCGGCTTCCTACTAGTGCTGGAAAAGAAAGAAAAATACAGAAAATGCAAAAAAACTTGTTTTGCTCTGTTATTTCTCCTCCAATCTACATCAAATATTTTTCCCGACATCTATATGCATAGTCATATGTGATACAAAGTATTTACAATGATTTCTTCTAGTCTCCATCGTGGAAAAGCCTAAAAAATAGGAATTAAAGCCTCTGCACCCAAAAATAGACAGTCCACTATATCATAGGACTTAAGGTTCCATAGCATAGAAAGACTATTTTAGACCTCCACTACATGTATATGCCTTTAATGGCATTATTACATTATTTTTAAAACAAAAACCACTATGTCTCTTATTAATGAGACCATTCAAACAAAATTTTGACTAGAGAACATGCTAGGTGCCCTGCACCACACACCCTAGGAGAAAGGATTGTAGGCATCTCCCAAAATCATATCAGTAATAGTAGTACCATGCTTTGTAATGTCCTCAGCTATCATCCAACTGGCTTCCTCATGATGAAGACCCTACCACTTTACCAGGTATTCCTTGTAAACTTTGTGTCTTGTCCTCTTAACCTCCTTGGTGTCTAGAATGGCTTTAAGCTTGAGTGGTTCAACAAGAGGAAGATCCTTGATCCAATTACCTTCAACATCAGTAGTACCCTCATTAGCATGTATTCTTGCATCCAAAGATCCCTTGAAAGGATATAACTCAGCAATGTTAAAGATTGGTGAGATAGCAACTCTAGGAGGAAGTTCTATCTCATATGCATTTTCACCAAACTTGTGGAACACCTTGCATGGCCCAATCTTCTTCATCAACAACTTAGTGAATTTTCCCTTAGGTAACTTCTCTTTCTTGAGATGTGCAAGTACTAGATCCCCAACATTGAACTGAACATTCCTCCTCTTCAAATCTGCATGTTTCTTATAAGTTTCAACTCTTCTTGATTTGCTCTCTAACTTGATCATGGATGTCTTTCATGGCCATAGCAAACTCCTCTCCTTTAGCAGTTCTCTTCTCTACTCCTCTCAAATCTCTTAACTCAAAAATACCTCTTGGATTCAACCATACACTACCTCAAAAGGGCTCTTACCTATACTCCTATTAATGGAGTCATTGTAAGCATACTCTACCCGTGGGATGACAAGATCCCATTGTTGTCTATGTTCTTTTGTAAGACATCTAAGTAGATTCCCCAATGATCTATTCACTACTTCACTCTGCCCATCTATTTGTGGGTGATAGGCAAAGATGAAAGTCAAGTTGGTTCCAAGTTTTCTCCATAATCTCCTCCAGAAGTCGCCTATAAACTTTCAATCTTGATCTGAAATAATGGAGAGGGACAGTCCATGTATTTTGACTATCTCCTTGAAAAATAGACTGGCAATGTTAGATGCATCACTTGTGCACTTGCAAGGAATAAAGTGTGCCATCTTACTAAATCTGTCCATAACTACAAAAACACTATCATCTCCCCTCTGAGTTTTGGGTAGGCCTAACACAAAATCTATGCTAAGATGCTCCCAATGTCTACTAGGAATTGGAAAAGGCTAATATAAGCCTACGTTGGAGATAGACCCCTTGGCTCTCTGGCAAACTCCACAAAACTCAACAAATTTTCTAATATCAGTATGCATCTTAGGCCAAAAATAAAACCTTCTTACCTGATCAAGTGTTTTGTCTATGCCAAAGTGTCCTCCAAGACTTCCACAGTGCTTTTCCCTTATGAGATTTGTCTTCATAGAGCAACTAGAGATGCATAACTAAGCTCCTTTGAAAAGTAGTTCTTCTTGTAGAAAAAAATTAGAAAATTCTTCATGAAAAGTACCTTGGAATTGGTGGCAAATGGAGTAGGCATCCATGAAATCTGGATCAGTAACATACATGTCCTTTAGTGGTTCCAAACCCACACTCTGAAGTTGTATTTTGTTCAATAGGACTGATCTCCTACTCAATGCATTAGCTACCTTGTTATCTTGGCCCTTTTTATGTTTGATTGTGAAGGTATAACTTTGTAAATACTCCACCCACTTGATGTGCCTATGACTTAACTTGTCTTGGTTGTTCAAGAAACTCAAAGCATGATTATTTGTGTAGACTACGAATTCCTTGGGTAAGAGATAATGTGGTGTAGGAGCACCTAGAAAATCATGTTTTGTGTTGTAATAAAGTCTATTTGACCAATGCATTTTCATTTCTATTGGTCTCTAGGTCTTTCAGGACCTAGAACTCTTTTTGTAAGTCCCAAGTGACTTAGGTCACATTTGTCAAATTGTTAATCTCAAGACAGTTGATCTCCCATCCGCTTGGAATCAGTTGGTTTTCCTCAAGGCAAGTTTATAAACCCAGAGGAATTAACCAAATAAGTATTGGTAATCAGATCCTAGAGGAGATGAATGTGATTATTTATTGTGCTAAGGAGAAACAAAATGATTCTATTCCATCAATTTGATTCATGTTTCCTATAACTACAAATTGTATAGCTATAGATTTCCATTCTTTTTGTTCTTCCGTTGTTGCAATATGTCGATGTGAAGCATTCCACTGAGGATCTAGACAGTGCGAGTTGCATAGTAGGTTGACCTAGCATCTCTATGTGCTAGGGTTCAGGAGAAGGTAAATTGTGCATTGATGTATCAGCAAAGCAAACCCTAATGTGGCTGATAGTAATTGTCTCGCCGATGAGTGAAGGTTAAAGGTGACATCAGAGTGATCGACGCATCGGCCAAAGATTGCAAGTGTTCATCAACAGAACAAGTCTCACCGAAGGTAAATGCCATTAGTGCATCAGGAGACAAGTTAAGAGTTTCTCCGATAGGAAGGGTCTCGTCGATAAGGTCACATCCAACCGGTGTGGAAGTCGTCACGATTGAGATGAGGAGGAACTTAACCGTCATCGGGCATTGGTAGAAGGATGAAAGACTTGGCCGATAGGAGTAAGTCTCACCAAAGATCAAGTGAAGTTGAGTTATTGATATAAGGTAGACCAACAGAGAGACTTTAGAAAGTCATTCCGACTGACGATTGTCTAACCGATGAAGATGTATCAGCAGCTCATTTGTTAGTCTTGCCGACTAGAGTAAACTAGGGCCTGTTCTGCATTCCCTGCTATGTTCTCCACATTATATTGGTATCAAAGCCTGAAAAGATTTGGGGGGCAAGTCAAATTGAGGATTTATAGGAGTGTTGGCATTTGGGTGCTATCTATGAATAGTGTATGTCAGACAAAGAAAGCAAGACAGAGGCGGAGAGGATGCCTCCCAAAAGTATGTCATAGGATGCCATTAAGAAGCTGATCAAGGAGATGCTTGAATCCAAGTTGGGAGAGTTCAAGTAGCCCAAAAGCAAAGATAGGGAAGATGAAAGTGACAGTGATGAAGGTGATACAAAAATTGATCAAACCAATAAGAGGACAAAGGAGATACTAGTAGACCAGAGGGCATTTGTAAATGCATTGAAGTAAGTCAATAGGGACACCATAGATGGGTTACCTATGTATAGTGGAAGTATGGAAGCCGAAGAGGTGATTGACTAGATTGAGGCATTGAACAATCATTTCGAATACAAAGAAGTCCCTGATGATAAGAGGGTTAAGTTAGCAAAGGCAAGATTGAAGGGATCTGCTCTTGCATGGTGGAATTATGAGCAAGGAGAGAGGGGAAGAATATTATAACCTCCCAGGGAAGGATGAAGACCAAAATCAAAGCACAATTCTTACCCCTAGACTATAACGTGCAGATGTATAAGAAATTGTAGAACCTCAGACAAAGAGACCTTGATGTGAATGCATACACACAAGAGTTTCATAAACTTAGTCTTAGATCAAAGAGACAAGAAGAAGAGTCTGAGAAGGTGGCTAGGTATCTGAATGGCCTAAGGATGAACATACAAGATGAGATCAGTATCCTAGAACCAGAAACAGTAAACAAGTGTTTCCAAATAGCCTTAAGGGCTAAAGAGAAGATAAAAAGAAAGAGTGAGTAGAACAATAGAGGTAGAGGTGGATGAAATTTCAGAGGCAGAGGTAGTTTTGGAGGAAGAAGTCCTAACCAGAGGACTAGTGGTGAGTCTAGCCAAGAAGAGCAAGTTAGAGACTCAAGTAGCAAAGGAGGCTACTGAGGAAGAAGGTCTAATGGAAGAGGTGGGACAAATGGATCAGGTAGAGGATCCAAGTTCTCCAATATGAGATGTTATAACTGTAATCAGATAAGGCACCCAACATACAAGTGTCCAGAGAAGGCCTCAACTTCTCATGGTGGTGAGAAGAGAACCACTTTGATTCAAGAGGATGCAAGGAGCGTGACATCTCCTGAAGTGAATCTAGCATCAGAACTGGGAGAAAATCTGATGATCAAGAGGACGCTGCTCAAGGAACCAGTATAGACTGAACCATCGCAAAGAAGGGCTTTGTTTAGAATCAACTACAAGATCCAAGGTAAGGTTTGTAAAGTTATTATTGACTCTGGTTCTACTGATAATATTATATCTTTGGAAGTAGTGAATAAGTTGAATCTAGAAAAGATACCCCATAGTAGTCCATATAAAGTCAGTTGGTTGAATAAGGGGCAACACATACTCATCAATGAACACGCATGGGTAGAATTTAGTATTGGGGGGTATAGAGAGAAAATTTTGTGTGACATCCTTCCAATGGATTCTTGCCATCTTTTGTTGGGCAGACCATGGCAGTTTGACAAAAAGGCTCATCATGATGGAGAAAAAAATGCTTACTCATTCCAAAAGGATGGTGTGACTTATAGGATACAGTCATTGGTAGAAGAGGATCCACAACATGTAGGGTCTAGTGTAATGATGGTAGGGGAAAAATAATTCATGGACACATTAAAGGAAGGTGATGGAGTAGGTTTTTCTTTGATTGTGAAGCCTAAGGGGGAAAAGAAGGAAATTGTGAGAGAAGTAGGGCATAAGGAGGTCAGAGATTTGCTTGAGAGTTACAAAGGAGTGATTGCAAAAGATATACCTAATTCCCTACCACCTGTTAGAGATATTAGCCACTAGATAGACCTCATACCAGGAGCAGTACTCCCTAATAAGGTAGCATATAAAATGACCCCTCAACAGAATGAAGAGATAGCAAATCAGATTCAAGAACTCTTAAACAAAGGGCTGATAAGGAAGAGCCTTAGCTCATGTGCAGTCCCTACTATTTTAGCCCCAAAGAAAGATGGGAAATGGAGATTGTATACTGATTCCAGTGCAATAAATAGGATAACCATCAGATACCAGTTTCCTATTCCTAGAATAGAAGACCTAATAGACTATTTTGGGGGTGCTACTTATTTCTCCAAGATAGACTTAAAGAGTGGTTATCACCAGATAAAGATAAAAAAGGGGGATGAGTGGAAGACAACATTTAAAACCAATGAAAGGTTGTATGAGTGGCTTGTGATGCCTTTTGGTCTTTCAAATGCCCCTAGCACTTTTATGAGGCTGATGAATGAAGTGTTGTAGAAATTAATAGGGAAATTTGTGGTAGTCTACCTTGACGATATCTTGGTGTTCAATAAGAGCAAGGAAGAACACTTGGAACATTTGGAGATAGTCTTGAAGAGGTTGCAAGATCAGAAGTTACTGATAAACTTGGAAAAGTGTGACTTCATGAAACAAGAATTGGTGTACCTAGGTTTTGTCATCTCTAAGGGTGATTTGAAAATGGATTCTTCCAAGGTAGAGGCTATTTTGAATTGGCATGCACCTAGGATAGTAGGAGAGGTCAGAAGTTTTCATGGCTTGGCTACATTTTCTAGAAAATTTATTAAGAACTACAGTGATATTTGTGCACCTATGTTGGAGGCCATTAAGGGTGGCGGTAAGGTGAAGTTTGTGTGGACGAAAGAGGTAGATTAGAGTTTTGAAAGTCTAAAATAGAAAGTTGCCAAGTATCTTGTCTTAGTACTTCCTAATTTCAATAAAGTCTTCACCATTGAATGTGATGCAAGAGGACTGGCCATAGGGGTAGTGTTGAGCCAAGAAGGTAGACCAGTAGCCTTTTTAAGTGAAAAATTGAATGAAGCTAAGAGGAAGTACTCCTCTTATGATTTAGAGTTGTATGCCATGGTACAAGCTCTGAAAAAATGGAGGCACTACTTGCTTCCAAAGGAATTTATTGTATACACTAACAATCATGCTCTTAGTTTTTTAAATGGATAGGAAAAGCTCATTCATAGACACATGAAGTGGGTGGAAAGTCTGCAAGCATACACTTTCACCATCAAGCATAAGAAAGGAATAACCAATAAGGTTGTGGATGCTCTCAGTAGGAGGGTGTTGACAGTCCAAGAAGTGCAGTTGCAAAGCATGGGTGTTGAGTCACTCAAGGGATTATATGAAAAGGACCAAGATTTCAAGGAGATTTACAAGGTATGCAGTGAGTTTGCCAATGCTTTCCACAGTGAATTTTCAGATTATACATTGCAGGATGGACTTTTGTTCAGAGGAAGTCAACTATGTATTCCTAAGTGTTCAATGAGGGATAATATAGTGAAGGAGAAACATAGTGGTGGTTTAGGAGGACATTTTGGGCTCAATAAGACCTTAGATCTTGTAAAAAGATTTTACTTTTGGCCAAGGTTGCAATATGATATTAGAAGGTTTGTTGAAAGTTGTATGATTTGCCAGAGAGCAAAGGGGGTCTCAACCAATGCAGGACTATACCAACCTTTGCCCATACCAAACAGACCTTGGGAAAGTTTGAGTATGGATTTTTTGATGGGATTGCCCAAGACAAGGACATGTTATGATAGTTTGTTTGTTGTGGTAAACAGGTTCAACAAGATGGCTCACTTTATTCCTTGTAAGACCACCAATGATGCTAGTTACATTGCAGGTTTGTTCTTTAAAGAAATTGTCAGGATTCATGGATTGCCTTTGAGTATTGTATCTGATAGAGACAATAAATTTGTGGGACATTTTTGGAGAACCTTGTGGAAAATATTGGATACAAATTTGTCTTTTAGTTCAGCCTATCATCCTCAGACTGATGGCCAAACTGAGGTTGTGAATAGGTCATTAGGCAACCTATTGAGATGTTTGACAGGAGAACATGGCAGTAGTTGGGATGTGGTACTCCCACAAGAAGAGTATGCCTATAATGATTCTACAAATAGAAGCACAGGTCTAAGTCCTTTTGAAGTTGTCTATGGTAGTCATCCTAGAGGCATTTTTGAATTGTGAGATGTTCAGGGTTTAAACAAAAGGAGTGGACATGCTGATACATTTGCAGAGGCTATGAAAGAGATCCATCAACAAGTCAAAGATACTCTGCATAGGAATAGTTAGAAGATTAAGGCTAGAGTGGATCAAAGGAGAAGGGATATGCAGTACCAAATAGGAGATATGGTCATGGTTCATCTCAACAAAAATAGACTACCCAAGGGAAATCATAGCAAGTTGATGATGAGAAAAATTAGACCTTGTTAGATTCTGGAGAAATATGGTCCTAATGCTTACAAACTTGAACTCCCTAATGATATTGTTATTTCCCCTATATTTAATGTTGCTAATCTAACATTATATAGGAGTCCTGATACAGGAGAAGGTACAGCAGATTCTATCCAAGACAATGTAGAGTAGTACAACATTTACCACGTAAGGAATCACCTAAGATGGAGTGCATCTTGTATAGTAGGACAGCCAAGAAGACAAGAAATCAGATCTATTTTGAGCACTTAGTCAAATGGCAAGGACTTCGAGACTCAAAGGCCACATGGATGCTAGAGGAAGACATCATAAAGCAGGGTGGTGATTTGCTGCAGTTAGTCTCTAAGAGGACTTGAGAAAACTTTCACCTAGGGAGTATGGTGCAGGAGCACCTAGAAAATCATGTTTTCTATTGTAATAAGGTCTATTTGACCAATGCATTTTCATTTCTATTAGTCTCTAGGTCTTTCAAGAACTAGAACTCTTTTTGTAAGTCCCAAGTGACTTAGGTCAGATTTGTCAAATTGTTAATCTCAAGACGGTTGGTCTCCTAGTCACTTGGAATCAGTTGGTTTTCCTTAGGGTGAGTTTATAAACCCAGAGGAATGAACCAAATAAGTATTGGTAATCAGATCGTAGAGGAGATGAATGTGATTGTGTATTGTGCTAAGGAGAAATAGAACGATTATGTTCTGTCAATTTGATTTCCATTTCCTGTAACTGCAAATTGTATAGCTATAGATTTCCATTCTTTCTATGCTTCCATTGTTGCAATATATCGATGTGAAGCATTCCACTGAGGATCTAGATAGTGCGAGTTGCATAGTAGGTTGACCTAGCATCTCTATGTGCTAGGGTTTAGGAGAAGGTAAACTGTGCATCGGTGTATCAGCAAAGCAAACCCTAATGTGGCCGATAGTAATTGTCTCACCGATGAGTGAAGGTTAAAGGTGACATCAGAGTGATCAGGGCATCGGCCAAAGATTGCAAGTGTTTGCCAACAGAACAAGTCTCACTGAAGGTAAATGCCATCAGTGCATTAAGAGACAAGTTAAGAGTTTTGCCGATGGGAAGGGTCTTGTCGATAAGGTCATGTCCAACCAGTGTGGAAGTCGTCATGGTTGAGATGAGGATGAACTTAACTGTCATCGGGCATCGATAGAAGGATGAAAGACTTGGCTGATAAGAGTAAGTCTCACCAAAGATCAAGTGAAGTTGAGTTATTGGTGTAAGGTAGACCGATGGAGAGACTTTAGAAATTCATTCTGACTGACGGTTGTTTGATTGATGAAGATTTATCGGTGGCTCATTTGTTAGTCTTGCTGACTAGAGTAAACTAGGGCCTATTCTGCATTCCCCATTATGTTCTCCCCATCAGAATGTCTCCATTTCCTTAGGGACTGTACTAATGTATAAAGCTCCAAATCATATGAAGAGTACCTCCTCTTGGCCTCATTGAGCTTTTCACTAAAGAAAGCTATTGGCCTGCCTTCTTAGGTCTATACTACACCTATGGCTATTCCATCAGCATCACATTCCACTGTAAAGACATTGTCAATGTCAGGTAAAGCAAGTATGGGCTGTTGTGCTACCCTCTTCTTCAAGTATTCAAAACTTTTTGTTTCCTCTTCAGTCCATTGGAACTTTCTCTTCTTATCTCCCTTAATGGTGTCAAGAATAGGAGAACGAATATGACTAAAAGTTTTGATAAACTTCCTAAAAAATGTAGCCAAACCATGAAAACTTGTTCAATCTCCTACTGATTTTGGAGTTGGCCAACTAAGAATAGCTTCAACTTTGGAAGGATCCATCTTGAATGTGCCTTTAGAGATGAGAAAACCCAAGTAGACTAGCTCTTCTTTCATAAACTCACACTTCTTGAGGTTTATCATTAGCTTCTCCTTGTTCAACCTTGTCAAGGTGTTGCAAGTGCTCCTCTTTTGTCTTATTGACCACTAGAATATCATCTAGATAGGCAACTACAAACTTCCCAATAAAAGGTTTTTGAAACTCATTCATTAACCTCGAGAATGTACTAGGAGCATTTGAGATTCCAAAAGGCATTACCATCCATTCAAAGAGTCCCTCATTGGTTTTGAAGGTAGTCTTCCATTCATCTCCTTCCCTTACCCTAATTTTTTGATATCCACTCTTGAGATCAATCTTTGAACATTAGTATGCACCTCCTAAGAAATTCAATAGGTCCTCCATTCTTGGGATTGGGAACCTATATCTGATTGTGATCTTGTTTATGGCCCTTGATTCAGTACACATTCTCCACTCTCCACCTTTCTTGGGTACTAAGATAGTAGGAATAGCACATGGACTTAAACTCTCTCTGATGAGTCCGTTGTCTAACAATTCTTGGACTTGTGCTTTGGTTTCTTCATTCTATTGTGGAGTAAGCTTGTATGTAGCCTTGTTAGGTAAACTGGCACCAGGTATCAGGTCTATGTGATGGCTGATGTCTCTCATGGGAGGTAATGAACTTGGCAACTCATCTACCACTATGTCCTTATACTTGTTCAACAAAGACTGAACTTCACTAGGTATGTCTTCCACCTTATTTGTTGTTGCATCAGACTTATTCTTAGGTCTGATCACTACTACAAACCCTTGTCCTTCCTCTTTAATTGTTTGTAAAAACTCCTTCTCTCCTACCACCATGATGCTAGACCCAATTTGCTTATCATGCTCTTCTTCAAGAAGGGGTGTTAATGCAAATGAGACTCCATCCTTCTCTATCACATAAATGTTCTTCTAACCATCATGTTTTCTCTTTCTGTTATGTTGTCAGGGTCTACCTAGCAATAGGTGACAAACATCCATAGGATTGATGTCACAAAGGATCTTATCTTTATAACTAGCAATGTTGAACTCCACCCATGCATGTTCATTTACTAAGACTTGCTGCCCCTTATTCAACCATGACACCTTGTAAAGTTTGGGATGAGGAATCCTCTTCAGGTTCAACTTCTCTACCATTTCCAAAGAGACTAGATTATCATTAGATCTTGAGTCAACAACTACTTTACATTCCTTGCCATGCGATTTGCATGTTGTCCTAAATAATGACTTCCTTAGTGAAGGCTCCTTGGCTGCTAGCACCTTGAGGGGTGCCCTCATTATCATCAATGTGTCACCTCTCTCAGGAGCAGCAGGTTGAAGTGGTGAATTGACACTTTCACTGTCCTCTTCATGCACTATTTGGGTTCTTTGTTCACCTCCTTGAGAAATTGATGCTTGCTTCTCTAGGCACTTGAATGCAAGATGTCCAAACTAATGACAGTTGTAACATTTGCCTGAGAAAGTGTTTGATCCTCTACCTTGGCCACTGAACCTTCCTCTATTGTTTAATCTTCTTCCTCTAAAACTGCCTCTTTCACTTGACTCACTTTTTGGTTCTTGATTCTCTTTATTGCTGCCACTTGATTCTCCTTGTTGTTTCTGGGACTATCCTCTTGCACCAAAGTTCCCTCTTCCTCTTAAACTCCTTCCTCTGCCCCTAGTATGTTGATCTTGTCTTTCTTTTTTTATCTTGTCTTCTGCCCTTACTACCAATTGGAAGCATTCTTCCACATTTCTAGGGGTGGCTAGACTGATTTCATCCTAAATATTGAGCCTAAGGCCATTGATATACCTAGTAATTTTCTCAACTTCATCTTCAGTGTGTCATGTCCTCATGGTTAGCTTGTGGAATTCTTCAGTATAGGCTATAACATCCATGTCTTTTCGGTTTATGTTCTACAATCTCCTAAAGGTTTGAATTACATAATCCTTAGGAAGAAATTGACTTTTCACTTTGGACTCCATCCGGTCACATGAACTGATCTTTGCTTTTCCTTGCCTTAATCTTTCTGATTGAACATAGTTCCACCATGTCAATGTTGGCCCCTTCAACGTGGTCTTAGCCAATTTGACCTTCTGCACTTCTACAATCTCCTTGTACTTAAAATAGTTATCCAGGGCATCAATCCAATCTAATACTTCCTCACTATTCATTTTTCCTTCATACATGGGCTACTCCATTTTTACATTAGTGCCCTCTCCTTTCATAGTCTACATCATCTTCATAAACCTTCTATCATCTAGATCCATCTCTTCCACATTGGATCCCTCTTGAGGGCCTGTATTCTCACCCTCATTTTCTTGGTCACTATCTTCCTCAATGACCCCACCTCTTCTCAAGTTTTCTTAAATGGCTGCAAGTCTGGCTAGGACTCTTTCTTGAGATTCCTTCATTATTCTCACTTCTCTAGTGAGGATTGGACTGGCTCTTGGAGGTATCTTGCACTATTTCTTTGTCACACTTCAACTTCCTTCTTCCTTCCCAAATAGAACCTATCCTAGTCTCTAATACCACTTGATGTGGAGGAGGGAAAGGTTAAATTACAACCATTAATGACCCCTTGACTGATCATTATTTGGCTTGACTGTTTTCTCACAATACAAGGCTTACATGGGAGGAAAACGTAACTCAACATGGACAGAATTCATGTGGCTCATGCCCAACCTTTAAGACACCTAAGTTCACACAAAAATGATGACCTAAAACTGATAAAACCCAAAAAAGAACCCTAGACACAAATCCTTCTTGTTGTTCCTTCACAACAGACCTAAACTCCTTGTAGCCCTATGAAAGAAGTTTTTTTGTCATATCTTGTAGAATACTCACTGAACCCAAGAACAAAGTGGTTTTCTAAATACCCATTAAGGAGTTACACAACATATCAAATATGCAGCTATGAGTGTTTTGGAACATAGGCTTCAAATAATGATTGTCCTAACTAAATTAGGCCTAATTAGGCCTCCTACACATAGCAAATGGTCTCCAACTTGTTTCTCAGTCTCTAAAATCAGATCTAGGGCATCAATCACACTACAAGTGGTTTGATTTTATTGATTTTAAGGTTCTTTGGTCAATCCAAGCTAACTACTCTTCAAATCACAAGTCCACCAATGCTTAAATTGCCTAATACATGATGATATTATGCCTTAACTGTTGTAATAGACCTCATGTATTAGTTCCTTGCCCCTACACTATCAAAAATAGACAAACACAACTAAAAAGAGTCCATTCGATCAATTATTAGGTTATGGTGTAGATGGAATGGCCAAGAAAACCATCATTTTCTTTAAAACCCTTAAAACTATTACAGAAAACTGCTAATAAAATCCTTTAAAAATAATGAAAATCCACCAAATAAGATGCAAATGAATGTTAACATGGCTCTCTCTCTACTTTCAATCATCTTCCTTCATGACAGTCTTGTACGACTTCGTACTAGTGTTGGAAAAGTAAGAAAAATAGAAAAAATGTAGAAAAAACTAGTTTTGCTCTATTATTTCCCCTTCAATCTACATCAAATCTTTTTTTCGACATCTATATGCATTTTCATATGTGATACAAAGTATTTACCATGATTTCTTCCAGTCTCCATCATGGAAAAGCCTAGAAAATAGGCATTAAAGCCTCTACACCCAAAAATAGACAGTCTACTATATCATAGGACTTAAGGTTCCATAACATAGAAAGACTATTTTAGACCTCCACTACATGTCTATGCCTTTAATGGTTTTATTACATTATTTTTAAAACCAAAACCACTATGTTTCTTATTAATGAGACCATTCAAACAAAATTTTGACTACAGAACATGCTAGGTGCCATGCACCATCTTCTTCTTGTTAGCACACATTTGTTCTTGTCACCTATAATCTGATCTTCAGAGTGATTGATCCTTACATACCTAGGAGTCTTCAAAAAACTTTTTGGAGCCTCTTCTTCATCCTAACTATCTTCTTGTTTATCTTTCTCTTCATTTACTATAGTCATAGGTTCATCTACTTCATAACAACTTAGTTCTGATATTCTTTCCTTGCCTTCATCTACCTTCACATTTGCACTCTCAACAATCTTTTTGAGCCTTTTGTTGTAGTACCGATAGGCCTTACTCTTGGTAGAGTATCCAAGAAAGATTCCTTCATCAGACCTTGCATCAAACTTTCCTAGATCTTCATCTCTCCTGATATAACATTTTCTTCCAAAGACTTTGAAATATTTTATTATGGTCCATACCACAATTCATATGGAGTTTCAGTACCATTACCTTTCACTTGAATTCTATTTTGAATGTAGACAGAAGTGTGAATAGATTCTTTACAAAAGACTTTCGGCAGAGCTTCTTCCTTCAACATTATCCTAGCAGCCTTTTGAATTGTCCTATTCTTCCTTTCCACAACTCCATTCTGCTGAGGAGTCATAGGTGAAGACAACTATCTTTTTATCCCATGCTCTTCATATAAAATGTTGAATTTATTTGAAGTGAACTCACCTCCTCTATCAGAGCTCAATCATTTGATCTTCAACTTCATTCTCAACCATTACCTTGAAAGGTTTGAACTTCTCTAGGGCTTCTGATTTATCTCTTAGAAAAGTAACCTAAGTCATTCTAGAATAATAATCAACAAGTAACATGAAGTACATGTCACCTTATAGGCTTCTCACCCTTGTAGGACCATAGAGATCTGTATGCCCTAGATCCAACAAACCAACATAAAATTGTTCTTTGCTCTTGAAAATTGTCCTTGTTTGCTTTCCCATTTGGCATTCCTTACAAATTGTATTGGAAGGTTTCACAATTTTTGGTAAATCTCTCACTATTTAACTTGAACTTATCTTTACCAGATTATCAAAGTTTGTATGACACATCCTTCTATGCCATAACTAACTTTCATCTACCTGAGGAAATAAACAATAATCATTAGTTCCTCTCAATTTATAGATAATACCTTTTTTCTCTAACCAGTAGCGATCACAATTCTGGAACTTTCCATGATCTTGCACCCATTATCTTTGAATCTTAGATCATATCCTTTGTCACACATCTGACCAACACTCAAAAGATTATGCTTCAAACCCTTCACATATAGGAAATTGTCAGTATTATGCTTTCTATCAAATGAAATAGATCATTTTCCACAAATCTTACCAACTACATTATCTACAAACCTAACCAGTCCACCATCATACTTTTCCAAACTTACAAACTTACTTTTGTCACCAGTCATGTGATGTGAGAATTCACTATCAATAATCCATTCATCCTTATCTTTCTTAACCTGAACAACCAAAGCACTTTCTTCTACTAGTTTTTCATCCCTCACATAGCTAGCAAAATTAGTAGACACGAGATCTTCTTTAATAGAAATAAACATGCATTCATTTGCACTAGTATTAGCATCATCTGATTCATCATCAGTCACCCCTTCATCATCAAAATCTCTGACATAATAGCATTTCTTTGGAACTCTAGGCCTGCTCTCATGTTTCTTCTTATTTCTTTCAATTCTTTCACGACATCTGGAAGCATAATGACCCACTTTACCATAAGAGAAATATTTGAAAGGTAATTTACCTTTGAACTTACCAGAGCCTCTTTGTAGCTTGTCAACAAAGTTAGCTTCAATTTTGTCTAAGTCATCATCCACCTTGTATTTCTCAGCTTTGGAGATCTATCCTGAAGTACTGGCTTTAAAATATAATTCAACTTTAGGTAGGGCATCACCAAATTCTCTCATCTCAAAGGTTATAAGATTTCTAAGTAAATGATCTCTATCAATAGTTTTCACAGTCATGAATTCTTCAATTGTAGCTACCTTGTGACTATATGACTTTAGTAGTGATATGAGAATTTTCATCACAACTTCCTTATCACTGAGAGCTCCCCCCATACCCTTTATTCCCGTGATAGGTTCATCAACTCTTTGCATAAAGGCTGTTATGTTTTCATCTTCAAACCCTCATGCTTCACTTTTAGACTTTGTAGCTTGGCATCTTTTAGAGAATCATCTCCTTCATACAGATTGTTTAGCTTCTCCCATAACTCATTTACAGTTTCAAGGTCCACAACTTTTGTCAACATTGAGCCACTTATGGAACATAGTAGAGCATCCTTTGCTTTGACATCCACCTCACATTCTTTGATTTCATCTTCAGTCATCAAACAACTTGGAGGAATGGTATATTTTGCTTCTGCAGTTTTCCATACTTTATAACCAAGACAAAGAAGATGGATTTTCATTTATACCTTCCAAAGAGCTTAATTTGTCCTATCAAAATGCAGAGCTTCCTTCCTATAAGACATCTTGGATCTTCCTCAATATGTTAGGCTTTCTTTAGAGGAACCTTCTCTGATACCAATTGTTGAACTGCACTGGACAATTGGGAGGGGGGGTGAATCAGTTGTCCTAAAACTTTTAACCAAATATGATCATCAACTTACAATTACTTATATTCAGATATAACCATGAAAGTATAAAATACAAAGCTCAACACAAAAGCATAAACAACACAGGAGACACCAGATTTTTACATGGAAAACCATAAAAGGGAAAAACCATGGTGGGTGTTAGCCCACAGAAATATATAAGTTATATCAATATTGAAAAATAGAGGCTCACTGTCTATATGGCTCACTGCCCAAATTACTCACTGTAAAGAAAGGCTCACTTCCTAAGGATGGATCACTACCAAAGGAAGGTTCACTGCCAAAAGGAGGCTCACTAAGAAAAGGTTAAATTGAGATAACAACATCTACTCCATGCCAAGGTTCAGTTCCATTGAAGCACAAAACACCTCTGGTCTGCTCTACTACCTTACTTCACTTTATCTTTGCATCTTTGTACTTGGCTATGTTTTGATGACTCAATTTACAAGTGTTTATACACTACATGAACCTTGGAAAGATCATCAAGGGCAGCATTACAATCATCAACCATTGGAACAATCTCCAAGGTCAGAATTACAAACATACATAAAAAAGGTCTAGACCTAATACAAATTTAGCTAAGGAAAAGATATCAGAAGGTATGTGGATCATGCCACGCCTTAGCTGGGACTCAAACAAAATCTTCCACACTACAACACGCTATCACAATCTTCGATGCATCTTTGTAGATGATGAATTCAACCAGGTTGGCCAACACTAATGTTAACACAAGTATTATCAAGAACACACTTCATGCATGATCTAAATTCTAGCTTGCGGACCAATTTGAATGTAGGAGAATGATTAGGAGAAATCGACAAGCACATTGTAATCACTAGGAACAACCACATTATCTCTAACAACTTAATCAATAAGATTCTTTGAACTGGAGCACAAGAATAACACTGTCAGCCACTGTCATGAGTAAAAGATAGCTTGTGGACCACCAAATCATGAACCATTACACTTGAAGGCATTTAACATCATCATAGACTTTCTTCCAGAACCATAAACCAAAATACTTGAATGCAGAGGAATGTGGAGCAAAACACTTTCTCCTTGTCACCACCAAACATACAGAATTTGTTTTTTAACTCTGGTGAACATAACTCACTCAATTCTTCATATCGGAGGCTCAGAATATAACTTCTTCAGACAAACTTCTAACTAACTTCCAATCTATAAGTAAAGATATTTATTCTACAGGAAATGCAAAGCATTCTTCTGGATTGTTCTTCTGGATGTAATGCACTGTTTCTAATGCAACACATTGTTATCATTGGAGGGGCTAATTTTCTCAATATCCTCAACAAAGTAAGAGCACAGTTGACACCAGTAATAGCACAAATATGTTGACATCAATGACAGCTCTAATTAGGAACATACTTGCAACATTGGTACCATGGCGAGTTGGGACCAACAAGTTTGCAGATAATATCAGTGGGTCGAACATCAATGACTGGTATCATAAGTTTCTCAACCAAGAAACCACAATGTTGTTGTTGTCATATTTTTCTTGACCCCAAAATATTTTGTTTCCCTCCTTCTATCAAAGAAATCTGATCAGAGAAAGCATAAATAGAAGGAGGAAGGTGTAAATCCTATATTTCCCCATGCTATTCCTTGCAAAATTTCCCAAAATCTTGCCTAGAGTATCCTTGCCGAAAACCAAAAAAAATCTAGAAATCCTTAAGTTTCAAGTGTCTTCCATCATAGGGATTTGTTAGTTTCATACTTAGTCTCTTTATATATATCTTTTTATGCATTTTTGTATGTATATTTGCATATACATTCGCAGATACAAGTGCATATACAAAGGTAGATACAAAAGGGGGAGATACAAAGATAAATTGGTGACACTTTTGTGTATTGGCAGGACTTGGTTGTGGTCCTGCCGATGGGATGATGTAGATGCAAGGTGATATAGAAAAGAATATACAAAGGGTCATCGGTGAGACTTTGGCCTATCGATATGACAAGTCTTAGGTCTCCCCAGTAGTATGATGTATATACAATATACAAGACAGGATACAAAAGTGAATGTACAAGGGCGGACCCAAGGGAAAAATATAGTTGGTCAGATGCAAAGGCATATGTATGCAATTTTGTTTGTATATTGCATTGTATATGCAATATACAAAAGATGATGCAAGGATGTAGATAGAATTTTAGACCCAACCATTTCTTCATGCTATATTTGATAGCGGTTCAGTTCTGCCCTTGTATGTTGTATATCGAATTACATGTGTGCAATATACAAAGGCATATACAAAGCAAGATACGATGAGATATACAAACTTGAAGATGTAGTCACGCATGCCGATGCAAAATCAAAAGATACAAAGTGCATTTGTACATGCCAAAAGGTAGAAAAGTCAAACATCTTTTATATGTATGATTGCATGTATGTGTAATATGCAAAAACGTGAAGACAAACCAAACACAAGTGGAGAATTGATTATGGCAGACTTCAAGATGTGGTCCGTAGTTGTATATCACATATACATGATCAGATACAAAGTGATATACAAAGGAATAGGATGCAGTCCCCAACCCAAACCCAGTTCCAATTTTCTTCATAAAATGTTGAGATCCTCTCTTGTATGCACATGCGATTGTATCACATATTCAAAGGCTGATTCAAAAGGAGGATGCAAGGGGTTTTTGGTGAGACTTTGCATATTAGAGACTCAACTCACAGTCTCCCTGATAGCCCAATATATGCATAATGAAGAGCATAAATAGTGCAGTGGTAGGTCCTAGTAACTCAGTGGTCTATTTTGCAACGATAGGGCCACAAATGGAGATCAAATGGAATGATGGCACATGTCGGGGACATTTAGGCCTGATACAAAAGGTGAGACAAAAGTCAAGGCCCACTTTTGTATGTTTGCAATTATATTGTATATACATTTACATATACAAAAGTAGATACAAAGGTGCATACAATCGCATATACAAAAAATTGAATATGCAAAAGGTGAAAGGAAAGAAAATTGCATAAATGCATAAAGTGAACCTAGGAGTGTAAAGTGCATATACAATTGTATATGCATGATCAGATACAATTACATATGCAAAGCAACATACAAAGTGCAAGATGTAGTTGACTACAACTTTGACTGCATATATCTCCCTCATTCTGGAGAATTTCAACATACTTCAAAAGGCAAAAGTGCTTATTTTTGCCTCCTCTTTCATCTAACGGGCATTTTAGGGGAATATTCTCACTTTCAAAATATGATATGGATTTGCATACTTAGCTGATAGGACATCTCAGGAACTGATATGGCATGTGCAAAGGATGATACTTTCATAGTAACTCTGGTTGGTGAGCTTTGTAGGTGCGTTCATGGTGGATGGTTAAATTATTCAATGCACATGGGTTCCTCTGGCTCACTGGTAGATATCCTCATGGCCTACAATGACTTTTGTGCTCCTCACTTCATGTTTTTCCCTCTTTTGCATGTGGGCAACCATTTCTTGGGTTGCAGACCTGTCAGCAGCATGGTTCTTGTCTTTTTTACTACACCCCAGCCCATGTTCCCCTGTGCTTGCATTGATGACCTTGGATCTTGTGGAGAGACCTCAGCATCCCCTACACAAGAACTTGATCTATAAAATGCATTATAACCTCGTTGTTGAGGAGAATGGTAAATTTTGAGCAGTTATGCTACCAAATGTCTTGTAGTCAGACCTATTAGTGTAATTACAGGGTAAGAGAATGCAACTTACTGTGCCTGAATCTATCCTCTACTATCTTCTTGTTTATCTACCAATGAATGTGATTAGCTGTACTGTGTCTTTTCCTACTATTGGTTATTTTGTATTGTAATGGTTTCTGACCTTCATGATCAATATATGCATGATTTCTTGCCTCTCTTATGTCCTAATTTCTATGTTTTACTTGGAGTTATAGTATGTTTTGTGAGTAAAGAAGCTCCTCTAAAGGTTTTATCTTCATACTGAAGCCTCAATCAGCCTCATAAGTCTATGTCAATTCCCTTCATGATTGAGATCATTGTTGTATCTACATCGAGATCACCATCGCTCACTATATATAGTGCATCACCCTATTTCCCTTTCAGTTTCCTTCTAACACTTTCCCCCTGCAAGCATTAACACTAGGTTTAGATATTTTTCTCTAAGCATTAGGCATAGAATGAGGAACCAACCTTCTCTGGAGATCTAATCTCAGTTTGCAAGGTCCCACACTTCGAGATCATTCCCATTGTGTCATTAGAATGCTTGGACTCTCTCCAAGTAGGGTGCAATTCTATGTGATAACAGTTGTGTATTTGTTAGCATATCAAGAGGTATCCAATAGTTGCCATTGCATCATCAACCTTATTATTTACTCTAGGAATCTGTTCAAATGATAAACTACAAAAGTGTTGTTTGTAATTGTCAACCATCCTTTTATAAGGCATCAATTTTTCATCTTTAGTTTGATATTCATCAATGACTTGGTGAATAACTAGTTGAAAGTCTCCATAAACCTGTAGTTGTTTGATATTCAATTGAATTTCCATTCAGAGGCTTGTGAGTAAAGTTTCATATTTTGCTATATTGTTGGTGCAGGAAAAAACTAGCTGATATGATTTGGGGATGCAATCACCCTATGGGGTGTTCTAAACATAATTCTTTCTCTAGAACCATGCTGAGTGGAGGACCCATCAAAATACTGTATCCATTAAACCAATGTAGAGAGGTTGAAGATCCCTTCATCTAGAAAATTGTAAAGTGTGGGGTGTGTATCTATTATTGGATCCTCTACTAGTTGATCTACAACAACTTTTCCTTTTATAGCGTTTCAATCAACATACTCGATATCAAACTCACTTAAGATCATTACCCATTTTGATAGTCATCCTATAAGAGTTTCTTTAGATAGAAAGTACATCAAAGGATCTATCTTGGATATGAGTTTGGCTTTTTGGTTTAACATATAGTTCTACAAATTTTGGGAAGAAAACACTACTACTAAACATGCTCGCTCCATGGGGGTATAATTGAGCTCATATCCAACCAAGGTAAAACTAATATAGTAGATTGCTTGTCCTTTTCCTAAGTCATCATTCTATGCGAGGAGTGCCCAAAGGCTGTTGATGTAGTGGATATATATAGCAATAGAGGTTTCCCTAAAACTACTGGCATTAGCATAGGTGGTGTAGCAAGATATTCCTTAAGTTGCTCAAATTCTTCTTGACACTTACTGTCCCATTTGAAGGTGACATCTTTGGGGAGTAAGTGGATGAAAGGTTGACACTTGTCAGCAAGTTGTTAAATGAAACATGTCCTAAATACTTTCCAACCACTTGAGGTTGGTGGGAGGAGGCATCTCAACTATTTCCTTGACTTCTGAAAGATTAACGTCAATGCCTCAATGAGATACAATGTATCCCAATAGTTTTCTAGATGTAACCCCAAAGACACACTTCTTAGGATTGAGTCAAAGTTCATACTATTCTACTCTATCAAATATTTTCTCCAACACCTTTAAGTGCCCTTCTCTAGTAGATTTACCTAAGAGGTCATCAACATAGTCTTTGATAATAGTATGAAAAAGATCGTGGAAGATAATTGTAATCACTCTTTGATATGTTGCACCAGTATTATTGAGACCAAAGGGTGTGACTTGCCAACAATATGTCCCCCAGGGACAAGTGAAATTTGTTTTATGTTCATCCTCAGGTGCAATCATGATCTAATTGTATCTAGAAAAACCATCCATAAGGTAAAGAATTTTGTGACCAATTGTTAAATCAATGCTGATATCAATGTTACAAAAGGAGAAGTTATCTCTAGGACATGCCTTGTTTAAGTCCCTGAAGTCTATATAAATATCGATGCCCCGTGTTACTTTTCATACAAGTATCAAGTTGGAGATGCACTTTGCATAATTGATGGGGCATATGAACTTGTCATCTAGTAGCTTTTGGAGTTCAGCTTTTACCAACAATGCTATCTGTGGATGCATTTTGTGAATTTTTTTTTTTGACAAGTTTAATACTTGGGGACACAACTAAATGATGCACTAAAAATAAAGGATCCAACCTAGGCATGTCTACATATGTCCAAGAAAAGTTAATTATTCTTTTCAAGAAAAAATTTGTGAAGTCCTTTTGCTCTTGCTCTTACAATAAAGCTGCCAAGAAAGTTACCTTGGGAGTTTACACTGTTCTGAGGTTCATTTCTTGTGACTATTCAATCAATAGTGAATACTTTTCTTGATATTTGAATGGTAGGGGAAGGTCAAATCTTCCATCCTTAGGCACCTTAGAGAGGTTTTCATTGTTGGATACATCCTTTCTTTTTACTAATTTTGAATGCAAAGGTGCCACAAAGTGGTTTTCACCAGGGGATCCGATATTATGATTTTGATTTTTGTGACTGAAGGATTTGACATTCTTGCCGAAATATGAAATAGGAGATAATTCCATGACAAATACTACCTTGTGATCACCGAGTGGGATATTGTGTCAAAGTCTCATAAACTCTACTAGGGCTTCATCAGTCTAAAAGGTATCTAGAACTGGAGCCTCTTGTTGGTCCCAATCAACAAATTCTAGATAGACAAGGGAAATGTTCCAAGCATTTTAGTTTGTGAGGTGAGGGAGAGGGATGAGATCATAAAGATGGATATTTCCTAGAATAAATTAGTAAGGTGTAGGCAAGAGTCATTGATAGTATCCTCATTAGAAATCTCAACTGTGGGAATAGTCTTCACTATTTAATTGAGGATAAACTAAATATTTGAGGAGTGTGGTGCCTCCATATCATAGCCTAATCCATGCTTATTATTTTTCTTGGTGACATAGATGGGCTCTAAGGTTCCTTGTTCATGCATTCCAAGTCCACCTTGGCCTAAGTTGTATCCCATATTTTTGACAATGCAGAGACCTCTGTTGTATTGTTCAACTAGTAATATTACTAGATATTTTTCATCTTAGAAAATCCAAGAGGAGATGTATTCAATACATTCATCTTCTATTCTTCCAAAATGAGTGAACACTATTGGTTGAGCTCGTATGATGACCTTCTTACTTGCCTTTTCCACTTGAGGTTTTCATTAGGACTTGGGTGATAAAGGCAAGTTCCCCACACAAAAAGATTTTTGCAAGTCATATTCTGCCAACCTTGTGCCCTTATACTGAACCTTGACCTCAAGAAAATGTTTATCAGTTGGGGTTTTTGTTAAGGTAGATTAATAAAATTAGGAGGATGAAGACTAAGCTATGATATTATTAGGGATTTGGTATGAATTTAGATATCTTCCTTGCATAGTGCGACAAAATTCAAAAGGGTTGGTATCTCCAAGAATGGTAATTTCCATACCATTAAAGGGAAACTTCAAACATTGGTGGTATGTTGAAGGTATGGCCTACATGGTGTGGATCCATGGATGATGAAGGATAATATTATATGGGAGGTCAAGGTCTAGTACTTGACATCAATTTTTTACTAAGGCAGGACCGACTCTGATTGGTAAATGAATGACACCTTTTGATTCTCTTTCAGCATCATCATATGCTTTGATTTTCATAGTTTTGCTAAAGTCAATGGAATCTTCATAATATCCTAGCTATTTTGGTAATTTCAAAGAATAGATATTGAGGCCAACACCACCATCTATAAGGATTCTTCTGACTTTGCACTGGTGTATGTAAAATTTTGTGTAGCTCTTCATTATCATAGATGTTTTGGAATGGAAGATCTTTTTCTATGAAGACCAAGTGATGTGGGGAAGCAATGTGCCCTATCATGGCTTGGAATTGTGCAACGTCAATGTTTTCTAGGACAGATGACTCTTGGAGTGCTTTTTTAAGGATGCCCTTATGCTCAGGTGAAGTGTGAAGGAGATCAAGGATGAATATGAGAGCTGGTGTTTTTCCCAAGTGATCTAGAAGGTTATATTCAGCATTGGGATGAATGTTTAGTGTTTCCCCATGAAGGGTAACAAAACCTCGATGAGTGGTGACAACATAATTAGGGGTTTCACCCTTGATGGTAAGAGTGGACACAAGAATTTCTCCAATATGGCCAACGATGGAATCGTATTGACCTAACAAATTATTGGCACCTTTAACTTTGTTGTAATTGTTTCCCTTACCATGAGGGAGGGTATGGATCCTTATAAATATCAAGGTCATTATTTGATGTGGGTTTGGGAGTGTTATCCATAGTAACATCTTTGTGATCGATGATGTTTTGGATGAGGTTTTCCAACTTCATACAACCAAGTGTTTTATGTCCTTTTACTCTGTGTTATTCACAATATTCATTATCTTTATACCATGATGGTTTGAAACAACGTTCATCATATTGTCTAGCTTTAGGTAATGTGATTAAACCTTTTTGGTCAGGTTGCTTAAGGATAGATTTGATGGGTTCTGCTAGGGGAGTAAATCTAAGTTTGGGTGTAAAGTCTTGTTTGGGTTACTCCCTTTGAGTAGAGGGGATGGTATTTGTTGGTGCTTTAATGTTAAGAGGTGATTAGATATTTTGGACATGTTTTGTGTCCACAACACCATCATTGACAATATTTTTGTTTTTAGTGCAAAAGTGGGGCATGTCATTTGAAGTTTGAGTGTTGTCTTTTATTTCCTTAAATATTTTTACAATCCCTTTAGAAATAAGGTCTTTTTCATTGCTTGTTCCCTTGGAAATGATTTCCTCAAAATATTTAGCTCATTATATTTGCAGATGGAATCCAATTTTAGGATTCAAATTTTGGAAAAATATATTTAATAATTGTTTCTCAGGGATAGGCGAAGGAAATTTTTTGGACATATTTCTCGATCTTTGTAGGTAAGAGATGAATGTTTCTCCATTTTTTTGGTTATTGTTACACAAGTCTAGCATAGAGACTTCATGTTTGATATTGAAAGAGAAGTGGGTAAAAAACTTCTTAGCCAATTCACTAAAAGATTTTATACCCATAAGTATATGAGAGAACCAGTCCATGGCTTACTTTCTGAGACTGTGAGGGAAGATATATAAGACATATGCATCATTGTTAGCAACCTCTAAACAAGCCACGTAAAATTATGAGAGATGTTATTGGGGATCACCTTTTCCTTTGTATTTATCAAATTTGGGCATTTTGAAGTTGTGACGAAAAGGGATCATGGGAATTGATTGATCGAATGGATAGGGACAAACTTCCTAAAAAAATTCTTCTTGCTGTTTCTAAGAGATATCTAAAATCTATTTTTGAAGGTTGAACAATTTTAGATTGATTTTAGATACTAGTGATTGTACAAAATTTTGTTGAATGGTGGATGAAGGTGGTTGTTGTTGGTCTTAGTGGTAGTGTGATGGAGCAAGACCCTTATATGAGTAAGTTGAAGGTGGTTGTTGTGATATATGGTAGAGGTTTGTGTAAGATATATAGGAGGAACCATGTGGAGGATTGTTAGGTGTGGTATATAAAGTTTTGGTTTGTGATACTTGTGGAGGTATTATGTATGATGAAATAGGAATAGAAGTTTGCACTTGTGACACTTGTGGTGGAGTGACATAAGAGGGATTAGAAATCGAAGATTGGACTTGTGATACTTGAGGAGGATTGGCATATGAGCCTAGTGTATGTTTGCTCCAGGGTTTGCTTGCACCAACCTACTAGAAGACTTCTCTCTACCTTCCCTCAAGAACCTGACCATTTCTAGGTTCTGTCTTGACTTAGATCATCAACTAAGCCTTGTTTCAACTCTGCTATAAGATTCTTACTCCTTATCCATAACCTTGGAGGACTTAACACCATTAGAACTTGTAGTCAAACTCCTACACTTAGAAGGATCTAAGTGCCAACTTCATTATCAAACTTGAATTGCTTGCAGGGGAGCTAGAGGTACTGTAAACATGCATTACACACCCAAACAGATCCATTTTGGATGGTATTCTATCTTCACACTACCCGTTTCCAAGATTTTTCCTTGGTGAGGCCTATCTCCTTGTAGCCCTTACCAGTCACTTTTTCCCTTCTCTTGCTTAAACTTGTCAAACAACCTAGCAAATGAACTTCACTTCCAGACACCCTTTATGAACTTTTAAATGTTTCACAGGGAGTCAGACCCCTGTCTTCTCCATACAGTGGATTCCTACAATAAAGAGTAAAAGGACTAATTGACCTAATTCCTAGGGTATTTCTGCTTTATCCTTCAAATATACTTCAAATGGATTGATTGAAGTTTCAATCCTTCTAACATGTGAAGATCTTACTTTACCCTACTTAGTACCATGCTCCTTCCGTATAGTACTTGTAGCCCCTACCTATGTTCTTCACTTTTCTCTCTCAAACTCCTAACCGGGCTGTCCTAGCTCGCCTAGAGTTTGAGTTTGATAAACCTTGCTCCATTCCCTATACTTCCTACTGCTAAAGATATACAAACTACTGGCTCCCCTAACATATCCATCCCTCCTCAGGAAGACCCCGTGGTTAGACTTCATGGGGAAGCCATAGAAAAGACTGACTGTTCAGAATGAGACAATAAAAAGCCTAAACTCTACTTATTTACACAAAACACCTAACTCAAATTAGATAAACTTACTTCCAAATAAAAGAATGTTTGGATAAGTTTAGTAAACTCAAATCCAATACCTTTGTTATCTCTATTTTTTTTAAGATACTCGGGTGAAACACAGAAAATGTAGGATTTTTTTATTCCTTCAAACCAAAACTTGATTACAATCTACTCTAACTGCTATCTACGAGCCACCACACCTACATAGATGCCTTTGCCATATTTTAAGGGAAGTTGATCTATCCCATACTCCTGATTTTTAGGAAATCCAATCCAACTAAGTTGCATGCAACCTAACAAATGTTGTCATGCAACTTTACAACAGCATTTTGCAACTTATCATATGTCATGATCCTAAATCTTAGGATCTCAATCCCCTTGATTCCGAGCCAAAACTCCCTCAACTACCTCTTGGCATCTTATAACAACAAGGATGTGGTTGTAACACATTTAAGGCTCGACCTTCCAACATAAGCTGTCTCAAGCTAAAAAAAAAACAACATTTAACAACAATGATAAACTAAGATGACCTTAGTCCTAGTGACTAACTCACCACACACAAACAAGACCTTCTAAGGTCCAAATTAAACACTCAATCATCTTGACTTGGCTAAGGTCAGGTACAAGCCAAAATTGAAGACAAAGAAAATGGAGGTTAGCCTAGGTGCTCCTGTACCATCCTCCCCAAAACAAAAGATTTCAATCCACCCTTGGATTGAGCAAGTTGAGATCAATGCCCAACTTCTTGAACTCTGATTCCTTGATCCACACTGCATCAGCATTAGGTTGACCATGTCTTTTAATCAGATGTTCTTTGTACTCCTTGGTTCTGGTTCTCTTATAGACCCTAGTATCCAGTATACTGTCAGCTTGTTTGACTGTAGCAGAGGGCAGTTTGAGTTCTTCCACATCTTGAATGACTTCATGGAGGGTCTGATCCATGATTGATGGTGGTCCTTTGTAATGGACTAGATCTGCAACGTTAAAAACAAGGGACAGTCCACTGTCATCTGGTAACTGCACCTTGAAAGCATTGTTTCCATATTTCTCCAAGATAGGACAGGGACCTATCCTCTTCATTTGCAACTTATGAGGGACTCCTTTCTGCAGTCTAGACTTGTTTAAATGCACCATCACTAAGTCTCCAATATGGAACTGCACTTCTTTTCTATGCTCATCCACCTTGGTCTTATGCTTCATGGTATTTTCTACCAATGTTTTTCTGACTGCATCATGAATCTCCTGCATTGCATAGGCAAAATCATCAGCATATCCACTTCCTTTGACTCCATCCCTTAACTCTCTCAGCTCATAGATTCCTCTAGGATGTAGTCCATAGACAATTTCAAAGGGACTCTTCCCTGTTGATCTGTTTATAGTATCATTATAGGCATATTCAGCTTGCCCAATCAATTGATCCCATTGTTGACCATACTCCTTGGTCAAGCATCTTAAGAGATTCCCAAGAGTTCTATTAACCACTTCGGTCTGACCATCAATTTGGGGATGATATGCAGATCCAAAGGATAAATTAGTGCCCAATCTTTGCCAAAGAGTCTTCCAAAAATGACTCATGAACTTAGTGTCTCTGTCTGATACAATGCTGATTGGTAATCCATGAATCCTGACTATCTCCTTGAAGAAAAGAGAGGCTATTTGACTGGCATCATTGGTTGTTTTACATGGCACAAAGTGAGCCATTTTGTTGAACCTATCCACAACCACATAAACACTGTCCTTGCCTTGCCTTGTCTTAGGTAACCCAACTACAAAGTCCATACTCAAGCATTCCCATGGCCTAGTAGGGATAGGCAGTGGTTGGTATAGGCCTACATTTGAAGAAGTGCCCTTGGCCTTTTGACACACCATACAATGCTCCACATACCTCCTAACATCTAGGTTCATCCTTGGCCAGCAGTAAAACCTTTGAACAAGTTCTTGAGTCTTGGTGATCCCAAAATGACCACTCAATGCACCATTATGCTTTTCTTGTATCAAGTTCTCCCTAATAGAACCTCTACGAACACATAGCTAATTCCCTTTAAACAAAAGTTCACTTTGCAAAGTATATTCAACATATTTACTATGAAAGTGATTCTTGTATTCAGTACATAC
The DNA here is from genome assembly GCA_027924645.1 of Cunninghamia lanceolata. Classification (NCBI taxonomy): domain Eukaryota; kingdom Viridiplantae; phylum Streptophyta; class Pinopsida; order Cupressales; family Cupressaceae; genus Cunninghamia; species Cunninghamia lanceolata. The sequence goes on from BSBN01000703.1 coordinate 25,576,283, forward strand.
CTTATAGATGTCTGCAAAATCTTCATCATCTACATATAGATCTTTGAAATGATCTATCCCCATGCTCTTCAACTGAATCTCTTGAATGGTGAGGACTCTTCTGCTCAAGGCATCTGCCACCTTGTTAAGAGCTCCTTTTTTGTGCTTGATATTGAAGGTGTAAGCTTGCAAGTACTCCACCCATTTCATGTGTCTGCGACTCAACTTCTCTTGTGAATTTAGGAAACTGAGTGCTTGGTTGTCTGAATACACTATGAATTCCTTGGGAAGCAAGTAGTGCCTCCATTTTCTTAAAGCCTGGACCAATGCATACATCTCAAGGTCATAAGAAGAATACTTCTTCTTGGTTTCACTTAACTTCTCTGAATGAAAAGCCACCGGTCTAACCTCTTGACTGAGAACAGCTCCAATAGCCACATTACTTGCATCACACTCAATGGTGAAGAGCTTCTCAAAGCTTGGTAACACCAAAACAAGTTGGGTAGCTATCTTTTCCTTTAGCAACTCAAAACTTTTGTTAGCCTGCTCATTCCACACAAACTTAGTCTTCATTCCTCCTTTAATGGTATCCAACATAGGAGCACAAATAGCACTAAACTGTCTTATAAACTTCCTATAGTATTGAGCAAGACCATTGAAGCTTCTTACCTCTGTTGCTGTCTTTGGAGTGGGCCAATTAAGGATGGCTTCCACTTTGCTACTGTCCATCTTCAAGTTGCCATGTGATAGCACAAATCCAAGGTACACCAGCTCTGTTTTGATGAACTCACACTTTTCCAAATTTATCTTCAACTTCTCTTCCTGCAGCTTCTTGAAAATCAACTCTATCTATTGGAGATGCTCTTCTCTTGTTTTTCTATAAATTAGTATATCATCAAGATACACCACTACAAATTTGCCAATGTAATTTTTGAGGATTTCATTCATGAGTCTCATGAATGTGGAGGGGGCATTAGACAATCCAAATGGCATAACTAGCCACTCATAGAGACCCTCGTTGGTTTTGAAAGCTGTTTTCCACTCATCTCCCTCATTTATCCAAATTTGGTGATAACCACTCTTTAAATCTATCTTGGTATAGTACCTAGCTTCACCTAGACAATCCATGAGATCTTCAATCCTAGGGATAGGAAACCTATACCTGATGGTTATCTTATTTATGGCCATGGAATCAGTACAAAGCCTCCATTCTCCTCCCTTTTTAGGTGCTAAGATAGTGGGTACTGCACATGGACTAATGCTCTTTTTAATCAGACCTTGGTTTAGAAGTTCTTGAATTTGCTTAGCTATTTCCTCATTTTGTTGAGGAGTCATCTTGTAGGCTGCTTTGTTTGGTAGGGTAGCCCCTGGTATCAAGTCTATCCTATGACTTATGGCTCTCTTAGGGGGTAATGTTGCTGGTTGACCACTACTTACAATGCCTTCATAGGTCTGCAACAATTTCTGTATCTCCTTAGAAAGCTCTGGTTTTTCAGCTACTTTCTCTTTGCTCACCTCTCTTGGCTTGATCATCACTGCATAGCCAACTCCTTCTGCTTCTTCCAAGGCTTTGAAGAACTCTTTTTCACCAACCATGAGCAGTTTAGGACCTACTGTCTGCACCTCTGTATCTTCTAGCAAAGACTAAATTTTGAAGGTTACCTTATCTTTCTTGAAAGTATAGGAGTTCTTTGCTCCATCATGCATAGCTTGGCGGTCAAATTTCCATGGTCTACCTATGAGCAAGTGACATGCATCCATAGGTAACACATCACACAAAACTTTGTCCTTGTACCTACCAATTGAGAACTCCACCCATGCTTGTTCATTCACCAAGACATGTTGACCTTTATTGAGCCATGTGACCTTGTAAGGATTGTTGTGGGGTATCCTTGTCAACTTCAGCTTGCTGACTGTCTCCTCTGACACAATATTGTCAGTAGACCCTGAGTCAATGATAACTCTACACACTTTTCCCATCATCTTACACTTTATTCTAAATAGGGACCTCCTTTGACTTGGTTCTTCTTTCACTGGCTCCTTGATCAAAGTTCTCCTCATCATGAGGTTCTCACCTTCCTTTGAATTAAATGATACTTCAGGATGTTTATCTGCTGCAGCTGTCTCATCATGAACCAGGTTAGTTCTCTTATCACCTCCATGAGAAGTACTACCTTTCTCTGGACATCTATAGGTCAGGTGTCCCAGTTGATTGCAGTGATAGCATTTCATGTTGTTAAAGTAGTTACCTCTACCTTGTCCACCATTTCTTCCTCTAGAGCTGGAGCCTCTTCCTCTACCACCTCTACTAGAGCTTCCTTCTTGATGCTTAGAGTATCTAACTTCTCCTTGGGCCCTTAGTTCTAAACTCCTTCCACCATAGCCACCTCTTTGTCTTCTGTTGTCTTTCCCTTTACCTCTACTTTTGGGGTTTTGCTCTTGCTTCTTTTTGCCTTTCTCCTCTATCTTCAAGGCCATTTGATAGCATTGGTAGATGGTTTTGAAGTTCACTAGGCTCATGTCTTCTTGGATAGACCACTTGAGCCCATTTAAGTACCTTACTAGCTTGATGCTTTCATCTTCAACCACCTTTGATCTGAGGCACAATTTTTGAAACTCCTCGGTGTATGTTTGGACATCCATATCTTTTTGCCTAGGATTGTGTCTTCTCCTATGCAACTGAACTTCATAGTCATCAGGTAGATAGGTCTGCCTTATTTTAGTTACCATTCCTCTCCATGTAACTATGGGACCTTTGCCTTCTTTCTCTCTTTCAGCTTGTACAAATTTCCACCATGTGAGAGCTGCTCCTCTCAACCTTGACTTGGCCACCTTTACTTTTTGGGCCTCTGTTATACCATCACATTCAAAGTGATTTTCAATACTCTCAATCCAGTCCACAACTAAATCAGGGTCCATTTGTCCACTGAATAGTGGTACTCCTTCCAAAGCTTTGCCACTTAAGGCCTGCAATGCCTTCAAGAAGGGTTCTTCAGCAAGAACAGGGTCAGGTTTTAGAGCTTCCTCCTCCAAGTCCTCTTCTTTTTCCTTGGCTTCCTACTCTTCCTTCTGTTCTATCTTATCCTTCACTTTGTCTGCTGTTTCTTGGACGTCATCCAAGAGCTTCTCCATTCGAGACAACCTTTCTCTTAGCAGCCGGTTGTCCTCCTCTTGCTCTTCTACCTTTTTAGCTAACTCAGCATTGGTCACCATGGTTCTTTCCTCTGGTGTGTTTTCTCCTACTGACTCAGTGGACTGCAACATCAATCACAAGCCTTGATCAAACCTGGCTCTGATACCAATATGGTGTATGTTTGCTCCAGGGTTTGCTTACACCAACCTACTAGAAGACTTCTCTCTGGCTTCCCTCAAGAACTTGACCATTTCTAGGTTCTGTCTTGACTTAGATCATCAACTAAGCCTTGTTTCAAATCTACTACAAGAGTCTTACTCCTTGTGCATAACCTTGGAGGACTTAACACCATTAGAACTTGTAGTCAAACTCCTACACTTAGAAGGATCTAAGTGCCAACTTCATTATCAAACTTGAATTGCTTGCATGGGAGCTAGAGGTACTGTAAACATGCATTACACACCCAAACAGATCCATTTTGGATGGTATTCTATCTTCACAGTAGCCGTTTCCAAGATTTTGCCTTGGTGAGGCCTATCTCCTTGTAGCCCTTACCAGTCACTTTTTCCCTTTTCTTGCTTAAACTTGTCAAACAACCTAGAAAATGAACTTCACTTCCAGACACCCTTTATGAACCTTTAAATGTTTCACAGGGAGTTAGACCCCTATCTTCTCCATACAGTGGATTCCTACAATAAAGGGTAAAAGGGCTAATTGACCTAATTCCTAGGGTATTTCTGCTTTATCCTTCAAATCTACTTCTAATGGATTGATTGAAGTTTCAATCCTTCTAACATGTGAAGATCTTACTTTACCCTACCTGGTACCATGCTCCTTCCGTATAGTACTTGTAACCCCTGCCTATGTTCTTCACTTTTCTCTCTCAAACTCCTAACCGGGCTGTCCTAGCTCACCTAGAGTTTGAGTTTGATAATCCTTGCTCCATTCCCTATACTTCCTACTACTAAAGATATACAAACTACTGGCTCCCCTAACATATCCATCCCTCCTCAGGAAGACCCCATGGTTAGACTTCATGTGGGAGCCATAGAAAAGACTGACTGTTCAGAATGAGACAATAAAAAGCCTAAACTCTACTTATTTACACAAAACACCTAACTTAAATTAGATAAACTTGCTTCCAAATGAAAGAATGCTTGGATAAGTTTAGTAAACTCAGATCCAACGCCTTTGTTATCTCTATTTTTTTTAAGATACTCGGGTGAAACACAGAAAATGCAAGATTTTTTTATTCCTTCAAACCAAAACTTGATTACAATCTACTCTAACTGCTATCTACAAGCCACCACACCTACATCGATGCCTTTGCCATATTTTAAGGGAAGTTGATCTATCCCATACTCCTGATTTTTAGGAAATCCAATCCAACTAAGTTGCATGCAACCTGACAAATGTTGTCATGCAACTTTACAATAGCATTTTGCAACTTGTCATATGTCATGATCCTAAATCTTAGGATCTCAATCTCCTTGATTCCGAGCCAAAATTCCCTCAACTACCTCTTGGCATCTTATAACAACAAGGATGTGGTTGTAACACATTTAAGGCTCGACCTTCCAACATAAGCTATCTCAAGCTAAAAAAAAACAACATTTAACAACAATGATAAACTAAGATGACCTTAGTCCTAGTGACTAACTCACCACACACAAACAAGACCTTCTAAGGTCCAAATTAAACACTCAATCATCCTGACTTGGCTAAGGTCAGGTACAAACCAAAATTGAAGACAAAGAAAATGGAGGTTAGCCTAGGTGCTCCTGCACCAGAGCCATGACAAATAGAAGAAGATGGTTGAGATGTTTGTGGGGGGTTAGCAAAAGAGACATTTGCAATATAAGGTTGGGTTTGGAATGCTATGTATGTAGGTATTAGAAGTGGACCAAGTGATGTGGGATTTTGGTAGAGAGGGTTGACAAATTAGTTTTTGAAAGGAGATAGAAGAACATTATGAGTCTGTGAAGTTAGAATAGATGGTGGTAGGGTGGATGTAGTTGGAATGGTAGTAGGGTGTGATCCACCCATAGCAGCAATGGTAATATTTATGGGGTCTTGCTCCTTGATTTGGGATGTATCAAAGTTGCTAGGCAGCTTGGCTTCTTTTTTGGAAAGAAGATGAAATAAATGATTAGGATTGGAAGCCAAGAGCTCATCTAGAGCATATAAGATTGTAGGATTTTGTAAGTATTTATCAAGGTATTGGGACAATTCTTGAGATTGTTGACCTAAGTCATTAGAAGAAGAAGTTCCTGCTATGTACCCTTTTTGGATGAAGATATGTGGGTCCATGCCTATGGTAAATTTGGTTGCATCAATGGGTACTTCAGGATTGGCCATTTTAGGATTGCCTTGAGGCATATTTGGTTATCTTCTATAGATTTCTTATGTTGAGATCTAGTCAAAGGCATGCAATATGGAAACTGTGGAAAAAATGACAAGGGTGGATAAATGGATGAATGGATGTGGTTAGACTTTTTCTAGGACGTTTGAGAATTTAAGTTAAAAGATATAAATAGAGATCAAATGATTATGGGGTGTGGGATTTAGATTATCTACCAAGAAATAGACTAATGATTTCAAGGTGAGACAAGATAAAGGGTAGTGAATTTTACTAATTCAAAAGGAGCCACTCTCTTAAGCTAGGTGGTTCACTAGTTTGATGGATAATAATTTGTCTATGAATTTAAGAGAGAAAAGATTCTTAAACTAAAGAGAAGCTAGTGGATTTTTGATCTAGACTTTGGACTGATAACTAAAAGGATGGAAAAGATGGTGTTATGTTTGAGATATATTGGAAAAATGAACATGGTATGAGGATTGAAAAACCCCATAGTCTCAAAAAGGATAGATGCCCTAAAAGTTTAAAATAGTGAAATGAGGATAGATGTGGATAACTTATGTAAAATTGGAATTGGATGAGAGAATGTGGCAACAAGACTAACATTGTGATGGTTTAAGACTATTTTATTTGGTTTTTGTGGTTTTTTTTTGGTTTTTTTGCTTTGTTGGAAGGTGATAGTTTGGAATTTTTTGGCAAGGGAACAAACACAAAAAAATGATGGAAACTTGACACTTTAGAACATGGTGCACAATGATATGAACCTCCATAGATAACAATTGGTAAATACTTGGTAGATAACAACAATACACATAAAACACTTGTGCAACAATCCTAAAATTATTTAGGTAGGTGTGTCATACCCCGTAGACTCACTTAGATGTAGCTTTATTCTCCACTATTAGATAATGGCAATTTCCACACCCTTAATACCATCTTATCATTGCTAGGATAGGTGGGAAATGTAAGATCCTTGACCACCTTACACCCCTTACTCTTGGAGACACTTAAGTCTTTCCCAAAAGCGTATTCTAGCTCTAATCAATGAAGGTACAAGCATGAGATCTTCTCTTGCATATGGTTGCAATGCACCAAAGGATATGATTGATGAAGGCCTTAACTAGGATCACAAGGTGTCTAAGGAGTCCCCAAATATAAGCAAGGTATGAGGGGCACAAGTCTATGAATAGGGATGTCCCAATCAACCCATGCTCAACCACACAAGTCTTGGCAGACCAAGTATCTCAAAGGCTTTTTGCAAGGGGGAAGAGGGTCCATTTGAAATGAGTCTTTCAATTTTTGTATCATTTATATACCATGCTAGAGCATGCAGATCAGGTCATCCCTAGGGCTGATGAAATCCCCTAGCAGGCCCCCTAGAAAGGATATCGAGTACTTTTGATTCTCAAGATCATTTTATAATGTGAGAGAATAGCACATGTATTATTCTTGAGTCCCTAGGAATAAAGAAAATAAATTAGTAAATGAATGATCTAGTATTTCTAATCTCTAGGATCACCTTTCAACGTAAGGAGAGAGCATATGTATGTAGATATTCCAAACACAGTATACAAGGTGGTAGGTTCCCTTAACAATAAAAAATGAAGTGTTTCTAAGACAGTGAAAAAAATAATTCTTTGTCAAACGTATTGCACCAAGTTCATTAGTAGTTTCAAAATGTTTTCTTTGACCAAGGTAAGATATTGCACCAATAGTTAGCTTCAAAACCCGAGAAAGATTAGCTCTAAATAGAAATTAGAAAATAGAAAATAGAGAATAAAACAGAAAGTAGAAAACACAGAAGACAATAGAAATCAAAGAGCAAATACTTGATTTTTACCCTTTTGCAAAGGTGCATTAACAGAAGACAAAAGTGCACTGACAGGAAGCAAAGGAACACCGACAGGGAACAAAAGTGTGCTTTTACACAAAGAAATACATAGACAAAAGACACACATACAGACAACAAAGGCATGCTAATTTGGAACGTAGGCATATTTTCTCAAAAACAAAGGCACACTTCTGTTCCTACAAGTAGGTACCTACCAAAAATAGGGAATTAGTTTTGACAGAAACTAGATTTTGATAGGTAGAGGATTATCTAGTCGTCTGGAAGGTCTGATCTAAAGAGTTTAAAATTGCCAGGTGTTAAAAGAAACAAAGGCATGCTTTGGTTGAGCCAAGGTGCACTTCTGAAAAGATCCTGCAACCTACTAAGAAAATGATGTTAAATTCTCCCACAAAAAGCTAATGTCAGAGAATAAACATACATGATTATATGCCGACAAGATACAACATACAAAAACTAGGAGAAAACTTAAATAAATTATCCTTGAAATAGCACAACAAGAAAATTATTTTAGAAAATAGATGGGCACATTCATCTGACAAAGGTGCATCGACTCGAAGAAGAGGCACACCAACCTAAGGCAAAGGCATAGACTTAGTGCAAAAGCATGCTTTCATAGTCAAAGGTGCATTTTTTTTCTTGTTACATAAAAAATATATAATTTCTTCCAAAAATGTTATATTTAAGGGATGTGGGTCTCACCAGGTGTGCCCAAATGTAATGGTCTAAATATTGAATGCAAATCTGAATGAAAGCAATATGTAAATCAATAAAATATACCTTCCAAGCATTCAAACCAATAACATGGATCGAGTGTACTAAAGTTGCACCCAAACTCCAATGGATTGCTCTTTGCTTTTTAAGTATGTGGATTACTCAATTTGTTAGCATAACCTTGTGATATCCCAATATGAATGATAAAAACAACATTATAAGTCTACTTCAATGAGAGATGATCAAAAATGGAGAATGAGGATCAATTTATAGATTTGTTGAAATGAGGATCAACGGAGGAGAAAGATCACAAAGATCAATGGTCATAATTGGTTGAAAGGATGTGCATGAATGAGAGAAAGACAAGTGTCCCTGTCTTCTTATGAAACATGGAGGCTAACAGAGTTGAATAAGGAGTTGACTGAATTGATTGATTCATTAACAAAATTGATTGATTTGTTAACATAATAGATTGATTTGTTAACAACATTGATTGATGAGTCAACTCAATTGATTAATCTGTTAACTAATTTGATAGAGGAAATTATGGTGGATGAGGATAATTGGGAAATTAAATAAATAAATTATTTAATTTCATGTTCACATGGGATAAATAAATAAAATATTAAATTTTATTCATTTGGAGGGAAATAGAATATTTAAATAAATAATTTGAATTTATTTATTTAAAGTGGAGATAAATTGATTATTTAAATAAATAATTTTATTTTATTTATTTAAAGTGGAGGGAAGATGATTTAATTAAATAATTTGGATTATTAATTAATAAAAAGGAATATGACGAATATTAATGAACTAATTAAATTAGTGTGGAATGATGGAAATTGGATAATTAGATGGGAAATGATGTGAATGTGGTGTGATGAGGTGAATAATGTGTTGGCGAATTTCAGGTGTCTACACTTACCTTGAGGTAAAGGATCAAGCTCCCATGTTTGATTCATGATCAACATATTTTATTCATCTTGCATAGCATTTTCCCAATGAGGTTGATGTTTATCTTACTCATAACTTTGTGGATTACTAGTATCCATAATTTTAGAAATAAAAGCATAATTGTAATAGTTTACTTTTCTAGCCTTATATCTATCAATTTTAGTTAAAATATCATCACTTTCTTGAACTAAATTTTTAAACCATTTAGACATACATTTAGATGTAGAAGTAGCATCACTAGAAGAAGAATCATCATGAAAATGTGCATCATGTTCACTATCAATTGAACTAGAATAAGTATTAGAAGGATTCAAACAAAGAAGGAGGATTATTCTCAATAACAAGAACATTGTTTTGGGAAGAATCATTATTAACAACTTTAGAACAATCATGAACACCATTTTCAGAAATGCATACATCTCTAGAAACATTAATTGTATTTGTAACAAGATTATAACTCTATAAGCTTTAGATTTTTCATCATACCCAACAAAAATTTGAGAAGAAGATTTAGAATCTAAGTTTTACCTTTTTTATTTAGGTTTATGAATAAAAGCAATTGAACCAAAAAATATTAAATGCTTAAGATTAGGCTTCCTACCTAACCAAGTCTCTTCAAGATTGATATCCTGTAAGGCTTTGGTTGGAGTTTAATTAATAATATAAGTAACACAAAACATAGCTTTAGGCCAAAATTTATAAACATGTTTTTAGCATATAACATACATCTAGCCATTTCAACAATAGTTCTATGCTTCCTTTCCACTACACCATTTTTTTGAGGTGTATAGAGAATATTTATCTCATGTTTAATACCAAAGGACTTCAAATGACCATTAAAAGCATTATTCACATAAATTCAGTACCATTATCAGTCCTAAGTATTTTGAGTTTAAAACCATATTTCCTTTCAAGAAATTTATGAAAATCAACAAAAGTATTAAGAACTTGATCCTTGTTTTAAAGAAAATAGATCAAAGTCCTTCTTGAATAATCATTAACGAAAGTACTTGCATACCTTGATCCTTGAATGGATTCATTTTCCATGGGTCCCAAAAGGTCGCTATGGACAAGGTGCAACTCATGATTTGTCCTCCATACTTGACCTTTAGGAAAGGGCTCCCTATGCATCTTACCACTCATGCATCCTATACATACAATTTTAGAAGGAACAATACTAGGCAATCCTTCTACCATATTAGAGTTTTGCATTAAGACAATATTGTCAGCATTGATATGATCACATCTTTCATACCAAACATTAAAATCAATGGTAGATAGTAAAGAGTATTTAGAAGTAGAAAAATCATAGAAATTGAACAAATTATCATTGTCTAATTTAGCATCAACAATGAATTTATTATTTTGATTTGGATCAATCACATAGAACATATCTTTATAAAATCATATCTTGTAATCTTGACAAATATTAGCTATAGAAATCAAATTTTTTTGTCAACTCAGGAACATACAAAACATCATGTAACTTACCATTAGGAACATGCACATCTCCAACTGCTTCTACTTTACAACTATGATTATTTTCAAGTTGATGAGGAATATTAGTGTTATCAAGTTGCATTGTTTCAAATACCTCTTTATGAAAAGTAACATGTTGAGAGGCACTTGAATCAATAATCCATTCAAGGGGTTTAGAAGCATTTAAAGTATAAGTAAAAGCATGCCTTGATTGATTAACATTATTATTATGAAGCATATGATTTTGTTAAAAAACTTTATCATAGGTTGTTTATTGTTATTAGCATTTTGCTTCTTGAAACAAGTGTTAGGCCAATGACCATATTTATCACAATAGTTACAATGAGGCCTCTTAGAAGAGTTATTTTTTCTATTATCATAACTATTATTGTTGTTATTTTTATAACTATTGTTATTGTTATGAAATTTACAATTATAATTTGATTTATTATGAGTTTTAAATCTTGGTTTATTATTTTTAGAGATAAAGCATACTTACTATTCTTAAGATTACCAAATTGAATCAAATTAGCTTCTTCTTGCCTTAACAAATTACAAAAAATGTTATAAGATAATTGAGTAACTTAGCTGATGTAAGAATAGCTAATTGAGCATGAATAATTGTAATAAATTATTAAAATTGTTTAGGTGAATATTTTCTAAGAATAATATGCATTAATCAAAGATCTTCAATTTTAACTCCTAAATTAGTAATTTGACCTTTAAGAGCATCAAATTTGAGAAAAAATTCACACATGGTTTTGAAATCCGTATACTTGAGATCTTTGAGTCGATATTGAAGTTGAATCTTTCTAGATTCATTTGAACTATCATAAGTTTTCCATAACATTTTCCATGTGGCATAGGATTTTTGATGTAGTTCTAGGAGGCAATCAAATCATTGATACCATATTTCACAACAATGGGCTATGATATTAAACTCCTCTTCAACTTGACATGAACTCTTCAAGACTACAAACCCAAAATTTATCTCAAAATCTCAATCTCTGCAAACTAACACATGTGATACCACTTCAATGTATTGGTTATGATTAGACACCCCAAACTAACATAAACCAACACTCACCCTTCACTAAAACCTAGAACTGCTAGTACTTCCTTCATAATTAGGCCTCTAGCCTTGTAGCCCTTTAAAATGACCTGTCAGGGCATATATTTCACATATGACACAATCTCAAAGAAAAACCGAGTACCCTTTTGGCTCATAGTTAACATATCCCAAAATGGGTATGGCTTGTTTAGGAACAAAGGCCTCAAAATCTATGACAAACCTATTTGCAACTAGGCCTATTAGGCCTATTTTACAAAGCAACCACTTTATAACACCACTCTAGACTCACCAAACCTATTTCAAACCTTTGTTCATATGGTAAAATGACCAATTTCATGGGTTTTGTCCATGGGAACAACTTCTAATATGATTTTTCATTCACTACACCCTTACTAGGCCCAATACATGGGCATATTAGGCTTGATCTCTACCAAACTTTGCACAAACTTCGTTCTCCAACCCTACAATCACCAAGAACATAAAAATTACCCTACATGGCCCCATTCCACCAATTTTGAAGTGACTAGATTGATGGAATGGAATGAAAACCCATTAAACTAGACTCTCAAACCCTAGATCAGGTTTTTGAGGTAGTTTCAAAAAAACTATGATTTCTCCCTCCAAACTCGATGGATCTGACTCAAACCAAATGCAAAATGCAGTTAACTTAGGCCTCAATGACATCCAACAATTTTCAAGGCATGAGAGTACCATACAGAGTAGAAGTATGGCATGGAACAACAATTTTTTAGGAAAATAGAATAGAAAACATAGTTTTATTGCAAATTTGTCCTTCAAAACCTTCAACAACCCCTGTCCTCAGGCTTTGGAAGGTATTTAAGCATGTTACAAATAGTTCTCAAAGGCCTCCAACCACCATTTCAATTGAAAGGTTGTTTACACCCTCTCCAAAGGCATTATCAATTGAGTTTTCAAAACAACCTTGACAAATTGTTACATTATTTGATGACATTTGACAAAACATGACACAAGACATAGAAATTGGTCCATTTTAGACCTTATTACATTCTAAATGATCTATTTAGACCTTATTGAACTTGAAATGACACAAAACCACCTAAAACCTAATGTTTGACCTTTGCAAAATTCAGGCTTGGTGCTCCTGCACCACTTTCATGCATGCCCCAATGTGAACATATAGTTCAGGTGACACTAAAATACCTATTAGGCCAAGGGCTTCATCATTAAACTTATTCCATTTGTCTTTCTCATCCTAGCTTCTTGTAGCATGAGGCTCTGATTTTAGATTAGTAGCTACATCCAAGAGATATTTAAATAAAAAAATAAAGCTAATATGTATTTTTAATGAATTATAGTAAGAAGAATTCAATTTGATTTCAGGAATCAAAGTAGACATTTCACAAAACTTTTGGAAAAAGTACACATATTTAGGTACACAAAAATGTAATTTTTTTTTGGAAATTACCTAATTAGATAAATAAAATGCAAAATATTTTTAAAAAAGTCTAATTTAGATAAACAAAAGCCAAAATGTTTTTTTAAATGCTTAATTACATACACAAAAGGAAATTTTTTAAAAAAACTAAAAAAATACATATGATAATTGAAAAATTTGATTGAAGAAAAAAATTATTTTAAAAAACTTATTAAAACTTAATTAAAAAATTAAATTAAAGATTAAATTAAAATAGAAATAAAAAAGATTAAATTAAAAATATATATAAAAAAGATTAAATAAAAAAATATATATAATTAATAAGAAACTTAGATTCAAAACTAATATTAAAAATTTATATTAAAAAAAATTAAAATAAAATATAAGAGAGGCCCGCAAGGGACAAAGGCTTAAATTTAGAAGATGAATTTAGGTTAAAAAAATAAAATGAGAAAAGTAGGGTAAGAGAGGGTGAGGAGGGCATAGGAGACCAGTGGAGTGTTGTACGAAGGTCAAAGGGTGGTGGAGAAGGCAGCATATCGGAGGAGTGAGTGTTGTGGGTGAAAGGTTTGGTAGTAAAGGGCAAAGGGGGAGGGTCGGCAGAGGCCGACTGTGTAGGGAAGGCAATAGAGTGAGGGTAATGAGCAATCTGACAAAGTGGTGGTAGTGAGCAACCCAGTGGAGAGGGGTTTGAGAGCTACAACAGGGAGTGGTGAAGTCACTGTTGGGAGGCCAACTGGGCCAGCTATGGGGGATTTAATCTCCTGTGGGCCAACGAGCCAAAAGGCTTCAGCCTTGAGCTTGTAAAGGGGTCAAGTCCACCTTAAGGCTAGTGAAGCCCCTCAAAGATTTTTTTTAAATATTTATATTTGTAAAATGTTTTAATTAAAATTTTTAGAATAGATTTGATTTAAATTTAAATTTTTTTTAAAGCTTAGAATATATTTATTTTAAAAAAATTTGATGAAGATTTTAAAATCAAACTGCAACACAAGCCCATAAAAAATTGTTTAATAAAAACTTAGATTTTTAAAAAAATTATATTTGTAGCATGCGGATCTTTAAAATTTTTTGCAAACCCTATAGATTAATTTTTAAAATAGAAATGAATAGAATTAAATTTAATTTTTACAGAATAGAATAGATATATATTTTTTTCGAGAGATCTATAAAATTTTTTAACAGGAAAAGATAAGATTTTTTTAAATAGAGAGATTGTGCAACTAGGGCTTGGGGCCAAAAAAAATTGATTTTTTTACACAGATCTAAAATGGATAGATAAAAAAATTTTAAAACAAGAAATATAAATATATTTTTTCTCCTACACAACAAAAAAACTTTTCTTCTTCTCTTCCAATCAATCTACGAATACTACAATGGTTGATGCTTCAAAATAGAATGGTAGCTTCAACAATTTAACTCACACTTGTATTAGTAAAACCTTCTTTGGTACCATGAAAAGAAAATGAAGAGAAAGGAAAGAACTAATCAAGTATTGGAGTTTATGTTTGAATTAATATTACCATTCAAAGAATAACACAACCAAAATCATACTCCAAAATCAATAATAGAGACAAAAAATTTTGAAGGGGGAAAATAAAGAAAAAATCCCAATGCATATGAAGATGGCAACAAGCCTTAAAAGATTTACAAAGAGAGAATGTTCACGTGAATGTGAAAAATGAGAGATTGGAGATAAGAAGATGAGAGAGAAGCACCTCATAAATAGAGGTGAGAAGAGGAGTTACATGTAACTCCATATGCCATCTCTCACTTTGGTGTGTGCAAAGTGTCAACCTTTTAAGGAGGTGGCTGAAACTTAAATATTCCTCCAAGAGGAATGTGTACATGAGTCATGTGGGATATTCACATGAGAAAAAATACTTTGTATTATAAATACAAATATTTAAAAGATAAAACTAAATAATAATCTTTAATTTTACCAAGTAAAGATTAATATTATAATAGTATGTATGTTGATACCATTTTACGAAGATTTAACATGCAGGATTGTAATCCAATAAGTATTCCATTTTTTATTGGTACTAAGCTTAGTTTAGACATGTGTCCTAATTTTGATGATGATTTTGAAGAAATTTCTAAGGTTCCTTATGCTAGTTTTGTTGGTAGTTTGATGTATGTAATGGCTTGTACTAGACCAAATACTACCCGAGTAGTGGGAGTTTTAAGAAGGTTTATGTCTAACCCTGGTAGAGAGCATTGGACTTTTGTTAAAAGGGTGTTTAGATATTTGCGAGGAATTTTTTATTATTTTTTGGTTTATCATTGTACTTACGATGTGGTGAAGTCATTGGATATACAGGGTTTTGTTGATGCAAATTGGGCAAGGGGCTTGGATAGTTGAAGGCCCACTAGTGGCTATGTTTTCTCTCTGTTTGGAGGTGTAGTGAGTTGGATGAGTAAAAGACAACCTATGGTTGGTTTTTCCACTATAGAAATAGAGTAAATGGCTACTAAACATGCCTATAAAGAGGTGTTACGATTATAAAGACTTGGTAGAGGTATTGGTTTTGATTACAAGATAGTGAGGATTGGATGTGGCAGTCAGAGTGCCATATGTTTGGCCAAAAAGTTATATGTATCATGCTCATACTAAGCATGTTGATGTTTAGTATCACTTTGTGTGAGAAACGGTTGAGAATGGCAAGGTTTTGATAGAAAAAGTTGACACTTTGGATAGTGTTGTAGATTCTCTCACAAAGCCAGTAACCACAAATAAGTTATCTTGGTGCAAGAAGGCCATGGGCCTTGATCACTATAATTTCTAATTATTTTATGTTGCCTCATGGATGTAATTGCAATGTATAATGTGAAGTGAGAGAATGTTAGGATAAGTTGTCATTAATATTGCAATTGTAAGGTAATTTTATGTTTCTCCAAGATCCTTGAAATGTGTTCTTGGAGACTGTTGAAGCATAAATTTGTGGGTCTAATCCAATAGCAACATGGGAGGTTTTTGAGATGTGGGATTGACCACAGAAACAACCTCCAGATTTTAAGGAATCTGGCTCTTCCATTCTTTTAGTGGGGTTTGGGGAAAGGGTTAGAAAGAAAACTAGATTGCAAAATAAATGCCTAAATCTTAAGGCGATCCGCTGGATTTGAAACTCAGTTTGCAAAGTGTTAGCTTTGAATGATTAACTAGAATTTTAAAGAGCAAAATGCATTATTAAAACCCAGTTTAAGAAATATGCTTAATAGAGGCAAAGAAAAAGAGTAATTAGAAACAAGAAATAGAGACACTCATATGCACAGGACAAAGCTTTTCATTATTCAAACAATAATAGGTTACAGAGGTTGAAATTATTGCACAAAGTAAAATATTACATTCTCCTAAAGAAAGAACTCCAAAGGCAAAAGGAAAACATCTGTGTCTGCTGCTCCCATTCTCTGATCTGTAGAAAATATAGAACTCTATATGTGAAGAACTTCTTTAAACTGACCCAGATCTGGCTTATTTGTAGTCTAAAAACCCAAACAAAAATATCTCAACTACCTCAACTGAAAATCTGCAAGTAACTCCCTTAAATCCTACACAAAATCTAGAAAATTGCAATTGAAACTAAACCGACAACAAAAAGTTTGAACTAAACTAAAACTAGTGGTATCTGGGGCTTCCATGACTAAAAATCTCTGTGTGAGAAAGAAGATCACCCACCACCACCGCTTCCATAGCTTTCCTATAGCTTGATCATGAAAAAGAAATAAAGTGACCATATATTATTTTAGGGTTTCATATCACTTATATCTCCTGTAAATCATATGAGGGTCAATTTTAAATAAAATTTATTTTCTGCTATTGGGACCCACCATGTGTCACAATTTTAATAAAGATTTTAATCTTTATTTACCTCACCTGTAGCCTTAGTTTAAGAAGTGACTCTTGGATTTAATAAGCATCTAACTTTTAGAGGAGGGGCCCACAATATTATAAGAGACACAATATTAATAAAAGACACATCCTTCTAAAACTCCCATGACGATTTTTTATGCTTTTGAAAATGAAATAAAACATTTAATTATCTATGCTCGGACTGCCCCACATGACCCTTTTTGGTGCAAGCTTTCATTGTTTTCTCTTCTTCTGCGGCTGCCACTTAGCTTTATCTGGTGCATTTTCTAATTGCTTCATTTGTTTCCTTGAAATGTATTTGGGTACCTCCATGTGCATCACTCTGGTGCATCTTTCTTATCTTCTTTAACTGCCTTAGGTTCTGACATCTGGCAGCTTCCGCTTCAATTTCTTCAGAGTTTGTTTCTCACTGCTTCTGGGGCCATTGATCTATTTCTTCATCTGATGGTTCCTGAGTGTCTTTAATCTCTGGCCTATGGGTTACCTCTATAGATATAGAACATTGATGGCCGCTTCTTGACTGTATTTCCATATCGAACAAGACTTACCTCTGGAAATCTATTGAATTATACATAGAAGATTCAAATGGATGCAACTTGATTATTGAAATGAAAAAAAATCCCTTTTTCTTGTTTGAGAATTACTCGCAAGTCATTAAGTGAGACTCTTGCTTTTGGTAGCCAACATCATTATTTTGCAAACTCATGCTACATTTTAAACTGGTTGATTCTTGATGGCTGATATTAGCATCTTCCCCTAGCTGCAGGGCCGAACCTTTATGCAATGATGACTCATCCTCATAGTGCCTGTGTCAAAACTTATCAGCAGCACCAACTCCTCTTTCATTGGCATCATGCTTTTTGGAGCAATGCTATTTTCTCAAATAATTTTATGCTACTTTATAGAGACTGCATAACAATCTTCGTAGCTTTCTTGGAATCAAGAGGTTCTTTTGACATTCATTTCTGAGTCACTCCAATGTTGTTGACCTTCATCAGTTGATACACTACCATCCTTCATAATGTTTGCAAACTTAAACCATATATGACATTGTGTCTTCCTTATCATAATGCTAAGCGGCTGCCTAAATATGAGACTGTACTTCATTCATACAATTGCCTTATCCATAATAGGAGCAACTTCATAGAGGCCAGAGATGAGCTAGTAGGCATTTTTCATGCCATTAGTTTTAATGCTTTTGAAATGATTCAATAAAGCCTGCAACTATATTAGATCTAGCGTGGCCCCAATATTTGATGTTGAAAGTCTATATCTCATAATACTTACATCATCTTTGATCACGCCATGTCACCAATGACTACATTTCTTTTATAATGGAGAATGCTTAATTATGTTGTGACACCTTATATTGTGTATTGACACCCTTTGATAGAAGCTGAGTGGTTAAACCTAAAGATCGTGTCTAGTTGTAAAGTCCACTCCATAACACAAAGACTGCATTAAAACTGAGAATCATGGTCCAACGCTGGCAATGGATTGGCTTCTTCATGCTTTGAGCTCTGCCTCATCTCCCTTAGACCATGCATACTTGTTGCATCTCTATTTGAAATGCTGCACATTCGAGATGAGACCTTTAGAGGCCTAAACTATCAAAATTTCAATATGACTTGATTGTACCTTTGTTGCATCATGCCTTTTAGCGAATCACCATTATCAAACAACCACACCATTTATATTTAAGGAAAGACTAATTACTATTTTGCTACGCCATCATTCTTCATAATGTTTGAAGACTCAAGTCTTGGTTTGAAGTTGAACTTCCTTTATAGGCTACAACATTGTTTGTTTAGATGGCTAAGTCTTTGATTTGAAATGCCACATATATTGAGGGAGCGACAATTCATCACTTTGATAACTATGACTTGAAATATGACGGTGGCTCTACATAGACCAAGCCTTATATTATATTCAGTGCCTATAAATTGCTTTATTCTTATGTGTCTAAACTTATATGTATCATTTCTTAACTAGCTCTGCAGACCACCTTGACTTATATGCATCATAATTTATATAGGCTGTGCTTGTTATTGACCTCTTGGCTTGCCCTTAATTTGAATGGACGTCCCCCTTTGACCGTGGCTCCTCACTTGCGGCTCACATTTGATCCTTCACATGCATCTTTAGATTCCACACATCATTATATAAATAGCACTTTGACTTTTACATATGGTTGTCCTTATTTTGAATGATTGCATTTATCTAGATGAGCGCCTTCCTTATTAGATGAACAGTGCCACTATTATGAATGGACCATCCTTTCCAATGAGCAGTAGTTAGATATTCCTTAGCCAACCTTAACCGATCAACTTGATCAACAACTTTGTTGGAGTTTATAGTGGCTAATAACTCAGTATGATTACAGAGTTCTCATGTGCTATGTTGCTTTTTACGTTAACTACCTTTAGAACTAGCTACTCCATGGTTCATGAGCAACATCATGCTCTTGCTATTAGTAGAGATAATGACTATTCATTGCAACATCATTAAATTTGAAGTGATGTGCCATATCTTGGCAATTACACTATTTTCACTGAATTTTCATAGACTGAAATGTTTCATCAAAAAAATAGATTCCTTCTGATACTCATTTCTAATTTTGACTGAGATTCATGAAAAGAGGGAAACTTGCATCAATTTTTTTTAAAATGGTGTGTAAAACTAAACAACAGTTATTGGTGGCTTGCTGGGAAAATAGGCCTACCCGTGACAACTCATAATCCCTAGTTTTGCAAACTTACAGCCTCATCCATTGGGCATAGAGTCACATTACTCTAAAACCAAACCATTCATTTAATTGAAAATAGATCTGAATCTTCTTCATGAAGCCGAAATTGAAACACTGTTGAAATGAACATACCCACAACTGAAACTGAATGATCACTGACTACTGACCTCCAAACTAAGACATGGTGAATCACTGAGACTGAAGTAGGATTGAACCACATTTCATAGCAGAAATTGACATTTATAGAAAGAAAGAAACTAAACTAAAATGTAATGCTACTGTTGTAGCTTATTTTGAAGCACTAAAACTAAATTACGGACAATATTGAAAGAATAGGGATATGTCCATTCACTGGGGCAGCAAAGTAACTGCCATGTCTGATTATGTTGCTCCAATTTATCCACATCAAACTAAAAATGAACCAAACAAACTATATGAAGAAATATAATAATATTTTGTACCTTTTTACTTCTTTGCACTCTGAAGATTCTCTCTTTTCTCCAAAACAGCAGTGATGCTGATCAACATGCTATCCCTACATCAGTGGAGGGTGAGATGGGGAAATCAAGTTTTGAAACTCATTCCTCTATTTGCATCTAATAGCTTCTGTCAACAAAACTTCACCAGTGACCTCTTCTGTAGGTTCTTCAATAGAATGATGACTCATCAAAGTGTCTAGGCTAGGCTTGCAAGTGACAGAACAACCAATAAAGGTCTTGAATCTGATAGGAATCCCTTCATGCAAGAAGAAGGATTTATGATATGGTAACTCTTTATGCAACTCTCTACTATTGCAAATCTTTCTCCTAACCTCATTATCATGAATCTTTCCTCATATCTGTGAATATTCATTAAGAAGGAGACAATAACCCTCTTCAAAAATAGAAAATAAATTAGCTCTGGCATTTATGTTTCTTTCAAACTCATCTTCTTGATGTACTACAGGAGGCTTTGCAAAACAACCATTCACTTGGTCAATGATAGGCTCTTCTGCATCAAGAAGCTGATATCCTTGTTGCAAAACTTAAAACAAATCTTCATCATGCAACCCCTCATGTTGCTCATGTATCTCTATTCTATCTTCTTGAAGATGTAACAAAAATGACAGAAATAAAGATAGTCATTCTTAAAAGACTCTTTTACAACCTCTTCTTCAAGATAAAGCTCAGATTGTGCATCATTGTTGACCCAATACTTTTTAGCCTCAAAGCCCTTCTTGAAGTACTTTTCATCTTCTAGAAGAGTCATCTCATACCTAACTTCTGAATCTTTTTCATAACTTGACTAAAATCTTGAATCACACATTGCCACAGGTACATGATACTGATGACTATAAGAACAAGCTAAATAGGCAGGGGTCACCTCTGTTCTTGTATCTTGATCTTTGAAACTTCATTCCTCCTTTATATCAAAGTGACAGAGACCATGATCTATAACTTTTATGGATTGATTTGCAACTTCAGAGCCTTCTGATGCATAATTCTGAAGATTATTGGGTCTTTTCTAGCTATATCCATACTGTTGTTCATACAGGCTCAGGGGCATAAAATTTGGATCAGCATTATACATGTCTTGACCTTTTAACTCATTCAGCTCATGGCTGATGGTTTTTATAAGTTCTCTTACCACACTCATCTCCTCATTATTTCACAAATCAGTAGGGAGTGTGGGTGGACTTAAATTCATATGCATTTGGCTACAAGAAAGAGTCTGAGACAGGTTATTTGAATGAGGCATCAATTGTTTTAAGGGTAGAGGAGGTAGTTTACTAGACATTATGAGATTACTTTCAGCCTTAATGGCAAGATCATATGATTGAGGAAGGGTTTCACCTCCTAAAGATCATATCATGATAGAGATCTTAGGGGCTAAAGCCTTTAAATAGTAAAGAAATGCAAAGACTGGAGATGGCCTGATATCAACAGAGAATTTCTTCCATACCTTGTCAAATCCTGAATTAAAATCATGCATGGGCTCCATTGGATGCTTCTTGATTGTAATGAGATTTTGGGTAAGAGTGCTAACATCTGTCCTATCTTTGAACTGATTGTAGATGACCCCTCCATGTTGATCCCATCCGGTGATTGAATTGGGCTGCAAGCTTTTGTACCATTCTTTTGCTTTTCCTTTGAAGGATGATCCAAGCAACATGAGAGCATGATTTTCATTCATGACATTATGGATAGAGCATAGATTGGCTACATCTTGAATTTGATCCACATGATAGACAGACCCATTTCCAAGAAAGTGAGGCTGTGCGTTCCATGTTGTGTCAGGAAATTACCCATGTTGTTGAAGAACAAGAGGACTTGAATCCCAAGTCAGAAAAGGTAGATCTCTTTGAATATTCAGGTGCACATATATACTAGGGGCTGCCATGGTCTGTAAGAGCAAAGATCTAAGAAAGAAACCTTAGTAGAATCACCAGATGAAAGATTCATGCTCCTATGAGTAGATATTTCTGTGATTTTCCATCAAACTCACAAAATGTCAGGCAAAGATTCTATGTAAACAAAGACCCAAGTCTTTGAATCTAGTCTCATCGGGCGTGCCAAAAACTATTGATGCATAAATTTATGGGTCTAATCCAGCAGCAACATGGGAGGTTTCTGAGATGTGGGATTGACCCTAGAAACAACCTCCAGATTTTTAGGAAGCTGGCTCTTCCATTCTTTCAATGGGGTTGGGGAAAGGGTTAGGAGGAAAACTAGATTGCAAAAATAAATGCCTAAATCTTAAGGTGATCTACCATATTTGAAACTTAGTTTGCACAATGTTAGCCTTGAATGATTAACTAGAATTTTAAAGAGCAAAATGTATGATTAAAACCTAGTTTAAGAAACATACTTAACAGAGGCAAAGAAACAAAAAAATTAGAAACAAGAAATAGAGACAATCATATGAACAAGACAGAGATTTTCATTATTCAAACAATAGTAGGTTACAAAGGTTGAAATTATTGCACAAAGTAAAATATTACATTCTCCTGAAGAAAGAACTGCAAAGGCAAAAGGAAAACATCTATGTCTGCTGCTCCCATTCTCTGATCTATAAAAAATATAGAAGTTTGTATATGAATAACTTCTTTAAACTGACCCGGATCTGGGTTATTTGTAGTCTAAAAACCCAAACAAAAATATCTCAACGGCCTCAACTAAAAATCTGCAACTAATTCCCTTAAATCTGGCACAAAATCTAGACAAATGCAATTGAAACTGAACCAACAACAAAAAATTTGAACTGAACTGAAACTGCAGGTATCTGTGGCTTCCATGACTGAAAATATCTCTCTGTGAGAAAGAAGGTCACCCACTGCCACCACTTCCATAGCTTGTCTATAGCTTGCTCATGAAAAAGAAATAAAGTGACCATTTATTATTTTAGGGTTTCATTACACTTATATCTCCCATGAATCATATGAGGGTCAATTTTAAATAAAATTTATTTTATGCTACTGGGAGCCACCATGTGTCACAATTTTAATAAAGATTTAAATCTTTATTTACCTCACCCATAGCCTTAGTTTAAGAAGTGACTCTTGGATTTAATAAGTATCTAACTTTTAGAGGAGGGGCCCACAATATTATAAGAGACACAATATTAATAAAAGACACAACCTTTTAAAACTCCTGTGACTATTTTTTATGCTTATGAAAATGAAATAAAACATTTAATTATCTATGCTCGAACTTCCCCACTTGGCCCTTTTTGGTGCAAGATTTCATTGTTTTCTCTTCTTCTGCAGCTACCACTTAGCTTTATCCAGTGTATTTTCTAATTGCTTCATTAGTTTCCTTGAAACGTATTTGGGTACCTCCACATGTATCACTCCAGTGCATCTTTCTTACCTTCTTTAACTGCCTCAGGTTCTGACATCTGGTGGCTTCCGCTTTAATTTCTTTAGATTTTGTTTCTCACTGCTTCTGGGGCCATTGATTTATTTCTTCATCCAATGGTACCTGAGTGTCTTTAATCTCTGGCCTATGGCTTACCTCTACAAAGATAGAACCTTGATGGCTACTTCTTGACTGTATTTCCATATCAGACAAGACTTATCTCTAGAAATTCTGTTGAATTATACATAGAAGATTCGAGTGGATGCAACTCGATTATTGAAATGAAAAGAATGCCTTTTTCTTGTTTGAGAATTGCTCGCAAGGCATAAACTAAGAATCTTGCGTTTGGTAGCCAACATCATTATTTTACAAACTCATGCTACATTTTAAACTAGCTAATTCTTGATGGCTGATATTAGCATCTTCCCCTAGCTACAGGGCCGAACCTTTATGCAATGATGACTTAACCTCATAGTGCCTATGTCAAAACTTATCAGTAGTGCCAACTCCTCTTTCATTGGCATCATGCTTTTTAGAGAAGTGCTATTTTCTCAAATAACTTTATGCTACTTTGCAGAGACTACCTCACAATCTTCGTAGCTTTCTTGGATTGGGAGGTGCTTTTGACATTCATTACTGAGTCACTCCAATGTTGATAACCTTCATCAGTTGATACATTACCATCCTTCATAATGTTTGCAAACTCAAATCATATATGATGCTGTGTCTTCCTTATCATAATGCTAAGCGGCTGCCTGAATATGAGACTGTGATTCATTCATACAATTGCCTTATCCATAATAGGTGCAACTTCATAGAGGCCGGAGATGAGCTAGTAGGCATTGCTGACGCCGTTAGTTGTAATGCTACTAAAATGATTTGATAAAGCCTATAGCTATATTAGATCTAGCGTGGCACCAATATTTGACACTGAAACTATGTATCTCATAATACTTGCATCATCTTTGATAGCGCCATGTCACTAATGACTGCATTTCTTTTATAATGGAGAATGCTTAATTATGTTGTGACACCTTATATTGTGTATTGATGCCCTTTGACAAAAGCTGAGCGCTTAAACCTAAAGATCGTGTCTAGTTGAAAAGTCCACTCCATAATATAAAGACTGCATTGAAACTAAAAATCGTGGTCCAACATTAGCAATGGCTTGGCTTCTTCATGCTTTGAGCTCTGCCTCATCTCCCTTAGACCGTGCCATACTTCTTGTGTCTCTATTTAAAATGGTGCACATTCGAGCTCAGACCTTTAGAGGCCTAAACTATCAAAATTTCAATATGACTTGATTATACCTTTGTTGCATCATGCCTTTCGGTGACTCACCATTATCAAACAACCACACCATTTATGTTTAATGAAAGACTGATTACTCTTTTCCTGTGCCATCATTCTTCATAATGTTTGAAGAGTCAAGTCTTGGTTTGAAGTTGACCTTCCTTTATAGGCTACAACATTGTTTCTTTAGATGGCTAAGTCCTTGATTTGGAATGCCACATATACTGAGGGAGCGGCACTTCATTGTGAATTTTTGCAGATCTACAAAGATTAAAAATCAAGCACAAAAAATAATTTGCAATGTCTGAATTTCATTATTTTATGAATATAAATTTACAAATAAAAAGGCCTCCGTAGGAGAGGAATCCGGGAGGAAATTACAGTGGAAGAGGCAGTCAAAGCAAAGAGAATTGTTGTATGCATGAATCACAAGAGATCAGCGTAACTGACTGTTGTATGCTTAGTGAGCTTATTGTTAAGGATAGAAATTTACGCTAACACCCCTCCTTAAGTCTAACTAAGGAGACAAAAACCAATATAGCCAATCAAATATGGGTCCTGGCATGAAGGCCATTTTAGGTACCCATGTACATATAAAATTCCCCCACAAATATAGAGAGAATATAAAAAAAGAAGATATGAATCCCCCATAATGAAAGAGCTCCTATGCCAATGATGAACACCTAAAGACAGAATATGATCCACTGCCTACAAATGACATTTCTCCCCTTAGGAAGAAAAGGATCCACTGGTGATTGGAGAAGCCAATCCAAAAAGATGGGTGATATTGGAATCCAAATCCAGATGGTGTGTGCATCTAAAAACTACTCACATGTCCACATGTTGGAAAGTGATGATGGCGATCCAAGATTCTATGAAGACTGATAAAGAGCAAGCTACGAAGACGATGAAGATGGTGGGCCAATACCGTTGATGTGGCTGTCAACAAAGAGGAGAGATAACTCCTCAAATGTGTCTTCCAAATCTAAAATGTGAGTCTCTATAAACAAGTTGGAAACTCCTGTCAAGAGATCATCCCAGAAAGTTAAATCAGGAAGACACTGTATGCCCTACTACAAGAAGCCATTGGAAGCTTTCGAAGAAGCAACACAGAGCTTAGAAGTAGCAATAGATGCAAGGGCAAAAGAGTGGTCCTCAAAGAGAAGACATATGTCCTCAATGGTGTCATCTAGATCCGAAATGAGGGACTCTACAAACAAAAAAGAAATGTCTAGTAGAATGAGGTCCCAATGTACTGAATCCAAAAGACATAAATGATCCTGTTGCAAAGAATCACTGGAGGCTCTTGAAGAAGCATCTATGGAATCTAGATTAGGTGTGAAATCAACGAACTAATCATCCATACAAGATGTGTCCACATTAGATGAGGCAATATAAGTCTCAATATCACCAATAGCCTGGTTTTCCAAGAAAACATCACTTTCAGATGAAGATTCAATGTCTCCATACAACTGTTGGATGATGATCCAAGTAGTAGAAGGGCACTCAGTGTGCTCTATGTGATGTAGAGTATCCTCATAAATAGTAAGACATATTAGTCCATAGACTATGTCATTATTAAACCATGCATTCTTTTCATCATAATTACTTGGCTCAGGAACCAATCCAAGGAGATAAGGTAGTAGATCCTGCTCAAGGTAGTGATTCTTTATCCCTTGTTTCCAAGACAAGAAATTTTCTGAATCTAGCCTAAAAATAGAATGATGAAAATGATCTTTAAAAGACATGATTAACCCCCTGTGTTTTCTACAGAGCCGTCAACTAGGCGTAATAGGTAGACCACCACATGCCATGAAAACTACGGCCTTCAAAGGAAGAGGTTGACCCTGTAGATTGAGTCAATAGCAAATAGTAAGAGATCAAACCTAAAAAATGGCATCCAAGATTTAAACAGGGGAGGCATTTCCTTCGTTGGCCGCTCACAAATTGCTAGCAGAGTCATTCACAGGGTTGGAATGCTACCTTTTATGGCTTCTACGACCCTTCTTGGCTGTTTTCCTTGCCTGGGTACTATAGATTCACCCTTTTTGTTGGGCTTTCACCTTTCACAGAAATCTCCACATAAGATTGATAGTGGGCCTCCACGGAAAGCTCCTCCCTCTACAGCAAAACCGTCAGCCTTCTGTGGCTTTGGAGATTCGATGAAGATAATGACAACATTCTTCCTGTCAAGGTTATGTCCATAGACAGGATAGGAATCATATACAAATTCCTCTTAACACAATACAATTAATTTGTTCATCTTACTGGCCTGAAACAATCCCTGACCTGCTCTGATACCATGTGAATTTTTGTAGATCTACAAAGATTAAAAATCAAGCACAGAAAAGAATTTGCAATGTCTAAATTTCATTATTTCATGAATATAAATTTACAAATAAAAAGGCCTCCGTAGGAGAGGAATCTGGGAGGAAATTATGGTGGAAGAGGCAGTGAAAGCATAGAGAATTGTTGTATGCATGAATCACAGGAGATCACCATAACTGACTGTTGTATGCTTAGTGAGCTTATTGTTAAGGATATAAATTTACGCTAACATTCATCACTTTCATAACTGTGACATGAAATATGATGGTGGCTCTACATAGACTGAGCCTTATATTATATTCAATGTCTATAAATTTCTTTAATCTTATGTGTTTAAACTTATATGTATCATTTCTTAACTAGCTCTGTGGACCACCTTGACTTATATGCATCATAATTTATACAAGTTGTACTTGTTATTGGCCTCTTGGCTTGCCCTTGATTCGAATGGATGTCCCCTTTTAACCGTGGCTCCTCACCTGCAGCTGACATTTGATCCTTCACATGCATCTTTAGATTCCACATATCATTATATAAATAGCACTTTGACTTTTACATATGGTTGTCCTTATTTTGAATGGTTGCATTTATATATATGAGCACCTTCCTTATCAGCTGAACTATGACACTATTATGAATGGACCATCCTTTCCAATGAGCAGTAGTTAGATATTCCTTAGCTAACCTTACCCAATTAGCTTGATCAGCAACTTTGTTGGAGTTTATAGTGGCTTATAACTCAATATGATTATAAATTCCTCATGTGTTATGTTACTTTTTACATTAACTACCTTCAGAACTAGCCACTCCATGGTTCATGAGCAACATCATGCTCTTTCTATTAGTAGAGATAATGCCTATTCATTGCAACATCATTAAATTTGAAGTGATGTGCCATATCTTGGCGAATACACTATTTTCACTGAATCTTCATAGACTGAAATGTTTCATTTAAAATAAATAGATTTCTTCTGATACTCATTTCTAATTTTGACTTAGACTCATCAATAGATGGAAACAATCATTAATTTTTTTCAAAATGGTGTGTAAAACTACACAACAAAGACATAGAGACATGTGAAATTAAATATTTATCATTTATTTCACTATGACTAATTAAAGTTACATTCATAGAGGTGGGGCCCATTTCTACTTGCATGAACCATTTGGATTTGCATGATCTTGCATGTGAGTTGCATGTACTTGCATGGGCTTGCAAGTTGCTTGCATGAGCTTGTATGAGCTTTCATGTTCTTGCATATGAGTTGCATATACTTGCATGGACTTGCATGTTATTGCATGTGTCTTTCATGTCATTACATGTGGCTTGCACATGGCTTGCATGTCATCCAAACTGAGGTTTCAAGGCTTGCATATCATTGAAACTAAGGTTACAAGGCTTGCATGTGTCTTGCATGCCATTAAATGTTGTTGCATCTGTCCTGCTTGATATCCAAACTGGGGTGGCAAGGCTTGCATGAGTTTTGCATAAAATTGGTAAGTGATTAAGCACTCATTGTTATCAACATTTTTATTGGCTATGGGTTGTGCACCCATGAGAAGACTTTGAGAAGACTTGTTGTAGTTAACTAAGTTCATTGGTTGTTCATAAAGAGGGATGTATAGTTTTTGCATGTACTTCTAGACACTTGTTTTGAGAAACCACAATGGTATTCTAACATCCAACTCATCTATATATTGGTGCCATTGGTTGGTAGTATTATGAGAGTTTTTTATAGGTTGAAGGAGTAACAACGTGTTGTCAAAATTTAGAGAGAAATATTGTATTGATGTAAACTTATTCAAAAGATTAATACAATTGCTAGATCCCTTTAGGTGTGGATTTCTTTTTCCTTTAAGGGTTTCTCCATGTGAAAATTGTGTAAGAACCATTCCAATAATCTAGAATAAAATAATATTATTCACATTAAATAGTGCAGAAAAAGGGAAGAATTAAAATTTTCCCACAAATATTACAACTCATAAAAATAACTTTCATCAATATAAACAAATAAGATTCAATACATAAGCTAATCAAATAGCTTAATGAAAAAGACCATGCCTTTAAAGTAACTAGCCATATAGGCTCATACGAAAGTGCATCACAACAAATAATATTTTTGACACCTTACCATATCTTTGTCACTAAATCTGGCATAGAGAAAGCATCATTAAGGTGATTTACCACCCAACCACAAGGCTCATGCCTCCCTAGTCTTCCTCCTAAATGGAGAAGCCCGACTCTCCATGAAGGGTCCAGAAAATTGAAGCTGACATGCGTGAAGGAATCTAGTGTATCATGATATATTTATCATCTCTACAGCATGTGTCAAATGCATATATTGATCTAATATCATGATATGACAAAGACTGAAATAAAATATTAAATCTAGTAACTATTACTAATTTGACTAACAAGATTTGGCCAAAGCATCTTTTAAGCTGATGATGGGAAGATAGGTTATAAAAAGGAATCTGCCCTTCTCTATTGTTCCATATTTGGCACTCATCCATGCTCATTCTCAACTCATTATACAAAAATACAAGAATACACTTACAACATACATCATCCATAATTTCATACAAGATGGAAAGAAAGGATAACATATTCATGCAATAAAACATTCATCTTCAAACTTTTGAAGTGATAATATTAAATTGTAATTGAGAACTTAATCATGCAAATTGATCGACAACTGAAAATCATATGTGATATTCTAAAAGACAAAACAAAGATTGATTATTCTCAAAGTTGTTTAAGTGGGCATGAACCCTTTCTAGGGTCTAGTTCCCCAGATAGTTTCATGTAGACTGTCACCCACTCAAGTGAAATAAGGATGAAATAAAATATTCAAACAAAGATCTAATCACATCAATACTCACATCCTCTTAAAAACAATAAACCCATAAATCATCATTCATCATATGATGTAATTCAACCCTCTATGAAATTTCTCCACTAAATAATAAGATAGTTTGCCTTTCATTGACCCCTCACAAACTTAAACATAAAGATTGATTATCAGTTTAGAATGTAACATTCAACTCATAAGGTTATTTAAACTAATCTATACAAACATTAAATAGTCTCAAAAGCTTAGTTAATCTAATCTCTAATCATTCTACCTACATACTGACCTTAGATCGAATTCATCTAATCTATAAACTAGTAGTTTATTCACTAAACTCTCTATTTTTTATTAACTAAACTCTCTATTTATTATTACTAACTTTTTATTCACAGGGCTCCATCAAGATTGTCTAAACTGGAATAAGCTACCAAGGTAAAATCTTGCACTAGACATAATACCTATTAGACACAATAACCCAAAGAAATTCATAAAATTATCAGTCACCAAATAAATTTAGGTCCCATAATATGACATAAGGCCTACAGTTGCATTTGACATAAATGTTAATAAGCTAATTATTAAATCTATTCACTAAGCTATTAAGGAACAATACATTAATAATTTTGTTGAGCAAGATTCAAAATATTATTTACATCTGCAATAACATCAATTCGAAAGCCAACATAATCATTCTATCTAAATTGAATTATGTTGCTTCTAATCTATATAAGCTTAATGTCCTCAACAAAAAATAAAAAATAAGTTCTTTAGACAGGTTTAGCTCATACTTCATTAGAGTACAATAATCATAATGAGGAAATCTATATTCAATACCATTAAATTGGTGGCAATGCATCATAAGCAACCATTATCATTTATCTATCTTAACCTCAAATACCATCATCTAATACAATAGGCTTTTGTTCTAAAACATTAAGTTCATAGTAAAGTTATTTATAATTGGAAGCATATACTCATATGGTAGCATAGCTAAGGAGATATCTTTTAACTTGTTCTAAATATCAATTCTATCCTTTTTAATTATAAAAAACACTCTTTCCACTTAAACAAGATTTTTGGTTTACGTAACTAAGAGGAAATAAGGGAACCTTCTAAATTTTTAGTGTGACTTTAAGAAAAATGATAAACCAATGAGTCGTACAGCCTCCATAGGCAGGCTTGCAAAAAATAGAAAACAAAACAAAGATGTCTTTTATGCTATAAAAGAGGTTTTATTTAACAGATCAAGAAAGATCATTAATTAGCCAATAGGCTTATAGTGGGAGCTCTTTGCTCCCAGAAATTGTCAGATGCTAGAAATGTCAGACGCCAGAAATGTCTAATGCCAGAAATGTTAGACACAAAAAAATCCATTCCTTGCTCTCGGAGATCGTCAAGCAGAGGGAGAAAATTCATCTGTCGGGAGAAAGTGTCGTTCTTTCTCTCTAAATAGTGGAAAGTATTTTAAAAGCCCTGGGTGTCGCAATTTCATTTTCCCATTTCATGGTGACTGCTATCTTGCAGCGCCTGGAAGTGACTAGTGTCAATTTTAGGAAATAAACTTCAGTTCGCTGCTCCGCATGCCACGTTCTATTTTGCTAGTGCCTTCGGTCCAGATGCCCAGTGTAGGTTTAAAAAATTCATTCTTATTGGAAATGTCTGACTTTATTTTTCCTTCATTAGGCTTTTGCCATTTTCCCTTGTACGGGTTGGCTTCTCCAGCATATGCCTTCTACGGGTGATTTTTTTCCCCCACCAAGCGATGGTAAATGTGCTTTTGTCATTTTTGTGGATTCTACTACTGTTACCCTATTTTAAACAGACTTTACTTTTGAGAAAATGATTTGCAAATGGGTTTTGTCCTGACAGCTGCCCTTCGTCCTATTTCTCTTTCCATTTAGTTATGCTCAGATCAAATCCCATTATGTTAAAGTGGGGAAATATGTTTCTTCATTTTTTGCTATTTTTTGGCTTTCCTCTATCGGTCACTATTCACATGCTAGGAATGGTTATTATGATTGCTATATCCCATTTCATTTTTGTTTTTGTTTGCACCCTTCTTGTCTACTTAACTCTGAATATTTTTAAGTATCATTGAACAAGAAAAAATGTTTGTAAAATGGTTGAACAATTCATGCAGTACATTCCAAGGAGACATCGGCAAGAACCTAGGAAGATTGAGGCATCATAGGAGCATATAAAGATATAAAACAACGTAGGGCATAATTTCCACGAGAGAAAACAAATTTAAACTATTTTAAACCATCTTTGTCAAAGGACCATAGCAGTCACAATTACCGCATTTTTGAAAGTGCCTTATAACTTGTCTAACAATGTCCTCATAGATAACACAATATCCATCCAATTCAAATCTAAAAGTTCAAATAAAATATAATGATTTCCTTTATGCACCTAAGTGGTTTAAAATTAGTCCTCTGATACCCTCAACTATCTCCACCAAAAATAAACAAGTAGAACTAATGCAACCCATGGGTTGTGGTCAACACATTAGTTGTTTAAGTGGGAACACAAGTAGCCATGGAAAACAACCAAGATTGCCTTCAATTGTCTCCACTAAGGAAAAACAAGCCAAGATTTGGAAGGTTATCCTCATAGAGACTTGCTGCATACTTCACCATGTTATCTCTTCTCATGGGAATTGTTTAGTCAAGAGTTGCAAGATAATTTCCAAAATCACACGTAGAAATACAAACGACATCCAAGCAATTATCGATGCAAAACTTATTGAGAAACTTTTGTGCTTATTTGAAGATTCCCAACTCTCTGTCAAAATAGAAATAGCTAATATTATTGCCAATATAACACTCCATGGGAACGATCAACAATTAGAATATTTAATTAAACAAGGTTATTATGTGTAGAAAAGCAAGGCTTTTTATTAGATGTGTTTTGGATAATTTGAGTAGATATTGTGAGAACCGTGAAAGAAGGGAAAATGCCAAGTGCAAACATGTTGATGAGGTATTTGTGGAAAAATATATACCATATTACTTGAAACTGGAAAATTCAAAGAAACCTCAAAATCTCATACCCTGCACTTGCCACAGTCTTAGTTTGGATCCTTATCTCATTTCCTAAGCTTCATCTACTCTACCCACCTTGCAAAATCCATTAATTAGGGTAGTGAATGTAATAATACTAGGAGAACAATGAGCATGCAATATTTTAGTTGCTAATCAAAATAAGTAATCCTATAAAAATTAAATATATATATCATCATAATCCTATATAAATTTTGACAGTTTGTCCAAAATCTCTCCTTTCATATGATACAGTCTTTTTAAAATTTAGATTGTATTGATTATATGATTGAGTATTTTATTTCCAACCTTTTAGTAAATAAATATCATTTATCTTACTAGTTGGAAATTATTTTTCAACTTTTTGTTTTAATGCCAAAAAACTCCTCACAGGTCTATTCCTCTTATTTTTATTCCAAGCTATATTATTTACTATATGATAGCTTCTATCAATATAGTTTTGTACTTGGTAGAGTTACTGAGCTATTTCCTTTTTAGGCCATAACATATAATTTGGATTTAGATTGCTCTTTGGTTATATAGTTTTGTACTTGGTAGAGTTACTAAGCTATTTCCTTTACCTTTAGACCATAACATATAATTAGGATTTAGATTTCTCTTTGGTTGTATATAGAGGGAAGTTCCATGCCACTGAGTAAATTTTAAAAAGAAAATTTGCATTGATATAGTTTCATAGAGTATATCGTTACTCATAGTTTTTCTATTAAAACAATAATAAATTTACAACATATATGTTTTATCAACATAGATTATATATGGCTAATAAAGCATTCTTTATTTGAACAAACTCAAAATACTATTTTGCATATAAAGCATCTTTATTTGAAGAAACTCAAGCTACTGTTTTGAATTTGATTATAGTTATTTGTCTATCCAGTTTCTTAAAACCATATTTGTTGTTG
Source organism: Cunninghamia lanceolata (assembly GCA_027924645.1). Lineage (NCBI taxonomy): Eukaryota > Viridiplantae > Streptophyta > Pinopsida > Cupressales > Cupressaceae > Cunninghamia > Cunninghamia lanceolata. The sequence goes on from BSBN01000703.1 coordinate 25,610,135, forward strand.
TTCATAGCTGCTCTTTCCTATTGGAGGCTTCTTTCCTATTTTAGGTTTCTTTACTTTATTTGAAAAAGGTATGCAAATAGTCTTACAATTTATATGCAGCTTTGCAACTTCTAGAGAAAATTCCACTCTTGCATAGACTTGTGTTGTTTCCAATCTTACAATGTTGCTAATTGAACTGCCTCTTTCGCTTATGGTATTTAGTGTTTGAAGAAACACAAGCTACTTTTTTTGAATTTTATGATTGTTATTTGTCTATTCATTTTCTTAAGCATATTTGTTGTTGTTCACAGTTGTTCTTTCATCTTAGAAGCTTCTTTCCAGACCGCACTTTTAGTTTGTCTAGAAAAGGTATGCGAATAATCTTACAATTTCGCTCTTGCATACTCAAAGGGAATATGAGTTAAAAAGTTGATTTTAATACCTCTTTATTTTGATTTTTTTTCAAAATGGTGCAATTTTCTTTGCTCTTGAAAAATTGAAACTTAATATACTAGTTGGCTCTGTTATAAGCTAGTGTTCCTTAATTTTTTGAACCCTTATAAACTATATTTCTTTTTCAAGCATACATTATCGCCTTCTATTTTCATAAATGTTAGGGCATATGGGTGAGTGCTTTCATAATTAATAATTATTAGTAAATAAGTAGGAATTCACAATGGAGAGTTATGAATGTGTAGATATGTTAAGACCCCCATGTCATGAGGCAGTGAAAACATTTTCCTGTAAAAAAAATTGAAACCATTGACTAGCACTTTTCCATCATGCATTTGAAACTTTAGAAATACCAAAAATGTTTGTTTCAAATCTTTTTCTTATTTGACTTTTGTTGATTTGTTTTCTTCTGATAACTTGACAATCGATGTTTTGTCCTTTCCAGCAAATGGAATTGATGCTAACTCCAAACACAATACAAATGATGAGTGCTAGAGACGTACTTACATCTCCAGAACTACAGATTGTGTCTTTCAACAAGATTACCACTCTTGGCCAATTACCTAAACGATATAAAGTTGTCCTTTCTGATGGGGTTCACTTGCACCTGGCCATGTTTCCTAGAATGTTTGGTGAACTCTTTTCTTCCAGAAGCATAAAAATTGAGTCTATGGTGTGTTTGACACATTACCTCTATAGTAATAGTAGAGGTACAAGGTAGGTTGCTATTATAATGTACAATTTGTTTTCCTAACATTGAAGAGATACACTATATGTTGCACAATCTTTGAACTTGTTTTTTGCTCCTACCCTTACAGGACCATAGTAATATCTGATATGGATATTACTCATGCTGATCATTAGTTATTCTACAAACCTAGATTACTCTTTAGATCACATGAACAACAAATGGAATCATCTACACAAAACCTACCAGTTTGTCGAATCCTCACATTTGGTATAAATGTGCCTATAGGACAACACGTTGTTCCTGAATGCATAATACCTCTCAATGGTTTGAATCCCTATCAAGGGACATGGACAATAAAGGGTCATGTTATGGCTAAAAAACAAATGCACAAATTTAATACAGTGAGAAGTAATGGACAAGTTTTTAGCTTTGACACGATGGATAGCGAACAAACTAAAGTTTGCGTAACTTGTTTCAATGATATCACGAAGATGCATTATGGTAGGGTGCATATAGGTTTAGTTTACACACTTTCTAGAGGTGTAGTCAAGGGTGCAAACAAGGCCTACAACAAATTGAACCCTAATATAGAGATTACATTGGACCAGTGTTCTGAACTTCAGCTATGCAAAGATGACCTTTCACTACCATCATAGACTTTCTAGTTCATACCTCTTAATACACTTAAGGAAAATGAAAACAATGTTCTTATTGATGCCATCGGGGTTGTCTTGCATGTTACTGATACTTCAACAATAAGGCAAAGAGATGGAACAGAAGTACTTCGCCATACTATCTATTTACAGGACATGTCAGGTTACATTGTTGATGTTAAATTGTGGGGTCATGTTTGCCAAAAAGAGGGGAATGAACTCAAAAAATTAAAGGACTCTCAACAAATTGTTGTTGTTGCATTTAGGAATGCTCACATTTTTTATTTTAATGGAAAAGTCCTTAATACAATTTTCACAACTGCCTTCCTTCTAGAGCCACTTATTCCTAACACAGAAGCCCAAGGCATTAGGCAGCTACAGAAGGAAGAAATATGACTTCCTCCTCGATAGGTTCTTTGTTTCTATCCAACTTGCCCAAGAGAATGCTAATTTTATCAATTTTGCAACATTTTGAGTCGGCCACACAACCTCTTCAATGCATTGTTAGGGAAACAATAAAATATGTAAAAATGAGTGCATTCTATTATTTAGCCTATCCACTCACAGTTAATGGAAAGGAGTGCAAAATAAATGCTTTCAAAATGATGATGGTACTTGGTATTTTGGAACATGTAGGGCATTAGTTGAGGACTACAATTATAGGTACTTGCTCCGACTACAAATTGAAGACCCCACTGACAATATTTGGATTGTTGCTTTCGATGATGTAGGAAATGCACTATTACAAATGTCTGCAAGGGACCTTTACATGCTCCAGTATGAAATTCATGAAGATCAAAGTCTCGATGTTATTATTAATAGAATTGGCTTCAAGCAATTTATTTTCACATTGTCAACTAGGAATGAACTATTCAATTCTATATCGAAGGTTAAATCAACAATTGTGAAAATTTCATCTAAATTGATTACCAATCTAAATGTGCTAACTTGCTCTCTCAGATATTAGAAATGTCAAAACCTGCATAGAAGAGCTATACTATTTGTGTTGTGATTAGACCATAAAGATACAATTTTGTTGGCTACATGTATATAAGTGATATATGTTTGTTATCCATTACTACCTCTGATTTTTGTCTGTGCAGATCAGTTTTACTTTTTTCTATATTTTATTTAAAAAATGTTATATTCTTTGTTTATATGCACTCACTCTTAATTCCTTGGTTTGATTTACACTTTTCCTTACTCCATTGGCTTTCTTTTCCACCATTCAGGACTCTCGAAGTTGCCATTGGCAAACAAGTACAATCAAATGTATGCATGTGCTAAATATGATCCCTGTTCATCTATATTTTCAATTGTTTGTTTGTGTAGTTTAGTTTTCTTTTTGTGTTGTGTTTGAGATTTTGTATAGTCCATTTGTTTATTTTTAATATTTTTAAATTCTTTATTTAATTGCACTTAATCTTAATTTTTTTGTTTACATTTGTGTCTTCTTTACTCACATGACTTGTGAATTTGTTGGTTTCTTTTCCTAGCTTGCTTATTAAGTTGGGTTGATTGTTTTTTTGTCTCTAGACATGTCGTCGTCTAGCAGCAATTGCAATGATAGTTATTCGTGTGACCAACATCAGAGATAATGTTTTGACATAACTTGCGATATGTTGGTCACCAAAGCTATAGATGTTGTAACTAAGTCAAACATGTTACACACAATGTCATACTAGTTCAATAGGTGTACATTCATGAGAACTTCCCTAGTTGACAAAAGTGTTGTTCACAAGATTAAAGACATACATGACAACATTTCTACAGTAATCGATGCCTTGACGATTTCCATAGAAAACTTTGATGACACATATTTCTTGATGTGAGACAAGTTTTATTTTGCCTACTATGGCAGTGATGTGCATCCCAGCATGTTTTGATTCATCAACATATAACATATTAGCATTGTGGCATTTTCTCTTTGTATATGTGTGAATGAAGAGGTACACAAACAAAATTCGCTTATGTATATTAGTTAACCTTCTAACAAAGATTAACTTGTACACCTTTTATGTTGACTTGTACATTTCTCTTAATAAAATAACTTTTTAGAAACAATGATTATTTTATTGGTATATGTGTACATTCTCTCACTCTGGGTTCAATTTTCCTTCTGTTTGGCTATGTTGATGATTGAATTGAACTTCTGGTATCTCCTTTCAAGTCATTTTGATAGGCTTCTTTACAATTAATACATGACATTTTGCATGATGAACACAGTAGTTGCTTACACTCCCCAAGAGAGCCCTATGTGACAGACAAATAGCAAGATTATTTTATAAGTTGTTGGTTAATTGTAACTGTGTCAGTACATATAGATCAATTAATTTTTCAATTTGGCTGGAGGTGACCTAGTTATTGTCAAATTGACATGTGCACACACACACATATGTATGTGTATTTATATATGTGGGTGTGTGTGTGTGTGTGTGTATATATATATATGCACATACATACATATATATGTGTGTGTGTACACACACACACACACACACACACACACACACACATATGATTTGCTGATATTGAGTAATAAGCCTTAGAATATAGGATTTCATTGTTCCTATTTTTTGGGGAGTATCGCTGGTTGCTTAATAGCATAAATGTGTGGATAGTTGTTATCATATACATGGTTTATGTCATGTGTTTCGTAAATAGAAATTTTCAATTTTTTTTTGTTGTTAGTTACAAGTTTCAACTGTGTGTAGATTTTCGGATATTCAAACCTCATTCTAGTGTGATGTAGCCAACAACATACACTCAATAAAATTGTGCCATTAATCATGTGTGAGAGCCAAAGATTTGGAACACTAAAAAAAAAATTCTATTCACCACCTCTCCTGCTATAATGAGAGAAAACTCTCTTATATCCAAGAAAACAAAAAAAATCAAAACATTATCTTTTTTGGTAGATTTCGACAATTGTTAGATTTTGCCATTTTAGGTAATTTTACAATCATATCTTGAGAATCCAATTTTTTCCCAAAAACTTCCTAAAGCTAAGGTAGGACAAAAAGCCAACTAACATCCTAAATTTGAAACATGAGTTTCGAGTTATTAAAAAAAGCAACTTTAAAAAAACTAGAAAAAAACACTAAATTGCCATTTTGAGGGCCAAGATGAAAGTTTCAAGCCCCAAAAAAGTACCAAGATGAGGTCCAACCGACTGGGTTGGTTGGGAAACCACTAGCCACCTCATAATGCATCTACCTATAAAATTTCGTATATGACCTCTAGAAGTCCCTACATCATTCTCCTTTGGTTGAAAAGAACATAGCTCCTGCAAGTGAGTGTCTTCAAATTGTTGCCATTTGACTAGATCTAACCTCTGCACTTCCCACTCCATAATCCACGTGCTATCTATTCGTGGCAATCCTTCCCATTGTACTAAATACTTGTTGTAATGCCCTTGCCGAGTGTAGATAGTTTTCTTATCAAGAACCTGTGCAATCTTTTCCTTCTTCTTATAGGGAATGTGGTGGTGCCATGCCACTTCTAGTTGACTATCTTCAGCATCATCCTCACCATGGAATTCATATAAATCAAAAATATCAAACACAGGAGAAATATCGAGATCAACTAGTAAACTGACCTCATATGCATTATCATGGATCTTCTTTGTAATTTTACAAGGACCAATTTTCCTGTACTTCAACTTGTGGTATGTTTCAGTAAGAAACAACTCTTTTCTAAAATATACCATCACTAAGTCACCTTCTTGAATGTCTAATGCCACCTACTACTATCCACTATATTGTTGTACCTCTTATTAATCTCCTGCAACTTCTATCTCACTTCTTTCTGCAACTGTTGAAGGTGTTCTGCAAATGCTTCCCCATCATCACTGACCCTATCTTTCATTGGTAGCTATACCAAATCTAGAACACCCTAAGGATTCCTTCCATACACAATTTGGAAAGGGGACTTTCCCATTGATCTGTTAACAGAACTATTATAGGCAAATTTAGCCTGGGGTAATGCCACGTCCCATTGTTTTGGCTTTTCTCCAATAATACACTTCAACAAATTTCCTAGACTCTGATTAACTACCTCTATTTTTCCATCCGTTTGAGGATGATAAGCACTACTAAACAATAACTTAGTCCCCATCTTCTTCCATAAAGTCCTCCAGAAATGACTGAGGAATTTGGTATCCCCATCATAGGTAATAGTCTTTGGAACACCATGTAGTTGAACAACATCTAAAAAAATAACTCTGCTACCCTTGTTGCATCATTAGTTTTCTTACAGGCAATAAAATGAACCATCTTGGAGAACCTATGAACAACTACAAAAATGGATTAATTACCTCGTTGAGTATGTGGAAGTCCCAACACAAAGTCGATGCTCAAATCTGTCCATGGTGTAGTTGGTACTGGTAATGGCATAGGCAACCCTGTATTATGTGAATTTTCCTTATCTACATACTTAGTTATATCTCTTTTCATCTTTGGCTAGTAATATTTATCTTCTATTAAGGTTATTGTCTTGTCCTTGCCAAAATGTCTAGCCAACCCACTACTATGAAATTCTCTAATAATGTTTTCCCTCATAGAGCCAGCTAGTATGCATAGTTGTTTTCCTTTAAATAGATACCCATATTGCATAAAATATTCACCCCTAAAGTGATCCAAGTTACCAGATACTGGTGCCTTCAATTGTTCAACAATATCCCAAAAATCATCATCAGACTCATACAAATTTTTGATGGCATCAAAATCAATCACCTCAGTTTCCATTGTGGTCAAAAGAGCAACACGCCTAATTAATGCATCTGTAACCTAATTTTGTTTTCTAGACTTATGCTTCAACACAAAATTGTAACCCTGTAAGAAAGAGACCCACTTGGCACGCCTACTATTCAACTTTTTTTGTGTGTTCAAGTATCTCAGTGTAATATGATCTGTAAACAATACAAAATATTGGGGAACTAGATAATGTCTCCAGTGCCTAAATGCTTGAACAATTGCATAAAATTCCAAATCATATGTAGAATAATTCTTTCTCACTTCATTCATCTTTTCACTAAAGAAAGCTATAGGTTTTCCAGCTTGGCTAAGCACAACACCTATTCCCACATGGGAGACATCACATTCTACTTCAAATACCTTATCAAAATTTAGCAATGCAAGTATAGATGCTTATATTACCTTTTGCTTCAAGTACTTAAAGCTCTCCTCAGCATACTTGGTCCATATAAACTCTCTTCCTTTGGTGCAATCTATTATAGGAGCTATAATACTACTTAAATTTTGAATGAACTTTTGATAGAAAGTGGCCAAGCCATGAAAACTTTTTACCTCTATGATACTGCTTAGACTAGGCCATTCTAGAATTGCCCTAACCTTTTCTGGATCCATTCTGACACCATCTTTAGAAATGACAAAGCCTTAAAAAAAAACTATCTTGCATGAACGTACACTTCTTCAAATTGGCATAGAGCTTCTCCTTCCTTAACACACCAAAGATGATCCTCAAGTGTTGTAGGTTCTCTTCTTTGCTATTACTAAATACCAAAATATGATCAAAATAAACTACCACAGACTTACCAATGTAAGGTCGTAGTATAGTGTTCATCAATCTATAAATCTGCTAGGTGCATTTGATAACCCGAATGGCATAACCATCCACTCATATAATTCATCTGTAGTCTTAAAGGCTATCTTCCACTCATCCCCTTCTCGAATCCAAATTTGGTGGTAGCCACTTTGTAGGTCGATCTTGCTGAAATATTTGGCCCTTGCAAGGGCATCCATCATGTCCTCCATACGAGGTATAGGAAATTGATACTTGATGGAAATCTTATTGATTTCTCTACTATCAGTGCACATCCTCCATGTTCCATCTTTTTTTTGAGTCAACATACAAGTACAGCACATGGGCTCATGCTCTCTCTCACCACACCTTTACTTATGAGTTATGTTACTTGCTTATTCATCTCTGCATGTTGTGTTGGATTCATCCTATAAGCTGCTTGGTTGGGTAGAGTTGTTCTTGGAGTCAAATTGATATGATGCTGAATATCTCTCTTTGGTGGTAGACCATCGAGCAATTCATTAGGTAAAACATCAACAAATTCTTTCAATAGCTCTGCTGCTTCTGGGGGAACTGAAATGTCTTCATTTTCACCTTTTTTCACAACTAAAGCATAGCAACACCCTATCACCTTCATTTCTTTAACAAGATCTCTTTCAGACAACATGGTCTGACCTTTTCCTTCATCCTTGAGAGACAATAAAATCACCTTAGAGCCATCTTTCCAAAAGGTGTATGTGTTTTTCTCTCCATCATGTATAACTTTTCTATCATACTGCCATGGCCTTCCCAATAACACATGATAGGCATCCATTGGGACAACATCACACCATATCTCATCCTGATAGATCTTCCCTATGCTAAACTTAATTAGGCATCTTTTATCAACAATGACTTCATTTCCCTTTTTAAACCATGCAATGTGGTATGGATGAGGATGTTTTTTAAAGTGTAAATTCAATTTTTCTACCATTTCTTTATAAGCCTTATTTTCACAACTACCTCCATGAACAATAACTTGACAAACCTTGCCACCTAAAGTGCATCTAGTTCTAAAGATATTAGTTCGAAGCCATGAACCATCAGATCTTTTGGCTTCTATTTTTCCCTTCTCTGGAATCACCATTGCTCTTCCCATCATGAGACTTTCTCCCACATCTGGTGGAACCTCTAGTTCTATCCCTTCCAGTTCATGTTGCATTTGAATCAGGTTCACCCTAGGTTGTCCTCCTTGATTTCTTTCTTGCATGTTATAATTTGAGAATTCAAATGCCCTATGACCTTCTTCTCCACATCTGAAACAAGTGAAAGGCCTTCTCTAGTTTTCCCATCCTCTACTACTACCATAACCTCTACCTCTTTGAAATCCCCTTCCTCATTCTTGATTCGAAGGATCTTGTTGAGTGTCTACTTGTTTTTCCAATCCATGGGATGACTCTCCTCTACCATAATTTGATCCTCCTTTAAATGGGGTTGATGTACCCCTTCTTCCTCCTCTATTCCTCTAATGGTACTATTTGTTTTGTTACTCTTCAGCCTTTAGAGCCAATTGGTAACCCTCTTCCATACTATTGAGTTGATGCATGCTCAATTCATCTTGAATAGAGAATTTTAGGCCATTCACATATCTAATAGCCATATGTTCATTAGTTTCTTGATGCTCTATACGTATAGATAGCATAGAAAACTCATTTGTATAATCTTGCACAAAAGAGAGGTTATGCTTTAAATTTTGCAACCTATGAAAAAGGGTTTGGGCATTATCTATGGGAAAAAAAATTCTCTCAACTTCTACTCCATTTTATTCCATGTCTTGATCTTATCCTTTCCCTTCTTTGTTTGTTCCTTTTGAAGATGATCCCACCAAATCATTGCATGACCCTTTAATTTGGTGCATGTGAATTTTACCTTCTTTTCCCCTGTCATGGATTTCCATTCAAAAAAAATTCTCATGTCATTCAACTAGTCTATCAACTCCTCTGGTTTAAGACTAGCTACATAATCTGAAACATCTACCTTGATCCCTTCATTTTTCCCTTCTAAGGCCTTGAGCATCCTCTCTTCAAAACTCATGCCTTCTAATTCTTCTTCTTCATGTTCTGTATCTTGATTTGCACCTCCTTGACCTATCTCTTCATTAGATTCATCTCCTCCTCTACCCAGTATTTGGTTTTCCATCCATGTTGTAAGTTCTACTATTTTCCTTTGCATATTTTTCATTTCTCTATCCATCTGGGCAAGACCGCCTCTTCTTCTTCCTCTCCTAGCCATCAACCTGGTTCTGATAACAGATGATGTAGCCAACAACATACACTCAATAAAATTGTGCCATTAATCATGTGTGAGAGCCAAAGATTTGGAACACTAAAAAAAAAACTTTTATTCACCAACACTCCTACTACAATGAGAGAAAACTCTCTTATATCCAAGAAAATTAAAAAAAAAAATTACATTTTTTGGCAAATTTTGACAATTGTCAGATTTTGCCATTTTAGGTAATTTTACAATCATATCTTGAGAATCCAGTTTTTTCGCAAAAAATTCCTAAAGCTAAGGTAGGATGAAAAGCCAACTAACATCCTAAATTCGAAACATGAGTTTCGAGTTATTAAAAAAGCAACTTCTAAAAAACTAGAAAAAAACACTAAATTGTTATTTTGAGGGCAAAGATGAAAGTTTCAAACCCCAAAAAAGTGCCAAGATAAGGTCCAACCAACTAGCATAGGTTGGGAAACCACTGGCCACCTCATAACACAACCACCTATAAAATTTTGTAGAAAAGCCATATCCGAGTCAAAAGTTATGACCTTCGGAAGTCCCTGCATCATAGTGCCTCTAGGATTAGTCTAGGAAATTATTGGCATGGTTCTTTTAGGTGCTTTCTCTCTCTATGCCAATTTTCTGCTTAGAAATCTATATATTATAGATGGCCAATGCTTTATCAGATACAGAGATTTAGTTGGTCATGTATTTAGTGAGTACTTAGACACTCACCCTTTTAATATAGATTATATACAGAACTATGTGACTTGTTTCCTCTACAATTAATTGAAAAATTTGAGATAAATATTATAAATCTTTTGTTTAAGCTCAGCCTGATGGGACTTGGTAAATTTATGATTCCAATGCAGTTGAGTATCATGTGAATTATCTATCTTAAATATCTAAACATTTTTTCCAATAATATTATATGAACACATAATAGATGCTATTTTAATTTGATAAGATGAACTTCATATTTAACTAGCTTCCTTCAATAATTTTGGAACGCTTATAACTATATGCTATTTTCTACAAAAATGGAAGTGGTGGGATTGTATATTATTTACCATACAGGGAAGAAAATGTACTATATAACCTGGGCTATATAGTTTGCACATTTCATACTCTGTAATATGGGGTTCCTACTACTTTCTAGGAGAGCTCTTACGGTACTCCATTTTGGCATAATGATACATCAAGTCATGATAACTCAAAGTAGATTGAAGGCTTGTTCAATAAATCCTAGAAATTCCTAAATTTTACTATGATTTACTATGATCTTTTTCACCTTGTCAATAGTTCCACATTTTGCATACATGTCTACTAGGGCAGTTGCAACCACAACATCTGAAAAAATTCCTCTATCCTTCATGCTTTGATGGATGTCCATATCCTGATCCAAAGCTCCCATTTTGGCACAGGCAGGAAGGATGCTAGAAAAGGTTGTGGAGTCTGGCTTTATCCTGCACATCCCGCAGCCATTGCATTCCATGAAACCACAGTTCTTTGAGGCATGTTGTCAAATAGTTCATGGGTCTTCTCTATGCTGTTGCATCTACAAAATCTGTCAAAATTCCTCTCTTTTATGTTTTAATGGATGTCCAAACCCTCTTCCAAAACTCCCATTTTATGCTTTCAATAAATGGGTCACCAAGATTGTTGATGGAGAACATTTGTAGTTGTTCCAGTACACCATAATCAAAATCCAAATTGTAAGGGTATCCTAGATGATGCTCGATTCTTTTGATGAGGTTGCACCTATACTTGGCCAAAATGCACATTTTTCCCCAACATAATTTCTTTCTGCCCAAAAACCCTCCCATTCCCATCAGCATTTCCATTCAAGGGATTCTTATCAAAGCCAATACAATCCTTATCATTAATGGGTGACAAAGGGGCACAAATCTCCATGGGATCAAGTTCTTGAGGAAGAGGCTCCACCTTAGGGTTTACATCTTCTATGGCAGAACTATTTTATGTCATACACACGATGAATATTTATGTATGATAATAATGAGAATATATGTGTATGGATTAGCTTCACTGATCCAGAAAATATGCTTCCCAAAGATACCGAGGTTGACTCATAGTAGATTGCCTTTGTCTCCTATATTTCTTTTAACTATCCCTTTTACGATATCATTGTGATATATAAGAAATGGATGTTAGGCTTTATCGATATGTGTTGCATTTCCATTGTTTAGTTATGCATTTAAGAAAGGATTTTTTTATCCCCTATGAGACATAATATTACATGCCCATAGTGATGTCTTGCAAGCTAGATTGTGAGAATTCCAATCCTTGAATATACATCTCAAACATTGTACTTGGACTCCATGAGTACATTTCTAAACAAAAGGGATGCATGGTTCTAGTGGTTACATAAACTATGGACAACACAATTTATACCATCAAGCTGCTCCTGACATAGGTAGAACCAAAGGCAGACATGGAAGTGAATAGATCAAACTATAGGAATAAAGTGCTGCCTACATTGAATGTTGGATTAGGGAGCAACTTCCGAATCTAGTGCTTCCAGCAAGCACTCTTAGCACTTGCATTTGAAAATTTTCACCCTTGTATATTAGTATCTACATGATGTAAATTAATGTTTGATGTTTAACAAATTAATGCATCAGTCTACTATCCTCAATTTGTAAATTGGAACCAAGTTTTTGGGTTCCTTGAGTTTGCAAACTAGGTATGGTGATGTCTTGCCACATGGAAATTGTTAAAATAGGCTAGAAATTGTTCTTAATTGTCATCTCCTCAGAGTTAATATCCTTTTAGCCACAAGACTAAAAGGAATTAATGAAAGAATTATTCATGTTGTGATTGCAAATTGAAATAGTAGAGAGTTTTTCAAGGGTCTCTTCAAATAAGTTTAACACTACAAAGACAATGTCTACAACAATGGCAAAAATAGGATCATCTAAGGTGGGAAATCTTGTTTAATGCAAAACAATACAATATCTTTTCATTTCGATTATATCATTATGTATGGGGTTATTGTTTAACTATTTATCCTTCCTGGTTTAGTTTCTATACATGAAATACCTTTAATTTCTAAACTTAAAAATGTCTCTTATATCAATATGCAAGCTTCAATATGTTGTTAAGTTATTTCCACTACTCTTCTATGTGGTGTTTTTCAATTACAATTTATATTCAATTTATGTCGAATCTCTTTGTATATTATTTTTTTGCATTGTATTGATTTATTTTCAAGAAATTTAACATTGCCTTCTCTTTTTTTCCTTTCAAAGAAATGGACACCCAAAGCCCATTGACAGGCACTGAAAGATGGAGGAAAATAAAAAATGAAAGAAATAGATTATATTACAGCCAACATAGGGACCAAATTTTTGCTCGTTGCCACTTGCAAAATTTGCAAAACACCCCACAAACATTAATACCAACATCATTAACACAAAGAGAAGTGCCAAAATTTTTAAAAACAAGTGGAAAGATTGTTATAGATGCAAGCAATAGATTAGAGAAAATATCCAGCCCAACACAATCCAAGACATATGGGGAAAGTGATAAACAAGTAGTAGCCGATCTGAACAATCAAAATGAAATTATGATAGCTAAGAATTCACATTACATCCCTACCCACATTCGAACAAGGGAGGAAAGCTCAATGACCAACATTGAAAGATAGATTAAGCTAAAAAATGAAAGGAACAAATCATATGACAACCAGCATAGGGACCAAATTCGTGCTCGTTCCTGATTACAACATCTAAAAAACAAACCATCAACATTTTTAGAAACAAGTAGAGAGACTATTATAGGTGCATGCAATACAATAGAGAAAACATCCACCCCATAACAATCCAAGACATATGGGGAAAGGGATGAGCAAGTATTAGGCAATCTCAACAATACAAATGAATGTATGATAGCATAGGTTTTGCGTTCCATCCCTGGCCATGTTCTAACAAGTGGAGAACTTTTCCCTCCCAAATACTTTGAAGCAATGAAACATTTTAGGCAACAAATGGATGCATTATTGAACATAATAATGTGTATTATATGTAAAGAATCTTATACTAGCATGTGCAATCACACGCTTGGTGTACATGTAATTTATACTCGATGTCACATAGAGAAAGGGGTCCACCATTTCTCTGTAGCAAAGAAGTTAGATCTAAGTGAACAACCCAAGGTATTAAAAGTTCTTACACAGGTAGAGGAGGTGCTTATAGCTCATGTGACGCTAGTTTTACAAGTAACCCATGCCTGGGGAGGCCTATACAAATATAGCGGACACACCATAAGTTTCCCTCAAGATATTACAACAATTGCAAAACTCTTTCCATGAAGGTTAGATGATATTGAAGTTATCACAATTAGATGAACCATCACTGAAGGGAATTACTACAACTGTTACATAAGCAGAACACATGTTTTGGATGCTCTTACGTATAAAATACAAAACAACCCATACTACAGAGATGTCCAAATAGACATGGAATCAGTCTATATGCTACCTGAAACTAGCATAGATGTTTCCCACATGATGCATAACTTCAAACAAGATACTCAACAACCAACAATGACAACTACAGAAATTGACAATGATGATGATAGTGCTTACAATTTCACACATTCATCTTCCTTTGTTCCAAATTTGCCTAATCAAATGCGAGAGTTGGATGCCATAAAGCAAATTCTCCACCTAAATAACATAGACCCAGACACTATTCCATGGCCTACTATTGATTCCTTGCCAATTAATGAGTACAACACTGAAGGGTTGATAGAAATGGCTTTTCTGACCCTCTTCCCCAGAGGGGATGCACTTCCCCTCCAGCCTAGGCCCAAATAGGTCCACATGCATAAATATGCTCTACATATAATGAGATACCATTATAACATATTCAGCCAACATGTTAGATTCTGCTATTTCCTATACAATCTCATATTGTGCCATCGTAGCCAGCAAGCTGCCATAGTTTTCCTTAACAAAAACATAGAAGAAAACATACTGACCACCGTAGAAGGGCTTCGACATTGTTTGAATAATTTATCAGATGACCAATTGGATGAACATATAATGCACTTTGGCACTTCTTTATGCGACACATGTTCTTACTGGAACAAATGTTGATATAATCTAACAATCATGATCAACCAATTAGGTTCTCCAACATTGTTTTTCACATTGAGTGTCGCTGATATGAAATGGTCTAACCTTCACATGTCATTTCTACAAAATTATGTCAACTATTTGCAATATGAGAGAAGGCAATTTAAAGAAAATGTCATTCAAAACCCACACACAACCTCCTTATACCTGCATCAATGCTTCTCAATTTTTCAAGAAGAGGTTATTGACAAATTGTTGGACACAAAAGACTACTGGTATAGATATGAATGGTAACATCAAGATTCTACTCATGTACATGGATTCATATGGTTAGAAAATGTACCAAACATGGACACACTTGATTGGAACAATTATAATAACATCGAAAGAGCTAGACATTTTTTTGATAGGTATGTCTTTGCTTGGAACACATGCACCCAAAATCAGAGAACTAACATGGCCCATCGAGCTCCTACAAATGACCCATGTTTGCTAGATACTTCCCACATATTTTCAACAGATGCCTTGGTAGACTACGAAGAGTTGACAAATACTATCCAAAGACACACAAAATGCACAGAACAAACATGTTTAAGAAAAATGTGTCAAAGCACTAAGTGTCATTATAAAGCTCCATGGAAAGTACATATGAACTAAACCTTGAACTATGACAACGAAGGTCACAAATCTTACGAGCCAGCAAGAAATGATGATAGACTGAATATCCACAGCCTCAAAATGCTAGTTATATGGCATGCTAACATTGATTGCCAACCTGTTTCTTCAAAAGAACTTGTTCTCAAATACATAGCCAAGTATGCATCAAAAGTTGAGAAAATATCAGACAGCTGCTAAAAAATGTTAAAATGAATAGCTCACGTTGTCAACTCAAAAGAAAAGGCTTTGGTTGCATATAGAAAATTCATGACAAAAATGATTGCAAATTGTGACATCGGTGCACAAGAGACTTGCCATATGCTACAAAAATTGCCTCTTGTCTCCTGTAGTCAAACCTTTGTCTCTCTCAATGTCGGTCGAAAAGTACTGCAATGCATAACAAGAACAACTGATGAATCTATGTTGGCAACTACCTACATAAGATCCTACATGCAAAGACCTTCATATTTGGAAATAATCTCCCTCATACAAGCTATGCAGTTATACTCATATTGTGCATGTCACAAAGGAAACAAATGGTGAAAGAGAAAAGAAAAGGCAATTGTCAACATGTCACCTCGATTCTATAGTGTTCCAACAGAAGTCAATGAACATTTCAAAACACTCTGTTGGAGTGAGCTACTACTATACAAACATTTTCACGGCATCCCACCAGACATAGGTCTCATGAAACAAGAAATAGTCACAAATTGGAAATTGATGAAAGCAAACAATTACTTTGCTTGGCATGTCGACCAAACAATGCAAAACAATGTGTTGGAAGAAGAAGACCTTGATGAAGATGATGAGATACATAGAGAAGATGGACATGACCTATATGAGTGGGAGTTACTATCACATATGTCTATCCCCACTAGCTTCACTGTGGATGAGTTATAGGATCTTGGAAGATAAGACTTTGACATCAACTACACATGGAATAGAAGTGATGTTTTACCACATTTGCATGAAAATGCCATTGACTTCATATTGAGGGTTAAACTATCAAATAAACATGTCTACTCTTCAACACCTTCAAATACAACAACTTACTAGCTATCACCTAAACAACAACTAGCATTACACATCATTACTCAACATCACATGAGACCATACAGAAAGGAGCCTTTACACATTATCATTTAGGGGACAACAAACATTGGCAAATCGTTCTTAATAATCTACATTAGAAAAACAATAAATGGGTGCAACATAAAGAAAGAAAAAAAAACATTGCTTGTACTCACACCTACAGGAGTGTCTGCCTACAACATCTAAGCTACTACAATCCACATATGCCTAAGGATCCCTATAAAAGAAATGCAACCCTTACAAAGATAATCACTAACCTTTTTCCAAAAAGACTTGAAAGACATTGAGTATATCCTAATAGATGAACTAATCTTCCTAGGACCAAAGTTGTTCTTGAAAGTAGATACTCTCTTGCATGGGGTATTTCCTGATTGACAACATCAGACTTTTGGCAGTGTATCAGTTATCCTTGTTGGTGACCTTTCCTAGCTACCACTTGTTATGGACAAGCCTATATATGCATCAGAGTCAACTGCATGACTATTATGGCACACTTTTAATATAGTCATCACATTAGACACAATTTTCCATCAACAAGTTGAAATTCAATCTCAGAGACAATTTCGTGATATCCTACAAAATATAAGAAATGCCCACCTAGTTGAACATGATTGGGAAATACTAATGAAATGCATAAATGACAAGTTAACCACGATAGAAATAGATGAGTTCAACACATCCATGCATTTATTTCCAACTAACAATCTAGCTTTACTACATATTAGGAAAATGCTAAAACTTTAGAATGTTCCTATAGCCCTTAGTGTTGTACAAAGAACTCAGCAAAACATAAATGATTATATTGATGATGAGCAACTACAAGAAGAAGTGCTTCTTTGCATAGGCCAGTGGGTAATGTTAACAACAAATCTCTAGATTGAAATTGGTCTTGTAAATGGGTCATTAGGATAGATTAAAGGTATTATTTACAGTGATGATTGTAGACCCACTGATTGCCATTGTAGATTGTAATCAAATTTGATAGCTACATTGGTCCAGCATGGGATAAAGAGCATCCACAAAACATTCCTATCCCACCAATTACACGTGGCAACCATAGGCAACTTCCACTATCCATGGCTTGGGCCATAACAATCCATAAGTCTCAAGGCTTGGCATTAGATAGAGCCACAATAAACATAGGAGAAGTTGAGAGGCAAGCACTTCTATTCACAACAATTTTTAGAGTCAGGTCCATAGAAAATATCCACATAGAACCTGCTTTCTCTTTTGCATGCTACTCTAAATTGCAAAACAATTGATATACAACCATTAGGAATAAAGAAGAGGCTCGTTTACAAATACTATTCTATAACAACATCCATGTACATGTGTATGCTTCCAGTTTTACTGACATTTCATGTTTCATGAATTCCTATGATTTTGACTCTTGTTGTTATTTATATGCAAATTAATGGAGACCCCAAGGCAGTCATGGAAAAAAATCTAATAGGATCTTACAACCTACCTACCATTTAGGTCTATCAACACAACTAATAAAGGTAATCGTTATCATTTGTTAATTTCATATCCTCTACAATTTGATATCCAATTTAAATATTTTCTTCATAATGTAGATGATGGAAGACAAACATTCCTTATTCCAGAGGAGATCATACTCAAGATATTCAAACTGCAGATCCCCTACCTACTACAAGAAAAAAATGTCAAAGAGAATACAAAAAATGACTCCATCTGTACTTCAACTTAACTTAAAGTTGTACATAGAGAGAAAAAAGTGCATATGTATCTTGTAAATAATAAAATTTACTATTGCTATTGTCTCATGCTTTGCACTTGCACTTAAGTTCAACTTGTACATAGAGAGAAAAAATTCCATATGGATCTTCTAAATAATAAAATTTACTATTGTTGTTGCCTCATGCTTTACACTTACAATGTTCAATATACCTGTACTTCATTCATTTACTTTTGTTTTTGGGTTCACCATTTCTACCTTTTTACCTTTCTACTCTCCATAAGAGTAGATGACATCTATGTTGTACAACAATTGCAATTTCTTCAAAGCTTTCAAAAAATAATGAACATGAATGCATAGGTACATGCTATTGACATTTCGAAGCAATTTCATTGTTTAAATTCTATTGAAATCCTGCCAAATATATTAATCATATGCACTTGCAACAATGGGTAACTTATTTTGGTCACTATATAACGCTATGGTATATAACAACATTATGTCTAACCTATATAAACTTTCCTATCAGCTATTCTATTGCACACAAATTCAGTGCAACTGCTAGTACTACTATTAGCCATATGGCCCTCTATGGAAAAGTTTATAAGATAAATAAATAAGATTTCACATGGTAGGTGCATTTGAAAGAGGCACTCAATGAGAGGTCATCTGATGGAATGCAAGGATTGCATGAAATTGATTGTTGAATAGGATTTAAAAAATTTATGCCAATGCGTTCAACAGAGTAGGCGGATATAATAGTTGGAAAGACTCCAATAGACATGTATGCATAAAGTGAGAACATAGACCGGGCATGCAATCTATTTGATAGAATGCCTCGAAGAGATATCATCTCATGGAATGCAATACTTGTAGAAAATGCACAAAAGTGCCACGCTAAGTTAGTAGAAGGTATTGAATTCTATTTAATCAACTTCTAAGAAGTGATTTGATATGATTTAGCTATATTGTTTATAGAAGAATATATATAAGTTGACATGAAGTAGAGATTTAAAATAAATATATAGAAGAAAAGAGTTATTCAATGGTAAAATGTAAACATCAATTACTTTATAGATGACATGAATGATTCCCATATGGGAATACATTATCAAGAATTCATACATATAGCATGCATTGACATGCAATAATGATTATCAATCATTTGGCAGGGGTATTAAGACAGATCTGGAAGAACATGTCGATGGAAGCTATTTTAGAAATAAAACACAATGATTGGAGTAGCATTGACTATGTTAAAGGATCAATTAGATGGAGAGTACTTATTATTAAAAAGGTAAATTGTTGCAATCCATTTCATACCTGGGAGATTGATTCCATTGAGCTAAAGGCTCCTCATAGGCTCAATTCTTCCATGATATAGGTGAAGGTTATTAACAAGTCCAAATCCAATTCCATGTTCTTTCCATCCATGCTGATCTTCAATAGCCCATCTTGATTGAAGTCTCCCAACTTTCAAATTCTTCTATTATTTCCAACTGCCTAAATTGTTCTCCCTCTAAATAATTTTCCCCCGTCTTATAAAGAGTAAACAAAGTATATTTTCTAAATGCACCCCAAAGAAAAATAAATGCATTAAATTTTCCCAATTAGGTAGAAAATAGTAAAATCATTTAATTTATATAACTTCTCTTTCCCAATATCCCTTCCCTTTACTAAGATTAGTCCACATAATCTTTTAAAAAAATAATATTTTTAAGACTCCCTCATTGCCACTTCATCCATGTGGCCAAAATAGAAAATAATTACTCAAGTAAACAATAATGAAATAAGAGATTCTTTTCTGAATAATTAATTGAAATAAACAATTAATATTTAATTAGACTAAGTATTAAACTTAAATGTACTCCTCAAAATGATAATGCAATTAATAATTCTATAGCTACTATTAGCAACCAACTAAAGAATTATTCTAATGCAAATGCAATTTCGACTAAGTGGTGTGTGTGCGCAAATTCCTTCAACATAATTCACTATCAATTGACTAGACGCCCTCTACCTTGATGATACTGTCTCCATTGAGAGAGTGAGAGAGAAATCTTGTCACACACACAAGTCAAAAATTAGTTGATGATCAGTTAAATAATAATATTTAAATTCTTAATTAACTATTGAAAATTAAAGGGTTGTGACAAATTGTGTCACTTGTTATGTAAATATTGCTTCATTATTTCATTGATTAAATGTGCTAATCACATAAACACAAAAGAGGATAATCTTTAATATAATTTTCATATTTGTGAGGATTAATATCAGAAATGAAAACAATAATAAAGCTAAAATTACAATAGTTTTACCTTGTTTTTCAACCCCTTTGATGTAAATTTCTTAGTTAACAAATGATAACTTTACTTAGAGTTGGATCTCTCCTTATAATTTCTGAAGTACAAGTAGATTTAGATCCCATATTCAATATATCACATGTGCTTGATTTCTCCAAAAGATAATTCCTTTGCAAGTGATCTAGATTTAAAAAATAGTTCTTGTACTTCATTCCATTTGAAAATGCTCTTTATGATTGAATTACTAA
This sequence comes from Cunninghamia lanceolata, assembly GCA_027924645.1. Lineage (NCBI taxonomy): Eukaryota > Viridiplantae > Streptophyta > Pinopsida > Cupressales > Cupressaceae > Cunninghamia > Cunninghamia lanceolata. Next base: position 25,630,808 of record BSBN01000703.1, read on the forward strand.
AAAAAATGAATATAATATGACTTTTGACAAATTGTAATGGCACCTCCATACAAAAAAATTGCAAAAATAGTCATTGTGGTGTCGTATTTTTATTTTATTAAAAAATATAATAGATAAATAAGAAACTAGTGCCCGTTTAGAAATAGGTGCCCATTCCTATTTAGAAATAGGTGTCTATTTATAAATGGGCACCTGTTCCTTTTTCTAATCAAACACATTTATAATGGGTGCCCATTAATTCAAATTTGAGTTTTGAAAACCACATATTTGCATTGGTTTTAGGATTGGAAAAGGCTTGCAAATGTTGAGTAATAGTGACTCAGATTACAGGTCAACTGATATGTGATGACTATCGGCATAAGGTTGGCCATCGATGAGAGTTCAGAGTCTTACATCGATATGCTAGGTTACACCGATGATGGGAAGTTGTCGGGCTGACATTCTCTATCGGCCTTGCCTAAATTTGTTACTCCGATCTCTTTGGTCTCACCAATGGTAGTGAGCTATCAGCATGAGGATTTCTATCGGCATAGCAATGAAATGTCAATCCGATGAAGTTTATCACCTCGATGGATGTATCCTATCGGTGGTATCAGTGTGAGATCGTCTATCGGCAGAGCTTTGTGGAGTTGCTCCAATAGTGGTTGTCACCCCAATGGAAGACTGTGAAGCTGTGGCATCAGTGAGACATTGGTCTTCGGCGTAAGTATTGTTTGCTTCGCCAATAGTGGTCGTCACCCCGATGGAAGACTGTGAAGCTTTGGTGTCAGTGAGACATTGGTCTTCGGGGTAGGTATTGTTTGCTTCGCTGATAGTTGTGGTTACACCGATGGACTATTAACTTGTTATCGTCAGCAACAAAATTGCCAACAATAGACTTACTGTTTGTTTGGGCTTATTAACTAATGTGTCCAATTTATCCTAATGCATGTGGGACTATTGGTCACACTAGAATGTGAACGGTTGCGACAGTTGGCTGAAATCGACGCTGGAGAAGTCAGATGAAATGGTTAGGGTAGATGTTAATAAATGGTTCTGCACTTGCAAACTAAATAGAGATCTGATGGAGTAGTCGGAAGTGTGATTTAATTCATGAGAGAGTACTTCCCAGTGAGCTCTATTTTTCTTCTTCGGAGAAGTATTTTGCTGTATGTTGTATGTAGCATGTGAACGGCATGTGAAGGGACTGAGAAGAGAATGAAGAGTTCAGGTGAAAGGGTTCTGGCCGAGAAGGTAAAGTTCTGAATTGTGTGCTATTTGTGGCACGATTATAGTATGAAGAACCAACCGAGTGCTGGAGAACTTTGTGCAGGTTTATACTATCAGCTATTCTTCAGAAGGAACAAGATGTTAATCTCCTGTAAAGGATATGAGCCTGTAAATGTATTGTAACTATTTTGTTGCTGAATAATACAAAGGCTCAGTGTTTTGGAGTGTGGGGTTTTTACCCGTAAGGGTTTTCCCCATGTAAATCTGTGTTCTTGTTCTATCTTTCATGTTTAAAGTCTCTATTGTTGAAACTGGTTAATGTTCGCTTGTGCTTTCCTCTAAAGGTCAATGTTGGAAATGTTCTATGTCAGTTTCTGCTTTAATGGCATAGTTGTAAGTGTTTTTGAAGCGATTGAAAAGAATTTAAATCTGTCGAAGACACCACTATTCTTAGAAATACGTTCTGAGATGCCCTCATTTCCTTACAAGTGGTATCAGAGCTATCTTCTGGGATCTGCTTTGTTGCTCACATTTGTACATTTGTGTGCTGCATGTGTTTGCATGTAAGAGGTCTTGGTGTATAAGGTCTGGGTATTCCTTCTGTGATGATTTCTTAGTGTTACAGGCTTGAGGAAATCTGAAGGAATCATTTGATGTTTTGATCCTTGTTTTGAGTGAAGTCTGGCAGTTGATCTTGTGTTTCTGTTTCAGCAGTGCTTGAAGGATGGTGAAACTAAAGAGACTGGAGTTGGTCATGATGTGGCCTGAGGCTATTAATTGATAGTATTTAATCCTGTTGCATGGGGTTTGCTTTGTGGTTGTGTTGCTGCAGTAACTTTCATATTGGGTGTTTGTGTGAGAGGTTCTCTGATGATATGAAAAAGTTTGTGTTACTACTCAGCCATGGAGTGTTGTGCTTATGTTGGGTGTTCTGCTCCTGGTATTGGAAGGCATAATTTTCTATTACCCTGACTGCATGTAGGCTATGGAGTTGATCATTGGATGGTCTGAGAGCTTCTGTAATAGCTTGTTTCTCTCGGATGCATGTGCATGTTGGTGGTTGAGGGATTGGTCTACAAGTAAGCTTGAAGCTCTTGAACTGCTATTTCCTTAATTGGATATTTTGTACTTGCATGACTCAGATTCATGTTTATTGGATTTGAGGGGCTTTTATAGTATTTACTTAACATCTATGGTTATGCATATTCATGATGATCCATTATTCTGGTTTAACTGTTATGGAGTTTTGTTGCAGACTTTTGGGTCTTCCAGATGTGAAGTGGGTATGGATGTGCATTGGTGTTTTTCAAACACAGTGGTTTTGCAGGTTTTACACGGTCAAAAGAAAAACTTGTGGTTTTGTGAAGCTACAGTTAAGCTATTTCTAGACCCTAGCTTTTGGGAGTTGCTAGATGATATAGTTGTAGTTTTGCATCCATGCTCTATGCATGGTGTGAGGAGGTGAAATGCTTTCTCTGCATGGGAGTGCTGGTATGTGATTTGACACTTAGCATTTCTATGGTAAAGTTTCTAGTTTCTCGACTATGGTGCTCAGGTTGTGGACTTTTTGGCAAATCAATTTTGTAAGTAATCTGATGTTTAAGTCATGTTGTCTACATAGTTTATCTATTCCTTGAAATCTCAGTTTTGTAGTTTCCAGTGTGATAGTGAATTTGCATGGTACATTGGTTAGATCTACGAGTTATGTAGTTTCGTGGGCTGATCACCTATTAAGCTACAGTGAGATGACTCGGATGTGGACTATCTTTATCCAAAAGATTGTTTTAGTGTTTATGCAGATTTGTTAGCTGGCCTTGTCTCTGGTCACTTGTGCATTTGTGTGACTATTTCGGGATGAGAGGATGGATGTTGTCGAGTATCTGAATAGTTAGTTATGGAGACTTGTAGTATGTGTATCATGATGTCATGTATAGCTTGAATACACAGGTTTGTGTAAGCTATTGACAGTGATAGTTTATTTACTTGGTTTGGAGATCTTGGTGTCACTTGGTTTTATAGTCACATGGACATGTTAATGTGTGGACCTGGAAGATTTTTAGATTAGGAGATGTTTGGTCATGTTGCTTGGAAAGCTCAGTTTCTGCAGTTCAGTGGGAGCTTTAGCAATGACTGCAGATTCATCACTTAATGGTGAATGATCTTCTATAGTGTTGTAGATGTTACTAGGAGAAGCTCTTTGATCTTGTTGCTGCAGAAGGGTTCTTTCACACTTGCAGGGGCACTATTTGAGGATGAGTAACATCTTGAAGTCATGGAGGATTCATGAAATTCTTGGCTGAGGTGTTGGTGGTGCTTGATAGGTGATGTTGGTTTAGAGTTTTGGTTTGTTTCATATCATGATTTTTGCATTTGAATTTTGGTATGATAGATTGATCTAGAGACCATGGTTATGTTTACCTGGAGCATGGAATCTCCTAAGGGAGATGGTAAGATCATGATGTCATGATAAGTTCTTGATTCAGCTGTTTGGAGCTCTGACAGTGGTCTGGTAACTTCTCTATGTTTGGGTACATTTATTATTTGCTTGTTTACTTCATAGTGTTGTAGTGATGCAGTTGGAGATCAGAATGAGGTGATTGTTCAAAGGTACTCATGGATACATGGAGAATAAGGTGAGACTGTATATGCTATGTTTTTTGAGTTTACAGTAGGAATTCTGAGGAGTCTTAACCTTGAACATGAGTTCAATAGAGACCTATGAGAAGATTGCTCTTAGAGGAGTCATGGTGACTTGTATATCTTGGAGGAGCATTCTTATTTCTGCTCTTGGTCTACTCAGCATTTTATTACTTGAGAGGTATTGCCCATTGTTTCTCTCAGGTGTTTTTTGCTTTCTTTCATAGATATGGATCTTGAACTGCTCATAGATGGTTCTGGAGGATTCATTGTGAGAGATGGATAGCATGTTTAATCTCCTTTTGCATTTGAGTTTAAAGATATCATACATTGATGAGAATTGTTAGGAGATGGTTTTATGGGCTGATTTCCTGAAATGGGAAATGGATTAGTTTGATCTTCTTTGGCTTGAGAGGCTTACATTCTTGTTAAATTGTTTGACCTTGGAGATTGAATGTTTTGTTTGGATGTTGTTATGCTGTTCTCTTTGGGGTTTTGAAGAGAAGATAATACTTGACACAATTGGCTTTCAGAGGTGTATGTAGAAGGATTTTTACAAGTATATGATGTGCAGTGTTTCTCCCTTTATTCTAGTTATCTTCCTAGATGTTTTGTTTCACACTACTTTGGTTTGAGATTCTGTTGGAGCTGATTGTGATCACTAGCCTGTGGTCATGTGTTTTCACTTATACTTTTGGGTGATGACATGGAAGTTCTATTATCTCTTTCTTTTGTTGGATGTGGAGAACTTGGTGAGCTTTGGACTGGTGGTGAGGAGTTGTTGAAGGTTATTGTTTACAGATTTTGCATATCATGGTGGATGTTTCCTTGGTACTACATGATATTTACACTTTCTATGTAATGCTATTGGTGGATTTTTTGTATGCCATGATCTTTTTCAGATCAGCATTATCCATGCAGTGGGAGTTCTTGATGTGTTTGGTCTTCTTCAACTGGTTGACACATAGAGCTTGTTTTTACAACTGATGGGTGTATATGCAGGTGGCATGAGTCTACTAATGTTCATACCTTTAAGGTATGAGTAGCACTAGCTATGTGTGCTATTTTCAGTCATGTGGGTTTTATGTTCAGTTGGATGGGTACAGTCAGCTTACTGATTGTTGTTCTAGCTAATGGTTTATCTTGTTTCTAGAGGATGTTTTTCATGGCTATGTTCTGAAAGCTTTGAAGTTGATGTTATGAAGCTTCTGGAGAAGCTTGTGAGCACAGTGGAGTGAAGGTAGTATTAGCTTTGATTCTGTGACCTGGAGTGTTGATGGCTTCCTGTAATTCCTTTGTCAAGTGGGAGAATGTTGAGTAATAGTGACTCAGATTACAGGTCAACTAATATGTGATGACTATCAGCATAAGGTTGGCCATCAGCAAGAGTTCAGAGTCTTACATCGATATGCTAAGTTACACCAATGAAGGGAAGTTGTCAGGCTAACATTCTCTATCGGGCTTGCCTAAATTTGTTACTCCGATCTCTTTGGTCTCACCGATGGTAGTGAGCTATCGGCATGAGGATTTCTGTCAGCATAGCAATGAAATGTCAATCTGATAAAGTTTGTCAGCTCGATGGATGTATCCTATCGGGGGTATCAGTGTGAGATTGTCTATCAGCAGAGCTTTGTGGAGTTGCTCTGATAGTGGTTGTCACCCTGATGGAAGATTGTGAAGCTTTGGCGTCAGTGAGACATTGGTATTCGGTGTAAGTATTGTTTGCTTCACCGATAGTGGTTGTCACCCCGATGGAAGACTGTGAAGCTTTGGCGTCGGTGAGACATCGGTCTTCAGGATAGGTATTGTTTGCTTTGCTGATAGTTGTGGTTACACCGATGGACCGTTAACTTGTTATCGTCGGCAACAAAATTGCCAACAATAGACTTACTGTTCATTTGGGCTTATTAACTAATGTGTCCAAGTTATCCTGATTCATGTGGGACTATTGGTCACACCAGAATGTGAACGGTTGCGACAGTTGGCTGAAATCGACACTGGAGAAGTCAGATGAAATGGTTAGGGTAGATGTTAATAAACGGTTCTGCACTTGCAAACTAAATAGAGATCTGATGAAGTAGTCAGAAGTGTGAGAGTTAATTCATGAGAGTACTTTCCAGTGAGCTCTGGTTTTCTTCTTCGGAGAAGTCTTTTGCTGTATATTGTATCCAGCATGTGAACAACATGTGAAGGACTAAGAAGAGAATGAAAACAATGTTCAGGTGAAAGGGTTCTAGCCGAGAAGGTAAAGTTCTGTACTGTGTGCTATTTGTGGCACGATAACTATATGAAGAACCAACCGAGTGCTGGAGAACTTTGTGTAGGGTTATACTGTCAGCTATTCTTCAGAAGGAACAAGATGTTAATCTCCTGCAAAAGGCTATGAGCCTATAAATGTATTGTAACTATTTGGTTGCTGAATAATATAAAGGCTCAGTGTTTTGGAGTGTGGGGTTTTTTACTCGTAAGGGTTTTCCCCACATAAATCTATGTTCTTGTTATGTCTTTCATGTTTAAAGTCTCTGTTGTTGAAACTGGTTAATGTTCACTTGTGCTTTCCTCTAAGGGTCAATGCTGGAAATGTTCTATGTCAGTTTCTGCTTTAATGGCATAGTTGTGCATGTTTTTGAAGCGATTGAAAAGAATTGAAATCTATCGAAGACACCACTGTTCTTAGAAATACATTCTGAGATGCCCTCATTTCCTTACAACAAACCCAACCCTTAGCCTTAGACCTAAAAGTACAAGACCATGTTAATAGTAAAAGAAAAATTTAACTTCACCAATATGGCCAACAATTTTTTTTATCAGAATTTTTTTGACTAAATTAAAACCCATTACAAATCAAAATGTCTAGTTTTTAACTATGCAATTTATTTTTATAATTGGACATAATTTAATATTTACTAAATAATTTTTAAACAAAGAGACTCACAAACTTGAAACATGACATATATTACTATTTTTTAATAACTTTTGATTTTGAATGTTTTTTGAAAAAAAAAAATGTCTAACAAATCTAGACATCATTCTCTACATGATGCATTTTTTATAACATTATGATTAGTTTAGTTCAAATTATGTTGGTCCTACACAAGGGGTTTTGAAAAACACAATTAGGGATAGAAAAAATTAATTAAAAGATATATTTATAAAAAATTAAAAAAATATATCCTAACCAAACTTTAGCATCATATTCATCTTTTCATAAAATAAATTAGAAAATAACCTTCATTTAGGTCAAAGTATGTTGGTTGTACACATGCATCGTTTGACCCAAAATAGGGGACTTTTAAAAGGCCATTTTTTGTACATCCTATACAAAACCCAACTTTTACAATCTGGGTATAAGAAAACATTACATATTCAAAATCTGGGAATAAAATCCTACATTTAATATTTTCGCATCATATTAATATTTCATGTGTAAGTGCTTCAAATTTTTACTCCGAGTATGACTAAATTTAAAAAATAGGAAAAACACTTCCACCTTTTGGCCAAAAAGTGGACCCAGCTTGTTGCACTCACCCTCAATTATGGTTAGAGATAAAGGGAGAGGATTAGTTTAGTGTTGACCCATTCCATCCAAAAAATGAGCATTCTATTTATTTGGTGGAAAAGAAATGAAAACATCATATTTCTTCCTCAATTAGGAGGTTTTTGGATACTATAGTTATAGTTCATAAGATAGAGTTAAGCTAGTCAAACAAATCTAATTCTTGAGAAATATGGGATAATTCCTCACCTTTGAATGAGGTTTTTTCACTCTACTTAGGTTGCTATTGTTTTTTACAATCTATTTCAATTCCAACTTATGCATTCCATTTGCATTAACATTTATTATCATACAACTAAGTTTTTGGTTGGATATGTCTTCTCATTGTTTTGTTGCTAACTTATGTGATACTATTTTTAGGGATGTTTTGGGAATTTTCACACCCCTAAACATTCACCTTATAGGATCAAAAAGTTTATATCTTTAAAATCAACAAATAGCCAATAAAAGTAGTCTTTACACTCTTGACATCAAACTCCTCTTTTATGGTTTGTGAATGTAAGATAAGAATAGTAAAATTTGAATTTCCCTAGGTTTGTGTAAGTTATTTCATTTTTGAGACACATTTGGAGTTTTCCTTTCTATTGCCTTGGATTGAACTCTATTTTAGATATATGCCATAATTACAACTACCTTAACCCAAATTGTATTTGGTAAATCATTCTAATTTTGTGTGCATCTTGAACACTTAATCAGTGTTTGGTTCTCACATTGTACTAGACCATTTTTCTATTCTGTCTAAGATTGAGTGAATAAACTTTTAGTGGCATGTTCCTTTGAATGCTTTGGAGATATACCAAACATATTATCCATCCTTATCACATCTAACATTGTTGAGGGAGTTCCCTATTTTGTTTTTAGATAAAGGGAGAAACATTTTAAGGCATCTAGAGATTTTAATTACTTTTTAGGAATGCAATTGATATTCTATTATATGCATGTCAAATTCCTTATGTCACTATCCAAAGCCATGTCTAGACAATTTCTATCTATTGTCTTGGTATGAACATATATTTTAGATGCATGTCGTATTACACATTATTTCAATTGTCTTAGCATAAAATGCATTTGATGAATTATAACAACTTTGCATGCATCTTTAAAACTAAATCAATATCCTGTTACAACATTCTACTACACCATTCTTCTACTTCGTCTAAGATTTTATAATTTGACTATCAATTACATGCTCCTTTATAGGATATATGCTCTTTCATTATCTTATCTAACCTTCCTTAGGGGGAATCCTATTTCATTTTCTAATAGAGTGTGATCATTGTTAATTATATAGATTCTAAAGATTTCAACTATTTTTTAGGTATGCATCCAATATATTACTAGATGCATATGAAATTTCTTGTTCCTATATTTGATCTATGTAAGGAGTTTTTCTCTTTGTTTCTACCATATGAACTCTATTTTAGATGATATCACAACTACCTCAATTTGAAAATTGCTAAAAGTTTTCATGCTCCCTAAACACTCAATCAATGTCTTGTTTTTGCATTATACTGCACCATTTTTCTGATTTGTTTAGGATTTAGTCGTTTAATGACATGTTTTTCGAATGTTCTATAAATTTATAAGACTTCTTCTTTGTTATGTCATCTAACCTTCTTGAGGGAGTTCCCTATGTGGTTTCTAGTTAGAGAGAAACATTATAAAATATCTAGAGGTTTTGACTATTTTTGAGGAATGCAACCAATATTGTCTTGGGTGCATATTACCATAAACTTACAAAATTGAAAATTATATGCAGCACCATTTGGTCCATATCATCCAAATAGATTTGGGTTCCCACAAGTTTGAGTCATTTGCTATGAGTTGCTTAAGACTTTAGATTTTTTTTTCTCCTTGTTTTATCTTTCTTGTAATTGCAATTCTTACACAGCCTCATGGTAGTTGCACTTTTTTAAAATATGGTGTATCAATTCTCACACACTCTATTAGCTATGGTAACTTGCTATACTTTTGAATCACATTAACACACTAGTAAACATTAATATAATTTATTTCTTTCTTTGAAACTCTACACAGTTGGCTTCTTATTACAAATAGCATGATCTTTTGTACAACTAGAACTACAAAGTGAAGCTTATTCAAGTTACACTCTTGAATTTGTCTTTCATCTGTTTACAACTTGGCATTTCAAATAATACATCCCTCAACATTGTGTTCAATTTGCATTTGGAATCATACTTTTTGTGGAAATAAAAAAGAGTTTTTTATTTAGGAAGATGCAATACACAAGTATTTTTCTTATATGTATCATTCTTGAGTTGTAGCACTAGAGAGTCTTACCTAGCTATCCTCATTAACTACTTGTGTTTCCAAGGAGAGACATTCTTGCTTCAGGGTGATTTATTGTAAGTTTCAAAACACTCCATATATTGAGTCATATGCTAGGATTTTCCTAATTTTAAGATCAAACCTCACTACTTCCATCAATAATGAAATGCATCTGCTTTGGCTCAATAGCCATTATCATGCTAATAAAACATCATTACTTCTTCAATAGCATGCTAGAAAAGTAGTCAAGCTACTAGTGACTTTGATCATTTGATGCCGTTATGGATTTTAAACAATAAAAACACATATAAGTGTAGGATGTTAAACATAGAGAATATAAATGAAATTTATACATAACTTCATTAATGGTAAATGTTAGATAAGATTTGTGTTGATGCATAGCATTAGACAATTATAAATAGGAGAAGATTCTTGGTTTATCTACAATAGTTGTATAGTTGAATTTGACACAAATCATATATCTAACAATTAGTTACATAATTTATACAATTAGTTATGTTGGATATTTAATATCTTCATCTAACATTTGCAAAATTGTCCTCATTGAAACTAACTCTACAATTATGGTATTTCATCAAATGAATGGATTACTTGATTCACTTTGTTTTGACATATTTTCAAACATTTCCATTTCACATTATTTTGTTAAAGAGATAAAGTTTATTGTTTTTTAGTCTTGGTTGTTAGGGTCTCCCAATCACTACGTTCTCACAAGTCACATTTGGCAAGTCTATGTATCTTCTTAGCTTCAACAACAAATGATATATTTAAGAAAGACAATGCATGTCTCTCTTCAGAAGGAGGAGGGGGATCATCTCAGTGATACTCAACACCCCTAATATTGTACATTGTATATAATAACTTCCATTTAAAAAAAAAAAACTTTAAAATTTTATAATATTAATAATTATAGTCATTGTGATTGCTAGTTTGACTCTATGCCAAACTTGAAAGCACTGGAATTGGTAACTAGACACTTCAGTTTTTACTAGTATAGCAAGCAACATTGCCTCATGGTTTGAACAACTCTGAGAAGCGTACCAGTTTTATTGAATACATAAAGGACAAATTAAGTACGGGTTAATTAATTTAAATTTCTTTTAATTGGAGAAACTGTGTGACGTAGAATATATTATCTAAATACTTTTATGCTCCCCCATTCTTTGAAAGATTTCCAAAAAGGTGTATGCACCAAAGCTTTGATCCATAGAGCTGTAAAACAGAGGTCACAGGTTCAAGTCGTAGTATTAAATTTTTGAACAGTCACTTTTGGAAGTCATGTCGGTTAACACCTTAGCAGTTCACTACACAACAAACTTACCAATTTGTTATCTTCTAAAAAAAAAAGAAAAAAACATTAAGCATGTGTATTTCTATAGTTTTAGCAACAACACCAAGCCAAATCGGTATTTTTTACATACAGCGTGTGTATTTCTATCTTTGTAACTAGATAGCTAAAGCAAAATATTGCAAGGTATTAAAATGAAGCAAAGATGAAATGAATTTGTAAAATACAAATGCTTTGATATATTGGTTGTTTAATTGTAGATGAACTTGCATGTTTGGGTTGGTGCATGTGTATGTGGAGGCTTCTTTGTATGTTTATGTAGGAGATAGAGTTTTTTTTTTTTTTTTTAACAGAAAAAGGTGTAAACACTCATAGATATTGAAAGATAAAAAGAGATTACAGATAATAGGGCAAACGCCGAGTCTGGTAATCATGAAAAGTGATCAAAAAGGCCATATACAGGCCTAATGAAACATAACATCACAGAAATAAGTCCCTTAACGGACCAGATAAAACAGTTAAAAACAAACAAAATCACGCAGAAACTACCACCCCCGAACACAGAGGTCATGAGGTCAAACCCGTATCGCAGCCATCTGCGTCAGCAAAATAGAGGACACCATCTGAAAACCGAGCCACAAGCAAAACTAGCTACCGCCATCTGTTCACGAGCTCTAGGGAGGACAGAGAACCGTAAACGAAGCTTAAGCCGCTGGCGGAGCCTCCGGTAGATCCCTTGCCTCCATATCCACTGTGGCTGCTGACTGACCCCCGTCATCCAAATCCGCCAAGGCATAGTAAGGCATCCCCGGAGCCATGTCAGATGCATGGACTCTGAGAAAACGAATAGCCATGAACACGTCCCTAATTCTTGTGGTCTCTTGGTCTTGTGCCACCTCTATCTTCCCTTCCTTCTATTTGGCTTCTATTTAGTCTACTTGATCTACAAATTATCTATTCTATTTGTCTTCTCTTTGATGAATGGGGTAAATCATAAAACACACAATAACAGAAATTGCACACAGAAAATAGAATGATATTTTATTAATATGGGCAAAAAATTACATTACAGAAGCTCAAATACAATCAGATAATGAATCCCCTACAGGTTACAACACATTATACCTCCCTCTCTCAAGACTCTAGAATCTTTAGTCTTTTGTAACCCCAAATCAACTAAGGTTTCTATTTTCTCACCTTTTCTTGACTCTACACCTTCCCTCTTAACTCTACTACCTCCAGGGTTCCCAAAAATGGTCATATATAGCCCTTTTTTGTGGCCACCAGCTTAATTTCAAAATTTGCATCCCCCCCCAAAAATAGGTCAACTTTGAGGGGCCATAACTTTCAATCCGATTGTTGGATTTTCAAATATAACATCTTTTTGGAAAGCTCTCAAAAATATAGTTGTGCACAAGTAGTACCTAAAGGTAGACTGCTTGGGTTTCCCACCAAATTTCAGGCCCATTCGAAGCTTCTAAATGCCTCAAATTTGACGTTGAATATTTCAATAGGATTTTTGGAATTTGAAATTTTAATATCTTACAAATGACAAATGATATTGAAGTGATTTCTTTGCCATTAGCTTCAATTCACCATTTTGGAGGTCCGTGTAAGATTTTGTATCCAACCGTGGACAAATGCAAACTTACTAAAAATAGTAACCCTACCAAATTTAGCCCTTATTGAAAAGAAACAACATTTTTTTTTGTTGATGCAAGATTGCTCTTACACCCTGGATGCTCCTGCATCAGATACCTGGGGTAATTTGAAAAGTGACCCTATCACTTCTCATGAGTTAGAGGGAAACCAAAACGGTTAACCTCAGTCTCAAATAACCATGATGAATCTTCAATAGGCCTTCCTTTCTATTTCACCAAGTATTTTGTATACTACTTGTTTCTTGTACTCTTACCCACACAGCTATCTAGAATGCCCTCTATCTCCTCATTCTCTGAAGTAGGTGCTTGAATGTCCCACTGTGTTCCTTTATCAAGTCCATCATCATGATACTCTATCAAATCTAAAATGTTGAACACTAGTGAAATATTGATATCATCAGGCAACTCTATCTCAAATGCATTTCCTAAATCATGCTTCTTCATAATTCTACATGGTACAAATTTCCTTATCTTCAACTTATTATATGTACCAACTGGAACTCTTTCTTTTCTCAAGTGAACTATGACTTCATCACCCTCCTAAAACTCCTTATGTCTCTTCTTCTGATATGCTTTAGGCTTATACTGAGAATTCATCTTATGGATAATGCTTTCTTACTTCTTCGTGCAAAGTCTTCATATGTTCAACAAAATTTTCAGCTTCAGTGCTACTCTTCTCCCCCTTATCCATCCTCCTCAATTTGAAAGTAGTTCTTAGACTACTCCCATACACAACCTAGAATGGAGATTTACCTGTGCTCCTATTGACAGAATTGTTGTAAGGAAATTCTGCTTGTGGTAAAATCAAATCCCATCCCTTGGGCTTATCTCCTACTAAGCATTGTAGTAGGTTACCCAAACTTCTATTCACCGCTTCTGTCTGTCCATCAGTCTATGGATGGTGTGCAGAACTAAACTTCAAATCTGTCTTCAAATTCTTCCACACTGTCCTCCATAAATAACCAACAAACTTGGTATCTTGATCTAAAATTATGCTCTTTGGTAGACCATGTAATCTCACCACCTCTTTGAAAAATAATTCAGCAATATGAACAACATCATTAGTCTTCTTGCAAGGAATGAAATGTGCCATCTTCGAGAATCTGTCCACCACCACAGAAATGGAATCATGTCCTCTCTGTGTTCTTGGTAAACCAAGAACAAAATCCATACTGATATCATCCCATAACTTCTCTATTATAGATAATGGCTGATATATTCCTATATTCTAACTTGCTCATTTTGCCATCTGACACACTCTACAACTCTGCACAAATTTCCTCACATCCTATTGCAACTGTGGCCAATAATAATTTTCACCAACAATAGCAATGGTTTAATCTTTTTTTTTTTTTTTCCAGAAAAAGGTGAGGACACCCATAGATATTGAAATTTAGGAAGAGATTACAGATAAGAGGCAAGCGCCAAGTCTGATGATCAATAAAATAACAAAAAGACCCATATACAGGCCTAGAAAAACATAATAACACAAAAAATTCCCTTAACGGACCAGCTGAAATAGTTAAAGACAGACAAACCCCACAGACACTACCACCCCCGAACACAGAGGTCATGAAAACAAACCCGTAGAAGCCAACTGCGTCAGCAAAACAGAGGAAAACATCTGAAAACTGAACCACCCATAGAAGCCATCTGCGTCAGCCAAACAGAGGACAAAAGCTGAAAACTGAACCACCTGCAAAAGCATTTACCGCCAACTGAACACGAGCTGTAGGGAGGACTGAGGCCGCAGACGAAGCTTAAGCTGCTGGCGGAGCCTCCGGTAGGTCCCTTGCCTCCATATCCACAGTGGCCAGTGACTGACCCCCATCATCCAAGTCCGCTAAGGCGTAGTGAGGCATCCCAGGAGCCATGTCAGAAGCATGGACTCTGAGAAAACGAATAGCCATGAACACGTCCCTGATTCGCTCGCATTTTTTCTTTGAGAAAATAAAACAGTAGGCTCGTAAGGCATCCTCCAGATCCTCACCACATAAATGTTTGATACTAGACTGAAGGGCTCTGTAAATAGCCTACTGTGGAGGAGAATTCCGTAGAACTGTCAGATTGAAAAGCCCCTCGATCAGGGCGTCACCTTGTTCCATACGTTAGTTAGACACTGCCGCCTCCCAATGCTCCATAGTATAAATGTTCTTGAAGAATAAACCTGTCGCCAGGGAATGCACATAATCTCCATCTACGACCAGGTCCATTATATTGGAAAGGAGTTGTGAGACTATGTCTGAAAAATTCAACACACGACCTTCAAAGCCTCTAATCCAGGCATGACCCACTATATTCTGAACAGCAAACTGAATGAGAGTGCAGTCAGAATCTATAAGCGTCATAAGATCAATCGCCTTCACACACCCCCGTATCTCCAGTTCCCAGTCGAGGGCAGGGAAGAACAATCTCTGATTCAAACGCGTATCCGCCATCGTCGAAAGAAGACAAGAGCGTGCAAAACGTAGAGAAAAGTAATGCGGCATATCAAGAAAACCACACATGAGGGAGCCAAATAAAGAAGAAGCCTGAAGGAAGACATAAATGAAGAGAGATCTGGCGGAGACATAAAGACGCTCACGTCAGCCGCACCACTGAAGAAAAGGGTACTCTGCCAGTCCATATGGGAGCGAGAAAGAGGGGCAACGTGTCCACTGCCAATAGGGGAATACTGAAATGAATAGCTGTTACGCCGTCAAAGGATAAACAAGGAGTCCTATCACGGCAAAGACTATAAATACACATAAGGTGAGAGCAGATACGCTATCAGCCCCTTGCAGGCGGGACATCTGACTAACTATCATTCAGCTAACAACATTAATCACACGAAGATTTCGAAAAGCGCTCCTGAGTATTATCAGAGATCCTTAGATGAGTGTAAAAGAGGAAGAAAATGAGAAAATAAATGCTACGGCTTCCAAATCCCAACGCGAGACCAGTGAGAGATCATCCGGTTAAACAACAGACATGTCAGCAACTTCAAGCCGGTCCAGATACAAAGTTACTCATCTGCCATGTCAGCAGACAGGAGAGAGGTCAGTTGGCAAGACAAAGGAAGATCGTCACGAGAGAAGGAAACAGTATCTTTATCACTGTCAATTGCCACATTGGCTAGGAAATCCACCACCCTATTGCCTTCCCGTAGAGTATGGGATATGAAAAAGTTGTCCAGTCTGATTAGGAGGGCTTTGGCCTGAGAAAGAATGTAGGTCAATTTCCAGTTATCTAAACCTTTCCCCTTTATTGCATTGATAACTAACAAGGAATCTCCCTCTATCCACACGTTCTTTAAACCATAATCGATCGCCAGATTAAGTCCATGTACCAGAGCCCACGCTTCTGCCTCATTGTTGGTGCCTGGGGGCAGTTTGGATGACTTGGCTGCCAGCAACTCTCCATGAATGTCCCTAATGACACATCCCGTTCCAGAGAGGCCAGGATTCCCTCGACAAGCCCCGTCAATGTTGAGCTTACAAAATGGAGAAGAGGGTGGAGTCCATCTGACATTATCTCTAGATGTGGAGTCCTTAGGAGTTCCTGTATTTAAACCAATCCCCAATGATCTGACTGAGGGCCAGAGGGATATAACTTCCTCATCCCATTTAGTCCAAACCAACTTAGAGGAGTTAAAAGATCTAAGAAAGGCCACTGTCTGATCCGAAATGGCAGCATCTAGCTTGGTGCAGACCTGAAACACTGAACAAGCTTCCTTCCTAAAAATACACTTATTCCTTTCCCACCAGAGGTTCCAAATAATCAAGGAAGGACCCAACTCCCACAGACATGCTAAAGTTGAGGAAGCAAATGGAAGAGGCCAGTTTCTAAACATAAGAGATAAAGATTTGGAGAAAGGGCTTGACCATTTTAACTTCCTGAGAAACCATGTCCAGCATACTCTGCTAAAGGGGCAGTGAAGCAAGATGTGATCTAAAGATTCTTCCTCCAAACCACAAAGAACACAAAGGAAATTTGAGCCCAAACCTAACCTTCGGAGTCGGTCACCTGTAAGGATTTTATTATGAAGGGCGCACCAAGCGAAAGCTCCAGCCCTAGGGAGAATTGACGTGCCCCAGCACAACTTCGAGGGCCACTTTGACATCGCTTTCTGCACTCCTAAATTATAACCATCTTTAACTGAATAACGTCCTGAGCTTGCCGCTGTCCAGACCACTTCATCCTCTATGTTGGAGACGAAAACTGTCCTTCTACCAAGGAGACGGCTGAGAAGAGCTTTTTGGGAGACAGAAAAATTGCAGTCTAGAAAGCCTTTCCATTCAACTGAAACTAAACTTCCTACCCTGACCACCTTCCAGTAATCTTTAACCTTATGCCCCCAATGTGATTGAAGAAAAGAACATGCCTCGGAGAGTTCAGAATACGTAGACAGTGGCGCTTCCCCACCCCAAGAGTCGAACCAGAAGTCTGCCTTTTCACCATTGTGTATAATCCAAGTGAGGTTGGGCTGGAGGAGGTCCCTGCATCTTAATAAGAAATTCCATATAGTGGAGCCCTTGGGAGGGTTTTGCACTGTAAAGATTCTTTCATTATCCAACGAATCAAGATACTTGGCTTTCATTAGCTTAACCCACATGGCATTAGGTTTGTAGTACATGTTCCATGCCAATTTAGCCCCAAGTGCCTGGTTTTGAGCTTGGATATTCAGGATTCCCGATCCTCCTTCCGCCTTAGGTTTGCAAACTTTATCCCAAGCGAGTAGATGTATTTTCTTCTCTTCAAGGGAGCCTTGCCAAAGAAATTTTCTGTAGAGGCCATCAATTTTAGATACGATGCCTTTAGGGACTTGAAAAACTGACATCATATAAACTGGCACCACAGATAACACAGCTTTAATCAACACTATTCGTCCGGCTAATGATAAATGACGCCCTTTCCATTTAGCCAGCCTTGTGTTCAACTTCTGTAAAACCTTGCTCCATAAGAAATTTTTATATCTACCTGTGAAGAGAGGCAATCCGAGATAGCTCCCTGGAAGGGCCTGAGATTCAAGATTGAGGGTAACTTTTATCAACTTTTGAAGAAGCAATGGTACATTTTGGAAAGACACCATAGATTTACTGAAATTCACTTCTTGCCCTGAAACACAGCAATAAGACTTGACTGTATCCATCATAACTTTAGCTTCCCGCAGGGACGCTTGACCAAAGAGTATTGTATCATCAGCAAACAAAGCATGAGTAAAGGGCTCATGGATACCTTTTAGTTTGATTCCTTGCCAGGCTGACCTTCTCTTTGCCTCCTTTATGGACCAGGTGAGAGCTTCCGTCATGATTATGAAGAGATAAGGAGAAAGAGGGTCTCCTTGTTTTAGACCCTGTGAAGGTTCAAAGGGGCCAGTCTCCTTTCCATTTATTAAGACTGAAGCTCGGAACCCTGAGATACATGAATTAATCCATTTGACCACTTCTTTGGAGAACCCCATTTGACTCATAATATCAAACAGGAAGCACCAGTTCACTCTGTCGTAGGCCTTTGACATATCAAGTTTCACAACCATAGCTTTCTGCTTTTCCTTATTCACTGAATGCAAGATTTCATGGGTGAGGATGGCACCCTCCATAGTCTCTTTCCCTGATACAAAACCCCCTTGCTCACTGGAAATCAACACCTTCATCAAGGGTGACAATCTGATCGCTATGGCCTTTGAAATTATCTTATATATGAAATTGCACAAAGAAATAGGCCAGAAGTCTTCAAAAGTTTGGGGAAATTTTGATTTGGGAATAAGCATTAAACATGTCGATTTAAATTCCTTTAACACATTCTTAGCCTTTCGAGATTCTTCGACTGCCAGAAAAACATCTCTCCCAACCGTGTCCCAGCACTTCTGAAAGAAAATACCCATCCATCCATCTGGGCCCGGTGCTTTCTCTCCCGCCAAAGAGAACACCGCAGACTTAACTTCTTCTAAGGAGAATGGTTTCAAGATTTCCTTGTTATGATGAGCGTTGATTAGCTTTGGGATGAAATTACATACCTCTAAAGCTTTATTCCGAGGGTAAGGTGGGCTGGATAGAAGAGTTGCAAAGTAATTTTGTGCTGCATGCATGATATCTGCCTGATCAGTGCAAGTTTGCCCATTGCCCAACTGAATGGATTTGGTAGAATTAGCCCCAGCTCTTACCTTGACCGACAAATGAAAAAAGGAGGTATTTTTGTCTCCTTCTTTCAACCATAGTTCCTTGGAGCGTTGCCTCCAATATAGCTCCTCCCTTTTCAAAATTTCTTCCAAGTCTGAGGTCAACTGTTTCTCCTTCTGAAAGGAGGATAAATCCATGCCTCTAGCAATGATGATATCCGCCAAAACTTTGAGTTCACGCAAAACTCTAGTTTTCTCAGTAAAAATATTTCAGAAATGATTTTTGTTCCATTCCATTACCCTATGCTTAAAAATTTTAGTTTGCATGCTAATTGAAACATCCTTGAACCTTCCACAAAAGGAATGGAATTCCACCATGTCTGGATATTCTCCAAAAAAGTCGGATCCCTGAACCACATAGACTGAAACCTGAAATGCTTCTTGCTGGGAAAATGCTGCCCCCCTATCGAAAGCCTGACCAGGAAATGATCTGAGCCTACCAAAGGCCGAATATCTGCTTCACAGCTGAAAGGAAAATTAAAACAATTTGGAGACAAAAGAAATCTATCCAATCGTTCTACTATTTGTAGAAAACCTTTTCTTCTGTTCGTCCAGGTGAAAGAACCATTATTGGTAATACAGTCTATTAAAGAATTGTTATTTACGAATTCCTGAAAGTCCTTCTGGGATCTAGGCGGGTGCGTGATGCCCCCTGACTTTTCCTTATCATCTAGTATAGAATTAAAGTCACCCCCTAAGATGAAAGGTCTCCATTTCAGCTCCCTCAACCAAATAGACAGATTATCCCAAACTAATTTTTTCTATGATACCTCTACAGGCGCATAAACATTCACCAGCCATAAATCAGATCCATTAAGAAGTTCAGGGAACTTACCAATTAGAAAGTTATCAGTCTTCTCCACTACTTCCAAGGCCTGTACGTGGCTCCTCCATCCTGTGACTAACCCTCCAGCAGCTCCTCGAGCATCCACCTTTTCAAAGCACCAATCCTTCCAACTCTTAGAGAAAGAAACAAAGGATTCTGAGGACAATTTGGTTTCCTGAAGCAAGATTATATCTGCGCACTCCTCATCAATTTGGTATTTGATGAGGTTCCTTTTGTTAGGGGCGTTGACGCCCCTAACATTCCACGTGAGGATCCTCATGCCTTCTGAGGAGAGTAGCTAACTCTCCTCCTACTGTTTGGACTTCGGGAAGCTTGAGCTTGTAGACCGCTAGACTCAGCTTTGTTGTGCCGCGAATGCTTCTGTCGAGAACTTTTCCTGTGGGGGGTAGGAGTGCTTTTATTCAAAGGACTGTTCAAGCATGTTCAAAGAAGACCAAGAGGCCTATTCTCCTCCTTTTCTAGATCTTCCTGAAGAACCTCATCTGCAATTTCCTCCATCACATTTAGAGCCACTTTGGACACCACCTGATCTAACAAATCCTTCAACGTTTCATTATCCTGGATCAGATCCTTGGAGAAACCATTTGTATCGACTGCTAAATCCCTGGAGTCGCTCTGATCATTAAAGGTAGCTGGAATCATATCCCACAAGGGGGTGTCCTCCTCCCCATTTAGAAAATCCTCTTCCTCTCTTGGCGGAGAGAAGCTGCTTGGGGCATGAATAGAGGTCCTTTTATTCGCATCTTCTAGACAGATAGCTTCATGAGAAGCGAGGAACAGATCTTCCAGAGCCTCTAGATCCTCTGACAAAGGTTGACGATCCTTAATATTAACTTCGAGGGGAGACACCGCATTTGCTGACTGATCTTTTCCCTCTGGAATCCCAAGCACAACCTGAATATCTTGTGGAGGTACATTCATCTGAGCAGAGTCCGAAGTAATTTCCAACTGGGGACCCATTAAAATGGCATTATTGCTGCTTAGCCCATGCTCCTCTAAGAACACTTTTTCTGGGGTTGTTGGATTGGAGGATTCCTTCTCTTGTTCCAACCCACTTCCCTGAATGGACATGGTGTCTACTTTCGTAAGGAAATCTTGAAGCCTTTCCAGATCCTCAGAATTTACACCATCTTGAAGTATAATATCTTGTATCCAGATTCCATGTATGGAGTCCAACTTGATTCTTTTTGGCAGTAACTCCTTAGCCTCTGTAAGAATTCTAAGTCTGACTGAGGAAGAGGTAAGATTTACTACGGGGATGTCCACTTCTTGACACACCCCCATGGAGTTACCAATATCTGTCAGGATTTCAACATCCCTGTACTCCATCGGCAAATAAGGAAGATGAACCCAGAGAGGAATCATAGGAATTTGTTCTTTCCCAACATGAAAATTTGGGCGCCATTTTTGGCACCAAATAACAGTTTGATTGAACTTCCAGATTTTCTTTAAAAGAATGTTGTTTCTCTCCTCCTTATCCGGGAACACAAAACAAAAAAAGCCGTTACCCAGTTCACAGAAGTCAACCAGATTTCCCCACCGAGCTTGCTGCCATTCTATAAGATCTTGAACTGAAAAATGAGGTGACATTACTTTACCGATAACGGCTGTCTCCGTCAGGTTTTGGGCTCTGTGACGAAGCTTTTTTTCCATCTGGTGGAGGGGGATTTCCTTGTACTCACTGCGCCGTGTAACATTCTTGAAGATGGGGATCCAGATCTTCTTAGGCTTTGGGGCAGGTCTAATCTTAATCCAGTGTCTATGAAAAGGAGATGTCCGGGGGCCTTTTCTCTGCTGGGGATCCAGCCGTCGGTGCCCTTTTGGGTAAGGGCTTGCCTTCATCAAGTCATCCTTTTGTCTAGCCCTGATGTCGTCTGTCTTAACTTGATGATGCTTGAAAGCAGCATGCTGGGACACCAAGGGTGCCCTGAGAATAAAGGAGGACTCCTCCCTTTGAGGACTCCAGCAATGGTTTAATCTTGACCAAAGTGTCTAGCCAATCCTCCACTATACTTTTCCTTAATCAAGTTCTCTCTCATGGAACTCCTTGGAATGCACAACTGGGTTCCTCTAAACAACATGCCATCTTGGATTATGAAATCCAACCATTTTGTCATGTCCAAAGTAATAGGTTCCATACAAGTTTTCCAGGCCTTTGCAAAATCTGGATCTTTAGGATACAAACTTTTGAGCTCATCAAGCCCAACAACCTCTATCTTCATTTCTGCCAACAAATTTTGCCTTCTACTCAAGGAATCTACAACTCTGTTGGACTTCCCATTCCTATGCTTCAAAACAAAAGTATAGATCTGGAAAAACTCAACCCATTTTAAGTGCCTCTGATTCACCTTTCCTTGACTATTAAGATACTACAAAGCTTGATGACCAATATATAAAACAAAATCCTTTGGTAACAAATAATGTCTCCATTTCTTCAAAACCTAAACTATTGCATAAAACTCCTTATCATAAATAGAATATATTTTCTTGGCATCATTAAGCTTCTCACTAAAATAGGCAATGGGCTTAGCTTCTTGTCTCAAAACAACTCCTATAGCACTGTCACTAGCATCACAATCTACCTAAAATACCTTATTGAAATTTGGAAGTGAAAAACTAGGTTGGTCTGTGACTTTCTACTTCAATGTATCAAAGTTTTTATCTACTCCTTTAGTCCATCTAAACTCTTTTCTGTCCCCTCTCATTGTCTCAATTAGGGGTGTACAAATGCTACTAAAATTCTTGATAAAATTTTTGTAAAAACTTGCCAAACCATGAAAAGATCATACCTCCATTGCACTCCTTGGCATAGGCCATTCAATGATAGCCCTTAATTTTTTTGGGTCCATCTTAAGACCTTCCTCTGAAACAACAAATCCCAAGTATACCAACTCCTTTGCAAAACTACATTTCTTCATATTGATCAACTCCTCCTCCCTCAACTTCTCCAAAACTCTTCTGATATGCATCATATGCTCATCCCAAGTCTTACTAAAAATCAAAATATCATCTAAATAAACAATAACAAAAATTCCCAAAACTTCTTTCAATACCTCGTTCATGAGCCGCATGAATGTGCTTAGTGCATTAGTTAGCCCAAAGGGCATGATTAACCACTCAACAAACCTTCCTTTGTCTTGAAGGTTGTCCTCCATTCGTCTCCTTCCCTAATACGGATCTAGTGATACCCACTCTTCAGGGTAATTTTCATGAAGTACTTGGCTCCACTCAAACAATCCATTATGTCATCCATTCTTGGCAATGGGAACTTGTACTTGATCATGATCTTATTTATGGCTTGAGAATCTATACACATTCTCCACTCTCCATCTTTCTTTGGTGCTAGTACTACAGGTACCGCACATGGACTCAGGCTCTCCCTTATCAGTCCTTTCCTTAACAACTCATGGACTTGTCTGTTCAATTCTTCATTCTCTACTAGAGTCATTCTGTCGGCTGCCTTATTTGGTAAACTAGCTCCTAGTATCAAATCCATTTGATGACTTATCTTCCTCACTGGTGGTAAACCTTCTGGTACATTATCAGAGACAATATCTTGAAATTCTTCCAACATTTTCAAGACTTCTACTGGTACATATTCACATTTCTCTTGACTAATCTTAGGAATCAATGCAAAGCAATGATGCTCATGCTTCATACCCTCCAAAAAATTTCTACCATCTACCAAGGAAATTCTTGAAGTACTCCATACCTTTTCTTCCACTTCCTTCAAGGGCTTCAATTTATGACAAACTCCATCCTTTGTTAGGGAATATGTGTTTACACGGCCATCATGGACAACGCTCCTATCATACTTCCACGGCCTCCCCAATAGCATATGACATCCGTCCATTGGTATGATATCACACAACACCTCATCATAGTAGTCTCCAATCTCAAACTTCACTAAACACTGCTCATTGACTAAAGCTCTATGGTCCTTTTGCAGCCATACAATCTGATATGGATGTAGATGCTTTCTTCTTGTCAATTTCAATTTGTCAACCATCTCCTCTGAAACAAGTTTGTAAGTTCTTCCACTGTCAATAATAATATCACAACACTTACCTTCATATTTACACCTTGTATAGAATAAACTCTTCCTCTAAGCAGGTTCTTTCTCTTCATTCAACAAAGTTCTTTTGACAACTAGGGTTTCTCCCCTTTTAGCATCTGCAAAATGCTTAGACTACGCATCTTCATCTACACGTGCAACTCATACATTACCTTTAGGTCTTCTATTTGTCCTTCCTTGATATTGCAGACACTCATATGCTCGATGCCCTTCTTCTCCACTTTGGAAATAGGTTCCTCTGAAACCTCCTCTTCCTCTTCCTCTTTGTTCACCATTATTCTGGGCACGAGGGTGGTAGGTATTATCTCCTCTTTGATTTCGACTAGTTCCAACTTCTTCACTTTTCTTTGGATCTTCATTTCGGCCTCCATAGGGTCTTCCACTAGTCCTTCAGCCTTGACCTCTTCCCCTTTGCTTGTTTTCAAATCTCTTATTTAGCGTCTCTTCCACCTTCAGGGAAAATTGGTATGCACCTTCTATGGTGGTCATTCTGACTAGGCTCAACTCTTCTTGAATACTTGGCCTCAAACCATTAATGTAATGGGCTACCTTCTCCTTGTTGGCCTCTCCATGGCCTGTCCTGATAGTGATCTTATAAAAATCTTCTGTATACTCCTTAACGGACTTGTTACCTTGCTTCAATCCTTGCATCTTTTTCAGCAACTCCATCTCATAGTCCACATGTATGAACTGCTTCTTCCATTTCTCCACCATCCAATCCCATCTGGTAATCTTTTCTTTTCCTCTTCTATTTCTCTCTAACTGGACTACCTTCCACCAAATACTGGCATGGCACTTCAACTTTGTCTTTACAAACTCGACCTGTTCAAGGTCTTGCACATCTTCATAGTCGAAATACTCCTCCATATCATTGATCCAATCAGTAAGTTGTTCCAAATTCAAAACTCTAGAATAGGTAGAAACTTCGATTCCGGGCCTCTTTCTGATCTTTGAAATGGTCCTCAACAACCTAACTTCTGCAGGATCTCCTATAGCTTCTTGTTCTTCCTTAGATACCTCTTCTTCAGCTTCATCTTTGTTTTCCTCTCTCCTTCTTGACTCAAACCCTCTTCATAGCTCCTCTTGCAATGCATCTATTTGTCTTTACAGGGCTACAAAACCCTCTTCCATCAAAGCATTCCTCCCACATTATATTTGATTACAATCTTGAGTTGTTTTATGTTCTCTACATGTTTCAAAATATCCTCTCTTGCTATGTTTTGGAATATATCCCCAAGCTGAAACTTTTATAGCATTGATATACTTGATAGGTCCACCTATGTGCTAATTAGTGGCAATTGTAGCAATTGTAATATTTCCAAGGATTGTATTTGCTTTTGTTTCGCTAGTATATCTTTTATGTGTTTCTTCGGGGATGTTATGATAGAAGATATTTCTCTTTCTAGTAATATGGTTGCCTCTTTTTATGGATCTTGATCCTATGATTTCTCTATTTCTTTTTAGGTCCCTCTAGATTCTTTATTCTTAATCTCTTGAGCCTTTCTCTCTTCTAGTAGTGTTGCATATGCTTGTTTTGTTACTGCAATTATTTCTTGGTGGATTTTTTCTTTCACTTCCTCATTTAGAGCCATCAATGTGTCCACCCTTCATTCGGATATCATCTCTTTAGCCTATAACTATATTATTTTTCCTTCTACTCATTGGACAAGACTAGATATATCTCTTGTTGGGCTTGTTTTCTCATCTCCTCTTCTATATGTATTTATTTTTCTCTTATTTGTTTAATAGATGAGGAAAGATACTCCAGAAAGTTTTTATTATTATATCTAAGGATTTTTTAGACACTCTAATATGTCTAATTATCGCTTCTTTGATTATTACTTGATTTTTTACATCCACTTGGGTCTACATATTTGTGTTTTGATTTAGCATGCCTTTATGATTTAGCACATTTGTGAGAAGATCTACATTCATGATATCATATTTCTTTTCTTCTTGTTCCTCTATTGTATGTGTTTCTAGTGATGCTTATTTACTTTTCCTTGTTACCCTTATTTTCTTTTCTTTTTATTGTATTTCTTGTTCCTCTTGCTTAGGTTCTATGTTTGACATTTGAATTATGTTCTTTTTTACTCCTTACTTTTGTCTAGGAGTTTTCTTCTTTGAGCTTAGTTGAACTGATGACTCTTTTGGTTGTTCTTATAGTGGTGGAGTTATTACTATTTTTTAGGTTGTTTCTCTCTATTTTTCTATTACTTGTGATATTGAAGATCCCAAATTCAATCTATATTTTTTCGGCTTTAGAATACCCCATTTTTTATATATCTTTTCTTTATGTTTCTCTACGTGATTTTCCACTCTTTTTTCTTGTTTATCTATAAATTCCTTATATGTGCTAAATCTTTCTACATTAGTATCCTTTGATTGTTTTAGTACATTCTTGGAATATGATTCCACTAGGTAATCACTTATCTCATAGGGGAGTTGAGGAATCGATGAAACCCTAGGTTCTACCACCTCTATCAGTGTGTAATCCTTATCTACTAGAGATATTTTCAAACCATATTATATGAGATCCGATCTCTTTTTTTATTTATTTTTGGAGGGATTTGAAAAACCTTGAGTATGTGGTGGTGTCTTCAAAATTGCAAATATGGGTATTAATTTGTGTGGCAATGAACTAGTTATTTTTCCATGTTTTGCCTGAGAATGACAGTAATACATTCATAAAGTAAAAAGATAAGCATATGATTAGGGTTCCATAAAATAATTGGTAGTGCACATTATTTTTTTGTTGAATATTTTCAAGTAGCTACTCATGGACAACTTTGCACAAGTTGATGTCTTTATGCTCCATGACCTTTTGATATGATATATGAATTATAGTGCTAGTTGCCAAGTCTTCCCTATTTATGTAGTACATCTTATATGAAATACTGATGTTGGCATTTTTTATAGCTATATTTTTTATTTTGGTAACATTCAAGCTTGTCCAATTCTAGGTTTCTCTAGTTAATTTTATTATTTTATCATTTTTATGGCCATTTTAGAGGGTAGCTCCCCTGTTGCATTCAACCCTATTACAGCTTAGATGGCTTGCTTAGTTATTCTATAGGTTTTGTCTAGATAGGTGTATTCATCATGAATGTACCTCAAAATTATTTTTATCCAACCATGCTTTGTTGAGAAGTCCATAAAATCCTTCCATACATTAAGTTTCTTGTCTTCAATTTTCTTGTATTGGGGAAGATATTGCATTTGGTCTAATTGTAGTAGAGAGCTCCAGAGTGATTCAAATTTGGTGTGGTTCATCTCTGTGAGCAGTTGGGAATGTATTTCTTTACATGTCCTATTTATATATTACATCAACTGGGAATATGGAGAATTCCCCATCTAGGTTTACATCCATTACCTTGTATGGAAATTTCTTGTATTTAGGTTGTGGCTTCTCAAAGATATCAACTAAAATAGGAGTCACCATTTTCTCTTTTAGATGTTTTTATCTTTGTGTCAAGATCATAATTTTTATTTTTAGCATCAATAGTGCTAACAAGGGTCTGGGTCAAGTTTATAAAAGCTTCAATGGTGGGATTTTCCATATAATGCTTTTATTTGTTCCTTGTTTTCATTCACTTTTCTAGCTATTATTTTTTTTGACTTATTTTATTTGTATGATAGATAATGGTTTACACTTTATATGATACATATAATACAAGTTTTATTTATTTCTTTACTAAGTAGTTTGGTAAAGGTTTAACCTTACACTCTTGACATATCCCGCTAACAATTTTCTTTCCAGTGTCTTTAATATTATTGTTCCTAAATTAGTGATGTCTTCAATATGATATGGCCCTATCCATATTACTTTTAACTTCTCCCACATCTTCAATTTTTTTTCATAAAGTAGAACTAGGTCTCCTTTATGGAATGTTTTATGTCTTGGGTTCCTATCATTCTAAGATTTTTGCCACTTGCATTCTAGATTTTGATTATATGTCACCAATAGTCTATCCTCATCTAACTTATCTAGATCCTCCAGTCTTTGTTTCAGAAAGTCCTCTTCATTCAATTATAGAGTAAGTGTAGTGTGTAGATTTGGTACAATGAACTTCACTGGTAGAGTGGCATCAAGTCCATATACTCTAGCTTGACGGGGGAATTTTTGCTTGATATTTTATAGGTTGTTCTATAAGACATAATACTAATGTAATTTTGACATCCCAATCTGATGTGTTTCCATTATACATTTTTAATAATGTGGGGCCTATAATTTTGATCAAGGCTTCACTGGCTCTATTTTCCTATGAATGGTATGGAATACTTATGTTATGAGTGATCATAAATTTTCTCAAGAGGCAATTTTACAAATGTTGACAAAATGTTTCCCTTTAAAACTAATGATACTTAGAGGCCAACCAAAACTAGTTATAATATTTTCATCGATGATTTGTAGTAATTTTGGTAGGTAATCCTTAGTTGGTTAAGCCCTGACCCATTTTGTAAGATACTCTATTCTGGTGATGATAAATCTATATTTGTTTTTCTTGGCTAGTGGTTCATTTATCCAATGAAATGTATGGCCCATTTCTCAAAGGGTGCTTGAGATAGAATTGGTTACAATGGCATTTAATCTCTTGTGGTGGGTTTTCCTATTGTTTCTTCTTAAGAACCATAAATATAAATAATATGTGCATCATTAATAATGAGTTATTCTAGAACAGACTTGCTAAACATAGTCATGTGTGACATTACATATTATATACATGTCATCTTTTCTCACCTTGATTTATCATATTCAAAACAAATGATCAAAATGTGTACTCATTGACATATGTCACATTGTTTAGCATATAGGTTGGATTCATTGCATAATGTGGGCCACCATAATCTACAAAACATGACTTTCTTTGTAGTGGATTTCCCCGAGTTATGACCTTTGAAGACTCTGTCATGTGCTTATTAGAGAATGTCCTCTCTCTCATGTTTAAACACTACCCTACAGATGATTTCATCTCTCCAAATCCTATGCAATTCTCCCTTAATTAGTATATAAGGTAATGACTTTTGCAAGAGAATTTATTTGTCACTTAGGGATGTATTTTTAGGAAATTATCTCGTTGATGATAAAATTTCTACATCATTGAGTTCTTTTGGTTTTGCAATTACTCTAAATATGTTTGTGCTAGGTAAGTCTTCCTCTATGTTGTTTGATTCTTCCCCTATTTCTATTCTTGAAAGATAATAATGGCCTTGGTTGTACTTTTTCTTGGTTTGACCATGATATTAAATTCAAACTCTTGGAATAGTATGATCCATCTACATATTATGCCTTATGTGACTGGTCTATTGACTAGATATTTCAAAGGTTCATGATATGTATAAATTGTAAATGGACTAGATAGGAAGTAATGTTTGAACTTGTGTAGAGAATATACCATCACTAAACCTTCTCATTTTGTGGTGGTGTAATTCTTTTCTGCTTGTGACTATTTGTGACATGAAAAAGCAATTGGATGATCTGTATTTCCCCTTAGATGTGCTAAAATTGCTCCTAGTACTATTCTAGTAGCATTAACATGTACATGGAATGGGACATTACAATCCCAAAAGATAAATATAGGTGCCTTTGCTATTTTGTGCTTTAGTGTATCAAAATCTTGTTGGCATTCTTTGGTAAAATCAAATGCTTTACTTCCCTTTTTCAGAAGTTCTTCTATTAGGGCCATAATTGTGGCATAGCCTCTGATAAATTTGCGATGGTGGCCGATATAACCTAGAATAGTTTTCAAATATGAAGTTGTTTTTGGCAAAGGTAGGTTCATAATAAATGCTACTTTTAAGGGATCTACCATAAGTGAATCCTTACAAATTATATGGCCAACTAGTGTTCCAAATGGTATTACAAAGAAACATATTTTAAGCTTAAGGTAATTTATAATCTTTTACATCTTGCTAACATATGTGGAGTACATGGACATGGTCTTTTAGTAACCCTTATATTGTCCAATCATCTAGATATACTTCTAGGAAATCATGAATGAAGTCCTTGAATGCATTGACCATGATGTGGCTAAATACTGTTCCATGCATTCTTGAGGCTAGAGGTGATAATTGTATACATAAAGATCCCCGTTCTATTGTAAATATGGTTTTAGGTTGATCCTGCTTCTGAATATTAACTTGGTGATATCTAGAGAAGCCATCATTAAATGAGTATGCTTCCCTTCCAACAACAGATTCTGGGACTTATTCTATGAATGGTGTATAGAAAGGATTGTGGATGAAAGATTTATTTAATTCTCTCATCATGGATGCAATCTTTATTTAATTCTCTAAATTCTACACATATTCTAATATCACTATTTTTCTTGTTTCAGACTACCATGGGGTTGAACCATTCTACATCTTCCATTGGTTTGATTATCCCTACTAGTAGCATCTTATCATTTTCTTATTTGATTTTCTTCTTCATATTTGGGTTTAATCTATATGATCTTTTCTTTTGAGGTTTTACCCCTTCTTTGAGATGTATTTTCATTATTCTTTCTTCTTCCTTAATTCCTTTCAAGTTTGTAAATGTGTGGAGAAATAAGTCGTCATATTTTGATAGAATCTTTATGACTTAAATTACTTTTTTTATTTCTAGTAATCCCCTATTCTTGCTACTTTACGGATACCCTTAGTTTCTATATTTTCTTCCCTTAGTTTTAGTGGCTAGTTATAACATTTGATTTTTGGTTATAGTATTTGACTCTTATGGTTATTCCCAATTTGAAATGGGCATGCTTAAAGGTATTTGTGATCATGGGGAATTTACTCATGATTGGCCTGAAATGGTAAGTGAATCTTGATTCCTAACCATTGGGATGTGATTTTGACATTTACAATATTGATATGCGCCAAACAACTGAGAGGGGGGGTGAATCAGTTGTCTCAAAAGCTTAAACACTTTCTGCAATTAAATATTCATCACTTATCTACAATTATTATGATTTAACAATGAGCACATGAAATTAGAAAATTAACCATAGATACAACATCAAACACAAGAGACACCATATTTTACATGGAAAACCCTAAGGTGGGGAAAGACCACGAAGAGGATTAAAGCTCTCAGTATATATTACAGTCTTGAAATAATGATGTTCAGGCTTGATCACTCCATAGGCCTAAACATACTAGCTCACTGCCATGAAGAACAACTATGTCTAGGAGGCTCACTGCTTCAACCCTAAACCTAGCAAGATTACAATAAGGGCTATAAAAACCCTAACGGCTATTAAACCCTACTAGTGGCTTACTACTAGACTCATTGCCATGATCAACACCTTGTTGAAGTACAATAATTCCTCTTCTCTACTCTTCCTTGACTCTGTTCTTCCTCTTCTTCCCTTTGCCTCTTCTCTGCTCTACCTTTTTGGACCTTTCTAATTATCTTTCCATTTTTTCTCAAGAACACAATTTCAATGACTGAAATACATGTATTTATACACTTCATCAACCTTGGAATGATCATCAAGGTTGGCATCACAATCATCAACCATTGGAACAATCTCCAAGGTCAGTATTACAAACATTTACAAAATAGGTCCTGACCTATTACAACATTATGCAAAGGAAATGAAATGTAGATCATGCCATGCCTTAGCTGGGACTCAAACACAATCTTCCATGCCACAACATGCTTCCACAATATTCTAGAGATCTCCACAATCACTAGGATTAACCAGGTCAGCCAAAACTGGTTACACATTACACTATCTGGGAACAATCTTCGAACATGATCTCAAGTCCTTAACGCGGACCAATATCAAGATAGGAACATGATTAGGAGACATTCACAAGCATGTTATAATCATCAGGACAAAATACATGAACCTTAACCACTTTATCCATAGGAATCTTTTCATCGAAACACATGAACTTTACTATCTTCAACTGTCATAAAAGAAAGATAGCTTGCGAGCCACCAAACCACGAACCATTGCAAATGTAGGAACTTATCATCATCCTAGACTTCCCTCTAGAAATGCAGAGAAAAATACTTTATTGCAGAGGAATGTGAAGCAAAAAACTTTCTTCCTGTCCTAACTAAACTTACAGAAAAAAGCAGGTTTGACGCTAGTGAACACAACTCACTTAGATCTTCATGTGGAGGGCTCAAACCTATAATGTAGCATCCTTAGTCATACCTATATCTTACTTCCAATCAACAAACCACGATCTTCAAGCAAAAATAAATGCGAAGCATTTTATCAGACTGTTCTTTAGCATACAACTCACTGTCTATACTGCACTTCTCTGTAACTCACTTGTTCCTTTTGGAGAGGCTAATTTTCTCAATATCCTCAACATACAAGTCTTCTAAATAAGTAATAGAATAAGATATAGTTGACACCAATGACAAAAAGGATATGTTGATATCAATGACAACATCGATTAGGCACATACTTGCAACAATCTCCCCCTTTTTCATTCATGGCAACATATGATATGAAAAATTGCAACAACCATCAAGACTAGATTCTCCCCCTTTCTCTTTACACACCTGTACTCTTTATTTCTCCAAAATTCTCCCCCTTTCTCTTACACATCCACACTCTAAGTTTTTCACATGAATTCTCTCACCCTTTGACATTGATGGAAAAGGGCACATACTTGCACTCTTCTGCTCTGATCTAATCTCTCTTCTAAACTCTCTGACTACTCCCCCTAAGAAGTAACCCTAAAAAGCATCAATCTGGAGCTTTGAGCACCTCCAGACTGATGCACTATTGTGTATCTTAGTTTGGAGTAGGAGGGGTGATAACCCCTAACTTTTCTCTGAGATACTCAAAAGTATCCTTAGGTAGAGGCTTGGTAAAAATGTCTACAATCTGATCCTTGGTAGAAAAATACTCCTATTTGACTTCATTCTCTATCACCTTTTCTCTCAGAAAGTGATACCTAATGGATATGTGCTTTGTCCTTGAATGCATTACTGGATTCTTTAATATGTTTATGGCACTTGTGTTATCACAAAAGATTGCAATGGGATCTTCATACACAATTTTGATGTTCGTCAAAGTCTACTTCATCCATAACACTTGAGTACAACTACATGCTATTGCAATGTATTTTGCTTCTGCAGAAGACATGGATATTGAATCCTATTTCTTGCTCAACCAAGATACTAATATTTTTCCCAAGAAGAATGCACCTCCAATTGTACTTTTTCTATCATCCACATCTCTGGCCCAATCTACATTAGTATATGCACTGAGAGTAAAGTCACGGTTCTTAGGGTACCACAAACCATAATCTATTGTACTTTTTAAATAACTCAGAATTCTCTTGACTACCATCACATGTGATTCCTTAGGTTCTACTTGAAATCTTGGCACACGACATATTGCATTCATTATGTTAGGTCTAGTTTGAGTCAGATAAAGTAATCCTCCAATCATAGATCTATACCTTTTCTGGTCTTCCATGGGTGAGTTATCATCTTTGCTTAACTTACAACAAGTCATCATAGGTGTGCATACTGGTTTAGAATCTTCCATCCCAAATTTCTTTAACAACTCTTTCACATACTTAGACTAAGAAATGAAGATATCTTTATCTGATTGACTTATTTGTAGACCCAAAAAGAAGTTCATCTATCCAAACATAGACAAATTCACTTTGCATTTCTCTAGCAAAAACTAAGCACATACCTTCATTACGTTCAAAAATATAATCATCAACAAAAAATTTAACAATCGTGGTTTGTTCATCATTGATCTTGAAGTAGATATTGCTATATGTAGTTTCTTTACTGAACCCTATCTATATCAGATACCTATCCAACCATGCATACCATGCCTTAGGAGCTTGTTTTAATCCATACAAAGCTTTCTTCAATCTGCATACCATGTCACCCTGATCTGATGACTGAAAACCTTCTGGTTGTTCTATATATACTTTCTCTTCCAACTCTCCATTTAAGAAAGCATACTTCACATCCATTTGATAAACCTTGAAGTCTTTGTATGTTGTAAAAGCCAAAAACATCATTATTGCTTCAATCCTTGCCACTGGAGAAAAAGATTCTTCAAAGTCTATTCCTTCAACTTGAATGCATCCTTTACATACCAACCTTGCTTTGTTTCTTACCACTTCACCATTCTCATTCATCTTGTTTCTGAAGACCCACTTTGTACCAATTACATTCTTGTTTGCTAGTCTGGGAACAAGATCCCAAGTCGTATTCTTCTCTATCTGCATGAATTCCTCTTCCATAGTCTTTATCTAATTCTCATATTTGCAATCCTCATCCATAGTTTTAGGTTCAATCTTGGAAATCAGATAGAAATTTACTTGTTCCTCTATAGCTTTTCTTCTGTTAAGACCCCTATGCTCTTATCTTCTATGATTTGATCTTCATAATGACTGATTCTAACATATCTTGGAGTTTTGGTAGCACTCTGGAGCTTGATCTTCTTCATCTAAGTTGTCTTCATGTTGCACCACTTCTGAAACATTAAGATCATCTTACTCATATCCAATTTATTCTGAAGACCTTTCCTTACATTCATCAACTTTAACATTTACACTTTCAATGATCTTATTCAGCCTCTTATTATAGCACTGGTAGGCCTTTCTCTTGGTCAAGTAACCAAGGAAGATTCCTTCATCACATCTAGCATCAAACTTGCATAAATCTTCTTCTCTTTTGAAATAACATTTACTACCAAAAACTTTGAAATATTTCACAGTAGGAACACTACCATGCCACAAGTCATAAGGAGTCTTTGAACTATTACCTTTTACTTGAACTCTATTTAGGATATATACAGCAGTGTGAATTGCCTCTCTCTAATATGCTTCTAGAAGATGAGCTTCCTTCATCATGGTTCTAGTAGCTTCTTGAACTATTTTGTTGTTCCTCTCAACAACTCCATTTTGTTGTGGAGTTCTGGGCGTAGATTGCTATCTCTTTATTCCATGTTCTTCACAAAATAAATTAAATTCATTTGATGTGAACTCTCCTCCTCTATTAGACCTCAAGCATTTGATTTTCAAATCTATCTCATTTTCAACCTGTAGAGTTGAAACTCTACATTTTGATTTTTTCTTGGTTGCAGCTCATTGTTTCATTTCCAGTTTCTTGCTCAGTTTCTGTAGTTTCTGTTGCATTATGTATCAGTATTGAAAACCTGCAAAGAAATGCTTCTAAGTAATGTAGATGTCGCCATGTGGAATGGAGTTTTAGAGAAGATGTAATAATTTCTAAGTGTCAATTTTCAAATGTTGTCGAAATGTGACATGTATCCAGTTTCTATATTTCTCTTTGAAGTTGTTTCTTGATTGCGGGTTAGGCCTCGTGTCGCATCATGAGGCCTAAGGAGAATTTTTATTTTGATATAGCTTGTAGCATAAGTCACCATGTGTCTTTTGTTTTAGTAGTGGATGTCGCCGCGTGTATTCTTTCTGCAATAGATTTTAAGGCACCAGAAACATATGGTGGGCCCGAGATGTTATGACAAAATTGTTTTTGATGATGCGAAGGTTGCCATGTGTTGTATGTGGAAGGTTGAACTAAAGAAGCTATTCATGATGCAGAGATTGCCATGTATGTTTCTCTTCTAAGTTTTAGTTGTATACAGAGGGTGACAAGTGTCATCTCTGCTGGGCTTTGAGAGACTCTTTTAATCTTCTTTAGAAACATCCAAATGGTGCCACATTCTATTGTTGCTTTATGCAGATGGTGTCATGTGTCATTCTATTCTATTAAGTTTGGGAGGTGATGAAACATATGGTGGGTCGTGCTAAATAAAGCTGCAAACAATAAGTGATACGGGAAGTGACAAGTGTCATTATCATGGGCATTCATGACATAAAGTTATGAAGTTTTTAGGATGCGCGGAGAGTGCCAAGTGTCCCAATTTTGATCCTTTGGTGATTTCATGTATCAAACAATAAGTGTAACAGATGGTGACAAGTGGCAGTATTCTATGTGTCTCTTTTTATGAAAAGGAAACTAAACAACAAGCGGAGGGTGCCGCGTAGCATATTTTGGAGCTATTTAGGAAATTGTAGGTGATGCCACATGTTACAACAAAACTATGAGTTATAGTGCCACATATTTTATAGCTCAACCAATGAGCATGTAGGGAGAAACAGTTACAAATTCAAGGAGATTCTTAGTACCAGTTCAATTCCCAGTTGAGTTCTAGTTTTGTTCAGGTTGTTGAGATCCTAATGGTTAGAGGTGATCTTGAGTCAAATTTTATGGCTATAAATAGGGGTAATTTTGTAATACAGGGAGACAATAGTTGATTAACAATTCATAGATTTTGTTGTGATCATATTATATCATTTTGCCTTAGTTTAGCTATTTCTAACAAGGAGGCTAATATATCTGTGCATGTTTCTATGCCTTTTGTATTTTGCCAAATTATTAATGAAAGAAGCTCTATTATGTGCCAGTGGTGATATTTTCTGTGACTGCATAAATTTTCTAAGTTTAGCCTTTGATTTTAAATTCATTTACAATATGTCTATATTAATCATGTAGCATTTGCTCTTTAATATAGTTGAATACTGAGAATTTAATCACTGTGCTAATTACTGCAATACATTTAAATCAAGCACATCGCCGTAGAGTTAGAAGTTATGTTTATTGTATCTGTAATCTTGTTTTTTCTTCCCTTTACCTCAAACCTCATTGAAAAGGAAGACCTAGTTTCTATAAAATCTAGAGGTTGTTTCAAGTATCAAGTCCCACATTCTTGAAACTTCCCATGTTGGTGTTGGAACCTGCACAATTTTATACATCAACAGTTTTTGGCACACCTGATGGGACCTTTCTTAAATTTTGATCAAGATCGTATGAACCAGAGACCATCAAGGAGTCAGAGTAGTGGACTAACAACAAGAGCACAATCATCCGCTAATCTAGGAATCTTATTGCCTCTATTGGTAGCCACTTCAAGAAGAAGAGTAAATTGAGTAGCAATAATATCAAAAACAATCATGGTAGTACCTGCTCCACCGAGAAGTTATACAAAATGGAACAATAGCACCCCCCTTGTTCTCCCAACACTACCTGATACTTGGGATCCAATTCTAGCTAATGCTTTGAAGGCCTTAACCAAATTCAGTGGAGAAGATGCCAAGACACCAGGAGAGCATCTCCAAGATGCATTAGATGTGTGTGCAGTATATGTTATTACAGTACAAAATGTTGCTATCAGACTGTTGGTGGCTTTTTTCAAAGGGAAGGCTCTAGATTGGTATAGGTCTTTGCCTGCAAATTCCATATCCACTTGGGAACCAACTTGGGGATGCCTTCTTTGCAATATTTAGTGAAAAGGCTGATAAATCCTCCCTGCTACAACAATTGATCACTATAAAGAGGGCACCACAAGAAGCTATAATATACTTCAACACTAGGTTTTAGAAGACATAAGATAGAATCCCTATTACAGCTAGGCCACCATCAGGTATGGCTATTGTATTCTACCTCAAAGATTTCAATTCTGATATTTCTGTGATGATTCAGTCCCTAGGAGGGCACACCCTACTAGACACATATGAATTGGTTGTAAGGGCTGAGAATAATTTGATAGATGCTAGAAAATTGCCTTCGAGGCCTCCTATGCTTATGTTCCCAGAAATTTCTATCCCCTTGCCCCAAGAAGTCCCTAATCCACCACATGTACCTATGTTTATGTACAACTTCCCAACATCTCAACAACCCACTGTGTCAACATCCTTTCCCCCTCCATCTGAAATGGATGATGTCAAGAATATCCTTAGGACCTTTTCAAATGAGATTATTAATCTCAAGAGGTAATAGACTTCTTACCCAAAGCCTCCTTACTAGGGATTCCAAGGAAACAGAATCCCATATCATCCAAACCAGTACGAAGGTGGTTAAAGACCAAATAATCCTCAACCTTCAAATTAGTTGGTCACGGTTCCCACACCATTGCAAGTTGTCCATCCTAACCTAGGTAGAGAAATGGTCCTTGTACAAAACAACCTAGAAGAAGATACTAATGGTTGGTGTCTTCCTTGCAACAATACTTATATGCCTAGAGATTGTCCTAGGGGCAATTTATAACAAAAGATAGCAGAACAGAGAAGAATTGAAGGCCAAGCTATGGTATCAAATGCTCCCCCATACTAGTCACCTGGTGTTTAGAATGCAATATTGGTGGCTCAGATGCAATGTATGTCTATTCAGCAGGAGGAAGAGATTGCCCCAGAACATGCTTTGTTTTCATGGATAGA
Source organism: Cunninghamia lanceolata (assembly GCA_027924645.1). Lineage (NCBI taxonomy): Eukaryota > Viridiplantae > Streptophyta > Pinopsida > Cupressales > Cupressaceae > Cunninghamia > Cunninghamia lanceolata. Next base: position 25,668,774 of record BSBN01000703.1, read on the forward strand.
AGATGAAGAGTCAGTCTTCTTGAATGAAGCATCCACCTCCAAGAAACCCTTGGTACAGTTTGATTACTACACCAAATCAAAAAGAAGGATGGTTGAGTGACCTAAAGCTCAAAATAATGAATCTGTTGGAGTCCCTCCTTTCCAAACCCACTATAATCCTATTTCAAAACAAGAAATACCTCAGTCAGCCTAGAATCAAGCAGTCTCTAACCTAGTGCTAGAAATAGTAAGGTATCCTTACTATCCTAAGGCACAGAGATTGGGACATATGAATATAGTAAAGCAGCTAATGAAGACCCCTGCACATGTGTCAATCTGGGACATGTTAGCTATTCCTGAATAAAAGACACTATTACAAGAAGCATTGTAGATTCAAGCGGATCCTAAAGTTGCTGGTATAAAAGAAGGAGATAAGAATAAAGGGAAAACTCAAAACAAAGATACTTCACCTCTGCAAATAGTTGCACTTCTAAATGCCACAATAAAGGTAAGTAAATCTAGGCCTAAGCCATTTTACTTAACTTTAATAGTGGGCAAGAAACTATTATATAACTCAATGATAGACTCAGTGGCTAGCACTATAGTCATGCCTAAGCAAATAGCTGATGCTTTAAAAATAGAATATAAGCCACTAGCTAGAGGGGTCATGTAATTAGATGGGAAGTCTATTCAAACCATAGGAAGGATCAAATAACTCCCCTTGTAGCTATATACTTGCCCAAATATAACAGTCCTACAGGATGTGGTGGTTATTGATATTCCCCCTATCTTTGGTCTATTTCTATCTAGAGATTTCACAGCTAAAATAGGAGGGTACATATCCCTTGATTGGTTACATTTGATTTTGAGAACCAAGAATGGGACAAAGATGAAGGTGTTGTCCGAGCCCCTATCTAAGGATCATATCACTAAAGAACCAGCTCCAAAAATGAGGCATCTCATGCTATGCTAAATAAAGAGGAAAGAGTCTTTATTGAGGAAATGGGAGAGTGGACTAAATATGATCAACATGAAGAAGAAAATAGTCAGTTGATGACTATGATGTAGAGTGACCCTTATGGTAATTATGACTCTACTAGTTTGGGCACCTATGTAACCTTTGAAGAAGGCCAATAAATACCAAATGTAATAATACTACAGACACCTAAAAAAAAGATACAAAAAAGGAATCTGAGATTTGGACCTTGAACTTTGATTGAGCCAGAAGTAAGAATGGTACAGGGGCAGGTATTGTTGCAAGTATGGGCCTAACTGATGTTGTCATTGATGTCAACAAACTCCTGTTGCATTAATGATAAGGTTTGGATGAGTTGTATGCTGAGGATATTGAGAAAATTAGTCCTATCAGAAACATAGAAGAATAGTGAAGACAGTGAGGTAAAGATCTGAGCTAAGATGAAGATTAGAGGATGTGCATCAAATAGTTTGTAGATATGTGTCTTAAGATGATCCAATGAAGATTTCAGAGGTTTGTATGAAGATCTGAAGAATTTATGGCCACTTAAGTAAAACCAGTTCTAGCAAATGTTCAAAAGTGACAAAGTGACATAGATAGGTTCAGTGAGATCCAGAAATGTAATATCTTCTTCTCCAGATTTGGTGGAGTGTCTAGGAAGTCAATTTGAATTGACAACTCAATTGGTTCATGGTCTGGAGGTCCGCAAGCATCTATTCCAATATGACAGTGATGACAGATTGTGTTCTTGAGGTTCCAGATGAAGGAGAGAATGATTTCAGTAAGCAGAAGTAGTGTGGATGTTCCAGGTGATTCAAGCAAGCTTGTGGAGGTCTTTGGATTGTGTCTAGTTCATGTTGGTTTTCTGCATTGAAGATTAAGCTCATAATTGAAGAATTACTTCCAAATGATGATGTTCTTCCTAAGTCTGGCTGACCGGATGAGTTACACATGCTGCAGATGATCTTGGAGATGTTCTGTGAAGAATGGCATGTTCCTAAGGAAGATTGAAGTCTTAGATCTATGTGGCCAATAGTGTGTTGATCCATGTGAAGTCTTTTTGTAATTAGTCATGTTGTATTTATGTATTTTCTCTGTAATGTATGCCGACTTGGATGATTATCCCTAAGTCGATGTCTAGTATAAATAAGGAATTGTAAAATCATTTCAAAGGCATCTTGTGGAGATGAGAGTGTGGTAGAGAGGAGCAGAGCAAAAGGAAGAGAAGAAGTATTGGGCTTAAATGGAACTGACTCAAGCATGTTGAAGATGCTATTCTTCAACTCAAGTATGTAATACTTATTATTCTATAGATAGTGTGTCTCACGTAGGCAGTGGGCCTCTTGTCAGTAATGAGCCCTTGGTAGGTGCCATTTTGTTCTTCCTATTCTTTTAACAAAGAATTCAATCTCAGGTTAGTCACCCCATGGTTTTTCCCTTAACTGGGTTTCCATGTCAAAAATCTCAGTGTCATATGTGTTAATGTGTTTTTGCTCTTGAATTGTTGCATTATGTTTCCATAATTGATTTATTATTACGCTGCTGAATTAAGAAAAGGATTTAAGTGATTAATTGCAAGAAAGTTTTAGACAACTTATTCACCCCCCCTTCTCATTTGTCTATCCTAAATCTAACAATTAGTATCAGAGCCAAGTTCCTCTAAAAGAAGCTTAACCGCTTGAGGAGATCCAGGATGTCGTCCTACAAAAAGGATAGTCCGAGGTTTGACAGAACTAATTTCACTCTTTGGAAAAGCTGCATGGAATGCCACTTGCAATGTATGGGAATGCAGTATTGGATCATGGCTTTAAAGAAGTATGATCCTCCATAGAATGGTCCGCATACTGTAGATGAAATCAGAGATGCTGAAAATAATCTGCGGACTAAAGAAGCTCTTCCAAGTGCCTTATCTGATTTAGAGCTGACAAATGTTGTTAATCTAAAAACTACATATGAGATTTGTAAAAAATTGGAACTTCTACATGAAGGAGACAAGTATATCAAATGTGCCAAGCTACAGAGTCTGAATGGAAAATTCAAAAACCTGAAGATGAGAGAAGATGAAAATATCACTACATTTATGCCAAGAGTAAATGAGCTTGTTTGTCTCATTAGATGTGCTGGTGGAATCTTGGATGAAGATGAGATTATTGGCAAAGTTCTCAGATCCCTTCCTGATTCTTACAAATATGAGGTTACTGCTATTGAAGAATTTAGATCCTTTTCAGGTATCACAAGAGCTCAATTGGTTGGTGAGTTGGCCGCATTTGAATTGACCGAGTTTGGAGATGCACCCCCTAAGACTGAATCTACATTCAAATCTATTACCTCTGTAAAAGGAAAACAAATGTTTGATCTGGGGGAGAACTCTTCAAAGAAACTATCATGGTATGAAAAATCAAGAAAAAACCTAGAAGAAGATGAAGTAGAAGCTACTCAACTTGAAGCCCTTATTGCAAAAAGACTGCCGAGAGGATCTAGTAAGTATGAGGGGAAATTGGCTTTTAAATGTTTTAATTGCAATAAGATTGGTCATTTTGCCTCATGATGTCCAGAAAGATTCTCAAGGCCAAATCCTAACAGATCAAGGTTCCAAAAGAAATGTTACTATGTTCATGAAGATGATGATGGAGTAACAGATGATGAATCAGAGACAAGAAACAAATCTGGAAGTGACTGGGTGTTTATTGCTATCAAGGAAGAAGATCATATACCCTCTGAATCTGCAATCATAAAATTGTAGAAAGAGTTATGGCTGACCAAATTGAAGAAAAGGATGATTGGGTCATTGACAGTGGATGCTCTCACCATATGACAGGTGACAAAAATAAGTTCATAGATTTGGAAAGGTATGAAGGAGGAGTGGTAAAATTTTGTGATAATTCTACTAGCAGAATCAGAGGTAGAGGAACCATCTCTTTTGATGGAAAGAACAAAACCAGTAATGTGCTATATGTTGAAGGTCTGAAGCACAATCTTCTTAATGTTGGATAGTTGGTGGACAAAGGCTATGATATCTGATTCAAAAATAGAAAATGCAAGATCTTTGAAAGCTCCAGAACAGAGATTGCATCTGGTACTCAAACAAAAGGTAATATCTTCCACTCAGTTGCTACTGGTAAAAGTTGTTTATTTGTTCAAATTGATCAGAGTTGGTTGTGGCATAAAAGAATTTGTTATGTGTATTTTGATAGTATCATCAAGATAAGCAACACCCAGGCTGTGAGAGATCTTCCAAGACTGGTGAAACCTACTAATAGTTTGTACAAAGAATGTCAGTTGGGTAAGTAGAGAAGAGTCACATTAAAAAGTAAGGAATGGTCTTCTACCAGATTATTGGACTTAGTTCATACTGATCTATGTGGTCAGGCAAGAATCAGTAGTATGCAAGGTGATAGATACTTCATGCTATTAATTGATGACTACTCTCAAATGATGTGGGTGACTTTTCTAAAAGAGAAACAGAGGCTCTTGAGAAATTCAAAATATTCAAGGCTATGGTAGAGAATGAAACCAGATTAAACATAAAATGTTTGAGGGCTGATAGAGGTGGAGAATGCACATCTGGTGAGTTCATAGAATTATGTGAGAAACATGGAATAAAAAGATAGTTGTCTGCTCCAAGGACTCCATAGCAGAATGGAGTAGTGGAGAGAAAGAACCAGATCATCCAGGAATCATCTAGAACCATGATGATGGAAGATAATGTTCCTCAGATCTACTAGAGAGAAGCTATAACAACTGCAGTTTATACTCTTAATCGAGTTAAATCAGAAGTAATATTGGTAAGACTCTTTATGAACTCTGGTTTGGCATCACTCCCATTGTGAAGTATTTCAGAGTCTTTGGTAGCAAATGTTACATTAAAAGAGATGAAGATCTAGGCAAATTTGATGCTAGAAGTGATGAAGAAATATTCTTGGGTTATTCTACTCAAAGCAAAGCATACCGGTGTTATAACAAGAGATTGAGAAAGATTATAGAAAGTACAAATGTGAAGGTTGATGAAGGTATTGAAAAACCCTCAAGTTTTTATGAATATGATGAAGATGATCATAATGATGTTTTGATCCAAGAAGTCCAAGCCCCTTCTAAAATTTAGATTCATACTAGTCCAGTGAACTAGGAAGAAGAGATGAGTTTGAAAGAACCTATTCAAGAGATAGAAGTGCAAGAAAGTCCCAAAATTTCTAGGTATGTAAGACTGAATCACTCTGAAGATCAGATCATAGGTGATAAAAGAAAAGGTGTTCAAATAAGAAGAAAGATTTCTCAAGACTCAGAAGAGTGTTGTCTGGTTTCAAAGATTGAACCAAAGTCAATAAATGAAGCATGCAATGATGAAAGATGGACTAAAACAATGGAGGAAGAGTTGATGCAATTTGAGGAAAATCACACTTGGGATCTTTTTCCCAGACCTAGAAACAATAATGTGATTGGAACCAAATGGGTATTCCAAAATAAACTAAATGAAGATGGTGAAGTAGTCAGAAACAAAGCCAGATTGGTCTGCAAGGGTTACTCTCAAGTAGAAGGAGTTTATTTTGAAGAAACTTTTGCTCCGATAGAAAGAATTGAAGCAGTTAGGTTATTTCTTGCCTTTTCTACCTTCAAGGACTTCAAAGTATATCAGATGGATGTCAAGTCTGCCTTCCTAAATGGTGACTTGGAAGAAGAAGTTTACATTGAGCAACCGGATGGATTTCAATTGTCTAATCATGGTGATATGGTTTGCAAGCTGAGGAAAGCACTGTATGGACTCAAGCAAGCCCCAAGAGCATGGTATGAAAGATTGGATAAGCATCTTTTGAAGATTGGTTTTAACAAAGGTACTACTGATAGTAATTTGTATTTCAAAATTGATCATAAAAATATCTTGATTGTTGAAGTGTTTATTGATGATATTATTTTTGGAGGAAGAGATAATATGTGCAAAACTTTTGCAAATCAAATGAAAAGTGAATTTCAGATGTCCATGTTTGGGGAAATGAATTTCTTCTTGGGTCTGCAAATCATTCAAACAAAGAAAGGAATCTTCATTTCTCAGACCAAATATGTGAAAGAATTGTTGAAGAAATTTGGGATGGAAGACTCAAAACCAATGAATACTCCCATGGAAACTAGATGTAAATTAAGCAAAGATGATGACTCTCCTAAGGCTGATTAGAAAAAGTATAGTTCAACGATTGGGGGATTATTGTATCTCACTCAAACTAGACCTGACATTATGAATGATGTTGGTCTTTTTGCTAGATTCCAAGTTGATCCTAGAGAATCTCATGTCATGGCAATCAAGAGGATTTTTAGATATGTAAAAGGGACAGTTGAGTATGGATTGTGGTATCCCAGAGATCATGATTTTTCTCTTCATGCATATACAGATGCGGATTGGACAGGAGATGTGGATGATTAGAAGAGTACCAGTGGTGGAGCATTCTTATTGGGGAAGAGATTAGTTTCTTGGCTGAGCAAGAAACAAGAGGCAATATCTCTATCCACTGCAGAAGTAGAATATATTGCGGTAGCAAGTAGTTGCACTCAAGTATTGTGGATGAAGCAAATGCTAAGAGATATTAGAGTGGAGTATGAAGAACCTATCACAATCTTGTGTGATAATTCAAGTAAAATTAACATATCAAAAAATCCAGTGTTGCATTCAAAGACTAAACATATATCCATCAAGTTTCACTTATTGAGAGAGCAAGTGAACAAAAATGAAGTCAGATTGGAGTTTGTGCTTTCCAAGGATCAGATTATAGATATTTTTACTAAACCTCTACCTAAGGACTCTTTTGAGTATCTCAGGGAGAAGTTGGTGGTTATTACCCTCCCAATTTTGAATTAAGGTGCACTGATGTGCATCAGTTTGGTGGATCTCATAGTCATATCTTGTGGTCTAGATTGATGATGGGAAGCTGCTACTCAGGGGGAGCAGCTGATATGATTATGAAGTGATGCAAGTATGTGCCCTTTGCCATTGATGTCAAAGGGGGAGAGAAGACATGTGAAAAACAAGTAGTTGATGATCAAAGGGGGAGCATTAAATGAAGAGAAGACATGTGAATGGTTGTTGTTGATAGGGGAAGTTATGTCAGTAAGGAGAAGTTCTTGTCTTGATGGTTAAAATAGTTTTTCACATCATATGTTGCCATTAATGACAAAGGGGGAGATGGTTGAAAGTATGGGCCTAACCGGTGTTGTCATTGATGTCAACCTATTCATGTTGCATTAATGATAAAGTTTGGATGAGTTGTATGCTAAGGATATTGAGAAAATTAGTGCTATCAGGAACAGAGAAGAACAGTGAAGACAATGAGGTAAAGATCCTAGCTAAGATGAAGATCAGAGGATGTGCATCAAAGGGTTTATAGATATGTGTCTTAAGATAATCTAGTAAATATTTCAGAGGTTTGCATGAAGATCTAAAGAAGTTATGGCCACTTAAGTAAAACTAGTTCTGGCAAATGTTTAGAAGTGACAGAGTGACATAGATAGGTCTGGTGAGATCTGGAAATGCAATATCTTGTTCTACAAATTTGGTGGAGTGTTTAGGAAGTCAATTTGAAATGAGAACTCAATTGGTTAATGGTCTGGAGGTCCACAAGCATCTATTCCAATATGACAGTGATGACAGACTGTGTTCTTGAGGTTTCGTATGAAGGAGAAAATGATTTTAGTAAGTAGTAGTGTGGATGTTCCAGGTGATTTAGGCAAGCTTGTGGAGGTCTTTGGATTGTGTCCAGTTCATGTTGGTGATCCACATTCAAGATTGAGCTCATAGTTGAAGAATTACTTCCAGATGATGATGTTCTTCCTAAGTTTGGTCGATCGGATTAGTTACACATCCTGCGGATGATCTTGGAGATGTTCTGTGAAGAATGGCGTGTTCCTAAGGAAGATTGAAGTCTTAGATCTGTGTGGCCAATAGTGTGTTGATCTATGTGAAGTCTTTTTGTAATTACTCATGTTGTATTTATGTATTTTCTTTGTAATGTATGCTGACTTGGATGATTGTCCCTATGTCAATGTCTAGTATAAATAAGGAATTGTAAAATCATTTCAAAGGCATCTTGTGGAGATTAGAGTGTGGTAGAGAGGAGCAGAGTGAAAGGCAGAGTAGAAGTATTAGGCTTAAATGGAACTAACTCAAGCATGGTGAAGATGCTATTCTTCAGTTCAAGGTTGTAATACGTATTATTCTATAGATAGTGTGTCGCCTGTAGGTAGTGGGCCTCTTGTGAGAAGTGTGCTCGAGTAATGAGCCCTAATTGGAAGGTGCCATTTTGTTCTTCCTATTCTTTTAACAGAGAATTCAATCTTGGGTTAGTCACCCCATGGTTTCTCCCTTAACGGGGTTTTCCACATCAAAAAACTTGGTGTCATATGTGTTAATGTGTTTCTGCTCTTGAATTGTTGCATTATGTTTCCATAATTGATTTATTATTACGCTGTTGAATTAAGAAAAAGGATTTAAGTGATTAATTGCAAGAAAGTTTTGGACAACTAATTCACCCCCCCTCTCAGTTGTCTATCCTAAATCTAACAAGTATATGTCTCATTGCTCCAAATGGTGAGAAAATTCTCAGAGCCATACGCTTCCAATTTTCTTGCACAAATAATGATGTTGAGTATGAGTCTTTGGTACATGATCTTGTGTTGGCAAAGAAGAAAGGGATAAAGAATCTAATCATCAAGGGTGATTCAGAGTGAAACAAATTAGAGAAAAGGCTGTGGCAAAAAATGTAAGGATGAGATCTTATCGCCACAATATTTGGGATCTAATAAATGGTTTCGATGCTTTCAATATAGAAGTTGTTCCTAGAGCTCAAAATGCTGAAGCAGATAGGATGACACAAATTGGTTCTCAATTTGACCCAGCAAGTGACTTGCTCATAAATAATCAGGCTGTGAAAGTCATAGTGAAAGTCTTTGATTATGATCTTTAAGTGCTTTTATTTTTGCAACAGACAGGAGAATTTTTTGACCAATTACAACCCAAGATTGAAGAAGCATACGGTGACCAGATTATTTAGTTGAAGTCTAGTAAGCTCCCAAAGGGGTTAATCATGCTAGAGAACTTGTTTGACCCATATGATGTGAGCCTGGACAAAAGGAAGTATAAGGCAAGCAAGGATGATTATTCTAAGATCCAAGTCAGTGAAGGAAGAAAGTTGAAGGTAGGCAATACTACTATTTAAGAGGAAAGAGATAAACTAATTTCTTTATGTAACAAGTATGATAGAGTAATTTCATGGACCTATGATGACCTTCATAGTTATAATAGATACATCATTCAACATACCATAGAACTTACTGAAGGGTCAAAACCAGTCCATCAGAAACAAAGACTAGTGAATCGTAGGATTGAACCCTTAATGGTAGATGAATTGTAAAAGCTTCTAGACTCCAAAATTATTTTTCCAATTAAACATTCAACTTGGGTGTCTAACCTAGTGCTAGTAAGAAAGAAGAATTGAAACATAAGGCTCTGTGTAGACTTTAGAGACATGAATAAGGCCTCATTAAAGGATCATTATCCCCTACATTCCATGGAGCATATTTTGCAAATAGTGGTTGGATTAGAGAGATTCTCCTTGCTGGATGGTTTCTCAAGATATAATCAGATCTGGTTGGAAAATGAAGATCAGCATAAGATAGCATTCACAACAAAGTGGTGGACTTTCACATATGCTAAAATGCCATTTGGTCTTTCAAATGCTGGAGCTACTTTTCAATGAGCTATGGATATAGTGTTTGGAAGCCTAATAAATAAGATCATTCTGATTTATTTAGATGACCTTACTATATTCACCAAAGATGCCAAAGATCACTTTCAGTATTTAGAAGTAGTTTTTTAGAGATGTCAGGAGTTCAAGATCTCCCTAAACCCTAAGAAGTGTGTCTTTACTGTGCCACAAGGGAAACATCTGGGACACATCATTTCAAAAGATGGAATTTCCACTTATCTAGAGCGGGTCACAACCATACTAAATTTGTCTTTGCCAGTCAACAAAAAGGTAGTTTAGTCTTTTTTGGGAAAGATTAATTTTGTTAGTCAGTTTATATCTGATTTTGCAGAGCTTGTTAGGCCCATGACCTTGATGCTAATGAAGGATTTAATCTTTAAATGGGCACCTAAAGGGAGAGAATCTTTTGAAGAAATCAAGAAAGCCATCTCTTCTGTCCTAGTACTAAGAAATCATGATTTCTCTATGCCCTTCACAATGTATGTATATGGAGGGGAACACAGTGTTGCAGCTATCCTGATCCAGAAGGATGACAAAGAAGGAGAACACCCAATTGCATTTTTCTCCAGGATCCTAAGGGAGTATGAATCAAGGTATAATTTCATTGAGAAACAAGCTTATGTAATGGTTAAAGCTCTTAAGAAATTTAGGCATCTAGTAACAGGAAATAAGATCTTGATATTAGTAGCTCACACTAGTGTCAGGGAGTACATTATGGAAGGTGAGATTATAGAAAAAAGAGCCAATTGGATAACTAAAATTTTAGAATATGATGTAGAGGTAAGGCCTACTAAGTTGGTCAGAGGAAGGGGACTCTGCCTACTCAAGACATAGACGAGTCATTCCCTGAAGAAATAGAAAATGAAATAGTGTTAAGACTCCAAGAGTTTGATCAAGATTCTTGGGTAAGTGACAGAATACAGTTCATGATAACTGGTGTTCTTCCTAGAAAACTTTGTCCAGATAAGAGAAGATATTATAGGCAATAGGGAGTTTATTTTGTACTAATTGATCATGTTTTGTTTAGAAGAAATTTTGATGGAATACTATTGAGATGTGTTGAGAAAGATGAAGCCCAAAATATTTTGCATGAGTTTCATCATGGGGACTCAAGAGGACATTTTTCAGCAAAAACTACTACAATTAAAGTTAGACAAGCTGGCTACTTCTGGCCAACACTGTTTACAGACTAGTATCAGATGGTCAAAGAGTGTCAAGCCTGTTAGTTTTACACTAGAAGGAGAAGGAATGTAGCACTGCCTTTGAGTCCCATAGTAGTAGGTGAACCCTTTGCTCAATGGGGTTTAGATTTCATTGGGATGATTAATCCAGTGTCAAATATGGGATACAAGTGGATCCTTGCTGCAACTGATTACTTTACAAGGTGGAGTGAAGTAGTGCCACTCAAGGAAGCTACTGAAATGGTGATCTTAGAGTTTCTTGAGAGGATAGCTACCCATTTTGGCCCTCCACACACCATTATATCAGACAATGCTAAAGTATTCTTAGGAACCAGACTGTCTAAGTTTGCATTGAAAAATAGAATATATCTGAAGACGTCATCTAATTACTATCCACAACTCAATGGTTTGGCAGAATCTACCAAGAAGAACCTGATTAGACTTATCAAAAGGATGGAAAATGATCATCAAAGAGATTGGCATAAGTTCCTCAATTCAGCACTATGGGCAGATAGAATCACACCAAATCAAGTGACTATGATGTCTCCATATGAGTTAGTCTATGGAAAGAATGCAGTAATGCCACTAAATAGAGAAATTCTTGCCTTATAGTTTCTTAAATAGTTAGAGATAGAAGAAAATGGCTCAATGCATGTGAGGCTTTCTGAGTTACTAGAGGTTCAAGAGAAAAGAGAAAAGGCACATGAGTCTTTGATTAAGCATCAATAGATGGTAAAAAATTAGTTTGACAGAAAGACTTCTAATTCAAATTTTGAGGTTGGGTCTTTGGTGCTAAAATGGGATGAAAGAGCTACTAAATTAGGCTGGCATGGTAAATTTCACTCATTATGGACAAGTCCTTTTAAGGTTCGTGCCTGTAAGCAACATAATGCATTTGAACTAGAGAATATGCAAGGAGAGCCTAAAGGGATTCCCATAAATGGGATCTTTTTGAAACACTTTACATAGTCTTGAGACTCACCCTGTATCATAGTTAGTTAGGTGTCTTTTAGTTCCTTTCCTGCTTTTGTCTTGCTTTCCTGCTTTTTTATTTTTAAATAAGTGTTTTGAGAACACGTGTCTATAGCACAGTGGCCCCTTTTGTTGGCAGTCACATTTATCAAGGCCATTTAGCGGTTCCTTAAACTTTAAGAAAGTACCTAATTATTTCACAAGATTACCATTTTTAATACTGATCTGACACACCATCCCATATGGATGTTCAAAGATACACTAGCTATTTTTTTGGCGTTAATGCCATTAATAAGACATGATGGGTCATTAATGCTTCATTATGCATCACCGAGCTAAGTATCAAGCCCCTCAGATTGTTGCATTTGCTATTTTATCATTTTGCATTCTCTGAGTTCTTGTTGTTTGTGTCAAAAGTTTCATTCCTTGCCTACAATTCTAGCTAGGTTCAAGTTCATTTATAGTTTCTCGCCTGCTTTCTGTGTCAAGAGTTTCTAAGGCTTCTAAAAGAGATACAGGAATGTCAGAAGCACAATTGCCATAGGAAGGGCTAGGTCTCTTTGAGCTTAATGATAAATGGAAAGGAAGCAAGTATTATGCATCTGCACTAGCGCAACCAAAAGTAAGATATCCAAGGACAAGGGTTTTAGATACAGGGGTGAGTGTAGATTCTACACAAGTGGAGGACTATGCAGATGGCATATTTGACGCACATATGTAGAAGAACCCAAAAAATCTTCGGGAAGGAGCTCATTAGAGATGCCTCTGTCAAGCTACAAAAGGGGAGTTAGAAACTTTTGGCATCAGGGTTTGGACGTCTCAATTGGCACAGTTTGTGGTTCCTGCTATTCATCCTTATCCAAAATTGATTGACATATGTGCAGAGTTGTTTCACCCTCCAACTGCCTCTATTCAGCATGGTCCCTTCATGGTCTAGATATCTCTTAAAGCAATTCAGGATATGTTGATTTTGCATCAAGACAGGACTACACCTTTCCTACAATTCCCAAGTTGCAGCATACATGGGGAAATCTCCACAATAGGGTAAAGTTTTTAAACACTGAAATGTATTTAGATGACAATAATACCTAGTTGCCTCTGTTGTCCATAGGTTGAGCTCAATTTAATCCTAATGTTCCAAATGCCCTTGCCATGTTGTCTTTTACCTTTTTCCAGTATGATGATTCAACAGTATATGATTGGCAACTAGCAGCAATTTTTAGACTTAAGACCGTGGACAAGTCTCAGGAATACTGCTTTGATTTTTTTGAACAAATCTCCCAGGCCATGGTGGAATAGCTGACAAATTTCTCTTAGAACTGAGTTTTTCAGGTATTCTACCTACCTATTTCACTTAATGTTGTATCAAAATTATGGTCTCTTCTAGCAATATATTCCTTTAAATATGTATGACCCTAAGTCTAGTAGTGGGAGAACAATCCCAGTGTCTGCATGGACCCATGTTCTTTCAGACACTTTAGATCCCTATGAATTTGTAGAATGTTTTGTTCCACTAGTTTTTAGCCAATTAGGGTCCGAGGTTGTGGAAAATAGAATGACAGAGAGTTTGAGAGGTTTCTTAATGAATTTGAAAATTCCTTGTGATTACTTTTTTCAAGCTCATACAACTATTATCAGACTTCATGGCTTTGTTGGAGAGCCTACCCTACTCCCTAGGGTTCTAACTCCTAGGGTTACATTTTTAGAAGTAGCTCTTCAGATATCTATCATTGATAATAATTTTGGATATAAAAAGAAGAAAAAGAAAATGTATGATGTTCCTTGGAGCAAAGAAAACATAACAATTGAGAAGAGAGAAATTGAAAACCTTCTATTAAGGAAATTGGCAGCTTTTGGTTTCCTAATAGTTGAATATAAATGGAAGTATGATCGAGGTAGCTTCTTAACATCTTGGATTGTCAATAACAAAGTTTTTGCAACTTTCATTCATGAGAGATGCCCCTTTGGGAGAAGAGGAGATTGCCAAAGCAAGATGATCCTGCAGTTTACGTTGAATTGAAAGATCTACCAGGCAAGGGTCTTAAGCCTTGGGAGACATTTTATAAAAAGGAATAGGAATATGACCTCATCTGATGACTATGGACTCAAGGTAGACTTTAAAGAAAAAACAATGGAGTGCTGAGAAAATTGCCGATTATTGGAAATATAGACAGGAAATCTCTAAGCTTACCCATACTTTCAGAGGAGTCTAGACAAATGAGAAATGGGAAGCAATATGGGATGAATATCACATGACCATAGTATTGAGCCCTAATACAAGTAAGATTCCTATTGGTTCTCATGGAGACGAAGAGGAAGGAGTATTAGAGGAAGCTCGGAAGCTTGAATAAATAGAGCATGCGACAACAGAAGCTACTAGAGTCCCATGGCCTCCATCTCTCAGTACTTTACAGAAACAAAAGGGAACAACATCATAATCTTATGAGACCCAAATAGCTTCAGCATCGGGGGGTCTTAGAATGACACCTTTTCATCAAATAGTGATTGATTATGAAGAATAAGATCCTAAAGATATAGAGGATAGGCCTTCTAAAAGGAGGCAAAAATTGGTGTTACAGAAGGAAGACATTGAAGAAGACGTATTGGCACCCCAGCCACAACAATTTCCTATGATCTCATCGGCAGCCCAGGTTAGTGTTTCTTCTCCTTTCTCCCCTTCTTTTGTTTCTTCTCAAATAGGGGTGGCTGCCCAAGTAACTCATTATTCCATGTGTAATGCCTCGGCATGCAACCCTAGAGAGTTAGACTAACTGGCAATAAAATACGGAATACATTTTTTTTTCAAACCAAGTATTTGCATTAATCACTAGATAAGGTAACACTAATTACAACATTTAAATAATATGATCAACTAACATCTCTAGGGAACATAACTGCATCAAATAATTATAAACAAAGATCATTAACAACATAATACATCACACATGCCCATATGCAATTTTGATACATCATAAGAAGATTACACCTTTCAATTTACAAGGTAAGTACAAGTACAAATGAGATCAAACACAAGTTTACACGATTACAAAACTTCTTGACTGATTACATCAAATTACAATATAAGTCAGGACTAAACAATTTTGGAAGCATAGTACAAATCTTTGAATGCCATATGGATCAAAAACTGGAAAGACACCTCTGCCACGAACACAAACCATGATGCCAAGAAAACCAATGGATTAAGCTCTTCCACCCGACCATGTGGAACCCTGAGGTCCACCCCCTGAGCTAGGAGATAACATAAGGTTCCGCAGCAACAACCAAACAAGGAGACAAAGACTAACAGCTACAAGGACTACACAGGACTCAAGTACAACACGGGTCAACAAGACAACACAAGTAGCATAAACAACATTTCCACACTTAATAAGACTTCTAGAGGCATTCACACAACATAAGAAAGAACAACAAAGAGGGAATGCTAGACTACAGTAGAGATGAGTGTCATCGCATGGTCCTAACATGGGTTACCCTGATAGTCTCTGGGTAGACGCCGGCCCCATCCATGGGTTACCCTGACAGTCTCTCACTAGGCACTGGCCCTCATCTATAGTTACCCTAATAGTCTCTCACTAGACGCCAGCCCCATAGGGTGACACATGCAGAATCAACATCCCTTTCATGAGGACAAGGAAGTTGATTTTACCAACCATGGCCTTCTCATCTCATCCTTAGTCTAAACGAGCACTACAGGCATGAGTGAGGCATCTAATTATCTTGATTAGTGTGAAAGCTCTCCAACCCTCCAACTTTGATTATTAAGTTATCACTGGATTAACAACTTCCAATAGGTTACCTTGATAGCCACTTTGGGCACCAACCCCACATTGGAAGCCACTTCCCTTCCTGCATCTAGAAGACCCTTAACCAACAAGCATAACAACAAGTATCCACATACCGTGCAAGGCATTTACTTTCTTGCATACAAATCTCAACAAAAGTATCCAGAGCAAGGCATGGGTCCTCTTGCTCCAAAAATTTCAATTGAAACAAAGTGTAATCTAGAGCAAGGCATGGGTCCTCTTGCTCCCAAAATCTCAACCATAAAATGAACCAACAC
The DNA here is from genome assembly GCA_027924645.1 of Cunninghamia lanceolata. Taxonomy (NCBI): domain Eukaryota; kingdom Viridiplantae; phylum Streptophyta; class Pinopsida; order Cupressales; family Cupressaceae; genus Cunninghamia; species Cunninghamia lanceolata. The sequence goes on from BSBN01000703.1 coordinate 25,684,710, forward strand.
AGAAATTTATTACATGCCTAATACAATAATGAACCACAACAATAAAGAAGGACTCTATCACCTCATCACAAAAACAACATCAACATGAGTTTAAACATAACTGCACGAATTAGGAACACTGAACAAGGTATTATCCTTCTTGCTCAATCGTCATAACCACATGAATCCATAAACAGAGGGAAGTAAACACTACATAAACCAATTCACATTCCAATAATAACAAGATTACAATATCACAAGAGACATACACATGACTACCCCTCTAGGCCTTTGGAATCTACTTGACACCATTATAACACAATAGACTCACATAACATTCACTCACAAAAGCACATCATCATCTAATAGACCAAACTAAGATCCATCATCACATAACACAATTATATTACAATGCATCCATGTACAACATAAACTAAAATTCTTCAACCATGTGATAATTATCTATCTTCATTTAAAAGTCTAAATAACTTCTTCAAAAAGGGTAAACTAGATTTCTTTTCTACCAGATTAAATTAACCCAACCATAAATCCCTCTAGCTTCCTTCACTAGGTAAAAATAAATACAACTAAGAGAAAATAAATCAATCAACTATAATATGAACTATTACTTTAAAACTAAATCTAGAATCAAGAAATCAACTATAACATGAACTATTACTTTTTCATCTAATAAACTATACAATTACCAAAAAGAAAGAATAACTAAACCATTATTATGTCAACTAGATACAATACATTACTAGGATAAAGATATATATATTTATACATTTAGCTATGGTATACTATACCTACTTTCTATTCAAAAATATGACTTTTAAAAGATGATTATGTAAATGATCACAAGATAATATTAATATAAGACTTCATGGGTAATAAATACCAAGACATTAAAGGCTTATTTACCTAATATAGACACCAAGATTTCTCCTATCATAATGAGGAAATTTATCTAATTCACATATCTAGAAAAGATATTCAATTTACTTCATACTAGTATACTCTATGCAAGCACACATTTAAATTGTTCACCTAGAAGAAATTCGATAAGTCAATCAAAAGTTACTGTTGATGATTGTTTTAATGCAATCATAACAATTAGTTAAAATTCACATAAAATGAACCAAAACTAACTTTAAAGATATGAAGGAATCGGTTAAGATTAGCTTAATCCCAAGTTTAATATGGTCAGGTCTTGACCTGTTGGGCAAATTCAGTTGGTCGATGTGAAGCTGTAATGTTTATGGGGCCTTACGTGATTTAGGGTTTCCTATTGGTTAACTGGACTCAAACTTATGTAAAAAGATTATAAATATCAGTGTGTTTGTTCATTCTTTTGCATAAAAATCTTTCTGTGCTACAAAGCTTTAAATGGTTTTCTTGAATTATTGCAGCTTTCTCCTCTTAAATATTTATGAAAACTGTCTACTTTCAACTCTGTTATGCATGCTCTTTCAAATATGAAACAATTTCCTTTAAATTTCTACATTTTAGATAAGTATTTTCAGATGGGTTGGGAAAAGTTAGAAAGATCTAATCTAAATTTCATTCATTCTACCAAAGGATCTAATTGTTTTGTTATGCACTTTATAAGTATTGCAGCAAATTGATCAAATCCACAGAGAAAAAAATTTAAATGTAAGTTCTGAGCATTTTTACAAACATACACTTAAGATCGCAAGCTCTAAGAGAAAATGTTTCAAACACAATGAAGAGCGAGAAAACACTCAGAAGATAGATGCAGAATTCTAGATTCAATTGTATTAGAAATAGACAGTCATATAAGATTTACAATGTCTGAATGACTCTTAGCTTCATTGATTGATACAGTAAGGAAGCTAGATGTTCCATGCATTCCTTATTGCAGACATAGGCGATCTCCTTCTTCTATTTCTAAAAAGGTCCCTCTATTCTAAAAAAAATCCTTGTGTCAAGTTTTACAGTGTATAGAGGCACAATATATAGACTTTGATTGTCCTCAATACAACTCGAAACCTTAGTTTAAACCCTAGTTCAAACCTCTGGTTACAACAATAAATGCTGGAGAACCAGTCAACCAAAAATATCTCTGAGCATACATCCAATCTGGGTGAAATATGCCATTCTGGAAACCCTAGCATCTCAATAATAACTTCTATGGTCTGCTGCAATAATGTCTTCAATTGCATTTTGTCTTCATCATTGAAGACCCTTGACTTCCTCGCCCTTCATCCTTATCTTCCTTTGCTCTTGAAATTGGATTTCCTCCTCTGTGATGTCATTGTCATCAAGTTCCAACCCCTTCCTCAACTGCAAACCTACAAAAATAGATAAGCAATAAGTATCATTGTTTAATAAACCTGCATGAAGACAAACAGTTATTAAATCCAATTGTGACTATGTAAACGCAAGCATCAAACCCCAAATCTATGAAAATCGTGCATCCAAAATGTATATTCAATGTTAAACTGGTTGGGCCAACCATTGTTGACCGGAAACATGCATTCGGGCCCTAAAATGCCCTTAAATTTTTATTGTTCTGTCTTTCCCCGCCTATCAGTGTGAGATATGCCCATCGGAGCGAGCTAGAAATTTCATACCGATCGCTCAACTCTCAGCGAAATAGCCCTATTGGCTTGTGTTTCTTTCCTATCAGCATGACTTTCATTCATCGGTGTGGGATTAATGTTTCATTCCGATCGCCCATCTTACGTCGATGCCCCCGTTCAAATTCTTTGTATATCGCTTCCTTTGCATATCGGCCCCATTGGGCAGACCAAGACCTTCAACGAGAAAAACCCACCGAAATCTGCAATGTATCACTTGATATGCAAACCGAACATGATACAAGCATTTTTTAGATTTTACTTCCCTTTTTGATTCCGCGTTGTATGTATGTTACTTTGTATCTTTTGATATGCACTGTATAAAACATACATGGACTTAACCCCGTTTGATAAATTCTCAGTTCCAGCACTTGTATAAACTGTTGTATATCGCAATGTATGTGTAAATATACAAGCCAGATTTATACAACGAATTAACACAGTTTTTAAAAAAAACTTTTAAGTCCACGCTGTATATCGGGCCTTGTATATTTACGAAACTCTCTTTTCAAATCCATGGATATACAACAAATTAACTCATTCTAACTTTCTCTCGCATCTGCAGCATGTATATTGTCAATGTATATTTTACCTTGTATGTCCAAATATACAAGCACTGAATGTACATCGATTTAACAACGTTTAATAATTTTTTCGGGTCCGCTACGTATGATGTGCCTTGCATATTTTACCTGCCAAACATACAAACATGAGATACAAAGTGGATTTAAAACATCAATTTATTTTAACCTAAAACCACTTCATGTCCATCTTGTATGTATATTTCAAAACTTTAACCAAATGCATACAAGGAAAAAGAATATACAATCGGCTTTGTATATAAAAGCAATATACAAAAGGGAATGTATGTAACATTACAATGACCCAATATGCAAACAAATAATGTATATGCAACCTGATTGCAAATGCGACTAAGTATAAAATGACTTCTTTGTATATACAAATAAACTTGTATATGAACAGCGATATACAGAGGTCGTAGCATACAAGCGAACTTGCATACAAAGGACCTTGTATATGCAACCCAATATACAAACAGGCTTGTATATACAAACAACAAACCCCTCTCTTGTACATTTTACCAAAATGATCATAACTTGTAAAATATGGCGAATTTTAAGATGGTTCAAAAAGCAACCCTAGCTTATTTTTCACAAGGAATCCAACCATATCATGCACTAGTACTGAAAATGCATGTTTTCTCTATTTTTAACAAAGTTTGCAATTTTAACCCCCTTCTTTTTCCCTTTACCACCAAGCAAAACAACACACACAAAAGCAAAATCAACAGCCATAGTAGGGGTCCTCATTTTATGAAGGCGTAAAATGGGGCATGTTGTGAATATCACAACAACTAGCAACCAAACAAAACAAATAAATTCAAAGCATTTAAGAAAACTAAATGAAATAAATCCATAACTTCCAACTATCCTTCTTGCAAATTATTATTCAACTTGAGACCTAAGGTATTCAATAAGGGTGCATGAATTTTCACTTTCAGTTTAAATGTGTGCACATGATTAATTACCCTCACCTTGAAGATCGGTTGAACAAACTAGTGACTGACATTAGCCTACGTAGTTGAGGACATTCCCTCATAGGCAACTGGATAAAGCCTTGCTACCAGCGAGCGTCCATAGCCCCAGCAAGGTTATCGTTACAATTCTCCTAAGTAGAGCCCCACTGCCAGCGAGGGTTCATAGCCCCGGTAGAGTCACTTAGATGGCTTAATCTGGATTTTCAGTATAATCTACTTTATTTTTTTATTTTATATTTTATTGATTTTGATGCTCGATAGAAATTTCACAAGATATAGCAATTTATAATTTCATGATGCAAGGAATGAGCACTTGCTGAAATTATGCTAAGAATTGTAATGGTAGCAAGGGTGACCTCAGATTTTTCACCTAATATCTACACTGGTAGGTTCAACAAACCCAAGGATTTTAGGTGTGTCATCATGAGAAACCTCCCTTGAATTCTCAATCACTATTATTGAATACAAAATTTCAAAAGCTAAACAACTCTCTACATTCATGATAGTCACAACAAGTTATGCATAAATTGCAAATGGTTAACTTGAATATTCTGAATTTTATACTATTTTCAATGGTTGTTAGCTTGCTCCTTAATACTCTAAAGTAAAACAAAGATCCCTACTGAGGACAAAACAACAAACCAAACAATAGACTGCACAAGAAAAAATAAAACATAGCAAAAGAAGATTGTACAAACAACTAACCTATGAAAGGAAAAAGCAAACGAAAAGAAAACAGCAAAAAAAGAAGACTGTACACTACTTACACTATTTTACACAAAAGAAATGGACTACCCTTTACCTCAATCCTGGAAGTAGTGTTTCAAATGTTGGCCATTAACTGGTAATGGCACATCTTCCCTAGTCAAAGTCTTGAGTTTAAATGTGTTGTCTCCTATTATTTTTGAGACTTGTAATGGACCTAACCATAGCTTATCGAATTTTCCATGGCTCCCCTTCTTTTCATGTGCTTTGTCCCAACACAACACTAAGTCTAATATCCTGAATGTTTTGATTCTTGCCCTCTTATCAAACCACCTCTTAACTACTACTTGGTGTTTGGCAAATTTCTCAATGGCTTGACCTCTTTTCCCTTCTAGTTGTAGCATTTGTACTATCCTAGCTTCCCTATGATTATCAAAGCCTAAATACTCATTGGCAAACTTCCAGATTGGTATTCTTAGATTTACTAGAAGTATGGGATCAGTCCCATAAACTAAATGATAAGGTGTACTATCTAAAGCTATTTTGAACTTGGTCCTATCTACCCACAGTGCGTATTTGAACAAGGTATTCCACTCTCTAGGACTCTTTGTAATTAGCTTTCTGATTATATCTAATAAAATTTTGTTCATAGACTTAGCTAATCCATTACCTTGAGGGTAATAATTTGAAGAAAAATTTAAAACAATCCTGTATTCAAATGCCCATTTAGAAAACTTTAAAGAAGAGAAAGTAGGGCCAATATCACATACCAATGAATAGGGAGTTCCAAACCTGGTGATGACATTCTCTTCAAGAAACCTAATAACTACCTCAGTTGTGGAGAATTTGTAGCATGTGGCCTCAGTCCACCTTGTACAGTAGTCTTTCACTGTCAGTATGAAATTGTGTCCTACATAAGATGGAGGATTGATGACTCCAATGAAATCTAGGCCCCACTATGCAAACGGTCTTGATTCAATCATAGGTTGTAATGGATGGGCCTGATTCCTTCCCTTATCTATTGCAGTCTGACAGGTGTGGAAACTCTTGATGTGACTTTCTATATCCTTGAACATCATGGGCCAATAGTAGCCTACTCTCAATATTTTGTGTGTTGTAGCTAGATGGGAACCATGACCAGTTCCGTACTTGTCATGCAGTTCTGTTAACACCTTATCCGCTTCAGCTCTATTTAGACATCTTAAATAAATTCCCTCATGGTTCTTCTTGAATAGAAGACCTCCTTGCACCATATATTTTTGTGCTTTAATCTTCAAAGCTCTCCTCTAAGAAGCTTTCATCCTATTTGGGTACTTTCCAGCTATTAGAAAAGTGTTTAAATCACTATACCAGTCTGATATGTCATGGGAATTCAGCACATACTGCTGCTTTATCAAATTTGGGTCGGTGCTCGCTATTGTTTGTACCAACACCTGCCCTCTGACCAGCTTCATGGGAATGATTTCCATGTCAAATTCTTGCAGCGTAGTGATCCATTTGGCTCTCTTTTCTCCAGGTTCGTTCTGCATCAGCAGCATCTTCATTGCTGCGTCTGGCACTATGGCTTTGATTTGGCTGCGCAGAATATAATGTCTAAATTTCTTCATAGCTCTCATCAACACGAATGCCTATCTTTTAGTATCCAGATACCTTAGTTGTGCGTCTTTCAGAGGCGTGCTCATAAATGTAATAGGTCTTTCCTCATTGTCTTCAGCCTTCTGTGTCAAGGCAGTCGCAACTGAATGGGAGGATGCAAAGGAGTGGATATAGAATGGCCTTGTGTAGTCTAGGCTTGCTAGTATAAGGGCATAAAAAATGGACCGCTTGATATCTTCAAATGTAGCCTTCGCCATAGGCGTCCACTCCATCTACGCATCTTTCTTCAACGTGGCATTTAACGGCTGCACGATTTCTGCAAAACCCGTGATAAACTTTCGAACAAAGTTAATCTTACCAAAAAATGATTTTAACTCTTTCCTACTATTTGGTATTTGCAAATTTTTCATTGATTCTATTCTATCTGGGTCAATCAATATTCCATCTTTAGAAATGACATGCCCTAGTAATTTACCTTCAGTTACCCCAAATGAACATTTTTTGGGTTTAAGGGAAATTTCGTACCTCTCACATCGTCGGAGTATTTTCTTGAGATCTTTAGTGTGAGTGGATGCATCCTTGGAATACATAGTCAGATCATCCATATAAACGACAATGCACTTACCTAATAATCCATGGAATGCAATGTCCATGGCTCTCTGAAAAGTGGCACCTACATTGATCAGACCAAAAGTCATTCGCCTATATGCATAATTTCCCCACTTACAAGTGAAGGTGGTTTTTAATCGATCATCTTTATCAATTAAAACTTGGTTATATCCCGAGAAACCATCTAAGAAAGACATCATCTTTGCCCCGTTTACTGCTTGCAGCACTTTCACTATTGGAGGCAGAGGATAATTATCCTTCTCAGATGCTTTGTTCAAATTTCTAAAATCTACGCATAATCTGATGTCTCCATTTTTCTTCTTTACTAGTACCAGGTTAGCTACCCAGATTGAATGTCTGATTGGAAAAATTATTCCAGCAGACAACAATTTTTTAACTTCCTCAAAGATTAAAGGCTCTAGAATGGCGTTCACAGGCCTTTGTTTCTACCTGAATGGTTTAACCTCCGATCTCAAAGGTATTACATGAGTTATGATGGATGTATCATATGTTTTCAAGTCTTCATATGTCCATGCTATTATGTGTTTATAATCTTTCAAGGCATCTATAATTTCTTTTCTTATTTTCTTAGAGCAAGCCTTCCCGATTGGCACATTTTGTGGATTTTGCTCTGTCCCTTGGTTGTGTAAATCACACTTACCCCCTCTATTTTGGGTAAGTCTTTCTATCTTATTACTCCATCAAAGTCAAAAATATGTTCTAATTCAATTACCCCTTTGGGTAAGAAGTTGCTCTTCAAGTTGATTATATCCTCTTCGTCCCATGTAATCTCAGGTCTTTCTTGTTCATCAATGATTTGAGCTTCAAATACCTCATTGCAGGTCAAAAAGTCAATAATTTGTTGATCCCCTCCAAATACTTGAAAGTGTGTAACATTGTCTAGGATACTAGGAACATTAACTAACTCAACAGCAAATTGTCTCAATCCTGACAATGCAAAGGGTTCTAATGTACTAGCAGCAACTGCTAGTGCATCTGGCTTGTGGTTCAGCTCTCTAGGGATGTGCTCTATGTTTAAAGCATCAAATAAATCTATTAAACCCCATACTCTATGTTTGTAAAAAATCATTTTCTTGTAATTGCAAACATATAGTTTCCTTACTTGTCTAACTACTAGTTCAGAGTCTGAAAATACCTTAATCGTTTTCACCCTTTTCTTAATAGCCATGGCAAGTCCCAAAATTAAGGCTTCATATTCAGCAGTATTGTTAGTACAGGAAAATTGTAGTCTATATGCTGCTAGGTATGACTTACCCTAAGGATCTATGAGTTCAATACTTGCACCGCACCCTGCTTTGATTTGGACCCATCACATTTTAGTGTCCATATGCCATCTTTACTTTTCAGACCTTTTATTTTAGCACGCTTTGTCCCTTCTATTACTTGTGAGGTGCTGGTCTGTTATTCATGGGTATTTTTGTTTTGTCAACTTGCATATGTGCATTTTCAACTTGCAAATCAAAAAGACAACTACCCTTGTCCTTTATTATCTCTTCTAAATTTGAAATCAAAGAATCTACATCACTCTAAACGTACCTTTGTGGTTGATCAGGATTCACATTTTCCTCTTGTAACCCTACCCTCTTCGTACATTTTTTGTATTCATATTCAATGATGTCTTTGCACATTCTACAGCTCTCCTCCGAATGTGGCCTATTGTGAACTCTACATCTATTTTTATATAGTTTACATTGGGTGGGCAGATTTTGTTTAATGCACTCTTCCACCTCTTGTCTAATGGCATGACCAAACTTGTCCATTGCACTATTTTCTTCATCCAAAGAATTTCCATCAGACTCAATGAATAATGATGTCTCATTGCTGGCACTTTTTTCTCTAATTTTAACATCATAATCTCTTCAATTTGGACCCCATTGTTAGTAATCCTATAAACACTAGGTTCAATAGCAGCATATAATATTTCATTTGTTCTATTATACTTTGTTATCATATGTTTCATCCTGGGTTCTACCTCTATTCTAATCTAGTTCGGGACACCTCTCCAAGGTAGCCACATATGTGAAAAATTAGTGGCCATATATCCATTTAATGTTTTGGACCAATCCCTACTTAGCAACATTCCATAATTTACAGGTATATCCACTATTTGAATGTCTATGAATTGGCTTACCCTAGGGTCTGAAGCTAATTGCATCTAAATGTTCATCAATTCCCCTATCACACTAACCTCAGTTTTATCTAACTGTGTGACAACCTTGGCAGATTTGGTGGGAGTCAACCCGAGAGTTTTACCTATCCCTAAGGGCATTACATTGGCTGATGCACCAGAGTCCACCATGTAATTGTGTATGTTCTTCCCACACAATCTAACAGTTAACAAAAAAGGAGGGGCATCCTTCTTATCAGCATACATTACTACATTTGTATTGGAAGGCAGCTCAACTTTCTTACTTTTCTCTTTAGGTGGTGAATCTTTATTAGGAATAGTTATATCAGTAACACCCTCATCTGTCATGGATGTATCCAAAGATTTTATAAAAGCATTTCTAATCCCTGGAGTTTTCAATAATTCATTCAGAGGTATACTAACCTTAATTTTCTTTATTTCTTCTGACAAGTAACTCATTAATCTTGTTATCTCTATTGTTTCAACTTTACTTGTTTAGGCCTTTTGTACTATTGTTCCACTCTTTGTATGATGATTAGCTTTAAGTATGGCAGGATTGTTGCTAGCATTCTGATCTGGGGGTGTATCGAAGCTGTTAGGAGGAATAGAAGTGGTGAAAGGTCCTCCCAGCCTAGTGTTGTTCCTCAAATTGTAGGTGTGGTTTTTATTTGTCTATTGAAAAGCCTACACCTCTTCTGTTTCAGTCAATACTTCATTTTTAGTTTCAAAAGGAAACTAAAAATCATTTAATACAAAGGCAGATTCAGGATAAAGACTTTCACAAAAGTATGGTTCATCTTCTAACAATTCATCTTCTTTCTCCTCTGTAGTTGCAAAGGTAAAGGTTTCTAAAACTAAAGCTATATCATACCCTGAGGGTACTACCTCATTACCTTTGGGAATGAGAAATTCAGAAGTAGGAGGCTGCACCTCTATATTAAGTATGTTGGCTGCTAAATGAAACTATTGATAGTCAAGCTCAGCATGGTCATTGGTATTGTGAAATCTACACCAATTTTTTAGTGATGTATTGGGCATTTGGATGCCAGCCGTTTGTTTTGCATCATGATTATCTATATTCTCAAAAGGAGAAGCTAGAGTACTGTTGTTTGGTCTAGTGTTCCATGTCTTGGGTGGCCTAAGCTGATTCTAATTTCTGTTACTGTTACCCCAGGCCCTATTATCTACCACTAGTCCTCTATTTTGCATTGGTTGCCCTTGGTTATGACTTTGATGCTGATTATAGTTTTGGCTTTGATTTGAACATTGGCCTTGACTATTATTTTGGGTATGGCTCTGATTATAGTTCTGATTGTAATGTTGATTTTGGTTTGAACTATAGTTTGGATTTTGGCCTTGGTTATAATTCTAATTTTGATTGTATCCTTGGTTGCCTCTTCCATAAAGATTCTCATTTCTTAGTTGTGTAACTTCGGTGGTTAACCTTTTCAAGTGTGCAATGATCTCTTTGATTTCTTCCCTTTCCTCTTGTGCTTTTTCTACAGTTGTGTCTCTAGGAGGTCAGAGGAAAGGCTGACCATTATTTTGACTGTTATTAGAAGTGTTACCTGTGTAAGGAGCTATGGCTTGGATTGGGGTAGGACTATACACAGGTGTGTATGTAGGAACCAGATTTAATAATGGAGTGTGATGCATAGGGACTCCATTCCAAGGGTGTGCCTGATTTTGCACTCCAAAATTTCCTCCATTAATAAATGGACTATAAGCTGTATGCCTCATCTCTTGATTTACTGAGGCCGCCTCTTTATAGGCTTTGGATATTGAATCTATGTCAGGTTTTCTTTTGACAAACATGGCAATTAAAGGATCCAAGGAAACATAGTACATGTCTAAAAAGGTATCATCATCCATGGTGTAAGGGGCCATCAACCTAGAGTAGGCCTTTTGAAATCTGTCATTGAAATTATCAATCAACTCTCCTTCTCCTCTTTTTATGGTAGCCAGTTTGTGATACAAGATGCAAGGATCAATGGGTCCTCTAAATCTAGACAGAAATGCCTCTTCCATAAGTGACCAAGAAGAAATATAGGCATTGGGTAAGTTTACATACTAGTTAGATGCTTGCTCATTAAAGGTGTAGGGAAATAGTCTACACACAACATCATCGTGTTCTAATCTAGCCCTAAAGCATGCTTCCTTGAATATTCTACTATGGTCTTCTGGGTCTTGGTGTAACTGGTATTTGTGACATATTTTTTCTAAATTTTTAAACATCTCATTATAATCATTAAAGTGTATGGGAGACTAGACATTGAAATGAGCCATTACAGGTACTTGCGCTTGACCTGGACCTGTGGGAATACCTGGATTTCCTAGGGCATTAGGATCTCTAGGAGGACTAGGACCTATGGGAATACCTAAACCAAGATTTAAAGATCTGAATGAAGATCTGTCAGGACTCACAAAGTTATGGATAGTATAAGGTGATCCCGGGGGTGTTCCAGATGAACTTCCTGCTTGCAATATCTTAGGATTCCAAATTAAAGGGCTCTTACTTCGCCTTATATTAGGTAATTACACAAATATATCCCTTGAACTATATCTAGATCTAGTCACTCTATCACTACTATTAGCCAGTTTTTCCTTTTTTGAAACAAACCCTAACTCAAATCGGGCCCTCCTAGTGCCAAAGAAACTGTCGATGATTGTTTTGATGCAATCATAACAATTAGTTAAAATTCACATAAAATGAACCAAAACTGATTTGAAATATATGAAGGAATCAATTAAGATTCACTTAATCCCAAGTTTAATATGGTCAAGTCTTGATTTGTTGGGCAAATTCAGTTGGTCGATATGAAGATGTAATGTTCATGGGGCCTTACGTGATTTAGGGTTTCCTGTTGGTTAACTGGACTCAAACTTATACAAAAAGATAATAAATATCAGTGTGTTTGTTCATTCTTTTGCATAAAAATGTTGCTGTGCTGCAAAGCTTTAAATGGTTTTCTTGAATTATTGCAGCTTTCTCCTCTTAAATATTTATGAAAACTATCTACTTTCAACTCTGTTATGCATGCTCTTTCAAATATGAAACAATTTCCTTTAAACTTCTATGTTTTAGCTAAGTATTTTTAGATGGGTTGGGAAAAGTTAGAAAGATCTAATCTAAACTTCATTCATTCTACCAAAGGATCTAATTGTTTTGTTATGCACTTTATTAGTATTGCAGCAAATCGATCAAATCCATAGACAAAAAACCTTAAATATAAGTTCTGAGCATTTTCACAAACATACACTTAAGATCGCAATCTCTAAGAGAGAATGTTTCAGACACAATGAAGAGTGAGAAAACACTCAGAAGATACATGCAGAATTCCATATTTAATTGTATTAGAAACAAACAGTCATATAATATTTACAATGTCTGGATGACTCTTAGCTTCATTGATCAGATTACAGAAAACTTACAAGCTTTACAGATACAGTAAGGAAGCTAGATGTTCCATGCATTCCTTATTGCAGACACAGGCGACCTCCTTCTTCTATTTCTAAAAAGGTCCCTCTATTCTAAAAGAAATCCCTGTGTTAAGTTTTACAGTGTATAGAGGCACAATATATAGACTTTGATTGTCCTCAATACAACTCAAAACCTTAGTTTAAACCCTAGTTCAAACCTCTGGTTACAGCAATAAAAGCTGGAGAACCAGTCTCCCAAAAATATCTCTAAGCATACATCCAATCTGGGCGAAATATGCTATTCTGGAAACCCTTGCAGCTCAATAATAACTTCTATGGTCTGCTGCAATAATGTCTTCAGCTAGATTTTGTCTTCATCATTGAAGACCCTTGACTTCCTTGCCCTTCATCCTTATCTTCCTCTACTCCTAAAATCAGATTTCCTCCTCCATGATGTCATTGTCATCAAGTTTCAGCCCCTTCCTCAATAGCAAACCTGCAAAAATGGATAAACAATAAGTATCATCATTTAATAAACCTACAGGAAGACAAACAGTTATTAAATCCAGTTGTGACTATGTAAACGCAAGCATCAGACCCCAAATCTATGAAAATCGCACATCTAGAATGCATATTCAATGTTAAACTAGTCGGGTCAACCATCATTGACCAGAAACATGCATTCAGGCCCTAAAATGCCCTCAAATTCTTATTGTTCTGTCTTTCCCCACCTATCAGCGTGAGATATGCCTGTCGGAGCGAGCTAGAAATTTCATAGCAATCACTCAACTCTTAGCGAAATAGCCCTATCGGCTTGTGTTTCTTTCCTATTGGCATGACTTTCATTCATCGGCGTGGGCTTAATGTTTCATTCTGATCACCCATCTTACGCCGATGCCCCTATTCAAATTCTTTGTATATCGCTTCCTTTGCATATCAGCTCCATTGGGTAGACCAAGACCTTCGGCGAGAAAAACCCACTGAAATCCGCAATGTATCACTTGATATGCAAACCGGACGTGATACAAGCATTTTTTAGATTTTACTTCCCTTTTTGATTCTGCATTGTATGTATGTTACTTTGTATCTTTCGATATGCACGGTTTAAAACATACATGGACTTAACCCCATTTGATAAATTCTCGGTTCCGGCACTTGTATAAACTGTTGTATATCACAATGTATGTGTAAATATACAAGCTAGATTTATACAATGAATTAACTCACTCTAACTTTCTCTCACGTCTGCAGCATGTATATTGTCAATGTATATTTTACCTTGTATGTCCAAATATACAAGCACCGAATGTAGATTGATTTAACAACGTTTAATGATTTTTTTCGGGTCCGCTACGTATGATGTGCCTTGCATATTTTACCTGCCAAACATACAAACGTGAGATACAAAGTGGATTTAAAACATCAATTTATTTTAACCTAAAACCACTTCGGGTCCATCTTGTATGTATATTTCAAAACTTTAACCAAATGCATACAAGGAAAAAGAATATACAATCGGCTTTGTATATAAAAGCGATATACAAAAGGGAATGTATGTAACATTACATTGACCCAACATGCAAACAAATAATGTATATGCAACCCGATTGCAAATGCGACTAAGTATAAAATGACTTCTTTGTATATACAAACGAACTTGTATATGAACAGCGATATACAGAGGCTGCAACATACAAGCGAACTTGCATACAAAGGACATTGTATATGCAACCCGATATACAAACAGGCTTGTATATACAAACAACAAACCCCTTTCTTGTACATTTTACCAAAATGATCATAACTTGCAAAATATGGCAAATTTTAAGATGGTTCAACAAGCAAACCTAGCTTATTTTTCACAAGAAATCCAACCATATCATGCACTGGTACTAAAAATGCATGTTTTCTCTATTTTTAACAAAGTTTGCAATTTTAACCCCCTTCTTTTTCCCTTTACCACCAAGCAAAACAACACACACAAAAGAAAAAGTAACAGCCACAGCAGGGGTCCTCATTTTGCTAAGGAGTAAAATGGGACGTGTTGTGAACATCACAACAGTTACTACCTCTCATAAACAAGTATTTCTTGTCCATTTTAATGGATTTTATCAATACACATATTATTATCTCATACCAATTCAATATCCATGTCAACATGTCGGAAGTATTCAATTTCATAAGTACTATGCTTATTCTAAGTTGTATGTATATAAGAACTATTTCAGGTGTAACACAATCACCATGAAGATGAAAGAATTAAACACTAGGTTTAAAAATAATTGATAACACAACCTATTTGTCTTGATAAAATAACATGAAGGAAATTTATATCAGAGATTGACTTGCAACATTTTTGGTTTAAGGAAAGTATAGCTACAACAAAAGATTTCTATTTTATAAAAGATAGAACAAAAGGCATAGTCACTTGCGTTTGGTAAAAAAACACATCCTACAGAGAAAATATTGCCACACTGTCAAAAGGCTTTACAAAATTTCTAACAAAACAAATGTAAAGGCATAGATGGGCACGTGGACTTCTTGATGGTATATCTCAAAAAGATGTTATCAATGCAATGATTGCAAGATACATGCAAAATGGACTTGCTGAGTAGGTTTTAGAAATTTCCAAACAATGCAATGGTGAAAGCATAGATAGGGCAGGTGAACTGTTTAACAAACTGCCTCAAAGAGATGTCACTCCATGGAAAGCAATGATCATAGGATACATACAAAATAAATTTGTTGAAAAATCTTAGAGAAACCTAATTCAAAAATATAGAGTTATTGGTGACACAACTAACTATTTTAAGACAGACGAAATCGGCGAGAGGTAGACAGTCACAAAATATTCATATCTCCAAAATCACAAACTAGGTATGAACAATTTTTTGATATGATTTAGATAACTAGGTCATACACCATATATAAAATAACTTAGAGAAACCCAATTTGCAAAACTAAAGTTATGTCTAACGTAACAGACTGATAAAACAGAGACAAAATGGCTGAGAGGTAGACAGTCACAAAACATTCATATCTCCAACATGCCGAACTGGGTATGGACAAATTTTGGATATGATTTAGAGAACTAGGGTTTCCACCACATATAAAACATTTAGAGTAACCCAGTTTGTAAAATGAAAGTTATGGCTAACGTAACAGCTGGATAAAACAGAGACAAAATGGATAAGAGGTAGACAGTCCAAAAATATTCATATCTTCAAAACGACGAACTGGGTATGGACAAATTTTGGATACAATTTAGATAACTAGGTTGTACACCATATATCAAAACTTTAGAAGAACCCAGTTTGTAACATGAAATTTATGGCTGTCACAATAGACTATAAAAACAAAGATGAAATGGGCGAGAGATAGACAGTCACATCAATCGGTGATTCCCAGAAATGCAATGATACAAACATGCACAATTGGATCTGATAACAAGGTTTCTAACCTCTCAAGAAACTTAAAATCAACATGAAAAACTATAAATCAAACATTTCCTTCAATAGAAAAATGAGAAAAAAAATAGAACCAAAGGAACCTGATTTCGCTTGCTTGACTGGTTAAAGATTCGATGCCGGATTCAACTGTTGCAGCCACAAACCATTCTCTTCCCCAAAATTTCCATCTATTGAAGCTCCTTATGATAGAGAAATTCCCCCCTAAATGTAGCCCAAAAACTCCTTATTTAGAGAAAGAAATCCCCTAAAATCTTCCAGAAGATTCCCCCCACAAGAGGCAACAACTCCCACATGAACCATATCTTACAGTTTTCTATTTTTAATATTTTACAACTAGACCAAGATAAATATATTTTATGGCAACACATAAATATTATTTATTTATTTAACTCTAGTTGCAATTACATTTATTACTATTATTATTATTATTTATTAACTTAACTTCTAAAATAATATATTTTTCATAAACTAAATTTACATAAAGACATTTATATATTTATTTATTTAGCAAAAAAGCTTCATAACTAATTATTTTATTTTAAGGCAACAATAAGCAAAACAATACCAACAAAATAACCCAACTATCAAACCATACTTGACTACTATGTAGGATCAAAAAGCAAGACCACCACAACAATGACTGACTATCATGACCAAAATGACAACACTGACAGGGTACACAACCAGATACTCATCCTCTTCAAGGATGATGGCTAGGCTAGGGGACCATATGTTATCTCTATTCAAAAACTTCCATTGGTATGAAGGCACGCTCACACCTGTCAATTCAGGTAGAGTCGATGCCTAGTGCCTGCAACCTGCAGCAAACCAAAGTGTTGAATACATACATATAATCATCCAAGTAGGCACTGATGTAGCACACAACATACACTCAATATACTTTTGCCATTAATCATGGGAGAGCCAAATTATGAAGACTAGAACATAAAAAACTTCTATTCATCAACTCTGCTGCTACAATGAGAGAAAACTCTCTTATATCCAAGAAAATGAAAAAATCAAAAAATTACCTTTTTTGGCAGATTTCGACAATTGTTAGATTTTTCCATTTTATGTAATTTTACAATCATATCTTGAGAATCTAGTTATTTCCCACAAAACTCATAAAGCTAAGGTAGGATGAAAAAATAACTAACATCCTAAATTCGAAACATGAGTTTCAAGTTATTAAAAAAAAGCAACTTTTAAAAAACTAGAAAAAAACACTAATTTGCTATTTTGAGGGCCAAGATGAAAGTTTCAAGCTCTAGAAAAGTGCCAAGATGAGGTCCAACTGACATTCAAAAACCACTGGCCACCTCATAATGCATCTACCTATAAAATTTTGTAGAAAACCCACATATGAGTCAAAAGTTATGACCTCCGGAAGTCCCTGCATCAAGCACATAGTGACAGGGAATCGCATCATAGTAGGGTACTCATTATGAGTAATACTACATTGTCCCTTCACAAAACACATCACAAGTATCCACATTAAACAAAATCATTAGTAACTAAACAACCAGATAACACAGATAGATAATCGCATTAATCATGTAGTAAAACTAATTTACATAATCAATTAACCTATAACTGATCACAACATAAGCATAATGTATTAATCACAAACTATCAACAATGTCATCATAATAAACATCAATGAGTGTCATCAACTATATCATAATAGTAAGCTTACCATCAACATGTCTATCATACCCTAAGCATTCCAAGTATCTTACCTTCCTCTTCATGTTCCTTAGCCTGACCACTTGCTCATTCAAGGTGAGAATGGAGGGCACTACACCATGCTTCCTGCCACTTTTGCTACACCACTACAAACTTTTGCCCCAATTGTCAATTCACCAACCATGTCATCACAGGCCATATCTTTACCCATGTTTTCCCCATCAATGCCCAAGCAGGCTTTGCCTTAGTTTGACCCAAATCAGAAAATAGCTACCATTCCTTATGGTTTACCTCAAGGTTATCCATTTGTTGGGGGACACATTGCCTCACCTCCTACTTTTCAAGCACAAGCTGATACAGCAAAGAAAGCAAGAGAGGCTAGAATGGAAAAGAAGAGAAAGAAAGAAAATAAGAGCCCTGTTGTTTCTCACATGAAATCATTGTTTGATCCTATTCAACAGTCTTTAACTATTAACCATTTAGCCCCTAATGTGATCAAACCTGTAGAACAAATGCAACCACAAGATTATATAATGAATGTTGTGGCCATGGATCTAACTCATTTCAAGCCACAAGACAAAGTGGAATTAATGAATGAAACGGCCTTAGTTGTTACCACTGATAATTTGAAGATGTCAAAAAAGTTGTAGAAAGTAGAGACAAACTTAGCAAAAAAAAAAGCTACTAATAGTAGTCTGAATTCAAAGATAAAAGACAAGGCTAAAGAGATTGACACCTTGAATAAGGATTTGTAGTCCACTGTGTCTTTATAGATACATCAAGCATCATAGGCTCAGGTTGCAGCTTTGAAAAATGAAGTAGCACAAGAAAAAGTTGTTATCAATGTATCAAGACAAGAGAAGGCTATTATTGAAAAGAAGTATTAGGAAAAAATGCAAGAGGTGTCACAATTGCAGTAGACCTTTTTAAAAGAACAAAATTTGAGTAGTGCTTCTCAGGCCCAATTTATGGCCGAACAACAAAAGACCAAGCAATTAACTATTGAGCTGGCACAGAGGCCACAAAATGCAAGGATCTTGGCTATTGTAAAGGAGATTTATGCATCTGCATGGAGGAGAATCTATGAAGAGATTGTTTAGCTTAAGCCTTCTCTCACTTTCCTACTAAATGCCTAGCAACTATGTGAAAAAGTAGAATCCTCTGTTGAGACAACTTTGTCTATTATTTCTTCGAGAGTTTCAGATTCCTAGCTTTTATTGTAGAAACTTTATGACACAACTGATGAGACCTTATCGGCTACTAGTGTAAGTGATAGAATGATTGCTACAAAGAAGGTAAATTAAGTTTTAAGTTGCAATTTAGCTGCTATGAGTTGTAAGGCACTACTTGATGTAGTAAAAGAGGGTGTCAAAAATATGAAGACACATTAAATATTTAGTGCAGTTGGGGTTGCCATCCCCTTTTCATGATGATTGTACATTTCTAATGATTGATGCAATAAAGGCTTTATTTCTCACTAAACAAAATGATCAGACTATCTTCTAAGGTATGAGTGATTCCTCCAGTGTTGAAGAAGTAGAAGCAATCCTTGTTCCAATGGCTCATCTTGAGTTTCAATTACATGTTGTGGTACAGATTTTGTAGTCCTTTTCTCATAAGGACATCATCAATTTAGATTTTGCATTTCAAGATTTTCAAAGTAAACAAGGTTTGTTAGATTTGGAGTGGTCTATATATCAGGCCGTGTTGTAGAAATTATAATTATGATTCTGGCAATGCAATTTTGTTTTTGGATCTTTTTCTATTGATTCTAGAGTTCTCTCTAAGCAGGTGCAGAGGTCCATGTGGTCTCCAAGAACTGTAGAGATGAAACTCTACATTTTGATTTTTTCTTGGTTGTGGTTCACTATTTCATTTCTAGTTTTTTGCTCAGTTTCTAAAGTTTCTATTGCATTATGTATCAGTATTGAGAACCTACAAAGAAATGCTTCTAAGTAATGCAGATGTCGTCATGTGGAATGGAGTTTCAGAGAAGCTATAATAATTTCTAAGTGTCAATTTTTAGATGTTGCCAAAATTTGACACGTATCCAGTTTCTATATTTATCTTTGAAGTTATTTGTTGAGCACGGGTTAGGCCACGTGTCGCATTGCGAGGCCTGAGGAGAAGTTTTATTTTGATATAGCTTACACCATAAGTCACCATGTGTCTTTAATTGTAGTAGCGGATGTCGCTGCGTGTATACTTTTTGTGATAGCTTTTAAGGCATCGAAACATATGGTGGACCCGAGATGTTATGACATAGTTTTTTAGATGCTCCAAAGGTTGCCACGTGCTATGTGCAGAAGGTTGAACTAAAGAAGCTATTGATGATGCAGAGATTTCCACGTATGTTTCTCTTATAAGTTTTAGTTGTATGTGGAGGGTGACAGGTGTCATTTCTACGAAGCTTTGAGAGACCCTTTTAATAAACATTAGAAACATGTGGATGGTGCCACGTTCTTTTGTTGCTTTATGTGGATGGCACCGTGTGTCATTCTATTTTGCTAAGTTTGGGAGGTGATGAAACATATGGTGGGTCCTACGAAATAAAGTTGCAAACAATAAGTGATACAGGAAGTGACAAGTGTCATTACTGTGGGCATTCAGGACATAATGTTATGAAGTTTCTAGGATGTGCAAAGAGGGCCAAGTGTCCTAGTTTTGATCCTCAGGTGCTCTCATGTATCAAACAATAAATGTAGAGGATGGCAACAAGTGGTAGCATTCTGTGTGTGTCTTTTTATTAAAAGGAAACTAAACAACAAGTGGAGGGTGCCGTATAGCATATTTTAGAGCCATTTATGAACTCGCGAGTGATGCCACGTGTTGCAACAGAACTGAGTTACAATGCCACATTTTATTGCTCAACCAATGAGCGCACATGGAAAAATAGTTGTCCGAGGAGATTCTCAGTACCAATTCAAGTCCTAGTTAGGTTCTAGTTCTATTAAAGCTGTTGAGATCCTAACAGTTAGAGGCGATCTTGAGTCAAATTTTATGGCTATAAATAGGGAAAGTTTGTAATACAGAGAGACAATAGTTGATTAACAATTTAGAGATTTTGTTGTGATTGGATTATATCATTTTGCCTTAGTTTAGTTGTTTCTAAGAAGGAAGTTGATATATTTGTGCATGTTTCTGTGCCTTTTGTATTTTGCCAAATTTTTAATGAAAGAATCTTTGTTCTGTGTCAGTGGCAATATTTTCTGTGACTGCATAAATTTTTTGAGTTTAACTTTTGATTTTAAATTCATTTAAAATCTGTCTATATTAATCATGTAGTATTTTCTCTATAATATAGTTGAATCCTAAGAATTTAATCAGTGTGCTAATTACTAAATTATATTTAAATTAGGCACATTGCCATAGAGTTAGAAGTTATGTTTATTGTATCTGTAATCTTATTTTTTCTTACCATTACCTCAAACCCCATTGTAAAGGAAGAGCCAGCTTCTGTAAAATCTGGAAGTTGTTTCAAGTATCAAGTCCCACATTCTTGAAACTTCCTATGTTGGTGTTGGAAACTGCACAATTTTATACATCAACACAACCATTGCCTTAAATACATTGAATTTATCTAGAGCTTCAACTTTCTCTTTCGAAAAGGTGGCCCAAGTCATTCTAGAATAATCATCAATGAGAAACATGAAATACATGTCTCCTTGCAAACTTCTTACTCTGGTAGGTCCACACAAATCTGTATGCACTAGCTCAAGTAGTCCCCCAACTGAATGGTCCTTGCTTTTAAAACTTGTTCTTGTTTATTTCCCAAATTAACACTCCTTGCAAATATGATTTAGCAGGCTTCACAAGCTTAGGCAAACTTCTAACAACCTGTGCAATACTTATCTTCATAATATTATCAAAATTTATGTGACACAACCTTCTATGCCATAATGGTACAGGAGCACCTAGGCCCATTTTGGCTTGATAAATTGAGAAAAAGAATGACTTAGAAAGAAGTCTTACTTCCTATCCTCGAAATGTACTTCTATTTATGAAATTTTATGATTGTCTTCTTTAGAGGCCTAATACATGGGCTTATTAGGCCAAAACTTGGTCAAATGTGGTCAAAACTCCACTTCCTGATCTGTATAGTATTGGAACATCTAATTTCATCCTAATACAATCCATTCCACTAGTTTGGAGGGTTTTTTTAATAGTAGAATGGGCAAAAATCACATTTTCCCACTTGTAGGAACCCTAGTTCAGGGTTTGGACAGTTTTTAGAAAAACTTCAATATCTCTCTCAAATTTCAATGATTTTGGCTCCAATAAAGTTTAAATGATAGGAGACTCCTTCCTTTAACTGTTCCAAGTGGTTTGAGTCCTTGGAAGTATAGTACAAGGTCGTGGTACGGCCTAGAGCAGTCAGAAAATAGTGTAAAAACTATAATTTTGATAGTTTATGGGAAAAACGTGATTACTCCCTCATATTTTAATGAAATTGACTCCAATCAAAGGCATATTATAAGTAAATTGCCTCATATTTTAATGAAATTGACTCTAATCAAAGGCATATGATAAGTAAATTGCCCCTCTACCCTTTACAAGTGGTTTTAGACTTTGGAAGTACCGTACAGTGTCAGGGTACGGTCTGGAACAGTCAAGAAAAACTAAAAAAATGACTGTTTTAACCAGATTTAGAAAAATAGTAATTTCTCCCCCAATTTTTGATAAAATTTACTCCAACCAAAGGAAAAATGGAGGTTATTCAATCCTTTATAAAATTAAAGTGATTTCCTTCTCTTAAAATGTCATACAAGCCTGTGGTACGGTCAGAAAATAGTCAAATTGTAGAGAGAAAAATAGGAAATTTTTTTTTTTTTCATAAAGCATATATATACAATTCATTTTCTTTTCAATCCTTCTTCTATATATTATTTCATTGTTTGAAGGATTATTTATATATCTACATTATCTCCCATCAGTTGCACCCTTAATTTGAACTTGGTGACCATTGGGGTACTCCTAATTACAAGATTTGTTAAGAGAATTCAAATTTTACAACGTATTACATGCATGTTTGACTTTGTTTAACCAAGACTTGTCCTAATGTGATTCTAGACTATGAAATATTATCTTTTTAGGACATTATTACATGGATCTAAACTAAGACTTCTTCCTAAGTCATTCTTTTGCTCAATTTATCAAGCCAAAATGGGCCTAGGTGCTCCTGCACCATGCAACCGGCCTTTAAATTATTCCAAGTCTCTTGGAAACTACATTACAACTTATCCTCCACTGAACATTCCATGTCTTTGACCTTTTGACACTCTCCCTCTTGCATCTACATAGGATGACTCCTTCAAACTTGACTGAATCATTCCTTGAGTATACTATCTCCCTTCACTCTATCATGTCTTGCATTGGCTGCCAAATTCATTCACTTACCATCATCAATACTCACATATTCCTTCTTCCAAATCATAATGACCTCACCTTTTTCTTTTGTTTCTTCATTCAATGGAGTCAATATGTATGTTCTTCCCTCCTTTTCTATGGTATAAGTGTTTTGCCTTCCATTATACATAGCTGACCTGTCAAACTGCTAGGGCCTTTCTAGCAACATGTGGCAGCAATCCATTTGCAATATGTCACAAACAATTTGATCCCTATACTAACCAATTTGGAACTCAACAGTAGCTTGTTCATTTACCACAATAGATTGATGATCACTAATCCAAGATACTATATAAGGCTTTGCAATAGGCACTCTTTGCAAGTTTAATTTGTCCACCATATCACTAGATACCATATTATCAGTGCATCTAGAATCAACTACTACTTTACACACCTTATTTTTGCATCTGCAGACTCTCCTAAATAAGGCTCTTCATTGAATTAGCTCTTCTTTTCATAAACATACCTTCTATGCCATAATGGTGCAAGAGCACCTAGGCTCTTCTTTTAATAACAACTTCCTTTTTGTTGAGAGTTCCAACTATGGCTTTTATCCTTGTAACAAGTTCATCAACCCTTTGCATAAAAGTTGATATGTTTTCATCATCATTCATCTTCAGAATTTCATATTTCACTTTCAAACTTTATAACTTGACTTCCTTCATAGAATCGTCTCCTTCATACAGATTTTTCAACTTTTCCCATACCTTATTTATAGTTTCAAGATCCACAAATTTTGTCGATATTGAGTTAGTTAATGAGCTTAGCAGAGCATCCTTTGCCTTGATATCTATCTCATATTATTTGATTTCATCTTTAGTTGCTGGACCATTTGGAGGTATGGTGTATTCTATTCCTACAGCTTTCCATACTTTGTAACCAAGAGAAAGAAGATGGCTTTTCATCCGAGCCTTCTAGAGAACATGCTTTGTTCCATCAAAATACAACACTTCCTTCTTGTAAGACATTTTGGATCTTCCTCAAGCTGTTAAACATTCTTCAGAGGAACTTGGCTCTGATACCAATTGCTGATATGCATCGAACAACTAAGAT
Organism: Cunninghamia lanceolata; assembly: GCA_027924645.1. Taxonomy (NCBI): domain Eukaryota; kingdom Viridiplantae; phylum Streptophyta; class Pinopsida; order Cupressales; family Cupressaceae; genus Cunninghamia; species Cunninghamia lanceolata. Next base: position 25,708,944 of record BSBN01000703.1, read on the forward strand.
TGGGGGAGTGGTGATTCAGTTGTCTCAAAAACTTAAACACTTTCTGTAATTAAACATTCATCACTTAGCCACAATTATTATGATTTAACAATGAGTGTATGAAATCAGAAACTTAACCACAAATACAACATCAAACACAAGAGACCAAATTTTACATGGAAAACCCCAAGGTAGGGAAAAACCACGGAGAGGATAAGTTCTCATTATATATTGCAATATTGAAATAATGATGTTCAAGCTTGGTCACTCCATAGGCCTAAACATACTGGCTCACTACCTCAACCCTAAACCTAACAAGATTACAATTAGGACTGTTAAACCCTAAGGGATATTAAACCCTACTGGTGGCTTACTGCTAGACTCACTGCGATGATCAACACCTTTCTGAAGTACAATAATTCCTCTGCTATGCTCTTCCTCGTCTCTGTTCTTCCTCTTCTTCCCTCTACCTCTTCTTTACTCTACCTTTTTGGACCTTTCTAATCATCTTTCCATTTTCTCTCAAGGACACCTTTTCAACAACTCAACTACAAGTATTTATGCACTTCATCAACCTTGGAATGATCATCAAGGTTGGCATCACAATCGTCAACCACTGGAATAATCTCCAAGGTTAGTAATAAACATTTACAAAATACATCTTGACCTATTACAACATTATGCAAAGGAAATTAAATGTGGATCATGCCATGCCTTAGCTAGGACTCAAACACAATCTTCCATGCCACAACATGCTTCTACAATCTTCCAGATATCTCCGTAATCAATTAGATTAACTAAGTTGGCTAAAACTGGTTACACATTACACTATCTGGGAACAATCTTTGAACACGATCTCAAGTCCTTAACATGGACCAATAGAAAGATAGGAACATGATTAGGAAACATCCACAAGCACATTATAATCATCTAGAGCAACCATACGAAACTTAACCACTTTATCCATAGGAATCTTTTCACCAGAACACATGAACTTCACTGTCTTCAACTGTCATAAAAGAAAGATAGCTTGTGAACCACCAAACCATGAACCATTGCAACTGTAGGCACTTATCATCATCCCAGACTTCCCTCTAGAACTGTAGAGAAAAATACTTTCTTCTTGTCCCAACTAAACTTACAGAAAAAAGTAGGTTTCACTCTAGTGAACACAACTCACTCAGATCTTCATACAGAGGGCTCAAACCTAGAATGTAGCATCCTTAGTCATACCTCTAAATTACTTCCAATCTGCAGACCATGATCTATAAGCAAAAATAAATGTGGAGCAGTTTACCGGACTATTCTTCAGCATACAACTCACTGTCTGTACTGCACTTCCCTGTAACTCACTTGTTCCTTCTAGAGTGGCTAATTTTCTGAATATCCTCAACATACAAGTCTTCTAAACAAGTAATAGAATAAGATACAGTTGACACCAATTACAACAAGGACATGTTGACATCAATGACAACACCGATTAGGCACATACTTGCAACATACAAATTCCTTCAGCTTAATTTTAGAATAACTTTCCAAACACTAGAGTAAAATTTTATTATGAAACACATGAAATAAACTACATGTAACTACTTTTTCCTAGTTGTAAATTTACCAATGTTGTCTAGTGTTATATTAAGAGTAAATTGAGAGTTGGACTTGCTATTATGTAATTGCAAGCTACAATGGTATATAATTATTATTTTTCTGAAATTGTATGCCTTAAATGTTTCAAAAATGATAAATTGTAAGTTTTCAAATTAATTATAGACACAATATAAGAAACTAGTTTGAGGCCTAGACTTATATTTAATTACATGTTGTAAAGATAAACAATTCTTCTCATTAGACTTTTAAATCTTTTCTAATTGTATCACTTGGAAATAGGATTTATAAATAATTTATGTTGGTAAATAATTTAGATGGTAAATTTGAAATAATGAATTCAATTGAAATTTGGTAGCTATGCAACAATTTAACATAAACTTGGAATTTTATGATGTCCTAAACTTAAATTTTTTCTTAGCTTTAATAAGCTTTGTCCTTTCTAAAAATCTAGAAATTGAATTCACTATTCTTTTATGTTTAAAGGTATGAAAATTTGTCTATAAATTCTATTGCAATTTTTTTAAGGGTGGTATATTCACTTTTATTTGATGTTTAATTTATCTCTATATTTAAGTGTATTTGAAGCTCTTGAAAGTTTTATATAAACAATTGTCATTTAGAGTACCTTCCTTTGAAGTATTCTAATAATACTATTTGTTTTGTAATATAAAAGTTAATGAAAATATATTTGAAATAATAAAATATTTAGGTTAAGTTACAATTTTTTATAAATAATTTGAGGAAACATGGATAAATTGAGCTCATTTGTAGATTTATTCTTTACTATTGCAAATGAGAATTGTAATAACTTAAAGGATTGTTATTGCATCAAAAGGAGCTTTTCCCTAGATCAATCCCTATAAATTGAATCAAGTTAGAGTTGACTTAGTGATATTTTAGGTTGACTATATATACAATTGTTGATATCCAAGTTGTAAAGTTTAATATAGGTGATCATTATAAATGCAAAAAAATAATGCAATTTAATAATCCATAAGTAAAACATCATGAGCAAAGCCCTATAAAATTCTCATGTATGTTTGTTGGTGTATTAAATTAAGTCCACCTATCTTTAGCATGTTCCCTCTATATTTTTTAATAATGCCTCTTGACACAACCATTTTAGATAAATATAGGTAGTTATGGATCAAGAGGTGGAAATAAAAGATGAGGGACAAGGGCCCAACACGACAAATGGGTTAAGTAGGAGAGTTTTTAGCACTGAAAAATGGAGGATAACATAATAAAAATGTTAATTATGGTCATCAAGGTGAGCGTAGAAGGAACAAGGATGCATTCATCTGAGCTCCAAAATGTTAGCATCATTCTACATTATAGTTAGTGTTATAATTAGGGAAAATATTTAGAGTTTGAATTACGGCTGGGGCTAGGCATAGAATTTTAAAGAGAGAGACAAAGACAGACATAGAGAAAAATAGAGAGGGAGGGAAGGAGAAAGAATGAGAGATAAAGAGAGAGAAAAAGATAGAGGTATAGGTAGGAGAAAGAGGAAGAGAAAAATATAATTACGGTAAATGTATATAACCAAAAACACATTAGGGTTAATATTATGATTACAATTACAATTAGGATTAGGTTTAGGGATAAAATTAAGATTAGAATTAGGGTTAGGAATAGACTCTTGTGAGAAGAGAGACAAAGACAATGATAAAGAGATAAAGAAAGAGGGAGGGAAGGAGAAAGTGTGACAAATATAGAGAGAGAAAAAGATAGAGATATAGATACGAGAGAAAGAGGTAGATATGGAGATAATCAAGGAAAATATATAACCAAAAAAATTAGTGTTAAGATAAGGGGTATAGTTATAATTAGGGTTAGCAATAGAGTTAGGGTTAGGGATAGAATTAGAGTTAGGGTTAGTATTAGGGAAAATATTAATAACAAAAAAATGATAGGGTAAGAGTTGGTATTACACATTAGTTGGGACTTCATTTCTTGGATTTTATAGAAGATTTTTAATGGTAGAAGTAATTTTATGATGTATCTATTTATGATATTTGTAATCATTTTAAACATAAGTATATTGCCTATTATTTTCTATTTAGACATTTTAGGAAATATAGATTAAATCTTAATGAACATTTCAATATGAATTAGACTTGAAGATTTTTTATATAGTAAAATATGTTAAATTGTACGTGAATCCTAAAATGTATAGATGATATGATTGCAACAAAGTTTGTTTTTTAATATGTCTATTATTTAATAGGAATTTGTTTAGATATAATTAATATTTTAAAAAATTAATTATAATTATCTTAGGGAACTCAAACATCACCCAATTTAATTATCAAATAGGCAGTAGAAATTTTATATCTCATCCACACTAAAAAGTGATAAGTAGTTTTCTTATTTTTAAGAGCAAAAATTTACCTTTAACTTGTGAAAGGAATGCTATTTATGAATAGACAAAAAATAAGTCTTTATACCTACAAACAATAAATATAATAATTAAATTTTAAAAAAAAATCAACACACCTAATCACATCAACTTTAGAATTTTATATAAAACAAGATGTTGTAGTGACTAATATCTAGAGAGAGAGAGGGAGAGGTAGAGAGATAATTAGGGAAAATATATATAACCAAAAAACTAGTAGCATTAAGATTAGGATTATGTATAGAATTAGGTTTAGGAATAGAATCTTGTGAAGAGAGAGACAAAGATAAAGATAAAGAGACAAAGAGAGAGGGAAGGAGGGAGAAAGTGCAAGAGATATAAAGAAAACAAAAGATAGAGATATAGATAGGATAGAAAAAGGAAGAGAGAGATAATTAGGGAAAATATATATAACCAAAAAAATATTATGGTTAAGATTAGGATTACATTTACAATTAGGTTTATAGTTACAATTAGGGTTATAGTTATGGATTTAATTAGGGTTAGAAATAGAATTAGGGTTAGGAATATAATTAGAGCTAGGGTTACAATTAGAAAAAAAAATATTTATAACCAAAAAAAAGCATTAGGGTAAGAGTTGGAAGTATGGTTGAGGTTAAGAATTATGATTTAAGTTAGAATCGGTGTTATAGATATAATTAGGGTCAAGGTTACAATTAGGATTAGGGATGGGATTAGAAATATAGTTAGGGATAAAACTAGGGTTATATTTATGGTTAGAATTAGGGTTAGGGTTATAATTAGAATTATGATTAGTATTACAATAAGAGTTACCATTAGGGCTATAATTAGGGTTAGGGTTAAGGATAGAATTAAGATTAGCGATACAATGAGGGTTAGGGATAGAATTAAAGTTAGAGTTATAATTTAAATTTAGGTTAGAATTATAGAACTGAGCCAAGATCAATGAGACAAATGCAAGTATCAAATCAAAGTAGATTGATAGCCAAATAAGCTTGTACATATAGGTGACGAGAGGAAGTTGTTAGTTGAGGAAATGACTCCTCAATTCTATGAGTGGTGGCGAGTTTCATCCCTAAAAATTAGCATGAGTAGCTAGTTAGTGGGAAACTTGGTGAGACCTATCCTAACTGCCCAAAAACCTTGACACCTCAATGAGGCATGTGTCAAGATTATATAAAGGCACACCTAAGTAGGCTTAAGCCTAAGTGTATGAAATATATACACTAACACCCCTTAAGCATAGCTTAGGTGGGTACAAGAAGGATGGGTCCTAGCTACTATGCCTGGTGAGGTACCCATTTACAAAGTAATCTCTCATGAAGTGGAGAAATGTAGAAAACCTTGTGAGAAAAATCAACTCTCTAAAAGAGAGAAAAGATGCATGAAAATTATACAAGTGAAGAGGTACTACTTCTTTCAATAAGTACAATATATTATTCACCTCATAGGAGAGAAACTAATAGAAGGTCTATGAGACCCCCCATAATATGTGTTATGTTACGATGAAGTTGGATAGTCAACAAAGGATGCAGATGTAGATCCAAGAATGTCAAAAAATGTTGCTTCCCTTCGGAAGAAATGAAACCACCTGAAGATGCAGGATATCTTCCCATGCAATAAGATGTATGTATGATACTGAATCATGTTGAATTTGATCCAAGGATGTTGATGCCCATTCTGATGTCTTCAAAGAATGCTTAGGCATCTGCATGTCGATGCTGAAGGATGTCATAATCAAATCAGGTGCGTGCCTAATAGATGAAGATGATGACTATCTAGAACCATGTGTAGACATATGTAGAGGATGACTATCTGAAGAGGTTAATGGAGATGCAACTTCATCAAAATTGTCATTAAAAAGAAGACTGATGTCTTCAATATGTGCTTCCATGTCAACAATGTAGGACTCTACAAACAGAAAAGTGATGTTAGGTATAAATCTATCCCAATCAACAATTCTAGGAAGATTATTATCCTATTGAAAAGAAGTGCTAGAAGCTTTTGAAGAAGTGACTCTAAAATCTAATGAAGCAATAGGGGGAGTGACAAAATATCTACCAATGCAGGAGGTGTAGAGAGAGGAGATGCAAGTGGGTATGTCTCTGTGTCATTAGTATAGTCAAGAGTTTCCCAATACACATGTTCCTCTTCAGTATCATTGTCATACAAAGGATCATCAACATCATCATGGGAAAGAAATATGTCTATAGCAGGATTATCTGGGAATGAAGGTTTATTAGGGTCTCCATACATTTCCCATAGTTTGGTCCAAAGAGCTCTAGGGTAGTCGATGTGTGATAGAGGAACCCATTGAGTGTGGTTCTTAGCACTTAAACTAATTAATCCTAATACATGATTATTCTTATTTTCCCATATAATTTTCTGTCAATATGTGCTTGGTTCAGGAATGAGTCCATACAAATGTGGCAATATGCAAATCCATCGACAGTGCACTAGGATACCATTGTGCCAAGACTTGTAGTTTCCATTTTCCAAGGTAATGATTGATGGATCACTTGTTATTCCCATTAGTTGACTTAGATAATTTACCCCCATGTGAACTTTATGTAAGTTTAATTATTATAAAATACATGTATAACACCCCATAATTAATAGATAAAGGTGGAACTTTATAAGATTAGTGCTGGTTAATCCCTTCATCTTTGATAGGAAAAAATACAAGAGCTAAACCCCTACAAAGGTGGGCACTTTATCATTTAGTGTGATAGATCTAAGTAGGACGATTAAAATCATTCCCTAATACTTAGTGTACTATTTACAAAAAATTGTAATTTAATCCAAATTGTTTAATTCCTCCTTTAAAATTTGCATTTTGCATTGCTTAGTACTCTTAGACACAAAAATATGCTTATTCTCACACTAAAAAAGCATAATTTAAATATTCTTTGCAAAAAGTTAAAAAACAAATTTCAGAAAGCCTAAATTTATAAATCCCAAATTAGGGTGAATTAGAGCAAAGAGAAAGAAATAGTTTCTCAAATCATGAGGGGATGGACAATACATAGGTATGCCAGACAATTTGTAGTAGGTTTGGCCTTTCATGCTCCTCCTTTGTAGTTGTGGGTGAAAGGATCTAGATGCAAAATCAAAATGCCTTTGTGAGGCTTGTTGCAGGGGTGGATTTTATGGTTTTTGTTGTCTCTTACACCTTGGACAGCCTTTCCAATAGAGGAAAACCCCCCTTGGTTGAATGTGTGATGCCAAATCATGTGGCCTTGGTCATAGATCATGGCCCCTTTGATATAAAATGTTGTCTGTAGAGTGAAATGTGGATGCCTCTATAGCCATGTGTTGGGAAAGTCACGATTTCTGAGAACAAAGGTGATCAATATAAGAAGATTCATGGTGCCTTTTATGCAGGGTGGTGCACCCTTGGACAAGTTATAAGCCTTCTAAATAGAGTGCAAGCCTTGTCTATAGGCCACCTTTATTTAAAATAAGCCACTACCCTTTTTATATTTAGGCTGCTAGCCTTCTATGTCTATGGATAATGTATATGTAGGTTGCCTACTATTCTAACACACCCACATGAGAGTTGCTAGATTCCACAAATCCACAAGAGTTCTCCACCATTTGGTGAAGCCACATTAGGGCACAACAGGGCCTGAGTTTGGTCTTCTCCAAGCACAGGTTAGCGTTTTCAAAGCACAAAATGACCTTCTTTGTTAAATTTAGCCAAGATCAGCAAGTGAGAACTAAGATGAACTTCAACAAAGCATAAGGACATAAAAATATATATATATATAAATATATTACTTCAAGAGATAATGAAAATGTACAAAGAGCTTTGCATTTATAGACAAGGAGAAGGAGCTGAGAAAGAGAGAACAAACTATGACTAACCCTCTATGCGATGAACATATGTGTGCACAAGTGGAGGGTGATGGACAAATGTGTTGAGACATGGACTAGCTAGGATTCAAACCTAGGACCTTCCATTTGCTGCTGGAGTGATCTACCACTGAGCTATTGGCCCCTCTTGGACCAATCCCTCATTGGTTTGGGTGTGGCTTATTTCCAACACCAACACCCCCCCTTAAGCCACACCTCTCATGTGCTTGGGGCTCCTATTCTGGGCCTGGCTCTGATACCATGTTAATTTTAATATTTAGATTGACAGTAAGAAATAATGAAACATAAATGCTCACATAACACACATATACTCTGGGAAAACCTCCCTCTTGGAGGTGAAAAACCCAGCAAGAAAATCTCAGATCTGATTTATATTAAGAGCATAAATAGATTACAACTTTGCCCAACTAAGGCACGAAACATAGATATCAAAATACAACATGGCGTCTTCTTTAATTATCGAACCCTTTGAACCATTAAATCAGTTGAACCGTCGAACTGTTGAACCGTCGAACTGTCGAACCGTCGAACCCCATTGAACCGTTGAACCAGTTCAACTGTCGATGGAACCCTTACACTATCGAACCTTTGAACCTGTCGAACTGTTGAACCATTGAACCAGTTCAACCATCAGTGGAGCCCTTCACTATTGAACCTTTGAACCCATCAAATAGTTCAACCAATGGCGGAGCCCTTTCACTGTGCTTGTAGTAGATCGTTGATTTCACAAAGCAAAATTTGGTAAGTGATTGCTATGGATTGTGACTACCAGTCACTCTTCATTTATATGAGATCGTACAAACATTTTGGTGCCAAATTACATATACGTTACATTTGAAATAGTTCCTGACCTATTTGTAATTTCAAGATGCATAGAATGGTGAGTTCACCCAATTGGGGCCTACCTTAATCAGATAATACAATCTGAGATCTCAAAATGCTAAGGCCGGTAGGCCATTCAACATTTTATGACTAGGTCAGTCTCTAGAAGGGATCTAACCTAGCTACCAAAATCAACAAAATGCCTCCAACCTCCCATAGGGCGAGGAGAGAATATCTCCAACATCTAATGAAGTGAAGTCTCAAATTGACTAACCTCATGTGAGCACATGTGGTGAGACAAAAAAATGACTAAACTCAAAAGCGAACTTAACCTTTAATCTCAAGGCTAAGTTAGACCTAGCCACTAAGTGTGACTTAAGCTTAGGTGTGGGTTAGGATAAACCAAACACTCTAACATCCCACCCTAAGTTGTACTTAGGGACTAGAAATACAAAGATGATGATGGGTTCGAGCTACTAGGCCATGTTAGGTACCCATGTACAAACAAATTTCTCAAAAAATAGAGAAAAGGTGAAATCCCAAGAAAAAAACTCCTCTCCAAAAGAGAAAAGATGCATGAAAGGAACGTACAAGTGAACTACTTCTAGCACATAAGTACATGAAATGTTTCCCCCATAGGAGAAAGAATGTTATGTGACCCCCCTAGAAACTGTGAAGTAATGAACTTCATGTGAGGAAATGCTTCCTTCCAAAACTGACAAGAGAAGAGAAACCATGCACCCTCCCCTCAAAATACCTCTTGTAGTGCTGGTAGATGCTCGAGACTAGATGTTGAAGATGATCCATAAACATTGAAAAACATTTCTCTCTTTAGGAAGAAATTGAACCACAGAAGTGTGCAAGTAATCTTCCCATTCTAGATAGGAACATACAAGAAGAAGTATGAAGGTCTCTCAATTATGCACATGATTCAGAGATGTAGATGATGCCCATGATGTCTTCGAAGAATACTCAATAATCTCCAAGCCAATGTTGTCATGTGATGAAGATTCAGTAATAGTGACCATAGATGTATGGTAAAAACTAAACCAATGTGATCCAATACTTCTGCAAAAGGTGTCAAACTGGGTGATGATGGAGTCTAATATGTAGACTCATAAGTATCTATAGAATCAATCACTATATAAGCTGAAATAGGTGAGGCATGAACAAGTATATCTGAAGACAATGGTGATGCAACTTCATTGAAGCTAACATCGAATAGAAGATGAATACCCTCAATGGTGTTATCCAAATATGTAATGTGAGATTCTATAAAAAATGATGTGATGTCTGGTAGATATGTATCCCAATGTGGTGGATTTGGGACAATGATGACAATGTTCTAATACAAGGAAACACTGAAAGTCATCCTAAATGAAACATCAGGTGGTGATTTCGTAGTCTTACAAAACATCAAAAAAACAATGTGAGAGAAATGAGGACAAAGTGAATCCCCATGTTGAGTGCTCCCACAATATGTATACTTGATTGTGCAACATGTAGACATGGTATAATGTGCAAAAGATCAAATGCAAAAAAGCCCCCTCCCCCCCCCCCCCCCCCCAAACAAAAAAAAAAAACTATTGAAAGAGTGACACCCCTAGATTTTGACACTTTATAACTTAATGCTTTTTACAAAATAAATTTGACCAATGCGTGGAGAATGAAAAACCAATCACTTTTGCAAAAAACAATGCTCAATTTTGAGCTACCGATCAAAACTTATTAAACAGTGAATTTCCTACCAAAAAAAGGCCTAATTTAATAATCAGAACTAAAAAAGAAAAAAGAAAAAAGAAAAAAAACCTATCTGTGAGGTGAATATAGCCTTCCAACCACTCGTTGGAATCAAGTTGAAACGAAGAATAGAAAAGGTTTGATTGTTAGGGGGAATTGGCCTCCTACCAACCTAGGCCTCACCCTTCGTTTTCGAGGGGCGATTGATATTTTAACTTTATATGTTTGCAAGTAAACGCAATCTTTATATACCAACTTTATATGTTAACATGACATAGTGACTTTGAAAAGTCACTTTACAATCCTCCACATACAATTTTGCCCAAAAAATTCTAAGCAATATCCCCTTTACAAATATTTGTTGTGAGTTATACTCGCAACTAGTGGTCACAGTAAATACTTAAGTTTACAATAGAAGATATGGTTACAATAAATTAATAACAATAAATGTTAATATATGCTAAAGAGGTAATAAACAAAACTGTTGTGTAAAGCTAAAGGGCTAACTAAAAAAGTTAGCGTGTAACCAAAAGATTGAACCATTACATTGTTGAATGAAGGCCCTCAGACCTAGTCTTGGGCACCAAATGTGCAAAGCAAACTGTGTGAGGAATTAGAGTCCAAAGCGGACTATAATATCGAACAAAAAAGGGTCCCGAACCTGAAGAAAACTAACTTGAGTCTGTCTTTGGATGAGTAGTGGCCAACTCGAAAGCTGAACTAGCCGAATATGGGCTCAGAGGTGAGTTCATTACAGATCAATATAAGACTTCTACCATGTGGTCACAGGTGAGTTCGTTGCTCAGAGTTGGTGTCGACATGATAAAGAACCTCAACAACAAATGAAAAAACTGAATTGCACATATGCATCTGGCAAGTGCTACGCAATGGTGACCAAAAAGAACTTAGTTGAAAAGCAGCGATGGATTCCTTGACTGGTAATCGTAGGAATGTGTGAGCAGATCTGGATCGACCAAGTTGGATAGAGCCTAAACTTGTAATGGCCTATCTGAAGGTTGTAATCGCCTCTTCAAAATAGAAAACCGTGAACTACGCAAGAGACCAGATCAAAGCCAAGATTGGACCACGACTTGGATGGTTGCAGAGGCTATTTGTGAGTGCTGGAAATGTCGATGATAGAGAGGGCTGAAGGGCTGGTGTGCCCATGTGACAGCAACCTTGGTGGTGGTTATGTGGCGAAGACCACAAATTGCAGCAAAAGAATGGACGTTGAGATGGCCGTTGCAAATCCCAATTGGTCAATAGAAGACCACATACCTCGCAGTGATCAAAACAGCGACCACCAATGTTGCAAACACCCACAAAACGCTGAAGAGCCCGAACAGGGCACAAAGGAGGCTGGTGATGGAAAAAGCCCAAAATGGGTCCTGCAAATAGAGTTGAAGAATAATTTGGCAAGGGCTGAAGAGGCCACAAATTGGCTAAATAAGATTGCAAACCTACACAATATAGAAATCGACTCAATAACAACAAAATTGCAGGGGGCCAAAGCGCCCTCTGCAAAAAAATTGAATTTTTTACAAACTTTTCTATACAGAATTGATTTCAGTACATGAATCTAAAAATTGCAAAACAAAAATACTAAAAATGAATCCTTAAAAATGTTAGGTTCTTGAATTTTCTCAAAATAAGAAGCGTTTCACTTGCATGGCTCTCATACCATGTCAGAATTAGCCAAGATCAGCAAGCAAGAACTAAGATAAACTTCCACAAAGCATAAGCACATAAAATCCAAAATGTATAAAGAGATTACATCAAGAGATAATGAAAATGTACAAAGAGCCTTGCATATATAGGCAAGGAGAAGAAGGTGAGAAGGAAAGAACCAACTATGACTAACCCTCTATGTGATGAACACATGTGTGCACAAGTGGAGGGTGATGGACAAATGTCTCCAACCTCCCATAAGGTGAGGAGAGAATATCTCCAACTTCTAATGAGGTGAAGTGTCAAAATGACTAACCTCATGTGAGCACATGTGGTGAGACCAAAAAGTGACTAACTTCAAAAGTGAACTTAACCTTTAATAGCAATGTTAAGTTAGACCTAGCCACTAAGTATGACTTAAGCCTAGGTATGGGTTAGGATAAACCCAACACTCTAACATTCTCCAACCTTCGATATAGGGACAAAACAGGGCTGAATGGCCTCTTCACATACACCAAAATAGACCTTCAAATAAGCATATTTCTCCACATGCTAAATAGGGGCAAAGTTGAAACAGCAACCCAAGTCCTTCATGCCACTAAATAGGGTCACACTAAATAGCTTACAAAATTCAATGACTTTTTGACTCTAAAACAAACTAGCAAACAATCTTGGCAAGGATCTGATACCATGTAAAATTGAGCCAAGATCAATGAGACGAATGCAAGTATCAAATTGAAGTAGATGGATAGTAAAATAAGCTTGTCCATATAGCTGACGAGAGGAAGTTTTTAGTTGAGGAAATGACTCCTCAATAATGAGTGGTGGCGAGTTTCCTCCCTAAAAACTAGCCTGAGTGGCTCGTTAGTGGGCAAATTGGTGACACCTGTCCTAACCATCCAACAACCTTGACACCTCAATGAGGCATCTGTGAAGATTCTATAAAGGCAAATGTAAGTAGGTTTAAGCCTAAGTGTATGAAATATATACAATAATAAGAAGTAGGAAACATATATATAACCAAAGGGTTGGGGTTAGAACTAGGGTTAGGGTTAGGGCTAGAATTAGGGTTAGGGCTAGAATTAGGGTTAGTGTTATAATTAAAATTAGTGTTACAATTATTGACAATATATAGTCAAAAAATATAGGGTTATAGTTAGAATTAGGGTTATGGATAGGGATAAAATTAGGGATACTGATATAATTATGGTTATGGATAGAATTAGAGTTTGGATTACAATTAGAATTAGAGTTACAGCTATGGAAAATAAATTTATAACAAAAAACATTAGGGTTAGAGTTAGAATTACGGTTGGGTTTAGCAATAGAATTACAATAACAATCAATATTAGGGTTACAAATATAATTAGGGTAAGAATTAGAATTTCATTTACGGTTAGAGTTAGAATAAGGGTTAGGGTTAGGGGTAGAGTTAGGGTTGGGGTAACTACTATTAGGGTTAGAATTAGGGTCTGGGTAAGAATTAGGGTTTGGGATAGAATCGGGGTTAGGGTTAGGGTTAGAAATTGAATCAAGGTTATGAGTTTGGTTATAATTAGGGTAAATATATAACCAAAATTACATTAGGATTAGAATTAGAGTTAGAGTTAGAACTATGGTTGGGGTTAATGATAGAATTAAGGTTAGTGGTAGAATCAGTGTCAGTGTTATAGTTCAAATTACTGTTACAATCATGGAAAGTATATAACCAAATATTTGGAGTTAAAACTAGGGTAAGGGATAGGATTAGGCTTATGGTTAGGGATAGAATTAAGGTTAGAAATAGAATTAGGATTAAGGTTACGATTATAATGAGGGTTACAATTAGGGAAAATATATATAATCAATAAATTATTTGAGTTAAAATTATGGTTACAATTTGAATTAGGGTTAGTGTTAGAGTTAGGGATAGAATTAGTGTTAGGTTTATGGTTAGAATTAGGGTTACTATATATATATATATATATATAACAAAAAAGTGTTAGGGTTAGAATTAGGGAAAATATAAGAAACAAAAAGAACATTATGGTTAAGGTTAGGGTAAAAGTTAGAATTAGGGTTAGGGTTAAAGATATAATTAGGGTTACATTTATGGTTAGAATTAGTGTTAGATATAGGGATAATATATATGTTCAAAAGAATATTACGGTTAGAATTAGGGTTAAGGTTAGGGATAGAATTAAGTTTAGGGTTAGAATTAGGGAAATATAAATAACTAAAAAAAATAGGACTACAATTAGAATTAGGATTAGAGTTTGGGATACAGTTAGAGTTAGTAATAAAATCAGGCTTAGGGATAGAATTATAGTTAGGGTTAGTATTTAAATTATTGTTTTAATTAGGGCCATGATTACAATTAGGTTTAGATTTAGGAATAGGGTTAGGGTTATAGTTAGAATTAGGCTTGTGATTGTAGATGCTACTAACATATTTGTATTTAATGAAATATATCTAAAATACGCTAAAATATATCCTTGTCGAGATGCCTATTTCTTAATCACTTAAATTAAACTCAAGAAAAGTGTGTTTTTTATTTAGAATAATATTATAATTTAAATATTTAAAATTGTAATATTTTAGTTGCTTAAAAGTTATGCTTCTCTTCATGAAAGCTTCCATGTAATTATGTAGAAAACCAAGATCATGGAATAGACTAACAAGCACATGAATTGCAATGGAATTGACCCATTTGTATTAGCCAATGAGGCGAGTATAAATATAGTTGTTAAGTACCTGAATCTCCATGAAAAGAGGATAGGAATCCTCTATATGGAGTTGTGTTGAGTAACCTCCCACAAACATAACGCGAGGTGTCAATGCAAGTTGACACCTCTCAAAGCAACTCTAACTACATTGGTAAGTTCAAATGAACATGTGCCAATACACCTAAGTAATCTTAAATACAAATGTGTATGCCTATAGCTTAAAGGTATACACTAACACCCCCCCTAAGCATAGCTTAGGTGAGTATTATGAAAAATGGCTCCTGGCTATAAGCCTGGTGAGGTACCCATGTAAAAAACAAATGAAAATGAGTCTCGGCCATGAAGCCTAATAAGGTACTCATGTACATTGCAAAATCTCATAAATGGAGTAAAATAGGAAACCCAATGGGAAAAAACTATCCTCCAAAAAGAGAAATTATACAGGTGAAGAAGTACTAATTATTTCACTAAGTACAATATAAGATTCCTCCCATAGGCGAGAAAAATAAAGAAGGTCTATGAGACCCCTCCATAGTACTTGTCCTACTACAGTGAATCTGGATAGTCGACAAAGGATGTAGATGTAGATTCAAGAATGCTGAACAATGTTCCTTCTCTTGGGAAGAAATAAAATAATTTGAAGATGCAGGATATCTTCCCATGTGAGAAGATGTATGTATGATCATGAATCATGCTAAAGCTGATCCAAGGATGATGATGCCCATGTTGATGCCTTTGAAGAGTGCTTAGGTGTCCCCCTGTTGATGTCGAAGGATACCCTAATCAAATCAGGTGTATGTCTAATAGATGAGGATGATGATGATCTATAGCCATGTGTAGGACAACGTAGAGCATGAATAACCAAAGTGGACAATGTTGATGTAGCTTCATCGAAACTATCATCAAATAGAAGACAAATGTCCTTTGTTGGCATAATAGTCACAATGGTATTACATTGTCACCTAAATAAATATTAGTTTATAAGTTAGGTTTTGGGAAGTTACTTTCCTGTAAGAAGTTATATACAGGAATAACAAGGCTTTAAAAAGCCAATGTGCTGCATTGTAAAATCATCCAAAAGACAATAATATATTATTCTATAGTTTTTATTTTACTGTACAAAGATGCTTTGACTAGATGTATTCTTGTTCACCCATTTTAATATGGTATCAAAGCATTGTTGATTCATGTGCCTATGTGTTGAGATTGTGTTGTCAAGAATATTCTTACTTAGGTGATGGTAGACTTGGAAGAAGATTTTCACTGGAATTTAATGGGGCTTGAAGATCCTCTATTTCATGAAGCTTTCTGGGTGTAAGGCGTGGAGCAAAGGCGTGAATAATATGAAAGAGGCATTTTAATTATCTATTGGTATGTTGTTTTGATAACAATTCAGTAAAAATTCAATATCTTTTCTATTTCTCAACGAAATTTCAACATTCAAAATGTTTCAAAAAGTACAAGAACAGGAGCATAAAACCCAGAAATAGTTTAAAGTATTTGACAATATTTCATGAGTAGTTTAAAGCACAAGTTTGGCATCTGAATCTTCTAAATTTGATTGAGTTGTGCCATTGTTTTTAAAATCATGGAGTGTTGAATTTTGATGGTGGCCACTACAATTTTCAGATTTAAACATAAATTTTTTTTTGCTGCATTAACTATTGTCAAGCATTAAACATTCCTCTAAAGCATTGAAGATTTGATGAGGCATTTGTCAAAGGCATTTGGCATTCATTTTGAGGCATTTTGAATGACTATGCAGGGAGTTAAAACAAGTTTATTTACATGAATGCTAAGCACATAAGTTTGGTGAAAGTGGCTAAAGTGTCTACCCATGTGAAAGAATGAAACAATGTCTGGTGAATACTATTATTGCAGCATATAGAAGACATTCCTTGGGTGAGTTTAAAAATTGACTGAAATTTATTAATATTATGCTTTATGAAATGTGAGCCAATGTGAAAAAGAAAAAGATGTGTTAATGGGTAAAAGACATACGTGTGAAGTAAAAGAAGTATTTATAAGTTTATGTTTCATGAAGTTTAAAACAAAGATTGAAAAGTTTTCACCTAAGGTAAAACAATTTTGTTTGGAGAAATTTAAAAAGTTTTAATGAAGAAATTTACAATTTCTTTTGGATAAAAGTTTTTAAAAGGGAGACATAAGTATTAAAGAAAGGCTATTTAAAATATTTACTTTTGAGGAATTAGGAGAAATAAGGCAAAGCATTTAAAAAGATTAATTTGGAGCTAAATTTAATTTTTGTGGTAAGATAAGGTTTAACATTTGAAAATGGTCACACATTATGCTTATGGTTTTGATGCCATCCATGCTATCATTGATATAAATTTGAGACTTGCATGCTTGTGCTATTGAAGAGACTAAAGCAAATAGATAGAGTATAAGCATATCATATTGGAGGCAGGTGGCATCGGAGGATGGAGGATTTTCCATCATCTCGAGTTAGCTTCTCACTTTGAGATGATGCTTTGCATGAGAAGCATTTTTGGTTTTGGTTGTTTTATTTTTTCTTTGTTGATGCTGACGGAGCTGACAGATTTGAAGAATGTATGTTTTGTGAAAATTTTGTTTTGGAGATAGGTTTGGGATTTGGTGTTGAGCTCAATATGGATTGTTGTCTAGCGAGCTTCAAAGAGTATATGATCAAGAATTATACCCTTTCGCGGTCACTAGACAATGGCAGAGATTTGTCGTATCTTTTAGGGTTCATTGTTAAATAATTCTTGACTCTGTGATTTGAGAGCTTGAGACTAAAGATCTCAAGAACACAGCTCGAAGCTACGCCTTTCCGAGGGTAGATGAGACAGCATGATGGAGCCCCACTTGGTTCAGGATTTGTTCTTTGGGAGAAGATGTTCTATAAAATATGTATTCATACTATGTAATTAGCTTTGTTGAGTATTTTAGCATTAAGGGGGGGTCCCTTGATACTATTGTAGGAACAATGTAATAAGGGGAGGAATGTTGGCATAATAGTCACAATGGTATTACATTGTTACCTAAATAAATGTTAGTTTATAATTTAGGTTTTGGGAAGTTACTTTCCCGTAAGAAGTTATATACGGGAATAACAAGGCTTTAAAAAGCCAATGTACTGCATTGTAAAATCATCCAAAAGACAATAATATATTATTCTATATTTTTTATTTTACTATGCAAAGATGGTTTGACTAGATGTATTCTTGCTCACCCATTGTAATATCCTCAATGTGTACTTCCATGCAGGACTCTATAAACAAACAAGTGATGTCAAGTAGAAATGTGTCCCAATCAATGATGCTAGGAAGACTAATATCTTGTTGCAAAGAAGCACTGAAAGCTTTCAAAGAAGTGACTCTAGAATCTGATAAAGCAATAGTAGGAGTGATGACTTATTCTATGTCATTGGAACATTCTATTTTTGTATCATGATTAGAGATGTGAGTTGTGATCAAAGTAGGATCATATGGGAATGGAGAAACATTCGAGTCTCCATACATTTCCCAAATTTTGATCCATAATGCATGTGGATAGTCAATATCCATGATGGCATACAGAGTGGCATCTGGAATCTGTAAACTTATTAATCCACAAATATGATCATGATGATTAAACCACTTAGCCTTCTGAGATTGTTTACCAGGTTCAGGGACAATTCCATATAGATGAGGTATGAGATTGTGGAACCTAAGGTGTTTCAGGATGCCTTCACACCAAGACTTATAGTTTCCCTCGTTTAGGTTGATTACAGAAGAGTGAGTTTCATATCCCATGATTAGAACAAGTTAATTCATCTAGACAAAAGAAAGTCAACACATTACACAACACTGATTAGGTGATCCCCCAATTGAACTTTAAGTCAAGTGGCACTTTATAAGTTGAGTGCATGATTACTCTTTGATTATTTTCCCCCCTTAAAGTGACACTTTATAAAGTTAGTTCCTTGTGAAAAATGAACACAAAAGACCCCCCTTAAGTATGTATACCCCCCCCCCCAACCCCCCCCCCCCCGCAAATTTGGCATTTTATAGAAGGATTGCTTTAGTTCACCCAAAAAGAGCATAAATAGGCACTTTATAATTTCAATACGATTTTATGGTAGTTGGATCTATGACAAAAAATATTCACTTTGGAAAAAAGAAGCACTCAATTCTGAGTTGAATGCAAAGAGTTATTGAAGTTGCAAGATTTATGCAATTACAAAAAAAAAAGCCTTGAGCAAAAAAAAATTTCAGATTCTTAGAAAATAAATTTTGCATGCAAAAATTGTGAGTGAAAAAGAAATTGGAGGAAATTAAAGCCCCCTTGGGCTATGCATGACTAGGGGCTACAAATTTAAATTGGTTCCCCCTCCCCCTTGCTGACATCATCCCCCTAGTTTCTTGCTATTAATGGCTCTGATTTTGACAATCATCACCAAAAAACTAAAGGCCACTGTTGTGTGTAGGTATGAGGACCTGCGCCATAGAGGAATGGGTCATGATTTGCCACATTGTGGGGCAGCTATGAGAGAGGCACGAAGTGCCCTAAAGGCATGTAATGGTCGCCTGTGTGAGAGACATCGTCAGGCATTCAACGAGGGCCAGTGGTGAGAGGTGGTTGTGGGTTGGCCAATCTGAAGGCACCTCCACTGGTTGAGACTAGTGCCAAGCCTTAGCTTCTCCATTGAGCACCCTTTGTGGATAGCTAACGCTTGCCATCAAATGCCCTTTCCATAGGGACTTGTGTTGTGTCTTCCTTCCTCTCTATGCTGAAACAAAAAAAACTCACACGGTTAAACCCAAAATAAATGAAACAATAAATAATGCCTCACAGTATGGAGCTCAGTGTGAATGGAGATGAGTAGCACAACAAGCAAATGATGGCTTGAAACTAATCCATGAAGCTTTGATACCATGTAGAAAACCAAGATCGTGAAATAGACTAACAAGCAAACAAATTGCAATGGAATTGACCCATTTGTATTAGCCAATGACATGAGAATAAATATAGTTGTTAGGTACCCGAATCTCCATGAAAAGTGATAGGACTCCTCTATATGGAGTTGTGGTGAGTAACCTCCCATAAACATAGCGCGATGTGTCAATGCAAGTTGACACCTCTCAAAATAGCTCCAACTACGTTGACAAGTTCAAATGAACATGTGCCAATACGACTAAGTAAGCTTAAATACAAATGTCTATGCCTATAGATTAAAGGTATACACTAAAAACTTATACATTAATGTAAACCCATATGCATCTCAACGGACCTAGATGATTAGATTAATTAATTGTTGAAACACTACTTACATATTAAAAAAATGATATTACAAACAACAAACTTTGGCTTTCATAGTGATATTACATAGCATTAGATTGAATGGAAAGTGGTGTATTAGATTGAGTAGGGGTATTTGTTAGTGTGAAAAGTTACATTATCTATCTAGTTAGGTTTTAGCATGTCTAGGAGATTTATATTCACAATTGATTAAGTCCAACTTTGGGCTTCTTACCTTTTTGTCTCACCTCATGTGGTGAAGACATGTGTACTCACCTTTGTGAGACACCTTCTTCATGCAAACTTGCCACTTACTCAAATATGTGTCATTTGAGTAGACAAGTGTTGCACCTTTGGAGGGTTGCTTAGTCGTTGTGTACGAGCTTCTCACTCCCTCATGCTTGCCTACTTAATCAAGGCTCCTATGTACATTTCATTCATCTTTTGGCAATGTAATTTGCCATATTGTGTAGGAAATAGCTTTGTGGTTTTATTCTTGCATGTTGCTCCTTGCTTTTCCCAACATGGTATTAGAGTATTAACACTTGCAAAGAAAGGGAGACCAAATACAATACAAAGATGCCACAAACCCTCTCTACAATGACAGATGATCTTGTTGATGAGAAATGATCTGCAATGGTCCTTTCTTTGACAAGAGAAATGAATTCTCCCTTGACCAAAGATATGAGTTGCTCAGGCAACGTTTGTTGGTGGCGACGCTTATGGATCTATGGTTGAAGATTCATCCTTGACTATTAGACTAGTTGGGCTAGATACAGGGGTTTCGTTTGGAAAATAAGGCCAATTGAAGTTGAGACAAGGTTGTTCTGTGGGTAAATGAGGCATGAGTTGGGCATGTTGATTAAGTGGCAGACAAGTCTGCTAGTTAAAAGGTGAATAAGGTCATTCAAAGCTAAGTTGGGCGTGTAGCTTACAGCCTCAATGGAGCTCATGTCTGAGTGGTTGATTCCCATCTCCAAGCACCAATGGCACCCGCCTAAGAGGATCACCCATAAGCCTTTCCTTCACATTTGCGGCCTTTCTTTGAGGCCTACGCCCTTTCCTTCAAGGCATGTCCCTTCTACAGGAGCCTCCATCGCCAAACAATGACCTCCAACCTTGATTTTCTCACACAGAGAACAAGAAACAAACGTCACCCTTCAAATACAAATTTGAATGACCTTTTTGCTCCAAAACGAACCAGCAAAAATCTTATTTTGGCTCCGATAACATGAAACAAGCCAGAATGCATAAGCTATTACTGATTACAAAATTTGAAGTCTCACCCAATGCATAAATCAATAGCAAAGGAAGAGTACATATAACCTTGAGTAACCTTGAGTTAATGGGAGTCAATCCCATAATTTAAAAAGATCTCAAATAGATGTGCAAACTGCAAAAGACAAGTGGAGTGAAAGAGTTTGAAGGACTCTTCCAACTGCCACACACCCAGCTGAGGTGTCTTTTGACATGTGCATAACATGAGGCTTCCAAATGTGGCCAAATGAAAGCCAAATGAAATGTGTACACTAATAGTATTGAAAGCCCAGTATATTAGCAATGTGACACCTGCAACAATGAGAGTCAACACAATCCACTTGATGGCAGGGCTCGTCACAATAAATCCGGCAGCTAGGAGAGCAGAAAGGAAGAATGACACTGCCACCAACATCATGATTTCTTTCAACCAGGCGACCTTCGCAAGCAGGTCAAAGGCGAGAATCATAGAGATGACCAATGAAGCAACCAAGATAACATGTATGTGACCATAAATGTATTGAAGAAAACGGTGTTGCCCAAAATCGCCCTCCCCGTGTTAGAACATCTTAACCAGCCGGTGCGTTGTAAGCCACCGGCTGGTCGACGTTTGTACGGCACCTTGAAAACAGTTAAAACTGCATCGACATGTAGTACGGCAGGCTAGGTCGAGGTGAGTTGAACAATTTTGTTCCTTAGATTAAGTCGACTGCATAACCTGTTGACTCAGCCGTACAACCAGTGAGTTACAACTCACCGGCTGTTTACGGCTGGCGGTTTTCTATACATCCCGGCATTGCCAACATGAGAGTCAAGCTTCCCCCAAACAAAGCGACTGCGACCTGTATAACGGATTTACGTTTACTCTCAGATGGAGAGTTTTGGGGTGCGTGATTTCCAATTGATTTAGCACATCTTCTTCTATTGGCAGATCAGGTGCGGCCGATTGAGCAAGCGCAAGAGGAGCTTCTTCTACTCGGGGGGGGGGGATAAAAATGAAAGGGACACGATCTTTGTAGAGCTTATAAATTTATAACAGTGTTTAACGGTATTTTCGGATGTTAACTGCCTAGGGATTTTTAGTGTCAAATTAGTTCCATTATCATAAAATTGAATCAATCATCATGATGATTGAGCTAAGAGATATAACTTTAAAATCTCTACAAACATCGAAAAATACTGTTAAATAATAATAAAAAATAAGATTAAGAGAACATGCATAACGTTAGTGTGTCACCTGAATCTAAGGTTCGGCAGCTCCTGTGTTGAAGTCCGTTGCTTCAAATTCGATTCTTCACTCTTTGCCACCACCATTAGGTAGGAAGAGTGATATATGGAAGTTTGCCCATTAGCAAGTGACCTTTACTGCTCATTCTTCGTCTTCTCAAGAATTCCATATAAGTCTACTGCGCTTAGTTGTGCTTAGTTTGCCCCCGCCCTTAAGTGGAAAGAGTGATATATGGAAGTAGATCGCCGTAAAGTCTACTTCTGTGCTTAGTTTTTCTTAGTTTGTCCATTAGCAAGTGGGTTCTTCTTCGTGTTTTCAGCAATCCCATACCGCTAAGAAATACCACATTTAGTGCCAATGGGATCCCCATTCTGTGGACTGTCTGGCGTGTTTGAGGAAGCGTGTTTACGTAAGCGGATGAAAATTATCCACGCCACTTTGATAACATGTTTTGCAGGTGTTCGAATTCAACTAGGTGCTCTTTATCGCGTTTAAACTAGGTTTCAAATATTTTTCGTTTCAAATAATAAATATTTTGCCTACGACATTCTTTCGACGAAATGCCATCCGATATTTGCGGATTTGAGCTTCTTCCACCTACAGCACCACTTTTAAGTCCGTACAGTACGGTTCGTCCTTAAAAGTCTTTCCCTGGTGTAAACTCTTCTTTAAAAGTCAGCATTAGCGACCCACGTAACTCTCCACTAAATTTCTGGACTTACATAATTACATGTAAATAAGCTTAATATGTAATACCACCCACCCATCCCCAAAAATTATATTTAATATAAACTTTCAGTTGGATGTAATTTATGCGCAATGAAATAGTTGATAGGGTGAAATGTTACATACGTTTATTTTAAATAATAACAAGAATATGATCGTGGGTTTTGTTTTTTTTTCCTGGTCAACAATCCACATTCAAACAAATAAGGAAAATTCTTCAGAAAGATAAACCCAGGCACATAAGCAGGAAAAGGTAAAGCAAAGCATCGCCTCAATTCATACAATTTTATAGCTAGGTATTGATTACGAGATTTTTTTTAATATTTTTTTGTTGTATATCAGTTTGATATATCCGTAATTTGATTTAAACTGTTTATTTATTTTTCAAAACTACTTGCATGAGAAGACTATAAACACTATTGATACACTATTTTGATTTTAAAACTACCTGTATCAGTTAAAACACCAAAGCTTGATTGAACTTCACCGTTGTATCTCTTATCGGTCCCTGCCTATGCCAGCATGACTATAGCAATCGATTTAGAATTAGTGAGGGCAAGATGAACCAATCCCATTTTGAGTTTTTGTTTAGGTTGGGCATTGTGAATATGGATTTGTCATGTAACTTTCATTGATTGCATTGTTTTTTGTAATTTTGGTGTGCACGTTATGATGATTTTCACAAGACTTATAAGAAAAAATGAAGCTCAAGCAACAGGAATTATTCTCATTGATCTAATTATTCTCTTAATTTTAGTACCATATTTAGGAATTGCATCGCAGCGGACATCTCGAAGATTTTTTGAATTTCAAGGATACATGAACAAATGGACAAAGTCTTCTACATTTTAAACAGGCTCTTGGAAAGGGGAAATGATCTATACTTCGAAGGCTACAAAGCATTCAAGTTAGGTCTTCAAATTTAATGATGGTGATTACCAACTTTGTAATAGAATGTCTTAGGTTTGATTGAATGTGTTTCTTACATTAAGCTAGATACCAGCGTAAAAGAATGAAATTATAAGTCGTAAGCAATGACAGTTAGTTCCAGCTGTCGCTGTTGTTTAAAAAAAATATCCGCATTGTTTTTACCTATGTCACAATGTTTGAGTTCGTCTTCGAGTTCGGCAATGATAAAATTTAGATTTTAAATATAAAGATAAATCCATTAAATTATCGAAATAAATCAACATTAGTAATATTAAATTTAATATATTAAATTTTATATATTAAATATATTAATAATTAAATATTTAAATTAAATATCTTAAAATATTGATGTTTTGAAAAAACTTTCAAGTTTTTCAAATTTCATAATCAAATAATTTTAAAAATGCTAAGAAAAGTAACTGATCGAGGCATGCATGACAAGGTGGCTACAAGGAAAATGTTGAATCACTTATCCTAACATTAGAGTAAATGTAATGTTGTAAATATTATGTTGTTTTAAATTATTTGAAAAATATTGTAATATAAATTAGTTTTTTATCTGTAAAGAATTTGTAACGCAGTATTTAATAAATGTAATGTTATTAAATTATATTTTATATTATATTGTTTTAAATTAATTGAAAGCGAAATAATGTATTTATTAGCATATCTTTTATTAAATGTAATATTATAAATATTTATGCATTAAGTGTAATAAAATGTGTAATGTAATATATAATTCCAAAATTTTAATTAATAATCAATTAAATAATAAAATAAATAATTTAAAATGATAAAGAAAATAGCTGGTTACTTGTATATCTTTTATGAAATTTAATGGGAAAAGAAAAATTGAAACCCATGCATTGTCAAGAGGGCGAGGAGGAATGTAACCATATTTTTTGTTTGTTCCCTGATTTATTAGCGATGAAGATAGTTTTTTTAATTATAATCCCTAACCCTCATTAAAATTCGAATAAATTTAATGCGAATGTTATAACATTACTTAAATATACACTTTATCTTCACATACATATATGACATAAAAACTTTGCAAAATATCTATAACAATTAAAACCCCATAAACTATTTCTTTGCCAATTATTTAAAAAATACTATTCCATATATTATCATCATAATAAAAGGTAACTTAGGCACTATTTTGAATTGAATAGTCAAGATATATTTTTAAAAAATGAAACCGTATTGCTCAAATTGCAGACTTTCATAATGTCTTTTTGTCTCTTAAAATACATCAATGAGGTATTTAATTTATAGACTTCAAAGTTTCAAACTATCTTAAAATAGAGAAAAAGCAATAAAACATATATCTTTAAGATTGGTTTAAAACAACTTTAAAATATTACGTAATTCCTTCAAAAAAAAATTGTGACCAAATTATAAACAATTGATTTCGAAAATTAGCACCTGCTTTAAAACCGATTTCTCCTATTTACATCACCTTCCATTCTCTACGTTTAAAGCATTTTTTGAAAAATTATTAAATCTTATACCAATTTGAAGGAGCCGTTTGAGTGTTATAGTAGCGAAAAAGCCATTTTTATAGGTCATTTGTTTTAGCTTATGTTAACAGTCGTATGCTTGGAAGAATATTATTTTATTAGCGGATATCACTTAAATAAGTAGGGAAAATAGAAAATCCAACAACTTTTCTCTGACAGCAATAGGCAAGTAGGACGACACATTTCTGGGAGATTTTTGATCCCACTAATAAGCCTATGGATATATATATATATATATATATATATATATATATATAGTTATATTTATTATTATATATTATACATATTGTTTTTTATATATATAAAATTATAAGAAATTTCTGAAATGCGAAAGAAAGCTGAATAGGGGTTGGAGAGAGAAAGAGGTGTATATATAAACATACACACACATACATAGATATAGAGAGGGGGGGGGGGGAGAAAAGAGTAGAAGAGAGACAGAGAGGGAGAGGGATATATATATAGGGAGGGGGTTGGGCAGGGGGAATAAGGAAATGAAGAGAGAGAGAGAGAGAGAGAGAGAGAGAGAGAGAGAGAGAGAGAGAGAGAGAGAGATTACTTTCTTTATAGGACATTGTAATTGGATAATCTATATTGTTGTAAATTGTTAAAGCAAATTATGGAACAATGTGATGATATCAACTAATACACACTTTGAACCACCAGTTAAAATTTTTGTTAAAAATTGTTGTTCTTTAAATCCTTTTTCCCCTACAATAAGCTTCACAATCTCTACAAATGGCTTGATTCTTCTTATTCTTGTTACAAATAAGATATTATTTAAGATAAATGTATGAAATAATTGATATCATTATTTCTTAAGGATGGTAGTATAAAAACTTAATTTTTCCGATTGCACATGTTTACCTCCTTCATATGGCCTCGAAGATTAGTGATTGTCTATCACTTTTCTTTATCATTATGACCTCTAATATTCAATGTTTGAGGACATCAAAATCATTTGCTAAAAGAGGGTTTATACATCTCACAATGCACTCACATTTACTATGAAAGAAAATATGTTGCCAATTTTTCTTCAATCAATTTATGCTTTTACATGCTTGCTTTCCCTCTGCATTAAAAGAATTTGAGTTTCATATATGAAATTCTACATTTAATGTTTCAAACAATGTGTGAAATTTATGTGAAAATCATTTAGAAAATCAACCTCATGCATTGCCCCACTATATACTAAAAAAATGATAAACTTAACAAATGCAATCATTGTTGATGTACTCATTGCACACCAAGGTGCAAATTCTAGTATAAATTATCTAGGTTATTAGTTTATGTTGGATTCACATTTTTGTATTAAGTTGTCTTGGAGTTTGAACAAATGAAAAATTAATCAATTTTTTAAGGTTGATATTTTTTGTTTTCGAATATAATTGGTTCATAACACTCTAATTGATCCATTGTAATTTAGTGAGTGCTTTTTAGTTTTTTGATTTAAAAAAATATCCCTAGAAAATCAAATGCCCATCTACAAAAATATTAAACTATCTTCTAATGTTTTTATTTATCCATATTGACCACAACTTGTCTAGTCACTAGTTTTAATTGAAATGCCATCTAGCAAAAAAATATATTGTTTTCTAATGTTTGTATGTATGCATATTGCACACAAGTTATTTGGTGGAAAGCAAGTTTGGGCTTTTCATGGTGAGGTTTTGAATGCTTACTATCATTCTATACAATTATTCTTTTCATGTCATTGTAGCAAATACTTTTTTGGGGTATGTGATTGTTTTTTAATGGCTCTATTTCCTTGTCTCTTTCAATCCTAAGGACTATAGGAAAATTAGAGGATTTTTCCAAGGGTTGAGCATTAGGGTTTAATCATGATTGCTTAATTTTGTACATTTCATAATTACTTAATTTATTTAAGTGTTAAATGTATTTGAGGTTCTAAAAATATTTATTTCATATAGATATATATAACAAATGATTTATTTTAAAATATTTTTAGTTTTTTTTTTATTAATTAGTTAATATATTTTAAGTTAATTATAATGATAATTTAGTAGTTTATAATATTTATTCAAGAATATTTTTAAGCTCACACTATATATTATCATTGTTAATGTGTTTTAAGTAATGGCAATATCCAAAATGAATATAATTTAGATTTAAAATAAATATATAAATGATAGTGAAAGAGTGTGCTTTTGGTTGAAACATCTTATTTGAAATAATGATGCAAAATTACCATAGTTACAACCAAAAGCATGCTCTCTCACTATTATGGATTGTGGAAATATTATGTCTAATATATAAGTGATAAATTATATATTTTATTTTAATAAAAATAATTGATATGAACATTAGGGTTTGGCGGTTGTTAACTCTTGGTTTTGTAAATTTCATAATTATTTAATTTATTTAATTGTTAAATAGATTTAACATTTTTTAACACAAATATATTTCATATAGGCTTATATAACAAAAGATTTATTAAAAGAAAAATTAGATTTTTATTTTGTCAATTTGTTAATCTATTTTAAGATTTATATTACTTCAAATATTTGTTATTGAAGAAGATTTTTAAGGTCGTACTTGATGAGGGTGTACTCCACCCAACATACTCACAATAAAAAATTATAAGCTTAAAATGAATGAGAACATGAACACATGGGGTAAACATAGTGATTTACATGGGGAAAACCCTTTTAGGAGAAAAAAACCCACACTTCAAAAGTAGGTCCATACATTGTTCATAAATCTTAGCAAGATTACAATATACTTGCAAAACAAGGTTTTATAGAGTATCACCAACTAGAGATTTGGAAGCAACTCAACATCTATAATACTCTCACACACAACCTCCATCTCAAACACATGATATACATGAGATATAATACAAGAAACCATCAAGAAATACCACATTTAGTGGGATCCCTATTCAGTGGACTGGTCTGGCATGTTTGAGGAAGCATGTTTACATAAGCGGATGAAAATTATCCATGCCACTTTGATACCATGTTTTGCAGGTGTTAGGTTTTAACTAGGTAATCTTTATCGCATTTAGACTATGTTTCGAATATTTTTTGTTTTAAATAATAAATATTTTGCCTACGACATTCTTTCAACAAAATACCATCCGATATTTGGGGATTTGAGATTCTTCTGCCTACACCCCCACTTTTAAGTTTGTACCATATGGCTCATCATTAAAAGTCTTTCCCTGGTGTAAACACTTTTTTAAAAGTCAGCATTAGCATTGCCACGTAATAGGCTTATAGAACAAGTATTCATATGGCTACTGGAACTACATCATATAACTTTTTTTATGGCACCGACGCGATAATACCTCTAGAGCTAGAAATTCCTTCATTGTGAGTTTGCCTATATGACATTATTGACAATTACATGTAACAAGAGAAGAGATTACAAAAACTTGAGATGCTTGATGAATAGCGTATCAACATTCTCGAGCACCTTAAGGCCCATTAGAAGAGCATCCAATGATCATACAATGAGCATGTTATACATTGTTCATTCAACATTGGAGATTTGGTAGTATATGAGAATAAACATAATGTGAATGCACCTCCTGGAGGAAAAGGAAAGTTCATCCCTAATTGGCTTGGACCATACGTCATTACTAAAGCCTTTGAATCAGGAGCATATAAATTAGTTGATGAACAAGGTATGCTACCTAAAGAACCTATTAATGTCGTTCATCTCAAGAAATTATATTCTTAAGATTGTATGTCAGATGTTATTTCATAAAGAATATTAGTTAGATTAGCTTCAATTTCGACAAGATAGATTATTTTTGTCTTAATTCATTTAACATAAAATCTTTTTCAGTTAATCATTGTTGTATCTTTCTTAAACATGCTTTATTAAGATCACCTTTTTTATTAACTAAATATAGAATAGAATTTTACTCATGTGTGAAATTCATTAATCATTGTCAGTTTGTACTACATACATATTCTGCAAAGAGTTGATTAGTATATGTCACATTAGCATAAATTACATTTCCACATGTGATAAATCAACAAGATTATAGGCATTACTAGAAAACATTAAGACAAACACCCATGCCTCTCTGCAAACTCACTCACACAAATTCAATTTATAAAATAGAGACTCTTAGAAATTCAGATTGTAAAAAATAAATATTTGAACTCACAATTTATTAACTTCTTCATAAAAGGAAAACAATAATACAAAATCTGCACTCTATACAAGTCTGTAGTAACCTCTCTCTATCACACTTCATGCTTCTTCAACTTGGTCAATCACTCTACCTCAAACTCCTTTCTATGGTTTTTACAGAGACCCAAATCTCTGCCCTATCCATAGACTAACATCAATTCCCTTACTTGCCTTCATTTTTATAATAACTAAACACCATTCTTGCATTCTCAAACTGGAAGATGAATAGACATAGTTCAAAGAAGTTGAAGTTCAAATAGGGTTAACTCATACACTTCACGAAGACATCCATGTCAGTTCCTTTCAATTTTCAAATCATTATACATGTGCAAACTTCTTAAACAAATTGATATTTCTCAAATATAATGATTAAATTCTGATTATCATGACACCTCAGTATTCTTGTGTTAAACACTTATTTAAGATGTTTAACACTTATTTAAGGCACTTACAGTGACCCCTATTTCTCATCATGGCCATGCTCCTCTCTTTGTTCTGCATTCCCATTTTATACTACACAAAGGTTACTTATTAGACTTCCTTCATACAGAAAAGTAAACCTTTTGATATTTCATGGACTTAGTCAAGTCCCTTCCAAGCCGTGACTACCAAAGAAAGAACACAGTGACAGCTATATGTGACATTACAAATCCTTAGTATTCGATGCTCATATTTGTATGGGTAGTTTGAAAAGAATTCTTCTATAGACCAATTTAGTATTTACTTCAATTGATTGAGCCAATGACAATATAAAGAATGTTTGCACATAAATTCAAGTTTACTAGGGAGTGATCCAACACTTCTATTGTCTTTATTTTCCTATGCTCTCCTTGAAGTGCTTGAAGTTCATCTACTGCTCCTAAAAGGACCCCTCAACAGTTGATAGTGTTCCATGTTGTGCTTCTTCAAAGTATAATTATGGAACCTTTATATAATCATTACCTGAAACAATTAAAGTGTACATGCATCCATGAGGCTACAATTGGCTAGCAAACTGAACTTCATTGTTCTTTTTCACCACAGTGTGGGCACTCAAAGGCCATCAAGAATACCTCCCTGAAATGTGGGATTTGCGTAAGAAGCAATTGTGTTGTATCATTTTCTCCACATCTCATGTAGAGACTCTCAATTTGGTGAAATGGATTGGCTACCTCTTTATCAATAGAAACTTCCTTAGTTGTTTTGTCAACATCAACAATAACTCCTTCCTTACTCACTAGCAATGTTTAGATTGCCATAATACAATAGCTGGACAAATTCTAGATGAATATTGATACCCTGAAGAAAGATCAACCACTACAACTGCCACTGAAGTCACCAATCAACTGACAAAACTGAAAATGCCAAAGCTCAACCAAAATGAAACACAAAACCATGACGAAAACCAAATTAAACTAAAAATTATGTTTTTTTGTTGATGTAGATAGCCAGTTTGCTTAGGGTGCACCTGCATCAGACACGCCCGATAGAAATTTTGTGAGCACAGGCTCACAAAGCAAAGTTGAGCGATAGAATCATCATTCTAGGTTGCAACCAACCTACAACAAACTCCATCACTGGGCTATGTGTGCATGATCAATTCTTCTTCCTCTTCTTCCAGCACCATGCCAGAACAACCGTCATCTTCTTCCCACAACTCCATTCACTACTCGTCTCTACCCTAGTGGTTTCACATCCACCATGTGTCATCCTCATTTGCCAAATTATCTCTCCTCTCCTCTCCTTTGGGGATCCAACCCACTAGTAACTGGCCTCCTCCACCAAACTTGCATATCACTCATATCACTGCCTGCAATATACAAATCCTCATTGAATACCTTATGGAAATTGAAGATTTACATAGATTCTTCTCCACACTCTTCAACCCTATCCACATTAAATAGAACTACAAAAGCATCATCCAAATATGCAACAAGATTTACCTCTTCATTTGTTGTTGTGAACTTACCATTGGCTGCATCATTATCTTCTAAGTTCTATTTGCTACAATGCTTGTCTTCTCATATTAAATCACTGCAATCTTCTCCAACCACTCATTTTCCACTACCAAAATTTGTGGCAATAAATCATCCTCTACCTCATCTTTCGTTGCAACCTCTTCGTATTCCCTCGCTACATCTTCATGTTTCTCCTCTTCCACTACCTCTGTTGCAGGCTCTTCATTGTTTACTCCATCTTCATCCTCTTTTTGTTCACCTAGTTATACCTCCAACTTCTTTAGCTTATCCCATCACTTGATTACATTTTTGATCATCCTGCATGTCTTGTTTTCTTCATACCATCTCCACTCTTCCCAAATCATGGGCTTCTTCCTTATGACTATACCCATCTTTTATGTTGTAATCTTCTTTCAGTCTACAATCCACATCCCATGCTCTGCAATCTGTAAACAAAATCCTCTCCACGGCTTCCCAGCTCTCACTTGCTTAGGACACCTCTCTACCTACAACAATCTCTTGACATCTTCTTCACCATGCTTCCTCTACTCTACTCATAGGTCCTAGTGGATCCTCTCCATGCTCAAGACCTCTAGCTCTAATACCATTTCATGCAAGTCAAATTCCCTCTCTGCTCACATTTAGACAACTCCACACAAAAATCTTAGTTTATTAATGCAGAGACTCTCTGCATTCTCACAATTTCACAAAACATAGATTGTAATACAACACTGAATTCCTTACAAACTCTCTTGAAACTCAACACAACATATAAGAATGCAAACATAATGAAATCTTATTTTATTCAATTTATTAAAACAAAACATAGCTGCAACAAAATTTAAATACAATGATCTTTTCATGGGCTCTCACATTCACATCCAATCTACATACTCAGCTTTCATCACTTTTTTTTTAGAATAGAAAATCTCCCTCTCACAAACCTCTATTTTCTATTGTACTCTATGTCAATCTTTTCATTTCAACAACCTCTACAAACTTGCAACATATCTGGTGCCTTCCCTCTCTTTTTTAACCAACTTGGCACTACTCAAACCTGTAAGAAACTCCAATTAAATACCTTTGTATGTCTCTTAAGCTTCTCAATTCTTGTGTTCCAGTTTGTGGCACTGTCCATTCTCTTTATTATTATATTTTCTTCCCATGAGATGTTACAAAAATAATGTCTCTTCATTTTTGACAATGTTTCTTATTTTACTTGAGAGAGTTACTTGAGAAATTGAATATTAAAACTGAAGAATTTCCACCTCCACCCATTTTGACATTTGAAATTCCTCAATAAAATAATTTAAATACCTCATGAAGCTGTATAAGTAATTTTGAGAAATTACTACTCCGTCAATGTGCAGAATCAGGGGCGGGTAGGCGAAAAATGAAAGTTCTCTATTTTGCCTAAAAACTTGCCCAAAGGTTTTTTATGACCCCCTCAAGTCCTCCACAAAAGGATTTCACTCCAACCTTACAGAATTATGAAATTTTAAACTTTCTGTAATCGATGACACACTTTTGACTCTAAAAACACAAATTTCCATCATTAATTTCTCCCAAACAGTGAAAGATGTGACTTTGATTCTTTTTGCACATTGGGCATGGTACCTCCAAGAATACCCCTGCAAAAGGATTCTACTCTAGCTCTTATGGATGTTTGGGAATAAATTTTACAAAACTGCCTATGGAGTGTTGAAACTATGAACCGACGGAAATTTGATTCTTGCAATTCTGTGCCAACTTTGAAGTTTTGTGATGCCAAGAGATACCAATGACTACCAAACTAAATTAAAAAAAAAAAACCTGAAAATATTTTTTTGGGTGATGTTGATTGCCAGTCTGCCTAGATTCTCCTGCATCATATACAAACACTAGTTTGAATATACATCATAGTTAACTATCCCGTACATCAAAATGGGATGTCATAGAATACAAGATACATCACATAGCTGAACCTTGGTCACTGGTTCCCTTAGGACTTGGTGGTGTACATGTGATAGAGGGTTGCCCATGTGTGGCCACGGACTGTGAATAACTCCTAGAGACACTTTGCAAATGTAAACCCTTGAGCTCACTTCTTCGACCTTTCACCTTGCCCTACAACTCTATATACAACTAGAGATATGGGTGTCTCTCTGACTAAGCCCCATCCCTATCAAATCTCACCTAATTTAACTCAGGAACTAAGCCCTGTATCATGATAGGATCTCTCTTGGATGAAGGTACTATTGCAGCCTGATCTCACAGTGCCTGGAGCTCGGCCTTCGCATGCTCGTCTCTTTGGACACCTGATTTGTATCCTCTATAGCTCAATCTAAAGTGGACTCCATAGCCACTCTATATCTCATAAATGGCATAAATATTTCTACATGTTGTCCTATAGAGTGCTGTGGTGAATACCCCATCCACACTCATTGCTCGGCTGCATCGGTAGGAACTATCTCTACTATAACGCAACTCATGAAATCATGCAATGAATCAGTACCAACTGCAAAAAAGAAAGATAGACTCGATATAAATATCTTATCATATATACATAGAACATCATAAGTAAATCATCAAAACAATACATCAACATAATAATGTCTCACTTAGATCTCCATCTCGCCAGGATGGATCCCGAACTACTACTAGTGTAATGAACTTTGCATTCAACTTCTTTAATTGTGGGCATATGACTACTTGTCTCCCCCTACTCAAAACAACTCAATCTCTTAACACTAGTAGAGATTGGACCATGAGCTCTCGACCATGGCCTCAAATTAGTCTCCTTGTCACTGTCTATATCCTATTGACCTCACCGTGGTCTCGCTCTGAAGATGTATTGTGTTGGGATCTCCTCCTCCTCCTCCTCATCATCATCCTCATCAAGATCTTAGTATCCAATAAACTCACTAACATCATCCTCTACTTCTGTGTCACTCTCATGACCTATCCATGGTCACGAATCACTTGTGTAGCAACCAGTAGGGAAGATCAAAGAAAGGCATGGTATCTGCCACTAGGTCTGATATGCTCAGGTAACATGAACATTGTCTACATTAGATAGTGGCTCTCCATCCTTTGTACCATCATCATCACTCACTACCACCTCAGCTATCATCAACTGTGGGGTAGAATTCACCCTAACTATGTTGTGTACTAAGTGTGTGTAGCTCGAATGCATCATAGGAACACCTTGTTTACATCTAAACTACCATGCTACTTTATCAAAGTAAAACTAGACAACTATATGATCGAGGTGATCGACCATCAGCTAATCTCTTTGCATCCTAGCTAGCTATTTGTGTTACTCCATCCATGGTCTCTAGCCACGATATGGTCTCCAAACAATGTCATCAGGTTGTAGCCTATCAAATACCACTTTCCAATATAGTAGGTCACCATATCTCCAACATTTGATGAGTGGATAAGCATGTGCACGTGGATATGTCCATGTTGGTTCTATGGGGAAAACTATAGGCCATGTGTACCTGATATTCTCAAACATCTAGACCTATAATAGGTTGCACACCATCAAGCTCCATGTCTCATAATGGACCTATCATCCCAAATCGTGGTAGAGGTGCACAAGCATACTGTACCCCTACACATACAATGTATTGTGTTGTTCCATCGATCTGATAGAATGAATGAGGCCCTCATGAAGTTTAGTGCCTCATCCATCCTATGCGACCACCAAGGTGATGGTAGCAATCATGATCTATCATACTAAGCAATTGTTAATGCATCCATTCTCTAACCATTCGAGTGTAATGTGTCCTCATCCTGCCTGAGTGACGATGTGACCTAAGTAGTATAAGTGACTCTCTCAGGTGTACTCCATCGAGTGATGTTGTAGGATTCTCAATGGATTTCCTTAGACAAGCAGTCACACGATGTAGTAGAAATTCTCTAGAGTTACTGTCATCTCTCTTGTGGGTAGATGGAATGTAGATGTATCTACATCCCACCTCTTCATGAGCACTATCAACATGTTACAATGGAATCTCATTGTGGGCATAATGAACACCCACCATAGGCCCACTACCTGCAAGAAAATCCTCTCCTCATCAGACATGGTACTAGCATGGTCTCGTAGTAGTGTCATCAGGTGACCGCCTATGTACTCTCATGTCTCAAGAACATCTTACAGATCAAACATTCAAATCTGAATCATTTTACATCATCAAATAATTAAACATCTAATCTATCATTTTGTACTCTCCCTGAGGCCCTTGTCCTTCTTGGACTTGGGCTCCCTAGAAAGTTTTGGGCACCCTAAGAGGACCTAGATGCCCCAGGAGGACCTAGGTACCCAGAGAGGACTTGGGCACCTTGAATGGACTTGGGTGTCTCGGTTGGGTAACCCTAACCAAAATGGTATACATGGCACTTAAAACAATGAAAACAACAAAAAAAGGAAAGGAAGTCGACAAAAGTGAAGTTTAAGATCCTACCTCGGGCTCGATCCATCTATGAATGACCCAAGATCAAAGCACCTCTAGTCTCGAAAGCTGGTATGGATGTTGTGTTGATATGGTTAGTCTCTTTCTCCTTCTACTTCTCTCCTCTACACAATGAAAACAATAATGAATGGTGAAAAGTGAAAACTCCCTAATACATATAGTAAATGGATGATAATTCCTATCATTATCTAAGTGAAAAATTGAATAACCTTACTCATATGCCTCTATCTTGGGTTGTCAAACTTGATTGGCACGCCATTTGTTGCATCAAAATTATGGTTCCATCCTCCATCTAACCCAATGCTTTGTGCTTCAACATTGTTTGTAAAAATGACCCTCGTAATGCATTCTCATCATCATTCCCTAAAATCTATGCATGTAGTTATCCACCTTGTTTCTCCTTTTCAGACTAAGTAAGAAGAAACAAGGGGGCATATATCTCCCTCGATTTCCTCCCTCATCATGTCTCATCACTCAACCCCTTAGTGTTTATGACTGACCTATTTGTGTGTTGGTTGTAGGCTGATTTGATTTTGATTATCTGACAAGTGTTCCTTTGCAGGATGTGGTTCCTAAATTTGTGGTCTTCTAGGATTACAAATTGTGGGCTTCTTCCTCTCGCATGACAACACTTTGGCTTCCTCTACAGTATCCTTTTAGGTATCCCTTTCATGATTGACATATTTACATTCCTATAATTACATATGCACGTAGTATCATATGGCCACTAAAGTTAGGGCTAAATGTTATGTTAGAGATTGTCCTCCTGCATGGAATGACACAATTTCACATATGTTAGCTCCTCTCATTTGGTGTCATTTTTCCCTATTTGTTTCTAGTTTACCAAAACCCTAATTGACCTATATATCATTGAAGAAATGTCATATTCTGAAACAACTGATGATTGAACCTATGATCAGACTTTGGATTTTTGACATCTTGGACTTCCTTAAGGCAGACCTAAAGGAAAAATTAGGGCCTAGACATGGGTGTCTACACCCTACTCCAGTCCTATTTTTCTAGGTTTTAAATTTTGGCAAGGTGTCAACTCCCATCATGCACCTCAGGATTCTGATTTCAAATCTTAGTTTTTGAATGATGTTGGCATGTTATTTAAAATATTTAAATTTATAAGGTTAAATATTTAAAGAGAATTGAAAATTATTTTATCATACACAATCTACATGCAAGCTTACTATGCCAGAACTCTGCCACTTTTTCCATTGAAGATTAGTGCTTTGTTGAAGCTCTTGAGAGTTATTGATATTTTCTATCATGGAGATATTCGATGGAGATTAGGAATCAAGATCTTGAGTCTATCTTACTCTTCCTAGGGTTTTGTCAAACTCTTTGAATGATTGGGAGAAGGGTTGAAGCCTTCAACTTTAGCTTTGGAATCCTATGCAGATATGGTTGTGTTTCCTTCTTGCTTTACAAGTCTTCATTGTAATTATCACCTTGAGGTGATGTTGTTGTTGTTTCTTTGAGTGAAGCAATGCCCCGATCTTTCCTTGATGCTTGAGTCATCTAGGGTTTTACATTTCTATATACACATATGATTTATGAGCACACACATCTATAGATCATTATGATTGGCTATTGTTGAGGTAGAAATACCAAAGACAAGGTTTGACTGAGGCAAACTCCTATATAGACACAACCATCTTTCTCCTCCTTTTGTATGTGCTAGCGGTATTCAAAGAGACATAGTGAAAAGCAACTAAAGAAGGATAGGTATTGCGGATACAATCATCAAAGAACTTTGAGTTTCGGCATCATGAAACTTTCAGGAAACTGGGGTGGGCACCCTAGTCTAATTAGGCATTTAATTATGGATATAGGGTCCGTTGCAGACACTCTAACACTAGGTACAGGAGATTTCAGCCCCCAAAAATGTTTTGGACACTAGGCAGGGTGCCCTAGTCTAACATGCCCTTAATTTCTAGGTACATACTCTCTGTGATCCTTGCTTTTCCTTTCTATAATTTTTTTGTCAGTATTGGTGATAGAAATCAGTTTGTTATCACATACCTTGCAATTAGGGTTACATGCTAGTTAGTTGCTTGAGGCTTGTAAAACCTAATTAAGGAATCTATTCAGTCACAACAAGAATAAAAGGTCATATGAATCAGTAGCTTGATCCTTCTAAGTGATCAATCTTGGTTTATATTTTTTAATGTTATATGAGTGAAAGAGGGGCTTGATTTGGTTTAGGCAAACTATCATTCTCCTAATATTTCCACTAAACCTTAGCTACTGTGTATGTATCCAAGTCTACATTTTTCTCAATAGTAGATACCTTATGACTATAGGATTTGGGCAAAGATCTCATAACCTTCTTCACAATTTTGTCTTCTTCCAATTTGCCACAAAGACCTTTGATGTCATTGACCACTTCATTCACCCAGAGCATATATCCAGCAATGTCATCATCTTCTGCCATTTTAGGGTCTCAAGTATGCTTTTGAAGAATGGCATCTTTGCTTTCTTTACTTTCTTATCTCCTTCATAAATAGTTTCAAGTTTATCCCAGACATCTTTAGCTGAACTACAACTCATTACTTTTGAAAGTTTTGAATTAACTAACCCACTCATGATAAAAAAACTTTGCCTTGGCATTATTATCATACTTCTTAATTTCATCTGCATCTGTAGGAATAGTAGTAGGAACTTTGTAAGCAGTTGTGATAGAGTTCCAAACACCACACCCTAGAGAATTGATGTAGCCTTCCATACTTAGCTTCCAAAAAGTATAATTTGTTCCATCAAACCTATGTATCTTATTGGATCCAGTAGATGCCATCCCAAAGATTCCTCAAATGGTTAAGATTCCTTCAGAAGAAGTTGGATCTCATACCAATTGTTGAACACACTAGGATACTGAGAGGGGGGAATGAATACATATCTAAAGTAACTTCAAATTCTCCAGATTAGATTAATAATTAAACAATACATCATCAACATAAACATGAAAAGTCAACACAATGCACATCAACACATAACACCAAATATATGTGGAAAACCCATGAAGGGAAAAACCACGGTGAGAATTAACTCACAATATATGAAGCTCAAGATTACAACTTTGTTTTAGGGCTACAATCTAAGGAGGCAACTACTCCCTGTTGACTTTGTTTTAAGGCTACAAACCAAGGAAGCAACTACTCCATAAAACTTTATTTTAGGGCCACTCCCAAGGAAGCTACAACTCCTTGCAGACTTTATTTTAGGGCTACAACCCAAGGAAACAACTACTCTCTGATCAGAGAACACACTCAGAGATGAAGATAGTGATGAGTGCCAAGTAGCACCCATAAAATACATCTTTTTACCTCTCTTTTTCTCCTTTCTAATCCCATCTTTCTTGATGTCTGCACCCGAATAGGCTAGCAAGATTGTTCTAAAGAATCGTTAATTGAAGATAAATTACTAAAATCATGATTTCTGATTAAAGGGCTAATGTGCATGGAATTGATGGAAATATGTAGAAAAACTTCTCTTTTTGACTCAACAGGTGAAGATGTTTAGTATGGCAATTTTTGCATCTCTGGAGGTAGTCCTAAATATCTCCGAGGACAATACTAGAATACCATGACATCAGAAGTTTTGAAGTAAGAGGAAGAGCCTTCCCGAAGTTGGATTGAAGTCTGGAGCATCTTCGAAACTGAGCAAGAAGGCCGCAATTATATCTCTGGAGCTACAGACATATCTCCAGAGCTACATATAGAGACATACATTCCAACACCTCTTTAGAACAAGGCAGATTTCTAGCACAGCTGCCGGTCAGGCACTTTCAGCGGTGATCATGATACCCCTCATATTACTCAAATAATCACCTAAGTGATTAAGGGCCATCTTTAGTTAATTGCTGGGAGTTTTTTAATCTCTTTTTAAGTTTTTGTATGAATTACTGATGAAACTGATTTAATATCCATATTTTTAGGGCCTCGCTGCCCAAATCTATTAAGAGTCAAACTTAGAATTTAGAGTGGACTTATGTTCCACTCAATCTATTTTTATTGCATGGTTATTTTTCGTAGTTAGATAGCTAGTATAATAAAGAGATGGATGTCATCTCGTAGAAGAACTAGCAGATATGATAAGTGATATGTCATCACTCATTTTATATATACTTATAGAAACAACAAAAAAAAGGATGACATTATTATTCTGATTTTCTGTAATCTCAATTAGGATATCAATATTTCTATGAATACAAAGTGAATGGAATTGGACCGAATTTAGTTGTGATCTTAATCTTTTGTATTGATTCCTTACTGTAGCCTTTGGCCCTAAGGGTGTGGAGCAAGGGCCCACTCTCACCACCAAGGTAGAAGGCTAGTACCCCTATTTTGTTGTTTCAAATTTTGCTTTATAAAGTATTCATTGATTTTGATAGATAGATGCATGTTGCAGTCTATAAGATTTTCTTTGAATAATTAACTGTTCAATTTTTTTTTTAGTATTCTTTGAATTCATTTCATAAGCGGATAGATCAATCTCTTTAAATTAGTAAAAGCATTAGAATTAGCTAGAGAAAATTGGTAACTATAGAATCCCTATTTACAGATAGTCGAGGACACAACCCTACATTTTGACATCTGAAATATGATTAAATGATGAGGTACAATGACCCCTTGTCATTTTTGGCACCGTTGCCAGAGACAATTGTGTTAATTAGAGAAACTTACCTAAATAGTTTTTAGGTTAGATCTGTATGGTTAGAGCTAGGGATTCAAAAGGAAGATACATAAAATAGAAACCCCATCAACAAGCTATAGGAGAGAGCAGTGGGGTCGCAAAAGATCTTGTTGAAGAAAGAAATCTAGAACCTACCTTGGAAGCTGCACTTCAAATCAATAATCCCTTAGATCCTCCAAATCTTCCACTCGTTGATTATATCCAAGAATTACAACAAAATTTTTAGGTAGATCCTTTGATAAAACCTAATTTCCTAGAACCTCAGGGAGAAGAACTAGTATTCAACATGGATAATAATAATAATAATAATGATAATCATGAAGAAGAGGAAAATCAGGCTCCAAGAACCTTTTCATATCCCATTGTTCTCACTGTTGGAGACAATGCTCCTATGAAAAATATCTCACCAACACACTTGCCAAATTTTAGAGGTCTTTCTTTTGAGAATCTAGATCAGTTTCTGTTTGAATTCAAAGTAGTATGCC
The DNA here is from genome assembly GCA_027924645.1 of Cunninghamia lanceolata. Classification (NCBI taxonomy): domain Eukaryota; kingdom Viridiplantae; phylum Streptophyta; class Pinopsida; order Cupressales; family Cupressaceae; genus Cunninghamia; species Cunninghamia lanceolata. Next base: position 25,750,398 of record BSBN01000703.1, read on the forward strand.
AAATTTATGATTATGGATCAGATAACCAAAAACTCAAACTGTTCCCTTCAACCCTGAAAGATTTTGCAATGAGATGGTTTATGGGTTTACCCCATAACTATATTCATTCTTGGAATTAGATGGAAATAGAGTTTTTAGGAAAGTACCAAGATTACTATAGAGCCAGTAATAAAAATGAGGAATTGTTTAAAATTAGACAAAGAGAGGAAGAGACCTTAGAGGACTATGTGGACAGGTTTAACTTCGCATTGAGAAGGTATGGCAACCCAATAAATCACTCTTTGGCTAGAACCTTGTTTGTAAAAGGATTGGATAAAGAATCAAAACAGGCACTAGATCTAATGAGAAAAGGAAATATCAACAAAATGGATATACCTTCTATAGAAGAACTCTGCAGGAACTATTCTAGAACCCAAGATGGAGTGAGATCATCCAAAACATTCAAAGGGAAGAATGAAATAGGATGGTTAATGGAAGAGATTGCAAATCTAAAAATAGATATTTTGGTCCAATTAAATACCACATTGGATGGGATTCAGGCAAAAACTAGAACAGCTGACCAAAAAAGAACAACTGAACTACTCTCTATCTATTGTCCTAGGTGTAGAAACAAGCATCTATTGAGAGAATGCCCTTTAGACAAATCAGAGATTTGTCAGATCTGTGATAGGAAACATCCTACCAGTCAATGTAGTCAACTCCCAGCCTTGAAAAGGTTGAGTAAGAAGAATGTCGTAATAGAAGAAGAATTAAACTATGTGGGACAAAAACAAGCTGGGAATTTCCCTTATAATCAATATCCAAACCAACCTTCTTATAGGCATCCTTCTAATTGGGGAAATAATTAATGGGATCCAATTTGGCATGGGCCTCAAAATAATGCTCCTTGAGGACAACAGGATTGGCCAAATCAGCATTGGCAAAACTAAAATTGGCAAAATCAGCACTGGGGAAATCAATAGTGGCCACCACAGTTTGGATCTCAAAACATGCAACCTCAATGGGGTCCTCAATAGGGATATAATCAACAATACTAAGGACAACCTAGATGTTTCCAACCTCAACAACAAGATTTACTAACTGGACCCTCAAACACACAAGGTCAATCACAAAATGAGCTAGTTAGCCAACCACCCTTACTAGCTCATCCTATACCAAACCCACGAAACAAACAGGGAGCAGCTGTTTACATGACTAAGCAAGAAAACATGGCTGGTATTAATGCTATCTATTCAAATATCTTCCAGCTACATTCTGGGAAAGCATTCTGAAGACCATCTCCTCCAACTATAGTTGAAGTAACCAATGATGAGAAACCTAAAAATTCATCCACTCAACTCCCAGAGGAGATTACTACCAAAAAAATGCTAAAAGAATCATCCCTAGATAACTTTGGAGTCATTCCTAAAAGACTGATATTGGAGAACATTCCTAAACACAATTCTGATAAAAGCTCTGGAGATGCTCTGGAGATGGAAAAACTAGCACCATACCTAGAACGGCTCAAACAGCATGTCCCCCAGAAAAAGATCTTACAAAAACAAGTCCAAACCAAGCTGGAATCAAAACTTTTACAAGAAATCAAGCAACTAAACATTGAAATTCCTCTCCTCCAAGAAATTAGAGATGTGCCAGAACTAAATCAATTTATTAAACAACATTGTGTCAAAACATAGGGCAGGAAGAAAAACTTTTCTTCTACAATACAAGTGGAAGGGAAAGTAGTAGATCTATCGATGGGAGAAATGCTCCTCCCAAAATATGGAGACCTTGGAAATCCTGTCATAACTGTTCTCATCTCAGGGGTAGAAATTTCAAATGTTTTGGTTGATTTGGGAGGAGCAATTAATGTGATGACGGTTCATACAATGGACAAATTAGCTCTATCAGGTATCCAATCCATAACTACAATCCTTCAACTTGCTGACCAGTCAGTAGCTGTTCTAAAAGGAGTAATCACTAATGTACCAATTGTGATAGAATCATGGGAATTTCCAATAGACTTCCTAGTATTAGAACCAAGAAACTAGAGAAATGCTTATCCACTTATTTCAGGAAGACCATGGCTGGCTACAGCAGTAGCATCTATTGATTGTTGAACCGGGGATATGGTTATTTCTAATGCGATAGATTTGAAGAAAATATCTCTGTATCCTCTAGCTAAACCATCAATACATTATACAGGAAGAGTATGGGTGGATGAACTAGAGAACAATGACAATAGTGCCTCAGTAGCTATGGTAACCATCAGGGAACATTTGGGAGAGTTGGAAGAATAAATGTACTACGATACAATAGAAGACATTACCCACATCCTAATCAATGAGGATGTGATGGAGCTTGCCCAAGATTCTAGGAGAGAACTTCTTACTTCTTCTCATTGTACCCTCGCAAATATCATTCCTTGTAGGGAAACCTTTTACAGAGACTTAGCCACATTTCACATGTTCCTTCCACATTCTTGCCCCCTTAATACCATGACTCCAATGTATGGATTAACTACATCTATGGATCAAATCACAAAACAGGTCATGATTTTACCAAGGAAAACACTTAATATCAATACTCAGTTAATAGCAAATCAGGAAGAAAAACTTATCCAACTTCTGATTTCCCATTCAACATCTTTTGCTTGGGAATACCAATATATGAAGGGAATACCTCCTGAGATTTGTACCCATCATATATACACTGAAGATATTAAACCTGTCAGACAACCCTAGAGAAGATTAAATCTTACTTTAAAGGACATTGTTAAAACTGAAATAGAAAAATTACTGCAAGCAGGGTTTATATATCCAATCTCAGACAGTCAATGGGTCTCACCCCTTCTCATAGTGCCTAAAAATAATGGGAAATGGAGGGTGTGTATTGACTATAGGGACCTAAACAAAGCTACAAAAAAGGACTACTTTCCCTTACCATTCATTGACCAAGTATTGGACAACCTTGCTGGGAGAAAGTATTTTTCTTTTCTAGATGGGTTCAGTGGGTATAACCAAATTTAAGTAGCACCTGAAGACCAAGACAAAAGCATCTTCACCTACTCTTGGGGAACTTTTTCTTATAAAGTTCTTCCATTTGGACTATGCAATGCCCCAGCTACATTTCAGAGACTTGTTTTAGCCATTTTTGCTGAACTAGCTAATGAATGCATGGAGGTCTATATGGATGACTTTACTGTGTATTTTGATAATTTTGAAGAAGTTCTCACAAACCTTGAGAAAGTACTAAAATGTTGTGGGAAAAATTAATTATCCCTTAGCCATGAAAAGTGCTTCATGATGGTAGAGGAAGGAATTGTATTGGGACACCACATTTCATCAAATGGGATCAAAGTGGATTAAAACAAGATAGAAGTGATCACACAATTGCCTTCACCCAAAAATCAGACAGATGTTAGAAGTTTTCTGGGTCATGCAAGCTACTATAGGAGATTCATAGAAAATTTCAGAAGAATAGTCTGCCCCCCTATTTACCTTGCTTAACAAAGACAGAATTTCTATGGACAGAAGACTGTCAATTAGCATTTGAAACCTTGAAAGCGAAGCTTACTATCACACTAGTTTTGAGAGGACCTAACTGGACTTTACCATTTCACATACAAACTGATGCTTGAAATGAGTCCATTGGGGCAGTTTTAGGCTAAAAGGAGGAAGGAGAGAGTGTGCATGCCATTTATTACATCAGCAAAAACCTTACATCTGCAGAAAAAAATTACACCACAACTAAAAAAGAATTCTTGGCAGTTATTTATGCTATAAAAAAATTTAGGCATTATATCACTGGATATAAAATATTTGTGCACACTAATTATGCGGCCGTCAAATACCTAATGAATAATCCATTAGTAGGTGCAAGGATCATTAGGTGGTTATTGCTATTGCAGGAATTTGATATTACCATAGCTGATAATCTAGGCAAGTTTAATTTGGTTGCTAATTTTCTGTCGAGATTGCATACAAGAGGAGAAAACCAACCAGTGGAGGATAGGTTCCCAGATGAACATATTTTTGCTATCTCCTCTACTGTACCTTGGTTCGTTGACATAGCTAATCTTTTAGCTATAGGCTTGTATCCATCCCAGTTTACTTCAAAATAGAAAAAATGTTTAGTTAAGGAAACCTTATCTTACAAATGGTTAAATGGATTGCTATTTAAATGTGATCTTGATTTCATTTTGTGCAGGTATTTGAAAAATGATGAAATTTTTTATGTATTGAGAGCATGTCATGATGAACCATCTGGTGGGCATTACTCTTCCCACAGAACTATCCACAAAATCCTGGGAGATGGTTACTACTGGCCCTCTCTTCATAAGGATACTAAGAAGTATGTGCAGTAGTGTGACCAGTGCCAAAGGATGGGACAACCAACCTTCACCCAGGAGATGTTACTGCATCCTCAAGTCATGATGGAACAATTTGAGCAGTGGGGTTTAGACTTTGTGGGACCAATTTCTCCACCATCATCAAGAAAGGAGTATATTTTAGTATGCACATACTATATTACTAAATGGGCTAAGGTTCAAGCATTGCAATTTGCATGAGAACAAAAAGTTGCTAATTTCCTTTATAATAAGATTTTCTTGAGGTTTGGAGTGCCAAGATCCATATTTTCAGACAGAAGACCTCAGTTTACTTCGTAGGTAATTAGAGCATTCACATATTTATATCAGGTCAAGTATAGAAAATCTTCACCTTACCATCCTCAAGCCAATGGGCAGGTAGAGGTAACTAATAGGGAACTTGAAAATATTCTGACAAAGACAGTAGCAATGAATAGAAAAGATTGGGCTAACAGATTACCTGAAGCAGTTTGGGATTACAATACCACTTGGAAATCTACAACAAAATTCTCACCATATGAATTAGTTTATGGTAAAAAGCCTATTATATCTATAGAATTTTAACTCCAGACACTTAAAACTACATTGGATATTGGTCTACCATTGTCTATAGCCCAACAAAACAGAATTCTTTAGCTCAATGAGTTGGATGAAATCTGGACAGAGGCCATTTAGCAAATAGAACTGGTTTAGTATCAAAGGAAGCAGTGGCATGACCAACACATCAAGAGGAAAACATTTTAACAAGGTGATTGAGTTCTTCTTTATGATTCTAAATTTAAGGAGTTCGAAGGGAAATTACAAACTCATTGGATGGGTCCTTATCAGATAAGGGAAGTTTTTGAAAATGGAATAGTACTGTTGGAACCTATTGATGATGGAAGCACAAACACATTCTTAGTGAATGGCCACTGGATCAGACTCTATAAAAGGCCATCCACTAAAGAAGAGTTCCTCAATGATTTGTGTTTTGATACAAGGGATACCTCCTCTATCACAGTTTTGGATTAGTTAAAAAAAAGGGGGGGTGGGTTTGAAAAGTAGCAAATGGTGGCCTTTTGGGAAAAAAAAAGAAGGTTGAAAACCAACAAATGGCGGCCTTCGGGGGAAAAAAAGATGAAGATGAAAAACTAGTAAATGGTTGTCTTTCTCGACCAAGGGAATTGAAAAATAGCAAATAGTGGTTCCCTTCTTCATACCAGTTGAGAATAATCAAGCTACGGAGGTGATAAGGTGCCAAGAGTTACTCAAACACACCTCTGGCACTTCACAGTTTAGGAGCACCTCCAGCGCTTCACAAATTAGGAGCATCTCCGGTGCTCCACCAATAAAGGGTTATTTACAACCATAATAAGTGGGAGGGGACCCACCTCTCTAGGCAATAAAGTAGAAACATCATTTAATGAGGTCATCATGACCCATCCTCTACTTTATGGCAAAAATAAAATTAAATCAACATGCATCTCGTGAGAAATCATTACTCTCATTTGCACTGGTATTTGCAAAAGACTGTGCTGACATCACCCAAGATACATAGATTCTCGAACCACTCAGTGGGAGAGGGAATGATTGTAGGTTGCCTAATAAGGAAGGTGGTTGACATCATCTCAAGCCATGAAAAGCTACTTAGGTGCCACGTCGTGTCCAGTCTCATCAACGCCGCAGTATCTCAGTCAAGTACAATGCGCCTCATCATTAAAAATGGTTCAAGTAATTTTATCTTAATTAAGCATTAAATAGCAACTATCTTGTCTTTCTATTTTTGGGTGTCGTCATTATGACACGTCCTCTTGCCATCATTTTCCTTTCCAAATTCATGCATGCCACCATCTTTGTTGTACTGTCACCATGCCTATGGAGTGTCCCATCACTCTGCTTCATTTATGATCACATAAAGACTCTAACTGATTTCTAGTTCTTTCTCCATCAACCTAAGTTGTTAAATGAATTAACAAAATAATTCTCATTTAAACTGTAACATACCCTGAAGAATAGAGTTAGCTGAAATAGTTCTCGAGAGCCTATAGAGTGAGAAAGGATTGTAAGCATAGAGAGTAGGTAAAGAATTTAGGCATGGGGGTTAAGAAGAAATTAGAAGTAGAAAATGCTACAGGCCTTTTACAGGATGAACATGTAGTAGACATTCTGAGGAATGTAGGATGGTTGGAGTTTCTAGAAAAATTTGAGGAGTTTTAAGAAAATATTGTTAATGAGTTCCTAAGAAACCTGAGGGACAATTAGACAACTATAAGGGGAGTCCAAATCAATCTCTCTGCTACCACTATCAGTCATATTTCTGGGTTGCCTGAACAAGGTGAGAGGTTCTATCATCTGAAAACCTTATATGCTGATTTGATTAGGATTTTCTCTGTTGAAGGTGAAACTGCAATACAATTACATTTAAATAAAAATGAGGTTAAATGAATTCTTAGGTCCTCGCTTCCAAACCCTTGGCAATCTGTAGCTATATGGTGGATGAAATATTTCATAAGTGATGGTCAATTTTCCTTAGTTTTAGAACCAATAATGAAAATGTTGATTTTTCTGAGGCATGGGAATGGACACCTTGAATTCAGCATAAACATTCCCAACTTCGTATACTCTGCCATTAGGGTAACTATAGAAAAATATTAGCGAAACAAGGGTCCTATGAAACATCATGGCCTCATTTTTTTGATAGTAAAACACCACTTTCTGTCTCATTCTGATGGGGAAGAATTATGGCAAACATTTCTTGAAAAAAATCCCTAGGGCAGAGAGCCATAGAGGGCACAATCAGAGGGTGAGGGTTTCCCCACCCAGCAAGAAGAGACAGAACCTTCAACCTCCTCTACAACTATTCAAAAAGGAAAGAAGTTATCATTGGAGGCAACTTCATCTGTAGCCCTTCTTTCTGATAAAAAGAAGAAAGGAAAAGAAATTACAGAACTTGCTCTTGAGCAAACTCCATACATGACTCACTCAGCCCAGAAGAAGATGACTCTAGCTGAGGAATCTTTCCTTGAGGTACTAACAGAGAAGAGATCAAGTCACAAAGCAAAGAAAATCCCAAAGAAAGCTGACTCTAGGAAACACTATTGGGCTGAAGAAGCATCCCATGAATCTGATGAGATCCCCCTAGTGAGAAAGAAAAGACTGAGAGAAGTTTCCCCAAAAGTATTTGTCCATCTAGGTTCAAGTCCAACTTTAGAACAAACTCCTACTCCAGAGATAGAACACAGGCAAACTTTTACTATTTCCTTAGATTATGAGGATGAGACACCTACTTTGGAGGCACTTGCCCCACCTATGCTACGGAGAAGAAAAAAAAAAGGCAGCTCTCCCAAACTAAGAAAGATACTACTCTCCTAGCTGAAGTGCTTCTGGGTTTCAGAACTTCTGAGGAGAAAGCTCAACCATCATCAGTTCCAGCACAAATAGAGGAAACCCTAGAAGAACCTCAAAACAAGGAGGCTACAGGAAAAGATGAAATAGAGCTGGGTGCAACTGATAGTGTAGGACAGATGGCTATGGAAGACCATGATGTGCAGCAAATAGAAGAAGAAACAAGAACTTTCTCTCATCCCTCTGATCAAGAGGATATTGAAATTTCAAAAGAGCAGCAACTATTGGAAGAAATTAATAATCTAAAAAGATTACATTGGGGGAAAAATAAGATTATTACTAACCTCAAGAAGCTTAGAATGGAAATAGAGATGGAGCAAAAACAAATAATTGAAAAACTGCAAACAGAGCTCTAGAGTAGTGACCATATAATTCAAGAAAGGGAAGCAAAACTGGAAGCCCAGAAGATAGAGACAGCTAAAATCATGAAGGAAAAGGAGATAGAGGCAGTACAAAGTATCTCTAATCTTACCAAAGCTAGAAACAATAGTCTCATAGTAATTACAGCATTAATTGAGAGAGTATAGAGCCAAGATAAACAATTGACTTGGGCCAACAACAAAATAGATGATCAAGAGGAGTATATTCAAGGTTGGCTAGCCCAAGGGCAACTAGTGAACATGAGGTACAAACAGATCCATGTGTGGGTCCAATCCCCATTGATATTCCTAAGGCCCTATTTTATTGGAAAAGAAGATGTAGAGAATATGAGGCTTCTAAGACTATGCTACAACTACAGAGGACAGTTACTGCCATGACAAAAAGAGTGGAAACCCTAGAGGAAAGAATCATTCAAATGGCTTCCATTTCTTCTAAAGTTTTAGCTTACAAACCTCCAAGTGCCAGTTATGCAATATTTTTACAAGAAAGAGTCTTGCAAAGAAGGTTGTCTTCAGTTCTGTCTGATTTGCCTGAAAACACAGAAATAGCAGAGGGGTTCATGGAAGCCTATACAAGAAGCTCTGATGAAGACAAAAATTTTCTATGTGAATTATATCTGCATGGATTCTATGTTGATGATATGACCTTCCTTCTTAATTATTTTGTAGGAGATTGCCAGCTCAAAGCATTCGTGTCAATGATGAGGAATCATCATATTTGGAATGAGCGAATGGAGGTTCACCTCAAGAAGGATACATACACAGATCTTTTCATCAGACAAGAGTGTCCCAACCCTCAAGCATTTAAGACCCAATTCAGGGCATATGTCTATCACCTTGAAAGCCAGAACAAAATTTTGCCATTATACTTGAAAATTTTGCAAGAGTGTTCCATTGATTTTGGTCTTTTTATGAACAGTTTAGCTATTCCAGTGCTTACAATAGAAAAGAAAAGGTGGAATATTTTGACCTCAGAACAAAAAATGAGAGAGGTGGTCACCCCTGCAAACTTAAGGTTATTTATGAGAAAGGAAAGGTTAATATCCAAAATGATGGATAAGCATAAACAAGAGTGGATAGGTGGGCATTTCAGGCCCCCTCTCATAATTGAACCACTCCCTGTCTGGGCTGAGCATATGGAAGATGAGAAGTTGCAGGACTAGTTAAAGCAGGTTGATTAGTACAGAGGAAATGGTAATACCAACCACACCACTTGGTCTACCTATACACAAGACTACAGCTTCACTGACAGGCTACTCTGCCAGAATAAATCTAGATTATGAGAAGCAGGAGGACCTGCTAAACCTTAGGTATGGGGGGATGATGAGTGCCAAGTAGCACTCATAAAATACATCTTTTTACCTCTCTTTTTCTCCTTTCTGATCCCATCTTTCTTGATGTCTACACCCAAATAGGCTAGCAAGATTGTTCTAAATAATGATTAATTGAAGATAAATTACTTAAGATCATAATTTCTAATTAAAGGGCTAATGTGCATGGAATTGATGGAATATGCAGAAAAACTTCTTTTTTTGAATCAACAGGTGAAGATGTTCAGTATAGAAATTTTGTGCATCTCCGGAGGTAGTCCTAGATATCTCCGAAGACAATACTAGAATACCATGACATCAGAAGTTTTGAAGTAAGAGGAAGAGCCTTCCTGGAGCATCTTCGAAGCTAAGCAAGAAGGCCGCAATTACATCTCCAGAGCTATAGACATATCTCCAGAGCTGCAAATAGATACATACATTCTGGCACCTCTTTAGAATAGGGTGGATTTCTAGCACAGCTGTCAGTTAGGCACTTTCAGCGGTGATCATGATACCCTTCATATTACTCAAATCATCACCTAAGTGATTAAGGGCCATCTTTAGTCAACTACTGGGAGTTTTTTTATCTCTTTTTAAGTTTTTGCATGAGTTACTGATGAAACTAATTTAATATCCATATTTTTAGGGCCTCACTGCCCAAATGTATTAAGACTCAAACTTAGAATTCACAATGGACTTCTATTCCACTCAATCTATTTTTATTGCATGGTTATTTTTTGTAGTTAGATAGCTAGTATAATAAAGAGATGGATGTCATCTCAAAGAAGAATTGGTAGATAAGATAAGTGATATGTCATCACTCATTTATATGTAATTATAGAAACAGCAGAAAAAGGGATGACATTATTATTCTAATTTTCTGTAATCTCAATTAGGATATCAATATTTCTATGAATACAAAGTGAATGGAATTGGACCAAATTTAGTTGTGATCTTATTCTTTTGTGTTGATTACTTACTATAGCCTTTGGCCCTAAGGGTGTGGAGAAAGGGCCCAATGTCACCATCAAGGAAGAAAGCTAGTACCACTATTTTGTTGTTTCAAATTTTGCTTTATAAAATATTCACTAATTTTGATAGATAGATGCATGTTGCAGTTTATAAGATTTACTTTGAGTAATTTACTATTCAATTCTATTTTCAACATTCTTTGAATTCATTTCGTAAGTGGATAGATCAATCTCTTTAAATTAGTAAAAGCATTAGAATTAGCTAGAGAAAACTAGTAACTATAGAATCCCTATTTGTAGATAGCCGAGGACACATCCCTAGATTTTGACATCTAAAATATGATTAAATGATGAGGTACAATGACCCCTTGTCAGATAGTATGATAGTCCTTCTAGTACCTAAAAACTGACATTGAAGATCACACATGTGATGATTGCAATTTTGCTTCCTAAGATGAATGGAACAATTAGGTATAATCTTCACTTCCTATCACAAAAATGTCTTCAAGATGGATTAGGAAAACTTCTACTCCTTCTCCTTTAGTCACACAGAATAATGCATACATTCTTCTCTTTTTATTACTTGTGAACCTTATCACATCACTTACAATCACACTCTTCCTAATTCAACTTGAATTACAATTTATACATGATATTACATTGATTACATTACTTGTTGGCCAGAGATAATATGAAAAATAAATTTACAAGTTAGTCATACAACACACATCATGAAACGTGTAGAAGATAGGTCTTAATCAAGATTACACGCTACACCAGCAGAAGAACCATGCCTTGCGGACACCAAAAGTTTCTTAATTAGATCCAAGACATCCTTCATAGCATCAAACACCTAGGATTACATCCACACACTCTACTCATTTGATTTAATAGGACAGCCTTAAGTAAAGACATAAGAAACTTGAAGCATAACGGCTACAACAACTTGAAAACCTTGTACAGTACTGGAAACAAGATAGATCTTCATGAAACTATTACAGATGAGTCTACATGACTCATACAACATTCCCAAATACTCTTTTACCTCCACACATCAAATATTTTGTGCCGCACATTTTTAGTCATGAACTTTGAGAACAACTGGTCATCTGAAACACACTACAACATATTGTCATAGGAAAACTAAGCTTGCAAACCACCAAGAAGCTTGAAATTACAAGAGAGCATGTAATACAAATCCAAAAACATGTCCTCAAAACCACAAAGTCAAATATTCTCTTCCAGAGGAATTCAGAGCATTCCAACAGGTCTTCAACACTACTTCATTCTACCAGAGCACATATCGGTACTCCATCATGCATAACTTCCACAGTGGAAGGACAAATGATCTGAAACTTTGGAATTGTCACCCTCACTGACCTTTGAACATAATTCTAGAACTGCATAGCCATAATTGTAGATGCAGAGAAATGTGGAGCTTTCCATTACTCTGCTAAGAACACCTTCAGTGAACCAACACTGTCTTCAAACCAGTTCAACTTTAAAACATAGTTCTGGTAATCAAAACACCATGAAACTTGGAATATACATGATCTAACACTATATGAAGCTATGATCCAATCCACAGTTCAGCACAACATTAATAAAATGAAAATGTGGAGAAATCTCCTAGATATCCTTCACAAATATACATCCAGAAATAGAGATTGTTACTAACTTCTAGAGGCCAAATCTTCTTTATATCAAGACATACATCTTGGGAACAGTGGAATAGAGCATACAACATGCTTTAGGCCACCAATAATACTTTCTCAACATTAGCAACACATTTGATCCTCTTAGTGCTTCTAATTCCCATATTAATGATTCTTCTTGATGCTTCTAATTCCCATATTAATGCTTCTTCATGATGTTTCTAATTCCCATATTAATATGGCTTCATACTCAACTCTGCACTAATCAGGGCATGGCATCCAACCATGAACTATATGACATCCAATCTTCTTTAGGAGCATGACAATGATATCCAACCATGAACTGTATCTTTTCTAGGAGCATGACATCCAACCATGAACTGCATCTTCCTCCATGACAGTGTTGACATCAGTGACAATCTCAATGATAGCCTTAACAATCTCTCTCAACCTTATGGCAATGTTGAGATCAATGACAACAACCTTAGGAACCATAAGTGTAATAGGGGTTAATGATATAATTAAGGTTAGCAATAGAATGAGTGTTAGTGTTACAATTTAGATTACTATTACAATTATGGAAATATATAACCAAATATTTGGGGTTAAAATTAGGGTAAGGGATAGAATTATGGTTATGGTTAGTGCTAGAATTAAGGTTAGAAATAGAACTAGGATTAGGGTTACGATTAAAATTAGGGTTACAATTAGGGAAAATATATATAACCAAGAAAATATTTGGGTTGGAATTATAGTTACAATTTGAACTAGGGTTAGGGTTAGGGATAGAATTACAATTAGTGATAGAATTAAGGTAAGGAATAGAATTAGAGTTGGGGTTATGAATAGAGTTTGGGTTACAATTAGGTAAAAATTTATAACCAAAAAATTGTTTGGGTTAGAGTTATAATTATGGTTGAGGTTAGGGATAGAATTAGGGTTACAAATATAATTAGGGTTAGGGTTAGGATTAGGTTTAGGGTTAGCTTTATGGTTAGAATTAAGGTTATATATATGTATATATAAACAAAAAAAAGTGTTAGGGTTAGAATTAGGGCAAATATAAGAAACTAAGAGAATGTTATGGTTAAAGATAGGGTAAAAGTTAGAATTACGTAAACAGGGTTAGGGATATAATTAGGGTTATGAATATAATTAGAGTTAGGGTTACAATTAGGGAAAATATTTATTAAAAACTATTATGGTTAGAGTTAAAATTACGATGGGGTTAGGGATAGAATTATACTTAGTGTCAAAATTAGGGTTACAGATATAATTAGAGTCAAAATTAAAATTAGGGTTAGAGTTAGGGATATAATTAGGGTTACATGTATGGTTAGAATTAAGGTTAGATATAGGGATAATATATATGTTCAAAAGACTATTAGTGTTAGAATTAGGGTTAAGGTTAGGGATAGAATTAAGATTAGGGTTACAATTAGAATTAGGGTTATAATTAGGGAAATATAAATAACTAAAAAAAATTAGGGTTACAGTTAGAATTACGATTAGAGTTATGGATACAATTAGAGTTAGTAAGAAAATCAGGCTTAGGGATAAAATTATAATTAGGATTAGTATTTGAATTATTGTTTTAATTAGGGTTGTTACATGGAGCCTAATAAGACTCAGAGGTTAAATTAACCCCACTTTTATTGACGTGGTTTCCCCCCCAAATTCCTATGGGGTCAAGGGGTAGCGCCCCTTGCGAGGTCTAGGTGCAGCGCCCCTAGCATGCTCCCTGTTGCGATACAGGGCGGGGTCGAGGGGCAGCGCCCCCGAAACCTCACACAGTTTTTTATTATTTTATTAAGGCGTCGGGAGTTATTTTTTAATTGGCCGACATAAAAAAACCCTATTTTGTAACTGACAAAAGTCGTGATAAAAATGGCTAAGGGTTAGGGTTTTTGTTGATTATTGTATTGTAGCATTTGCAGTGGTATTGAGTTGCAAGGATTGCTAGTTGTAATCGGTTTGATTTACTAGATAATAATATTGGACTCTCTATTTGGTGGATGTAGCCCGAGTTTGGGTGAACCACGTTAAAACTTGTCTCTCCCTGTTATTATTTCTATGTATTTTCATTCCTCTGTTTAATCTTTATTTGCATTTAATTGATATCTTCTATCGGCTAACCCTAGCAAGGGTCATAATTACAATTAAGTTTAGATTTACGAATAAAGTTAGGGTTATAGTTAGAATTAGATTTGTGATTATAGATGCTACTAACATATTTATATTTTATGAAATATATCTAAAATAGGCTGAAGATGCCTATTTCTTAATCACTTAAATTAAACTTAAGAAAAGTGTGGTTTTCTTTAGAATAGTATTATATTTTAAATCTTTAAAATTGTAATATTTTAGTTGCTTAAAAGCTATGCTTCTCTTAATGAAAGCTTCCATGTACTTATACATTAACGTAATCCCATAGGCATCTCAACGAACGTAAATGATTAGATTAATTAATTGTTGAAACGCTATTTAGCTGTAAAAAAATGATAATACAAACAACAAACTTTGGCTTTCATAGTGATATTACAGAGCATTAGATTGAATGGCAAGCGGCGTATTAGATTGAGTAGGGATATTGCAAGCTCGGTATCGGTATATTAGCAATGCCACTACCATGGTACCTGCAGCAATGAAACTCAACACAATTCACTTGACGGCAGGGCTTCTCACAACAAACCCGGCAGCTATGAGAGCGAAAAGGAAGAACACCGCTGCCACCAACATCATGATTTCCATTAACCAGGCGACCTTCACAGGCAGGTCAAAGGCGAGAATCATAGCGACGGCCAACGAAGCGACCAAAGCTGACATGTCTGTGACCATAAATACATTGAAGGAAATGGCGTTGCCCAAAATCACCCCTCCCTGTTTGTCCATACATCCAACATGAGAGTCAAGCTTCCCCCAAACAAAGCGACTGCCACCTGCATAACGGATTTACGTTTGCTTTCACATGGAGAGTGTTGGGGATGTGTTGCTTCCAACTGATTTAGCGCATCTTCTTCTATTCGGAGGTCTAGTGCGGCCGATTGAGCAAGCGCAAGAGGAGCTTCTTCTACTCCTGATTGATCGAACGCAACAATAGCTGGATCCTCTCCCTGAAGAGAATCTCTGTTGGACACCATACTCTGGTAAATAAACACCCACAATGTTAAATAGGAAAAATAAAAGTGAAGACATGATATTTGTACAGTTCATGATAGTGTTTAACATTATTTCTGGATGTTAACTGCGTACAGATTTTTAGTGTCAAATTGGTTCAATTATCATCAAATTAATTCAATCATCATAATGATTGAGTTATAAGATCTTTAATGTCAAATTAGTTGAGTCATTCATACAATAAAAATCTCTACAAACATCTAAAAATACTGTAAAATAATAAAAAAATGAAGATTAAAGGAACATGCATAACGTTAGTGTGTCACCTGAATCTGAGGTTCGGCAGCTTCTGTGTTGAAGTCCATTGCTTCAAATTCGATTCTTCACTCTTTGCCCCCGCCCTTAAGTAGGAAGAGTGATATATGGAAGCTTGTCATTAGCAGGTGGGGGCACCTTAACTGTTCATTCTTCGTCTTCTAGAAAAATTCCATATCGCTAAGAAATAGAATACTTAGCGTTCACGTTTACGGATGAAAAGTAGTTTTTATTAGCGCGTTAAACTATGTTGTAGCTAAAGATTAGCAATAATATAGTTTTCAGAATACTTTTGTTTCAAATAATAAATATTTTGTTCCCATTTTCTTTCTAACAAAAACAATCGTACCACTTTATTTGGGCTATACTTAAATATTTTCCATTTTAACTGTCTCAGTTCCCATCAGTAAAAATAGGGTAAATATTTATTTTTGTTGTAAATGAGGTGTAAAATTAGTATTGATTACTCAATCATTGAAGTGGATGATATTGAAGTTGAGTGCCTTATTTCAATAGGTGGCACTTGTGAAACAGCGGGCTGGTCGAATTGTATCGACTAAACAATTTTGGACCATTTCATCGAAATAAGACATGGTTGAACAGGTCGAGATCACTGCAGTGAACAGGTCGAAACAAGAAGTTGAAAATTCCGTAAACAGTCGCACACAACATACTTTACGACTTAAATATGTAATAATTTTACAGTTAACCAAAATTAACTATTAAACAAATAATAACTATAAAAGCAAACGAGGTTTAATAGCTATTTGAAAATCTCTTTATTAAAAGTCAACATTAGGGGCGCCAGATGACGTAAATTCAAAGTCATGACGTAAATTTCTTAGTAAACATGTCATTCGTAGAAGTTGCACTCCTCTTCCCCTTAGCCATACCCTTTCTGCTTACCCGCGCATTTTATGACCAACAATTTCCCATTCTCCACTTGAACCTGCAAAACCTGTTAATTAACAACGTTCATCTTTAAATTAAGAGAAGCTCAGAAACCCTAACACGAGATGAGAAGAGATGCATGAAACTGCCTGCGCCAGATATGGATAAACTCGTACACCAATCCTGTGCTTTCTGTATGAACAGCAAGAGAAAAAACCAAAACGTAGAGATAGCGGACTGCCTTTGCCAATAATGGCGACCTAGGCAATAGATCAAAACAACGTTAATATCTGCCAGCTAAACATATCATAACTTTAGGCCGATCCACAAATTGTGTTCAAAATTAAAATAAATGTAGCGCATAATCTGTTTCGTGGGTAGAAGCTTTTCTGAAGCATACAACAATTTAAAGGAAAGAGAGAAATGGCAGATGGGCTTGGAGACTGCAATGCTAAATCAAAACATAACGATGCCTTTGATGAAAGACCCTGTCATGCTCCACTCTACTTAAATATCATCCACTTCAATGGCCAAACAATCAATAGGATCTATTTGTCCTATTTTTATTGGCCAAAATTGACCTTTGACTGTTGAAGTGGATGATATTTAAGAACAGCCGTCATGCTCTACACCAATAATATTCAAATCAATGCAGCATTTCTAGTATCTAGTATTTCTTGTGAATAGATTACAAGAGTAAGATACTGCAAATAATAAATCTTTGTAAGTGCAGAAAACAAGGCAGATAATGGCGTTAACGACGTATCTATCACACTCTGAAAAAGCCTTTTCGTAATGGATGTGGAAATGGTCTCAATACCGCGCTGGAGATGGATAGGTTTCAGTTACCATTGGCGTTTGATGTTGAAGTTAAGGAAATGTTCAATGCAATCCATTTTCTGCAATTGCACGCCAACATCCTCTGCCTGTGGATCCACATGCTCTACCAGCTCCGCCAGATGATGATTCTTCCTCTTCACATGCTTTTTCTTCGTGTACATTTTGGGTCTGTGGTTATAGTGCTTTACGTCCTTCCAATGTAAATCACGTTTCTTGGGTTTTCTGAGTTTTGTCAAAAGTTTATGTTTTTCTATTTTTGTATTGTAAATCAATGGGTATTCGGTGCCCTATCTGGTCTCTCAGAACTTGTTTTTTTAAAAATAAATAAAAATCGTTTTAATATAATGTGCAGGTGGTTATCACCTTTTGCTCAGAAAAAACAACGTAGCTCTGCTCATAAGATGCACTCTCTGTAGTTTTGTATGATAGTCTTCTGTAGTTCTTACACTGCTGGCCATGTTGCAAGTATTTTTTTCTCGACTACTTCTGTACCTCAGGATGAAATATCAAAAGAAAATATCAGTAGCAATTATAATTCAATAAACTAATTTTCCGCAAAAGAAAGACACTACACTTTTTATGTAACTGCTAAGAGAAAAACAAAACAAAGCAAGAATGGGCAATCAAACATCGGGGCTACTGCATAGAAGAAAACTGCATGCCAAATCTGCACTCTAATCGTGCCACCGCTATGTATGTTTTGCAAGTTTTCCAAACTTCTTCACATAGAATACATAAACAATAAATAAAGAATAAGTAGAAAAGTGTAATAAATGAAAAGGAATGTTCCATCGAGTGTGTCAAATGTATTAACATTTTATTTTAGAGCAACAAGAGAAATTAAACAAACAACAACGCAATTTATAATTTAAAATAAATACACAAACCTCTGATTTTAGCTTGTATTAGATTTGCTCATGCTTAAAAACAATTGTGGATGCTCAACAAGGCACGCAAGCTTACCTACAGCATACTAATAGACATGATTCAAGGATTCATAAGTGGACAAAGATTATAATCAATTCCAGTGCTAGCCTTTAAAGGTGTTAAGGAGATGAATTTATAGATTATGAAAAATGAATGGTCAAGATTGATTTTATCAATCTTGATGATTTGGAGATTTAGTTTAGAATTAACTAAATTAAATGATTAATTAACTAATTTGATTGATTGATTAATTAGTTAATTAGTTTGTTTGATTAGTTGACTAAATTTATTGATTAGTTAACTGGCTTAATTTAGAGCTAACTAAATTAATGATTAGCTAACTAACTAGATTGATGAGTTAAATGTAAAATTGACTAAATTGACATGGAGTGAAATGTGGGTGAGGATAACTAGAATTATTTATTTATTTTAATTAATTATGTGTGTGGATTAATTAGAAAACTAATTAATTAATTAATAATGATTAATTAATCAATATCTATGGATGATATTAGGGAAACATGAATAGAATTAATTAATTAATGTAGCATAATTGATTAATCGACAAGGTGAATTAGCATGATGGAGTTGACAAATTGATGGGGTAATTAGTTGACAAGACCATAATAGGATGATAATGTTTCTCCAAATTATTTTTTTTGTTAAAATAAGGATATCAATGTGGAGTGCAATGTAATTTTTTTATTTTTTTGACTTAGTTTGTTATTTTTAGTGTTTTGAATACATGTCTTTATTTTTTGTAATGGACTTATCTTTCTTATAAATAAATTAAAAATGTAATGTTAAAAAACTATTATATGTTATACTTTTTAGAAAGCTAATTTGAAGGATTACAAACACACATAATTTTATCTTCAAGTGATTTTGTTTGACCCCTATGTGCATGAATTGAATTTGACTATTTTGAACTTTAAAATTACAACATGTGGATTAGAGAAGAAAATGCTACCACGAGGTTGCATATAAGCATGTTCAATTGAATCCATTTAATCAAACTCCATTTGAGCATTTTAAACGTTAGTCCTCCACTCTATATATAGTTTTCTAAGGGGTATTCAATCTAATGAGGTTCAATTGAACCCCCAAGTGAGTGTGAGATCATGATGGGCCAAATAGTGGCAATGAAAAAAATCTCATTGGATGAAAAAGTGCTAGCATTGAGACATATTTAGATTTGGATGGAAAAAGTGTTAATATTTCTAG
Organism: Cunninghamia lanceolata; assembly: GCA_027924645.1. Classification (NCBI taxonomy): domain Eukaryota; kingdom Viridiplantae; phylum Streptophyta; class Pinopsida; order Cupressales; family Cupressaceae; genus Cunninghamia; species Cunninghamia lanceolata. Next base: position 25,769,760 of record BSBN01000703.1, read on the forward strand.
GTCAAATAGGATTCCCTCCAAAAATTCCTTGGGATTACCTTCTAGATTTATGCAAGTGGGAGTCCTAAAACCTGCCTTGATGAAACTTGCAAAACCACTGGTTTAGTGTTATCTTGAAATTTTCAATGACTTCATCCTTGAAGCTGACATACATTTTTTTAAACTAATTTAATAAAATAAAAATGGTTTGTAGTGGAAATTATCAAGATTCTAATAATATAATATATGTCTCATTATAATTATAATAGGTATTTATTATTAATTTTTTTATATACACTATGTTTGCTTTCCTATTTAATATGCATATTGAAAAACATTCATAATTTTCAAACTATTTATCTTTTTTTAAATCCAAAAGATGTGTCATATTCTAGGCTTTATTAGTTATAGTTTAAAAAGAAGTTTTGAAATTCATTTTTTCAGCCAAGTCAAAAAATTAATTTTTAGTATTTTTAAAAAGTCATAGTGAAAAATTCATAAATAATTATTTATATAAATAAAATTCAAAAGAGTATGTGTTACATATGTCCATGTGTCCTTTACTCAAATCTAAAGTTTTGAGGAAAATAGTTTCTTTTCCTCATACTTATGTTGGCCATAATGATTCTACTTTTTATGTTTTTCTAAATATTATAGTAGTGCCTCATTGAAATATCTAATATTTACAAAATTAATTTAAATATTTTCAAAAAAATCAGTAGCCTGCAAACTACATCCAATTTCTTGCAATATTTATTACTACCTATTTATAGATTATGTAGATAATTATTCATTCAATTTTTGAGTTGAAGTTACTTAAATTATTTTTTAGAATTTCCATTACTACTTAGGGTTATTGTTTGACCTATCATGATCTTGCATTCACCCACCTCTAATATAGGGTTCCATATAGTGCCACGTGGGTTTCTAACTAGGTTTGATCAAACCCCCCTTGAATCTTTGGCATGATTTTTTTTTTTGCATTTTTTAATTTTGGCCCAAAGTGGGATTCACCTATATGCTTTCACCCCTTTGATCTTGACTAAAACATAATGAATCATAGAGATTATGGTTAGGTGACAATAATTTGAAGTATGTGGCATGCTTTGGTTGGTTTGAAGCATGAATAATTTCTTCAAAGTTTTCAAGCCAACTCTAGGCTATGAAGAAGATCTCTCAAAACTATCGATATCAATGAAAATTAATCTATACAATAGGTAAGTAAGAGATAGAGCATATTGAAAGGGTATAATCAAGCATCTTTCTAGGCCACATGCACCTTGTCATGTGTTTATATGAGTTTATAGTATTTTTAGAGTCAATTTGAAGCATTGAACCTGCCCACCACCTAATGAATTGAAGTGAAAAACTATAGTCCATATAGTTATGATTAAATGTTTTTTTGAGGAGTTGGTTGTACATACAAACTGAAACAAGTATATTACCAAAATATAGATCTTCAAATAAAATAAAGTAATTAATATAGATAAAACAAAATAATTCTTAAATAAAAATACAAATTTATGTGTTAGTAAATAAAATAATTCTAAAGTAAAACAAAATGTCTTAATAAAATGGTTCGAAATTGACATCTCTATACTTTTTAAAAATAAATGTATTCAAAATATCTATACTAGTTTATATTTTATGCTTATGTTGAAAAGGATGAAAAAAATGTGAAAAGAACGAAGGTGGCAAAGCTAGCAAGGGTGACATGAAAGGGGGTATGTAGAAAAGGTGGCAAATTTTTAATTAGTAAAAATAATAGAGCAGATTACCATGAAAGAAAGGATAAAAGATCTAGATAGATTAATCTACGAAAGGCAAATGAAGGGGTGGCAATAGTGGTTGACATATAGGATTTAGGGAAGATATTCAATTCAATAGGGAAGTACTTCTAGCTTGAGTTGGAGTAGTAGGCACTGTGAAACAATCAACGTAGGATCTAGGTTTTTAGTGTTAATGTGGTGGTGGATGTAGAGATCCCTAGTATAAATATCCTAGACCATTTTTTCTAATCTAGCAATGGATAAATTAAAGGAAATTTCTATCATCACGAAATTTATCAAATTGTGGATACTAATGAGTAAAATCAAATCTTAGATTAATTGGACAAACTATGCCAACTCAAAGATAAGTTTTCTTTCCTTAGGGATTTTCTAGGTGATATTTCAATCAAAAAAGATAAAAATTGAGTTCTAAAAGGAGGGTCATGGTTTATGGGAAATTTAGCAATGTGTTTGTAGGCATGGTTATTGGGGTTTGATCTAGCTAAAGATCTTGTGAAGGAGACTTTGTTATGGATTAGAATGTACAAATAGCCATAGGAACATTAGCCTAAAGAAATTTTTGAGATAATTAGCATTTCATTGGGTAAATTCTTACAAAGCTCCTCAACCACAAAGGGAAAATAATTAGCCACTTATGTTAAGATATGTGTTGATATCGATTTGAGTAAGTTGATTAAATAAGCGATCAGATTAAACTTGGCTCTAGGGGATTGGGTACATGAGCTTGATTATGAATGTTTACCCTAAGATGTTTCAAATATTGGAAGGTAGTGCATATAACAAAGTTGTGTAATAGGGCCTTGAAGGACCTTGACCATGATTAGAACCTAAAGGTGTGGTAGTAGAAGAAGCTATCTTCTCCAATAAAATTTATTTATTTTAAAAATGATCAGTCTCATGTGGGTTGGGGAGGGGGAGAGAGTTATGATCCTAATATTATATATTCATAATTATAATAAGGATAAGCACTTGTGACATGCTTAACCTTAATAGCTTCATTTATTAGTCTTAGTTATTCCTTAAGGATAAGGACTTGTCGCCTCTGAAAATGCGATTTACTGAGATGTAGAAAATACCAAAAAATTAGATTTTTAATATTTTCTAGTTTCGACCTCATAGATACCACCCAAGTGCTCTTGGACCTTTTTTGGATTAAAAACACTCATCAATTTTTTACCTTCTTCTATCAAGGAGAAAAAATTGTTTTCATACAATTTAGTATTATACACGTCCATAGAAAAGAAAGAGATTAGAGTTTTGCAAATTTCTTTAATAAAAATATAGTATGGAATAGTATGCATATACTCTAAGCTCTATGTAACATACTCCAATCTCTTTGGATTGAATCTACACTTTCCATGTTTGAACATAACTTAAGGAGTTCTTAGAAAACACTAACTAATTAATCCAGGTTAATATAAATTGAGTTGTGTGCATTCAAGTGAATAGGCTAGATTGCACAAGGAAAAATTATATTATCCTCTACAACCATACACATACACAAATGTGAGACATTATGAAAGAAGGAAATAGATGCAAACGAATATTATTGACCGAATGCCTCAAAGAGGCGCCAATACATGAATTGTAATGATTATAGAACATGGAAGAAATTGATGGTTGAAAAGAGTGTCAGAGATTTTCAAGTAATGCAACTTATAGATGAAACAAGTTTCCACAACCTTTATCGACATCCTCCCTGCTTAATTCAAGTTTTAAACAATTGCAATGATAAGTGTGAATCCAGATTCTGCATCCTTTCCTAGCAATCTTCCTGCGTGGGTGCTCAGACCAGACTTGTGAATTGTTCCCCCCCAAATCATTCAATGGCATGTCATCTCATGAAATATAACTTCCCCCTCCCCAGTGTATTTTTGCCAGGTAATATATTTCGAAAAGCTCTCCAAAACACTTGTGCAGAATGAGGAAGCATGAGCAGACACATGAGGCAGATGCTTCATAGAAGTGTCATCGCATAGAATGCAATGATTTTGGGAAAAAACACAGGTTTTTTAAAATTTTAAAATAAACTTCTTTACCCTTTTAAAAGAGTAAAAAGGCGTCTAAACTTTATATCGTTTAGAGGCTAAAATATATCTCTATCTCTATAAATGGGTAAAATAAAACATCTTTCTCTCGATAGTACCATAGATATAATATATCTATTAGATAATAAATTCTACACATAAATTAGTTAAGATATTCTCTAAATCTATATTTCTTATAAAAAATAAGTATGAATTGAGTATGAATCTAGAAGACTCACTTCTAAATAGGAAAATTTACCTGTAAAATAAAATATTTTTAATGTGATACATTTCATGTCAATATTGCATTCAACGAAAGGTATTGAATAAGCCAACAACCCATATACTTAGCTTTTATACTTAGTCCTTTGGAAAAACAAGGATTTCAAAGATCTGATTTACTGAATCGGGCCAAAGTTGTAAAAGTAACTGGGTCTCTAAGGACCTACAAAAGAATCCCGAGGAACAATATCATCCTATTAAAGTGGAATTTCAAAGCATGTATTGATGCTAAAAGTGGAATTTTAAAGCATGTATTGATACTAATTATCACGTTGCCATAATCACTGCATTTGTAGTGACTAGTTCCTAACAAGAGCCAAAACAAATTCAATAATTGAGTGTAGATTTTGATCAAATCTTTTTTTGACAGATCAAAATCTCATATCTTAACTAAACACATCATGACAATATTTGTCAAACAAAAGATACAAGGAGCAACCCAGTTAGGTGCTCACTAGACCAGATCTATGAAGATAACAATTTAACTCTCAGAAATGCAATATGAACTACATGATTCTAAGTGAGTGTGTGAATAGAGCCCTTCACATCATGTCACCAACAAATGTCTAAATCCTTCTACCCAATTATACTCTCTTTCTTACTTGAGAGAGCGTCTAGGATTTCTTGTCACTTTTACGGAAATAGAACACATGATTAGTCATCATCAAATTGACATCTAATATAAATTCATAAATGATTGAACATTACTAGAAATTATTTTAATTAAATTCAAATCATAATTATCTTACTCAATTATCTTTTATAATCATTTTATTTAATCAATGTTTAACTAGGCGAGGAAAATGGGTTGTGACAACCTGTGAATAAATATTCTTCGTATCCTTACCTTTCTTGCCATGCATTTACTCCTATATGCTTGTTTGCATCTTTTTATTGTGCAATCTCTTGCTCTACCTAGGTCTCTCCCTATGTTTTCCGCTCTAGTTAAGCATTCACCTATTATTTTTTTATTACTTCACCTTGTGCATCCTTATACTTGCTTTGCTTTTCATGCAAGGTTACCCATGATTCAATGATTTATGCAGGTTACTACTTTGGCTAAATTTATTTTTCTTGATTGCCTTCAATTTTATTATGCACCCTTATGCTTACCCTTTACTGTGATGGCTTATTTGTGATGTCATGATTGCCCACCTATATTTTCATGCCTATGTTTATGATATTTACTAAGTTTAGACCACATGTTTATGACCCTAATGCTTTATATTATATCACTTTTCATGAGACTACATTGTCATACCACACTCCTAGAGTTTTCTTATTAGATATGGAGCATCGTGCCTTTCACCATTCCATATTGATCCTTCATTGCTATCCCAAATTTATGACACATTTTGTTGGGATGAGTATGGTCTTTTGGAGGATGATGTTGATTATACAAAGTTTGTTCAATGAGACATGAGCATCACTAGATCTAGCATATATAATTATATACCTATAGCTTATAAATTTTAATTGTGTTATTTTCATTGTTTTTACACTTTGGCCATTTTTACTATGCCTTGTTTGTTGTATTTCACATGCTCATTTGACCTATTTGGTTTCATGTTTGCTTCCCCCACATGGGGATATTTGCTTCTTTCTCTTAACTTCCTTGACATGTATTTACTCCTATGCTTATCTGCATTTTTTGTTTTATTTCATCCCTTGCTCTACCTATGCTTTTCCACATGTTTTTCACTCTAGTTAAGCTTTCACTTATTTATGTATTTTTACTTAACCTTGTTCATATTTATACTTTCTTTTCTTTGCATGCATAGTTACCCATAATTATACGATTAATGCTTAATGCTTTGATTTTTTATTTTTCCTTGATTGTCTCCTTTTCTGTTATCTACCTTTATTCTTACCCTTTACTATGCTTTGGTTTATTTGTGATGTCATTATTGTCTTTCTATATTTTAACACCTATGTTTATGACATTTACCATATTTACACCAAATGCTTATGATCCCCATGTTTTATTTTATATCACTTTTCATAAGCCTCCATTGTCATACCATAGTCCTAAGTTATCTTATTAGACTAGGGGCATCATACCTTCCCCTATTTCATATTGAGCCTACATTTCTATATGTTTAAATCAAGGTCATCATATAGCCCCTATATTATTGTTTCCCACATTGCCTTAGCATGCTTCTAAAGTCATCCTTTACCCTATGTCTACATGTCTAGTTCCATTTGTACATCTATGTTACCACTAGCCTAACTTATTGCCTTATCACAACCTTTGTACACTCATGCTCTTAGATGCCACATTGGGGGCACATGGTTAGCTTAATGTCCTATGTACCTACATTAGAGTTTTAACCATTGAGGGGCACATTACCATTTTTTATATTCCTATACTAGGGGAAACTTTAAACCTTTCATGATTATCTCCAATACATATGCTTTCATTCATTTCAAACTATATTCCATATTTTCTTGTTACACTATTTATTCATGATACCTATTACTTTACATGATTTACATGCTTGCATGCTAATATTACATTTACATTTCATGTACTCTTTTTCCCTGTCCTCCAATTCCTTGGATTCTATGGATGCAACCAATTGTTGAGGCATATCATGTTGGTAACACTACTTTGTGATTTTATAGTAAAAGTTACAAGTATCAATACAAAGGTTTATCACCATGTCTTGACAAAGATTTATCATATGACATGACATTGTCTGATGTGCCACATGGTAGCACACCACGTCACTTTTCATACAAGTAGAATTTGCTAACCCCACTTCTCATTTCCTACTTTTCATTATCCTAAATAGTCAAAGAAAGTTTGTGTTTTGTGAATGTTTAATTTGTGAGATATAAGCTACTAATTACACATGTTTTCTCTATTTTGTAGATTCTTAGGTAGCATGCTTGTTGAAGGATGAACACACACACACACACACACACTAATAATTATTGAGGTCCATTACTTCATATGGACACATTATCATTTTTATGTCTATATGTACTTTCATGCAAGTTTGCAAGTGTTCATTTACTTTGAAATACATGTTCATAACAGGATTCAAATGCACCTCAAAGTGGGGGAAAATGTAATGAATTTTTTTTATAGCCATGCCAATTTGCATTTAGTTTTGGGCCCATTGTGAGACAATGTCTTAGTACAATCACATATTAACAAATAGTGTAATCTTGTGCAAAGTTTGGCTCATTCCTTAATCCTACACTTATCTCCACCTTCTCACATTCCTATACATTTGACGCTATCTTATCCATATCCATACATATTCCTCTACATTTTAATATTTATCATGCCCATCATTGGCTCCATGTCTGTACATTCATTCCCTACATTAACATTATCATTTCCTTGTTTTGGGTCAATCCTTTGGTGCTAGATTAATCCTGCTCATGCAAATTTGACCCCAAAAATTCAAAACTTTAAATTCAAGATTTGTTGACTCACACCCATTCCATTCCCACCATGGTCCAATTTGGTACACATTTCACATAATTTATTATGATATATAAGGACATTTAAAGACATTCAAGTGCATTCATTTATGATGTGATCCAAGCATTCATTAAATAATCATTCACATTGGAGCATTCATTATAGAAGGACTTCAATTGGAGCACTAAAAAGAATCCATCTACACCAGAGTTCACATCCTAGGACATTTGCATACTTGCTTGTTATTTTCCAATATTGGCCAAAGTCATAAAGTTAGTCGTTCTAGGGGTTGACTTAAGAGAACATAACCTAGTGGTCTAGCAAACCTCCCTAAGGTAGTATCAATCCTTAACATTAACAAGAAGTGAAGAGCAAAGAAAATTGAGGACAAGAAGTGAAAGATTTATCAAATTGAGGACTAGAAGTGGAAGATTTATCAAATCAAATCCACAAACCAAGGGACATATCTTTACCTACAAAAACGATCCAAAATTATAGGTTCAACTTGAAAGCAATTATAATTCTATGTAAAATCCAACACAAGACCACATATCTAAATTACCTTTTTTAATACTAAAACAACATAATTCAACACTACATCAATATTATTCCATCATCATTATTCCTAAAACTAAATATCCCTAATTTATTATACTTAATTTCCTAAATTAATATCAATTATTCAATTTTTCAATCCCTATCACGTGTTAAACCTAAACTAGTTTATACTACTTATGTACTGCATTCTATTTAATCCCGTATATTGAGCTTATTCTATTCAATCCCATAGATTGAGCTTTGGGAAAATGTTCTTTTTCTTTACAATAATATCATATTTTAAATATATAAAATTGTAATATTTTAGTTGCTTAAAAACGATGCTTCTCTTCATAGAAGCTTCCATGTATTTATACATTGACGTAAACTATACACATCTTAAATAATTAGATTAATTAATTGTTGAAACACTACTTACCTATTAAAAAATGATATTACAAACAACCTTGGCTTTGGTAGTCATATTACACAGCATCGAGGCCTTGGTGTTGCTAAGACATTTGAATGTCAAGCGGCGTATTAGATTGAGTAGGGATATTGAAAGCCCGGTATCGGTATATTAGCAATGCCACCTGCAGCAATGAAGCCCAACACAATCCACTTGACGGTAGGGCTCGTCACAAGAAACTGGTAGCAAAAAGACTTCCAACGAACCAACCAAAGCCAGCATGTCCATAAATACATTGAACGAATCACCCCTCCCCGCTTGTCCATACTTCCTGGCATTGCCAATATGAGAGGTGAAGCTTGCCCCAAACCAAGCGAATGCCGATTGATCGAACGCAGCAATAGCTGAATCTACTGGAGTAGAAGCTTTATTGGACACCATACTCTGGTAAATAAACACCCAGAATGTTAAATAGGAAAAATAAAAATAAAGAGACATGATATTTGTATAGTTTATGATAGTGTTTAATGGGGGAGCTTAACCAGGCAACCGGCTGGTCAAAAATAGTACGGACAGTAAATGGCGGTCCAAAACACGTCGACAAATAGTACAGATAGATTAGGCGAAAGCAACTCAGTCTATTTGGTGGTTAGTAGGAGTCGACTTAGTGGCTGGTCGAAATATTCTACAACCATTTACAACACACTGACTGTTTATGGTGGACAATGTTTAACAGTATTTTCGAATGTAAACTGCATAGAGATTTTTAGTGCCAAATTAGTTCAGTTATCATCAAATTAACTCAATCATCATGATGATTGAGCTATGAGATCTTTAATGTCAAATTAGTTCAGTCATTCATACAATAAAAATCTCTACGAACATCTAGAAATACTGTTAAATAATAAAAATGAAGATTAAGAGAACATGCCTAATGTTACCCTGTCACCTGAATCTCAGGTTCGGCAGCCCCTATGTTGATGTCCATTGCTTCAAATTTGATTCTTCGCTCTTTTGCTCCCGCCCTTAAGTAGGAAGAATGATATATGGAAGTTTGTCCATTAGCAAGTGGGGCACCTTAACTAGTCATTCTTCGTCTACTCAGCAATTCCATATCGCTAAGAAATATCATACTTGATATTCACGTTTGTGAATGAAAATCCACGCCAAGATGTTTTACTGGTGTTCGATTTCAACCAATCTTTATTAGCGCGTTCAAACTATTTTCAAAATACTTTTGTTTAAAATAATAAATATTTTGTCTCCACATTCTTTCTCACAAACACAATCCCATATCTGCCACTTTATTTTGGTGGATAATATTTAAGTAGAGTGTTGTAATAAAAAAAACTCTGTGGTAAAAAAAATTAACTATTAAAGAAGATATTAAGTATAAAAGAACATGAGATTTAATAACAGCCATGCGTCCTATTGATCTGGTTGTTAGTCACATAAATAGAAATAAAAATTCACAACAAACCTTTATTTATCTTGAAAGATACGAGAATTTAAGGGGAATTCATGATCTCAAGTTTTCGTGAGCCAGGTCTTGACTATTTGATTATTATCACCCAGGGTTGATGTGTCTTGCTATTAATCATTTTTGGATCTGCATATATTCTCAACAATTGTGTTAAATCTTGAAATATTGAGTTAGGATTTATGTAAATGGATTTAAATGTGATCCTATCTTTGAGTAATTCACTTGAATCTGTCTCTGATTTAGACTAATTATAAAGATATTTCTAATTTTTGATTAATTTTTCAAATATTACCTCTATCTGAACTGATCTTTGCTTCTGCACCTTAAATTTGCTTAAAGAATGTGTTTACAACATGCATTTGACTGATATTTATGATTATTTGCATGGAATGCATCAATACTCATGTATCTTCATTGTATATGCTTTAGATCTATCATTCTTTAGCATATATTTACTGTATTTGCTTATGATTTGTCTTGATTTCCAATTATTTGTGAAATTAAAACTGAGAAAATTGAGTTTAGAAATTGAGATTCTAAAATTTTTAATTTTGACCAATGATCCACATACATATTCTGATATTGTAATGAAAAGAAGCAAACCAAACCATACTTCACTAGGACAATCCACAGCTACACATAATTAGTACAAATCTTCAAAGGAAAGTTGATGACAATATGCAATTAAAATGAACACACTTCAATAGAATGCAACAATTCACCATTACATATTAGAAATTAACAAAATATTATGGAGGATTTACAATCAAGAGAATCTACAGCTTCATATCCATTAGGTATGCAAAGAACATATATATTTACATTGACATTGCGAGAGAATCTTGAGAGAGAATTCACAAAGTTGTGGAATAATTCACAAAGTGAGTACTCATAATTGAAATAATTAAGTCTCCCTTAGCTTCAACAATTCAATTTGCCCTCACAAAAGAGAGGTCATGGTCCCTCTATAGAGCAAGGTCCAGACAGTTACAATAATCCAATAGTTAGGATCTTATCATAATAAACAACGGTCAAGATTCAGTAGCACATGATTCCCAGTTGGCAATCATTCTATGAATACATATGGCAAAAGGAATATTCTAGTATCTTAAAATCAGCACCCTTCTAGCTAGCAACAGAATATTCGTTGGTATCTTTTCCTCAACATCCTTGAAATTTCATCTCTCCTTGGCCTTTGCTAACTTCTTTTGTCTCACCAGAATTCCAACACTCTTCAATCTTTTAGCACTCCAGAGATCCTCTCCTTAGCACGTTTTGCATGTTAGCCTGCAATTTCATAGACATACTAAGTTTAAACCAAGGATAATATTCATCTTTGTATTTCAATAGAAAATCACACTACCATTCACTTTAGATTGTCTCGAGCTACCTGCCATGATAGATAAAATCATCTGTCATTTAACAATAATTTATGCATATCATTATAACCTTATGTTAAATGCAAGAGAAGGTTCAAACATGCATATTTGGGTTATTAATATCAGGTTATAAAATATCTACGTGATAGTATCTATATGATGTTAGCAGGAAAGGGCATGGTCAACCATTGCTAACAAAAGAAAATAAGTATCAGGCTTTAATCATCTTTTGAGAACCACAAAATGATCATATAACAATAATATTCATGCAAAAATACTCAGGGAATGCTTTTCATCCTACCACTAGAAATTTTATGGTTAAATGACCATTTTCTGCCATTCCACGGAGGAGATATAAAAGGGATAAGGTACACCCATAGACTTGTGGAATGCTGCCACATGGACAACCTCAAGCTTACATGTGTGGTTATGGGTCCCATCGAGCTTATGTGGCAAGCATTGAAGGACTTCACCATTCTGTGGAGCACACCATGAAAGGGGCAAACCTTTCTGTGGAACTGCAAAAAGATGCCACATGGCCAAAACTCTTGATGGAATGTACTGTGGTGGGGTCTCAAAGTGCTGACGTGGCACAATCTTATGCATTTAGTCATTCCACCAAATGAATGTGGCGGACCCAAAGAGGGCTTGCAAAAGTGTGGAAATACAACACTTGGCACTATTTGGCCCTTAAGGTAATATTTTTGATCTTTGGGCTTTTCTTCTTTTGCCCTCTTCTTTGGAATGAATCAGAGAGATACTCTGCTCTCTGATTCTCTGATCCACTTAACTCTTTCAGATGTCGCTTGCTGGGGACTGCTCTTCTACCTTCATCCTAGAATGAATCAAGGAGAAACTCCAAACTCTTATCTTAGATCACTTTAGAAAAAATCAGAGTTATGTGATCGGGCCTTCCCCATTTCCTCATCAAAGAGAAAATGAGCACGATAGAAACACTGAACTCTGATCTTCGATTCATTGGACTTAATCAGATTTCACTCATCAGAGCTTCTTCATTGAGCCTTCCTTCTTTTTATGACAAGGAGAAAGAGTAAGGCCGAGGCTCTGAACTCCACTGACCTTCAAGAAGGAGTAAGTCATAACTCTGAACTCTAACTTTGACCCGAGCTTTGACTGCTTACAACTTCTTCATTTTTTTGAATTTTGACATGGTTCAAAAGGAAAAGTTGCACTAAATTTCACTCTCTATCCATTGGTGACCATTTTAAAAGAAAATTTAGACCTTAAATTTTGAAGTATCAGGACATGACATTTTACCAAACAGCCCAAACAACAAGAACACACAACTAGAACAAAAGTGAAGGTTGGGTCCCTATTTTGCTAAGGCAAAATGGGGCATTTTGTGATACCACACAACAACTTGCCGCCAAATAAAAACACCAAATTCTATCCAATTTAAGAAAGAAAAGAAAATCTAGGCATAAAATTTCTAACATCCACTGTATATCAGGACTAGATCAGATGAAATCACATTCACTAAGAGTAGATTATGGGGATGAATGCAAGTGTGTGCATTGATTCATTTCCTTCCCACTAAAAAAGGTTGAAAAGATAGTAATTCAAGTTAAGCTACATAGTTAGATTTAACTTTTTAAGCCAAACCTTGATAGTCTTGTTGCCAGTCAAGTGTCCATAGACTCGATAGGATTATCACTTATAATTCCCCTAAATAGAGCCCAACTACTAGCCAAGCATCCATAGCCCTAGTAGGGTTACTTAGATGACCTTGAGAGAATAAATTGTATTTATTTTGATTTTTTAATTTTTTTTTTCTATGTAAGATATACCATTTCAACTCGTTGTTTGCACAGTAATGGAACCTATTGCTAGGCTGGGAATTATAGTGCTAGCAAAGGCAAACCTTTAGATTTTTCACTTAATACAGACACTAACATTTTCAACCAGTCCTAGGAACTTTAAGTGTGTTCATTTAATGATTCATTTGTTTTGATTGGTGAGTATGATTTCACAGAATAAACCACCGTAACCAGACCTATAGAAATCACAACCTATTCAAGGATTTGGGATTCATTCCTAAATTCCTAAATTTCTGTTGTTTTCTAAAGTAGAAATTTGCCTAGCATCCTGCCCAACCAGAATAGAGAGTCAGCCAAAGAAGATAACACAACCAAACAAACAACTCTACAAGAAACTATACATATATACAAATGTAAAACATCCCCTTGACTCAGGCCTAGAAATAGTGTTTTAGGACTTGTCCATTGACATGCAATGGAACATCTTCCCCAGTCAAAGTTTTTAGCATGTAGGTATTGTCTCCCAAAATCTCAGCTATTTGGAAGGGACCCATCCATAATTTATGAAATTTCCCATGGTCTTCTTTCTTTTCATGAGCTTTGTACCAAAAGAAGTCAAGATTGGATATCCTAAATGCTTTGACTTTGGCCTTCTTATCAAACTAGTGTCTAACAACAGCCTGATGTTTAGAGAAATGATCAATTGTTTGATCCCTCTTCTCTTGTAAATGTAACAACTGTAATAACTAGACTTCCATTCTATCCTCGAAGCCCAAATACTCCTGATAAAATTGTAAGGTGGGGATTTTTAAATTCACAGGCAAAATAGGATCTACTCCATAAACTAATTAGTATGGAGAATTCCCCATGGCTGACTGGACTCTTGTTCTATCTACCCACAGGGCATATTTCAACAAGGTGTTCCATTCCCTAGGATTTTTCTATACCAGCTTCTTGATGATGTTCAACAAATTCTTCATAGTGTACTCAGCTAGCCCATTCCCTTGGGGATAGTAATTAGATGAGAATTTCAGTGTTATACCTATTCAAAAGCCCAATTTGAAAACTTTATTGATGAGAATGCAGGTTCATTATCACATACTAGGGCATAAGGAACTCCAAACCTTGTGATAATATTGTCTTCAAGGAACTTGATTAAATCATCGGATGTGCATGTCTTACTGCTTACCACTTTTGTCCACTTGGTACAATATTCAATAATAGTCAAGACATACCTATGTCTAGTACACGACAAAGGATTGATGGCCCCTATGAAATCCATGCCCCATTATGCGAATGGGTGCATCTCCATTACTATCTATAGGGGTTGAGCTGCATATCTCTCTCTATTTGCAGCTACTTGACATGTATGACAATACTTGATCTGCTCAGCCGTATATTTCAAGATTGTTGGCCAATAGTATCCATCTCTAAGGATCACGTGTGTTGTGGCTAGATGGGACCCATGACCTGTTCCAAATTTATCATACAATTCTTGTAGGACTTTAATTGCTTCTTGCCTATCAAGGCATCAAAGATATATGCCTTCATGATTTCTCTTGAACAAGATTCACCCTTTTATCATGTAACTTTGAGCCTTGATCCTCAAAGCTCTTCTTTAAGATTTTTTTAGATTGGATGGGCAGCTTCTTATGATCAGGATGTATCTTTTGCTTGAGTACCAATCTTCTTGTATATCTGAGTCAATCGTATATTGCTGACTAGTTAGATCAGGATCAACCTCTGTAGTCATCTACATTAGGGCTTGTCCTCTAACCAGCTTCATTGGAGTAATATCCATGCCATATTCATGTAAAAATGTGATTGATTTGGCTCTCTTTTCTCCTAGTTCAATTTGCAACAATAGCATCTTTACTGTTGAATCTAGGACAACAATAATTATCCTGATCCTCAGGATGTAATGCATGAATTTCTTTATTGACCTAAATAAGGCTAAGGCCTATTGTTCTACATCTAGATATCTCAACTTAGCATCCTTGAATGGGCTTCTCATGAATGCGATGGGTTTTTCATCTTTTACCTCATTCTTTTGTGTCAACATGGCGGCACATGTATAGCTAGAAGCAAATGAGTATATATAGAATGCCTTGTTATAATTAGGACTATTTAGTACTGGAACATCCACAATAGCCTTCTTGATATCTTTGAATGTTTCTTTATCCTGTAATGTCCATTCTATCTTGGCATCTTTTTCAACATGGCATTCAATGGCCTTACTATTTCAGCAAATCTTGTTATGAATTTCTGAGAAAAATTAATCTTGTTGAACTATGTTTTCAGTTCCTTCTTGCTTCCTAACAATTGAATCTTCATTATGGACTTGACCCAATTTGGATCAATAGTTATTCCATTATTAGACACCAGATGTCTCAACAACTTCCCAGTAGTAATGCCAAAGATGCATTTCTTAGGATTTAGTGAGATACCATATTGTTCACATCTCTGTAATACTCTTCTTAGGTCACCAATGTGATCCTTTCTAACCTTATAAAATACAGTCAAGTAATCCATGTATATAATAATGCACTGACCTACTAAGCCTCAAAAATCTATATCCGTAGCGCATTGGAATGTTGCACCTACATTTATCACGTCGAATGGCATTCTTTTGTAAGAAAAAATTCTCCACTTTATGGTAAATGTAGTTTTCAATCTGTCTATCTTTTCCACCATAACATGATTATACCCTAAAAAAGCATCCAAAAAGGACATCATCTGGGCTCCACTTACCATCTGAAGCCCTTCATCTAGAGAAGGTAAAGGATAGTTATCTTATTCAAATGCCCTATTAATTTTCTAGAAGTCCACAGATAGATGGATGCCACCATTCTTTTTGTAGACTGGGACTAAGTTAGCTACCCAACTGGAGTGTCTGATAGGAAAAGTTATCCATGCAACTAGCAATTTCTTGACTTCTTCAAATATAAGGGGTTCCAGTAATGCATTCACTAGCCTTTGCTTTTTCTGAAATGGCTTTGCATCAGGTTCTAATGGCATGGTATGTGTTATGATTGAGGTATCATACATTTTAAGTTCATCATATGTCCATGCTATTGTAAGGAGTTGAGCTAGCTATTTCTCCCAAAAGACACACCTGTCAAGAAATCGCTACCATCTCAACTAAGGACTAGCAGGAGGCAGTTAAGCCATGTCATAAATCCTGAAGGGGGACACTAAATTTTTTTCCAACAATCCCCCCCTCAGTGTTACCCAAAGGGATTTGAACCCGTGACCTAGCTCTGATACCACTTGTAGGGAGTTGAGCTGGCTGTTTCTCCCAAAAGGTGCACCTATCAAGAAACTGCTACCATCTCAAATAAGGACCAATGGGAGGTAGTTAAGCCATGTCACAAATCCTAAAGGGGGACGCTGACTTTGTTGCCAAAAACTATCACATGAATATAGTCCTTTAGGGCTTGGACTATCCCTTCTCTTTCATCAAGAGTGCATACATTTCTAGTTAGGACATTTCTAACTTTTGAATTCTCACCTATGTTTATAGGCTCATAATCTCCTCCATCTACTTTGGGAAGGTCTTTCTTCCTCACTACACTATCTAGATCAAACAACCTTTCTAGGTTTATCATTCCTTTTGGAATCTTATTATCATGTAGGTTGATAATGTCCTCATCCCAACCTTGATCATCTCTATTGTGTTCATCTATTTCCTAGGCTTCAAAGATGTCCCTATTGCCAATGAAATCCAGGATGTGTTGATCATCTTTAAATACTTAGAAATTGGTGACATTATTTGGGACTGATGGTGTTGACACCAGTTCAACAGAAAATCTCTTCATCTTGGATATGGTTAATGGTTCCAATGTACTAGTAGCTATGGCTAGAACATCTACTCAGTGATTAAACTTCCTTGGGACATGGGTGATATTAAAAGCATCAAAGCTCTCAACCAAATCCCAGACCTTGTGTCTGTAACTGCATAATTGCTTGTAATTGCAAGAGTATATGTTCCTTACTTGCTTAACTACTAGCTCTGAATATCCAAAAACATGAAGGATCTTAACCTTCTTCTTCAATGTGAATAGTAAGCCATGAATTAAGGCTTCATATTCCGCCATGTTATTAGTGCAATGAAACTGTAACTTGTATGCAAGTAAGAATGACTTTTCTTGCGGGTTGATGAGGTTAATTCCTACTCTAGCACCCTACTTAGACTTGGAACCATCAAATCTCAACATCCATGGTCCCTCATCAAGATGATTCTTATCTGGACCCTTCTTCTTTTTATCCCTTTCAACACTTCCTTTAGCAAACCACTTCCATCTAGATGGCTCTTTATGATCAAGTGTCCTATATTTCTCTAGAACTCTAACTTGTTTCATTGTGACATCTATTTGAATAGAGTTCAACATTTTCAACTTAGCTCCTTGTATCTTAGGGACCTGACTTGTCACTTCATGACCTGTCCCTTCAACTTGAGGCTCTATCCCCTCAATAATTCTACTTGGCGTATATAATTGGCTTCTTGAATACAAATATTCCTTTCTTCCAATGAATTCTACACATAATGCACATGTAGTTTCTAAATGTGATGTCCTATACAATCTGTACCATCCCTTCAACAATAATTTCTTGGGTGGTATCCCCTACAACATATGCCTTTTGATCGCTTTGGACAAATATTCTTCAAATCCAGTCAAACTACTTCCTTTGTCCTCATCTAATTATTTCATAATTGGACTCCACCAGGCAATCTGTTCAAGGTGTGATTTGGCTTAACTCATTATTTTCTTGCATATAACTACACATTAGAACCTCTTCCACTGTGACCTTTAGAAGCTCAACCCTGTAAACACCTTGTTCCACACTTGTTTACAATGCCTCATTGTTCTGGTGGTATTCGGTGATCATGTGCTTCATCCTTAGCTCTACCTCAATTTGGATCTGATTAGGTATCCCTCTCCAAGGCAACCACATATGTAAAAATTTGGTAGCCATAGATCTGTTCAATGTTTTGGAGCAATCCTAACTTAATAACATGCCATAAGTATTAGGGATATCTACCACCTGAATGTCAATGAAATGCTAGACTCTAGGGTCAGAGGCCAACAACATATGAATATGAGTTAACTCACCTATGACACTGACTTAAGACTTATCTAACTGAGTAACTTTTTTTAAGGACTTAGCAGGTGAGAGACCTAGGATTTGACACAGACATCGACATGACATTGGCGGAGGTTCGAGAGTCTACCAACCAATTGTGAAGGTTCTTCCCAGATATTCTCAAGGTGGGAAGAAAGGGAGAGGACTTAGTTTTCTGTTTATATGATGCTATTGGGGTAGTATCAGCAACATGAACTTGACCTTTATCCCTAGATTTAGAGGGAATATCCTTATGTATGGGATCCCTAGGTGGAATGCCACTAGGAACATTCTCTTTTCCTATAGGCTGATCTAAAGACTTGAGGAAAACCCTCTTAATCATTGGGGTTTTCAACAACTTAGACAAATATAGACTAATATTTATTTATTTTATTTCCTTAGCTAGATATGTAACTAACCTATCAGACTCAATGAGCTCATTCATACATTTAGCTAACATGGATGATGAGTTGAAATGATGCTGACTCACTCTCGGAGGCACTAGATTGTTGCTAGCATTGACATTCAGAGGAGTGTTGAAGTTATTGTTGCAAGTATCTAATAACTAGTGTTGGACCATTGATGTCAACATGTTTGTGTTGTCATTGGTACCAATTGTATCTTCTGACATTGTTGTTTGTTGATTGACTAAGCTGTCATGTTAAGAACACTTATATGAGTTTGTCCTCTGCATTTCCTTTATATTGAAGACTGGAGTATGAGATTTAGGTATGATCTAGAGAAGTATTTGAAGATGCTAAATCCAAAATTTGGTGATCTAGACCGCTATACAGAAAAAGTTCCATTCACCAGTTTGAAGACTGTAACTGGCAATGTTTGTAGAGTGACAGGGAGAAAGTATTTTGCTACACATTTCTTCAGAATTTTGATTTTGATCTTGTGGTTCTGGAATTTTTCTTATAGGGTCCTTATCTATCTTCATTCCAAAGGATTTGTTATTTGGTTCTCTAGAAAGCAAGTTATTGATTAACAAAGTTTGACTGTGTCTGTTGAGAAGCAGTCGGTGATCTGTCTTCAAGTGAGATCTATTGCAATTGGATGATCCACAGGTTATAATGAAGTTCTTGGAAGCATGTATTTAAGTAATCTAGATGGTTACACTAGTTCTGGCAGACCTAGCTATTTACATTTGTTGTGGAGGTGATTTGTGGAATGAAGAAGTATTTCCAACTGTGTGAAGATGTATTTAGGTCCAAGATAAGCCATGAAGTGTTCCTTTTTCATTCATTTTCTCCACAAGATTGTTTAGGTCTAGTCCTAATTTGATTTATGTATGTGTGCTAACCTTGGCGATAGTTCCAATGGTTGTAGATTGTAATGCCAACCTTGATGTACATTCCAAGGTTGATGATTGGTATAAATGTATGTAATAAATTCATGAGTGATGGAAGATTGTGCAAAGATGTGAAGATAAAGTATGAGCTATAAAAGTAGTGCAGAGCAGAGGAGATATATTGTGCTTCAATGGAACTAAACTTAGTCATGTTAAATATGCTACTATATCAGTTCATGGCAATGAGCCACCAACCCTCAGTAGTGAGCCAACCCCAGCAGTGAGCCACCCTTTGGCAGTGAGCCTTTCATTTGGGCAGTGAGCCCTTTGGCAGTGAGCCTCTTTTGTTATTCGGTATTGTTACTACATTATATTGTGAGCTAACACTCACCATGGTTTTTCCACTTTTAGGGTTTTCCACGTAAAAATATAGTGTTCATGTGTGTATGGTGTTGATATGTTTATGTTTTAGTTTTGCTATTCATGTTTAATCTTCATGACAGAATAAGGAGTTAAATTAAGTGAATGTGAAAGTGATTTTGTTTAAAGACGTTAAAGTTTTTGATATAACTGATTCACCCCCCCTCTCAGTTGTCTTGTGCCTTTCAACAATTGGTATCAGAGTAAGGTTCCTTGGAAGAAAGCCTAATAGGTTAAGGTAGATCTAGGATGACACACAAGAAAGACATTCTTTAGTTTGATGGATCTGATTATGCTTACTAGAAGGTATGAATGCAAAAATTTATCTTATTTCTATTAGTTATAATGTTTGGAAGATGGTCAAAGACAAATACACAGTAACTAAAGGTGGTCCACAGTCTGATGAAGAGATTAAAGACATTGAGACTAATCATAAAGCTAAAAATGCTCTATTAAATGCCTTGTCTAACACTCAAATGACAAAAGTTGTGGATCTAAAACTGCTCATGAGATTTGGGACAAATTGAAGAAAATTTATTAAGGTGATGAATTTGTCAAGAAGGCTAAGTTACAAAAATTGAGGACAACATATGAAACCATGTGAATGGCTGAAGATGAGAACATAACAAGTTACATACAGAAGATTGATGAAGTTGTTAGCAACATCAGGGATCTTGGTGGAAAATTAAAAGATGAGGATGTTGTAGATAAGATACTTAGAACTCTTCCCAAATCTTATAGTCAAAAGGTATCTTCCATTGAAGAATTATTTGATATGGGCAAACTTTAAAAATATCAATTGCTTGGTAAACTGACTACTTTTGAGATGAGAGAGTTTCTTACTACTGATGGACCTGTGAAAACTGACACTGCTTTCAAGGCCAAGGAAGAAAAGATTGCTAGATTAGATAACTATGTTGTGGAATCAGATGAGGAAGATTTTGAAGAGCTTGAGGCAAAATTTGCAAGTAGAATAAAAAGAGGTAGTAGAGGAAAGTTCAAAGGTAAGTTACCTTTCAAATGTTTCAATTGTGGTAAAATTGGTCACTATGCTTCAAGATGTCTTGATAGAGCTTTGAAAATCAATGAAAGTAAATGAAAGATGGTAAGAAAGAGTTACTATGTTAGAGATGATGATGGTAATAGTAGTGAATGCTTGTTTATTGTACTTAGATAAGAACTTGTTTCTGCTAAACTTGGAAGCTATGTGAAGGAGGGAACTCCAAGAGAGTTGTTTGCATTTCATGCTAAAAAGGAAGATGAATAGATCATTGATAGTGGATGTTCAAATCATATGATAGGAGATAAGAGTAAGTTTGTTAAGTTTGAAAAATATGATGGAGGACTAGTTAGATTTGGTGATGATGTAACTGGTAAGATTTGTGGAAAAGGATCAATTACCTTTGATGGAAAGCATAATACGAATGATGTTCTTTAGGTCAAGGGCTTACAGCATAATCTTCTAAGTGTTGGACAAATTTGTGATAAAGGGCATAATATTGTGTTCAACGACAATGGGTGTGAGATAAGGAAAAGCTCCAGAACCTTAATTGTTGCTGGTAAGAAGACTCATGGTAATGTCTATCATTTGCAAGGTACTAAAAATTGTTGTTTGTTGGCTAAGACAGATGAAAGTTGGCTATGGAATAGGAGAATGTGTCACATTAACTTTAACAATCTGGTAAGAATAAGCATTGTTCAAGCTGTAAGAGACCTGCCTAAGATTGTGAAGCCTACCAATGTTATATGCAAAGAATGTCAGTTTGGGAAGATGACAGACTACTTTCAAGAGCAAAGAATAATCCTCTATTGGTTTGATAGAGTTGGTGCATACAGACCTGCGTGGTCCTACAAGAACAAGAAGTTTGCAAGGTGAAAGGTATTTCATGCTTCTTGGTGATGATTTTTCAAGAATGACTTGGGTTACTTTCCTTAGAGAAAAAGTAGAAGCACTAGATAAGTTCAAGGCATTCAGAGCTATGGTTGAAAATGAGTTGGATTTGAGAATCAAGTGCTTAAGGTTTGACAGAGGTGGTGAGTTTACTTCAAGTGAGTTCAATGATTTTTGTTAAGAACATAGAGTAAAGAGACATTTGTCTACCCCCAACTCCTTAACAAAATGGAGTGGTTGAAAGGAAGAATAGAACTATTCAAGAAGCTACCAGAATAATACTCAAGGAAGCAGATCTACCAGAAGTATATTGGAAAGAAGTAATACACACTATTGTGTACATTCAGAATAGAGTGCAAATCAAAGTAAAATAAACAAAGACACCTTATGAGCTATGGTATGGTAGAACTCCTATTGTCAAATACTACAAAATTTTGGGAAGCAAATGCTACATCAGAAGAGATGAAGAATTAAGAAAGTTTGATGCTAGATGTGATGAAGGCAAATTCCTTGGGTACTCTGCTAAGAGCAAGGCTTACCAGTGCTATAACAAAAGACTGAGAAAGATCATTGAAAGTGCAAATGTGAAGGTAGATGAAGATATTCAACTAGATGGATATGAGTCAGATGAATTTGGTGATACCAAAAAGGTTGAAAAAGACAAAGAAAAGGAAGTCTAGACTGAAGTGCAAGCTGCTCTGAAAGAAGAAGAAGTTCAAGATGAAGCTCCGGTAAGAATTCCTAAAAATCACAGGATGTGCAAAGAGACCATTCTAAAGATCAAATTATTGGTGACAAAAAGAAATGTGTGATGACAAGAAGCAAGACTATAGAATAACAAGTAAATCTCTGTCTACTTTATAAGGTGGAACCTAAAACAATAAATGAAGTATGCAATGATGAATATTGGGTTAACGCAATGGAAGAAGAATTAATGCAGATTGAGAAGAACAAGACTTGGAAACTTGCCCCTAGACCTACAAACAAGAATGTGATAGGAACAAAGTGGGTATTCCAGAACAAGCTGAATGAAGTTGGAGAAGTTGTGAGAAACAAGGCAAGACTTGTGTGTAAAGGCTACTCACAAGTGGAAGGAATAGACTGTGAAGAGACCTTATCTCTGGTGGCAAGAATGGAAGCTGTCAAACTATTTTGACATTTGTAACACATAAAAATTTCAAGGTATACCAGGTGGATGCAAAGTTTGCTTTCTTGAATGATGAGTTAGAAGAAGTCTACATAGAGCAACTAGATGGATTCCATCTATCAGAAAACCCAAATATGGTATGCAAGTTGAAGAAGGCTTTTTATAGATTGAAGAAAGATCTCAGAGCTTTGTATGTAAGATTAGACAAGTATGTGATGGAAAAGGGTTTTAGTAAAGGGTCTGCAGATAGTAACATGTACACCAAAATAAGTGGAGACCAGATTCTAATTGTTGAGATCTATGTTGATGACATCATATTCGATGGAAATGAAGATATGTGTAAGAAGTTTGCAGATGAGATGCAAAAGGAGTTTGAAATGTCTATGTTTTGTGAAATGAATTTCTTCCTTGGACTGCAAATCATTCAAAGTAGTAAAGGTATTTTCACTTCTCAATCTAAGTATGTTGAAGAGTTGTTGAAGAAGTTTGGAATGGAGGACTCTAAACTGGTATGTAATCCTGTAGTTATTGGTTGCAAGATGAGAAAGAATGATGAATCTCCTAACGCTAATCAGAACAAGTATAGATCAATGATGGGAGGACTGCTTTATCTAACCTCTACTAGTGCAAATATCATGCATGTAGTCTATCTTGTGGCCAAATTTCAATTAGACCCTACAGAATCACATGTTATGGCAGTAAGGAGGATATTCAGGTATTTAAAAGGCACTCCTGATCATGACTTGTGGTATCCTAAGAACAATATTTTTCTTTAAGTACCTATACAGATGTAGATTGGGCTAGATGTGTTGATGACAGGCAAAGCACAAGTGGAGGTGCATTCTTCCTTGGAGATAGGGTAGTATCTTGGCATAGCAAGAAACAAGAATTGGTCTCCTTATCTATTATAGAGGCAGAATATATTGCTGTAGTAGCATGTTGTACTTAAGTGCTATGGATGAGATAGACCTTGAAGGATATCAAAGTTGAGTATAAAGAGCCAATACCTATTCTTTGTGATAACACAAACTTGTGCCATAAATATTTCAAAGAACCTAGTGATGCACTCAAAGACAAAGCACATTTCAATTATGTATCACCTTTTTGAGGGAGAAAGTTGCAGAGAATGAAGTGAAGCTTGAGTATGTGCCTACAAAAGATGAAGTTGTTGATATATTCACTAAGGCTCTTCCAAAGGATACATTTGAGTATGTTTGGGACAATTTATGGGTTATCACCCCTCCTTCCTTGAACTAGATGCATAAGGAGATGGATCAGTCTAGTGTACCTCAAAGTATACTTTTCTTTTTGGACTGATGTTGGAGGCTACCTCTCAGGGAGAGAAGGTAGTAGTTTGAGATGATTGTTGTAGTGAGGGGGAGCCAAAGAAAGATTTTAGACTGATCAAAGTAGTAGTATGCAAGTATGTCTAGTGGAAGAGATGTGATTCCCTTTGCCATTGATGTCAAAGGGGGAGATAGATCATGTGAAAAACTTGGGGGGAGAAAGAGTTCAAATGTGTAAAAAGAAAGGGGGGTCCTGATGCAAAGTTATGTCTTTGATGAAGAAACATGTCATTCATTTTTTCACATCATATGTTTCCATCAATGACAAAGGTGGAGATTGTTGCAAGTATGTGATAACTAGTGTTTTCATTAATGCAAACATGTTTGTGTTGTCATTGGTGTGAACCATATCTTCTAATATTGTTGTTTATTGATTGACTGAGCTGTCATGTTAAGAACATTGTTTGAGTTTGTGCCCCGTATTTCCTCTGTATTGAAGACTAGAGTATGAGATTTAGATATGATTTAGAGAAGTGTTTGAAGATCCTAAATCTAGAATTTGGTGGTCTAGATTGCTGTGCAAAAAAAGTTCCATTCACCAGTTTGAAGACGGTGCCTGGCAATGTTTGCAAAGTGATAGGGAGAAAGTATTTTTCTCTGCATTTCTCTGCAATTTGGATTTTGGTCTTGTGGTTCTAGACTTAATCTTAAAAGGTCCTTATCTATCTTCATTCTAAAGTATTTGTTATTTGGTCCTTCAGAAAGCAAGTTATTGATTGATAGAGTTTGACAGTGTCTGTTGAGAAGCAATCTATGATGTGTCTTCAAGTGATATTTGTTGTCTTCAAGTGAGATCTATTGCAATTGGATTTGTCAGCTCCCAAGTGATTCTATGTTGATCATGGATGTCTCCATGATATATTGAAGGCATGTATTTGATCCGCAGGCTATAATGAAGTTATTGGAAGCATGCATTTAAGTATTCTTGATGTTTGCACTAGTTCTAGATGACTTAGTTATTTACACTTGTTGCAGAGGTGATTCATGGATTGAAGAAGCATGTCTAAGCATGTGAAGATGTATTTTGGTCTGAATTAAGCCATGAAGTGTTCCTCTTTCATTCATTTTCTTTGCAAGTTTGTTTAGGTCTAGTCCTAATTTGATTTATGTATGTATGTCGACCTTGGAGATAGTTCTAATGGTTGTAGATTCTAATGCCAACCTTGATGTTCATTCCAAGGTTGATGATTGGTATAATTGTATGTAATAAATTCATGAGTGAGGGGAGATTGTGTGAATATGTGAAGATAAAGTGTGAGCTGTAAAAACAGAGAAGAGTAGAGGAGATATATTATGCTTCAATGGAACTAAACTTAGGCACGTTGTACATGCTACTATATCAGTTCATGGTAGTGATCTGCCAACCCTCAAGAGTCAGCCAACCCTTGGTAGTGAGCCAACCCCAATAGTGAGCCTTTCATTTGGGTAGTGAGCCCTTTGGCAGTGAGCCTCTTTTGTTATTTGGTATTCTTACTAAATTATACTGTGATCTAAGTTACACTCACCATGGCTTTTCCATTTTTAGGGTTTTCCATGTAAAAATCTGGTGTTCATGTGTGTATGGTGTTGTTGTGTTTATGTTTTGATTTTGCTATTCATGTTTAATCTTCATGATAAAATAAGGAGTTAAATTAAGTGAATGTGAAAGTGATTTTGTTTAAAGAAGTTAAAGTTTTTGACACAACAAATTTACCCCCCTCTCAGTTGTCTTATGCATTTCAACAATTATTTAGTGGAATAGAGCTTGTCAAAGGTCTAGGCAGTCTATTATTGTTACTCTTGAGATTGTAGTTATGTCCTCTTTGGAACCATTGAAAGGCATGGACTTTGTTGGTTATTTTTCCCGAATCGGTAGAGGGTTTGCTAGTTCCTATGCATAGGCTAATACGGCCAACAAATACGGGAGGTTGCATGAGTTGCCTCCCCTTCACTTCTAGTTCTGCCGCACCAAGGGGGTGTCCCTATTTGATAAAGATGTAACATTTACTCTCCAAATGACAAAAAGATTTAGCTTTCTAATGATAGGCAGAATATTCTCATTTTGGGACCAAGATTTGTGTGATAAATCACAAGGTTGGCAACATTCTTGGACATATGTGTCTGGTTAAGGATGAGAGTATGCAGGGGTTCCTAATCCTACTCCTACAACTAACAGGTTGGGATACTGGAATGCTTTTGAATTTATGTTTTGATGCAAGACAAGAGGGGCTTTGGAACAGAACTACTAATCCAGAAGTAGACCAGTGCCTATCTTAGGGCAAGGAGTCAACTAGACGTATACAAGAGAATGGTTTGCAATAGGCATTCAAGTTTCAAGAGGTTAGATTGATGCTTGCCTTACAAACATCACCCAAGAATAGGTATTTAGCTGCCTCTACTTACATATATCCTAGCTGACATACAACTTTCTCCATACTTCAATTAAAACAATTTAATCCACTCCTTGAATGGCGGTCAGAGATGAAGCATGTGATACAGAAATCTATATCCTAGAATCTGAGAAGCCCTTAGCAACCAGACCCAAAAGAAGAGAATGCATTCAGCACATGGAGACAAGCAACTAAACACATGCATAAGAGCATTTTTCATATAAGACAACAATAAAACTGAACATATGTGCAAAATACATTCATAATGCAACTCATAAAGTCCAAAATGAGATACAACAGACAGGAAATGCTTTGTATTTCATTATTTACACAAAAATGCCCAAGTCTTCAACAACCACAATGAGTAACATAGTTTGGCTTTTATACCAAGACTGTGTACTCATCAAATTAATTACATGGCAAGTCAAAACTTTGCTAGATACAATGCATGATCAGATTGGTGCTCAAAATAGTTAATGTAGCAGAGGGACAAGGAGAAAGGAGCAGACAGAATCAAGATCTGGGCCACTGCCTGAAGGTTCTCTTTGTAAGCCTGGTAATTCACCTGTTGCCTCACCCATACTTCCCTACACAATTTGCCATTAAAGCCCCATCCACTCGCGAGATGTAATAGCAGGTACATCTAGAGATTTTCCTGCTCAAAAAATGACTTCAAACACTTAGGAAAAAACCTTCACTGCGGTCCAAAACATGGTCGTCGATCCAAAATTCATCACTGTGATAAACGGCTCAAAATAGTCTGAAAAGTCGCCTACCAGTGAAAACATGCCACGTAGGCACTTCATGCTCCTATCACTGAATTTTCCTTTCTTGTATTTTGCCTTGTCGCCCCTTGTATATGCATGTTCGAATGCATATACAAATCCCTTTTTAAATCTTTGTATATGCAGGATGCATATACACGCAACTACTCAACATACAAGGTGGACCTGAAACCTTTATGCATCAGAATGTACCTCCTTTTGAAGTCTGGCTTGTATCTTTTTCACTACATATCAGCTTGTATATCAGCGTATACAAGCACCTTATACAACCTACGGACCTAAAATATTTATTCACTGCATTTTATTTCTCCTTCGGTCTGGAATGCATATTTCTTCCTTATATATTCGATTGTATATTTTGAATGTATATCACATATACATTTGCCTTTGTATGTCCTATCCACGGGCCCCACCATTTGTATATCGGTCACTGTACATCATTCCTTTGCACATTTTCGAATGTATATAGCTGATGTATATTCTGCTTTGCATATCTGCGGGCCCCACCAATTGCATCTCTACCTTGCCACTATAGAAAATGTATATTTGCACTTCCTTGTATGTTTTGCTTATATCCGCAAATATACAAACCTCTAATATACAACTGTGGTATCTTCAACAGAATATTCCAGGAATGTATCTTCTACTCACCACTGTAACAATTGTATATTAGCATGCCCTTGCATACATCGCTCTGTATATGACCTGATATACAAAGCAAGAATATTCCCCAGAATCTATGAAAGATTCCCCCTTTGTATATGCACCTTTTAGAGACTGATATACAATCAGAAATGCACCTAACTCAATTTTTCAAAGGGTGAAAGAGATTTCTGACCCGCCAATGCACATTCAACCTGCATGTATAAACAAACACCCTTGTATATACAAAGACACTTGCACCTTAACTAATTTTTGCATTTTTTCTACTGCAAAGGCTGAAAGTGTTAGAAATTTTTGGACATTTGGAAAGGTGCGTACATATTAAAATGCTCAAAACCTAAATACTCATGCAACCACCACCAGTGGCTCTGTCTGGTGATGCATGCCTCTTGCAGGCATGGCGAGGACCTCATAATCTTTGCTTTCACAGACTAGGCCTTATCCATTAGGCAACAGGGTCGAACTTGGACCAACCTGCATCACAAACTAGATTTTTAAAACATCATTTTGGCGGCCTTGGGTAGCCAAAAAGGAAGAACCACAACTTTATCCTGTCAAATGCCTAATTCCAAACTGAATAATCCCAACCATAGCCTAAAACATTAAAACAATCTGCCCATAAGCTGATCTGATCAATTACATGCTTTACCATTTTTGAAAACTTGCCCTTGTCAGTGTTGCCTCTGTCACTCTACACCTTACAAGTAGACATATAACCATACACATTATAATATTCTTCAGCATTAGGTAACATATGTATGTTATGATCCTCAAGCAGTATATCCTCATATTGCATTTGGCAATATTCATTATCTACCTGGCTGTTGCATATAACCAAACACATATCCAGGTGATCCAACAACTAAAAACACTTAGAAAATATGAGACCCCCAATGTAATTCATATCACCTATTGACATTGACAGCAAAACCTGATCCACATAGCTATCATTGCACATGTCTAAACCAACTGATACTAAGCATTTATCATCCATAGTTTGCAAGTCAGTATTATCATTTTCAAATAGAGGGTTAGTTCTACACCACTGAAAGTCATGACTCACAAATCAAATGCATCCATAGGCTCATCATAAAGGGGATTCATGCTCATTGCAAAGGTCTCTATTTCTTCTTCATGACAATCCATTTATTTTTCATCATTATCAGACCTAGAGTCATAAGAAGAACAAACCTTATCCATGAATTGATCATGGATATCATCTTTATCATCTTTAATCTCTAATTGCCCCACATATAAGATTTCTGCTACTTCAATACACTCTGAAGTTGAACAATCAACATCATTTTCCAGCCCTCTAGTGCTTCCTGATGAAACTGATATTGACTCTTGATCCATATGATCACTACTTTGCACAACTGGATCATTTAAGCATGAATGCTCTTTGTTTAGGACTAGAATGCAAATATTATTTGAAAAATTATTATTATCAACTTCATTTGCTGGGCAAATTAGGACATCCTCCTCTATAACAAAAACATCATCAACTTGGGATGATGCAAAAATTGGGACAGCAGGGGTGTGAGTACTTTGACATTCATCTTCAACATTTAGATTATATCCCTCATTAACATTTGGGACTACAGGGCAGTAAAAATTTTTAGAGAAATATCCTCTTTGAATCCCATACCTCTAGTTATTTTCAATGTCTATTGCAAACTATCGTGCCTGATACAATGTGGTGGGCTCCTTGTCCCTCAATCTATAGCTCATTTTCCTATCAAATGCTCCCAAATAGACAACTAGGCAGAGTGCATCATTAGGTCTCATGTATTATGGTATTCTATTCAGTGTCCTCATAAATCTGAGGTTAAAGGCTAGAATCAACTCATCCTCTTCAATATGGATATACATAAAATCACTAATAACTGCATATTTAAATATTCTTTCACCAAATTGTTCTAGAAATGTAGATTTAAAATCATGCCAAGAGCTAACAGAGTAAGTTGGAAGATAGGAGAACTAATCCCTTACATCTTTATCTAGAGATTGAATAAATAATCTCATAACTACATCTTCATGGTCAATCTCAAAATCATCTACAACATTTATAAACTGTTGCAAGTGTTTCTCAGTTGATTCATCCTTTGCACCATTAAATTTGGGCAAATATTTTCTAATTTTAGATGGAAAAGCATTAGGGTAGCCACAAATGCCATCAAAGTTTATGGGCTTATATCTGTCAAGTCTGAAACTCTTTCTATTGCATGGTTGGGATTGATTATTATGCATTGTTGCATTTGACACCTCACTAGGGTTCATGCGCTGATAATACATCATTATGTTCTTACAACCCTTTTCTTTTCAACTCAGATTTTTAATCACAGTATGACCTTAGGCCTTAAAATACAAACTGCTATTTTAGCCTTCCGAAAGTCCTCTATATGAGTCTTTTGAACAATATTGCATGCCCTTTTGAAATACAGATTAGGTTATAACAAAAGCATGTAATCTCTGCTTTCACCAATGTTTCCCTTTTAACCAGTGCTATTTCACCAAATAGGGAATCTTTTAAAACTTGTGCAAATACCTGGATATGTTGTAGCAACTACAAATTCAACACCTCTGGTGTCCTCCTATCAGATTCTTTCTTATGCAGAGTCGCCACCTCCTTAGCAGAGGAATGAGCTTCAAACAGGCTGAAGCTGCAAATTGATTTCTTTCTTTCTGGGTTCTCCCACAGTAGAGTGACACATACAACTTTTTCCTTTGCTGCAACAAAGCACCTCCAGGTCTAATTTTTCAATCTTTTAGACTCAAACTTTCATGGATATGACATTGTCTCCCCAGCAGAGTTGCCAAATCTGTTAGTGACTTGGATGGATAACAATAAATTCTATTTTCATCAAATTGTCCCCAATAGAGTCACCAAAATCACTTGGTGAATCAGATGGGCAAAACCTCACCAGAGATTGCAGGATAACACTTTCACATTCGATCCCCAGTAGAGTCACCAAAATCTGTTGGTTATTTTCTCTGAATCGACAGAGGGTTTGCCAATTCCAATGCATAGGTAGATTCGGCCAACAGATTACAGGAGGTTGCATGAGCTACCTCCCCTTCACTTCTAGTTCTGCCGCACCAAGGGGGTGTCCCTATTTGATAAAGATGTAACATTTACTCTCCAAATGACAAAAAGATTTAGCTTTCTAATGACAGGCAGAATACTCTCATTTTGGGACCAAGATTTGTGTGACAAATCACAAGGTTGGCAACATTCTTGGACATATGTTTCTAGTTAAGGATGAGAGTATGTAGGGGTTCCTAATCCTACTCCTACAACTAACAGGTTGGGATAGTGGAATGATTTTGAATTTATGTTTGGATGCAAGACAAGGGGGCTTTGGAACATAACTACTAATCCAGAAGCAGACTGGTGCCTATCTCAGGGCAAGGAGTCAATTAGATGTATACAAGAGAATGGTTTGCAATTGGCATTCAAGTTTCAAGAGGTTAGATTGATGCTTGCCTTACAAACATCACCTAAGAATAGGTATTTAGCTGCCTCTACTTACATATATCATAGCTGACATACAACTTTCTCCATACTTCACCTAAAACAATTTAATCCACTCCTTGAATGGTGGTCAGAGATGAAGCATGTGATACATAAATCTATATCCTAGAATCTGAGAAGCCCTTAGCAACCAGACTCAAAAGAAGAGAATTCATTCAGTACATGGAGACAAGCAACTAAACACATGCATAAGAGCATTTTTCATATAAGACAACAATGAAATTGAACATATGTGTAAAATACATTCATAATGCAACTCATAAACTCCAAAATGAGATACAATAGACATGAAATGCTCTGAATTTTGTTATTTACACAAAAATACCCAAGTCTTCAACAACCACAATGAGTAACATAGTTTGGCTTTTATACCAAGACTGTGTACTCATCAAATTAATTACATGGCAAGTCCAAACTTCACCTGATACAATGCATGATTAGATTGGCGATCAAAATAGTTAATGCAACAGAGGGACAAGGAGAAAGAAGTAGACGGAATTAGGATCTGGTCCGGCACCTAAAGGTTCTCTTTGTAAGCCTGGTAGTTCACCTGTCGCCTCACCCATACTTCCCTGCACAATCTGCCATTAAAGCCCCATCCACTCGTGAGATGTAATAGTAGGTACATCTAGAGATTTTCCCTCTCAAAAAATGACTTCAAACACTTAGGAAAAAACCTTCGCTATGGTCCAAAACATGGCTGTCGATCCAAAATCCATCGCTGTGATAAATGGCTCAAAACAACCTAAAAAGTCACCTACCAGTGAAAACATGCCACGTAGGCACTTCATGCTCCTATCGTTGACTTTTCCTTTCTTGTATTTTGCCTTTTCACCCCTTGTATATGCATGTTCGAATGCATATACAAATTCCTTTTTAAATCTTTGTATATGCAGGATGCATATACATGCAACTACTCAACATACAAGGCTGACCTGAAACCTTTATGCATCAGAATGTACCTCCTTTTGAAGTCTGGCTTGTATCTCTTTCATTGCATATTGGCTTGTATATTAACATATACAAGCGCCTTATACAACCTACGGACCTGAAATATTTATTCACTGCATTTTATTTCTCCTTCAGGTCTAGAATGCATATTTCCTCCTATATTCGATTGTATATTTCAAATGTATATCACATATACATTCACCTTTGTATGTCCTATCCGCGGGCCCCACCGTTTGTATATTGGTCACTATACATCATTCCTTTGCACATTTTTGAATGTATATAGCCAATGTATATTCTGCTTTGCATATCTACAGGCCCCACCAATTGCATCTCTACCTCGCCACTGTAGCAAATGTATATTTGCACTTCCTTGTATGTTTCGCTTGCATCTGCAAATATACAAACCTCTAATATACAATTGTGGTATCTTCAATAGAATATTCTGGGAATGTATCTTCCGCTCGCCACTATAGCAATTGTATATTAGTACGCCCTTACATACATCACTTTGTATATGACCTGATATACAAAGCAGGAATATTCCCCAGAATTTGTGAAAGATTCCCCCTTTGTATATGCACCTTTTAGAGCCCGATATACAATTAGAAATGCACCTAACTCAATTTTTCAAAGGGCGAAAGAGATTTCTGACCCGCCAATGCACATTCGACCTACATGTATATACAAACACCCTTGTATATACAAAGACACTTGCACCTTAACTGATTTTTGCATTGTTTCTACTGTAGAGGCTGAAAGTGTTAGAAATTTTTGGACTTTTGGGAAGGTGCCTGCATATTAAAATGCTCAAAACCTAAATACTCATGCAGGCACCACTAGACTTCATCCACCTCTTGCTCAAGTTCATTATCCTTTTCAAGAGGAAAGGCTTAATCCTCAAACACTAGAGTGAACCCTTCACATCCAAGAGTGTAATTTTCATGTACCATATTCCCTTGTCCTCTGTGACTCATGGAACTTTCCAAAACCATTGTTGACTCATACCCTAAGGGTACTATCTCATTGCCTTCAAGAAATTTTACTTCACCTTGAGTATTTTGAACTTCTACGTAGAAAATACTGGCAACAATTTTGAACTGAGGACAATCTAACTCCACATATGGACTTGTATTGTGGATTCTGGATAAATTATTCAATGCATCTTTAGCTAGACTAACTATGGTCATCTGCTTGGGTTTAGGAGGTTCCTAATTTTCCAGAGGTGATGGTAGCATTCAATTTTTTAGCATGGTGTTCCAAAATCTTGAAGCTCACTGAGCGTTATTACCATTATAACCCTTAACATTATTGTATCCTCTATCTATATATCCTCTATTTTGCTTATTCTAAGCATTTCTCTAGGAGTAGAAATTTTGATTTCTCAGCTATGTCACCTTCGTAGTAGTCTTTTCAACTAAGCAATTATCTCTTTTATATCCTCATTCTCATCTTGCACCTTAGCGACTACATTATCCTGACTAGGGAGAAAGAAAGAGACACCATTACCATTTGGTTTAGCTTCAGGAGGAGCATACCCTTGATATTGAATCATCTGGCCTTTTCCTTGGGGAGGAATTTGTTGCAAGTATGTGCCTAATCAGTGTTTTCATTGATGTCAACATATCTTTGTTGTCATTGGTGTCAACTATGCTCTTATATTGAAAGTTCAATGTAAAATCATTCTTGGAACTATGGGTGGTAGGGTGGGAGTCCTATCATACACTATGTGTGGTAGGACTGGCGCTCGATACACAAGGTAAGTGAATAGAATTTACAATCATTCAATGAAGTTAGCAAATGGAGTAATCATTGTAATAACATCTTCTTTCTATCCTCTTTAGCAAGAGTTGGCAAAATATTTTTGAATGTTAGGAAATCACACGGTCCGCTCGATTTCACATTGCGTGATTTGGAAAGGTGAGTTCAGGCAATTATGTTAAGTCACATATGGTGTTAACACATTAATAAGAGGACATGAACTATGATGTTCTTTATAGAACAATCTATAAGGCAGAGCTCGGCATTGTTTTTTCCCCTTTCTCTAGCTTGACTCACTCATTTTTCTTTGAGCATTGCAGATTATCTTCTTCTATTCTAATGGTAGGGAGATCAAGATTTAGGTTGTGAATTTCTTGAGAGGGATTGATTAACTTGGGTGTTGACTCCCCAATCCAACTAGAAAGTTCAGTGCATCAAATGGCCTTTAAAGGGGCAGCTATAGACCAGAGGCTGAGAAGAATTTTACATAGGATTGATGGTTTAACAATTGTAGTGGTTAAAGTCATCATAAGGAGAAGCTTCTTGGAGAACAATGAAATTTACAGAGTTGGCACCACTATCACCTCGCACTTTCTAGTAGTCATCTTGGATGTGCATATGCAAAAGGAGGAGGCTAAATTGATGGTTAGAAGAATTTTCAAACCTGAATTGCTGTTAGGTTTACATGAAATTATTGAAGCACAAAATCCAAGGGTAGGAATTCCAAGACCTAAAGAATTATATTTGCTCCAAGATGCTGATGAAGTGGTCAAATTCTATTCTTTTCTCTTGCACTTAAAAAAGCTGGCACTCCTCGAGCACCATGAGAATGTAGAAGCAAGGATTAGGTTTTTAAAGAAATCTTTGCAGATGGAACAGGTCAATGGGGAGTTTGAATGGGTGGTGGAGTTTCAGGAGGTGGCATGTACAACCTTGGCTTCATTTGATAGTGACAGTAATAAGGTCCTCTGCATTTTGACTCTCTAGTTTTCTTTTTTTTGGTTTTTGATGTTAGGGATAAAATCTTTGTTCAATCAAGGTTTGGTAGATATGCCCTATATTACAATCACATGTATAGGTCTGTAGGCATTGAAATCTTTAGAAAAGGATAGATATCGGTCTTGCATGACCATTTTTGGTAAGCTAGTTATGTCCCTGCATGGTCATTCTTAGTCAGCAATAGTTTAGGAAAGGGGCATATGCCAAGATAAGCAGACATTTTGTAAATTTTATTTTCATATCAATATAAATCATACCATTATGAATTGTAAGCAAGTTTAAATCAATATAAATCAACACACCTAATCACATCAACTATAGAATTTTATATAAAGCAAGTTTTTGTAGTGAGTAATATCTAGAGAGGGAAATAGAAAGAGAGAGGTAGAGAGATAATTAGGGAAAATATATATAACAAAAAAACTAGTAGCATTACGATTAGGGTTATGGATAGAATCAGGGTTAGGAATAGAATCTTGTGAAGAGAGAGACAAAGACAAAGATAAAGAGACAAAGAGAGAGGGAAGGAGGGAGAAAGTGCAAGAGATATAAAGAGAACAAAAGATAAAGATATTGATAGGATAAAAAAAGGAAGAGGTGGATAATTAGCGAAAATATGTATAACTAAAAATAATTATGGTTAAGATTAGGATTACCGTTACAATTAGGGTTATAGTTATGGATTTAATTAGGGTTAGTGATAGAATTAGGGTTAGGGATCTAATTAGACTCAGGGTTACAATTAGGAAAAAATATTTATAACCAAAAAAACATTAGTGTAAGAGTTGGAAGTATGGTTGGGGTTAGGAATTATGATTAAAGTTAGAATTAGTGTTATAGATGTAATTAGGGTCAAGGTTACAATTAGGATTAGGGTTAGGATTAGAAATATAGTTAGGGATAAAACTAGGGTTATATTTATGGTTAGAATTAGGGTTAGGGTTATAATTAGAATTATAGTTAGTATTAGAATTAGAGTTATCATTAGGGCTATAATTAGGGTTAGGGTTAAGGATAGAATTAAGCTTAGCGATAAAATTAGGGTTAGGGATAGAATTAAGGTTAGAGTCACTATTTAAATTTAGGTTAGAATTGTAGACTTGAGCCAAGATCAATGAGACAAATGCAAGTATGAAATCAAAGTAGATTGATAGTCAAATAAGCTTGTACATATAGGTGACGAGAGGAAGTTGTTAGTTGAGGAAATGACTCCTCAATTCTATGAGTGGTAGCGAGTTTCCTCCCTAAAAACTAGATTAAGTGGCTAGTTAAGGCATGTGTCAAGATTATATAAAGGCACACCTAAGTAGGCTTAAGCCTAAGTGTATGAAATATATACACTAACACCCCCTTAAGCATAGCTTAGGTGGGTACAAGAATGATGGGTCCCAACTACTATGCCTGGTGAGGTACCCATTTACAAAGTAATCTCTCATGAAGTGGAGAAAGGTAGAAAACCTTGAGGGAAAAATCTACTCTCCAAAAGAGAGAAAAGATGCATGAAAAGTATACAAGTGAAGAGGTACTACTTCTTTCACTAAGTACAATATATATGATTCCCCCTGTAGGAGAGAAAATGATAGAAGGTCTATGAGACCACCCCATAATACATGTTATGTTATGATGAAGTTGGATAGTCAACAAAGGATATGGATGTAGATCCAAGAATGTTGAACAATGTTCCTTCCCTTGGGAAGAAATGAAACCACCCGAAGATGCAGGATATCTTCCCATGCAATAAGATGTATGTATGATACTCAATCATGTTGAAGTTGATCCAAGGATGATGATGCCCATTCTGTTGTCTTCAAAAAATGCTCAGGCATCCCCATGTCGATACTGAAGGATGCCATAATCAAATCAGTTGCATGCCTAATAGATGAAGATGATGACAATCCAGAACCATGTGTAGAAAGATGTAGAGAATGACTATCTGAAGAGGTTAATGGAGATGCAGCTTCATTTAAACTGTCATCAAAGAGAAGACTGATGTCCTCAATATGTGCTTCCATGTCAGAAATACGAGACTCTATAAATAGACAAGTGATGTCAAGTATAAATCTATCCCAATTAACAATGCTAGGAAGATTATTATCCTGTTGAAAAGAAGTATTGGAAGCTTTTGAAGAAGTGACTCTAAAATCTGATGAAGCAATAGGAGGAGGTGGTAAAAATCTACCAATGCAGGAGGTGTAGAGAGAGGAGATGCAAGCAGGTATGTCTTTGTGTCATTAGTATCATTGTTATACAAAGGATCATCAACATCATCATGGGAAAGAAGTATGTCTATAGCAGGATCATCTGGGAATGGAGGTTTATTGGGGTCTCCATATATTTCTTATAGTTTGGTCCAAAGATCTCTAGGGTAGTCAATGTGTGATAGAGGAACCCATTGAGTGTGGTTCATAACACTTAAACTAATTAATCCTAATACACGGTTATTCTTATTTTCCTATACAATTTTTTGCCTATATGTGCTTGGTTTAGGAATGAGTCCATAGAAATGTGGCAATAAGTGAATCCATCGACAGTGCACTAGGATACCATTGCACCAGGACAAGTGTAGTTTCCAATTTCCAAGGTAATGATAGATGGATGAGTTGTTATTCGCATTAGACTTAGATAATTTACCTCCTTGTAAACTTTATATTAGCTCAATTATTATAAAATGCATGTATAACACCCCATAATTAATAGATAAAGGTGGAACTTTATAGGATTAGTGTTGGTTAATCCCTTCATTTTTGACAAGAAAAAATAGAAGAGTTAAACCCCTACAAGGGTGTGCACTTTATCAGTTAGTGTGATAGATCTAAGTAGGACAATTAAAATCATGCCCTCGTACTTAGTGTATTTACAAAAATTGTAATTTAATCCAAATTATTTAATTCCTCCTTTAAAATTTGTATTTTGCATTGCTTAGTGCTCTGACACAAAAAAATGCTTATTCTCACACTAAAAAAGCATAATTTAAATATTCTTTTTAAAAAATTAAAAAACAAGTTTCAGAAAGCTTAAATGTATAAATCCCAAATAAGGGTGAATTAGAGCAACAAGAAAGAAACAATTTCTCAAATCATGAAGGGGTGGACTATACATGGGTATGCCGACCAGTTTGCAGTAGGTTCAGCCTTTGGAGCTCCTCCTTTGTAGTTGTGGGTGAAAGGATTTGGATGTAGAGTCAAAATGCCTATGTGAGGCTTGTTGTAGGGGTGTATTTTATGGTTTTTGTTGTTTCTTACACCTTGGGTAGCCTTTTCAACAAAGGAAAACCCCCCTTGGTTGAATGCATGATGCCAAATCATGTGGCCTTGGTCATAGATCATGGCCCCTTTGATATAAACTATTGTCTGTAGAGTGAAATGTTGATGCCTCTATAGCCACGTGTTGGGAAAGGTCCTGATTTCTGAGAATAAAGGTGATCAATATAAGTAGATTCATGGTTCCTTTTGTGTAGGATGGCACACCCTTGGACAAGCTATGAGCCTTCTAAACAGAGTACAAGCCTTGTCTTTAGGCAATGACAAAGAATCAACAACCTCTGAAGCAACTTTAACCACATCTAAGGTCTCCAAAATGTCTAAAGGATCACAAGCATGGTCTAACTTCTCTAAAGGATAATGAGACACATCTGAGTTGGAAAGAGAAGCATCGAGAGATGGTGGAGGATCATGGTCTCCATATGAGTCTCAAATATAGGTCCAAAGAGCATAAGGGCACTCAATATGGATAGTAGACTCCAAAAAGTCAGCATCTAGATGCTCAAGAATTAATCTAAAGACTGTAGCCCTATAGCCTTTCCAAATATGATACTCATGAGGTGTGTTGAGAATAGGAACATCATTATATAGATACAGCAATAGATTGTGCTCACTAAGATGTGTAAGGATGTAATCACTCCATTTCTCATAGTTCCCTTCCTCCAAAGAAAAATGCATTAAGCTATGATTTATTCAAAACATCACAAAGATAGTACCTTCAAAACTTCCAAATATATGATGATGAATGGCAAAATTAGGTAGATTGACCTACACCACTACAAGCTTTGTGAAATTAACTTTCTAATGATATGTGGAATGCAAAAATCAGACTCTGGATAGAAAAAAATCACCTATGAGTGCTCAATGCAAGGATGAAGGACCAGATTAAGCCCTTGAGTGGATTAGCTCTTGGTCAACCATGTGACCACCTTCTACAAGAGAGAAAATATATAACAGATTTGTTGCAAAATATGGTTACTATGCCAACTAATTAACCTCTAATTCACCAAGCATACAAGCACAAACACCATGAGTTTCCTACATTCATTTCACATCAATATGATAGTGCCAGAAAATAAGAAGGACAAATAATGCCTCAGTAGGAGGAATGTGGGATAAAGGATCCTAAATAAATGTGCAATGCCCAAATAAGCTACACGGACCCACCTTTAGGAAACCCTAGCCAAATATTTGATCAATGGACTTTATGGATAATAAAGTCTGTATACAAAAATATATTTGGCCAGATGTTTAAAACTTCACGCCTTTGCTAGAATGTTCCGTGAGGGATTGTGTACATGGACTCCAAGCTCACTAGATGCGTTGATCTGTGGATGAATTCTACCAATACTGCAATGTCGTTCTCTTAATTTGTGATCCCACACTCACCAAGTACACCTAAGTTTTGAAAACTATTGAATATGGTCGTGAATAGGATTGATCTGCACCTTTCACATGGATACACATGGAGCTCTTTGGAAGACGATAATGGCCTTGCAAATATTCAATCACCCAAAGAAGACATCGTTGCCATATAGGACAATGTGCATACATACCCTGCTCTCTGGATTAAATCTTCCAAAAAGAAGACATTGTAGCAAAGATATTTTGCCTTGGGTTTTGTGTTGTATGGCCATAGGAGGAGACTAGCTATGCTGTACAGCCATGGATGGGCAGAAAGTAGTGTCCTCTGCTGAAGTAGATATGAAGAAGACACTGATAGATACCTCCAAATTTCCACTCAGCTTCAGATAGGCACGGATTAATGCCTCCAGAAACTGATGTGTAGGCACATATTGATGCCTGAATCAATCTCTTCTCTAGCTCAATTCTCTAAATTTAGTTGAGGGTTCCTAGTACCGTGCTCTTATAACATGTTGGGATAAGTAGGATCAACTAGGAAGATAGTTCACCACAAGAGAATAATGAAAACCTTGATATGAGAAGAAAATAGATGATTGATTGATTTTTACAAATGTACAAATGCCTATTTAAAGGCAAGAGAAATATGACAGGTAATCCTTTAATGGATAAAACTACCCTAATAGGAATACCTTCCCAAACTAATTATTCAAGCCTAAGTAAAATTTGAGCAAGGTAAAAACTATTTACCCTAACACTTTCCATTAGGCCTCTAGATATTAGGTGGCTATCTCCATAGACAAATTTTACATGGTATCAAAGTTTGTAGATTGCCTTTGGTTAGTCTATTAAGAGATCTTGAGTGAAAATCATGGTGGATCTTGAAAAATTGAGTCTTCTCTTGTATCACATGATGATCTGGAGAATCAAAAAAATTTGATAGAAATACCAGACTTGAGAGGGTTTCATTCTCTTGGCTTTATATTGCAAGTCCATTTTAGAGCATGCTGTTGTAAATCTAAGCACACCATTATTTTTAAGAGGTTCGATCTAGTCAAAATCACCTTTTGTCTCATCCATATCTGACATCAGAGGCCAAATCTATGAGGGTTTGAAGTTGGGAAGTGCATGCGAGATCCACTAGGTACCTAATCCTCCAGAGCATTTTGGGTCAAATCTGGCCCTGACATCATGTTCAGGAGGCCCAAAAACCCCAAGATTAACTATCAAATCATCAAAATCAGAGCACTTGTTGCAAACGGAAAAAGCTTTTTTACTCTCGATCGTACGGATCGTACAGCTCAGGGAATATTTCTTGCACAGACATAATATTCTTGCAGATTCCCTACCTACACAAGCAAACGTCAGTGTTGCATAGGTAAGAGAACCAATTTAATTCTATTGTTTATAGTTTTAAAAAAAAATTGAAAAAATAAATAAAAATAAAAATTGGTCACCTACGCAGGCCCGTATCTATGTAGACCCCTACATTGGGGTACTATAGGGTACCCGAAGGTACACCTGTGGGCTTCCCTTAAGGCCCCAATCCTAGCAAGGGCTATGGCACATTGAAGGGTTTGTGAACCACTTACCATTGGGTGTGGGGTGTGGTCTACGTGGCTCGCAACCCCTTTTGTATGTTTGGGCTTTTAAGGCATACAACAACTTTGGCTTCAACCTTCATAAATTTTTATTTTTTAAATTTTTCTTCAAATAAAAAAATCTAAATAAAATTAAAAATTCTCTGAGATCTGTACTCTATGCCCACACCATTTCTAGTGGCAATTTTAGCCGAAACTCTACATATCCACCAATTTTAGCGATTTCACCTTATTTGGTGGCATATGTGGTGACTCAGACAAATATCACAGATGTTCCAGTTTTGGCAGAGGTTCTCTAAATTTGGATATGACTATTTCATCTGGTAGACAACTAATCTCAGCAAACCTCTAGATTTGGTGGCAATTTTTTTCTTTTTCTCCCCCTCTCCAATGGAGTTTCTAATTTCACACTTAGATTTCAAACACCTATAACTTAGTCATTTTGACTCGGATTTTGGTGCACTTTTGTTTGATTTAGGGAAGAATTTTGTAGGCTTTGTAGTGGTGTAGACAAATTTTGATTTTGGTGTTTGAATTTTCTTGAAATTGCATATTTTTGTCACTGTTGATGAGTAAATCTCATTTTTAAACCTTCTGAGGCTCCGTTTGGGTCATTCAGTAACATATTCTGACAATTTTTTTTTAAAATGCATGATTTTTTTATTACTTCTCATATCTACAATTAGTTTGGTCTAGTTTTGCTCAAAAATTATAGTTCTATTTATAGCTAAAATTTTGGCATTTACATCCAAAATCAAAAGACCACTTTTTTATTTTGGCTTGTGCCAACTATAATCACACTAATTATAAAGTGCCAAGATATTATTTTTTGGGGGGGACTAGTGATTGAGTAAATTTGGTGGGGGGTGATATTGTAGTGGTTGATTTCTTTTAGTTCTTGGTTGTGTGTTCTTGCAATGGGGAAATCTCAAATTGAACTCCTAACTCAATATAATTATGCATCATGGAAACAATCAATATGGAATTACCTAAGGCAAAAAGGTTGTACTAGATATGTAGATGAATCTATTATTGGACCTACTAATGTGAATGCAAAGGTAGTACAAGAGATGAATCATGAGAAAACTCTTGGACACATTTGTTCATTAGTCTCTTTTGATTTACAATTCCATCTTGAATCATGTAAAACACCTAAGGAAGCTTGGGAGACTCTTGAAAAAATGTATGGTAAAACTAATAAGATTAGGGGATATCAGATTGAGAATGATTTGATGAATCTTGATTCTAAGGAGTTTGACAAAATCCAAGACTATATCTCCAAGATTAAGCAATTGAGAAGACAACTAAAGAACTACAAGATTAATAAGGAGGATTTACAATTGATTCTAAATGTGTTATCCAAGCTTTGTCATGATTATTCAATATTGTTTCTAGCTTTCACACTCAACAGGTTTTCATGGGAGTTGTATATGTTGAGCCTACTTTTGATGATTGTTCAAATCTTCTAATTTAGGAATAAGTGAAGCTAATTCAAATGGGCATCCTCAAGTCTTCCAAGCCACAATCATTGTTGTCTAGTGAGCCTAAGGTACATAAATAATTAGGGAATCCTGAAAAGAAACAAAAGAAAAAAAAGAACTAGCCACAAAAAGAATCTGAGTCCCCTCCCTATAAAGGGGAATCATCTAAGAAGGAGAAGCCTCAGTGTGCATATTGTAGGAAATTGGGACATGATGAACATAAATGTTACATAAATAAAATTGATGAATTACAACATCAACTAAAGAAGGATCAAATGAATTCATCTTTAGGAGGTTCATCTTCTCCTTCGTCTTCAAAGTTAGAGAAACAAAAGGGGAAATTACTTTTTGCAGTTACAAATTCTGAGTTAGGGAAATGGATCCTTGATTCTGGAGCTTCACATCATAGGGCTTCATCATAGAGTATGTTCTCTTCATTTGAGACTTGTTCATCACCACCCATTCTGATGGCCAACAACACATCAATGAGTGTTTGTGAGAAAGGATCAATTGACATTGATGAAGGATTATTCAATGATGTCCTTTGTGTACCTTCATTTTCTACCAATATCCTTTCTATCTATCAAATTACACATGGTGGAGTAGGAAAGAGTGTTGAGTTCACACCTGATTATGTGATTATTTGGGATTTGCATAGTAGAGATATAGTTGCATTTGGGGAGGTAGATCAGAACTCTCAAGTGTACACCTTCTCATAGTTTGCTCCTATTGTTCCTTCAATTGATGTTCACACTCATGTGGATACTTTTGAGGAGATATAGTATGGTCATTTGAATCTTGGTGTTCTTTCATCGACTTAGGTTCTAGAGACATGTGATGACATTCCATCTCCTCCATCTCTTGTTGCATCTACAAAGTTCAGTGTTGCTACATCCATGGTTTCCAGTGATTCAATGTAGGAGGACATTCATAGTCTTCTAAATTTAGCTACTTGGGATGAGTATTTGACAGGTATTGTAGACTTGTTTTGTGAGTCCTATCTTGCAAACTTGGAGGAGACCATTGATGAATTTCATCTCCTCTTAAAAGGAGTTAATTCATCTACTTCAGATGTGATGAGAGAACCTTCATACCCTCTTGTTCTTTCTTCTCCTCTTCATTTGTCACAGTTTGGCATTGAGTTGGAGTACCTTAAGCAACATTCAAAGCTGTCTTCCATGTCTTTGGATCATGTTCTACATTGGTTTCCACTAAGTTCTAGATTATCACATT
This sequence comes from Cunninghamia lanceolata, assembly GCA_027924645.1. Lineage (NCBI taxonomy): Eukaryota > Viridiplantae > Streptophyta > Pinopsida > Cupressales > Cupressaceae > Cunninghamia > Cunninghamia lanceolata. The sequence continues at coordinate 25,814,082 of BSBN01000703.1, forward strand.
CTTTAGTTTCACATAAGACTACTAATTGGATTGTAGCTTCTTTTGGCATCGACATGGAGACACCTGAGAAAAATTTAGAGACTTCATACATTTTGAGTTTTCTTCCTTCAAATTTCTTTCAGGAATGGGAAGATATCCTGCATACATTCTTGGTCTTGTTTATGTTGGCAAGAGACACTACTATGCATGAAAGGTGTTGTCATTAATGGCAACTAATTCCATCTTACATATCTTCATTACATAATTTGTTCATACCAGAAGTCAGAGTGAAGATTTGTCCATGTCTAGGTAGTAAAAAATAGAGCATGTGACATGGTCCAGTATCTGGGTCCAGATCTCTCTAGTGGTAAATCACAGTATGCTATGGATCTGAGGGAATAATAAGGATTGTCAGGACTATCTAAATCCATGAATTTACCCTCTGGTGATGAAGGATTCAAAAGTTATAAGCATCTGAGTATTAGGTTCCAGTTAGTTAGTACAGTCAAAAGAAGAATAGGCCGACCTAGCATTTGATCTTGGTCCAGATGAAGAAAAGCTTTTGGTTATGCAATTTTTGATAATCAGTGGTATTGGCCGACATGATTGATGATTTGAGAACACAAGATTTTGGTCCACATTGTTGTTGTGTATGGATTCAGCTGATAGAGCAGAGTTCTTAATAAATGTTCTATGTTTTCTTGATGCTGACTATAATTGATTGAATCTCTTGATGCATATATATATAGCCAATGGATTCGAGTGTTTTGGTGTGTGTGCATGGTGTAGTGATGGAGTAAGTATGAAAAAGGCTATGAAGAAGTGTGAAGGTGAAGATCTAAGTTTAGATTGCGGTTGAAGAGTAAAATAGGGAAGAGTAAGGATGAAGTGTGTAAGATTAGTATTCTGTGCTTAACCAGAACTGAATCATTGCATTAGTAGTTGCTATTCATCAGTTCAAACATTCTATAATCTTCTTGTAATCATTTTTGTAGGTAATGAGCCTCTTGGAGAAGTGAGCTCTGAGTAGTGCACCCTGAAGGCATGTGCCTTCCCCATTTGTAATACTCTTAACATAGTATAATTTCTTGTAGGTTAACTCCCACCATGGTTTTTCCCTTAATCAGGTTTCCACGTAAAAATCCTTGTGTTATGTGTGTTGATTATGTTTTTTCTCATATGTTGGTTATTTATGCTTTCATGGTTATATCATTGATTTATTAATAAGTGAAAAGGAAGGAAAATTGCTACAAGTATTAAAGTTTGTGACAACTGATTGACCCCCCCCACTCTCAGTTGTCTGCCCTTATTTCCAACAATTGGTATCAGAGCAAGGTTCCTTGGAAGAAGTTTAACAGCTTGAGGAAGATCGAGGAAGGCAATAAAATGGATTCATACAACCTCCGGGAACAACTTAAACTTGTTTTAGAAGATCTTGATCAGTCTAGAGCATAAGTCAAAGAACTTCAAGAGAACCTTAAAGATGCTGAAGACTTCATTGAGATTTTAAAATAAAAATTGAGTAAATCAAATGAAAAGAGGAAGGAGCTACTTCTCCAACTAAGAAATTAGAATGAAGACAATGACAAGGATAAGGCCCTAAAAGAGAAGACAAAGGAATGTGAGAAGTTAGCTAAAGAAGCTGTTGTCCCAAAACATGAGATGGAATCTAGGGTGATGAGGCTAACCAAGGAAATTGAAGAAAGGAAGAACACTGAAGAAAAACTGAATCAATCTCTGGAAGAAAGAACAGAAGAATGCTGCAAATTGGACAGATTAGTTTGCAATCTTGAGTCTGATCTACATGAAAGCAGAGACAATGGGGAATAACTTGAAAGGCAAATTGTTATTCTCAAACATGACCTAGAAGTTGCAAATGAATACAAGGAGAAGTTCAAGATAAGCTCATCTAAACTTGAAGTGTTGATTGAGAGTCAAAAGAAGGCTAATGATAAGCATGGTCTTGGGTATGAGAAATGTGAAAGCTTAAGATCTAGACAAAGAAATTCTCAATCAAGGAATGGGAGAAACAGACCTAAAAGACCTCTGGTAAGACAACCTAATGCCCAAAGGTATCCATCTTTCAATGGAAATTGCTTCAATTGCAATAAATTTGGTCATAAATCTACTAAGTGTAGAAGGAGAGTAAATCAAAGTGGACCATCCTTCTCCAACCAATGCTTCAAGTGTAAGAGGTATGGTCATAGATCTAATGAATGTAGAAGTATGATAATGAATAACTCTAAAAATAGAGGATATGGAAATTCCTTCAATGGCAAATGCATTGCATGCAATAGATTTGGACATATGGCTAATTAGTGCAGATCAAGAGGAAATCAATAAAATGAGAAAAGGAATGTTGTGTGCTTCAATTATAACTGATCTGGTCATATTGCAAGATTCTGCAGAAGTAGGAATAATGAAAGAAGAGGTCTAGTAAATAGAAAACTGGATGAGTAGAGACAAGACAAAGGCAAGGGCAAAGCTAATATAAATGACATCCAGAATGAAATGAACAAAACATGGGTGAAGAAAGGTGAAATGAATATTGAGGATGGGTTCGCACCAGAATTCAGTGCTGGTAATTTCTTTGGAAATTGAATTAGGAGCTCTGGCTCAGCGGGAGCTGCATTGAAAATCAAATTCCCCTTGCCAGTAAGTGGGTGCCTGAATCAGGCATGATGAATGAAGATAGAGAAGCCTATTGTAGATCTATTAAAGCAAATGTGATTGATTGTGGAGCAATTGAAGTTCATCTGTATACAAAAATAATGTAACTAAATACATTAGAGTAGAGCATTTATTACAATAAAGAATTAGGTTTTGCAGAGGATAAAAGGTCATTCATTCAAACACTTGAGTTACTTCGCATTCGAAGAGAACAAGGAGGAGAGCACCTGAGCTAAAATTTCAAAGAATTAAAGTGTGAAGAACGAACTCGGCATCCAACCCTAATTCCATGAAAAAGGTATTTTTCTACAAAGCTTTGAACTTGTAATCTTTTGCAATGGCTACACCTTTGGTTGTTGCTATCACTGAAAGGTCCTGACCCAAATTCAAGAAGCATCCATACAAATCAGTAGAAATCAACCTGTTAGGTGCATTTTCAAGTGTTCTATATGGTGTATTACATGTTGAAGATATTAGGATCTATATTCATGTGGGCATAGATGAATTTGGGGACTCAAGGTTTGTAGATTTGTTTGAGAATCATATAAGGGATGAAATTCACGATCTTAAACTTGAGTATAAGGCACTGCACAACAAACATTTCATTCAAATTATGGGGTTTCCAACCTTTGATGAAGATGAATGGGTCCGGTATGTTTTAAGCCAAATGCATGATGAGTTTATATGGCTAATGAAACCCTTCAAGATCAGCAAGGATGCCATTAAGGTTGTGATAGGGTTAAACTCATCTGGTGGACTGCTGATGTTGAAAGCTGTAAAGAATCAAACTATGACTGATGCAATCAGTGCCAAATTTGAAAAAAGGGTAATGAATGTCAATGATATTAGTGATCTAGATGTTAAGTTTGCTTCAATGATAATTGTCTACAATATTTATCACTCCAGCAGGGAGAACTCTGTTTCAAGAACTGCCATATATGCTACATATCAAATGATAAAAGAAAATGCAGATTATGACCTATGTGAGTTATTGTAGAACCAACTAATTGAGAACTTGAACAAAATTAAGAAAGACAAGAAAAACACCTTTAAATATGGTACATTGGTTCTATGTCTATTTTTCTACTTCATGAATGAGGTACCTAGAGTACAGCGTGTGCACTAGACTAATGATGAGACAATTGCTATTCAGATAAGAGATCATCTACACAGCATTGGTGACTATAAAGCACATAGAACTACAATCTAGGGATACTTCAAAAAAATTTAGAATATGATGCATTCTAGGGAAATAATCCCTAAATCGGTTGTCGAGAAGTACAAGAATGAAATCTGTTTCATGGTGGACACTGATCAGTGCTTAATGGAGGAAGTAGAATCTAGAACTGTTTGGATCATGCCCATGGGATATGAGGTAGATGAGAAAATTTTGAATATGTATGCTCAACACCTTTTGAGAAAGCCAAAGGACACAACAGTTGAAAGGTTTGGGACATATGAGGAGCTAAGTATGAAACTGTATGTTGAGCTCAAAAAAACTAAAACTAATAGGAAAGTAAGGAAAGAAGTTGAGCAGTTGGCTGAGAATCTAGGCCTCACCAAGGAAGCTATGAGGCAATTTAGGGAAAGAACTAAAAAGACTAAGAGCGAGAAGCATGATAAGAAACAAGCAAGTGCTCTAGTAGAATCTTCCTCCACACCAATGACCACTAGGAGCTCTGTTGCTGCCCCTGTTCCCCCAAAACCTGCCAATCTTAAGAAACCAGAAGACAAATCATTCGGTAAGGAAAAGAAAACAACAAAAGTAATGGCAAAAAGGCCATATGGTAGTTTGGAAAAGGAGGATGAAGAAAAGGCAATTTCATATGATGAGCTTAAAGAGTAAAGGCCACAGGCACCAAAGTAGTCAAAATGTCTAAAGAGAAGCATTCGAGAAGCAATATGACAAATAAAAAGTAGAAATCAGAGGCTGATGTTGAAAAGCCAACTCCTACTGTGGAAGATATTGTCAAAACAATCACTGTTGATGGTAATCTCAAACCAATAACTAAGTTTTATGATCTTTACAATGATGATGACAAAAGACTTCTAAAAGAAGCTACTTTCAAATACTTGAATGTATTCAATCGAGCACTAGTAGAAATTTTGTTAGAAGTTCCAAAAGGTTTGAGAGAGATTTTGGAAATTAGGAAAGAAGCTACAAAGATAAAATATATGGAGCTAAGGGAACATGTGTCAACCACTCTATGTCCGGTGATCTCTAGCAGAGAAGTAGATAAAATCTTTAAAGAGGTCAAAAATGAATTCAAGAGTAAGAAAATAATGAACAAACTAATGATTGGAGAGATAGAAGTTGTCCAAGAAACTGAACAAATTTTGAGGAAAGCATTGGACAAGAATAAGTTCTTTGTAATTTTAGATGAACCTGCTGATGACACACCAGTTCCAGATGATGAAAAGTAGCATAAGAATGAGCAACAAATTGGATTAGATGACTCCCTTCTTTTGAAAGAAGAAGCAACAAACAAGGAAGATGAAAAATGACAGATGAAACTGATGATACATGAGGTATTCAAACTCCTCCAGATCAATCTTGCAAAGAAGATATAGAGATGAATGTTGAAGAAGATCAAATTGAAGATGATTCATTTAAGAATAAAGAGCATGAATTAGAAGAAGGTGGGGACCAAGAATCATAAAAGGCCAAGGAGAAGAATGAAAATGAAGAAGAGATTGCAAAGTTTGATGGAGAGCCCAAGTAGGATAATCTGATTGACAGTACCGATAAGGATCAGATAGATACACCATCATTTTGGGCAAGAGACACTACAGAAGTAGTGAAGGAAATTCTAGAAAGAGACAAATGAATTGAAGAAGAACATGACATAATTCAAGGTCCAATAAATTTTGATATCTTATCTCCCGTGCAAAAGATTAAGTTGGCTTCTATAGCTCAAGCCAAAGCAAGAGAATATATACTGAAGTCTCACATAGAAGACAGTGAGCTACTTGGTCTGGCATCAGGGATCTTGGAGAAGATCATACCCATTTTTTAGAAGGACTATTCAGCATCCCCCTCTGGACATCTAAAGAACTTGATAAACTCTGTAAGTACCCATTTTGAATCTCTTGAAAAGTCTACAGAGGTCAAAGTTGAAAAGGAATTCAATGATAAAAGATTTGATGCTCTAAAAGGGTTAATTGGAGTAGATAGAATGGTGTTGGATGCCAGTGTAAAGAGTATTCAAAATGCTCTTACAGAAGAAGGAAATGTATAAAAATTCTACTTATCTTGTCCTAAAGTTATATAGGATATTTAGGATAAAATAAAAAGTGTCTAAGCAAAAACTATCTAGTGTATCCAAATTCTTTGATCCTGTGACAACATCAGTGGCAAGCAAGGAGAGTCAGTCAATTAGCTTGATTAAACATATAAAGAATTTGACAAAATAAAAGGAGAGCATAGAGGCAAGGATGAGTGAGCCTAGGGGACTCATTTCCCCTAAAATGGAAGCAATGTTCAATGCCCTGACCGAAGCCCAAGCTATAGCTTAGTCAAGTGATCCCATTGATCTATTGACGATAGAGTCACAAGCATTTCTTTTTAGTGGCCACATCTCAATTTTGAACAGTATGAAAAAGAGTTGGGAAAATGAGTTGGCGCTATTGAAGAATATTTTTGGTGATGTGTTCAAACTTATGTAAATAAGTCATAGGGTTGTTTTTATATATGCCAATGTACATAAATTTTGGTGAATGTTGGTATGTGGATTTTGTCAAGTTTGATGCTCAATTATAGAAATTGGAATTACTAGACCATAAGGCAATATTCACTCCTGGCTGTAAAGTTGTATTGCATATACACTCCATTGTGGAAGAATGTGAGATTATGGAATTGTTACATCAAGTCTAGCCTTTGCCATTGATGTCAAAGGGGAAGTGAAGAACAGTGAAAAATGAGGAATCCAGCAAAGGGGGAGCATTGGAGAACAATGAAAAGTATAAGTGTACATGGTAAGGGGGAGTTGTTCTAACACTTAGTCATTTTTTACTAAGTGTTACCATCAATGCCAAAGGGGGGATTGTTGGCAAGAGACACTGCTAAGCATGACAGGTGTTGTCATTGATGGCAACTAAGTCCATCTTACATATCCACATTAGATAATTTATTCATACCAGAAGTCAGAGTGAAGATTTGTCCAAGTCCAGGTAGTCAGAAATAGAGCATGTGACAGGGTCCAGTATTTGGGTCCGGATCTCTCTAGTGGTAAATCACATATGTTGCAGATCTGAGGGAGTAATAAGGATTGTCACGATTATCTAAATCTAAGAATTTAGACTTTGGTGATCAAGGATTTAAAAGTTATAAGCATGTGAGTTTCAGGTTCCAATTAGTCAGTATAGTCAGAAGAAGAGGCTGACCTAGCATTTGATCTTGGTTTGGATGAAGAAAAGTTGTTGGTTACGCAATTTGTGATAATCAATGGTATTGGCTGACATGATTGATGATTTGAGAACACAAGATTTTGGTCTGCATTGCTATTGTGTATGGATTCAGCTGACAAAGCAGAGTTCTTAATAAATGTTGTAACCTTTCTTGATGCGTATATATATATATATAGACGATGGATTTGAGTATTTTGGTGTGTGTGTGGTGTAGTGATGGAGTAAGTGTGAAAAAGGATAGGAAGAAGTGCGAAGGTGAAGATCTAAGTTCAGATTATGGTTGAAGAGTAAAACAAGGTAGAGTAAGGATGAAGTATGTAAGATCAGTATTCTATGCTTAATCAGAACTGAATCTCTGCATTAGTATATGCTATTCATCAGTTCAAACATTCTATAATCTTCTTGTAATCATCTCTGTAGGTAGTGAGACTCTTGGAGAAGTGAGCTCTGGGTAGTGCACCCTAAAGGCATGTGCCTTCCCCATTTGTAATACTTTTAACAGAGAATAATTTCTGGTGGGTTAACCCCTAACATGTTTTTCCCTTAACCAGGTTTCCACAAAAATCCTGGTGTTATGTGTGTTGATTATGTTTATGCTCATATGTTATTGATTTATGCTTCCATGGTTATATCATTGATTTATTAATAAGTGAAGAGGAAGGAAAATTGCTGCAAGTATTAAAGTTTGTGACAACTGATTCACCCCCCTCTCAGTTGTCTTCCCTTATTTCCAACAGTTTCTTCCTAAAGGGAGGAACATTGTTCGGTGATCATGGATCATCTTCAACATTCATTGTCAAACATCTACCATCAGTGTAGGAGACTCTACATTGAGCGGGCCTACTTGGTCTCTCTTCTTTTCCTCTCTTCTGGGGGGATTATTCATTATATATATGTTGGAATTGGTAGCAAATGATTCATTTTAACTCTACCTTTCCACACTTACTGCATTCTCACTTTTAGGAAGGAGCTTTTTCTAATGAGGTTTTCTCTTTTACTCCACTTGAGATTTGTTGTACATGGGTACCTAACATGGCCTAGTAGCCTTGACCCATCCATCATTTCATCTTTGTATTTGTCATCTTCTCCCTAAGTTGTACTGGGGGGTGTTAGTGTGAATAGGGGTATTTCATATCTAGTTTGATATTTACTAGCTAGTTTTCCCTTGTTGTGTGAATAATTCATATTATTTAACTATTTATTAGTTAAATAATATCCACACATATATTCACATGTTAAGTTGATTTAGGAAGCATTCTAGATGTTTCTAGGTGTTTCAAGTTGTTGATAGTTGTCTTGTACTTGTCTTATCCTACACATGTGATCTAGTTGTCCCATGTCCTAGGATTAAGACACTTGTCACATGACTATAACATCTTATCTCTCAACCTTGCCTTTATAAGTAAGGTATGCCATAACATATTGTAATGGGAGAGTAATTGTGTACATTGTTGTATTTGTATTCTTTGATAGGAATATATTTTATTATTGTCATATTGATCTTCTCATTTATTTGTGCTTTCCATTAGGCCTCTAGATCTTTGGTGGCTATCTCCATAGCAAAATATTACAAAAAGTAGGCATAAAGATTAGCCTCACATCTGCTAAAACCCAAACTCATCATGAAGGAATGAAACTTCTTGTACCAACACCATGGAACCCATTTCAAACCATACAATGATTTGTTCAACCTATAAACTCGATTCTTTTGTCTTTTCCTTAAAACTTTCAAGTTGTTGAATGTAAATTTCCTTAGAAAGATCAACATGCAAGAAAGTTTTTTTAACATCTAACTATTGTAACTCCAAATCAAGACTAGTAACACAAGAAAAAAACAACTCTAACTATACTTAACCATACAATAGGTGAAAAATTTCATCAAAATCAATACCAAGTTTTTGTGTATGCCCTTCAGCTACCAACCGAGCTTTATATTGATCCACATTATCATTTATATCTTTTTTAGTTTGAAGACCCACTTGTTTCATATTTTTGTTCACCCCTTAGGCAATAGCACAAGCTCTCACATTTTATTTTTATGTAGACCTCACATCTCCTCCTCCCTCTCTGCTCTCTACTTACTTGCATCTTCATCTTCACAAGCCTCCTAATAAGAGTTAGGCTAACCAACATCAATAATTAATGCATAAGTTGAATTACAATTAAGAGAACTTACCTTGATGCTAGTTTGATCACTCTAGTAGATCTCCTCAAAAGGGGTAGTGTGTTACCCTATGGCTTATTTGGTTGTTGTTCATCCTCATCATATAATTGATTCTGATTATTATCTTGCTAATTTTCATGAACAGGTGGTTGATTTTCATGTAGCATCTCCATATTAGCATCATACTTTTCCTCCTTGACTAGAACAATTTTCATACTTTGTTGTTCTTACTTAATTCCTTTGATTTTTCATTAAAATAAACATCTCAGCTAATAATAATCTTGCAGGAAGCAATAGCCTGCAACATGTACCCCTTTATACCTTTTGAATAGCCAAGAAAAATACATTTTATGGACTTCACGTCCAACTTCATTTTGTTATCTTTAAGAATATGAGCATAGCTTCAGAACAAAAAAATGAAGAAAAGAATAATCAACAAGTTTACCTATCCATTTTTCTAGGAATTTGATGATCTAGAGCTATATTGGGTGATCTATTAACTATGAAATGAGTTGTAGTAACAACCTCAACCTAGAAATTTTGCTCCAATCCTGTAATTCTTAGGATACATCTAACTTGCTCCATGATCGTATGGTCCATCCTTTCAGCAACACCATTTTATTGTGGTGTTCTAGGAGCTACCAATTGCCTTGCACTACTATGCTCACTACAAAACTAATTAAACTCACCTAAATAAAATTCTCCTCTATTATCTATACTAAGAAATTTTAATTTCTTATCCTTATGGTTCTCTACCATAGCTTTAAACTTCTTATAACAAGAAAGTACATCAGATTTCTTCTTGAGTATATAAATCCACACTTTACGAGAATAATTTTCTATAAATGAAACAAAATATGATGAACCCCCAATAGATATAACAGGTGCTTGCAAAGTATCTAAATGTATTAATTGTAGAACATATTTACTTCTAGTAGCATGACTAGAAAAACTCAATCTATTTTATTTCCCAAACAAAAAATGTTCACAAAAATTCAAATCTCTAGATATAGCACCTAGCAGAATATTTCTATCTAGTAGTGTCTTAAGACCACACTCATTCATGTGGTTGTCATTTATGCCAAGTTGTTAATGAATCTATTTCTACATCTGACACCACTATAACCTCACCAAGTGTACAAGTTTCTCCAACCAATCAGTAGAAATTGCCAACCATTTCTCTCTTTAGCACCAACAATTCTCCCTTTGTTACCTTGAGATAGCTATTTTCACTACTGAATTGGTAATCTTGCTCATTGAATAATTGATGCAAAGTAGGGGATAGTTTCATTGTTCATAGGACTGTTGTCTTAACTAGAGCAACATGGTTCAGGCTGTCTTCTTACTCCCATACCCATTTCAAGGCTTGGAATGGTAACTCAACATGAGATAAATGCATATTAAAACCTCAAGGAAATTGAAATTTCCTTGAGAATGACTAATTAGACATCTCAAAGGTAGACAAGAAGGATTCACAAGACCCACTAGTTGATTGTCCTACTATGACAGTTTTGTCTCTCCAAGTACTATGGTTGCCAAAGGATGAAATATGCATAAATGAAAGGCAGATGGGTTAACTAACTAACTAATCTTCTACTATACCTAAGATTGACTTATCATGACCAATAGACCATCATGAGACTCACCAAGAATCAGGGCAACTCAATCTTCCTATCGTTCCTTCACAATCAGCGTTAACTCCTTATAGCCCTGTCAATGAGGTTTTTTGAGCATAACTTGAAGAATCCAAGACAAACCCATGAACACAATAGATTTTTGGATACCCATTATGGACTTGTATAACTTATCAAACATGCAATAGGGATTGTTTTGTAACATATGCCCCAAAAAGATGACTATGCTAATTGATTTAGGCCTAATTAGGCATCCTCCACATAACAAATGACTATACAACTTATTCTAACCTTCCAAAACCCACTACAGATCTTTAATCATGTTAGAAATGGTTTGCATACACTATTCTCAAGGTCCTTGTGTTGATGCATAAATCTGTTGGTTTAATCCAGCATCAACATGGGAAATTTCTGAGATGTGGGATTGACCCCAGAAACAACCTCCAGATTTTAAGGAAGCTGGCTCTTCCATTTTGCAAGGGTGTTTGAGAAAAAGGTTAGGAGAAAACAATATTACAGATATGATATTAAAATCTAATCCCTAAGGTGATGCACCAGATTAAAATAACTACCCAGATGCACAGTGATAACCTTATATGATTTCACTAGAATAAAAGAGCAAAATGCATGATTGATACCCAGTTTATAAACAGATCTACCAGAGGCAAAAGAAATAGAGATTTAAAGAACCAGAAAATAGAGATACCTAGATATGCATAGTGTGAAAATTCTATTGCAGCTATTGATTATTAATTTCCTATCTTATATAGATTATTTGACTATCGAAAAATTAATTCACATCAAATATTAAAAAATAATATAGCTACAACTTCACAAATAATCACGGAGATAGAAAAACAAAATACGCAAAATAATGAACACAATATTTTTGGACAAATTGTCCCTAGAAAAACCCCGAAGGGAAAACTAGTTAGCACATAAGAATTTTATTCAACTGCAAAAAATTAAGAGATACAAAATTGCTTGCCTCTTACTGGCAGAGCTCCGACAATTTTCTTTTTGGTAATTTTCCTTCCCTCAATTGCTCCTGCTGAAATTGCTCTGGCAATATTGTATTATCCAGAAATATTTTCCTTCTCCAAAAATAATTTTCTTCTCCAGAAATTCCACTGCTTGTCTCCAATGCTATTACTGCACCCTTGCTCTCACTGCAAATCAATTTGCTATTACTGTAAATTTATTTATTTGCTATCACTACAAATGTTTTTCAGATCTCTGTTCTCCAAATGCCCATTGATCCTCTTTTATACTCTTTTCATTGAAAACCAATGTCCATGATTTAATCTCAATCAATGGCTAAGATTAATTAGACTCTAACAAACCTTAATGTCTAGAAGTATCTCGAGAAATCAATTTCTAGGTATGGAGATAATTATTCTAGTTGTGTTTCTAGCCTCATAATCACCACTTGAGACTAGAACACCTATCTAAGCTACATTAAAATTAACACTCCCTCTTACCGATGAAGGTGTTCTACATAACAACCAACTTATCTCTGAAGAAGATAAATTTCACCTTCCACAATGCCTTTGTCAAAATGTCTGCTACCTGCTAATCTGTAGGTATATACTGTAGCTAAACAATCCTCCGCTATACACAATGCCTGATGAAATGATACCTGATGTCTATATGCTTAGACCTATCATGAAACACTGGATTCTTAGATAATCTGATGCAACTCTGATTATCATAGTGTATTACCGTAGTCTTAACCTTCTGACCAAACAAGGCTACCAGCAACTTCCGAAGCCATATAGCCTCACACATTGCCATGCTAGCTACTATGTATTCTGCTTCTACAGAACTTAGAGCCACAGACTTTTGCTTCCTATTGTACGAAGAGACAACTCTTGATCCCAAATTAAAATAGCACCTTGAAGTGCTTTTCCTATCCACTGTACTACCTACCCAATCTGTATCAGTATAGCCTATCAACTTGATACCATCACCTTGAGCATATCTGATCCCATACTTGATTGTACCACACAAATACTGCAACACATGCTTTGTCGCTGTCCAATGCACTCTCTTTGGCTCAACCATGAAATGACTAAGAGAGTTTACTGCAAAGGATATATCTGATCTAGTGTTGACCAAATACATGAGAGATCCAATCAACTTTCTATATAAGGTGGGGTCTACATCCTTTTCCTTGGATGAGTCTACCTTCTTCCAATTCGTGATCATAGGTGTAGACATGGCTCTGCAATCTTGCATCTCAAACCTCTTTAAGATTTCAATGTAGTATTTCCCTTGTCCAAGGAAAATCTCTCCATCTATCTGCCACACTTCCATGCCTAGAAAGTAGTGCATAAGCCCCAAATCCTTCATCTTGAACTCTACTGTAAGGTACCTCTTGCACTCCTCTATGAGCCCCAATGAACCTGTTAAAAACAAGTCATCCACATATAGAACAAGAATGAGAACTTCATCCCCAACCACCAAGTAGTAGAGGTTAGCATCTACCTAACTCTTCACAAAGCCTATTCCCTGCAAGTATCTATCAATGCGCTTATAGCACACCTTGGGAGCCTACTTGAGTCCATACAAAGCTCTCTTCAATCTACACACGTGGGTTTCACTGATGTGTGCTACAAAGCCCTCTGGTTGTTCTATGTATGCCTCCTCTACCAATTCACCATTAAGAAATGTCATCTTGACATCCATTTGATGGATCTGCCATTGTAAGGACCCGACTCATCCTAAATCAAACAACACTAAACTCTAAGTTCAAAAAATACCGAGGGATAAAATTTTTGATCTGGCAGATGTAGGAAATATGAAATTCTCCTAAGAAGTGCTTAATGCATGATATAGAAATACGATAAAACTTGAATTTAGTTTCCTAGAATCATCAAGTTCTTAAAAGATCACTAATTTTAAATCTAGTGAAGAAAGAGTACATTACGAGGGAAGGTACATTATGTAAGATAACCTAGAAGAACAACGGATCAGTTCATACCTTGAGTCATGCATTACATTCTGAATTCATTTTCGATGGCTTGCTTCTCCTCTAGTAACTATATCCTTATCATCTGCACAAAATTAACTTAACAATCTCATGTTAACACAACTCAGTAATCACTACTCAGAGAATTAAGATCATGATGCTAATTGTAGGACACCCTACATCCAGGGGACCTGAGTACTGGGGGCATCCTTCACCTTCCAGACTACCTACATACCCTGTATCCACGGGATCAAGGCCCCCTCCTTAGGATGTGACTAACGCGGGGAATGCGAACATGTAGTTCTATTTTGCACTATGTTTTGTGTAACTGTGAGCGGGTACCCAGCCCTTTCTAGGTTATTCCCTACCCCAGACAGTTCTTCGTCGGCTGCCACCCACTCTGTGAAACAGGGACGGAAGTTAGTCCACTACCACAAACACTTAAGGGGTGTTTGTCAGTTAGTCCTAGTGTGGAGGAATCCCTATAAGGTATCTACCCATGATATCTAATTTGCTTCTCCAAGTCAAATTAGATAATTATAGTGACTAAGTCCATTCCTGATCCCCTAGTACTTTCACCACGATCTGTAAGGGCAAGGTGAAAGCATATGATAGATAGCATTTTCTAGATTGACCTAGTTGCCCTATCTAATATTTCACATGTCCTCCCCGATCTATACGAACGTGTCAATAAGCCTCATTTTCTATTAGTAGCTTGAAGTGTTTTCCAAACGAGCATCATGGTAATCATTATGTCAATAGACTCATCCTCTCTTTTTAGTTAAATCTTCTTAATGAGATATCCGAGGAGATTTTCCCTTCCTGCGGATTTAATTTCGACATGTTCCTTATTACTCCCCGACAATTTAGAGGGATGGTGCCCAGACGTCGTTGTTGTAGCTATGTTAGGCGTGAGGTACTTGGTTCAACACAACGGCATTACCCGTAAACGTGACAGAGGTACCGTAAATACCGAACACTGCGATTTGTTTGAGTTTGGACATTTATTTAAAGGTTTACCTAGCTAAGTAGAAAAGTAAAACTTGCATCAAAACTAATAAATAAATTGATAAAGGAAAGATACTTCATTGAACCTTGATGCAAGTTAAGTACAAAAATTATGCTTGATCAATTTATTTATGCGAAATAAATAGGACTAGAAATGTTCACTGTCATCCATTCATAACATAAACTAGAAAGGATATTCTATCGATAATGCACATAAAGATTTAGTTTTGAGAGAAACAAGGGAAACTTATTTCATCATACAAGTAAAGAATTGATACAATGAGGACTTAATGAAAGTTGTAAATTAAGACAGTTATCTCAACAAGACGTTTACTAACTTTAATGAAACTGGTTAAATCCATTGTTAACAAACATGCATCGAATATAACAATAATATTCTAACATCATTATTGGAAATATCAATTTTCTAAGTGAACCACTTATGGATCACAAAACAACTATACTACTTGATTGGTCATCCCTGACCATAATACTTTTCTTTAACTTAATTGATCCAAAAAGCATAAGACTAGAAAAACACTTAATCAATCAAGTACATAATGATCGAGTCTTGTAGAAGACCAAGAATTAATGGTAATTATGTTGTTTAACATAAACATTGTCCAATAGTATAGTACAAGGAGCAATTTCTTGCAAAAGTATTTGACTTACCTATATTTGAAATTAGATGAGGATTTACGATTTTTGAATCTCAACAAGTTTCGCAACTAAAACTTTTCTAAATGTTAACACACAAGTTGTACTTCTTTCCATAAGCCATATGGGATGAGTCCTTTGAAGTTGTTCTAAATCGCTATGTTTTCAATCTGTACCCATTAGGTTTGACAATTACTTATGTATTTCTAGTTCTAATTCTTACTTCAATCCTATAACAATGATAATAAAGAAATAATTTTTAAGATGCTATTAAGATTTGAATGCATCTTAGGTTCCCCTACTCATGATTATGGAAAAGGAGGTTATCCCAAAGTATAGGGACGTGATTAAATAGCAACATTGAAACAATAGTTTTTCAAGGGTTAAGTCAAAGGAAACGTTTACATGGTATCATACTTCACCGATGCTATTTGTGTGATTGATAATTTGAATGACTTATCCTCTATTCACATCATTCCTTTCAGAGATTCATTAATTGTTTTATAAATTTTAAGAACTGAGTATCGACATTGAGTATGTAATGCCTTCAATAAAGTATAATTTATAGAGAGTTTTCTAAGTTGTTTTGACTATAATTAATGAAGCGAGGTCCAAACATGGAAGGAATGATCGTAGCTAATGGAGATGTAATAATCTATAGAGATTTTACATAAGAAGATTTCATAGCACTATGTTAAAGACAAGATTTTCCTACGCTAAAGAATGAAATTAAAACTTATACCCCAAACGTCATTGCATTCCTTCATTTATTTTATTCTCTTATTTACTTATTTCCATCATTTATAGCATGCTCGATTTTATTCATTATTCTTTACTATATCATTATTTCTTGTATTTTCTATTGAACCTCTACACACATACATTTATCCATTTCTTATATCCACACTCTTCAACTAAAATTTCTTTCCACCAATAAATTACATTGCCTTATTTTATCTCACACTAAATTACACATCATTCTAGTAACAAAACTCCAACCCCTTTCTATATATGTATCTTATTACTTGCATCATATATAAATTACAAACTTTACACTATACACTTTTCTTATATCATTATGTTCATTTATAAATATTCACCTCTAATTACAAGGTCACCGATGACTTGAATCTCGAAAGGATTATTATTATATATTTCTCTAATATACTTATCTTTAAATATGCATTTCATAAGGACACCAGACAACAGCTACTTCAATGGACTCTTGCCCAATTGATCTAACTCAGCAAAGTTAGAGACTCTGTAGGTATATCACAAACTTTAATCATTTATAAATATTTCAAATATGTTATTTATATCTTCCTAAATATCTTATATTTATAAAATGTGAAAACACAGTAAAGGAACGTGAATTGTTGGACAAAATGCCAGAGAGAGGTCATTTTATCGAATGTAATGCTTGCAAGATTTAACAAAATGGATTTGTTGAAAAGGGGATCTAATTTTCAGCCAACGGTGATTGGCAGATGAAAAGAAAATCAAATGTCTTACCCTTTTGCCTGTGCCAAGATGGGAGTTTCGATGCAGGGTATCAAGCAAACGCAAATCAGCAGATGTGAAGTATACTAATACAACCTTTGCTAGCATACGCTAAATGGGGACGATAGGAAAGGGCGTGGACAATTATCAAAGCATAAAGGAAAGAGGAATTTCATCAGATGTAGTGCCTATGCCCTAGTACTCATATATACAAAATGTAGAAATATGCACAGAGCACGTGAACTGTTTAACCAAATGCCAGAGAGCTCTCATCTAACGGAAGGCAAGAATTGCAGAATATGGTCAAAATGGGTCCGTTGAAAAGACTTTACTGGCAGCTGCGATTGGCAGGCGTAAGTTCCACAATCGTGCCAGCATCTGCCCTGTGTGTGCCAAATGGGCGCTTAGAAACAGGGTATGGATTTGCTAAAAAGGCTTTAGCAACATTTGAGCTAATGCAATTGTCAAGCGTAAAGCCAGATTCCAAACCTTTACTGACGTCCTCCCTGCCTGCGCACAAAAGGAAGTTGTGGTACAAGGTATGGACATCCATCCTAGCATAATTAAAAACAACTTGGTAGACTGGTATGCAAAAATGGAGAAGCATAGTCTAGGCACATGGACTGTTGGACAGACTACCTCAAATTGGCATGTCACAGCAGGGGAACAACCTCCTTTCTACTCATAAAATTATGAAATTAGATTATGCAAATCTCAACTAATTTAAATTATCCAAGCAACATACAGAAATTCAACTAAATTTTATAAATTCATAAAAACAATGTTCCTAAATTTCTAAAAGAGAAATGAAGAATTAACTCACAAAACACTCCAACTATCCAGAAACTATCTCCATGCCTTTTCCCTTTGATATCTCCATCCTATATATATAGAAAACTCAGCCCTTGCCTAGAACTTTCATTTTCAAACACATGTTTGGAAAATCTGAAAGACTTTGGAGTCAAGTCTTCCTAATTAATTTCCGTCTCTTCATTTTCCAAATTGCCATTCAATTTTGTGGAAAATGACTCATTTATCTCCAATTGTTTTCTTTCAATTTTTCTCCATTGTCATTAATTCATGTAGAAAACTGCATTGTCTCAATAAATTCAAGGAGAAAAGTTCCCATTTATTTATTAACTGTGATCTTTGAATATTGACTTGAGAATGAGGGGGGGGTGAACCTCATTTACTCCCCTTTCTAGAAGTGTCCCCTCATTTATTTTTAGAATTGTTCACTATTTTGTTCTTTTAAATGAGACTATATTTATTTAATTAATTAATTTATTGGATTTTATATTATTACAATTGTATTCCAATTTGAATTCAAAATTCAAATGTGGGTTGTGACAGCCATCCCATATTGCTGCAAGTGAGATTACGGCTCGTATAGAAGTAAACCTGGCCACTGGAGCAAATGTCTCATCATAGTATATTCCCTCCTTCTGAGAGAACCCCTTGGCCATGAACCTTGCCTTGTATTTCTCGATGCTACCATCTACACCATGCTTAATCTTATAGATCCACCATGATCTAACCACTGCCCTATCTGTCAGTTTAGGCACAACCTCCCACACATCGTTCTGCACTATTGAGGTATATTCCTCAACCATCGTATCTTGCCACACCTATTACTATGTAGCCTCCTGATAGCTGGAAGGCTCACTATCTACCAATTGACTAACCAATGCCACATAGTCATTATACCTGGCTAGTTGTTTCCGCTGTCTACTACTCATCCTAGGAGCTCCCACAAACTCCTGAGTATCCCTATGTGTCTATTGAACCTCACGGTTCCTCCTGTCAACTATAGAGGATGAAATATCAAACTCCATATCTTCTTGATGCATTTCTTATATTTTTTGTATCTGTTTCTCCATACTCTATGAACTCTCAACACCTGAGCCTATGCTTGTACTAGTAACTATACTCGTGCTTCGCTGCCCCTGTTCTGGTTGAACAATCCTTGGATCTTCTGTTGGCTGCTCATTCTATGCTGGCAAATCTCTGGACCTCCTATATGCCTTGTCCTCCATGAATTTGACATCATGCCTAACTATAATCCTCTGGGTCCCTAGAATAAATATCTGATATGCCTTTGAGGTCTCGCTGTACCCCACAAAGTACCCTCTCTCTGCAGTTTGATCTAACTTGGAATGTGTAGACCCTGGAATGTGACAAAACACCAAACTCCCAAATATCTTGAAGTGACTGACATTTGGTTTCTTCCCTGAGAATGCCTCCCCTGGTGTCATCTTGCCCAATACCTTATGTGGAACCCTGTTCTGTATGTATACTGTTGTACTGCATGCCTCTGCCCATAAGTAATGTGGCATATCTTGGTCATACAACATAGCCCTTGCTGCCTCCGATATAAAATGATTCTTCCTCTCAGCAACCCCATTTTGTTGCAGGTTGTAAGGAACGGTCCACTCTCTCTTGATTCCTTCCTTGGTATAGAACTCTTGAAACTCTTTCCCTTTGTACTCACCTCCATTGTTTGACCGAAGAACCTTTACCTTCCTGCCTGTCGAATTCTCCACAATAGCTTTGAACTCCTGGAAGTGACTAAAGACCTCATCCTTGGTCTTTAAGAAGTATATCCAGGTCTTCCTAGAGAAATCATCAATAAAAGTAACATAGTACTCGTATCCTCTGAGAGACTTCGTTGACATTGGTCCACATATATCTGAATGTACTAGATCAAGAACCCCCTTGGATCTGGTGTCACTCCTTGGAAAAGATGCTTTCACAAACATCCCCAACACACATCCCTTACATACATCATCATGCTCTGTGCTCACCTCTGGAACACCTGTCACTGTCTTACTAAGCAATTTAAGTGCTCCATGATGTATATGGCCCATCCTCCTATGCCATAGCTCTCCTTAATATCTAGGATTACTAATGCTCACTAGTGCCTTAGCAGTATCAAACTGCAACCTATAAAGTTGACCACTCCTAACTCCAATAGCTATGGTGATTTCCAATCTTTATGCTTGATTAAAACATGCACCCCTCTAAAGAGTACATCGTGGCCTTTATCCTGAAGGATAGATATAGAAATTAGATTGATGCCCAAGCCTGGCACATGCAACACATCATGAATGGAAATAGGCTTGCCATTCTCCCTCTGAAATAGAATAGTCCCTCTTCCAACTGGATTGCACTTGGACTTGTTCCCCATCTGAATCTGGAATCTGATGTCCTCCTTGTAGCTAGAGAAGTACTCCCTAACTCTTGTCATATGAAATGACGCCCCACTGTCTATATACCAAACACCCTGTGAGGTTGAGCTAGTTAGGCAAGCTATGAGTGCAAACTCATCCTCCATTCTACTAGAAAGATCATCTACACTTGTTGAAGCTACCGTCTACTTCTTACCTTTCTTTTCATTTTTCTTCCCTTGTGGGTAATCGCTGACATAGTGGCTGAACTCATGATAGCCATAGCATTTGATCTTAGACAAGTCCTTCTCACTTTTTGGATTCGATCCTATGCTAGACCCCTTCTTCGCTTTCCCTTTTCCTACTAGGGCAACATTTTCCTATTCCACCTCATTTTTCTAACTATTACTGCTGGTTCCACTAACAAGACTTAGTCTAAGTTCCTCCTGAGTGAAGTCACTACATAGTCGATCCCAACTCAGTAAGGTGTCCCGTCCATTAATAACTTGAACAAAGACATCCCACTTCTTAGTAAACCTGTTCAGGGCCATTCGTACTAGCTCATAATCATTTGGTTTGTCTCCAATAGCTGCCAACTCATCCTTAACAAGTGTAAGGTTGGTGAGGTAACTTGCAACATCTTCTCCCTTATTCATCTGAGTATTCCTCAACTTTTCTCTGAGAATCAGCTTCCAGTTAATGGTAGCATTTTGGTACAGATTCAAAATGGCATCCCACAGCATCTTCGTTGTATCTAACTCTGCAATATGCGGAATAATATGATCCTTAACACCGTCAAGAATCAGCCTCCTCACCTTGGCATCTTCCTTCTTATATGCTAGGAGTTGTGTTGCATCTGTAGGTATAGGGACAATAGTGGTCACATATTCCTTGATACCATTCTCTTCCAGCAATAAATGAATTATATCTTTCTAGACACCAAAATTTGAGGCTCCATCCAATCTGCCCTGATCTCTTAAACCTGCTGAGGTCATCTCAAAAGAAAATAATAATAATAATTTTGAAGAGGTCAAACTGGGTTTTATAAACCCTAGATTTTTTTATTTATTATTTTTTGTTTCTCCCTATGCATGTACTGAGCTTTTTTTTGCCCTCAAATCTTCTCTAATACCATGTGAAAATTCTATTACAGCTACTAATTATTAATTTCCTATCTTATATAGATTATTTGATTGCCGAAAAATTAATTCACAACAAATATTAAAAAATAAGACAACTGCAACTTCACAAATAATCACGAAGATAGAAAAACAAAATATGCAAAATAATGAACACAATATTTTTGGACAAATTGTCCCTAGAAAAACCCCAAAGGGAAAACTAGTTAGCACATAAGAATTTTATTTAACTGCAGAAAATTAAGAGATACAAAATTGCTTGCCTCTTACTAGCAGAGCTCCGACAATTTTCTTTCCGGTAATTTTCTTTCCCTCAATTGCTCCTGCTGAAATTTCTCCAGCAATATTTTATTATCCAGAAATATTTTCCTTCTCTAGAAATAATTTTCTTCTCCAGTTATTCCACTGCTATTCTCCAACGCTATCACTGTGCCCTTGCTCTCACTGCAAATCAATTTGCTATTATTGCAAATTTATTTATTTTCTATCGCTGCAAATGTTTTTCAGATCTCTGTTCTCCAAATGCCCATTGATCCTCTTTTATAATCTTCTCATTGAAAACCAATGGCCATGATTTAATCTCAATCAATGGCTAAGATTAATTAGACTCTAACAAACCCTAATGTCTAGAAGTCTCTAAATCAATTTTCTAGGTATGGAGATAATTATTCAAGTTGTATTTCTAGCCTTGTAACCACCACCCAAGACTAGAACACCTGTCTGAGCTACATTAAAATTAAAATCTAATCCCCAAGGTGATGCGCCGGATTAAAATAACTACCCAGATGCATAGTGATAACCTTATATGATTTCACTCGAATAAAAGAGCAAAATGCATGATTGATACCCAATTTAAAAATAGATCTACCAAAGGCAAAAGAAACAAAGATTTCAAGAACCAAAAAATAGAGATACCTAGATATGCATAGAACATTGACTCTTTATTTGAATGGTAACTAGTTATAGAGGCAAGGTTTACACAAAGTAAAAATATTACATTCTCATAAAAGAGAGACTACTAAGGCAAGAAGAAAAACATCTGTCTACTGCTCTAAAACTTTGATCTATGTGTGAAACTGTCTGAAGAACTTTGTAGAACTATGGAGCTCTCTATGAAGAACTAACTTGGATCTGCATTTATAGCCTAAAAACTAAATCTCCAAAAATCTCTGCCAAGAAAATCTACCCAAAATCCAGCAAATAACTGACTCTGTAACTGATGCTAGAACTAAAACTGTAACTTAAAAAGCAACTTCCTCTTAGCTAGAAAATATCTCTGTTTCTATCTCTAGCCTACATGAAAAGAAAAATACCCCCGCCATCTCCATCTTGCTTACTGGTGAAAAATAAAATGGCTGTGTAAAATTAGGGTTGCATCTTTATCCATCTCCCGTGAGATAAGAGAGTCAAAATGAATCTTTATTTAATGAAGCTCCTTTGTTTTAAAGAGGGTCCCACCATATAAGTCTTTTCTTTTAGAAGTAAAAGATTCTTATATTTTAACTCTACTTTATACTCCTGTGGCTTTTCAGAGAAACTCATTTTAAAATATTAAAACAAGCTCATTAGAGGGGCCCACCATATATAATAAGAACCTCTTATTAAGGACTCAGCTCCCATGACCTTTTGATGCAATTTCATAAAATGAAATAAAACTTTCATTTATCTATCTTCGGGCTCAACCATGTGGCTCAATCTGAGAGTCTCTACCTTTTGAACTCATCAATGCAGCCCCCACGTGGTGGCTTCCACTTAATGCTGAGCTTCTCTCTCCTCTCCCAAAGTTGGTACGTGGATCACTCCGAGAGCTTCTTTAGCTTTCACTGGAGCTGTTGATCATTTGCATCTAATGGTTCATTTCTTAACTAAGTACATGAACTGGCAGCACCTCTATTGAGAGACTATTGATTTGCTTCTTGCTATGGAATCACATGATAGTACCTTAAATGGAAACACGATCCTTCATTTGATAAATCCATTCTCTCTATTATAAACTGTACCTCTTTTTATCAATGCCACACCTTAACACAACACTATGGAGGTCGTTACCCATTGAGTGAATCACACCTCCCTCTTATGGAATGTGCCTTTTTTGAAACTATTAACATCCTCTTATAAGAACCTATCAATACTGAGTGGCGCTTCACCCTCTCTAAGGATGAATGCTTTTGATGTGCTATGACCATGATTTATAGTTGAGTTTTTTATTTGAAAATGGTTGAGTTCTCTCTTAGAATACTAAGCATCATCATTCCAACACCATTCTTCACTATATCAGGCTGTAAACCTCTGTATACAACACCATCACTTATGCCGCACAATCCCTATAGTGAGTCGCACCATCCTATATATGTTGAGTGCCTTCCTATGTATGCTAGCGCCATCATTTATGTTATGTGGCTTTATCTTATAGTTCAGTCACCTTCATATGGTAGGCTGAGCCTAACTATTAAAAGTGGCTGCATCTATATAAAACAAGTGACATTTTATTACCTAGCATCTTGACCTTCATAGCGGCGGTGCCCTCTTAATGGCAGCATGAGTTTTAAACAAGGACATTCACCTTTATATTTGAGAGCCACTCCTTATTTGAACACTTTGCACCTTCCTATTACTAGCTGCGTTGTCATTTATGTTGGCTGCAATACCATATTGAATGGTTGAAATAATCTATGGTTCACCTTATTTAATGGAATGCCACAATTTTGTATGGCTATGCTTTGTATGCTTAGCACTGGACTTCCTCTCATTGGCTGCCACTAATGTGATGTTGTGCCATTCTATTTATATTAATAGCTTGTGGTGAATGACAGTGCCATATCTTTAGAGTTACACCTTATCATTAATGCTAACAAGGGTTCTTATAAGTTCTCTGACCACTGATCTTCATTTGCATAAGTTGATCCTCTTAACAGAAACTACACCCTCTACATAAATAGATGCCATGATTCTCAAACGCTTGGACCATGCCTTCTCCTTATAATAGCATTCAATTTTATAATTGTGGCTTTGATAAGTAGCCGCATCCTTCAATATAGAGAATGCCATCATGTTGAAAGACTAAGTAAATGCTTCTATTTGAATGGATGTCCCTCTCTTCATAAGGTAATGAACTATTGTCATGGTAGCACCTCTATATGCTGAGTTCCATTCCTATTTGTCATGGCTGATTCTCTTCTTGGATTGTTGCTTCATTTACAGTGGTGGCTTTCTTTGATAAACTAGTGCCATTTCACCTTTAGTTATTGACAGTGCTTTCTTTTTTATTCTCTTCTTCTCATTCAAAGCCCATACCATGATCTTCAGCTATGTCTTTGTATATATTGTGTCTTTGCTTGTTGGCCGATCCTCATTCATAGGCTAAGCCTTGTTGTTTAAAGTGGCTTCTTGGATGCCTTCTTTGCTAAGTTGAACCTTCAAACTTGTCATGTCTAGCTTCCATGTGCAAGTTGGTGTCTCTGAATAGATCAAGCCTTGATTATATGTAGAAAATGCCATTTATTGTGGTGACTTCTCTTTTGTGCGAGTTTCTTAATTTGGTGCCATGCCCTGAGGTGGCTCTTGGAGCTTTTTGTGCTTCAATTTTATGATGATGTCTTCTATGATTACAGGTTGCATGCTTGATAAGCATCATGCCTGACTTATTAAGCCGCTTTCACTTCTAATAGTTGTACTTTAATATTAATGCTGTCACCTTCTGAAAAGGCTGAGTTCTATGATATATGGATGCACCTTATGTTGTAAGCTTTGCACCTGGGAGACGACAAGATTATGCCTTTTATTCAATGGCATTGTAACTCTAAATGCCTGAGACTCCATTCATCAGGTGATATGAATACTTGTGCATGATTTTGATTTAAACGACACTCCTTCTACTAGAGGCTGATCATTATGAGCAATGTGCTTCAATTACGCTATGACATGCACCTTATGGCTCTGCACCATTATAGCAACCTCAAGAAACTTTTATCTTCATTAAATCTTTACTGAAAATCTAATCAACAAGGTTGAAAATTTGTCAACATTCTTGGCGACTGGCTGGGTAAATGGGCATGCCCATTGAATCCCAGAAATCTCTAGTTTTAGAAATCAAAGGCTTGAACATTGGGCATGTAGAGTCAAATTAGGCTGAAACAAAATAGAACCACTTGAAGACACATCTATATCCAAACTGATACAACTAAAACTGAGAAATTAGCCATTAAAACTGAAAAATGGTTGAATCATAGAGACTTCATCTCTTCATAGTAGCAGAGACTTATTGAAAGCAAACTAATCTGAAACTAAAATGTAATGCTACTACTATAGCAATTATTCTAAACATTGAAGCTAAATTACTGATAACTAAAATACAGGGGAACATGCCCATTCACCGAGACACCAAAATAACTGCCATATCTAATTATTCTTCTCCAATTTATCCACATTGCACTGATAACTGACCAGATGAAATACATAAAAAAGTATAACAAAAATTTGTACCTTTTGGCATCTTTGCTCTTAGGAGGTTCTTTCTTTGCTTCAAAACACCAATCACGCTGACCTGCATGCTGATCTTCCTTTAGCGGAGGGTGGGAAGGGAAAATCAAATGTCGGAGCTCATCCTTTTGTTTGCATTTGAAAACTTCTGCTAACAAAACCTCATTAGTTACCTCTTTTGTAGACTCTTTAAGAGAATGATGACTCATAATAGCATCAAAATTAAGGTGATAGGTGACAGCACTACCCAGAAGGGTCTTGAATCTGATTGGGATCCCTTCATGCAAGAAGAAAGGTGTAGAATCTAATTCAATTTGTGACATTGTATGTGACTCTACATTTTGGCAAATGTCTCTCTAGATCTCGTCATCTTGTAGAGGCAAAATTTCATCAAGAAGAAGAGAATAACCATTTGCATGAATGAAGAATAGATCATCTCTTGCATCTACCTTTGTTTTAAATTTTCCTTTATAACCATCTTCAACAGGCTTTACAAAGTAGCCATTCACATGTTCAATAGTTTCATCTCTTGCATACGAAATCTGATAACCTTGTTGCAAAATTGAGAATAAATCTTCCTCCTACTACCCCATCTCATGTATCTCTGTACTATCTTCATGACAAAAATAAAGGTAATCGCCCTTTGTAGACTCTGATATCATGTCATTTGCAACCTCCTCCTCAAAATGAAATACATATGCAACATTACTCTGAACCCAGTACTTTTCATCTTTAAAACCCCTCTTGAAGTACTTTTCAGCTTCTAGAAGTGTCACCTCATCGTTAACTTCTAAATGCTCTTCATGACTTGACTGAATTTCTAAATTCAACCTTGCTACATATGCATAAGGCTGATAATTGGAAGGACACCTTGAATGAATAGGGGCCAGCTCTCTTCTTGTATTTTGATCTTTGAAACATGATTCCTCCTCAATATCAAAATGGCAAAGAACCTGATCTGTGACCTCTATGGGCTAATTTGCAGCTACAGAGGCTTGTAAGGATAATTTTTAAGATAGTGGGGTAGTCTCTTGGTATGAGGAAGGATTTCTTCTATAATCTGACCATACTGGTATGGCTATTCATAAGGATCTTGAGGCATGATATTTGGATCAGCATGGTATAGGTTTTGATCTTTTAACTCATTCAACTCATGGGTGATGGTTTTTATAAGTTCTTTTACCTCTATCATCTCTTTATGATTTGGCAAATCAGTAGGGAGGGTGGGTGTACTAGAATTTATATGAATCTAGCTACAAGAAAGAGTCTGAGATAGGTAACTTGCAGGAGGCATCAAAGGTATTAAAGGTAGAGGAGACAACTTACCAGCCACTATGAGGTTACTTTTAGCCTTAATGGCAAGTTCATATGACTAGGGAAGAGTTTCACCTCCTAAGGCTTGGATCATCACAAAGATCTCAGGATCTAAAGTTTTTAAATAGTAAAGAAATGCAAAGACTGGAGATGGCCTGATATCAACAAAGAATTTATTCCATACCTTATCAAATCTTGAATTGAAATCATGTATGGGCTACATCAGATTCCTTTTGATGCTAATGAGATTCTAAGTGAGGGTCCTGACATCTATCCTCTCTCTGAATTGATTATAGATGAGCCCACCAAGCTGATCCCATCCAGTGATTGAACTAGGCTGCAAACTTATGTACCACTCTTTTGCTTTTCCTTTAAGGGAAGATGCAAGCAACATGAGAGCATGATTCTCAGTTGTGACATTGTGGGTGGAGCAAAGATTGGCAACATCTTGAATGTGATCTATAGGACAAACAGATCCATCTCTTGAACAAAATCACTCAGATGCTAAATTTTGTGATCAACTAGGTAGACTCCAAGGTTCGTTATCTTCAATTCTTGTTTTGGGATAGCTTGTTCGGCAAAGATGTGATTTGTTGTTTCATACAAAGGGACTTACACTCTGGTGTTCAATGGCAGGAAAATACCATTTACACTCGTACATGTTGTAACAATTACTTCAAGGCTACACGCTATGATAAACTTATAATATGGAAATTTAGCTCTTGGTCCTACTTCTAACAATGTTCTTAAAAAAAAATACAAAAGATGTGGGTTTAGAAAGAATATCTAATCTAAGTGCAAGCTATCATCATCAATTCATGGAAATCTCAACCATGCTTTGCTTCGCCATGAGACAACAACTCCACAAAGGTGATGCAATCTTCTAAGGATAAGATAAAGGTTTCCAAATTACTCTATAAGAAATCAAAGTGAAGCTTGTGATGTGTTCAGACTAACCTTACACTACAACTTGCCAGTGACAAATCATAAAAGGTATGAACATATAGAGATTTTGTCAAGAAATTGAAAGACAGTGACTCCCATGAACTAAATCTAACAAACTTTGAAAGAAATAAACTAAGTTAAAACATTGAATGTGAGTGAGTACTTAGCAACCGTGCAACTTGCAAAGAGAACACAATATCACCATAAATGGATCAACAATGAACTTGCATTAATCTTAGAAAAGTCTTAGCAATATCTTTAATTAGCTCAAAACTCCTTATACAAAATGAAGAGGAATGAGGCTTATATAGCCCTCAAAATACAATGAATGGCCAGGATCAATTTGGATTCGATGGCCCAAATCATGCCACATCAAAGGTGGTTACAACTTTCTATTATTAGAGATGTACAAGGAACAATAAAGTCACATTTTCCAAGGTGACACCTTGGCGTCTATGTGAACTACCCCCGTGGCATTTATTTCTTATGTTTATTCTTTTCAGCCAATGCCATGAACTTTGGAACAACCTTTGCCATGTCAGCAACTGGTACACTTGGTGCATTCCAAATGTTTCCTTCTATCTTCTTCACATCTCATGTATGCTCATCAATTGTCCTCTCCCACTCAGCTATACCAACCCACTTACCACCAACGAATGAGATCAAGGAGTAGATGTTGTTTAGTTGTTCACCAAAAATGAAGTGAGTAGAGTTGAAGTAATGGGAATGTATGTAATTTTTCACCTCATGGAACCTAACCTCTCCTAAGAGATCACACATACCATCCATTACACCATCTTATTATGAGCTCTTTGAGGCACACTATCCACTCGAACACAATCCATTTTAACTTTGTCAAGAAGCTGCTCTCTTATTTCCATAGTGAAGTGCCAAGTAGAGAAATCATACGATGAACCTTCTTCAACTACCCCTTCCTCTATCAATGCTGACAGTGGAGTGTTCATCAAATCTTCCAAGTGTGGCATGTACTCTCTCTTGACATCATTGAACTTGGAACACACTACTGAAATGGCTTGAAGTCTTTCCAATAACTGAGCAATGGTTTCATACTTTTGGATGAGTTCATAGATGAATGTATCTATTTGATTTCTAACTCTTCCTATCCATCTTTTTAGTTCTTGGGATTGTGATCTCATACCCTCTAACTGAGCAATAGATTCTTTTCAAAGCATGGGAGGTGGAGTAGATGTCCCTTCACACTATCGAATTGGATTCATCAACTGATGGATATATTGCTTGAAGGCGAGATTTTCTTTCTCCAATCGATCTCCTCTTTCCCTTTCACACTTCAATCTTTCTTTGACCACTAAAACTAATTCCTCCAACTCTTCAAACTCTTGCTCTTCTGTTGTTGGTCCAAAATCCATAGTGGTCACATCGTAATCTTCGGGAGCAATATCATCAATTGTTTTATCTACCTTTGGCGATACAATATGTACTTTCCTAAACCCAGAACTGTCTCTTGTAATCTTGGAGAATCTAGTTGCCTTATCCTTTCCTTTGTCTTGCCTAGTTCTACCTAACAACTCTTGTATATTAGCCTCTGGCACTACTTCCATGATTAAAGTCTCCTTTACTCTCTTCCTCAACCATTCTGGCAAGGTAGACAAATCTTCTTGAACGTCTT
Organism: Cunninghamia lanceolata; assembly: GCA_027924645.1. Lineage (NCBI taxonomy): Eukaryota > Viridiplantae > Streptophyta > Pinopsida > Cupressales > Cupressaceae > Cunninghamia > Cunninghamia lanceolata. Next base: position 25,843,764 of record BSBN01000703.1, read on the forward strand.
GTTCTTGAGCTCTAACTTCTAATTCTGGTGATGATGCTTCCTCCTTAGATGATTCAATGTGCATATCCATTTCATGTGTAACAACTTCTTGATCTTTGGAGGGACTTGATTGGACTTCTTCAGCTAGAACCTCATGCATATTTATTGATCTAATGTCTATGGAGCTCCTTGGTTTTCTATTTGTTCATTCTCCACTACTTATGTCATATTCATATCTTGAGAAGGATCACCTTCTTGCCTGGAAGAAGTACTAATCTCATGTTGTGAACTCAACTTTGTCTTCTTCCAACTACTTTCTCCACATGAGTCGTCCTAATGTTTCCTCTTGCCAAGTTGAGCTTCTTCTCTGGAGCTTACACTATATCCACTAGACTCACTGTGATATTCACTGCTAGATTCACTATCATCCACCTCTTATGATTGCTGCAAGTGAGCTCCTCCCATCAAGTCATATGTTAGATCCTTGTTTGCATTCTCAAGCTTCTAAACTTGACGATATACATACTTCTTTCTGATATGTATAACTCAATGTATCCATTCATCATGGCCAACTTCTCTCTCATCCCAATTGATAGTGATAGGTCCTTCCTTGTCAAACATCCTTTGCACGAGAAACTTTTCAGTCTCTTCTAACTGATCAAGAATAGGTATTATATTACAAGATCTCACCAAATCCCAAGTCATTCTCAAACATCTCTTCTCTCTAATGTGCTCACCATCATCTACCTCTGCCCAGTGATCCTCTTGATGCACTCGGTGCCTAAAACTCTTCCCAAACATCTTTCGAATCATGTTGAATGGATCAAAGTGATATCGATTCGTGTCATGAAGTACAAGATTGTAATCTTGGAGTTCATATTCTGAATGTTGTGTAGCTTGCAGTGTTGGGCACGTTTCCAACTTTCCAACTCCTATTGGGAAACTGATTTTGGATTTCTTCTTATCTTTCTAAATTTTGTCCAAAGCCAACAATTGCCTCATCACCTCAAGTAGTGCCATCTTGTCAGTAGGATACCTCGGCAAGTGGTAAGGATAAGATGAAAATCCTTGGATCCTCAAGTAGGTGAACTTCTGAAATTGGATGTACCATTGTCCAAATTTGACAATCAATCTCTTCGCATCCTTCGATATCCTCTCATGCATATCTCCTTGAAGCTTCCTTACGATGAACATGAAGAATGCATCATTCACACGCTTGTAGTGGGCTATGGAATTTAGTTGCAATTGCGGGTAGCAATCATACACACTAAATTGTATGTGACCATATCCTATGTCACCTCTGTAATTCAAACCATCATACTTTCCACACATCGTGAGGATATAGATGACATATGAGCTCATGTAGAAGGACTTAGTCTAATTTAGCTTGATCATCTACTCATGAATGTTGTTGCTTATGATGCCAGCCCAATCAATCATCACCTCACCCTTGATGATCTCTTGCATGAATACAAACATCCACGCATCGAATGTTGATGATTGTTGATAACCCATGATTTTGTTCAAGAAGATCACCATGTAGCCATACTTTGTGATAAAATATGATTTATGAAGTTTCTTTGGCAACTTGCTATGATGACTCCTTGGTTTCTTTACCCAATTGACATTTATCTCTTGCTTACAATAACTTATTGGTCCTTCAAAGACCTTTTGAGTTTGCTCTCAAGTGTAGATGGTGACCTTCCTATGCTTCAGGATGTTGAATGTTTCAGGGATGGCCTCCCTCCTTAGGTGAGCTAAGACTTCTCCATCGAATGTCTCAATGCATCTAGTCTTTTAGTTATAATGACTAGCACATTCCCACATAAGCTCAGAACTTGGCAAGGCAGGTAGAAAGCATGTGGCTTGGACGATTCCATTCTGAAGCATCTCATGAATGACCTTTGAGTGGGTTGGCTTGTGAAGCTCTCTCTTGATCTCCTCCATGTCAATGTGACCCAAGTTGGTGTCACTCACATTCCTTCACTTGGACATAATCTTCTTCTCTGGCATGACTCCTTGCTTGTCACTCTTGATCAAGGCTTGCCTTTCTTTTGCATTCATCCTCTACCTCTTCCTACAAGAGAAGACAACATATGTCACTAGGCTGATGTGACACTTAAAATAAGGATTTTCAAGCATTTATCCTATCTCCTCATGCATGTGGGACAAAAAATAATGAATTTTAAAAAACAACATACCTTAGAAAAAATAGATTTTATAGAAAAATTAGAATTTTGGAAAATTTTGATATTGGAAGATACTTGAATTTTGGACCTTTTCCCTTTGAAAGTTGTTGCTCCTTGCTACTCTGTTGCAAATCAGAATTAGAATTTAATTTTGAATTTGATTAAAAATGCAGATCTAAACCTTCCTTTATACCAAATACTACCTTGCATCTAGGCAGGTCAGCCTAGAGAGTGTGGTTGGCCTAGAGTAGAATAAAATTAAAGTTTTTAAATTTTTTTCCATGCCTTCATACTTAGAGCGCCCTTCTAGGGCGGGTTTGGAGGGTACAAGTGGAGGATTTCATGTGGTGGACATGTAGTCCAAGTGAATGGTCTAAGACTGCCCAATAAGGACAGACTTGAAGATGTTGTAAGGAATTTTATGCTTAGATAAGTTTTTCTTCATGATTTCTCCTTGTCCTTATCACCTTGTAAGGTTTCTTTTCTATACATTCTTAGGCTAGGTTAGAAGGCAAATCTAAAATGTTTGATGGACTTATCCTTATGTCATGGTGGAGCCAACCTAATCTAGGTGGCCTTGAAGATGTTGCATGGAGTGAATGATGTGAAAGAGGTGAATGAAAGTGAGAGTCTCTTAACAAGATAGTCTTGAGAGTGTGTATGGATTGCTTCACTTAGCTCATTCATCTCCTCATGAAGACCTTCTCTCCAACACCCTTAAGACTCAAATAATGCATCATGGATACTAAGTGATGATATTATCCACCTATCATGATGAAAACCACCTAGGAAGGGCGAGTTTCAACAGCTAGTAAAGATTTTGCTATGTGGACACTTCTCTATCTTTACCTTGACACTCCTCTTCCACCTCCATGACTGATGACGAGCCAACAGGGAAGCACTTAAAACAAGGTGAAAATACCCAGCAACCCACAAAATTGCTCAAATAGCTTCTAAAATATCCTTCTCAAGGTCCAAACGAGACCAAAATACACTCTTTCCTTACTATCAGCAAGACCATATGCCATTGGTAAACCTGAAAACCCTTCCGCCGATACACATCGATCATACCAACGGAACCTTCAAACACCTTCGTCGGCAAGACTAGCCTCTATCGACAATGTTTCTACATCTCTCTTCGACACCGATACTTATGTCGATGCCTACTTCTTTGAACATACATTCAAGGATTGATATGCAACCATAGTATACACAGGAATTGCACCCGATATACGATTGCGATATACACAGAGATTGTATATCGACTCTTCGCAACATCCACAACATACAAACCTGATATGCATTTGCAGGATACACATAAACTAATACTCAGATATAAAAGTGATATACACACATATTGTTTCTCTTCCCATACAAATGACAGATACACATAAAATGTCTTCACCTACAAAAGTGATATATTCATAATTCACATAAACATGAACTTTATGCCGACAACTTCCTTTGTACCAACTGTAACCAAACAGAATACACCGAAATGATTTCAAATTTAATAGAATAGAAAACTAACTAATAACACTGAGGTCATTCCATTGATTTCAAAGAAATCCACCAGTGGAATAACCCCAAATGATATCCCTTGTGATTACACCAGAACAAAAACTTCTTTTATTTCTTCATAGAATTGATCTACAATCTTTCTCATCTATCTTTGTTCTCCCTGTCTTGAGATCGATTAGATCTCACATATTTATCCCCTCACAGGGTAGTACAGAAAATGACTCCTAGCGGCTAGGAGATGTAACCGCCTAACCAACTTAATAGCTATCTAACAAACTATACTAAAAATAGCAAAGCATGGTCAATTTAGACCTTATTACATTTAATGTCCATTTAGGACTTCATAGAAAACATAAAAACAAACTTTAAGATAGCTAATGCCTCATGGAGGCCATTGTAGATTGGGTGCCTCCGCACCATACTCCCCAAGTTGAAAAAACTCTTGTCCCAAGAGAGTTATGTGGTCTGCTGCAGCCATCTTCATTATGTCATCAACCCTAACTTGAAGCCTCCACTGTTTCCTCTTTATCCTCCAACTATGACTCCTATAAGTGGAGTTTGACTAGCTACCTCCAAATTGCACCTCTATCATCCGAAGTCCACTCCTCCCTACTACCCAACACTCTTGTCCCTCACCTGGGAGTCCTCTCTTGCCTCTCTCCCCAAGACTTTTGGTGACAACCAATGGACCATCTCCTCTAGCCCTCTTGATAGACCTTCCTGTCCGTCTACTGTAGCTAGTGAACTTGTAACTGCTCATCCCAAAATCCTGGTGTAGATTGCCTCCTTCAGCATTCTATCTACATGCTCAGAATCTTCTGAGCTCTGATACCAATTTGATGAGGAGCCAACAGGGAAGCACTTAAAACAAGGTGAAAATACCCAGCAACCCACAAAATTGCTCAAATAGCTTCTAAAATATCCTTCTCAAGGTCCAAACGAGACCAAAATACACTCTTTCCTTACTATCAGAAAGACCATATGCCATCGGTAAACTTGAAAACCCTTCCACTGATACACATCGATCATACTGATGGAACCTTCAAACACCTTCGTCGGCAAGACTAGCCTCTATCGGCAATGTTTTCGCATCTCTCTCCGACACTGATACTTACGCCGATGCCTGCTTCTTTGAACATACATTCAAGGATTGATATGCAACCGTAGTATACACAGGAATTGCACCTGATATATGATTGTGATATACACAGAGATTGTATATCAACTCTTCGCAACATCCACAACATACAAACCTGATATGCGTTTGCAGGATACACATAAACTAATACTCAGATACAAAAGTGATATACACACACATTGTTTCTCTTCCCATACAAATGATAGATACACATAAAATGTCTTCACCTACAAAAGTGATATATTCATAATTCACATAAACATGAACCTTATGCCGACAACTTCCTTTGCACCGACTGTAACTGAACAGAATACACCGAAATGATTTCAAATTTAATAGAACAGAAAACTAACTAATAACATGGAGGTCATTCCACTGATTTCAAAGAAATCCACCAGTGGAATGAACCCAAATGATATCCCTTGTGATTACACTAGAACACAAACTTCTTTTATTTCTTCACAAGATTGATCTACAATCTTTCTCATCTATCTTTGTTCTCCCTGTCCTGAGATCGATCAAATCTCACATATTTATCCCCTCACAAGGTAGTACAGAAAATGACTCCCGGTGGCTGGGAGATGTAACCACCCAACCAACTTAACAGTTGTCTAAAAAACTATCCTAAAAATAGCAAAGCACGGTCAATTCAGACCTTATTACATTTAATGTCCATTTAAGATTTCATAGAAAACATAAAAACAAACTTTAAGACAGCTAATGCCTTATGGAGGCCATTGTAGATTGGGTGCCTTTGCACCAATGACTTAGTGACTTTCAAACTTCCTTCCTCCTAGAATGACCTTAATTATCTCATCTCCTGAGTGTGATTTGAACTTGCAAGTTATCCATGTGTTTGTGCCTTCTTCTCTCCTAGGCAAGTTTGAGGTTGCTGTGTGCAGAGATGATGTGTAGGACATGGAAGAATCCAAGACCCCCTCCTGAGGGCACATAGGAATGGCGGGTTTGGGAGCATGGTGTGGATTCTCTTTCTCAAACTAGTTTCCCCACTTGACAATCTCCTCTTCTTCTAAGTAAACTTACATATCTCCAAGTGGATGGTGGATTTAGAGGTGATAGATGGCTGAAGTGTTGTGGTGGACATGTAGTCCAAACAGGAAGATGAAGGCTGCCTAACAAGGACAAGTTTAAGGGAGGTATGTGGATATTTACCACTTAATGTTCATTCCTCTCCTCATGAAGTTGAATGACACACATAGAATGTTTAATATCCTTGTGAATGTGGCATGATGAAAACCATCTAAGAAGGGCAGCTTTGGAGATGATAGGCAGATGAAATGGTGTGAAAGACTTGGTATTGTCCTCTTGGAAGGCTCAGGGCTGCCTTGCATGGGCAGGTTGAAAGGTAGAGTGATGATTTGATGTTTATTCATCCCATTTGATAAGTCTTCTCTATCAACCTAAACACTTAGTGAAATCTTGAGATGCTTATGAATGTGAAGACACATGCTAGATGTTGGGTGGTGATGTTCATGTGTCTTAGTGAAGTCCACCTAGCAAGAGCAGGTTTGGAGAGTTAGTAAGGATTTTGTCGCTTAGAGCATTCTAACCCTTCCAAACTCATCAATTCACTAATCCCTTCTTGTAAATTTAATTGTCTTCACTCTCAGCATCTTTAGAGGCAACGTATGGAATGTTTCATGTGAAAGAAGGTACAGTCTAGAGACACCTCTTGAGGCCACCCAAGTAGGGTGGGTTTGAGGGTACCCCTTGGATTATCCTTCAAAATGCCTCAAAAAACATTCAATCTTATGCACTTTCATCTACATGATCTCACTGTACTTGAACTCAAAACATTAAAAATTAGATAGGTTTTCTCCTTGAGTGGATTTAATGTTGTTGTCTGGAGAGTGTGATGTGCAAGAGGTGACATAGTCCAAGTATGGAGCTTAAGGCCTCCTAGCATGGGTGGGTTTGGAAAAGGTGTTTGTATTTTCAACCTTACTTGATTGTTCCTCTCCTCAGGAAAATGTCTCTCTCCTTGCTTCTTAAGACTTAGTCAAATTTTCAAACTTCCCTCCTTTTGAATGATCCTCTCAAGGATGTGGGGTATCATTGATGAGTTAGGGAGTCAAGATAGAGTAGTTGTATTGCTTTAACATCAAAACTCCAAGCTGACCTCTCTATGGTGCCCAAGTAGGGCGGATTTGAGAGTAGGTCTTGGATTTTGGCACTTAGCCACTTCTCATTCCTTGAACTTGACTCTATCCTTTCTTTTTGATGTGATCTTAAACATTAAAGTCCAACAAACGTTGCAAATTGTATTGTTCTTCACCCCGAGCGGCTTGGAAGGTTCTATTTGGAGTGTTGGATGTGGGAGGTGAAATAGTCCATAAGAGCCTCTTAAGACCACCCAAGTAGGGTGGGTTTGAGGGTACCCTTGGATTTCAGCTCCAAACTCACTTGATGCTTTCAAATTCTTCAAGTTTTCCATTCAAACTTCATCATCTTTTATGTTTTGTATTGAAACACTTGAAAATTTGCACAATCTCTCCTAGGGCGGGTTTGGATGTCGTGTCTAGAGAGTGTCATGAGGTAGTGAAGACATCATCCATGTCTGTATGCTAAAGCCACCCAGAAAGGGCGGGTTGAGGAGTGACCTTTGGATTTGAACTTGAAACTTACTTGAACTCAATCCTAGCTTCTACAAACAATCACATCTTAGTACTCTATGCATGCAAAAACTTCAATAATTAACCATTTTCTTTGCAGGGTAGTTTTGAGAGTAGTGTGTGGAGAGATTGATGGGGCAGGAGACAGTGTCCATCAACACCCTGTCAAATTGCCCAGAATGGGCAGGTTTGGACATGACCCTTGGATATTCATACTTGAAACATTTCATTTATGTCAATCTAGATCATTGACCTCCTGAATGTTATCATCTTCATCCTTCCTCAAGAAAACTTGCAAATCATGTCATCTAAGATCTTAAGTGGTCCTAGAGGTATCATGTGGAGAGATTCATGAGATAGGAGACATTGTCCAAGAACCCATCCTAAGGCCCCCCATGTAGGATGGGTTTGGACATGACCCTTGGATTCTTCCTTAAAGTGCATCAAAAACCTCTCAAATGCATGAAACATCCTTGTAAGTTCAATAGCTGCAACTACTTTGAGCTTATAACACTTCAAACTTGACAAATTACTCCTAAGGTAGGTTGGTGAGTCTCACGAAAGAGTTGACACCATCTAGAGGGACCTGTGAAGCCACCTACGTAGAGCAGGCAGTGCTTTCAAACTCATGAAACCTATCTTTGAAAACCCTTCACAAGCTTTCATATCAATCCCTATTGGAGACTCCAACCATGGAGATATACCTTATTAACTCTAATCTTGATCACCCAAAATGTCCTATGAGACATTCTAAGGTATGACATGTGCCTGACTTATCTAGTGTCCTAGAATTGAGGCTAAGACTCAAAAACTAAAGCAAACTTAATGAAAAATTAGGGGGTCCCCATTTGCAGTGGGGTGATGTGTGATGAGGTCACAACATCTGGCAACTCCATGAGAGAAATGTTCCTAAACATTTCAAGAGTAAAGGTACATTCAACACCTAAAATCTTCAACATAACTTCTTCAAGTTAGTTCAGTGACTAAGAAACATACTCGAAAGAAGAATAGAAGCATAAATTGAATCAAGACATTTCATCTCTGTTGTTCCATAGAATAAGCATTTCATTTAATGTTCTACATGGATTCTTAAGATAAACAGGAATCATAACTTCAAAATCCCTGAGTGCACCCACTAACTAGGTCTTGTAGACACAACTACTTGATCCTAGAATCAAAACCAATAGCCAACATGACTATCCATATCCCAAGAATCTTACCTGTCTTAAGCTCGCAAGTTCATGGAAGGTGAATGAATGGAATGGAGTGGAATGAAATGAGATAGAGTGTCTCTACACATGACGCCTATTTGCTAGGTTTTTGCCATGGTACTTATCCAAGGCGCCACCAGACGTGGTTTTCACCTGTGAATGAAAGGATTTCTCTTTACTATTTTCATTTTTTTTTATATCTTGAAATATTACTCATGGCGCCTATTTGCCAGGTTTTCACCATGAATGATGACAATTACACATGGCACCTGTTTCCCAGGTTTTCACCATGGTAATGCATAGGAAGGACTTCAAGAATCTGATTCTGTGGAAAACAAAATGGTAGTCTATACAAAACCAGGTCGAGTCAGTATGTTCACTAATGTTGATAAGGAATGATTGATAAGATACAAATGATACAGAGGGAAGTGAAAATAGTGGACTATGATGTGGATTACGCAACATAGACAGATGGGCATATCCATACATAGACCAGGTAGTGGTGGAGTGTACTGGATGGCGGGAAATGAAGTGAAAAAGGATGGTAGGTACTGGGATAAGTGGAATGGAGTGAAATCACAATCAACGTATGTACATACCGAACTAAACTTCGAAGCTTGCAAATGGGAAAGGGATGTATGATGGGGAATAGGAATGGATGATAACTAGTAATGATATCTTCATGACCTTTACAAACTTAGAATTTCTTTTTTTATTATTTTGGTTCGTAGGATGAAGTAACTTAAAATTTTAGATGGAATGGAATGAGTGATGACTGATGCTTTGGACGTGGAAGCCGCTATTGGATTCAGCTTCTTAGACTTAAGTATCCAAACTTTACTTTAGCTCTTTCATTTTGGAAGTATGAATGACATAACCTTTGAATAAATTGTGCTTGGATTTCTAGCATTTTTTGTTTTGAGGCATAAAGATTTATAAGATTCTTAGGAATTTACTTGCTTGATGGGTAAAAACATCCAAATTTCTATTTTATGGAATTATGGGATGGGTAGAGGAATTGCAAGCTTCTTGTTCAGACGACAATTACATTCATTAATCATGATTAGAAAATGGGTGAAGGAATGAAGGCTGCAATGGATGGTGATGGATAAAGGAAATGGATAGTGAAAGGGATGTGGTCATATGTTTTTAGACTTTGCATAATGACAAAGGTGAAATGGGAAACAATATGTAAAATAGATGATTAATGAAAATAATGGACTTGTTCTTAAGTGGGATGGATGCGAATACCAACATCTTGACCTTGCTTTCTACGTAGTGGCTAAGGTCATTAGAGTAGATACCGACATGGATAAACTCCAAATGTATTGTTCATGAAGGACTCAAACTTTTATCCTAACGACTCATTGCTGGGTGTTCAAGGTAAAACAAAACAGGACTATATGGAAGATTTGGACATTAGACTCAAGATCATTATTTGATGGAATGAGTGGAATGAATGGAGGTTTTATTGCATAAATGAAATTGCATGGCAAAGAAAATGGGATGAGTAGACGGAGGTATGGAGAGATGCATACAATAGAATGGCAGGAAACTGGAATGCTTATCACAGTATGCAGGCTTTTATTTTGTATGTGGCGTGATAGAATATGGAGTGCACAAATGAATGCAATGTAATGGAGTGAGATGGAACCATGAACTATCTCACTTAATTCAAGCTCATCTAAACACTCTTGGTGAATTTTAGGATCTTGAGTATGTAAGGTATAAGATCTCAAAATACTTCAAGCCATACTGGACAATTGACTCCTCTCCTAAAAGTAGTCATACTATCTGACACTAGTAATGGAATCCACAATGGATCCATCCATCTGATGCAAATTTATCAAAAGAAAGAAATGAAGCATTCATTTTAAGATTAAATATTTTAAACTCATAATCAAAGATATCCATGTCCAGATGCAATATATGATTCCTTTCTTGAGTGAAGTACAAATCTTAGTAAAAATATAAACTAAAGAAAGTTACCTTACGATTTTGAAGAATTTCATGGACATTTATGCAAGAAATGAACTTAACATAACTTCACGAAGTCAACCAAAATGTGTTTAAAGGTCAATCACTCCTATGCATAATGAAAACCCCCCAAATGACAAAAAACCTAAAGCAAACCAAAACTCCTAAAACACATAACTTAAAACAAAGTAGACTTAAACAACTAAATCTAAAACCAACTAAAGTACTAAAAGAGTAAAACTAAACTACGAAAAACTAGAAACACCTAATCTAACTATATACAAGAAAAGTTTTCTAGGAACTCAGGTTTGGAAATAATGTTTCAGATATTGCCCATTGACTGGCAATGGAATCTCTTCTCTAGTCAAAGTTTTCAACTTGAAGGCATTCTCTCCCAAGATTTTTGTGATTTGGTATGGACCTTTCTAGAGGTAATCAAACTTATCATGATCTCCTCTTCATTCATGTGCTTTATCCCAATACATAACTAAATCTGAAATCCTGAAAGACTTAATTGTTGCTTGTCAATCAAACCAATGTTTCACAACCCCCTGAAATTTCATGAATTTGTCTAAGGTTGTGTCTCATTTCTCTTCCAGGTGTAGAAGTTGTGAAAGCCTAGTTTGAACTCTCTCATCCCGATCCATGTAGTCTTGCATGAATTGAAGCATTGGGATCCTCAATTGTATAGGAAAGATTAGGTCTTGGCCATAGACTAAGTTGTATGGAGAAGTACCTAGGGAGGACTTCACTCGAGTTCTATCTTCCCAGAGGGCAAACTTCAGTTGGATGTGCCAATCTCTTGGGTTCTTATCCCATAGTCTCTTTATTGCATTTAACAAGTTCTTGTTTGTGGACTCTGCTAGGCCATTCCCCTATGGGTAATAATTGGATGAAAACTTCAGCGTGATACCATACTCGAAAACCCAGTTTGGATATTTTAATGAAGTAAATGCAGGCTCATTATCACAAATGAGTGCATGTGGACACCCAAACCTCGTGATAATGTTTTCTTCAAGAAATTTGATCACAATATTAGAAGTGCAAAGTTTTAATGAATAAGCTTTAGACCATCTGGTACAATAGTCTATAGCAGTCAGAATATACCTGTGTTGTGCCAAAGAGGGTGGATTAATCATACCAATGAAGTCGTGACCCCATTGAGAAAAAGGTCTTACTTCGATTACAGGCAGAAGCAGCATGGCAGGATTCTTCTTGCGTGAAGCAGCTACTTGGCAAGTATGACATGTTTTGACATACTGGTGGGCATCATTGATCAAGGTAGGCCAATAATATCATGCCCTCAAGATTTGGTGGACTGTTGCTAGTCCACCTCCATGACAAGTGTCAAACTTCTCATGGAACTGCTCCATAATCTATCTCGCTTCTTCTTTTCCAACACATCTTAGATAAACTCCTTCATGATTGCGCCGAAACAATACTGCTCCTTGCAACATATAAAGCTGAGACCTATACCTTAATTCTGTTCTTTGTGTTGGATTGATATTTGGAGGAAATTTCTAAGTGCACAAATAGTATACAATATCATCATACCACTCATCTGGTGATACATCTTTTAACACATAGGTTTGCTATACCAGACCTGGCCCTTGAGCTGCTATTGTCTACGAGAGTGCTTGTCCTCGCACTAACTTCATCGGTTGTATCTCTATGTCATATTCTTGTATGATGGCAACCCACTTGCCTCTTCTCTTGCCAAGTTTATTTTGCATCAACAAAATTTTGATTGCCGCATCTAGAACTATGGCGTAAACCTTGCTTCTGAGAATATAATGTCTAAATTTTCTGATGGCTTTCACTAGAGCAGAAGCATGCTTCTGTACACAGGGATATCTCAACTCAACTTCCTTGAATGGGGCACTCATAAAAGCAATGGGATGTTCATCCCTTTCATTTGTCCTTTGTGTCAAAATTCTCGTACAAGTGTGATCTGATGCAAAAGTATATAAATAAAATGGCTTCGTGTAATCGGGGCTAATAAGAATTGGAGTAGTGGCAACTGCTTGTTTGACTTCTTCAAATGCTTTTCTAGCTTGCGAAGTCTAGTCCATCTTGGAATCTTTCTTTAACATCTGATTAAGTGGTTTGACGATCTCTGCAAACCTGGTAATGAACTTCCTTACAAAGTTAATCTTTTCGAAGAAATATTTCAACTCCTTCTTACTTGCAGGGAGGCTAACCTTTTGAATTGCTTCTACTATGTCAGGATCAATTGAAATACCTTCTTCAAAAATTACATGACCAAGTAGCTTACCCTCTGTGACTCTAAAAATGTACTTCTTCAGATTGAGAGAAATACCATATTTCCTGCATTTTTCAAATACTTTCCTCAAATGTCCAACATGATCTTCTCTCTTCTTCGAAAAGACTATAAGATCATCCATGTATATCACTATACATTTTCCAACAATGTCCCTGAAAATGATGTCCATAGCCCTCTGAAAAGTAGCACTAGCATTAATTAGACTAAAGGGCATTCCCTTGTATGCAAAGATTCCCCATTTTGTGGAAAAAGTTATTTTCAAATAGTCCTCTTCCTCAACCATAACTTGATTGTATCTTGAGTATCCATCCAAAAAGGACATCATCTGAGAACCGTTGACAATTTGTAAGACTTCATCAAGTGATGGTAATGGATAGTTATCCTTTTTTGATGCTCTATTAAGATTTTTGAAGTCCACGCACAATCTTATTTCACCATTCTTTTTTTAATAGGGACTAAATTAGTGACCCACATGGAGTGCCGTACTGGGAAAATTATTCTAGCATGCAAAAACTTCTTCACTTCTTGATAGATAAGTGGTTCTAACAAAGGGTTGACTAGCCTTTGACGTTGCCGAAAAGGCTTACTCCCAGGCTTAAGATGAATTGTATGTGTGATAATAGAAGTGTCATATGTCTTGAGGTCTTCATATCCCCATGCAATTATGTCTTGAAACTCCTTCATAGCTTTGATTATGCTTTCGCATTCTTCAGGTGTACAGACTCTCCCTATAAAAACATTCTTAACATCTTCGTATATTCCCAAATTTATTGTATCACACTTATTCCCTTCTTCTTTGTGATATTGAAGAGCACTCAATCTATCTATATCAAAAAGCCTCTCTAGTTCTATCATTCCTCTCGGGATGGTATTGTTCTTCAAATTCATTATCCTGTTGAGATCAAACTCCGTTTCCTTAACTTCTCCTTCATCAATGACTTGAGCTATGAATATGCCAAAATTTGTTAGGAAATCTAATATATGCTTATCATCCTCGAAAACTTGGAAATTTGTAATATTGTCTGGTACTAAAGGAACTCATGTCAATTCAACTATAATTTTCTTTAATCCTTCCATTGATAATGGTTCCAATGAACCCACTGCTTGAGCCAATGCATTTGCTACTCAATTCTTGGACCTATAAACATATTGCATATTAAAAGTGTCAAAACTTTCTATAAGATCCTACATTCTATTCCTATACCTTTTCAATCTCTTATCATGGTAGACATATTATTTTGTAACTTGTCTTACAATGACCTCAGAATCTCTGAAAACATGTAAAACCTTTACTTTCTTTCGAATAGCAAGGAGTAATCTATGTACTAAAGCTTCATATTCAGCAACATTATTTGTACAAGGAAACTACAACCTCAATGCTGACAAGTAGGCTTCTCCAACTGGACTAATCAATTCAAAGCCAGCTCCAGATCCTTGTCTGGATTTGCATCCATCAAATGTTAACATCCATACTTGATCAGTTTCTTGTTTTGAACTTTGTCTGCTCTTATCATCCATCTCTTTCTTCATCTCAACAACTATTTCTTGAGAGCTTTTATCTGAAGTCAAGGAATTTCCTTCATTTGTCAAAGACTTGCTTGAAGGTAACTCTTCTACCTTTGGGATTTTAGGTATCTCTAGCCTCATTACTTCTGGTACTCTTTTCTTGATTTGTTCTAAGGCTACTTTACACATCTCATAGGTGAACTCAGAGTGAAATGTATTGTGCACTCGACACCAATTGGGTAGTAACAAATCTTGTATCCTATCCTATCCTCCAAGCTCTAAACTCTGTTGGACATTTCTTAACACAAAGTTCATAGAATTTTCAAACATGCCCTCATCTTGTTCATCAGTGGAAGTGCCATGTTCACTATCTACCAAACTCTTAGTTGAAATTTGTAACATCAAAACCTCTTCTACCTTAGGCTTGTATACACCAAGATCAGACTCCACAAAAAGAATCTCGTTATCTTCACCATACTCTGTGATCATCAAATTCAATCTAGGAGTGCTATCTATTCTGATCTAGTTTAGTAATCCTTTCCATGATAGCCACATATGTGAAAAGTCAGTTGATACATACCCATTGAGTTTCCTCAACTAGTCTTTGCTTAACAACATCCCATATCCTTCAGGGATATCCACAACTGATATGTCAATGTAGTGTGGAACCTTGGGGTCAGCTGCTAGCTACATGTGAATGTTATGTAGCTCACCAACAATTGGAACCTCAGTTTTATCCAATTGCGTAACCTTCCTTGTCATTTGTGTTGGGATCACACCAATTTTCTTACATATAGCAAGTGGCATTACATTACTTGAGGCTCCTGAGTCCATTAAATAGTTGCAGAGTAGTTTACCAAAAATTCTTATTGAAAGGAGGAAGGGAGCAGGCTCATCCTTTCCTTGATAAAATATTATTGACTTCTTCTTTGGAGAGATGACACTTGAATCTTCTAGTGTTTTTGAATGGGCTTTAGAGTCTTGAATCTTTATTGTACTAACATCCTTTGTTGGTTACTCCTTTTTAGGTGAAGCTTTGGCTTGTAATTCGTTACTCGTGTCTGGCGAATTTTGTGCTACATTGACTATATTTGGCTATTCTTGAGGTGAAGCAAGCTCTGAGTGGGCTACATTAATATTTTGAGCAACATTTGCATGAGGTAGACTAACTGCAGATGAACTTGATGGAGTTGTAGTATTATGATTACCACTCTTAATAGCATTATCACTTAGATTCCCCAAAAAGGTGTCTCATATCTCAGATACTTTCATTAATTCAATTAATGGAAAGCTGATTTTAACCCTTTTAACCTCTTCTAAAACACATTAAATTAACCTCTTGAGGTCATTTTTGGAATCTTTGTTTCTAGGGTAACTGACCTTTTGTATAGCATCCGGCTGTGAAACATTATGTTTTGGTGGAGCTCTTTGAACAAGATCTCTCTATCCATACTTCGATGAATCTCTTGGATATCCTAGATTATTGCTAGCATTCAGATCAAGTGGCATTTGGAAATTATTTGGAGGCATGGAAGTAGTTAAAGGATCTGGTGCTCGATAATTTCTTTGATATACCTTTGTTGGTGGATTTCAAGCTGTCTGTTGCAATGCTTGTATCTCACCCATTTCTTGATGTGGATAGTTACCATTGAATGGAGGATAACAAATCTAGTCCTCTGCTAGCCCATTTGCTGATGTTGGTGGAAATTTTCCATTATAATCCCTCATGTCATATTCCATCATTGGAGGGAATACAAAATCTTCAATCATCAGAGCTTGATCATATCTGGGTGTGGGGACGATTTCATATCTGGAGGTCGGTGGGGGAACTTCTTTACCTTGTGTATTCTACATTTCTTTTTGGAAGATGTCAACGACAATATTAAATTCAGGACACTACAATTCAGAATGATGATTTGTATTATGCAGTCGACACCAGCTAGACAAGGCCGCTTCTGCTAGAAACACTCTGTCAGATGGTTTGGGATCTAGATTTGGATTATTCTCCAAAGCTGAAGGGACATTGCCATTATTAGGCGATGTATTCCATGTCCTATTTTGCCTCTGGTAACCCTGGTTTGCTCCATAGAATCCCTGATTATGTCCCTGATAGTTCCCTAGATTAGCTTGATTTCTAACTTGGCTTGCTTGAAAGTTCCTTTGCATATTTTGTAGATAGTTGTTTTGATTTCTTAATTGAGTGACTTCCATTGACAGCTTCTTGACTTGATCTATCAATTCTCTCATTTCTTCCTTTTCCTCTTGAGTCTTGGTGGAGGAAGATGATGACCCTTGCAGATACACTGGTTTGGCAGGCAAAGCTTGTGAAACAAGCACTCTAGGATGTAGTACCAATTGATTAGCAGGAGCAAGAACTGGATTCATGACTAGCGTGTGATGAGCTAATGCTTGGTTGATCCCTTGAATTTGATTCTGCATTGTCAGATACCCTATATGATTGAGAGGTCCAAGAGTGTGCATTCCCAAATCAGTACTCACCTTGACGGCTTCAGCATATGCTATTATTAGAGTAGTAGGTGGTGCCCTTGCTCTCTTTAAGAGCATGGAAGTGAGATGATCCAAAGATGCATAATAAATCTCCATCGCCATAGGTTCATTGATGTCATATGGAGCCCACAGTCTTGAATAAGCTTTATGAAACCTGTGATTGAAAGAAGCGATGGGCTCATGCTCCTATCTTCTTACCTCGATAAACTACTTGTAAATCTCTACTGGAGTAATAGGAATTCTAAATTTTTCCAGAAAAGCATCTTTCATCTGTTGCCAACTAGTGATAGATCCAGCAGGTAAGTTGACATACCAAAAGGTGGCATCTCCTTCGAGTGTATATGGAAATAGCCTGTAGGCTACATCTTCATGTATAATACTCCTGTTTGATAGAGTGCCCTCAAAAATCATGATGTGTTCCTCTACTGTTCGGTTCACATCATTGATGTCAAATTTAGAGTAGAAGTGTTCAGGATTCTTGGGCATATCATTGTAATTTGCAAAAGCTCCAAGGGGAGAAACATTTGCCAAGGGCCAGGCCACCATTGGAATGTTTGGTTGCTAAACTTGTACTACTTGCATAGCTCCTTATTGAAGTAGAGTTGCGTGGGTGACTCCTATTGGAATCATTTGAGAGATTGCTTGTGTAGCGCTTGGTTGAACAACTCATATGGACGGGTTTCGTGGTGGAGGCATTTGGAATTGTCCTTCACCTGGAGATCCTTGGCTTGATGAACCTACTTTCTTGCCTTTCTTGGACTTGGTTAGAAACCCCAACTCAATCAAATCTTTAGATGATCCTGGTGTAGACCTTAAAATCCTCTGATGCCTATCAGGTGAAAATGAACCAATTCGATCCAGTGTGAACATTCTTGCTTTTTATGACAATAGGTAGAGTGCTAGCCCTCCTTCTAGAGCCAATTCTGTTGATGTGTTTTCCTTGCACAGACAACGTAGCATAAAATACTCGTGTATTTTATCCTCTCTTGAACAAAATCACTGAGATGCTAAACTTTGTGATCAACTGAGTAGACTCCAAGGTTCCTTATCTTCAATTCTTGATTTGGGATAGCTTGTTTGGCAAAGATGTGATTTTCTATTTCATACAAAGGGAATTACACTTTGGTGTTCAATGACAGGAAAATACCATTTACACTCACACAGGTTGTAACAATCGCTTCAAGGCTACATGCTATGATAAACTTATAATATGGAAATTTAGCTCTTGGTCCTACTTCTAACAATGTTCTTAAAAAAAAATACAAAAGATGTGGGTTTAGAAAGAATATCTAATCTAAGTGCAAGCTATCATCATCAATTCCTGGAAATCTCAACCACGCTTTGCTTCACCATGAGAGAACAACTCCACAAAGGTGATGTAATATTCTAAGGATAAGCTAAAGGTTTTCAAATTACTCTATGAGCAATCGAAGTGAAGCTTGTGATGTGTTTAGACTAACCTTACACTACAACTTGCTAGTGACAAATCATAAAAGGTATGAACATATAGAGATTCACCAAGAAATTGAAAGACAATGACTCCCACGAACTAAATCTAACAAAGT
Organism: Cunninghamia lanceolata; assembly: GCA_027924645.1. NCBI lineage: Eukaryota > Viridiplantae > Streptophyta > Pinopsida > Cupressales > Cupressaceae > Cunninghamia > Cunninghamia lanceolata. The sequence continues at coordinate 25,862,275 of BSBN01000703.1, forward strand.
TTGAAAGAAATAAACTAAGTTAAAACATTGAATACAAGTGAGTACTTAGAAACTACGCAACTTGCAAAGAGAACACAATATCACCATGAATGGCTCAACAATGAACTTGCATTAATCTTGACAAAATCTTAGCAACAGCTCTAATTAGCTCAAAAGTCCTTATAGAAAATGAAGAGGAATGAGGCTTATATAGCCCTCAAAATACAATGAATGGCCAGGATCAATTTGGATTTGATGGCCTAGATCATGCCACACCAAAGGTGGTTACAACAACTTTCTATTATTAAAGATATACAAGGAACAATAAAGGTACATTTTCCAAGGTGACACCTCGGCATCTATGTGGACTGCCCACGTGGCATTTATTTCTTATGTTTATTCTTTTCAACCAATGCCATGAACTTTGGAACAACCCTCGCCATGTCCGCAACTAGTACACTTGGCACATTCTGAATGGTTCCTTCTGCCTTCTTCACATCTTGTGTATGCTCATCAATTATCCTCTCCCACTCAACTATACCAACCCGCTTACCACCATTGAATGAGATCAAGGAGTAGATGTTCAGTTGTTCACCAAAAATGAAGTGAGTAGAGTTGAAGTAATGGGAATGTATGTAATTTTTCACGTCATGGAACATAACCTCTCCTGAGAGAACACACATACCATCCATTACACCAACTATCTTATTATGAGCTCTTTGAAGCACACTATCCACTCAAACACAATCCATTTAAACTTTGTCAAGAAGCTACTCTCTTATGTCCATAGTGAAGTACCAAGTAGAGAAATCATACGATAAACCTTCTTCAACTACCCCTTCCTCTATCAATGCTAACAATGGAGTGTTCATCAAATCTTCCAAGTGTGGCATGTATTTTCTCTTGACATCATTGAACATGGAACACACTGCTAAAATGACTTGAAGTCTTTCCAACAACTGAGCAACAGTTTCATACTTTTGGATGAGTTCATCGATGAATGTATCTATTTGATTTATAACTCTTCCTATCTATCTTTTTAGTTCTTGGGATTGTGATCTCATAACCTCTAACTGAGCAATAGATTCTTGTGAAAGCATGAGAGGTGGAGTAGATGTCCCTTCACACTGTCGAATTGGATTCATCAACTGATGGATATATGGCTTGAAGGCGAGGTTTTCTTTCTCCAATCGATCTCCTCTTTCCCTTTCATGCCTCAATCTTTCTTTGACCACTGAAACTGATTCCTCCAACTCTTCAAACTCTTTCTCTTCTGTTGTTGGTCCCAAATCCATAGTGGTCACATCGTAGTCTTCAAGGGCAATATCATCAATTGTTTTATCTACCTTCAGCGTTGTAATATGTACTTTCTTGGACCCAAAATTGTCTCTTGTAATCTTGGAGAATCTAGTCGCCTTCTCCTTTCCTTTGTCTCACCTGGTTCTACCTAACAAGTCCTGTATATTAACCTTTGGCGCTACTTCCACGATTGAAGTCTCCTTTACTCTCTTCCTCAACCATTCTGGCAAGGTAGACAAATCTTCTTGAATGTCTTGTTCTTGAGCTTTAACTTCTAATTCCGGTGACGTCATCAGATAATTCAATGTGCATATCCATTTCATATGTAACATCTTCTTGATCTTTGGAGGGACTTGATCGGACTTCTTCAGCTAGAACCTCATGCATATTTTCTTGATCTAATGTCTGTGGAGCTCCTTGGTTTTCTCTTTGTTCATTCTCCACTACTGATGTCATATTCATATCTTGAGAAGGACCACCTTCTTGCCTAGAAGAAGTACTAATCTCATGTTGTGAACTCAACTTTGTCTTCTTCCCAAATGCCTTTTGAATCGTGTTGGATGGATCAAATTGATCTCGATTTGTGTCTTGAAGTACAAGATTGTAAGCTTGGAGTTCATATTCTGAATGTTGTGCAGCTTGTAGTGTTGGGCAAGTTTCCAACTTTCCAACTCCTATTGGGAAACTGATTCTGGCATTCTTCTTAGCTTTCTAAATTTTGTCCCAAGCCAACAGTTGCCTTGTCACCTCAAGTAGTACCATCTTGTCGGTAGGATACCTCAGCAAGCGGTAAGGATAAGATGAGAATCCTTGGATCCTCAAGTAGGTGAACTTCTGAAATTGGATGTACCATCGTCCAAATTTGCCAATCAATCTCTTCGCAGCCTTTGATAACCTCTCATGTATATCTCCTTGAAGCTTTCTTATGATGAACATGAAGAATGCATCATTCACATACTTGTAGTGGGCTATGGACTTTAGCTGCAATTGTGGGTAGCAATCATACACACTGAATTGTCTGGGGCCGTATCCTATGTCACCTCTGCAATTCAAACCATCATAGTTTCCACACATCGTGAGGATATAGATGACATATGAGCTCATGTAGAAGGACATAGTCTCCTTTAGCTTGATCATCTTCTCATGAATATTGTTGCTTATGATGCCGGCCCAATCAATCATCACCTCACACTTGACAATCTCTTGCATGAATATGAACATCCATGCATCGAATGTTGACGATTGTTGACAACCCATGATTTTGTTCAAGAAGATCACCATGTAGCCATACTTTGTGATGAAATCTGATTTATGAAGTTTCTTTGGCAACTTGCTATGATGACTCCTTGGTTGCTTTACCCAATTGACATTTATCTCTTCCTTACAATCACGTATTGCTCCTTCAAAGACCTTTTGAGTTTTCTCTCGAATATAGATGGTGACCTTCCTATGCTTCAGGATGTTGAATGTTTCAGCTATGGCCTCCCTCCTCAGGTCAGCTAGGACTTCTCCATTGGATGTCTTAATGCATCTAGTCTTTTGGTTATAATGACTAGTGCATTCCCACATAACCTTGGAACTCGGCAAGGCAGGTAGAAAGAATGCAACTTGGATGATTCCATTCCAGAGCATCTCATGAATGACCTTTGAGTGGGTTGGCTTGTGAAGCTCTCTCTTGATCTCCTCCATGTCAATGTGACCCATGTTGGTGTCACTCACGTTCCTCCACTTGGACATGATCTTCATCTCTGGCATGATTCCTTGCTTGTCACTCTTGATCAAGGCTTGCCTTTCTTTCATATTCATCCTCGACCTCTTCCTACAAGAGAAGACAACATATGTCACTAGGCTGATGTGACACTTAAAATAAGGATTTTCAATCATTTATCCTATCTCCTCATGCATGTGGGACAAAAAATAATGAATTTTAAAAAACAACATACCTTAGAAAAATTAGATTTTATAAAAAAATTAGAATTTTAGAAAATTTTAATTTTGGAAGATACTTGAATTTTTGACCTTGTCCCTTTGAAAGTTGCTGCTCCTTGCTTCTCTGCTGCAAATTAGAATTAGAATTTGGTTTTGAATTTGATTAAAAATGTAGATCTAAACCTTCCTTTATACCAAATACTGCCTTATATCTAGGTAGGTTGGCCTAGAGTAGAATAAAATTAAAGTTTTTAAATCTTTTTCCATGCCTTCATACTCAGAGCACCCTTCTAGGGTGGGTTTGGAGGGTGCAAGTGGAGGATTTCATGTGGTGGACATGTAGTCCATGTGAATGGTCTAAGGCAGCCCAGCAAGGGCGGACTTGAAGATGTTGTAAGGAATTTTATGCTTAGATAAGTTTTTCTTCATGATTTCTCCTTGTCCTTATCACCTTGTAATGTTTCATTTCTATACATTCTTAGGTGAGGTTAGAAGGCAAATCTGAAATGTTTGATCGACTTATCCTTATGTCATGGTGGAGTCCACCTAAGCTAAGTGGCCTTGAAGATGTTGCATGGAGTGAATGATGTGAAAGAGGTGAATGAAAGTGAGAGTCTCTTAACAAGATAGTCTTGAGAGTGTGTATGGATTGCTTCTCTTAGCTCATTCATCTCCTCATGAAGACCTTCTCTCCAACACCCTTAAGACTCAAATAATGCGTCATGGATACTAAGTGATGATGTTATCCACCTATCATGATGAAAACTGCCTAGGAAGGGTGGGTTTGGATAGCTAGTAAAGATTTTGCTATGTGGACTCTTCTCTATCTTTACCTTGACACTCCTCTTCCACCTCCATGACTTAGTGACTTTCAAACTTCCTTCCTCCTAGAATGACCTTAATTATCTCGTGTCCTGAGTGTGATTTGAACTTGCAAGTTATCCATGTGTTTGTGCCTTGTTCTCTCCTAGGCAGGTTTAAGGTTGATGTGAGGAGAGATGATGTGCAAGACATGGAAGAATCCAAGTTCCCCTCCTGAGGCCACTTAGGAAAGGCAGGTTTGGGACCATGGTGTGGATTCTCTTTCTCAAACTAGTTTCCCCACTTGACAATCTCATCTTCTTCTAAGTGAACCTACATATCTCCAAGTGGATGGCAAATTTAGAGGTGATAGATGGCTGAAGTGTTGTGGTTGACATGTAGTCCAAGAAGGAGGATGAAAGCTACCTAGCAAGGGTCGGTTTAAGGGAGGTATGTGGATTTTCATCACTTAATTTTCATTCCTCTCTTCATGAAGTTGAATTACACATATAGAATTTTTAATGTCCTTGTCCATGTGGCATGATGAAAACCATCTGAGAAGGGTGGCTTTGGAGATGATAGGTGGATGATATGATGTGAAAGACTTGGTATTGTCCTCTTGGAAGGCTCAAGGCTACCTTGCATGGATGGGTTGAAAGGTAAAGTGAGGATTTGATGTTTATTACTCCCATTTGATAAGTCTTCTCTATCAACCTAAACACTTAGTGAAATCTTGAGATGCTTATGAATTTGAAGACACATCCTAGATGTTGGGTGGTGATGTCCATGTGTCTTGGTGAAGTCCACCTAGCAAGAGCAGGTTTGGAGAGTTCGTAAGGATTTTGTCACTTAGAGCATTGTAAACCCTTCCAAACACATCAATTCACTAATCCCTTCTTCCAAATTTCACTGTCTTCACTCTGAGCAACTTTGGAGGTAATGTATGGAATGTTTCATGTGAAAGAAGGCACAGTCCAGAAACACCTCTTGAGGCCACCCAAGTAGGCCAAGTTTGAGGGTACCCCTTGGATTATCCTTCAAAATGCCTCAAAAGACATTCAATCTTATGCACTTTCATCTACATGATCTCACTGTACTTGAACTCAAAACATTGCAAATTGGATAGGTTTTCTCCTTGTGCAGATTTAAGGTTGTTGTTTGGAGAGTGTGATGTGTAGGAGGTGACATAGTCCAGGCATGGAGCTCCAGGCTGCCTAGCATGGGCGGGTTTGGAAAAAGTGTTTGGATAAGCAACCTTACTTGGTTATTCCTCTCCTCACGAAGATGTCTCTCTCCTTGCTTCTTAAGACTTAGTCAAATTTTCAAACTTACCTCCTTTTGAATGATCCTCTCAAGGATGTAGGGTATCATTAATGAGTTAGGGAGTCAAGATAGAGTAGTTGTATTGCTTTAACATCAAAACTCCAAGCTAACCTCTCTATGCCACCCAGGTAGGGTGGGTTTGAGAGTAGGTCTTAGATTTTGGCACTTAGCCACTTCTCATTCCTTGAACTTGACTCTATCCTTTCTTTTTGATGTGATCTTAAACAGTAAAGTCCAACAAACATTGCAAATTATATTGTTCTTCACCCTGGGTAGCTTGGAAGATTATGTCTAGAGTGTTGGATGTGGGAGGTGAAATAGTGCATAAGAGCCTCTTAAGATTGCCCAAGTTGGGTGGGTTTGAGGGTACCCCTTGGATTTCAGTTCCAAATTCACTTGATGCCTTCAAATTCTTCAAGTTTTCCATTCAAACTTCATCATCTTTTATGTTTTGTGTTGAAACACTTCAAAATTTGCACAATCTCTCCTAGGGTAGGTTTGGATGTTGTGTCTGGAGAGTGTCATGAGGTAGTGAAGACATCATCCATGTCTGTATGCTAAAGCCGCCCAGATAGGGTGGGTTGAGGAGTGACCTTTGGATTTAAACTTGAAACTTACTTGAACTCAATCCTAGATTCTACAAACAATCACATCTAGTACTCTATGCATGCAAAAACTTCAATACTTAACCATTTTCCTTGCAGGGCAGTTTTGAGAGTAGTGTGTGGAGAGATTGATGTGGTAGGAGACAGTGTCCATCAACACCCTATGAAACCGTCCAGAATGGGTGGGTTTGGACATGACCCTTGGATTTTCATACTTGAAACATTTCATTTATGTCAATCTAGATCATTGACCTCCTGAATGTTATCTTCTTCGTCCTTCCTCAAGAAAACTTGCAAATCATGTTATTTAAGCCCTTAAGCAGTCCTAGAGGTATCATGTGGAGAGATTCATGAGATAGGAGACATTGTCCAAGAACCCCTCCTGAGGCTGCCCAGGTAGGGTGGGTTTGGACATGACCCTTGGATTCTTCCTTAAAGTGCATCAAAAATCTCTCAAATGCATGAAACATCCTTGTAAGTTCAATATCTGCAACTATTTTGAGCTTGTAACACTTCAAACTTGACAAATTACTCCTAAGGTAGGTTGGTGAGTCTCCCGAAAGAGTTGACACTATCTAGAGGGATCTATGAAGCCACCTAAGTAGAGTGGGTAGAGCTTTCAAACTCATGAAACCTATCTTTGAAAACCCTTCACAAGCTTTCATATCAATCCCTATTGGAGACTCCAACTGAGGAGATATACCTTATTAACTCCATTCTTGATCACCCAAAATGTTCTATGAGACATTCTAAGGTATGAGATGTACTTGACTTATCTAGTGTCCCAAAATTGAGGCTAAGACTCGAAAACCAAACCAAACATAAGCAAAAATTAGTGGGTCCCTATTTGCAATGGGCGATGTGTGATGAGGTCACAATAGGATGTGCCTTTATATTTGAGAGCCACTCTTTATTTAAACACTTCACTCCTTCCTCTTACTGTCTGCGTTGTCATTTATGTTTGCTGCAACACCATATTGAATGGATGAATTGATTTGTGGTTCACCTTATGTAATGGACCGCCACCATTTTGGATGGCTATGCTTTCTATGCTTAGCACTAGACATCCTCTTATTGGCTGCCACTAATGTGATATTGTGCCATTCTTTTTATATTAATAGCTTGTAGTGAATGACAGTGCCATATCTTTGGAGTTACACCTTATCATTAATGCTAACAAGGGTTTTTATAAGTTCTCTGACTGCTGATCTTCATTTGCGTAAGTCGATCCTCTTAATAGAAACTACACCCTCTACATAAACAGATGCAATGATTCTCAAACGCTTGGACCATGCCTTCTCCTTATATTAGCATTCAATTTTATAACTGTGGCTTTGATAAGTAGCCACGGCCTTCAATATAGAGAATGCCCTCATGTTGAAAGACTAAGTAAATGCTTCTATTTGAATGGGCATCCCTCTCTTCATAAGGCAATGAACTATAGTCATGGTAGCATCTCTGTATGCTGAGTTCCATTCCTATTTGACAAGGATGATTCTCTTCTTTGATTGTTGCTTCATTTATAGTGGCGGCTTTCTTTTGATAAACCAGTGCCATTTCACCTTTAGTTACTGACAGTACTTTATTTGTTATTCTCTTCTTCTTATTCAAATCCCATGCCATGATCTGAAGCTGTGTCTTTGTATATATTGTATCTTTGCTTGTTAGCCAATCCTCATTGATAGGCCGAGCCTTGTTGTTTAAAGTGGCTACTTGGATGCCTTCTTTGCTAAGCTGAACCTTCAAACTTGTTGTGTCTGGCTTCCATGAGCAAGATGGTGTCTCTGAATAGATTAAACCTTGAATGTATGTAGAAAATGCCATTTACCATGGTGACTCCTCTTTTGTGCAAGTTTCTTAATTTGGTGCCATGCCCTGAGGTGGCTCTTGGAGCTTTTTGTGCTTGAATTTTATGATGATGTCTTCTATGATTACAGGCTGTGTGTATGATAAGCATCATTCCTGACTTATTAATCCGCTTTCACTTCTAATAGTTGCACTTTTCTATTAATGCTGGCACCTTCTGAAAGGACTGACTTCTATGATATATGGATGCACCTTATGTTGCAAACTTTGCGCCTGGGAGATGACAAGATTATGCCTCTTATTCAATGGCATTGTAACTCTAAATGCCTAAGACTCCATTCATTAGGTGATATGAATACTTGTGTATCATTTTGATTTGAACTACGACACTCCTTCTGCCAGAGGCCAATCATTATGAGCCGCGTGCTTCAATTATGCTATGCTACACACCTTATGACTCTGCACCATTATAACAACCTCGAGAAACTTTTATCTTCATTAAATCTTTACTAAAAATCTAATCAACAAGGTTGAAAATTTGTCAAAACCTTGGATCAACCCAAATCAACTGTCCTTCAAAACACTAAACTGTCAATGGTAAAAGTGCTTAATACATGAAAGATATTAGGTTGTATCTACTCTGACAGACCTCCTCCACTAGTTCTCTACATCTGCAACACCAAAAATAGAGAAACACCAACAAAATAGCTCCATTCCATCCATTATTTGGTTAGGGTGTGAATGGAAATGGCTCTAAAGCCATAAATTTCTTAAGAAACCCTCAAAACTATGTTTTTGAACCAATAATAGAAAAATGAGAATAAAATCCTAAAACAACAATGAGAATCCTCCAAATGAAGTGCAAATAAATGTTAACATAGCCCTCTTCCCAATTTCAATCGATTTTCTCTGTGACAATACCGTACGGGTACGTACTAGTGCTGGAAAACCAAAAAAATAGTCAAAGTGCAGAAAAACTATGTATTTCTATGTTATTTCTCCTCAAAACTTTCACAACAACACTTCCTTGACTCAAGAGGTATATTATGCATTTTTAAAAAGAGAATCCACGATTTCTTAACCCTCCCATCGTGGCAAAGCCCAAAAAGGAAGGCATTAAAGCCTTTTTACTAAGAAAACAAAAAGACTATCCTACTTTTAAGGAAAATTGCAGACCTTACTAAAGAAAAGTTGCATTTCTTAACAACCACTACATGATTATGCCCCTAGTGGGATTTATTACATTATTTTAAAACTCCACTTAGTCTCTTATTAATAAGACCACTCAAAACAAAAATTCAAAATTTAACTTGAAAACAGTCTAGGTGGCCTACACCATACACCCAATGATAATGGATTTCAGGTACATCCTGAAATCAGATCAGTTACTATAGTACCATGTTTTTCAATGTCTTCAGCTATCATCCAAGTGGCATCCTCATGAGGGAGACCCTGCCACTTCACAAGGTATTCATTGTAAACTTTATGTCTTGTTCTCTTGACCTCCTTGGTGTCTAGAATGGCTTCAAGCTTGACTGGAGCATCAGGATGAAGATCTTTGATCCAATCAACATCCACACCTTCATGAACATGTGTATCTCCATCCAAACACTTCTGGAAAGGATATAAGTCAACAATATTAAAGATTGGTGAGATCTCAACTCCAGGAGGGAGTTCTATCTCATATACATTTTCACCAAATTTGTGGACCACCTTGCATGGCCCAATCTTCTGCATTAGCAATTTAGTGTATTTGCCTTTAGGTAACCTCTCTTTTCTGAGATGTGAAAGTACTAGACCTCCAACTTTGAACTGAACATTCCTCCTCTTGAAGTCTTCATGCTTCTTGTAAGTTTCTACACTCTTCTTGAGTTTCTCTCTAACTTGATCATGGATGTCTTTCATGGCCATAGCAAACTCCTCTCCTTCAGCACTTCTCTTCTCTACTCCTCTCAAATCTCTTAACTCAAAGATACCTCTTGGGTTCAATCCATACACTACCTCAAAAGGGCTCTTACCTATGCTCCTATTAATGGAATCATTGTAAGCATACTCTGCCTGTGGGATAACAAGATCCCATTGCTTTCCATGTTCTTTTATAAAACATCTAAGTAGATTCCCCAATGATCTATTGAATACTTCAGTTTGCTCATCTATTTGTGGGTGATAGGCAGAGATGAAAGTCAAGTTGGTTCCAAGTTTTCTCCATAAGGTTATCCAAAAGTGGCCTATAAACTTTGAATCTCTGTCTGAAACAATGGAGAGGGGCAGTCCATGTATTATGACTATCTCCTTGAAGAACAGACTTGCAATGTTAGATGCATCACTTGTGCACTTGCAAGGAATAAAGTGTGCCATCTTCTAAATCTATCCACAACTACAAAAACACTATCAACCCCCCTCTGAGTCTTGGGTAGGCCTAACACAAAATCCATGCTAACATGCTCCCAAGGTCTACTAGGAATTGGAAGAGGCTGATATAGGCCTACATTGGAAGTAGAGCCCTAGGCTCTTTGACAAACTCCACAAGACTGAACAAATTTTCTGATATCAGTATGCATCTTAGGCCAAAAGTAAAACCTTCTTACTTGATCTAGGGATGCATAACTGAGCTCCCTTGAATAACAGTCCTTCTTGCAGTAAAAAATCATAAAATTCTTCATGCAAAGTACCTTGGAATTGGTGGAAAATGGAGTAGGCATCCTTGAAATCTATATCGGCAGCATACATGTCCTTTAGTGCTTCCAAACCCATACTCTAAAGTTGTATTTCATTCACAAGGACTGATCTCCTAGTCAATGCATCAGCTACCTTGTTAGCTTGGCCCTTCTTATGTTTGATTGTGAAGGTATAACTCTATAAATACTCCACCCACTTGATGTGCCTATGACTTAAATTGTCTTGGCTATTCAAGAAACTTAATACATGATTATCTGTGTAGACTACAAATTCTTTGGGTAAGAGGTAATGTCTCCATTTCCTTAGGGACTGCACTAATGCATAAAGTTCCAAATCATATGAAGACTACCTCCTCTTGGCCTCATTAAGCTTTTCACTAAAGAAAGCAACTGGCCTGCCTTCTTGGCTCAGGACTGTACCTATGGCTGCTCCACTGGCATCACATTCTACTGTAAAGACTTTGTCAAAGTCAGGTAAAGAAAGTATACGTTGTTATGCCACTCTCTTCTTCAGGTATTCAAAACTTTTTGCTGCCTCTTCAATCCATTGAAACTTTCTTTTCTTATCTCCCTTAATGGTGTCAAGAATAGGGGAACAAATATGACTGAAATTTTTGATAAACTTCCTATAAAATGTAGGCCAACCATGAAAACTTCTTACCTCTCCTACTAATTTTGGAGCTAGCTAGATAAGAATAGCCTCAACTTTGGAAGGATCCATGTTCAATGTGCCTTTAGAGATGACAAAACTAAGGTAGACTAGCTCTTCTTTCATAAACTCACACTTATTGAGGTTTATCATCAGCTTCTCCTCATTCAACATCTGTAAAACCATGTCAAGGTGCTGCAAGTGCTCCTCTTTTGTTTTGTTGAACACAAGAATATCATCTAGATAGACGACTACAAACTTCCCAATGAAAGGTTTTAGGACCTCATTCATTAACCTCATGAATGTACTAGGAGCATTTGAGAGTCCAAAAGGCATTACCATCCATTCATAAAGTCCCTCATTGGTTTTGAAGGTAGTCTTCCATTCATCTCCTTCCCTTAGCCTGATTTAGTGATATCCACTCTTGAGATCAATCTTTGAGAAGTAACATGCACCTGCTAAACAATCCATTAGGTCCTCCATTCTAGGTATTGGGAACCTATATCTAATCATGATTTTGTTTATATCCCTAGATTTAGTAGACATCCTCCACTCTCCACTTTTCTTGGGTGCTCAAATAGTAGGAACAGCACATGGACTTAAGCTCTCTCTGATAAGTCCTTTATCTAACAATTCTTGGACTTGTGCTTTTATCTCTTTAGTCTATTGTGGGGTCAGCTTGTATGTAGCCTTGTTAGGTAGACTGGCACCAGGTATAAGGTCTATGTGATGGTTGATGTCTCTCATGGGAGGTAATGAACTTGGCAACTCATCTACCACTATGTCCTTATACTTGTCAAACAAAGACTAAACTTCACAAGGTATCTCTTGTACCTTATTTGCTTTTGCATCAGACTTAGTCTTGGGTCTAATCACTACTGTAAATTCTTGTCCTTCATCTTTCATTATTTGTAAAAACTCCTTCTCTCCTACCACCATGATGCTAGACCAAATCTACTTATCAGATTCTTCTTCAAGAAGGGTTGTTAATGAGAATGAGACTCCATCCTTCTCTATCACATAAATGTTCTTCTAACCATCATGCTTGCTCTTTCTATCATGTTACCAGGGTCTTTCTAGTAATAAGTGACAAACATCCATAGGGATGATATCACAAAGGATCTTGTCCTTGTAACCACCAATGTTGAACTCCACCCATGCTTGTTCATTCACTAATACTTGCTGCCCCTTATTCAACCATGACACCTTGTAGGGTGTGGGGTGAGGAATCTTCTTCAAATGTGGCTTCTCTACCATTTCTAAAGAGACTATATTATCAATGGATCCTGAGTCAACAACTACTTTGCATACCTTGCCATGTGATTTGCATGTTGTCCTAAACAATGACTTCCTCTGTGAAGGCTCCTTGGCTGCTAGCACCTTGAGGAGTGTCCTCCTTAACATTAATGCATCACCTCTCTCAGGAGCAATAGGTTGAAGTGGTGAATTGACACTTTCACTATCTTCTTCATGCACTATTTGGGTTCTTCATTCACCTCCTTGAGAACTTAATGCTTGCTTCTCTGGGCATTTGAATGCAGGATGTCCAAACTACTGACAGTTGTAACATTTGCCTGAAAAAGTGTTTGATCCTCTACCTTGGCCACCAAACCTTCCTCTACTATTTGATCTTTCTTCCTCTAAAGATGCCTCTTTCACTTGATTCATTTCTTGGTTCTTGATTCTCTTTATTGCTGCCACTTGATTCTCCTTGTTGTTTCTAGGATTGTCCTTATGTACCAAAGTTCCCTCTAGCTCTGAAACTCCTTCCTCTACCCCTAGTATGTTGTTCTTGTCTCATTTTAATCTTTTCTTCTACCCTCACTACTAATTGGAAGCATTGTTTGACATTTCTAGGGGTGGTAAGACTAATTTCATCCTGAATATTGAGCCTAAGACCATTGATATACCTAGCAACTTTCTCAACTTCATCTTCAGTGTGCCCTATCCTCATGGTCAACTTTTGGAATTCTTTAGTATAAGCTATAACATCCATGTCTTTTTTTAAAAAAAATTTGCAATCTCTTGAAGGTTTGAATTGCATAGTCCTTAGGAAGAAACTGACTCTTCACTTTGGACACCATCCAGTCCCATGAACTGATTTTTCTTTTCCTTGCCTTAACCTTTCTGATTGAACATTGTTCCACCATGTCAATGTTGGTCCCTTCAACTTGCTCTTAGCCAATTTTGCCTTCTCTTCTTCTAGCATCTCCTTGTACTGAAAATAGTTATCCAAGGCATCAATCCAATCTAATACTTCCTCACTATTCATTTTTCATTCATACATGGGCAACTCCATTTTGACATCAGTGCCTTCTCCTTTCACAATCTACAGCATCTTCATAAACCTTCTATCATTTGGATCCATCTCTTCCACATTAGATCCCTCTTCAGGGCCTGCATTCTCACCCTCCTTCACTTGGTCACTCTCTTCCTCAATGAACCCACCTCTTCTCAGGTTTGCTTCAATGGATGCAGGTCTGTCTAGGACTCCTTCTTGAGATTCCTTCATCATTCTTACTTCTCTAGTGAGGATTGGACTGGCTCTTGAAGGCATCTTGCACTATCCCTTCTTCACATTTCAAATTCCTTCTTTCTACCCAAATAGAACCTAACCTAGGCTCTGATACCAATTGATGCAGAGCAGGGGATGGTTTCACTAGTCATAAGATTATTGTCTTGACTAGAGTAGCATAGTTCAGGCTATCTTCTTACTCTCATACCCATTTCAAGGCTTGGAAAGGTAACTCAACATGAGATAAATGCATGGGATGTGTTGGTTATTTTCTCTAAATCGGCAGAGGGTTTGCTAGTTCCAATGCATGGGCAGATTCAGCCAACAAATTATGGGAGGTTGCGTGAGCTACCTCCCCTTCACTTTTGGTTCTACCACACCAAGGGGGGTATCCCTATTACTAAAGGTGTAACATTGACTAGCTCAATGACAAAAAGATTTAGCTTGACAACAACAAGCAGAATACTCTCATTTTAGGACCAAGATTTGTGTGACAAATCACAAGGTTGGTAACATTCTTGGACATATGTGTCTGGTCAGGTATGAGAGTATGCAGGGGTTCCTAATCCTACTCCTACAACTAACAAGTTAAAATTATGGAATGGTTTGAATTTGATGGTTTGGATGCAAGACAGGGGCTTTGGATCATAACTACTAACCCAAGTGCAGACCGGTGCCTATCTTAGGGCAAGGAGTCAAATAGACATATACATAAGAATGGCTTGCAACTAGCATTCAAGTTTCAAGGGGTTAGGACTGATGCTTGCCTTACAAACATCACCCAAGGATAAGTATTTGACTATCCATACTTACAGATAGCCTAGCTGACATACACTCTTCTCCATGCCTTAACCTAAAACAATTTAATCCTCTCCTTGAAAGGAAGTTAGAGATCAAGGATGTGATACAGCAAAACTATATCCTAGAATTTGAGAAACCCTTAGCAACCATATTCAAAAGAAGAAAATGCATACAACAAGTGGAGACAGATAGTAAAACACATGCAAGAAGCATTTTTCATATAAAATTGACACTAAAACTGAACATGTGTGCAAGATACATCACAGATGCAATACATAAACTCCAAAATAAGATAAAACAACCCAGGATCATGCCCTATTCTTCATTATTTACACAAAAATGCCCAAGTCTTCAACAACCACGAATGAGTAAGACAATTTGCCTTTTACAACAAGGAAGTGTACTCAACACATTAATTACAAGGCAAATCAAAAATTTGCCAGATACAATGCATGATTAGATTGGCGCTCAAAATAGCTAATGCAACCGTAGGGGACACAATAGGAAGAAGCAAGAGAAGGGTGAGGAGTAATTGAGCTCGAGCCCTGTGCTGCCACTGAAGAATCCCCGTCATAAATTAGGTACTTGACCATTCAACCACTAGCAGCTCCTACCTAAAATAGTAACAGTGCACCCATGGAAAATTCCTGCTCAAAAAATGACTGTAGACGCAAGGAAAAAAGCCATCACCGAAGGTTCAAAACCTAACCGTCAATCTGAAAACCCATCGCCAAGATCAACGGTCCCAAAATATGTATGAAGAGCCACTAGCCAACAAAATTGTGCCACATGGGCACCCCATGATTCTATCACTGGCCTTTCGCACCTTTATTTTGCCCTTTTCGCCTTGTATATGCATGAACATGTGCATATACAATTGCCCTTCATACAAGGCAGACCCCAAAACATCATAGAACAAATTGAAAATCAACCATCGAGTCCGCTTTGCATCATCTTTCCTCGCATATCCTCTTTGTATATCACATATACAAACACGATCTACAACCCGCGGACCTAAAAATCTATCTATTGCAGCTTGATTTCCTCTTTGGGTCCAAAATGTATATTTCTTCTTCGTATATCAGCTTGTATGTCAAACATACAAGCGCTAGATATACATGCTGTGGACTTCAATACTTCTTTCGCTAGATCAAAACATCCCTTTAAAATTTGTGTTGTATCTTTCCCTTGCATATTTAAACATACAACACAATGTACAAACCCTTTGATACATATGCGGAATCTGCGGCAAAATATTCCAGGAATGCACCTAAATGCAAATATGCATTCACTCCTACACATACAAATAGGGAATCTTCAGAGAATATGCGATGAATGCATATTTCCCTTGTATGTCAAACATCTACAATTCCACTTGCATACACCTGCGGGCCCCACCGAATGCACCTTCACTGCACTGTTCACTTTGCATGTCACGGGCCTTACCAATTGCATCTTTTCTGTTGCACTGTAGAAAATGCATCTTTACACCTTTGTATGTTTCTCTTGCATCCGCAAATATACAAACCTCTAATATACAATTGCAGTATCTTCAACAGAATATTCTAGGAATGTATCTTTTGCTCGCCACTGTAGCAATTGTATATTAGCACGCCCTTGTATACATCGCTTTGTATATGACCCAATATACAAAGAGGGAATATTCCCTAGAATTTGTGAAAGATTCCCCCTTTGTATATGCACCTTTTAGAGCCCGATATACAATCAGAAATGCACCTAACTCAATTTTTCAAAGGGCGAAAGAGATTTCTAACCCACCAATGCACATTCGACCTGCATGTATATACAAACACCCTTGTATATACAAAGACACTTGCACCTTAACTGATTTTTGCATTTTTTCTACTGCAGAGGCCGAAAGTGTTAGAAATTTTTGGACTTTTGGGAAGGTGCCTGCATATTAAAATGTTCAAAACTTGAATACTCATGCAGGCACCACCAAGATGCTTATTATAACCTTCAAGGCAATTGAAATTTCCTTGATAATGACTAATTAAACCTCTCAAAGGTAGACAAGAAGGATTCACAAGACCCACTAGTTGACTATCCTAATATGACACTTTTGTCTCTCTAAGTACTATGGTTGCCAAAGGATGAAATATGCATAAATGAAAGGTAGATGGGTTAACTAACTAACTGATCTTCTACTATACCTGATACTAACTTATCATGACCAATAGACACTCATGAGACTCACCAAGAATCAGGGTAAATCAATCTTCTTATCGTTCCTTCACAATCAACCTTAACTCCTTGTAGCCCTGTCAATGAGGTTTTTTGTGTATAACTTGAAGAATCCAAGGCAAGCCCATGAACAAAATAGATTTTTGGATGCCCATTATGGATTTGTATAACATATCAGGCATGCAATAGGGGTTTTTTTGTAACATATGCCCCAAAAAGATCATTGTCCTAACTGAATTAGGCCTAATTATGCCTCCTCCACATAGTAGATGAGTATGCAACTTGTTCTAACCATCCAAAACCCACTCTAGAGATTTAATCATGTTACAAATGGTCTACATACACTATTCTTAGGGTCCTTGGATCAAGCCAAATCAACTGTCCTTCAAAACACTAAACTATCAATGGTAAAAGTGCCTAATACATGAAAGATATTAGGCTCTATCTGCTCTAACAGACCTCCTCCACTAGTTCCCTACATCTGCAACACCAAAAATAGAGAAACACCAACAAAATAGCTCCATTCCATCCATTATTTGGTTAGGATGTGAATGGAAATGGCTCTAAAGCCATCAATTTCTTAAGAAACCCTAAAAACTAGGTTTTTGAACCAATAACAGAAAAATGAGAATAAAATCCTTAAACAACAATGTGAATCCTCCAAACCAAGTGTAAATCAATGTTAACACAACCCTCTTCCCAATTTAAATCGATTACCTCCATGATAGTACCATATGGGTAAGTACTAGTGCTGGAAAACCAAAAAAATAGTCAAATTGCAGAAAAACTATGTATTTCTATATTATTTCTCCTCAAAACTTTTGCAACAACACTTCCTTGACTCAAGAGAGGTATATTATGCATGTTTACAAAGAGACTCCACAATTTATTAACTCTCCCATTGTGGCAAAGACCAAAAAGGAAGGCATTAATGCCTTTTCACAAAGAAAACAAAAAGATTGTCCTACTTTTAAGGAAAATTGTAGACCTTACTAAAGAAAAGTTGCCTTTCTTAACCACCACTACATGATTATGCCCCTAGTTGGCTTTATTACATTATTTTAAAACCAAACTCCACTTAGTCTCTTATTAATGAGACTACTCAAAATAAAAATTCAAAATTTAACTTGAAAATAGTCTAGGTGCCCTGCACCAATCCTCCAAGTGATAGTACATTTTTCTTCAATCCTGGTACATGTTTGACATGCTAAAGAGTCTTTACAATCCCATCAAAAATTTTGATTCTGAACTCTCCTTCATTAATGGCTTCACACAAGTTGTCATTTCCCATATAAACCATACCTCTGTTACATGACCAGTAAGAAGAAAACAATCCTTGTGAGGAGTCCTGTGAAAAGATGCTCTAGATTCAATAACCAAACATGATGTAGTGAATACCTCAAATTAGAAAATAAAACCTCTCCATCTTCTAATGTTGTTCCAACTTTTATTGTATTTGCCTCTAATGGTTGCGAGGTAGGATTTTCTTTGTTTGTTTTTGATCCCGCAATCCTTTTTAACATGCCCTATTTTTTCATAGTTCGAGTATTTCACTCTTTTTCACCCCTTGGATTTGGACCTAATTTGTCCTTGCTCAATTTTAACTCTTTCTTGAGTCCTACCCCTTACAACTAGAGCATCATTTGAGGAAGACCCTTGAGATGACTTCTACCTTGAATCTTCAAAAATTACTGCGGCTACCACATCTTCAAAGACAAGTTTCTCCTTCAATATAGAGTGACTAAGCACTATAACTAGTTGATCCCAAGTTTAAGGCAAAGAATGCAATAGTATAGTTGCCTTATCCTGTTCTTCAATTTTCACCTCTACTAAAGCCAACTTGTTAATTAGTTTGTTGAAATTGTTGAGATGATATGTGATTGATAAACTATCATGCATCCTCAAGTTATATAGGTGCCTTCATAAGAGAACTTTGTTTGTCAATGACTTTATCTCATACAACTTTTTGAGCTTAGTACACAAGTCATCAGTCATTTTCTCTTCGTCAAAATTAAATAAAACTAAATCAACTAGAGATAATTAGGTTGCAGCTATAACCATATTATCCTTTTCATCCCATTCCTCTTGCTTCATGGATGCAATTTTTGAAACTATCCCTTTAATAGCCAAGACACATCCATCCTTCATAATAAGGCTTGAACCTTCAGTTTCCACAAGAAAAAAAATAGAACCATCAATTTTTTGAACCTCAAATCTAGTAACTATGCTTCTTGTCATTGCTTTTCACAAAGATAAAAACCCACAAAACAATTTATTCACAAAACCTTGAGCTCTAATGCCAACTATTAGAAGAATAAGTAGTGTAGAAATGAAATAAAAATTGAAATAGCAATAAAACATGTGCAAAATAGACAATGCAAATTTAGATGGAAAACTTGGTTTGTACCAAGAAAAACTGTGGGAAAAGATCTCTCAATAATTTTATTAATCTCAAAAGTAATTTGTTATTATAGACATACATTTGCATACAAGCTCAACTAACTTTAAAAAGCATGGAAAAATAACATGCAATTAATTGTGCAAAATTCAAAGAAGGATTTCCACGCAAATCTATGGATAAGTTATGTGTGTCAATTCCACATGCACTTCCACATGTTGCACTTTTGCATGCACTTCTGCAGGCAACACTTCTGCATGTTGTACTTTTGCATGCACTTCTGCAAGCCAATTGCTTAATTAATCTTGAATAAGAAATTGACTTCACATGATAACAATTAATAAAAGTTCAATACAAATAGATTAAAACTTATGATCTACTTTTAAAAAATATACTAATTCAAAATACCAAAATATGAACAATCTCAGAGCTATAGCAGGGTCTGCACCAAAGGCAGCTAAACTAATAATCTAGGTAGAACAAGAAAATATCTAGGAAAGAAAAAAAAGTAAGAGATTACATAGACCATTGTCCACAATCCAAAATAGAAGTATGTAGCAATCTTCCAAAAGATCACTATATTTAAAGAATAATATTCCTTGGAAAATAAACCATATGCAACAACCTCCAAGGATAATATACAATATACAATATACAATAAAGGATGGTAGAAAAACTAACATAGTACCAAGTTAAAAGGTGACCCTTCTTTCCTTGGGAGTAGAGGCTTGTTGAAAATCTTTCAGATTTAATAATAAACTTTTAAACTCCAGAATCATATAATATTACAATCTACAAATTAGTTACGAAAAAATTAGATATAAAAACAGAAAAATAAACTCAACAGAATAAGTGATCACATTAGAACAACAAGAGGATTTAAGTGATAAAACTCCAGTAATATGCTAGAGAAACATCAATGGGGAAAAGGATCGGTATTCTTATTGTTTAGAGAAAAAATTACAATCTTCATGCAATTGCTATTACAATTTTCTTTGCCTTTGAACATTGTAAAGATATACAATATCTTCAACATAACAGCCACCATCAATTTTAGAAAAAAATATTTTTTTCTCTTTAGGAAAAACATAGATTTAAAACAAAGATAAGATTTTTTCTTTCTTTCTTTATTGTCACAAATCCAACAATCTCCACCTTGACACTGATTTCTTTAATACATTTTCCATGCCCATTCATCACCTTTTTTGCAAGACAAGAGAAGCTAAACACCACCTCAACTTCTCTAACTGTATTGGTTTTGTAAGCAAGTCTGCACAATTTTCTTGTGTATAGAATTTTTCAAGAGCTACTCTCCCTTCATCAATAACATGTCTTACAACATTGTATTTAACTGTAATATGCTTGGTCCTACTATGATAAGCTAGATTTTTAGCCAAATGAATAGCACTTTGACTATCACAAAATATAGTCACCTTAAATCCTACATTTTCTAAACTCACCCAAAAGACCCTTTAACCAAATTGCATCCTTGCATGCACACAAGATAGCTATATATTCATCCTCAGTAATGTACAAAACAATCGTTCCTTGAAGCTTTGACATCCAACAAACAAGTCCTCCTACAAGAGTATGGGCATAACTTGAAATTGATCTCTTTTTTTTCCAAATCACCTACAAACTTTGAATCAACATATGCACAAACTAAATCTGTCACAACCCTTTTTTTTTTAATAAGTAATTATGAATTTAAATAATATTAGGACTGTTGACTCATTTCGACTTGTGTGTGCCACAAGAACACTCTCTCACTCCCTTGATGGAGAGAGTATCATCGAGGTAGAGGGAGTTTAGCTAACTGATTGTGACTTACATTGAAGGAAATATGCAAGCACACACCACATAGTTAATTTTGCTTTTATGATATTGAATTTAGAACAATTAAAGAAAAGATTTAGTCAAAAATACTTTTATTTTGCATAAATAGATATAGTTTAATACTTAGTCACATTAAAAATTAATTAATAATTATCTTGATATTTTAATATTCTTTTAAAAAGATTATCATATGCATCTTCATTAATTAATTTTATCCAATTTAGACCACAAGGATGAAGTGGCAGATACAAGGATCATGTGAAATTAATCCTTTGAATTATTTTGTTTTATTTTAAGAAATTAAGAGAAGGTGATGTCATAAAGAATTAATTGCATCTTGCCTATTTATTTTTGAACGTGGATGTTAAATGGAGACTATTAAATATGACGGAAAATTAGAAAGAAAGGGGAGAATCTGAAAAAGCAGGGGAAGATAAAGCAGGGAATCCGGGTATGTTCTTGCAATTATTTTCTTCAAAGAAGATTTCTGGATATTCCTTGGAGTTGATAGATAATATGTTGACTGTGCATTGCACTTATGCGTCTATATCTGTATTGGATCATTAAATTTGATTAAAAATGAGTTATCCGTGCTAAAATAAGTTTTATCTGAATATTGTATTGCATCTGGCATGTCGAAGCAGAATGTGTCTGTTTGAATTTTAAATTTGATTGGAGAGAGTTCTATCTATGCTTTCTACAATCTAGTATTGAACTTGTCGCAACCATTATTTAGTCCATGGATTTTCTTCCAGCTTGATTTCGAATATCTTAAATCTGAGATTTATTTTATCCTTGCCTAATGCCCTCTTGTATTAATCAGTTGAATGTAGCTGCATATCTTTATCCTTAGCACTTCATTTCTAGAGGAAAAGATCTCTGATTGGATACCTCTTATAGTTTATCCTTTTCCTGTAGAATCTTCTTAAAGAAAACCTACCGACTATTTTTTCTGAGCTATTTTGGGAGTATGGTCGTTTATGTTCTTTAATATTTTATCCGACCTTTCATTCCTATTAAA
The DNA here is from genome assembly GCA_027924645.1 of Cunninghamia lanceolata. NCBI lineage: Eukaryota > Viridiplantae > Streptophyta > Pinopsida > Cupressales > Cupressaceae > Cunninghamia > Cunninghamia lanceolata. The sequence goes on from BSBN01000703.1 coordinate 25,884,120, forward strand.
TTTTGAGTTTGTTCTTAAATATAAAAATAAAGAAGAGTGAGACCCTCTTGAGGCCGTAGCCTGAGAAGGCCGCTACACCTCCTGCAACCCCCTTTCAACTACCTCCTAACATTTATCTTACCCTTATGATTTCACACTCTTGAAAAGCATATGAAAATGTTTGTTTTATATTAAAGAGAGATATATAGTAATATCTACAGCTCCTCACGGGGTCGTGGCCTGGGAAGGCCGTCGTGCCTCCCACGGTCCCTCTCTAAATACTTTCTTTTATAAACTTTAAACCTGTTTTAATCTTCCAATATGAATGCACCTAAACGCCATTAAGGAGTATAAAATGATATCTATGTTCCTCTTTATTTTGAATGGTAAATTTGCACCATATTTATAGCTTGCAAATCTCTAGATGTATCTCTCTATCTCACTTTCTTGCATTTTTTAATCCTCTCCTGCCAGCGAACCCATATGCTAAGTCTTACTTAGTATTTAGAAGCTTGCACATTTTATCTTTTGAGCGCCAATGATAAAATTAAAACTTCTTGATAATTTCTTCTAAACTTAAACTCTACATGGGCTCATAGCCTTTATCCTATTAGCATCTAAGTTTAAATTGAAAACGCCTCCTATATAGTTGTGAATATTTATTATACCGCCATTTGAATTTCTGAGTAGTGATACGGTGATTTATGTTGTTCTGTGATTTTCTTTTACTACCAATGAAAGAATCACTTGCATTGTTTATGAATTTAGTTCCATAATAGGAGCTTAGGGTATATATATATATATATATATATATATATATATATATATATATATATATATAAAAGGTTTAGTGTTCTCTCTCTCATATTCAATGCTTCGGTGTGATAAGATTTTGTACAGAATGTCATAGGTCCTGAATTGTATTTAAAAGATAAACAAAAGATGGATACATTGGTAGTGGTAAAGGACACCCCGAGGAAGAAAATGGAAGATGAATTAAATGGTTCCTCAAATTTTGACAAGAGTACATTGGATAAGTGCATGTGCATGGAAACTAAATCTAATTTCAGATTAATTATGAAAGATATGCAGGTGATGAAGGCCCAAATAGATTTTTCTCATAAAATCTTTGAGGAGTGTAAATTCAGGTTGTAATGGTTGGATGGAGCTGACGAGGACCAGTTGAACAAGTGCTTGGTGGATTTTGAAAAATACAACCAGAGATAGGGTGCTGAAGGTAGTTCTATTTTTGGAACTTCAAACTTAATTATATATTATTAATATTGAACTCAATTTGTTCTTTTCGGTCCCACTAAAATTATAAAGTGGATCCCTATGTTTGAGAGAGTTGTAATTCTACATGTACTTGTTAAGAGTGACTACATGATCTTAGTCCAATATTAGAAAATTATTTTCTTAGTTTTCAAGATTGCATGTGTGTGGGGCATGAGTTGGAATATTGCATGAGTATTTTGAGGTAGTCAACTCTAGTTCTAAAGTTAGCGATCGTAAGTATCTTAACCCTATAAAAGGTTGACACCTATCTTGTAGAAGGGGCTGGATGGAAGAGATATTTTTGCATCTTAGCTAGAATTGCATTTTGTTTTTTTTAATGTAGTTAAAAAGAGACAATTTGAAGGAAAAAAATGAGTTCTAGTTTAGCACTTTGTTTGGATTATAACTGCTTTTTCCAAAACTCAATAAAATGGTTCTAGTTTCATTAGTTTTATCTCCTCATATATGGTGTAGTGACGAAACTCTTTCTTGATTCATTGATTGCTTTGGGAAATATTGTGTTTTATTGACAAATCTTAAATAAGTGAGTTGTGGATTAATATATTAACTTATGTGTGTAATACAATTTTTTTTTTAAAGGGGTAAAAACTTTATTGAAATTCACAAAAGAGCATTACAAAACATCAAAGGGCCAAGGCCCCAGGAATCCATAAGAAGCAACCATACAAAGCATGAAACAACATCATCCTTCACCAATAGCATTTCCATCCTCGGTGAGAATCCCCTCCAAGTCATGTCGGAGCTCATGAGGACCCTGCTCCCACTCTTCAATCTTCCAGCCATCTAAATGCTCAAAAGCCCACTTAGCTAGACAATTTGCTACCCTATTCCACTCCTTAACAAAACCCAATGTGGCCACCTGAATCATACATCTGTAAATGGGGAGGGCCTGCACCACAGACTTGAGCAACTGAACATGACCTACAAAGGACAACCAATGATGGGTCCAATGATTAACTTTCACATGAAATTTATCCAGAATATTCTGCCAAGAATCCCTGGGTAGTCTTCCAATAGAGATGGGAATACCAAGATAGGTCAAAGGGAGAACCCCAGTCTGAAATCTGAAGATATGAGCAATTCACCTCTAAATGGAACTCAGAGTATTGAAGAAAAAGATGGAAGACTTATCTTCACGAATCAATTGACCCGAAGAAACAAGATTAACATCCAACACCTTGTGCAAATTTGAAGCTTCCCTAATTGTAGCCATACCCATCAAAGAAGTGTTGTCAACAAACTACAAGTGAGACTGTGGAGGTAAACCACCTCCCCACCCCCACCCCTGAATGAAACCTAACTCCACATTCCTTCTTATCAAACGTCCTAGACCTTCAAGAAGAAGAAGAAACAAGTAAGGAGAGAGGGGTTTGCCCTGCCACAAACACCGAGAGGCACCAAAAATCTTAGAGTCCTCACCATTTATTAACATAGATAAGGAGACCGAAGTAACACAACTCATAACCCAATAAATCCACTCATCCCCAAAACTAAAAGCACCAAGAACCTTTTGAAGGAAGGAGCATCAAACTCTGTCATAAGCCGTAGCTATATCAAGCTTGATGAACATTGCCTTATCTTTGGAACTAGCCATAGAGTGAATGGTTTGAGTTACAATAATAGCCCCATCCAGACTCTGCCATCCTGCCACAAAACCACTCTGTTACTTAGAGATTAGCACTTTAAGCCACTTTTTCTACCTATTAGCAATCAATTTAGAGATAATTTTATAAATCACATTGCAAAGAGAGATAGGATGAAATTGACTTAACCTATTTGCCCCATCACACTTTGGGACGAGAGCAAGGAAGCTAGAATTCAAAGGCCATAGCATCTATTTATTCTTACAAGATTCCTGAACAATCGTCAACAAGTCTAACTTGATAATCTCCTAGAATTCTTGAAAGAACTCAATCAAGAAACCATCAGGGCCAGAAGCTTTCCCCCTCTTCATCTGAAACATAGTCCCCTCTAGCTCCTCAATCAAAATATCACTCATATGATGCTCATTCATCTCCCTAGAAACCAAAGAAGGGATACAATAAAGGACCTAAACTTCCTCATCAGAACCCCTTGTGAGTCCTCCCTGAATAATGAAGCAAAATACTACATAGCTTCACACGTGATTTCATGAAAAGAAGAAAGAGTCTCACCCCTGTCATTCACCAGAGTAGAAATAGAATTGCCATGTCTCCTAGCTTTCACCTGGTTGAAGAAAAAAATAGTATTTTTATCCCCTTCCCAAAGCCACTCAATCTAGGCCTTTTGTTTCCAAAAAACTTCCTCTCTTAGCTCACACTCTTCCAGTTCTTTGAAATCCCTAGTCTCTTCCCACAACATGTCTTTAGTCACTCCATCCTCCTTGATCAACCTCGTAATACCATCCAACTTAGCTTGGGTAGCAGTCTTAGCATGGAAAATGTTTCCAAAGCATTGCCAATTCCAACATTTAAGTTGATAGTTGACAAATTGGAGCAACTTAGCAAAAGTATACATTGTTGTACCATAAGTAGGTCTACCATACCTCCACTCAAAAACATAGTCATGGAGAGAGGAGTCACACGACCACAATAGTTGGAACTTGAAAGAAGGAGACCGAGGCACACGAGCTAAAGAAGCAACCAACTTGATAGGCCAATGATCTGAGCCCCTCCAATCCAAAATTTTAGAGCTATAAGACCATAGCCCACCAACCCAGTAGCAAGAAACCAGAAAGTTGTCAAGTCATTCTGCAATGCAATTATTCACAACCCTCCAATTGTTCCAAGTAAATTGGCCATTAATGGGCTTGATATCAACAAGATTTAAAGCTGAGATTTTATCCTGAAGTAGAAATGCAGAAGGCTCAAGCCTCGCAATACCACCCCGCTTCTCATCCAACTCAAAAATAGCATTGAAGTCTCCAACCATAATCCACGGATGGAAAGGAACCATGCTTCGGACAAACTAGACATGGAGCACAAAAGTTGCTTACCCTGAAGTTCAACAGGTGCATAGATATTGGAGAAGAGAATAGACTTCCCCATCTCAAAACAAGATGCAATCATAGAGATAGAAGACTAAAAAGACAACCACCAAAGAGGGTGGATCTTTCGAGGATTCCATAAACAAGCCACTGGCCTAGTAGACCCTTGAGCACCAATAAACTGGCACTCTCCATTCCCCCACAACTTAGGCACTAAACCAAACATACATTCCACTAATAACTTAGTCTCCTGCAGGAAAAGAACATCAGGAGATTGACTTCTAACCAAATCACAAACAACTTTTTGTCAAACGCAATTGTTCAAGCCCCTTACATTCTAGGATAGAACAATCATTTCAAGGGGCTCAAAAAATGAGAATCCAAAGTCTTAACAGACCCTGACTCTACCAAAGTTTCCCCTGTTAATTTAATCTTTTCCAGATCCTTTTTTCTACCAAGCTTGTAAGACTTCTCCCCAGCCCCTTTTTTTTGATCCTTTTGATGAAGACTGAAATGAGAAGAAGAGGACTTATTATTCTTCACCCCCTTAGTACCTACATTCGAAACAAGAGGAGATCAATCCCCACCACCCTTCTATAATAGGAACTGATTCCACCTGGACTTCCATTTGAACATCTATGTCCATTTGCAAAGCACTATTATCCTGCAAAACCTGAGTAGCTTCAGAAAGAAGGCCCTCCTGTCCTATACCCAATGCACCCTAATCTAGATTCACCAAGCCCAGATTCACTTCCTACTAGCTGAGATCGTCTAAAACTTCAAATTTGTCAAAAGAATCTTCATCCTGCCTTTCCTTCAAAGTCCTCTTTTGACCTTGATTCCTGTTACAAGCCTTGACTGGAACAAAACCATCAGCCTCATCCACATCACTAGGAATGGGTTCCTTCCCTTTTCAACCCTAGGGGGATTGTGGGGAGGTTGAAAAGGCTGGGAATCCACAAGCCTAGCCTTAGGGCATCTCCTTTGCAAATGTCCATATTCATGACATAGACGACATCAAAAAGGAGGAGTCTCATAGTCCAACTGCTGTGCCCAAGAGTAAGGACTTGCACACATATCCACCAAATCTGGCAAAGGTTTACTTAAATCAATCTCAACACAGATACAAGAAAAAGTCATCACCTTTTTAACTTGAGTCTGCTGTGAAGCACCAATTGGTTTTCCTAGCATTGAAGCTAGCAAGTGCAAAACATCATCCAACCAACATTCCACAGGAAACCTTGGAAGCTGAACCCACACCGAAACCCAATTCGGAAGCTCTTCAGTAGGATTGAAGCCCACATGCCAAGGTTTAATAAATGACCCAATCTGATTATGAAAATAGGGGCCTCCTTCAAAGGACTTGTTACGATCTGCCAAGCAATTGAATGAAACCATGAAATAGTTATTTGCCAAAAGCATAACCTCCATTTCTCCCTCTGGCATCTAAGTCTGTTGGGTCCATGATTCAAGAGATTGTAATGAAACACGCATCCCCATAAACTTGCATAGAAATGTATGCTTCAAATAATAGTCAATATCTTCCGCAATCATCTCCAATGGGATAACCAATTTCGGCCTCTCCTCACAATGTTCAAGACATCCATTGATGTTCATAATCCGTGTACCACCAAACAAACCCAAGGTGACCAATCCCAGATTTGGTGAGAACAAGTTAGTATTAAAAACCTTCGAAGCATGTGAAGGAGAATTTGTACCAATAGCTGCTAAGCGAAAATCCATCTTGGGACTAGCCCCCAAAGACTCCCCGATCGGCATTAAAATTAAACAAGACCCGAGGCGTTCATGCAGGCCCTCAGGAAAAAAGAACCACCACTAGGGTTTAACCAAACCACCACCCAGCACTACCTTTGAACTATAGACCCAAACCAACTAGGCACAAAACCCCCACACGCTCAGGGAGAAAGAGACACTGATGCAAATGAAACAAACTTTACACTGATAAAAATCACAACCCCAGACCTCCCCTAAATGCATGCAGTCCCCACACTTCGTACAACAAAGAAAAATCTAGAGGATCAGGTTAGGGCACGAATGCCCTAGCTTGATGTACAAAGAAAAAATCAACATCCTCCCCATATCGATTCTGTGTAATACAATTGTTGAATGTTATTATTATTTTTACTTTTTTCTTTTCATTGAAATTTCCTTAGAATATTACATAGTTAATATAAAAGATAGGGTGAATAACTGATCTTAGCATTATAGTTAATACAATTTATTAGGTAAATATTGATGTGGAAGTGCTCATCATATTTCTTGCATAAACCCTTTAAATCTTTTGTTATTTTTATACATCAATTGAGTAAAATCTAGTCACATACAATCTAGGTTAGTTTAGTTAACTAGGCCCCTTGAGTAAATAGACCATATTGACCACTCAATTTGTACAAAAAAGTTGTTACCCAAATCCCTAGATCTTGTAGGTAATTGATTCAAAGGTCAATTATTCTTTTTAGGATAGGTAAGGTGATCATCACTCTATCTATTTTGTATGTGTCAATCTAGCCATCAACATGTCCCTTGCTCTAACTATGCTTTTCCACATGTTTACCACTCTAGTTAGGCTTTTTCTTATTTATTTATTTTTACTTCACCTTGTTCATCCTTATACTTTCTTTTCTTTTTCATGCCTAGTTTCCCATGATTCTATGATTCATGCTTAACACTTTGATTTTTAATTTTTCCTTGATTGTCTCCTATTCCACTATGCACCCTTATGCTTACCCTTCACTATGCTTTGGATTGTGTAGGGCTATATATTAAAGTCACATATATGCAAAGTATTCTAGAATATGATAAGACTTGTCAAGGTAGAGAGTGATAAGACCTAGTATGTTTAAAGAAATAAAAACACTTAAATTAAAACCATGTATATGTTGACTGGCTATTAGGATATAATGGAATAGAGAATGTCATTATTTGAATAGTTGAAATATTGTGAATGATTAGCTATGTAAAAAGGAAATTCAATATTTAGGTTTGAAAAGGAGTTATGACAAAGTCTTTTATTTTAGTATTATTAAAAATGTGAGGAAGTGAATATTTAAGAAAGTTTTTTATTAATTGCTAAATATGTGAATGGATAGATAGGAATTTTGAAGTTTAGTATGATAATATCATTTGAAATCATTATTTAAATGAAGGTATTTTAAGTTTACATATCAATGTGTATGGTGATGTATTGAATTATAGTCTTGTACTCATAGGATGTGGTTAGATCCACCTCTTCAACTTGTAAAGTATTTGGTATCTCATCTTTGACGATGTTAATAAATTTTCTAACCATTTGAGCATAGACACGAACTGGTGAATATTATTGTAGACAAGTTTTAAGTGCTACCAAATCCAATTATTGTTGTATCTAAGTTACAAAATGAAGTTTTGAGCATCCACCATGATTATGTACTTGGAAAATGAAAAGTAGGTGAGATTATATATCTAGTTCAATATTGAATGTTTTATCCTTTTGTCCATAACTTACTATTGATAAAGATTAGTATCATGCTTTCATGTGATTGCTAGAGTGTGCTAGATCATCTAATCTAGTTATGTGACATGCTATGCAATGATAAAATGTAGATAAACCTTAGACTATCATTTCCATGAATAAGAAGGTGTCGATATTATGCGAATAGTATCTTAGATGAAATCTGATTGGAAATTATCTCATTTGTCTCCATTCATTATGTGAATATTTGTCATTGGACATTGAATGTTTTTGTGTTGTGAAACTATTTTCTATTCTTACATTTAAGTATGATGAGTTGAAGAAAGAGCATGGATGGATGTCAAATATGGAGCTACAAAGAAGGGTAGGTTTGTATTCATAACCTATCTATCAAACATAGTGGAAAAAGATGCTTTGGCAAAAGCTTGTTAATAAAATTAGCAATAGTTACTATTTGATTTTATATTTTTCTCTCTACCATATAATGATATTAGTTCATATTCATTTTATACGTACTAGAAATGTCAGATATATAATTATGCCACACCAAATTCCTTCACGCATACTAGCTTCAGTTTGCTAGACCCCCTTATGAAGGGTTGGGCTTCTCGATTCAGGAGTAAGATGGGGAGGCATGAACCTTATGGTTGTGAAATAAAATTCCTTGATGATGCTATCTCTTTGCCAGGTTTAGTGTTGAAGATAAGGTACAATATCAAGGACATTATATGGTGCAACTTATTATTGTATAATGTTGTAAAAGGATATAGTCCTATTTGTACCTCAAAGCTATTAGCTTCTAAATATTCTTGATGTAGAAGCATCCAGTGGTGTAAGGGCAATCTTGCATCACCCAAAAATAAGTTAATTCAAAATTATTGTAGATTTTTTCATTTCTATCCATAATTAGTGTTTTTGGTTCGATAATCTCCTAAATAATGATGTAGGACTTTCAGTTTTTTTCAAATTGTTAAAAATAGCAAACTGCTAGTTTTGGAAAGGTTACCTATCATTTTAGGAAAGTTTGCATTTGGGCACAGATTGAAGAAAAAACTTATAGAAAGTTACATAACGGAAATATAAGACCTTTGGTGAAGGAATCAGGCAAAGACCATTTGTGAGCTAAAATATATTAAAGTTATTATTTTCTGAAAAGCCCCTGAAAAATTTTTGGAATGAGATATAAGGCACTAAAACATCCCATAACATCCCAAAAAGTTGATGGAAATCTATTTATGAATTTTGGGCATGATATTTCACATCTCAAATTTTCTGGAACTTAAAACAGTTTGTCAATAGGACACACAAATCAAAAGTTATGCTTCTCAAAAGTTGACCTACTTTTGGAGGGAGTTGCAAATTTTGAAATTTAGCTGGAGGCCACCAAAAAGTGTTATTTATGATTGTTTTTTGGAACCCTTGGCAGTGGGAGAGGTAAGGGGGAAAGTGTGGAGTTAAGAATAGGTAGGAAAATAGAAACCCTAGCTGATTTGGGGTTATAGAAGGCAGATGATTCTAGAGTCTTGTGATAGGAAGCTGTAATGTGTTGCAGCTTGTGGAGGGTTGATTCCTTTTATTGCACTTGAGCTTCTGTAATGTAATAAGTTATCCAAATCAATAAAGAAGTTTCTATTTTCTATGTACAATTTCTATTGTTGTGTGTTTTATGATTTACCCCCTTCACCAAGTGGTATCAGAGCAAGGGTTCCTGAGTGTGTAGACAGATCGCTAACCATGAGGTATTTTGCACTAGGACCTGAGGTTGTGGGTTTGCTACAGAGATCAAGATGCCTCCACAAATAAATTGTATTGGGAGGAATACTTTGACAGAAGAGGGTTTTAGAGGCCTGCAAAGGCAAATCGATGCATTGCAAGAGGAGCTACGAAGAGAGTTTGAGCTGAGAACAAGAGAAGAAAGTGAAGATGAAGCTGAAGAAGTGTTATCTAAGGAAGAAAAAGAAGCTATAGGAGATCCTACAGAAGTTAGGTTTCTAAGGGCCATTTCTAAGATTGGAAAGAGGTCCAAGATCAAAGTTTCTACATATTCTAGAGATTTGAATCCGGAACAGTTTATTGATTGGATCAATGACATGGAGGAGTATTTTTGAGTATGGAGATGTGGAGGACCTAGATCAGGTCAAGTTTGCAAAAAAAAAGTTGAAGGGCCATGCCGGTATTTAGTGGAAGGAGATCCAATTAGAGAGGAATAGAAGAGGAAAAGGAAAGATCACCAAATGGGATTGGATGGTGGAGAAACTAAAGAAGCAGTTCATTCTTGTTGACTATGAGATGGAGTTGTTGAAGAAGCTACAAGGATTGAAGCAAGGTAACAAGTCTGTCAAGGAGTATACAGAAGAGTTTTATAAGATTACTATAAGGATAGGCCATGTAGAGCCTAACAAGGAGAAGGTAGCCCTTTACATTAATGGGTTAAGGCCAAGTATTCAAGAGGACCTAAGCCTAGTCAGAATGACCACCATAGAAGATGTGTACTAGTTTTCCTTGAAGGTGGAAGAGAAGTTGAATAAAAGATTTGACAACAAGCAAATGGGAAGAGGTCAAGGTAGAAGGACTAGTGGAAGACCCTATGGGGGCTGAAATGAAGATTCAAAGAAAAGTGAAGAAGCTGGCACCAGTTGAAATTAGAGAGGAGATAATACCTACCACCCTCGTGACCAAAACAATGGTGAGCAAAGAGGAAGAGGACGAGGTAGACTTGGGAAAGGACCTAGAAGAGGAGGTTTCAGAGGAACCTATTTCTAATGTGGAGAAGGGCATCGAGCATATGAGTGTCCACAACATCAAGGAAGGACAAATAGAAGACTTGAAGGTAATGTACGAGTTGTACATGTAGATGAAGATGCTCAATCTAAGTGTTCTGAAGATGCTGAAAGGGGAGAAACCCTAGTTGTCAAAAGAACTTTGCTGAATGAGGAGAAAGAACCCAATCAGAGGAAGAGTTTATTCCGCACAAGGTACAAATGTGAAGGTAAGTGTTGTGACATTATTATTGACAGTGGAAGTACTGACAATCTTGTTTTAGAGGAGATGGTTGGTAAGTTGAAGTTGACAAGAAGAAAGCATCCACATCCATATCAGATTGTATGGTTGCAAAAGGACCACAAAGCTTTGGTCAATGAGTAGTGTTTAGTGAAGTTCAAGATTGGGGACTACCATGATGAGGTGCTGTGTGATATCATACCGATGGATGCATGTCATATGCTATTGGGGAGGCCATGGCAGTATGATAAGAGTGATGTCCATGATAGCCGTGTAAACACATATTCCCTAACAAAGGATGGAGTTCATCATAAGTTGAAGCCCTTGAAGGAGGTGGAAGAAAAGGTATGTAGTACTACCAGAGTTTGCTTGGTAGATAGTAAGAAATTTTTGGAGGGTATGAAGCATGAGCATCATTGCTTTGCATTGATTCCTAAGATTAGTCAAGAGAAATGTTAAGATGTACCAGTAGAAGTCTTAAATATGTTAGAAGAATTTTAGGATATTATCTCTGATAATGTACCAGAAGGTTTACCACCAGTGAAGAAGATAAGTTATCAAATAGATTTGATACTAGGAGCTAGTTTGTCGGATAAGGCAACCCACAGAATGACTCCTATAGAGATTGAAGAGCTAAACAAATAAGTTCAAGAGCTAATAAGGAAGGGACTAATAAGGGAGAGCCTAAGTCCATGTGTGGTACCTATAGCACTAGCAACAAAGAAAGATGGAGAATGGAGAATGTGTACAAATTCTTGAGCCATCAATAAGATCATGATCAAGTATAGATTCCCATTGCCTAGAATGGATGACATAATGGACTGCCTGAGTGGAGACAAGTACTTCATGAAGATTGACCTAAAGAGTGGGTATCACCAGATCTAAATCAGAGAAGGAGATGAATGGAAGATAGCCTTCAAGACAAAGGAGAGTTTATATGAGTGGTTAGTCATGCCATTTGGGCTAACCAATGCATTGAGCACATTCATGCGGCTCATGAATGAGGTATTGAAAGAATTTTTGGGAAGTTTTGTTATTGTTTATTTGGATGATATTTTGATTTTTAGTAAGACTTGGGATGAGCATCTAATGCATATTAGAAGAGTTTTAGAGAAGCTAAGAGAAGAGAAGCTATTGATTAATCTAAAGAAATGTAGTTTTACAAAGAAAGAGTTGGTATACCTGGGATTTGTTGTCTCAAAAGAAGGTCTTAAGATGGACCCAGAGAAGGTGAGGCCTATCATTGAATTAACAAATCCCAGGTATACCAACTGATAGGTGGGATTAATATTTACCCTGTGTTCAACATTATTGATTTAACAAAATATCATGAGGGTGGAACAGAGGATGGAACAACAAAAGAACAATGGAGTATTCTGCCATTTACTTCAATGGAGGAGATAGAAGAGATCTTGGATAGCCGTGTGGGAAGAAGTACTCAGAACATGCAATATGAAGAATATTTGGTGAAATGGCAAGGAAGGCCTATTAAAGATTCTTTTTGGTTGTCTAAGGCAAAGGTTGACCATTTGGGTTTTCCTCACACAAACACCTGAGACGTGACAGGGTCACTTCTCAAATTACCCTAGGTGTCTGATGCAGGAGCATCCAGTGGTGTAAGGGCAATCTTCCATCACCCAAAAATCACTTAATTCAAAATCATTGCAGATGTTTTCATTTCTTTCCATAATTAGTGCTTTTGGTTCCATAATCTCCTAACTAATGATATAGGACTTTCAATTTTTTCAAACTGCTAAAAATAGCAAACTGCTAATTTTGGAAAGCTTACCTGCCATTTTAGGAAAGTTTGCATTTGGGCATGGATTGAAGTGAAAACTTATAGAAATTTACATAACAAAAATATAAGACTTTTGGCAAAGGAATCAAACAAAGATCATTTGTGAGTTGAAAGATATTAAAGTTTTTGTTTTGCAAAAAGCCGCTAAAATTTTCTAGAACGAGATATGAGGCACTAAAACATCCCATAACATCCCAAAATGTTGATGGAAATCCATTTATGAATTTTTGATGTGATAGTTCACATCGTAAGCTTTCTAGCACTTAAAACAGTTTGTCAATTGGACACCTGGATCAAACGTTATGCTTCCTGGAAGTTGACCTACTTTTGGAGGGAGTTGCAAATTTTGAAATTTAGCTAGAGGCCGCTAAAAAGTGCTATTTATGAATATTTTGGGAACCCTAGGTAGTGAGAGAGTTAAGAGGGCAAGTGTGGAGTCAAGAATAGGTGGGAAAATAGAAATCCTAGCTGATTTGGGGTTACAGAAGGCAGATGATTCTAGAGTCTTGTGATAGGAAGTTGTAATGTGTTGCAGCCTATGGAGGGTTGATTCCTCTGATTGTATTTGAGCTTCTGTAATTTAATAAGTTATCCAAATTAATAAAGAAAGTTCTATTTTCTATGTACAATTTCTATTGTTGTGTGTTTTATGATTTACCCCCTTCATCAATTCTTTAAATGGATATTTTATTTGAGTTTATGTGAATTATTACTTTCCATAAATTGTGTTTATTTCAAAAAAGTTTTAACTAATTCTCATTTTTGTATTATTTAATTATTATAATAATATTTTATTGGAACGGTTCTGGGTGTGTGCAAGAAGTTGTGTCCACTTTTTGGCCAAAAAGTGGAAGTGTTTTTCCTGATTTTGAGAATTTGTCACATTTGACCTAAAAATTTGAAGCACTTAAAGGTGGAATCTTGGAAAAAGTCACTAAATATGAAATATAGTACTCAGAGTCTAGTTTCCAAATATGTAATTTTTTTCAATACCCAGATGATAGAAATTGATTTTGAATAGGCGTTTCTAAAAACCACTGTTTAAAAGTCACTTTTTTTTTACTATACCATGTACGTGTACGTCATCCATATTTTGACCTAAATAATCATATTTTTCAAAATCCTTTTGGGAAAAGCTTTGTAACTCACTGAAGCACGTTTTCCATATTTATTTGTAATTTTTTATTGAATAATTTTTTTTTTATTAATTTTTTATTGGTCATTTTTTGTCTTTTAAAAAATCATCGTGTACGTCACGCATAAGATGACCTAAACTTAACATTTTTTGAATTTTTTTTTTTTTAAATTGAAAAAAATTGTCTAAAGTACGTTTTCATACAATTTGTTTTACAAAAAAATATTTTAATAAAAAGTTATTAAAATATTAAAAAACCCTGATAATTCAAGGTTATGAACCTATTTCATCATAAATTGATTAAAAAATAAAAAAATAATTTAATTGTAAAAAAAATTAGATATTTAGAATCTACATTGTCTCCTCTATAATGGGTTTTAATTTCGTCAAAATATTCTGCAAAATAGGCCTTTAAATATATGCCCAAAGTCACTATTTTGTTGTAACATTGACAGGGCCTTCAAGGTGCAGGTCAAACTAGGACCAGAGGTCAGGGTCGGGTCCCCAAAGCATTTTCTGAAGCGGGTTACAAAGCAAAACCCGAGCCTAAAATTCAAATTTTGAATAACGGGATCCCGTTTATAGAACGCGATCCCGTTCTATAAAACGGGATCCCGTTTACTACTGCATCGGTGGTGAATAAAACGGGATCCCGTTTAATAAACGGGATCGCGTAGTAAACGGGATCCCGTTTTATATTTGCCCATTTTTTTAATAAGACTGTACTATGACTGTCATTTCTGCAACTTGCCCTACAGTACGGCCGACAGCGACTCTTGCAGCATTCTTTGGCATATTTCTTTCTTTTGCAGGTCCATCAACTTGAAGTATTGTTGGTATTTTGATAGAAGCCATCATGGAGACATTATTTGAGTGGAATTTTGTTGAATTGGTACTTGTTTGAAGGATTTGAAACACATTCAAGTTTTTGACATTACATGCTTCATAAATTTTTTAATCATGGGATCACAAAGTCGTAATAAGAGGAAAGATAAGAAGCTATTAACCCCTGAAGAAATTGAAGCAAAGAGAGTGAAGGAGGCAAAAAGGAAAAGAGATAGAAGAGTAAAGATTCAATCAATGAACAATGCTGAAGCATCCAATTCCACAACTATTGAAGATAAAAACATTGAGGAGACCATGGATATAGATGATGCAAGTTTGCAAGAGGTGAATGTGGAAACTAATACGATTATGCAAACTACTCCTGGTATGTCTTCAAATCCCTCTATTAATGCTATGGAGAATGTTTCAATGGACACAAATCCAGGTACTTCTTCAAATCCACTTTTGAATGAAATGGAAATAGTGTTGATAGGAGATTTAAAACAAGCTAGATATAACAATGTTGAGATTGATAATATTCGTAGAGATCAAAATTTAAAACAAATTGTAGTTGAAAATGAAAATGAAAATGAAAATCCTTTTGTTGAAAATGAAAATGAAAATCCTTTTGTTGTTGAAAATGAAAATGAAAATCGTTTTGTTGTTGAAAATGAAAACCGTTTTGTTGTTGAAAATGAAAATGAAAATCCTTTTGTTGAAAATGAAAATGAAAACCGTTTTGTTGTTGAAAATGAAAATGAAAACCGTTTTGTTGTTGAAAATGAAAACGAAAATCCTTTTGTTGAAAATGAAAATGAAAACCGTTTTGTTGTTGAAAATGAAAATCGTTTTGAAGTTGAAAATGAAAATGAAAATCTAGGAAGTGATGTTGAAAATGAGAAATATTTTTTCAAAATTGAAAGAGATGTTTTGGATAATCTTCCTGGTAAAATTTCTTGGAGACAAATAAGAACACATGCCAATAGATTATATAAGGAATTTTTTTATCATAAAAAACTATCATTTCAATGTCAACTAATGATGCAATTAATGAGAATGTGGAAAATGAGAAAAGTAATGAAAATGTTAGGCATTTTTGTTAAACCAAGAAAAAAAGATCAATCACTAAAACATGCTATGTCTACTGTTGCTAGTGCCATTGAGTCTATTGGAAGTAATAGTCGATCCAAAGATAAAAATGCAGCAAGACGAGCTATAACAACTGCTATAGTGAATAAAAGAACTTTGAATAGAAGAATGGTAAGCAATATTAGTGGAATTCTAAAAATACATCCTAAAACATTGGTAAGAGCGGCAAAAAGAAGAGAAAGTATAGAAAATGATCCAATTAACCAATGTTGGAGTTTTAGTGGTCGACTCCTCAGATCTGACATGAAACTAAATGTTGAAATCAGATCTTTGATCGAAAAATATTGGCATGATAATACTAGGATATCGTCTAATGTTAGAGATGTTTTAAAATTAAGAGTGGGGTCCAAAGTTCGCGATCCTCATCCAAAACACCTATTAGATACAACGCAAACTGAATTTTATAAAAAATTTTGTGATGAATTAGTGTTACCTGGTAATATTAAAATAAGTCAAAGATCTTTTGAAAAATGCAAACCATGGTATGTAAAGATTAATAAGGAACGAATATCTTGTTGTTGTAAAACGCATGTTCAATTTCGTTACTATTATGATGTGTTTCAATATATACGTTGTACTTTACATCGTAACATGATTATACATGAATGTGATATTAATATGCCAACTGAAGCAATAAAAGAGTTTATATCAAGTTTGTTCTGTGAAAGATCTAATGAAAAAGGTTTTTATTTAAGTTCATGTATTTCTGGACAACACATTAGTTGTGGCAATCTTTCTTTGTTAAGAGTTTGTATGCATAAAAGTGTTGAAAATGATTTTGGACAACAATTAGTGGATGTTAAAAGATTTAAGAATGTTGAATATTCTTTAAAAGATGGAAAATTTGGAAAGCATTGTGATTTAATTACAGAAAAGGTTAGTGTGCATGCATTCATATCAGAATTTAAAAGTAAAATTATACCAAAATATGTCAAGCACTCTCAACAAGCTCGATGGCTTGATGGACAATTTCGTGAATGTAGAAACACATTTCCAGTTGGTACTATACTATCAGTGGTTGATTTTGCAGAAAACTATACTTTAGCTCCGCAAGAGGAAATTCAATCACAATATTACAATTTAGTGCAGGTTGCTATGTTTGTTCATATTGTTTATAGACATGCAGATGATAGCACAGAGAATGATAGAAAAGTTTTGAGGGAGTATCATTTCTATTTGAGTGACAATCGGTTACACTCGTCAGAGTTTGTTCAATATTGTTTCAATATATTTTATACAAATTTAAGAGAAAGAGGAATCCAGATGACTGAACATCTTATATGGTCAGATAATTGTACGGGGCAGTTCAAGAATGCTCGAATGTTCTATTGGTTATGTAGGGTTCACAAGGAGAATAATGTCCAAAATATGTGGAATTTTTTTGAAGCTGGACATGGTAAAGGAGAACATGATGGAGCTGGTGCATGTGTTAAAAGAATTCTTGCTAGACAACAATTAAAATTTGAGGATGCAGTAAAATTTAAAGATGCACGTGGGATTGTAGATTGGTGCAATACAAGATTATGTACACCTGGATCAAGCGAGTACTCTACAGTTCATCGATTCTTTTGGTTGGTTGAAGAAGAAAATATTTTACCTAGACTTGATTGCCAAACAATCAGTGGATCTACTAAATGGCATTCATTTAGGAGTTCGAATGCAAGTACATGGACTATCTGGACAAGGGAGCTTGCATGTTTTTGTCAGTTTTGTATTTCAGGAGATTGGGAAGCATGTGAGAATACAGAATGGGTTGAAGAGTGGAAACAAAGACCATTGACACTTGCACAAGCACATAATCAAAGTGAAACAACAATTGAAGACAATGATCAACTGTTTGTATCAGACGATTATGACCGTGTTTCAGACCTTGTACAAGAAGGTAATTTAATTCAAATCATTTCATTTTATTTCACTTTGATTACTAATTTGTAGTGCTTTTATTTATTTATGTGTACATATGAATGCATGTATGTTGATTGGTCAAATTTTATGGACATGTGCAAGTTATTGAATCAAAATTTGTTTTGCAGGACATGTGTATGCTGTTGTTGCACCAAAGAATAATGAAGAGGAAACTGAATATTGGTTGGCTCGTTGTGTGGAGACTAAACATAAGTTAACAGCACCTCGAGAAGATGATGATGGCTTTCCTTATCCAACAGGTTTGATGATCCCCTTAAGACATCCCCTTAAGCATATTTTAAGAACTTCTTTGATCCCCTTAAGCAAATTTTAAGTATTTCTTTGATGATGCCTATCATTATCCAATAGGTTCGGTGGTGGTTGTTGGCACTTGGCTACGGAAATACCTAATAAGGAAGAATGGTTTGCCTGCATTCGAAGATTATGAAACACATAAGAAGATTATACACTACTCACATTTGGTGTTGGCAACAAATATAAAACTGGAGAGGTATCGCGGAAAACCTACAAATAAAGAGTTATGGAACATTTCTATGGAAGACCATGAGACAATCATCGATGCATTGGAAAAAAGAGAGGATGGAGATGGTACAATGGAATAAGTAAATACAGGTAAATATAGTTAAATAGATTTATATTGTTGTTTTAAATATGTATTAAATACATGTTTTGATATTTCTTGTGCGTTATTAGTTGAAATTGATTTAATTTATCCTTTTATATCCTCAGGCCATCATCACAAATTCATCAAATACTTTGAAACAAAAACTTGAGAGGCACTCGTAAATACAGGTACAAATTGTGTATATCTAGATAGTTTTATATAAATTAAAATACATGTTTTGATTCAGATATATTGATAAATTGCTTGTATTATTTTTATATCAGGTGGCATGAAGACCTGCTACATTCTCCTCAAGTTTTGGATTTTCTTGAGATGGCATATAACGACATTTTGTATTTACATTATTTTGAGTTGGCATATATGTACATACACAATTACATTATTACACATTTTGTTCAGAAATTTGTATACATGTGTATGTACACAATTTTATACTCTACAGTATTAAATTTATCAAAATTATTATTTTATGTATTTTATTTGTTAAATGTCCATGTTTTTCTACTTAGAATTTACTTTAAATTTGATTTATTATATTGTTCAATTTGGTTGCTTTGGGCAACTTCACCAAATTTTGAGAACTTAAGACGTCCCCTTAAGACATCGTAAATTAGGACCCCTTAAGACATTCAAAAAGTTAGCATAGCTTCTCTCATTAAGGTTATGTGGAATTAGTATTTGTGGCTTGAAACTCCTAACATTTGGTATCTATAAGTAGTAAAATCACATCAAGCCTACATGACAATTTGATGATGATAAATAAGTCCTAATCATAGTCATGTAGGTGTGAATTACACTCCTACCAGTAGTTTCACTCTTGGTGGCATGTCCTGTGTGTTCTTCCCCCTCTTGAGCATCTTTTTCAACCCCCAAATTGACCTTCCCTACCTCACATTTTTACCTAGTGCCCCCTTCATTTTTCCTACTTAGGGTCACCTCTTTGTGTCTTAGGGTTGCCCCTAGTGTCTCTAGGTTACTTGAGTGACCTTAATTAGTAAAAGTGGTGACCTTATTCCTAAAATGGGTGACCTTGTGGTTTTTAATGCATGAAATAACTCATATTTTTATCTTTTCTTCTTGATTTTTAACCCATTTTAACTCCCATTTTTTGTGCTAACTTGTGCTTTTCCTCACTTTATTTCTATTTTGAACTCATCATATTTTTGAGGGGTCCACCGATGTTAAGAGGAATTTGGAGGAAATATTACATCATATCATGTCCATTGAAAGTCATTAATGGTGGTCCTAAGTCATGCAGGGGAGTACTTGCGGTGGGTGGAATCTTTTGAAGAATTTGTAAAAATTTGACTTGGGACAGGGTATATGAACTTGGCAAACTTTTGCAAAAAATGTTACAAAACTTCAAGTGGGAATTGGATGAAATGAATTAAAGAAAGAAATGATTTCTTCAAGGCAGTTAGGCTTCTACAATTAGGAAGAAATGAGTGTTTCGATGTTATGGGGAAATGATGTAAAACTAGACAATAGGATAGGAAGTGGGATGGGATAAATCATATCCTAAAGTTAATCTAGCTTTCACAAAGTGGAGGGAAGGGAAGATACAAAGGAATATAAATTGTGGGAGAACCATATGGGACCATAGCTAGGAAGTGGAGGGGAGAATTTATAGATGAGATCCAGGGCCTTTTGTCTAAAAATGTAAAGTATTAAGATCTTATAAGTTCCTGCAGACCTAAACTTATTTTAAAATTTGATTCACATCCTGAGTTTGTGTTCATAGGATGAAACATGTCAAGCACAAGATTTCCTTGAGTCCTAGAATGGACACTAAAGATCGTATTAAAAGGACTAATGGACAAATCCTAATTAAAGTTACACTAAGGTTTCATTTTGTAAAATATTGGAATATCCCATCAATTTTCTTTGCATTAATGAAGTAAATCTATGATGAAATCTTTTGTCTTGTAAATTAAGTTGTTTATTAATCAACTTATCAAATCAAGTGATTTCTCATGATTATTTCTCAAATACATGTATATGAATCTTATTGTGGAGAAGACTGTGAAACAAAATAAGAAGTCAACTAGAACCAAAGTGATGAGAGTTTATTCAACTATAAATAGTTTGTGTAGAAGCATAAATGGAATCTAAGTTACTAGATTGCAAGGACACTCCATGATACCCACATAAGGCCTTGGGATTTAATTTAATATAATATTTCTTCATAGATTAGCTAGAGGACAAAGGAGATGTAGTCACAAATGTTGGTAGGTTAGAGCATCCTACTTACATAGGCTGGATAGAAAATTTGATGTGTTTAACTTTTTAGATATCTTGCTAGATACTTTTAGGCATTGTACCATAAATGTAGACTATATCAATAATGTAGAAAATTAGACTATAATAATGGTGAGAGAAGTAGTTTTCAAATAAATGTTGAATTCACTTGAACCCACTTTGAGGTACAATGTTATAGTTGCAAGGTAATGGTCTCAAGAGTATAATGTAATTGAAGTGTTAAAAGATTGGGCTAGTCCTAATGTGGATTTAAAAAGTTAAGGAATGTGGAGGATTACACAATTGTAAGTTTTCCTAGTGAAATGAAAGAGGCCATGATTATGATGTGCAAACTATTTGGGAACAAAGACTCAATACATTTAAATGCTAGATGGGTGTCATTATTAGACATGTGATTTTGGAAAGGCTAATGATTCATAACTATGGGGAGTTGAGATCATTGTAGATCTCTAAATAGGTAATTTTTGTAGGCTACCAAAGGGGAAGATTTCTACTAACTTCATTCCTAATTTGTGTCATTTATGCTACAATGAAATTCCCACCTCCACTAATAAATTGTAGGCCTAGTTCCAAAGTTATAGTTCACATGTTTTTTAGCAACAATTATCCTTGTAGGCACTCCTCCACCCATTTGGTGAAGAAGTTGTGTCCACTTAAGACATCGTAAATTAGGACCCCTTAAGACATCTTAAATTACATGATCAACACAAGATGTTCAAGCACCAAGGCACTTGGATAAATATAACTATAACCATGCTAGGATCATTTAATATTTAACTTAGTTGATCTCTAGATGAGAAGATGTGAGAGATTGATCCCTCCTAGTAGGCAAGAGATCCTCATGAACTTATCTCACTTTTTAATGCTTTGTTTTGATTTGCTTACCATTTTATTGCTTAAAATTTGACCAGGACCTAAATATGCATACCGTGAATGAATGGAGGAACTTTATTACGACCTCATCACTACATAAATTCTTTCAATGCAATTTCTTCATTAAGCGCAAATCTAGATCAACAATCTGACACTTGTAGATTTATATATGACAATTGATTATTTCTATTGATGTCATTCTATATATCTTATTATGGTTGATCTCAAATGTTTACATTTCTTTTCCTTCATGCACATGGTTCTAGATTAGTGTTTGATTTATGATTAAATTTAGGGATGCTTGTATATACATATGTATGTGATGTTATGCTTTTATAGTTTATGATGTATATGCAATGTATGTATGCATGGATAACATATATATAAATATGGATGCACCTAAACTAACATGATGGTTTTACATGATTATTACTTTGACATGTGTATGATTTTGAACTACGACAAGATTGCATTTATTGTGTGACATGTAAAAATATATAGTCCAGGTTCAACAATATATATATAAAGTCCAGGTCCATGTTCAAAAAATATATAAAGTCCACATGTTCAACAATATATATATAAAGTCCATGACAAACAGTATATAACAAATAGTCCATGAAATAGTCAAATATATAAAGTCTAGGTCCATGTTCAAAAAAATATATAAAGTCCATGTGTTCAACAATATATATATAAAGTCCATGACAAATAGTATATAACAAATAGTCCATGAAATAGTCAAATATATAAAGTCCAGGTCCATGTTCAAAAAAATATATAAAGTCCATGTGTTCAACAATATATATATATAAAGTCCATGACAAACAGTATATAACAAATAGTCCATGAAATAGTCAAATTATACATCTAGCCTATGTTTGAAATAACCTATCAGATACTATCTCTATCATCAAGAGTCCTCTTCACACCATGCGAACTACTCAGATGACCTGAATCACTCTGCAAAAGAGAAAGATTTATATGAAATTAGATGTAAGATGATAAGGAAATAGATAATTTAATGACAATTTTTAAATTTATAATTTAAATATCATAAAATTAAATTACCGTGTGAGGCTGAGAGGCATGCTCTGGTGCACTTGGACCTGTGTCTCCATGCTCTGAATCAATCTATTTAATACAAGAGAAAGTTCAAGTTGAAATTAGATATACTTGACGATTTTAAAAATGATTTAATTGAATTTAATCTATAAGAACTATCATATTTAAAAATTATTATACCGTAAGAGGAACTTGTTGTGAATCCTCTATTCCAGGACCTGTCTCTACAGGCTTAGCTCCATGACATGTATCGAGCTATAATTTAAGAAAAAAAAATTTGGAATGTACATGTCAACATATATATATATATATATATATATATATCTATCAAGAAATTTACTTTAAGTTCACAACGTATATTTTAATTGTTCAATTTAAATCTAATCTAAATTTTAAATTATACCGTATCAGGTTGCCCATCTCCTTTGTCCTCCTGCTCTACATGTGCTGTGTGTTGCTCATGAAACGTGTCACTAACAAGCTCCTACAATGTCATTTATATTTAAGTTAGCACATGTGTGTACAAATCAGGTTTTAAAACATATATATAATTGACTTACAATGTACATGTTATTAAATACATTTTTCAACAACCTGAAATGCAGTCGACTCCTGATATAAACTTGGATTATCCAAGTGTGCTACAATGCCCATCCTCATAGTTGTGTCAACCTGCATAGACATATTTATAAAATATTAAATAGTACATGTGCACGTTTTTAGATACACTGATATCAAAATAGAAAAATTTAAGTATATATATACAATTTTTTAAAACAATATGTGTACATACTGTAAGAGTGTCATGTGAGATGCCCAATGATGGAGGAGCGCTCGAGACACCCTGAGATGGAGGATTCAATGTGGAAGAACCCTGAACCAATTCATAAATAAGTTCATAAATATTTAATTGTACACACATTCAAGACTGAATTTTACAAAATTACAAATCATTGAAAATGTACCCCAAATGGGTGCCCGAGATGAACAGGTGTCGATGAAAAATTAATTCAATCAATTGTGACCCCTGTTGCCATCATCTACACCAAACAAACCAAACAATTCGATTGTTAAAATATTACAATTTAATTGATCATCTATATGTTGATTAAAAACACGTGGTTAAAAAATTGTTTTAAATTCAACATGTGTACATAACCTATATATACCTGTGTCGAATGATTAGTGGGATGATCCTCAGCAAATAGATAATCAACAAATGATTCAGTGCCCACATTATCAGATGATGCATGTGTAGCTGAAGTGGGTGCAACTGCCTGATCAGGTCCATAACACAACTGATTGCAACTCGTACATGTATGAGGCATCGACACATGTGGAGTGGCACTAGGACCACTTCCATCATCAACTCCTCCATGCTCTCTAACTCGAGCTACCATCATAGAAGTCTGCTCATGTAGGCTACCTGAGAGTGCACTCAATGTGCCTAGTGTGGATACCACTGCACGATGCTCGAAGGGCGAAGGAATGGCAGCAACAGGAGGGTCAATAAGAGGTTGAATAGGCACCGGTCATTGGGGATCAACCCGTGCCCCCAACCTCTATTGTGGCATGCCACCACCAACACCTGGAATGATCTAAAATCAAAGTAGTTGGGTTTTTTATTCATAACAAACTCTACATATAATTTTCTCAAAAAATATAAAGGAACCTCACAATTAGCATGAGGTGGATAATCAAACACCATCCACCATCTATCCCAAAAATTAGCAGACATTCCTTCATGCCTACACCACCTGATTGATATTCTTTTCTTATTTGCAGGAATAGGTTCATTTGTAATGGGATGTCTAAAATATTGTGCTAAATGAGCTTTTGTGATTTTAAGATCCAAAATAGTCTTATAGGAGAGGCCATCAGCATAAAATTGGCGCCTCTCCTCTCTCCATTTCCAGAATCCATCAAAATCTGAGTCAATAGACCTCACAGAATCTATAATGTTTTGCATCAAAGATGCAAAACGTACTACGTGAGGTGGCATGAATTGTTCACTGCGAATGGAATTCAGTTTTTCTTGTATCGAATCCACATTTTCATTTATTATGGCTCACAAGCGAGCCTGGTCAGTTCCAGGTGGGGGTGGAGGTGGAGGTGGAGGCGGGTCATCTGCAGGTGGGGCATCTAGAGGTGGGGCATTTGGCGGTGGGGGTGGGGGTGGGGGTGGGGGTGCGGCCGGATCATCTTGTGCATTAATAAAGTCCTCAACATCAAAGTGAATATCATCTAGATTCATGATGTATATATAAAAATCTAGATATGAACCTGCATATAAATACATATAAACATACAAACTTCAGTACAAATTTAAAATGATATCAAGAATATATATATATGTTTCAAGAAATTACACTTGAAATAAATTTAAATTAAAAACATACAAATAATGTATACATGCATGTACAAATTTCAAAATGTAAGCGAGCTATTAGGACTACCATAATGATTGATACAATGGGCAATATATATTTCAAAATTTCAATGTGCATTTAAGTAAGGAAACTTCTTTGGACAATCATCATGTCATTCTTAAATGTGAATATGCATCCCAAATTTTGGACTATTTTAAAGAAATATGGTGCATTTAGGAACTTGGTGATTGTTGGGGTAAAGAGGAATATATGATCATGCTAGAAGAGGCACTGATTAGGCTCATAATTGGCCAAGGTTGCTTTGAATAAGGTTAAAACAAGGAGATACCCATGTTGATATTCACACCCTTTGGTCCACACCTACATTGGGATGGATTAAGCTTGAAATTTTGATGGGTAGCCAAGGGTAATCCTAGTGAAGTAGGAGGAGTATGTTATTAAGAGATGATAAGGGAAAACCTCTACCTATCTTAAAGCTTATGATTTTGGTGTCAAGAACACTAATATGGTAGATTCTAGGGCCATGATATCCAGGGCCTCAAGATGACTTGGAAACTAAACAAGATATCCCTTAGTGTGGAAGGAGATTCCAAGATCAACATTGATCATATGAAAAAGCATAGATGAAGCTTGTGGTTATTGGAAACTATTATATATTGGAAGTTAGAAACTTGGTGAATACTTGTTTAAATCTATCTCCTTCAAACATATCAAAAGAAAAGGTAATTATATTCTAGACTAGGCAGATAATGGAAGAAATCATTTAATTGCTCCTAGACATCTAGCATTTGTTGGGAAGAATATTTTTTTTACATTCAACTTGAAATCCCTAAGTTGTGCCTCCATGCTATCAAATGTTACTTGTATCTACCTTCTATACAATGATATTGAAGGGGTAGAAGGTTAGGCTAAGGATTTCTATATTGCTACTTAGATAAATTCCACATCTTCAATGTGTGGCATGAGCATATGCACAAAGCCTTGGAGGATATTTCTAAGATAATGAAGATAAACCTTCATGTCTTGATGCTAAATTGGATGATTCTATCCACTATGAGAATTAAGATGAGGAGGAGGTGACATAAATCCCTCCTATCAAATTCGAACAATGTTAAAAATGTCAAGGAAGTGGTAGAGGCTTTGTAAGGCTTGTGTAATTTGTCCCACCACCCTAGGATAAAGTTTTTTAGTTTATTAGTAATTCTAACACTACTTCAACTTATTACTCTACTAGGGTTAGGGCCACTATAATTTTCCCTACCACTAATATATCTTAAGACACCTATTGGTTTATGTTTCATGTCATTGTAGTATATTAATTTTCCCTACCACTATTGATTGAACAAACTATACCATATATATTAAGTACTCTAGCTCAATGATCTTAAGATTAATGAAATCAAGACTAACTATATCATCATTATGCTTAGATACACCCAACATGCTAATCAAGAACTTAATTACCTTCACAACCCTATTAGCATTGTATCACTCCTATTAGGGAGTGGACTTGAATGGGGCCAAAAGATTCTTTACCTCTTACGATTGTGACTTTGGGTTTGGCATGGTCAACTTGGAGAGGTTGTGTGGCATATCCCTATAAGAGGATGAAGGGTGATAGGAGGTTGTAGGATGGCTAAAAGCATTCACATGATGATAATGTTCAAGTTTAAATTTCAAGATATGCATCATGGTCTACAAGGTTCTCTTGTTCAAAAGGTTCATCATATTCTAGACAAGGCACTCACAATCATTGGTACCAAATTCAAGACCTCCTATTACAAGTCTCCATATAGCTTTAAACATAACACCTATAAACACAAAATTTATAGGGCTTGAATACAAGCCTGCCTCCCAGTTAGGAGAAGTTTCCAAATAATTGGTGAACTCACATGCAATAAGGGAATAACACATGCATACAAAATATGTAGAAGAAATCCCTGTAGCATGACTCGTGATTAATTAAAGTTAGGGTTAGGGTTTCAATTAGGATCAGGCTTAGGGTTAGAATTGAGGTTAGGGTTAGAATTAGAATTCAAGGGTTGCTGAATTAGGGTAAGTATTAGAGCTACAATTATGGTTTGGGTTATGGCTAGAGTTAGGGTTACAATTACAATTACAAGTAGCTCGTTAGGGTTAGGGTTAGGGCTAGAGTTAGAGTTATGATTACAATTACAAGTAGAGCTAGGGTTAGGGTTATGATTAGGGTTATAATAAGGGTTAGGGTTTGAATTGCATATAGAATTAGGGTTAGGATTAGGGTTAGAATTAGTGTTAGGGTTAGGGTTGGAATTGCATATAGAATTAGGGTTCAATCTAGCTAGAAATAGATAAATTAGTCAAGATGGTTAGATAGCTCAATTTTGTTTCCTATTTCCTACAAAATGCAAAACTAGTTATTGTTTTCTATTTAGTTGTTAGTCCCAACTCTTTCCTTTTAAGAAGTATATCAAATCTAATGTAGTAGTAGATACTTCTACATATACAAGTTTCTGTTAGGAGAAAATATATTTTGCCAAATTTGTATAGAGTTGTCTATATAGTGTGTTCTAGGGTAATCAAATGATGTAAGTCACAATTTAGAGGGTTGAGGGATAAGTTTGTGTTGAGTCTATAACAGGTGTTTTCTTACATAGACCGAGCTCCATAATCTAGGTGTCTCCATGTCTAACTCAAATGTTTCAACTTGGTCCATATTATATCCAGATTAATGATAAAATTTTATATATATATGGCTATGCACAAGATCCACGACCATATCAATGTTTGGTAGAGAAAAGTTATCTAAGTTGGGGTAGATCCTTTTTTGATGTCTCAAAAGTTAGTGCAAACATGAATTCCCTTAGTTTTCTTGTTAACTAAGACCACATTAGATCTACCCATTTAGGAAAAGTAATAGTCTGAATGAACCCTGGACATCCAAGAGTTTATACAATTCTTCTATGACCACGAGGGCTACTTGGGGGTGCATTTTGCATAGCTTTTATTGAATAGGTTTGGCATTGAGGTGAACCACAAGATGATGCATGACTTTAAAGATGGAGTCTCAAGGCATATCACCATAAGACCACATGAAGAAATCAACGTAATATTTAACATGGTGACATGGTTATATATGCCTTCTTTGATGTCAAGGTCCAGTGGAGCTACTATCTTAGAGAGTTTAGGGTCCAAGCTTCTATTCACAGGTTGATGTTTATAGCATGTCCTCAATAAGGAGAGGGGAGTCATGTCTTGTATCTAAGTGGTATCTAATGGAAGGTGAAGTTTGTCAAATTGAGGAGCTCTTGGGAAGTGTCCATTTTTATTATATCATTTTAATCGATCACAAGTTTCTTCTTATATAGATTGTTGCTATTCTGCCTAGACTAGGGTGCCTCAGGACTGAAGGGTTCTTTCTTTCTCTCCAAAATAAGCATATATGTAGGTGTTAAGTATGGTGGAAAAGTCTTTCTTATGATTACAATGGGGATGTGGTCTTGACACTTGATAAGTTTCATGATGGCTTCATCGTTTTGGAAAACATCAAATCATAAAGGGTCGTGTTGGTCCCAATCGATAAGCTCAAGGTATTCTAGGTCTAAGGAGATGGTGAGGATAGTGACCTATCATGAAAGAGGTTAGTGGTGGAAAGATCTTCGTAAGCATCATGAGTGGAGCCTACATCAATGTCATTAAGATTAGGGAAAGCATTACCAATGAGGTTCCAAGCTCGTATCATAATTAACATCACGATGTTCATTCCAGGGGCATAACCTAGCTAGTGAGGACAGCTACTTGAGTATATCAAAAGTTACATAAATGTTGGCTTCATTTCATTCTTAATTAGTTGGCTATCACAAAAACTGTAAAATTTTCTCAATTCTTGATTAGTTCTAGTTGTCTCTAAATGTTTGATTATGAAGGATGTGATAACTTGGTTTTATTATGGTTTGTTGTAATTTTTTTACATGATAGTTAGCTATTCAATAATGCCTTTAAAATACAATGACATACATTGTTATAAGTAAATTTTATAAAAACCAAATATACATATCATCCCAATTTGCTATATAATTTTTGACAGTTTGTTCAAAATCTCTCCTTTCATATGATACAATCGTTTCA
This sequence comes from Cunninghamia lanceolata, assembly GCA_027924645.1. NCBI lineage: Eukaryota > Viridiplantae > Streptophyta > Pinopsida > Cupressales > Cupressaceae > Cunninghamia > Cunninghamia lanceolata. The sequence goes on from BSBN01000703.1 coordinate 25,912,984, forward strand.
AAATTTCAATTGCAGTTTGCAGCTAAAATGTTTAAATACACCTATTCAACATTCAAATTGAACTCAAATTTTGACAGTTTGTTCAAAATCTCTCCTTTCATATGATACAGTATTTTCAAAATTTCAATTCTATTTTACAGCTAAAATGCTTAAATAGAACTATTCAACACTCAAATTGAACTCAAATTTTGATAGTTTGTTCAAAATCTCTCCTTTCATATGATACAGTATTTTCAAAATTTCAATTGTATTTTACAGCTAAAATGCCTAAATATATCTATTCAATTCTCAAATTTAAACATAATTTTGACAGTTTGTTCAAATTCTAACATTTTATATGATATAGTCTTTCAAAATTTCAATTGTATTTTACATCTAAATTGTCAAAAATCAACTACTTATTCTATAAACCCTAAACCCTAAATAACAATTCAAAATTTAAATTTTCATTGTATTTTACATCAATTTACAAACAATGGAAGGTATATACAATTGATGGGTATTTTTTACAAGTGGAAAAATCCACTTACCTGGCTGGATGCTTTGAGAACTCGGGATCCCGTTTTCCTCTGGCGCCTGTCGCTGTTGAAAATGGGGTCTCTGCTGTTTTTTAAAAAAAATTATACTTTTCAAAAACGGGATCCCGTTTTATAAAACGGGATCCCGTTTCATATAACGCAATCCCGTTATATAAAACGGGATCCCGTTTATGGCCTCTAGGTTCGGGATCCCGGGAAAAACGGGATCGCATTTTTGGTCCTAGGCTCGGGATCCCGAGGCAAAACGGGATCGCGTTTTCTATAAACGGGATCCCATTTTTTGTTCCCCGATTTCAGAATTTTTTCTAACTCTGAAACTTCCACCTTAAGTGGACACAACTTCTTGCATCTACCCTTCTTACAAAATCACTGTGACCATTGTGGGTAATTTAATAAGCACTTGTTCCTCTAAGATAGTGAAGCACCCATTTCACTACTACCCAATGCTCTTTAACTAGATTTTCCATGTATCTACTAACAACATCAACTTCATGTGAAATATCTAGTCTTGTACAAACCATCACATACATTAAAATTCCTACTATGCTAGCATATGGTACATGAGACATATAATCATTTTCTTCTTTATTACCATCACATAAACATGAAGAAAGCTTAAAATGAGATGCCAAAGGGATATGTGCTAATTTCACATTCTTCATACCAAATCTCATGAGAATCCTCTCCACATATTTCTATTGTAATCACCAAAGCTTACCATTTTTCCTATCTCTGTGTATCTCCATGCCCAAAATTTATTTTTCTACTCTTAGATCCTTCATATCAAACATCCTAGCGAACTAAGTATTTAATCTCATAATCTTCACCATGCTTTTGCTTGCTAAAAGTATATCATCAACATATAACATCAATATATGGAATAAACCATTTTCCATACTTTTGAGGTAAATACAATGGTCATATTCACTTCTTATAAAATTCTGGCTGACCATGGAGGAATCAAACTTCTTGTACCATTTCTTAGGTGATTTCTTTAGGCCATACAATGACTTCCTAAGTTTGCAAACAAATTTTCTTTTGCAAATATGAATAAACCCTTTTGTTTGTTCCATATATATCTTCTTCCAAACCTTCATAAGAAAATGTTGTTTTAGCTTCTTGCTTCTCTAACTCTAGATCAAGTAATGCAACTAGTGCTAATACTACATGAATAGAAACAAGCTTAACAATTGGTGCAAAAATTTCATGGAAATCAATACTTCCTTTTTAGCATACCTTTGCTACCAGTCTTTCTTTGTACCTTTCAACTCTATCATCAAAATCATTTTTTAGTTTGTAGACCCATTTGCAACCAATATTTTTTCTACCCTTTCGGAGTTTTACCAAGTCCCATGTTTTATTCTTTTCCAATGCATCCATTTCTTCTTTTGTTTCTATTTTCCATTTAGCACTTTCAATATTATATACTTTTTCCTAATAACAATTAGGTTCCCCATCATTAGAAATAAAAGAAATAGATAAACTATATTTGTCATACCTCCTAGGAGGATTTCTAACTCGTGTAGATCTTCTTAGAGTTAATTGTGGTAATTCCATATTTTCCTATATATTTTCTACATCCTCATCTTTATCTTAAGAAACTTCTTTCTGCTCATTTTTTTAATAGATGGTTGAGTTTCCAACTGACTTTGTTGATATTGTGTTATTTGTTCATGTTTCATTTCAACTTCTACTATGTATGATTTTATTAGAGGACATTCAACATTTACTACATATCTACTAATGATAATTTAGTGGGCAATAGGATCCCACAGTCTATATCCCTTAACTTCATCACCATAACGAACAAAGATATACTTCTTTGATTTGACATCTAAATTAGAACACTAATCCTTGGAAATTAGAGCATAAGCTTCACAACCAAAAAAATTATATTTGAGTAATCACAAGAATTATCTATCCATACCTCTTCAAGAATCTTATAGTCTATCCTAACTAATGGTGACTGAAATAACATGATATATTGATCATTGTCTTTATACGCAAGGCATATCATGTACACTGTAATAACAATCTTGTATCTCTTTTGCATTCATTGATAGAATAACATTATTCTCTCATTTGATCTCTCTTGTGCTTTCATGAAGTCTTAGATCCTACGTGGCTCCAATCATAGCCAACTCTAACATGGTATCAGAGCTCTAGGAAGAACCACTTTGTGTTAGTTATTTTTTGAGAGATCTTGAGTACAATTCATGGTGGATCTTGATAGTTGAGTACGCTCATCTCTTACATCAAATAATGACCTGGATAATTAGAAAAACTAGATTTGTGAGGGTTTCCTCTTTGTGACCTTGTATTATAGGTTCATTTTGGAGCATGCTACTACAAATATGAACACATCATTGCGTTCAGAAGGTTAGAGATAGTCAAGATCAACTTTTGTTTTGGCCAAATCAGACATTGTTAGCCAAATTATGAGGGTTTGAAGTTGGGAGGTGCATGCTTGATTTGGCAGGTATCTAATCTTCTGGAGCACTTTGAGTCAAATCTGACCCTGCTATCACGCTTAGGAGGCCAAAAAACCCTGAGATCAACTGTCAATTCGTCAAAATTACACAAAGTTGCGAGAAAATGAAAACAAATTTAGCCCTCAGCTATACATAATCTTTGCAGGGAATATTCCCTGTCGCAGTGGCATATTCTCAAAATCTTGAGGCGTCAACAGAATCTAGGCAATATAGAAATATAGTGGGTAAATAAAAGATACACTGGTTTTAATTTTCTGTCTACCATATAATATTTTCTTCTGTGAAATATTTCTATTCCTTATTGCAGGGTATGACCTGCAACCTATAGGCTTCCATAGAGTCTTCCGGGGGCACCATGTGATGCACGCCCCCCATACCATATTACCTTGTGGAATTCAAACCACTAGCAGTCCATAAACCGTATGAGCCACCCAAATTTTTACAAGTATGGGCCTAACTGGTGTTGTCGTTGATGTCAAGGATTGGATGAGCTATGTGCTGAGGATATTAAGAAAATTAGTCCTATCAGAAATAGAGAACAGTGAAGACAATGAAGCTCTATGAAGTGAAGATCCTAGCTAAGATGAAGATCAAGGAATGTGCATCAAAGGGTTTGTAGATATGTGTCGAAAGTTGATGCAGTCAAGATTTGAGAGGTCCACATGAAGATTTGGAGAAGTTATGGCCACTTGAGTGAAACCAGTTTTGGTAGGTGTTCAGAGGTGACAGAGTAACACAAATAGGTCCGGTAAGATCTGAAAATCCAACATCATGTTCTGTAGATTTGATGGAGTGTTTAGAAAGCCAATGTGAATTGACAACTCAATTGGTTTGTGGTCTAGAGGTCCGCAAGCACTTATTCTAATGTGACAGTGATGACAGAATGTGTTCTTGAGGTTCTAGATGAAGATGAGAATGATTTTAGTAGACAGAAATGGTGTGGATGCTTTTGATGATTCAGGCAAGCTTGTGGGGGTCTCTAGATTGTGTCCAGTTCATGTTGGTGATCTGCATTGAAGATTGAGCTTGTAATTGAAGGTTTACTTCTGGATGATGAAGTTCTTCCTAATCGTGGCTGACCAGATGGTTTGTGCATCTTGCAGATGATCTTGAAGATGTTCTTTGAAGCATGGCATGTTCCTCAAAGAAGATTGAAGTCCTAGATATGTGTGGCTGACTGTGTGGTGATTCGCCTGAAGTCTTCTGTAATAAGACAACTTGTATTTATGTATTTGCTCTATAATAAAATAAAGTGTATATTGTGCCAACTTTGATGATTATCCCAAAGTTGATGTCTTGTAGAAATAAGAGTTGTGAAGTCATTTCAAAGTATTGATGTGAAGATGATGAAGTGGTAGAGAGGAGAAGAGTGAAAAGCAGAGTAGAAGTATTGGCCTTAAATGGAACTGAGTCAAGCATGGTGAAGATGCTAATCTTCAGTTCAATTATGTAATATTTATTATTCTATAGATAGTGTGTCTCCTGTAGGTAGTGGGCCTCTTGTGAGTAGTGTGCTCGAGCAGTGAGCCCCAATTAACATGTGCCATTTGATTCTTATTATTTTAACAATGAATACAATCTTGGGTTAGTCACCCCGTGGTTTTTCCCTTAACCAGGTTTTCCATGTTAAAATCTTGGTGTCATATGTGTTAATATATTTCTGCTCTTGAATTATTGCATTGTGCTTCCATAATTGATTTATTATTATGATGTTGAATTACAAGAAGAATTTAGGTGTTTAAAGAAAAGAAAGTTTTGGGACAACTGATTCACCCCCCTCTCAGTTGTCTATCTTAAATCAACAATTGGTATTAGAGAAAGGTTCCTCTAAAAGAGCTTAACCACTTGACGAGATCCAGGATGTCTTCCTACAAGAAGGATAGTCTAAGGTTTGATGGAACTAATTACACTCTTTGGAAAAGCTGCATGGAATGTCACTTGCAATGTGTGGGAATGCAATATTGGACCATAACTTCAAAGTATGTTCCTCGAAAGAATGGTCTGACAACTGTAGATGAAATCAAAGATGTTGAAGATAATCTTCAAGCTAAAGAAGCTTTATTAAGTGCCTTACCTGATTCAGAGATGACAAATGTTATAGATTTAAAAACTACATATGAGATTTGGGAAAAACTAGAACTTCTGCATGAAGGAAACAAATATGTTAAGTGTGCCAAGCTACAAAGTCTGAAAGGAAAATTTGAAAACTTGAAGATGAATGAAGATGAGAATATCACTACATTTATGCCAAAAGAAAATGAGCTTGTCTGTGGCATTAGGTGTGCAGGTGGAATCTTGGATGAAGATGAAATTGTTATCAAAGTTCTTAGATCCTTACGTCCTGCTTACAAACACAAGGTTGTTGCTATTGAAGAATTCAGATCCTTATCAAATATCACAAGAGATCAATTGGTTGAAAAATTAGTTGCATTTAAATTGGCTGAGTTTGGAGATGCACCCCCCAAGACTGAATCTGCATTCAAAGCTAGTGCCTTTGTAAAAGGGAAACAAAGGTATGATTCAGCAAAAAATTCCACAAGGAAACTATCATGGTATGAAAAAGAAAGAAAAGACTTAGAAGAAGATGAAGCAGAAACTACTCAACTTGAAGCCCTTATTGCAAAAAGACTACCAAGAGGATCTAGTAAATATGAAGGAAAATTACCCTTCAAATGTTTCAACTGCAACAAGATTGGTCATTTTACCTCAAAATGTCTCGAAAGGTTTTCAAGGACAAACCCAAATAGATCAAGATTTCAAAAGAAATGTTACTATGTTCATGAAGATGATGATGATGAAGGAGTAACAGATGATGAATCACAGACAGGAAACAAATCTAGAAGTAACTGGCCATTTATATTTACCCTGTGTTCAACATTATTGATTTAACAAAATATCATGAGGGTGGAACAGAGGATGGAACAACAAAAGAACAATGGAGTATTCTGCCATCTACTTCAATGGAGGAGATAGAAGAGATTTTGGATAGCCGTGTGGGAAGAAGTACTCAGAACATGCAATATGAAGAATATTTGGTGAAATGGCAAGGAAGGCCCATTAAAGATTCTTTTTGGTTGTCTAAGGCAAAGGTTGACCATTTGGGTTTTCCTCACACAAACACCTGAGACGTGACAGGGTCACTTCTCAAATTACCCTAGGTGTCTGATGCAGGAGCATCCAGTGGTGTAAGGGCAATCTTCCATCACCCAAAAATCACTTAATTCAAAATCATTGCAGATGTTTTCATTTCTTTCCATAATTAGTGCTTTTGGTTCCATAATCTCCTAACTAATGATATAGGACTTTCAATTTTTTCAAACTGCTAAAAATAGCAAACTGCTAATTTTGGAAAGCTTACCTGCCATTTTAGGAAAGTTTGCATTTGGGCATGGATTGAAGTGAAAACTTATAGAAATTTACATAACAAAAATATAAGACTTTTGGCAAAGGAATCAAACAAAGATCATTTGTGAGTTGAAAGATATTAAAGTTTTTGTTTTGCAAAAAGCCGCTAAAAATTTCTAGAACGAGATATGAGGCACTAAAACATCCCATAACATCCCAAAATGTTGATGGAAATCCATTTATGAATCTTTGATGTGATAGTTCACATCGTAAGCTTTCTAGCACTTAAAACAGTTTGTCAATTGGACACCTAGATCAAACGTTATGCTTCCTAGAAGTTGACCTACTTTTGTAGGAGTTGCAAATTTTGAAATTTAGCTAGAGGCTGCTAAAAAGTGCTATTTATGAATATTTTGGGAACCTTGGGCAGTGAGAGAGTTAAGAGGGCAAGTGTGGAGTCAAGAATAGGTGGGAAAATAGAAACCCTAGCTGATTTGAGGTTACAGAAGGCAGATGATTCTAGAGTCTTGTAATAGGAAGTTGTAATGTGTTGCAGCCTGTGGAGGGTTGATTCCTCTGATTGTATTTAAGCTTCTGTAATTTAATAAGTTATCCAAATTAATAAAGAAAGTTCTATTTTCTATGTACAATTTCTATTGTTGTGTGTTTTATGATTTACCCCCTTCATCAATTCTTTAAATGGATATTTTATTTGAGTTTATGTGAATTATTACTTTCCATAAATTGTGTTTATTTCAAAAAAGTTTTAACTAATTCTCATTTTTGTATTATTTAATTATTATAATAATATTTTATTGGAACGGTTCTTACAAAATCACTGTGACCATTGTGGGTAATTTAATAAGCACTTGTTCCTCTAAAATAGCGAAGCACCCATTTCACTACTACCCAATGCTCTTTAACTAGATTTTCCATGTATCTACTAACAACATCAACTTCATGTGAAATATCTAGTCTTGTACAAACCATCACATACATTAAAATTCCTACTATGCTAGCATATGGTACATGAGACATATAATCATTTTCTTCTTTATTACCATCACATAAACATGAAGAAAGCTTAAAATGAGATGCCAAAGGGATATGTGCTAATTTCACATTCTTCATACCAAATCTCATGAGAATCCTCTCCACATATTTCTATTGTAATCACCAAAGCTTACCATTTTTCCTATCTCTGTGTATCTCCATGCCCAAAATTTATTTTTCTACTCTTAGATCCTTCATATCAAACATCCTAGTGAACTAAGTATTTAATCTCATAATCTTCACCATGCTTTTGCTTGCTAAAAGTATATCATCAACATATAACATCAATATATCGAATAAACCATTTTCCATACTTTTGAGGTAAATACAATGGTCATATTCACTTCTTATAAAATTCTGGCTGACCATGGAGGAATCAAACTTCTTGTACCATTTCTTAGGTGATTTCTTTAGGCCATACAATGACTTCCTAAGTTTGCAAACAAATTTTCTTTTGCAAATATGAATAAACCCTTTTGTTTGTTCCATATATATCTTCTTCCAGACCTTCATAAGAAAATGGTGTTTTAGCTTCTTGCTTCTCTAACTCTAGATCAAGTAATGCAACTAGTGCTAACACTACATGAATAGAAACAAGCTTAACAATTGGTGCAAAAATTTCATGGAAATCAATACTTCCTTTTTAGCATACCTTTTGCTACCAGTCTTTCTTTGTACCTTTCAACTCTATCATCAAAATCATTTTTTAGTTTGTAGACCCATTTGCAACCAATATTTTTTCTACCCTTTCGGAGTTTTACCAAGTCCCATGTTTTATTCTTTTCCAAGGCATCCATTTCTTCTTTTGTTTCTATTTTCCATTTAGCACTTTCAATATTATATATTTTTTCCTAATAACAATTAGGTTCCCCATTATTAGAAATAAAAGAAATAGATAAACTATATTTGTCATACCTCCTAGGAGGATTTCTAACTCGTGTAGATCTTCTTAGAGTTAATTGTGGTAATTCCATATTTTCCTATATATTTTCTACATCCTCATCTTTTTCTTAAGAAACTTCTTTCTGCTCATTTTTTTAATAGATGGTTGAGTTTCCAACTGAATTTGTTGATATTGTGTTATTTGTTCATGTTTCATTTCAACTTCTACTATGTATGATTTTATTAGAGGACATTCAACATTTACTACATATCTACTAATGATAATTTAGTGGGCAATAGGATCCCACAGTCTATATCCCTTAACTTCATCACCATAACCAACAAAGATATACTTCTTTGATTTGACATCTAAATTAGAACACTAATCCTTGGAAATTAGAGCATAAGCTTCACAACCAAAAAAATTATATTTGAGTAATCACAAGAATTATCTATCCATACCTCTTCAAGAATCTTATAGTCTATCCTAACTAATGGTGACTGAAATAACATGATATATTGATCATTGTCTTTATACGCAAGGCATATCATGTACACTGTAATAACAATCTTGTATCTCTTTTGCATTCATTGATAGAATAACATTATTCTCTCATTTGATCTCTCTTGTGCTTTCATGAAGTCTTAGATCCTAGGTGGCTCCAATCATAGCCAACTCTAACATGGTATCAGAGCTCTAGGAAGAACCACTTTGTGTTAGTTATTTTTTGAGAGATCTTGAGTACAATTCATGGTGGATCTTGATAGTTGAGTACTCTCATCTCTTACATCAAATAATGACCTAGATAATTAGAAAAACTAGATTTGTGAGGGTTTCCTCTTTGTGACCTTGTATTATAGGTTCATTTTGGAGCATGCTACTACAAATATGAACACATCATTGCGTTCAGAAGGTTAGAGATAGTCAAGATCAACTTTTGTTTTGGCCAAATCAGACATTGTTAGCCAAATCTATGAGGGTTTGAAGTTGGGAGGTGCATGCTTGATTTGGCAAGTATCTGATCTTCTGGAGCACTTTGAGTCAAATCTGACCCTGCTATCACGCTTAGGAGGCCAAAAAACCCTAAGATCAACTGTCAATTCGTCAAAATTACACAAAGTTGCGAGAAAATGAAAACAAATTTAGCCCTCAGCTATACATAATCTTTGCAGGGAATATTTCCTGTCGCAGTGGCATATTCTCAAAATCTTGAGGCGTCAACAGAATCTAGGCAATATAAAAATCTAGTGGGTAAATAAAAGATACACTGGTTTTAATTTTCTATCTACAATATAATATTTTTTTCTGTGAAATATTTCTATTCCTTATTGCAGGGTATGACCTGCAACCTATAGGCTTCCATAGAGTCTTCTGGGGGCACCATGTGATGCGTGCCCCCCATACCATATTACCTTGTGGAATTCAAACCACTAGCAGTCCATAAACTGTATGAGCCACCCAAATTTTTACAAGTATGGGCCTAACTGGTGTTGTCGTTGATGTCAAGGATTGGATGAGCTATGTGCTGAGGATATTAAGAAAATTAGTCCTATCAGAAATAGAGAACAGTGAAGACAATGAAGCTCTATGAAGTGAAGATCCTAGTTAAGATGAAGATCAACGAATGTGCATCAAAGGGTTTGTAGATATGTGTCGAAAGTTGATGCAGTCAAGATTTGAGAGGTCCACATGAAGATTTGGAGAAGTTATGGCCACTTGAGTGAAACCAATTTTGGTAGGTGTTCAGAGGTGACAGAGTAACACAAATAGGTCCGGTAAGATCTAAAAATCCAACATCATGTTCTGTAGATTTGATGGAGTGTTTAGAAAGCCAATGTGAATTGACAACTCAATTGGTTTGTGGTCTAGAGGTCCGCAAGCACTTATTCTAATGTGACAGTGATGATAGAATGTGTTCTTGAGGTTCTAGATGAAGATGAGAATGATTTTAGTAGACAGAAATGGTGTGGATGCTTTTGATGATTCAGGCAAGCTTGTGGGGGTCTCTAGATTATGTCCAGTTCATGTTGGTGATCTGCATTGAAGATTGAGCTTGTAATTGAAGGTTTACTTCTGGATGATGAAGTTCTTCCTAATCGTCGCTGACCAGATGGTTTGCGCATCTTGCAGATGATCTTGAAGATGTTCTTTGAAGCATGGCATGTTCCTCAAAGAAGATTGAAGTCCTAGATATGTGTGGCCGACTGTGTGGTGATTCGCCTGAAGTCTTCTGTAATAAGACAACTTGTATTTATGTATTTGCTCTATAATAAAATAAAGTGTATATTGTGCCAACTTTGATGATTATCCCAAAGTTGATGTCTTGTATAAATAAGAGTTTTGAAGTCATTTCAAAGTATTGATGTGAAGATGATGAAGTGGCAGAGACGAGAAGAGTGAAAAGCAGAGTAGAAGTATTGGCCTTAAATGGAACTGAGTCAAGCATGGTGAAGATGCTAATCTTCAGTTCAATTATGTAATATTTATTATTCTATAGATAGTGTGTCTCCTGTAGGTAGTGGGCCTCTTGTGAGTAGTGTGCTCGAGCAGTGAGCCCCAATTAACATGTGCCATTTGATTCTTATTATTTTAACAATGAATACAATCTTGGGTTAGTCACCCCGTGGTTTTTCCCTTAACCAGGTTTTCCATGTTAAAATCTTGGTGTCATATGTGTTAATACATTTCTGCTCTTGAATTATTACATTGTGCTTCCATAATTGATTTATTATTATGATGTTGAATTACAAGAAGAATTTAGGTGTTTAAAGAAAAGAAAGTTTTGGGACAACTGATTCACCCCCCTCTCAGTTGTCTATCTTAAATCAACAATTGGTATTAGAGAAAAGTTCCTCTAAAAGAGCTTAACCACTTGACGAGATCCAGGATGTCTTCCTACAAGAAGGATAGTCTGAGGTTTGATGGAACTAATTACACTCTTTCGAAAAGCTGCATGGAATGTCACTTGCAATGTGTGGGAATGCAATATTGGACCATAACTTCAAAGAAGTATGTTCCTCGAAAGAATGGTCTGACAACTGTAGATGAAATCAAAGATGCTGAAGACAATCTTCAGGCTAAAGAAGCTTTATTAAGTGCCTTACCTGATTCAGAGATGACAAATGTTATAGATTTAAAAACTACATATGAGATTTGGGAAAAACTAGAACTTCTGTATGAAGGAAACAAATATGTTAAGTGTGCCAAGCTACAGAGTCTGAAAGGAAAATTTGAAAACTTGAAGATGAATGAAGATTTGAATATCACTACATTTATGCCAAAAGAAAATGAGCTTGTCTGTGGCATTAGGTGTGCAGGTGGAATCTTGGATGAAGATGAAATTATTATCAAAGTTCTTAGATCCTTACCTCCTGCTTACAAACACAAGGTTGTTGCTATTGAAGAATTCAGATCCTTATCAAATATCACAAGAGATCAATTGGTTGAAAAATTAGTTGCATTTAAATTGGCTGAGTTTGGAGATGCACCCCCCAAGACTGAATCTGCATTCAAAGCTAGTGCCTTTGTAAAAGGGAAACAAAGGTATGATTCAGCAGAAAATTCCACAAGGAAACTATCATGGTATGAAAAAGAAAGAAAAGACTTAGAAGAAGATGAAGCAGAAACTACTCAACTTGAAGCCCTTATTGCAAAAAGACTACCAAGAGGATCTAGTAAATATGAAGGAAAATTACCCTTCAAATGTTTCAACTGCAACAAGATTGGTCATTTTACCTCAAAATGTCTAGAAAGGTTTTCAAGGGCAAACCCAAATAGATCAAGATTTCAAAAGAAATGTTACTATGTTCATGAAGATGATGATGATGAAGGAGTAACAGATGACGAATCAGAGACAGGAAACAAATCTAGAAGTAACTGGCCATTTATTGCCATCAAGGAAGAAGATCCAATGCCCTCTGAATCTATCAATCATAAAATGATAGAAAAAGCTCTGGCTACCCAAGTTAAAGAAAATGATGATTGGGTCATTGACAGTGGATGCTCCCACCATATGACTGGTAACAAAAATAAGTTCATAGATCTGAAAAGATATGATGGAGGAGTTGTAAAATTTTGCAATAATTCTGTTGGTAGAATCAGAGGTAAAGGAACTATTTCTTTTGATGGAAAGAAAAAAACCAGTGATGTACTATATGTTGAAGGTCTGAAGCACAATCTTCTCAGTGTTGAGCAGTTGGTGGACAAAGGCTATGATCTCTAATTCAAAAATAAAAAATGTAAGATCTTTGAAAGTTCTGGAACAGAGGTTGCATCGAGTGCCCAAATAAAAGATAACATCTTCCACTTGGTTGGTACTAGCAAAAGTTGTTTATATGTTCAAATTGATCAGAGTTGGTTGTGGCATAGGAGAATGTGTCATTTGAATTTTGATAATATCATCAAGATAAGCAACACTCGGGTTGTAAGAGATCTTCCAAGATTGATGAAACCTACTAACAGTTTGTGCAAAGAATGTTAGTTGGGTAAGTAGAGCAGAGTCACATTTAAAAGTAAGGACCATTCTTCTACCAGATTGTTGGACTTAGTGCATATTGATCTATGTGGACCAACAAGAATTAGGAGTTTACAAGGTGATGGATATTTCATGTTACTAATTGATGATCATTCCCAAATGATGTGGGTGACTTTCTTAAAGGAGAAATCTGAAACTCTTGAGAAATTCAAAATATTCAAGGCTATGGTAGAAAATGAAACTGGAATAAACATAAAGTGTCTTAGGTCTGATAGAGGTGGAGAATTCACATCTAGAGAGTTCATGGAATTATGTGAGAAACATGGGATAAAAAGATAGTTGTACGCTCCAAGGACTCCACAGCAGAATGGAGTAGTGGAGAGAAAGAACCGGACCATCCAGGAAGCATCTAGAACCATGATGATGGAAGAAAATATTCCTTAGATCTACTGGAGAGAAGTTGTAAGCACTGATGTCTATACTCTTAATCAAGTACAAATCATAAGTAATACTGGTAAGACTCTTTATGAACTCTAGTTTGGCATCACTCCTACTATGAAGTATTTTAGAGTCTTTGGTAGTAAATGTTACATTAAAAGAGATGAAGACCTTGGCAAATTTGATGCTAGAAGTGATGATGGAATATTCTTAGGTTATTCTACTCAAAGCAAAGCATACCGGTGTTATAACAAGAGATTGAGAAAGATTATAGAAAATACAAATGTGAAGGTTGATGAAGGCATTGAAAAACCCTCAAGATTTTATGAATATGAAGAAGATTATTAGAATGATGTTTTGATTCAAGCTCCTTCTGAAATTTAGATCTAGACTGATCTGGAGAATCCTAAAATACAGGAAGAAGAGACAAGTTTGAATGAACCTATCCAAGAAATAGAAGTGCAAGAAGTTCCCAAAACTCCCAGGTATGTAAGATTGAATCATTTAGAAGACCAGATCATAGGTAATAAAAGAAAAGGTGTTCAAAATAGAAGAAAGATTGTTGAAGACTCAGAAAAGTATTGTCTGATCTCAAAGATTAAACCAAAAATAGTAAGCAAGGCATGCAATGATGAAAGCTGGACTAAAGCAATGGAGGAAGAGTTGATGCAGATTAAGAAAAATCACGCTCGGGATCTTGTTCCCAGACCTAGAAACAAAAATGTGATTGGAACCAAATGGATCTTCTAGAATAAATTGAATGAAGATGGTGAAGTAGTCAGAAACAAAGCTAGATTACTCTGCAAGGGTTATTCTCAAGTTGAAGGAGTTGATTTTGAAGAAACTTTTGTTCTGGTGGCAAGGATTGATGCAGTTAGATTATTTCTTGCTTTTGCTTCCTTCAAGGACTTCAAAGTATATCAAATGGATGTCAAGTCTGCCTTCCTGAATGGTGACTTGGAAGAAGAAGTATACATTGAGAAACTAGATGGATTTCAATTATCTGATCATGGTGATATGGTCTACAAGTTGAAGAAAGCACTGTATGGACTCAAACAAGCCCCAAGAGCCTGGTATGAAAGACTAGATAAGCATCTTTTGAAGATTGGTTTCAACAAAGGTACTGCTAACAATAACTTGTACTTCAAGATTGATCTTGAAAATATCTTGATTGTTGAAGTATTTGTTGATGATATTATTTTTAAAGGAAGAGATAGTATGTGCAAGACTTTTGCAAATCAAAGGAAAAGTGAATTCGAGATGTCTATGTTTGGGGAAATAAATTTCTTCTTGGGTTTACAAATCACTCAAACAAAGAAGGGAATCTTCATATCTTAGACCAAATATGTGAAAGAATTGTTGAAGAAATTTGGAATGGAAGATTCAAAACCAATGAATACTCCCATTGCAACTGGATGTAAACTAAGCAAAGATGATGAATCTCCCAAAGATGATCAGAAAAAGTATAGGTCAATGATTGGAGGAATACTATATCTTACTCAAACTAAACCTGACATTATGAATGTTGTTGGTCTTGTTACAAGATTTCAAGCTGATCCTAGAGAATTTCATCTCATGGTAATCAATAGAATTCTCACATATCTAAAGGGAACAGTTGAGTATGGTTTATGGTATCCTAGGGATTATGATTTCTCTCTTCATGCATATACAGATGCGGATTGGGCAAGAGATGTGGATGACCGAAAAGTACTAGCGGTAGTGCATTCTTCTTGGGGAAGAGATTGGTTTCTTGGCTAAGCAAGAAATAAGAGGCAATATCTCTATCCATTGCAGAAGCAGAATATATTGCAATAGTAGGTAGTTGCACTCAAGTATTGTGGATGAAGCAAATGCAAAGAGACATCAGAGTGGAGTATGAGGAACCTATCACAATCTTCTATGATAACTCAAGTGCAATAAATATATCAAAAAATCCATTGTTGCATTCAAAGACAAAACATATATCCATCAAGATTCACTTTCTAAGAGAGCAGGTGAACAAGAACAAAGTTAGATTGGAGTTTGTACCCTCTAAGGATCAGATTACAGACATCTTTACTAAACCTCTACCTAAGGACTCTTTTGAGTATCTCAGGGAGAAGTTAGGGGTTATTACCCCTCCGGTTCTGAACTAAGGTGCATTCATGTGCATCAATCCAGTGGATCTCATAGTCATATATTGTGATCTAGATTGATGATAGGAAGCTGCTTCTTAGGGGGAGCAGTCTGTATGATTCTGATTGGTGCAAGTATGTGCCCTTTCCCATTGATGTCAAAGGGGGAGAGAAGACATGTGAAAATAAAACGTGGTTACTAATCAAAGGGGGAGTAGTAAAGAGAGAGAAAACATATGAATGATTGATGTTGATAGGTGGAGCTATGTCAGTCAGTAAGGAGAAGTTCTTGTCTTGATGTTTAAAACAGTTTTTCACATCATATGTTGCCATCGATGACAAAGGGGGAGATTGTTGCAAGTATGGGCCCAAATGGTGTTGTCATTGATGTCAACATACTCTTGTTGCATTGATGTCAAGGATTGGATGAGCTATGTGTTGAGGATATTGAGAAAATTAGTCCTATCAGAAATAGAGAAGAACAGTGAAGCTCTATGAAGTGAAGATCCTAGATAAGATGAAGATCAGGGAATGCGTATCAAAGGGTTTGTAGATATGTGTCTAAAGATGATCCAGTCAAGATTTGAGAGGTCCACATGAAGATTTGGAGAAGCTATGGCCACTTGAGTGAAACCAGTTCTGGTAGGTGTTCAAAGGTGATAGAGTCACACAAATAGGTCTGGTAAGATCCAGAAATGCAACATCATGTTCTATGGATTTGATGGAGTGTTTAGAAAGCCAATGTGAATTGACAACTCAACTGGTTCATGGTCTGGAGGTCCGTAAACACTTATTCTAATGTGACAATGATGACAGAGTGTGTTCTTGAGGTTCCAGATGAAGATGAGAATGATTTCAGTAGACAAAAATGGTGTGGATGCTCTTGGTGATTTAGGCAAGCTTGTGGGGATCTCTATATTGTGTCTAGTTCATGTTGGTGATCCTCATTGAAGATTAAGCTTGTAATTGAAGGTTTACTTCTGGATGATGAAGTTATTCCCAATCATGGCTGACCGGATGGTTTGCACATCTTGCAGATGATCTTGAAGATGTTCTGTGAAGCATGGCATGTTCCTCAAAGAAGATTGAAGTCCTAGATATGTGTGGTGGACTATGTGGTGATTTGCATGAAGTCTTTTGTAATAAGACAAGTTGTATTTATGTATTTTCTCTGTAATAAAATAAAGTGTATATTGTGCTGACTTTGATGATTATCCCAAAGTCAATGTCTTGTATAAATAAGAGTTGTGAAGTCATTTCAAAGTATTGATGTGAAGATGATGAAGTGGTAGAGAGGAAAAGAGTGAAAAGCAAAGTAGAAGTATTGGGCTTAAATGGAACTAACTCAAGCATGGTGAGGATGCTAATCTTCAATTCAAGTATGTAATATTTATTATTCTATAGACAGATTGTCTCATGTAGGTAGTGGGCCTCTTGTGAGTAGTGTGCTTAGGAAGTGAGCCCCAATTGGCATGTGCCATTTGATTCTTCTTATTCTTTTAATAGAGAATACAATATTGGATTAGTCACCTCGTGGTTTTTCCTTTAACCAAGTTTTCCATGTTAAAATCTTGGTGTCATATGTGTTAATATATTTCTATTCTTGAATTATTGCAATGTGCTTCCATGATTGATTTATTATTATGCTTTTGATTTACATGAAGAATTTAAGTGTTTAAAGAAAAGAAAGTTTTGGGACAACTGATTCACTCCCCCTCTCAGTTGTTTGTCTTAAATCAACACAAATCACATATCTTCATCAACCATTAGCAGTTCAAAGCCCAACTAGTTTTTCAACATCTGTGGCAAGGTTTAATATGTGAAGAGATCAGATTTGTGTTACGCTATAAAAGTTTTCATGCCAGAAAATTTTCTAACCTATTCATTTGTTCCTATCAATGGTTGTTCTAGTAGCATAGGTGGTGTTCTTCATAGCCTTTAACCGACAGTTATAAAAAAAATTAATTGGTGGTCTTCAAACATTGGCAGTTTGAATGCTAACATTCGGCAGTAAGAAAAATAGTCAGCAGTAGTGAAATCATTTTTTTTGTGGGTACAAAAACTAGGCTGGTTGACCTTTAAACCAACCATTGGAAGTACAAGATCTAGTATTTAGGCTTTGAAACAACTTAAGACCCCCTCAAAACTGCTCTGTAACAACCATAAAGTAGTTTTTGCTTCCTAGAAGGTGGTTTCAGAAATAAAGTTGGCAATTTCAGGGTAAAATAAGTGGTTTACAGTGATGGTAAGTTGTTTCAAGGGTCAAAAGGTGATTTGTACAACATGAAAGTGGTTTTTCATAGTACAATTAGTGGTTTTATTCCTGAGAAGAAGTAGCTTCAACCAAAAATAGGTGTTTTCTACCCTACTGCAGGATGTTTTTGGTAGATCAAATAGTGGTTTCCTGCAACTAGTCAAAGGTGATTTTCAAAACTAGGAAAATGGTTTTTTTTTGTGAATAGTTGTTTTCCACACAGAGGGCACTTTTCCAGAATCGGCAAGGAATATTTTAGTTAGGAGAGAATATTCCTTCAACAGGGCCTCCCTTGGCCCCTCAAAGCCCTAAACAGGGTTTTTTTTTCTTTTTTTTCATAACTTTTGCTCACAGAGGAGAAATCAGGCAAATGAGATATCATCAGAAAGAGGATGGTATTAGTTGTTTTTTGATATTTTTCTACAGCTGATAGATATAGCAGTTTGAAGACAAATCTTCATTTTTAGCTTCCAAGCTCACAAGATTCAACCACGATCTTCATTTTTTGTGATTCTTGTGACATCATAAAGGTATTCAGAAGCTCTTCAAATCCCTCCATGCACTTTTCTTAGATTCTACTCTAGGTTCATTTAATTCAATTTATCATTTTTTTGTCTTTTAAGTGATAACTTAAGAATTTTGAGACTTCAAAAAGTGAAACTTTCTTTGAAGGGATTTGTTTGTTCTAATAAATCAGTGTGAGTAATTGTAATCTCCCTTGGATCTTTGTTTTAAAAGATTTTGACTGTTTTCCCCATTTTGGTCCCTTGTGGACAATTAGAAATTGCACTAACAATAAAGTGCCACAATAATTGTTTTTTTGGGGGGTGATCTCTTTGATTGAGTAACAAGAGAGTTGCACTTGAGATCCTTTTTGTACTCTTGCATCATGGATCCAAACAAACTTCTTCTACTCACACCATATAACTATTATGAGTGGAAAATTAAAATGGAGATTCATTTAAGAAGTTTGAAAATTTATAGAATAACAATGGGTACAAAAATCAAACCAATAGTAGCTGTAGAAAACATAAATTGGTACAATAGATTTGATCAAGCCTATAGAACACTATTCTTGTCTATTTCTCCTGACCTTTTTTTTCATATTAAATCTTGTACAACACCTAATGAAGTGTGGACTACCTTAGAGAATCTCTTTGGTAAGCAAGATACTATGAAAGGTTTCAAATTGGAGAATGAACTAATTGGTTTGAATCCAACCAATTTTGCAAGCATCCAAGAGATCTTCACAAAGATAAATTCACTTAAAATGTAGCTCAAACAATGTGGAATTGAGAAAGAGGACACTCAATTGCTTCTTTCAATCCTTGCCAAGCTTGGTCCTGACTATTCAGTATTTGTTTTTACATTTATGCTACTATGGATGCACTTGGGAAAGCTTTCACAATGCCTTCACTTCATGAGTTTGCTGCATCACTCACAAGGGAGAAAGCTGATGCAGAGTGTCCACTAATAAAACCCTAACATACAATTATCAATGTATGTCTATGCATTTCCAAATATGCACACAAACTTTAATTTATAAAGTCCCCTTTTTGTTTGCCATCGGCAAAACATCGTCCATCGGCTTCACAAAATACCTAAACCCAGTCACTATAGCACTTGCACATACAAATGCTTACCTGATGCACCCACAAATCCACATGCATTGCTTCATACTGAACACTCAGACATACAATGCCTAACCTTCGATCACTGCTTGCATCTTAAAACTTGTATCTGCGCATTGTATATTTTCCATATACAACTGATACATACAAACCCTTACCTACTCTGCCAGTGGCCTTACCTCCTACTATCGGTCACACCTTGTATCCGCAGACAAAAGAACTTTCCAACATACATTCAGGCTACCATCCTGACCAGTCACATTTTGCATCAACCCAATGCATCTATTTCATTGTATCTTTACCGCATACAAACTAAAATATACATTCACCGAATATTTCTTCGGATATGCCTTTGATGTATGTTTGACCCACTGACTACCTTTGTATACTTTTGATGTACATGTCTGATGTACATTTAACACATATAGTCTACCTGATACAATTGACGGATACACAAGAATTGTATCCAACATACAAAAGTTGGATACTCACAAGTTGCATAAACCGATATACATTTACAGTATATACAAAAATTGTATATTCAAACTTGTATCTCCTTAACATGCATTTTCAAATGTACCTTTTACCAACCCTTGACTTCTTTGTATGCGGATAGGAAATCTTGAACTTTCTCTCTCCTATGTATATGCGATAGACTTGTATAGCTCAATGTATGTTTCAACATACAACAATGATGAAACAAAAGCAATATACTCGCAACATGTGAAAGTGATATACTCACAGATTGTATATCTCACATACAAAAGTGATATATACACAATTTGTATATTTTTTGAGAACTTCATGAATTTTCACAGTTTGATCCACGCAATCTCCAGCGATGGCCCGATCCATTCCTAGATGGCTTCTCAGACCCTTTCCGATCTGCATGACCTATTACATGCCCATGCTAGGGTTCTCAACACCTATGACCTACGATCCTGCAAACATGCATGCGAACAGAAATAGAAAACACACAACTAAAACCTAAACTATTGTACATGACCATTCCTCCAATTCGTAGAATCAACCGGGGGAATGGATAATCAAATCCATCTGGCCTCAATACAAGAAATCAATTACACAGTGAATTCAAATGCAACAGGATCTTATTAGCTTTCAAAAGATGTGATTACAATACTCTGTTTTCCAACAGCACAATTCAATTGATTGATTTCAGCTACTACAAAACCTAGATACCTTCATCCATCAAATCCCAGGGTATTTATCTAGTTACCACTAGTAGTACAGACTTGCTTCCAAGTGGCTAGGAACTACAGCTGTTCAACAGACTCTAACTAACTCTAACCAACTGAACTAAAAATAACATATCTTGGTCAAGTAGACCTTATTACATTGAATGTCCAATTAGGACCTTATTGAAAACATAAAACTAAGCATAAAACAACTAAATGCCTCATGTAGGCCACTGTAGGATAGGTGCTTCTGCACCAAAAGGTATGTTAGTATAGATGGGCATATTCAAGTATTCAAGACCTCAAGCACTTCTTGCTAGTCAAGGTAATAGGGATCAAAAGGCTTCAACTAGCAAAGGCAAGAAATCAAAAATAAGGATTTCAAGAACAATTAGAAAGAAAAAAAGTCAACCAAATCACCTATGTCCTCATCCTCTCCCAAGGATGAATCATCTAAGAAGGAGAGACCAAAAGTGTGCATATTGCAAGAAACTAGGACATGATGAGCATAAGTGTGATGAGAATAAAATTGATGAGTTGACTCACATTATTCAAAAGCACATTATCAAAATTTCATCATCATCACCTAGTACATCCTCTTCTTCAACACCATCATCATCTACACAAACAAAGACAACATGCATTACAAATGACACATACAAAGGAAAAGAACAAGCACTCTTTGCTTCTAGAAGTCTTTAGTCAGAGAGATGGCTTCTTGATTCAGAAGCTTCTCATCATATGGCATCTTCATAAGAGATGTTCTCTTCATTTTAATCATGTACATCACCACTTATTTTGATGGGTAATAATACATACATGCATGCAATTGTTAAAGGAACTATTGATGTTGGTGAGTGTACATTCAACAATGTGTCGTGTGTACTTTCTTTGACAACTAATCTCCTTTCCATCTACCAAATTACTCATTATGGTGCAGGCAAGACACTTGAGTTCACTCTTGATTTAGTAATCAGACAAGACTTGGAGAGTAGAGATATCATTGTTGTTGGGATGGCAAATTATGCATCTTTCTTGTATAAATTCTCCCATTTTTCTTCTTCTGATGATGTAGATCCATTGATTGATATTCACACTCATGCAGCAAGTGTGAATCATGTTTCTGAGGAGAAGTTTGGTCACTTGAACCTTGGTGTTCTTTCACTCACATAGGTTCTTGAGACTAGTGCTGAGCTTCTATCACCTCAACCTCTTGCTTCTTTAGAGATTGACATCGACATGGTTTCATCTACTTCACTTGAGAAGGAGCATTTAGGTCTTTTAGACATAGCTTTGTGGGATACTTTCTTGATAGGTATATCAAACTTGTTTTGTGTCTCATATTGCAGATTTGGAAGACACACTTGAGGGGATATCTCTCCTCTTTGATAACAGTTATAACACAGCTGTTATCTTATCTACTTCATCTTTAGAGGTTGTTCATCATGAGTCTAGCCAGGATTTTGGATTGGCCACACCTCATTGCATTGTGTCAACCCTTGATTATAACATGTGGACACTTCTATTGGGATAAGGTGTCATTGACCTTGTAAATCCCAATATTGTATTATTCCCTGTATTACTTGTAATTTGTAATTACCCATAAGGAGATGTACAAGTTTCACTAGCAGTGGTAAAAATTATTTATTGTCCACAATAATTATGGAGTTACTGCATGGTAAGTTCTAAAGTTATTGGCAGTAGTTACGGGGTGTATTTTACTATGGGAAATGGTAATTGGCCAAAGTGGGGTGCACACGTGGAGGAATCACTTATTTTTAGTGTTAGGATGTTCGTCCTAGATGCTATAAGAAGGTGTAATAGATTCTATGACAACTATACATTGTCATAAGAATCTATGACATCTATGATAGCATATGACATGTCATAAGATGTTGTAATTGGCTATTTTTGGACCCTAGGCATTCAATCTTGCATGGGCATCTTTTGCCAAGTGTAAGATGCATGTATGATGACTTTTATGACCCTGTAAAGCCTATCTTTGTCGATGGACACCCAAGGTTGTATTGTTGACTCTTGACAAGTGTTATGAGCTTTTAAGAAGTCATTGAATGCTGCATGGGTGAAGATTCCAAGGTGGACACCCATCTTGAGGTTGTGTAAATTCTATAAAGCCATGGAATAGTAGATGAGATGTATAATAGGTTTACAGGTACTCAAGTGCTATTGAAATGCTATTGCATTGAAGACTGAAGGACAAATTGGTGGTGTTGTTGTATTATAAATGATTTTCACATTAATACAAACATTGGACCTCTTTCTTGTGTGGAGTTTTTTACCTAAAAACATTTTCTCCATGTTAAACATTGTGTTATGTGTTCAGTTTTCTAATTTTGCATTTTTGTGAAGCATAGTTTCTTTTCTAGTTACAATCTCCATTAATAAAACACACTTAAAAGATTGCAAAAATTTATTTGAATTAGATTTCCATTGAAGTAGTGCTACTTTCATTTCCAATATTTGGTATTAGAGCCTAGCCAACTTTGACTCTTGGGTGGTAGTGTTGAAGCTATAGTTGTAGTGGGAGATTTTGGTTGTGTTTGTTTTGTAGATCTTGTGTTGATATTATGGCTGCATCCACCATTGCATCAACCTCTTGATTGGACATTGAGAAGTTCAATGAAATATGGTATGAGTTGTGGAAGATAAAAATAGATGATTTGTTGGAAGAAAGAAACCAATGGTTGGATATCCAAAAAGAGAAGAAATCCAATGATGTCTCTCTGGATGAGTGGACAAAACTGGATAAGAAGGCACATGGAACCATCCATTTGTGTCTTTCAGACTATGTGATGCTAAATGTCGTAAAGGAAGAGACCACATATAAATTGTGGAATCGGTTGGGTGAGATCTACCAAGCCAAGAGTATGCTAAATAAACTCAATTTTAAAAAGGAAGTTGTTTTCTTTGAAAATGAAAAAGGGTGAGTCAGTTGCACAATATTTAAATTCTTTTAATATGTTGATGAGTTAGCTTGCTTCAGTAGATGTTGAAAATGTCATTTTGGCTATCACTACTAACCTGAGATATCTAAAGTTGGATGCTCTTGTTGCAGTTTTACTAGCATAGGAATTGAGGAAGAAGAGTTTAGATAGTTTAGGTGATACTCTCGATGTCAGGGGAAGGTCTAAGGAAAGGGGACCTAAAGGAGATCAGAAAGGGGCTAAGAATAAGTCCAAGGGCCGGTCTAAGACTCTTGGTAAAAAGAATAGAGTTAAGTGCTAGAACTGTAGTAAAAGGGGACATGTGAAAAAGTAGTGCAAAAACCCCAAGAAACAATGGGAGAGTGCTTTAGGTAAGTAATCAAATGCAGGTGAAGATGTTTTACTTTTTGCATGTAATGTTGTTTCTAATGATCACTGGTTTGTTGATGTAGGATGTTCATTTCATATGACCCTGTATAAGGAATGGTTCTCCACATATGAAGAATATGATGGAGGTAATATCGACCTTGGTGTCAAGTCTTCATATCTAATTGTTAAGAAAGGAAAGTATTGTTGTGTTTCAATGATGGGAGGATTAAAACCCTCCCTAGTGTTTTGTATGTTCCTCAATTAGTTATAAATCTAATTTCAGCTTCAAAGTTGAATGATTTGGGAATGTATGTGACATTTGACAAGCATGGCTATTGATTGGAGAGATGGAACTTGGTGGTAGTGAAAGGAAAGAGATTTGGGAAATTGTTTAAGCTTGAAGCCACTATAGTTTGTAATGCCTATAGTCAACATGATCTTGTAATGTTTTGCCCTAGGTCCTAGGTCATCCCACTTAATAACATTCCCAATTAATTAAATAAACCCATTTATTTAATTAATTCCCTCTTGTCACCAATGATGGCATGGTTCGGTGGTTAAGTCGCTCAGGATGTAGTGGCGGCCACCAGAGTTCAAACCCCCGCTGGGCCAACGAGCTTGTAAGGCTTTACGCCTTCGCTGGGCCAATGAGCTCACGGGTTTGAAGTGTTCTTCCTAGGGGATGAGGTCCCCCAGTTGTGGCCTCACCGGTTCATTGCTCTGGGCAAAAGCATTCGCTTGGAGCCAGAGGGCGTGTCGCACCAGTGTCGCCAGTCATGTTAAAAAGTTTACCAGGCGCATTTAAAAAAAAAAAAAAATTAATTCCCTCTTGTCACATGTCTCACATAATTTGAATTAAATATTTGAATTAAATCCCTCACCTTTCATCTCATTCAAACAAGTGTCACATGCTACATCTTCCACTTAAACCCCTTCACATGTCAAACTAATTTAAATAATTTTTTATTTGAATTAGGTCTCATTTATCCTCCATTGCACACTTGTCATGTGACTGCAAGCCATCTTGAAGTGGAAAACCCTAATCAACCCTAATCAATCTCAACTATTCATATCATTTAACATAACTTGCAATCTCAACTGTTCATATCATTCAACATACCTTGCAATCTCAACTATTCATTAAAATTTGCCTTTTCTATAAAGGTAGCCTCTCACAAGTCATTTTCATATGATCAAGTTTTTAAGTACTGTTATGCTGCTGAAATCTTGAGCAACCAACAATCCCCCATTATCAACCCTTCAAAATCTTGCATGCTCATGTGAGATTTAGAAGAGCCATGGATGTCAATCAACACTAGTTTGAATCTAGTAAGCATTTGAGTTTTTTATTTGCATTTTCATTCTAGTTTGTGCTTCATGGTTCTAGTTAGGGTTTCATTTCTACAATTTGATTTCTACCCTAGATTTTACCCTAATGACATTTGGTGAACCTGACGTGAACATGCAAAAATCTAATTTTTTTGTTGAGTTTTGGTGACTAGCTTTTACAGGGGGGCTCCTAGCTCAATTCCAGCTACACCATTGAGTCCAGAAGATGTGAAAACCTTAGAAATCATATATAATTTATCAATTTTTGTCACTAGAAAAATTTTATTTTTTTATTTTTGCCCCTGTCAGAGGGCCATACCGTATGAATCGGTACGGGGCTGTGCGACCTCTACATAGGCAGGCTAGTTAGCAAATCTGGTTTTTATGTTTAATTTTGGTATCGCAGGTTTAATATTATGTTTGCATGTTTATATTGGGGTTGTAGGTTGAAAAATGTTCAAACCCTAAATCCCATTGGTCTCTGCACCACCCTACTCCCAAACCACCTACCACTTGGCTTTCATTCCCCCACTTAGTCATTACTCCCACCAACTTATCCCTCCACTCTTATCAAAACCACCATAGTTGCTATTATAAAACCCTACCTCCTAGTCAATCCGCCACCATTCAACATTTTGTCGCCACTTTCAACATTCTGGTGCCACCAAGGTCGACCTCCACCATTCAACATTTTGTCACCACTTTCAACATTCTAGTGCCACCAAGGTCGACCTCTACCACCATTCAATGCTTCACTACCTATGATTTCAACCTTCACTGCTAGTCTAAAACCTTATTCCACAGCCTTCCCTGTCACAGTCTTCAAAATTTTTGTTGAAACCCTAATCTCAACCCTGTCTCCGCCCGATCCAAATGGTCGCCACCACAAAATTCCTTTAAAATCACTACTACCATAGTATCTCCACTCGGGTCACTTACCTCCAAAACATCTCTACTCTACCCCTTTAGTCATTGTCTCTACAGAGGTCGATTAGACCATCGGTGGTTAGGGCTTTGAGCTCTTGTGACCACGTGGAGGATAGTGGGACTATCAGCGGTTATGGCTTTGGTCACACATCATAGGGCTTTAAGCCCTTTAGACCACAAGGCCTGGTTATCTTTGTGACCTTAGTTCTTTTTTTGGCACCCCTTTCATCCCTGGTCATATGCTCGACCAGGGGCATGGATAGTTATAAACTACAAACAACTAACTGCAACCTTAACCGCCAGGGTTTTAACAACCATGTGACCAAATCTTCTTAACCAATAGTGGTTAATTTTCAAACTTCTAGGGCATGCCTTTCCTTCTACATGCCTATAGTCAATGAGGATTGCACCCTTATGCAAAGTTGTGAAACTCTGCAATCCTTTGAAACATGGGGACAAACTCAGGCTGTGGGTGAGATATATTGAGTTTGAACCTCTAGATTATGGGTTGGTCCCCTTAAAATATTCAATTTGAATATATGACCTTGGTTTGAAAAAGGGTAAAAAAGATTTTCTAAAGATAATAAAAACTTTAAAATTTAGTGATGCACCTAATAATGATAGAAAAATTACAAATTTGGTTCACAATAAATTTCAAAAATCTTACCCACATAATCCACTTTTGGCACAAGAATCACAAAAATGTTTCTAAGGAAGGCTGGAAATTATTTTCTTTATGAAGGAAAAGGATTTTTCACAACATGAAAGAAAAGATTTTAATAACACAACCTAAGACCTGTGATATCATTATGCTTAACACTTGCAAGTAAGAATGAGACAATAATTTCAAAGGTTTCGATATTAAAACACATTAAAATTTCATCAAATCACTCATATAAGTAGCATTAATGGAAAGGAAAACACTTGATTTTAATGAAAAATAAAGGAAAATATTGCATAAAAGACAAAAAATGGAACCTGTAACCTACTATGATCTCTCTAAAATCTGTAATCAATGAGTTACAAAACCTCTTTCTCTCTCAATAGTGCAAAGAGAAAAAAGGCAAGAACTCAAAAAATGAGTTACAAAACCTTCTGTCTTCTAATGTGTAAAAGAGAAAAGAATGCAAGAACTAGCAAAAACTAAGTTTTTCTTTACAATATATAATTTTCTCTCTCTAAGAGCCATGAAAAATAGAACAGCAACTAACTGCCTCTCTAAAAAGAATCTCTACAAAGTGATCCACAAGTAAACCAAGAAATCGCTAAAAATAAGGGTCCAAACTACCCCAAATTGAGTAAAAATGGCTCCAAGTTGATCCTCTCTATATATTTGACCAAGAAATTGACCAAAACTCCTCAAATTGCCCCCCAAATCATGCAAAAGTCTCTAAATGACCTCAACAAACTCAAATAATCTATTTTGCATGATTTTGCATTAAAAAATTGATGTGAGTGAATAATAAAGTAATTAAGTAATAATTACTTTACTATTGGTTACATTTTACATTATTTTTATGATTTTACAACTTGTGAAAAATAATAAGTAATTTGTCTAGAATATTACTTTATTATTCACTTACATTGATTTATTTGTAAAAACATGCATGATGGATGAAAGAGAAAATAAAAACCTTATCTCTTCAATTACACTTGCCTAATTGGCATAATTTGCATGATTTGATGCAAAATAGGACTTAAAAGAAAATAAAATTCCTTGTCTCCATGTAAGAAAAATCTCCTAGTTGCATGATACATGCACTAAGGCAGAAAACAATATACCCTACCTTATGTCTTCGTTGCCTTGCAATAATACCACTTGTCTTTCTATACACACACCATCATGACAACAATACCCTTATCACAATGCCCTCTTGCATGCATTACATTGTCCTTATGCACATTGCAAATGATTTTACATGTTTTCACATGTTCTACCACCTTGGAAAAATATCTTATCCATTTCATGTAAATATTTCATCTTTGCACTCAATGTATTCAGAAATGCATAAGTCATGTTCATCATTATTTGGCCACCCTACTAATCATTATTCACTATGAAGAAGGATCTTTGACTTTTCAATGTTTGTAAAAGACAAAAATACCCATCTTGACCATGCATGAGTGCAAAAGAGGTAAACTCGACCATATCTTGGTCGACCATAAGGGAATAAAGGTTATTTGAAAAGCACCTAAGGCATTAGCCTTACCTCCTTATGATACTAACCATTGACTTTCATAATCAAATGCATAAGTGTTATCTATTGTCATCCCTTTCAACTCATGATCACTAGGTATCTTCCTCTTTGAAGTCAAAAGTAAAAAGAAACAGGAAGCTCCATCGAACAAAACAAAAAGACCCTAAAAGATATCCTCATTTTTCACTTGGCATTTTATCTTTTTGTCTCTGCAACTTTGTCATACTGCTGCTAGTGTTTGGCTTCCTGGCATGTGTTCTTCATTTTCTTGAGCTTTTGTGGTTGAAACTTCAACCCTTCTCTATAAAAGGAAAGCTTGGAACATGGTGAGTATGATGTGCAAGATTTTGACTAGCATTTCCTCTTTTTTTGTAGTTGTTACTTCCTTCAATGGCCGCGGCCATGATGGCTTCTTTCTTCCTGTGCAATCTTTGACATCTTTTCTTTGATCTGTCTATGTCTTTTCCTACAACTGTGACAAAAACTTGAGAAAACCTCATAATGAGGCCATGACCATGCTTCTTCTCTCTCTACAAATGAAAAATGTGAGTCTCCTGGTTCTATCTTTCATGTATACTCTTTGACATTGCAACTTGAAAAAGATAAGGGTTTCTTTGCAAAAGCGAAATGGGTATCTCATTTTCATTACAAAAAATAACTTCATTGTTGTAGCCATGGCTATGCATGGCTCTTCTGGACTATAGATGCAGAATTTTAAAGATTTCTAAGATATGAAACAAGGGTTTCGATTATGTTCTCTTATACAGAGCTTGATTTGCCCCAGCTAGCTTCATAACTGTGCCCTCTTTCCTCTGCAGATAAAAATGTCACAAAGGTTTTAAAATGTCCAAGGGTTTTATATATTGTTCATATAGAAACCACTTCTCTGGGGTACGACCATGTACCATTTTGTATTTTGTAACCTCTCACTTTGATCATAACTAGAAAAGAAACAAGGGTTTGAACAAACTCCAGATGGGTATTACATTTTAACATAAAAATGTCTTTTCCTGGCATGACTATGGTAGTAGATGCATTACGTTACTTTCTTTTGGTTGTAAATGTAAAACAGAAAGAAGGCTTTGAAAATATGAAAAAATGCTTCTCTTGTCATACTCAAGTTTCATCCCTTCCTTCATGTGACTTTATCATTTCTTGCACTATGTATTTTTCTTTATTAGAAAATTAAAAAAAATGAAACAAGAAATTTATTTACTTGTGCATACAATCTTCTTTAAGTCACTATCATCGCATTTCTATATTTCTATAGTTCTTTTCTCCATTGTATTTAAAAATTGAAATAAGGGTTTCAAAATTTTTAACAAGGGTTTCATTTTTTCATCCAGAAAAATGCCTGCTTTTGGTAAAAAACATGACATCTCTCCTCTCTGTATATATTTTCCTTCCTTTCTACAAATAGAAGCCTTTTTAGGCATAGTAATGATGCTCTATTTGAACTTGTATACTTTCTTTTAGTTGTCCTCTTTTCTATAACACAAGACCATGAAACAAATGGCTCCAAAACATTTGACAGATCTACAAAAAAAATGAGTTTGTTTTTTGCAGCTTAACTTGATCATTCCTTATGTTTTGTAACTATGACTGACATCATGTATCCTTTTTTGCATTCAAATGATTCCTGCAGCTTATATACTCTTTCTTGTCTTGTACATGGGACTTGGTTGGCACATGCTCATGTCTCATATAGTAATATGCAATCACTTGATCATACCTGTACTTGTCTCTTTCACTTGATTATATGATTTTATCATTTGATCCTTGAACATTGAATGCACAACTGTTCACACTAATCTGCAGTTGTTCATGCATTTTTCAATTGATACTGCTTGATCACAAGTCTAACGTCTATTACATTTGCATGCTTCTGTGATATCTCAAGTCTAATTTTATGAAGCTTGACTTATCTAGGTAACTGTGGAATGAAATATGACAGCAGTAAGGAATTCTAATGATTGTAGAAATAAAGAAAAGTACCTTTTCATGGCTGCATTTATGTATTTTACATATTGGCAAGTTGATTTTATGATGCATAATATATCTTGAATAATGCATCCTATCTTTCATTCTAATATCCTTTTCAAATGAATAGAAAAGGGAAACATGTTGGGCTCAACCCTTATGGGAGCCACATTTTCTCCACATGTTTTAATGTCTTCAAATCAGCAACATTACTTTTCCTATACCTGTGGAGTGAACAAACAAGTTAGCATAAAAACATACCTTATGGAGTTGATTGATATTTTTCATGATGATTTTATTTATGGCATATGTCTGATTTGATTCCTTCATATGAAATGCATGATGTGGCAAGTTGATATGTCTGTTTGATAAAGGCATATGATAGTGTTAAATATCCAGAGATCTAATAAGACCTTCCCCAAATTTTTTGCAGGTTCACTTGATGTGACTAGAGCTAAAGATGAAGATATGAAGATCAGTCATCAACAAAGGACATCAACCTTGCTTTTAGGCAATTATGGATATTTAATATTATCATGTTTTCTTTCTTATTTCTATTTTTATCATCATATCTATAGCTTGCATATGTCTACATTGCTTAGTTAGTCACTCCCATGGCTTGTGTGAGACACATTTTAAACACTTCTTTTTTAAACATGATCAGTCAATTTACCTTATGCACTTGATTTATGTATGTTTGTTTTAAGTCAATGCATAGGATAGAATAATTGAAAGTTGAATGTATGTTCCAAATATGATATGAAATGACAGTTCAAATGAATACATTTCCTCCTTGCTTTCAATTATAATTATTTAAATAATCAAATTATCTTATAACTTTGAAAGATAAAAATAGTTTAGATCAACTGTCTCTCATTGACTGTTTGATTTATTGACATTAAAATTCACTTGTCATGATGATTTAGAAATCTTGATTAGATTGTTGGATTATCATGACAACTGATCATTGTTTCCTCTTTTCAAGTCATCAAATATTCACTAATTGCAATAACATAAAAGTTTTCTTTTACTCCTTTTGCAACAAATGCAAATTAGGTCCAACTAAATTTAGTGTGAACAAAATTTAGTAACATTTCTAGTGACCTCTCAAGGGTGTTTGCCTGCTAAACATCTTAGAACCAGTAGTATATTCAATTTGAATCTCTGAATTTGGTTTGGAAAAGGGTAAAAAGGTTTTTCTAAAGATAATAAAAACTGTAAAATTTGGTGATGCACCTAATAATGATGGAAAAATTGCAAATCTGGTTCACAATAAATTTCAGAAATCTTACCCACACAATCCACTTTTGGTACAAGAATCACAAAAATGGTTCTAAGGAAGGATGGAAATTATCTTCTTTATGAAGGAAAAGGATTTTTCACAACATGAAAGAAAAGATTTCAAAAACACAACCTAAGACGTGTGATATCAATATGCTTAACACTTGCAAGTAAGAATGAGACAATAATTTCAAAGGTTTCGATATTAAAACACATTAAAATTTCATCAAATCACTCATACAAGTAGCATTAATGGAAAGGAAAACACTTGATTTAAATGAAAAATAAAGAAAAATATTGCATAAAAGACAAAAAATAGAACCTGTAAGCTATTGTAATCTCTATAAAATATGTAATCAATGAGTTACAAAACATCTTTCTCTCTCAATAGTGCAAAGAGAAAAAAGGCAAGAACTCAAAAAATGAGTTAGAAAACCTTCTGTCTTCCAATGTGTAAAAGAGAAAAGAATGCGAGAATTAGAAAAAAATAAGTTTTTCTTTACGATATATAGTTTGCTCTCTCCAAGAAGCATGAAAAATAGAACTGCAAATAACTGCCTCTCTAAAAATAATCTCTCCAAAGTGATCCATGAGCAAACCAAGAAAACCCTAAAAATAAGGGTTCAAACTACCCCAAATTGAGCAAAAATAGCTCCAAGTTGATCCTCTCTATATATTTGACCAAGAAGTTGACCAAAACTCCTCAAATTGCCCCCCAAATCATGCAAAAGTCTCTAAATGACCTCATTTAGCTCAACTCATCTTGTTTACATGATTTTGCATTGCAGAATTGATGTGAGTGAATAATAAAGCAATTAAGTAATAATTATTTTACTATTGGTTACATTTTGCATTATTTTTATGATTTTACAACTTGTGAAAAATAATAAAGTAATTTGAAGAATATTACTTTATTATACACTTACATTGATTTAGTTGTAAAAACATGCATGATGGATGAAAAATAAAATAAAAACCTTATCTCTGCAATTACACTTGCCTAATTTGCATAATTTGCATGATTTGATGCAAAATAGGACTTAAAAGAAAATAAAATTCCTTGTCTCCATGCAAGAAAAATCTCCTAGTTGTATGATACATGCACTAAGGCAAAAAATAATATACCCTGTCTTATGTCTTCATTGCCTTGCAAAAATACCACTTGTCTTTCTATAGAAACATCATCATGCCAAAAATAACCTTATCACAATGCCCTCTTGTATGCATTACATTTTCCTTATGCACATTGCAAATGATTTTACCTGTTTTCAGATGTTCTACCACCTTGCAAAAATACCTTATCCATTTCATGCAAATATTTCATCTTTGCACTCAATGTATTAAGAAATGCATAAGTCATGTTCATCATTATTTGGCCACCCTACTAATCATTATTCACTATGAAAAAGGATCTTTGATTTTTTAATGTTTGAAAAAGACAAAAATACCTATCTCGACCATGCATGATTACAAAAGAGGTAAACTGGACCATATCTTAGTCAACCACAACGGCATAAAGGTTATTTGAAAAGCACCTAAGGCATAAGCCTTACCTCCTTATGATATTGACCATTGACTTTCAAAATCAAATGCATAAGTGTTATCTTTTGTTGGCCCTTTCAAATCATGATCATTAGGTATCTTCCTCTTTCAAGTCTTGACCACGGCTACATTTTGATAAGGTAATGATATTGTCTTTTGTTAAGTCAAAAGTAAAAGGAAACAGGAAGCTGGACATTGAACAAATAAAAAAGAAACCTAAAAGATATCCTCATTTTTCACTTGGCTTTTCATCTTTTTGTCTCTGCAACTTTGTCATACCACTGCTAGGGTTTGGCTTCCTAGCATATGTTCTTCATTTTCTTGAGCTTTTGTGGTTGAAACTTTGACCCTTTTGTGTAAAAAGAAAGCTTGGAACATGGTGAGTATGATGTGCAAGATTTTGACTAGCATTTCCTCTTTTTTTTGTAGTTGTTACTTCCTTCAATGGCTGCAACCATGATGGCTTTTTTCTTCCTATGCAATCTTTGACATCTTTTCTTTGATCTATCTGTGTCTTATCCTACAACTATGACAAAAACTTGAGAATGCCTCATAATGAGTCCATGACCATGCTTCTCTCTCTGAAAATGAGAAAGGTGAGTCTCCTGGTTCTATCTTTCCTGTATACTCTTTGACATTGCAACTTGAAAAAAGATAAGGGTTTCTTTGTAAAAGTGAAATGGATATCTCATTTTCATTACAGAAAAAAACTTCTTTGTTGTAGCCATGGCTATGCATAGCTATTCTTGACTATAGATGCAAAATTTTTAAGATTTCTAAGATATAAAACAAGGTTTTTGATTATTTTCTCTTATATAGAGCTTGATTTTCCATGGCCATCTTCATAATTGTGCTCTCTTTCCTCTACAAATAAAAATGGCACAAGGGTTTTGAAATGTTCAAGGGTTTTATATATTGTTCATACATAAACCTCTTCTCTGGGGTACAACCATGTACCATTTTACATTTTGTAACCTCTCACTTCAACCGTAACTAGAAAAGAAACAAGGGTTTGAACAAACTCCAGACGTGTACTACATTTTTAACATAAAAATGTAATTTCCTAGCATGGCTATGGCAGTAGATGCATTACATTACTTTCTTTTGGCTATAAATGTAAAACAAAAAGAGGATTTTGAAAATATGAAAAAATGCTTCTCCTATCATGCTCAGGCTTCATCCCTTCCTTCCTGTGACTTTATCATTTCCTACATAGTGTATTTTTCTTTATCGGTAGATAAAAAAATGAAACAAGAAATTTATTTACTTCTGCATACAAGCTTCTTTCAATCGTTGTCATGGCATTTCTATATTTCTATAGTTCTTCTCTCCACTGTATGTAAAAATTGAAACAAGGGTTTTAAACTTCTTAACAAGGGTTTCATTTTTTTCATACAGAAAAATGCTTTATTTTGGTAAAAAGCATGACATCTCTCCTCTCTGTATATATTTTCCTTCCTTTCTGCAAATAGAACCCTTTTTGGGCATAGTCATGATGCTCTCTTTGGACTTGTATACTTTCTTTTAATTGTCTTCTTTTCTGTAACACAAGACCATGAAACAAATTGCTCCAAAACATTTGACAGATCTGCAAAAAAAAAAT
Source organism: Cunninghamia lanceolata (assembly GCA_027924645.1). Lineage (NCBI taxonomy): Eukaryota > Viridiplantae > Streptophyta > Pinopsida > Cupressales > Cupressaceae > Cunninghamia > Cunninghamia lanceolata. The sequence continues at coordinate 25,947,577 of BSBN01000703.1, forward strand.
GAGTTTGTTTTCTTCAGCTTAACTTGATCATTCCTTATGTTTTGTAACTATGACTAACATCATGTATCCTTTTCTGCATTCAAATGATTCCTATAGCTTATATACTCTTTCTTGTCTTGTACAAGGGACTTGGTTGGCATATGCTCCTGTCTCATACTATAATATGCAATTACTTGATCATACTTGTACTTGTCTCCTTCACTTGATTATCTAATTTATCATTTGATCCCTAAACATTGAATACATAACTATTCACACTAATCTGCAATTGTTCATGCATTTTTCAATTGATATTGCTTGATCACAAGCCTGACCTCCATTGCATTTGCATGCTTTTGTGATATCTCAAGTCTAATTTTATGAAGCTTGACATATCTAGGTGACTGTGGAATGAAATATGATAGTAGTAAGGCATTCCAATGATAGTAGAAATAAAGAAAAGTACCTTTTCATAGCTGCATTTCTATATTTTGCATATTGGCTAGTTGATTTTATGATGTATAATATATCTTGAATGATGCATCCTGTCTTCCATTCTGATATCTTTTTCAAATGAATAGAAAAGGCAAACATGCTTGGCTCAACCCTTGTGGGAGCCACATTTTCTCCACATGTTTTAATGTCTTCAAATCAGTAACATTACTTTTCCTATACCTGCATAGTGAACAAACAAGTTAGCATAAAAACTTACCTTATGGAGTTGATTGATCTTTCTCATCATGATTTGATTTATGGCATATGTCTGATTTGATTCCTTCATATGAAATGCATGATGTGGCAAGTTGATATGTCTATTTGATAAAAGCATATGACAGTGTTAAATATCTGGAGTTCTAACAGGACCTTCCCCCAATTTTTTGCAGGTTCACTTGATGTAACTAGCACTGAAGAAGAAGGTATGAAGATCAACCATCAACAAAGGACATCAACCTTGCTTTTAGGCAATGATGGATATTTAATATTATCATGTGTTCTTTCTCATTTGTTTTTAATCATTAGATCTATAGCTTGCATGTGTCTGCATTGCTCAGTTAGTCACTCCCATGGCTTGTGTGGGACACATTTAAACACTTCTTTTTAAAACACGATCAATCAAGTTACCTTATGCACTTGATTTATATATGTTTCTTTTCAATCAATGCATAGGATAGAATAACTGAAACTTGAATGTATGTTCCAAATATGATATGAAATGACAGTTCAATTAAATACCTTTCCTTCTTGCTTTTGATTATAATAATTTGAATAATCAAATTGTCTTATAACTCTAAAAGATAAAAACAGTTTAGATCAACTGTCTCTCATTGACTGTTTGATTTCTTGACATTAAAATTCACTTGTCATGATGATTTGATAGTCCTAATTGGACTGTTGGATTATCATAACAACTAATCATTGTTTCCTCTTATCAAGACATCAAATATTTACTTATTGCAATAACTTAAAAGTTTTCTTTTACTCCTTTTGAAACAACAGTAAATTAGGTCCAACTAAATTTAGTGTGAATAAAATTTAGTAACAATGCCCTAATACGGCCTTTTTTTCAAACTCGCATAACTTTCAAATACGTAGGCAGATTTTCACAAAATTGGTGGTGTTAGAAAGCTAACTCAGCTGACTACATAGTGGTGAAGACCATTTCAGGTGACTATGTTATTTTACTAGTTTTTTTATCAGTCAAAGTCAAAGTTCATTGCAAACTTCAATCGAGCATAACTTTTGCATTTTTGTTCCAATTTTCGCGAATTTTTTTAAAAGTGCATAGAATATCATCTAGAATTTGCTGATGCCATTTATTTTTCTATCACTATTCATCTACATCAAATTTTATTAGATTCTTGATTTTTTGTATAATGCTTCCATGTGCAAGTTTCTTGTTCCATTTTCGTTCTGGTGACTTGCAGGTGATCTCACGAGGATGGAACAACATCAGTATCAGTAAACATAGTAGACTGGAAGCGATAATAATTAGGTACATTCATTCTAATGTTTCATTTCTTATAATCATTGTTTGATCATGAATTTCAATTTGGGCTCCTAAAATGAAATCTTGAGCTTGCATTCACACATCAAAATTGGGCATTAAAATGAACTCGTGTCTTTCATTCACATTTTGACTTGCGCATAAAAAGAACCTATGCTTGAATCATTTGGTGAATTTGCATGCAATTAGGGGTGTTTAAGCTCTTCTCATGCAATTTGTATGATCTTGAGAATCAAAAACACCCCTTGTCCATTCATATTCACAACACGCATTTTAATTTCTTAAGGGAAATTTACAAGTGCGAGTGTGAAACAAATGACAGCTCAGTTGGTTTTCTTTTGTTTACCCTATCTTAGGAGGCCTACTTGGAGACACACCACTCCAAGGGACAACCTCAACCATGGCTAAATTGAAAGACATCCTCATTGGGAGTTGAAATCCTGTCACTCTTAGCTAAGCCCCAAAGAACTTTATACCTTTGCCCGAAGTGAAGGTGAAGGGTGGGTTACCCCTTTCTCCCGACTACGTGGTAGGATTTTTATTTCAATCCTTTTCCCTAGTCAACCTTGTGAGACCTAGATTAAGACCTAATCGGCCATACCCCACTTGACTAATTCCAGGGCTTGTTGGTGTGTTTTACACATGTGCTTGTTTAATCATCATCATATTCTTCAAATTCAAATTCAAACTTGCTCAAGTGTCTTGTGTGAGTGATTCATGTTTGTACATTGTGAAATCAATTTGTAAACACCAAACACAGAAACAAGACATCCAACACATTCAAATCTAATCATTTTCATCCTAATCACCCTTCTTAGCCACTTCATATCCTAATCATATCCATGTCATCATCCTAATCCAATCCTAATCATATCCTTGTCACTCTATATCATCAAATCAATATCATTCTAATCATTACACATCATCTAATCAATTCTATCGTAATAATTCCTAATCAAATTCTTATCATATCCCCATCATTACACTTCATCATAACCATATGCTAATCATCATTTCTAATCATTACACCTCACCCTAATCACTACACTTCATCCTAATCATCATCAATCCTAATCATACCTTAATCATATCCTAATCATACCCTAATCACCTCTTTCATCTAAACATCATCATCTTAAGTATCCTTATCAAACCCTAATTACATCTTTCATCTAATCACCATCATCCTAATCATCCTAGTTACTACACATAATCATCTTCATTCATAATCCAATCAACATCATCCTAATCATTTCCCAATCAATCCAAATTCATCTAATCTAGTCACTATACATCATCCTCTTCATTCTAATCCAATCAATCATATCCTATTTCATATCCTAGCCATTCCTCCTCATCCAATCAACTTCATCCCAATCCATTAGAGTCATCTAATCTCATAATTACACAACATCATCTTCATCCTAATCATTTCCTAATCCATCCAGGTCATCTAATCTCATCATTACACAACATCATCTTTATCCTAATCATTTCCAAATCCATTCAAATCATCCAATCTTATCACCACACATCACCATCTTAATTCTAATCTAATCAATCAACATCATCCTCATCCATACCATTCATTCCAATCCAATCCATGTCATCCTAACTGTAGACACCTAAAAATGTCTTTTACCATCAAACTAACTCCTGACAACCCTAAACATACCAATTTCTCTTCTAAGCCATTAATTAATATTTTATTTAATTAATCATCCCTTCATCATCTAATTTTTCATCACTTTATCCCCAAAATTAATTACTTTCATTAATTCAATAGTCCAAACCTTAGCTAATTGATTTAATAAATATACAATATCTATTTAATCAATTTCCCCCTTTTCACTAAATCCAATTAATTAGCTAAACCATGTTTAACTAATTAATTCAGCCTATTAATTGACCTATCCCTACCCTAGACAATTAAATAGCTATTATTAAATTGCCTACCCTAGCCTATCTCATCCTAGCCCTAGGATTAATTATATAAAACCTATATTTAATTAATCCTAACCTCTCATTTGGGTGGTCAAACCTAGTTTAACACCCTTCCCCACATCCTCTAAATAAAAAATTGAAATAAATCCACATAAGTCAATTTTTTATTTAAATACATCCCACATCACAATTAATTCTTCTTACATCCCCATACGTCATTTATCTCCACTTATTCCCATATAAATTTTGAATTCATTTTACATTCCCCATATGAATCTTTAATTAAAAAATAATCTTTCACACCCATACTGATTTAATTACCCCTTTTCCCAAAATGAATAAAAGATTTACTTTTATTCCTAGCCCTCCATTCCTCCAAAGTCAAATCTAGGCCCTCCACATCACTTTTTTCCTCCACCATTGATCTTCTAAACCAATCTCCACCCTTGGCTCAAAATCCCTCCAAAATCTCTATAAATACTTCATCCTCCAACCCTTTTTGTGCATCCAATTTTCAAGTAATGTTACCATGTCCAAATGTCTATTGAGCTAGAATTGTGAGTTGCATAATTAGAGTAATAGAATTTCACATTGTATTCATCATTTAGGGAATATTATGTCTTAGGAGCTCTTGGGTGCAAGCTTCCTCTTCCCTTGATGAGATTGGGTCTTCTTGTTGACGTATAACTTTTGTGTGTTTATGCATTCTAGTTTATATTTTAACCTTGATTTGATTTCCTAATCTACATTGGCATGCCTGATGGGACCCACAAGGTCCGAATCTAATTAGTTTTTGTGATTTTTTGCGCTCTAGATGTGTTTTTGCAGGTGCAACACCATCTACCCTGCGTAGTGGCGCTATCCTTAGCGTGTTTTAGCACTATCTACTATTTTAGCGCCATCTCTATAGAGCATTTTCTATTCTAACTTCCACTCACATGTCTCTTTTTAATGATCTTCCTACTATTTTTTGTGTCTAGTTGCTCTCTGTTTTTGTAGGAATCTTCAAAAAGGAGGAGGAAGTTATGCCAAAATTTTCATAAAATCTAAGCATGCATTTTAGCTTCTATTTTGTCTTATTTTTCACTTGTCAAGACTAACAATGCTAACAGGACCTCTTCTATGTGCAGCCTAACCTCCTCTTTCACTGGGAAGACCTATGTTTGCAGGACAAACAGTTTCAGGCCTGTATCAACACTATCAAAGCCCAGATTGATGCTATTTTAGTTGTTGACTAGACCACTTGATAACTTGCATAGTGGTGCCTTCTTAGACTCATTTTAGCGCTATTACCTATTTTAGCACTTTATGTATATTCTATTAGCGCTATTTATTTCTGTGGCACCTTTTGTATGATTCAGTAGTGCAAAATTGTATTCTAGCACCTTCTAGGTCTGATAGTAGCGCTATCTGATAAATTGGCTCTATCTATATAGGGTGTCAGGTTTTTAGTTTGTTTTCTGCCAGTGTCACAATTTTTTGTCCGTAGTGGCGCCATTGGGTATCTGTATTAGAGTTATTTTCTGAGACTAACTTTTGTTCTTTATACACGGACTAACAGCTTGTGTGTAGGTCATCCACATCATTTTGCAGACACTAACATGTTTTTGCAGGGTTCTTTTATCTTTTGTTTAAAACACTTCAATTGGAAATTTAAAATGAACCCTTGCATGCTAGTTTACACAAAATTTTGATTTGGTGTTATAAAAATTGATCAACAAACAAACAAATCTTTGCGTGTGTGTGTCTGTGTCAAAACATTTGAACTTGGTGTTCTAAAATTCACAAATTGTGTGACAACAACTATCAAAACACTTAAATTTTAAGCTTTAAAAAGAACCACAAATTGCATCAATCAAATCATTAGGTTAAAAAGAACAACAATCTGCATTCTTTAGTCATATAATCAAGAAAACCAAGCTAAACTTATGTGAAGTGCTTTCATGATTTGTGTTTGTAGTGTGAAAAGTGTATGCTCTTCCCTCACACCATTTGGTGATCTTGGGAATCAAAAGCTTCTCACAACACTTACATTAATCACCCCCAACATAATTCAAAGAATTAAATGAACCATGTTTAGTGTGATGCAAGCACAAACGATATGTATGCTCTCCCCTCACATATTTGTATGAACTTGGGGATCAAAAGTATTTTTGTGGTTGTATTGCTTTTGTTAATCCTTAGAGGGCCTACCACCCCGCTTCGAAAGGTGGGAACGACCCAAGAAGCAACAAGCTAAAGCCAAGCTCTTTGAAGCCGCTATATGAAATAAGGTGTTTGGGATGAAAGTCACAAGTAACATGTGTTGTTGTGTTATATCAACAACCAACCTCCCCTAAAACCCTCCAAGGCGTAACCCTTAGAGGCTAGGAGACTCCATAACAAAGAGTAGCATTACCGCACGTATAACCACCTGAATGAAAGCACTTACTAAGAACCTTTGTTTAGCAAGCCAAAATCCATCTATTTATTGACATAGAAGGGAAACCTTTGAAGTGGCCCTGATTCATGTGGTTCTTAGCCGAGGTAGCAGGGATAATCTGAAGGTTTGATGAGGGACAATCCTTATAGGAAACCTGAATCTTGGTATGCGTGAGAAGTGTGTGCAATTGTAAGGAGGAGCCGGTGCTACCAAGATCCTGGAGCTACCCACTTTGAATAGGTGCAACTAGGGGATTCAACAAATACTATCATATCTTCACCTTAGGTTTTGCAAAGTACTTGTTTAACAAAATCACATGTCTTTTCACAAACAAAAATCTTGGTTATTGTGTGTTAATGTGCTTAATTGTGTATTAATGTCATTAAATTATTTTCAAACAACTTGCCAAGAGACATTGAAAACCATTTGATCAAATCTCAAATAAAACAAATCCAAAATTGACATCAAAATTAGAGACCTGACCAACACTACCTTGTTTTAGCACTATCTCTGTCTGATTTTGGTACCATTGCACCTGTGGAATGGCACTATTTTTAGATTGACTTTCCTGAAACTAAGACCCATTCAATTGTGATCTTCACCATCTGCTCTTCCATAATCCATATTCACATTCCAAAAATCTGTCAGTACCCCATCCATTTTTTCCCTCAAAATTTTCCAAATCATACCTTCACTTTGACCTTAGAGGATTAATCACTATCATTGTTAGACCCTTTACTATATGAAATCCACTCAAATTCATATCCACTCATTCTCATTAAACCTTTGCATACCTTTTTTGACCAAAAAAATATCCTTGCCATAAGAAGTCATTCCAAAATCCAAGAACATATTGCAAATCTTCCAAATCAAAACCAATCAAACAATTGTCATCCTTTTGAGCCAATACTAGATCTAGATTTCATCATTTACATCATATCTTGCTTGGAGAGTCATTAGTCTACCTTCCAAGTGAAAAAATCATCCTTCTTTGCGTAAGGTCATTAGTCTACCCCAAACAAAGAAAAACATCCATTTGTGCCAACACAAAATCTAGATCTTACCTAAGCCTAGTTTTGTTGACTAGCATATCCTTTTGAAAAAATCATCCTAATCAATCAAAATCAACATCAGAATCAAAACCTCTTCCATCAAAATCATCCTTAAACAAATATCATCCATCATCCACCTTTGGTCCAAATTTGTGCAAAAGACAATACCATCCATTCTTATCACCCTAAGGTTAACACCTTTTGCCTTATCACCCTCTCCATATTATTACCACATCCATCTTTGGGTCCAACATAAATCAATCCAATTCTCTAAGGTCTCCATCTCCACTTCACTCCTCCTCAAAATCAAATCCATACATGTGCATGCCCATAACAAGATCACAACACAAAAAGAATAAAGAAATGGTAGAATCTAGACAATATGGCAGCATAGGAATGCCTAACACCAATAGTAGTAACATACCTATCAACCAGACATACAACCCACCTACATTCTTCCACATCCGCCCATACAATCCCAACAAAAACCCCTTCCATTTTTTGCAACTACCACCACCACCCACCATGTCCCAAGATGATCTAGATGTCTTGATCTTTACAAGACACTGATAGCATGGACCTACTTGATAAAATCTTAAGGTCAGACCTGAATAGATATCTTGATCATCTCTTCAAAATTGGTGCTCAACTACCCCCTATCACGACATCATATCACAACCATCCACCTCTAACACCATTCCTACCACATCAAACACACAACCCATCACTCTCAAACGTCAACACCTACCATATCTACCACCTCCACAAGCTCTACCGCTACCACATCTACAATTCCCACAAGTACCTCCAATCTCACCACATCCCAACCTGTCACCACATCCACTATCACAACTAACATAACCTCTTCCATTCCACAAATCACCTTAGGCATACAAGGGAACACCACACATGCAAGTACCTCCACAAGTGTGCCTCCACCCAACCCTCAAACTATAGCCTACCTAAGACAATTATTCTCACAACCACCCTACAATACAACCAACCCATCAAACACCAACCCATCTAATCCATCCAATGTATCATTGACACAACATAACCCCAACCCTTAAATACCTCTACATATTCTCCAACAAATCTACACTCATCAACAACATCTTGCACAAATCAATCAAAACACCACCCCACAATGTCAAAAAATGACCTCCCAAAACCTTTAGCATCAAATACCACCCAATCTTCAACACCTCATCCATCAACAACCCTACAAACCCCAACTGCAACCAATAGAGGATCTCACAACAGTTGTACAGGCCTTGATCCAAAAAGTAGATGACATGCAAACTAGGGGCAAGCGCAAGCACTATTCCTTTGAGGATATTTGCCCCTATCCATTTGATCGTACATTGTACATGCCCCCTTTCCCCAAGAACTTTGAAACACCAAAATTTGACAAATACAAGGGAAAGGGAGACCCTAGGGATCACCTTAGGGAGTTCTACATCGCTTGCTTAGAAGTCTCAAATAACGATACCTATATAATGAGACTATTTCCAAGAAGCCTCGGCGGTCAAGCCGCTGAATGGTTAGCACATCTTCCCCCAGGCATTAGGACTTTCCCTGAGCTTCTGAAAAAAATTGTAAACCATTTCTCCTATAACTTCAAGAATGAAATGTCTATGACGGACCTTTGCAACACCAAATAAAAGAATGGAGACACCTTTGCTTCTTTCTTACAAAGGTGGAGAAGCTTAGTAAGTAAATTCCCATGGCCAATTCCTGAAAAAAAACTCGTCACCATGTTTGTGACCAACCTCAATCAGGAATTAGGGTTCCATTTACAAATCCTCTATGCATCTACCTTTTAGGAAGTCATCGACAAGGGTACTACCATCGAACGGGCCCTCATCACCAAGGGCTCCATCAAATTGTATGACTATAAATCCAACAACAGCAATAACAATAACAACAAACCCCATAACAACACCCCCAACACCAACAACAACACCAACACATAATTAAATGATAAGCCATGCTATTGGGGGAAGAACAAGAACAATTTGAACAATGGCATCACGGATGTGAAATCTGTCCAACATGTACAAAATCAAAAACTTGCACATACATATGAAACCAATGTAAATAACCCAAGGGGACAAACTAAACTACCCAAACCTCGAAGGCAATTTACACCCTTAGGGGAACCCATTGAAAACATCCTCGACAGGGGTCTCAAGAAAAGTTTGATCACACTCCCACCTGTTAGACCCCGTCAAGAGAATGAACTTAAAGCAGCATGGTATAATGAAAATGATTATTGTGAATACCACTGCATTGTGGGTCATAAAACTGCTGACTACATGCAACTAAAGTATTGCATCCCAGACCTTATAGATCAAAATCAAGTCATCCTTGATCAAACCACCCAACCATCACCAAATGCCAATCTTAGAGCTTACAAGGATCCACTACCTAACCATAATAAAGCCTCCTCATCCAATCAAGCATACAATGTCACTCCACCTCCCGCATCTTATGACTCTATCATAGGGCAGATAGAGCCATCATTTCACCATGTTAACACAATCACCATTCAGGTACAAGCACCTGATTGTGTTGTCGCAACCTGTCGTGGCCGTGTATCCATCCACACAACCCCTACCACCAAACAAATGCCTGCATCCACATCAGATCCCTTCCCCTCTCGTCCAAACACACACCCATCACCTACCAATCAATACAACCTCCTAGAGCATCTAGGAAAGACCCCTGCATAAATATCCATCCTTGAGTTTCTCTGAACATCCCCTTTCACAAAGACATCCTTGACAAAGCACTCTTGGAAACTCAGGTTCCTGCCAACTTGAATGTGACCCAATTCCAAGCTATGGTAGGACATATCACTGTACCCTACCATCTCACATTTTTAGAAAAGGACCTTCCCACTTCTGAACACTTACATAACGACGCCTTACACATCGAGGTCTGTATCCACAAACACATCATTAAAAGAGTCTTAATAGATGGTGGCTCTGGCCTAAACATATGCACTCTTAAACTATTAAAACACTTGGGATACTTCGATGTGGTAGTCGACACTAGTGAGTGCATCACAATCAAAGGGTATGATGACACCGAATGACTCTCTGAAGGCACCATCAAACTCCCTATTCAAGTGGAATAGAAAATACTAGAAATAAAATGTCAGGTACTTGATCTTGACCTCCCCTACAACATTCTTCTCAGCTGACCATGGATTCATGCCATGCAAGTCATCCCATCCACATTCCATCAATGCCTCAAATTCCCTCACAATGGCACAAAAGTCACTATCTATGCCAACCCCTACCCCTTCCAATATTGTAGTTTCTTGGAAGGCCATGACCACACCTTCTGCCCATATAACAAAGCCACCACTAAAGCCAATCCTATAGCATCCACCTCATACATCGACCCGCAAATATCAGCACCACTTCATCCCAAGCACCTCCACTGCCTAAGGTCAAGATCAATCTCAGTGACATGGGATGTGGGGAATATGACCTGCATGGTACCTTTTGTGTGGGCACATTACCCAATCCTAAAATGTTTGGCATCCTGAAGATAGAAGTAGCCAACACAGTAGTCATCAAGTGTAAGCCATCACCCATCTTTGAAAAGAAACACCTCCTCGATTAGGATGTGCTTGAAGATATCTCATCATGGCTATATAAGAAGGAAGAGCCTGAGCAAGAAGCCCCCACCATCCCAATAGAAATCTATGGTAAAGGATCTGAAATCATCAAAAGCATGGGCTATAAGGTACAAGGCAGTATAGGCCTTCATGAATATGGAATCATGGAACCGCTGCAAGCAACAAGAAACCCCTACACTCAAGGGTTAGGATATGGTCAACGACAACATATCCTCAATACCAGCCAATGTATCTTAGCCAAGGTTGCGATGGTCTCCCTTGAATTTGACAACGTCAATGAAATGGGCCTTCACGACTCCTTTAGTGACTTTACCGATTTCTTTGACTCGGCCATTTGTACCATCTACACAGTCACCACTCTTGCCTCATCCTCTAATGACTTACCACTTATATACCCCAACCTCATAGACTGGGACCAACGGGGACCTCCTGTATTTGACGTAGCACCAAATGATGAGGCCATCGCTAAAATGATGGGGGTTAGAGATCACTTCCCCTTGGGAGATCGCTGAGCAGGATACATCATCGAACTTCATATGAATGCCTATTTTGGGGAGACAAACCCTGCTTCCAATCACAAAAATACAAAAATCAAACAAGGATCTGATGGTGAAAACCATTCCGCAGTAGTGTTAGATCCCAAAAAAGTAAAAACAAAAGACATATCTCTTGGTGAAAACCTCCACAAGGTGCTAGGAGATGGAAGTATGGGCCTCCTTGAGATAGACAAGCTTTATCCAGATAGGTCACCCATCCTGGTAGAGCTAGCCCCAAAAATGAATCTTGGGACAGAAGAACCAAAAATCACTTTTAGGGTAGAATCTATCAGCACAATAGAGCAAGAAAACTTCCTAGCATTCTTCAAACATAGAAACTGCAATTTTCCATGGACCTATGCCAACATGCCAAGGCTAGATCCCACTTTGGTTTTCCATCACCTTGTAGTATGCCCTGATGCGAAACCAGTAAAGCAAAAACTTAGAAAAATAAACCCTCAGGTGGCTCTCCTAGTCAAGGTAGAGCTAAAGAAACTACTGGATGTTGGGTTCATTCGCCTAATCGATTATCCCGAATGGGTTTCCAACCTAGTACCAGTAGCCAAACCAGATGGTCAAATCTGCTACTATACCTACTTCAAAGATCTCAACAAAGCTTGCCCAAAGAATGACTTCTCGTTGCCTAACATTGACATGATAGTGGATCTCACAGCAAGACACGAGATGCTATCCCTAATGGATGGATTTTTAGGGTACAACCAAATCTGGATCACAGAAGAGGACCAACATAAGATAGCTTTCATATGCCCATGGGGGACATACTACTATGTAGTGATACCGTTTGGTCTAAAGAATGCAGGGGCTACATATCAAAGAGCTATGACGGTCATCTTCCATGACCTCTTCTACCACATCATGGAAGACTATGTAGATGACTTACTATAGAAATCAAAGACAAGAGAGAAACACTTGGATGTCTTGGCAATGATCTTTGATCGATTAGAGCAATACAATGTCCACCTAAATCCAAAGAAATGTGTCTTTAGCATCACCTCAGGAAAACTTTTGGGATATATAGTCTCCTGGAGAGGAATTGAGGTAGATCCTGCAAAGGTCAAGGCCATTACTAAAATGTCTCCTCCAACAACATTGAAACAACTCAGAAGTCTACAATGAAAACTCTAGTCCATTCATCGGTTCATTATTCAATTGGCTGATAAATGTTAACCATTCCAGCACCTACTCAAAAAAGATATAGCTTTTGTATGGAACAATCGGTTTCAGGCTACCTTCGATCAGTTGAAAGGCTACCTAGCTAATCCCCCTAATCTAACTCCACCAAGGCCAAGAGAACCCCTCCTACTATACATCTCTGCAATAGAGACAGCTATCGGAGCCTTATTAGCACAACACTATGAGAATGGAAAGGAAAGAGCCATCTATTACATCAGTCGCACTCTGATATCCTATGAGCTCAACTACATGCCAATTGAACAAGCATGTCTAGCCCTGGTCTTCACTTCATAAAAACTAAGACACTACATGGTCAATCATAAAACCAAGCTCATCGTGAAGATCGATCCTTTGAAATATCTACTAAACAGAGCTACTCTTACTAGAAGAATGGAAAAATGGGTCATGATTCTCATTGAATTTGACATTTACTATACTGAGAGAAAGGCCATCAAAGGATAGGTTATAGCAGATCAGCTAGATGAAGCACCCATTCCTACAGAACATCCTACACTAGCAGAGTTCCCTGATGAAGCTATCTTGACAATAGAACCAGCACCAGAAACATGGAAAATGTACTTTGATGGATCATACACACATAGAGGCTTAGGGGCAGGCATCTTGTTTATTACTCCTCAAGGAGACACAATCCCCAAGTCATTCAAAATCACATTCCCATATACCAACAATGTCGTAAAGTATGAGGCTCTTATCACATGCCTCCAAATGGCAATCAAATGGAAAATTGAGAAGCTGACAGTGTATGGAGATTCTCAACTAGTCATCCGACAGGTAAACAATGAGTACAAGACCAAGGATGATAAACTCCTCCCTTACAAAAAGATGGTCGATGATTTCAAAGGCTATTTTGATGACATCCACTTTGAGCAGATCCCAAGGTTAAATAATAAAGTTGCAGACGCCATGGCTACCATTGAATCCCTGGTCGATATGAAGAAAGATAGTAAGAGGTATGAATTCTTGATTGAAGAACTCCCTATTCCTACATATGATGTACCTCAGTCAAAGCTTGTGTGAGAAGTCATCGGTCCCCTATCCCCATGGTATCAAGAAACCTACCTATACCTCCATGATAACATCATCCCTCCTAACCTAACCACCTCACAACAAAAATCTTTTATCCATCAAGCTTCCCGCTTCACCCTTGTAGGAGATACCATATACAAAAGGAGTCTTGAAGGCACACTTTTATGATGTTTAGATTCTAGGGAAGCTGAAGTGACCTTGAAAGAGGTACACGCAGGTATCTGTGGGGCACATTCAAGTGGACCCACTCTTGTTAAAAAGATCATAAGGACCGGTTACTATTGGCCAACAATGGAACGAGACTCCTACCAGTTTATCAAGAAATGTCTACCATGTCAACAGTATGGCGATCTCATCCATGCACCAGCACAAGAATTGCAACCAATCACAATGCCATGGCCTTTCTCACAATGGGTACTCGACCTCATAGGAAAAATCCATCCACCTTCATCCAATGGACATAAGTTCATCATTACTGCTACCGAATACTTCACTAAATGGGTGGAAGTAATACCACTCACCTTCACCACTGGCACCCAGATATCCAAGTTCATCCTCCACTATATCATATGTCATTATGGTATCCCCCATTCCATCGTCACCAACAATGGAAAGCCATTGAAGAACCAAGAAGTTCACACCATGTGTGAAAAATTTGAAATTAAACACCACTTCTCCACCCCATATTATCCTCAAGGAAATGGTCAAGCAGAGGCTTTGAATAAAACCATCCTCTGCATTCTCAAGAAGACAGTTAATGAAGCTGGTTGTGACTGGCACCTCCAACTCAACCCTGCCCTATGGGCCTATCGTACAAGCATCCGCACCCCCACAGGAGCCACTCCATTTCCCCTAGTCTTTAGATCTGAAGCCATTTTACCTATTGAGGTCGAGCTCCCATCCTTAAGAGTATCCCTGCAAAACATAATCACTGATGAGGAATACTGAGTCGCAAGGTTGCATCAGCTAGAATTACTGGATGAGAAATGTCTGAATGCATTGAACCACCTACAAGCCTATCAAAATTGCCTCAGGAGAAGCTATAACAAAGGTATCAAAACCCAAAAATTTGAAGTAGGTGATCTTGTCCTTATGGAAAATCAGAAAAACTTGCAAGAGTGCACTAAGAATGGCAAGTTTGAACCCAATTGGTTAGGACCATATGTCATCATAGCTAGCTATGGATCAAGAGCATATTAGCTCGCAACACCTAAGAGGAAACCTCTGGATGAGGTGATGAACATTCTACATCTGAAGAAATTCTACGCATAACCCATTGAGTATCCCAATCAAAAAAATAAAAAAAATCAAGAAAAATCTAAGTGCAATAAAAAACTTCCAATGGTGAAAATCACTTCGGTGACATCTTGGATAAGTACCATGGTGAAAACTTGTTTCAGGCGCCATGCGTAGTGGCTGGTTCTACCATCTAATAAGTCCTCTTTCCATCACTACACTCCATATCACACACATCCCATGGCTTGGAATTCTAAAAACATCAAGTCCTATCACCCATTCCACACTATCTCACCCAAAGCCCAATCCATGGAATGAGGATCCTTGTAAGCTTCCATTTGTATAGCTAAAAATCAAAAATCCAAAAACATCGCAAAATCATCAAAAATCCAAACACAAATGCAACATCACCCTCATGCATCCATCACTCCCATTCATCAATCCTCATCACATCACACCCATCTTAAACCATCCCACATCATCAAGTCAAACCAAAACTACATATTCATTTCGCCCGCATCTTGAAAGTAGCTTGATATCGTGGATATAGGGTATGTAGGTAGTCTAGAATACGAAGGATGTTTCTAGTACTCACGTACATGAGATGCACCCATCCAACCCGTTTGGATGGTTCCCACTCACTGACCTTGCTAAACCCATTATATGATACACGTGCTAAGTATACACTTAAAGCTTGGTCCCTAATGCAAAAATCATCAATCAACATACCAACTATAAACCTACACCTGGCCAGACTGTTCATTTGCCCATCTTTCTAAAATTCTCCAATCAAATCCAGCTGATCTGTGTCCTAGGATATGTCTTTCCCACAATGGACAAAAATCTGTCATCTTATCAACACATCTCTTGGCAAGAGCACAAAAAGGGTTATTTGTATCTTTTGGTTGGTCTTTTTGATTAATGATTTTTATCTTTTCTTCTCACTCTAGGTCATCTCCAAAGCTACCTTGATCTCATTATATCATGGTAAGTAGTGGACAATGCCTAGAGTCAAAAAGGTCATTGTTTCTTAATACTGTGCTTGTGGGTGGGTTGGTTTCATTACTCCAAGAATAGTATTCATATCTTGAAGCCTAGGTTGGTTCTAGTATGATGTACCTCATTTGCATATACTGGCATCAAAAAATCGTATATGTACTATGAGTCCCCTTCCTAAGACAGGCAAGGTTATACTATCTTGGGCACGCATGAAACCAACCTATTGTTTGTGGGTCTAGTCCACACAATCGTGGGATATATATCATCACCTAGGTCATTTCATACCTTTGTGAACTATATCCTACATTGCTATAGTAAACTAAGAAATGCTCTCAATTAATCTTATACAACTACTGTTACTAGCTCAAAATCATCATCCTAATCACCCATTTAACTATACCATTTGGGCCTAGATTTGGTAATCACCTACCCTATCCCCCCATCTAAAATCCCCTCCCTAATCCAAATCCCCCATCATACTCCCACTTAGCACATCCTGAACCAAAGTAAATCCCCCCTCAATGACATGGTGTCCTATGACCTAACAATTCTCTCATATACCCACCCCCATCCTCTAGACGCTCCCAATCCTATCCATATAGCCATCCATACACCCCTATCCTCTCCCCACCTGGTCCCCTTTCACACAACCTCACCACTCAGGGTCAAACATACAACATCATGTGTATCAGGACTCGATTATCTCACATATCACCCATCTACATCTCACCTATCACTTAAATTTGCATATCATATCATTTAGGTTCATTTTAGAATCTGTTAAGTTTGCATATCATTTCATTTAGGTTCATATCATAATCATTAGGTTCATTTTAGGAATCATTAAAATTGCATATCATTTAGGTTCATTTTAGAATCTGTTAAATTTGCATATCATTTCATATAGGTTCATTTTAAAATCTATTAAGTTTGCATATCATATAATTTAGGTTTATTTTAGAATCTATTAAATTTGCATATCATTTCATTTAGGTTCATTTTAGAATCTTTTTAGTTGCATATCATATCATTTAGGTTCATTTTAGAATCATTTAGTTGCACATTATACATCATTTAAAACATTGCAAATCATATCATACTCATTTAAGTTTGCCATAACATAGGTTCATGTAAAAAAAATAGTATCATCACACTACATTCCATATATCATCTCATAAACATTTAGTTACATTACATCATCACAATCTTAATTATCTAGCTGCATTTTATAATCATCTAGCTGCATATCCAGATTTCTATACATAACATGTGTTTATTAAGATAAACATACATTCCCATTGCATTTTTCATCCATAATAAATGTTTATTAATCTAGACATTTATTTTGCATCATATAGTCCATAGATCACAAAACCATGCATATATCACAATAAATAAATCATCGTTACATCCATCATGTTACATCAATAGGTACATCCATAACATCAACATAGGGCATTACATAAACACAACACATCCATAAGCATATAATCCATAAAACATACTGCATAATCATCATAGAGTATCATCATAATAAACAAACACATTGACCATCAAAAAACATCATATCATATATAATCACTACAAAACAATGTACATCACTCATATATACATAAAAAAATATAATGTCCTAATACAATGCCTCTAAGGGCTATAATGATACAATGTCACATAGAGGATCCTCTCTCTGATGGAGTCAGGGATCCTGACCCTGGAGGTGCTTGTGGTCCTGTTGGTGGCTGTGGTGGTGGCTGTGGCTGTGGCTATACCTGCACCTGTGGAACCTACTGGGGCACATGAGAGGGAGGAGGCATCATCTGCTGAACTGACTAAACTAATCTAGATCTATGTGATCTAGATGCCTTCGACCCACTAACCTGGCTATAGCTCAGTGCCCACTGCTCCGCCGACACTACCATGTAATAAACACCCTGATAATACTCCACCATCCCTCTGGTCTCTACCAACTCCCCTATACCTGAGACAACTGTGCCTATGCTTGGGACAACTATGTCTGCATCAATATCAAAACTAGGGCTAGACCAACCCATGAAGCCTATAAACTACTCACTATAGCCTCTGCCTATTGGGTTCTCATGAGCGCCGCATCTCACTCCCCTGTTAAAGTGACAATCTCACCCTGAGCCTGGGCTAGCTATGCCTGCAATGCAACACCTATCCATTGCCCTATCCAATAAGGCCAATGCCCCCTACAACTGAACTAACTCTGCCTCTCAGCTCTCCAAAGCCTCCTGCAGGTTCATCACCTATGCTGGTAACATCTCCATCTCCTCCTCCTCACCCTAGCCCCGTCAACAGGATGCCACCCTCACAATCTCTACCTCTCCAGCTGTCCTATAACTTGCTGCCCTATAACCTATTGTTGCACTACCTGTGGTTGGGGTAGACCACCCCTACCTACTCTTGGTCATCCTCCACACTGTTGAGGCCCTCCACGCTGTTGCACCCTATCAATCTGAACCTAAACAACAGGCGCCTACTGTATAGGTACCTACTGCCCCACCTACCCCTATCTAGCTACCATGGCTGCTAGCACATCTATCAACTAACCATCCCGACCAACCACCCTCTCCTCACCATCCCCTCCAACCTCCATGAGGTCATCCCCAATGATCTCCTCCCCCTCCTCCAGGAAATCATCCCCCTTGGAATCATCATCCCCATCATCATCTGAATCATCATCATCTGACCCCGCTGCCTTCTCTGTTGGGTCCGTAAACTGAGTCGACCACCACATCTACCACCAGATGTCATATGCAAGAGTAGTGCTTGCATCCTGAACATGCTCCCCCAATCCCATCGTACTGGCTGTAAAGCTGCAAAGTGATCTAGAGCAACCTGTGGCCTACAGGCCAGAAGGGTGCATCTTGATGGGTTCAAGCAAAAATGGCCATCTGCTGTGGCGTGTCCTGCCTCAATCCAAACTATTGCATCACCCGTGATGGTAGGTACATATCTATCATGCAGTCTCCTCGACCCATTAGGTATCGCTGCTGAAATGTAAAAGGCATGTGGATATCATCGTCAGGCCGTGGCTCCACTCTGATGTAGGGTCACCAGGTCCCCTGGATAACATCATCTAACATTCACCTCTAATAGTAAACTTGTCCAGTGTAAGTGTACTCTGCATCCTGATATAAAAACACAAACGCCTCAAATGGCCAGTGCTTATACCCACACATCAGCCGGGTAACTGTGATATGCTCCCAAATCCACACATGCAGCAGAGTAACCCCAGCTAATAATGTGGAATCATGAAGATAGACCATTGTATGCAACTCATGCTATAGCTGCCCTAGCATCGCTAGCCCCCAGGCATACATAGTCTTAGCCCTAACCATCCCCTCGATCATCTCCCCCTACCCAACTGGGAATCCCCTGCCTCTCCTATCAGGCATCACAACCCCTCCAATCAAAGCACAAAGGAATAAGGTAAAGGGATCTGCACCCACAGCCAATGTCCCCTCATAGCTCATCTCCTGACCATCTACTAATAGTACAATATGGTGCTCGCCAAACACTCTGATCAGGGCCCTTCATCACCTCCTCATGTCATATCTCACACACCGGCCACGAATAGGTAGCTTGAGGATGCGATAAACATCCTCAACTGTGATAGTGATCTCTCGGTTGGCAACAAAAAGGTGCATGTCTCTAAACGGTACTGCTCCACCACAGTTTTCATCAAAGCTCTATGAGCTTGCAGCACTGGCATTGACGCCACTGTCAGAAGCCCCAACATTGCCAGTCGAGCCTAAGTGGCATCATCAAACTGGTCAAATAGTGCCATCACAGATGGCACGCATCACTCCCATGAATACACTATAAATGAATATGTATCCTGCATCCACAACTTTCTGGTCAGAAAGCTACCTAGCTTTTTCTTCAAATAACCCCCTTTCTACTAAAGTTGAATGCCCAAAACACTTAGCACCAAAAAATTCCATGCTTCGCGCCATTTTTTCAAATAGCGCTACTACTTCATCCAAATGGCGCTATTATAGATAATAGTGCCACTGTGCAAAACACTTTACGCTGCTCCCAAACATTGTGCTACTGTGCAACATACATAGCACCATTTTACCAAATGGCATCACCCTGACACCTGGCGCTAATCCATTGAATAGCACCAATCCTACCAAAAGTGCATATACCACATATTGCGCTAATCCTTGATATAGCACTAAACTAAAAAGTAGCGCTACTCCCTGAAATGGTGCTATTTCACAAAATAGCACTACCCTAACATGCATTTGGTGCTAAAACACTAAACCCTAACCAATTTCTAACATTGCACTATTTCAAAAAATAGCGCTAAAATACTCAGTAAATGGCGACAAACCGCCCTAATGCTACCCTGGCGGATAGCGCCAATCCAGAGGATGGTGCTAATAAGCCTAACTTTTGGTGCTACGTGCTCTAGCCACAATTCCCAAACACAAAAAAGTGACAAAAACATAAAAATCAAAAAGTTAGGGGTAGACCCTACTTAGGGTCCAGCCTCCGGTGCCTGACCAAATGATCAGAACCACTCATAAATGTGTCGAAGTTGAGGGAATTGGGGGTTGTGCTCTGCCATCTCTCCTTCGCTCCTTCTTCTCAAAAGTCAATGTGTGTAAATGTGGCACTCTAAGGGCCCACTTCTCCTAATATAGTGGGCCATGTCATCCTTTCACCTCCTGTTTTTCCTCCAGGGTGCAGATCTCAGATTTTTTCCTCCATTTTTCCTCCTATCATCTTTCTCCGTCCCCTATCCAACTTTCACTCCCATCGCATCTTTTCGAGAGGTCACCCTAATTTTTTTAATTTTTCCACCTACCTCTCGAGGGGGCATCCCTCACCCATCTCATTCCTTTCTGGCAGCTGGGGCATATTTTTTTTCGACCTGACACCACTTCCCTCCTAGGACCTAACGCCACGTCAAAGAGCGGCAAATGTAGACACCTAAAAATGTCTTTTACCATCAAACTGACTCCTAACATCTCTAAACATACAAATTTCTCTTCTAAGCCATTAATTAATTTTTTATTTAATTAATCATCCCTTCATCATCTAATTTTTCATCACTTTATCCCCAAAATTGAATTAATTTCATTAATTCAATAGTCCAAACCTTAGCCAATTGATTTAATAAATATGCAATATTTATTTAATCAATTTCCCCCTTTTCACTAAATCTAATTAATTAGCTAAACCATGCTTAACTAATTAATTCAGCCTATTAATTGACCTATCCCTACCCTAGACAATTAAATAGCTATTATTTAATTGCCTACCCTAGCCTACCTCATCCTAGCCCTAGGATTAATTAAATAAAACCTATATTTAATTAATCCTAACCTCTCATTTGGGTGGTCAAACCTAGTTTAACACCCTTCCCCACATCTTCCAAATAAAAAATTGAAATAAATCCACATAAGTCAATTTTTTATTTAAATACATCCCACATCACAATTAATTCTTCTTACATCCCCATACCTCATTTATCTCCACTTATCCCCAAATTAATTTTTAATTCATTTTACATTCCCCATATGAATCTTTAATTCAAAAATAATCTTTCACACCCATACTCATTTAATTACCCCTTTTTCCAAAATGAATAAAAGATTTACTTTTATTCCTAGCCCTCCATTCCTCGAAGATCAAATCTAGGCCCTCCACATCACTTTTATCCTCCACCATTGATCTTCTAAATCAATCTCCACCCTTGGATCAAAATCCCTCCAAAATCTCGATAAATACTTCATCCTCCAACCGATTTTGAGCATCCAATTTTCAAGTAATGTTACCATGTCCAAATGTCTATTGAGCTAGAATTGTGAGTTGCATAATTAGAGTAATAGCATTTCACATTTTATTCATCATTTAGGGAATATCATGTCTTAGGATCTCTTGGGTGCAAGCTTCCTCTTCCCTTGATGAGATTGGATCTTCTTGTTGAGGTATAACTTTTCTGTGTTTATGCATTCTAGCTTGTATTTTAACCTTGATTTGATTTCCTAATCTACACTAACTACTTCCAATCACAATACACCACAATTGTAGAGAGAACTTTGAGCATCTACTCTCCCTATCAAATCTGATTGCAACTGTGTCAAAATGTTATAGACTTGTTGGTTCTATTGACCTACTACATATTTAATTTTATTCCTTTACGATCAAATTCCATCACAACATTTCATTAGCATTTAGCCATTGCAATCTATAGAGGTTCCCAAACATAGTCTTCCTAAGGTTGGAACATAGGGAAAAACTGTCGAAGCTTGACTGTATCATAAGTACAAATCTATGGACCAAGAGACCTTGACATCTTTTTCAAATCAATCACAACATGGGCTTAATACTCCAAGGCTAGTTTAAGTCCATCCTTCCAAGTGAATTCTGAAACTCATGGGTTCACTTTAATCAATCATTTCTTACACACCTCAAGGTCTCGATAAATCTAATTTATATTTTGACAAGGTCATTATTAGGCGAGAGTACCCTCTTGGAGCTAGACTTTTCAAAGACTAATATCATTAGACTCTATCATAGTCTTGGTCTCATCACATCCACATACCATCCCACAATTCACAAGTCTCATTTGGTAAAGACATAGTTGCAAAAAGAGGAGAAAAGGAATAGATCCTCCTAGTCATCCCTCATTCCAAACATTCTAAACATTCCTTCCAACACATAATCCAACTGACATCATCGTAATCACATCCTACTCATATCTTCGTCATTCAACCTTCACATCCTAATAACCCTTTCTAATCACATCATTTAATCAAACTCATCCTAATCACCACACCCATTTAATCATCTAATCATTTTACCTTATCCTATTCACATCAAGCACTTGTCAACATGGTTCTAATCCCACAAGATGGCATACAATGATATGAAGACACATGTCATTCCATGCCAATCTTAGAGAACAAGGTTCTAGCACCCCAAGCCCATTCACAAGCCTATCCAAGCCCACCTTGACATCTAGATAAATTCGCTGTGAATTCTCATTCTACCTTTGACAAGGGGAACATAAGTCTACCTCATCCATCTTATAAGTACATTCTACCACCGTACTCTTAATCCTAAACATGAGTCCACATCATCTACCCTTATTGTCCATCCACTATATTATCCTTCCACGCATGCCTTTGTAAAGGATGTGATCCATTGGCTACTAGCAAAGAATAACCTATCTCCATGTCATCCAACAATATGCTTGAGCCTAGCAATGAGCCTTCAAATACCATGCCTAATCCCCTAACCCCATCATGTGGTCCAAAACATATCAACCCTATTCAAGAGCTTTCCATTTCCATTTCCACTCAAAGTCAAGAGCTATGTCAAGAGCACAATCCTAAGCATGAAGAAGCATTAGTCCCTAATATTAATCAACATCAAGCCCCTTCCATTCCACCCATCTATAACACACATAATCCTATTCATGATCAAGCTCCCATTTACAATCAAGATCCCCTCTCTGATCAAGAAGACCATGATGACCCTCTTACTCAACTTTATGCATTCCATTATCAAGATCTTGTCACTCCATCAATCCATCCTCCATCTAGCCCTAATGAGAAAATATCCACTTCACATGATGAGACAAGTGGCTCCCAAGCACACATAGAAGATCAAATAAATAAATTGGATCTTAGTGAAAATAATGATAATCAAGCTCCTAATGATCCTTCCACATCCACCACCAACCCCTTTGCAAATCCACTATCATATCCTATCAGTTTATCCACTTTCATCTGTGACAGTTCTTCCTTAGGACAGAAACAACCATTTTCTTCCACCTCACCTTCTTCACCCAATAATGAACTCGTGTCTAGTTCCCAACCTACACCTAGTCCTATAGTCAATCGCATGCTCCAAAACATGAATTACCAAGGTAAAGGCTTAGTCCTTCACAAGAAAGGAATTTTGGAGCCAATTCATGTCAAAGTACCCCCATGCTCATATGGCCTTGGATATACACCCCAAGGTCAACAATCGCAAGATGTTGGTAATTCCTCCATTCTTCCTAAGTCCACCACTTTCCATTGCACATCCTATCATATACCCAAAATATATGTGGCCATTCCACCTCCATCATCCTAGAGGAGTCAAAAGCATGTGACCATACAACTTCCACCATCCAACTTACCTCCAGTTCTTCCAACTCCTAACATTGCTCCATTCACTTTACCACCATTGCATCCAACACCTAACATCCCTATCATTCATGAATACCCTTACATTACTAATCATGAACAACAAATGCACACATCATGTAAACATAAGGCTTCCACTCATTCCACCCACCACATGGGATTTAAAATAAGCATTTGGATGCCTCCTTTTATAAAGTCAAAATCCTAACCTGGTCCTAATACCTTAGGAAATCAATCCAAAAATTCAAAGCAAGCTACGTTCAAAAATCCATCCAAACCCATACCTCTGAAAGCAAAGTCCAAAGGCAAAATGGTATGGGTCCCTAAATAAAAATCAAACAAGTCAAATGAAACATCCACCTCTCAAAATCCCACCCATCCTCTTCCATCCATTCCATTCAAAAATATCAAATTCCTTCATCCCACATGAAAAGTAAAAATCATAAACAAACTAAGTCCATGTGGGTACCAAAAGACCTACATCATTCATCTTCTAAGTAAACATCACTATTGCTTCCTACACCTCCATCCAATCACAAGCTTCCATGTTTATCATGGTGTGTACAATCATTGGTCATGATTCCTTTCCATACATCCATCATTCCATCATTCAACTATTATCCTACATATCTACCTTATCACCTCTTATGGTTAAGTCTTCCAGCCATCCACATTATAAGTCCTACATAATCCACATCATAATCCATTATCTTTCCTTTCATAGTCCATCACACTTTCACACAATCACCCTACTAACATAGATGTGTTGATAACTAAGAGGGGGGTGAATCAGTTATCCTAATTATTTCTTCTTTTGAACTTTCTTATTAATCAAATCATCATTGAATCAAACAAACAAACATTACCATGAAATGAGAAACACATGACACAGTATTTTTGACGTGGAAACCAGGTTAAGGGAGAAAACCACAGGGTGATTAACCCAAAGATTATTCTCTGTTAGAAGAATAAGGAATTACAAAAATTGCACTTGCCAATTATGGCTCACTGCCCGAGCACACTGCTCACAAAGAGGCACACTGCCTACAAGGAGACACACTGTCTACAAAAGAATGTTATACAATACTTGAATAATTGGAAGCATCTACATATGTTGGAGTTCAGTTCTGATTAGGCTCAGTATACTAATCTGCTGCACTTCATCTTTCCTCTGCTCTTTATTCTGCTTTCCTTTCACATACCGAATCTTTCTTATTACTTTTGCTCTGCTCTACACTTGTTCGCATACCACATAACTCAACTTCACTTCTCACAACAAAATCCATCCTCTATTTATATCCGCACTAGTGATTTCATTATCTTTCTAGTCAGCACCCGGAATAGTCTATCTTCTCACAAACTTTGTTCTGTCGGCTGAATCCTTGCATATCAAGTAATGCGGACCAAGCATATACTTGTAGATATCATTAATCATGTCGGCCAAACATGATTCATGCCTTCACAACCTTTACCATCAACAGTAACACATCTGGAAAATAGTTTGATACTCTGTCAGTCAGTTCTTCCTCTGTTCTCACTGTCTTTCAGGAATCCGGTAATCAACTATTCATATCTTCTTTCTTGTCCATCACCAGAGGCTAAATCCTTGGAATATACTACTCAAGGTAGTCCTTTTGACTTCCCCAAATCTGCACTACACCAAGACACTTCTTTTGAGAGATCCGGACCAATCTGTTGGACCTTGCCACATGCTCTGTTCTTGTTCACTAGACCACAACAGTCTTCATTCTGACTTCTGGTAGAGACACACCATGACTTGCGGATATGTGGGATGACCTTTGTTTCCATCAATGACAACAACCATGAATCCATATAGTGTCTCTTGCCAACAATCTCCCCCTTTGGCATTGATGGCAACACTTAGTGAAAAATGACTAAGTGTTTACACTATGCTCCCCCTTGGCTGATGCTCTATCTTTATATACAATTTCTAGAACTCCCCCTTAGTTGGATTCCTCATTTTTCACTGCTCCTCACTCCCCCTTTGACATCAATGGCAAAGGGTAGGGTCCGTACACCAAAATTTTCAAAAATTTACTATACATAGCCACATATTTACATACTCACATAAACTAAAGAATGTCTGCAAAGGATGTCTTCAATTGGACCAGTTCTGTAGCCCAACTTTGCTTCATTTTGTCCAAAATGGAAATGTGACCACTTAACAAAAATGCAAAGGCTTCTGCCCTTTTGAGATCTGTTGGATCATTTGTTTGGGCGGTAGTCTGAGCATCACTGATGGCCTCATGCATAGTTTCTAACTTAGGGATTATAATCCTTCTAAGTTCTCCCATCTTGTTAGTTATATTCTTCCTTTCCTTCTCAAAGTTCTTTATTGCATTTGTGATTGCAATAGTTTGACATTCTTGATTTACTATGGAGGAAGAAAGAGGATCAAAACTTTGAGACAAACTTTGTAGTTTGTCCTGTTCCGCTTTTATTTTCTTATCAATTTCTACTATTGCCTTTGACCAGGAGATACAAAATTTGTAAATGTCACCGCCATCCTTAAGAGCATTTTCTAAGCTCTTTATTCCAATACTCATATTTTTCCTATCATTAGAGATTAATCCTAGTACTTCTGAAAATCTTTTGTCCAAAAATTCCTTCCGGACCTTTTCTTCAGCTGATTTTTCTAGAGAATCAAAATGTGTATCAACACTGCTAACTAAGGTTTTGAGATTACCGGAAGAGGAGGCTGTTGGATCTATCTGGACTGATGGTATAATCTTTTCAAGCACTCCGGAAGCAGCCTCTATCAACTCACAATCTTCTATATGAGACTTTTAGGAGTTTTTCATTTGCCTTAGCATTTGCAAATGTAGCTATCTTCATTGTCTGTACTGGAGAGAGGGAGTCAAAGTTGAATGGACCTTTTAGAAGCTCCGGTTCATCAATCTCTATTGTTTCTTGGCTCAAAAACTTTTGAAGAGTTTGTGTAGTGTCTCTTGCCAGAGATAGATGTTTCTTCTCTTCTGCAGTTTTGTCCTTTGGAGTCTTTACATTCTTCCCACTTTCAGTTGTGGTTTTCTCTGTTGGAATCTTCTCTTTCTCTGCATCCTTGGTGCTGTCAACCTCTTTTTCTTTTACTGCTACTTCTTTCTCCTGTAACTTCTCTTCTTCTTGGGATCCGGAGACTGTAGGAGAAGCTGGAGAAGAGATGTTAGTCTGTTCAAGGGGCACTTCTTCCGGAGCAGATGATTCCAAGTCCACAGCTGTTTCTGCATCTAAGTCCTCTACAATAGGAAGATTAAACCTTTTGAAGGCCTTCTGGAGGATCTCTTCTGTCTCTATGGCCACCTTGTCAGTCTCACCAAGCATGAGTTGATTCATTCTTGCTTTACTCCTGAACTCATCTTTGCAGTCTTCGAATATTATGTTCATTGTCTTGGGATCAATTTGAGGATATAGCTAAATAGCTATCTGCTCCCGGATCTCAAGATCTTTTGCCTGAGCATTATTCTTTCTTGTTTCTAATTCCTTTTCTAGGCTTTTAGGAATTAGAGATATGATCTCAATGAAAGCCTTATTGTATATGTTCAGATACTTGACTATGGCTTCCTGCAGAATCTTTTGGTCAGCCTCATTGTAGTCATCATAGAATTCAATCATTGGTTGAAGGTTTCCATCCACCGTGACTGACTTGATTACACTCTCTAGAGACAGGGTGGGCTTTTCAACAAATACCTCTGCCATTTCTTCCTTGTCTTGGCCTGTGGAGGGTTTACCGGATCCTTTCTTCTTCTGCTTCTTTATTTCTTTTACTCCCTCATCTGACTCAGTTTCCTCTTCATCCTTTTGGCTTTCATAAGCTCTTGAGGCTTTTGTCTTAGATCTTTTACCGGATGCCTGGACTTTTGGTTTTGAGATTTTGGTTATGACAGGTGTAGATCCTTTTGATGATCTGGTCCGGGTTGAGGTTTCCACTGGAGCACTTTTCTTGCTTTTCTTTTCTGCCTCTTTCTTTTCTTCCTCAACCTTTCTTCTCTTTTCTCGGTTGGCATCAAGTGCCTCCTTTGGAATTCCTAGGCCTTGAGCAATATGCTCTACTTCTTTTCTCACTTTCCTCTTTATCTCAAGTTCCCTGAGTTCCACATGGATCTTCACACTCAGCTCCTCAAAGGTTCCGAACCTTTCTGCCTTTGGATCTTTGGGCTGACTAAGCATGTGTTGAACATGCAGTTCTACAATCTGTTTATCAACCTCATACCCCATGGGCATGATCCAGACAGTCCTTGGCTTCACTGCCTCCATTAGGCACTGATCAGTATCCACCATAAAGCAAACTAAGTCTTTGTATTTTTCAACAAAAGACTGGGGAATTCTTTCTCTTGCTTGCATCATGCTCTGGAAGTTTTTGAAGTATCCCCATAGGGCTGTATTTCTTGCTTTGGCATCCCCAAGCCCATGTAAATAATCTCTTATCTGGACTGCAACAAGTTTGTCATTTTGCCATGCCCATCCACTTGATCCAGGCAGCTCATTCATGAAGTAGAAAAATAGACATAATATGAGAGTACCATACTTAAAAGAATTATTTTTGTCCTTCTTGATTTTCTATATATTTTCCATTAATTGGCTTAAGAGAAGTTCATAGAGATCATAATCTGCATTCTTCCTTAGCATTTCATAGGCAGTATATACTACAGTTCTGGATACAGAATTCTCCCTGCTAGAGTGATAGATCTTGTATCCTATTATCATGGATGCATACTTGATATCCAGATCAGAAATATCTTCAATGGTCATTGCCCTCTTATCAAATTTTGATATGGTGGCCTTAGTTACAATGCTATTTTTGATAGATTTAAGGATAGGTATCCCTCTGGAAGAGTATAGACCAGTTACTACCCTAATTGCCTCTTTTGTGATCTTGCAAGGTCTATCCAGCCATAGGAAGTTGTCATGCATCCTGCTCAATACATACCAGACCCATTCATCTTCTTCAAAGAAGGGGAAATGAATGAATTGATCAAACTGTTTCTTCTGGATACCCTTATACTCTGGTTTAAGCTCAAAAGCATTGTCTATCAGTTGTTTGTGATAGAGATCTCTTAATTTGAATTCCCTGAATTCCTCAATGCTTGCATGTATGTAAACCCTAATGTCTTCTGTATGTAAAACACCATGAGGAACACTAGAGAATGCTCCTAAGGGATCTACCTCCAATGACTTGTATGGATGTTTCTTAAATTCAGGTCGGAGCCTATCTGAGATTTTTACTATATTTGGAGTAGCCATTTCTCAAGAGATTTGTAGCAAGATATCAAAAATGGAAAATACCTTATGCGTCTTCGGTTACACAGAGTGGTTGGATTGATTTCTGTATGTAATTACTTCGGCAAGAGATCTTTGGTGAGCTTGATGAATCTTCTTGCAGAGCTCCACTTTTCGCTTCTTCTTGAGTGCAGAATGAGCAAGTGATTTTATGAGAAATCCCTTATATTGCTCCGCAAACCCTAATATCTGATGGCAATAAATGCTCAACCTACATTATTCCAGTTTGCCTTATCTGGATAGCTTGGAGTACCGGATCAGTCCTGATCTATGAACATCATGCGGATCTTCCAATCATGAACAAATCAAGATGACACATTACAAGAATATCCCAAACACTCTGTCTAATCTGCAGAATAAGACAATGCACTTCCGGATCTCTCCGGACCCTTTTGTAATCCTCTGTCATTTCAGAGCATCTCCCGAAACAGGTCTTACTTGATCGATCACAACTTCTTTACATCTTCATGCGGACCTCTAAAATCTTATCTGGATTATCTCAAGACATGTATCTTTAAACACTTTACTCCGCATCTTGTGCCACATCCGGCACCACTTGATTGGCTGGGGGAACAGGATTTTCTTTGAGTCTCCCCCTGAGCCAGAGCTCACTTTTTAATTTTTGAAAGAAATATCAGCACCAGAGTCTGGTGCGGATCCAACCTCTACATTCTCTGAACTTTTCTTCACCCAAATCTTGTTCATCTGATTCCTAACTTCATCCACATTCATCTTTTGTTTACCCTTGTCTTGATTCTGATTATATACTGGACCTCTTTTGTCCTGATTCTTGCTTTTGCAGACTTTTGCATTATGACTGGACCTATTACAGATTTGGCAAATAACATTTCTTTGCATATTTGACTGATAACCTCTTGATATGCATTGATTAGCCATATGACCTACTCTATTGCATGCAAAGCATCTACCATTGAATGATTTGTTTATTTGCATATTTCTGCATTCATGAGACTTGTGTCCATACCTTTTGTAGTTAAAGCACTATCCAGAGAAGGATGAATTAGTCTGATTCATTCTCTTCTTACACTGATTAGCTTTGTGACTAAAGTGATTGCAGCTGTGGCAGTATCCATTGAAGGATGGATATCTTTGAGCATTGGGTTGTCTTACCGAAGCTCTTCTAGGCCTATTCCTTGGATTTATGATCCAAAATTCTTTTGACCAGATCCAGAGCTTTCTCTTTTCTCATATCCCAAACCATACTTGTCATCTGTCCTCTTTTGACTTCCAAGAAGTACTTCAAGTTGGGCAGCACTTATCTTGAATTTTTCTTTATATTCATTTGCTGTTTGAAGATCTCTTTTGAGAGAGACAATTTGATCCTCAAGTTTTTCTTCATTATCTTTGGCATCTTCAAGATCAGATTCAAGATGTCTGATAATCCTGTCCATCTGGTGGCATTCTTCTGATTTCTCTTTAAGAGATTGTCTTAGATTGTCTTCAGCTTTTCTTTTTTCTTCAATCTCTTGAGTAAACTTTATAGTTCCTAATTCCATTTCATGTCTTAACATAATGACTTCTTTTGATAACTTTTCACATAACTTGGTTTTCTCAGTCAATTCTTCATTTGTATTGCTTGCTTCACTTTGTCTTACCAATTATTGGAGCAGCTTCTTTCTCCTTTTCATAGAGAGACTTAATTTGTCCTTTAGTTCTCTCATGAATTCATCAGCTTGTTTGAGTCTTTCCTTTAATTCATTGACTTCAGAGTTTGACTATTCAAGATCCTCGAGGGCAGTCTTGAGTTGCTCCCTTAAACCATATGCATCCATTTGAACTCCCATATCTTCCTTAAGCTGTTAGGCTCTATTAGGAGGAACTTAGCTCTGATACCAATTGTTGATAACTGAGAGGGGGGGTGAATCAGTTTTCCTAATTATTTCTTCTTTTGAACTTTCTTATTAATCAAAGCATCATTGAATCAAACAAACAAACATTACCATGAAATGAGAAACACATGACACAGTATTTTTGATGTGGAAACCCAGTTAAGGGAGAAAACCACGGGGTGATTAACCCAAAGATTATTCTCTGTTAGAAGAATAAGGAATTACAAAAATGGCACTTGCCAATTAGGGCTCACTGCCTGAGCACATTGCTCACAAAGAGGCACACTGCCTACAAGGAGACACACTGTCTACAAAAGAATGTTATACAATACTTGAACTGATTGGAAGCATCTACATATGTTGGAGTTCAGTTCTGGTTAGGCTCAGTATACTGATCTGCTGCACTTCATCTTTCCTCTGCTCTTTATTCTGCTTTCCTTTCACATACCGGATCTTTCTTATTACTTCTGCTCTGCTCTGCACTTGTTCGCATACCACATAACTCAACTTCACTTCTCACAACAAAATCCATCCTCTATTTATATCCGCACTAGTGATTTCATTATCTTTCTAGTCAGCACCTGGAATAGTCTATCTTCTCACAAACTTTGTTCTGTCAGCTAAATCCTTGCATATCAAGTAATGCGGATCAAGCATATACTTGTAGATATCATTAATCATGTCGACCAAACATGATTCATGCCTTCACAACCTTTACCATCAACAGTAACACATCCAAAAAATAGTCTGATACTTTGTCAGTCAATTCTTCCTCTGTTCTCACGGTCTTTCAGGAATCCGGTACTCAACTATTCATATCTTCTTTCTTGTCCATCACCGGAGGCTAAATCCTTGGAATATACTACTCGAGGTAGTCCTTTTGACTTCCCCAAATCCGCACTGCACCAAGACACTTCCTTTGAGAGATCTGGACCAATCTGTCAGACCTTGCCACATGCTCTGTTCTTGTTCACCGGACCACAACAGTCTTCATTCTAACTTCCGGTAGAGACACACCATGACTTGCGGATATGTGGGATGACCTTGTTGCCATCAATGACAACAACCATGAATCCATATAGTGTCTCTTGCCAACAAGATGAGCATAATGACTTGACATGGTTCATTTGCGATGACATCATCTCTAATGGGACACTATCACACTTTCATGGCACTAGACACTTGAGTCCCTCCTTTCCATATCCACCAATTCCATTCAAAAAGTCAGAAAAGCAAAAAAAAGTAAAAATAGTCAAAATAGTCAAAAAAGTAAAGAGAAATACCTTCGTCCAATGGTGAAAACCTGGTAAATAGGAACTGTAGATAAGTACCATGATAAAAATCTGGTAAATAGGTATCATGTGTAAGTTGATCTTCTATGTCACCTACACTTGGGGGCACCTTGTCTCATCGACACTATCATTTCCTTCCTATCATGTCCTATCTTTCCATATCATATCCTATCATACCATTTCCATACATATACCTATCCTACTGCATCCATTCATCTCCCTTCCTCTTCTGATATTGATAAATAAATGGGGGAAAAATTTGACACATGATTTGGATATCCCTTGATATACCTCATCCCTTCCAATCCATCCAATCATCCTATTTTCATAAGCTTTCCATGTTAAATCCTAAGCATACTACCTACAATGGGGCATGTTATTCCTATGTGACATAGTCCTTAGAGATCACATCCTTTCCATCTTATGTGTGCGTTCCTTCCATCCACTATCACCCACCCTTTCTTCTATTCATCCCTTCCACCTAGACTTAGTCCTCCCTTGTCATTGGTATCTACCACAAAGGCTATCGAAATTGTCATCTAATGCCATTCCCAAAACATTCTCAAAAACACAAAAAAATCAAAACATTTCCAAAAACAAAAAAAAAATCAAAACATTTCTAAAAACACAACAAAATCACAACATTTCAAAATACAAAAAAATCAAAACATTCATAAATTCAAAAAAATCAAAATATTCCCAAAGATTAAAAAAAATCAAATATCCTACAAAAATTCAAGCAATAAAATCAATTCAATTCCTCCTTCCAATCATCGAATCAATTCAATTCAATTCATCACATCAATCCTTCACATCTATTAGTTCTCCCAATTAATTCATCAAATCAATCACTCCTTCAAATCAATTCAATCCAATCGATCACATCATTCCAATGAAATCAATTCAATAAATCAAATCTTCAATCACTTCACCATTTCAATCATTCATCTATCAAATCAATTCATCAAATCATCTCATGTTTCAATCCAATCCTTCAAATCCAATCATCACATCAATTCTTCCAAATCATCAAATCAAGTTAATTCAGTTCATTGTAATCAAGTCAATTATGCAAATCAATATTCCAAATCAATTCTTCTATCACATCATCATATCAAATCAATTCCATGCAATAATCCAAATGGAAGTCATCCTCAATTCATACCAATCAAGTTAATCAATCAAGTCAAATCATCCAATCACATTCAATGGTCTTGATCCTAATCTTGACGTAAACTAAATCAATCATTAATAAAATCCTGGTATTTCTCGCATGGCCAACAACACTAGTGCCAATCAATCAATCATCTTAAACAAGATGTTGCATTGTCAAAACTAGACCAGGCATCTTAGATGACATAATTCATTTGTGAAACCAAACACAATCATCAATCAATCAATCAATTAATCATTGGTTTACATATTGACAGGGGCAATACCTTGTTTGTTTTTAAATCATTTGTGTATGTTTGTTTGCTTGTGTGTGTTATCATTTTTAACTTGCATTTTTTTCAAATCCAAATCCAACCTAGCTAATATTCATTTCTTATATCTATACAAGGTTGTATTATGCTGGGGCATGAGATAGATCATCACCTTGGTCCTTATACCTTGTTGCATAACATCTAGTGCTATATCAAACACCATGGTTGCTCACCTTCATTGCAGCATAACACATCCTTCTGTTTCTTCTATCCATTCCCTTACCTTTCTTCCTTGACCAATCCCTTTCATTTTGAGATCCTACCTGTGTTTGTCCAACCCACCTATCCTCTCAAGGGGGCATCATCATCCCATTTCATCATCGTTTTTGTCTATCCATACCTTAACTTCTTTAAAATGATGTTACTCGACATAGATCTCTTCATCCAAACATCATCTCAAAGAGGGGCAAAATGTAGACACATAAATTTGTCCATGTCTTGGCCATCCCCTAGTTAACATGATGACCTTGTAATGTTTTTCCCTAGGTCCTAGGTCATCCCACTTAATCATATTCCCAATTAATTAAATAAACCTATTTATTTAATTAATTCCCCCTTGTCACATGTCTCACATAATTCAAATTGAATTAAATCCCTCACCTTTCATCTCATTCAAACAAGTGTCACATGCTACATCTTCCACTTAAGCCCTTCACATGTCAAACTAATTTAAATATTCTTTTATTTGAATTAGGTCTCATTTATCCTCCATCACACACTTATCATGTGACTACAATCCCTCTTGAAGTCGAAAACTGTAATATACCCTAATTGATTTCAACCATTCATATCATTCAACATAACTTGCAATCTCAATCATTCATTTGAATTTCCCTGTTCTATAAAGGTAGCCTCTCACAAGTCATTTTTATATAATCAAGTTTTTAAGTATTGTTATGATGTTGAAATCTTGAGCAACCAACAATCCCCCATTGTCAACCCTTTGAAATCTTGCATGCTCATGCAAGATTGAGAAGAACCATGGAGGTCAATAAACACTAGTTTGAATCTAGTTTGCATTTGAGTTGTTTTTTTACATTTTCATTCTAGTTTGTGCTTCATGGTGTTAGTTAGGGTTTCATTTCTGTAATTTGATTTCTGCCCTAGATTTTGCCCTAATGACAATGCCTCTTATGTTTATGAGGCTTATGAAAACACTTGTATGTTGTGGCATCGTAGATTGGGCCACACAAGTAATAATGTACTAAAAACTATTAAGTGTTTAGGGTGAAAAGGTAGGTTTCTCTTAACAAGGTTAAGTCCTATTCTTTCACCTAGCTAAACATTGGGAGGACAAGGATCGAGCTCAAGACCAAGCTACTGATCACTTGTCTATTCCCTAATGCTAATTAGGTCTGATTTCACGTGTCTAACTAAGGTTTTACCAATTTCCTTAATTCACTAATCAAATAAATCCTAATTACACCTTGTAACGGAAAATGACAAAATTATTAGATAAAGTAGACAAAATAGATTGTAGAAATGCAGAGAATAAGGTTCAGAGATCACACACCTAGAAATTGAGGGCCAACTGGACTAGAGCACCTTCTCATTAGTCCCGTTAACTTTCATCTCTAAAAATCTTTTGTACCAGCTACCAAATGACCTCCAAGAGCTTCTAGATCTTAGAAATTTCCTACAATTGGACTAGGATGCCTGCTCATTAGTCTTGCAAGTGTCACGATCTGAAATTCCAAAAGTCTGTGATGACTATATATGCAATATCCTTCTTTCTATTGCTTCTATTCACCGTATCCTGTGAAAGATAATTTGCACCTACAAAAGAAGGAGAAAGATGTTGCGGCTATATAGGAGCTTGCCTCAGTCAAGCCCCATTTTTAGTATTCCTACCTCAACAATACCTAGAGATAAAGATTTGCAGAAGTGTGTGCAAATCTAAAAAAGTGTATGCAAAAATATGAAACCCTAGATGTCTCAATCAAGGGAAGATCAATAACTTCCTTCAATTCAATAAACACATACAACTTCACCTCAAGGAGATGAAAACAAATGAAGACTTGCATGAATAAGAAGGTGAATCAACAATGTCTGTGGAGGATCTCCAAGCTTGATGTTAGAGGCTTCAACCCTTCTCCCAATCATGCAAAGGATGTACAAACCCTACGAAGAGAAAGATATTCTCAAGATCTTGATTCCTAATCTCCATCCATTGTCTCCATGATAGCAAATTCAAATAACTTTCAAGAGCTTCAATAAGTCACTGATCTTCAATGGCAATTTCAATAGAGTTTTGGCATCAAGCTTGCATAAGAATTGTGTGTGATAAAATGATTTTCAAATGTCTTTTTATATCTAGCTTTAGAGAAATTTAAATTTCAAAATAACATCTCGATATTGCAAAAAAATTGAGAATTTGAAAGCAGAATCCTGAGGAGCATGGCAGGAGCCGACACCCTAGCCAAAATTCAAAATCCTAAAAAATGGGACAGGGGTAGGGTACGGTTGCCTGAGTCTAGGTCCCCATTTTTTGACCAAATCTACATCTCGGGGGTCCTAGGGACCCATAATCCAAATCGTCTTTCTAGGTTCTATTTAAAAGTTACATAAAAAAATGAATATTTTGCAACGAGGGACTATCCAATCAAGGTTTCGGGCAGGCCAAAATCAAAGAGGTTGAGAGGTCACCAAAGGTGATGAGATAAACTGAGGGAAATTGTACCATTCCATATAGGAGGATAATTTCTGACATAACATTTAGCTCCCACTTTAGTGGCCATATGACACTATGTGCATATGCAACTAAAGGAAAGTAAATACATCAATCATGAAAAGGATACCCAAAAGGATACTATAGAGGAAGCCAGGGTGTTATCGCTAAGAAGGAAGAAGCCCCCAAGTCCGCATTCCTACAAGACCACAATGTTAGGGACCGCAACCTGCAAAGGAACACTTGTTATAAAATTGAAATCAAAATGACCTGCAACCACCACCAATGAGTCAATACATAAACACTAAGGGGATTGAGTGATGAGACATGATGAGGGAGGAAATCGAGGGAGATATATGCCCCCCCTTGTTTCTACTTTCTTGGTCTAAAAAGGAGAAACAAGGAGATATCCACATACATTGATTTTGAGGGGAACTTGATGAGAAATGTGTTATGAGGGTTGTTTGGAGAAACAACATTCAAGCACAACACATTGGGTGAGATAGATAGTGGAACCAGGACACCAACACAACAAACAACATGGAAATCTGAGTTTGATATCTCAAGAAAGAGGCTTAAGAGTAAAATGGATTAATATTGCACCTAATTAGGAATAGGAATTCTCATCCACTTACTTTATGTAAAGGGAGTTTTCACTTATCACTTACTCATTCTTTTTATTTGTCTTTGTAGGAAAGAAAAGGAGGACAACCATGCTAAGCCAACACTCGTATTAGCCCCCATGACTGGAGATGCTCCAAGCTCGAGTGGCAGAGAAGCATTTTGAGGCTGTGGTAGGGTCCTAATCTTATGCTTCTGTCATCTTTCTATTTTTCTTTCAGTTGTTTTTATCGTTTACCATGTTGAGGTAGGTTTGATGGATAGGGGCCCTATTAGGGTTGCCCGAGTCCACCTAAGGTGCTAGAGTCTAACTATGGTACCCTAGTCCCTTAAGGGTGCCAGAGTCTGACTGGGGCACCCTAGTCCCTCAAGGGCGCCAGTGTCACTCTAGGGCACCCAGGTCTTCCTGGGGTGCTTGGGTCTACAGAAGACATGGGCACTAGGTACAGACACTTATTTCTATTACAGATAGTATTTTTCTTATCAGATGATGAAAAACTAATACCACTGCTTGTTTTTTGACCTGCAGGATGTTCCAAAGACACGAGAGCACATAGGCGATTGCCTAATGTCACTACTTTGAGAGTGTACTAGCACCATGTCTAACACACAAAGAGCACTTGCAGGCAGTGGGCTTATGGTGGGTATTTGATATGCCCATAATCAGATTTCATTGTAACATGTTGATGGCTTTGATGGAGAGGTGGAATGCAGATACATCCACATTTCACTTACCCATAGGTGAGATGACTATCACACTAGAGGATGGGTACAGGATCCTGTGACTACCTATCTAAGGAGAGACAATAAGGGTCATGGGACATCATACATGAGAGTATACTCACAAGAGTCGGTTGTATTGTTTGGGTTGTGTAGTTTCATGGGCAGAGAGAGGACATATTTAACTCTGGCTTCTAGAGCAAGGATGTGGTGACATTCCCTTGGTTTGAAGGATCATGATAGTCAAAGTCAGACTAGCCATCACACTAGATGTATGAGGCATTCATCTTCATGGAGGCCTCATTCACACTATTAGAGAGATTGAGGAGCATCAGACCATGTATGCATGGGGGCACAATATGCTTGCACACCTTTATCATGACTTGGGACGGTATGTCCATTATGAGATGCACAGTCTGATGACCTGCACTTTACTACAGGTTTGGACTTTTGAGCATATCAAGTGCACATGACTGATAGGATTTCCTATAGAGGCAACATTCACCCATCCACGCGTTCATGCTTATCCACTAGTCAGATGTTGGAGACACGGTGATCTGTTATACTAGAGAGTTATCATTGATCAATTGCATCCCAATGATATTATCTAGAGACTGTATCATGGCTATATCTTATGGCCTAGCCAACGGAGACAATTAGCAAGGATGCAAAAGGATTTAATGATGGTCAGTCGCCTCGATCACATCATGGTTTGGTTCTACTTTGACAAGGTGGCATGACAGTTTAGACAAGTACAAGATGTTCCTACAGTGCATCTGAGCTATGCACACACCGTGCGCAGTGTAGTTAGGGCTAACAACACCTGATGACTGATAGTAGCAAATGTACCTCTTAGTGATGATGAGGGGCCAGAGGATGTAGCACCGGTTCAGATGCAAATGATGTCAGTTATACATAAGCATATCTGACTTGGTGGCATACAACACAGCCTACTCCTATCTTTCATCCCGGTCACCCTATAGGTGATGCCTGGCCTTGGACCAATCACACTAGTGATATAGGGGTAGAGGATGACATCATCAACTTTGCAAGATACTATCATCTCAAGGAGGATGCGGAGGATGATGGTGATGAGTCAGAAGAGTTTCCATCATAGTACACCTTTAGAGGAAGACCATGACAAGGCCAGCAGGAGGCAGACACTAACAAGGAGACTGAATCGAGACCACGGTCCAGAGCTCATGGTCCAGTTCCTGTAGGTGTTGAGAGACCATGTCGAAACAAGAGGGGGGAGTGTAGTAGGTCTATGCCTCTAGCTATAGATTAGACTGCAGATCTTGTGACACCTTCAGTGATCCAAGATCCATCCTAGTGAGATGGAGATCTAGGTTAGCCTTGTTTTATTAGTTTGATGTTCTTTATGTTTATTGTTTATGATATTTATGTGAGAGTCTAATATCTATCTTATTTTTTGTTTTACAGTCAGGACTGACGCTTGGCGAGACTTTGTGAGTCATGTCATAGCGGACATAATACCTTCAGATGTATTAGACCAGTAGGTGTGGGTGGGGTATTCATTACGGCCATCCATTGGATGACATGCAGAGATATTTATGCCTCGTGTCAGGTACATGATGACTATAGAAGTTGTTCTAGAGTAGTGTACATGGGAGAGAGAGGAGTTACTTCAGAGAGCTAAGCATGCTAAGGTAGAGCTTCAGGTGCAATGAGATCAGATGGTAGTGGTACCTACATCAAAGAGAGCGCTAGTCAATAGTGAGTTCTTACTACTACAGGTCCATCAAGCGAGAGCTAATAGAGACAGGGCTTAGGCTGAGAAAGACCAGTACCATCAGATGTACCAAGAGGCACACAAAGAGGTGATAGGACTGAGAGGAGAGATCAAGGGGTTACGATCCTGAGGTGTCTCTAGGAGTCATTCACGATCCGTAGCCACACATGATCAGGCCTCTGTCATGCGCAAACCACGAGGGCCTGAGGTATAGGTGACTGATGTTTAGCTATATAATGTGTGTATTTATTATGTACTACAACATCCCATTTTGTTATGAGGGATAGTCAACTTAGATGTATATTTGAAATTGATGATATATATATGATGCTTTTGTTTTTCTCTCTATGTGCAATAATCTATCACATGTGATTTTGTAAAATGCAACTAGTGATGACTGTTTCAAGGTTAATATGGAAATATCATTAATGCTAATGTGACATACTAACAATTATTTGTAGAATATATAGTAACAAACACAATGATTAACTATTTCACATACGACCCCAAATTTCAACAATGATTAACTAAACAAAGATTGTCATGTTAAATGAATTAAGACAACATGGTAACATTTTGTCAAAATTGAAGCTAGTCTATCTAATAGTCTTTCTTTATAATATTTAACATTCAAGTCTTAAGCATGAAATTTCTTGAGGTGCATAGCCTTAATAGGTTCCTTAAGCGGTGTACCTTGTTCATTAGCTAGTCTATATGCTCCTAATCTGAAGGCTTCAGTTACTATGTATAATCCAAGCCAACTAGTGCTAAACTTACATTTTTCTCCAGGGGGTGCATTTATAATACGTTAATTTTCGTAAAGTACCAAATACCCAACATCAAATGAATGTTGTATAACATGTTCATTGTATGGTTGTTGTATGCTCTTCTGATGAGCCTTGAGGTGCTCAAGAACATTTATACATCTTTCACCAAGCATTCCAAGTTCCTATAATCATTTCTCACATTTAGTATTGTCATCAATAATGTCCCTTAGGGAGATCCTCAATGAAGGGATTTCTAACTCTAAGGGCATTATTGCATCAGTGCCATAGACAAGGTTATATGGCATATTTCCAGTAGCCATACAAATACTTGTTCTATACATCCATAATGCATAAGATACTGAACATGCCAATCCTTTTGATGTTTGTTAATAGTTTTTCATAGAATCTGCCCAATAATTTTGTTTGAACCTTCTACTTGGCCATTTGATTCAGGATAATAAGGCGTAGAGAAGCGATATTGAATATGATATTTTTCAATAAATTTCATCACATCCTAGTGTATATCGAAAAATTTGGATTTACAAATGGAAATGATTCAAACAATGAAATGCAATAACCTAAACCTGAATAATTCAATACCTCGAAGATGCAAGATGAGCTCGATTGATTGATCGCTTCTGCAGCGTAATGTTGATAATAAGATAAATGATGAATGATTGGTGGTTGATAGATGCAAGCTAGATGGATTGAAGATGATGGATGAGGACTTGAGATGAAAATTCAGCAGAGTGAGGTTGCATGAAGAAGAATCATGAAATTGTCCTAATGTCGCCCTCCTAATCTCTTCTCTAATGTCTCAAATGGCTCAAAAGAGGCTTGCTTTATAGGATTGGCTTGGTTCCAATGGATGACTGGGATCAATTAGGGCTTTAGATGAAATGGATGGATAGGATTAAGTTAGGTTTCCTTGCGCATCAAGAAATTGTAGTCATGTGACATGTGGCAAGGGAAGATAAGTCTTAGGTGTGCTTGTGTAGATAAATACTAAAATTAGGTTCCAATAGTTGTGCATGTGAAGGATAAAAGTTCTAACACATGATTGACCAGACAAGTGTTGGAATGTGATGAGAGGTGAGGACTTAATTCAAATAAAATATTTGAATTAGTTGTGATATGAGTTGGAAATTAATTAAATAAATAAAATTTATTTAATTAATTGGATAAATGAATAGGATGGGATAAGACATCATGTGGAAATTAATTAAATAAATAAAATTTATTTAATTAATTGGAAAGTGGGATTATGCATGTGAAATTAATTAAATAAATAAATTTAATTAATTAATTGGCTAAGTAGGATAAAGATGGGGATTTTAATTAAATAAATAAAATTTATTTAATTAATTGGCTTAATGGATAATGATTTAACAAGTTGTTGCAAGACATGGACAAAGTTGGGACAAATTTGGGTGTCTACACTTTGCCCCTCTTTGAGATGATGATTGGGATGATAAGATTTATGTCGAGTAACATCATTTCAAAGAAGTTAAGGTATGGATAGAGGAAAATGATATTGATGATGATGTAAGGATATGATGAGGATGAAAAGATATGATGATGATGCCCTCTCGAGAGGATAGGCAGGTTGGACAAACATGGGTAGGCTCTCAAAAAGAAATGGATTGGCTACAAAAAAAAGATAAGGGAAATGGATAGAAGAAATGATGATGTGTTATGTTGTAATGAAAGTGAGCAACCATGATGTTTGATATAGCACTAGATGTTATGCACCAAGGTATAAGGATCCAGGGTGACGTTGTGTCTCGTGCCCCAGCATAATACAACCTTGTCTAATGTATGAGGAAGAAAACTTAGAGCATTGAAGTCCTAATGCACAAAAGGTATGATATGACCTTAGATGCAAAGGATAGTGCAAAAAGCTATTCCAACATACACAAGATATGAATATTAGTTGGAATGATTTTGATTTGATACAAATGCAAGATAAAATGATAACACACACAAGCAAGCAAGCAAGCATACAAATGATTCAAAAACAAACAAGGTATTGCCCCTGTCAAGCTATAAACCAATGATTAATTGTTTGATTATTTTGTTGATGATAGTTGAGAGTGTTGTCATTGCGGGGAAAGCTATATCCCTTGATCAACACAAGGTTGTTTGCTGAGTTGGTTGGTTGGTTGGTTGATTTGGCTTACAACAAGGCTAGGATCAAGACCATTGATTGCATTTGGATAACTTGGCTAGATTGATTAACTTGATTGGTATAGAGTAAGGATTGAATTGCATTTGGATCATTGCTTGGAATGGTTGGAAGATGATGAAATGATGAATGAAGATTGATTTGATGAAATGTTGATGATAAAATGATGAAGTATTGGAAGAAGTTGTTTAGTAATGATGTAGAAAGATCGGGTTATGGATTGATGGATGAAATGTTGATGATGGGATGATATGTGGCAGATTGAGCTACTTTTGATTTGTTGGAGTGATTGGATTTGTTTTGACTGGCTTTGATGTGCTTTGGCTGTGATGTTTGTTGTTGATGCTGAGGATTGATAGGATTTGTTTTGATGGTTGGCTTCATGTGTTTTGGTTGTGATGTTTTCTATTTCTAGGTTGATCGTTTTCATGATGATAGTGATGGTGTGATGATTAGAGTGCCCACTCAATCTAAGCATAAGCAAGTGTTCACAGTGTGCTCAAAGGATGTAAAACAACAATGTATTGCCCTTGTCAAGTCATAAACCAATGATTGATTGTTTGATTGATGATGATAGTGTTGTCATTGCAAGGAAAGCTATATCTCTAGATCAACACAAGGATGTGGGAACACTATATCCCATTGATGATGATTGATGATGATTGATTGGGCTCATGACAAGATTAGGATAAAAAACTTGTTGATTTGATTGGATAATGTGCCTTGATTGATTAGCTTGCTTGATATGGATTAGTGTGACTTGGATTTAAGATCATTGCCTAGATTGATTTGATTGATATAATTAGAAATGGATGAATGAATGTTATTGATAGGAAGAATTGAAGATGATGATGATGAATTGATTTTGATTGAATGTTGATGGAATGGATTGTTTTGAATGATGTGATTAGTTTTATTGCTTGGATTTTTTGTTGGATATTTAATTTTTTTTTGGATTTTTTGGATGTATTTTGATTTTTTTTGTGTTTTTGAAAGATTTTAGAAAATGCCAATGGATTTACAATTTGGGTAGACTTTGTGCTAGATACCAATGACAAGGGAGAAAACCAAGTCTAGGTGCAAAGGATGGATAAAAGGATGGATGAAAGGATGGGTGATAGTAAATGGGATGGAAGATTCATGATAGATGGATAGATAAGAGGATAGG
Organism: Cunninghamia lanceolata; assembly: GCA_027924645.1. Taxonomy (NCBI): domain Eukaryota; kingdom Viridiplantae; phylum Streptophyta; class Pinopsida; order Cupressales; family Cupressaceae; genus Cunninghamia; species Cunninghamia lanceolata. The sequence goes on from BSBN01000703.1 coordinate 25,991,623, forward strand.
CCATATAAGGGATGGATGCATGCCTCATGATAAATGTATAGGTAGGATATAGTGGAAAGCTCATGATAAACAAATGGGGATAAGCTATAAGATGGAAAGCTAATGATAAGGATACGCCATAGTGGATGGATCATAAGGGATCTACGATGTGATCTCCAAAGGCTATGTTGCATAAGAAGAACTTGCCCCATTCTAGGTGGTAATGCTTAGGATTTTACATGACAAAGTTCATGACCAAGGGATGACATGATAGATTGGTTTGAATGGGATGGATAAATGGTCAATGGATAGGACTTGGTTTGGAAAGAACGTATGTCAAGAAATATCCCAACATGTTTCAAAATTTTACCCCTATGTCTTCATCAAGATCAAAAGGAGGAAATGATGGATAAATGGGTTCAATAAGATAGGTATATGGATGTAATGGCTATGGATGGTAGGATGGTATGGTAATGGTAGGATAGGATAGGATGGAAAATGATATAATGGGATAGATAGTTTGGAAATGGATAGGTTGGATGAGACAATGTGCCCCCAAGTGTAAGTGACATAGAAGATCAACCTACACATGATGCTTGTTTGCTAGGTTTTCATCATGGTACTTATCCAAGGCGCCTGTTTACCAGGTTTTCACCGTTGGATGAAGGGATTTCTCTTTACTTTTTTTATTTTTTTATTTTTTTTTCTTTTTTCTTTTTTGCTTTTAGATGGGTTGATAATTACACATGGCACCTGTTTGCCAAGTTTTCACCATAGTAATGGATAGGAGGGACTCAAGTGGCTAGTGCTATGAGATATGATATTGTCCCTTTAGAGATGGATGATGTCTTCGCATGGATCATGTCATTATGCTCAGAGATGTTGATAAGGGATTGCATGGATGGGAGATGGATTAGGTAGATAGTGGATTATGAAACATTCATGCAAGGATAGAGGGATGGGGATAGTGGATTATGGTGTGGATTTATGTAGGACTTAGGCAAAAGCATGGACCATAGGGATAGCATGGGGAAGATATGTAGGATAATGGATGGAAGATGGGGAGATGTAGTTATATGGAGGTGTTATGGAGTGGAAGGGAATCATGACCAATGGTTGCACACACCATGATAAACATTGAAGCTTTTGATGGGATGCTGGTGTAAGAAGCAATGGGGTTGTTTTCTTAGGAGATGTTTGATAAAGTGATTTAGGAACCCACATAGATTTAGTATTTTTAGTGTTTTTGCTTTGCTTGTGGGATTTGTGAAGGGAATGGAAGTTTTGGATGGAAGTAGGTTGTTGGATGGATATAGGTGGTTGGGATTCTTGAGATGTGGATGAGGATGCCTTATTTGACTTGCTAGCTATTTGCTTAGGAACCCAAACCATTTTGCTTTTGGGCTTTGTATTTGGAGGTAAGGGTTTAGATGGCTGCTTAGATGAAATTTGCTTTGATGTTGATTCTTTATGTCGTAAGGTATGAAGACCTTTAAGATTTTTGGTAGGATTGTTACCTTTATAGGTAGAGGCATCAAAATTTTTGCTTTTGAATCCCATGGGGTGGGTGGAGTGGATGGAATGATTGGAAGCTTTATGCTTAAACGATGTGTGCTTTTGTAACGATACTTATGAATAATATGTATGTTAGGTGTTGGAAGCAATGGTGGCAAGGTGGATGGAGGGATATTTGGAGTTGGTAAAAGTGGAGGCAAAGTGGATGGTGGAAGGTGTACGGTCACATGCTTTTGACATTTATAGGATGGTGGAGGTAGAATGGCAACATATGTTTTGGGTAGATGATGGGGGGTACAATGGAAAGTGGTAGGCTTAGGATGGATGGAGGGATTACCAACATCTTGGACTTGTTTACCTTGGTGTGTGTATCCAAGGCCATATAAGCATGGGTGAATCTTGGCATGAATCATCTCCAAAATACCTTGTTCATAAAGACCTAGACCTTTGCCTTGGTAGTTCGTGTTTCAGAGCATGCGATGGACAATGGGACTAGGTGTGCTTAGGGAACTAGACTTGAGCTCTTTATTGGAGGGAGAAGGTGAAGTGGATGAAGGTTGTTGTTGTCCTAAGGAAGAACATTCATGGATGAAGGTGGTAAGAACAAAGGGATATGATGGTGGATTTGAAGTGGAATCAATGGTGAATGTGGAAGGAGGATCATTAGGATCTTGATTAGCATTGTATTCACTAAGATCCAAGCTAGTGATTTGATCTTCTATGCTTGCTTGGGGGACAAGTGTCTCATCATGACAAGTGGATGTTTTCTCATTATGGATAGGGATAGATGGCAGATGACTAGGAGCAATGTGGATATCTTGCTCATGGATGGATATAGGATTATGGATAAGATCAAGGTGCCCATGGATAGCTTCTTCATAGGTATCATCTTGATCATAAAGAAGGTAAATGTTATGGATGGGTTGCATGACAGTGTTTTGATCTTGAGTTGGACTAGGGCTTAATGTTTCCACATGCTTAGGATTAAACCTTTGACATACCTCTTGAGTTGCTTGAATGGAATTGGAAGGCTCTTGGATAAGCTCTTGGTCAACAACATGAGAACATGATGACTCTTGACTTGGATTAATAATAGTAGACTCTTGAATAGGCTTGATGCCTTGTAGGTCACATGATGGGCTTGAAGGGATAAGAATGTTAATTGAGGGCTCTTGAAGAGAATCAAGGATATGTGAACCACATGATGGGATTATAGGCTTGGACATGACCTTTGGAAGTTCTTTGATAGGCTCATGAATGGGTGTTTGACATGGAGGCAGTTTATTCCTAGCTAGTAGCCAATGGATCACATCCTTTGCAACGATATGAGTAGATGGGCAATATAATGGATGTATGATAAGGGTATATGGCATTAGATTAGGATTAGGATTAGATGGAGGGATAATGGGATTGAATGGCTTAGGATTTGGACTAGATGGGGGTGATGTGGCATGATTTCCCATTATAGGTGGGTACACCTTGTAAACAATTGATACAAATATTTGGCATTGATTTGTATTATGGCCTTTGGTCCTATGGTATGCACAATAATCATGTTCATCATATGGACTTTCTTCACATGGTTTGACTTCAGGAAGTTCAATGAGTTTTTCTTCAAGCATTCTTTGTAAAACTATCTCAGCTGCATCCTTTGGTGAAGGATTAGAATGACATGGCAATGAAGGTAATGGAGGGCTTGGTGGTTTAGAAGATGGAGGGACCAATGGACTAGGGGTAGGATCACATGGTGGCGTTGGGATAGGAATTGTTGGCTCTTGTGTTGGCATGTGATTGGATGATGGAGGCCACTCTAGATTGGTATCTCCCTTGTCAAGGGTAATTAAATCTTGTTGCATTAGGCTCGCTTGGTTTATGTACAAAGGACCACTTGGACTTGGATGTGCTTCTTGTTGGAAAGGTGGACTTAGGATCACTTGTGCTTGTTGTGGAGGCCATTTATAGTCTTGGTGGTTAGGTGAAATGGTGGGATATGTAGATAAAAGGTCTTGGGTTTGGTATGAAGTTGAGGGCATTTGATCTTGTTGCCAAGGTGGATTTGAGCGCACATGTTGTTGTGATGTGGGTGGATATGTTGATGTGGCATTGACATGATAGGTGGATGAATTAGGTTGGTATGAAGTTGAAAATGATGACATGTAGGGTTGAGGTGGAATTTGTTGAGGTTGGGATGGTGTTTGGATTTGTTGCTGTGATATGATTTGTTGTTGTTGGAATTGTTGAATTGGTTGGTGTTGTGATGTGATGTGTTGATGTGGATAAGGGATAACATTAGAAGAAATGGAATAAGTTGGTATCAAATTGGGTTGATGAGTGGATAGATATGATGGGATAGGTGCTAGATAGGATGGTCGTTGGACTTTGCAAGTAGCCATGAGGTGTTGGATTTCTGCCAAGAGGTATTGTATGTGTGAGGATTGGTTTGTTTGACATATGTGAATCAGTTCTTGAATGCTTTGAAATGTTCACTGCTCTAAAGGTGATTGGCTTGCATGCATGTGATGAAGCATATGAAGGAGCTTTTGGAGGTCCTCTAAGGTTGGCATGATGTCACACAAGTGTTTAAGTCTTAAGTCCCTTTTGGCAAGTGCTTGGTTATGATTCGATGATGATGTGGATTGTTTGGATGAAGTTGATTAGGATGAAGGTGACTAGGATGAAAGTTTAGATTGATTTGTTTATGTGTTTAGTGTTTATAGCTTGATTTGGCAATGTTCAAACAAATGATTATGCATATACACACATGAATCACTCATGCAAGACACATAAGCAAGTTTAATTTTGAAATATGAAGAATGATGATTAAGCAAGCACACATGGAAGACACATCAACAAGCCTAATGTTTAGTCAAGTGGCTATGGCCAATTAGGTTTTGGGCTATGTTTACACAAGGTTGACTAGGAATTGAAAGTGAAATCCTGCCACACAACTAGGAGAAAGGGGTAACCCACCCTTCACCTTCACTTCCCAAAGGTATAAAGTTCTTTGGGGCTTCGCCAAGAGTGACAAGATTTACAACTCCCAATGAGGGTGTCTTTCGATTCAGCCTCGATTGAGGTCATCCCTTGGAGTGGTGTGTCTCCAAACAGGCCTCCTAGATAGGGTTTACAAAAGCAAACCAAGTGAGCTATCACTTGATTCACACTTTCAGTGGTTAATTCCCCTTAGAAAATGAAATGTGTAGAAGACAATTCAAACACTTGTTCTTTTTAGACCCAAATCTAAATGTGATGGAAGACAATGATTCATTTTAAGCCAAATTTCTCAATGATGTGATAGCAAACAATGTTCGTTTTAGTCCCAAATCCAAGTGTGTGATCAAGCAAGATTGGAAGATAAGAGATGAAATGATTGTACCTGGTTAATTTGTTATCCAAATCTTCTATAGATGTTGATGCCAATGCTGCTCGAGCTCCTTATGATCACCTACAACATAAAGAAAAATGATATTATAATGCAGGCATAAAAAATAGGCTCATCAGGAAAGGAAGATTGTAATTTTAGACGCATAGCTGAATTAGATTTGATTATTTTGATACATTTTTTGTTTGAAAATTAAAAAATCAAATAAGAGACCCCTATTAATTTTTAGAGAGCTTTCCAAAAATGTAAAGAAATTAGAGAAATTCCTTGATTTGCGCCCAGAAATGTGGATTTATGAAAATAGTACAGTCAGTAAAGATCTAATATTTTTGCATTGTAAATGAGCTCTAAATTAAATCTATAAAACATTGGACCCCATTAGAATTTTAAGATCTTTCTAGAAATATAAAAATTTCTAAACAATTTGTTGATTTGCGCCTAGAATTGTGATTTTATGAAAAAACATAAAAACATGATAAATCCCGCAAAAATAGTGATAAACCTAAATTTTTTCTGCTGTAGCTTCCTTATATCATGGACAAACTTTTGCTAAAATCTTGTAGAAAAATTCATAGCCATTTGGAAGATATGATGAAATCTTTAAAACCTAGGGTTTTGTCCAAAAAGTAGCAGATCTGCAACAAAAAGTTAATTAAACCTGCAAAACTCAACAATTGGGGTTATATGAATGCAAATTTTTACTACAAAAACCTACAAAAAAGATCAAGTGAAGTGAGTCCCACTGGGCGTGCCAAAATGTATAATGAAAATTTTGGATTTACAAATGGAAATGATTCAAACAATGAAATGCAATAACCTAAACCCAAATAATTCAATACCTCGAAGATGCAAGAAGAGCTCGATTGATTGATCGCTTTGTTGTGTTGATTGATCGATTCCGTAGCATAACATTGATAAGAAGATAAATGATGAATGATTGGTGGTTGATAGATGCAAGCTAGATGGATTAAAGATGATGAATGAGCACTTGAGATGAAAATTCAATAGAGTGCAGTTGCATGAAGAAGAATCATGAAATTGTCCTAATGTCGCCCTCCTAATCTCTTCTCTAATGTCTCAAATGGCTCAAAAGAGGCTTGCTTTGTAGGATTGGCTTGGTTCCAATGGATGGCTAGGATCAATTAGGGCTTTAGATGAAATGGATGGATAGGATTAAGTTAGGTTTCCTTGCACATCAAGAAATTGTAGTCATGTGACATGTGGCAAGGGAAGATAAGGCTTAGGTGTGCTTGTGTAGACAAATACTAAAATTAGGTCCCAATAGTTGTGCATGTGAAGGATAAAAGTTGTAACACATGATTGACTGGACAAGTGTTGGAATGTGATGAGAGGTGAGGACTTAATTCAAATAAAATATTTGAATTAGTTGTAATATGAGTTAGAAATTAATTAAATAAATAAAATTTATTTAATTAATTGGATAAATGAATAGGATGGGATAAGATATCATGTGGAAATTAATTAAATAAATAAAATTTATTTAATTAATTGGAAAGTGGGATTATGCATGTGAAATTAATTAAATAAATAAATTTATTTAATTAATTGGCTAAGTAGGATAAAGATGGGGATTTTAATTAAATAAATAAAATTTATTTAATTAATTGGCTTAATGGATAATGATTTAACAAGGTGTTGCAAGACATGGACAAAGTTGGGACAAATTTGGGTGTCTACACCTGGTTCTTAAATGGTGTACCATTGTCAGAAATGAGGGAGGAAGGTATTCCAATTTGAGAAATAATATTATCTTGTATAAACCGATAAATTATGTCAGTGGTCGTGGATTGTAAGGGGACAACTTCAACCCACTTTGTGAAGTAATCCGTGGTAGTAATGATAAATGTATGCCCTTGAGAAGAGGGTGGGGAAATTTTACCAATTAGATCCAAGCCGCAAATATAAAATGGCCAAGGTGAAACTTAAGCATGAAGTTCTTGAGTAGGAGTTTGGATTAGGTGTTTATGATGTTAACATTGCAGTTATCTCTTGACATAAGCAAAGGAATCTTGTTCCATATGCTTTCAATAATAGCCCATTCATAACAATGTTTGCACCAGTGATTTTCCACCAAAATACCCTCCACAGGCACCAAAGCGAGCTTCTATTAAAGCTATCAGAATCTCTGCATTACTTAAACATCAGAGTAAGACATTGTTATAAGTTCATCTATACAACACATTCGACAAAATGATATATCGCACTACTAGTTTACGCAAATCAATTCAGGCATTCTTAGATGTTGAATTAGGAATAGTTCCATCATGCAAATAATTGAATATATAGGAAAACCATCCATCAGTATATGTATTACCATAGAGTTCTGAATTCACAATTACAGGATCTTCAATTGTCAGTGCTTTAAGATTATGAATAATGAAGGTAAATTCCTTAGGAGAATCATCATGTGATAGAAGGGAAGCTACGCTTGCCATTACATCTGCATGTCGATTGTCTTTCTTGGGAATAGTATCTATTGAAAATGATGTAAATTGTTTTAAGAGAGATAAAGCCATTGTATGATATTAAGATAATTTGTCATTCTTAGTTTTATATGATCTAGTTATTTGTTATACAATTAGCTGTGAATCCCCATATATTGTAATATTTTTTTATATTAAGAGCCAAGGCGGCATAAAGTCCTATGATAAGAGCTTCGTATTTGGTGATGATATTTGTTCATGAGAAATCCAAGTAGTAAGACATAGGAATCAGCTTACCTGCATGGGGTATTAATATAACACCAGCACTAGATCTAGTTTGGCATCTTGATCTGTCGAAGTACAATTCCCATTTATTGTCCTGAGTAATTGTTAGAATTTGGTCGTCGAGAAAAATGTCTGATTGTTGTGTAGTAAAAGGTGAAGGATCTTCAACTAACTAATCAGCTAATGCTTACTCTTTTATTACTTTTTGAGGAATGAATTTAAGATTGAACTTAGTTAACAACATAACCCATTTAGCGAGACAACCCGACAAATCTGTTTTAAAGGGTCAAATTTTACCATCACGTGTATTTCAGCATTCAAAAGATAATGTCTAAGCTTTTGTGTTGCGAATACTAAAGCTAACTAATGCTTCTCAATAACAGTGTAGTACACTTCATAATCAAGCAAAGTTTGACTGATATAGTATACAACACATTCTTTTCCTTCAGCATTATGTTGTGCTAACAGAGCTTCCAGAGCATTATTAGATGTTGAGATATACAACATAAAGGGTTTATTAGGGATGATGAGTTGTAGAATGGGTGGATGAACTAAATAAGCCTTTAAATCTTCAAAGGCCTTTTGTCATTCATAATTCCATTGAAAATTGGAATCCTTCTTCATTAATTGTATAAAAGGGTGAGTCCTATCCGCAAGTTGTGAAATGAATCAGCAGATGCCCTATATCTTCCCTTGCAAACTATGAAGTTGGGATATGTTCTTAGGATTTTACATATTAACAATTGCGTCTATCTTCTTTGTATCCACTTCAATTCCATGATTTGACATAATAAACCCTAATAGTATTCCACAGTCTACACTAAAAACACACTTACAAGGGTTTAATAGCATGTTATATTTCCTTATGCGCTCAAAGATTTTTTGAAGATTTGTAACATGATCTTAGCGATGAATGGACTTCACAAAGATGTCATCAACATAGTCTTCTAAAATATTGTTCATATAATCATGAAATATAAGGGTCATTGTGCATTGGTAAGTAGCTCCTACATTCTTAAGTCCAAATGGCATGACTACCAAGAAAAATGTACCCCATGGTGTTATAAAAGTTGTTTTATACTGATCTTGGGGGCTCATTAAGATTTGATTATATCCTGAAAAACCATCCATGAAAGAAAGTAATTCATGGCCATCTATAAATTGACAATCATATCAATGTTACGAAGTGGAAAATCATCTTTCAAAGATGCAAGGTTTAAATCTTGAAAGTCTGTACACATCTGTATGTCACCATCGGGTTTAGTGATAGTGACAATATTTGAGATCCAAGGTGAATAGCCAATAGGGTAGATAAAACTAGCTTGTAGAAGCTTTTCTATCTCCACTTTGACAAGTAATACAAGCTTAGGATTCATTTATGAATCTTTTATTTAAATGGCTTAACATCTGGTTGCAACACAATATTATGCATTACAATTTGAGGATCAATACCAAGAATGTCTAAATAGTTCCAAGCAAACAATTTAAAAAATTCATGTAGTAAATTAGTTATTTCTTCCTTTTCTTTTGCACGTAAACAATCACCAATAGGGAAACATTTTCAGTGTTATCTTTATCCATGAGGACATCAACAGTCTTTCCATTGAGTAAAGTATTGTGGTCTAGGAGATCAGGTGATTGTGGTAGGTCTTTGGATTTTTCATCAGACTTTATAGTGGCATTTATTGTACTAGTAGTTTTTCCAAAATATGCACCATTGTTTAACAAATAAGGTAAACCACGTTTATGATGATAATGAGGAATATTGTCATAAGCACCTAAGAATTCAATTATCACTTCATCGGTTGAAAAGACATCCAAAGGATTCACTCCTGGAGGACAATTAATGTCGATCATCTCAGGAAATATCAAGTTAAGTGTTGATATTGTATTCACATTAAGAGTAGGACATTTGCAAGATTTAGATTCCTTGAAAGGATTGCATCTAATGCCACTTGAATAATGTCACGAAGCAGATTCTATAGGGACTTTGATTGCTTGTTGATTAATTCCATAGCTATTACCAACATAATCACAGTTCTTATAAAGGATCTAAAATCCTCGACCATAAAGAGAAGCCATTTCTTTAGAAGAATGTGGGGCTTCATAAGTTTCATAATCCATAGTGTAAGTAAAAGTATTATCTGAATTTGTCAACAAAGAAGCATTATGGTTGTCATTCAAAGCATGAGATTATATCGATGCAATATTTGATGTCTTGGGGATGAGGTTTTTAACTTTGTATTCTCCCATGGAGGAAGGTGTGAAATCTAATGAACCCTAATCATCACCAAGAAGTACATTTGATTGCTTAGACTCTTGTACAACATTATCTAGGGGAAGAGGAGTTGACAAATCAACTTTCAAATTGTTTAAAATTTTAGGATAAATAACTTTTTTTTGTGATTAAATTTGCAAACAATTGTCAGGTTTAGGATCAACATGAATAGTGTGCAACTTATCCTTGAATATTAATTTAATTGAATGACATAAAGTAGAAGGAACTACCCCCAATGCATGGATCCAAGCTCTACCAAGAATCATGTTGTAAGATATAGGACAAGGCATGACATGAATCAGGGTAGGCACAATTACATGTCCTACTTATATAGGAATAGTTATAGTGCCCATAGATTGTCATCCAACATTGTCAAAGCCACAAATACTTATCATTTCCAGCTTGATCAAGGATGTATCAACTTTAATCTTATGTAGAAAATTAATTCCACAAACATTAAGAGCTGATCCATTATCAATCATAACTCTCTTAACCAGTGTTTTTGTTTATCGTAATGAAGATTATCAAAGGATCATACTGATTCTGAACTTCAAGAGATGGCAACTCATGTTGTTGAAACAAAATGTCCATTTTTGTTGCATGAATATAATCTAATATAGCTACTACATCATTTGTCTTGACAACATATGGAACAATCACCTTCTGTAAATCTTCTTGGAGCATTCCATGGTAAGTAGGTGAAGTTTGTATATGCTCCCAAAGAGATATCTTTGCAGGAGTAGCATGAAGCTACTATATAAGATCATAGTCGTGACCAACTTTTTGTGTTAAATAAGGTGCTTGAAGAAGCATAGGTTAAGAAGCTGGTAAAGATATTAGAGTGCTTTGTTGTTGTTTGCTTTGTTTATTGTTTTGAGTGTTATATACATGAGAAACCACATTATGACTAGGTTGTTGTAAATTTGGATGCGCTATTTGTTTAGCATAGTTGTAAATGCGATCTAAAGGTTAAGAGGAAGGTGGAAGACCTCTAAAAGTAAGCACTAGTTTAGAAGGAGGTTTAACCACATCCGAACATAAAGTGACCACTATTTTTGGTTTCCCATAATCTTCCTTAGCTTTAGGAACATAAACTGCATTTACAACTCTTTGAAATAACAATGGTTTAGGAGTTGTAGTGGAATGTTCAATTGAGATAAAGTCCGCAAGGGCTTCATCTAACATATTAAAGTCATCACAACTAAACAACTCATCATATACGTGAAAATCTTGCAAAAAATAATCTAACATTTTAACATGCTCTAATTATCCCAATAATTAAATGCAAAATGATGGTTTATGGACTTTTATGAAAATGCAACACTATGTAAAACACCAAATGATAATTTCCAACTCTTTTAGTGAAAATATAAAGAATATAATACAAATTCAATACATACACTTTCACAAAAGAGAGTTTGTAATCTAAATGTGCTTTAGGATAAAAAACTAGTTTAGATCTAATGTTTAATGGATGCAAATTCTTTAGAGCATGGGTTCACCAAAAAGTTTAGGGTGAAAAAGTAGGTTTCTCTTAAACAAGGTTAATTTCAAATCTTTCACCTAACTAAATATTGGGAGGACAAGGACTGAACTCAAGACCAAGCTACTAATCACTTGTCTGTTCCCTAATGCTAATTAGGTCTGATTTTAGGTGTCTAACTAAGGTTTTACAAATTGCCTTAATTCACTAATAAAATAAACTCTAATTACACCTTGTAATGGAAAATGATGGAATTCAGAGATAAAGCAGGCAAAATAGATTGTAAAAATGCAAAGTATAAGGTTTAGAGATCATGCACCCAAAAATTGAGGGCCAACTAGACTAGGGTGCCGCTCATTAGTCTTGCAAACTTCTGTCTCTGAAAAAATTTTGTACCAGTTGCCAAATGACCTCCAAGAGCTCCCTGATCTCAGAAATTTCCCCCAGTTGGACTAGGACACCCACTCATTAGTCCTGTAAGCGTCGAGATCCAAAATTCCAAAAGTTCATGACAACTGTATCTACAATATCCTACGAAACATGATCTACACCTACAAAAGAAGGAGAATGATGTTGTGGCTATATAGGAGCTTGCCTCAGCCAAGCCCTATTTTTAGTATTCCTACCTTAACAATAGCTAGAGATAAAGATTTACAGAAGTGTTTGCAAATCTAAAAAGGTGTATGCAAAAATATCAAACCCTAGATGTCTCAATAAAGGGAAGATCAATAACTTGCTTTAATTCAATAAACACATACAGCTTCACCTCAAGGAGATGAAAAAAAATGAAGACTTGCATGAACAAGAATGTGAATCAACAATGTCCACAGAGGATCTCCAAGCTCGATGTTGGAGGCTTCAACCCTTTTCCCGATCATGTAAAGGGTGTACAAACCCTAGTAAGAGCAATATAGTCTCAAGATCTTGATTCCTAATCTCCATCCATTGTCTCCATGATAGCAAATTCAAATAACTTTCAAGAGCTTCAACAAGTCACTGATCTTCAATGGCAATTTAGTAGAGTTTTGGCATCAAGCTTGCATAAGAATTGTGTATGATATTAAAGTGGTTTTTAAATGTCTTTTTATTTCTAACTTTAGGGAAATTCAAATTTTGAAATAATGTCTCAATAACGCATGAAAATTAAGATTTTGAAAATGGAATCCTGAGCAGCATGGTGGGAGCTGACACCCTACCAAAATTCAAAATCCTAAAAAATGGGGCAGGACTAGGGTGTGGGCGCCCAAGTCCAAGCCCCCATTTTTCAACCAGATCTGCATCTTGGGGGTCCCAAGGATTGATAATTCAAATCCTCTTTTTGGGTTATATCAAAAGTGACATCAAAAAATGAATATTTTGCAATTAGGTACTAGCCAATCAGGGTTTTGGGAAGGCCAAAATCAAAGAGGTTGAGAGGTCACCAAAGGTAAGGAGCTAACTTGAGGGAAATTGTACCGTTCCATATAGGAGGACAATTTCTGATGTAACATTAAGAATAAAGAATTGTTGGACTATTTCTCTTATTTTGATGAGCACTTTGATTTCTATGAGCATTGTGTGTTTGGTAAACAAAATAGAAAATCATTTCCTTCAGAAAGCAATAGAGAAAAAGAGAAATTAGAAATTATTCATACATATGTTTTTGGATCTATGGATAGTGAATCTTTTGGAAAATCTCATTATTTTGTCACCTTCATTGATGATGTATCCAAATATACATGGATTTATTTTATGAAACATAAATATGAAGTTTTCACTAAGTTTAAGGAATTCAAAGTCTTAGTAGAGAACCAATAAGGTTTAATGATAAAAATATTAAGATCTAACAGTGGAGGGGAATATTGCTCTAAGGAATTTGATGAGTTTTGCAAGTATGCATGTATAATCAGAGAACAGACAACTCTGTATACACCATAGTAGAATGGTGTTTTAGAAAGGATGAACCAAACAATTATGGAAAGAGCAAAAAGTATGCTTAGTGATGCATAGTTGGATAAATGCTTTTGGGAAGAGTCTATGTGTATTGCTTGCTACTTGATAAATAGATCTCCCTGTAAGGCTTTTGATTCGACACATTATGAAGTGTGGACAGGTAAGACACCTTTGGTTTCACATTTAAAGGTTTTTTGCTATGAGGCTTTTGTTCATGTGCCTAAGGAAAACCAGTCTAAGTTTGATCCAAAAGCTAAAAATTGTACATTCATTGGATTTGGTGATAATGTGAAAGGTTATAAGCTTTGGAATCCACTAACACACAATATTGTCTTTTCTAGAGATGTTATTTTCATGGAACTTAGAACTATTTCTAAACCTGAGCAACCAAAAGAAAAAGAAGAAAATGTAAAGAAGGTACACTTTGATTTAGGGCAGAAAGATGCACCTTAGGAAGAATAGAATGATGGATTGGGGGTGAAGAAGAAGAAGATTTAAGTAGTTCTGATGAAGATAAATCTATTGTTACACAAGAAGTTGGTACAAATAATCATGCAGAAGAACAAGTTGAGACTCTTACTCCACCCTTGAGGAGATCCACAATAAAATGTAATCCAATTGACAAGTATAGCCCACCATATTTCCATTGTGAATATGCTTTATTGAGTACTAACGATGAACCTAGATCCTACAAGGAAGCTATTTCTACTGATGATAGTGAGTCCTGTCAATTAGCCATGCATGAGGAGATGATGGCTTTAGACTCTCATAACACCTAGGATCTTGTTCATTTGCCCAAAGGAAGAAAGACCATAGGATGTAAGTGGGTCTTCAAGAAGAAGTTTGGAGCAAATAGGTCATTGGAGAAGCATAAGGCTAGACTAGTAGCTAAGGGCTACTCCCAGAGAGAGGGAGTTGATTTTGGTGAGATATTCTCTCCTATTGCTTAATTGACTTCTATTAGATTTTTCTTATCCATTACTATAGCTTATGATTGAGAAATTGAGAAAATGGATGTTAAGACTGTGTTCTTGCATGGAGATCTTGAGGAAGAAATATATATGCAACAACCTATATGTTTTGAGGTAAAAGGAAAAGAACATTGGGTTTGTAGGTTGAAGAGGTCACTCTATGGTTTAAAACAGTCCCCTAGAATGTGGTATCAAAAGTTTGATTCATTTGTTTTGAAATTAAGTTTTGTTAGAAGTGAGGAGGATCATTGTGTTTACATTTATTGTGTGAGTGATTCTATATTGGTTATTGCATTGTATGTCGATGACATGTTATTTTTCAGCAATACTAAGGGTATGATCAGTGAGATTAAAGTCCAATTTTTAAGTGCATTTGATATGAAGGACCTTGGAGCTGCTAGGTATATTCTAGGAATGGAGATTAGAAGAGATAGAGGTAACATAAAGCTTTGGTTGTCACAAAGTATGTGATAACTATTTTACAGAAGTTTAGTTTGTAGGACTATAACCTAGTTAGAGTTCCTTTAGCCATTGGTACTAAGCTTTCATTACATATGTGTCCAAAGACTAAGGATGATTTGCAGGATATGTCTAATGTGCCATATGCTAGTTTTGTAGGCAGTTTGATGTATGCAATGGTTTGCACTAGACCACATATTGCCCAAACAGTGGAAGTTTTGAGTAGATTTATGTCTAACCTTGGTAGACAACATTGGAATTATGTGAAGACAGTGTTTAAATATCTTGCAGGTACTTCTGATCATTGTTTGGTTTATTCTAGTATTGATAGTGCTGATAAATCTTTGGACATACAGGGTTTTGTTGATGTAGATTGAGTAGGTGACTTGGATAGTCGAAGGTCCACTAGTGACTATGTGTTTACTCTGTTTGGAGGTGTAGTAAGTTGGATGAGTAAGAGGCAGCCCACAGTTGCTTTATCCACCATAGAAGAAGAGTATATAGTTGCAACTCATGTCTCTAAGGAGATAGTTTGGTTCAGAAGACTATGTACATGTATTGGATTTGATTGCAAGATCATTCAGATTGGTTGTGATAGCTAGAGTACTACCTGTTTGGCCAAGAATCCTTTGTATCATTCTTGAACTAAGCATGTTGATTTTTAGTATCACTTTGTTCAAGAGTTGGTTGCAAATGGACAGATTGAGCTGAAGAAGATAGACACTCAAGAGAATTTTGCAGATTCATTGACCAAGCCTATGAGGACAGAGAAGTTTGTGTGGTGCAAAGAAGCCATGTGCCTTGCTTCTAGGGCCTGATATTTTTCATTTGATTTCCTATGGGTTGATTTACAATGTATAATGTCAAGTGGGAGAATGTTGGGATAAGGTGCCATTAACCTTGTAAATCCCAATATTGTATTATTCCATGTATTATTTGTAATTGGTAATTACCCATAAGGAGATGTACAAGTTTCACGAGCAGTGGTAAAAATTAATTACTATCCATGGTAATTACAGAGTTACTACACGGTAAGTTCCAGAGTTACTGGTAGTAGTTATGAGATGTAATTTACTACGGTTAATGGTAATTGGTCAAAGTGGGGTGCACATGTTGAGGAATCACCTATTTTTAGTGTTATGACATGTGTCATAGAAGTTATAAGAATATGTAAAAGATTCTATGACAATTGTAAGTTGTCATAAGAAGATAAGACATTTATGATAGCATATGACATGTCATATGATGTTGTAAGTGGCTATTTTTGGCCTCTAGGTGTTAAATCTTGCATGGGCATTTTTCTCAAGTGTAGGATGCATGTATGGCAACTTTTATGACCCTGTAATAGCCTATCTTTGTCCATGGATGCCCAAGGTTGTATTGTTGACTTGACAAGTGTTATGAGCTTGTAAGAAGTCACTAAATGCTGCATGGGTGAAAATTCCAAGGAGGAAACCCATCTTGAGGTTGTATAAATTCTATAAAGCCATGGCATAGTAGATGAGATGCATAATAGGTGTACAAGTACTCGTGTTGCCAAAATGTTGTCAGATTGACAACTAAAGGAGGGATTGGTAGTATTGTATTGTAAATCATTTTTAGATTAATAAAATCATTAGGCTTCTTTCCCTTGTGGAGTTTTTTTACCTGAAAGGGTTTTCTCCACGTTAAACATTGTGCTATGTGTTCAGTTTTTTGATTTTGCATTTCTTTGAAGCATAGTTTCTTTTCTTGTTACAATCTCCAGCAATAACACACTTAAAAGATTGCAGAAATTTATTTGAATTAGATTTCCATTGAAGTAGTGTTGCTTTCATTTCTAACAACTTCAACAGTTTTCAAAGACATCAGCCTTTTCCCTCATACCTTGAGATGGGGTTTCTTCTACATTGGCCTTTGGATTGGTTTCTTCCTAAGGGGAAGAATGTTGTTTGTAGGCTTTGGATTCTCTTCAACATTCTTCTTCAGGCATTCACCATCAGCACAGGAGCTATTTTATTATGGGGGACACCCAAAGTCTCACACTTTCTCTCCTATGGGGGTAATCGATTGTACATATGTGTTGGATGTAGTTCTAGGGGGTCTTGAGTCCTCCTTCCATTACAACTTTTATTTCATTTATTTTATGCATTCTCACTTTTAGAGAGGAGTTTTTTTTCCCATGAGGTTTTATCCTTTTCTCCACTTGAGATTTGTTGTATATGGGTACCTAATATGGCCTAGTAGCTAAGACCCATCATCACCATCCATCATTGCATCTTGCTTTAGTCAACTACTCCCTAAGTTGTACTTAAGGAGGGGTGTTGGTGTGAACAAGGTTAATACCTAATCAGTTTACCCTTGTGTGGATAATTTGTATTATTTAACTATTTATTAGTTAAATAATATTCACACATCACAAATAATTCACACATGTTAAGTTCACTTATTGTCTTCTAGATGTGTCTAGTTGTTGATAGTTGTCATCTTATCCTATAATTGTCACATGGCATAGGATAATGACACTTGCCACATGACTACAACATCCTACATTTCATCCTTGGGTGGGTGCAAAAAGTTGGGGGGCCAAAAAGTGGCCAACTTTAAAAAAATAAAATAATCCATAATGCGAGCACATTATAATGCGATTGCATTATGGCTTGGTGATGTCGAACCTAAGGCTTGGCAACACCAAGCCATAATGCACTCACTTTTTTGCATGAGCACATTATGCTCTACTATATAAAAAAAATGCACTTCATTTCATTATTTCACAACATTTCACAGCAAACCTGTGACTTGGAGACAAAGGAGAGCGTGCTCGCATTATTGAAGAGCATATCATCAACAATTTGTCACTTATTCATCATCAAAATGCTGCCACAACATCGGGGAGGCCAAAGGAGTAAGTTCTATTTGCTTTCTTGTGTGAATTTGTTGCTAAATAGGTAGGTTCAAATAGTTTTTTGATGTAAATTTCTTTAATTTACAAGAATTGATAATGCACCTCCTTCTCCTCCTGAAAATCCACAAAATCCTCCATCACCTGAACAACAAATGCCTATTGAAGAACAACCCCAACAACAAGCACTTCCATTCATTCCTCAATATGCCCCTAGAACATAAGAAAAAATAATGGAGCAAATTGAAAACAATGAAAAATAAATTGAGGACATAATTGGAAGGTTGAAAGAACCTACAACTTCAACCTTGCATAGATCCACACTTGCTCAATCTCTTGAATCTATGTTATCAAATGTAGATTCAATTAGCAAGCAAATCTCTAGTTAGTCAGAAAAGAGGAGAGAATTAGAGAGTTCTATGCAGATAAGTTGTCCTATAAACAAGTTAAAAATGAACAAATTACAAATTGGACTTGTGTTCTATTTTCACAGACCCATGAGCAAATCAACCTCTACCCCTTACATGCAAGAGGTTCCCTATCCATTGGTACAACAACCAAGCAATAAGGGACAATTTTTGGCAGAGATGGTGGATGGTTTTTCACCATCCTCCATGCAACAATAATGAGGTCCCACAATATTTTTTGAGGAAACTCTACTACAAGTTTGCCAAAAATAAAGTGCCAAATTATTTTGATATGTGGGAGTTCTAGGGTAGATTTAGGGGTCAGCACAGGATAGACCAGGGGCATGTGTTGACCCACAGTAGCGACCAAGACAAGCACTCGCCAGACTAGCCCATGAACATGTGTCTATCCCTTCTGTTGTTAAGGAGAGTGTTGAGGTCGAGACACTTTAGTCCATTAGTGCCTTGACCCAGAGCATCATAGAGCATGCCAATCCTATAGCACAACATGGGTCAGGGGAGAGTTTGAGTAGGGTTCCACCCCATAGTTCTCAGGCTTGCGGGTCAGCTTGTGGTTATGACCCCATAGATAGTCAAGATGCAGGTGCATAGGCTACATCTGCAGTTGAGCAAATGGTGATGATAGATGCCCTCCTGAGTGAGACTTTCAGCCTTAATACTTAGGTAAATCCTAGCAAGTTCATTGAATTTAATTTATCAAATATCATTTTTGAAATGCAAGATTAACTAATTTAGGTTGATGATTTTAATAAAATTTCAGGGTCATCGGATTGATACAGTTTTCGGTGATTCTCCACCTGCATATTACACTATGACATCTACTCTAGAGGTATGTAACTAGTAAACAATTATAAATATTACATGTGAATAGCATCGTTATATGAATGGTATTCTAATATCTAATTTTGGATGTTGAATAGGTTAATATTAGAGACTTCACGACAACACCTACCAGTGGTGGTGAACATCAAAGCTTCATGGAGGTAATAAAATAAATAATTTAATTAATGAATTGTACTTACTAGATTTTTATATTTTATATTCATATCGTTGGTTACATTTCATTGCACATCTTTCAAACTGAAAGCATTACTAGACATTGTATAACTAATAACTAGATGTTGATAGATGACAAAATTTCAATTACAATATAGTTATTTGAAAAAATGCCTCAAAGAAATGTGGTCTCATGGAATGCCATGACAAGAAGATGCATCGACAAGGACATCACCATGAGACCACATTTCTTTGAGGCATTTTTTCAAATAGCTCACTACCTTGTCTATGCTACCACATTTTCCATACAGTCTACCAAAACTTGTTGATCCCTTCCACACTATTCTTTAACAAATTGTCTCTAATGAACTCATCCAATTACCACCAGGGTCATCCTACAATAATGGGTTACACTTTTTAGCCAAACATGACATTGAAATCAACATTTTGAAGTAAATCTTCACTTTTTGACACCTATAGCTGCTAAACCATTAGGAATTTAAAGATGATGTGAACTAGTGATTTGTGAAATTTTGTTTGTAGAATCTAAATATATATATTTTTTAAATTTGGAGTTAAATTGTAATTTTTTTTGTGTCTCCTTTGATAACTAGTTTTTAATAGTAAACAAAATTTTTTAAGGTGATGTGTATTCTATAGTACATAACTTTTTTTGTACAAAGGATAAAATTCTGATTCTTTTGAATTTAGATTGGTAACACCAATATATAGGGCATGCATTTGGTTTTATAATGTTTTGTTGAAATTTTTTTTAATTAAGTTTTGAAGTCAGATCAATTATAATTTAGACATAAGTGTATTCTGTAAAACATAACTTTTTTCTGTATGTATCAAATTTTTTTATTTTATTTTTTTGAAACAAGGACATCAATACCTAGGGCATTGATATTTTTAAGAATTTTTTTTTCACTAATTTGCTAATTTTCCATTTGTGTAGAACATAGAACTTGATGTTCGGTGAAAAACCTACATTCACAAGAAATAAAAAAAATAAACATAATAATTAAATTAAATATATTTTAAAATTATACTTTTTGGAAAGCTTATAATAAGGACTACATACTTACAAAACATAAATTTTAAATGAATTCATTTGATCCCCCAACAAGAAAAGTGTTTTTTATTAGCATTTTGATAGGTGTAGAGGAGACTCCATTATAGGTATGGTTTAAAACTAGTAGGGTTCTATCCAAGGGGGTTTGAATCTAAGGGGGTTTGATCAAACTCTCTTCAATTACAATCCTTTAATTGGAACCTTTCAAGGCTTAAATCATTATTTTATCTAAAAATATGTGATTTCAGCAAAAATTAGGATGTCCCAAAAAGTGTAACCCATTATGTGGCAGCACCCACCAATTAGACCCTAGGACATGACACCAGAGAGAAGTATGAGTCTATGACATCTTATATAGCATATGATTGACTCCAACATCATCTAGGTCCCTCCTTTGTTGACTCTAAAATTCCCCATGATGGTAATGTCTTCACCATTTCTCATAGCCCATTCCAACTAGTTGTTACCTTAAGACACTTCTCCTTAGATTTTATTTGTCAACCCCTTTTGGTCCACCTCAAAATCGTATCAATTCCCTCTTTCACCTTTAACTATCTTACAACAGAAGAGGCAATTAGCACCTAAAATAGCATCAGAATTTAGTGCATTTGAGTCCATGAATTGGACACTTCCGCTAGCACAAAACTTAGTGCCCAATAGCATCTCACTATTGCATTGGGTTTAGCACCGATTATAATGTTGGGTTTAGCACCGTGTTTAGCACCAGATTTTAGTGCAAGGATTAAAGCCAGATTTAGCACCGGATTTTGTTGCTTCTAGTTTAGCTTCCTATTTTGCTTTTGGTTTTGCTTCTTGTGTTGCTTCCAAGTTTTCTTCTAGTTTTGCTTCTGGTTTTACTTCCAGTTTTGCTTCAAATTTTGCTTCTAGTTTTGGTTCCACTATTGCTTCTAGTTTTTCTTCCAGGTTGGCTTCCACTTTTGCTTCCAGTTTTGCTTCTGGTTTTGCTTCCAATTTTGCTTCCAATTTTGCTTCCAATTTTACTTTTGGTTTTGCTTCCAATTTTTCTTTCAATTTTGCTTTCGGTTTTGCTTCTAGGTTTACTTCCAATTTTGCTTTCAGTTTTACTTTAAATTTTGCTTTCAGTTTTACTTTGAATTTTGCTTCCAGGTTTGCTTCTAGTTTTGTTTCTAGGTTTGCTTCCACTTTTGCCTCCAATTTTTCTTCTAGTTTTTCATCAAATTTTGCTTCCAGTTTCACTTCCAATTTTACTTCTCATTTTGCTTCTAGTTTTACTGTTGCTTCCAATTTTGCTTCTAGTTTTGCTTCCAATTTTGCTTCCGATATAACTTCACTTGTTGCTTCCAATTTTGCTTCCATTTTTGTGTTCTTTGTTGCTTCTAAAAATGCTTATTGTTTTTCTTACATTTGTTAATTTAATATGTTTTATTTCAATTTAATTAGTTAAATATATCATGCCTCTTAAATAACTCATGATTATAAAGTAAGTAATTTAATTATTTAACTCATATGATTAAATAACAAGATAATTATTATAACATGATCATCATCTATAATTAAAACAAGTGAGTCAAATATCTATAATTTAATTGAATTTGACAACATTCATTCTAAGCAGTAAATAAAAATCATCACACTTAATAAATATCCATCCAAAAATCATCGACCACTTTAAATATATATAAATTACAAGTCAATACGAATAAAATCATTATCATATATAATTAAAACAAGTGAAAGTCAAATATGCGAGTAGATCAATAACATGTCTAAATGATACATGTAAAAATGATATAAGTCAAAATGATAAATTATGTAACTCAAAATGATACAAGTCAAGATAATAGATGTCCAAATGATACATAAATTTATGATACAACTCATTAATATGGCACTGCAGACCATGAAAATGATACATATGATAGCTAGCGACTATGAAAAGATGCATCATAATGATATATCAACAATGATCCATGATACAGTCTATATGATCATGAATGCCACTGGCTACTATGAGCAATTGTCTCATCATCATCATCACCATCGTGATCATCATCATCATCACCATCATCGTCATCGTCATCATCGTCATCAGCCTCAGCCTCAGTGTCTTCTGTATCTGTATCATCATCATCCTCTACCATGTGATCTATACTAGAACCAACATAATCTAGATCTCTATCATGACGATCATCTTGATCTTTTGGAAGACCCGTGTTCTGCAAAAAAAAAATTTAAAATAAAAATTAATTATTTATTTCATGCAATAATTTATTTTTCTTTTATATATCTAATATTACAACATATGAAATTAAACCATAATCATATTACATCATATCAAAGTGCACATACCATAATAAAATTTCAAAAAAGTTATAGCTAATATGTCATCGAATGATATAAAACATGCAACAATTCTAATAAACGTTAGTAAGGATCATAAAAAAATTTGTTATAAATTTAACTATCAACTGTAAATTCTATTACATAACCTTAAGTGCTACAAATTGCTTGGTCGAAAGATCCCATTTTGACATAGGTAGGGAGGATGGTGGCAAAGGTTGTGGAATTTGGCTTTACACCAGCCAATTGCATTTTCTTTAAAATTTTTGAAGCCTTTTCAACAAATCCATTTTGTGCATATCTTGCAGTCATTGCAGTCCATGTGACCACATTTCTTTGATGCATTCTATCAAATAGTTCCCGTGCCTTGTCTGTCATGCCCACATTTTCCATGTGGTCACAACACACATCACACGTGTCATAGCCACATCCATCATGTGGTCATGACACAAAATATCAAAAATTTTCTCGTGCTTACCTAAAAACCCCTTCGCATGCGTAGCATGCTCGGTGGTGTTCGTTCAAGGCGAAAACACTACAGTTGTCAGCGGGGTACAAGTACAATTACATGCAACTAGATGCAAGCAGACTAACAAGGGGGTCTCTACGACGCCGTTAATGTCACTGCTAGGTTTAAAATATCAGGGTTCCTAAATCTAAATCTCGGCAAAATTCTGACAGCATAACGCCTTACAGCGTAAGTGGGAATTACTCAACACTATTTTACGCACGTGGTTCACTGATAGATTAACAACTTCCCACGATGCCTTGTTCCGACTAAACCTACTCGTGATCTCCCTATTTAATCATTTTTCAACAAGGAATGGTTGTCTGTCTCCTCTCTTGCTTCCTGAAACATACTCCTCCTTCGACTTAGCATTCTCAACAAGGCGATTCGTTTGCTCCCTCTTCCCTTTCCTCAGGGTCTTAATTTTGATTGTATCTTTATCACGCACACCTTAACTATTTCTCTGATAATTTAGTTTGTTTATATTTCGGTCTCTCTCTCTTTCATTTTCCTTTCTTCATATTGGGCATCAATCAGGGTTATCACTGTTTCTATTGTTAATATTAAACCTAACTTCTGGATGATCCAGGTCACATAGGCTGGTTTACTACTTCGCTGGACTCGGTCTTCTAGTCTTCTCTGATCTAGGTTTCTTCTCTTGTATGTATTAATTAAACTTGTTGCTAAGCAAATTTTAGCAGGAGGATCCATCTACCTAGTTCTCTTATCCCATGTGTGAATTGCTGCACATTTTCTCCTCTGTGTTTTCCAATGTTAGTTTTTCTTCTTCTGACTCTCTTACATGTTTACTTATATGGATGTTTATTACAGTTGAGATTAAGATGGTCTCACATGAAATGTCTGTGATGGCTCCTTAAGTTTATTTCCAGTGATCTTTTAAGTAAGGTGATGTGTAATTTTCCTCTTCATTTTCCCGGTATTGAATCGCGTTGATAGTGGAAACTTCTGAGAAACTCTTTCCAGAGTATTCCAGTAAATTCCTTTATGCTCTCTTTAAATTATAATTTTATTTTCTCTTAATTATAATTACTGTTGTTATTATTACTAATAATTAATATTAATACTCTTTATTGTAAATCCTATATCATTGTTAATATATGTAGGAGGTTCTCCTCTTTATAAAACCCTGATCAAGGAAGCATAAATTCTTTTGTTGTTTTGTTCAACACTTAATAAAACCTAACTGTGAATATATATATTTTTTGTTTTATTTTAATTTGCAAATCTCCTTGTTATGAATTATAGAGAGGGCATCATAAAATGGTCCATGAAACCTCTTCTATGTATATATATCCCATATATATAAATATATATATGTAATATATATACATATAGAACTATATATATAATTATATCTATATTGATTTGCAATTCCCTTTCAAAACATAAGGTATAAATAGAGATAATTATATATATATATATATATATATGATATATATATATATAAGACATATATTATGCCAACCAAGTGGAATATCCACAAACAAAACATATAAGTGAACCAATGCATATATGTTAGGGCTAAATAGCCCTAACTTTTTTTTTATGCTTAACATTTTATGTTTTTGCTGTGACAGGGGACTAGCGGCAGGGGTTGGGCCGCACAGAGGGATGGAGGCCGCAAGAAACAACGGCGGCGAAGCACTGCTGTGGAGCGGAGTTAAGAGCTCCGCGGGGTCGAAGGGGTGGAGGGATGTGGGGAGGGGCGGAGCCCCACCCACATCCCACGATGTGGGGTGTGGGTGGGGCTCCGCCCCTCCCCACACCTCTAATAAAACAAATGGAGACTGCGGTGGGGATTACTCCCCACCGCCCACCGTGCAAGCTTTGACTGTGTTTTACACAGTGATTTCTAATTTCGCTTTTATTTCGGCGGCCATAAAATTTAATACGAGTTTATTATTATTCAATGATAATTACATATCAATTAATATATATATATATTTTAGTTTTAAGAATATCTCATAATTTTCTCAATCAAACAATTTATTCAGTATCTCTAATTCTGTCAAAATGATAATTAAATAACAACTGTTATATATATATAGATATATATATATATATATTTATATCTATATATATATATATATATATATATATCTATATTTCATAATTTTCTCAAATTAAACACTTTATTCAGTTTCTTTTAGTCAATTAAAATGATCAAGTAATAAAGATTTTATATATATATATATATACATACTTAAGAAAATGAAGTTTTTTTTTTATCAGTTTATTTCGGCAATTAATACATGTCCATTTCAACTTTTGGGACAAACAGAAGTAATTATATAATAGATTTCTTTAAAACTTACAAAATAACTGAATCCATTACTTATGAAGAAGAAAACTTAATCATTTATAAACTATCTTTTCCATTAGACCAATGAACCATAAAACTGACCTTTTAATTAGTTTAGCAGTTCTATTCTTCTAATTACATAAACAAACTCAGATTAGATTGCAAATAAGAAATGAACTCTTCCTTTCAAAAGGTTTACAAAGCAACATAACTTGAAAATTTAAGGTATTTGTTTACCACATTCATATTACAAAAAAGTTAACTCTTCCACTACAAATAGCAAGAGAATTTGAAACCATGGATACATACAACTAACTTCCCAGATATGAACTTCCTTCTCCCAACAATATACAACTGATAGCTTGTGACAACCGAGTAAAAGTCCATCAATAACAAGATCAGGGAGGTGATTTCCTTCACTCCCAGGGTAACAATAAATTACAACAATAACAAGAGAGGTGCTCTCTCTTCAAATCTAATGAAATGAACCTGGCCTAATTCTCATGACAAAGAAGAATAAGCTGTTTCTTCATAAATATCCAACCAGAAGCTCCAAGAGAAAACCTGCGTATCAAAGACAAACAAAGAAGAAAACACCACTCATCTAGCTCTCCTCCCTTCCGTAGACCCACAAGAGGGTCACCCCCGAGCTAGGGAGACCATACTCACACCTGGGTAACTCAAGCACTCCACTTCACAACAGTAACAACAACAATCCCAAAGCACACAAACACCCGTGGGTAATTTACACAACACGGAAACTCAACTACAGTGAGTTTCATAAGGGGCAGGAGAGTGGACACACTCAACTACAGAGTGTCACCCTTACAGATAATTTAACCAACACAATTTCCCTTGGCCTCAAACCAAGTTTGATCACAAATTCTTTTAAGAAATCTGCATTTGACTTCCAAGTCAAAGATACAGTCACAGATACATGCCCTCAAGGCTTTCAACATCCCAAAAGATGGAATCAAGTATGCACCCGAGGAGGATCTCTCCTCCCCTACCCCAAACTTGATGAGCATTTCTCCCAAGTGGGAGAAGCTCTGTCAAACAACCCGACAACAAACCCCACAGAAAACACAACTATAACACAAACAAATAATCATCTTTCACACTCTTTACATACACATTCAGATATACGAAAGAAGGGTAAAGACCAAACCAACCTTACAAAGCCCTCCTGGAATGAAACTGATGCAAAGCTCCACTGAGTTCTCTTCCAACCTTAGCCAACAACTCCTCTCTCTCTTTTCTCTCCTCTCAGCTAACTTTCCTATTCTCTGACCATAATAATAAAACTCTCCCAAAATTTTCCACTCCCTCCCTTCCAAAATTGGAAACAAATAACCCCATTTCTTTTCAGTTTCGAGGAATGGGGAGGTGACACTTGTCACCTCCTCACCCTTCCTAAAACCACTATTCTGTCCTAGTGGCTTATGCCACTCACCCATCCCTAGAGTACCCCTTATCCCTTTCCTCATGTCATTTCTCTTTTGCATGGGAGAAATAAAAGGAGTTAAAGGAGGAAAAGACAGGTGACCCATGCCTCTTCTTCCCCCCTTCACATGGATGGCCCCACAACACATGGGGGAATCTCACTAATGGAGAAGATGACTTCAAGTCAATCCTTCAATAATGGATGGGTTTGTAGTCATCTCTTACCTTGAGGATTGAAGAGGGATGGGTTGGGTGTTGGTACAACCCATCATGTCCCCTCCATACCTCCAATTTTCGCCACTTAACTCCAGAGGGAAGTTAAGATGTCTAGATGGAGGTTACTCAAGGGTTACCCATGCCAAATGGGCCCCTGGACCCATGGGGTATAACCCAGGGTCAACTTTAACCCATCCAGGACACCCATGGTCAAGGTAAAGCACATGAAAAGGCCTCAAAGATTTAAATAAAATAAAGAATTCAAATTCAAACTTTTCACAACACAAATCATAAAATATTGTTACAAGAAGGTAACCAAACCCACTCGACCATACAAAAGACCACATTACATCATCACATCAAACACAAAGAGATCTTGGTTCCTCGTGGAACCAGATCGGCTTAACAGGGAATAACAAATAATGAGGTACGGAATGATCTCCGAAATCTATGGTTTGATTAGTAATTCCTGCACACTAAATTACAAGATCAATAACCACATAAAATCATCATAGCCGAAGCAACTTAAAAACATACATTATCATGACATAGTTCTAATTAACATAAATGAAATCATATTACAATTTTCCATCATCACCTATTTAACTTTTCTGAAATGTAAACTTATCCAAACATCACCCAATTAGTTTTTCTGAAATCATAATAAAGTTTAATAGTTTGACAATTCCGGGAAAACTGCTATCCCACAAACATAAAAAAAATAACAATAACAGTAATGTAAATAGTCATAACAACATAAGTAAAAAGGGTGGTCCTCACATCCTCTCCCCCTAAGACGGTACTTCCTCCTGGAAGTCGTCAAAAAGGTGAGGATAAAGGGTCTTCAGTCTCTCTGCATCTTCCCATGTCGCTATGACTTCATCGTATAGGTCCCACTGGACTCTAACCTGGTCCAGCTCTCGACCTCGAAGGGCCAGCGTCCGACGAGCCAATATGCGAATTGGCTCCAACGCCAGCTGTCCGTCTGCCTCTACTTGAAGAGCACTCCAATCCAACACATGAGATAAGTCAGAAATATATTGACGTAAAACTGATACATGAAATACATCGTGGATACGTGACAAGCTAGGTGGCAAGGCTAGACGATAGGCTACTGGTCCAATCCGCTCCAAAATTTTGAAAGGTCCTACAAATCGAGGTGCGAGCTTAGAGCCTTTTTCGTAACGAATTAGACTCTTGTGCGGCCGCACCCTCAAAAATACTCTTTCCCCCACAGAGAAGCTTCGGTCTGTCCTCTTAGCATCGACATACTTTTTCTGCCTGTCCTGTGCTTCCTGAAGTCTCTGTCTAATCTGTCTGACCTGCTGTTCCATATTCTGAACTATTTCTGGACCGATGACCATTCTGTCCTCTATCCGATCCCAACTCAAAGGTGTTCTACATGGTCTGCCATATAACGCCTGGAAAGGAGGCATACCCAACGAGCTATGATGCCCATTCTTGTAGGCGAACTCAACTAGATATAGGTACTCCTCCCATCTAGACTGATGGTCCATCACATACATGCGAAGCATGTCTTCTAACACCTGGTTAACTCTCTCTGTTTGTCCGTTAGTTTCCGGATGATAGGCTGAACTGAAGTTGAGCTGTGTGCCCAACACCTGATGTAAGGCTCTCTAGAACGATGAAGTAAATACAGAGTCTCTGTCAGATATAATGCGGCGAGGTACCCCATGAAGTCTAACAATCTGATCTAGAAACACCTTTGCCACTGATGGTGCATTGTATGTTGTGCATATTGGTGAAAAATGCGCCACTTTGGTCAGCTTGTCAACTGTCACCATAATAGCATCATGGCAACGTGATGACATAGGTAGACCAACGATAAAATCCATAGAAATGGTGTCCCATTTCCATTCGGGTATCTCGTGAGGGTACAACAGTCCCGCTGGATGCTGGTGTTCGGCCTTGACCCTCTGACATTCCAGGCAATGAGCAACAAATTCGGCAATGTCACGCCTCATCCCAGCCCAATGATAGAGCTGTCGTAAGTCAGCATGCATCTTCTTCACTCCTGGGTGTGCTGCATAGGGTGCTCTATGAGCCTCTGATAGGATTACTGTACGAAGATCACCCGCATGGGGTACATAGATGCGCTGCCGATGTCGAAGCATACCATCAGACTCAAGGGTATATCCTGTAAATTTGCCCTCAAGGGCCTTCTGATTTAGTAATGCCTGCTGCACCTCAAGAAACCATTCGTCCTCTGGTAAATGCTGTAAGATGCGATCTTTCAAGTCCACTGTCAAGGTCAGGGTTAGGATCTCGTGGCGCCTTCGACTCAACGCATCAGCGACCACGTTCTCCTTCCCCTTGATGTAGTGGACATCGAAGTCGTATTCGCATAGGAATTCCATCCAACGCCATTGGCGGGCGTTCAAATTGGGCTGTGTAAAAATATACTGCAAACTATGATGATCCGAATGGAGTTCAAAGCGTCGACCTAGGAGAAAGTGTCTCCAGCGGACCAAAGCATGAACAACTGCTGCGAGCTCTAAGTCATGAGTAGGATAGTGTAACTCATGTGTCTTTAGTTTCCGCGATTCGTATGCGATCGCTCGACCATCCTGCATAAGCACGGCTCCCAAACCTTCTAATGATGCATCTGTACAAACTACAAACTCCTCTGTAGGATCTGGGACCGCTAAAATAGGAGCACGAGTAAGACGCCCTTGAGGACGCCAAAAGCCTTTTCACATTGCTCGGTCCAAATGAAACCCTTCCCTTTTCGCTGAAGGGAAGTGATGGGATGTGCTATCCTGGAGAAGCCCTCGACAAATCGACGATAATACCCGGCTAACCCCATAAAGCTTCGGACCTCTGTCACATTAGTGGGTGCCGGCCATTCCTAGATTGCTCTAATTTTAGATGGATCTACAGAGATGCCATCGCCTGATAAAATGTGTCCCAAATACTGCACCTCTGTCCTGAAGAAGGCACACTTCGCCAAGTTGCCATAAAGCTGCTACTCTCGTAATTGCTGCAAAACTTGACGCAAGTGCTCCACATGCTCCTCCTCAGTCTGTGAATAAATCAAAATGTCATCTAGGAATATTATCACGAACTGATCTAGGTACGTGCGGAACACCCCGTTCATGAAACTCATGAATACTGCAGGAGCGTTTGTCAACCCGAAGGGTACCACTATGAATTCGTAATGGCCATATTTGGTTTGAAAAGTGGTTTTATGAATATCTGCCTCTGTGATGCGCAATTGGTGATATCCAGATTTTAGATCAATTTTCGAGAACACTCTGGCTCCCTGCATCTGATCAAAAAGGTTGTCAATCCTAGGCAGAGGATAACGGTTCTTCACCGTCACCTTGTTCAACTGCCTGTTGTCCATGCATAATCGAAGAGACCCATCCTTCTTCTTTACGAAGATAACCAGTGCGCCCCATGGTGAAACGCTAGGTCGGATGTGCCCCTTCTCAAGTAATTCCTCTAACTGCAGCTTAAGTTTAGTAAGTTCATGTGTAGTCATCCTATAGGGTGCACGGGATATCGGTTCTGCACCTGGCACTAAGTCGATGTGGAAGTCCACTTCTCTGCGTGGAGGCATACCTGGTAATTCCAGCAGAAATACATTGGCAAACTCTCTAAGGAAACGGTGATCATCTAAAGTAGCCTCAGGTTCATCCTCTACTCTATCACTGACCGTGATGGCAAACATCTGACATCCCTTCCGCATACAGTGCTTAAGCTGCTGAGCGGATATCATACGAACAGCCATGGGCTTTTGAATGCCCACTATCTCAACTGACGAACCATGATCGTCTAAACAACTAATCGTCCTCTGGCGACAGTCAAGCTTGGCTCTATGTGCCGCAAGCCAATCCATACCCAGAACTAATCCGTAAGATCCTAATGGCATAATCCTAAGGTCACATGTTGTGGTGAATGATCCCAATGTGATCTCACAATCTCTAACCAAGGAATCTACTAACATCCTAGCCCCTGAGGCCAACTCAACTTCCCACCTAATGTCTTGCCTAGAAGCCACCAGCCTGCAACGCTCCACTAACGATGTAGACAAAAAGGAGTCAGTAGCTCCTGAGTCAAAAAAGATCGAGATGGGAAAGTCTCCGATCGTACTTGCTGCCTCTATGACTGAGGCCTGGAAATCGGCCTGGTGGTTATCAACCACTGCAAACATGTGGTGGGATCTATCCACGTCACCTACGGTCTGCTCAGATCCTCCTGATCGGGGCTGTCCCCCCGCAGTAAATCCCTGCGGGCACTCTCTAGCCAGATGCCCTGCCCCACCACACATAACATGGTCCTCTAACCTATAACTGCCCTGACTGTGTTCTGCCTGATTGTTGTTGCCCAGTCTGTCCAGTGGATCCCTGTGAGCCTCTGTAAGACTGTTGGGACCTCGCGGGTCCTGCCGATGAAACCTGCTGTCTCTGATCTCTGCGTGAACCCTGCTACTGCCATCCACGGTTCTGTCCTCCCTGACCCCTCTGTTGAAATTTGGATTTTTGCTGATGTTGCTGCTGCTGTGGAGGCCTAGGAGGTAATGACGAAGGATTATATCCTCCTCTCTATGTTGTGTTTTGAGGCCTTTGAAAGTTTTGCTGTTGTTGGGGATTACGTTCCTGGTACTGTGGACGTGAATTCTGCCCTCATCCCTGAATTTCCTCTGATATAAGGGCCTTTTCAACAGCCTCACTCATGGTCTGGGGATTTGCCATACGAACTGGTCCTGCTATCCCGTGATTTAGCCCTCTGATGAATTTGTGTATTAAAATTTTCTCGTCATGGAGGTATTCCGCATAACGAGAAAGCTCAATGAATCGGCTCTCATACTGAGTAACAGTGAGTCCCCTCTGCTGTAAATCATGGAACTCATCAATCCTGCGCTGTCTGTAATGTTCGGACAAATATCGCGCATTGAAGCGCTCAATGAAGATTTCCCATGTGAGTGTATCCACAGAAAGTCAGTGCTTACACTCCTCTGTGCGCCACCAGGTAGCTGCGGCATCCCTCAGAAGGTGGACTGCCACTCGTGCTTTCGTGTTGCTTCCATATGGTCGCAACGCGAAACACCTGTCTAAACTAATCAGCCAAGCCTCGGCCACAACTCCCTCTGTAGCACCTGCGAAGGTGGGTGGGTTGAGCCTAAGTAGATCTCTGATGGGGTCTCCTCTGTCTCTAAGTCTCACAACTGGCTCTTCCACACCATCCTCATACAATCCATGATGAACCTATTCTGCCCTCTGGTTCTCATCTCATCTCAAAGGTCTCGGAGGACTCCTACTCCGTGCATGGAAAGCTAACCCTACCTCCTCTACTGTTGTGTCGGGAATCTCAACGAAAGGCTCCACACGTGGCACCTCTAGTGGATCAACATGGGGCTCCCCACGTGGCTCAATACGTGACTCGGCACGTGGCTCCCTACGTGGCTCCTCTCGCGGATCAACACGAGGCTTTACACGTGGCTCAGGAATCACTGGCGGTAACCTGTCTAACATAGCCTGCAGTGCCTATAAGATCTGTGGACCTATATCCAATACTGGTGTCGCCTGTGGTACTAGTGGTGCTTGTGGTTCAGGTGGTGCAGGTGGTGCTGCTGTAACTACGGGTGCCAGTCCCTCGGCTGAGGAATCGCTGTGCACCTCGACTGACGCTGTGTGGCGTGATCGTGCTCGTCAAACACATCGAGGAGGCATCCTACAAAACAAGGTAGAAACTAATTAGCCAAAGTTGCAGAATAATAACGTGCCCAAATATGCCCAGTGTTTAAACCTGGCTCTGATACCAAATGTCATGCCCACATTTTCCATGTGGTCACAACACACATCACACATGTCATAGCCACATCCCTCATGTGGTCATGACACAAAATATCAAAAATTTTCTCGCGCTTACCTAAAAACCCCTTCGCATGCGTAGCATGCTCGGTGGTGTTCGTTCAAGGCGAAAACACTTCAGTTGTCGGTTGGGTATAAGTACAATTGCGTGCAACTAGACGCAAGCAAACTAACAAGGGGGTCTCTACGACGCCGTTAATGTCACTGCTAGGTTTAAAATATCAGGGTTCCTAAATCTAAATCTCAGACAAATTCCAACAGCATAACGCCTTACGGCGTAAGTGGGAATTACTCAACACTATTTTACGCACATGGTTCACTGATAGATTAACAACTTCCCATGACGCCTTGTTCCGACTAAACCTACTCGTGATCTCCCTATTTAATCATTTTTCAACAAGGCACGGTTGTCTGTCTCCTCTCTTGCTTCCTGAAACATACTCCTCCTTCGACTTAGCATTCTCAACAAGACGATTCATTTGCTCTCTCTTCCCTTTCCTCAGGGTCTTAATTTTGATTGTATCTTTATCGCGCACACCTTAACTATTTCTCTGATAATTTAGTTTGTTTATATTTCGGTCTCTCTCTCTTTCATTTTCCTTTCTTCATATTGGGCATCAATCAGGGTTATCACTGTTTCTATTGTTAATATTAAACCTAACTTCTGGATGATCCAGGTCACATAGGCTGGTTTACTACTTCGCTGGACTCGGTCTCCTAGTCTTCTCTGATCTAGGTTTCTTCTCTTGTATGTATTAATTAAACTTGTTCCTAAGCAAATTTTAGCAGGAGGATCCATCTACTTAGTTCTCTTATCCCATGTGTGAATTGCCGCGCATTTTCTCCTCTGTGTTTTCCAATGTTAGTTTTTCTTCTTCTGACTCTCTTACAGGTTTACTTATGTGGATGTTTATTACAGTTGAGATTAAGATGGTCTCACATGAAATGTTTGTGATGGCTCCTTAAGTTTATTTCCAGTGATCTTTTAAGTAAGGTGACGTGTAATTTTCCTCTTCATTTTCCCGGTATTGAATCGCGTTGATAGTGGAAACTTCTGAGAAACTCTTTCCGGAGTATTCCAGTAAATTCCTTTATGCTCTCTTTAAATTATAATTTTATTTTCTCTTAATTATAATTACTGTTGTTATTATTACTAATAATTAATATTAATACTCTTTATTGTAAATCCTATATCATTGTTAATATATGTAGGAGGTTCTCCTCTTTATAAAACCCTGATCAAGGAAGCATAAATTCTTTGGTTGTTTTGTTCAACACTTAATAAAACCTAACTGTGAATATATATATTTTTTGTTTTATTTTAATTTGCAAATCTCCTTGTTATGAATTATAGAGAGGGCCTCATAAAATGGTCCATGAAACCTCTTCTATGTATATATATCCCATATATATAAATATATATATGTAATATATATACATATAGAACTATATATATAATTATATCTATATTGATTTACAATTCCCTTTCAAAACATAAGGTATAAATAGAGATAATTATATATCTCTCTCTCTATATATATATGATATATATATATATATATATATATATATATATATATAAGACATATATTATGCCAACCAAGTGGAATATCCACAAACAAAACATATAAATGAACCAATGCATATATGTTAGGGCTAAATAGCCCTAACTTTTTTTTATGCTTAACATTTTATGTTTTTGCTGTGACAAGGGACTGGCGGCAGGGGTCGGGCTGCACAGAGGGACGGAGGCCGCAAGAAACAGCAACGGCGAAGCGCTGCTGTGGAGCAGAGTTAAGAGCTCCGCGGGGTCAAAGGGGTGGAGGGATGTGGGGAGGGGCGGAGCCCCACCCACATCCCACGATGTGGGGTGTGGGTGGGGCTCCGCCCCTCCCCACACCTCTAATAAAACAAATGGAGACTGCGGTGGGGATTACTCCCCACCGCCCACCGTGCAAGCTTTGACTGTGTTTTACACAGCGATTTCTAATTTCGCTTTTATTTCGGCGGCCATAAAATTTAATACGAGTTTATTATTATTCAATGATAATTACATATCAATTAATATATATATATGTATATATATATATATATTACAGTTTTCAGATTATCTCATAATTTTCTCAATCAAACAATTTATTTAGTATCTCTAATTCTGTCAAAATGATAATTAAATAACGATTGTTATATATATATAGATATATATATATTTATATCTATATATATTTATATATATATCTATATTTCATAATTTTCTCAAATTAAACACTTTATTCAGTTTCTTTTAGTCAATTAAAATGATCAAGTAATAAAGATTATATATATATATATACTTAAGAAAATGAAGTTTTTTTTTTATTCAGTTTATTTCAGCAATTAATACATGTCCATTTCAACTTTTGGGACAAATAGAAGTAATTATATAATAGATTTTCTTTAAAACTTACAAAATAACTGAATCCATTACTTATGAAGAAGAAAACTTAATCATTTATAAACTATCTTTTCCATTAGACCAATGAACCATAAAACTAACCTTTTAATTAGTTTAGCAGTTCTATTCTTCTAATTACATAAACAAACTCAGATTAGATTGCAAATAAGAAATGAACTCTTCCTTTCAAAAGGTTTACAAAGCAACATAACTTGAAAATTTAAGGTATTTGTTTACCACATTCATATTACAGAAAAGTTAACTCTTCCACTACAAATAGCAAGAGAATTTGAAACCATGGATACATACAACTAACTTCCCAGATATGAACTTCCTTCTCCCAACAATATACAACTGATAGCTTGTGACAACCAAGTAAAAGTCCATCAATAACAAGATCAGGGAGGTGATTTCCTTCACTCCCAGGGTAACAATAAATTACAACAATAACAAGAGAGGTGCTCTCTCTTCAAATCTAATGAAATGAACCTGGCCTAATTCTCATGACAAAGAAGAATAAACTGTTTCTTCATAAATATCCAACCAGAAGCTCCAAGAGAAAACCTGCGTATCAAAGACAAACAAAGAAGAAAACACCACTCATCTAGCTCTCCTCCCTTCCGTAGACCCGCAAGAGGGTCACCCCCGAGCTAGGGAGACCATACTCACACCTGGGTAACTCAAGCACTCCACTTCACAACAGTAACAACAACAATCCCAAAGCACACAAACACCCGTGGGTAATTTACACAACACGGAAACTCAACTATAGTGAGTTTCATAAGGGGCAGGAGAGTGGACACACTTGACTACAGAGTGTCACCCTTACAGATAATTTAACCAACACAATTTCCCTTGGCCTCAAACCAAGTTTGATCACAAATTCTTTTAAGAAATCTGCATTTGACTTCCAAGTCAAAGATACAGTCACAGATACATGCCCTCAAGGCTTTCAACATCCCAAAAGATGGAATCAGGTATGCACCCGAGGAGGATCTCTCCTCCCCTACCCCAAACTTGATGAGCATTTCTCCCAAGTGGGAGAAGCTCTGTCAAACAACCCGACAACAAACCCCACAGAAAACACAACTATAACACAAACAAATAATCATCTTTCACACTCTTTACATACACATTCAGATATACGAAAGAAAGGTAAAGACCAAACCAACCTTACAAAGCCCTCCTGGAATGAAACTGATGCAGAGCTCCACTGAGTTCTCTTCCAACCTTAGCCAACAACTCCTCTCTCTCTTTTCTCTCCTCTCAACTAACTTTTCTATTCTCTGACCATAATAATAAAACTCTCCCAAAATTTTCCACTCCCTCCCTTCTAAAATTGGAAACAAATAACCCCATTTCTTTTCAGTTTTGAGGAATGGGGAGGTGACACTTGTCACCTCCTCACCCTTCCCAAAACCACTATTCTGTCCTAGTGGCTTATGTCACTCACCCATCCCTAGAGTACCCCTTATCCCTTTCCTCATGTCATTTCTCTTTCGCATGGGAGAAATAAAAGGAGTTAAAGGAGGAAAGACAGGTGACCCATGCCTCTTCTTCCCCCCTTCATATGGATGGCCCCACAACACATGGGGGAATATCACTAATGGAGAAGATGACTTCAAGTCAATCCTTCAATAATGGATGGGTTTGTAGTCATCTCTTACCTTGGGGATTGAAGAGGGATGGGTTGGGTGTTGGTACAACCCATCATGTCCCCTCCATACCTCCAATTTTCGCCACTTAACTCCAGAGGGAAGTTAAGATGACTAGATGGAGGTTACTCAAGGGTTACCCATGCCAAATGGGCCCCTGGACCCATGGGATATAACCCAGGGTCAACTTTAACCCATCCAGGACACCCATGGTCAAGGTAAAGCACATGAAAAGGCCTCAAAGATTTAAATAAAATAAAGAATTCAAATTCAAACTTTTCACAACACAAATCATAAAATATTGTTACAAGAAGGTAACCAAACCCACTCAACCATACAAAAGACCACATTACATCATCACATCAAACACAAAGAGATCTTGGTTCCTCGTGGAACTAGATCAGCTTAACAGGGAATAACAAATAACGAGGTGCGGAATGATCTCTGAAATCTGTGGTTTGATTAGTAATTCCTGCACACTAAATTACAAGATCAGTAACCACATAAAATCATCATAGCCGAAGCAACTTAAAAACATGCATTATCATGACATAGTTCTAATTAACATAAATGAAATCATATTACAATTTTCCATCATCACCTATTTAACTTTTCTGAAATGTAAACTTATCCGAACATCACCCAATTAGTTTTTCCGAAATCATAATAAAGTTTAATAGTTTGACAATTCCGGGAACTGCTATCCCACAAACATAAAAAAAATAACAATAACAGTAATGTAAATAGTCATAACAACATAAGTAAAAAGGGTGGTCCTCACATTGTCTATGCTTCCACATTTTGCATACATGTCTACAGGGTAGTTGCAACTACAACATTTGACAAAATTCCTCTATCCTTTATGTATTGATGGATGTCCATACCCTATTCTAAAGCTCCCATTTTGACAAAGGCAGGGAGGATGCTAGCAAAGGTTGTGGAATTTGGCTTTACACCAACCAATTGCATTTAATTTAAAATTTCTAAAGCCTTTCCAACAAATCCATTTTGTTCATATCCTACAGTCATTGTAGTCCATGAGACCACATTTCTTTGAGGCATTCTATCAAACAGTTCACATGCCTTGTTAATGTTTCCACATTTTGCATACATGTTTAACAAGGCAGTTGCAACTACAACATCTAACAAAATTCCTCTATCCTTTATGTATTGATGGATGTCCATACCCTATTCCAAAGCTCCCATTTTGACATAGGTAGGGATGATGTTGGCAAATGTTGTGGAATTTGGCTTTACACAAGCTAATTTCATTTGCTTTAAAATTTTTGAAGCCTTTTCAACAAATCCATTTTGTGCATATCCCACAGTCATTGCAATCCATGAGACCACATTTCTTTGAGGCATTCTGTCAAACAATTTACGTGCCTTGTCTATGCTTCCACATTTTGCATACATGTCTAACAAGGCAATTGCAACTACAACATCTAATAAAATTCCTCTATCCTTTATGTATTGATGGATGTCCATACCCTATTCCAAAGCTCCCATTTTGACACAGGCAGGGATGATGTTGGCAAAGGTTGTGGAATCTGGCTTTACACCAGCCAATTGCATTTTCTTTAAATTTTCTAAAGCCTTTTCAACAAATCCATTTTGTGCATATCCTCCATTCATTGCAGTCCATGAGACCACATTTCTTTGAGGCATTCTGTCAAATAGTTCACATGCCTTGTCAATGTTTCCACATTTCTTTGAGGCATTCTGTCAAATAGTTCACATGCCTTGTCAAACTATTGATACCTCGTCCTCCATCTAGATGACAAAATTGGTCCACTTTTTTCTTTGTAACATTTCCTTTTCAAATTGGCTTGGATGCCGGCGATATTTCTCCTCCTATCAAAACATGGCACATGGAATAGTTAAAATAATTAATATGCAATCATTTACTTTTTCCTAGAAAATAAAAAAAAATATCATTTAACTTATTAAATATACTTACAAATGTACAGATCAAGGCCTGTAAACCTTTTTGGCCACTATGATGTGTGGCACGAAGTTTGTCAAGCCTAGCCTTGGAGGCCTTGTCCTGAAACATATACTAATTCAATTCAACTATGCGCAAATAAAATTTAAAAATAATTTAATAAATTTGATATAATCTTATGAGAAAATTCAAATACCTATGTATTCTACTCATCGGACTTCCTTCATGCATCAAACTTCTCATATGCTTTCATAAGCTCTTTCCATACTTTCAAACTTACATCAAATGGCAATTTTTTTAGCCTTTCCTCAAGAGGGAGTTTTTTTTATCTTCTTTGTTTGGTTCCACCGTAATCTCTTTCATTTTTGAGACATTCGTAGCTTTATCTTCTTTACAGACTGACCTGTGCCAAATTCAGTCTCCATGTCTTGGATAACTGCTTTTTGTAGGTGCATGGGTAGCTTTGAGAATGGGAAATGTAGATGGTCTTTGAATCATTGAAGGCATGATTCCTTCAACCTATTCACAAATGTTTTTCTAGCATCCATCATTCAGATGTCCCCTGAAACCACATCGTATTCTATATTGGTATTGTAGGTACCAATGCAAGATGCAAAACATGGCATGGTGGTCAAAGAAGTCTGTGTCCCAAGAGTGGGTGGGACATTGGAAGCCTCTGTTCCCTATTCCTCATTCTTAGAGGTTATTGTTATTGATTTCCTCCTGGATCTTTTTCTCAATCCATGACTAGTTGGAGAATCAATTGATTCCCTTTGACACTATCGATTTGGTTGTAATTTTTTAGGGGCTTTACCAGATCATTTTTCTATGTATCTAGCAAGCATTGTCAAGTCCACACCATCCAATTTGTTTGTTGCCTCTACACCCAATATGGAAGCCAATGCCTCTTTATCTTTGTCAGTATCATGTTCCTATAAAATAAATTTCTTCTTTTAAATTTACAAATAAAAAACTAAAAAGTAAAAATCAAAGAAATAATGGAAACATTTACAAATCTATAAATTGACAATGAATTACCTCATTGTGGCCAGAGTCTACTCCCTTTTCTCTCTTCCCTCTATTTCTTGACATTTTGAGGCAACCTAGGGCAAATTATTTTCATTCAGTCTGTGGAGGCAAACAAAGTACACCCTGCCAGGTATGAAATTTTTTGTCCAGTTTTTCTATATTCCTCAAGGTTCTTGACCTTTACTTTGTAGAGCAAATCATGAAGTTGTTTTCCTATGAATCAATTGGTGCCTTGGGAGAGAATCTATAGTTCCTGGCCTGATTTTAGTTTGCTCACCCTCGTCTCAAAAGCCCTAATTTTAGTTTTCTCACAATCGACTTGTCTTAAAGCACTCGACTGCTTTTTTAGGAAGGAAGTGAGAAAGTTGTGTTCAGAGAAAGGTATTGATGGTAGTGATAAGTGAACCTGGGCATTGGGGTTTGAAAAATGCACTCACTACTCTCAGATGCAGAGGAAATAATGCAATGTCTACAATTTTACCCTCCTCCTTTGCAACCACATGAGACTTGAATGACTCACCTATATACAAAACAATATTTACAACCCTTTCTTCACAATCCTCTCCATTTAATCGAAACAAAAATATATTTGTTAATGAAAATTTTTTATTGTAATTGTAACCTTACCTATGGTGTCGAAAACTAAATCAAATTTCTCATCTCTTCGCGCAACATTTTTCTCCTCTCTTCGCACGACGTTTTTCTCCTGTAATTATCGAATTTCTCATATATTAATTTAGGCAGGAAACCCAAATGCTTGATCTCCAAACAAAAAATGAACACAAAAAATAAATAAAGTTTTGTTTTGTTCTTTTTTGTTTTGGGGTATGTGTAGGTAGGTATTTTTAATTTTTTTTGATCTAGTAGTCAGTGCTATAGTTGGAGCAGTTAACATTGACTTTAGCACCAACTTTTAGGCCAAAAATGTAATCTGTTTGGGGAACCAAAGGCAGTGCAAAGTGTGTCTAATTTAGCACTAATCAATGCAAAATTATGTATTTTTCTTGGAAGTTGATAAAAACATAACCTCACCAAATTTGAATTGTCCTTATAATAAGTAACTATATCTTGTTTCCATGATAGCATTTTGAGTTCATGCTTCTCTTATGATTAGATCAATAATGACTCACTCTTTCACGATCTTACACAGATGGTTGGTGACAATCCTTATACAAGTGATATGGCTTTGGAAAAACCAAACAACTCTTCTCTTACTATCATGATGACATGATATTGGGACTATATTGGATGCTTATGGAGTGTGCTTATGGTATTGTGATTTTCATTTCTATGTTCTCACTAACCTATTTTAGGTTGAAGCATGGTAACTAACCCATTAACAATTATGATAGTCATACAATGACTACACAATCCTCTCCACTTTGACTATGACAGTCCTATGCATGGTGTTTCTTCATGATAGTCCCCAATAATGTGAATTATTGATAGTAGCTAATTCAAATGCAGTTTTGGATGGTGTAGTAAGTTGTCCCTATGGCTCATGATAGTGCATGCCTTGGTTATGTCCTTGTGACATTACTCTCTAGATATCTCCACTTTATAGTGACAAGGTTTCAAGAACATGACAACTTAGGTAAGGTGTCAACTTGTCTTTTTAACCTCTAGATTGTCATTTTTCAAGAATTGATCTCATTGAAATGCAAAGATAAAATGTCATAGATTAGATGAAAAGATCAAGGAGATGCATGTTATAGAGTATAAAACTAAAAAATTAAAGGTCTTTTTGGGCCTTTTTCCAACAATATGAGCAAAATTCAAACTTTAAACATGTAGCACAGGTACCATATCACTCATTCACATACATCGCACATTTGGGACAACTAAGAAGGGAGGTTGGTGCTTAATATGAGCAATGAAAATTGCATATAATGTTTAAGTTCACTTCAACAGATATTTGGGGTTATGATAGCTAATGGATGGTTTTCTTTTCAAAGGAAACCATTAATTTTGGAGTGAAAGGTAATGGTGAAATATAACATAATGTCCCTATAATTAAAGAATATCTAATGGCTAGGATTAACCTAACAAAG
Organism: Cunninghamia lanceolata; assembly: GCA_027924645.1. Taxonomy (NCBI): domain Eukaryota; kingdom Viridiplantae; phylum Streptophyta; class Pinopsida; order Cupressales; family Cupressaceae; genus Cunninghamia; species Cunninghamia lanceolata. Next base: position 26,033,494 of record BSBN01000703.1, read on the forward strand.
ATCTAATGATGTGATTTCAAAATTAACATCCAAATTATTCTTCCCTCCATCAAGAACTTAAAATTTTGGTGCCAAAGATTCTTTGAGACTATTTTGATGGTTCTATGATAGTTTTGAGGGTTTTATGGCCACTTGGAGAGATATAGATGTTAGACTTAGGGCACACAACTTAGAGGGGGGTGAATTAGTTGTCCAAAACTTTCTCCAATTTCACACTTAAATCTTCTTAGTGATTCGCAGTATATCAATCATGAAACATAATGTAATTAAATAGTAAGTAGAAACTCATCAACACATAAGAAACCAAGATTTTGACGTGGAAAACCTGGTTAAGGGAAACACCACAGGGTGATTAACCCAAGATTGTATTCTCTGTTAGAAGAATAGAAAGAACAAAATGGCACATGCCAATTAGGGCTCACTGCCTGAGCACACTACTCACAAGAGGCTCACTGTCTACAAGAGACACACTATCTACAAAGTAACAAGTATTACAAACTTGAACTAGAGAATAGCATCTTTACCATGCTTGGGTCAATTCCATTTAGGCCTAAAAACTTCTGCTCTACCTTTCACTCTCTCCTTCGCTACCACACTCTCATCTCCACAAGACACACTTTGGAAAGACTTCACAATCACTTATTTATACAAGGCATCAACTTAGGAACAATCATCTGAGTCAGAAAACACTTATAAGAACATCCGCAAGACATGTAATACATCCGGTCAACCAGTCTCAGGAAGAACACCAACATCTGGTGGTTATTCTTCAAATATGAACTCTAACTTTAATATGGACCACTAACATGAACTGGACATGATCCAAAGATCACCACAACCTTTCCTGAATCACTAAGAACATCTGTACTTCATCTACTTTCTGGAATTCTTCTCTCCTTCATCCAGAACTTCAAGAACATAGTCTGTCATTACTGTCACAGATGAATAGGTGCTTCCGGATCCTCAAACCATGAACCAATAGAGTTGACACTTCACAAGGACTTCCTCAACACTCCCTCAAATCCACAGAATGGGATAATACATTTCTGGATCTCATCGGACCTATCTGTGTCACTCTGTCACATCTGAACACCTGCTAGAACTGATTCTACTTGAGCAGCCATAAATTCTTCATATCTTCATGCGGACCTTTGAAAACTTGACTGGAGCATCTCAAGACTTATATCTACAAACCCTTTAAACTACATCCTCTTATCCTCAACCTATTTTGGGCTTTTGCCTTATTGTCATTACTGTTCTTCACTATTCCTGATTGAGACTAATTTTCTCAATATCCTCAGCACACAGCTCATCCAATCCTTATCATTAATGCAAGATGGTATGTTGACATCAATGACAATACAAGTTAGAACCATACTTGTAACAATCTCCCCCTTTGTCATTGATGGCAACATATGATGTGAAAAACCATCAAGACAAGAACGTCTCCTTACTGTCACAACTCCCCCTATCAGCAACAACCATTCACATGTCTTCTTTTCCTTTGACTGCTCCCCCTTTGATCATCAACCACTTATTTTTCACATGTCTTCTCTCCCCTTTTGACATCAATGGCAAAGTGCTCATCCTTGCAACTCCAACACTTCAAAACATACTAGCTGCTCCCCCTGAGTAGCAGCTACCCATCATCAATTCGGATCACAAGATGTGACTGTGATATTGACTAGACTAATGCACATCAGTGCACCTTAGTCCATCACCAGAGGGGAAATAACCCCTAACTTCTCCCTAAGATACTCAAAAGAGTCCCTAGGAAGACGTTTAGTAAAGATGTCTCCAATCTGATCCTTGGAAGGCACAAACTCTAGTCTAACTTCATCTTTGTTCACTTGCTCTCTCAGAAAGTGAAACTTAATAGATATATGCTTAGTCTTAGAATGCAACACTGGATTCTTAGATATATTTATTGCACTTGAATTATCACAAAAGATTGTGATAGGCTCCTCATACTCTACTTTGATATCTCTTAGCATCTGCTTTATCCACAAAACTTGAGTGCAACTACCTACTGTTGCAATGTATTCTGCTTCAGTTATAGACAAAGATATTGCCTCTTGTTTCTTGCTTAGCCAAGAAACCAATCTCTTTCCCAAAAAGAATGCTCTACCACTAGTACTCTTCTGGTCATCCACATCTCCTACACAATCTGCATCTATATATGCATAAAGAGAGAAATCATGATCTCTAGGATTCCACAAACCATACTCAACTGTCCCTTTTAGATATCTAAAAATCCTCTTGATTGCCATGACATGAGATTCTCTGGGATTAGCCTGGAATCTAGCAACAAGACCAACAGCCTGCATTATATATGGTCTAGTTTGAGTGAGATACAACAATCCTCCAATCATTGATCTATACTTTGTCTAGTCTGCCTTAGGAGAGTCATCATCTTTGCTCAACTTACATCCAGTTGCCATGAGAGTATTCATTGGCTTTGAATCTTCCATCCCAAATTTTCTCAACAATTCTTTCACATATTTGGTCTAAGAAATGAAGATTCCTTTCTTTGTTTGAGTAATTTACAGACCCAAGAAGAAATTCATTTCACCAAGCATAGACATCTCAAACTCACTTTTCATTTGATTTGCAAAAGTTTTACACATACTATCTCTTCCTCCAAAGATGATATCATCAACAAATACTTCAACAATCAAGATGTTTTCATGATCAATTTTGAAATATAAGTTACTGTCAGCAGTACCTTTGTTGAAACCAATCTTTAAAAGATGCTTATCCAATCTTTCATACCAAGCTCTTGGGGCTTGCTTCAAACCATACAGTGCCTTCTTCAACTTGCAGACCATATCACCATGATCAGACAATTGAAATCCATCCAGTTGCTCTATATACACTTCTTCTTCCAAGTCACCATTTAGAAAGGTAGACTTGACATCCATCTGATATACCTTGAAGTCCTTGAAGGCAGCAAAGGCAAGAAATAATCTGACTGCTTCAATTCTTGCCACTGGAGCAAAAGTTTCTTCAAAATCAATTCCTTCTATTTGAGAGTAGCCTTTGCAGACCAATCTGGCTTTATTTCTAATTACTTCACCAACTTCATTTAGTTTGTTCCGGAAGACCCATTTGGTTCCAATCACATTCTTGTTTCTAGGTTTGGAACAATATCCCAAGTGTGATTTTTCTCTATTTGCACCAGCTCTTCCTCCATTACTTTAGTCTAGTTTTCATCATTACAAGCTACATTCACTATCTTAGGTTCAATTTTTGAAATCAAACAATACTCTTCTGAATCTTGAGCAATTCTCCTTCTTGATAGAACTCCTTTACTTTTATCACCTATGATCTAATCTTTAGAGTGGTTCAGTCTTACATACCTGGGAACTTTGGGACTTTCTTGGACTTCTAATTCTTGATCAGACTCATTATGACTCATCTCTTCTCCTTGAATTACCGGATCTGTTTGATTCTGAGTACCGAAAGGAGTTTGGGCTTCTTGAATCAGAACACCTTTCTGATCATCTTCATCATATTCATAAAACCTTGAAGGTTTCTCAATTCCTTCATCAACCTTCACATTTGTACTTTCTATCATCTTTCTCACTCTCTTATTGTAACACCGGTATGCTTTTCTTTGAGTGGAGTAACCCAAGAAAATTCCTTCATCACTTCTAGCATCAAACTTGCCTAGATCTTCATCTCTTTTAATGTAACATTTGCCACCAAACACTCTAAAATACCTCATAGTAGGAGTGATACCAAACCAAAATTCATAAGGAGTCTTACCGGTATTGCTTCTGATTTGAACTCGATTGAGAGTATAGACTACAGTGCTGACAGCTTCTCTCCAAAACATCTAAGGAATGTTTGCTTCCATCATCATTGTCCTAGATGCTTCTTGGATGGTCCGGTTCTTTCTCTCCACTACTCCATTCTGTTGTGGTGTCCTAGGAGTAGACAACTGTCTCTTTATACCATGCTTCTCAAAAAAATCTATGAACTCACCAGATGTAAATTTACCACCTCTATCAGACCTCAGACATTTCAATTTTAATCCGGTTTCATTTTCTACCATAGCTTTGAAAATTTTAAACTTCTGAAAAGCTTCTGATTTCTCTTTTAGAAAGGTAACCCACATCATCTAGGAATGGTCATCAATTAATAGAATGAAATATCTATCACCTTGTACACTCTTGATTCTTGTCAGACCACATAGATTAGTATGAACTAAGTCCAATAATCTGGTAAAAGATTGATCCTTACTCTTGAATGTGATTCTGCTCAGCTTACCCAACTAACATTCTTTACACAAGCTATTAGTAGGTTTCACCAATTTTGGAAGATCTCTTACAGCCTGAGTATTGCTTATCTTGATGATATTATCAAATTTCACATGACACATTCTTCTATGCCATAACCAACTCTGATTAACTTGAACAAATAAGCAACTTTTATCAGTGCTGACCAAGTGGAAGATATTACCTTTAGTTTGGGTACCGGATGTAATCTCTATTCCTGAGCTTTCAAATTTCTTGCATTTTCCATTCTTGAACCATAGATCATAGCCTTTGTCCACCAACTGTCCAACACTGAGAAGATTGTGCTTCAAGCCTTCAACATATAGAACATTACCGATTTTGTTCCTTCCATCAAAAGAAATAGTTCCTCTTCCTTTGATTCTACCAGCATAATTTTCACCAAACTTCACCACTCCTCCTTCATACCTTTCCAAATCTATGAACTTATTTTTGTCACCTGTCATATGGTGAGAGCAACCACTGTCAATGACCCAATCATCCTTTTCTTCAACTTAGGTAGCCAGAGCTCTTTCTACAACTTTATGATTGATAGATATAGAGGATATTGGTTCTTCTTCCTTGATGGCAATAAACACCCATTCACTTCTAGATTTGTTTCCTATCTCTAATTCATCATCTGCTACTCCTTCATTATCATCTTCTTCATGAACATAGTAACAATTCTTTTAGAACCTTGATCTGTTAGGATTTTGCCTTGAAAATCTTTCCAGACATTTTGAGGAAAAATGACCAATCTTATTGCAGTTAAAACACTTAAAAGGCAATTTTCCTTCATACTTACTGGATCCTCTTGGTAGTCTCTTTGCAATGAGGGCTTCAAGTTGAGCAGTTTCTACTTCTTCTTCCAGGTCTTTTCTTGCTTTTTCATACCATGATAGTTTCCTTGAGTTCTCTCCTGGATCAAACCTTTGTTTACCTTTTATAGAGGCACTGGCTTTGAATGTAGATTCAGTCTTGGGGGGATAATCTCCAAACTCGGTCATTTCAAATGCAACCAATTTGCCAGCCAATTGATCTCTTGTGATAGTTGTATGGGTTCTGAATTCATCAATGGCAGCAACCTTGATTTTGTAAGAAGCAGGAAGGGATCTGAGAATTTTTCCAACAATCTCATTTTCATCCAAGACTCCACCAACATTTCTAATTCCACAAACAAGCTCATTTACTCTTGGCATAAAAGTAGTAATATTTTCATCATCTCTCATCTTCAAGTTTTCAAATTTCCCTTTCAGACTCTGTAACCTTGCATATTTAGCATACTGGTCTCCTTCATGCAAAAGTTCTATTTTTTTCAAAATCTAAAAAGCAGTTGGTAGGTCAATAACATTTGAGAGCTCTATATCAGATAATGCACTTAGAAGAGATTCTATAGTCTACAGATTGTTTTCAGCATCTATGATTTCATTTACAACTCTTGGACCACCTTGTGGAGGTACATACTGTGTTGTAACCATGGTCTAGTATGCCATACCCATGCATTATAAGTGACAATTCATGCAACCTTTCCATATATTAAAATTTGTTCCATCAAACTTTGAGTTGTCCTTCTTGTAAGATAACATCTTGGATCTCCTCAAGTGGTTAAGCTCCTTTTAGAGGAACTTGGCTCTAATACCAATTGTTAGACTTGGGGCACACAATTGAGAGGGGGGGTGAATCAGTTGTCTAAAACTTTCTCCAATTTCACACTTAAATCTTCTTAGTGATTAGCAGTATATCAATCATGAAACATAATGTAATTAAATAGCAAGCAGAAACTCATCAACACATAAGACACCAAGATTTTGACATGGAAAACCTAGTTAAGCGAAAAACCACGGGGTGATTAACCCAAGATTGTATTCTCTGTTAGAAGAATAGAAAGAACAAAATGGTACATGCCAATTAGGGTTCACTGCCTAAGTACACTGCTCACAAGAGGCTCACTGCCTACAAGAGACACAATATCTACAAAGTAACAAGTATTACAAATTTGAACTGGAGAATAGCATCTTTACCATGCTTGGATTAGTTCCATTTAGGCCCAAAAACTTCTGCTTTAGATTTCACTCTCTTCTTCACTACCACACTCTCATCTCCACAAGAGACACTTTGGAAAGACTTCACAATCCCTTATTTATACAAGACATTGACTTAGGAATAATCATCTAAGTCGGCAAACACTTATAAGAACATCCACAAGATGTGTAATACATCCGGTCAGCCAGTCTCAGGAAGAACACCAACATCCGGTGGTTATTCTTCAAATGTGAACTCTAACTTTAATATGGACCACCAACATGAACTGGACACAATCCAAAGATCACCACAACCTTTCTTGAATCACCAAGAACATCTGCACTTCATCTACTTTTGGAATTCTTCTCTCCTTCATCCAGAACTTTAAGAACATAGTCTATCATTACTCTCACAGAGGAATAGGCACTTTTAGACCTTCAAACCATGAACCAATAGAGTTGACACTTCACAAGGACTTCCTCCACACTCCCTCAAATTTGTAGAATGGGACAATGTATTTCCAGATCTCACCAGACCTATCTGTGTCACTCTGTCACCTCTGAACACCTGCCAGAATCGATTCTACTTGAGTGGCCATAACTTCTTTAGATCTTCATGTGGACCTCTGAAAACTTGACTGGAGCATCTCAAGACTTATATCTACAAACCTTTAAACCACATCCTCTTATCCTCAACCTATTTTGGACTTTTGCGTTATTGTCATTACTGTTCTTCTCTGTTCCTGATTGAGACTAATTTTCTCAATATCCTTAGCACACAGCTCATCCAATCCTTATCATTAATGCAACATGAGTATGTTGACATCAATGACAATATCGGTTAGACCCATACTTGCAACAATAGATTGCCTTAAAATGACCCATAAAAGAAAATGGAGAGTAAATATGAAATAAATGTCTTTTTGATGTGAATTTGTAGTCATCTTGTAATCATAAGATTTGAGCTCTAGTTGTCAAGATTCTGCGTGTAAACTTTTTCTGAAGAGAAAAATGTTGCAATGTCATATTTTCTTTTTCATAGTGTGTCTTAATGAAAAGCGAGTGTATTAACAAGATAAATTCAAGAATATGACAGAGAGGAAAGTGGGCGGAAATAGATATGACAACAGAATCTACAAATACAATAGAGGAAAGAAGAGAAAGCAACCACAACCAAAGGAGGAAGGTGTTTATGAATTCACAAATGCTACAACATAGAGGAGATAAAGTCATTTTTCTATCCATGAGACCTCTGAGGTCAAACATATTGGTTGAAAATGCACAAGAATGGTGATTAAATGTGATTCTATGATCGAGGGAAAAGTTTAAAAATTAGGATGGCCAAAACATGATATCAATATGTCAAATATATGACTAAAGTGAGGTTTTGTGTTGGATAGCATATTCATTGAAATGATAATATTGGTGTACTAAACATTATTTACTATGTTTTGTATTAGAGGGGCCAGATGAGGCCATGGCAATAGATCATGTCATATCAAATGAGGATACAACGGATGAAGCAGGAAATCAGGTACTCAAATCCAATTTCCTTTGGGAAAAATGATTTGATGGCTTTTTTTTATGCATCCATCTTTTTTCATAGTATTATTGAAATTTATAATGTATTATCCAATCTTGACATAAATTAATGCATGTTGTTGATTATTTTAGATGGAGATTGGAGCAAATGCAAAGCCTGAGCATTCAACTAGAAAATGAAAAATATATGTATGTGGATGTGGACCTAAAGCTATTAAATCACGTAGATGATAGTGGGTGGAAGAGGATATGACAATGGATCCTGTAGACACAACAAATGATTGCACTGAACAAGAGGTTGGTCAGGACTATAGTACATAGGATGAATACTTTGAGAAAATTGTTGTTTGCAGATGTTCTGTATATATGTTCATACGACCAATATTATTATTTTTTAAGCCATATTTGATTACATTTCTTTGAAATTGATACATTTATGATTTATCCAATTGTTGCCAAATATTAAATAATGCTTGCATTTGTTGATAGGTAGAAGATGTTGATGAAACACATACTAATACCCAAGATCCAATTGGGTTATTAAGATTTGGATGAAATGATCCAAACCATCCTTTAAATAATACTAGGGTGAAAAGAGCATTATTGAAGAGAATACTATCATCTAAGAAATTTGAAGAGATGTTAAGATCTGCATACACTAATGACATGCTACCTAGCCTTAATGATGATGATCATGATATTGAAAATGCAGTGTATGAAGAAGGGTTGAATGAAATGATTAAAGATTTCTTTGGGAATGAAAACAATGATGAAAATAATGATCATATGGTTGATAGTAATGATGATAGCAGGGGTAATTACAACCAATGTAATGTTGATGATAATAACCTGAAAGACTCCATCATGCAAGCAGCAAAGACACCCGTGTTCAAATCAAGTGCAAGTAGAACCTCAAAACTGGCATGCACATTAATATTATTAGGAATCAAGTCACTATTTGGTTGGTTAGACAAAGGATTCACTACCCTACTAAAGTGATTTGAAATCTATTTCTTACTTTGCAATTGTCAATTGATGTACATAATTCATAAACATTCGTCAACTTCATTTATATTTCTTTATGGGGATTTCAAAACCATATATTGTATATAAATAGTCCTAGTATAGATTGACATATCAAACATGTTCATCATAAGTCAAAGCATTCAATTGATTTAATCTCTGGCAATCTTACAAGGCACTAAAAACTAAAATATTCCCTGAAGATAATGTGTTACCATCAACTTGCAGAGAGGTATGTCTGTTGTTGGTTGAGTTGGGGATTGAATATAGGCAAATTCATTCATGTAAAAATGATTGCATTTTATAATGAGATGAATATCAAAACAAGGTAGAATGCCCTGTATGCAAAGAGAAGAGATATCATATAGATGTACAAGGTCCTACAGTTCCAAAGAAGGTTTTACGTCACATGCCAATTATACCTAGACTTCAATGAATCTTTCGTTGCAAGTCACTTGTACAATTGATGGATTGGCATACAAAGAATAGGAGTAAATATGGATTCATGTGAATTCCATCTAACTCTAAAGCAATGAAACACAGAGAAAAAATGGCCAAGAAAATTCAAAGATGAACCCTGTAATATTAGGTTTGGTCTTGCAATTGATGGAGTGTGCCCATTCTCTTTCCTAAGCTCAAATTATAGTGTTTGGCTAGTCAAATTGATAGTATACAATATTCCCCCATGGATGAGTGTTAGAAAGGAGCACCTTATGCTCACTCTCATTGTTCTAGGAAAACATCAAGTTAAAAACATGGATGTTTATCTTGCGCCTTTTATTGATGAGGTACAACTGCTATGGAAAGGCATAAGAATGTATGACATATCACATCCCCTATCAAATAGGTCCTTCATGTTGCACGGTGTGCTATGTTAGACTATTAATGATTTCCCAAGAGTTGGTGTTTGTTTTGGTAAGATAAAATATTTACGTATTTACACTCATAATTTATTTTCATCCCAACTTTCATACTTAGTTTTATACTATTTTTTTGATGTTATTAACATTACTTATTGAATTGTAGGGCTTCAAACAAAGGGGATATTTGTATGTCCAAGATGTGTAGAACAATTTCAAGGGTGGTATTCTAAATATCTACATAAATTTATTAACACAAACAATAGGGTTTTTCTACCACTAGATCATAAGTTTAGAAATCACCTAAAGAATCAATTTGATGGAAAAGTTGAAAATAGAGGCCCTCCCATTATTACAGGTCCAAGTAATTGGCTTAAGAAGTATGAAGATGGTAAATTGAAAGGTTGGGAGGATTTTTTTGATTGGGTTGATTCAATTGAAGAACTAGAACAAGTTGTAGTTAATATGCTAGAAGGAATGAAAGGAAATCCATATTTTATGAGCTCCCTTACTGCAAGGATCTATTAATATCTCAGCTATTAGATCCTATGCACGTTCTCAAAAATGTCCTAGATTCTATATTTCAACATATATTAGGCAAAGAGGACACCTTGTCTTCGAGGAGAGATATTGCTCCTTCGCGTACCAAAATTGATAGAAAACATTTGTGGCCAAATAGGGAAAATGAAACATATGCAGAAGCTCCATGGATTTTGAAAAAAATGAGCTAGACCAACTAAAAAATGTCATACGTTCAATAAGGACACATACTGGCTATGGGTCATCATTGTGTAAAGATTTTATAGTTGATGGACATATCACAGGATTTAAAACACATGATTTTAATAATTTTATGAAGGTATTATATATCATCATTTAAAATTTACTGGTAAGATTGTTTAAGTACTAAATATATTTTGATAAATGTTGTGTGAGAAAAAATTACTAATGACATTTTCTTAAATGTGTTTCATAGCATATCATGCCATTGGCAATTAGGCAGGATTCCTGTCTTACAGTTGACTTAAGGAATGCCATAAGTTGATTGTCAGTATTTACAAGGTATGTGGTTAATGTGTGAGAGACATAGATATATTATATTGCTTTTTAATTTTTGACTAAAGGTCCATACTAATTTACTATTCTTATATTAGGTGGGTGATCTCCAAGGAGATCCACAAATGTGAAGTGCCAAAATGGAACAAGGAAATTGTAGAAATTGTATGTGTATTTGAGAAGGAGCTCCCTACATGTTTCATGGACCTACAAGTCCATTTACTTATACACCTAGTCATTGACATTAAATAGGTAGGTGTCGTATCAACAAGGTGGATGTTTTTCTGTGAGAGGTATATGAAAACTCTAAAAAGATATGTCTGACAAAAGGCACATCTAGAGGGTTGCATGGCTGAAGGGTATGTATTGAATGAAGCAATTTTCTTCCTGTCTGTTCATTCCTTGGTAAGGATTTTGAAGATGGGCCATGGTTCTAGGATGAAGAATGAGCATTAGATATTATTGATGGAGAAAAACCACAATCTAATGGTGTTCAAGAAGAAATTAGTAAGTAAATTCATGATCAGTGTGGTTTTTTTCTTGCAATCATTAATTTACTCTGTAATTTATTTGTCAAATTAATAGCATGACATTTGGAGTTTGAAATAAACATGTTGACATGTAATTGGTGTAGACAAAACTACTATACTCGACAAGTTCATTATATACCACATGGACTTTATGAACAAATAGATTGATCTATATGAAGCAAGAAGACAATTTAAGAGATGAACCCAAGGAATACTCCACTTCCCACTGATCTGCTTGGGGAATGGGGCAAAGATTGCACACTAGAATGGGTTACTGAACAAATTCAAAATCAAATAGAAGATGCGAGTATAGATTCAAACATAATAGAAGATGAAATTAACATGTCTAGAGGATGTGAAAGAAAGGTATAGTTGGAATTTTACAAAATGTTGTTTCCTTATAGCTTTGACACTATCAACTATTTTAAAATTCATCATTATATTTTTTTTCACTAAAATAAATGGTTTTTCATAGGTGAGGAAATATCCAACAATGTGGGCATATGGTTGACATTATCATGTAGAAAGTGTAGATATAAAGAGATGATCCTTCAATTGTGGCATCATGGTTGACTTCAAGAAATCAAGTCGATCAAGCTCAAAAGGTAAGAATATAATTGAAGGGAATCTACAATATGTTGGGAAAATACAAGAAATTATTGAGTTGGATTACCGCTCTTTTAAATGTTGTATTTTTAAGTGTAGATGGTATGAAACATTTGAGAGGACATGAAGACATGATACCCATAGTGGATTGTTTTCTATAGATTCCTCATTTTTCCTACCAGAGGATAAGGAGCCTTATGTTCTACCAATTCATTGTGAGTAGATATTTCTTTAACTCAAACAAAAAGCGGTAGTGATCGTTAATCTATTAATTCATAGTTTATTGCAAATATATACATGTGTTTATTTATCAATAAAATTGTTATACCATATGTCTAATATATGTATGTCATTCAAGTGCAGGTATTTTTCTATGAAGATATTTTGGACCCGAAATGGATATTTTTCATACATTATGATCCAAGATTAAGGCATGTATTTGACGATGCATTAGTGGATATTGAACAAAACAATGATGGCCAACAAAATGAGAGAGACGGATTAGAGAACAGCAAAGAAATTGACATCCATGATGATGTTGAGGATGGTTATGTTCAAGAATAGGAAGACAACAATCCAGAGTTGGATGATGTTATGGAAGACAACAATATGGATGGTATACAAAATGATGATCCAAATACATCTGGTAACAATGTAGATGGTCTACAATCAGATTTCAATGATTATGAAGATGATGGAGGTCAAGATGAGGATGATGATAATATTAAATACTTGAAAGAACATATGAACATTGATAATAATACACTAGATGACATTGTAGAAGACAATAAAGTTAATGACCAAGACTTCTAAATTTTAAGAATTATTTACAATCCATGTTTAAAAAAGGATGATTAAATTGTTGGCAATAATGTTAAATAAATGGATTGTTTAATTGTTGGCAAATTACCTATTGCAGTATCCTTAAATTGTTCAATCTTTGGTATGAATTGTTGGCAATAATGTTAATTAAATGGATTGATTGATGTTCTTCATAACTTGTTAATGGATAATCCTTATGTGATGGAAGCATTAATTGATATAGGTCAAAGGATAAGCTCATCAAGTTCCTTAAATAGTGGGCATTACCTTATTTCACCAATGACAATTTACTTTCAAGTTTGTTGGTAACTTCAAAATAGATTAAGGAGCTTATGTAATTTTGTCAATTAAATTATCCACTTCACTTAACCCAATCTGGCATATGATTTGGATTAATGTTTTCTATAAATCTTTAAACCCTACTCCTAAAATAGAAAAACAAATTTAGACTTTGAAAATATATACAAGGGAATGATTTTCAAAAGAGAAAGATGAGTACCTGCCACATGAGGAATTTGTTTATCTTTAATTATTTTTCATATATATCCTTAATTGTATCTATGCCATATTATCTTGTGATAAGTACATGAGTAAGACCATCAATGAAATATGAAGTGGACATATTATCATCTATATTGGCTAATTGATTGCACAAATATTTCAATTTATCAATGATCTCATGTTTCTATTCATTTTCAACACTTTTAATAAAGACATCATGATCATAATATTCTTCTTCATCATTAGAATGCAACATATGATCATCATAGGAAGTAGGAGAAAGACGTAGTCATGTTTGCAAGGTGAGGGTTTGACCTAGTACTTTGTTGAAGAGGACATAAGGATCATAGATGTTTCTTAGGAATGCAAAATTAAAGGCATTGGGTTGTTTCCAACAAATGCAAACCATAAAAATCTCAAAATAAAAAATCAATCTTTTTTTATCCTAAACATAGGCATGGAAATTGCAAGTTCAAACAAATGTAGGGAAATAAATCATACCCTATAATAGAAAATTTAAGTCCAATCCTATATTTAATTAAACTTTAAAGTACAAGGAGTTGAGAGTAGAATAAAATATTGAGATATTAAGTAATTAAGATAGAGAAATGAAATAGTTGAGAAGAAATACAAAACTTATTTGATCTTTTTAGCATGATGTCAAATGTGAAGTGTGTGATTAACCAATGCATTATGAAAAAGGAATGAAAACTGGGATTTTCTACTAGAATAATGATCATGCGATTGTGGCAATGATTAACTAATTTTTTGCATTCCTTCTTCACTTGTCCTCTTTTTCCATATTTCCAAAACTTTACTCTTATCTTCCTAGGGATTCTAGATTTTCCTCTTGACTTGGATTGATATTTATACCATTCCCCTTTACATCCACTTTTGTCCTTGGGCATTTATGGAACATGTAAGGCATCCTTAGAACCTTCATCATTTAACTTTCTCCTCATATCTCCATTGAGCATTGTAACAATAAAGGATTCCATAGTCACCTTTGCAACACTACCATTTATAACAAGCATTATGTTCTCCTAATTTTGGGTAAAGAAAAAAATGAGAAGATACATTTGTCTTCCTCATTAAGTTTAACATTTATTGAACCTATTTGACTCAAAATCATATTAAAGGTGTCAAAATGTTCTACAGTAGAACATCCTTCCTTCATTTATAAATAATATAAACATCTTTTGAGATATAATTTATTATTTATAATTTTAGTTTGATAAATATCATCTATCCTCTTTTGTAATGTGAATGCAGGGGTCTCTTTTGATTTGAATAACAAAGAAAAAGTAAATTGGAGACAACAAGATAAATTATTAGCAATCCAATTCAATAAACAAATGATAACCAAAAGTACAGACAGTGCAATGTCTCTTTCAAAAAATCAAAATCCTAGATAGATTCCAAGCCATAAGGTATTGGTTTCCTTTTATAAAGAAAGCAACAAGCTTCAGACCTATCACATTCAAAATGGCTCTTTGTATTCCTAACCCTTGATATTATAATATTTGTCTTTTATAAGTCCAATTTAGATTTTCAAATATATTTGAATACATTTTGAAAACATGAAGAAAATATAAAGAGACAAAAAGAGACCATTCAAGATGTGGTGGTTCTATTTAACACCATCATATGGCTCATTGCTTTTCTACACCTCAACCTGTGCTGCTGATGATTCATCTCTAAGATATTTCTCCTCCCATTTATATATTGTAAAATCACCAGGCCATTGGTAAGCTTGAATCTGAAGCAAGTTCTCCTGGTGATCTTTCCATCTTTTATCAAGCAAAGCTCTGACATCCATCATAAATTTTACATACCCAACATCCAACACAATTACTCAGTCCAATATCATGTTGACATCTCCATCCTTCTTCAAAAAATCCATAACTTGGAATACTATTTGGCCAAATTCCATCTTCCATGTGTCAAGACTTTTGATTTTCTCTTCTTCTATCAATATGAAAGGAATAAATTTATGCTTGAGCACAGTAAAAGATTCAACCTTTGCTTGCATCTTCTAGCTTTCCCCATTCATATATTGGTATTCATAAATGATCATTTTGACTATTTTCTCATTGGGCTTCAAAGCTGTAGGGGCATCAAGATTCCTTTGCACTACTAAGCACATCGTAACCAAATTATGATGATAGGGTTGCCATTTTTTAAACAACAAATCCAAAATAGAAAATTTTATCTTCAATTGCTCAATAGCCTGAGATAAAGAAGAGTAGCAATCATGCACACTCCCAAGCTTATCCAAAACCAATTTTACTCTATGCTCCAAAATTTTCTCAAAAATTTCAAAAACTTTCATCTTTGCCTCATTATTTGTCATTTCATTTTGTTTATTCAAACTTTCAATTTCCTTTTCAAATTTCAATCTTGTTTTATTAAATTATTTAGTAGACATTGTGACATCACTTTTTGTTTGTGGCACAGGGGACTGATAGGGTACAATGGCTTGACCTTGAGAAGAATTCATAGCTTGCAATTGTTTCTTTAATTTCACATTTTCAAAATACAATTTGTTTACTTCATCATTCATTACTTTCTGAGTTTTCTCATAATCTATTAGCCTTTGTTCTAACCTCTTCACAATAGCATGAGTAAACATAGCAGTATGAACATTGAGAGCAACTGCTTTTGTTGCTGATGTATCTTGTAAAGTCTTTACCACATATGTACCCCTCATTTATTGAACAATATCAAGAAATATTGGTTTTCTTGTATTCTTCTAAGTAGTCCAGATTGCAAGGGTCTCTGTCTTTGGATTAAAACCACATCCACTTATGCCATCTTCATAATCAAATTTAGAAACAAGTTGTGGATCATCCTGACTTCTAACTTGGTCAAGAAAAAATACCTTTTTCAATTCAAGGCCAGGGATGATGAACATATTACTTCTCAACACCATTTGTCTTCCCTCCTCTAGACTCACATCAATTTCATCTACTTTCAATTCTTTGAAATTTTCTGTAATGATTTGATCATGTTGTGTTTCATCAGCACCCATTTTATTTATTGCAACTTTTTTATTATATTCTTTCATTTTCATTTTCAGCGAGATGTCCTTTTGTTTACCGCCCAACCATAAATGTTATGAATAACCATCGCAGGATGGTGAGGACAAAAACCAATTACATTCTCCTCTTGCCCCTCTACTATGGGCCTCAGTTGAAACCCTTGTGGGGACGTAGGAAGTGTTATTACCGCAATGCCTCCAGTTAATTTTCAAACCTCTGCGGGACTGCGGGAAGAGACTAACATTGCAAAGTGTGAGATGAACACTGCCAAGCCGCAAGCCTCAAATGAACCATCCATGGGGTTGTGGTAGCTTTTTCATATCAACTGCTTCCTACCACTTAAGCCACAAACTATTCTTTTATGCTCTATGGGAAGGCGGTATGTGTCATATTTCATTCCTCTTATTCCCACATAATCGCAAAAGATAATCAATTAACCCGTGGGACATCAGTAATAAACAAAAACACTCATATAGTCAAAAATAGTCAATCTTGTTTCACAATGGCCATGATATATATGTATTTATTTAGTTGTGGGGGAATGTTGAGGGTGATTGATTTAATTAAATAAATGTGGATTTATTTAATTTCAAGGATGAGACTTTAGAGGAAGGGTTAATATTTAATTAATGTCAGAAGAACGATTAGATTTATTAATTAAATAGCGTGACTTACTAAACTGATATTAGGAGGAATGATCAAAGTGGTTAATTAAATAAATATGATTTATTTAATTAACATTCTAAGAGGAGATGTGGGATAGATCTGGTGTGTTGTGAGGCCATGGTAAGATTTAGGTGTCTACATTTCTAACAGTGCATTAGTTTTTGGGTCGATGAATAATGATTACAATTTATCTTTGGTAATTTTTTCCTTCACCATATCATGAGACAATTTTGATGAACAAAATTGATGACAAATTTCTCTATGGGTTGTCCATGTATTTATTTTCCTTCACTATTAAGATAGATTGAATTAGGAATAGGAGAGCATCAAACAAGGATCAAATTAATGAGTGCAATCATGATTATGTAATTGGATTTCAAACTTTGTCAACAAAGATACACTATAAAATTCCTAATGATGACTTTGATACACCATCAAATTCTTAAGTCTAATGCACTTAAATATTGATCTCATCCTTCAAATTTTCAATAGGAAAATTCAATTTTGAAAACGGTGAAAATAAGCAAGAAAATCAACGAAATGCTCACCATGTTGCTAATTTACAATCAACTTCAGATGTTATTTCATCTAATTCCCAAGGTGAACTAGTGAGGGACAATCCTATATTATCTATTAATGTAATTAATAAGATCATAGAATACATAAAGGAAAATAAATATGTAAACCAAAACACATTCAAATATAGAAGGGTTCTAACATAAATGTCACTTGTATTCAAAATGAATAAAGGAAATATACACAAAGGTAAGATGAAAATTTGTTATATATACCTCACTTTTACTCTACAAAATGTACAAAGTGGGCATTTGTTCAAGAATACCATCAGTTATTCTACATGTAGATGTTGACAAATATCCAACATATTGTATTGTGCATTTCTTATATGGATGGGATGAGAATAAATGTACTCAAACTTGTATGGTTATGCCAACTAGTAGATCATTGTGGCATATTATGGTGTACGTGGTGTAGGTTCTCAAAAATGTAGGCTTCAGGCCACAAGAGGTTTCTAATCTATTGATACTTTTTTGGTCAACAAGATAGGGTTTGTGTGATAGGACCCCCTTCTCTTTTGGCTCCGTCAGACCTAGGTGGGTATACCTATGTAAATGAGGTAGACTTAAATGGTGTATTTCCTAATCTAGCAATCTATCCACAATGGAAATTGGAAATGGAAAGATATAGTTCTAATTTGGTATAAATTGTATAAGCAATATCAAGGTAAATCATATGTTTAATTGATAGAAACTTTTAAGTAAAATGAAACAGGTGAGACCAGTGCCTTGTTGGGTAAATAGAGTCAAATTAAAATCTGAGATGAGTGGCTTATACTTGGTAGTAATTCTAACTGTTTAGCACACTAATATTGGTTAATAACTTGTACAAATGTGCAAAGAAATAATTGATAGACTCTTCTTAATAATCCAACTAACACAACCAAGTTACTTGAAATTTATCAAAAGGATTTTTAATCCCTACTTGAAGGAACCAATTGAATAAATCAAACAAGAACAATAGATGATATCAACTTGTAGACAGAATGCCAACCCTAATTAAGTGGTTCTTCTTACTGATCTAATTAATACTCCTAGATTACTGTGATTGACTAGAAGGATTTAATTCCTTTAAGGAAACCAATTAATGATATC
The DNA here is from genome assembly GCA_027924645.1 of Cunninghamia lanceolata. Taxonomy (NCBI): domain Eukaryota; kingdom Viridiplantae; phylum Streptophyta; class Pinopsida; order Cupressales; family Cupressaceae; genus Cunninghamia; species Cunninghamia lanceolata. Next base: position 26,052,109 of record BSBN01000703.1, read on the forward strand.
ACACAAATAAAACAAATGTGCATTGATAAACTAAGTATATACTTGATATATCAATTTTAATAATAAGGAAGCACTAAAATGGAGACAAGCAAATAATTGAATAACTTCAACAAACAATTGATACTAATATGGCACCATAGAATCAGAGATTTTCCATTAACTTCTTCAAAATCATGCTTGCAATATGGTCTTTGAGTTTTTAAATGTTATGGAACTTTTCTACTATCTACCACTACTCCCTTCTCCCCCTCTTTTTATTGGGTCTTGGTCTCTTTTTTTATAGGAGAGGCAAACAAGCTTCAGACTCATTACAACAGAAAAGACATAATTGTTCATAACTATTAAGAAAAGACTTTTAAACTAACAAGTTTTAAGAAAATATTTTTAATTAAAAAGACCAATCCGTTATTCACCAAATAGAAACCCGTGACCAATCAAGGCCTGAGCAAGGCATTCTATTGTCTGATGTGGTATCTCCTCTTCACATTCAATCTTCTTCAGAACCCAAATATGTTTCCTTCCATTCACTTATTCTTAGATCACTAGGCCACTTAAATTCCTATGTGGGCGCAAAGCTTACAAGATGAATTTTCCATCTATTGTCCAAGAGGTTCCTGATGTCAACCACAAACTTTGTGTATCAATTTTCCAACACGATAATTCCATCAAGCAAGGTATGGAACTCAGTGATACATTTTTGGTCAACAAGATAGGGTTTGTGTGATAGGATCCCCTTCTCTTTTGGCTCTACCAGACTGAGGTGGGTATACCTATGTAAATGAGGCAAACTTAAACCGTGCGTTTCCTAATCTAGGAATCTATCCACAATGGTAATTGGAAATGGAAAGATATAGTTTTAATTTGGTATAAATTGTATAAACAATATCAAGGTAAATCCTATGTTTAATTGATAGAAAGTTTTAAGTAAAATGAAATGGGTGAGACCAGTGCCTTGTTGGGTAAATGGAATCAAATAAAAATATGAGATGAGTGGCTTATATTTGGTACTAATTGTAACTATTTGGCACACTAATGTTGGTTAATAACCTGTGTTAATGTGCAAGGAAATAATTGACAAACTCTTCTTAATAATCCAACTGACACAACCAAGTTACTTGTAATTTATCAAAAGGAATTTTAATCCCTACTTGAAAGAACCAATTGAATAAATCAAACAAGAACAATAGATGATATCAACTTGGAGATAGAATGCCAACCCTAATTATGTGGTTCTTCTTACTAATCTAATTAATACTCCTAGATTACTGTGATTGACTAGAAGGATTTAATTCCTTTAAGGAAACAATTTAATCATATCACATAAATACAACAAATGTGCATTGATAAACTAAGTATATACTTGATATATCAATTTTAATAATAAGGAAGCACTAAAATGGAGACAACCAAATAATTGAATAACTTCAACAAATAAGTGATACCAATATGGCACCACAAAATTAGAGATTTTCCATTAACTTCTTCAAAATTATGCTTGCAACATGGTCTTTGAGTTTTGTAAATATTATGGAGCTTTTCTACTATCTACTACTACTACCTTCTTCTCCTCTCTTTCCCTTTTTTTAATCGGGTCTTGGTCTCTCTTTTTATAGAAGAGGCCAACAAGCTTCAAACCCATTAGAATAGAAAGGACATAACTATTCATAACTATTAAGAAAACACTTTTAAACTAACAAGATTTAAGAAAATATTTTTAATTAGAAAGACCAATCTATTATTCACTGAATAGAAACCCGTGACCAACCAAGGCTTGAGCAAGGCATTCTATATTTTGATGTGGTATCTCCTCTTCACATTTAATTCTCTTTAGGACCCAAATATGTTTCCTGCCATTCACTTATTTTCATATCACTAGGCCACTTAAATTCCTATGCAGCTACAAAGCTTACAAGATGGCTTTTCCATCTGTTGTCCAAGAGGTTCGTGATGTCCACCACAAAATTTGTGTATCCATTATCCAACATGATAATTCCATTGAGTAGAGTATGGAACTTAGTGAGTTTAATCTCCCCATCATTCTATACATGTGCCAAACATTTAGGAATCATCTGATCAAACTCTTCTCTCCATTCACCTACACCCTTCATTTGGTTATTATCTTTGAGGATTGATTGGCTGAAATGACATTTGATGGAGTCAAATGTACTCCTCTTACCTTCCACTTTCTTTTTTGTATCTACCAAATACTGATACTCCTCAATTATGCTTTTCACCATTTCTCATGTAGGCTAAAGCCTTGATGGGGCATCCAGATCTTTATGTGTGGCTTTGCATAAAGTAGTCAGTATGTGGAAGGTAGGTTTCCATCTCTCTTGAATCTTTTCAAAAATGGAAACTAAAACTTTGATAAGATTGCTGAATTGTTCATGTACCCCATTTATTTTGTCTTTCAATATATCAACTATGTGCTTTAATATCCCGCTCAAGATCTCTATGATGCAATTTTTGACATCCTCCTCATTATGTTTTTTAGCTTATCAATTTCCTCTTTCATTTGTTAAATCTAGGGATCCTCTGTATGGACTGGTGGGTGATAGACAATTAATTCATCTCCCCTTACTATGGTGGTTTGTTGCAACTATTGTTTCAGCTTTCTATTCTCAATGAATAATTTGTTCACCTCATCATTAGATAGATTTAACCTTTTCTCATATTCATTAATTTTCTTTTCCATGTTTTCTACCATATCTCTGGTGAACATTATAGAGTTCATGGTTATGGTGGCAGCTTTAGTAGGAGTTGTGTCTCTCATAGTTCTAATCATGGCTAACCCCTTCATTTCGAGTACTACATCAAGGAGCTGAGGCTTCTTTGTGTTCTTCTACTTTGTCCATAGGGCAAGTGGTTGGGTAGTAAGGTTATACCCTACTCCTGAGACACCTTCCTTTGAGTCAAATTCTGCAACTAACATGGGGTCATCTTGTGCTCTGGTCTGATCTAAAAGAAACATTTTAGACAACTCCATCCTTGGTATAATCAACATATCACTTTTCAACACCATTTCTCTTGCCTCTTAGGGAGTGACACTAATACTATCATTATTCAATTCTACAAATGTCTGAGCCCAGATCTCAGTCCGTTTTGACTCATAGGCTTCTATAAGATTAATCTTCAACTTTTCATCAAATTATTTCATTTTCATTTTGATCTAAAAATCTTTGAACTCATTGTTGTGTATAAAATTATCATCCTCTATGAATCTCAAAGAGGCCACTACCCTCTCATCCTCTTGAATCTCATCAGTTCCCTCCTCTGACAACCTAACATCTGGATCATGGGGCTTTTGACTTTTTTGTTGTTTCGCTGCCTCTTTCAATTCAGTCAAGGCCAAGATTACTTCTTGTTCTTCATCATCACTTGAATCATATTCCACTAATGGCTCCATCTTCTTTTTTTTGGCCTAGAGCTCATGAGTGGGAGATGGAGGGGATGGATGTGTAGGTGATGGGAGTGATATCTGAGATGTGGATGTTTCATGTGGTGGTTGGTTGGGTGTGGGCAATGGAATGAGTCCCTCATCTTGGGCCATTTTGTATAATTCATCAAATTTACTCAAAACCATTTGCATTCTTTTTAGAAGGTTGGGTTCATCTTCAAAAAAGCCTTTGAAGCCCCTATATTTTTCCTTCTTCTGATTTACCCACCTCATCATTGCATTCCACCTTTTTTTGACCTGCATTACATTAGAAAAATACACCAAATTCCTTATAACATCCTCTCTAAAATCAAATTCATGTGAATTATCTTTCTTTGTCAATAGGGTTCTTCTGATCATATTGATGTGACCCTCTAGGTCACATACTCTTTCTGTTCCAAGTTTCTGTACTTCTTCGAGCATATCTGACCTAATGGCCAACTCTTCAAACATAGTCAAGTCAAGCAAAAATGTGCCTTTCCTCTAATTTCTCATCAAGTCATGTTCCATCTAGAGCATCTGCCACATAAACTCCAGGAAACACACTCTTGCAGGTATAAACCTAGGTAAAACTTATGGTACTTGGTTGCACCCATATACTCTGATAATAGTGTGTTGTGGCATAAGGATCCAATTAGCATAATTATGAGTATAGCCTTGGTTTGGCCCATATTGCACAGGCCTCATTACCTTCTTCAATGACTTAGGCATTCTTGGTGTTGGGTAACCAAGAGAAACAATCAATCTGACAGCAAAATCATCTTGAAACACTACACAATCACTTTTTGTACACCTGCTATCCCAAATGTAGCACTAGTTTTGTACAAGGAGTCTAACTCCTCCTTCTTGTGTACATAATTGTATCCTTGTAGTCCACTTCATTTCATTCTAATACATAATTAAGTGACACAATAAATAATATTTTTTGAAAGTAATAGGGGCCTTGGCTTCCCTAACTTGTAGAAAACCTTCATGTATTTGTTCTTCAATCATAGATGCAAAATCAAATTCTACATTTAACTCAAAATGTTGAATTATCATAGCCATTCTCATCAAACCTATTTGCATTTGCTCCTCTACATCTATCCCCAAAACTTGACACAATGCATAATAGGTATTCTTCAAATAAACTTGGAATTTAGAAACTTGGAAAGGTTCCATTTTAGAAGAAGGAATAGAGAGCCTTCTGTTATCATCACCCCTCTTCATGTGTAAATGGAGATCATCACTTCGATATGTTCTCCTCAACCTCTTATATTCTTACTCAAGTTTCACTAAAGTTTACCTCTGTTACAGCTTGTTTATTGAGGTTGAAACATTTGATAATAGTATCTCTATTGATATCCACTAAGCACTCTCCATTTGGAATCCTCACAATTTTGGTTGGGGCATGGTAACTGTGGGAAAGGGCTTTAATTAGCTCAATGTTAATGAAAATGTCAGGAACAATTAATTTAGCTAGATCTAGGGCCCATGGGTTTGATGCTAGTTCCTAGTCATTCATTTTTAGATAAAAGTACCAGTAGAGATTCCATCCTGACAGAGACAGAGGTATATAGGGGTCCTTATAGCCTTGAGCTAAGTCTCTAAAAACCTTTTTAGAACCTTTGTCAATTGAGCCAGGCAACAATGAAAGCAGAGGGGATTGCAATGAAGACTTGCTGGCTTTGGCTCCATCCTTCTTAGCTCCTACCTCAGTCTTTTTAGGTACCATTTTGTGAAATTCCCAAGAAATGATGAGCAGAGCTTACCCAGAAAAATTGCCTTGAAAAATTCTCTTTACTCTTGCAGTTTGAGCTCCTGTGTAGTTTGTCTCCTGCTACTATGAGTGAGAAATCTTAATCTATTTCATATATTTTCAATACCAAGATGCATTTACTTTTGGCTCATTAATTCACATAATTCAAATCTTCATGTTGAGCTTAAATCTTCATATTCTGATGTTGATGTGATTGGTATTCTTTAAATAACCCAATGGCTTGATTACCGCACTACCATAGGTTAGGTTTTGGCCCCCCAAGGTATAGTGGTATAGTGCGTAGTGTATAGTATTAACTCTTCTTACCGTCATACCGCGGGCTTTTTGAGAATGTTCTACGGTAAGGAGGTATGATATGGGTATTATGAAGGCTAGCCACTGTGATAGTGGTATAGTGGTAAAAGGCTAAGATGACTTTATGAATGGTAATAACATGATTTATTATGGAAAAATAAGAGCAGGAGTCATGGATACACAAATAAAACACTCAGAACTTTTATGAAAATTTTGGTTCCAACAAGTGGACATCATTACCATGCGTCAGATGTATACAATGCCAATTATATGATCATATTTTGTGGTACAAATGTCATTAGGTGGCACACATGTATGGAAGCATAACATATGATTGTTGATGTTCCATGTGTCTAACTAGCTACCAACATGTGTAGCAATGTGTATAGACACACTATCTAGATCCTTGAAGATCTATAAAACCCAAATAATACCCCTAATAACCCTAAACCCTAACCCCTAACCCCTAAACCATAAACCCTAAATAATACCCCTTATAAGCCCTAACCTAGCCTTGACCTGCCATAAACCCTAAACCCCTAAATCATAAACCGCAAACCCCTAAACCCTAAGCAGTACTAAATCCAAGCAAACCTAAACCTCTATCTCCCTATCTCCCTATCTAGCCCTATCTCTATCATTCCTCTACCTCTCAATATCTCTCCCTATGTCTCTAGCCATGTCCCTCACTCTATATATCTCCCTATTGGTCCTCTCTGTCTAAACACTAAACCCTAAAGCTCTAAACCTTAACCCCTAAACCATAAACCCTAAAGTACCATAAACCCTAGTAAACTCTAAACCCTAAACTTGAGCAATGCTAAACTCATAAATGCTAAATAATGCCCCTAAACCCTAACCGCTAACCCCAAGCAACTCTCTGTCTTTGTCTCTCTCTCTCTAACCTATATATTATCTACTAGCTCCTAGCTAGTTAAATCCTTTTCCTAGCTTTCCTAGTTTTCCTTTTCCTTTCCAATTTCCCTTTAGATCCCTTCACCAATTTTCCCTATTTTACTATTTTCCACCTCTCCTCTCATCATGCGATCTTCCCATGCAATGAACTTTAATTTTATTAGCTTGTTTCCATTTCATCTAGCTACCAATTTATATCCTCATCCCTCTTTTCATGTCCTAGTTTTCTTGTTTCCATTTACTTTGTTGATAAGAGAGACAGATAGAGATAAAGATGAAGAGAGAGAGAGAGAGAGATTCCTATAATTTTTCCATGATTGTTCATTAATGAAATATATAGGAATGATAGGGGGTCGAGAGAGGCAAGAGATAGAGAGATAGGGAGAGATAGATAGGTAGAGAGAGATAGAGAGGAGATAGATCACAGGGAGAGATAGGGAGATAGAGAGTGATCACTAGAGAGATGTCTAGAGAGATAGGGAGATAGAGATAAAGGCAAGAGATAGGGAGATATAGATAGGTACATAGTGTTGAGAGAGAGGAGATAGATTGGGAGAGATAGAGGAGACCATAGTCGAGCAAGAGATAGGGAGATAGAGAGTGAGTGAGATGTCTAGAGATAGGGAGAGAGATTGAGAGGTAGAGGGATGATAGCTAGAGAGAGGGAGATAAGGGAGAGATTATAGGAAGATAGAGGTTTAGGGTTTCTCAGGTTTAGGTGTTATGGGTTAGGGATTAGGGGCATTATTTGTGGTTGAGGGATTTAGAGAGAGAGAGGCTTCTTTTGACATGCAACTGTAAACTCTGAATAATGCCCCTAAACCTGAGAAACCCTAAACCTCTAAACCTTAATTAAATCCCCTAAACCCTAAAACCTAACCCCTAACACATATATACATCCTAAATAATGCCCCTAACCCCTAACCCATTAACCCTTAACCTGAGAAACCCTAAACCACTAATTAATCCTAAACCCCAAACCCCTAAACTCTAAACACTAAACCCAAGCAACCCTAAACCTGTATCTCCCTTGATATCTCTTTATCTCTATTATTCCTCTACCTCTCAATCTCTCTCCCTGTGTCTATGGACATATCTCTCACTCTCCATATATATCCCTATAATCTCTTTTGGATATGTCTCTAGCCATGTACCTCACTCTATATCTCCCAGCTATTGGTCCTCTCTCTAAAAACTAAACTCTAAACCTCTAAACCCTAAACTATAAGCCCTAAATAATGCTCCTAAACCTTAACCCCTAAACCCTAAACTTGAGAAACCCTAAACCCCTATTTAACTCTCTATCTCTAATATTGTCCCTCTACTGGCTCTTAATCCTTCTCCCTATCTCTCTGCAAGATATATATCTCACTCACTCTAGTAGTATACCTCCCTATCTCTCCCTTATGTCTCAACCTATAATCTCTCTCTCTCTCTCTCTCTCTCTCTCTCTCTCTCTCTCTCTCTCTCTCTCTCTCTCTCTCTCGTTGATAACTGAGAGGGGGTGAATCAGTTATCCTAATTATTTCTGCTTTTTGAACTTTCTTAATAATCAATGCAACATTAATTTAAATAAGCAAACATAACCATGAAATGAAAATACACATGACACAATATTTTTGATGTGGAAACCCTATTAAAGGAGAAAACCACAGGGCGATTAACCCAAGATTGTATTCTTTGTTAAAAGAATGGAAATACAAAATGGCACTTACCAATTAGGGCTCACTGCCCGAGCACACTGCTCACAAGAGGCACATTGCCTACAAGAGACACACTGTCTACAATTTATAAAGACTGTAATACAATACTTGAACTAATAAGGAGCATCAACATATGCCGGAGTTCAGTTCCAGTTAGGCTCAATACACTGATCTGCTACACTTCATCTTTCCTCTTCTTTTGTGTTGCTCTCCTTTCACATATCGAACCTTCCTTTTTGCTTTTACTCTACTCTACTACTTTTTTCCGCACATCACCAAAAACCACAACACTCCTCACAACTAAATCCATCTTGTATATATATCCACACAAGTGATTTCATCACCTTTCTAGTCAACATCCAGAATAGTCAATCTTTTCCACAAACTCTGATTTGTCAGCTGAATCCTTGCTTACCAAGTAATATGGATCAAGGATATACTTGTAGAAGTCATTAATCATGTCAGCCAATCATAAATTATGCCTTAATAACTTTTACCATCATCAATAACACATCCAAAATAAAGTCTGATGTTTTGCCAGTCAGTTCTTCCTCTGTTCACACTGTCAATCAGGAATTCAATACTCAAGTATTCATATCTTTTTCTTCATCAATCACCAGAGGCTAAATCCTTGGAATCTACCAGTCAAGGTAGTCCTCTTGACTTCCCCAAATCCACACTTCACCAAGATACTTCCTCTGAGAGATCCGGACCTGACTATCAGACCTCGCCACATGCTCTATTCTTGCTTACCAGACCACAACATTCTTCACTCTAACTTCCGGTATAGACACACCATGTCCTGCAGATGTGTGGGATGAACTTTGTTGCCATCAATGACAACAATCAAGAATCCATATAGTGTCTCTTGCCAACATCTCTCTCTCTCTCTCTCTCTCTCTCTCTCTCTCTCTCTCTCTCTCTCTCTCTCTCTCTCTCTCCAAACCCAAGCAATGTCCCTAAACCCCAAACCCCTAAATCCAAGAAACTCTACACCTCTATCTCCCTATGATCTATCCCCTATCTCCCTATCTCTATCATCCCTCTACTTCTCAATCTCTCTCCTATGTCTTTGGGAATGTGCATGTGCCTCACTCTCTATCTCCGTATCATTCCTCTCTCTTTATAAACCCTAAACCCTAAACCTCTAAACCTTAACCCCTAACCCCTAAACAATAAACCATAAACCCTAAATAATGCCCCTAAACCCTAAACCTACATCTCCCTATCTCTCCCCTCTCTCCCTATCACCTTTGTCCCTCTACCTCTCAATATCTCTCCCTATGTATTTAGCCATGTCCCTCACTCTCTATCTCCCTATCTCTCCCTTTGGTCTCCTCTATACCTCCCTATTGGTCCTCTATCTCTCTCTAAACCCTAAACCCTAAACCTTTAAACCTTAACCCCTAATCCCAAAACCATAAACCCTAAACACTAAATAATACTCCTAAACCCAAGTAACCATAAATTAGGTGCTTAATTAGGCACTAAAATAGGTGCTACATCAGGTACTAAATTTAGGCACTACATAAGGCGATTAATAAGGCATTAACGCGGGTGCTACAACAGGAACTAAAATAGGCATTAAATCTGGCTCTAAATTAGGTGCTATAATGGGAGCTAAAGTAAGTACTAAAGTAGGGACTAAGTTAGGCACCAATTGAGGTGCTAATTTGCACCTAATTTAGCATTGACTTGTTCTGGTTGGTGGAAAAAATGCCAAAAATAGTGCCATCTCAATAAATAGCACCGACTTTTTCAAAAAAATGGAGAAAAATATATTAAAATAGTGGGTGGAAGCTAGAGACAGAGCAAAAAAGGGAGCTAATCAGAGGGATTTGTTGTAGTGTTATGATTCTAAGTGTATTGCTGCCCCAACCCCACAACCTCTTTCTATTACTTCACCTACTGCACTAGCTATGCCCCTATCTTCCCCACCATACATCCACCTATTACTACTTCACCTTCGCCATTGACTTCTATCTCCCCTCTAATACCCCTCCAAGATAAAGTAAAAGAAAAAGTGTAGGACCTTTCCCCATCCACTTCTAAAAGTAGGCTTAAGAAACTTCCCCAACACTACACCCAACTTACTAACCAACACATATCTACCCTACCTATTTCCTAATATACCCCTACCAGATGTCCCAGACCTAGTTTATTTCCAACCCAACCCTTGATAAACCTCAAGACAAAGAAAATGATAAGAAATTTTAAAAATAAGGGTTTTCTTCTCCTATCTAGTATCTTTCCTCCCTCCTATTATCCCACAAACTCTTGATATTCCTCCTTCCAGTAGACCCATAAACTTACCTAATTTCTATGTGATTTCTAGTTTAGATATTGTCCTATAAACCCACAAACTCTATCTTAGGCATTTCCCTACTTCCATGACTACCAAATAGACAAAAATTTAAACACAACCCTACCTCACCCTACCACAAACCTAAACATTAACTAAGACCTTCACTTCCTCTCTAACTTCTTAAACCTAAAATTTGATGCTACTATGGTCCCTCCTTTATTGACCCTTATACCACACAATAATCACAATTCTTCATCTAATTTGTATATATGCATGTGACTTATGTGCTTTATTGTGTGTACTTCCATGTTTAGGTGAATGTGTGTGTATGTTAGGAGCCATGACTTGCATCACTATTATAGTTTTCATAATTGGATAATGTTGTTTTATTTTTAGATGATACAGGCTGTGGAGACACCTCCCGATGTTCATAGGGTAATGGAGCATGGTGTGTCCTCTGTGATTCATAGCTCCATGCCTTTGATAGGGGTATGAGGCATATTAGTAAATTTGAAATTACATTCATTTTTATAGTTGTTTATTTTTGAAAAATCAAATGATTATTGATTTGAAGTTTAATTTGTATTTGGATGGTTATTATAGGACATGAAATCGCCACAACCTAATCCTAGTACTGAGGCAAATGAGGAGATAGAATTTTGGATAGAGGTAAGTGATTATTTTCTTAAATGTTTCCCTTTTTATAATGTAATTTCTATATATTAATGTTTATACTTTTTATTGTAACAACCACAGATCCATGAACAACTAAATAGGAGTAGTCCTCAAGTTCATAGTAAACCAGCCTCATACACGTCTCCATCCCCTCAAAGATCAAAGACTACTCATGATCTATTCTCTTCACCGGACAAAGGAGAATGACTTTTTATTGTGTTCCTTTATTGTATGCCTATATGGCATTTGTGGACATATATTTTGTATTACATATAGTTGACATTGTATGCCTATATGGTATTCATGTAAGCCTATATGGCTATTTTGTATATATGTTATACTTATATCGATAGATATTGATGTATACCTATGGATATTTGGTTAATACAAATCAATTTTGTTGATCATTATGTAATATGCAATGGTGAAGTGTAGGTCTTTTTTGTATGCCTCTAGGTTTCAAAGTTTAATTGTCGAAGAATCCATCCCAATTGATCATAAGAGAATTTGAGTTTTGGGTTGAAAGTTTTATTCTCTCAAAACTATATATGCCTTATAAATTAGAGAAAGGCGGATTGGTTAAAGGGATAAATGGAAAGCAAATTTTTTTGTTCACATCATGATCTACATGCTATTGCTCAATCTTTCATGTTAGCCTTAGTCAAATTCACATAGCAATGTACAACCTCCTCCATAAGTCCTTGCATCATGTGCCACCTAAACAATGCCACTTGATCCAACACAAAGTTGATGGTTCCTTGCACCATGCATAATTCACATAGTGATAGGAATCATTTTGTACAACTCAAAAGACACCATATAATTCTTACACGACCCTTTGGATCATGTGCCATTTACACAACACTAAGGATCATGTCTCATAGTTTCACAAACAACTCTATCTAATTTTGTCAGTGACCAAAGGGATATTGCAATTCCCTATGTTCCAAAAGGATGTTCTTATGGTTGCTCCTTGGTATGCTCATCCATATTCTTTATGAGTTTCTCAATTGAAAATATTTCTTAATTCCTTGTTATTATACCATATTGTGATGCAAAGAGTATGTTTGTTGTCTTGAATAAGATAGTCAAAATCATATGCTTATGAGCACCTAATGAGCATTGTGGTTTTTAAATGTAATTCCTCTTGCATATAAGGTGAGGTTATGAGAGTACATTGAGTCACTTAATTTGAGTATGCAACATAACATTGGGGGTATAGGCTTCCATAAATAATTAGCAATCCCTTTGAGAATGTGGTTAATATTATAAATGTATGATTTGCATCTCACCATGTTAATATGTATCGTGTCATCACATTTACCAATTTGACTCTAATTCCATAAAGCAATTCCCTACCCAAAAAATTGTTAAGCATGAAAACCTTGTTACGACATTGTATTGATCTCATAGAAGGTTGCATACCACTACCCCAAATCTTTGCAAGATTGCTATTGAATAGGATAAGAAAGATAGGTGAAGTGTAGATCATTATATAATGACAGTGTAGATCATTACATAATGATAGATCCATCAAGAGTAGAGGGTTTCAAATATAGAAGTCTAAGTTCAAGCCTAATAACATAGTGACCTAAAGGTGGAAGAAGATGAGGGTTGAACAACATGGATATGACAACATGAAGACGATATTATGGTTTAGGAGAGTAGCCTAACAGAGGTCTATTTCAAGCCTAATAGGGGTTTAAGATTGCAGTGATGGAACAATAAATTGAAGGACTTAAACAAACCCTACAGAGATAGTACTAGAGAACAAAGTCAAGGTGAACCAAGATAAAAGAATAAGCAGTTCGTATATGATTGTGTTGACTGCTAGAACAAGTGTGTTAACAACCATAAGATGCATGTTGATTTCAAACATAATGTGTGAGGATATCACTGATACAATGTAGCCCAAACTATTTTGGCATGTTTGGGTGCAAAACAGGACCATTCCTAGCCTAAATTTACCCATCTAGATGTGTTGGAGCTATTGGTTTGGTCGTATCAGGAGCATGATGAAAGTTACAGCCATTTGCAACTTTGCACTACATGCATCTAACCATTTTTGGGGTAGCAGAAAAACTTTCACCATGGGCAAATGCCTCAGAGATATAAAAACTAAGAGAGGTTATTGTAGAGGGACCCTACATGATCCCACAGCCTTAGATGGAATGTTTCTAAGTGACATGGTTTTTGAGTAACAAGTCGTCAAAGATTGCTACCTTTTTGCACTTTGGACTCTTTAGGGATAGTGCCGGTAAAATGTAGCTTGAACTATTTCGGTATGTTTGGGTGTAAAACAGGACCATACCAAGACTAAACGTACCCATTCATATGTGTTGGAACTACCAGTTTGGTCACATCAAGAGCAAGATGAAAGTTACACCCCTTTGCAATTTTCACTACCTTCATATGACGATTTCAGGTGCAACAGAAAACCTTTCACCATAGGAAAATGCCTCAGAGATATCAAAAACTGGGAGATGTTATTGTAGAGGGACCCTACATGATCCCATAGCCTTAGATGGAATGTTTCTAAATGACAAGGTTTCTGAGTAATAGCCTGTCAAAGATTGCTACCATTTTCCACTTTGGACTCTTTAGGGATATCGCTGGTACAATGTAGCTCAAACTATTTCAGCATGTTTGGGTGCAAAATAGGACCGTGCCTAGCCTAAATGTACCCATCCATACGCATTGGAACTGTCAGTTTAGTCGTATTAGGAGCAAGATGAAAGTTACATCCCTTTGCAACTTCACACTACCTCCTTCTGATGATTTTTGGGGCAGCAAAAAACCTTTCACCACGGGAAAACACCTCAGAGATATAAAAAACTAAGAGAGGTTATTATAGAGGACCCTACATGATCTCGTAACCTCATATAGAATGTTTGTAAGTGATACATTTTCTAATTAATATCTCGTCAAAGATTTCTACCTTTTTGCACTTGGACTCTTCATGGATATCACTAGTATAATGTACCTCAAACTGTTTCAGCATGTTTGGGTACAAAACAGGACCCATTCAGATGCATTGGAACTATTAGTTTGGTCACATTAGGAGAACGACAAATGTTACACCCCTTTGTAACTTTACACTACCTCCTTTTGATAATTTTTTGGGCAACAAAAAACCTTTCAGGAAAATGCCTTAGAGATATCAAAAATTGAGAGAGCTTATTGTAGAGGGACCATAAATGATCCTATAGCCTTAGATGAAATATTTCTAAAAGACACAGTTTTTGAGTAACAGCTCATCAAAGATTGTTACCTTTTTGCACTTTGGACTCTTTAGGGATATTGCTAGTACAATGTAGCTCGAACTGTTTCAGCATGTTTGGGTGTAAAATAGGACCATGCCTAGCCTAAAAGTACCCATCCAGATGTGTTGGAACTGTCAGTTTGGTCACATCAGGAGCAAGACAAAATTTGCTCCCCTTTGCAACTTTACACTACCTCCTTCTGATGATTTTTAGGGTAGCAGAAAGCCTTTTACCAGGGGCAAACACCTTAGAGATATCAAAAACTGAGAGAGGTTATTGTAGAGGGGTTCTACTTGATCACATTTCTTTAGACAAAATGTTTCTAAGTATCATAATTTCTGAGTAACATCTTGTCAAAGATTGTTTCCTTTTTGCACTTTGGACTCTTCAGGGATATCACCGGTATAATGTAGCTCGAACTGTTTTGACATGTTTGGGTACAAAACAAGACCATGCCTATCCTAAACATACCCATCTGAACGTGTTGGAACTATTAGTTTGGTAGCATCAGTAGTAGGACAAAAGCTACACACCTTTGCAACTTTACACTACCTCCTTCTAATGATTTTTGGGGTAGCAAAAAACCTTTCACCATGGGAAAACGCCTCAAAGCTATCAAAAACTCAGAGAGGTTATTGTAGAGGGGTTCTATGGGATTGTGTTTCCTCATATGGAATATTTCTATGTGTCAGGTTTTCTAAGTAACATCTCATCAAAGATTGCTACCTTTTTGCACTTTGGACTCTTCAAGGATATCGCTGGTACAATGTAGCTTGAATTGTTTCACCATGTTTGGGTGTAAAACAAGACCATGCCTAATCTAAACATACCCATCTAGATGTGTTAGAACTATCATTTTGGTCGCATCAAGAGAAGGATGAAAGTTACAACCCTTTGCAACTTACACTACCTCCTAACGATTTTTGGGGCAGTAGAAAACCTTTCACCACAGGCAAACGCCTCAAAGATATTGAAAACCAAGAGAGGTTATTGTAGAGGGGTTCCACATGATCGTGTTGCCTCATATGGAATGTTTCTAAGTGTTAGGTTTTCTGAGTAACATCTCGTCAAAGATTGCTTCCTTTTTGCATTTTGGACTCTTTAAGGATATTGCCGGTACGGGTGTAAGGTATTAACTTAGATTTTAGAAAAAAGTAAAGATTGGGATTTTAGGAGGTTGAGGACCAGATAACCCTAAACATAATACAACCTACGTGCTAAATACCACATGAAGAACATGGAATGTTATCTAGGACAGATTAATCAGAGAGTATAACACAAACAAAACTTAACAAACTAGGTCTTTAAATACAATACACTTAGGGTTTAAAACATAACTAATAACTTTTACTTAAAAACACTAACTAGTTTTGAATGTTTAAACTTTTGCAATTGTGATATGAACACTACCACTATGACATCCTTTATACTTCCAAAACTTCCAACAACAACCACAACTCATCAATCAACATCAACATGGCCTTAACACCATATTTTGTGATCACCATCAACATCATGAGGACATTGAAGTTGATAAATTTTCCTATTAAGAAAAAGAGTTTCCCTTAGCTTCAAGAAATATAAATATTCTATACTAACAAGGCCAACCACGTGAAGGTGGAAGCTCATGTGGCCTCACCTAAGACCTAAGACACATGTATTCTAGTAGATGTAGGACACCTAAGAAACCTATTGTATAGTATGTATCTAGATTTTATAGACATAGTAGACCTAAGACACCTAGTCTTTATACCTTTCAGAGTCTAGACCTAATTCACCTAGACACCTAGATTATAGTTCTACCTAAGACACCTATTATGGTAGACCTATTTGACATATAATACCTACCTAAGACACCTAGATTAGATTATACCTTATTCTAGTCTCTAGACAGGTAGTTGATATATAGTATCTACCTAGAAGACACCTAAATCATTCTAGATTATACCTTATTATAGTCTATAGATAGGTCATTGATATATAGTATCTACCTAAGACACCTAGATTAGATTAAAAACCTTTTTTCTAGTCTCTATCTACCTAGTTGACATATAGTATATACCTAAGACACAAGTAGAGACACCTATTATCTAGTTAGAAACCAAGACACCTAGAGACACCTAGATTTTATACATTACTCTCATGATCAACTTCATCCATCACTTAGGTCTAACTCTCAACCCTAATACCTCAACCCTAAACCCTAATCCCTTAAGGTCCTGTAACATCAAAAAATGTCCCCTTGGGGGCTTTTCCCTCATAAGGTTTAGCTCACAGGTTTTTTGCATGCATTTAGGACATGTTACTTCATAATTTGGCATCCCGATAGAATGATCCCTAGGTAACATGACAAATGGGACCTAGGAGGACCCCTTGAGCTTAAATCTACCCAAAATATAAGGGGAGGACTTGGGTGCCTGTGGTCTAGTGCTTCCCTATTTTTGGGTAGTCCCAAATTTTAATTGTCAGTTTGTGACCATTATTTGGGTCCTTTGCCAACACGGTAAGTTTGAATTTATGAAATCTTGGGGGGAGTGTTTGTAGTTGCATATAAAAGCATGTTTAGGCATTCATTTGTAAACTAGATGATTACTAGGAAGTTATTGTGTTTTCAAGGTGATTCAAGGCTTTCATTATGTTGCAAGAGTAGATTTGTGTGGTCTATGTGTTTGTGTTTATAGATTTGAGTAACCATTTCATCATGGAATGAAGAGCATCTTCCTCCCATGATATATTCACTACAAGGTGACATTATATTGTGTTTTCATCATCATTTCCTTTGGTTGTTGCCTCTGGCTCACAAGGGCGTGCACTCTTTATCTGACAACGGTGTTTGGACACTTAAGCATCCTCCAAGGCTTGACTGAGGCAAGCCTCTAAACACCACAACCCTCTCCCAAAATTTTTATGGTTGTAGGTTACAGGTTGCATAGTTGGGAAAAGTGAAGTTATAGGAAGGCATATTGAAGTGTCAAAATTGTAGAACAGGAGGAAAAATAGCCACTTGGACTTGGGTGCCCATTAATTAGTCCTCCAACTTCCTTGATAGGAAAATGTTTAGGATAGTAGGGAAGAGTTGTAGACTGAGTTTCCAGATCCAGACAAAAAGTAGGGCATTGGAATTGGGACCCCACTCTTTTGTCCTTGACTTTTCCACCTCAGAACCCCAAAAATAGGTACTCTATGATTTGATATTTTGCTTTTGTCTAGAAGAGCTTTTTTTGTTATTCTTCTGTTATAGTCGTATTTGTGAAATTAGGGTTTTAATGGTCAATTAAGCATAAGAGAAGGAAATTTGATAATTAAACACCCTAATCCAAGCTTCCCTACATTCCACAATGACCAAGGGTATGATAGTGAATTGCCACTCAAACTTAGATCCTTGAATGTATAGGGTGAAAGGAGGATTCAAACATCTAAACACTTAAAAACTAAACAATCCCAATTTTAACCTAAACATTTTGGTGAACCCATGTTTTTGGACTTAAATTACAACTTGATGATTTTTAGTCTTCATATTTTTATTTATTTTATTCATTCATATAGTCATTCATTTTATCGCATTGAGAAAAATTCAAAAAAAATGAAAATTTTGCAAAAATTTGAAAACCCTAGCTTGCATTTCCATATAGATCACTAAATTGCATCAATTCTTTCTAAATTTCCCTAATTCATGATTTTTGCATCAAATATGATATAAAATACAGGAAAACACAAAAAATAAATAATTTGCATTGCATTTTCATCATTAATTTGCTAGGCTTTTGTAGATATTTTGACAATTTTCATATAACCTAGTAATTCCAAAATCTAGGGTTAGTAGGCAAAATCTTCTTTCAGATTTTTATACTGATTTTATAGGAACATTAAAATTATAATTTTTCTTTACTCTTTTATTTTGGTGTAAATTTACATTTAGATTTTAAATATTTGCATTTTTACATAGAAAATTTCAACAAAAACTAGCAATTTTCATGCATTTTCATTAGATTTGCATTGGCATTTTGCATACTAGACCTTAGAATTCATTTTTTAGATCTGAGATAAATTTATTTTCATCATAAATCAAACTTTAAAACATTCACATACCATTTTGTCCCAAGATCTCAAACCTAGGGCTTCAAAAACACTAATTTTCACTAAATTTGGCCTTACCGATTCTCTAAACTTGCACCATAGGCATGTTGTGAAGGGTATTTTTGCATTAATTAGCTTTTATCAGGGTAATAATTTTATGCCCCTCCTCAAATATTCACAACACCCTTTTAACAGGCTCTTGTATTAAAAATTTAGTGAAAATACAAAATATTTTGACTATTTTTGACCTAGGGTTTGACCTAGTTTGCACTCCAAGCATGTTGTGATCAATTTTATGGATTGAGGTGACTTATCTTATTGATTTAATTTTATGAACCTCCTGAAATTAATTACAACACCTCTTTTTCTAGGTCTTGGAATTGAAAAACCGTGAAAATAGCCTATTTTTGCTATATTTTCACTAGGGCTTTACCTTAAGTGGCACTAAAAGCATGTTCTGTTGGATATTTTGACATTAAGTGGCTTTTATTTTTGATATAATCTGGTTTCCATCATCACTTTCCTCAAACCCTTTGTTATACTCCTTTGCATTGAGTTTTGGTGAAAAAGGGCCTATTTTGACATATTTTCACTATCGTTTGACTTGGCATTATCTTGGATTTGCATCAAGAGTGTGTTGTGAAGGATCTTATTACTATTTTGGGCTGATATCAGATATATAATTTTCTTCCCTTTCGTAAAATCCTTACAACACCCTTTGCTTCATTCATTTGCATTAAAAAATATATAAAAAATCAAGCATCTAGGTCATTTTTGCATATAGTTTTGCACTTAAATTTTGCATAAAGTTGGAAAACCTTTTCAAAAATATGATCTTACACTGGAATGGCACCTTCATGTCATTTCTCAATGGTATCTTTACATGCATTTATCAACGATCTTGATTTTGACCAATTTTTAACCCTCATGAGTGAACATCCTACGATATTAGAAAGCTTAACTAAATTCTTCTCCATGAGTAGCAAGGAAAAAGTTGATGATGATCCCATAAGTTATCCTACTTCCCCTATAACTAAATAATCAAATAAGAAGACTAGGGATAGCTTTAGTAATTCCATTGCTCTCCCTGGCCAAGATGAAGCATTAGTGAATGAAGAGCTCCCTTTAACAAAGATTATTCCATGGGTAGAAAATGAGCATTCATTTAACAATAATCAAATTCCTACCTCTGTGGATCATCCCACCAACCTCCTTCCTTTATTTGATTGTTCACACACCTTGTATTTCACTAAGGAAGATAAGACCTTTAATGTCCCTCCTTTGTTTGAATATTCAAGTCATTTGGACACCACTAAGAGGATAGAGAATAAGTATGCTAGTAAGCTTCAACAAGAAAATATTCCACCTAGACAAATAAACTTTGATCTTGGTACTTCCTCCTTTACAACATAAAAATCCATGACAAAGCAAAGTCCTATGTTACAAAAACTAAGTCGTAAAGCACAACAACGTCAACATGTAAAAAGGAGAAAGAGAAGGCAACAAGCTTACCTTGCATCTCAACAAGAAAACATTGATCCTAACTTTTAACCAAATGATAATGATCCTAACAATGGACAACATGATGACCAAGACAAGATTTGGGCTATGGTACCTTATGTCCCACTTTCCTCTAGCATTTGGGGGTGGGAAGATGACGATGATTTACTTAATGATAAGACTTAGCCCGGAGGACTCTATAAGTAAGTATTTCTAACCCTTTATCTCTCTTGTGATGTGCTTCCCCCATGATGTGTTATGTATTGTTTGGACCTCATGGGGTGGCCTTAGATTCTCTCATAAGGTCCAAGATACCTGGAGACCACCTCTGTCGTGACCTTCTAATTGTATCATCATTCTTCTATATTGCCTCTCTCTGATTTCATTATTGTGTGTTGTGTCTTGCAGACATAGCATTGTAGTTGGTGACTTGGAGGCACCCTCCTACATGACTATCCCTAAGACATGTGTTTCTCCTCTCTTATTTATTGTTTCCCTTCCTCTAGTATTTCCATCTACTGGGCGGATGACGAAAAACATTTATATTGATGCGGACCTAGTGTCCCTTTCGAGAGTAATAAAAAAATGGACTTAGTTCCTAATATGATGATGGGGTTGTATATTGTATCCTCGATGCTTGGCTAGTGGAAGAACTTATACTTTCTACATAGTGACTTTGATGATGTTTCTATCTCATTTACAAACCTTAACATTACTGCTGCTCTGTGTATCTTTGTTTGTCTTTGAATCTAGCCTTGGTGGTACTCGATTTGGAGAGCTTCATGATATAGCCCCATGGTTATCCTCAAACTATGAATTTGTTGTATAACCTTTTCTCTTTTTATGGTTAATCATATGCATTGATGTTGTTGTTTATCATGATTTTGTAGACACTAACATGTTTCTTTCAAGGATGTGTTTGTGGGAACATTTGGCAATCATAAAGTACATGTCACCTCTAGGAGCATGGGCTTTACTAAAGTTTGTGTTCCCTTATGTGTTTTCTTCCTACCTTAATGTGCTTGATATTGCTGCATGATATCAACCACCTTAAGGAGGGGCATATATAAGGTAAGCTGTATGTTATAGATGTTAGAAATGTGCTTGTCCTTAGGTGCAACCTAGTGTGATGAGTACTTCCTGCATCCTAATTTTGTTTGCAATCAACCAATCTATCTTGAAATCTATTGTGTATACCTCCTTTTCACTGTAAGGCGTCTCCGTGATGTAGGTGGGGTTGTATACTTTTGAGCTCATACCTCCTTTTCACCATAAGGTGTCTCCATGATGCGGGTGGGGTTGTATACCATGCTTCCTTTTCACTATAAGGCATCTCCATGACGTGGGTGGGGTTGTATTTTTAAAAGTCCTCTATGGAGGTGGGGAGAGGTTCTATGACTAACTCAACCCTTAAGCATGTCTTCATAGATTGTTGTGGTGAAGCCCAATCGTCGATGTGTGCCTATAATGTGCCTGAGATGGTGTTGAGCCTAGAAATAAGAACACTCCATCACTTGTCTACCGTGTTTTCTACATGTCATCAAAGTGTGTGTGTTTGGCATGCTTACTTCATTTGGCATGTCTGTTGCCCCATATGCAGTCTACATTTTGGGATGTTTTGTGTGTCTTGCATGTGTGTTGCCCCATATTTACAAAGACCTACGTGATGAGTGCATCATGTATTAAGGGAAGTTTGTTTACTTTCTAGTACTTGCATTTGCATTTCATTTATATAAGAAAAAGAAAATAAATGATATCATGCCTATCTTCCATGCATTAAGGTGTGTTCTATGCATTGACAATCTTCTTCATGTTCTGTATGACTGTAACTATCTTCTTCATGTTTTATGTGCCTGTTACTATTTTCTATGTGATTGGCATGTCTTCTCTGTGCTTGGTGTGTTTGTTGCGTTTGTGACCTTACTTTAATGCATGTATTGGCCTCATGTTTATACATACATTAAAGTGGGGTCTAAATATAATGTCAAAAAATGTCCCCTTGGGGGCTTTTCCCTCATAAGGTTTAGCTCCTAGGTCTTTTGCATGCATTTAGGACATCTTACTTCATAATTTGGCATCCTAATGGAATGAGCCCTAGGTAACATGACAAATGGGACCTAGGAGGACCCTTGAGCTTAACCTTGCCAAAAATAGGGGGGAGGACTTGGGCATCTGTGCCCTAGTCCTGCCCTATTTTTAGGTAGTCCCAAATTTTAAGAGTCAGTTTGTGACCATTATTTGGGTCCATTGCCAACACGGTAAGTTTGAATTTATGAAATCTTGGCAAGAGTGTTTGTAGTTGCATATAAAAGCATGTTTAGGCATTCATTTGTAAACTAGATGATTACTAGCAAGCTATTATGTTCTTAAGGTGATTCAAGGCTTTCATTATGTTGCAAGAGCATATTTGTGTGGTCTATGTGTTTGTGTTTGCATATTTGAGCATCCATTTCATCATGGAATTAAGAGAATCTTCCTCTGATGATATCTTCACTACAAGGTGACATTATATTGTGTTTTCATCATCATTTCCTTTGGTTGTTTCCTTTGCCTCACAAGGGCATGTACTCTTTATCTGAAAATGGTGTTCAGAGACTTAAGTGTCCTCCGGAGCTTGACTGAGGCAAGCCTCTAAACACCACAGCCCCCTCCCAAAATTTTCATGGTTGCAAGTTACAGGTTGCAAAGATGGGAAAAGTGAAGTTGCAAGAAGGCATCTTGAAGTGTCAGAATTGTAGAACAAAAGGAAAAATAGCCACTTGGACTTGGGTGCTCACTCATTAGTCCTCTAACTTCCTTGATGGGAAAATCTCCAAGACAGTAGGGAAGAGTTACAGACTAAGTTTCTAGATCTAGACAAAAAATAGGGCATTGGACTTGGGCACCCACTCTTTCATCCCTGATGTTTCTGCCTAGGAACCCCAAAAATAGGTACTCTATGATTTGATATTTTTCTTTCATCTGCAAGAGCTTTTTCTGTTATTCTTCTATTTACAGTCGCATTTGCAAAATTAGGGTTTTAATGGTCAATTAAGCATAAGATAATAAAATTTGATAATTACACACGCTAATCCAAGCTTCCCTACATTTCACAGTGACCTAGGGTATGATAGTGAATTGCCACTTGACCCTCAATCCTTGAATGTATAGGGTGAAAAAAGGATTCAAACATCTAAACACTTAAAAACTAGACAATCCCAATTTTACCCCAAATAGGTCCTAAACCCTAATCCCTTATCCCTAAAATCTAAACCCTATCCGTAAACCCTCAACCCTCAACCTGAAACCCAAAACCTGAAACCTTAATCCCTCAACCCTAAACCTTATAGGTTAAACCCTAATCCCTTATCCCCAAACCCTAAACCCTATCCCTCAACCCTTAACCCTTAAACCTTAAACCCTAATCTCTCTACCATCGACACTCTACCTTAACACTAATCCCTCGACCCTTAACCCTATCCTTAAACCCCCAACCCTCAACCCTCAACCTTAAACCCTAATCTGTCAACCATAAACCATAATCCATCAACCCTAAACCCTATCCCTAAACCCTCAACCATAAACACTATACCTTAAACCCTAATCCCTCAACCCTAAACCCTAAACCCTATCCCTAAACCCTCAACCCTCAACACTATACCTTAAACCATGATCCATCAATCCTCAACCCTAATCCCTCAAACCTCAACCCTAATCCCTCATCCCTAAGCTATAAATGCTATCCCTATTCCTAAACCCTCAACCCTTGACACCAAACCTTAAACCCTAATCCCTTTTCCCTAAACCCTAAACCCTATCCATCAACCCTTAACCCTTAAACCTTAAACCCTAAAACGTATCCCTAAACCCTTGACC
This sequence comes from Cunninghamia lanceolata, assembly GCA_027924645.1. NCBI lineage: Eukaryota > Viridiplantae > Streptophyta > Pinopsida > Cupressales > Cupressaceae > Cunninghamia > Cunninghamia lanceolata. The sequence goes on from BSBN01000703.1 coordinate 26,075,891, forward strand.
CTCAACACTATATCTTAAACCCTAATCCCTTAACCCTCATCCCTAAAGCCTCAACCCTCAATCCTTAAACCTTCAACCCTAAACCCTATCCCTAATCCTTCTACCCTATCCCTAAACCATCAACCCTTAACCCTCAACCCTCAACCCTCAACCTTCAACCCTAATTTCTCAACCCTAAACCCTAATCCATAAACCTAAACCCTATCCCTAAACCCTCAATCCTCAACACTATCCCTTAAACTATAATCCCTCAACCCTAAACCCTAAACTCTATCCCTAAACCCTCAATCCTCAACACTATACCTTAAACCCTAATCCCTCAACCTTCAACCCTCAACCATAATCCCTCAACCCTCAACCCTAATCCCTCATCCCTAAACCCTAAATGCTATCCCTATTCCTAAACCCTCAACCATCAACACTATACCTTAAACCCTAATCCTTTATCTCTAATCCCTAAACCCTATCCCTCAATCCTTAACCTTTAAAATTTAAACCCTAAAACCTATCCCTAAACCCTTGACCCTCAATACTATATCTTAAACATTAATCCCTTAACCCTCATCCCTAAAGCCTCAACCCTCAATCCTTAAATCTTCAATCCTAACCCTATTCCTAATCCCTATATCCTTGACACTCTACTTTAACCATAATCCCTCGACCCTCAACCCTATCCCTCAACCCTCAACCCTCAACCCTCAACCCTCAACCCTCAACCCTCAACCCTCAACCCTTAACCTTAAACCCTAATCCGTCAACCCTAAACCCTAATCCCTCAACCCTAAACCCTAATCCTTTAACCCTCAATCCTAAAGACTCAACCCTCAATCCTTAAACCTTCAACCCTAAACCCTATCCCTAATCCCTCTACCCTCGACACTATACTTTGACCCTAATCCCTCGACCCTCGACCCTATCCCTCAACCCTCAACCCTCAACCTTCCCTAATCCATCAACCCTAAATCCTAATTCATCAACCCTAAACCCTATCCCTAAATTCTCAATCCTCAACACTATACCTTAAACCCTAATCCCTCAACCCTCAACACTATACCTTAAATCCTAATCCTTCAAAACTCAACCCTTAACCCTAATCTCTCAACATTCAACCCTAATCCCTTATCCCTAAACCCTAAATGCTATCCCTATTCCTAAACCCTCAACCCTTGACACTATACCTTAAACCCTAATCCCTTATCCCTAAACCCTAAACCCTATCCCTCAACCCTTAACCCTTAAACCTTAAACCCTAAAACCTATGCCTAATCCCTTGACCCTCAACACTATATCTTAAACCCTAATCCATTAACCCTCCATCCTAAAGCCTCAACCCTCAATCCTTAAACCTTAAACCCTAAACCCTATCCCTAATCCTTCTACCCTCAACACTCTACTTTAACCCTAATCCATCAACCCTCAACCCTATCCCTCAACCCTCAACCCTCAACCTTAAACCCTAATCCGTCAACCCTAAACCCTAATGCTTCAACCCTAAACTCTATTCCTCAACCCTCAACCCTCAACACTATACCTTAAACCCTAATCCCTCAACCCTAAACACTAATCCCTCAACCCTTAACCCTCAACCCTGATCCCTCATCCCTAAACCCTAAATTCTATCCCTATTCCTAAACCCTCAACCCTCGACACTATACCTTAAACCCCAATCCCTTACCAGTAAACCATAAACCCTATCCCTCAACACTTAACCCTTAATCCTTAAACCCTAAAACCTATTCCTAAACCCTAAAGCCTATACCCTTAACCATATACTTAAGCCCTAATCCCTCAATCCTTAACCCTATACCTTAAAACCTGAAGCTGACACCCACAAACCCTCATCCCTATACTTAAATTAATCCTAAACGATAAATGCTCTTAACCCAAGTCACCTATGCCTTATATATCCTCAATCCATATCGTAAACCCTAAACCCAATATCCTAAACCCTAATCCCGATGCCTTACACAAATAATCTTACACACTCAACAACCTAAATATTAACCCTCAACTGTAACCCTCAACCCTCTAACATCTACCCTCTACCTATTACTTAAGTCCTAATACCTCAACCCTCAACCCTCAACCCTCAACCCTAAAAACTATACGAGCTCAGGTCCTTATATACCTTAAACCAAAACCATTACATACATACATACATACATGCATACATATATACATACATGCAAGAATGCATACATGTACATACATACATATAACCATGCATATTTACCTTCAAGCATACATATATACATATATACATCCATCAAACATACTTATGAAACTTGAACATAAATCATTCAAAGGGAGACATAATGCGAGCGTGTTATAATGTGCTGCATTATGTCAAACTAGGCAAACACTAACAAACATGCAAAAAAGGAAAAAAGCACAACATAGCACGAGCGCGTTATAACATGCTCGCGTTATATTTTGCTTTGGGAATCCCAAGCCTTAGGCTTGAGATTTGGTTTGGATTTCCAACCCAAAGGCTTGGAGTGCCTTCCCAACGTCCATAAACATGTTTATGCAAATTCTACAATATTCCACATTATTGTATTCATGCTACCCTTCAGATTTGCACATGTTTCAAGATCAAACAAATTGAACACCTAGTTAATGTTAGAATTTCTCTTAGCTATTTAACGATGTAATTGTTTTCCTATTTTGACAATCCTAAGCCTTCCATCTTTAATTTCTTTTGTTTGTGTGTCCATGTTTAGGCAAAAACCAGTCTTTAGTCTTAGTTTCATTATAAATTAACCGTTCATTGAAATTTCAAATAAATTACATTTTTTTATAAACTAGACTCCATTCTACACATTAAAAAAATTCAATAAGTTTTCAAAAATTACAGGGGCAGTGTCACGCCCACATTTCCCATGCGGTCATGACATGCATCACATGTGTCATGTCCAAATTTGTCATGTGGTCATGACACGAAATATTAAAAAAAATTCCACTCTTCCCTAGAAACCCCCTCGCACGCATAAGCATGCTCGATGGTGTTACGCTTAAGGTGTAAACATGATAGTTGAATGTGGGGTATGTTGGCAAGAGACACTATGTGGATTTATGTTTGTTGTCATTAATGGCAACAAAGGTCATCCCACACATCCGCAGGACATGGTGTGTCTCTACCGGAAGTCAGAATGAAGATTATTATGGTCCGGTAAACAAGAACAGAGCATGTGGCAAGGTCTGACAGACTGGTCCATATCTCTCAGAGGAAGTATCTTGGTAAAGTGTAGTTTTGGGGAAATCAAGAGGACTACCTTGAGTGATAGATTCCAAGGTTGTAGCCTTTGGTGATAGATGAGGTAAAAGATATGAATACTTGAGTACCGGGTTCCTAAGTAACAGTGTGAACAGAGGAAGAACTGACTAACAAAACATCAGACTATTTTCCAGATGTATTACTGATGGTGGTAAAGGTTGTGAAGGCATGAATCATGTTTGGCCAACATGATTAATGATTTATACAAGCATAGTCTTGATCTGCATTACTTGGTGTGGAAGGATTCAACCGACAGATCAAAGTTTGTGAAAAGAATTGACTATCCCGGGTGCCGACTTGAAAGGTGATGAAATCACTTGTGCGGATATATATACATGATGTATTTAGTTGTGAGGTGTGTTGTTGTGTGTTGTGATGTGCGAATAAAAAGTAGAAGTATAGAGCAGAAGCATAAAAGAAGGTCCGATATGTGAAAGGAAAATAGCAAAAGAAAAGAGGAAAGATGAAGTGCAGTAGATCAGTGTACTGAGCTTAACCGGAACTAAACTCCAGCATTTGTAGATGCTTCCAATTAGTTCAAGTATTGTATTACATTCTTTTTGTAGACAATGAGTCTCTTGTAGGTAGTGTGCCTCTTGTGAGCTATGTGCTCAGGTAGTGAGCCCTAATTGGCAAGTGCCATTTTGTATTTCCTTATTCTTCTAATAGAGAATAATCTTTGGGTTAATCACCCCATGGTTTTCTCCCTTAATAGGGTTTCCACGTCAAAAATATTGTGCCATGTGTATCTCTGTTTTCATGGTTATGTTTGCTTGTTAGATTCAATGCTCCATTGATTAATAAGAAAGTTAAGAAAGAAGAATTAATTAGGATAACTGATTCACCCCCCCTCTCAATTATCAACAATTGGTATCAGAGCTAAGTTCCTCCTAACAAGAGTCTAACAGCTTAAGGAAGATCTGGGAATCCAAATGGATGCATATGGTTTAAGGGAGCAACTCAAGACTACCATTGATGATCTTGAATAGTCAAACTTTGAAATCAATGAATTGAAGGAAAGACTCAAGTAGGCTGATGAATTCATGAAAGAGCTAAAAGACAAATTAAGTCTCTCTATAAAAAAAAGAAAGGAGCTACTTTAGCAATTGGCAAGACAAGGTGAAGCAAATGATGCAAATGAAGAGCTGAATGAGAAAACCAAGTTATGTGAAAAGTTATCAAAAGAAATCATTATGGTAAGACATGAAATGGAATCAGGAGTTATGAAGTTTACCCAAGAAATTGAAGAGAAAAGAAAAACTGAAGAAAATCTAAGACAATCTCTCAAGGAGAAATCAGAAGATTGCCACCAGATGGATAGAATTATCAGACATCTTGAATCTAATCTTGAAGATGCTAAAAATAATGAAGAAAAACTTGAAGATCAAATTATCTCTCTCAAAAGGGATCTTCAAACAGCAAATGAATATAAAGAGAAATTCAAGATAAGTTCTGCTCAACTTGAAATTCTTCTTGACAGTCAAAAGAAGGTAGATGACAGGTGTGGTCTGGGATATGAGAAAGGAGAAAGCTCCAGATCCGATCTAAGGAATTTTGGATTAGAAAATCCAAGGGATAGGCCTAGAAGACCTCCGGGAAGACAACTTAATGCTCAAAGATATCCATCCTTCAATGGATACTGCCACAACTGCAATACCTTTGGTCACAAAGCTAATCAGTGCAGAAAGAAAATGAGGCAGATTAACTCATCCTTCTTCAGATAGTGCTTTAACTGCAAAAGGTATGGTCACAAATCACATGAATGTAGAAATATGCAAATGAACAAATCATTCAATGGTAGATGCTTTGCATGCAATAGAATAGGTCATATGGCTAATCAATGCAGATCAAAAGGATATCAGTCAAATATGCAAAGAAGTGTTGTTTGCCAAATCTGCAATAGATTCAGTCACAGTGCAAAATTCTGCAGAAACAAGAATTAGGACAAAAGAGGTCTAGTATATCATAATCAGAATCAAGATAAGGGTAAACAAAAAGTGAATGCAGATGAAATTAAAAGTGAGATGAGCAAGATTTGGGTGAAGAAAAGTACAGAGAATATAGAGATTGGATCCGAACCAAACTTTGGTGCTGATATTCCTTCTGGAAATTAAGAAGTGAGCTCTGGCTCAGGGGGAGACACAAAGAAAACCTTGTTCCCCTAGCCAGTCAAGTGGTGCCGGAATTGGCACAAGTAGAGGATGTGGATTAAAGGGTTTGTAGATATGAGTCTTGAGATGATCTAGTTAAGATTTCAGAGGTCTGCATGAAGATGTGAAGAAGTTGTGATCAACCAAGTAGAACCAGTACCGAGAGATGCTCCGGAGTAACAGAGGGTTACAAAAAGGTCCGGTGAGATCCGGAAGTGCATTATCCTATTTTGCGGATTGGACAGAGTGCTTAGGATATCCTTTTGATGTGTCATCTTGATTTGTTCATAGTTGGAAGATCTGCATGATGATTATAGATTTGGACAGATCCGATTCTTCAAGTCATCTGAATAAGGCAAACTAGAATAATGTAGGTTGAGCATTTATTGCAGTCTGATATTAGGGTTCGCAGAGTGATATAAGGGTTCTCTCTTTAATCACTTGTTCATTCTGCACTCAAGAAGAAGCAAAAAGTGGAGCTTTGCAACAAAATTCATCAAGTTTATCTAAGATCACTTATAGAAGTCATTACATCCAAAAATTAATCCAACCAACTCTGTGTAACCGAAGGCGCATAAGGTATTTTCTATTTTCAATATCTCACTACAAATCTTTTGAAAAATGGCTACTCTAAATATAGTAAAGATCTCAGATAGGCCCCGACTTGAATTTAAGAAACACCCATACAAGTCATTGGAGGTAGATCCCTTAGGAGCATTCTCTAGTGTTCCACATGGTGTTTTACACACATAAGACATTAGGGTTTACATACATGCAAATATTGAGGAATTTGGGGAATTCAAATTAAGAGATATCTATCACAAACAACTGATAGACAATGCTTTTGAGCCTAAACCAGAGTATAAGGGTATCCAGAAGAAACATTTTGATCAATTCATTCATTTCCCCTACTTTGAAGATGATGAATGGGTCTGGTATGTATTGAGTAGGGTGCATGATAACTTCCTATGGCTGGATAGACCTTGCAAGATCACAAAAGAGGCAATTAGGGTAGTAACTAGTCTATACTCTTCTGGAGGGATACCTATCCTCAAATCTGTCAAAAATAACATTGTAACTGAGGCCACCAGATCAAAATTTGATAAGAGGGCAATGACCATTGAAGATATTTCTGACCCAGATATCAAGTTTGCATCTATGATAATAGGATACGAGATTTATCACTCTAGTAGGAAGAATTCAGTATCCGGAACTGTAGTATATACTGCCTCTGAGATGCTAAGAAAGAATGCAGATTATGATCTCTATGAACTTCTTTTAAGCCAATTAATGGAAAATATACAAAAGATCAAAAAGGACAAAAAGAATTCTTTCAAGTATGGTACACTAATATTATGTCTATTTTTCTACTTCATGAATGAGCTACCTGGATCAAGTGGATGGGTATGGCAGAATGACAAACCGGTAGCAGTCTAGATCAGAGATTATTTACATGGACTTGGGGATGCCAAAGCAAGAAATACAGCCCTGTGGGGATATTTCAAGAACTTTCAGAGCATGATGCAAGCAAGAGAAAGAATTCCCCAGTCTCTTATTGAGAAATACAAAGACACAGTATGCTTTATGGTAGAAACAAATCAGTGCCTAATGGAGGCAGTAGAACCAAGAACTGTATGGATCATGCCCATGGGGTATGAAGTTGATGAACAAATTGTGGAGTTACATGTTCAACACATGCTAAGTCAGCCTAAGGATCCTAAGGCATAAAGGTTTGGCACCTTTGAGGAGCTGAGTGTAAAGATTCATGTGGAACTCAGATAGCTAGAAATCAAGAGAAAAGCAAGAAAAGAAGTAGAGAGTATTGCCCAAGGCCTAGGCATCTCAAAGGAGGCACTTGATGCCAACTGGGAAAAGAGGTGAAAGGCTGAGGAAGAGAAGAAAGAGGCAGAAAAAAAAGCAAGAAAAGTACTCTGGTGGAAACCTCAACCCAGACCAGATCATCAAAAGGATCTACACTTGTCACAACCAAAAGCTCAAAAAAATCAAAACTGGAAGGTCAGACATCCGGTAAAGGAGAGAAAAGGTCTAAAATAAAAGCCACAAGGGCTTATGCAATTCAGAAAGATGAAGAGGAAATCGAATCAGATGAGGGAGTAAAGGAGATAAAGAAACAGAAGAAGAAATCATCTGGTAAACACTCTACCGGTCAAGGAGAAGAAGAGAAGGAAGATGAATTTGTTGAAAAACCTACTCTCTCCTTAGATGATATAGTAAAAGCAGTCACTGTGGATGGCAACCTTCAACCCCTAACAGAATTCTATGATGACTATAATGAAGTAGATAAAAAGATTCTAGAGGAAGCCACAGTTAAGTTCTTGAACATTTACAACAAAGCTTTTATTGAAATTATCTCTTTAATTCCTAAAAGTCTAGAAAAGGAGTTGGAAATGAGAAAGTCCAATGCCATGGCAAAAGACCTTGAGATTCAGGAACAGATAGCTATTCAACTATATCCTTCAATTGATCCCAAAATAATGAACATGATATTCAAAGACTGCAAGGATGAGTTCAGGAGCAAAGCAAGGATGAATCAACTCATGCTTGGTGAGACTGATAAGGTGGCCACGGATACAGAAGAGATCCTCCAGAAGGCCTTCAAAAGATTTAATCTTCCTATTGTAGAGGACTTGGGTACTAATCCTTCAACCACAAGTGTTGCAAAAGAAACTTCTAAGAAAGTGACAGAAGAGGTGGGCCTTGAATAGACCAACATTTCTCCTCTGGTTTCCCCTACAGTCTCCAGATCCAAAGAAGAAGAGAAATTACAGGAGAAAGAAGTAGAGGTGAAGGAAAAAGAAGGTGATAGAGCAAAGATTGCAGAAGGATAGAAGACTTTAGCAGAGAAAACCACAACTGTTAGTGGTGGGAATGTAGAAGGAGAGAAAATTCCAAAGGACAGCTCCAAGACTGCAGAAGAGAAGAAACATTTGTCTCCAGCAAGAGACACTGCACTAATTGTCCAAGAATTCCTGAGCAAAGAAACATTAGAGATTGATGAACCGGAGCTTCTACAAGGTCCATTCAATTTTGATTCTCTTTCTCCGGTACAGACAATGAAGATAGCTTCATTTGCAAATGCTAAGGCAAATGAAAAACTCCTAAAGTCTCATATGGAAGACTGTGAGTTGATAGAAGCTACATCCAGAGTGCTGGAAAAGATCATGCCATCTTTTCAAAAGGATCCCACAGCCTCCTCTTCTGGTAATCTCAAAACCTTAGTCAGTGGTGTTAATACACATTTTGATTCTCTAGAAAAATCAACTAAAGAAAAGGTCTGGAAGGAGTTTTTGGATAAGATATTCTCAGAGGTACAAGGATTAATCACTAATGATAGGAGAAATATGAGTATTGGAATAAAGATCTTAGAAAATGCTCTTAAGGATGGCAGTGAAATTTACAAATTTTGTATCTCCTGGTCCAAAGCACCTACAGAGATTGAGAAGAAGATAAAAGAGCAAGAGCATAAACTACTAAGTTTGTCTCAAAGTTTTGATCCTCTCTCTTCCTCCATAGTAAATCAAGAGTGTCAAACTATTGCAATCACAAATGCAATAAAGAATTTTGAGAAGGAAAGGAAGAACATAATTAACCGGATGGGAGAACTTAGAAGGATTATTATCCCTAAGTTAGAGGCCATGCATGAGGCCATAAGTGATGCTTAGACTACTGCCCAGACCAATGATCTGACAGATCTTAACAGGGTAGAAGCTTTTGCATTTTTGTTGAGTGGTCACATCTCAATTTTGGATAGAATGAAGCAAAGTTGGGCTGCAGAACTTATCCAACTGAAAACAACTTTTGTAGATATACTACAGTTTATGTAAGTATTCCACATATATATTCTTATGTGGCTAAGTACAGTTAAAATTTTGAAATTTTTGGTATGCGGACCCTACCCTTTGCCATTGATGTCAAAGGGGGAGTGAGGACTAGTGAAAAATGAGGAATCCAACTAAGGGGGAGCTCTAGAAAATGTATATAAAGACAGAGCATCAGCCAAGGGGGAGCATAGTGTAAACACTTAGTCATTTTTCACTAAGTGTTGCCATCAATGCCAAAGGGGGAGATTGTTGGCAAGAGAAACTATATGGATTCATGTTTGTTGTCATTGATGGCAACAAAGGTCATCCCACACATCCGCAGGACATGGTGTGTCTCTACCGGAAGTCAGAATGAAGATTATTATGGTCTGGTAAACAAGAATAGAGCATGTGGCAAGGTCTGATAGACTGGTCTAGATCTCTTAGAGGAAGTATCTTGGTAAAGTATAGTTTTGGGGAAGTCAAGAGGACTACCTTGAGTGATAGATTCCAAGGTTGTAGCCTCCGGTGATAGATGAGGTAAAAGATATGAATACTTGAGTACTGGGTTCCTAAGTAACAGTGTGAACAGAGGAAGAACTGATTGACAGAACATCAGACTATTTTTCGGATGTATTACTGATGGTGGTAAAGGTTGTGAAGGCATGAATCATGTTTGGCCAACATGATTAATGATTTATACAAGCATAGTCTTGATCCGCATTACTTGGTGTGGAAGGATTTAGCCGACAGATCCAAGTTTGTGAAAAGAATTGACTATTCCAAGTGCCGACTTGAAAGGTGATGAAATCACTTGTGCGGATATATATACATGATGGATTTAGTTGTGATGTGCGAATAAAAAGCAGAATATAGAGCAGAAGCAGAAAAGAAGGTCAGGTATGTGAAAGGAAAACAACAAAAAAAAAGAGGAAAGATGAAGTGTAGCAAATCAGTGTACTAAGCTTAATCGAAACTGAACTCCAGCATTTGTAGATGCTTCCAATCAGTTCAAGTATTATATTACGTTCTTTTTGTAGACAGTGAGTCTCTTGTAGGCAATGTGCCTCTTGTGAGCTGTGTGCTCGAGCAATGAGCCCTAATTGGCAAGTGCCATTTTGTATTTCCTTATTCTTCTAATAGAGAATAATCTTTGGGTTAATCACCCCATGGTTTTCTCCCTTAACAGGGTTTCCACGTCAAAAATATTGTGTCATGTGTATCTCTATTTTCATGGTTATGTTTGCTTGTTTGATTCAATGCTCCATTGATTAATAAGAAAGTTAAGAAAGAAGAATTAATTAGGATAACTGATTCACCCTCCCCTCTCAGTTATCAACAGGGTAATGCGTTCACGTGCACATACCATTCACAATGAAGGCCAACTAGGGGGTCAAAGTGACATGGTTAACATCGCCAATAGCGTTAGGATGAACAATTGAAACCCTAAGTTAACCTATGTGAAAGAAGGGATTTTGACATAAGTCAAAATCAATAGCCCAAATCAAGTACATGAGAGAAAATAATTTAATACAAAAATTTAATGTCGATATTTAGTAAAAAAATAATAATATAGTCCTAAACAGGGTTAAATTTCACTAACCTAGCTAAACCCTATATTTTGAAAAAATCTGGCAGCATAACGCCTCATAGGCGTGATTAGGGTTTATTGTACTAAAACTAATTTTGATCGAAAGTTTACTAGTTTGGTTTTATATTAACTACATCTCACTAGTTCAATTGGGAGATCAGTTGAATAAGTTGATTTAACATTTTTCAACAAAGTTTGATCAATTTGTTCTCCTTCATGTTTTCTATAATTTAAACATTTTTCAACAAAGCTCAATCAATTTGTTCTTCTTCACGTTTTCTATAAATTAAACCTTTTTCAACAAAGCTCGATTTGATCTGTCATAACTATCTATTAATAGCAAATTCTCTTACAATCTTGTCATAGTCAAACTTGGGTGCCAACTTCCCCATGTAAGATGCTTTCAGACACTTGTCTTCACCTGTCATATAATCTTCCATTTCTAGCCCTTACATGTCATAGATTTTGTCATAGGAATCTGTCATAACTCTTACGCATCATAAACCTCTTACAACACTCAAAAGATGCTGACACATGGTAAAACTCTTCTACCACAAGGTGGAACACCTATCTCCTCATATGAGGACAAAAATAGATGTGGTCACCTTTCACGTAGGATGACACATCACCGTACCAACTCCCACAAAGTGACGAAATAGGATTTGCATCGAAATTACAATAATAGGCAAAATAATAAATAAAATTAAATAATAAATGCTATAAACTTGCAAAGGTTGAGACACCTTAATTCTTAACAAAATTTTTCCCTCCAATCACTTACAAATTTACTTTTAACAACAAAAATCAAAAGTTATATTTTCTTTTTATCAAATTTTTATAAGGCAAGGAACTCATTTCTTTTAACAAAATATATTCATTGTATTATTAATATTTTCTTTTTTAAAGAAATGAAACAAATTCAATTAAGTAAATTCTTCTAATACATAACATGAACTAATTTTCTTTTTCATAAAAACAATATACAAATTTTATGTTTGTCTCTCAACAATGAAACAACAACTTCCCTATTTGATATTTCAAAGATAAACATACAAATGAAATAACTTTAAAACCAAAATTTCTTCCTTCAACATTTTTTTGAATTATAAGCATTAAAATCAACAAATTTTAAATTTCTATTCCAAATGTAAATAGCTTACACACAAATGAAAAATATATACTTTTACAACAAGAGAGAGAACAATGTTCTCCTCTTTGAAAACTAACAAATGATGCAAACTCCTAAATTGGCCAAGCTCTCACTCAAGATCTAAAAAGAAATATGAAATCAACTCCATGAACAATGGTGTTTTCCCCAACTTCACAAAGCTCCCAATATATCTTGTAATAATACAAAAATGGGAAGAAACCACAACAACTTGCTCTCCTCCCTACCATATACTTGCTAGTGGGTTACCCCTGAGCTAGGGAGGTCATCCACACACTTGGAAACTCATACCACGTCACAACAAGACATTCATCAACCAAACACAAATTTACTCCCATGGTTAAAACAACACAAGAACTCACTCAGGATGAGTTCAATGGGGTAGGGGAGTGGACAACACTCAACTCAAGAGTGCCACTCCTAAAATATCCCAATACAAAATACCTCTCAAGGCCTCAAGCCAACAATTTTAAATATAATTTTCACAAGGCTTCCATTTGGCTCTCAAGCCATTTCACATATTGCACTTACTCACATATTTCCCTCAAGGCTACAACACCACAAAATCAAGGAAATGACCCTGAGGAGGTTCACTCCTCCTCCACTCCACACTTGTTGAGCATCTTCTCCCAAGTGGGAGAGGCTCTTACAACACCCTTACAGTTTTTCCCCACAACAATAAGTAAAAACTCAAAAATAGAACTCACACATAGCATCACACAAGCAAATAAAAATGCATAAGGGAATGCCTTACCCTTGAACCCTACCTTAAAAAGCCCAGTTTGGTAGATCCAACGCCTTCTCCAAAATAAGCCACAAAACTCTCTCCAACTTTTCCCCAAACTAAATTAAAATCAATAAAATTTGCCAAAAATTCAACAACCCCGTACCCTTCTCCAAGTGGGATTATAATAAGCTCTTCCCATGAGCCTTGAGGAATGGGGAGGTGACACATGTCACCTCCTCACTCCTCCTCCCAACTACAACCAAGACCCATAGAATGGGTGGTGACACATGTCAATCACCCATCACCAAGTCTCTCTCTCTCTCCCCTCCACTTGTCCTCTCTAAAACATGTGGGAGAGAAAAGTGGAGCTTAAGAGGGAATGGGTGCCACATGTGCTCCATTACTTTCCTCCTAAGAGGGACCACACAACCCCAAGGTACCCTCACCAATTGTGGAAGATACTTGGAGTAAAGTCCTCCACAATTAAGGGGTCTTGGAGGCTTCCCCAACCTAGGGAAGAGGAAAGGATGAGGTTGAATGTTTGACTCACTCATCCTCTCCCTCCCATGCCTTCATTTTTGTCACTTTACTTCAGGGTGAAGTTAAAGTGACCAAATGGAGGTTTACCTAGAGTTACACAAGTCAAAAAGGTCCCTAGACCCAAGGGGTACAACCTAGGGTCAAGTTTAGCCCATTTTGAGCACCAAGGGTTAAGTTAAAGAATATGAAAAGGGGTCTCAAAAATTTATAACTTAAAAAATGAAATTCAAAAGACAGTATTCTTACAACACCAATTAGAATTCAAAATAAAAGAGGGGTAGACTTAGCCTGACTAACAAATGCAAGAACATTACAGAAACTCATCATGCACATAGTTGATCTTGGTTCTTGGAACTAGATCAACTTCCCAAGGGAAAGCAACATTGTGTGTGGGATGATCTCTGAATTTCTATGGCTTTGTTAGAAATATCGGCGCACTCAAATGAAAAGTTAATTCTGATGGTGACAGGTTGTCATTGATGTCAAAAGTGTGTTTAGTTGTTGATGATGCAGATTTGGCAGGATGTGTTTAACATTCGTTCAGGATGTGTTCTCATACTCAAGGATGTGTTTCTTGTTCTCATATCAAAAAGTTGAGAAATGTCTTTACAAGGTTTGTTGGTCATGACAAGACATAGTATTGATCTTCATTATAGTTGGCAAGTGCATATCATGTTTTATGCAGTGTAGAGGTACATACTTGTTAAAGGATCAAGAGGAGCAAGAGTTTACATCATCTTGTGTAGAGTTTATATCATCTTATATGTTGTTGATTACATCATCTTGTGTGTTGTTTTTGCCATGAGCTTTACAGATGACTTGTAGTGGTAATGACTTAGTCATTTGATCTCAGTAGTCTTCATCATGTTGTCTGACTTTCTCTACAATAAGGATTGGTTTCATTTTGTGTGGCATACTCTATATCAAGGATTGATAGAAGTGATTACAGGAGTTATATACTAGTTCATAGGTATTGTCACCGATGGTCAAAGTAAGGTTGGTTCATAATATTCAGTTGGTAAAGCATTGTTAATCTTTTGGATATCATTCTTATGAAGTGGAATTTTATACACTATGCAAGGAGGTATGGTTGAAGTTGGAGGTTTAGAAGATATTTATCATGTATCTAAAGCATACTCTTTGTTTACCTTCTCTGCCCGTCTAGTTCCTATTTCACTTTTCTTATGTTTGAAAGGTGACTTATAATTGAAGGTTTGCAACTTAAGTACCACCGTTTGGAGGGGTCCCTAGTCATGGCGGTGACCGGCCCACTTCATATTCCTAACCGACTCCATCGGTCTCTCCCAAACGTGCTCAGGCAGGAAATCATATCAAATGGCTCTCTTCAAAAGTTTTTGGAGCGCGATTTCCTTAAAGATTTTTATGAGTTTAAAAACAATTGAAAATGCTTTTTGAAGGGCTCGCGATACATTCTAAAAGGGGAGGTTTGTTTTTTTTTTGTTTAAACTTAGAAACTTTGGTATGTCATATTTTATGACATTTAAGAATGTAAATTTTTTATAAAAGGTGCATGGTATAAGGAGAGAACCTGATATAAGTGGGCATGTTTTATAAAAGATTTTTGGAAACCTTTTAAATTTCCATTTTATTTAAAAGTCTTAAGATTCATTACAGAATGTATATTAAGTTTTTCAAGGAGCCTTTATAGGAGATGGTTATTGCTTTTTAAAAGCAATTTTTTCTATTGAAGAATTTAGTAAAGATTTTTATGAAAAATTGCAGAGATAACAATGATGCAATGAGAAAATTTTTTTACAGATTGAAGATTTTTTTTGAGGCAGATTGGTTTTCAAAGATGAATTGATTTTTTGATTTTATTGAAGATTAAATAAGATTGTAGGAATTTGCAAAGAGGAAGAGAGGAAGAAAATGAACAGTCATAGGCATGAAGAGAAAATTAATTTCTTCACAGATATAGAATATGAAAGGTTTTCATGAAGATATTTTTGAGGAAGATCAACAGGATTGAATGATGTTTAATGGAGATAATTTATCTTGTGAGAAAATCAAATTGAAGATTTTATTTGCAGGGGAGATGAAGAAAAGGAAATGTGTTTTTGCAGAGAAGATCAAGAGGTTTTGAAAAAGAGGATAATGCAAAGATAATTAGATTGAAAATTTTTTTATGTTTTGGGGAATATGAAACATCATGCAGAGAGAAGATGAATGAAGAGATAGAAATATTTTGTTTATACAGAGAATATATTTTTATGCAGGATTCAATGGTTTCAATAAAGGGGTTTGTCTTCTTGCACATGGAGATCAGATTAGAAAGAGATTTTATTTTCTCTTTCAAGAGCAAATTGAAATATCTTATTTCAATTAAAGATTTTTATGACTTTAATTATTGTTTTAGACGAATTGTCTGTGCAGAGAAAGTGAAAATTTTCAAAATTTTTGAAGAAGATTTACATATTTTTGCAAGAGATAATTTGAAATGAAAAAGAACATGAAAGGGCTCTAAAGTGGATAGAGAAATAATTTTTTTACAAGAGATTGATTTTGTACAGAGAGAAGGTGAAATGTTTTTGTTTGTAGAGAGGATGTAAATGATTATCTTGTATATAATGGCTTTGTAGGTGGATTGGTGAGTGTGTGTGGTGATGTGGATCAATATGGAGTATTGAAGATATTTTCAATTTATTGTATGTGAGATTATGTTTGTGTAGGAATGGATCAAACACAGTATGAGGACATCTAGCAATAAACTTATAGATTGAACCATGAAGATAAAGATTGAACCATAAAGATAAAATGCAGGTGAATATGCATTAGGTGAATCAAATTTGCAGAGATAAGAGTGTTGTAAAGATGTGTAAAAGGAATTGTTTTGTATGGTCTTGATTTGAAAATCAAATAGGAGGTATAAGGATGTATGATGAGACACAAGTTGCATAATGGTGCAAATCAGATTGAATAGCAATCAATTCTTGCGCACAGAATTTTATGATGGAAAATTGTCTATGCCAGTGAGGCACAGTATGCCAGTGAGGCTTATAGGTTAGTGAGACCTTGACATTTGTCAGTGAGACACATATTGTAGCCAGTGAGGCTTCATTGTAGCCAGTGAGGCATGTTTTATCAGTTAAGCTAGTGAGGCAGTTTTAGAGTGGTTTTTCTACCCCTGGAGGGTTTTCCACTCATGCAAATCTTGTGTCATAATCTTCTCTATGTGTGTATGATTTACTTATGAAGTTTTATTCTCTTTCTGTATTCACAGTCATGTGCATATGACAAATTAATGCTATCTTTCTCTCCTTGTGTTAAAGTTTGTAAAAAGATTTGAAAATTCACACAACACTGATTCACCCCCCCTCTCAGTGTTGATTGTACTCCTACAATTGGTATCAGAGCCAATTTCCCTTCTACAGCTTAATCAACTTGGGTAGGTCTTGTGTGTGGAGTTCAATGGGTAAGTGCAGGAGAAATAAGAACATGAGAAATGTTAAGATTCATTCTAGTCAAAAGACACAAAAGACATCATTCATATCAAATCCAGATGTTGATATAAAATCAATTGATAAAGATGTTCTCCATATTGAATCTAATATTGTTTCAGATGTTCCTCAGTTTGATGGTTCAAATTTTTCAGTTTGGTATGTTAGAATGCAAGTATATTTATCCTCCTTAGGATATGATGTTTTAATGTCAGTTGAAAATGGTAATTCTGCAAATAACAAAGAAGTTCTTGAATATAATGATATTGCAAAGAAGGCTATATTATCTGCTCTGTCTAATGATGTTATTTGTAAAGTTATGGATTGTGTTACAGCTCAGGATATGTGGAGGAGATTGAAAAGGATTTATCAAGATAATGATAAAGAAGGGGACACTCTTGTGTGTGAAGAAAGTAGCAATGAAAAGAGACTTTCAAATGAAGGAGTTGAAGTTCAATCCCAATCAAATTCAAAAGAAGCTAGTATCACAAGTAATGATGATCAGAGTGATGATGATCAGGATTATAATGAACAAGATTGTGAGATTGATTTGGAAGGAGAGCTCATATATGCTCTAAGTGAGCTCAAGAATTATAAGAAGGAGAACAATAAATTAATGATGCAGTTGCAGCAAGAAAGAGATTTAAAAGATAAAGCTCTTACAGATCTTGAAGATGCTAGAAACTTGATTATAGACTTGAAGAATCAAGCAAGTGAATCAGATAAACTGGTTGTCAGTTTGAAATCAAAAATTGAAAAAGCTAAGAAGATAGCTGATGTCTCAATATCTAACCTTGAAGTTGCAAGGATTGAGAATCTAAAACTAGAGAGTGATATTATCAATCTGAGAAAAAAGTATGATGGTCTCAAAGCTTTATCTAAGAAGTATAAGGAGTTTGAAGAAAGCACAAGCAAGCTACATAAGATGCTTGGTAAACAAATACTATATGGAGACACTACTGGACTTGGTTTTGAAGAAGGAGAATGTTCAAAAGCAAGAGAGATTCCTAGAAGGAAAATTGATTCAAGTCATCATGTTGCTGCCAGAGAAGGTAAAAGGAAGAGTGAAACAGAACAGAAAACTAGAGATGAATTTGTGCACAATCAAAGAAGGAATTTCAGAAAACTTGCTACTATAAGACAAGCATACATGTACAGGTATAACTATTCTTTTAATGGTTATTGTTATACTTGTAATCAATTTGGACACAAATTAGTTAATTGCAGAAGGATTACTAATATTATTTGTTACAAGTGCAATAAGGTTGGACATATTCAAAGGAACTGCAAAATGAATAGAATGAATGAATCTGCATGGAAGCATAACATAATTGCTGAGGAGATGACAAAAGGGTACTATCAGTCATTTGGTTATGATTATAACATAGTTTGTTATAATTGCAAATCTTTTGGTCATAAAGCACACAGTTGTAGGAGAGCATCACCTAATTTGAAAGGTTCGGAAAAGAAAAAGGTTGAAAAGGTTTGGAGAAAGAAAGCACCTGTAAAGATTTGGAAGCAGAAAGAAAGTAAAGAGAAGTTAGAATCTAAGCTTGTGCATCTTGCACAAGTCATTACATCTATTGCATAACATAGCATGACGTAAGGGGGAGGTATCAAATGTTCTATCAGTTAACCCCAAGAAGTTTCAGGAAGAAGATCATTTGATATGATGATCTTGTCTATCCATCATTCTTACCATGCTTTGAAATTATTGATGATGATGTTGCTAACAATGTTGATTTTCAGTATGTGACAATGATACAGGTGATCTTTAGTTCTGTATGCATACAAGATGTTAAAAGGATGGTTAGGGGATCAAAGCAAAGAGTTTGATAGTGTTGAGAGTTTTGGTTTATAAATGATCCTATTCATATTTTGTTCATAGCATGTTGTTATTGACAATGGTTGAGTTGGTATGTTGTTGCAGTTTAATGAGATCTTGATATGGTGAAGTGTTTGTTGTCATTAAGATATTTCCAAAAGCGCTTGTCAAATATTAGCATGTGTTGGCTAAGGTGGCTGAAAATGAAAAAGTCAATTCATAGCACTTAACTATGTTTTTGATTTGTGCAAAGTGTTGTTGCAAGCAGAATTTGTTGATGCAATTTGTTTGATTGTTGTTTGAATGACAAAGTCAAGACGCAGAAGTTCTTGTTGGTTGCAGGATGTAGTTATGTATACATAAGATTTGACAGTATGTTGTGAAAAGTGTCTTGTGCAGAACAGGAGGATAGTTCAGATGGTCTTCAGTCTTTGTCATGTCAGAAAAGGTGTCAGAATAGTTTGGTTGTAGCATGATAATTCATATCAAAGAAGTCAATTTGATAGTCATATCAACTACCTTGTTGTGTAATATTTTTATGGCATATGTTTACATAAGTATTGAAAATTTTCAGGTGATTTGGAGATAGTGTTTCACTTGTTTCATTAATGATCTTCCATATTTTAGACAGAGTTCTTCAAACTATGACATTGTTGGTGATATCCTACATTTCATCAGAGAAAGTTAAAATCAGCAATAGCAGATGGTAATGTTAAAAAAGGTTTGTCATATGCTGGCTTCAGGAGTGTTATCATCATAAATCATTACTTGTTCAAAGGTTAATAGGAGTTTATGCCTTCAAAGTGTTCATAATTCAATATGATTATAATGATTATGATCATGCTATAACATCTTTAAGTGGAGTTGTTCTTAGGGGGAGTTAATCAGAGGATTGAGTTGTCACTATCATGGGAAATTTGAAAAGAGAAATGTTTTCTTCATCCTCATTTTGGTATTGTGTCAAAAAGTGATATTATATTAGTGGTTTGTGTTGGTTATTCTTGTCTGGTATTCAACACAGGGGGAGCAAATAGTTTTTGTGTCTTTGTCATCAGATGTCAAAAAGGGGGAGAAAGATAAATTGCATCAAATGGTTTTGCCATCAATGACAAAGGGGGAGATTGATGGTGACAAGTTGTCATTGATGTCAAAAGTGTGTTCAGTTGTTGATGATGCAGATTTGGCAGGATGTGTTTAACATTTGTTCAGGATGTGTTCTCATACTCAAGGATGTGTTTCTTGTTCTCATATCAAAAAGTTGAGGAATGTCTTTGCAAGGTTTGTTGGTCATGACAAGACATAGTATTGATCTTCATTATAGTTGGCAAGTGCATATCATGTTTTATGCAGTGTAGAGGTACATACTTGTTAAAGGATCAGGAGGAGCAAGAGTTTACATCATCCTGTGTAGAGTTTATATCATCTTATATGTTGTTGATTACATCATCTTGTGTGTTGTTTTTGCCATGATCTTTACAGATGACTTGTAGTGGTAATGACTTAGTCATTTGATCTCAGTAGCCTTCATCATGTTGTCTGACTTTCTCTATAATAAGGATTGGTTTCATTTTGTGTGGCATACTCTATATCAAGGATTGATAGAAGTGATTACATGAGTTATATACTAGTTCATAGGTATTGTCACCGATGGTCAAAGTAAGGTTGGTTCATAATATTCAGTTGGTAAAGCATTGTTAATCTTTTGGATATCATTCTTATGAAGTGGAATTTTATACACTATGCAAGGAGGTATGGTTGAAGTTGGAGGTTTAGAAGATATTTATCAAGTATCTAAAGCATACTCTTTGTTTACCTTCTTTGCCCGTCAAGTGCCTATTTCACTTTTCTTATGTTTGAAAGGTGACTTATAATTGAAGGTTTGCAACTTAAGTACCACTATTTGGAGGGGTCCCTAGTCATGGCGGTGACCGGCCCACTTCATATTCCCAACCGACTCCATCGGTCTCTCCCAAAAGTGCTCGGGCAGGAAATCATATCAAATGGCTCTCTTCAAAAGTTTTTGGAGTGCGATTTCCTTAAAGATTTTTATGAGTTTAAAAACAATTGAAAATGCTTTGTGAAGGGCCCACGATACATTCTAAAAGGGGAGGTTTGTTTTTTTTTTGTTTAAACTTAGAAACTTTGGTATGTCATATTTTATGACATTTAAGAATGTAAATTTTTTATAAAAGGTGCATGGTATAAGGAGGGAGCCCGATATAAGTGGGCATCTTTTATAAAAGATTTTTGGAAACCTTTTAAATTTCCATTTTATTTAAAAGCTTAAGATTCATTATAGAATGTATATTAAGTTTTTCAAGGAGCCTTTATAGGAGATGGTTATTGCTTTTTAAAAGAAAATTTTTCTATTGAAGAATTTAGTAAAGATTTTTATGAAAAATTGTAGAGATAACAATGATGCAATGAGAAAGATTTTTTATAGATTGAAGATTTTTTTTGAGGCAGATTGGTTTTCAAAGATGAATTGATTTTTTGATTTTATTGAAGATTAAATAAGATTGCAGGAATTTGCAAAGAGGAAGAGAGGAAGAAAATGAACAGTCATAGGCATGAAGAGAAAATTAATTTCTTTACAGATATAGAATATGAAAGGTTTTCATGAAGATATTTTTGAGGAAGATCAACAGGATTGAATGATGTTTAATGGAGATAATTTGTCTTGTGAGAAAATCAAATTGAAGATTTTATTTGCAGGGGAGATGAAGAAAAGGAAATGTGTTTTTGCAGAGAAGATCAAGAGGTTTTGAAAAAGAGGATAATGCAAAGATAATTAGATTGAATTTTTTTTTGTGTTTTGGGGAATATGAAACATCATGCAGAGAGAAGATGAATGAAGAGATAGAAATATTTTGTTTATACAGAGAATATATTTTTATGCAAGATTCAATGGTTTCAATAAAGGGGTTTGTCTTCTTGCACATGGAGATCAGATTAGAAAGAGATTTTATTTTCTCTTTCAAGAGCAAATTGAAATATCTTATTTCAATTAAAGATTTTTATATGACTTTAATTATTGTTTTAGACGAATTGTCTGTGCATAGAAAGTGAAAAGTTTCAAAAATTTTGAAGAAGATTTACATATTTTTGCAAGGGATAATTTGAAATGAAAAAGAACATGAAAGGGCTCTAAAGTGGATAGAGAAATAATTTTTTACAAGAGATTGATTTTGTACAGAGAGAAGGTGAAATGTTTTTGTTTGTAGAGAGGATGTAAATGATTATCTTGTATATAATGGCTTTGCAGGTGGATTGGTGAGTGTGTGTGGTGATGTGGATCAATATGGAGTATTGAAGATATTTTCAGTTTATTGTATGTGAGATTATGTTTGTGCAGGAATGGATCAAACACAGTATGAGGACATCTAGCAATAAACTTACAGATTGAACCATGAAGATAAAGATTGAACCTTAAAGATAAAATGCAGGTGAATATGTATCAGGTGAATCAAATTTACAGAGATAAGAGTGTTGTAAAGATGTATAAAAGGAATTGTTTTGTATGGTCTTGATTTGAAAATCAAATAGGAGGTATAAGGATGTATGATGAGACACAGGTTGGATAATGGTGCAAATCAGATTGAATAGCAATCAATTCTTGCACACAGAATTTTATGATGGAAAATTGTCTATGCCAGTGAGGCTTATAGGTTAGTGAGACCCTAACATTTGTCAGTGAGATACATATTGTAGCTAGTGAGGCTTCTTTGTAGCCAGTGAGGCATGTTTTATCAATTAAGCCAGTGAGGCAGTTTTAGAGTGGTTTTTCTACCCCTGGAGGGTTTTCCACTCGTGCAAATCTTGTGTCATAATCTTCTCTATGTGTGTATGATTTACTTATGAAGTTTTATTCTCTTTCTGTATTCACAGTCATGTACATATGACAAATGAATGCTATCTTTCTCTCCTTGTGTTAAAATTTTTAAAAAGATTTGAAAATTCACACAACACTAATTCACCCCACCCTCTCAGTGTTGATTGTACTCCTACAAATTCCACATATATAATAGCCAAAGAAAATTGAAACATACACTCGCATAAAAAATCACATGTTCATATAAGCATCAAGGAAGTCACATTACAATTAGATTCTAAATTGTGCATTTCAAACATCCATTCCCAAGATTGAATCACAAAACAAATTTCTAACTAACATCACATGAATAATATCCGAATAACATATTAATATAAATCATAAGTCAACATCAGTGAATCAATAGCCAAGTCTAAACATATCATAAACATGCTAAGCATAACAAATCCACATAAAAGTCTAATAGTCCAAATATTTGGGATCAACAGTCCCTTAAGTCTAAATGTATCACCAACAGTAAAATAAATAGTCAAATATAAGAGAATGAAAAAGTAGGCCTCATAGGTAGCACGGCAAAAATTCTATTTTTAGGATGTGTCCACTTTGAAAATTAGTGAAAAATCAAATATTCATTTAAAAATTATTAGAAAAATTAGGAATAAACTACATGTTGTTAGCTAATTTCTCACTGAAGTGATTTTAAAAATACCAAAAAAAAGTTAACCTTTTGAGGGAGCCACAAAACACATTATGCTATGTTTTTTTGATAGAAATAACACCAATTTCTGTGGCTCCTTATTTTGAACCCAGTAACCTATACCACTTTCAAAAAAATTAGTAGTTTAGAAAGTAGACTCGAAGCACTAGGAACATTGTTTTGGTTGCATCTTCAAATTTTGAGTGTAACTATGCTCAATTTCTCATCCAACATCAGTATTTCCTAATTTTAGAAAAAAAGTGGCCACTTAAGACCCATGTTTGGCCCCCCATCTTCTTACACTTACCCCCTTGTCATTATAAGCAAGGCATATCATGTACATTGTAATAACAATTTTGTATCTCTTTTGCATTCATTGATAGAATAACATTATTCTCTCATTTGATCTCTATTGTGCTTTCATGAATTCTTAGATCATAGGTGGCTCCAATCATAGCCAACCCTAACAATATTTACACCACTGTCATGGCCTTGCCAAGAAATAGACCATTTGTGACCTTTAATGGTGGAAGCCCTCTCAACCTTCTACAATATAATGACATATTAGTTTCAGCTCTGAAGGCTATTCCATTTTTCACTAGTGAAAATTCCACAACACTCCTAGAGCACATTGAAGACTTTGCTAGTTTATGCTTCGTTCACAATGTTACCCAAGACAATGTCACGGTAAGGCTCCTTGCTTCTTTCTTGAAAGGAAAAGCTCTCTAGTGGTACAAGGGATTACATGCAAATTAAATTCATGAATGAGATGAGTTAGGAGATAGGCTCTGTCAGCGTATTGAAGATAATGGTGATCATTTGTCCCTGATATAGCAATTGGCCACTATTAAAAAGGCTCCTTATGAATTCATGGTGGATTTTAATTTTAGATTTCAAAAAACATGGTATAGAATTCCACCATTAGTGAGGGCTTCCCCTAATGCTAACTTCTTGTATTTTTTGAGATCCCTAAATAGTGATATTAGTGTCATGATCCAGTCTCTAGGAGGGGATGTGTTACCTAATGCCTATGAGGTAGCTATTAGAGAAGAAAACTATCTAATTTTGGCTAGAAAGATTTCCACCAAGCATCCAATGCCATTTTTTCTAGAAGTATGAATCTTTCAACCAATTATGGAACTAATTTCTATAGCTAATGTGTCATACTAAGCTCCTAATCACCCCTATCCACTTAGCGAGAAACTTTGTCAAGGGAACAATCAACAACAAAATCAACTAAGCCATGTTAGGTCCCTGAACTCTATAAACTCAGTTGCTACAAGTACAACAAGCATTCTTATTCCAATTTAGAACAACTTGACTCAAGGTTATGAGTGGTGTTATCCATAGAATCCATTAGTAGTCTAAAAATAATTGATTGAATCTAGTCAGCGGGATATTGTGGGACAAAGGCAAATGTAGGCTGAATGTGTGTCTTTGAATTGGCAATTGGATGTTGTTTCCATGATTCATGAACTACCTAGTCACATTGAAAATGAAGAAGATAGGTAGGTAACAATTGATACACAACAGCATAGGAGTAGTGAAAATGATGGAGGATTGTTGCAGGTTGAGGACAAGAAAAATAGTGAAAATCTAGCCCATGAAGAACATATGAGTAGTCCTATACTGAAGTGTGTAGAGAACTTGGAGGAGGATCATTTTTAGGATGAGGTTGATGTTTTCTTCTCAAACCTAGATAGTAAATTAGTGCCTCTAGATGAGGTAAACCCTAAGTCATTTTAGTAGATTGAGGAGATAGTCATTCCTCCAATTGATATACAAGGATTAAAGCATTCAGACTGGCAACATCAAGAGAAAGAATCAAAGTAGAGGCATGAGATCAACTTTGTTGATTTGCATGTAATTTCAAGGGGATGCCCTATCAGGCATCTAGCTCAATTAGAGACACATCAAGAAGAGTCACCACTTGTCATGTCTACCTCTAAGCATGAAGTTGAGCATCAAATTGAGTGGGATTAGGCCATTTATCCACGTCTAGGTAGTTGCATCAAAAATTAGTTCAAGTGGGTAAGTGAGTTTTTCCTCTTTCTAGGGGAAGTGTTTTGTCAATTTGTTGTATTCCCATCCCTCCACCACCTCCTATTAACAACCCGTAATCATGTTAAGAATTGTAAATTGTTGAGAAGGGGTAGTTATTTTGAATAACCAATTAATGTCTTTGTTTAAGGTCAATTCTAGTTGGTTAATTTAGGTGTAGGTTAGTTTTGTTTCTGTTTTAGGTTTCCTTTCAATGAGTGCCCTTGCACTCTTCTACATTTTGATTAGGAGAAGGCATGCTTGGTTTGTTTGTTTTGTTACTAGAGGCATGCTTAGTTATATTGACCAACCATGTGAACTTATGGTGCAGGAGCTCCATAGTTTTGTGTTGATTTTCCTAGTTAATTTTCATTCCTCTAAGGCTTTGAAAGCCATTTTGTTGTGTTAAAATAAAAGACTTAGTCATTTGTTTGACTAGTCCAATTTTGGAGTTATCTTAGCTCTATTTTCTAGGACTATTTTTTAGAAATTTGTTTTTTTTCAAAAAACTGCCTTTTCCATCGATTTTCTACCTTCGTAGGCAGTTGTACAGACAAATAGGAAGTGCAAGAGTTTTAGAAACTTCCTATAAACATCAGTTTGTAAAACATGCCAAATATAATATGAAGGAGAGGAATTTTTATTAAAAAAACTATTTTTTTATGTTTTTTCTGGTGAAAACAGCCATCTTGTACGACTGGTATGGACTGCAACATATCATGGTCTGAGAATCTTTGAAGTGGATCTAGTTACCTTTCATTTGCATTGGTTTAGAGCTTTTGAAACATTTTGTATTATTTTGTTTGATTCCATTATTTGCAGATTGGTTTCTAACCCTCCATTGCTAGGGTTTGTTGATAAAATGCTTAATTCTTCCTCTGCCCTCTGATGATGGACACCCATTTCTAGGTGGGATGGAGGAAGATAAAGTAGATGTAATGTTTTCTTTTGGTTGGTAGATGAACTCCTTCTCTGCAAGGTGTATGGCATGCAATTAACTAGTCTCATCAATGACTAGTTAAGAGATTAGATGTGGATTATTTTAATGACAGAGAAGATAGTGATTGATTTTGATAGATCAGAGGTGGAATTTGTGTTTGTTGGTGGAGATTGACCAATATAGGACTTGGTATATCTTGTGCAGGCATATTAGATGCATTTTCTTCTTCATTTCTTACAAGTTAGACCATTATCATCAAGGAAAAGACAGTTTACTGTCTTCAAGCACCTACAGTACAGTACAGTACTACATGTGTGGATAAAAGTACATATTTTGATGAGTATTTGAATATGGATCTAGTGGTGTAGGACATGTGGAGTTATAAACATATAAGGTGGTCTTAAATATCTCTTTGACTATAGAGTTAACCTTCTTGAAATGTTGTTTTCTTGTGACAGTCATAGACAGTCAAGGTTTTCTGTCAGGATAAATGCAGGAGTACGGTATTGGTCAGTAATTTCATGACCTTGGGTAGGTGTATGTTAAATTGATGTGGAGATATTCTTGATAAGGAGTCATTACTGTTCTTGTTATTCACAAAGGCTAAAACTGTCATGTTGATACTGTCATAGAACAGCCACCTAGTGATTTGCTGTCCCCTGTCTTGTATAGTATAGTGTGAGTCTGCATATAAGAAATTGGTTTCTTTTCACATTTGGTATTTGGTTGCAATAGGCACTAATGGTCATTTGAGACCTATGAAAGGTTATTGAGGGTTTGATCAATGTTTAGGTTCCAAGGAATGAGTTAACCTAGAACCTTGTTTTATGATAGTCATACTCAGTTTGCTATCCACTGTTGTGTTTGGAAGTAAAATATAGTTTATTGGTCAGTGACCTTGTCCCATGCACATCAAAGATAAGTGTATAGTAAATGGATGTTGTTACCTATGTTGGTAGGGGTATTGGTAGTAGATGTTGGGGTCTTAAAGGTGGGTTGTGCTTCTAAGTTGGGTTGAGCTGTGACTCCCCAAAGTGAGTGGTGAATAGTTTGAAGGATGACACCAGAGGGTGATCCTAGGCTAAGTTGATTCCTGGAGTAGCCTTGTGAGGCTTGTAAACACAAACACCTACTATACCTTTTGGAGAAAGTTGAGAGAACTAATACAATCTTACCTATACGTCTGCATCAACTTACTGCTAGCCCTATGATTCTATGCCCAATGGATTGATAAGGACTCTGGATCCTAGTGTTTAGGTAAGGAAACACCTCTGCAAAGTTGCCAAAATGTTATCCTATTTTGCCCCCTTGGCCAAATAGTCTAGGATCCATGAAATCCTATTGTTTTCACCCTTTAGAATGAAAGGAAAAACTATCCAAATTGACTAAGTCCCAAAAATCCTTCATTTGCCTTGTGTTTTCATTATTGTCAAAGTTTCAGAGTTTGGAGTTCTGATCTTTAGTGTTCCATCCTTATTGTCTCTGAACTCTGCTCCTTTGCCTTCAAAGTTGCCTAAGTATTCAATGTTTTTCAAAGGTCAGAGTTTGGACCTTCCCTCTTCTCCCTTCCTTTCTTTGGATAGAGAAGGCTGGAAGGCTCGAGGGCCAAACTCTGACCCTTTCCTTTGTAAAAGTAGCTAAGTGTTTTTGTGCCTTTTCCCCTTCCCTCTTCTTTTCCTTTTGGAAGGTGAAAGGCAAAAATACCAAACCATGACTCCTGATGGCCATGTGGCATGATCTTATGGCATTCTGTGATTCCACTATGCTCTTTTGGTGGGTCCCTCGCGTGTTTCCAAAA
Source organism: Cunninghamia lanceolata (assembly GCA_027924645.1). Lineage (NCBI taxonomy): Eukaryota > Viridiplantae > Streptophyta > Pinopsida > Cupressales > Cupressaceae > Cunninghamia > Cunninghamia lanceolata. The sequence goes on from BSBN01000703.1 coordinate 26,103,755, forward strand.
CCATGGAATGCTACCATGTGGCAGTGACATCATCAGAAAGGTGGAAGGCCTAAGGCCTAAACTCTGCTGAAACTTTCAAAATCTGTCTAAGTCCAAATTATTGCAGGGCTTGTATTTCTTCTCTCCTCCTTTCTCTATGAAGGTAAAGGCTAGAATCCCCAAAGTCTAAACTCTATTGATTTTAGTATTCCAAGGTATGCAGTAATGGAGTTGGGGTTTCTCTCCTTCCTCTTCCAGATTGTGAAGGTGATAAGGCAATAGACCCAAGCTTTGAAGTTTGATATGTCGAATCTCAACCTTTTTACCCAATGGGGCCATTTTTTACTATGCAAAGTGCAACAGGACTAATCATCGACCCTCCCAATCACCATTAATGCATCTTTAAGGCCTGATTTCATATGGGAAATGGTTTTCTCACCTCCCCATGCCACTTTTCCTCCTTTGCATTAAATTTCTTGTACCCACGGCATGGGCAAACTTCCTTTCTTGGTGGATTTGATTGATATGAGCTAGGGTACACTTCAAAGGATGCTAGTTCAAGTTAATGCAACATGGTCAATGTCCCTTCTTGTTGAATCCTTTTCCATGCCATTGTTGCTATAGTGTAATTAAAAAAACTATATATGCATGTTTCAAAGATGTATGTGGGATTGGTTAGCTATTCTTCTAGACTATCACACTAGTTGGGTAGTTTGTTATCGTAGGCCTTGTAACACATTTGTAAGAACCAGTCGGATCTAATGCATTGTGCTCAAAGGTGAGCCTTTGATGTCTCCAATAGTGGCTCACCAATGAATGTAGATGGTTATTTTGTGTCTATCTCTTTGTAACAAAGTACTTTTCTTTTGTAATGACTATTTAGCCTTCATGATCAATATAATCACTGATATTTTGCCTCTCTTCATATTTGAGGTCATTGTTGTGTTATGTCAGTTGCAGGTAAACACCCTAAATCTTGGTGCATCACCTTTTGCATTTCTATTTCCCTCTCTCCCTTTTCCCTAGTAATCATTAGTGTAGGTTTAGTTTGTTTCTTTGAGCCTTAAGCTCAAAAAGAGAAACTAGCCTTCTCTGGAGGTCTAATCTCATCTACAAGGTACCACACCTTGAGACCATTCCCATTGTGTCATTACAATGCTTGGACTATCTCCAAGTAGGGTGCAATTCTAAATGATAACAATAATAAAAAGATATGGTGGGGACAACAAATCAGTGAGCCAATCTATGAACAACTATCTAGGGTGTCTACATAACTGAAGTTCTATTTGACTTCATATTTGGTGTATGTTGTGGCTTCCATGAAGCATTTTCCTGGTCTCACTTTAGAAGGTGATAGGAGAAATATTCATGTGTATGAATACTACCCCCAATTGACATTGAAGGAAAGCATCAAACACTTTAGGAGGGTAAACGATTCATTTTTCTATAATTATATTTTTATGTTTGAAAAGGAACTTAAGAAGAAAAGAGTCTCTGATGAGGTTTGGGAACAAGTCAAAAGGTTTGTATGTATATTTCTATAGTTTCCCACTTTCACCTAAATCAAAGTTGGTTCTTTCAATGGGCATCCATATATGCTACCAAGGTATCTAGATGATAAGTTGGTTTCGATGGAGTTGTGGAGACAAATTGTGGATGTGCATAGCGAGAAAGTAGGAGCTCATAGAGATAGATTAAAATTTCAAGTTCAAATTTGTAGGTATTCCATTTCCGTGACTTCAAAGGCCAAGGAAATGGAGATGGAAATGCAATGGGTGACTTTAAAAAGGTATAAGAAAAGACATGACTTTGATTACTGACGAATGAAAGATAACTTGAAAGGTAGTTATACTCATGTTCATAAGATCAAAGATGTATTGGCAGAATGTAGAAGTGATGAGGATGTAAGGAAGCTAGACTTTAGTTGGCTTACCTTGGAACAAGTCAGAAACTTTGGTCTAGCTAATATCTCAGAGGACATGCAAGAAGAAAATGACATAGTAGGTGCTTTATATGCAATAAAGAAGGTTGCTGACACTCCTCTTTCACCAATTCAATGGTCAAGAAGGAGATGACTTTAGTAAGAGAGAGGTTCCAACCCATTCTTGCAAATACAAATGTTTGGCTGCAGAAGAAAGGGATAAAGATAAAGCCCTTAAAAACTAGCTTAGAAGAAGAGTAGACTAAAGGACCTACTAGTAAGAGGGAAGAGTTTAGAACAAAAAACAAGGAAGATACTCCTAGCACTACTAAGAAGCCAAGGTATATCTTCATGAAAAAAGGAGATAAAGCCAAGAGGAAAGAAAAAGAGGGAACATCTACTCAGCCAGATGTTGAGCAAGAAGAAATTTCTACTACAGATTCATAGGAACCTCATGTTACTTCCCAACCTGAGTCTACATAGTTAACACCTCCCCTTTTCCTCATGTAATTTCTGAAGTGCAAACTCCTATTCCTCCTATGTCTTCAAGTGCTCAAACTTTGCCGAAAGTTTCCATTATTTCTTCCACACCATTTGCGTCTGTGTATTCTTTTCATTCATCTACATCTACACCTACAAATGAACCATTGTTTGGAATTCCTCATAACAACATTGATAACATTTTTGGTTCCCTTTCACCTTCACCAAGAATATCAAATGTACCTGTGTCTATGATTGACAAATCACACAATTAGATTTTGATAAGTTTTTGTCTTCCTCTACATCTAAAGTGTCAATTGATACTATTGTCCAAACTTAGACTCCACCCATTGTCACTTTCAATCCACTTGTTTCTACACTAGTGAAAGAATATTCCATACCACCTATTTCTCAAACCATAAATCCTACTCCATCCTCCCAAACTCTGGAAATAAAAATAGGAGGTGATTCTTTTGTTCTTCCCCCTTGGCTATATCACAAAAGCCATAAAGAAGGAAGCAAGTAGTATCTCCCAATGAGTTTGACTTTGACCAACTTATTCTAGCAAAGCCCAAGACAACTAAGAAGGCCAAAACCTTATCTAGAGTGCTTGTTGACTGGTCAAGTAACAAATATGCTGAGGTAGTTGTGCCTCCACTGGACAAAAGTATCAGTGAAGTTCAATCTTTAGGCTACATTATCTCAAATATAGAACTTGGCAAGAAAACGCATGCAAGTGCCAAAGAAGATTTGCTAGCATAACTAGATATGTTTCTCAAGAGGTATGATAGAGATAAGGTGATCAAAGATTAACTCAGTGCACAGGTGGAGAAACTAACATCTGTGCTACTCAAGATAGCCCAATCATCAGAGTAGGTAAAACCTGTCGAGGTGAGTATAAAGGAGGAAGCCATCCATAAGGATGAAAGGATTGGGGCTCAAGGTCAAGTAGTTAGTGCTTGGATTGAAATAATATTATCCCAAGCCACTCAGTTGATAAAGTCTTTAATTTAACTTTACAACAATCTAGGTGAGGTAAAGAAAGAAGTTAACCAGAAACATGAGATACTTTCTCAAGATATGTAGTTGATAGAACAAGATCTCGAAGCATGGAACAAGCTGTGAGATTTCAATATGGAAGAATTGGTTGAGCATGGGGTGCTCCCCAATAGGAAAAGATATGTTCAATATAGGGAGCTAATGATAAACAAGAATGATGTCATCGAGAACCTAATCAAAGATTTAGAGGATGATTTGAAGAAGGGAATGAATAAAAGTCTTAATATTTTAGATTAGCTTGTCGAACATCCTTTTCATATGTTGGATGATGATCAACAAACACTTCCTATTGATATAGTCATACAAGAATTCACCACACTAATACTTATAGAGGTAGGGACAAAAGATTTTTCATTGGCTTCTATTGAAAAGTTGGTGAAGTTTCAGGTAATTCTGGATAGATTGCAAAAGATGTTTAATAATCACAAAAGTGGCCCTATCACCCTCACAGACTCCATCACTAGAGTGATAACCATCTTTGAGCATACACCAGGACCTAACAATAATGAAGTCTAGGCCTCCATGAAAATATATGAAGATTTCTTGGAGAATGATAAAGAAGAAGAGAATGTATCTTCAGACACTAAGTTAATTTTCCATGCTTTTGTTATGTAATTTATAATTTGTAGATGAAAAACTACATTTCTTTTTGAAAAATAAAATTACATGTAGTTGAAGTATAGAGTCCCAAGTCAAATAAAACTTTGTTTTCGAATAAGTCAAATTAGCTATAAATTTAATATTTTTTCTCATAGCTTCTCCCTATAAATAAAGAGGGGTTCTTTTGTAAATATTATCTTTTATCTATTGAAGCAAAGCACTACCATTTTGAAGAGAAAATTTAAACTTTGAGTTCATATTGTAAGTCATTTTTCAATCAATATAAAGAAAGCAATTTGGCATCCAATCTTTGTCTTGGATCAAGTTTGTGATGTATTAGAATTGTTGTTAAGTCAATTCTATTAAATTCTCTTGTGTACATGATTGAATTGCAGCATGAAATCAAGTATCTTAGAAGGTGCTCTAAATCTAATTTTGTAGTCATTGAGGGAAAAAACCAGCCTCCAAAAGTATCCATACTTAATGTATTATTCAGCAATAAGAAATTACAATGCACTCATAGAGTCTCCACGAACACCTCTAAAACATCAAGCTCTTGTAATGCATCCTCCATGTATCCAAGTATGAATCCACACATCCCATGCCATGCTTTACAATATGCACTCTCACACAACCTAAAAATAAAAGCAAACCCAAACCACTAACCATGTGCTTTCTTTTATAGTCTCAAGCTCATAGAAACACAACTTGTGGTATTGGATAAAACCAATGTGACTCAAAACCATGAGCACAAAACCATTGACACCAAAATTAATTATTTTGCACAAATAATAAATATTTTTCTTATGTCTCCCAATGTTAAACATAACTTTTACAAGTGTCACCAAATAAATATTTAATGTGGCTAAACACATCAATTAAGATGCACCACATAAGAATATTTATTTTACATAATTAAATTAATTAATGTTAAGCAAGGTGAACAACACCTTTTTCCAAACATTCTCCCACTTGTTGTATACATTAAATAAGGGTCAATCAATGAAATACATTATCATAGGCAAACCTGAAACCACATGAATATCCAACATGCTCCCGTGCTCTATCAAGATACCTAGAATAAAAATAAAGTAACCACCATCTTGAGAAAGAACTCTTCTCATCCTCCGACATGCCAGATATGGAAGAAAATGAACATGCCAAGGTGAAGATGCACCAATCCAAAGAACACGAGCATCAAATCCAAGTGATAATAAAGGCTCCAAGTATCTATCAAAGGTCAAAAACCCACATGACTGGAAATAGCACCACAACATATGCTAATACATCCAAGCATCCATACCTCATAGGTATCAATAACATCAGTAAAATAATGCCAACAACATATCAAAAACCATATGTCGCAATCACAAGCTCCATGTATAAAACTTGTCAATGAAGAACACATACATCTAGGAAATCCCACTGCATGGGTAATGCTAAATATGAAAATAGATCAAAGGCATACCAAGTCTACCAATCAACACTCAAACCAAGGTGTGGCTAATCAAAAAACCAATGTAGTATCAAGAATAATCACAATGATCCACACATGCAAGATAAATTGTTGCATACTATCTCACAACATGTCACCCTAACTCTCCCATGTCTAACCATATCAATATGATCCCCCAAGAAGTATCCATGAGACAAAGAAAGAAAACCTATAAATCATAATGTCCTACCAAGACCTCAAAGTGCAATGTTGTGTCAAGTATTATCTTCTTTACAACCCTAAATGAAAAGCCTAAATAACACCCAATCATTAGATCTCATAGATAAAATGAAAATATATATCATGTAACCAACATGGATGTAAGCCTCTCTAACCAAGGAAAATTAAACTCATAATCATTCCATAATTAGGAATAAGCCCAATCACATCTCCTAAACTCATCAAAATGGAAATCATAAATCAAACCATATGAATAAAGAGATAACCATTCCAACATCCCTCAAATGAACCCTCAAAAACCAATAACCATAGCTCAAGATCCATAACCATGAGAAGATAAAACATAAAGAAAAATGCATCTAAGAGGATGGGCAATACCTTATAGATGATACAACGCCGAGTAGACCAACAATGGGGAATGGGAATTCCCCTCTAGGATACACCAAGTCACAAAGACTCTCTCCAAGAGCAATCTCCTCTAAGTCCATAATGAACTCACATCCATATCTAACTGTAGGCTCCTCGGTCTATCTACTACAACCTCCAATGAGAAGCATCTCAACAAGTGTCGCTAATCTAAAGAGAACTCCAACCTCACCTAAGTCTCCAAGTATCCAAGAGTACCTCCATGATCAATCCATCCTAAACTCCAAATGCAACATCACACTATCATGAAGATCCCAAGAACATGATCAATGTACTCAATACTAGGAGACCCATACAAGACCAAATTCAAAACTCCAACTGCACATCTACATAGTCAAGGAACCCATCATGATATCATGATCTCACTAACTCCTCATAGGAGATCACATGCATTAATGCACACATCCTATCTCAAGAGAAACTGTATCATGAGAAAAATCCAACATGCAATCAAGACTCCATCAAGACACAACAACAACAACTCTAAACAAAGGATCAACATGTCAAACTGACAAGTCATAAACTGAACCTAAACCAAAGACTCAAAAATATTCCTCCATGGTAAACCAAGATGTCAATATATCCAATCACATGAGGATAATGATCTACTAATAATGGAACTCAAGATGTGAAAACACTCTCACTGAAACATGAATCATAATCCAAGAGCCTCTCCAAGACACCCACAACCACTGACAAAGATCATCGATCACTAATGATGAATCCATATCAAGTTGCCAAATCTCTGACTAAATTGTGACATAGAGCTATCTATGGAAACAAAGTAACTATCTCCTAAATGAAGATCATCCATGGCCCCAACACAATCAAGGTATCGTACTATAACATCAACAAATCCCAAAAGGTAAAGTAAAACCATGATCTCCAAACTAATAAGATAAAACCATCACTGTCAAAAGCTCACATAAAACCATGTATCCAAGCTATTCATGACATCATGATAAACATGCTATAAGTCCCAATAAGCAACTATCCAGGCACTCTAATCATCCATCCTCTCATCTCAATGCAACATATCAATGTACAAATGACCACAGACAAGGCCAACTAACAAAGTCTTCATAAACATTGAATCAATCTCATGGATAAAGACATTCCACATAGGAGTCATCCCACTATAGCTAAGGGGTAGCTAATCCACAAACCTACATAACTCAAAAATCCAAAACACATGTAACATGCAAATTCACCATCACGTTAGTAACATACAAACTGAGATATCAAAGAAGACAACTTGTACACTCCAAGACCCAAACACCAAATCAAGGCTTGATTTGATTTTCCAACAAGTCTAGAAACAAGTAACCATAGTGAAGGAACTAATAAAGCATCCAAGAGATAAGAACAATCACCTAAAACTACACAACACTACCTGTAATCATGAATCAAACATCATAGCCCATACTTGTCAACCACATGCATGATCATGTTGTACCAATGCAAAAGTGTACCTTCATATCCATGACACCATAATCATTATCAATGTTGTACCTATACTCAACTCCCACTGAAATGAGACTCCAAGTCTCACACATGTATCAACCATGTCCTCAAACCAAAAGACAACCTCTATACCTATCTCCATCAAATCCCAAACTTTGAAAACACCTATAAACCTATAACTGGAATTACCAAATCTTAAAACCTAGTATACCATACTAATGGTCACATAGCAACATGTACTCCTACAAGTTTGTACCCAAAATCTATCTGAATGTTCCCAAAATTGCACCTTGAATATCAGGTTCCCACAAGTGATAAAACAAGTACCAAACTCTCTCTGCACACCAACCCAAAAATCTACATGATCCAACCTATAGTACATAGTAGTAGCTCTCCAACGCCTATCTGAAATTGAAAATCTAATTCTATATGCAAAAGTTATGAGCATAAAACTATCTCAGAGCAATGTCTAGCTTCAAGAACCACATTTTGACACAAACAAAAAAATATGACAATCAAACCTACATCATTGTGTAGTGCTCAAAGAGACCTTTTCTACACTTATAAGAAGTTGAAAATCTGATACCATGGGCAAAAGTTACTCCTCCCAGAAGAAAATACCCTCCGAGGGATAAAAGAAGACCCTTGACAAGACCCTGTTCGTACCACTAACATCATCACTACATCATCATGCTGACTGGGTGTGACTATGCATAGGTAGCATTGATGTCGTGTAGGTCTTGTTGGCAGTGGTATGTACGATGAACTTAAAAATGTTTTCAAATTTGTTTTCAAATTTTCATCATGCACAGACAAGGTTTAATATTTTAATCCAATTAAAAAAATTTAATGCTATCATTTTTTTTGTTAAATGCCCACAAAGGGGGTTGCATAGGGTTGTCGACCTACCATTAGCGGTAGGTATTGTAGGTCGGCAGCCATGGCTGGGGACCCAAGGCCCCTCCAACCTGGCCAGCTGGTTAATGACCATTACTAGCCAGGCCAAGGAGTCGACAGGCCCCTGCCACATCATACTGGTGTAGGCTACTGCCAGGGCATACAAGGGGGGTCTGCGTACCCCTGTACGACCCATTTATGTATTTATTTTAATTGTTTTAATATTAAAATCTTATTTTTAAAAACAAATCTTTTCTATAGCTTATTTAATTTTTGACTTGCAAAAAATATTTTTATTTTTTCCAAACTATTTTAAGGAATTTCATGTGGGAAAAGAATGATTTTTTTATCTATGCTTGCAAATCCATACGACAATATAGTCAACTTGGGCAAGTGTAAAAGAATTTTTTTTTCTCCAATGACTTAAATAGGTCATATTCTATATCAATCTTCATCTCTCGGGCCTCCTGAATCCAACAATGAGGTCTGATTTTGAACATGAGGTCATTTGTAAAAAATCCCTCCTCAAAACCCTCATGAAGCACATTTAAGTAACATTTTTTTTCACATCAGATTGATAATCCCAAATCTACAAAAAATCACCACAAATTTGCAACCCCAAAGCCCTTAGATCTACAATCCAAAACCTGAACAAAACCTTCATATCATGTATTTGTCCAAAATATTTCCTACATTGTCATGGATTTAGCTTTGCACTAGATCTACAAAAACAAGGGTTATACCATAAAATGAATTTGTGAAACCACACAAACTCAAACCATGGTTCTAATAATATGGCTACAAATCTCATAGATCAGTAAAACAATGTTAATACACATAAGATCTACTGCAACCCACAATTCCTTCCAAAGATTCTCAAGATAGAGGAAAATACCTAGAACCATAATTGTATAGATACATCACATGCAAGCACATACAAGGAGCATGCAAGTACATGCAAGCCATGAAAAGCCTTCAAGCTCTGATACCACTTGTTAGAAATTTATAGGTAGATCAAACCAATTCCACATAACCCAATGGAGATAATGATGCATACAATCTTACATATTTATCACAATGCAAAGATGAATAGACAATTAACAAGATAACACAAGATATACCCTAAGAATTTAACCCTCATTGAGGGAAAAATCCCAGCCTCCAAAAGGATCCATACTTAATGTACTATTCAGCAATAAGAAATTACAATACACTCACAGAGTCTCCATGAACACCTCTGAAACATCAATCTCCTCTAATGCGTCCTCCATGTATCAAAGCATGAATCCACACATCCCATGCCATGATTTACAATATGCAGTCACAAGAGAAAACTCAATACAATGATAGCCTCTCACATAGCCTAAAAATAAGAGCCAACCTAAACCACTAACCATGTGCTTTCTTTTATAGACTCAAGCTTGCACAAATACAACTTGTCATATTGGATAAAACCATTGACCCCAGAATTAATTATTTTGCACAAATAATAACTATTTGCCTTATATCTCCCAATGTTAAATACAACTTTTACAAGTGTCACCAAATAAATATTTAATGTGGCTAAACACATCAATTAAGATGCACCACAAAAATATATTTATTTTTCATAATTAAATTAATTAATATTATGTAAGGTGAACAACACCTTTCTCCCAACACATCTTTGGAATTGTGTTTATGTTCGTGATTGGAAAGTAACTTGAAGACTTTGGGATGCAAGTTATTGTCTATGATTGTTTGACCTTATCTTGGCATATGGTGAAGACTTTGGGCTGCATCATATTCCATACTCTTTAATTTCCAATTGGCGTAAGAAGTGACAAAAACATTGTGCTTTTTTGGGTTTCTTAGTGTTAACACTTGCTGGTATCATTTCAGTTATTCTTTTGTGTAACTTAATTGGATATTAGTTATTATTGCTCTAGTTAGAAGTATGAAGTTTATTACATGCTCTAAGCATCACAGGATTATTGTTGTAAGTTTGAAGCAAAATATCTATTTTGAAATAAGAGAATTAGATGATATGGAAAGACCCCATGGATAGTTTTAGTGTAAATAAGCATAGTTAATTACTTGTTGATCATAGTTAGCAATAAGAAGGGAGACTCCCCTTTTTAAGAGGACATATTTATCTCATCACACTGTGGTTGATATAACTATTTTGTTATCAGTTAGTTGATAATAAAATATTCACCCAATAGTTTTTGGTGACTCTATTGGGGACTATTGAACATGCAACCAAGAGCGTCACACAATTGGTTGAAGTACACCAATACCTCATTCTATGTAATTATTTTGTTGTTGTTGCTGATCTATTTTTTTGCCAAGTTTGCAATTCGGAAGAACAAAGTTATACACATGGTAGAAGGGCCCAAGGACTCATAGATCCTACTTTTGGGTTGTTGTAAAAGCATAATTTTGATTTTTTTCTTGCACGACCAAGGACACCTCTTTAGCATACAAGGAATCTCCCTCCCACCAATGCAAGGTCTCCTATACCAAATGAAGCCTCAAGCACTCATAGGGTCCTACCTATCACACCACTTCAAAGGTTTGCTCTTCCACCTTTCAACTTTGATAGAATGGTTTTTCAGGGTCCATGGGGAAATGCTTTTGGGCCATTGAATTTTGCACCACCATCACATGATTTTCCTTGAGGTTTGCATAGGAACTTTCTCAAGTTCTACAGAGATGGAAAACAACATCTAGACAAGCATATTGCTGTATTTTACATTGTATGTGGTGTTCTTGGAGTAGAGCATTAAGTTGTGTCCATGAGATTGTTTGTAGAGATGCTCCAAGGAGTAGTTGTTGATTGGTTTTATCATCTCTTAATAGGAAGTATTAAAAGTTGGGCTACACTACAAACCAAATTTGAAGAGAGTTTCAAGCACCATAAGATGCTCATGGTTTGTTGGCCTAGCTCACTTAGATGAAAAAAGAACCACACAAGCCCATGCGTGAGTTCATGGCCAAGTTTAATAAGCTAAAGAACATAATTCTACATGTTTCTCAGCCCACATCTAAAAATTTGAAGTGTTTCTTTATCAACACTCAATTTCCCAAGGTGAGTTTTCTACTGTGAAGAGCAACCCCAGCTGACCTTGCAGCTGCTCAAAGTTTAACTATTGAGGTGGAAGATGATTTACTCCTCGTAGGAAAATTGAGGAAAGATTCAAATAGGTCAAGGGGATAGCCCTGTTTGACCTCATCTTCTACTAGCACCACAAATCCTATGGTGTAGAAGCTAGCTAATGATTGCTAGCCCTCAAGGAGTAGATATCTCAAAGTTTGTCTATTCCTTCCTACAAGGACATTCCAAGGAGAACATACCCAAATGCTTCTAATTATCCAAACAATGTTGCAAGGAATCAAAACTAGAATAGACTTCCCCCACCACAAGGAAGAATCGCACTGGAGGCACCACCAAAAAATGCAGTAGTGGGTTTTTATGAATCTACGCAAGATAATCTTCCACAATCATAATATGTCCCAAAAGATGATGTTAATCTCTTCACAAAAGATGAAGGAAGAGATGGCTGGAAACTCTAATATCAGGTTTTTGAATTACAAGGGAGAGGTTGAATAAGAACAAAATGCTTACGGTGAGTCTTATGCCTTTTTCACCCCCTCACAAAATTACTTGACTAAGAAGACTAAAATCCAAATGTCCAAGGTTGAGTATCTCCAAGATAACCCTGAACAATTTGAGAGACTGGCCAAGTTCATCAAAAATAAAGGAACCCATTCTAGTCAAGACTCTCCCAAAAATGTACTCATTGCTCCTAAACCAAGGCCTGCACAAAGCAACCTTGTTGCAAATCCTTCATTTACCCTAAAAAAATAGAGCCTTTCTATATTTCCTTTCTTGTCAATGGGCTTAAACTAAGTAACTGCATCATTGATTTGGGTGCCTCTGATAATGGGATGCCTGCCAAAGTAGCTAATGTTTTGGGATTAAATTTGATAGACTTTTGGTCATTGTTTCTCTATGGAAACTAAGCAAGTGCCCCTCATAGGGAAAATCAAAGATGCTTAGTTTACATTTGCTGCTTTTCCTAAGAAGAGGATAAAGATGACAATTTTGGTAGCTAATGTCCTAGCTTCATATGGTATATTGTTGGAGCAAAAATTTTGCAAGGATGTTGGTGGTGAGATCAACATGGATTGGTTAGCGGCTAGAATACCCATCAAAGGTGTCATGCAAAATCTTCATCCTGAAAGGGAGTTCAACTACACCATGACAAATTTTGATGATCCAAAGACTTAGATTCTTTTTGAGTCTTCAAGTATGGGTACTTATTTCTTGACAAATGATGAAGTTCCTGATTCATTTGATAATGATTCAAATGAGGATTAGATAACAAATGATTCTTCCTCTTCAAGCGAAGAGATTCCAGATTTTAAGGCTGCAAAGTTAAGAAGTTCAAATGATATTTGGACTTTGGAATTTAATGGTAGTTGTTCTTCCATCAGATATGGAGTAGGGATAGTTCTCATATCCCCTAAAGGAAAGATCTTCCCCTTTTCTTTCAAGTTGCAATTTGACAACACTAACAATACTGCTGAGTGTGAAGCTTTCCTATTATGAATGGATGTTGCATAGAAGAAATTAATAAAAAATCTCCATGCACAAGGTGAAGCCGAATTAATTATTTGTCAGGTGAGAAATCTATACTAGACAAAGAATGAAAGGTTGACGCATTATTGCAATTGTGTTTGGGACTGCATAGAAGATTTTTATGCTTTTGACATATCTATGGTTCCAAGGGAATATAATGACAAGGCTGCTTCTTTGGCTTTCTTAGCCACCCTCATGCTTACTCATAAAGATTTCCAAGGAATTAAGTATACCATTGAGTTGTTTTTTGACCTAGTGTACCTAATAATTCTAGTCATTGGCAAATCTTCAATGATGATAACCATATCGTCACCTTTTTAGAGAAGGTAGATAATTTTAGTGAGTTGTACTTTGAAGGAAGTGATTCTCCTCCTCGGGAATCTATCTCTAAAATGGATCAAGAAACTGGTGAAGAAATATTACATTTAAAAGGGATAAGTTTCCCAAAGGGTTGGTCTCTCTTGAAAAACATTTTGATTAGCATGATCACTATATGAAATGACAACAACATTCTAGATTATATTCATCAACAAACATTGAACAAGTTAATCTGAATACAGAAAGTAATCCCAAGATGGTGAATATTGGGGAATGTTGCATGTTGGAGGAAAAGAAAAAGTTTGTGACACTTTTGTGATAGTACATTGATGTGTTGGATTATTCATATGATGACTTGATGTCTTTCCATCCAAAATAAGTTCAACATGATATTCCTCTAATGTCAGGATCCCTACCTCACAAACAACAGAAAAGGTAGTACAACCCAAAAATCTTAGCTACCATTCTTACTGAGATACAAAAAATTCTAAATCCTAGAATTATTTTTCCTATCTATCATTCAACATGGATAGCCAATATTGTTTCAGTAAGCAAGAAGAATGGGGAAATTCACATTTGTGTGGATTTTCATAATTTGAATTAGTCGTCACTAAAATATAATTACCCATTGTCATTAATGGATCAAGTTCTACAAATAGTGTCAGGTTTAGAAATGTTATCAATGTTAGATGGTTTCTCAGGATATAATCAAGTGGAAGTAAAGAAGATCAGCACAAAACCACCTTCACCACTCCATGGGGTACTTTTGCATATCCCATAATGCCTTTTGGATTGATCAATGTTGGTGCCACATTTCAAATAGCGATGGACCTAGATTTCTGTGATGAGATGGGTAAGTTTATTGTAGTTTACCTTGATGATTTGACTATCTTTTCTAAGAACTATCAAGATCATTCTTATCATTTATGGCAAGTTCTCAAAAGGTGTCTTCATCATGGAATCTCACTAAATCCAAAGAACTCCATCTTTGGGGTCACAGAAGGTAAACTTCTTGGACGTCATAGAAGGTAAACTTCTTGGACGTCACAGAAGGTAAACTTCTTGGACATCACAGAAGGTAAACTTCTTGGACATATTGTATCTAAAGAAGATACTAAGATTGAACTTGAGCAGGTTAAATCCATCGAGAGTCTTATCCTACCTTCAATTAAGATAACAATGCATTCCTTCTTTGGGATTGTAAACTTTCCATGAAGAGTTGTTCCAGATTTTGCTGAGAAGACTTGTCATATTGTGGATATGATGAAAGGAAAATCTACTTTCCATTGGAGTGTAGAAGGGAAAGATGCTTTCAATGATATAAAAGAGGAAATTGTGGATGCTCTGGTCTTAGTTTGTCTAAACTACACCAAATATTTTATCATGTACAACTATATTTTAGAGCCTACCCTACCTACCATCCTAGTATAGAAAAAAAAGGAAGTGATTGAGCCTTCAATAGCCTTCATGAGTTGTCCTTTGAAGACTCGTGAGATCAAATACTCACCAATGGACAAACCTGGTTATGCAGTGGTAAAAATAGTTAAGCATTTTTGGTATTATATTCTTAACTCTCATACTATTGCATTGGTGCCTGATTCAACAATCAAGTCCATCTTGATCCAATAGGAATTTGAAAGTAAAAGAGGTAATTAGATTTCTAAGATCAAAGAGTATGACATGGAGATTAGGCCAACCATGTTAGTTCATGGGAAAGGTTTATGTCATTTGATTGCTAAGAACATACCAGAAGAGATATCTAATGATGAGGAAGTAAATGCTAAGGAACTTCCAACATTCTTGTTCGTGTGCACAATGGATGAGTGGCATTCAAACATTCCATACTTCCTCACATATGTTGAGTGTCTTGAGCATTTATCATATAAGGAGTATAGGACAATCAAACTCAAGGCCGCAAACATTGTTCTATGGGACAATGGTTTGTACAAAAAGAGCATTAATGGAATTTTTTTGTGATGTGTTGACAAAGCACAACAAGGCAAACTTTTGGAATCTTTCCATAGTTTAGCATGTGGAGGACATTTTTCAGCTCCAGTTATAGGTCACAAAATTTTGAGAGAAAGATACTACTAGTGTACGATTTTTTAGGATGTGTACAACTAGGTGCATAAGTGTGAATTATGTCTATAATTTATGGGGAAACTGAAGTTGGCAGCTCTATCCCTCAATCTGGTGGTGATTGAGGAAGCCTTTCAACAATGGGGTATTGATTTCATCAAAACAATGAATCCACAGTCAAGTGTAGGATATAGTTATGGTCTCACATCTACTAATTATTTCACCAAGTGGGTAAAATCCATTCCTATGAAGCATGCTACTTTGGAAGTGGTTTGCAAGTTTCTCAAAAAAAAAAATTATCTCAAGGTTTGCAATGCCTAACAAGATAGTAGAAGATACTGCTACTTGTTTTTCATCTCATGAGATAACAGAATTTTATTTTGAGTACATAATCATTCTTGCTCATTCTTTGGACTATTACCCCCAAGGAAATGGTCAAGCCAAATCAAGCAACAAGAATCTGGTTATCATAATTAGGAAGTTGGTTGATAAGAATCAAAGAATTTCAGAAAAGGAATTGTATGATGCTTTGTGGGTAGATCGTATCACCCCTAAATGATTAATTGGCATGTCTCCATTTTAGTTTCTATATGGTTTAAATACCAAGCTACCTATCACATTGGACTTGCCTACTCTGAAGTTGGCTAAGGCAATTGAGGATAAAACTTTGATAGCTCCATTAACAATTGTGTTATGTTTCTTCCTGAACTTGAGAAACAATGTGTAAAGGTGGTGGATCACATTGTAAAGCACCAAAGTCAAGTGAAAAATCTCTTTGACAAGAAGGTAAAGTCCCAAAATTTCCAAATTGGAGATCAAGTTCTGTTATGGGACAAGAGAAGAGAATGGAAAGGGATGCATGGAAAATTTGATTATTTGTGGAGAGGTCCTTTTGTGGTTTACCAATTCTATGGTGAAAATAGATTTCTTCTAGAATATCAAGATGGAACACCTTTTCTACTAGCTCATAGTGGACAACACCTGAATCTATTCACTAAGTGAAGCAACAGATAAGTTTGTACAATTGTATAGCTTTGTGTCCTTTTCTTTTTGTTGTTTTGTGTTGTGTAGCCCAATGGTTGGATGAAAGCACTTAGAGTTCTAGGATTCTTCTCCCTTTGATTGTTTCAAATATTATCAAAGGAAGCTCCCCAATTAGAGCCAACTTTTATCCTTGAATTTCTCTTTCTCAATTCATGGGATAACCCCCACGAAACTGGTCCATTTTGTAGCCCACATCCTCTATGCAAATCGAGAGAAGTTTAAGCCATCTCAAGTGTGGTTTGACCCCTTGAGAAATATTTTTTATTTGGGTTGTCATTCATATTCTAAAAAATTTGCAAGTGTTTTCTTTTTAAGACTTAGTCTTTTTCCCCTTAGTGCAAAAGTGTAGAAATTCTGCACTTATCCACTTTTGTGTTATGTGAGTGTAGTTGTGGAGAATTTCTCGGCAACTACACCTATCATGTAGTTGTGGAGAATTCTCTACAACTACACCCCCTATCATGCACATTTGGTCATTAATGGCAATTAATGGAGGGATTCTAATATCTTTTAACCCTTATTTCTATTAGTTTTTACTTTTATTTTTCATCTTTTTACCTCGTCGTCGCACTCCCTACTTCCTCTATGACCTGTATGTTCTACCTCTGAGTTCATGGATTCTATCATCAGATTTCAACTCCATCTCTGAGTATGTCAGCTTCCATTTAGTGCTTGCTCTATGTTTTAGTTTTTTTTACTCTAAATTTAGTATTTATTTCTTTTTGTTTTGAAACCCTAGTTTTGTTTTCATTTTCTTGTTTGGAGTTCCATTTTTAGCTATCTTTTCTTTTGTTAGATCTTCCCTACCATTAATTTTTCTATCATGGTCATTTATTTGAAAGCCCTAGTTTCTTTTTGCCTTTGATTCCCCTATTGATAGTTTTACCACTTTAATGTGTTGTTCAGAGTTTTATCCTTGAACAACACGATCTTAAGATTGAATGTTGTTCGGAGATAAAACTCTGAAGAACATTGTATTTTGCACTATCCTTTCAATGGTGTTGTACGGGATTTAAACTCCACACAACACTCCGTGTTAGGTGTTGTGTGAAGAATAAACCCCACACAACACCATTCATTACCTAACCCCAAAACTCGTAAAGCCTAAGACTAAGGTTTTGTGTAGAGTTTATTCTTCGCACAACACCCTTTGTTATAAATGTGTTGTGCGGAGAATAAAACCCACACAACACCTGACTAGCCCTTAATACCTTACACTTCTTTGCAATACAAAGTGTTGTGTGGAATTTTTTCTTTGCATAACCCTTATATTTCAAAGTGTTCTGTGTAGCAAAAACCCCACGCAACACCTTGTTTCACCAAAATGTTTTACTATGTTCTGGTGCACTTTAGAGAAAATTCTTTGAAGTACACCATAATGACTCACCCTTTGGTGCACTTCAGAGAATTTTCTTCGAAGTGAACCTCCTTGATATTTTGATCTACAAGAAGTGTATTTTAGAGATTTTTCTCTGAGCTACACCTAAAGGAACTACCAAGTGTAAAAGTGGAGATTTTTTCCCACTTTACACCAAACGTTGTTTGAAGTGTAGAAGTGGAGATTTTTCTACAACTACACAAAGCTAAATGTTTGAAATTTTCCTAACTCTAGAAAGATTTCTAAAAACCATTTTTTGGTAATCTACTACCAATGTCTGAGCCTTCTTTGAAGAAGAAAAACATGAAGTACAAGTATCAAGGTGTCTTCCCAATGACCTCTATGTAGTCCAACATAGATGATATAAAAGATACAAAAATTGGGCATGCTGACATGTCAGAATTTATAGAGAGGGTAAATAAGCAACCCATTCCTACACACATGCAATGTATCTTCAACAGTGACATTTATTTGGTTTCCACCTTCCTAGTATTTGTTCAAAATCTAGAGTTTGTATTAGCAATGGAAGTGAAATTTGATAAGGAAAGTAGAAGCATATTAGATGTAGAGGACAAAGTTATAATAAAGTTGAATAAAGAATTATTTGACAAAGTTTTAATGTATCCAGATATTAATGAATATGCTAATCTAAGAGTAGAAAAGGCACACGATCACTATGATACACATCTAGAGAAATGCAATAAATCATCAACACTTGGTGGCTTAAGACTGCTAGGCCTACAATTGCAAGGTGGCCTAAGACTATTTACTAGAGTGAGTTCATTGAAGAGTTAGGTGATCTCATAATCCTCTTGAGAAAAGTTAAAAGCCTTCCAACATCTAATACTTTTCAAGAATGGATGTATCATTATATTCATGTCATCAGAAAAGATAATCAAAAGATATGGTGGGGACAAAAAATCAATGACTCAATTTGTGAACAACTGTCTAGGGTATCTACATCATTGAAGTTCTATATGAATTCATATTTGGTGTATGTTGTGGCTTCCATGAAGCATTTTCCTGGTTTCACTTCATAAGGTGACAAGAGAACTATTCTTGTGTATGAATACTGCCCACAATTGACACTAAATGAAAGCATCAAACACCTCAAGAGGGTAAATGATGCATTTTTTATAATTATATTTATATGTTTGAAATGGAAATTAAGAAGAAAAGAGTCTCTGTTGAGGTTCAGGAACAAGTCAAAAGGTTTGGATGTATATTTCTATAGTTTCCCACTTTCAACTATATTAGAGTTGGTAGTTTCAATGGGAAACCATAAATGCTACAAGGTATCTAGGTGATAAGTTGATTTTGATGGAGTTGTGTAGATAAATCATGGATGTGCATAACAAGAAATTAGGAGCTCATAGAGATGGATTTAAATTTCAATTTCAAATTGGTAGGTATTCCATTTCCATGACTCTAAAGGCCAAGATAATGGAGACATCAATGCAATAGGTGACTTTGAAAAGGTATAAGAAAAGACATGACTTTGATTACAAAGGAATGAAAGATAAATTGAAAGGTAATTATACTCATTTTCATAAGATTGAATATGTATGGGTAGAATGCAGAAGTGATGAGGATGTAAGGAAGCTAGACTTCAGTTAGTTTACCTTGGAACAAGTCAAAAACTTTGCTCTAGCTGATATCCCAGAGGACATGCAAGAAGAAAATGACATAGTGGGTTTTGCATATGTAGGAAATAAGGTTGTTGACACTCCTCTTCCTCTTTCACCAATTTAGTGGTCACAAAAGGAGATGACTTCAGTCAGAAGCAGGTTCTAACCCATTCTTCCAAATACAAATGTTTAGTTGCAGAAGAAAGGGATAAAGATAAATCCCTTCAAAATAGGCTCAGAAGAAGAATAGACTGAAGGACCTGCTGGTAAGAGGGAAGAGTTGAGAACAAAAAACAAGGAAGATACTCCTAGCACTAGTAAGAAGCCAATGTATATCTTCGCAACAAAAGAAGATAATGGCAAGCCGAATGAAAAAGAGGGAACATCTACTCAACCAAATGTTGAACAAGAAAAAATTGTTACTAAAGAGTCACATGAACCTTATGTTACTTCTCAACATGCGTCTACACAAGTAACATGTCCCCATTCTCCTCCTATAATTTCTGAAGTGCAAACTCATGTTCCTTCTATCTCTTTAAGTGCTTAAACATTGCCCACTATTTCCATTATTTATGCCACACCATTTATGTCTATGCATTCTTTTCATTCATCTCCATCCACACCTACAAATGAACCATTGTTTGGAAGTCCTCATGAAAACACTGAGAATGTGTTTAGTTCCCTTTCATCTTTGCCAAGTTTATCAAATGTACTTGTGTCTATGATTGAACCAATCACACAATCATATTTTGATAAGTTTTTGTCTTCCTCTACATCTAAAGTGTCGATTCATGTTAATCCTAATGTTATCCAAACTCATACTCCACCCATTGTCACTTTGACTCTACTTGTATCTACACTAATGAAAGATTCTTCCATCCCACCTCTTTCTCAAACCATAAATCCTACCCCATCCTCTTAAACTCTAGAAACAGAAACAAGAGGTGATTATTTTGATCTTCCCCCTTGGCTAATGTCACAAAAGACAAAAATAAATAAGAAAGCAATATCTCCCAATGAGTTTGACTTGGGCCGACTTGTTCTAGCAAAGCCCAAGACAACTAAGAAGGCCAACACCTTGTCCAGAGTGCTTGTTGATTGTTCAAGTAACAAATATGTTGAGCTAGTTGTGCCTACACCAGACAAAAGTATTAGTGAAATTCAATCTTCAGACTACACTATTTCAAGGATAGAACTTGGCAAGCAAACACATGAAAGTACCAAAGAATATTTGCTAACATAATTGGCTGCATTGCTTGATAGGTATTGTAGAGTAACTCTACATTTTGTTTCAGTTTCAGCACTGTTGTCATAAAAATTATAGTGGTTTACTATATTTGTTTCTTTGTGTTTCTATGCACAGGTCGTGCCAGCTGTCAAAGCCACAACAATGGAACAAGTGCCAAGTTTTATGCGGAGGTGGCTGCGTGTTATCTTGTTTTCTCTAGAGTGCACCACGTATTGAGTAACATCTTTTGTTACATTTAGTTTCAAGCTTGCGGAAGGATCCATGTGTTGCTAGCAGAAGTAGTCTCAAAAATTTTCTTTTCTTGCTATATGTTTGTGAGTGCCACCGTGTGTCCTTTTGAGTTTTATCTGGATGATGTCGTATGTCCCTTTTTAGAATTTATATTGATATCAACATATATATGGTGGGCCACAATTCAAAGATAGTTTCAAGCTTGTGGAGGGTGCCATGTGGCAATAGCGGAGAAAGGGTTACTTTATTCATAATCTTCTTGAAGCAGAAACTTTTTAATTCACAGTTGCAGGGGAACGTGACAAGTGTCAGCTTCTTAAGGATCCTTCAAAAGTTTCATTAGTTTCAACTATGTCGTTGGAGGTTGCTGCATATCTAGCTTGTATGTTGTGGGTACCGCCATCTATCCTAGTTTATTCCCTATGTGGGTAATGAGTTATAAATGCAGTGGGTCCCATTGATATTGTGTCTTAGTTTCTAAGTGAAGCGGGTTGTGACAGATGTCACAATGAAAGGCACTTAGATATAAAGACACATTTTTTAAATGCTTGGTGGGACAGGACACATCATTTTGAAGACTGTAGAGTGTGACAAGTGGCTATTTCTTGTGAATTTCTTTGAAGGCAAAGAAGTTCTAAGTATATGCAGACGCTTCAATCTATCATAATTTCTTTTGAGCCTTAAGTGCGCAGGTGCTGCCATGTGTCTTAGTCTTGATACTATTAGTGTGCCACATAGTATTATGCCCTAGCCAATGAGCATGCAGGAAGGATGGCCATTATAGATTTAGAAGATCATAACTACCATGGACTTTCAGTAATCTTCAGTTCTGTTTGGCCATTGATGATTCGGGTTGTTGCAGGCAATCTTGGGATAAGTCTTTGATTATAAATATATAGAATTTGTAATCAAATAGGGACTTTTAATTTTTGGGAATAAGTTTTCAATTTAAAATCTAATAGAGGATTCAGAGACTTTGTTGTGATCAGTTTATGTTATTTTGCCTTTATTTTGTTGTGCTTGATAAGAAAGTCGATATATTTGTGCATGTTTCTATGCCTTTTATGTTGCTGGAAGATTGATAAGAACTTTGTTCTATGCCTTGGTTGATATCATATGTGTCTTTATAAAGTCATCTGGTTATAAGCCTTTGATAATATTCATTATATCTGTTTATGTTAATCATGCAGTATCTGCTCTTTAATATAGTTGTATCTTGAGAATAGCTTCACTATGCTTGAATTGAAGTACTTTTTACTTAGGTGCATCACCATAAATTAGATTTGCTTATTGTATCTGTAATCCTATTTATCTCTTTCCCTTTACTCAAAACCTGATTGAATAAGAAGAGCTAGCTTCTTTAAAATCTGGAGGTTGTTTCAAGTAGCAAGTCTCACATTCTTGAAACTTCCCATGTTGGTGTTGGAACCTACATAATTTTATACATAAACAATTTTTGGCACACCTGGTGGGACCTTTCCTAAAGTTCCTATCAAGATCGTATGAGCCAGAGAGTGACAAGGAGCTAGAGCTATGGACCTATGACAAGAGCTCATTCTGCTGCTAATCCGGGCATTCTTTTACCACCATTAGTAACTACTCCAAGGAGAAGAGTGAATAAGGTTGCAATAACACAAGGAACAAATATGGGAGCACCTATACCTCTAAGGAACTATGCAAATTGGAACACCGATAGTCCTCTCATTCTTGCAATGCCACCATCCACTTGGGATCCTATTCCAACCAATGCTTTGAAGGCTCTACCTAAGCTCAGTGGAGAAGATTTCAAGACACCTGGGGAACATCTACAAGATGTATCTGATGTGTGTGCAGTGCATGTTATTACTGAATACAATGTGGCAATAAGACTGCTAGCATCTTTTTTCAAAGGAAGGGCTCTGGATTGGTATAGATCTCTCACTCCAAATACAATATCTACATGGGATCAACTTGGTGCTAGTTGGGAATTAAGGTGTCTCAACCTTTGCAAATTCCTAATGTTGTATTTATTTATCCCATGTTGAGTTGGCATAGTCGGCACCTTGTATACATGTAGTAGGCTAGATTTTGGTGACTTTGGCAGCTGCTGTTTCCCCCTTGAATAATTAAAGGGGGTTAGGGGGTAGCGCCCCCAAGACAGGGTCAAGGGGCGGAGCCCCTTGTAGGGTCCAGAGGCAGTGCCCCTGGCGCACTCGCTGTCACTGTACAGGGCGGGGTCAAGGGGTAGCGCCCCCAAAACCTCAAATGACTTTTGTTTAATAATAAGTATCAGTGAGTATCTTTGCATGAGAGAAAGGCATCTTTGGGCAGTTAAGGGAGGTTATGACAAGTCATAAGAGGAATAAGATATTTTGTCAGTGTATGACAGATTCTCTTACAACTGTAAGTGTTGTCAGTTATGATAGATTCTATGACAGTTGTAAAGTGCGTAAGAGCATCTGTCATAGCCTAGTTTGGGACAAGGCACCCACCTTGGGATGTGATGTTTGACAAGTGTCCTTAGGCATGGGTTTTGGGGCATGAATCCAAGATGGACACCCATCTCTAGAAGGTTCCATATTTGCCATATAAACTCTATAAAAATAGGTGCTTGGATGAGAGATATGTAGTTTTTTGTACAGGTACTATTATACTGTTGGAATATCTCTAGATTCGACATTCAAAAACTCCTGAAAGAGTATTGGCTCTGAAACTGTATTGTAATATTTTATTGTTTATTGTAATACATTTGAGCTATATTTTGGAGTGTGGGGTTTTTCACTCGTAAGGGTTTTCCCCACGTATATCTTGTCTCTCTCTTTTCTGTCTACTTTCTATGTGTATGTGTACTGCTGCAATATCTCTATTAGATGTTTTATGTTGTTGTAGTTGTAAGAATTAAAAATTGAATTTGCATACATCTCTCCTCATTAGATTAGTGTAGGAAGTGATTTCTACACACCTAGCTTCCTTTCAGTTGGTACGAGAGCCTGGCCAGTTTTGGTCTTAGCTGTTGGGTAGGGGTTTTTTGAGCTGATCTTAAGTTGAGTGGGAGTCTGTGTAGAGTATTCTATTTTCTATTGCAGTAAGGAGATGACAAGAACATCAGGAAGGTTTGAAGTGGATAAGTTCAATGGCAATAATTTCAAGCTATGGAAGCTCAAGATGGAAGACATGCTTGTTGACCGAGACCTTTGGGAAAGTGTTAATGGAACTAAACAAGCTGCAATGTCACAAGATGAGTGGGATCTCAAGGATCGAAAGGTTAAGGGTCTCATAAGATGTGTGGCTAATCAACTCTAGTGCATCATTCCACATGACCTCACATCAAGACTGGTTCACTAAGTATGAGGAGTTCGATGGTGGAAAGGTGTATCTAGGTGACAAATCTCATCTAAAGATTGTTGGTCATGGAAGAGTCTATATCCAATTCCCTGATGGTCGAGTGAAGGGGATCTCTAGGGTTATACACATCCCAATCTTAGCACAGAATCTACTTTCTATAAGTAGTTTGAATGATGCAAGTGTGCAAGTTGTCTTTTCGAAACAAGGATGCAAGATGACTAGAGGAGCTATGGTGCTTGCTAAGGGTACAAGGAGAGGTGTTCTATTTTAGATGGAGGCATGCATTTCACAATGCAATAGTTCTTTTGACTCAAGGAAGAGGGAAAAGTCACTTCATCCCCACCATCTAAACGAGTAGTGAAGAAATCTGTTGTTTCTAGTCTTGATGGTTGTAATCATGCATTGGAAGTTAAACTTCCTGCTGAAAAAACAATTTTACGGCTTAAGCAATTTAGCCACATTGGTGAGAAGGGTCTGTGTACCCTAAAAAATAAGAACCTCATTGAGGGGTTAGATGATTGCAATCTTGAGTTTGACTTTTGTGAACATTGTATTTATGGAAAACAAAACTATGTTCAGTTTTACTCAAGTTCTCATAAGTCTTCTGGTGTGTTGGACCTTATTCATTCTGATGTGTTTGGTCATGTTAATGTTCCTTCATTATCAAAATTTGTATACTTTGTATCTTTTATAGATAATTATAGTAGAAGCACATGGATTTACTTTCTCAGAAGAAAATTTGAAGTCTATAGCAAGTTTAAGGAGTTTAAGGCCTTTGCTAAAAATCAGACTGGTAAAAAGATTAAATGTTTGAGAACTGACAATGGTGGTGAGTTCTATTCTACAGGATTCAATAAGTATTGCAAGGAACTTGGGATTGAAAGACATAAGACAATTCCATACACCCCACAATAAAATAGAGTTGCAAAGAGCATGAACAAGACATTGATGGAGAAGGCTAGGAGTATGCTTAGTGGAGCTTGATTATAACAAAAGTTTTGGGCTAAAACTATTGCCACTGCTTACTATCTAGTAAACAGATCTCCTACATTAGCTCTTTTTGGAAATACACCCATGGAGGTGTGGTCTAGTAGAAATCCTTCAATAAGGCATCTTCATGTTTTTGGTTGTGAGGCATATGCACATGTGCCTAGGGAGAAGTGGTTAAAATTGGATAACAAGGCTGTTAAGTGTATCTTCATTGGCTATGGTGTCAGTGTGAAAGGATACAAGCTTTGGGACCATGTGGCTGAAAAAGTGTTGTATAGCAAAAGTGTCATCTTCAGAGAGCTTACATCTTCTTCCACTGTTTTGCAGCCAGAAGAAATAGTAAAGAAAGAGGATGTTGTTCAGTTTCCTTCTACCCCTGAGAAGACCAAATAGAAAGACAATGTTGGACCTGATGATGAGAGTTCTAGTAGCTCTGAAAGCTCAGATGAAGAAGTTGAACCTCAACCTCAGCTCTTGAGGAGGTCTACATAGATAAGAAAGGAACCTGAAAGGTTTGGTTTTACATTGCTTGATTCTAGTTGTTCTTATGCTTTGGTTACTAATAGTGATGAACCTAGAACTATATCAAAGGCTATGGACATGAAAGATGCAGGTTCCTGGAAGGAGCCCATGGAGGATGAAATGACTTCTTTGGAAAATAATCAAACTTCGGACTTGGTACCTTTGCCTCCTGGATGGAAACCTGTTGAATGCAAATGGGTGTTCAAGAAGAAATTTGGTGTAGATGGCATTGTTGAGAAGTATAGCAAAAGTATTCACAAGTGGAGGGTATAGATTGGCCAGATTGGTTGCAAAGAGGTATTCACAATTGGAGGGTATAGATTATGGTGAGATCTTCTCTCTTGTTACAAAGCTGACATCCATTCAATTCCTATTGTCTCTCGCAATAGCTTATGACTTGGAGATAGAACAGATGGGTGTGAAGACAACTTTCCTTCATGGTGACTTGGAGGAAGAAATCTACATGTCACATCTAGAGCATTACATGGTGAAAGGTAAAGAAAATTTTGTTTGCAAACTTAAAAAGTCTTTGTATGCTTTGAAGCAATCCCCTAGGAGATGGTACTTGAAGTTTGATGTCTTTGTGTTGTCAATTGGATTTGTGAGATTGAAATCAGATCATTGTGTGTATTATAAGTTTGATGGTGATCGTATTCTCATTGTTGCACTGTATGTTGATGATATGTTGCTCATTGGGAAGGGTAAGAATATGATTTCTGATTTTAAATCTCAGTTGTCAGCTCAATTTGAAATGAAAGATTTAGGGGCAGCCAGGTACATTCTAGGAATGGAAATCAGAAGAGACAGAACCAACATAAAACTTTGGTTAAGCCAAAGTAAGTATGTGAAGACCGTGTTGGACAGGTTCAGCATTGCAGATTGTAGACCATTGTGTGTTCCCATTTCTTTGGGGATAAAGTTGTCTATTGAGGATTGTCCAAAATCTCCTAGTGAGGTGGAGGACATGAGCAGAGTACCTTATGCTAGTGCTATTGGTAATTTGATGTATATTATGGTCTGCACAAGACTAGACATTGCCCAAGCAGTGGGAGCCCTTAGTCGATTTATGGCTAATCTTGGACGAGTTCATTGGGATGCAGTTAAGCGAGTGTTCAAATATTTGAGGGGTACTTCCAAGTATTCCATTTACTATCATGGTAATGTTTCAGGACCTCTGCATTTTGTTGATATTCATGGATTTGTGGATTCAGATTGGGCAAGTGACATTGACAATAGGAGATCCATTAGTGCTTATGTGTTTACACTATTTGGTGGTGCTATTAATTAGATGAGTAAGTGACAACTTGTTGTTGCTTTGTCCATGATAGAAGCTAAGTATATGGCAGTAACTCATGCTTGTAAGGAAGCCATTTGGCTAAAGAGATTGTGTTCAGATATTAGTCTTGATGTAGGTCAGATCATGATCAGTTGTGATAGTCAAAGTGCAATTTGCCTTGCAAAGAATCCAACTTTCCATGCTAGAACAAAACACATTGATGTTTAGTTTCACTTCATGCAAGACATGGTTGAGGATGGAAAGGTAAATCTGGAGAAGGTAGATACTTTGAAGAATGTTGCAGATGAATTAACAAAACTAGTGGGCATAGAGAGGTTTAGATGGTGTTCAGAGTCTGTGAGCCTCTTGGCCCCTACCAGTTAAATCTTGTCATTGTTTTTGGTTCTTTCAAGGTGTCTAACAAGGGGGAGAATGTTGGGAATTAAGGTGTCTCAACCTTTGCAAATTCTTAATGTTGTATTTATTTATCCCATCTTGAGTTGGCATAGTCGGCACCTTGTGTACATGCAACAGGCTAAATTTTGGTGACTTTGGCATCCACGGTTTCCCCCTTAAATAATTAATAGGGGTTTGGGGGCAGTGTCCCCAAGATGGGGTCAAGGAGTGGAGCCCCTTGCGGGGTCCATGGGCAGTGCCCCTAGCACACTCCCTATCGCTATACAGGACGGGGTCAAGGGGCAGCACCCCCGTGGGGGCTCGGGGGCAATGCCCCCAAAACCTCAAATGACTTTTATTTAATGACAAGTGTTGGTGAGTATCTTTACATGAGAGAAAGACATATTTGGGTGGTCAAGGGATGTTATGACAAGTTGTAAGATGAATAAGAAAATTTTGGTCAGTGTATGACATGTTCTCTTATAGCTGTAAGGGTTGTCAGTTATGATGGATTCAATGACAGTTGTAAGGTGCATAAGAGCATCTGTCATAGCCTATTTTGGGACAAGGTGCCCACATTGGGATGGGATGTTTGATAAGTCTCCTTAGGCATGGGTTTTGGGGCATGAATCCAAGATGGACACCCATCTCTAGAAGGTTCCATATTTTCCTTGTAAACTCTATAAAAATAGGTGCTTGGATGAGAGATATGTAGTATTTTGTATAGGTATTGTTATGTTGCTAGATTATCTCCAGATTTGACATTAGAAGACTCCTGAAAGAGCATTGGCTCTGAAACTGTATTGTAATATGTTATTGTTTATTGTAATACATTTGAGTTGTGTTTTTGGAGTGTGGCATTTTTCACCCATAAGTATTTTCCCCACGTATATCTTGTCTCTCTCTTTTCTATCTACTTTCTGTGTGTATGTGTATTGCTGCAATATCTCTGTTAGATGTTCTATGTTGCTGTAGTTGTAAGAATTAAAATTGGATTTGCATACATCTCTCCTCATTAGATTAGTGTAGGACATGATTTCCACACACTTAGCTTCCTTTCAGTGATGCTTTCTTTACAAGATTTGAAGAGAAAGGTGATAAATCTTCCCTGCTGCAACAATTAATCACTATCAAAAGGGCACCATAAGAAGCCATGACTGATTTTAACTCAAGATTTCAAAAGACCTATTATAGAATTCTTGCTACAGTAAGACCATTATCAGGAATGGCTATTGTGTTCTAACTCAAAGCTTTTAATTCTGATATATCAACAATGATTCAGTCCCTAGGAGGTCAGACACTGCCAAAAGCATATGAGTTGGCTGTCAAGGCTAAAAATAACTTGATAGATGCTAGAAATTTTCCCCGAAGGCCTCCTATTGCCATGCTCCCAGAAATCTTCCTACCTTTACTACAAGAAGCTCTGAATCTTGCAGTTCCACCTATGTCCATGTATTCATTCCTAGTACCTCAACAACCTACTATGGCAACTACCTCTGCTCAATCATCTGAAATGGATGATGTCAAGAATATTCTAAGGACCTTTTCAAATGTGATAATTAACCTAAAGAGTCAACAAAATCCCTATTCAAAGCCTCCTTATTAAGGTTTCCAGGGAAATAGACCCGCTTTTCAGCCAAATCAATATTAAGGCCCTCAAACACAAAATAATCGTTAGCCTTTAAACCAGCTGGTTTTAGTCCCTACACCTCTACAAACTATTCCTCATAATCCCAATAGAGAAATAATTCCAAGACAAAATAACTTAGCAAAAGACACAAATGCCTAGTGCTTTCCCTGCAACAATGCCCATATGCCCAGAGACTATCCTAGAGGCAATTTGTAGCAAAAGATAGTAGAACAGAGAGGGTTAGAAGGACAATTCTTGACATATAATACTCCACCATATCAGTCCCTTGGTGTCTAGAATGCAGTAATGGTCACCCATATGCAAGGGATGTCTATACAACAAGAAGAGGAAATAGCTCCTGAACATGCCTTATTTTCATGGATTGAAGAGGAAGATTTAGTGTTCTTAAATGAGGCATCCACTTCAAAGAAACCATTGGTGTAGTCAAACTATTATACTAGGTCAAAGAGGAGAATGATGGAGCAACCTGAAGTCACAAATAATGAGATTATTGGAAATCCTCCATTTCAAAATCATAACAATCCAGTCTTTAGGCAAGAAGTGCCCCAACCAGTGCAAAATCAAGTAGCCTCAGGTCAAATGCTAGAAAAGAGAAGGTACCCTTATTATCAAAACACACAAGCATTAGGACCTATGAATGTGGTGGACCAGTTGAAAAGAACTCCAGCACACATATCAATTTAGGATATGTTGGCTATTCTTGACCAGAAGACATTGTTACAAGAAGCTCTGCAAGGTCAAGAGACCTCTAAATATACTAGTGCTAAAGATGGAACTACTAATAAAGGGAAAATCCAACATAAAGATACTATACCTCTACAAACAACAGCTCTGTTGAATAATGCATATGAGATAGGTAAATCTAAACCAGATCCATTTTATCTAACTTTAATAGTTGGAAAAAAATTACTGCATAATGCAATGGTAGATTCTAGAGCCAGTACTACAGTAATGCCAAAGCAGATATCATATGCTTTAAAGATAAAGTATGAGCCACTTACTAGATGAGTCATGTAGTTGGATGGGAAGTCTATTCAAACTATAGGAAAAATAAAACAACTTCCATTACAACTATATACTTGTCCCAATATAACTATCAATTAGGATGTGGTAGTCATAGATATTCCCCCTGTATTTGGTTTATGCTTGTCTAAAGATTTCATAGCCAAAATAGGAGGTTACATGTCACTAGATTGGTCACTCCTAATCTTAAGAACCAAGTATGGGACAAAGATGAAAGTATTGTCTAAGCCATTATCTAAAGACCATATTACTAATGAACCAAACCCAAAAATAGAAGCATCCCATGCCATGATGAATAAGAAGGAGAGAGTCTTTGTTGAAGAATTAGGTGACTGGACTGAACATGACCAACAAGAAGAAGAGAACAATCAGTTGTTGACCATGATGCAGAGTGATCCTTATGGAAAGTATGACTCTACTGGTCTAGGCACTTATGTCGTTTTTGAAGAAGACCGAGAAATTCCAAATATTATAAGGAAAGATGTATCAGAAAGTGGAGAATCTAAAGAAAACTTAGAAATATGGACCTTAAATTTTGATGGGACTAGGAGCAAGAATGGTGCTGGAGTAGGTATTTGCCTTACTATCTCAAATGGTGAGAAAATTCTAAGAGCCATTCGCTTTCAGTTCACCTATACCAATAATGACGTTGAATATGAATATTTGGTGCATGGACTTATGTTGGCCAAGAAAAAGGGAATTAAGAATCTGATAGTTAGAGGAGACTCAAAATTAGTGGCAAAACAAATTAGAGAGAAAGCAATAGCCAAAAATGTAAGAATGAGGTTCTATCGACACAGGATTTGGGACCTGATAGATGGCTTTGATGCTTTCAATATTGAGGTAGTGCCCAGAGCCCAAAATTTAGAAGCATATAGAATAGCACAAATTGGTTCACAATTTGACCTAGCAAGTGATCTATTAGTTAACAATGAGTTAGTTAAGGTTATAGTAAGACCAACAATTCCAGACAATGATCAAAATTGGCAAGTTTTTGACAGTGATCTTCAAGTACTTTCATTTTTACAGCAATCAGGGGAGTTTGCTAACCAGTTACACTCCAAAATTGAGGAAGCATACGGTGATCAAATTATCTAGCTAAGATCAAATAAACTCCCTAAAGGACTAATTACTCTAGAAAATTTGTTTTACCCAAAAGATACAAGACTAGAGAAGAGGAGGTTTAAGGCAAATAAGGAGGATTATTCTGAAATTCAAGTTAGTAGAGGAAGAAAGTTAAAAATAGGTAATGCTACAACCCAGGAGAAAAAAGAGAGGTTGATTGCTTGGACCTATGAGGACCTCCATGGCTATAATAGAGATATCATCTAGCACACCATAGAGCTTACTAATGGATCCAAACCAATCTGACAGAAGCAAAGGCTAGTGAATTCTAGAATTGAACCCCTAATGGTAGATGAGCTACAAAAGCTCCTAGAATCAAAGACTATTTTCCTAATTAAGCATTCAACCTAGGTGTCAAACCTAGTGCCTGTAAGAAAGAACAATGGTGAAATAAGACTCTGTGCAGATTTTAGGGGTTTGAATAAAGCATCTTTGAAAGATCATTATCCCTTGCCTTCTATGGAACATATTTTATAGGCTATGGCTGGGTCAAAAAAGTTTTCCTTGCTTGATGGTTTCTCCAGATACAATTAGATATGGTTAGCAGATGAAGATCAACATAAGACAATGTTCACCAAAAAGTGGCAAACATTTGCATATGCTAAGATGCCCTTTGACCTTTCAAATGATGGAGCTACTTTTCAATGTGCAATGGATGTAGCATTTGGGGAGCTTATAAATAAGATCATTCTGATCTATCTAGACAACCTGACTATTTTTTCTAAGAATTCTAGAGATCATTTTGACCATTTAGAGGTTGTTTTCAAGAAATCTCAAGAGTTCAGGATCTCTCTAAATCCCAAGAAATGTATCTTTACTATGCCTCAGGGTAAACTTCTAGGACACATAGTGTCAAAGGAAGGGGTTTCCATTGATCTAGAGAGGGTCACAACTATAATCAATCTATCTTTGCTAGTTAACAAGAAAGCAGTCAATCCTTTTTAGGGAAAATTAACTTTGTCAGCCGATTTATATCTTATTTTGCAGGTCTAATTAGACCAATGACACTGTTTCTTAAAAATGATCTGGCTTTCAAATGGACTACAGAAGGAAGATAGGATTTTGAAGAGGTCAAGAGATCCATTTCAATAGCCCCAGTACTCAGAAACCTAGATTTCTCTAAACCTTTTATAATGTGTGTATGGGAGAGAATTTAGTGTTATTGATGTTCTAACTTAGAAAGATGATCAAGAGGAAGGAGAAATTAGACATTTGGTAACAGGAAATAAAATTTTGATATTAGTAGCTCACCCTAGTGTAAGAGAATATGTTATGGAGGGTGAGATCACTGAGAAAAGATCTAATTGGATAACAAAGATTTTAGAATATGATGTAGAAGTAAGACCCACCAAGTTGGTAAGAGGCAAAGGACTATGCCAATACATGACCCAAGACATAGAAAGATCAGTGTCTGAAGAAATAGAAAATAAAAATATGTTGAAACTCCAAGAGGTTGACCAAGATTCTTGGGTCAGGGACAAGATACAGTTTATGAAGTTTGGGGTGTTCCCAAATGAACTCTCCCATGAGAAGAAAAGGTACTATAGGCAAAAAGGAATCCATTTTGTACTAATTGATTAGATCTTATTTAGAAGGAATACTGATGGTATACTCTTAAGATGTATAGAGAAAGATGAAGCTCAAAGAATATTACATGAATTGCATCATGGAGCCTCAGGTGGATATTTTTTAGCAAGGACTACTGCAATCAAAGTGATACAAGCTAGATATTTCTAACCCACTCTATTTATAGATTACCATCAAATGGTTAAGGAATGCCAGGCTTGCTAGTTTTATACTGGCAAGAGGAGAAACACATCAATGCCTCTAAGTCCCATAGTTGTGGATGAACCCTTTGCTCAATGGGGTTTGGATTTTATTGGCATGATCAATCTAGTATCAAATATGGGACACAAATGGATTCTTACAACAACAGATTACTTTACCAGGTGGAGTGAATCAATAACACTCAAAGAGGCAATAGAAAAGGTCATAATAGAATTTTTAGAAGGCATAACTTCTCGGTTTGGTCCTCCTCATACCATCATATCAGATAATGCTAAAGTATTTTTGGGAACTAAATTATCTAATTTTTCTTTAAGAAATGGGATATATATGAAGACTTCTTCAAATTATTACCCACAAGGTAATGGTCTGGCAGAGTCCACTAACAAGAACCTTATCAGACTTATGAAAAGGATAGGGACTAATTATCAGAGAGTGGCATAAGTTACTTATTACAGCACTGTGGGCTGACAGGATCACACCAAAGCAAGTAACTAAAATGTCTCCCTATGAGTTGGTTTATGGTAAACCTATAGTAATGCCACTAAGTTTAGAGATTCCTACTTTACAGCTATTAAAAAAGATAGAAATTGAGGAAAATAGCCCAATGCAAGTCATACTTGCTAAGCTGTCGGAAGTCTAAGAAAAGAGAGAAAAGGCACATGAATCAGTAATGAAACAATAGAAAATGGTTAAGAATTGGTTTGACAAGAAGACCTCTAATCCCATTTTTGAATTTGTCTCTCTGGTATTGAAGTGGGATGAAAGAGCTACCATGTTGGCTTGACACAACAAATTTGAATCATTATGGACAGGCTCTTATAAGGTTCGTTCTTGCAAGTAAGAAAATTCATTTAAGCTAGAAACCATGAATGGAGAACCTAAAGAGATTCTAGTAAATGGGATCTTTCTGAAACATTTCACCTAAGAAGGGGCTCATCATGTATCATAGTTAGTTATTTTTGTTTCCTTTTCTCACTTTCTATTTTCCTTCTTTCTTTTCCCACTTTCCCTTTCAAATAAGTGTCCAGTGAACACATGTCATCAATGCAAAGCCCCTTCTCTTTTGGCACTTGTATTTATTAAGGTTGTTCAACAATCTCCAAAATTCTAGGGAAGTACACAATTTTTCAGAAAGATTGCCACTCTCATAACATATCTGACACTCCATCCAACATAGATTTTGAATAGATACATTAACTGTCTCTCGGCATTAATGCCATTAATATGATGGGATGTGTCATTTATTGATTCCATAAGGCCCAATAAGCTAGGTATTAAGTCCTTGAAAGTATCATTTGCTTCTATCTTCCTGCCCTAAATCACTGTCGCATCCGAGTTCTATTCCTCACAAGTGCTTTTCAGCTAAGTACAACTTTGCTAAACAATTTTGCTCTATTTCTATGTCAAAGCTTTCTTAAATCTTCTCACAAAGATACAAATATGTTTGAGACACAGTCACCATGAGAGGGACTTGGAATTTTTGAGTCAACTGATAAATTGATGAACAACAAGTCATATGTTTTAGCACCTACACAACCAAGGAAGTCCTATCCAAGAACAAGGGTTCCTAAAGTAGGATTATCTGTTGACCCAAATCAAGTAAAAGACTATGCAGATAACATATACGATACACCTCTTCAAAATAACACCAAGAATCTCTGAGAGGGAGCACATAAGAGGTGCCCCATCCAAGCGAACAAGGGGCAATATGAAAATTTTGGTATGAGAATATGGACTTTTCAATTGGCATAGTTCCCAGTTCCAAATGTACACCCTTGTCCAGAACTAATTAAATTGTGTGCAGAGTTGTTTCATGCACCATCAAATTCTATTCAACAGGGTCCTTTCATAGTTCATATTACACCTATGACCATAAGGGACATGTTGGCCCTACAATATGATACAACGGCAACATTTCCAACTATTGCCTAGATGAAAGGCACATGGGTGAACTTCCATAGCACATTGAAATTCCTGAATTTAGAGATGCGTCTGGGTGAAGATAATACTTAGATGCCTACACTACCCACTAACCATGCACAATTTAACCCTGATGTTTAGGATGCTCTTTCAATGATAGCTTTCATTTTTGGAATGAAGGAGGACAACATAGTTCATGACTGACAATTGGAAATCATTTTCAGAATGAAAACTATGGATAAATCTCAGAAGTATCAGCTAGATTTTTTGGAGCAAATCACTGCAGCCATGATCGACTAGCTTGTCAATTTCAAAACAAAATGAGTATTCAGGTATTCCACATTCCTGTTCCATCTTATGTTGTATCAAAATTCTAGTTTTTTTATATAGCATATGCCCTTAAATATGTATGACTCAGATTCAGATCATAGAAAAACCATTCCTGTGTCTACATGGACACATGTGTTATTTGATACCTCAGACCCCTATGAGTTTTGGAAGTTTTTTGTTGCCCCCACTTTTGGCCAGTTAAGTCCTAAACCTATGAAACGTAGGATGACATGAATTATAAGGGGTTTTCTAACCAACTATCTAATTCCCTATGACTACTTCTTTGGAGCCCTTACTACCATAATCAGAGTCTAAGGTTTCACCAGAGAGCCTATGCTATTGCCTAAAGTATTGACCCCTAGGGTCATATTCTTAGAGGTTACCCATCAAGTATCTATTGTAGATAATGATTTCAGCCACAAGAAAAGAAAGAAAAAGATGTATGATGTTCCATGGGCTAGAGGAAACATGACAATTGAAGTTAGAGGAATAGAGAGCCTCTTATTAAGGAACTTAGCTGCCCTTGGTTTTCTTATTATAGAAGCTAAATGGAAATATGACCCAGATAGTTTCCTAGCTTCCTAGATAATAAATAATAAGGCTTGTGCCAAGATGGTACATGAAGGATGCCCATTCTGGGAGGATAGGAGGTCTCCAAAAGAAGATAGCCCAGATCTCTATGTAGAATTAACTGATTTGCCCTATGAGGGGTCTAGTGCATGGGAAACCTTTTATGTCAAAGAGAAAGAGTATGACCCTAAGATGAAGATGACCATGGGTTTAAGGAAATCATTGAAAGCAAAAGAATGGAGAACAAAAAAGATTGAAGCCTATTGGAAATATAAGCAAGAGACCTTCGAGATTACACATTCATTTGGGAATATTGAAAATGATGAGACATGGGAGTCAATCTGGGATGAGTGGCATCCATGCCCAGTCTCAAGTCTAGACATAAGCAAAATTTAGAAGAAGGGTGAGGAACCAGAGGAAGAAATAGAGGGGGGCCCAAGAATTGAAGAAATAGGACAAGCATCATCTACTAATCCTAGGTCTTCATGGCCTCAATCCCTTAACACCTTAGAGAAGCAAAAAGGAGTTGAGTCATCACCATTTCTAGGAACTCATACAACTTCAACATCTGGGGGTTCCAGAATGGTCCCTTTGCAACAACCAGTAGTTGTAAATGTTGAAGATGAAGAAATAGAGGAAACAATAGAGAGGCCTTTGAAAATAAGGAGATTTATCCTACAAGAGGAAGAAAAAGAAGTAGTAGCACCATAGCAACAACAAGTGCTAGTTATCTCTTCCATGACTCAAGTAAGTACTTCTTCTCTCTTCTCTCTTGTGTCTCTTTCTTCTCATTTAGGAGTGGCAATCCCAAATACTTAGGTTTCCATGTCCCTTGCCACTTCTACTGTGCTTACACAAACCTATACCCTAATTGCCAATGCATCGGTCATGTCCTCACAGGCCATAACCCTACCATTATTTTCTCCATCTGTGCTTAAATGGACCCCCCCAAGTTTCCCCTAGCCAACAATTATCTTCTATTCCTTATGGCCTATCTTAAGGTCACCCCTTTGTTGGAGATTATATTGCATCTCCTCCCACCTTCCAAGCTCAAGCAGACATAGCAAAAAGGGCTAGAGAGGCCAGGATGGAAAAGAAGAGAAAGAAGGAAAATAAAAGCCATGTTGTGGCTCACATGAGGTCACTCTTTGACCCTATTCAACAATCATTGACAGTGACACATTTGTCCCCAAATGTGGTAAAACTGAATGAACAAATGCAACCCCAAGATTATGCTATGGATGTAGTGGCCATGGATATGTCTCTCTTCAAGACACATGATAGGGTTGAGCTGATGAATGAAACTAGAACTACTATGGCTACAGACTATTTGAAAGTGTCTAAGAAGTTACAAAAGATAGAGAGTGATTTGGCTCAAGAGAAAGTGAATAGAAGTAATCTCACTTGGGAGATTTAGTTTAAAATAAATGAGATTGATAATTTGAACAAACAATTATAGAAAATTGTTTCTTTACACATACATCAGGTTGTATAGGCCCAGATTGCTTCTCTTAAGACTGAGTTGGCACATGAGAAGGCTGCAGTGACTATTTTAAGACAAGAAAAAGACACTATATAAAAGAAGTATCAGGATAAATTGTAAGAGGCAACACAGTTAAAACAAAATTTATTGAGTGAGCAAAATGCCAATAGTGCATCTCAGGCACAATTCATGGCTGAGCAACAAAGAACAAAACAACTAACAATTGAGTTGGCTAATAGACCACAAAATGCGGTAGTTCAAAATTTGGTAAAAGAGCTATATATTTCAGTATGGAAGAGAATCTCTGAGGAGATTATTAAGCTAAAGCCATCTTTGACTTTACTGTTAAATGCTCAACAGTTGTGTGAGAAGGTAGAGACTTCTGTACAAGCCACTTTATCTACTATTTCATTTAGGGTTTCTGACTCTCAAGTTTTGTTGAAAAAGTTGTATGACACAACAGATGAAACATTATCAGCAACAGGTATTGATGCTAAAATGATTACTACTAAGAAGGTTAATGAGGTTTTAAGGTGCAATTCTACAGCCACAAATTGTCAGGAGTTCCTAGATATAGTGAAGGAAGGAGTAAAGAATATGAACAAACATATAGAAGATTTAGTGCAACTAGGACTTACTTCACCTTTCCCAGATAGTAACATAGTGTTGATGATAGATGACATCAAAGCCCTTCTTTTGACCAAGCAAAATGATTAGATAATTTTCCAAGGTTTGAGTGATTCATCAATATTAAAAGAAGTTGAAACTATGTTGATACCTATGGCCCAACTAGATTTTCAATTAATGGCCGTGGTACAAATTTTGCAAACATTTTCCCATAAAGATATAATTAATCTTGATTTTACTTTTCAAGATTTGCAGAGTAGATATGGGCTCTCATATTCAGAATGGTCTGTATATCAGACAGCGTTGCAAAATCTATAATTCAAGTTTTATTTTCAATATGATATCTTTTTGTCAGTTTTGGGTTCATTCAGAGCAGGCTCAGAAGTCCTGATGGTTGCCAAGAACTGTAGAGTAACTCTACATTTTGTTTCAATTTCAGCAATGTTACAATAAAAGTTACAGTGGCATATTATATTTATCTCTGTGTTTTTGTGTACAGGTCGTGCCAAGTGTCAAAGCCACAACAATAGAACAAGCACCAAGTTTTATGCAGAGGTGGCTGCATGTTAGCTTGTTTGCTATGGAGTGTACCATGTATTAAGTAACATCTTTTGTTACATTTAGTTTTAAGCTTGCAGAAGGCACCATGTGTTGCTAGCAGAAGCAATCTCAAAAAGTTTCTTTTCTTGCTATATGTTTGCAGGTGCCACTATGTGTCCTT
This sequence comes from Cunninghamia lanceolata, assembly GCA_027924645.1. Classification (NCBI taxonomy): domain Eukaryota; kingdom Viridiplantae; phylum Streptophyta; class Pinopsida; order Cupressales; family Cupressaceae; genus Cunninghamia; species Cunninghamia lanceolata. Next base: position 26,142,553 of record BSBN01000703.1, read on the forward strand.
TTGAGTTTTATGTGGATGATGTTGCATGTCCCTTTTTAGAATTTATATTGATATCGACATATATATGGTGGGCCACAATTCAAAGATAGTTTCAAGCTTGCAGAGGGTACCACATTTTGCCTTTATTTTGTTGTTCTTGACAAGAAAGTTGATATATCTGTGCATATTTCTATGTGTTTTATGTTGCTAGACGATTAATAAGAACTCTATTCTGTGCCTTGGTTGATATCATCTGTGTCTTTACAAAGTCATTTGGTTATAAGCCTTTGATAATATTCATTATATCTGTTTATGTTGATCATGCAGTATCTTCTCTTTAATATAACTTTATCTTGAGAATAGCTTCACTGTGCTTGAATTGAATGAGTACTTTTTACTTAGACACATCATCATAAATTAGATTTTCTTATTGTATTTGTAATCTTGTTTATCTCTTTTCCTTTACTCAAAACCTGATTGAAATAGGAAGAGCCAACTTCTTTAAAATCTGGAGGTTGTTTCAAGTAGTAAGTCTCACATTCTTGAAACTTCCCATGTTGGTGTTGGAACTTGCGTAATTTTATACATCAATAGGTATGACAGAGACAAGGCGGTCAAAGATAAACTCAAGGAACAGGTGGAGCAACTAACATCTGTGTCATTCAAGATAGCCCAATCATCAGAGCAGGTAGAACCTATTGAGGTGAGTGTAAATGATGAAGCCATTTAGAAGGCCAGAAGGATTGGGACTCAAGGTCAGGTAGTCAGTGCATGGATTAAAAGAATATTGACCCAAGGAACTTAGTTGATAAAATCATCAATTGAAATTTACAACAATCTAGGCGAGGTAAAAAAAAGTTGACCAAACACTTGAGATACTGTCTCAAAATATGCAGCTGATAGAACAAGATCTCAAAGTATGGAACAAGCCTCAAGATTTCAAGATGGAAGTACTAGTCAAACATGGGGCCATCCCCAATAGGAAAAGATATGTTCAATATAGTGAGGCAATGATAAACAAGAAGGATGCAATTGAGAACCTAATCAAAGATTTAGAGGATGATTTGAAGAATTGTATGAACAAAGGTCTTGATATTTTAGATGAGCTTATTGAACTTCCTTGTCATATGTTAGATGATGATTAACAATCACTTCCTATTGATACATGCATTCAAGAATTCACCAAACTGATACTTACAGAGGTAGGGATAGAGGTTTTTCATTGGCTTCTATTGACAAGTTGGTGAAGTTTTAGGTAATTCTGGATAGACTACAAAACATGCTGAATAAGCACAAAAGTGGGCCTATCACCCTCACAGTCTTCATCACTGAAGTGCTAACCATCTCCAAGCATACATCGAGACTTGACAATAATAAAGTCCAGGACTCCATGAAAAGATATGAAGATTTCTTGGAGAAGGATAAAGAAGAAGAGAATGTGCCTTCGGACACTTAGTTTATTTTCCATGCTTTTGTTATGTAATTTGTAATCTATAGATGACAAACTACATGTCTTTTTGAAAAATGAAATTACATGTAGTTTAAGTACAGAGTCCCAAATCAAATCAAACGTTGTTTTTTAATATGTCAAATTAGTTGTAAATTCCCTATTTTTTCTTGTAGCCTCTCCCTATAAATAAAGAGGGACTCTTTTGTAAATATTATCTTTTATCTATTGAAGTGAAGCATTGCCATTTTGAAGAGCAAATTGAAACTTTGAGTTCATATTCATAAATCATTTTTCAATCAATACAAAGAAATCAAGTTGGCATCCAATCTTTATCTTGGATCAAGTTTGTGATGTATTAGAATTGTTCTTAAGTCTATTCTATTACATTCTCTTTTGTACGTGATTGAATTGTAGCACGGAATCAAATATCTTAAAAGGTGCTCTGAATATGATTTTGTAGTCTTTGAGCTATGATATCATCTTTAGAATTGTGTTTATGTTCTTGATTGTAAAGTAAGTTGAAGACTTTGGGATGCAAGTTATTGTCTATTATTGTTTAATCTTATCTTGGAATATGGTGAAGACTTTGGGTTGCATCATATTCCATATTCTTTCATTTCTAATTGGTGTAAGAAGCAACAAAAGACTTTATACTTATGTGGGTTTCTTGGTGGTATCATTTCAGTTATTCTTTCATGTAACTTAATAGGATATTGGTTATTATTGCTCTAATTATTAGTTTGTAATTTATTACATGTTCTAAGCATCACGAGATTGTTGTTGTAAGTTTGAAGGAAAACATCTATTCTAAAATAAGAGAATTAGATGATATGGAAACACTCCATTTCTAGTTTTAGTGTAAATAAGCATAGTTAATTACTGGTTGATATTAGTTAGCAATAAGACAGGAGCCCCCCCTTTCTAAGATGAAACATTTATCTCATCATACTATGGTTGATATAACCATTTTGTTATTAGTTAGTTGATAACAAAATATTCACCCAACATATATCAAAAGAGAATTCCAAGATAATAATTAGTCTCAATCTTGACCTTTCATTGCCACAGTGAGTGTATCTCATGACAATCTTGTGGATATTCTTTGCCTAGATTTGGGTCAAAATAATATTCCCTTATAAAAATAGGATAAATATAGTTTAAGATAACTCTTAGAATAACATCTAAAAGCATTTTATATTTCTTCTTCATATATATAGAAACAACCGTCTAATATCATGTTCTTCTTCACAATGATATTGACTCATTTGTTTTGGTGCTATACAAAGAGCAATAAGACCATTGTTATGCTACACTCACTTAGCACTAAACCAACTAAATGTGTATGATTAAAATTGACCTTCTCTTAGGTGTCTTAATATGCCTACCTTTAGCCTATATTGGGTCGATTAACCAAATCATGGTTTCAATTTAGTAATTGGCCTATTTACATAGTCAACCATAAAGTTATACTAAGGTTGCAATACAACATACCCTTGTTTGGTTGTTAAAATACCATAAGCCATCGACATTGATACATAATCATTTGATTGTTACACCATTGATACTCTTGTATATCATTATTAGTAATGAATGACATGTAATTTATAACATATATATAATACTCTTAACCAAACATATCAAGATGTGTATCCATTTCTAATAGAAACTAATATACAGCATTGGATAGATATATCCTAGACATAGATATTATAACTCTCTCGACTACAGGGTATTTGATATAAGTATACAAAGATAATTCTCTGTCTTGTTGAATAACAACAATTTTAACTATCACTAAAATTCTTGAAATCCTACATGCCATTCAGCGGTTTAAAAAATAAACTTCGTACATGTCTTTATTTGTAGATATCAACATAGATAAACAATTATTTTGACATATTCTATGGAATACATTAGGTTTTCCTTTAGAGTGTAACAGGCAGTATGTTATCACCAATACATTACTTCTTCCCAAGTACCTGAGTTCGTAATCTTTGCCTTCTCTATCTTGTGGTTTTGAGCCTAAAGAATGATAATGATTATGAATTCATTTCTCCCACTCTTAGTTAGTTATGCGTTGTATATTAAATAGATTCCACTATTCTCTATCCACTCCTCTGTAACTCTCACAAGTAAGCAAAATAATGGAGGTATGGAGCTACTGCTCCTCCCACTCCTAGGGCATCTAGGAAGAATGCCTTAGGTGAAAAAGAGACTTTACCTCTTTACTAGACATAATTCTTAACCATAACTAAGCTTAGATAAAAATAATAATTTAAAATAAACAATAGTATGCCTATTTTATAGATGTCACTAATCCATACTTTCAAATGCTTAATTATGCTTATCCATGAGCACAATTATCGATGAAGGATTCTCTGAAAGTTGACTAAGACCTTTACAACAAAATTAAACTTGTTTAATCAATTACTCGTGTCAAATTTGCATTCAAAGACATACACTACCTTACTATCTTTTGATGAAGAAGATTTAGCCATTGACTTGATGACAGAAAAAATTAACAAGAAGAAAATGATCTCAATGCTAAAAAAATATTTCTAAGATGACCAGAGACATAGAGATTAAGACCTAATTCAAAACTGGTTTATCATCTAATAAGTATGTGTGTGTGTTTCCAAATGGCATAAGGATCATTGTATTCACATGATCTAGCATCCTCTCCATTATGATACTCTGTCTCCTCATTTGAGAAGGGGAAAAACATTATTTCTACATCCACATCAATTGCACAACAATAGTTAGTAAATTACATCATTTAACCATTTGCTTCATAATAACATCATAAATAATTATTGTTTGCATATAAACTAATATAAAGCAAATTCATTTTCTTTTTTTACTTTAATCATAATATTTTCTCTGACTAACTATCTCTCTTCTCAAAAATAAAAATAAATAAATTTATGTTAGTTTAAAAATAGGGTGTGACATATCTCCCCCCTTAGAGATCATCATCCTCGATGATTATGTCCAAATGAAATAAATTTATCAAATATGTTCTTTTACATCATATCTATATAAAAAATGTGAAATTTTTTTATAAATATAATTGTAATCCTCCTAGGTAGCATTTTCCATTGAATACTAGTCCCACTGGACCTTGCACAGGGTAACCTCTGTTACACATGTGGAGCTTGCATACCTCAAGTACTTTGAGAGGCTCAATCACAACCACCCCTAGGTCCTGTACTTGGAAAGCATTCTAACTAATTATATGATTAGATCCTAATATATATTTCTTTGAATATGACACATGGAAAAAATCATGCATTCTAGTAAGAGCTAGTGGTAGAGCTATCCTGTAAGCATCTAGATTAATCACTTCTAGGACTTCAAAAGGTCTAACATATATAGGTTCTAGTTTGGAAGACTTTCTAAAGCTAATTAGCTTCTTATGTGGTTTCACTCTTAAGAAAACTTTATCTCCTATTAAAAATTGTTGGGGTATTTACTTGGCATCAACATAGGTTTTATGTCTATCATTTGCTTCTACCAATCTTTTCCTAATCAGCTTTTCTGGCTCTTCCATATCTAAAACCATTTCTAGCCCAAGGAAAATCCTATCTTCTAGCTTATCCTAGCTTATAGGAGTTTGATACTTCTTGTCGTACAATGGTTCGAAGGGAGCCATCTTAATTTTAGAATGATAAGAGTCATTATATGCAAATTCAACTAGTGGAAGATACTCTTCCCACTTATACTGTTGATCCATGCAATACATCCTCAATAAATCCTCTAGTATTTGATTAACTCTCTTAGTTTGACCATCTATTTATGGATAATAGGTTGAGCTTGTATTCACTTGTGTTCCCAAATACACGAGAATGATTTGCCAAAACCTTGAAGTTATCTAATCATCTCTATCTAAAATTATCTTTTTCTAGAATTCCATGCAATCTAAAAACTTCTTGCAAGAATCTCTTGGCTAAAATAGGTGCTCCATATGTAAGAGTACTAGGTATAAAATGAGATACCTTAGAAATTTTATCCACCACTACAATAATAGCATCATGCTTAAGTTTGACATAGGCAATCCCTAGACAAAATCCATACTGATCACCTTCCATTTCCATTCAAGAATATCATGAGGATACAAAAGTCCTATTAGGTGTTAGTGTTCATCCTTAACTTGCTAACACTCTACACATCCTGCCACAAATCTTGCAGCTTTATTCTTCATTCCCTTCCAAAAATATGAGTTTCACATCAGCTAACAACTTTGTCACTCCAAGATGACCTGAAATATGGCACACAATGTGCTTCTTTCCACATACTTCTTCTTAAATCTTGCTAATTTGGTACATAAATTTGGTTATTGAATCTCAATAACCCATCAAGTTCAAAATAAACTTCATCATACCTTGTATCCTATGGATTTTCTATTAGATCTTTCAAAATTTTCTCTTAATATTCATCATCGATCAAATTCTTCAATACTTGAGCTCTGAAATCAGAGTGCACTAACACTATTGCCATTATGTGCCTTCTTTGACTCAAGGAATAAACCACTAAATTTTCTTTACCCTTAATTTAGGTAATCTCAAAATCATAATTAGAGATGAGCTCTAACCATCTTCTTTGTCAGGCATTAAGGCTAGGTTGCATGAAGATTTACTTCAAACCTTGATTGTTAGATTGTAGTTCAAATTATTTTCCCAACAAATAATGCCTCCATACTTGTAGAGCATGCACAATTTCTACTAATTCCAAATGACGAGAGTAGGCAAAGGAGTGAGTGCAAAGTTGGTAGACTGGGCTATAGAGGGGGAGAAAGTTTTACCAATGGAACAAATCAAGATTTGAGTGGCAAGTGAAGAATGGTGTGATGGGTTATCAAGAGGACAGGATGGGAACTAGACATTGCAAAAAGATTGTAATTGGAGGCTAAGGTATGAAAGAAAGAAGGAGTTCTACCCTAGGACTCAGACGTATCCAGATCAATTTAAGGGGAAGGATTTTGGATTTTGGAAAATGACAAAAGAAAAATTGAGAGGAGCTTTTCACAATTTAGATCAAAGCCATCAGTTGTGTCAGGTCTAAATTCCACTCCAATGGGCAAGGACTAAAGGATGGGAACCTTCACCCCAAAATGAAATTAGACATCCAAAGTAGGTGACAGGGAGATACATGGAGAAGCAAATGAGTCAAGGAAAGAGAAAGACCCTTCAAAGGAACATATACCAGATCCTTGGTAATCAAAGACAAAATTATGAACCTACTTATACAACATCTAGAAATGTATGGCCTTTTAATTAAATGGTACAAAAGGGATTTGATATGGAACTTTTTGATAAATTGGTGGACGAATTGTTAGGGGGAAGGGTTACAATTTAAACTACTGGCAAATGGTTTTTTTTGTAATCTGCCCTTCACAAAAAATGAAACATGATATTCAAGATTGTATTTAGATAATGAATGATTTTGGTTTCTCCATAATAAATTGGAAAGAAAACTTTGATCCATTTAATCATAATATGGAAAAAATCTAGGATTACCTAATACTATCTAACCATCCGATGGAATTCTGGGAGCCCAAAGCAATAAAGGAAATAGGAAATCAATTGTGAAACTATATCTATGTAGAAGACAGAGAAAATTCCAATGGAGGAAAGACTTATGTGAGGATATACATGGAAAACAAACCAAATAGCACACATTGGAAAAAGATTGAAATAATAACAGAGTAGGGAAAACGGAAACAAAATTTGAAATATGACCCAAACTGTAAAGGTTGAAAAACTAGGGTTCCAGGCTTTAGAGGCTAGCAAAAAAAGAAATAAACTAATAGTGCAGTGATGGAAGGGCACACATCTGAAAATGCAAATCTAGATAGGGCAGAGGAAGCTGTGAAATAAGAGATTCTAGCTCAATTGGATCTAAATTCTTGACTGAATGAAGGTAAAGGCACAAAGATTGATAAAGAGGTAGAACAACAAAGAGAAGAATTAGCATAACATAAGGAAAATTTGGAGAAGAAAATTTTGGAGGTCATCACTCTATTAGGCAATACTTTCAGGGAAAAAGACATCAATTTCATAATAAAAGTAGGAAGTTAAGTTGTGTAGCTGGCTAGGGAAGCTAAGGAAGGAATGGCAGAAGAAAACCTTGAAATAGAAAACTTGGAAGAGGAATGGGTTGTAGAGAAGGAGATGGGACAAGGAGAAAAGGACTAGGAGGTAGGAGAAGGCATCCTATCAATGAATAATATGCAGAATGTCATATCTTATCAGGAGGTAGGGGGAAATTTAGGCATATCAAAAAATGAGGCATGTAGGAAATCTTTGGATTGTGGAGATAACAAGAAGAGAGGAAGGATCCAAAATCAAGAAAGGAGAAAAATGTATGGAGAAGTAATAGAGTAGAAGAAGATCAATGAAATGTTCAAACTAGGGAAGGGGGAAACCCCTTCTATGGAAGAATGAGAATAATATCATGGAATGTTATGGCCTTAAATACCCCTAACAAAAGGTGCCTGGTTAGACATCAACTAGAAGTGTCACAATCAGATATCTTCGTAATTCAGGAATCCAAATTACAAGAGGATGAAGTGGAGAAACTTAAATCAAAGCTAAGGATGTGGAAGATGGAGGCAGTCAATATGGAAGGAGCTTCAGGTGGATTGTTGACAATCTAGAAACAATAGAAAATGGTCATGGAAAATTAGACTAGAGGAAACACTAGATGGCTTGTAAGGTTAGAAGTTTAACATCCGATTTGTGTTTTTTTCTTTTCAATGTTTATGGTCCTTCTTCATGTATTCCAAAAACAGATATGTACAGGGAATTAGAAACCAAGTGCAATAATTTGGCACCATATGTTTGCATTTTAGGGGGACTTTAATGCAATTTTGAGAACAATAGAGAAAAGGGAAGGGAGAAACATGAAACTATAATCTCAAATAGACTTTAAATCATTTTTAGAAAGAAACTTTATCATGGAAATATAAATAGGAAATGGACTATATACTTGGACAAATAGAACAATTGGTTTCTATAGCATAGCAGAAAAATTGGATAGATATCTTTTCAAAGGAAATCTAGATTCCTTTCCATTCACATTGGAAAGTAATAGCTTGCCAATATCAGTCTCTAATCACTACCCAATTTAATTAGATATTAAGGGGTAAAGAAAGCCAATTCGATGTCCCTTCAAATTTGAAAAAATGTGCTTTAGAGATGAGATTTTAATCTCTAATCCAGAAGTGGTGGGGTGAAGTGCAAATAGAGGGATCAAAAATGTTTATCATAACAACAAAAATGAAAATAGTGAAACAACAACTAAAAACATGGAACAAGAATAACTTCAAAAAAATCTTTGAAGAGTAAAGGAAAATTGAAGAGCAATTGGATAATCTAAATGAGGAAGTGATAGTTGAAGGTATGGATGATACAAAATACAAGATGGAAAAACAATTGCTAAGGAAACAAGAGGACATTTTAGCAAAAGAGGAGATATATTGGAGACAAAAGTCAAGGGAGTTATGGATAAAAGGAGACCAAAACATGAAATATTTCATAATGCAACAAAATCCAAGAGGGGAGCCAATAGAATTTCAAGCATCAAGACTATGGATGGAAGAAATCTTGTAAATATGGAGATCATTTTTGAAGTAGTAAATTTTTTTCAGAATCTGTTGAATAACTTGAATGGATCAAGGAAGTTGGAACACAAATAAATCTTGACAGAAGGTCAAAATAAGATGTTAATAGAAAGGTTCACAGAGGCTAAAATCAAAGAATCTTTGATTCAACTTCATCCGGATAAGGCTCCTAGACCAGATGGCTTTGAAATTGTATTCTTCCAAAAATGCTAGGATTTTATAGGGGTGATGTAGCTGAAATAATTGAAGACTCAAGAAGGACAGGCAAAGTAATAAATGAAATAAGCAACACATTCATAACCCTCATACCAAAAAGAGAAAAACCAGGCTCTTTAGATGAATTTAGACCAATAGCCCTTTGCAACACAATTTACAAAATTATGGAAAAAGCTATAGCAAATAGATTAAAAAAGATTCTACTAGACATAATCTCAGAAGAAGAAACAGGGTTTGTGCTAGGAACATCAACTCTAGGTGGAGTAATAATAGCACAAGAAGCTATACATTCTACATAAAAGTTAAGGCAAGAGAACATGTTGATAAAATTGGACATTAAAAAGCATATGATGAGGTAGATTGGGCATTCTTGTTCAAAGTGATGGAGGTGTTTGGATTCAATAAGAGTTGGTTGGATTGGATCTTCAATTGTGTAGCTAGTCCAAGATTATCTATCCTAATAAATGGCTCTCGGTAATGTTTCTTTTGGGCCTCAAGAGGCCTTAGGCAAGGAGATCCATTATCCCCTTTTTTACTTATCATAATGGCAAAAGACATGGGAAGATCTATAAGCAAAGCCTTGATGGAAGGAAAGGTGAAAGGTATTCAAGTGACCAAGGAATTGCCTGTTATAACACATCAGAAATTTAGTGATGTTAAAATGTTGTTTCAGGCTACTCAAATTAGGGAAGCACAAAGTTTCATAAGGATCTTGGATGACTACTCAGTGGGTTCTAGACAAGAGGTCAACAAAGAGAAGCGAGATGTGTTTTTCTTATTCACAAATCAAAGTTTAGAAAATTAGATTTTGAGAGTTAAACTTCAAAAAGGGAAAATTACCAAGTAAGTATTTGAGTCTTCCTCTAGTGGATGGACTACAATCAAGCAAACTTTGGGATTATTTTTCTTTAAGAGTAGATAACAAGCTAGCTTCATAGAAAGGCATATGGTTCTCATGGGTAGCTAGGATAACAATGTTAAAAGTTGTGATATCTACATTACCAATATATATGATGTGATGGCCTGTCATGTAACCCTAGAGTGCTAGACAACAAGAGACAAAAATACTAATTTTTTTTTTGAAGCTAAAATATGCATTATACATTGAAGTAACAACATTAATACAACATTAAAAGTAATATATAGCTAACAGCTCTAGGGCACAAAACTACATCAGTTAGAATAATAAGCATACAAGTTCTATGCAACACCATGCAACATAAGAATAATACCTTATAAATTTGCAGAGATAAATGATTATAAGATTCTATACAAGGTTAAAAGGCTACAAGGCCGATTACATTGGTTACAAAGATACAGTTGTGAATAACTACAACAACTCAAAAAGTGTAAAGCAAATCTAGAATTGGAACTCTTCTATACTAGACTCGAACCGATTCTCCAAGAAGACCAATGGATAGCTCTGCCACCCAACCATGTGGAACCTTGAGGTCCACCCCTCTGAGCTAGGAGATAACATTGAGGCTCCACTAGGCCAAAGTTACAACAAGGAATACAACAATCAAGATATAGACTACATGCAGGCAAATAGTATAAAAAGGCTGCACAGACAAAATAACACTCGCCAAAACAAGACAATCAAATCATCAAGATAAGATCAACCATCAAGACAAGTCTACACTCTACAAGTAACAACAAAAGATAAAATAAGAAGTAACTACACTACAGTAGGGACAGTGTCATCGCATGGTCCTATCATGGATTTTCCAAGTTATCTCTCACTAGAAGTCGGGCCCCATCTATGGTTTTCCTGGCGACCTCTCTATAGGCACCGGCCCCATAGGGTGACACATGTAGAGTCAACACTTCCTCTCATGGAGACGAGGAAGTCAACCTTGCCAACCAAGCCTTCTCATCCCATCCTTAGCCTATGAAAGAACTCAAGGCATGGGATCGGCATCAAACTTATCTTGTTATATGGATTACTACCCAACCCACCTAAATCAATTTTTTAGTTATCACTTGCTTACCACTTCCAAGTGGTTTTCTAGGCAGCCACTTTGGGCACCGACCCCACCATGGAAGCCACTCCCCCACATACAACTAGCACTCCTAAATAGTATCCAAAACAAAAACATATAAGGGAAAGGGAACGGATAACATCTGAATTTAACAATCCAACACTTCCTATTTCCATTTTAGCAATAAAACTTTTTCCTTACCCATAAAACCACTCAAATCAAGAATCATCAGGACAAAATGACAACAATATTGATTGAAAACCCAAAAGGTCTAACCTCTGGAGTTGGTAATTGCACACAAGGCCACTTACATGAATCCGTCTCACAACATAAAACAAGGATATAGACAATTTACTTCATGTCTTATAACAATATGACTCAGGACAAAAAAAAAAATAACACAATAACCTAATTTCATCAATGCAAAAAAATCTAATACAAAATAAATAAGAATTTTTGACCATACTATAATAACAACAATAGATGGTATAAAACGACAATCGGCTCAAAGTTTTTACTCTCTCTAAAATGACATTAAATAATATATACTATGATATCAACCATTCACATAGCACAGAATGGTATATTACAAGCAAGACTAGCAATTTAATATTTAACAAGGGAACCAACACTTGATTATCACAATATTGCTACCTCATGAAACTAGAAACAAGGATTCAAACTACACTAAATTTCTATCTCTATATTTATTTACTAAATTAATTTATCATGGAAATGACTACCCTATATACATCATTACTCCCAACAAGGAATTTTCCAAACAAGACCATATTAAAATTCGACTCAACATAATACCAATGAGTGACATAGATCGACAACATAGAAGGACAAAATAACCTATATTAATTCATCTAATAATTGCATAGTTGTTTATGATAGAATCTAACATGCTTAACTCAAAACACACTAAAACTTAAACTAATTATTTATTTACTTACTAACATTTACAACTAGCATATTCCAATACATAACTAACAAGTTTAAATTCAACAAGATGGCAAAAATATAGCTAATATTTAATGACCATATGAGTCTAGTATAAAAATTCAAATAACTCTCACTCATTATTTAATTCCAAAGAAAAATAATATGTCACAAGATATCAATTAACAAAATTATATTTAATAAAATGGGCACAACTTAATTATTTAATCTACTTGCATCTACCAAAAAAAAAACATTAATTAAATAAATTTAATTCTAAAATGATACACTTCTATCTTATTATCATAAGAACATTATAATATTCACTTCTCTCTAATATTCTAATATTAACTTACTAAATCAATACTACACTCAAAATCCAAAGTTAATGAGTTGTTCACAAAGTTAACTAAAAGTTTCCCTAATAACATGATTTCCTCCAAGCATTCTAATTAAATTCAATAATAACAACTAACTATTCTATAAACTCAAATTGAATTTTTTTTTTCTATTGCAGAAGAAGTACATTCCACCATTTTCATTCGGAAAAAAAATTAAAAGAAAAATTTGAGGTATGGGAATGAAAATTCATCTGAGGTCTAGAGAGAGAATAACCAGAGCATTTTAATGGATTGGCAGAGGAGAACCAAGTCAAGCTTTAGAAGAAAATAGAGATATCACAGGTAAGACAAGATTTCAAGAATATTATTTGCATTAAATAAATATCAGGCACAAATCAAAATACAGAGAGCTGGGAAGAGTCCAACGATTACTTAGAAAGTGCAAACTTAAAACAATTTTGAGAGGTAGAAGAAATTCATTTAAAAGCAATTTTTAGATACAGAAGAAATTTTATTAAAGAAATTTTGAAATACAGAAGAAATTTATTTAAAGAAATTTTGAAATACAAAAGAATTTCATTTAAAGCAACTATGAGATGTAGAAGAAATTTCATTTACAAAAATCCTTGAGAAGGCCATACGGCAGCTGTACAATGTCCCAAGAGAGGGCAGAAAATATTAAAAGATAAAATTAAATTAGATTTTCCCCAATGCCATACGGTCTAGTTTTATCATGGAGAAAAGAGAGCAGAAATTTTAACCAAAAGGAGAATAAGAATGAGGGTCTCTTATGTTGTACGGTCAACAAGGAGGAAGAAAAGAAATTTAATCAAAGGAAGAATGCAGATGGGAATCACACATTGCATGATCAAGGCAAGAATCTGAGGTATTTCTCAATCTACAATAGCGTAAATATATACAGTGACTTCCATTGCTAAGGTAACACAATTTGTATAATTTACCGTATGATTAAATCATTTTCTAAAGAACAAAGCCAGAGCTTTAAATCATGGCAAAAATTCTGAGAAACAAGGTTGGATGAGGCCTCACTATGGAACTGAGAGTAGCTGAGGAATGAAATGAGATAAGAACTAGAAGAATGATACATATGGGTTATTTCCTTTTAATTTGGGTCCCTTTGCAAGATTGCAAAAGATTGAACTCCAAGATTTCAAGAAGGATTTAACAAAGAGTAGACCAAAAGAAGAATAAATCTGGAAGTAGCAACAGAGGTTAAAACATTGACAGACATCAAAGTGCAAATCCCAAGATGAAGGTGTGGTCAAGCAACTACATTCGAACACACAACGCATAGAACAATTCAAGGTACAATAAGATTTAAATTCTAAGTGACAAAATGCAAATTTCACACTCAAGCATAGAACGATCATACTACAATAAAATGTAAATTCCAACTACAGAAATACAAATTCCACACACAGAGAGTCAACAAAAACATACCTGAATTTTAGTTCCCTTTAGATCTTCTCTATTTCTCACATCCAATTCTTTTTTTTCCCCAAATTTCTTTTTTTTTCCTCCCCCTTTCAACAACAACCTGCAGGTACCATTAAAACCCATAGCCACAAACATGCATTCATTACCAAAATCCCCACTCCTCCAGAAATTTTTAAAATTTTACTAATAATAGAGATTCCACAAATCAGAGAATTCACATTCGACAACTCACCACCATAAATTCTTCACTAATATTATTCCTTAATCAACTATATACAACTTATGACACAAATATTCTTAAATTAACAAATTGATTAATTTTAATCTATTTTAAAACTTTACTAAAGTGTTATTTCAAGTTCTAGGCTAAACAAAATACTATGCAATCAAACATATTAAAAGCATTATTATTTTAAATTAAAATTCATTAAAGTATTACCAAACTACACATAGGCACAACTTAAAACAAAACTCGACAATACTCCACAACACATGATGACCAACAAGGACCACGTGTCACATCATGACATATGACTACAATAGAAGATTGGGACTGACCTACCAGAGTAAACCTCGTGTTATCTCCCATCACCGATACCCATTGGTGCAAGATCCCGCTCAAACTTGCTATATCAGGTGGAATCGAGGCTTAGTACCTGTAGCCTACATCAGAACAATAGGTTGTATACAATCAAATGCATATATATATCAACACACATAGAGATAGAGAATCACACTGTAGTAGGGTGCTTAAAGCGAGTAGTACTACACTGTCTCTGCTCTTGAAACAAGACCATAACCACTTTATTTGAATTTAGATATCAACAGATAGAATAAAACATGATATTATTAAACCATTACTACTCAAACTCATCATAACTAGAATAATACTAATGTCATCATGTCTAAGCTATATCAGTCGAACATAGTCCATCATGATCAAAACAACCATAAACTTTAAACCTACTAATCCAAATGTCTCAAAACTATTAATAAGCAATGGAAGAACTAACAACTGTCTCAGATCAACAAAGAGCAAAGAAAGACTACCAACTATCACAAGCCAAAAATGAGGGGGCATTACATCCCCCCGCCCTAGAGTCAGGCTTACTCTTGGAAGCCTGCAAAAAAAAGTTAAGGGTATGACTCTCTCACCCTGGAAGCATCCTTCTAGGTTGAAGGAGTCTCACCACTAGGGTCCCACTGGACCCTGACCTACACCATGACTCTACCCTTGAGAGTTTACTCCCAATTCTAAAGATTGCACATGATCTCCAAAGAAGGTTGCCTGTCCTCTACCTGTGTTCTCCAAGGATGTCCCCTAATGCTCAATCGCTGTGAACACTCTATGAGACCTCCCTGTGTCACCTATGGTTGGCTCTCAAGCTGCCGGTCTCTGACCAAAACCTGAAGCGGTTGTTTGTGGACACTGCCTGGCTATATGGCTCTGCTGTCCACAAGAGAAACATCCTGAACCTCTACCAAAACCACTGCCACCCTGAAAAGCACTGGACTGTTGGAAACTACCCCTACTCACTGTGGACTGTGTGCTCTGAGCAGTGCACTCAACACATTCCTTTCTAAAATGCTACAAATTTTGGTTCTTCTTATTCTGAAATCTGTTACCCTGCCAAAATTAAGTGTTCTTTGGTAACTGAGAACACTGTTGTTGCTGTCGCTTGCCTTCGTTGGGTGTATGATGGTCTCTTGAAGAGATGGCTACCTGAGACTGACCACCAACACCTACAGAAGGTGCACTACTAATGTTCACACATGTATGCCCACTGAGTGCCATAGCCAAATTCTCCTCCACTAACCAAGCTTTCTCTATTGCAACCTCTATAGACTTAGGTTTGAATACACAAACCCCTCCACTGATCTGAGCATTCAGGCCATTGATAAAACATTGTACTAACATAGACTCATCAGCTCTGATACCTACATACTATTTCAGCTCGTAGAACCTGTGCTCGTACTGCTCAACTGACATGGCCATCTACCTCAGGTCGTGAAACTCATCTGTGTGGTGTTGCCTCTAATGATCATATAGGAAACGAGCTCTAAATCTCTCTAAAAACAACTCCCAAGAGATGGTACTGATGTCCAAATGCAACTTCTGCTCCTCTAACTGCCACCAAGTCGAAGCAAACCCTCAGAGACTCAAAATAGCACATTTGGCTTTAGTGTTGCTACCATAAGGATGCATGGTGAAACACCTGCCTATATCTAATAACCAAGTCTCTGCCTCTAGACCACTACCAACACCATCAAAGGTGGGAGGGCGTGCCCTCAGTAAATCTATCATATGGCTGGCTAGTGTGGTCTCCTACTCAGCTATCAACTCTCTTTGCCTAGGTGATCTCTCTCTTTCCCTAGGTTCTGACTCATCTACCTACTGACCTCCTCTAGGTTGCTCAACCTCCTGTCTAGGGCCTAAATGGGCAAGGGCCTCCTCAAGAATCTGTCTCAACTGGGCTCCCTCAGGCTGACCCTGACCCTCCATATTCTGACCCCTACCTTCATGGGCACTCTCAAGAGGAGAATTGGGAGGAGGTGTACCGCCACCACCTCTCCCATGACCCCTACCTTTGCCATGACCTCGGCCCCTACCTATAGGCATCTACCTACAACACCAAAAGGCAAATTATTACATTCAGAAAGGGACACAATAGGGATAAAGTTATTCTACAGAGTTTAAACACTAGGTCACATAATGGGCTCAATTACAACCAGAGTACCCAGTGTTTAAACCTAGATCTAATACCAAATGTGGTGCCCCGTCATGTAACCCTAGAGTGTTAGACAACAAGCAACAAAAATACAGAAACATTTTTTTTTTGAAGCTAAAATATGCATTATACATTGAAGTAACAACATTAATACAACATTAAAAGTAATATACATCTAACAGCTCTAGGGCACAAAACTGCATCAGTTAGAATAATAACCATACAAGTGCTATGCAACACCATGCAACATAAGAATAATACCTTATACATTTACAGAGATAATTGATTACAAGATTCCATACAAGGTTACAAGGTTACAAGGCCAATTACATCGGTTACAAAGATATAGTTGTGAATGATTACAACAACTCAGAAACTATAAAGTAAATCTAGAACTGGAACTCTTCTGCACTAGACTCGAACTGATTCTCCAAGAAGACCAATGGATAGCTCTGCCACCCAACCATGTGGAACCCTGAGGTCCACCCCTCCAAGCTAGGAGATAACATCGAGGCTCTAGTAGGCCAAAGTTACAACAATGAATACAATAATCAAGATATAGACTCCATGCATGCAAATAGTATAACAACGCTGCACAGACAAAACAACACTTGCCAAAACAAGACAATCAAATCATCAAGATAGGATCAACCATCAAGATAAGTCTACACTCCAAAGGTAACAACAAAAGATAAAACAGGAAGTAACTACGTTGCAGTAGGGAGAGTGTAATCGCATGGTCCTATCATGGGTTTTTTAGGTTATCTCTCACTAGAAGCCGACCCCCATCTATGGTTTTCTTGGTGACCTCTCTATAGGCACTGGACCCATAGGGTGACACATGCGGAGTAAACACTTCCTCTCATGGAGACGAGGAAGTTGACCTTGCCAACCAGGCCTTGTCATCCCATCCTTAGCTTGTGAAAGCACTCAAGGCATGGGAGAGGCATCAAACTTATCTTGTTATATGGATTACTACCCAACCCACCTAAATCAATTATGTAGTTATCACTTGCTTACCACTTCCATGGGGCTTTCCAGGTAGCCACTTTGGGCACTGACCCCACCATGGAAGCCACTCCCCCACATACAACTAGCACTCCTAAACAGTATCCAAAACAAAAACATACAAGGGCAAGGGAACTGATAACATCTAACTTTAACAATCCAACACTTCCAATTTCCATTTCAGCAATAAAACATTTTCCTTACCCATAAAACCACTCAAATCAAGAATCATCAGGATAGAATGACAACAATATTGATTGAAGACCCAAAAGGTCTAACCTCTGGAGTTGGTAATTACACACAAGTCCACTTACATGAATCCGTCTCACAACATAAAACAAAGATATAGATGATTTACGACATGTCTTATAACGATATGACTCAAGACAAAGGAAAAATAACACAATAACCCGATTGCATCAATGCAAAAAAAATTGGATACAAAATAAATAAGAAATTTTGACCATACTATAATAACAACAATAGATGGTATAAATTGACAATCAGTTCAAAGTTTTTACTCTCTCTAAAATGACATTAAATAACATATACTATGATATCAACTATTCACGTAGCACGGAATGGTATATTACAAGCAAGACTAGCAATTTAATATTGAACAAGGGAACCAACACTTGATTATCACAATATTGTTACCTCATGATACTAGAAATAGTGATTCAAATTACTCTAAAATTTCTATCTCTATATTTATTTACTAAAATAATGTATCATGGAAATGACTACCCTATATACATCATTACTCCCAACAAGGAATTTTTCAAACAAGACCATATTAAAATTCAACTCGACATAATACAAATGAGTGACATAGATCCACAACATAGAAGGACAAAATAACCTATATTCATTCATCTAATAATTGCATAGTCATTTATCATAGAATCTGACATGCTTAACTTGAAACACACTAAAACTTAAACTAATTATTTATTTACTTACTAACATTTACAACTAGCATATTCCAAAACATAACTAACAAGTTTAAATTTAACAAGATGGCAAAAATATAGCTAATATTTAATGACCATATGAGTCTAGTATAAAAATTCAAATAACTCTCACTCATTATTTAATTCCAAAGAAAAATAATATGTCACAGCATAGCAATTAACAAAATTATATTTAATAAAATGAGCACAACTTAATTATTTAGTCTACTTGCATCTACCAAAAAAACATTAATTAAATAAATTTAATTCTAAAATGATACATTTCTATCTTATTATCATAAGAACATTCTAATATTAACTTACTAAATCAATACTACACTCAAAAACCAAAGTTAATGAGTTGTTCACAAAGTTAACTAAAAGTTTCCCTAATAACAAGATTTCCTCCAAGCATTCTAATTAAATTCAATAATAACAACTAACTATTCTATGAACTCAAATTGATTTTTTTTTTTCTGTTACAGAAGAAGCACATTTCACCATTTTCATTTGGAAAAAAAATTAAAAGAAAGGTTTGAGGTATGGGAATGAAAATTCATTTGAGGTCTAGACATAGAATAACTAGAGCATTTTAATGGATTGGCAGAGTAGAACTGACTCAAGCTTCAAAGGAAAACAAAGATATCATAGGTAAGACAAGATTTCAAGAATATTATTTTCATTAAATAAATTTTAGGCATAAATCAAAATGTAGAGAGTTGGGAAGAGTCCAACGATTACTCAGAAAGTGTAAACTTAAAGCAATTTTGAGAGGTAGAAGAAATTCATTTAAAAGCAATTTTGAGATACAGAAGAAATTTCATTAAAGAAATTTTGAAATACAAAATAAATTTATTTAAAGAAATTTTGAAATACAGAAGAATTTCATTTAAAGCAACTATGAGATTCAGAAGAAATTTCATTTACAGAAATCCTTGAGAAGGCCATACGGCAACCGTACAATGTCCCAAGAGACAACAGAAAATCTTAAAAAAGAAAATTGCATCAGATTTTCCCCAATGCCGGATGGTCTAGTTTTATCATGCAGAAAAGAGAGCAAAAATTTTAACCAAAAGGAGAATAAGAATGAGGGTCTCTTATGCCGTACGGTCAACAAGGAGGAAAAAATAAATTTAACCAAAGGAAGAATGCAAATGGGAATCAGACATTGCACGGTCAAGGCAAGAATCTGAGGTATTTCTCAATCTACAACAACATAAATACATATACAGTGACTTCCATTGCTAAGGTAACACAATTTGTATAATTTACCATATAATTAAATCATTTTCTAAAGAACAGAGCCATAGCTTTAAATCTGGTCAAAACTTCTGAGAAACAAGGTTGGATGAGGCCTCACTATGGCACTAAGAGTAGCTGAGGAAAGAAATTAGATAAGAACTAGAAGAATGATGCATATGGGTTATTTCCTTTTAATTTGGGTCCCTTTGCAAGATTACAAAAGATTGAACTCCAAGATTTCAAGAAGGATTTAACAAAGAGTAGACCAAAAGAAGAGTAAATTTGGAAGTACCAACAAAGATTAAAACATTGACAGACATCAAAGTGCAACTCCCAAGATGAAGGTGTGGTCAGGCAACTACATTCGAACACATAGCGCACAGAACGATTCAAGCTATAATGAGATTTAAATTCCAAGCCACAGAATGCAAATTTCACACTCAAGCATAGAACAATCATACTACAATAAAGTTTAAATTCCAACTATAGAAATACAAATTCCACACATAGAGAGTCAACAAAAACATACCCGAATTTCAGTTCCCTTCAGATCTTCTCTGTTTCTTGCATCCAATTCTTTGTTTTTCCCCAAATTTCTATTTTTTTCTCCCCCTTTCCACAACAACCCCCGGGTACCATTAAAACCCATAGCCACAAACATGTATCCGTTACCAAAATCCCCACTCCTCTAAATTTTTTTAAAATTTTACTAATAATAGAGATTCCACAAATCAGAGAATTCACATTCAACAACTCACCACCATAAATTCTTCACTAATAATATTCCTTAATCAGCTATATACAACTTATGACACAAATATTCTTAAATTAACAAATTAATTAATTTTAATCTATTTTAAAACTTTGCTAAAGTGTTATTTCAAGTTCTAGGCTAAACAAAATACTATACAATCAAACATATTAAAAGCATTATTATTTGAAATAAAAATTCATTAAAGTATTACCAAACTACACATAGGCACAACTTAAAACAAAACTTGACAATACTCCACAACACATGATGACCAACAAGGACCACGCGTCACATCATGACATATGACTACAATAGAAGACTGGGACTGACCTAACAGAGTAAACCTCATGTTATCTCCCATCACCGATACCCATTTGTGCAAGAGCTCGCTCAAACCTACTATATTAGGTGGAGTCGAGGCTCAGTACCTACAGCCTACATCAGAATGATAAGTTGTATACAATTAAATGCATATATATATCAACACACACAGAGACAGAGAATCACAACGTAGTAGGGTGCTCAAAGTGAGTAGTACTACACCATCTCTGCTCTTAAAACAAGACCATAACCACTTTATTTGATTTTAGATATCAACAGATAGAATAAAACATGATATTATTAAACCATTACTACTCAAACTCATCATAACTGGAATAATACTAATGTCATCATGTCTAAGCTATATGAGTCAAACATAGTCCATCATGATCAAAACAACCATAAACTATAAACCTACTAATCCAAGTGTCTTAGAACTTTCAATAAGCAATGGAAGAACTAACAACTGTCTCAGATCAACAAAGAGCAAAGCAAGACTACCAACTATCACAAGCCAAAAATGAGGGGGCATTACAAAAAAGAGAAAAACTAGGCTCTTTAGATGAATTTAGACCAATAGCCCTTTGTAACACAATTTACAAAATTATGGCAAAAGCTATAGAAAACAGATTAAAAAAGATTCTACTAGACATAATCTCAGAAGAAGAAATAGGGTTTGTACTAGGAAGATCAACTCTAGGCAGAGTAATAATAGCACAAGAAGCTATACATTCTACATAAAAGTTAAGGCAAGAGAACATGTTGATAAAATTGGACATTAAAATGCATATGACTGGGTAGATTGGGCATTCTTGTTCAAAGTGATGGAGGTGTTTGGATTCAATAAGAGCTAGCTGGTTTGGATCTTCAATTGTGTAGCCAGTCCAAGATTATCTATCCTAATAAATGGCTCTTGGTAAGGTTTCTTTGGGGCCTAAAGAGGCCTTAGGGAAGGAGATCCATTATCCCCTTTTTTACTTATCATAATGGTAGAAGCCATGGGAAGATCTATAAGCAAATCCTCAATGGAAGGAAAGGTGAAAGGTATTCAAGTGACCAAGGAATTGCCTGTTATAACACATCAGCAATTCAGTGATGATACAATGTTGTTTCAGGCTGCTCAAATTAGGGAAGCACAAAATTTCAAAAGGATCTTGGATGACTACTCAGTGGGTTCTAGACAGGAGGTCAACAAAGAGAAGCGAGATGTGTTTTTCTTATTCACAAATCAAAGTTTAGAAAATTAGGTTTTGAGAGTGTTAAACTTCAAAAACAGGAAATTACCAAGCAAGTATTTGGGTCTTCCTTTAGCGAATGGACTACAATTAGGAAAATTGTGATATTCTTTTGGTTCAAGAGTAGATAACAAGCTAGCTTCACAGAAAGACATATGGTTCTCATGGGTAGCTAGGATAACAATGTTAAAAGTTGTGATATCTGCATTACCAATATATATGATGTCTTATCTGCCAATACTAGCTGAGGTAAGTACATAGATCAATCAAAAAATGAGAAGGTTTTTTTGGAAAGGAAATAGTGATTAGAATAAGTACCCTCTCATCAAGTGGGATAAAATATGCAAGGCGAAGAATTCATATGTGGTGAGATTGAAAATTTTACTTTTCTATAACAAGGTAGTTGGAGCAAAATTCTTCTAGAGGATTTATGCAAACCAGGATCTAAAGTGGGTAAAGATAATGAAAGAAAAATATTTAGATCTAGGGGATCTAAGTATTTTCAAGGTAAGAACCCTTCCCTCAAGTTCAATAATATGGAATTTTATGAGAAATTGTAGAGATCTTATCACAAATCTCCTAACATAGTATATAAAGGATGGTAGGACTACCCTCTTTTGGGAAGACTCATGGGGGGTTTACAAGGTTGGGTAGAAGAAGGTAATTTGATCAAGTTAGGGAAGCAATAAAGAAAAGATGGGGATGTCATGTAAGGGATTATTTATTTGAGAACATAATTGGTGGGATCATATATTGGAAGCGGAAAGATGTGAGAAGGTTAGGATTTTGAAATGAGGTGGCTTCTAAGTTTCAATCAACATTGCATGAGAGAATCATCTACATTAAGGAAGGTAGTGACTGTCAAAGATGGAATGGATAAAAAAATTAGGAGTATGTTGATAATTGAGAGGGGGGGTGAATCAGTTATCTAAATTAATTTAACTTTATGTTCTTCTTTAACAGCTAGTGCAACATTAAAACAAATAAGCATCCATAACCATGAAAGCATAAACAAAGTCAATACACATAACATAATGATTTTGATGTGGAAAACCCTGTTAAGGGAAAAAATACGGGGTGACTAACCCAAGATTGTATTCTCTATTAAGAGAATAGAGGTACAAAATGGCACTTGCCAATTAGGGCTCACTGCCCGAGCACACTGCTCACAAGAGGCTCACTACCTACAAGAGACTCACTATCTACAAGGTACAAAGAAAGTAACTAGGTACTTGAATTGATGAGAAGCATCCACATATGCTAAGGTTTACTTCTGGTTAGGTTCAATACACTATTCTACTGCACTTCATTCTTCCTCTCCTTTAGTGTTGTTGTCTTGTCACATACTAGACCTGTGTTACTTCTTCCACTCTGCTCTCTACATTTCTTCACACTTCACAATACACCACACACTCCTCATCAAAATCCATCTGGTATATATATCTGCATAAAGGATTTCAACATCTTTCTAGTCAGCATCTGAAATACTGAATATTTTCCCAAACTCTGGTCTGTCAGCTGAATCCTTACTTACCAAGTGATGCGTATAAAAGAGATGCTTATAGAAGTCATCAATCATGTCAGCCAATCATGAATGATCCCTTAAGAAACTTTATTACCATTAATATCTCATCTGGATTACGGTCTGAAGCTCTACCAGTCAGTTCTTCCTCAGTCTACTCTACCAAGCAGAAACCCAACACTTAGGTGTTCATATCTTTTCACTCTTACGTCACTGGAGGCTCAATCTCTAGAATATATTAGTCATGGTACTCCTCTTGACTTCCCCAAGTTCACACTTTATTGAGATACTTCCTCTAAAAGATCTGGACCTGACTGTCAGACCTTGCTACATGCTTTGTTCTTGCTTACTAGACCAAGATACACTTCAGTCCGTCTTCTAGTATGGTCATACCATGTCCTGCGGATGTGTGGGGTGGACTTTGTTGCCATCAATGATAACACGCATGAAGCCACAATGTGTCTCTTTCCAACAATCTCCCCCTTTGGCATTGATGGCAACACTTAGTGAAAAATGACTAAGTGTCACACTACACTCCCCCTTGGCTGATGCTCTATTCTAATGTACACTTTACAGGAGCTCCCCTTAGCTAGATTCTACATTTTTCACTGCTCCTCACTCCCCCTTTGACATCAATGGCAAAGGGTAGGATCCGCATACCAAAATCTCAAAATTTAATCTATACTTGGCCACACACACACACACACATATATATATATGTATGTGACATACTTACATATACTAAAGTATATCTGCAAAAGTTGTCTTGAACTGGACAAATTCTGTTGCTCAACTTTGTTTCATCCTGTCCAAAATTGAGATGTGACCACTCAACAGGAATGCAAAAGCCTCTGCCCTCTTCAGATCTGTTGGATCACTGGTCTGAGCTGTCGTCTAAGCATCAGTTAGGGCCTCATGCATGGCCTCTAACTTAGGGATAATTATCCCTCTAAGTTCACTTAACCTGCTCATTCTATTTTTCTTCTCCTTCTCAAGCTTCTTGATTTCATTTAAAACTGCAATAGTTTGACACTCTCATTTTATTATGGAGGAGGTGAGAGGATCAAAATTCTAAGATACACTTGATAGTTTATCCTCTTGCTCTTTCATTTTCTTCTCAATATCCTTTGTTACTTTGGACTAGGATAGAAAAAATTTACACATTTCTCCACCATCTTTAAGAGCATTTTCTAAGCTCTTTTTCGGACAATCTCTTTCCCAAAAACTCCTTTTGGACCTTTTCTTCTGCTGACTTCTCTAAGGAATCAAAATGTGTATGAACATAATTTATAAGAGACTTTAGATTACTGGATGTGGAGGCTGAAGGATCCTTTTGGAAGGATGGCATGATCTTCTCCAGTACACTGGATGAAGTTTCTATGAGCTCATAGTCTTCCATGTGAGACTTCAAAAGTTTTTCATTTGCCTTTGCTTGAGTAAAGGATGCTAGCTTCATGGTTTGAACCAGGGAGAGAGAATCAAAATTGAATGGTCCTTGAAGCAGTTCCAGTTCATCAAATTCCATCATCTCTTTGGTCAAGAAATCTTTGAGAGTTTTTGTAGTGTCTCTTGCTGGAGATAGAGTCTTCTTCCCTTCTGTAGTCTTAGAACTATCTCCTGGGGTCTTCTCTGTTTGGTCTTTTTCCCTTTCCTTTACTTCTTTTTCTTGACTGGTTTGCTCCTTGATTCTTTCTTCTCCTTTAGATCCAGAGTCTGCAGGGGAATCTGGATGAGAGATATTAACTTCTTCATTGACTTTCTCTTCTAGAAAAGAGGAATCCAAGTCCTTGGTCTTCTCCTCACTTACCTCATTTGACTCTTCAGCAATTGTTTTTGTAGGATCTTCCTCATAAGGTTCATCACTTATGTCCTCTATAATAGGAATATTGAATCTTTTGTATGCATTTCGGAGGATGTCTTCTGTTTCTTTTGCCACTTTATCAGTCTCTCCAAGCATAAGCTGATTAATTCTAGATTTTCTCTGGAACTCATCCTTGCAATCTTTGAAGATCATATTCATTTGTTTCTGAGTGATTGAAGGATAGAGCTAAATAGCTATTTGTTCCCAAATCTCAATGTCCTTTTCCTTGGCATTGTTCTTCCTTATTTCTAGTTCCTTCTCTAGGCTTTTGGGAATTAGAGATATGATTTCAATAAATGCCTTATTATAGATAGTCAGATACCTGACTATAGCTTCTTGCAAGATCTTCTAGTCATCTTCATTATATTCATCATAAAACTCAGTCATTGGTTTTAGGTTCCCATTCATAGTGACTGATTTGATGATATCATCAATGCAGAGAGTAGGCTTTTCAACAAATTCTTCTGTCTTTTCTTTCTTGTCTTGACCAATAGAGGATTCACCAGATGTTTTCTTCTTCTTCTTTATTTTCTTTACTTCCTCATTTATCTCTGTCTCTTCATCATCCTTGATGCTTGTGTATGATCTTGTAGCCTTTGTCTTTGTTCTCTTTTCTCCTTTACTGGATGATTTTGCTTCATGTTTTGATGCCTTTGAGCTCTTGGCAGTGGTAGGTATAGAGCTCTTAGAGGATCTGGTTCGAGAGGGGGCTTCTACCAGAGCACTTTCTTTTTCTGCTTCTTCCTTTTCTTTCTCTTCCCTTTCCATCTTCTCTCTATTGGCATCAACTGCCTCTTTTGATATTCCATGCCTTTTGGTGAATTCTTCTACTTCCCTTCTTACTTTTCTCTTGATCTTAGGCTATCTAAGTTTAACATGAACTTTTACACTTAGCTCTTGTTAAGTTCCAAACCTTTCTGCCTTAGGATCCTTGGGCTGACTCAGCATGTGTTGAACATGTAGCTCTATAATTTTCTCATCTACTTCATACCCCATTGGCATGATCCAGACTGTCCTCGGCTCCACTACCTCCATTAGGCATTGATCAGTGTCTACCATGAAGCATACTGTATCTTTATACTTTTCAACTAGAGATTGGGGGATTCTCTCTCTTGCTTGCATCATACTTTGAAAGTTCTTGAAGTAGCCCCATAGTGTTGTATTATGTGCCTTGGCATCACCAAGCCGATGCATATAATCTCTGATTTGTATGGCTACTGGTCTGTCATTTCGCCATATCCAACCACTAGATCTGGGTAGCTCACTCATAAAGTAAAAGAATATACACAATATCAAACCATCATATTTGAATGTGTTTTTCTTGTCCTTCTTGATCCTTTGTAAGTTTTCTAACAGTTGGCTCAGAAGAAGTTCGCAGAGATCATAGTCAGCATTTTTCCTTAGCATTTCATAAGCAGTATACACAACTATTCTAGATACTAAATTCTCCCTGCTAGAGTGATATATCTTATAGCCAATTATCATAGATGCAAACTTGATATCCAAATCAGTGATATCCTCTATAGTCATTGCTCTCTTGTCAAATTTTGATCCAGTTGCCTCACTCACTGTCTGATTCTTGACATATTTGAGAGTAGGTATCCCACTAGATTAGTGCAATCTGGTAACTGCCTTAATGGTATCCTTGGTTATCTTTAATGGACTCATCAACCATATAAAGTTATCATGCATTCTACTTAGAACATACCAGACCCATTCATCTTCTGCAAAATAGGGGAAATGGATGCAATATCCAAAATGCTTGTCCTGGATAGCCTTGTACTACAGTTTGAGTTCAAAAGCATCATCTATTAACTGATTGTGATAGATATCCATTAAATTGGATTCCCCAAATTCCTCAATGTTTGCATGAATATATGTCCTAACATCTTCTACATGCAAAACCCCACATGGAATGATTGAAAATGCGCCTTGGGGGATCAACTTCTAAGGATTTGTAGGGACGTTTCTTGAATTTAGGGCACAACCTATTAGTAATCTTCACAACATTCAAAGTAGCCATCTTTCAAAGATTAAGAGAGAGATTTCAAGATCAAAAAATACCTCTTATGCTACTAGGGTTCACGATATGAGATGGATCGAGTTGCTTGGATGAATCGACTTATGCGGTTTGATCTTTGAGAGGATTGAGATAACTTGTTGCAGAGCTCCTTCTCTCTTCTTTTCAAATGCAAATGTGCAAATGATGAAGCAAAGAACCCTTTTATTTCTTGTGCAAACCCTAATTCCATTTTGCATTAAATGCACAACCTAAGTTGTTATGGTTGCCTTGTTTTCCTTGTTCTGAAAGAGATCTTTCTTGATCACTGGTATGCACTATTAGCTGTCTACCTATCTTTCCCAAATCATTCCATTTATCCACAGATCAAGATACCTCAAATTTGAATCATACCGGATCTAACTATGAAAATCCTGTTCTTACCGAATGACTATTAAACTGGATTAATTTTAGATGATTAGCCTCTTCAAATTCCTTACAGATCTTTCATATCTTTCCCAAGGGTTATTTAGATGTTTCTTTGAGAGCCTTTTCAATCTGCGAGCTTCCATGTGCCAATTTCAGGCACTAATTGACTGGCTAGGGGAAATTGTTTTCTTTTGACTCCCCCTAAGCCAGAGCTCATCCATTTAGTTTTTGGAAGGAATATCAGCACCAGATTCTGGTACAAATCCATCCCCAACATTTTCTATACTCTTCTTTACCCAAATCTTGTTCATCTCCCTTTGAATTTCATCCACATCTACTTTTCCTTTTCCTTTGTCTTGGTTTTGATTATGATGCACCGGACCCTTTTTGTCCCGATTCTTACTTCTGTAGAATTTGGCAATATGACTGGATCTATTGCAATTGTAGAAAACAACATTTCTTTGCATATTTGACTGATATCCTCTTGATCTACACTGATTAGCCATATGTCTCATTCTATTGCATGCAAAGCATCTACCATTGAATGAATTGTTCATTTTCATATTTCTACACTCATGAGATTTGTGACCATACCTTTTGCAATTAAAACACTATCTAGAGAAGGATAAATTAGTCTAATTCATTCTTCTTCTGCACTGATTTGCTTAATGACCAAAGTTACTGCAATTGTGGTAGTATCCATTGAAGGATGGATATATTTGATCATTAGGTTGCCTTACCGGAGGTCTTCTAGGCCTGTTCCTTGGATTTCCTGATCCAAAGTTCTTCTGACTGGATCCAGAGCTTTCACCTTTCTCATACCCCAAGCCTTGCTTGTCATCTACTCTCTTTTGGCTTTTGAGAAGAACTTCAAGCTGAGAAGAGTTTATCTTGAATTTCTCTTTCTATTCATTTTTTGTTTGAACATCTCTTTTTAGAGCGTTAATCTAATTTTCAAGTTGTTCTTCATTATCTCTAGGTTCTTCTAGATCAGATTCCAAATGCTTAATTATTCTATCCATTTTATGGTGGTCTTTCGATTTCTCTTTGAGAGATTGTTTTAGATTATCTTCAGTTTTTCTCTTCTCTTCAATTTCTTGGGTGAATTTCATAACCCCTGATTCCATTTCATGTCTTACCATAATGACCTCTTTTGATAGCTTCTCACATAATTTGTTCTTCTCATTTAGTTCTTCATTTGCATCATTGGCTTCATTTTGACTTGCTAATTGTTGAAGTAGTTCATTTTTCTTTTTTATAGAGATACATAGTTTCTCCTTTAGTTCATTTATGAAATCATCATCTTGTTTGAGTCTTTTTCTTAAGTTATTGACTTCAGAGTGAGATTGCTCAAGATCATCTAAGGCAGACTGAAGTTGTTCCCTCATACCATACATATCCATTGGAATTCCCAGATCTTCCTCAAGCTATTATGCTCTATTTGGAGGAAATTGGCTCTAATACCAATTGTTGATAACTGAGAGGGGGGTGAATTAGTTATCTAAATTAATTTAACTTTATGTTCTTTTTTAACAGCTAGTGCAGCATTAAAACAAATAAGCATCCATAACCATGAAAGAAAAAACAAAGTCAATACACATAACACAATGATTTTGATGTGGAAAACCCTGTTAAGAGAAAACCCACGGGGTGACTAACCCAAGATTGTATTCTCTATTAAAAGAATAGATGTACAAAATGGCACTTGCCAATTAGGGCTCACTGCCCGAGCACATTGCTCACAAGAGGCTCACTGTCTACAAGAGACTCACTGTCTACAAGGTACAAAGAAAGTAACTAGGTACCTGAACTAATGAGAAGCATCCACATATGCTAAGATTCAGTTCTGGTTAGTTTTAATACACTGATCTACTACACTTCATTCTTCCTCTCCTTTAGTGCTACTGTCTTGTCACATACATGACCTGTGTTACTTCTTCCACTCTACTCTTTGCTTTTCTTCACACTTCACAGTACACCACACAATCCTTCTCATCGAAATCCATCTGGTATATATATCCGCACAAAGGATTTCAACATCTTTCTAGTCGGCATCTAAAACACTCAATATTTTCTCAAACTCTGGTCTGTCAGCTGAATCCTTGCTTACCAAGTGATGTGTATAAAAGAGAAGCTTATAGAAGTCATCAATCATGTCATCCAATCATGAATGATCCCTTAAGAAACTTTATTACCATCAATATCTCATCTGGATTAAGGTTTGAAGCTCTGCCAGTCAGTTCTTCCTCAATCTACTCTGCCAAGCAGAAACCCAACACTTAGGTGTTCATATCTTTTCACTCTTACATCACTGGAGGCTCAATGTTTGGAATATATTAGTCATGGTACTCCTCTTAACTTCCCCAAGTCCGCACTTTACTGAGATACTTCCTCTAAGAGATCCAAACCTGACTGTCAGACCTTGCTACATGCTCTGTTCTTGCTAACTAGACCAAGATACACTTCAGTTTGTCTTTCGGTATGGTCATACCATGTCCTGCGGATGTGTGGGATGGACTTTGTTGCCATCAATGACAACACGCATGAAGCCACAACATGTCTCTTGCCAACAGAGTATAATGTTAAAGATGGATAAAAAATCATGACAAAGGTAGTGGAATCTTATTTTTAGACACCAGTAAATATTTGTTGGAAGAAGAATTGGCTACCTAAGGCAGGAACATTTACTTGGGCAACCATTCAAAAAATAATTTTGACATCAGACATATTTATGAAGATGGGTTATTATGGGACTTCTAGATGCATTCCATGTAAAAAAGTAGAGTAATTAGGAACTTATTTGCTTCTTAATTGCCCCTTTACTCAAGAATGTTGGTAATGGATATGTACTAAGATAGCTTGGAAAAGTGTATTGCCAGAAGATATTCTCATCTTGTTTCAAGCAGGGCTGGTTTTAAACAATTCATCATTGTGCAATAGCCTATGGCTGGTTAGTGCATCCTTATTGATCTAGGAGGTATGGAAAGAAAGGAACACAAGGATTTTTCAAGATAAATAAATTTTCTCTAGAGCTTGACTAAGGCAAGACTCTAAACACCACAACCCCCAAACCAAGTCTTGTGATTGTAGGTTACAAGTGTCATATTTTGGAAAAGTGGAGTTGCAGGAAGGATTAGCAGAAATCAATGATTTAGAATTTGAAGAAAAGGACACAGGAGCACTTCTAGGACTTGGGCACTCACTCTAGTGTCCTTCGCATCTAAATTTTGGGAAACAAAAGTTACAGGGCTGATCAGTGTCAGAAGGAGTTCTGGATCCTACGAAGAAACTGGTACCTTGGACATGGGCACTCTATCTAGCATCCCTGACTTTTCCACTTTAGAACCTCAAAAATAGGTACTTTGTGATTTGGTATTTTACTCATGTTTACAAGGGTTGTTTTCGTTATTTATCAATTTGTTGTCGTATTTGCATAATTAGGGTTTTAATGATCAATTGATCATAGTAGAAGGAAAAATTGTTAATTAAATTTCCTAATCCAAGTTTCCCTACATTTTTAAGTGATCTAAGGTATGATAGTGCTCATCACTCAAGCCTAGATCCTTTAATGTATAGTGGGAAGGAGGATTTAAACACCAAAACACTAAAACATTAACAAATCCAATTTTCCCCTAAACATTTTGGTGAACTTGTGTTTTTGGACTTAAATTGCAACTTGTTGTGTGTGTGCCTTAAGATTTGGATTGATTTCATTCATTCATATAGTCGTTCATTTTATTGTATTGAGAAAAATTCAAAAAAATTGAAAAATTTGGAAAATACAAAAAAAATGCATTATTTGGCTTACTAAAAAGGCAACTACAAACTCTTTATCTGACAACGGTATTTAGAGACTTAAGTGTCCTTCGGGGCTTGACTGAGACAAGATTCTAAACACCACAAACCCCAAACCCCAAACCAAGTCTTGAGATTGTAGGTTACAGGTGTCATATTTAGAAAAAGTGGAGTTGTAGGAGGATTGGAGGGCATCAAGGATTCGGGATTAGAAGAAAAATAGGACACAGGAGCACTTCTAGGAGTTGGGCACTCGCTCTAGTGTCCTCCGCATCCAAGTTTCAGGAAATAGAAATTATACGGCTGATCAATGTCAGAACAAGGTCCAGATCCTGCGAAGAAATTGGTACCTTGGACTTGGGTGCTTGCTCCAGTGTCCTCGACTATTCCACTTTGAAACCCTGAAAATAGGTACTCTGTGATTTGGTATTTTACTCCTATCTACAAGAGCTTTTTTTGTTATTCGTCAATTTGTTGTCATATTTACATAATTTAGTTTTTAATGGTCAATTGATCATAGGAGAAGGAAAAATTAATAATTAAATTCCCTAATCCAAGTTTCTGTACATTTGTAAGTGATCTAGGGTATGATAGTGCTCGCCACTTGACCCTAGATCCTTGAATGTATAGTGGGAAGGAGGATTTAAACATCAAAACACTAAAACATTAACAAATTGAATTTTCCCTTAAACATTTTGGTGAACCCTTTTTGAACTTAAATTGCAACTTGTTGTGTGTGTGTCTTCAGATTTGGATTGATTTCATTCATTCATATAGTCATTCATTTTATTGCATTGAGAAAAATTCAAAAAAATTGCATTGTTTGGCTTACTAAATTGTATCAATTCTTTCTAAATTTTCCTAATTCATAATTTTACATCATATCTAATATAAACTATAGAAAAATCTAAAAATTTAGAAATTTGCATTGCATTTTCAATATTAATTTGCTAGGTTTTTGTAGAAATTCTTGACAATTTTCATATAACCTAGTAATTCCAAAATCTAGGGTTAGTAGGAAAAATCTTTTCTCAGATTTTTCTATTGATTTTAGAGGCTCATTCAAATTTGCATTTGGCTGTAGTCTTGCATTTTAGTGTAAATTTGCATTTAAAATTAAAATATTTGCATTTTTGCATAGAAAATTTCAACAAAAACTAGCAATTTTCATGCACTTTTCATTAGATTTGCATTGGCATTTTGTACATTAGATCTTGAAATTTTTTTTCAAATATGAGAGTAAGTCATTTTCATCATAAATCAGACTTCAAAACATTCACATAGCATTTTGTCCCAAGATCTCAAACCTAGGGCTTCAAAAACAATGATTTTCACTAAATTTGGCCTTATCAACTCTATAAACTTGCACCATAAGTGTGTTTTCAAAATTAATTTTGAATTAATTTACTATTATTAGGGTAATAATTTGATACCCCTCCTAAAAATCTTCACAACACCCTTTTATCAAGTTGTTGTAGTGAAAAGTTTGCAAAAAACTACACATTTTGGCTATTTTTGCCCTAGGGTTTGACCTAGTTTGCACTCCAAGTGTGTTGTGATCAATTTTATAGATTGAAGTGACTGATATAATTGATATTATTTTATATACCTCTTGATATTCATTACAACACCCCTTTTTCTAGGTCTTGGAATTGAAAAAACCGTGAAAAATAGCTTATTTTTGCTATATTTTCACTAGGGTTTGACCTTAAGTGGCAGTAAAAGCGTGTTGTGTTGGGTATTTTGGAACCAAGTGGATGTTATTACTGATATTATTTTCTATCCATCATCATCTTCCTCACAACACTGTTTGTCATGCTCTTTTGCATTTGAATTTTCTTGAAAAAGTGCTTATTTTGACATATTTTCACTATAATTTGATTTGGCATCATCTTAAATTTGCATCAAAAGTGTGTTGTAAAGGATATTATTTATGTATTGGAATGTTATAATACATATTATTTTCTATCCCTGATCAATTTCCCTACAACACCTTTGCTTTCATATATTTCCATTAAAAAATTACAAAAAAATCAAGCATTTTAAGATCATTTTTGCATATAGTTTGCACTTGTCTTTTGCATACTCTTGGAAAATTGTTAAAATCTAATTTTGCATTTTATTATGGCATCTTCATGTTATTCATCTCTGAAGTCTTTGCATGATTATATCCTAGATTTTGAAAATTTCTCTAATTTCACTAATGAGAATCCTCATGTTCTAGAGCACATAGCTTCTGCAAGTGGTATTGATGCTTCTATATGTTCTACATATGAGCTGCAGTTACTTTGTTATACACATGATTTTAATAGCTTCACACTATTCATAGGAGCATATCCTTTGATCTTAGAAGTTTTAACTAAATTTATCTCTAGGAATACTCATGAAAATGTTGATAATGATTCCATAGAGCATTCAAGAACCTTAGATGAGAAGACTAGGGATAGCTTTAGTAATTCCACTATTTTCCCTGGCCATGATGAAGCATTAGTGAATAAAGAGCTCCCTCTATGAAAAATCATTCCAAGGGTAGAATATGAGTATTCATTTAACAATAATCAAATTCATACCTCTGTGGATCATCCCACCAACCTTCTTCCTTTAGTTGATTGTCCACATACCTTGGATTTCACTAAGGAAGAGAAGACCTTTAATGTCCCTCCTTTGTTTGATTATTTAAGTCATTTGGACATCACTAAGGATGTAGCACTAGTGGATGAGGAAAAGCCTCTCACATTAACTCCTTCAAGGATGGATGTTCAAATCACTCAAAATAATTTGCTTCTCCCACCACCTAAGAGGATAGTGAGTATGTGTACTAATGAACTTCAACAAGAAAACATTCCACCTAACATTGAGTCAAACCAAGAAGCATTTAAGAATGAACAAAATAATAATTACAAAAACTTGGTAATAGTACCTTATGTTTGCAATTGGAAAGAGAATGATTTTTTATGACTTCTAGCATGAAGACCCTACACGTAAGTATTCTAACCCTTTATTTCTCTCATGATGTGCTTCCCCTGTGATGTGTTACATGTTATCTAGGCCTCTTGGGATGACCTCAGATTCTCCCATAAGGTCCAGGATACCAAGAGACCATCTCTGTTGTGACTTTCTTCTATTTGTATGATCATTATTCTAAATTGCTCTCTCTGATTTCATTGTTGAGTGTTGTGTCTTACGGACATAGTGTCATGGTTGGTGACCTAGGGGCACCCTCCTACATGACTGTCCCTAAGACACTTGTTTCTCCTCTCTTATTTATTATTTCCCTTCCTCTAGTATTTCCATATAGTAGGCAGATGACGACAAACATTTATACTAATGCGGACCTAGTGTCCCTTCCAAGAGCAATCAAAAACTGGACTTAGTTCCTAATATCACAATGGGTTTGTATATCTTATCCAATGCTTGTCTAGTGGAAGTACTCATGCTTTCTATGTAGTGATGATTTTGATGGTGTTCTATCTCATTTACAAATCATAAACAATATTGTTGCTCTGTGCACTTTGTCTACCTTGAATCTTGCATACCTTAGATTTCATATGCATTGATATTGTTGTTTATCATGATTTTATAGACAATAACATATTTCTTGCAAGGATGTGTTTGTGGGAACATTTGGTGATCATGAAGTACATGTTACTTCTGGGGGGCATGGAATTTGTGAGAGCTTGTGTTCCCTTGTGTGTTTTATTCCAACCTTAACGTGCTTGATATCGATAACTGATATCATCCACCTTAAGGTGGGGGCATATATAAGGTAAGCTATCTGTTACAGATGTTAGCAATGTGTTTGACCTCAGATGCAAAGACTTGCACCCCAAAGTAGTGCATCGTGCATCATGAGTTTGTTTGTAACCAATCAATCAATCATGTAAGCCCTCTACAAAGGTGGGATATTGAGCATATCCTTTATCTTAAGCTCTCTACGGAGGCGGGGATGGTGAATTTCTTAGAGCAGATTGCATCATCCTGTCATTTTCAAAAGTACTCTACAGAGGCAAGGAGCAGTTCTATGACTAACTCAACCCTTAAGTGTGTTTTCAGTGATTGTTGTGGTGAAGGCCAATCATCGGTGTGTTCTTGTGATGTGCTTGAGATGGTGTTGGACCTAGAAATAGGTACACTCCATCGCTTGTTTTCCATGTTTTCTTCATGTCTTCAAGTGTGTGTGTTTTGGCATGATTGTTTTGTGTGGCATGTTTGTTGCCCCATATGTAGAGACCAATGCCCTCAAGTAGTGCTTTCTACATTTTGTGAGGTTTTGCGCATCTTGCATGTATGTTGCCCCATATTTACAGAGAATTGTGCCTAAGGTAGTGCATCCTGTATTACGGGAGACTTGTTTACTTTCCAGTACATGCATCTACATTTCATATATATGAGAAAAAGAAAAGAAAAGATATCATTTCTGTCTTCCATGCATTAATGTGTCTTCTATGCATTGATTGTCTTCTCTGTATTCTATGTGACTATAACTGTCTTCTTATTTTTTGCATGATTGTTACTATCTCCTATGTGATTGGCGTGTCTTCTCTATGCTTGGCATGTTTGCTGTGTTTGTGACCTTACTTTAATGCATGTATTAGCCTTGTGTTTATACATACATTAAAGTGGGGGCTAAATGCAACGTAAAAAAATGTCCCCTTGGGGACTTTTCCCTCCTAATGTTTAGCTGCCAGGTCTTTTGCATGCATTTAGGACATCTTAGTTCATATTTTGGCATCCTGATGGAATGAGGCCTAGGTTTCATGGCAAAGTAGGCCTAGGAGGACCCCCTGAGATGTACCCTACCAAAAATAGGGGGGAGGACTTGGGCACTTGTGCCCTAATCCTGCCCTATTTTGAGGCAGCCCTAATTTCTGGGTGTCAGTTTATGACCATTATTTGGTCCTTTTGCAGACACGGTAAGTTTTGATTTTTGAAATCTTAGTGAGAGTGTTTGTAGTTGCACATATAAGCATGCTTAGGTATTCATTTGTAAACTAGATTTCAATTATATGATCATTGTGAAATTTAGGCATTCTCAAGGTGATTCAAGGATTTCATTGTGTTGCAAGAGCAGACTTGTGTGTTTTATGTGTTTGTTTGCAAATTTGAGCATCCATTTCATAATGGAATGAAAGGAATCTTCCTTCCATGATATCTTCACTACAAGGTGACATTATATTGTGATTTCATCATTGATTCCTTTGGTTTTTGCCTCTACTTCACAAGGGTATGCACTCTTTATCTGACAACGGTGTTTAGAGACTTAAGTGTCCTTCGAGGATTGACTGAGGCAAGCCTCTAAACACCACAACCCCCAAACCAAGTCTTGTGATTGCATGTTATAGGTGTCATATTTGGGAAAAGTGGATTTGCAAGAAGGATTGGAAGGCATCAAGGATTTAGGATCTGAAGAAAATTAGGACACAAGAGCACTTCTAGGACTTGGGCACTCTCTCTAGTGTCCTCTGCATATGAGTTTTGGGAAACAGAAGTTATAGGGCTGATCAGTGTCAGAAGGAGGTCTGGATCCTACAAAGAAACTAGTACCTTGGACTTGGGTACCCGCTCCAGTGTGCCTGACTATTCTGCTTTGGAACCTCAAAAATAGTTACTCTGTGATTTGGTATTTTACTCTTGTCTACAAGAGTTTTTTCTGTTATTCATTAATTTGTTGCCGTATTTGCATAATTAGGGTTTTAATGGTCAGTTAATCATAGGAGAAGGAAAAATTGATAATTAAATTCCCTAATCCAAGTTACCATACATTTGTAAGTGATTTAGGGTATGATAGTGCTTGCCACTTGACCCTAGATCGTTGAATGTATAGTGGGAAGGAGGATTTTAAACATCAAAACACTAAAACATTAACAAGTCTAATTTTCCCCTAAACATTAACAAAAGTAGCATACATCACAAATTTGAATTAAATAAAGGATTTTAAAGGGATGCAGCATTTCTATACATGACACTATCCTTATCCCAGTCTCTACAGATCATCTTGTTAAACTTCTCAAACATCCACCCATTGCCCTCTCAAAACAACTTCTACCTCTTCAAAACAAAAGCTTTTGTAACCACAATCCACATTAAGCTCTGTGTATTGAAATCATTAAGCCATTTGAATGAACAAATAGATTACACAAGTAATTCTCTATTATGATAGACAACTATTAGACTTCAATCATAATGAGATCTTCACAACCAAAGTATACATATACTATGTTTACAAACTCTAAGAATCAATGCTCTCAATCACACTCTTTTGCAAAAACAAAGCACACTTCATGAATACAATGAAATATATAGGTACCATATAGCATTATCATTCAATTTTCTCTCACTGTGCATTGCTATACACAAAACAAGGTTTCAAACTTTTCAAATACTCTCTTCAAGAGTACATACTACATTAACCCTATGTAGAGAAAAAATTAGTTCACTGATATATGCAAACACATTTATCATATAATCTTTTATTATATTGTCATTCAAATTTTCTTCGTTCTACATTACCTTCCATATGGCCTAGGCATCAAGGTCTTCAATATACTCTCACAGACCCCACCCAATCATCAAAAAAAAAATCAATGCTCTTCCTTCACATCTTATTCCCACACTGCCATCAAATAGTTACAAAAATTGTTCAACCACCATAACAAAAGAAAGGCCGTCAATATTAACTTGCTAAAAAGAACCGTTGCAAATTTAAATAAGTTTAAATATTAACCCTTGATTGGGACTCTTATGCCATTAAAGCATTAAATCCCATCCTTTGATTTTGTAGAGCCTATAAAGTGACTTGAAGAGCCAGTTTGCAAGGTGTGAGGGCCGGTCTCTAGGATAACATGAAGCCCCTTTAGTAGGTTACCTTAAGTGATGGTGACCTAGAATAATAGGTCAACTTCAAATTAAAACAAAAAGTGCATTGGTTATGATGGGCTAGGTTTTGATCTTAAGGAATCTTAGTCTAGGGTTTAGACAATGTAGAAATAGGGATTAGGGAGCTTCAAGATATTAGGTATAAACCTATACATAAAAACCCTTTTTTTTGGTTCAAAAATGAAAACATAAACCAGTCTATAACAGAGAGAAGGACAAATTTAGTCCAAGAAAAAAGAAACTCTAGGGATTCAAGCTTATTACATCATAGGATTTAAAGTGCTTCTTAGGATCTAGGTTTTGCAAAAGATGACACTTATAAATAGGAATAACTAACAAACTCTTCCTTGAATCAAGACATGTGAGAAGAGCATCATGAACCATGAGATGAACCTATGAAGCACTCTGGACCAGTCTAAATCCAACTGTGGGCATTCGGCCATTATGAAAATCATTGAGTACTCCTATATCATTGAGATTTCTTGCTCCCGGTATGAGTAAACCAACAACTCCTACACCACAACAACTATTGACATGGATGAAACAACTCTTGCATCAATCTTTATAGAAAGAAGCACCAACAAAACTTTTGACAACATGAATATGAAGCAAAAACATGAAGCTCTTGAAGCAGCCATGAAAATGAAGCATGATCCTTTGATAATGAGAGTGAAGCATTCATCAATGTGTATGTCAACTCTAAAGCATGATGATCCTGATTGAAGCATAACCAAATTTTAACTCTGAAGTATAACCAACATGGACATCCTGATCTTGTAAACTCTAACTCACTCAACTTGACAAATACTTTAAACTAATGATGTACTCTCTCAAATAAACTCAATCCATCTTTGACATCAATGACAAACATCACAAAAATCTCCCCCTTTCTCATTGATGACAAAAGCACACTACTCCATATGCTCTCTCCCCCTTTGACATCAACTGATAAAGGGATGATACTGTGGGCATAAGATAATCTAGAATGCACTAAAACTCTGCCTATTTGCAACAAGATCAATGACCATTGTCCTTTCATACATACAAGATGTATGTCAACATAACACACTATCATTTGACATAACACACACTTGTTTCTCTAGATTATCACTATCAGTTAGATCATTTATATCTACATCACTGCAGCAAATCACTGTCAACATAACATCATTATTACATCATTGACAAGTTGACAAAGACCCATGTTGCCATATCTTGAAAAAGTCACGCATTGAACACTAATGGTACTATATCAACTGTCATTATACTTGTACACTATAATTCGTTACTATATAACTCTCTTACAATCCTAATATAGTCGTATATATGTGCATGCTTATTAAAATGTACAACACTTCATTGAACAAGTATAAGCTACTTACTACTATCTTTCCACAAGAATAAGATGCTTTGAGCATAAAGTGATTAGAGACAAACCTTTATCTATGCAATGAAAATAATAAGATGTAGAGGACTGATTGTTTGATTCAGAGAATATGAGAAATTGGCACACCAGGCCTATTTTTGACATTATGTAAATTAGATTGTCATGAATAATACCACTATCATACCACTATTGTCAAAACTGTTACCATTACAATAGCCAAGAACACTGCATGATCACTGTAGCACTATCAAGAATGAATTGTCATTTCATTATAGTACCACTACAACACTTTGTAAAACAAAAACAATGCCCCTTGATCACTGTAAATGCTCTGCCCCTTGATCATTATGAAAGCCAAACATTGTATCACTGTGAAAAATCACTATTGTTTCCATTGTAGAGATGTAAAAGCAATTTCACTGATGAATGCATATAGACCAAGACTAAAGCACCACTATCAGAGAAGAATGTTATTGATAAAGCCCAACAAAACACTGTTATCACCAAACACAAAACATTGTTATTACTATCAAAGCCAACACCAACAATCTGTTGACAATGTTTGAACAATATAGCATGAAAAATGAAGTACAATCATTGTCATTATGAGCACTATTCCAATCAAAGAATAAAGGTCACTAACAAGTCAAGGAATTTCAAAGCACCATAGAGTATCCAAAGTCACTTGGATTAGGGGATGAGGAAGACATTGTTCAACCTTGTCATGACCAACAATGTAGCATAATGCCTTTGTAAGAGGATGAAATGAACCTTTGTAAGCTATGATTGAAATCTTTGATAAGAGAAAAAACAATTGTGAAGCCATTGTAGGAAGGCTATGAAACCTTTTGCAAGAAGATTGAAACTATGAAATAAACCCACCTTTTCCTTTTGACAGCAATAACAACCATTTTACAATACAATGAACCTTCACAACAACCTAGCATTTACAAGAATCAAAAGGTATTGTATTATCAACAAGCAAGGTCATTGTCACTAAATCACCAACAAGACCACCAAAACTCACTATCAACTATAAAGAACTACCATCTTATAAACTAGTTCACCATTACTCTTACAAACCCTATGCTATTGTGAAGAGATCACTCTATCATACCATAGACAACCTAACAAGCAAAGATCAAACCAATACCACTGCCATATTGACCAATGCAACACATGATTGTTCAACAAGAAAGAAAGCATCTGAAACAAAGAACTAAATGAACCAATCCATTATGATCTGAACCAAAAAGACTAGGTATATAAAATGATATTTGGAGCTCCCCTTGACTAAACTTAGGTTTAGCAAAACATAGTATTGTCAAGGTTGTCAAGATCCATGTCATTGTGCACTATCATTATCATCTGCATATGCTTTACATTGTCCAGGACCACTGCATAAGCTATGACAAAGTTTACTCTCCCTGCAAGAAAGATATATCCTCGTAAAAAATCTTGACTATATTTACTTCCCTTGATAATGCCTATATTACTTTCAAACAATGATACCAGAGTCTTCTTAAGTGTGTTGACATTTCCTTTTTGATATTTTTGCTCTGTGACTATTCTCTAAAGTCTTTCCACAACTCTAGCACTATTTGAGATAATCATTACCCCATTCTTCATTACCTAAGTACTGTTAGCTAACATATATCATTGGACAAACACCATACCATTGCATACCAAGACCTCAGTTTTAGAATAGTTCTAAAACAACACCAAAAATACTTGAAATGATACTTTGAATACCATGTGAACAAGCATCTTTAATAGATGGTGAACAATCCCTCTTTGCAAAACTTGCAACAATATCATAAATATGACATCAATCAAAACCATGAGTAGCAAAAAACTGACTTT
This sequence comes from Cunninghamia lanceolata, assembly GCA_027924645.1. NCBI lineage: Eukaryota > Viridiplantae > Streptophyta > Pinopsida > Cupressales > Cupressaceae > Cunninghamia > Cunninghamia lanceolata. The sequence continues at coordinate 26,184,519 of BSBN01000703.1, forward strand.
CCATGATTTCATTTTTGTCTATGGCCTTTACAACATCTCTTAGGGTGCAAGCAAATTAGAGCAATAAACACTAACAATCATATGTAGATTAAATAACCCAAATATAACAATGAAGAAAAACACAAAAGAGATCAACACAAAATTTTAATGTGGTTCACCCAAAATGGGCTACATCCACATAAACTCAGCCATCCAATGATTTTATTTTCCATTACAAAATAGATTACAATCTCACCAATTCTAGACTCACAACATACATCCCAGCAACTTATAACAAGCTTTTTGGAAGCTTCTAGAATCAGGGTTTTACAATGTCATTTTTCTTTTATCAGTTAACAAAAAATTAATAACTGACTCTAAACCCCGATGAGGCTACATTACGAGTGTACAATATTTGCATGATAAATCACCACATACCAACAATCTCCCACTTGGAGACTAGTCAGGCTCCACACCAAACAATCTCCCACTTGGAGATTGATCCTAGATGACACTACTGCACTTGCAGCTCCCACTAGATTACATGCCTGGCTAGTTTCTTATATCCACCATTATCAGTCATGAAGGCCAACAGAAACTGATGAGGAAATCAGTTTCTCCCATGTAACCACCTTTGTGAACATATTTGTAGGATTGTCACTTGTGTGAATTTTCTCCAACTTCAACTATCCATCCTCCAAAACTGATGGGATGAAGTGGTATCTAAGCTGTATGTGCTTAGTTTTTGAATGCAAAGCTGAATTCTTAGTAAGATGAATGACACTCTGGCTATCAGTGTACACAAGGCTATCTTCTTGTTGTTCCCCCAATTCCTCTAGAAAATGTTGTAACCAAATAATCTCCTTACTAGCTTCTGTAGTAGCAACATACTCAACTTCAGTGGTTGAAAGTACAACAACCCTTTGTAGCCTTGAAATCCAACTGATTGTAGTAACTCCTATAGTAAAAACATACCCTATAGTACTCCTAGTGCTATCAATATCACCTGCCAGATCAGAGTCAACATATCCTTTTAGAGTAGAATTTGTTCCTCCAAAACGTAATATCTTTGAAGTAGTACCTCTTAATTATTAGAGAATCCATTTTACTATGTTCCACTATTCCATGAACTGGATTTCTCATATACCTGCTCACAACTCCCACTGCATATGCAATATCTGGCCTTGTGCATACCATTGCATACATCAAGCTACCAATTGTTGATGCATATGGTATCTTAGACATTTTCTCTTCCTCCTCTTGTGTCTCTAGACACATCTCCTTTGTCAACTTAAAATGACTAGGTAAAGGTGTTCTTTTGCATTCTGCATGTTAAACATTTTCAACACCTTAACTACATACTCTCTTTGAGATAAAACTAATTTTTTAGTTGTCCTATCCCATGTGATCCTCATACCAAGGATTTGTTTTGCTGCACCCAAATCCTTCATAGAAAATGAATTTGTTAATTTATGCTTAAGTTCATTAATATGCTGCATGTTAGAGCTTGTAACAAGCATGTCATCAACATAAAGCAATAGGATAATATAGTTTCCATTACCCAATTTCTTAAAATAAACACAATAATTAGAATGAGATCTTTTGTAACCTTGTTTAGCCATAAAACTATCAAATTTCAAATATCATTGCCAAGGTGCTTGCTCCAGGCCATACAAACTCTTCTTTAACCTACACACAAATTCTTCCTTACCCTTGAGCTCATATCCCTATGGTTGCTGCATGTATATTTCCTCTTCCAAATCCCCATGGAGAAATGTTGTTTTCACATATAACTATTCAAGATACAAGTCTTTTGTAGCTACAAGACTTAGAATAGTTCTAATAGAATCATCTTTACAACTAGAGAAAATATTTCATCAAAATCTTGTTGATTGTTAGGAACACTAAGAGGGGGGATGAATCGGTGTTCTAAAAATATTTTGATGCATTTTAACTTTAAACCATTTTCCAAAATTAATTAAACAAAGGCATGACATACATATGAATAGCAACCATAAAAACATGACACATAGACAAAAAGATTTTACGTGGAAAACCCAAAATGGGAAAAACCATGGAGAGTATTAGCACTCAAATATATATTGCAATCTTGACAAATAATGATGTTTAGGCTTTGTCACTCCACAGGCCTAGAACATGTTGGCTCACTGCCATGAAGAACAATTAGGTCTAGCAGGCTCACTGCCACAACCCTAAACCTAGAAAGATTACAATAAGGGTTGTTAAACCCTGAGGGCTATTAAACCCTAATTGAGGCTCACTACCTTGATGATGAAAGATCACTGTCAAGTACAAATTAAATTACACATGAAAATTGAATACTGCAAAAGCATATGTCACTATCCCAGGGTGCAGTCATCTATCAACTGAATTGTGAATCCCAAGTCTTCATCGCTACTAATCCTAGAAATTAACTCTACTCTACTATTTTCATACTCTCATCACATGAACACCTTCACACATCCCACAACTAAAACTCATAGCCTTTATATATCCGCATCATGATTTGATCCACAAATTAGGTCGGCATCCAAGAAATGAAATGTGTACATAGAAATCTATGTCTTGTCAGCTTAATCCAATGCATTATATATTATGCAAACCCAAAAAATTTCCCAAACATGTTCATATAGGTTAGCTCTATGTATTCAATTACTTATATAGATCCTTCAAACATTATCTCTTCTCCGTACAATGATTTATCATACTAGTCTACATGTTCCTCAAGAGCATGCTTAACAAGTTCATCTGTTGACTTACAACTTTTACTGCAAATCTCAAAGCACCTCTAAAATCATATCAAGGACTCTTCATACATTCCCAAGCTTACCCTTAGAACCACAAGGCATGATATCATCTTGTTGAGAAATGCGGACCATGGGTAAGTGCAAAAAGATGGGGGGCCAAAAAGTGGCCAAATGGTTTTAAAAAAAAAATAATACATAACGTGAGCGTGTTATAATGCGCTCGCATTATGGGTTGGTAATGATGAGCCTAAGGCTCGTCAAAACCAAACCATAACAAGCACACGTTATAACACGAGTGCATTATTAACTACTATAAATTAAAAAAAGGCTTGTCATTTCATTTCATTTCTATTTTTCTCCTCTATCCCCGCGGCTTGCAAACCCTAGGAAGCACACTCGCATTTTGAAAAAGACAATTCAACACCAAAATCTTGCTGATTCATTGCCAAAATGCCACCACGACATCGAGCATGCCAAAGGAGTGAGTTTTATTTGTTCTTTTGTTTGAATTTGCTTCTGAATAGGTAGGTTTGAGTTATTTTTTGATGTATATTTCGTTAATTGTCAAGAAATGCTAATGCACCTCCTCCTCCTCCTCCTCATAATCCACAAAATCCTACAAAACAACAACCTCCTCCATCCATTCCTTGACATGCCCCTAGAACACAAGAAAATATAATGGGGCAAATTGAAAACAACAAAAAAGAAATTGAAGATATAATTGCAAGGTTGAAAGATCCTTCCACTTCAACCTTGCATAGGTCCACGCTTGCTAAATCTCTTGAATCTATGTTATCAAATGTAGATTTAATTAGCAAGAAAATAACTAGTTGGATGGATAAGAGGAGAGAGTTTAGAGATTATTATGTAGACAAGCTGTCATACCAAGATGTGAAAAAATTATAAATCACAAAATTAGACTTGTGTTTGATTTTCACAAACCCACAAACAAATCAACCTCCACCATTACATGCAAGAGGTTCCCTATCCATTGGTGCAACAACCAAGCAATAAGGGACAATTTTGGGGAGAGGTGGTGGATGGTTATTGACCATCCTCCATGAAATAATAATGAGGTCCCACAATACTTTTTGAGGAAACTCTACTACAAGTTTGTCCTCAATAAAGTGCCAAACTATTTTGATATGCAAGACTTCCAAGGTAGAGGTGGGGGTCAGCACAAGATAGACCAAGGGCACATCTTGACCCACAGCGGGTAGTGAGATGAGTAATCAGCAGACCATCCCATGAGCATGTTTCTATCCCTTCCATTGTGAAGGAGAGTGTTGAGGTTGATACACTTCAGTCCATTAGTACCTTGACCTAGATCATCATAGAGCATGTCAGTCCTGTAGCACAAAGTGGGTTGGGAGATAGTGTGAGGAGTAGCGTCCCACCCCATGGTTGTCAAGCTTACAGGTAAGCCTGTGGTTATGACCCCATGGATAGTCAGGACGCAGGTGCATAGGCTACATCTGCAGCTGAGCAGATGGTGATGACAAAGACCCTCCTGAGTGAGACTTTCAACCTTGATACTTAGGTAAATATTAGCAAGTTTATTGAATTTAGTTTATTCAATTTCATTTTTGAAATGCAAGATTAACTAATTTAAATTGATGATTTTAATGAAATTTCAGGGTCATAGTGTCGATGCAGTTTTCAGTGGTTCTCCACCTACATTTTACACTAGATCATCTACTGTCAAGGTATGTAACTAGTAAACAATTATAAATATTACATGTGAATAGCACCATTATATGAATGGTATTCTAATATCTAATTTTGGATGTTGAATAAGTTAATATTGTAGATTTCATGGCAACACTTGCCTGCGGTGGTGGACTTCAAAGCTTTACGAAGGTAAAAATAAATAGTTTAATGAATGAATTGTACTTACTAGATTTTTGTATGTGACTTGTGTGCTTTATTGTGTGTACTTCCATGTTTAGATGAATGTGTGTGTATGTTAGGAGCCATGATTTGCATCATTATTATAGTTTTTGTAATTGAATAATGTTGTTTTATTTCCAAATGATGCAGGCTGTGGAGACACCTCCCCATGTTCATAGGGAAATGGAGCATGGTGTGGCCTCTGCGATTCATAGCTCCATGGCATTGACAAGGGTATGAGGCAGATTAGTAAATTTCAATTCACATTCATTATTATAGTTGTCTATTTTTGAAAAATCAAAAGATTATTGATTTGAAGTTTAATTTATATCTGGATGGTTTCTATAAGACATGACATCACCACAGCCTATTCCCACTTCTGAGGCAAGTGAGGAGATAGATTATATGGTAGCGGTAAGTGATTATTTTGTTAAATATTTCATTTTTTATAACATGTAATTTCTATATATTAATGTCTATACTTTTTATTGTAACAACTAAAGATGCAAGAAGAACTAAATAGAAGGAGCAACCCTTGGGTTCGTAGTAGACCACCCACATGTGCGTCTCCATCCCCTAGAAGATCAAAGGCTACTTGTGATCTATTCTCTTCACCAGCCAGAGGGGAATGACTTTTTATTGTGTTCCTTTGTTGTATGCCTATATGGCATTTGTGGACATATATTTTGTATTGTATATAGTTGACATTGTATGCCTATATGGCATTCTTGTAAGCCTATATGTCTATTTTGTATATCTGTTATACTTATATCGACAGATATTGATGTATGCCTATATGGATATTTGGTTAATACAAATCTTTTTTATTGATGGCATCCATACTTGCATTATAAATCCACATTTGAATGGATATTTGTAGATGGCTACTTCAAATATTTAAAGCCCAATTGTATTACATAGGATGTTTTTTGATCCAATAAGCTAGCTATTATTATTCAAGTATCACCTAAACCTCATTTTGGAACAAACAGATAAAAGTTGTATTTAAAAAAAAATGAATCATCATGTTGAACACAAAATATTAATATTCTTTATGAGTAGCATACAATATCAACTATATGTAATATAAAAAAAGAATCATCATGTTATTCTTTATGTTTAAGATCCTGAAAATGACTAAGTTTGGTAGCCTGATATCTTGAAAGACTAGGATGAATATCCAAGTCATTAGGATGACTGCGCCTTGAGAAAAAGTCATTAAGATGAGCACCTAAAGGAGACTTTCTTAAACATTCAAATATTGAGCAACAAGCATGAAGGGTTAAGGCACAATTTGCAACTCATAAAGCCTCAAAAGGGCACCAAACTTGGAGAGAGCATTCATTTAAGACAAGGCACCCATTAACACCTGTTCCACCATAAAAGTGCACCTAAGGTGGAAGGAGAACAAGCCTCTAGTAAGTGAAGCGCACTTATTGTCTAAACCAATTCATTATGGTGCCCTAGCATGAGGAGGAGTATATAGGTCAATAGGAAATGGTGTCTATAATGTAAATGAAGGACTAAGTGGCATTTTCAATAAGCATCAATTCACCTTAAGATTTCAATAAATAAATCAAATTGAGCCCCATAAGCCTAGGTGCCCTTTGCCTTCAAAAGAACCTTGTATTGGCGCCTTGGAGGAAATCAACTTACAATGACAAGTCTTGGAGGTTTCTCATTTTGGATGATGTCTTTTGAGATTAACTACAATGATTGAAAGTTAAGATGAGTGGAAAGAACCTATCTTGAACCTTAGGTTCCCTTCATGTAATTTCCCACCATCATGAGCGCCTAGATCTAAGAAGGAGTGAATGAAGGATCTTAACATCAAGAAGCATGTTATCAATCAACTTGGAGAAGTCTGACAATAATTATGATGAATTGAGTACATGGAAGTAAAGGAAGTACATATCAACTCCAAAGTGTGCCTAATGATCAATAAGAAATTCTTCCAAAGCAAAGGTGTTCATTGTGAATTTTCCTACTAGTTTTGGTGCCTTGAAGTCTAAGTGCATGAAAATCATGAGGATGAGCACTTAGGGATGAGAAAGTCTTCATAAGAGTTTAAATAAGAACATCATCAAAATGTGCCTTGGTAGAGAGACTTGAGACCATCATCAAATAAGCCAAAATATATATCTCTAGTCTAGGCGCAAATTCTAGCTCCTCCCAACTTAAATGAGCACCCAAGTTGAAGTCAACTTTCATATATACAACCCTCAGATTGTGCCTTGAACCTTAAAATTTAATCATCTCAAGACAAAAGATTCCTTAGACACTTGGCATTTGATTGAAATCATTGAGAATTAGAAAGAACCACCTAAGGATGTAAGGTGCACTTTTCACCCATACAAGCCTAAATTTGCACCTAAGGGAAATAACTTGATTTCATATCAATAGATGAGTGCCTTGAGAGAAAGGATCACCCTAGATCATTTTCAATTGTTGAAAGCACAAAAATGATAAAGATAAAGGCAATTGAGTTAGGTGCACTTTAGCCTTTGAGGACACCTCAATGAGTGCCTTGGGTGAAATTGCATGAGATGACCTTTTGGAGTGAGTGCTTGAAAGATAGAATTTATTCTAAGACATATCTCATCATATAGAATTACAAAATTGCAAGTATAAAGACATTTAAATCTAGGCGCACTCTCCATCAGTACAAACCCATTTTGGCGCCTAAGGGAGAAATTGCATTGAAAGACACCTTTTGAATAAATCTCTTAAGGGAGATTGACCTCTTTAAGCCATTACAATTGTTTGAAATCATTTAAAGTGATAAATATGGACCAACTTGTGTTAGGCGCCCTTTGCTCTTCTTTTTACCTATATATGTGCCTATATTTGTAGTAAGATTATTCCATGTTTAAAGAGGATTCCTTTGTGTTATAAAATGTTTATCATGAGGATTGATGTGTTTCTTGGTTTGTATTGTGGGAAGATTGAAGGAAAAGGTAGGAGCCAGATCTTGGAGTCACCTAGAGTCATCATGTAGCTGCTCCAAAGGAGCCTTTCACATTCATTCATGCCAGAGAGTCAAGATGAAAGTAATCACTACCAAGGAAACACCACTTCAAGAGGTAGTTGCTCCAAGAGGTCACAACAAGATATATTTCAAGTCTTCTTCATCAACGACATCACTAGTTGCATCATGTTCAGAGACTTACATCTATCACTTCAAGTTCCATTCATCTTCAAGTATCAACTAGATTCTTCATCAATCATCACTTCAAGATTAGCATGTAGCTTCTCCAAAGGAACTTCTCATCATCATCAAGCATTCCAAAGACATCCATTCAATTTCAAGTCCCTCTGATACATTCAAGCCTCCTTGAGAAGTCATCTACTTCACATATAAGGGAAAGTGTTATCATCAATATCTACACTTCAAAGGACCTTTCAAGTTGGAACACTTCTTGATCGAACATTCGAAGACATCTATCCAAGATTCAAGTTCTTTCACAATCTTCAAGTCTAGGAGAAATTGCATCTAGTGAACTCATTAATTGGTACCTAGGAGGAAAATACCTTAAACTTACATTATTGAGTCAGCACTTTAGAAATTGATCCATTCCTAGTCAATTGGAGTCATAAAATATCAAATACAAAGTCAAATTGGACTTAGGAGCCCCTTCATGTAATTTCCCACCATCATGAGTGCCTAGATCTAGGAAGATCATCCAACTATACCTAGGAATAAGATACAAGTCCAAGACCTCAAATTTGAGTGCCTAGAAGTGTGATGGATTGAAGAAGCTACATTGGCACCTAAGGGTAAGTTGTATCTAATGACATCACCTAATTGAGCACCTAGGAGGTATAAAGCTTAACATTGACATGATGACAAGCACTTAGTAAGGGAGAGTTTCTCAAACATTTAAACATGTGAATGAAGTCATAGAAATGCACTAAGTCATCTAGGTGCTATTTTCCCCTTGTGTACCCTTACATTTGTGCCTAAAAAGAAGTTGATTTAGTTCATTGGAGTGTTTGAGTATTGAGGATTTCTTAGCAATGCTTTGCAACTTTACACTACCTCCTTCTAACAATTTTTAGGGCAGCAGAAAACCTTTCACCACTGGCAAACACCTTAGAGATATAAAAAACTAAGAGAGGTTATTGTAGAGGCACTCTATATGATTGTGCTACCTCAGATGGAATGTTTCTAAGTGACATGATTTTTGAGTAACATCTCGTCAAACATTGCTACTTTTTTGCACTTTGGACCCTTTAGGGATATCGTCGGTACAATGTAGCTCAGACTTTTTTGACATGTTTGGGTGAAAAACAAGACCATGACTAGTGTAAATGTACCCATCTAAATGCGTTGGAATAGTCAGTTTGGTCACATCAAGAGCAGTATGAAAGTTACACTCCTTTGCAACTTTACACTACCTCCTTCTGACAATTTTTGGGGCAGCAGAAAACCTTTCACCATGGGAAAATGCCTTAGAGATATAAAAAACTGAGAGAGGTTATTATAGAGGCACTCTACATGATTGCATTGTCTTAGACATAATGTTTCTAAGTGACACATTTTTTGAGTAACATTTCATCAAAGATTACTGTCTTTTTACACTTTGGACTCTTCAGGGATATCGTCGATACAATGTAGCTTGGACTATTTTGACATGTTTGGGTGAAAAATAGGACCATGCCTAGTGTAAATGTAGCCATCTGGATGCATTGGAATAATTAATTTGGTTGCATCAGGAGTAGGATAAAAGTTACACCCCTTTGCAACTTTACACTGCCTCCTTCTGACGATTTTTGGGACAGCAGAAAACCTTTCACCACGGGCAAATGTCTCAAAGATATAAAAAACTAAGAGAGGTTATTGTAGAGGCACTCTATGTGATCACGTTACCTTAGACAGAATGTTTCTAAGTGACACAGTTTTCAAGTAACATCTTGTCAAAGATTGCTGCCTTTTTGCACTTTGGACTCTTCAGGGATATCATCGGTACAATGTAGCTTGGACTGTTTCGACATGTTTGGGTAAAAAAGGACCATGCCTAGCGTAAATGTACCCATCTAGATGCGTTGGAATAGTCATTTTGGTCGCATCAGGAGTAGGATGAAAGTTACACCCCTTGGTAACTTTGCACTGCCTCCTTCTGACAATTTTTGGGGCAACAGAAAACCTTTCACCATGGGCAAATGCCTCAGAGATATAAAAAATTGAGAGAGGTTATTGTAGAGGTACTCTATGTTATTGCATTGCCTTAGATGGAATGTTTCTAAGTGACATGGTTTTCAAGTAACATCTCATCAAAGATTGCTGCCTTTTTGCACTTTGGACTCTTCAGGGATATCATTGGTACAATGTAGCTCAAACTGTTTCGACATGTTTGGGTGAAAAATAGGACCATGCCTAGTGTAAATGTACCCATCTGGATGCATTGGAATAGTCAGTTTGGTCGCATTAGGAGTAGGATGAAAGTTACTCCCCTACGCAACTTTACAATGCCTCCTTTTGACAATTTTTGGGGTAGCAAAAAACTTTTCACCAAGGGCAAATGCCTCAGAGATATATAAAACTAAGAGAGGTTATTGTAGAGGCACTCTACCTTATCATGTTACCTTAGAATTTTTTTTTTAAAGTGGCATGGTTTTTGAGTAACATCTCGTCAAAGATTGTTGTCTTTTTGCACTTTGGACTCTTCAGGGATATCATCGGTACAATGTAGCTCAGACTGTTTCAACATGTTTGGGTGAAAAATAGGACCATACCTAGTGTAAATGTACCTATCTAGATGTGTTGGAATAGTCAGTTTGGTCGCATCAGGAGCAGGACAAAAGTTACACCCCTTTGCAACTTTACACTGCCTCCTTTTGACAATTTTTGGGGTAGCAGAAAACCTTTCACCATGGGCAAATGCCTCAGAGATATAAAAAATTGAGAGAGGTTATTGTAGAGGCACTCTATGTGATCACATTGCCTTAGATGGAATGTTTTGAAGTGACATGGTTTTTGAGTAACATCTCGTCAAAGATTGCCATCTTTTTGCACTTTGGACTCTTTAGGGATATCGTCGGTACAATGTAGCTTGGACTATTTTGACATGTTTGGGTGAAAAATAGAACAATGCCTAGCCTAAACGTATCCATCTAGATGTGTTGGAACTATCAGTTTGGTCACATCAGGAACAGGACACCCAAAATGCATAACATGATGATGTAAAAATGTGTATCTGTGTAAAAGTGCAGTAGGAAATTAAAAAAAGACAAACCTTACAAATTAATATGCATACTTACAACTCAATGTAACATGACTTTACAAAATCAATGTGAATACTTACAAATTAATCCAATGAACTATGGAGGTCTGCTCTACTCTTTATTGTGTCAAGTATTGCTTCATGGTCAAACTCACACACCTTCCACAAGATTTTGTTCAAAGGTCTACCCCGATACTTTATCAAATAAACATTGGATGCCACGACAAGGTTTGAGTAATGAAGAATCATCTGATGCATGTCAAAGTCTTGAAACAACCAAACATTAACACTCTTATGTGGGTACCTTTTAAGCCATGTTCCAGTAATAACCACTGAGCCTGTAGGGTATTCGATATTTTCTCCATCTGTAACAAGGGCCTCCAATTTCTTTTTGGCCTCAACACAATGACATAAGTAATAATTTGTTCCTCTTCATTATCTTCATTTGCAATAACTGCATATACGTGCCCTACATTGATATGTGTAGAAAATTAGATGAAATTATTCAACATTATAAAAACACTACAAAGTAAGATGACATTACCTGGTTGAACTAGATGAAATTAGATGCATATACGTGCCCTATATTACCTAGTTGAACTAAATCTGATATGTGGTCAAAGTCAACTAATGATTCCATCTATGTTAGTTCCAGTGCCATCGGGGATTGATACGTGTCAAATGGGCTAAGATAACTTAACTGCCATTCATCAACCCACTCCTTTGACTTGCACTCATCCCAGACTTGAATTGTACAGGAAGAACAAAAGCATGACATCTTTCACATATGGATACTCCATGAACCTGCAATTGAGATTCTGAAAGAGTGCATCTCATTTGATCTTATCAGTGTACAATAGTCCTCATATGGTGCAATGTTAGTATCATCTATCAACCAAAAAAATCTATGAACTAAAGACTTACCTTCATTACCTGGACCCATGGAAGCATTACACCACTTGACAATCAATTTTGCATCTGTCAACCTTGCATTGTCTTTATACTTTAACTCTTCTCATGCTATGGCTCTTTTGATACATGCTCTTGCACCATCATGCTCCCCCTTTCCATACCCAGCCTCACAAAAGTTCCACATATGCTGAATACCTATAAAATTATGCCTCCTACTCAGCCAATAGAAATTCTGTGAGTTCTTGAATTGTGATGCATAGTTATCTGACCATATGATATACTGATTGAATGATATGCCCCTTCTAGCCAAATAATTGTAGAACACCTGAAAGCAACCTTGCACGAACTCTGTAGAATGTGTGTGATCATCACTAATATAGAAATTATACTCCCTTATGATCTTTCTGTCATCCTCTATACTATCATTCGCATGAATGAATGCAATGTGCACAAATATAAAAACCTGTGTGGAGTTGTAATATTGTGATTGCACCTCACCCTGTGGTTGTAGACTGTAGTTCTCTACAAAGTCAATGACTAAAACAATGCTACCAACCAGAAATGTGTCCTTGCATAACTTGAATTGCAAGTCCAACTATCGAGCTCTATGGGCATGTCTTGCATACTCATACACTATGCTGTCACGAAATATAGGCATAAACTGAGACACTGGAATCTTTTCAATAACCAATTCACACATCTTTGCTTCTTTACCATCTTTTGTATTATATGCCACTATTTTATACTTGTCAAACTCTACTAGTGCATTTCCAACCGCATGTGTTCTTTCCATATGTTCACATATTGGGAAATGTTGCAAGCCACCGCAACGATGACATGTGCCATCCAAGCATAATTTCTTGTAGAATATTTGACCTTCCTCTCTTTCACATAAAATTCTTGATATGAATTCTCTTGAAGATGTTGGTGGGGCACATATGGCACAACCCTACAAAACATTGTTAGTATGCATATCTAAACATATAGACCTATAAACATCAAAATGGCTAGAAACTTCAATATGTAATCTACAACAACAAGTAGTGCATGTGTGATTTATCTTTACATAGAAAGGTTTTAGCATTTCAAAATATCTTTGACAAATTTTAATTTGAGGATACTTCTCTAGAAATTTACCATAAAACTGTGTTTGAGTCTCATCCAAAAAATACTTTGGATGTGGCTCACGGTTCTAACTACCGATTCTCTTTCTTACCACATCCCTTTGATTCAAGGATACCCTTGTGTAATTCTTTCAAAAGTCTTCAATTAGTGATCTCAATGCTTCAACAATTGGTTTATCTTTTCGTGGTAGTCTCCCTGAGAATGCCCATAATTCATTGGCATTAGTGTCCTCAATTCTTTGGTGTCTTCCAACGGCTCTTGATAAAGTTTTCCTATTAATTCTCAATTCTTGACTCATCTTTCTAATGAGATGAGCTTTCCTTGTTTGACTACTTACTATAGTTGATGTAACCACATGTCGTGTTGCATTACTATATTTTGTGCATGAGGTGTTACCCACACTCTCATACACACTCATTAGATTCTTGACAATAGATTTTTCACTTGAAGCCTCTGATGTTCTCAACCCAATAATCTTAATGACGGACCTATACTTTATACTTCGCATCATTTCAATGAATAGTTGACATCTTGTAGTCTCATTTAACTTTTCAAAGAACAATCTCCAAATCTTATGTGCATATCTTCTACAAGTGCATTTTAGAATCTTACCTTCCATTGGCTGCAAAATATTCTCATCAATTTCAATCAAATATGTTGGCTTTCTATGCAAAATTCTAGGTGGTGTTAAGTTAGGTAAATTCATCTCAACATTACGAATTTCATCAATATTTAAATGAGATGGGCTAGATGGCATACCTTTGATCGAAGATGGAATAGATGACATACCTTGAGGTTGAGGTGGGAACGATGGCATACCTCCTTCATCACATGTGAGTGATGATGTACTCTCAACTTGAGATGTGGTAGATGGTGTCCCTACATGTTAACTTGCAGTAGAGGACGTGTCTCCAACTATGGTATTCAAATCTCTTGTAGCACGAAGTTTTTGCATTCGTTCTCTTTGTGCCACCAATACCATATCTCTTTGTGATGGTTGTGGTTCCTCTTCAATTGGCATGTCTTCATTTATTGTGTCCAATTTCCTCTTCTCATGAAGATCCCTCATAGCCACTACTTTCTTTGCATTCTTAGCTTCTATCTCTTCCTGTGTTGGTTTAATTCTTGATTGTTTCGTTGGCATGATGGAGAATTTGTCTGTAGCATGATAAAGAGACCAATATTACTTCCTAAGAAATGAATACAAGATAATAGTGGGATTGTATTTTTATTATTTTGTAAGGATTTATTCTTGTATAGTTTGACATCATGGTATGTTAAGGTCTGTTTATTACACATAATTATTAAAGAGCCCAAGTGTAGAAAATATACATGGCATCATGTGAGATTGTAGGTTGCTTTTTTGATTGGGAATGTGTCTATTTTAAACATGTATGATAAAGCATGATAAAGTAATTCAATCTGAATTAAGGAAAATGTAAAGAACATGCATGTAAAGACTTGGCATACCTAAAAAATGAAGATTCAAATGGAGAGAATACCCAATTATGTACTATTTTTTTCTTCTTGCATCAAACTCCTCAACAATTTGAGTTTTTCACCACTTGCTTCCTTTTCAATGTTAAATTGAATAACACTCAAATATAATTACTAACAACAATACTATTAACCAATCTAAAATGTTAAATTCCTAAAATTGAATCACAATTAACATTACAACACTACAAAAATTGAAACTTAAATAGATATATATCAAACTTGGTGTGAAAACTATGTTATTTCCTCCTTCTCAAGTTGGCAAAGTATAAAAGGTGGTACAATGTGTCAAATATGCATGTGAACTTCCCAACAGCATGAAAGCACTTCTTTTTTGTTGGAGAGCGCACAGAATTAGTATGAAAATAGAGCATGTGGGCCTGGATCATGGGGGTCAACACTTTTTTACAATTTCTATAGCAAAACAAAATGCGATTGCATTTTGTCCTGCTATAGATTGATCACATCCTATGCATTATCTTCTTTGGTGATCCATTTCTCTTTCCAAACCTTCCCCTTCAAACTTGAATGACCGCAAGGTTTTTGAGGGAGAACTTTTCCTGTTTCCTAAAAGAGCTTGCCAGATGCTCTACCATATGATAGGCATAACAATGAAGGGGCAAGCCTTCATAATCAAGTTCTTGATAGAAAATGTCCATCGAGGAAGAAAGACAAATCTTCTTTAGAAGCAGAAGTTTTAGTTTGTGACAAATCCTTATCCAAGCATAAATAGTAGGGGTTCTGTCAAGCGATTACCAATCCACTTCCACAAAGTCTCTTGAAGACTTCCTGATTGATTCCAAAACATCCACACCCCAAAACTAGAGAGGCAATCAATATAATTGAACCCATAAATATGCATTTGACAACAGAAACTCTCTTCAGGCTAGATTAAAGAGTCCAACATTTCAGCTCAAGTCTAAACCCATCAACATCTAAATAACCTAAATACAAAATCTCTATTTGCCTATCTTTAGAACTCAATGCTCAATGTCAAACCCTAATCCCTCAACCCTTAACTTTGATCCCTCGACCCTCAACCCTCAACGCTAAATCTTAATCCCTCAACCCTTCACTCTAATCCATAAACCCTAAACCCTATCCCTAAATCTTCAACACTATACCTTAAACCCTAATCCCTCAACCCTAAACCTTATCCATAAACTCTAATCCCTCAACCCTCAACCCTAATCCATCATCCCTCAACTTTAATATCTCATCCCTAAACCCTAAATGCTATCCCTATTCCTAAATCCTCAACAAACTTGATACTATACATTAAACCCTAATCCTTTATCCCTAAACCCTCCAACCCTCAACCCTCAACATCAAATCTTAATCCCTCGACCCTTCACTCTAATCCCTCAACCCTAAACCCTATCCCTAAACCCTCAACACTATACCTTAAACCCTAATCCCTCAACCCTAATAATTATCCCTAAACCCTAATCCGTCAACCCTCAACCCTAATCTGTCATTCCTCAACTTTAATCCCTAATCCCTAAACCCTAAATGCTATCCCTATTCCTAAACCCTCAACAAACTCAATACTATACCTTAAACCCTAATCCCTTATCCCTAAACCCTCCAACCCTATCCCTAATCCTTATACCCTCCACACTCTACTTTAACCCTAATCCCTCAACCCTTAACCCTATCCCTAAACCCTTGACCCTCGAACCTCAACCCTTAACCCTCAACATCAAACCCTAATCCCTCAACCCTTAACTTTGATCCCTCGACCCTCAACCCTATCCCTAAACCCTAAACCCTAAAGCCTCAAGCCTCAAGCCTCAACACCAAATCCTAATCCCTCAACCCTTCACTCTAATCCCTCAACCCTAAACCCTATCCCTAAACCCTCAACACCATACCTTAAACCCTAATCCCTCAACCCTAAACCCTAAACCTTATCCCTAAACCCTAATCTCTCAACCCTCAACCTTAATCCATCATCCCTCAACTCTAATCCCTCATCCCTAAACCTTAAATGCTATCCCTATTCCTAGACCCTCAACAGGCTCAATACTATACCTTAAACCCTAATCCCTTATCCCTAAACCCTCCAACCCTATCCCTAATCCTTATCTCGACACTCTACTTTATCCTAATCCCTTGACCCTCAACCCTATCCCTAAACCCTTGACCCTTGAACCTCAACCCTAATACATTAACCCTAAACCCTAATCCCTCAAACCTAAACCCTATCCCTAAACCATCAACCCTCAACACTATACCTTAAAACCTAATCCCTATCCCTACACCCTCAAAACTTGACACTATATCTTGAGCCTTAAACCCTCATCCCTAAAACCTCAACCCTCAATCCTTAAACCTTCAACCCTAAACCCTATCCCTAATCCCTCTACCCTTGACACTCTAGCCCTAACCTTGACATTAAACACTAATCCGTCAACCCTAAACCCTAATGCATCAACCCTAAACCCTATCTCTAAACCCTCAACCCTCAACACTATACCTTAAACCCTAATCCATCAACCCTAAAACCTAATCCCTCAACCCTCAACCCTAAACACTATCAATAAACCCTCAACCCTCGACACTATACCTTAAACCCTAATCCCTCAACCCTCAACCCTAATCCCTCATCCCTAAACCCTAAACACTATCCCTATTCCTAAACCCTCAACCCTTGACACTATACCTTAAACCCTAATCCATTATCCCTAAACCCTAAACCCTATCCCTCAACCCTTAACCCTTAAAAATTAAATCCTAAAACCTATCCATAAACCCTCGATGCTCAACACTATATTTTAAACCCCAATCCCTTAACCCTCAGCCCTAAAGCCTCAACCCTCAATCCTTAAACCTTCAACCATAAACCCTATCCCTAATCCCTCTACCCTCAACACTCTAGTTTAACCCTAATCCCTTTACCATCAACCCTATACCTAAACCCTCAACCCTCAACCCTCAACTCTCAACATTAAACCCTAATCCATCAACCCTAAACCCTAATCCCTCAACCCTAAACCTTGTCCCTAAACCCTCAACCCTCAACACTATACCTTAAACCATAATCCCTCAACCCTAAACCCTAATCCCTCAACCCTAAACCCTAAACCCAACAAAACTGCTTTGCCTTATGTTAGGTTGTTAAACCCATCATTTTTGACACTCTTCTCTTAAAGATATTTGAGTTGCAAGAATATGTCAGAAAAATGGCTATGAACTTTTTTAATGTTAGTAATGTTATATGGCATGTTGTTTTGGCCCATTTGGGGTTCATTATGCCAATAGGTGTACACACTATGAGAAAAGCTTTGCATATGGTACATCCACAGTGAGTAATTAACGGTTGAACTCAGAAGGATGATCATTATGAGAAAAGATTTGCGTTGGGGTACATCTATGTTTCTTGCTATCCACCCCGCACTTAAGGGAGGTATATTGTTATGAAATAGGCAAATAATCTCCCATTGTTTACTGGCTCTATCCACAAGAACTACTAAACTATACCTTAAACCCTAATCCCTCAAGCCTAAACTTTCAACCCTAAACCCTATCCCTAATCCCTCTACCCTCAAAACTCTACCTTAACCCTAATCCCTCGACCCTTAACCCTAAACGCTATCCCTAAAGCCTCAACTCTAAACCCTAATCCCTCAAGGTCCTAAACTCTAATCCCTTATCCCTAAACTCTAAATCCTATCCCTAAACACTCAACCCTCAACCTTAAACCTTAATCACTCAATACTTATCCACCCCTCTCCTCCCTTATCTGGCTCACTCCCATCTCTACTCTCCTCTACCCTCGACACTATACATACATACATATAGGCATACATAGATACATACATACATACATACATATAGGCATACATAGATACATACATACATATAGGAATACATACATACATACATATAGGCATACATACATACATACATACATGATTAATAGCCTTAAACATAAAAGATTTAAGGGGAACATAACGCGAGCGCATTATAATGCACTCGCATTATTTCAAACATGGTAAACAACACAAACTTTTGTGGAAAAGGAAAAATGCAAAGCAAAATATAACATGAACGCGTTATAATGCGCTTGTGTTATGTTCCTCTTTGGGAATCCCAAGCCTTGGGCTTGGGATTTGCTTTGGATTTCCAACCCAAAGGCTTGGAGTGCCTTTTGAATAGCCACATACGTGTTTTCCCATATTCTTCAACATTTCACATAATTTTATTCGTGCTAACCCTCAGATTTGCACATGTTCCAAGTTCAAACAAATCAAACACTTGGGTAATGTTAGGCTTTCTCTTAGCTATTTGACGATGTGATTTTTTTCACATTTTAACAATGTTAAGCCTTTCATCTTTAATTTCTTTTGTTTGTGTGTCCATTTTTGGGCAAAAACCACTATTTGGTCTTTTTTTCTTTGTAAATTAACTATTCATTGAAATTTCAAAAAAATTACATATTTAGAAACTAGACTCCATGATACAAATATTAAAAAAAGAAAAAAATAATTTTCAATTAGTTTTCAAAATTTATAGGGGTAGCACGGCCAAAATTCTATTTTTTAGGATGTGTCCACTTTGAAAATTAGTAAAAA
Source organism: Cunninghamia lanceolata (assembly GCA_027924645.1). Classification (NCBI taxonomy): domain Eukaryota; kingdom Viridiplantae; phylum Streptophyta; class Pinopsida; order Cupressales; family Cupressaceae; genus Cunninghamia; species Cunninghamia lanceolata. The sequence goes on from BSBN01000703.1 coordinate 26,203,491, forward strand.
ATCAAATATTCATCAAAAACTTATTAGAAAAATCAGGCATAAACTACATGCTATTGGCTAATTTCTCACTGAAGCAATTTTAAAAACACCAATAAAAAGTTGACCTTTTGAGGGAGCCACAAAACATACTATGTTATGTTTTTTGATAGAAACAACACCAATTTTTGTGGCTCCCTCTTTTGAACCCCTTAATCTATTCCATTTTTTTAAAAAAATAGTAGTTTAGAAAGTAGACTCGGAGCACTATGAACATTGTTTTGGTTGCATCTCCAAATTTTGATTGTAGCTATGCTCAATTTCTCATCCAAGGCTAGTATTTCCTGATTTTAGAAAAAAAGTGACCACTTAAGACCCCTTTTTGGCCCCCCATCTTCTTGCACTTACCCCCATCAGAACTCAAACTCTATCATAGTCAGACTCCGTCAAACACTGTACTGATAGTCAGTAGCTTGTAACTATCCTTGCAGTGGATTTTAGATCTCCCAAATCTCCAATTAGACACTTCATATAAGTGTTTACAACACCTCAAAACCTCATAACAAAATGCTCACCTACAGAGGAATGCAGACCACTGCACTATATCCTATTCACTATTCCTGCTATACCTTTGCTTATCTGAACTTAGACATTTCTTCAAGGTGAATTCCAGAGGAAGTCAGGACTTAATCTCTGAAGCATAACACTATCAAACAATTAAGAACATCATACTTGAACTGCATTACCGGATCATCATCTGCAGAGGCATACTATCCAACTTACTGTCCTCTACTCTATACACACCCATGCTTAGCCATTTCTTCCAACCAGAACTAAAATTTGATGTGATCTTCTAGAGTTGTGTCACCCTATCATGCTAATGAGATCTTTGAGCCCTGTTTCCATCAATGACAACATACAAGTCAATGTCAGAGCAGTGTCTTTTGCCAACAATCTCCCCCTTTGGCATTGATGGCAACACTTAGTGAAAAATGCTTGATTGCTCCCCCTTACTATATACACTTTATTTTTCTACTCCCCCTGAGATGTTTATCCATTTTTCACTGATCTTCTTCTCCTCCTTTGACATCAATGGAAAAGCTTGTTATCTGGAACCAATAATTTGTCAAAAATTAAAAAAAATGTACTCTACTGCACATTTGCAATTACAATCTTCATCTTAATTTGTGACTGAAGGCAAAATGTCACTATAGATAGTCTTTATCAGAGCTATTTCTCCATTCCATCTATTCCTTGCACTTTGCAAGATATGGATGTGGCCATTCATAAAAAAAACTAGCTTCTCTACCCTCTGCACGTCTGATGGTGTATTAACTAGTGCAAGTGATTTCATAGCTTCATCTACTAGATTGGTCATGGAATCAATTTTTGGACTTATTAGTCCCCTTAACTATTTTCTTCATCAGAGTGCTTAACTCATTGTGAATTCTTACAACTTGAGCTTCTTTGGCATTCATTGACTCAACTACTGGATTATATGTCTCAGAGATATTAAGATATTTGAGTTCCAAAACTTTGGTTTTATCATCCAATTCCTTTGTAACTTTTAGCCAAGATAGGCAGAACTTATAAACTTTATAGGCTTCTTCAATGGCACTTTGTATGCCTTTTACCACTTTTCTAATGTAGTTTTATCTTTTGCTAACATAGCCTTTAACTTAATCAATCTCTTTTCATCGAACTCTTTTCTAACTTTGCCTTCTGTAAACCTTTCAAAAGACTCAAAATGTGTACGTATAGAGTCTAATAGCTCCTTGAAATGATCTGTAGAGGATAATGAGATATCCTTTTGAAATGTTGGCATCAACTTTTCTAGAATGATGGATGCATCATTTATCAATTTATTGTCTTGGTCATGAGATTTCATCATCTCTTCATGTGCCTTGGCCTGAACAATAGATACTAACTTGAATTTTTGTACAGGTGACAATGAGGCCAAGTTGATTGGTCCTTGAAGGAGTTCAGACTCATTTGCAACTTGTTGACTCCCAAAACCAACTGAGACATCTGCAGTGTCTCTTGCTCTCTCAAATACTTCTTCTTGATTTCATTTCAGAGGACACATGTCCATATTTTCTTGTTGATCTATGTTTTGTTCCAATGTAGGGGCTCCTTATTTGTTCCCTATTGTCTTCATCCTCAGCATGTTTCTTAGGAGGCAAATTAATTTCAATTTTGCCTTGATTTGTCACATCCATTGTATCAGTGTTGGGGACTTGATCACTTTGTTTTGGTCCTTGATTTTGGCTTATCTCTGGTGGAGATATGTCTTCACCATTTGCTTCTTTATTGTCATAGATAGTGGGAATATTAATTTTCTTTAATGATTCTAGGGTGATTTCCTTTGTTTCCTTAACCACTTTGTCAATTTCTTGCAACATCAACAAGTTCATTCTTTTCTTGGTCCTGAAAGCATCTTTGATTTATTTTTAGATTTTGATCTTCTCCTTAGGAGTGATTCCCAGATATAATCATATCAATGACTGTTCTCTTAGCTCAACATCTTTTGCCATAGCTACTTCTTTTCTTGTACTCATTATGTTACCCAGGTTGTGTGGTAGGTCAGTAATAATTTCAATCAGGGCCTTATTGTAGAGGTTTAGATATTCTACAACAACAGCCTCTTGGTTATCCTCTTATCTAGATCATTGTATCCATCATACAACTGAGCTACGGATTTCAGATTGCCATCAACTGATATGGCCTTGAGAACATCTTCAAGGCTTATAGTAGCTTCCTATGTCTGAGGCTCATCTTACTTTAACCCTTTCCTAGATGTAGTCTTACCAGAAGGCTCCTTTTTACTAGTTCTTGATGATTTTGAGGCCTCAGTCTTCATCTTTTTTACTTCCTCATCTGATTTTGTTGCTTCTTCATCAATAGCTATACTTGCATGCATTATCCTAGCCTTAGTCTTCTTTATTTTGGAGCTGGTGGTAGGAGTTTCCACATTTGCAGATGGTGTGGAACCAAAGGGAGTGGATGTGGCTTATGTAGAAGTGGAGGCTCTGGTTTTTCTTTTTCACTTCTCTATCCTTTCTGACTCACCTTTGGGTTCTTTCAGAGCCCCACATGATTCACCTTTTCTCTTTTATTCTTCTTCCCTAAAAGCCTGTGCCTTTTCCCTTGCCTTTGCCACTTCTTTTGTGAATCCATGTTTTATGGTAAATTCTTCTGCCATTTTCCTCATTTTCCTAGAGATTTTAGGTTTTCTTACCTCAACATGAATTTTAGCATGCAATTCCTTATAAGTCCCAAATCTTTCTTTCTTGGGATCTCTAGGTTTACTCAGCATATATTCAACATAGTTTTCCAGTACATCTCCATCTACCTCATATCCCATAGGCATAGCCTAGACCATTCTACGCTCGATGGCCTCCATTAAATACTGATCCTTAGTGACCATGAAACAAATGGTTTCTTTGAATTTATCAACAATTTCCTTAGGGATTCTTTCCCTAGACTACATCATGCTTTGGAAATTTTTGAAATAGCCCCACAGGGTAGATTTCTGAGCATCAATACTTCCTATACTATTCAGATGATTTCTAATTTGAATGGCTACAAGTTTATCATTTGTCTAGAACATATTCCTTATACCTGGTAATTATTGCATGTAGTAGAAGAATAATAGAGAATCAATGTATCGTATTTGAACAAATATTTCTATTCTTTGGTCTTTCTTAAATTTTCCATCAGTTGCTACTAAAGTAGCTCACAAAGATCATACTCTGCATCTTCCTTCACCATCTCAAAGTCTATATAAATTATTATACCAGATACTAAATTTTCATGGTTTGAGAAGTAAACATTGTAACCAATAACCATGGATGCAAATCCTATAGCATTGTCTTCAATATCATTGATTGTTAATGCTATTTTGTCAAACTTGGCTCCGATGGCCACCATTACTTTATCATTCTTTATAGCTTTCAAAACTGGTACCAATCTAGCTAAGCAAAATCTAGTTACTGATCTGATTGGATCCTTAGTGATCTTAAAGGGTCTCTCAAGCCACATGAATTTATCATGAACCCTAGTCAATACATACCGGACCCATTCATCCTCTGCAAAAGTTGGAAAGTTGATGTATTGAATAAATTTCTTTGTCTCCAATGCCTTGTATTCATTTTTTAGATTGTAACCTTCATTGTACAGGTGATCTAGAAATAAGTCTGAGTTTTCTCCTCCCATATTCTTCTAAGGAAACATGAATGCATACCCTAACATCCTCAACATACAAAACTCCATGAGGAATATCTGAAAACGCACCCATTAGATCCACTTCTATTGCTTTGAATGGGTGTTTCTTAAATTTAGGCCGAGGTCATTCAGTGATATCAATGACTTGCAGAGTTGCCATTGCAGAAATTTAATAGATTCACAAATGAGGTTTCAATGAAAATACCTTGTGTGAGGGTTTCCTTTCTTCAAATTTCTTCAACTGCTTCAAATCTTGGTTGTCACTACTCAATCTTAGCTTCAATCTCTCTGAACACTTGATAGCTTTGGATGCAATGTGATTTTGAATTCAAACTAGCTCTCTTTTATCCTCCGCATGACTTAACTTAATCATCATTAATGCTTGTTCCAAAAAGCTATTAACCTCTTTATTGTAGAATATAGTCGATTAGGATTACTCTGCAATATGTCGTACTGACTTCTTTTCTTCCAATTTTTCCTTTAAGAGCTTTGTCATATAAGATTCCATCATACACCTATGTGCCTAATTCTAGCACCCACTTTCTGGCTGGGGGTTTTGAATTTTCAACACTACTTCCCCTAACTTAGAGCTTCCAATTTATCTCTCATAGGAAGTATCTGCATCAGATTCTGGTATGGATCTATCCTCATCTCTAATTACTTCTTTCTTGATCTATACCTTGTCCATTTCCCTTTTGGTTTCGACTAGAACAACTTTCTCTTTTCCCTTATGATTTCTCTATTTTGATTTCCTTTCTTCAGAATAGTAAATTCTCTTCACATTCTTGCTTCTGCAAAATCTTGCAATATGTTTAGATTTGTTGCAATTGAAGCACACCACATTCTTTTGACCTTGGTTCCTTTTATTGATTGAATTTGATATGTATTGATTAGCCATATGTCCAAATCTATTGCATCCAAAACACTTTCCATTGAATGATTGATTGTTCCTTATATTTTGAAAAACATCTCTAACCAAGTTTCTGCATTCACTTGATTGATGTCCCATTTTATAGCATGCATTGCACCTAATAGAATTCTGGCCCACTTTACTTCTGTACACAACTGCTCTATGACCAATTTTATTGCAATTAAAACATTATCCAGAGAATGATGGAACCTTTTGATTTATTCTACTTCTACACTGAGTAGCCTTATGACCAAACTTATTACATGAATTATAATAACCATTGAAAGATGGGTACCTTTGAACATTTGGTTGTCTAACTGGAGGTCTTCTAGATCTTCTTCTCTGATTTCTAAACTGGTTTCCTTTGTTTACCTTTAATTCAGTGTTTGCTTGACTAGATTTTGAACTTTCCCCTTTCTCAAATCCCAATCCTTTCTTGTCATCAACACTCTTCTAGCTAGCAATAATTTCATCAAGATTTGCAGTGCTTATCTTGAATTTTTCTTTAAAAATTATGGCCTTTTCCAAATCTATTTTTAGACTTACAATTTCTTTTCCAAGTTTTGTAGAATCTTCTGATTTGTTCTTCACAATCAGATTCAGATCATCTTCTACTCTTGTTCTTTCTATAACTTCTACTTCTAGTTCATTAATGGCTTCATTTGCTGATATCAATTGATCATTAACTTCTTTATATTTATCTTTGAATTTCTTAACTTGCTCTTTTAGCTTTGAGATGCATTCATCAGGTTGTTGCAAATTTTCTATCAAATCCCTAACTCCTGATTCAGAATTTTCAAGATCCACAAGAGCTTCTTCTAGTTGCTTGTTACTTTCATAATTTCCATATCTTCTTGCTGCCATGATTACACTATCCTAGATCTTCCTTAAGATATTAGACTTTTTCCAAGGAACCTTACTCTGATACCAATTGTTGATTGTCAGGAACAGTGAGAGAGGGGGGTGAATCAATGTTGTAAAAATCTTTTGATGCACTTTAACTTTCAACCTTTTCCAAAATTAATTAAATAAAGGCATAACATACATATGAACAACAACCATAAAAACATGAGACATAGACACCAAGATTTTATGTGGAAAACCCAAAATGGGAAAAACCATGGAGAGGATTATCTCTCAAATATATATTGCAATATTTGAAAATAATAATGTTCAGGATTGGTCACTCCACAGGCCTGAAACATGCTGGCTCACTACCACAACCCTAAACCTAGAAAGATTACAATAAGGGCTGTTAAACCCTAAGGGATTTTAAACCCTAATGGAGGCTCATTGTCAAGTACAAAGCAAATTGTATATGAAAACTAAATATTGCAAAAGCATATGTCACTATGCGAGGGCGCAATCATCTATCAACTGAATTGTGAATCCCAAATCTTCATCATTGCTAATCTTCTAACTTTGCTCTGCTATTTGCATACTCACATCACATGCACACCTTCACACATCTCGCAACTGAAAGTCATTGCCTTTATATATCTGCATCATGATTTGATCTACAATCAGGCCGGCATCCAAGAAATGAAACATGTACATAGAAAGATGTGGCTTTTCAGCTTAATCCAATGCATTATATATTATTCAGACCCAAAACATTTCTTAAATGTGTTCATATAGGTTGTCTCTAATTATTCAATTACTTAGATAGATCCTTCAAACATTCTCTTCCCCACACAATGATTTATCATACTAGTCTACCTATTCCTCAAGAGCATGTTGTTTAGGGGAAAATTGGATTTGTTAATGTTTTGGTGTTTTGATGTTTAAATCTACCTCTCTAGTATACATTCAAGGATCTAGGGTTGAGTGACAAGCAATATCATACCCTAGGTCACTTGCAAATGTAGGGAAACTTGGATTAGAGAATTTAATTATCAATTTTCCTTCTCTTATGCCCAATTGACCATTAAAACCCTAATTATGTAAATACGGAAACAAATTGATGAATAACATAAAAAGCTCTTGCAGACAGGAGTAAAATACCAAATCATAGAGTACCTATTTTTAGGGCTCCAAAGTAGAAAGTCAGGGACACTAGAGTAGGCGCCCTAGTCCAAGTTACCAGTTTCTTCATGGGATCTAGACCTCCTTTCGACACTGATCATCCCTGTAACTTCTATCTCCTAGAACTCAGATGTGGAGGATACTAGAGAGAGCACCCATGTCCTGGAAGTGGTCCTATGTCCTTGTTTTCTTTAGATCTTGAATCTTTGACGCCTGCTAATCCTTCCTGCAACTCCACTTTTCCCAAATATGACACATGTAACCTGCAATCACAAGACTTGGTTTAAGGGTTGTGGTGTTTGGAGGCTTGTCTCAGTCAAGCCCCAGAGGGTACTTATGTCTTTGAACACCATTATCGGATAAAGAGTGTGTGCCCTTGTGAGGCAGAGGCAAAAACCAAAGGAATCAATGATGAAAACATGATATTATGTCACCTTGTAGTGAAGCTCTATGAAGCTCTAATGGGAGGAAGAAGCTCTTCATTCCATGAGGAAATTGATGCTCAAATCTACAAATATCAACACAAAAAACACACAGGTCTTCTCTTGTAACATAATGAAAGCTTTGAATCACCTCAAGAACACTTGAACATCACAATTGCCATCAAATTGAAATCTAGTTTACAAATGAATGCCTTAAACATGCTTATATATGCAACTAGAAGCACTCCCGCCAAGATTTTAAAAATCAAAACTTACTGTGTTGGCAAAAGGACCAAGTAATGGTCATAAACTGACACCTAGAAATTAGGGCTTCCCCAAAATAGGGCAGGACTAGGGCATGGGCATCCAAGTCCTACCCCCTATTTTGGGTAGGGTATAGCTCAAGGGGTTAACCTAGGTCCAATTTTCCATGGAACCTAGATCTCATTCCATCGGGATGCCCAAATATGAACTAAAATGTCCTAAATGCATGCTAAAGACCTGGGAGCTAAACCTTATGAGGGAAAAGCCCCTAATGGGACATTTTCTAACGTTACATTTAGCCCCCACTTTAATTTATGTATAAACACGAGGCCAATACATACATTAAAGTAAGGTCACAAACACAACAAACACATCAAGCACAAAGAAGACACACTAATCACATAGAAGACAGTAATAGGTACACAAAACATAGAGAAGACAATTATAGTCACACAGAACATGAAGAATACAGTAAATGCATAGAAGACACATTAATGCATGGAAGACTGAAATGATATCTTTTCTTTTCTTTTTCTCATATATATGAAATGCAAATGCAAGTACTGGAAAATAAACAATCCTCCCATAATACATGATGCACTACCTTAGGGCGTAGGTCTCTGTATATATGAGGCAACACACATGCAAGACACACAAAACCTCCCAAAATGTAGGAAGCACTACTTGAGGGCACTTGTCTCTGCATATGGGGCAACAAACATGCCACGCAAAATAAGCACACCAAAATATACACACTTGAAGACACAGAGAAAACATGGCAGACAAGCGATGGACTGTACCTATTTCTAGGTCCAACATCATCTTAGGTACATTAAAGGCACACATAGATGATTGGGATTTTCCACAACAATCACCAAAGACATGCTTAAGGGTCGAGTTAGTCATAGAACTGCTCCCCACCTCCGCAGAGGACTTTTGAAAATGACAGGATGATGCAATCTGCTTTGAGAAATACACCATCCCTAGCTCTATAGAGGGCTTAAGATAAAAATGATATATTTGATATTCCATCTCCATAGAGGGCTTACATGATTGATTGATTGATTGCAAACAAACTCAAGATGCATGATGCACTACTCTAGGGCGCAAGTCTTTGCATATGAGGTCAAACGCATTGCTAACATCTATAACAAATAGCTTACCTTATATATGTCCCCACCTTAAGGTGGTTGATATCAGTTATTGATATCAAGCATGTTAAGGTAGGAATAAAATGCATAAGGGAACATCGACTTTCACAAAGCCCATGCCCCCCATAGGTGACATGTACTTTACGATCACCAAATGTTCTCACAAACACATCCTACAAGAAACATGTTAGTGTCTACAACATCATTATAAACAACATGTTCATCAATGCATATGATTAACCACACAAAAATCCAAAGTTATACAATGAATTTGGAGTTCGAGGATAACCGTGGGCCATATCATGAAGCTCTTTGAATCGAGTACCACCAAGGCTAGATTGAAAGACAATCAAAGGTGCACGAAGTAGTAGTATTGTTAAGATTTGTAAATATGACAGAAACATCATCAAATTCACTACGCGGAAAGCACGAGTGCTTCCACTAGCAAAGTGTCAAATAAAATATACAACCCCATCGTCATATTAGGAACTAAGTCCATTTGTTGATTGCACTCGAAAGGGACACTAGGTCCTCATCAGTATAAATGTTTGTCATCATCTTCCCGCTAGATGGAAACACTAGAGGAAGGGAAAACATAAATAGGAGAAGAGAAAAAGTGTCTTAGGGATAGTCACGTAAGAGGGTGCCCCCATGTCACCAACCATGATGCTATGTGTGTAAGACACAACACTCAACAATGAAATCAAAGAGAGAAATTTAGAATAATGATGATACAATTAGAAGAAGATCACAAGAAAGGCGGTCTCCTGGTATCCTAAATGTTATGGGAGAATCCAAGGTCATCCCAAGAGGCCTAAACAACACATAAAACATCATAGGGGAAGTACATCATGAGAGAGATAAAGGGTTAGAGATACTTACCTGTAGGGCCCCTGCCGGGCTAGAAGTTGTCTATAATCAAATCATCGTCATCATGTTCCCACTCCCTAATATTGGAGGATAGTGGGACATACAATATAGTAGCCAAATTCATATCTTGCTCATCATGTTGTTCATCATTAGGATCAATGTTTTCTTGTTGAGAGGCAAGGTTTATAGCATATTCTTGTCTTCTTTTTCTTCTTTCTCTTGCTTTTCTATTTTGTCTTCTTTTACCACTTATCTCTTATAAGATAGGGCTATCCTCTTTCATAGGCTTGTGCAAATTAGAATATGAAGCACCATGATCAAACCTCATTTGTCATGGTGGAAAAATTTGTTGTTGACAATGAGCTCCCAATCCCTATCAAGATTTTGGGAGAGGAACCTCAACATAGGGACATTGTCCTTTCGGTCTAAAGTTCTATTCACATGCGGTTTGTTTATCTTTTGTAATTTCTTATGTAGGAGGACTAGGTACTTTAGTTTTATCCCAAAATTAATTTAACTTGTAATGTGTTTTCTGAACCAAAGGTTTATACTTGTTGCAAGGGATGATGATTATACGACCATCTAGAGGGAATTTCAGACAATGGTGTATTGTTGAATGGATAGCTTGCATTTATTTTAGCCAAGGATGTGCCAATTTAATTTAAAAGAGGTCAGAAATAGGGATAACATCAAACCATTGTTCAACATATTTTCCAAATAATGTTACTAACAATGATATCTTACCCAAAGGCTTGATAAAGGTTCCCTTGTGTGTCTTAATCATCATGCTCAAGAGGTCATAATAACCTTGCATTAGTTGATGTGAAAAGAGGAATTCTTCAGTGGCAACATTACTCATGCAATTAGGGTCAATAAGAGTTCCATTCACGGGATTTCTCATTATTTTCACTGTGATGTAAAGAGGTCCTTCAGAATCACCGATTGTTTTATCATGAGGTGTGCAAATAATTTCAGGTTCAGGAGCCTTTCTTTTCATGTAAGGTCTAGGAGGGAACATATTGTTTCTATTGTGATTAGAGGCCATGTTTTTATGCTCAAACAAATGCCAAAATAGATTTTGAAAGCTTTTCAAAATTGGTGCAAAAGATAAGAGCAAAAATAGACTAAAATGCTTGATTTTTCGATACTTTTTCAATGCAAATGAATGAAACAAAGGATGTTGTAATGATTTTGATCAAGGGCAGAAAGTTATATGTCTAATATCAGTCCAAAATAGAAAAAATATCCTTCTCAACTTACTCTTGATGTGATTTCAAGTTAATGCCAAGTCAAATTATAGTGAAAATATGTCAAAATATGTACTTTTTCACCAAATTTCAATGCAAGAGAGCATAACAAAGGGTGTTGTGAGGAAAATGATGATAGAAATAAAATAATATCAGTAATAACAGCCACTTTATGTAAAAATATCCAACACAACATGCTTTTAGTACCACTTAAGGTAAAACCCTAGTGAAAATATAGCAAAAATAGGCTATTTTTCATAGTTTTTTAACTCCAAGACCTAGCTAGAGGGGTGTTATAATGAATATTAGGAGGTAAATAAAATAATATAAATAATATCAGTCACCTCAATCCATAAAATTGATCACAACATGGTTGGAGCGCAAACTAGGTCAAACCCTAGGGCAAAAAAAAAGTCACAATGTGTAGTTTTTCACCGAATTTTCACTACAAGAGCCCGTTAAAAGGGTGTTGTGAAGCTTTTTATGAGGGGTAGAAAATTATTACCCTAATAATAGTAAAATAATGTCAAAATACCTTTCAGAACACACATATGGTGAAATTTTATAAAGTTGATAAGGCCAAATTTAGTGAAAATCGTTGTTTTTGAAGCCCTAGGTTTGAGATTTTGGGACAAAATACTATGTGAATGTTTTAAAGTCTTATTTATGATGGGAATTAAATACTCTTAGATCTGAGGATTATTTTCAAGATTGAACATGCAAAATGCCCATGCAAATTTAACGAAAATGCATCAAAATTGCTAGTTTTTGTTAAAATTTTCTATGCAAAAATGCAAATATTTTAAATCTAATTGCAAATTTACACTAAAATGCAAGACTAAAGAAAAATGTTAATTTGAATGAGCCTCTAAAATTAGTAGAAAAATCTGATTTTTTTTTTTGTTTTGCTTACTAACCCTAGATTTTGAAAATACTAGGTTATATGAAAATTGTCAAAATTTCTACAAAAACCTAGCAAATTAATAATGAAAATGCAATGAAAATTTTTCAATTTTTGGATTTTTCTGTAGTTAATATCAGATCTGATGCAAAAATCATGAATTAGGAAAATCTAGAAAGAACTAATGCAATTTAGTAAGCCAAACAATGCACTTTTTTTGTATTTTCCAAATTTTTCAATTTTTTTTGAATTTTTCTCAATGCAATAAAATAAATGACTATATGAATAAATGAAATCAATCCAAATTTAAAGACACACACTCAGAAAGTTGAAATTTAAGTCCAAAACATGGGTTCACCAAAATGTTTAGGGAAAAATTAGGTTTGTTAATGTTTTAGTGTTTTGATGTTTAAATCTGCCTCTCCACTATACATTCAAGGATCTAGGGTCGAGTGACAAGCACTATCATACCCTAGGTCACTTGCAAATGTAGGGAAACTTGGATTAGGGAATTTAATTATCAATTTTCCTTCTCTTATGCCCAATTGACCTTTAAAACCATAATTATGCAAATATGACAACAAATTGATGAATAACAGAAAAAGCTCTTGTAGACAGGAGTAAAATACCAAATCACAGAGTACTTGTTTTAAGGGCTCTGAAGCAGAATAGTCAGGGACACTAGAGTGGGTTCCCTAGTCCAAGGTACTAGTTTAGTCGTGGGACCTAGACCTCCTTCTGACACTAATCAGCCCTATAACTTTTGTTTCCTTAAAATTAGATGTGAAGGACACTAGAGTGAGTACCCAAGTTCGGGAAGTGCTCTTATGTCCTTTTCTTCAGATCCTGAATCCTTGATGCTTTCCAATCCTTCCTACAACTCTACTTTTCTCAAATATGACACCTATAACTTGCAATCACAAGACTTGGTTTAGGGGTTGTGGTGTTTAGAGGCTTGCCTTAGTCAAGCCCCAGAGGACACTTAAGTCTTTGAACACTATTATCAGATAAAGAGTGCATGCCCTTGTGAGGCAGAGGCAAAAACCAAAGGCATCAATAATGAAAAAATGATATTATGTCACCTTATAGTTAAGCTCTCATCGGAGGAAGAAGCTCTTCATTCCATGAGGAAATTGATCCTCAAATCTACAAATATCAACACACAAGTCTACTCTTGCAACACAATGAAAGCCTTGAATCACCTTGACAACACTTGAACATCACAATTTCCATCTAATTGAAATCTAATTTACAAATGAATGCCTAAACATGCTTATATATGCAACTAGAAGTAGTCCCACCAAGATTTTAAAAATCAAAACTTACCGTGTCGATAAAAGGACCAAGTAACGGTCATAAACTGACACCTAAAAATTAGGGCTACCCCAAAATAGGGCAGGACTAGGGCATGGGCGCCCAAGTCCTCCCCCCATTTTGGGCAAGGTATAGCTCAAGGGGTCCACCTAGGTCCAAATTGCCATGGAACCTAGGTCTCATTCTATCAAGATGCCAAAATGTGAACTAAGATGTCCTAAATGCATCCTAAAGACCCGGGAGCTAAACCTTATGAGGGAAAAGCCCGCAAGGGGACATTTTTTGACGTTACACATGCTTAACAAGTTCATATGCTGATTTACAATTTTTACTGTAGATCTCAGAGCACCCCCAAAATCATATCAAGGATTCTTCATACATTCCCAAACTTACCCTTAGAATTGCAAGGCATGATATCATCTTGTGAAGAAATGTGGACCATCAAAACTCAAACATTGTCTTGGTCAGACTCTATGAAACACTAGAGTGATTATCTGCAGCTTGTAACTATCCTTCTAGTGGATTTCAAATCTCCCAACTCTAGAATTAGACACTTCATATAAGTGTTTACAACACCTCAAAACTTCATAACAAAATTCTCACCTATGGAGGAATGCAGACCACTACACTATACCTTGTTCATTGTTCCTGCCATACCTTTGCTTATTTAGACTTAGAAATTTCTTCAAGGTGACTTCCAAAGGAAGCTAGGACTTAATCTTTGAATCATAACACTATCAAACAATTGAGAACATCATACCTAAACTGCATTACAAGATCATCATCTGTGGAGGCATACTATCCAACTTAGTGTCCTCTACTCTATGCATATCCATACTAAGCCATTTCTTCCAACTGGACCTGAAATCTAATGTGATATTTTGGAGTTGTGTGTCCCTATCATGCTAATGAGATCTCTAATCCTTGTTGCCATTAATGACAACATACATGTCCATACTGGAGCAGTCTCTTGCTAACAAATCTATACTTTTTCTTTGTGAAAAACATTTTACCACGAGTCTAGCCTCATATCTTTTCTTCCCTCCATCTTCTTCCTTCAACCTATAAACCCATTTATTTGGCAATGCTCTTTAACCTAAAAGCAATTGGACTATGTCCCAAGTCTGATTCTGCAGCAAGGAATCCATTTCATCTTTCATTCCTAGCTCCCACTACTTTTTGGTATCTACCTACATTAATTCTTCATAACCTTCAGGTTCACTAGAATTAGTTGATAATATAGAATATAATGATGGAAAAAATCTTTCTGGAGGTCTAATTATCCTTGTAGAATATCTAACACTTGCAAGAGTTTGTGGGATAACTTGTTGTTGTTGAGCATCAGGTACCACTGGAATTTTTTTAATCTGGAATCTCATTCAGCACCACATATTCCTTTTTGGCCTATTCATACTTGTTTTCCTATAGTTGATCCTTATACATGACCTTCTGATTGAAAATAACATCTCTGCTCCTAATGATTTTATGATTTCATAATCCCATAACTGATAACCAAATTCATCTACTCCATATCCAATGAAGGTACATTTTTTAGACTTAACCTCATGCTTGGTTCTATTTTCAATATCAACATGGATAAAATCTTCACAACCAAAGGTTTTCAGAAATGAATATTTTACCTTTTTACCCATCCATGCCTTCTCTAGAATGCCACCATCCAAAGGATTTGAAGGTCTCTTGTTTATTAAATAAATAGTAGTATGTACAACATCTGCCCAAAAGTATAAGAGTAGTCTAGCATGCAATCTCATGCTCCTTGCACACTCCATAATGGTCCTATTCTTTGTTTTAAACACACCATTTTCTTTTGGGGTTCTGGATGAACTATTTTCTACCTAAGGATTTCATTATATGAACAATAATTCTTAAATTCTCTGCTGTAATACTCACCTCCATTGTCAGATCTGAGACACTTCAACTTTTTTCTTGTCTCATTCTCAACCAAATCTTTCCACTTTTAAAAAGTTTCAAATACTTTTAAATTTTGTGTTAGGAAATACAACTATGTTTTCCTAGATGCATCATCAATAAAAGTAACATAATAACAAGAGCTACCAAGAGAAGATACCTCAATTGGACACCATACATGTGAATGCACAAGCTCTAATTTCTCACTTTTCTTCTCTTTCCCAACTTTGAAAATCACACTCTTTTTGTTTTCCATAAACACAATTTTCACATAAATCTAAGTCAATCTGCTTTAGACCTAGTAGAAACTTTCTGGGGTAAAGGATCTTCATCCCTTTCTCACTCATGTGCCCAAGTCTCTGGTGCCAAAATTCTATTTCTATCCCTATAGCAAGTACTATAATTGTCTCAGTAGTAATTGTTTCTATAGAAGCTAAGGTAGAATAAGTATTACTAGTACACAAATACAATTTGCCTACCTTCTCACCTTTAGCTACTACTAATGCACCTTTAGTGACCTTCTAGACTTTGTCTAAAAAGGTAACTATGTAGCCATCACTACCCAGTTGTCCTGTATAAATTAAATTCCTTCTCAAATTTAGAACATGCCTTACCTCCTGTAGCAACCATTCATTTCCATTCTGCAACTTAATTTTTATCTTTCCTTTTCCAACAATCTGACAGGGTTCATCATCACCCAAATATACCTGTCAAAAATCACCTTGAATATAATCTACAAAATATTTCCTATGGAGTGTGGTATGAAATGAAGCTACTAAATCTATTACCCATGAATCATTAGCATTATCTAAATGCAAAATCAAAGCATCATATAATTTATTACTTGTAGCATTATCTTCCTTACTGTCATCATGTTGTCTGTCTCCTTGTTTGCCCTTTCAAGGCCAGCAATCCTTCTTCAAGTGTCCTGGCTTTCCACAATGTCAGCAATCCATTCTTCCTCTGGATTTAGATCTGCCTTTCTTCAACTTTCCTTGTGACTTCCCATGATTTGTTGGGCATTTTCGTCTCTCCTTTGTTCTACCCCTATCCTCTATAGTCAAAGCATTACCTAATGTTGAACTCTCACCTATGCTTTTCCGTCACATTTATTCATCAAGGATAACACTAACATCATCAAATTTCAAAGTATTTGAACTAGAGACAGAGTTACTTACAACCATTACTGAGCTATTCTAGCTTTCTGGCATATAACATAAAACCAAGAGAGCCCTCACCTCTTCATCAAAACTCACTTTTACATAAGTTAACTAACTAATAATTGTATTAAAATCATTTAAATGATCTATTATAGATACACCTTCAATCATTTTCAAATTAAATAAAAGCTTCATGAGAAATACCTTATTTGAGGCTGAGGGTTTTTCATACAATTTAGCAAATCTTTCATTAGACCATCTATTGTCTTCGCTTCTGTTATATTGAATGACATAGATGGTGCTAGGCACAATCGAATGGTTCCTAGTGCCTTTCTGTCTAGAAGTTCCCAATCCTCATCAATCATTACTGGTGGTTTCTTGGTTTTTCCTTCCAACGGGCTCCATAAGTCCTTTTGATAGAGATAATCCTCTATCCACATCTTCTATAACCGATAGTTCTACCCATTGAATTTATCCACCTTCAATTTACCCTCGTCTGCCATTTCTCCCACTTAACCAGGAGACTCCCATTCAACCATGAGACCTTCCTACAGATGATAAGAAAACACAACCCACTCTAATACCAATTGTTAGGGTTCAGGTATATCAGAGCAATAAACACTAACAATTATATGCAAATTAAATAACCCAAATATAACAATGAAGAAAAACACAAAAGAGATCAACAAAGAATTTTAACGTGGTTCACCCAAAATGAGCTACATCCACAAAAACTTAGCCATCCAATGATTTTATTATCTAGTGCAAAACAAATTACAATCTCTAAAATTCCATACCTGTAACATACATCCCAGTCGCTTATAACAAGCTTTTTGGAAGCTTCTAGAATTAGGGTTTTATAATGTCATTTTCTTTTGTCGGTTAACAAAAAATTACAACTGACTCCAAACATACCCGTGCGAGGATACGTTACGAGTGTATAGTATTTGCATGATTAGTCACCACATACCAACAACCTTTTGGTTGATGTCTATGGGGTTTGAAAGATAAAACTATAAACACTCCCCCAACCTCATACTCCATTTTATGCATTTTGGGATATTTCCTATGCAATATGCATATGATTAGGGCTTTCTTCCTTCCCTTCATAGGTTTCTTCTTTTACTTGTTTGTCATATCTTCCTTCTTAATGTGATTATGTGTCTTCACAAGACTTCTTCTATAATAATGTGCTATATGTCCCAATTTGTTACACCTATACCATATGACATTGTCAAAGAGACCAAAAAGATGATAGTTTCTATTTCTTGACATCCCAAGAGTACTTCTATGATCATATCGTCCATGCATCCAGCAATTTTTTACTAGATGACCAACTTTATTACAGTTATAACAAACATTATTATAATCTTGATTTGACAAGTTATAAGAACTTTTATCCTTATTCCATCTAAAACCATTTCTTGAATGAGTTCTATAGTCTCTAGCTCTATGACCATAAATCTGACAGGAATAGCAAAAACCATGAAACTAAGAATAGTTGTACCTTACTGAATGGTATTACCTAATAGGAGGAGGTCTTCAGAATCTATTTGTTCTTCTTCCAACATCAAAAACTTTATATTTTGCTTTCTTCTTGTCTTTCTTAGGAGCAATAGAATGATAATTCAATTCTATATTTTTTCTAGGAGCATTGTCCTTCTTCATAACCTAGACCAGTAGTGTCCTTATGATGGTTTTTCTTCCTCAACAAGTCATTTAAGCATTTAGTAGTCTTTGCAAACTGCAGATTCTTGTGCAACTTTGAATATGCCTTTTCCAATTTCTTTCTCAAAGAACTATTTCCAACTCTAGTTTTAGGAATTCATTAGTTTTTACTTCAAGATCAAATTTTGTAAAATAAACTACCCTTTTAGCTTCTTCAATCTCTGTATTTAGGCTGATAATAAGTTTGTTAGACTCTTCAAGATCTAAAGAAACTTTTGCAAAATATGAAAGTACCTTGTCCTTGGAGTCCTTTTCTTGCTGAAGTTATACTTCTAATCTCTAGTTCTCTTTTCTGAGTTGCTTGATCTTATCTAGAGAACCACCTTCAATATCAATCTCACAATCATCTTCATCATACACTAGTTCATCTTCACTCACAAAGAGGTCTCCTTCTTTTTCATCAATTTCAACAACAAAATCATTCTCTTTATCACACTTTGTGTCAATTTTCATGGGAGACTCATGCAACAACTCATTACTAGACTTCACTAGGGCTTGTTTTACAACCTTTTCCATGACATCTTTCCTTCCTCTATTTCATTTATACTTTCCAATAGTACTCCACTAACAAGATCTCCTAAGTTGATTAAACTTTGAAAAAGGTGTTATGCCAGAAAAATGCACACTTGTCAGATTTTCCTTTTAAGGTTTCATTCCCGAGTCTTTAGATTGCATTTAGAGCATCTTGCATGATAATTCAGACTCCCGATGAGAAAAACCTTGGGCCTTGTGACAAATGGGGCCTAAGGGGGACTATTTTGATGATCCCAAAACAAAGACAGGGGGTGGACTTGGGCACTAGCACCCTAGTCTAGACCTATTTTGGATCTGTCCTAAATTCAAATGTCAAGTTTGTGACCGTTATTTGAGTCCCAGGCCGATATCATAAGTTTTAATTATGAATATCTTGGTGGGAATATTAGTAGCTGCATATATAAACATGTGCAGATTATCATTTAGAAACTAGAAGATGTTTATGATTGTGAGCTATTGGCATACTTGTGATTTTCATTATGTTGTAGAGTAGAGAATTGTTAGTGTGTTTGTTTTTATAGGTTGGATTATATCTTCTCCTCATGGCATTGAAGAACATCTTCCTTCCATGAAATCTTCATCATCAAGGTGACATCTATTGTGCTTTCAATCATTATCATTTGGATTTTTGCCTTTATCCTGCAAGATACACACTCTCATATGACAACAGTGTTCAGAAGACTTGAATGTCTCTCTGAGGCTTGACTGTGGCAAGCCTCTAAACACCACAACCCCCTCCCATTCTCCTTGTGATTGCAGGTTATAAGTATCAGATCTGAAGAGAGTGGAGTTGTAGGAAAGATTGGAGGATAGTGTAGATTCAAGATCTAAAAAGAAGTGGACATTGTGTGACATTTTAGGACACGTGTGCTATCAGAATTGTCCCCCGCCTTTGGATCTACACAAAGAGACTGGATCGTGACAATCTATGATTGCAAATCTTCTGACATCCTAAAGAATATCGCTCAGTGCACTAGGGCACCATTAATAGTGTCCTCCACATCTGAATTGATGGAAACTAAAGATACAGTGGAGATCAGTGTCGGAAGGAGATCAGGATTCTATAGAAAAAGATGCATCTTGGACTTGAGCACCATCACCATTGTCCCTGACATTTCTATTTTCTAGACTACAAAAGATAGTGAGTTAAGGTTATCTGCCCTTTGTCTTATTTCAATAGCATCTATCATAATTTGCAAATTCTTACTATTTTGCTTAAATTAGGGTTTCAAGAGAATTAAAGCCTTAATTAGAGATAATGTGTGATAATTTCTAAATTTCCCAGCTTCCCTTGTGGAAACCCAACCTAATTAGGTGACTCTCTTCTAGTTAGTATAAAAATCAAAACTCATCAGCTCAAGTTGGTCAATCCAAGGGTGGATCGGCACAAAACAACTTTAAGAGGAATAATAAGAGCTTCATTAAGGTTAATGGACTAAATTCAAATCAATTTACACAAATATCTTCTATCAATAATCCAAAAAAGACATAGTATCAACAAAGAAAGTTCACACTGATATCTGAGTCCTATAATTCTATCATGAGTCAAGCTTTGAGTAATAATCTCTTGAAACTTCCTCTGATTAAATTGGTGGATCCTAACAGAATGTAAGGACCTTATTTTGATGCTAATTCCTTTTGTCACTATAATTGGACACAAGGACATGATACTTGAATGTTATACAAGTATCTGGTGTGAATGATAAGGGAAATAAGTTAGTTGCTCTATCGAATCAGATTTTATAGATCTTCACAAATCCCTTTCCCAAGCATACCAATAACATTGTAATGGAACAAAATACATTAGGGATAGAGGATGACTATTTAGATTATGATGAGATAGTTGCTACAATTGAAGTGGATAAGGAAAATACTCAAGTATCACCGTGTCCATGAGGAAAAGGTATTTACTCTAAAGTTCCTCCTCTGTTATCCCTTTAGGGATCAAGATATAATCAACACATACCAAAAAGACAAATGGAAAAATTGAAGAAAGAGATTATGACAATAGAAAAGGTTGAAATAGTACAAGATAGTCCTTGTTCTTGTGATAGATAGAACCAACAGAACAAGAAAAATAAAAATTGGAAATGAGCAAGACGATTATCATCAGTTGAAAATAATAGTGGTTCTCCTCCTCACAAGCAACAAAAGATTTTACATAAACAACAAAATCATGAGATAGTACCACATGGACTCTTTGATAACATGCAACAACCTAATAAGAACCACTCAAGCTTCTCATACAACTTGATGGAGCATCTCTCCAAGAGGCTTGCAAGCTACAAAATTTAGTGCGATTGTACTGATAGGTAAGTATTTCTAACCTTTTACCTCCATGTTGTGTTTGTCCCGTGATGTGTTATGTATTATTAGGCCTCCTAGGATGACCCTTGATTCTCTTGTAAGGTCTAGGATACTAGGAGACTGCCTCTGTCATGACCCTTCTTCTATTTGTATCATCATTCTTCTATATTGCCTCTCCTCTAAATTCATTGTTGTGTGTTGTGTCTCACAGACATAGCATTGAGGTTGGTGACTTGGGGGCACCCTCCTACATGACTGTCCCTAAGGCACTTGTTCTCCTCTCTGATTTATTATTTACCTTCCTCTAGTGTTTCCACCTAGCAGGTAGATGATGAAAAACATATTATACTGATGTGGACCTAGTGTCCCTTTAGCGAGTAATAAAAAATTGACCTAGTCCATACATGACAATGGGGTTGTTACATATTATCTGATGCTTGGCTAGTGGAATCACTCCATGTGATCTCTCTATCTTTATGTTGATGTCGATGTTATCTTATCTTGCTAACAATACTTTAACAATACTGCTATTCTGCACACTTTGTTTATCTTGGATTTCACCTTGCATGGCTCTTTCATGTAGAAGATCATATGCATTAGTGTTTATCATGATTATGTCGACATTAACATCTTTCTTGTAGGAAATTGTGTGTTTGAAGGAACATTTGGTGATTGTAAAGTACATGTCACATCTGCGGGGCATGGACTTTGCAAGAGCTCATGTTCCCTTGTGCAGTTTCTTCCTACCTTAACGTGCTTGACATCAATACATGATGTCAACCACCCTAAGGTGGGGGCATATATAGGGTAAGTTGTCTTTTGTAGATGATAATAAAGCATGTTTGAACAATCTAAAAATCAATCACAATCATTTAAGCTCTTTACAGAGGTGATATATCGAGCATATCCTTTTATCTTAAGCCCTTCTGCGGAAGGCAGGGATGGTGTATTTCTTGAGGAGATTGCACTATCCTGTCATTTTCAAAAGTCCTCTATGGAGGCAGGGAGCAATTCTATGACAAACTCAACACTTAAGCATGTTTTTAGCAATTGATGTGGTGAAGCCCAATTGTTAGTGTGTGCCTATAATGTGCCTAAGATGGTGATGAACCTAGCAATAGTTTCACTCAATCGCTTGTCTATCATGTTTTCTTTGTGTTTTTCATGTGTGTGTATGGTGTGTTTGTTCTCAAAGTACAAGACTGGTGACAATGAGCTCCTCTACACTTTGGGATTTGTTTGGCATGTTTTATCTCAAGGTGAAAGACTAGCGGTGATGAGCTCCTCTACACCTTGGGATTTTATTTAGTGTGTTTGTTCTCAAAAGGTGCAAGACCAGTGGCGATGAGCTCCTCTGCACTCTTTTGTGATTTGTTTGTTTACTTTCCTTGTACTTGGATTTTGCATTTCATATGGAAAAATCAAAAAGAAAATAAACATTGCATTCACTGTATTCTTTGTGCTCTATGTGTCTTCAACGTTGTATTCTCCATGTTTTGCATGATTGTAACTGTCCTCTCCATGTTCTGCGTTCTTGTTATTGTCTTCAATGTGTTTCGCATGTCTTCTTTGTGCTTGGTGTGTTTGTTGTTTTTGTTGACCTTACTTTAATGGATGTATTGGCCTTGTGTTTATATATACATTAAATTGGGGGCTAAATGTTATGTCAAAAAAATGCACCCTTGGGGACTTTTTCCTTTTAAGGTTTAGTTCCCAGGTCTTTAGATTGCATTTCAAGCATCTTGCATGATAATTCAGACTCCCAATGAGAAAACCCCTAGGCCTTGTGATAAATGGGACCTAAGGGGGACTATTTTTATGATCCCAGAACAAAGACAAGGGGGTGGACTTGGGTCCTAGCACCCTAGTCCACCCCTATTTTGGGTCTACCCTAAATTCAAATGTCGGGTTTGTGACCATTATTTGGGTCCCACGCTGACATCATAATTTTTAATTATGAATTTCTTTGAAGGAATCTTAGTAGTTGCATATATAAGCATGTGTAGGTTAACATTTAGAAACTAGAAGATGTTTATGATTGTGAGCTATTGGCATACTTGTGATTTTCATTGTGTTATAGAGCAGAGCATTGTTATTATGTTTGTTTTCGCAAGGTGGATTACATCTTTTCCTCATGGCATTGAAGAACATCTTCCATCCATGAGAGCTTCATCATCAAGGTGACATCTATTGTGTTTTCAATCATTATCATTTGGATTTTTACCTCTATCTTGTAGGATACACACTCATTTGACAATGGTGTTTGGAACACTTGAATGTCTCGCAGTGGCTTGACTAAGGCAAACCTTGAAACACCAAAACCTCCTCCCATTCTCCTTGTGATTGCAAGTTTTAGGTATCAGATCTAAAGAGAGTGGAGTTGTAGGGGAGATTGGAGGACAATGTAGATTCATGATCAAAAAAGAAGTAGACATTGTGTGACATTTCGAGATGGGTGCTATCAACATTGTTCCTCACATTTGGATCTATAGAAAGAGATTGAATAGTGACAATCAGTGATTGTAGAGCTTTCGACATCTTGAAGAAAATCCCTCAGTGGACTAGGGTGCCATCAACAGTGTCCTCCACATCTAAATTGCTATAAACTAAAGATACAGTGGAGATCAGTGTCAGAAGGAGATTGGGATTCTATAGAAAAAGTTACATCTTGGACTTGGGTGCCATCACCATTTTACTTGACATTTCTATTTTCCAGACTGTGAAATACATTGAGTTAAGGTTCTATGCCCTTTGTCTTATTTCAATAGCATTTGTCATAATTTGTAGATTTACTTACTATTTTCTTAAATTGGGGTTTCAAGAGCACTAAATCCTTAATTAGAGACATTGTGTGATAACTTCTAAATTTCCTAGCTTCCCTTGTGGCAACCCAACCTAATTAGATGACTC
Source organism: Cunninghamia lanceolata (assembly GCA_027924645.1). NCBI lineage: Eukaryota > Viridiplantae > Streptophyta > Pinopsida > Cupressales > Cupressaceae > Cunninghamia > Cunninghamia lanceolata. The sequence goes on from BSBN01000703.1 coordinate 26,227,363, forward strand.
TCCTCTCAAGTGGAGAAGCAACTTGGTTGAAAAGCCCTTGGAATGTTTAGTTGAAAGGAGGATTCAAACTAAAACCCCTATACACCAACAAAACACCTTCCTTCTTTTTAACTTGTTAAACACAAGGAACCCAAGGCTTTGATACCAGTTGTTGGAGTATAGGACCACTAAGAGGGGGGGTGAATCAATGGTCTAATGGATAGTCAAACTTTTTCTATTTTTAACACACGTGTTTACAATGCAGAGAAATCTATGATATTTCAATCATTAAGACATTGACTATTGAATGGATCACCATAACAAGTACAATTGAGCATGACATCATAAACAAAGATGATCTAGTCAAACATAATGTGACACAATAGTAAGAAAAGAGATGACACCAATATTTTGAGTGGAAAACCCTAGAAGGGTAAAAAACCACTATGAGCATAGATTTTATTGGGCTTGACTAGCCAATCCTCACTAGATACATTATATGCCTCACCAAAAAATCAACATCACTTGCAACACAATATGCCTCACTGGCAAATCAGTCTCACTTGCAACCAAAATGTCTCACTGACAACAAGAAATGTCTCACTAACCATCAACTATGTCTCACTAACAAAAGCAACATACATAAAAAATTTGAATGAAATAAAGGATTTCAGAGGGATTCTCTATTTCTATACATAACATTGTCCTTATATTAGTCTCTGCAGATCATCTTGTTAACCTTGTCAAACATCCACCCATTGCCCTCTCAAAATAACTTGTACCTCTTCAAAACTAAAATCTTTTGTTACCACAATCCACATCAAGCTTTGTGTATTGAAATTATTAAGCCATTTGAATGAACAAATATATTACACAAGTAATTCTCTATTATGATAGATAACTATTAGACTTCAACCATAATGACATCTTCACAACCGAAGTACACATATACTATCTTTACAAACTCCAAGAATCAATGCTCTCAATCACACTTTTATGCAAAAACAAAGCACACTTCATGAATACAGTGAAATATATAGGTACCATAGAGCATTGTCATTTAATTTTCTCTCATTGTGCATTGGTATACACAAAATAAGGTTTTAAACTTTTCAAATACTCTCTTAAAGAGTACAACTACATTAAGCCTAGACTACATTAACCCTATGTAGAGAAAAACTCAGTTCACTGATATATGCAAACACATTTATCATATAATCTTTTATTATACTGTCATTCAAATTTTCTTCATTCTACATTACCTTCACATGGCCTTGGCCTTAAGGTCTACAAAATACTCTCACAGACCCCATCCAATCATCAGAACAAAAACTCAATTCTCTTCCTTTACATCTTATTCCCATGCTTCCATCAAATAGTTAAAAAAATTGTTCAACCACCATAACAAAAGAAAGGCCATCAAAATTAACTCACTAAAAAGAACCATTGTGAATTTAAATAAGTTTAAATATTAACCCTTGATTAGGACTCTTGCACCCTCAAAGCATTAAATCCCATCCTTTGATTTCCTAACGCCTATAAAGTGACTTGAAGATTTGATTTGCAAGGTGTGAGGGCCAATCTCTAGGATGCCATGAAGCCCCTTTAGCAGGTTACCTTACATGATGGTGACCTAGAATAATAAGTCAACTTTAGATTAAAACAAAAAGTGCATTGGTTATGACAAGCTAGGTTTTGGTCTTAAGCACTCTTAGTCTAGGCTTGAGACAATGTACAAATAAGGATTAAGGAGCTTCAAGATATTAGGCATAAACCTATACAACAAAACCCTAATTTTGTGGTTCAAAAATGAAAATGTAAACCAATCTATAATAGAGAGAGAAGGACAGATTTACTCCAAGAAAAATAGAAACTCTAGGGTTTCAAACTTCTTACATCTTAGGATTTAAGGTGCTTCTTAGGATCTTGGTTTTGTACAAGATGACACTTATAAACAAGAATAACTAACAAACTATTCCTTGAATCAGGACATGTGACAAGAGAATCATGAAGCATGGGATGAACCTATGAAGTACTTTAGATCAGTCTAAATCCAACTATTGGCATTCAATCATTATGAAAATCATTGAGTACTCCTGCATCATTGAGATTTCTTGCTCCTGATATGAGTAAACCAACAACTCCTGCACCACTGATATGAGTAAACCAACAACTCTTGCACCACAACAACTCCTGACATGGATGAAGCAACTCTTGCATCAATCTTTTTAGAAAGAAGCACCAACAAAACTCTTGACAAGAAACATGAACATGAAGCAAAATAATGAACCTCTTGAAAAAGCCATGAAAATTAAGCATGATCCTTTGACAATGAGAGTGAAGCATTCATCAATGTGTATGTCAACTCTAAAGAATGATGATCATGATTGAAGCATAACCAAATGTCAACTCTAAAGCATAACCAACATGAACATCCTAATCTTGTAAACTCCAACTCACTCAACTTGACAAATACCTTAACCTGACGATGTACTCTCTCAAATCAACTCAATCTAACTTTGACATCAATGACAAACATCACAACAATTTAGTGTTAGGGCTTTCAATTTTCATTATGAAATCTTGTTTAGAATAAATAGGGATGGTAAAAGGTTAGTACGGCCCTGCATGGCCTTTTTGATGAAAAATGCATAGTTGGTTTTCACAGATGGGGTCTCCATAGTTTCTACCAATCAAGAAAAGGCAAAGATGTAAACCTTTTTGAATTTTGATATAATACAATATATCTCTTACAAATCAAAAAATATAAAGCAAATGAATTTTCTATTATTACTTTAATGATAATATGTTCTCTAACTAACTATTTTTCTTCTTGAAAATAAAAAGAAATAAATGTTAGTTTAAAAATTGGGTGTGACATATCTCCCTCTTATAGATCATCGTCCTCGATGATTATGTCCAAATGAAATAAATATATCAAATATGTTCTCTTACATCATGTTTATATATAAATATGTAGAAACTTTTGATAAATATTATTGTAATCCTCTAAGGTAGTAGTTTTCTCTAAGTACTAGACCCACTAGACCTTATACTGGGAAACCTCTCTATTATGCAGGTGGAGCTTGTGTAACTCAAGCACTTTGAGAGGACCGATCATGACCACTCCTAGGTTCTATACCTAGAGACCATTCCAATCAATTATATGATTAGATCTTGATATATATTTATTTGAATATGACACATGGAAAACATCATGCATTCTAGTAAGACTAGCTAGTGGTAGAGCTATCCTTTAAGCAACTGGATTAATCACTTCTAGGACTTCAAAAGGTCCATCATATCTAGGTGTTAATTTTGAAGACTTTCCAAACTTAATTGGCTTCTTATGTGGTCTGACTCTTAAGAGAACTTTATCTCATATTAAAAATTGTCAGGGTATTCACTTGGAATCAACATAGATTTTATGTCTATCATTTGCTTTTGCCAATCTTTTCCTATTCAGGTTTACTTGCTCTTCCATCTCTGAAAGAATTTCTAGCCCAAGGCAAATCCTATCTTCTAGCTTATCCTAGCTTATATGAGTTTGCCACTTCCTATCATACAATGGTTCGAAGGGATCAATCTAAATTGTAGAATGACAAGAGTTATTATATGCAAATTCAACTAGTGGAAGATACTATTCCCACTTATACTATTGATCCATGCAATACATCCTCAACAAATCCTCCAATATTTGATTAACTCTCTCAATTTTACCATTCATTTTTGGATGACAGGCTGATCTTGTATTCAATTGAGTTCCAAAAGATAAGAACACAATTTTCCAAAATCTTGAAGTTATCCAAGCATCTCTATTTGAAATTATCTTTTCTAGAATTCTATGCAATTTGAAAACTTCTTGCATGAATTTCTTGGATAAAATAGGTGCTCCATATGTAAGATTATCAAGTATAAAATGAGATACCTTAGAAAGTTTATCCACTACTATAAGAATAGCATCATGCTTATAGTGTGACATAGGCAATCCCTGGACAAAATCCATACTAATCACCTACCATTTCCATTCAGGAATATCATGAGGATAGAAAAGTCCTATTGAGTACTAGTGTTGAACCTTAACTCACTAACACTCTAGACATCATGCCACAAATCTTCCTGCATCATTCTTCATTTCTTCCAAAAATATAAGAGTTTCACATTAGATAACAACTTTGTCACTCTAGGATGACTTAAAATATGGTGTAGAATGCACTTCTTTCCACACGGTTCTTCTTAAATCTCCCTGATTTGGTACATAAATTTGGTTATTGAATCTCAATAACCCATTAGGTTAAAAATAAAATCCATCATACCTTGTATCCTACAGATTTTCTGTTAGAGCTTTTAGAATTTGCTCATAATATTCATCACTAGTCAAATTCTTCAATACTTGAGCTCTAAAATCAAAGTGCATTGACACTATTTTTGTTATGTGCCTTCTTCAACTCAAGGCATCAACCACTCAATTTTCTTTAATACCCTTAATGTAGTCAATCTCAAAATCATAATTAGAGATGAGCTCTAATCATCTTTTTTTGCTGGGTATTAAGGCTACATTGTGTGAAGATGTACTTCAAACCTTGATTGTTAGATTTTAGTTCAAATTGTTTTCCCAACAAATAATGCCTCCATACTTGGAGAGCATGCACAATTGCCACTAATTATAAATTATGAGGGGCATAATTCTTCTCATAAGGTTGCAACTTCCTGGACTCTTAGGCCACAACTTGGTCTTCTTGCATCAACATTCCACTTAACACTTCTCGTGAAGCATCAGTCACAACAAAAAAATGACCCTCTGGGTCTAGAACTTTAAGAATTAGTGCTGAAGTCAATTTCCTTTAAAGAATAGTGAAAGCTTCTTCACACTTGACAGACTAGTCAAACATTTTTCCTTTCCTCTACAAGGAAGTGATGGGATGGCCAATTCTAGAAAAGTTCATAATGAACTTCCTATAATAACTTGTTAATCCCATAAAACTATGCACTTCATGCACATTTTTAGGTGTAGGACATTAAAAAATATCATTTATCTTTGAAGGATCTACATCAATTCCTTTAGCTGATATAATACGGCCTAAGTGTTAGTATGTGGCGACTGATGATGCAAGTATTGTACACAAGTTATGTAAATTTTTTCCCTTTTTTGCATGATCGGAGTCGGTTGTTAATTTTTGTTAACCAACAAAAGAGAAATGTCATTGCAAAACCCTAATTGTAGAAGCTTCCAAAAATCTTGTTATAAGTGGCTGGGATGTATGGTACAACAATGTATTCACGAGATTGTAATATGTTTTGCACTGGATAATAAATCACTGGATGGTTGAGTTTCTGTGGATGTATCCCATATTGGGTGAACCACGTTAAATTTTTGTGTTGATCTCTTTTGTGTTATTCCTCATTATTATATTTCAGTTATTTAATCTACATATAATTGTTAGTGTTTATTGCTTTGATCTGCCCTAACCCTAACAACTAGTAGTGTTTGATTATCATCAGCGGGAAGGTCTCACAGTTGAGTGGGAGTCTCATGGTTAACTGGGAGCAATGGCAGATAAGGGTAAATTGAAGGTAGATAAATTCAATGGGTAGAACTATCAATTATGGAAGATATAGATGGAGGATTATCTCTATCAGAAAGATTTATGGAGGTCATTGGAAGGAGTAGCCAAGAAACTGGGAGTAATGACTGATGACGATTGGGAACTTCTAGATAGAAAGGAACTGGGAACCATTTGGCTATGCCTGACACCATCAATAGAATTCAATATAACAGAAGCAAAGAAAATAAGTGAACTGATGAAAGATTTGGCCAAATTGTATTAAAAACCCTCAGCCTCTAATAAGGTATTTCTCATGAAGAATTTGTTTAATCTGAAAATGATTGAAGGTGGATCTGTGTCAGATCATTTAAATGAGTTTAATACAATTAACAGTCAGTTAACTTCTGTAAAAGTGAAATTTGATGAAGAGGTGAGGGCTCTCTTGGTTTTATGTTCTTTTCTAGAAAGCTGGAATAGCTTAGTAATGGCTATAAGTAACTCTATCTATGGTTCAAATACTTTGAAATTTATTGATGTTGTTTGTGTTATCCTTAGCAAGGAAATGTAGCAGAAAAGCACAGGTGAGACTTCAACATCTAGTAATGCTTTGTCTATAGAGAATAGGGGAAGAATAAAGGAAAGAGGAAAAAGCCCTACAAATCATAGGAAGTCACAAGGGAAGTTGAAGAAAGGTAGATCTAAATCCAGAGGAAGAATGGATTGCTGGCATTGTGGAAAGCCAAGACACTTGAAGAAGGATTGCTAGTCTCGAAAGGGCAAACAAGGAGAAGGACAACATGATGATAGCAAGGAAGCTAATGTTGTAAGTAATAAATTATAGGATGCTTTAATTCTATGTTTAGATAATGCTAATGATTCCTTGGTAATAGATTTAGGGGCTTCATTTCATGCCACACCCCATAGGAAATATTTTTTAGATTATGTTCAAGGTCATTTTGCACAGGTATATTTGGGTTATGATGAACCTTGTAAAATTATTGGAAAAGGAAAGATACAAATCAAGTTGCAAAATGGAAATGAATGGTTGTTACACGAGGTAAGACATGTTCCAAATTTGAGAAGGAATTTAATCTCTACAGGACAACTGGGTAGTGAAAGCTGTATAGTTACCTTTTCAGACAAAGTCTAGAAGGTGACTAAAGGTGTATTAGTAGTAGCTAAATGTGAAAAGGTAGGCACTTTGTATTTGTGTACTGGTAATACTTATTCTACCTTAGCTACTACAAAAATAGTTGCTACTAAAACAATTATATCAATTGATACAAGGACATAAATAGAATTTTTGCACCATAGACTTGGGCACATGGGTGAGAAAGGGATGAAGATCCTTCACTCCAAAAAGTTTCTACTAGGTCTGAAGAAGATTGACTTGGAGTTCTATGAAAATTGTATTTATGGAAAACAAAAAAGAGTCTAATTTCTCAAAGTTGGGAAAGAGAAGAAGAGTGAGAAATTAGAGCTTGTGAATTCATATGTATGGAGACTAGCTTAGGAATCTTCTCTTGGTGGCTCTTGCTATTATGTTACTTTTATTGATGATGCAACTAGGAAAACATGGGTGTATTTCCTAAAACAAAAATTAGAAGTATTTCAAACTTTTAAAAAGCAGAAAGCTTTGGTTGAGAATGAGACAAGAAAAAAGTTTAAGTGTCTCAGATCTGATAATGGAGGTGAGTATTGAAGTAGAGAATTTGAGAATTACTATTCATATAATGGAATCCATAGGCAGAAAATAGTTCCTGGAACCCCACAATAAAATGGTGTGTTTGAGAGGATGAATATGACCATTATGGAGCATATAAGCAGCATGAGATTGCATGTTGGACTATCCTTACACTTTTGGGAAGATGCTGTACATACTACTATTTATTTAATAAATAAGGGACCTTCAAATCCTTTGGATGGTGGCATTCCAGACGAGGCATGGACAGGTTAAAAGGTAAACTATTCATTTTTTAAAAGCTTTAGCTGTGAAGCTTTTGTCCATGTTGATATTGAAAATAGAACCAAGCTTGAGGCTAAGTGTAAAAAATGTACCTTCATTGGATATGGAGTAGATGAATTTGGTTATTGATTATGGGATTATGAAAATCATAAAACCATTTGGAGCAAAGATGTTATATTCAACGAGAAGGTCATGTATAAGGATCAGATGCCGGAAAAGAAGCATGAATAGACCAAAAAGGAATATGTGGTGTTGGATGAAATTTTAGAAAATAAAATTCTAGTGGTACCTAATGCTCAGAAACAACAAGTTATCCCATAGACTCCTGCAAGTGTTAGACATTCTACAAAGATAAGTAGACCTCCAGAAAGATTTTCTCCATCATTATATTCTATATTATTAACTAATTCTGGTGAACCTGAAAGTTATGAAGAAGTAATGTAGGTAGATACCAAAAAGCAATGGGAGCTAGGCATGAAAGAAGAAATGGATTCCTTGTTGCAGAATCAGACTTGGGACTTAGTCAAATTGCCTGCAGGAAAAAGAATATTACAAAATAAATGGGTTTGTAGGTTGAAGCAAGAAGATGGAGGCAAGAAAAGATATAAGGCCAGACTCATGGTAAAAGGTTTTGCATAGAAAAAAGGTATAGATTTTGATGAAATATTTTCTCCAGTTGTAAAGATGACTTCTATTAGAACAATTCTAAGTCTTGTGGTTGTGGAAGACTTGCATCTTGAACAACTAGATGTGAAAATAACTTTTCTACATGGGGATCTGGAGGAGGAAATATACATGCAGCAACCATACGGATATGAGGTCAAGGGTAAGGAGGATTTAGTGTGTAGGTTAAAGAAGAGTTTGTATGGCCTGAAGCAAGCACCTCGGCAATGGTATTTGAAATTTGATAGTTTTATGGCTGAACAAGGTTACAAAAGATGTCATTTTGATTATTGTGTTTATTTCAAGAAATTAGGTAATGGCATCTATATTATCTTATTTCTTTATGTTGATGACATGCTTGTTGCCAGGTCTAACATGCAACATATTAATGAACTTAAGCAGAAATTAGCAAATTCATTTGCTATGAAGGATTTGGGTGCAACAAAACAAATCCTTGGTATGAGGATCACACGGGATAGGACAAACAGAAAATTATTTTTGTCTCAAAGTGAGTATGTAGAGAAGGTGTTGAAAATGTTTACCATGTAGAATGCAAAAGTAGTTAGTACACCTTTGTCTAGTCATTTTAAGTTGACTAAGGAGATGTGTCCAAAGACACAAGAGGAGGAAGACAAAATGTCTAAGACACAATATGCATCAACAGTTGGTAGCTTGATGTATGCAATGGTATGTACAAGGCCAAATATTGCACATGTAGTGGGAGTTGTGAGCAGGTATATGAGCAATCCGATAATGGAACATTGGAATACTGAAAATGAGTTCTCTGATATTTTAGAGGTACTACTTCAAAGAAACTGTGTTTTGGAGGAACAAATTCTGCTCTAAAATGATATGTTGACTCTGATCTGGCAGGTGATATTGATAGCAGGAGGAGTACTATAGGGTATGTTTTTACTATAGGAGGTACTGTAGTCAGTTGGATTTCAAGGCTACAAAAGGTTATTGCACTTTCAACCACTAAAGCTGAGTATGTTGCTACTATGGAAGCTAGCAAGGAGATTATTTGGTTACAACATTTTTTGGAGGAATTGGGGCAACAACAAGATGATAGCCCTTTGTAAACTGATAGCTAGAGTGCCATTCATATTTTTAAGAATTTAGCTTTGCATTCAAAAAATAATTACATACATCTTAGATACCACTTCATTTGGTCAGTTTTGGAGGATGGGTAGTTGAAGCTAGTGAAAATTCACACATGTGAGAATCCTGCAAATATGTTCACAAAGGCAGTTACATAAGAGAAACTAATTTCCTCATCAGTTTTCATTGGCCTTCATGACTGAAAATGGTGGACTTAAGAAACTAGACAAGCCTGTAATCCAGTGGGCGCTGTAAGTGCAGCAATATCATCCAGGATCAGTGTCCAAGTGGGAGATTGTTTGGTGTGGAGCATGACCAGTCTCCAAGTGGGAGATTGTTGGTATGTGGTGACTGATCATGTAAGTACTGTACACAAGTTATGTGTCTTCCCTCTTTTTTTCATGATCAGAGTCGGTTATTAATTTTTGTTAACTGAGAAAAGAAAAATGACATTGCAAAACCCTAATTCTAGAAGCTTCCAAAAATCTTGTTATAAGTTTCTAGGATGTATGGTACGGTGATGTATTCATGAGATTGTAATTTGTTTTGCACTAGATAATAAAATCATTGGATGGTTGAGTTTCTGTGGATGTAGCTCATATTGGGTGAACCACGTTAAATTTCTATGTTGATCTTTTTTGTGTTAATCCTCATTATTATATTTGGGTTATTTAATCTACATATAATTGTTAGTGTTTATTGCTTTGATCTGCCCTAACCCTAACACTAAGTACTGTACCTCTTTTTGAAATAAGATATGTTTGGATAGTTTTCCATAATTTTTTTATTCCTTGAGTCATTGTAGAACTATCCACAAGTGTTGATGGTGTTCCTCCTCATTACAACAACAAATTAAAATATCATATAAAAACACTAGAATAAATTTATCTAGACAATCTCTAAAAACATTATTGATCAAATTTATGAATATTGCTAGGGCATTGGTCAAACCAAAAGGTAAGACTATCAACTCATAATGTCCATACCTTATTTGAAAGGCTATCTTGTGAATGTCTTCTTCTTTGAGTCTCAATTGATGATATCTTGACCTTAGATCAATCTTTTAAAATACAGTTGCATCACACATTTGGTCAAAGAGGTCATCTATGTGTGGTAGAGGATACTTATTCTCAATTATTGATTTGTTAAGCATAGGATAATCTATACAAAGGCATAGAGTGCCATCTTTCTTCTTAATAAAGATCACTTGCATTTTCTAAGATGATAAACTAGGTCTAATCAGTCCTTTTGCAACAATTCCTAGAGTTGATCCTTTAGCCACATTAACACAATAGTAGTCATCTAATAAAGTGCTTTGGACATTGGTTAAGAATTAGGAATAATATCTATTGCAAAATCAAAAACTCTTTGATAGGGCAGACTTGGAAGGTCTTCAAGAAACACATCCCAAAAGCCATGGAGATATGGGTGTTGGTTCCCAAAATAGCAACAACCCAAAACTCTAAAACATTTTACCATCACCAAAGCCAAGGGTGTTGAAAGAGGTTTATCAACTAATCAAGGGTGATCCTGGCCAATTAATAGGAGTGGGTATGCTCCTCTACACTTCAATATCAGCTAGACCTAGGAGGGATATTCCCAGAGGCATGAAATAGAAGACAAACAAACAAACACAACCATACCCAATGTACACTTGACCCCAAGAGTTGTCACTAGGTCAAGACAAATTGGCTGCACAGACCTCTAATTAAGCTGATTACTACAGTATGTATTTGCACTCAAATACATCTGCATCACATTCCTTATATTCCTTAAGATGAATGCACTTAACTTTTCATACACAAAATACATAGTGTAGGCATGCATGTACATTACTCACCAATGATTACAACCATTTTACATTAGTTTAGATTCATCCCTAGTTATTACATTGAATCATAGACAACATTTAAAACCTAAAATCAAACTACTTCTACTCCTACAACTAACAGGATGATGGTTTGATTAAAATAGTGATTGATCCATCCCTAATTTGGACCAGTGCCTACTCCAATGGGAAACTGAGTCACAAACAACAAATGAGAGAAATACACCAAGTAAAATATCAACAGAATCATGAATTGCAAACATACAACTCTATAATATATTTCATATGATGGACATACTTGATTATCCTAAATACAACTACAAAAACCCATACATAATAGAAGAAAGACCCTTACAAAGGTTTTCATGAATTAAATGTTGCCACACATTATCTGATTTCTATTACATTCATGCCAACAAATGTTGTAAAGGAGAATACAAAACTGCGATTAAATATCCTTGGAATCATTACAAAGTATTGTGGAGAGATACCACAATATGAGAATATTCAATAAAACCTTTCTTTCTCTATTCTAGACGTATCCCTCCATTCCTTCTAAGACATTTTCCTCTACTTGATGCCTAAAAATCTCCCTTAGGCTTTTTTGACTAGAAAATTGGTTCAGCGATCAACCCTGAAAATATCTCTTTCATATGTATAAATAGCCATTTTTATTCACTATGTAGCCTAGGGCATTGAAACTAAGTCAACACACCAAGCCCATGCTACAATAAATTAGACCTAGAGCCCTGTCAAAATAATCATCAGATTTTCTAGATATCCATGTCTTGTGCATTGATTGTGTCCTTGGAAGGTCTTGCAGAAAATATTGGTCACTAAAACACTCCATCCTTCTCATTAAATTTGAGTACCTATGCATTGAATGCATGCACTATTCCAGCTACTAGCATGATATCGGCCTATAATAATGGCGTTGCCTATGGAAGTGCATTCTGAGGCACCTAAGAAATCACACCATTTATGAATCTTTTACAACACTTTAAATATTTTAAAACTCACTTTAAAGCATTTAAACTATTACATTTACAATTCATGCTTCATATTTGATTTTATATTTCAATTTTTCCCTATCAGCAAAATTCTCCCTTTGCAAACCACTTTCTTTGCTAACCTACCTTCTTTCTTGCTTTTTGGCCTTATCAATGAATATTTCCTTTCATGAACCATGCCTTAGCCTCTTCTTTCTCTTTCTTATCAGGGACTAAGGCAATCGGTGAACTTTTCCCTTTGGTGCTTTATCCATATTGGTCTCTTTTGTTTGCCTACTCTTTATTAGCAATTTTCTGCCATGGTAAACCAACCTGTCGGCAAACCTTAGGTTCACAAACCAAACGTTCATCGACAAGACTTGCCTTTTCTTTTCCTTTGTCTTCTCTATCGGTAACTTATCTCTTTAATGAACCAAGGACCTTTTCCTTCATCACTTTGTCTTTATTTTCTTTCTTCTTTTACCTTTTTATTAGCAATCTTTTTAGTCGACGAAAATCCTTGTCGGTGAACCTTATGGTTCACAAACCAAAGGTTTATCTAACCAAGACATCTTCATTTCTTTGTTTCCTTTCTCCACCACATCCTTTCATTCTTATCTTCTTTCTTTTTCTCTTTTGCATTCTTTGTCGAAGCCACCTAACCTTATCGACAAATTTGCCAACTGAAAAACTTGGCTGTTGACCAACCTAACAGATCATGAACCACCAATTTTTTTCATAAAGTTAAGACACTTCCCCCTATCTACCTTAGACAATTTTCCCTTTGCCAACTCGGTTGGTGAATCAGGGAAAACAAAAACCCACGAACTTAGCAAAATCAACAGTTCACGAATCTGCCGATTCACTGACAAAGGCTAAAACAATTGAATTTCTTCTCTATCTTTCAAACATTTTTTCCTTGCCTTTTTACCACCATATCAGTAAATCAATAAACTGGTGAAGTCATGAACTCATGAACTTGGTCGATGAAACTAGCAGTTCACAAACTAGCTGATTCACCGACCAACACTTTAATTTGAACTTTTTTTTCTGAAGATGACATCAACTTTCATTCAAACTTCTATTTTCTTCCCTTTGTACCTCTTTGTTGGTAATTTGACAAAATCACAAACCCATGAACCTTGTCAGTAAGTTTAGTAGTTCATGATTTTGCCAATTTGCCAACAAAGGCCATTAATGAACATATTTTTCTAAGGGAAGATAAACAGGATCAAAGGGAACTTTACTTAGAATTTTTCTTGAAGGAAACCAATGGAACATATCTTAGATTAGGTATATATCATGGGTTTGAAATACAAAGGCAAAAGTGGGACTTTCACTAAATTTGGGGCAAAATATGCATGTTCATGAGTTGGTTTTTTCAGATGCTAAAAAAGGGTATGCTTCAATAGAATATTCCTTAAGTTCCTTCATACAAGCATTGCTCTACCTAAGCTCTTGACTAGTTTGCAAACTCTATTGTCCATGAATTAGCCATGAAACCAACTTTCTTAGACATTTTATCAAGTATTTTATGGTTCACAAAATTTTTAGCTCCTCCTATATCTATAAGAATAGAAATTAGGGTTCCAAATAGAGTACTCATGGTATAAATAGGAGTAACTTGATACTCAACTTGATGACTATCTAAAGCAACATGAATCCTTTGCTGAAAAGCCATTTAATGTTAAAGTAGAGGATTGCCTCAATAACAATTCCCTTGGCTCTTTGTGGGGCACTTGTTAGCATAATAATCTCCTCCACATGTGAAACACCCTCCATGAGGACCTCTCTTTCATTAAGATCATTTGGAATTGTCATCATTCTTGTTAGGATTAAAATCCATGTTTCTATCCCTAGATTCATTTTTGTTAAATCTAAAACTTTACCACGGTTCCTCTCTTTGGGTTCTTGATTCATGTTTCTCTTTTTTAAGGATGTCAAAGGATGACTCCAGTTAAATTTCTTTTGAAATCTTTCTTGATACACATAGATAGATTTGAACTTTTACTCTTGTTTGATGTCTTTATCAAATACTTGATCCATGGTTGTGGGTCCATAGATGTCCACTTCTCTGCCAATCTAAGCATTCAAGCCCACAATAAACTTCCTTATTCTAAATCTCTTATCCTTCTAATATTGTAACACATAATTCAATAATTTGATAAATTTTTCCCAGTATTCAGTGACAGTCATATCTCCTTGATGTGGATTTTAGAAATATGTTAATTTCTAGTCAAAGTAAAGTTGGGGCAACCACCTTTTCCTAAATATGACCACAAATTGATCCCAAGTTAGACTCAAGGAACTCAATCCTAATTCCATTTTTTGGTCATCCACCACGAGGATGAATCTCCTACTAACTTGTATGCTCCCCATACACCTTTGGTGATCTTAGGATAATTTCTTATCTCAAAATATTTTTCCACCTTTGTTAGATAAACCTCGGTTGCATCTCCACTCGCCATTCCATCAAACTTAGGAGGTATAAATTTCTTCATATCTCGGGCTAGCTCATTGGTAAGACAAGTTTTTGTCTCATTTTGAATTAGTGAGTCTTAATTATTTACTCTTGGTTCACCATGAAAACCAAATTCTTCTCTTCCTTCGGAGTGGTTTTCTTGATTGGTTTCACCTACTCTAACTTCTTGTTCTAGGGTTTTCAATCTTTCTTTTTTTTCATTTATAAATGACAAAATTTGATCTAATTTTGCTATAAGATTATTCTCAAGATCTAGGCCATCTGGGTTCCCTCCTAGTTGGTTTTCAGAATGTTCGATAACATTACCTATCCACACCTAATCAATTGTATAGAAATTTATCAAAACATGTAACTTTTTGATGCACTATCATAAAATTACAAGTTCATAAATACAAAAACTCAGAGATTCATCACATAAACATTTTCTTATTCTAAAAGCCAAAACTTTACTTTGTTCAATTTCTGGATTTTACATCCTTATTTAAATACAATTTTTTTATGTTTTTCATGTATAAGAAATGTCTACATATCACATTTTGATAGAGGAATTTCCTTGGGTTCCTCCTCTCCATCAAGATCGAGTAACACAAACTTAGTGGGTGGATGCACTTGTGAGTACTCCATCAAGACCTCTTTTCCCATAACAGGTGCATCCCACCCACACCCAAAAGGCATGTAATGATGAGCAGATAGTTTATTAATCATAACAATAGTAGGGGTTGGCCACCTTTTTTTCTCAATCCATTTCCTCTTTTCTAGCTGAATACATTTGAGTACATCAGCTAGTGAGCCAAGCTTCCTTTGCACAGTTCACTATTTCTTTCATTTTTGGTTCAATAGATGGCTCTTTCTTAATAGTGATCTTAGGCATATCACTAATTTTTGTTTTCTTGGCTCGCTTTCTTCTCTTTCTCTTTCCTTCCATTTTGGCACAAGAACAATTTTTTTATCATTAGCATATCTTGCCAATCTTGTGAAACCTTATAATGAGCTCCAAGGTCCAAGTGTTGAACTCAGTAGCTCTGATACCATGTATAACATCCCAACCAAAATATTAAATAACATTAAACACAAATAGTACAAAAATATCATTTCTTTTTTTATAACTAAATCCAAAAATATTACATTTGCAATTTCCAAGTATAATATATAATTTCAAATGATGGTCACTTCATATGAGACTAGCAAATTTCACATTTTTTAATCATTCACATATATCAGATGGTCGCATTCCTTTTGTCTTACAATATTTATCAATTTCATTTATAGAATACGTAATGTATTCATATTCACAAGTCTTCAACAATCAATTGCAAGAGAGAGAGAGAGAGAGAGCATCAACTTGGTGCTTTTCCTCCAACCACAGACTAGCAGTGCCCCACTCACCTTTCTTCTAGAAGTGGCCCTTCCCTTTGTGAGGGTGATAGATAATGAGAATCAATTGATTCTTTATGCCAACTAAGAACTAGTGTTCAAGTGCCCTAGCTAAGGAAAATTAGGTTTATAACTCTAGTCTAGCTCTATCTATGTATAACCCACTCTAGTTATTTAGTTATTTGGTACATAATGAACTAACAATGCAAGCAGTGACTTTTGCATTACTTTGGCCTAAGTTTCATATAAATAAAGTCGTATGTTCACTCAATCTTTTCTCGAATTGGAGACAACATTCAACATATATATGACAATACTCTTTGACTTGTTTATACAATATCAGTCTTAAAGACATATAATATTCCCCTATCTACTAGTCAACTAGACAAGTATAGGGTTAGAGGTTAGGTGACTTATGCAACACACATTGAGTCCCTCTTTGTATCCTTGCACTCATGGGTCTATGACATCCTGTCATCTACTCAATGGCCTATCTACCTATTTCCATTCTCATCTGTAAGTTATTTTATAATAATATACAAGATTTTGACATTTAAGTCATATAGTTTAACAATTAAAGACTTTATCTGTCTTAATCTAAGAATATATATATTCAACCTCTAATCTGTCGAAGATAAAAAACTTCATAAACTTACATATTTATTACATTTCCTCATGTATAACAAAAGAGAATTATGAAATAATAAGTAGTCCCAATCTTAACCGTTCATTGCCATAGTAAGTGTATCTCATGACAATCTCGTGGCTATTGATAGCCTAGATTTGGGTAAAAATAATATTCCTATACAACAATAGGATAAAGATAGTTTAATATATCTCTTAGATTAACATCTAAAAAACTTATATTTGTTCTTCATATATACAAAAACAATAGTCTAATATCAAGTGCTTCTACACAATGATATCAACTCATTTTATAGTTTTAAAGCTTAAAAACATGCTCTCTTACCTTTTCAATTAGCTACTACTATAAGTAGAATACTATAACTAAAAAATGATATAGTTTTGGTCCTATACAAAGAGCAATAAGACTATTAGTTTGATACACTCAATTTTAGCACTAAACAGACTAAACTTGTATGATTAAAATTAACCTTCTCTTAGGTCTCTCAATACATCTACCTTCAGCCTATATTTAGTCGATTAACCAAAACATGGTTTCAATTTAGTAACTGGCCTATTTACATAGTCAGCCATAAAGTTATACTAAGGTTGTAATACAACATACCCTCATTTGGTTGTTAAAATACCATAAGCCATCATCTTTAATACATGGTCTTTTGACTATTACACCACTGATAGCCTTGTATATCATCATCAGTAATGAATGACATGATTTATAACATATATATAATACTCTTAACCAGAGATATCAAGATGTGTAGCCATTTCTAATAGTAACTACTATATGTCATAGGATAGATATATCCTAAATAGAGATATTATAACTCTCTCAACTACTGGGTATTCGGTATAGGTATATAGAGATAATCCTCTGTCTAGTCGAATAAAAACAAGTTTAGGTATCACTGAGATTCTTGAAATCCTACATGCCAATTGGTAGTTTAAATAATAAACTTCATACTTGTCTTTACTTGCAAATATCAACAAAGATAAACAATGTTTTCAACATATTCTATGCGATGCGATAGGCTTACCTGTAGAGTGTAACATGCAGTATGTTATCACCAATGCCTTACTTCCTCCCAAGCATAAGAGTTCTTAATCTTCTCCTCTACCCTATGGTTTTGAGCCTAAAGAATTATAATGATTATGACATCATTTCTCTCACTCTCACTTAGTTATGTACTGCATAGTAAATGCATTCCACTATTCTCTCTCCACTCCACAACTCTCACATGCAGCAAAATAAGGGAAGTATGGAGCTACTACTCCTTCCCCCACTCCCCAAGAATCTAGGAAGAATGTCATGGGTGAAAAGAAACTTTACCTCTTTAGTAGACATTAATCTTAACCATAACTAGCTTAGATAAATATAATAATTTAAAATAAATAATAGTACACCTATTTTATAGATGTCACTAATGTGTACTTTTGAATACCTAATTGTGCTTATTCATGAGCACAATTATCGATGAAGGATTTTCATAAAGTCGACTAAGACCTCTACGACAAAATTAAACTTGTTTAGTCGATTACTCACATTGACTTGGATTTCAAAGACATACACTACCTTACTATCTATCAATGAAGAAGATTTAGCCATCGACTTGATGACAACAAAAAATAACAAGAATAAAATGAACTCAATGCTAAAAAAAATATTTCTAAGATGACCAGAGACATAG
Organism: Cunninghamia lanceolata; assembly: GCA_027924645.1. Classification (NCBI taxonomy): domain Eukaryota; kingdom Viridiplantae; phylum Streptophyta; class Pinopsida; order Cupressales; family Cupressaceae; genus Cunninghamia; species Cunninghamia lanceolata. The sequence continues at coordinate 26,245,621 of BSBN01000703.1, forward strand.
AAATTAAGACTTAATCCAAAATTCTCTTATCCTCTAATAATTATGTGTGTGTGTTTCCAGATGGTATAAGGATCATTGTATTCACGTGATCTAGCATCCTTTCCATGGTGATATTCTCTATCCTCATCTTGGAGGGGCAAGACATTGTTCTAGCATCCACCTCAGTCACACAACGATAGTTACTCCATTACATCATTTAACCATGTGCTTAATAATAACGTCATAAATAATTATTCTTTCCATACAAACTACTATAAAGCAAGTGCATTTTCTATCATTACTTTAATCATAACATTTTCTCTAACTAATTATCTGTCTTCTCAAAACTAAAATGAAATAAATATGTTAGTTTAAAAATAGGGCGTGACAATTCTGATGTAGCATCAGGGGATGGTGGAGAAATGATCTCAATAGGAGAAGAAGAGATCGCAACAAGGAATTGAAAAAGATGATGTGAGAAATGAGGACACATTTCTTTCTCATGTTGATTACTCCACCAATATCTACACTTTGCTTTATGCTAATTATAGAAGCCCATTAATGTCTCCTTAAATGATTAGAGATCAAATACTCACAAGATTAACCCCAAATTTTACTCAAACATAAGATCACCCCAATAAAATGATTTTGGGACTTTATATTTAGTTTAATTACAATTTCCACAAGCCAAAACAACAAAGTGGTCTTTGATTTTTGTACAATGGAAAAGCCAAGATTAGGCTAAAACTAAAAGTATAAATTTTGAGAAAATCTGGATCAAATTGATTGCAAATCTAGAAAGTACTCAAAAAATTATGCACTTTCAAAAAATTCACCAAAAAATGTTACCGTATGAGACTGAATGAAGCCTTTGAAATTTTGAAAATTGTAACTGCTCAGCAATACTGATGAAAAATTGCAATTTTAGAAAAATCTAGGTACCAAAACTGAAATTTGATTCCACCAATATGAAGCCTGTGAAATTCTTCCCCAAAACAAAAAAAATATGCAAAAATCAGAGTCTGAATGACCAAGATACATGCCTCCAAAGATTGGCTATCAAAACCAAGATGCCAATGGAGAGGGTCTGAAAAAGAAAAAAAATTGCCACCAAATTTGGCAAAAATAGTGATATTGCCAAATTTAGAGGGTTGCTAGAGAAAATAGAGCTTTGTCAAAGTTGGAGGGATACTAGATAAATCTAGACTCCTTCCAAAATAGTGGAGCCACCAAACACACTACTAAACTTGGAGGAATCAACTAAATAAGGAAAAAATTGCCAAAAATGGTATAGCTGCTAAATTGTTGCCAAATATGGCGGATCTAGTCTGAAAGTACGGATTTGGACAATGCATTTTTTTTGTGTTTGTAGATTTTTGAATATGTAATTTTTTTATTTTAAAAATTAAATGGATGAAGCTAATATGCAAAGGGGCTAAGGCCCTTACAGGGTCGCATACTCTAAGTACCCTGCGGGCATGACTCTTCCCTGCTATGCGGGCCTTAGAGGCCATAGGGGCAGCAGTCTCACTAAGTATAGAGAGCCATGTCTATAGACCTGTGACCTTGTACAAGGGGCTAACATGTCTATCAGGCTTGTAGGTACCCTTGTACTACAATATAATTTTTGTTATTATTTTTGAAAATAATTTAAAAACAAAAAATTCTATGAAAAAAATTATATATAAAAAATCATAGAATTTTGTTTTTACCACTGTATTGAGCACTGCACTAGCATTACGACTAATGTTAGATTCCACCTACAATAGGGAATATTTCTTACGGTACATCTGTATGGACAGGAGTAAAAAATTTCCTTTTGAGGCAACTTCCAATTTCAATGATTAGGTAGTCAATCTTGGGGTTTTGAGCCTCCTGAGCACGATGGTATGGTCAAATTTGACCCAAACTATACTGAATGATCAGGTATCTACTAGATCTTTTATGCACCTCCCAAATTCAAACCCTCATATATTTGGCCTCCAATGTCTGATCTAGATGAAACAAAAGCTGATCTTGACTATCTTGAATCTCCTAAACACAATGGTGTGGTTATATTTGCAGCAACATGCTCCAAAGTGAACATGCAATACAAGGCTACAAAGTGGAAACCCTCACAAATCTATTTTTTCCATTATTTTTTTCTGATTCTCTAGGTCACCATTTGATGCAAGAGAAGAGAATACTCAACTATTAAGATCCATCATGATTTGCATTCAAGATCTCTCAAAAAATTAGCTAACACAAAGTGATTTCTCCTAGCTCTAATACCATGTAAGAGTTGATTGATGTTCTCTAATACCATGTAAGAGTTGACTATGATGGTAGTCACCCAAGATCTAGAACTTCATGAAAGCACAAAAGAGATCACATGAGAGAATAATTATATTCTATCAATGGATGCAAAAGATTGTTGTTACAATGTACATGATATGCCTTTCTTATAAACACAAGGATGAGATGTAGGATGTTGTAGTCATGTGACAAGTGTCCTAATCCTATGACATGAGACAACTAGAGGAGAAGATGCCAACTATTAACAATTATCAACATCTAGAAATAACTAGAATGCTTCCTAAGTCAACTTAACATGTAAACATGTGTGAATAACACTGAATAATGACTAGTTAGATAATGTGCATAATTCACACTACAAGGGGTAAATTGAATAGGTAATAACCATGTTCACACCAAAAAAATATTTACAGTCATTTGATGACTTTTGATAGCTCAAAGCTTTACTACCATTTTGGATAGTAGTTCTTCCCATGTCAAGATATGGATTTTCCTAAAGTTCAAATTAATCTCATACATACTATATGTACATACACCACACATATAAATTTATAATACATATGTATATACATACTCTATATACATACAATCTAGGACCCTACTTCTCACAATATGGAAAGTTGCAAAACTACCAAGGCTTCCAAATAGTATCTTGCATCAAGTTAATATGAAGGGAAACTTAAGCAAAAATATTAATTTCATGAGTTGCTACCAAGCATTTGACTAGCTAACCATTAAACAAGTTGCATGCAATATTCATACACATAAACATTAGAAAATAATTTAAATTCTTTCTAAATAATATTTGATTGGTTGTGGTCTTTTTTTTTGTTTGTTAATAATAAAAAACATTACTATATAAATATAGTGGAACAACCAAAATATATTATCCCTCTTTACTAAACTATATCCATAAACTCTCGTGAAGGCTTTGTTGATCAGAAGTAGCACTTGCAACCACTACATCTTACAAAAAATCACTTTCAAAGTTTTCAACCTTATACCTATGTTGAATATATGCTACAACCATCACATTCCATGAGGCCACATTTCTTTGACACGTTTTGTCAAATAGTTCACATGCCTTGTCAATGCAAGTTTAAAAATAATATAAACTTAAAAAATTCTAGTAAGGGATTAATTAGCATAGAATTAATTCAAAACTAATTAAATGTTTAATAAAAAGATATTTTTAAGTGAAGTAATTTAATATTCTAAAAATTAAAAATTTATATGATATTTTTTGAACAAAACTATAGATCATAGATCGATTTAGGGGTATGTATTTAACTTGCATATCTTAAATATACTATTTTTATATCATTTTTTTGGATCACATGTTACAACAAAAAGCATGCTCTCTCACTATCTTATTTTAAATCTAAACTATATTCATTTTGCATATTATTAGTACTTTTAAATAACATTAACGTTTATAATATGTAATATTAATGCAGGAGCATCAGAAGTGTAAGAGCAATCTTGTATCACCCAGAAAAAATTAATGTTGTTTTATTTTTTAATAAAGGTTAAAAATAGTAACTTTCTATTTTTAGAAAGATTGCACTACTTTTTTTATAAAGTTTATATTTGAGCATGTATGGATATGAAAATTTACCTAGAACTCTAAAATTGCAAATTCATCCTATGGTAAAAAATTGGCTAAATATCATTTATAGATAGTGAGATATTAAAGTTTCAAGGCCTTAAATCCTATAAAATTATTAAATTTGAATTTTGGACCTTTAAATGATCGATTGGGGCTCTTATCAATGTCTATTCAATTTATGATCTGGAAAAATCATCGCATAGATCTCTTCAAAATATTTCCAATGCATCAAACAGTCATCAATTGGGTACCAAAATCAAAAGTTATGGCCTCCGAAAGTTGGGCTATTGTATTGGAAAATGTGAAAACATGTTGGACAAAGAAAATAGATGTAATGGGGAGTTACATGAGTTGGTGTGTGTTTTGACACATTGTAAGGCATCTTTGATTAGAGATAATTTAGGTGCCACTTTTGGGTGGTTTTAGCTCATGAATTTGTAATTACTGTTTGATAGTTTCCTATATTATATCTCCTATATATCAGGTTCTTGGGATGTAGGTTGTGTGTGAGAGTATTATAGAATGTTGAGTTGCTTCCAGATCTTTTGTTGGTGATACACTTATGAAAGCTTGTTTTGCAAGTATATTGTAATCTTGTTGAGATTTCTGAATAATATACTGACCTACTTTTGGAGTGTGGGTTTTTTCTCCTAAAATGGTTTTCCCACATAAATCACTATGTTTATCCCATGAATTCATGTTCTTATTAGTTTTAAGCTTGCTTATAATTTGTTATTGTGAGTGTGTTGGGTGGAGTACACCCTCGTCAAGTATGAACTTAAAAATCTCCTTCAATAACAAATATTTGAAGTAATAACAAATCTTAAAATACAATAACAAATTAACAAAATAAAAATCTAAAAAATATTTTTTAAACAAATCTTTTGTTATATAAGCCTATATGAAATATACTTATGTTAGAAACCTTAAATCTATTTAACAATAAAATAAATTAAATATTTGTGAAATTTACAAAATCAAGACTTAACAACTACCAAACCCTAATGCTTAGATCAATTATTTTTATTAAAATAAAATATATATAATTTATCACTTATATATTAGAGACATAATATTTCCACAATCCTACCATTTATATACTTATTTTAAATCTAAATTATATTCATTTTGGATGTTGCCATTACTTAAAACACATTAACAATAATTATAATATGTAATATGAACTTAAAAATATTCTTGAATAAATATTATAAACCGCTAAATTACCAACATAATTAACTTCAATTATATTAACTAGTTAATAAAATAAAAAAATAAAAATATTTTAAAATAAATCATTTGTTATATAAATCTATATGAAATATACTTTTTTAAAACATCAAATATATTTAACAATTAAATAAATTAAATAACTATGAAATGTACAAAATTAAGCAATCATGATTAACAACTACTAAATCCTAATGCTCAACTCTTGGAAAAATCATAAAATATTTGCAAAAATGACATGAAAAGAAAAATTGTATAGAATGATAGTAATCATTCAAACTCTCACTATGCAAAGCCCAAACTTGCTTTCCACCAAACAACTTGTATGCAATATGCATATATGCAAACATTATAAAACAATATATTTTTTTGCTAGATGGCATTTGATTAGCTAGTCACTAGTCAAGTTGTGGTCAATATGCATAAGTACAAACATTAGAAAATAGTTTAATATTTTGGTAGATGGCATTTGATTTGCTGGGGATTTTTTTTTTTATTAATAGAAAATAAAAAATAAACACTTACTAAATTACAATAGATCAATTAAAGTGCCATGAACTAATCATATTTGAAAAAAAAATCAACTTTAAAAATTGATTAATTTTTCATTTTTCCAAACTCCATAACAACTTAATACAAAAAGGTGAATCTAACAGAGACTAATAACCTAGATAATTTGTACTAGAAATCGCACCTTGGTGTGCAATGAGTACGTCAACGATGATTGCATTCGTTAAATTTATCATTTTTTTAGTATATAGTGTGACAATGCATGAGGTCAATTTTTCAATGATTTTCACAAAAATTTCACATATTGTTTGAAACCTTAAATATATAATTCCATTTATGAAACTTAACTTCTTTTAATGTAGAGGGAAAGCAAGCATGTAAAAGCAAAAATTGATTGAAGAAAAATTGGCAACATATTTTCTTCCATAGTAAATGTGAGTGCATTGTGAGATGTATAAATCATATTTTTGCAAATTTGAATGTCCTCAAACATTGAATATCAGAGGTCATAATGATAAAGAAAAGTGATAGACAATCACTAACCTTGAAGGCCATATGAAAGAGATAAACATGTATGATCTAAATAATTGAGTTCATATAGTATCATCCTTAAGAAACAATGATATCAATTATTTCATACATTTATGTTAAATATTATCTTATTTGTAACAAGAATAAAAATAATCAATCCATTTATGAGATTGTGAAACTTATTATAAAAGAAAAAGATTTAAAGAACAACAATTTTTAACTAAAAAGTTAAGTAATTGTTCAAAGTGTATATTAAGTTAAAATTGATGGTTCAAAGTGTATATTAGTTAATATCATCACATTGTTCCATAATTTGTTTCAACAATATAGATTATCCAATTACAAAGCCCTATAAAGAAAGTGATCTCTCTCTATCAGATTTATGTTACCTGGCGACGCTAATGCTGACTTTTAAAAAAGTGTTTACACCCGGGAAGACTTTTAATGACGAGTCGTACGGTACCGTGTACGGACTGAAAAGTGGGGGTGTAGGCGGAAGAATCTCAAATCGCCAAATATCGGATGGTGTTTCGTCGAAAGAATGTCGTAGGCAAAATATTTATTATTTAAAACGAAAAATATTTGAAACCTAGTCTAAACGCGATAAAGGTTACCTAGTTGAAAGCCAACACCTGCAAAATATGTTATCAAAGTGGCGTGGATAAATTTTCATACGCTTACGTAAACACGCTTCCTCACACTCTCCAGCCCAGTCCACATAATGGGTCTCTTAGCGGTATGGGATTGCTGAAAAGACGAAGAAAGACCCACTTGCTAATGGACAAACTATGCACAGAAGTAGTCTTTACGACGATCTATTTCCATATATGTGTTTTCCACAAATTTGTTTTATGGTTTATGTATTTGATTTGATAAATCTTTCGCTTCTGATTTTCAATTTATTTTGTTTTTTGTTTCTTATTGATGTTAAGGATCGATAGTTAGAGACGTTAGATTATGAGGGTCAAGTTCTTTTAAGTCAATCCCTTAGAATACCTAATTTTAGGATGTTGGTAAATATTGGAAAACAAGCAAGTGTGCAAATGTCTTAAGATGTGAAATTTAGTGTAGATAGATTCTTTTTAGTGCTCCAATTGAAGTATTTCTATAATGAATGCTCTTATGAAAATGATTATTGAATGAATGCTTGGATCACATGATAAATGAATGCATTTGAATGTATTTAAATGCCACTATGTATCACAATAAATTATGTGAAATGTGTACCAAGTTGGATTGTGGTGGGAATGGGAAGGGTAAGACTCAAGAAATTTTGAATTTGAAGTTTTGAATTTTAGGGTCATATTTGCACGAGCCTTATATGCCACAATTTAATTCAAAAGTTCATCTAATTTGCATTAATAATCAACTATATATTTCTTATAATATAATAATGAAATTACATAAAATAACTCAACTATCAAGTATGAAATTTATAGATGTGCCTTTTATACTCTAATATCTCACAATTATTTGCATATTTAATTTTATTTTATTTTCTCTACGATATGATTGTTGGGTTTTGTGTCATATATTCCTTTTGTTTCGCATAGCTTTGGTTTAAAATGTAATTTGAATTTTGGTGCAAGTGCATTATGAGGCAACATTTATGTTTTTATAGAATCACATGGGGACTTAGATCTAAGCCCCTTGGATTTAAGGGGGATTTGGTCCAAGAAGGTTAAATGAAATCCCCTTAGATTGATCTATCTTATATCAAACTTGCTTATGTGCATCCCTGTGGTAGCCTTTTCTTCTCCTATCCACATCATGATTGTAACCTAGTCATTGCAATATGCTCCCGGGCCCATATATGCAATAAGGTCATGCCACACCATATGCTAGATCCTCCTCTATATACTACCACATCCATGTCATGATACAAGTGCACTAGATTGTACAACCCCACGCATACACTATGCCATTCCCGCATCATCCACCATAACACAACCCCCCAGCCAACTAGAAATCTGAATGATTATCTATCAAGCACCAATATACCTGATAGATCTCTCCTGCTACAAACAACAGTTGCACATACAACCTCTGCATGGCATCAGCCATATCACCTCCATCTCTTGCTTATCTAATGGAACTTCTATTGGGGAGAACACTTCCCTCACATACACCACCCCTCAAGCATGTTCATAGACCACCCACTCCCCGTGGATCACGATCCATAATATTCACTACACATTTTATAGTATGATGGTCATCTCCCCAGTCAGTAATAGGTGTTAGATTTAGGATAGACAACTGAGAGGGGGGGGGGGTGAATCAGTTGTCCAAAATTTTCTTGCAATTAATCACTTAAATCCTTTTTCTTAAATCAACAGTATAATGATAAATCAATCATGGAAATTTAATGCAATAATTCAAGAGCAAGAACATATTAACACATATGACAACAAGATTTTTAACATGGAAAACTAGGTTAAGGGAAAAACCACGGGGTGACTAACCCAAGATTGTATTCTCTATTAGAAGAATAGAGAGAACAAAATGGCACATGCCAATTAGGGCTCACTACTTGAGCACACTGCTCACAAGAGGCCCACTGCCTACATGAGACACACTGTCTACAAAAATAATAAGTATCACATACTTGAACTGAAGAATAGCATCTTCACCATGCTTGAGTCAGTTCCATTTAAGCCCAATACTTCTACTCTACTTTTCTCTCTCCTCTCTACCACTCTCTCATCCTCCACAAGATGCTTTTGAAATGACTTTACAATTCCTTATTTATACAAGACATCAACTTAGGAATAATCATCTAAGTCAGCAAACAGTATAGAGAAAATACATAAATACATCATGATTAATTACAAAAGACTTCACGCGGATCAACACACTGTCAATCACATAGATCTGAGACTTCAATATTCTTCTAGGAACACACAAATCTTCACATAACATCTTCAAGATCATCCACAGGATGTGTAACTCATCTGGTCAGCCTGACTTGAGAAGACCATCATCTAGGAGTAATTCTTTAATTGTGAGCTCAAACTTTTAATTCAAACAACCAAAACAAACTGGACATGATGCAAAGACCTCCACAATCTTTTCTGAATCACTAAGAACATCCACACTACATCTGCTTACTAGAATCATTCTCTCCTTCATCCAGAACCTCAAGAACATAGTCTGTCACAATTGTCATAATGGAAAAAATGCTTGCGGACCTCTAGACCATGAACCAATTGAGTTGTCAATTTATATTGACTTCCTAAAAACTCAACCAAGTCCATAGAACAAGATATTTCATTTCCGGATCTCACCGGACCTTTCTGTATCACTTTGTCACCTCTGAACTTCTGTCAGAACCAGTTTTACTTAAGTGGCGATAACTTCTTTAGATCTTCATGCAGACCTCTAAAATCTTTACTGGATTATCTTTAGACACATATCTATAAACCCTTTTTAGGAGCATCCTTTGATCTTCATCTTATCTTGGCTCTTTACCTCAATGTCTTCACTGTTCTTCTATGTTCCTGGTATGACTAATTTTCTCAATATCCTTAGCATACAGCTCATCCAATCCTTATCATTAATGCAACAAGAGTATGTTGATATCAATGACAACAACAGTTAGGCCCGTACTTGCAACAATCTCCCCCTTTGTCATTGATGGCAACATATGATGTGAAAAACTATTTTAACCATCAAGACAAGAACTTTTCTTTACTGACACAACTCCCCCTATCACCAACAACCATTCACATGTCTTCTCTTCCTTTACTACTCCCCGTTTGATCAGTAATCACTTGTTTTTCACATGTCTTCTCTCCCCCTTTAACATCAATGGCAAAGGGCACATACTTGCAACTTCACCACTTCAGAATCATACCAGTTGCTCCTCCTGAGTAGCAGCTTCCCATCATCAATCTAGACCATAAGATATGACTGTGATAACCATCGAACTGATGCCTATCAGTGTACCTTAGTTCATCACCGGAGGGGTAATAACCCCTAACTTCTCCCTAAGATACTCAAAAGAGTCCGTAGGTAGAGGTTTAGTAAAGATATCTACAATCTTATCCTTGGAAGGCACAAACTCTAATCTGACTTCATTATTGTTCACTTTCTCTCTCAAAAAGTGAAACTTGATGGATATATGCTTAGTCTTTGAATGCAACACCAGATTCTTAGATATATTTATTGCACTTGAATTATCATAGAAGATTGTGATAAGTTCCTCATACTCCACTCTGGTGTCTCTTAGCATCTGCTTCATCCACAAAACTTGAGTGCAACTACCTACTACTACAATATATTTTGCTTTGGTTGTGGATAGAGATGTTGCCTCTTATTTCTTGCTTAGCCAAGAAACCAATCTCTTCCCCAAAAAGAATGCTCCACCACTTGTACTCTTCTGGTCATCCACATCTCCTGCCCAATTTGCATCTGTATATGCATGAAGAGAGAAATTATGATCTCTAGGATACCACAGACCATACTCAACTGTCCCTTTTAGATATCTAAATATCCTCTTGATTGCCATGACATGAGATTCTCTGGGATCAGCTTGGAATCTAGCAACAAGACTAACAAAATTTATAATGTCAGGTCTAGTTTGAGTAAGATACAACAATCTTCTAATCATTCACCTGTACTGTTTCTAATCAGCCTTAAGAGTGTCATCATCTTTGCTTAATTTACATCCACTTGCCATGCGAGTACTCATTGGTTTTGAGTCTTCCATCCTGAATTTCTTCAACAAATTTTTCACATATTTGGTCTGAGAAATGAAGATTTCTTTCTTTGTTTGAGTTATTTGTAGACTTAAGAAGAAATTCATTTCACCACACATGGACATTTTAAATTCACTTTTCATTTGATTTGCAAATGTTTTGCACATACGATCTCTTCCTCCAAAAGTGATATCATCAACAAACACTTCAACAATCAAGATGTTTTAATGATCAATTTTGAAATACAAATTACTATCAGCAATACCTTTGTTGAAACTAATCTTCAAAAGATGCTTATCCAATCTTTCATACTAGGCTCTTGGGGCTTGCTTCAGTCCATACAGTACTTTCTTCAACTTGCATACCATATCACCATGATCAAACAGTTGAAATCCATCTGGTTGCTCAATGTATACTTCTTCTTCCAAGTCTCCATTCAGAAAGGCAGACTTGACATCCATCTGATATACTTTGAAGTCCTTAAAGGCAACAAAAGCAAGAAACAATATGACTACTTCAATTCTTGCCACTAGAGAAAAAGTTTCTTCAAAATCAACTCCTACTTGGGAGTAACCCTTGCAGACCAATTTGGCTTTGTTTCTGACTACTTCACCATCTTCATTCAGTATATTTCAGAAGACCCATTTGATTCCAATCATATTCTTATTTTTAGGTCTGGGAACAAGATCCCATGTGTGATTCTTCTCAATTTGCATTAGCTCTTCCTCCATTGCTTTAGTCCAGTTTTCATCATTGCAGGCTTCATTCACTGTCTTAGGTTCAATCTTTGAAATTAGACAATACTCTTCTAAATCTTGAGCAATCCTTCTTCTTGTTTGTACCCCTTTGCTTTTATCACTTATGATCTAATCCTCAAAGTGATTCAATCTTACATACCTGGGAACTTTGGGGGTTTCTTGAACAAGGTCATTCAAACTCATCTCTTCTACCTAATTTACCAGATCAGTCTGAATCTAAACTTCAGAAGGGACTTGGGGTCCTTGAATCAGAACACCATTCTGATCATCTTCATCATATTCATGAACATAGTAGCATTTCTTTTGGAACCTTGATCTGTTAGGGTTTGGCCTTGAGAATCTTTCCAGAAACCTTGAGGCAAAATGACTAATCTTATTGTAGTTAAAATACTTAAAAGGCAATTTCCCTTCATACTTATCAGATCCTCTTGGCAGTCTTTTTGTAATAAGGGCTTCAAGTTGAGCAATTTTTGCTTCATCTTCTTCCAGATCTTTTCTTGCTTTTTCATACCATGATAGTTTTCTTGAAGAGTTTTCTCTCAGATCAAACCTTTGTTTACCTTTTACAAAGGTACTAGCTTTGAATGTAGATTCAGTCTTGGGGGGGCCATCTCCAAACTTAGTCAATTCAAATGCAGCCAATTTGCCAACCAATTGATCTCTTGTGACACCTGAATGGGCTCTGAATTCTTCAATGGAAACAACCTTTTATTTGTAAGAATCAAGAAGGGATTTGAGAACTTTGCTAACAATCTCATCTACATCCAAGACTCCACTAGCACATCTAATGCCACAAACAAGCTCATTTACTCTTGGCATAAATCTAGTGATATTTTCATCTTCTCTCATCTTTAGGTTTTCAAATTTTTCTTTCAAACTCTATAGCTTGGCACATATCACATACTTGTCTCCTTCATGTAGAAGTTCCAATTTTTGCCAAATCTCATATGCAATTTTTAGATCAACATTTGTCAGTTCTGAATCAGATAAGGCACTTAGAAGAGCTTCTTTAGCCCGCAGATTATTTTTAGCATCTCTCATTTCATCTACGGTGCGCGGACCATTCTGTGGGGGATCATACTTCTTTGAATCCATAATCCAATACTGCATTCCCATACATTGCAAGTGGCATTCCATGCGACTTTTCCAAAGAGTGTAATTGGTTCCATCAAACCTCAAACTATCCTTCTTGTATGATGACATCCTAGATCTCCTCAAGCAGTTAAGCTCTTTGAGAGGAATTTAGCTCTGATACCAATTGTTAGATTTAGGACAGACAATTGAGAGGGGGGGTGAATTAGTTGTCCAAAACTTTCTTGCAATTAATCACTTAAATCATTTTCCTAAATCAACAGTATAATGATAAATCAATCATGGAAAATTAATGCAACAATTTAAGAGAAAGAACATATTAACACATATGACACCAAGATTTTTAACATGGAAAACCTAGTTAAGGGAAAAACCACGGGGTGACTAACCCAAGATTGTATTCTTTGTTAGAAGAATAGAAAGAACAAAATGGCACATGCCAAATAGGGCTCACTACCTGAGCACACCGCTCACAAGAGGCCCACTGCCTACAGGAGACACACTATCTACAAAAATAATAAGTATTACATACTTGAACTGAAGAATAGCATCTTCACCATGCTTGAGTCAGTTCCATTTAAGCCTAATACTTCTACTCTACATTACGTTCTCCTCCTCTCTGCCACTCTCATCCTCCACAAGATACTTTTGAAATAACTTTACAATTCCTTATTTATACAAGACATCGACTTAGGAATAATCATCTAAGTCAGCAAACATTACAGAGAAAATACATAAATACATCATGACTAATTACAAAAGACTTCATGCAGATCAACACACTGTTGGCCACACAGATCTGAGACTTCAATATTCTTCTAGGAACACACAAATCTTCACATAACATCGTCAAGATCATCCACAGGATGTGTAACTCATTCGATCGGCCTGACTTGAGAAGACCATCATCTGGAAGTAATTATTCAATTGTGAGCTCAAACTTTTAATGTACACCACCAAAACAAACTAGACATGATCCAAAGACCTCCACAAGCTTTTCTAAATCACCAAGAACATCCACACTACATCTTCTTACTAGAATCATTCTCTCCTTCATCTAAAACCTCAAGAACATAGTCTGTCACAATTGTCATAATGGAAAAGATGCTTGCGGACCTCCAGACCACAAACCAATTGAGTTGTCAATTCATATTGACTTCCTAAACACTCTACCAAGTCTGCAGAACAAGATATTTCATTTTTAGATCTCACCGGACCTTTCTGTATCACTCTATCACCTCTAAACTTCTGTCAGAACTAGTTTTACTTAAGTGGCCATAACTTCTTCAGATCTTCATGCGGACCTCTGAAATCTTTACTGGATCATCTTTAGACACATATCTACAAACCCTTTTTAAGAGCATCCTTTCATCTCCATCTTATCTTGGCTCTTTACCTCACTATCTTCACTATTCTTCTATGTTCCTGGTATGACCAATTTTCTCAATAACCTCAGCATATAGCTCATCCAATCCTTATCATTAATGCAACAGGAGTATGTTGACATCAATGACAATACTGGTTAGGCCCATACTTGCAACAATAGGAACACACATTTCTCTCTCTACCACTGCTCCACCAGTGCCATCATCATGGCTTGGTGCATGGTAAATCTTAGGCATATTAGTAATCTGTTGTAGCCCTACCATACTCAAAAAAGTCCTATCAGTCACTCTTAATCACCTCTATAATGCCATAGTTGGTGGTCATCACTCTCGTGACTGTAAGACATCCAAGTCCTCCTACAACCATCCACACACTTCAGCAATTCTTCTAAGTCCTTTATAGCTTGCTTTCTTCCTATTCACACATAAGCACTAATCCATTAAACCTAAGTGCTAATCAAGTTAACCTAGGCACTAATCCATTCAACCTAGGCACTAATCCATTCAACCTAGGCATTAATCCAACCAATCTAGGCACTAATCCATTCACCCTATGTGCTAATCTAGCTAACTGATGAGTGCCAGGTAGCACCCATGAAATACATCTTTTTACCTCCCTTTTTCTCCTTTCTGATTCTGTCTTATTGATGTCTACACCTGAATAGACTGGCAAGATTGTTCTAAATAATGATTAATAAGAGATGAATTACTTAATATCATGATTTTTTTTAAAGGACTAATGTGCATGGTATTGATGGAAATATGCAGAAAAACTTCTCTTTTTGAATCAACAGGTGCAAATATTTGGGTTGGCAATTTTGTGCATCTCCAGAGGTAGTCCTAATGACCTCCAGAGACAATATCAAAATACCATAGCATCAAAAGTTTTAGAGTAAAGAGGAAAAGCATCTGAGGAGATGGACTGAAGTCTGGAGCATCTCTAGAGCCAAGCAAGAAGGGCAAAATTATATCTCTAGAGCTGCAAACAGAGACATACATCTTTAGCGCCTCCTTAGAGTAGAGCAGATTTCCAGCATAGCTACTGGTCAGGCACTTTTAGTGGTGATCATGATACCCGTAATATTACTCAAATCATCACCTGTGTGACTAAGGGCCATCTATAGTTAACTACTGAGAGTTTTTATCTCTTTTAAGTTTTTGCATGAGTTACTAATCAAACTAATTTAATATCCATATTTTCAAGGCCTCGCTGACAAAATGTATTAAGACTAAAAATTAGATTCAGAGTGGACTTCTGTTCCACTCAATCTATTTTTATTGCATGGTTATTCTCCGTAGTTAGACAACTAGTATAATAAAGAGATGGATGTCATCTCATAGAAGAATTGGTAGATAAGATAAGTGATATCACATCACATCACTAATTTTATATATACTTACAGAAGAAGCAGATAAATATACAATGATTATCTTCCCTCTAATTTTTGTAATCTCATTTATGATATTAATTCAATGTTGATGGGATTGGACTAAATTGAGTTGTGATATCATTCTCTTGTGTTGATTCTTTACTTTAGTCTTCAACCCTAATGGTGTGGAGCAAGGGCCCACTCTCACCACCAAGGCAGAAGGCTAGTACTGTTGTTGTTTTGTTGTTTCAGATTTTGCTTTACATAATATTTACTATTTTCATAGATAAATGCATGTTGCAGTTTATAGATTTGCATTAAGTAATTCATTGTTTAATTTTGTTTTCAACATTCTTTAAATTCATTTAATAAGTAGATAGATCAATCTCTTTAAATTAGTGAATGTCATTAGGATTAGCTAGAGAAAATTGGTAACTATAGGATTCCTAATTGCAGACAGCTAAGTGAAAGGAAGCAAGGTATGCGGAACACACTTCCTATGCTAATCTAATGAGGCAAATAGAGTGTAAATTTAAATTAACCTTTCCAATTACAGCATTATTAATACAATAACAGAGATATCACAACAATACACATACACACTAAAAGTAGACAGAAGAGAGAGAGAGAGAGAGAGAGAGAGAGAGAGAGAGAGAGAGAGAGAGAATATATACATGGGGAAAACCCTTATGGGTGAAAAACCCCACACTCCAAAACATAGGTCAAATGTATTACAACAAACAATAACATATTGCAATACAGTTTTAGAGCCAATGCTCTTATAGGAGTCTTCAAATGTCCAATCTAGAGATATTTCGACAGCATAATAGTACTTGTACAAAAAACAATATATCTCCCATCCAAGCACCTATTTTTATAGAGTTTACAAGGCAAATATGGAACCTTTTAGAGATGGGTATCCATCTTGGACTCATGCCCCAAAACTTGTGCCTAAGGACACTTGTCCAACATCCCATCCCAATGT
The DNA here is from genome assembly GCA_027924645.1 of Cunninghamia lanceolata. Lineage (NCBI taxonomy): Eukaryota > Viridiplantae > Streptophyta > Pinopsida > Cupressales > Cupressaceae > Cunninghamia > Cunninghamia lanceolata. Next base: position 26,262,062 of record BSBN01000703.1, read on the forward strand.
GAGTGCCTTGTCCCAAGATAGGCTACAACAAATGCTCTTATGCACCTTACAACACTTACAACTATAAGAGAATCTATCATAAACTGACTAAAAATATCATATTGCTCTTACAACATGTCATAACCTCCCTTCACTACCCAAAGATGCCTTTCTCTCATGCAAAGATACTCATTGACACTTGTCATTAAATAAAAGTCATTTGAGGTTTTGAGGGTTTGCCCCCGAGCCCCCATGGGGGTGTTACCCCTTGACCCGCCCTATACTGCGACAGGGAGCGTGCTAGGGGCACTGCCCCTAGGACCCCACAAGGGGCTCCACCCCTTGACCCTGTCTTGGGGGCACTACCCCCAAACCCCTACTAATTATTCAAAGGGGAAACCGCGACTGCCAAAGTCACCAAAATTTATCCTGTTGCATGTACACAAGGTGCCAACTATGCCAACTCAACATGGGATAAATAAATGCAATATTAGGAATTTGCAATGGTTGAGACACCTTAATTCCCAAGACCAAGGACACAACCCTAGATTTGACATCTGAAATATGATTAAATCATGAGATACAATGACTCTTGTCATTTTTGGCACCATTGTCACAGACAATTGTGCTAATTAGGTAAACTTAGCTAAACAATTTTAGGTTAGATCTGTATGGTTAGAGTTAGGGATTCAAAAGGAAGATACATAAAATAGACACCCTAGCAACAAACTATAGGAGAAAGTAGTGGGGTGTTACAAGATCTTGTTGAAGAAAGAAACCTAGAACCTACCTTGGAAGCTACACCTCAAATTGATAATCCCTTAGATCCTCCAAATCTTCCACTCGCTGATTATATCCAAGAATTACAACTAAAATTTTAGGTAGATCCTTTGATAGAACCTAATTTCCTAGAACCTCAAAGAGAAAAACCAGTACTAAACATGGATGATGATAATGATAATCATGAAGAGGAGGAAAATCAGGCTCCAAGAACCTTCTCATATCCCATTCTTCTGGCTATTGGAGACAATGCTCCTATGAAAAATATTTCACCAGCACACTTGCCAAATTTTAGAGGTCTTTCTTTTGAGGATCTAGACTAGTATTTGTTTGAATTTAAAGTGGTATGCCAAACTTGTGATTATGGATTAGATAACCAAAAAGCTCTAACTATTCCCTTCAACCCTGAAAGATTCTACAATGAGATGGTTTATGGGTTTACCCCAGAACTCTATCCATTCTTGGGATCAGAAGGAAATAGAGTTTTTAGGAAAATACCAAGATTACTGTAGAGTCAGTAATAAAAATGAGGAATTGCTCAAAATTAAACAAGGAGAGGAAGAGACCTTAGAGGACTATGTGGACAGGTTTAACTTTTCCCTAAGAAGGTATGGCAACCCAGTAAATCAATCTTTGGCCAAAACCCTATTTGTAAAAGGATTGGATAAAGAATCAAAATAGGCACTAGATCTAATGGGAAAAGGAAATATCAACAAAATGGATATACCTGCTATAGAAGAACTATGTAGGAACTATTCTAGAACCCAACATGGAGTGAGATCATTCAAAACCTTCAAGAGGAAGAATGAAATAGGACAGTTAATGGAAGAGATTGCAAATCTAAAAATAGATATTTTGGTCCAATTAAATACCACATTGGATGGGATTCAGGTGAAAACTAGAACAACTGAACCACTTTCCATCTATTGTCCTAGGTGCAGAAATAAACATCTATTGAGAGAATGCCCTTTAGATAAATCAAAGATCTATCAAATCTGTGACAGGGAAGATCCTACTAGTCAATGTAGTCAACTTCCAGCCTTAAAAAGGTTGAGTTAGAAGAATGCCATCATAGAGGAAAAATTGAACTATGTGGGACAAAAACATGCTAGAAATTTCCCTTATAATTAGTATCCAAATCAGCCTTCTTACAGGGGTCCTTCTAATTGGGGAAATAATCAATGGAATCCAACTTGGCATGGGCCTCCGAATAATCCTCCTTGGGGATAGTAGGATTGGCTAAATCAACATTGGCAAAACCAAACTTGGCAAAATCAGCACTGGGGGAATCAACATTGGCCACCATAGTTTGGATCACAAAACATGCAACCTCAATGGGGTTCTCAATTGGGATATAATCAATAATAACAGGGACAACCTAGGCATTTCCAACCTCAACAACAAGCATTAGTAACTGGACCCTCCAACACACAAGGTTAGTCACAAAATGAGCTAGTTAGCCAACCACCCTTACCAGCTCAACCTACACCAAATCCATGAAATAAATAGAAAGCAGTTGTTTACATGATAGAGCAAGAAAACATGGCTGGTATTATTACTGTATACCCAAATAATCTCCAGCTGCGTTTGAGGAAAGCATTCCCAAGACCATCTCCTCCAACTATAGTTGAAGTAACCAATGATGAGGAACCTGAAGATTCATGCACTCAACTCCCAGAGGAGATTACTACCAAAAAGTGCTAAAATAATCACCCTTGGATAACTCTAGAGTTTCTCCTAAAAGGATGACTCCATAGAACATTCCTGAACACACTTTTTAGTAAAATCTCCAGAGATGGAAAAACTAGCACCATACCTAGAACAGCTCAAACAACATGTTCCCCATAAAAAGATGTTACAAAAACAAGTCCAATCTAACCTAGAATCAAATCTTTTACAAGAAATTAGGCAACTGAACATTGACATTCCACTCCTCCAAGCAATCAGAGATGTGCCAAAACTGAGTCAATTCATTAAACAACATTGTGTCAAAACATAGGGCAAGAAGAAAAACTTTCCTTCTACAATCTAGGTGGAAGGGAAAGTAGTAGATCTATTGATGAGAGAAATGCTCCTCCCAAAATATGGAGACCATGGAAACCCTATCATAACTGTCTTCATCTCAAGGGTTGAAATTTCAAATGTTTTAGTTGATTTGGGAGCAGCAATTAATGTGATGATAGTTCATACAATGGACAAATTAGCCCTAACAAGTATCCAATCCATGACCGCAATCCTTCAACTTGCTGACCAGTCAGTAGCTATTCCAAAAGGGGTAATTACTAATGTTCTAATTGTAATAGAATCATGGGAATTTCCAGTAGACTTCTTGATATTAGAACTGCGAAATTAGAGAAATGCTTATCCACTGATATTAGGAAGACCATGGTTGCCTATAGCAGTAGCATCTATTGATTATCAAACTGGCGATATGGTCATTTCTAAAGGGATAGATTTGAAGAAAATATCTTTGTATCCTCTAGCTAAACCATCAATACATTATACAGGAAGAGTATGGGTGGATGAGCTAGATAACGTGGACAACAGTATCTTCGTAGCTATGGTAACCATCAAGGAACATTTGGGAGAGTTGGAAGAAGAAATCTACTATGACACAACATAAGACATTGCCCACATTCTAATCAAATAGGATGTGATGGAGCTTGCCCAAGATTCTAGGAGAGAACTTCTCACTTCCACTCATTGTACCCTATCAAATATCATTCCTTGTGGGGAGACCTTTTACAGAGACTTAGCCATGTTCCACATATTACTTCCACATTCTTGTCCCCTCAATACCATGACTTGAGTGTATGGATTAACTAGGTCCATGGATCAAATCACAAAACATGTCATGATTTTACTAGGGAAAACACTTAATATCAATACTTAGTTGACAACAAATTAGGAAGAAAAACTTATCAAACTTTTGCTTTCCCATTCAACAGGTTTTGTTTGGGAATACCAAGATATGAAGGGCATCCCTCCTAAGATCTGTACCCATCATATATACACTGAGGATACCAAACATGTCAGACAACCCCAGAGAAGATTGAATCCTACTTTAAAAGGCATTGTTAAGACTAAAATAGAAAAATTACTGCAAGCAGGGTTTATATATCCAATCTCAAATAGTTAATGGGTCTCACCCCTAGTCATAGTGCCTAAAAAAATAGGAAATGGAGGGTGTGTATTGACTATAGGGAGCTAAACAAAGCTACAAAAAAGGACTACTTTCTCTTACCATTCATTGACCAAGTGTTGGACAACCTTGCTGGGAGAAAGTATTTTTCTTTCCTAGATGGGTTCGATGGGTATAATCAAATTCATGTAGCACTTGAAGATTAGGACAAAACCACTTTCACCCACTCTTGGGGAACTTTCGCTTACAATGTTCTTCCATTTGGACAATGTAATGCCCTAGCTACATTTCAGAGGCTTGTTTTAGCTATTTTTGTTGAACTAGCTAATGAGTGCATGGAGGTCTATATGGACGACTTTATTGTGTATGGGGATAATTTTGAAGAAGCTCTCAGAAACCTTGAGAAAGTATAAAATTGTTGTGACAAAAATCAATTTTCCCTGAGCCATGAAAAGTGCTTCATGATGGTGGAGGAAGGAATTGTATTGAGACACCACATTTTAGCAAATGGGATCAAAGTGGATCAAAACAAGATAGAAGGAATCACATAGTTGCCTTCAACTAAAAATTAGATAGATGTTAGAAGTTTTCTGGGTCATGCAGGCTACTATAGGAGATTCATTGAAAATTTTAGCAGAACAACTACCCCCTTGTTTATTCTACTTAACAAAGACACATAATTTCTATAGACAGAAGATTGACAAGCAGCATTTGAAACCCTAAAAGAGAAGCTTATTGTCACACTAATTTTGATAGGACCTAATTGGACTACCATTTCACATACAAACTGATGCTTCAAATGAGTCTATTGGGGCAGTTTTAGGACAGAAGGAGGAAAGAGAAAGTATGCATGCCATTTAATACATCAGGAAAAACCTTACCTCTATAGAAAGAAATTACACCACAACTAAAAAAGAATTCTTGGCAGTCATCTATGCTATAAATAAATTTAGGCATTATATCACTAGATATAAAATATTTGTACATACTGATCATGCAACCATCAAGTTCCTAATGAATAAGTCAGTAATAGGTGCAAGGATCATTAGGTGGTTATTGCTATTACAGGAGTTTGACATTACCATAGTTGATAATCCAGGCAAGTTTAATTTGGTTGCTAATTTTCTGTCAAGATTGCATACAGGAGGAGAAAACCAGCCAGTGGAGGATAGATTCTGAGATGAACATCTTTTTTCTATCTCCTCAACTGTACCTTGGTTTGCTGACATAGCTAATCTTTTAGCTACAAGCTTGTATCCATCCCATTTTACCTCAAAATAGAAAAAATGCTTAGTTAAAGAAAGCTTATCTTACAAATGGTTAAATGGGTTGCTTTTTAAATGTGGTCCTAATTTCATTTTATGTAGGTATTTAAAAGCTAATAAAATTTTTGATGTGTTGAGGGCATGTCATGATGAACCATCTAGTGGACATTATTCTTCCCACAGAACTATCCACAAGATCCTAGGAGTTGGTTACTACTGGCCCTCTCTTCATAAGGATACTAAGAAGTATGTGCAGCAGTGTGACCAGTGCCAAAGGATGGGATAGCCAACCTTCACACAAGAAATGTTACTGCATTCTCAAGTGATGATGGAGCCATTTGAGCAGTGGGGTCTAGACTTTGTGGGACCAATTTCTCCACCATCATCAGGCAAGGAGTATATTCTAGTATGCACAAACTATGTGACTAAATGGGTCGAGGTTCAAGCATTGTAATTTGCACAAGAAGAGAAAATTGTTGATTTCCTTTATAATAAATTTTTTTTGAGATTTGGAGCCCCAAGATCCATAGTTTCAGAGAGAGGACCTCAGTTTACTTCACAGGTAATCAAAGCATTCACAAATTTATATCAAGTCAAGCAAAAGAAATCTTCACCTTACCATCCTCAAGCTAATGGGCAGTTAGAGGTGACTAATAGGGAACTTGAGAATATTTTGACAAGGATAGTGGCAATGAATAGAAAAGATTGGACTAATAGATTACCTAAAGTAGTTTGAGCTTACAATACCACTTGCAAGTCTGCAACAAAGTTCTCACCATATGTATTAGTTTATGGGAAAAAGCCTATTCTGTCTATAGAATTTAAACTCCAGACAGTTAAAACTGTATTAGATGTTGGTCTGCCATTGTCCATAGCCCAACATAATAGAATTCTTCAGCTCAATCAGTTGGATGAGATCTGGACAGAGGCCATTCAACAAACAGAACTGGTTTAGTATCAAAGGAAGCAATGGCATGACCAACACATCAATAGGAGGACATTTCAACAAGGTGATTGGGTTCTTCTTTATGATTCTAAATTCAAGGAGTTTAAAGGAAAATTACAAACTCATTGGATGGGTCCTTATCAGATAAAGGAAGTTTTTAAAAATGGAACAGTATTGTTGGAACCTATTGATGGAAGCGCAGACACATTCTTAGTAAATGGACACCACATCAAACTGTATAAAAGGCCATCCACTAAAGATGAGTTCCTCAAAGATTTGTGTTTTGATACAGGGGACACCTCCTCTGTCATAGTTTTGGACTAAAAAAAAGGAACAAGAGAAGGTTGAAAACCAAAAATTGGCGGCCTTCTAAGAAAAAAAAAAGAAGAAAAAATAGAGGAAGATCAAAAACTAGTAAATGGATGTCTTGCTCAACCAAGGGAATTGAAAACTAGCAAATGACAGTTCCTTTCTTCATGCCAGATAAGAATAATCAAGCTACGGAATGGTTAGATGCCAGAAGTTACTCAAACACACCTCCAATGCTTCACCGATTAGGAGCACTTCCGGCACTCGCAAACTAGGAGCACCTTCAGTGCTCCACCAATAAAGAGTTATTCACAACCATAATAAGTGGGAGAGGGCCCACCTCTCTAGGCAATAAAGTAGAGATGTCATCCAATGTGGTCATCATGACTCATCCTCCAATTTATGGTTGGAACAAAGAGGAAGTCAACACGCATCTCGAGAGATATCATTTCTCTCATTTGCATGGGTACCTACAAAGACTGCACTGACGTCACCCTAGATACATGGATTCTTGAACCACTCAGCAGGAATGATTGTAGGTTACGTGACAATAAAGATGATTGACATCATTTCAAGCTACTCAGGTGCCACGTCATGTCCAGTCTCATCAACGCCACAACATCTCAACCAAGTACATTACACCTCATCATTAAGAACGGTTTAGGTGATTCTCTCTTAATTAGGCATTAATTAGCAACTATCTTGTCATTTCTATGTTTGGATGCCGTCATTATGACACGTCCTCCTGCCATTACTTTCCTTCCCAAATTCATGAATGCTGACATCTTTGTTGTATTGTCACCATGCCTATGGAGTGTCCCATCACTCTACTTCAATTATGACCACATAAGTACTCTAACTAATTTTAAGTTTTTTTTTCCATAAGCCTAAGCTATTCAATGAATTGGCATAATAATCCTTACTCAAAACTGCAACATACCCTGAAGAACAGAGTCAGTTGAAACAGTTCTCTGGAGCCTACAGAGTGAGGAAGAAAAAAAAAACACAAAGGATAGGGAAAAAATTTAAAAATGGGGGTTACAAAGAAATCAAAGCTAGAAAGTGCTACAAGCCTTTTGCAAGATGATACTACAGTAGGCATTCTGAAGAATGTAGGATAGTTGGAATTTCTAGAAAAGTTTGAAGGGTTTCAAGAAGATATTGTTGATGAGTTCCTAAGAAACCTAAGGGACAATCAGATAGTTGTAAGGGGAGTTCAAATCAATATCTCTGCAACCACTATCAGTCATATTTCTGGGTTGCATGAACAAGGTGAGAGGTTCTATCATCTAAAAATATTATATGGTCTTTTGATTAGGAATTTCTCTATTGAAGGTGAACCTGTAATACAATTACATTTAAAATAAAAATGAGGTTAAAATAATTCTTAAGTCCTCACTTCCAAACCCTTGGCAATCTATAGCTACATGGATGATGAAATATTTCACATGTGATGGTTAATTTTCCTTAGTTTTAGGACCAATAATGAAAATGTTGATTTTTCTGAGGCATGGGAATGGACACCCTGAATTCAGCATAAACATTCCCAACTTTTTGTACTTTGCCATTAGGGCAACTATACAAAAAATATCAACAAAACAGGGGTCCTATGAAACATCATGGCCTCATTTTTCTGATAGTTAAACACCACTTTCTATCTCAAGATGATGGGGAAGAATTAGAGCAAACATTTCTTGAACAAAATCCCCAGAATAGAGAGCTAGAGAGGGCACAGGAAGAGGATGAGGGTTCCTCTACCTAGCAAGAAGAAGAGATAGAACCTTTAACCTCCTCTCCATCTATTGAAAAAGGAAAAAAGTCCTCACTAGAGGCAACTTCATCTGCTACCCCTATTTCTGATAGGAAGAAGAAATGCAAAGAAGTTAAAGAGCCTGCTCTTGAGCAAACTCCATACATGACTCACTCAGCCAGGAGGAAGATGACTTTGTTTAAGGAATCTTCCCCTAAGGGACTAACAGGAGAGAGTTCAGGGTAGAAAGCAAAGAGAACCCCAAAGAAAGCTAACTTTAGAATACACTATTGGGCAAAAGAGGCATCTCATGATTCTAATGAAATCCCTCTAGTAAGGAAGAAAAGACAGAGATAAGATTCCCTAGAACCATCTGTCCATTTGGGTTCAAGTCCAACTTCAAAACAATCTCTTGCTCTCGAGACAGAACACGGACAAACTTTTACTATTTCCTTAGATTCTGAGGATGAGATACCTGCTCTGAAGGCACTTGTCCCACCTATGCTATAGAGAATCAAAAGAAAAAGGTAGCTCTCCCAAATAAAGAAAGATACTTCTCTCCTAGTTGAAATGCTTTTGGGTTTCATAACTTCTAAGGAGAAAGTTGGACCTTCATCAGTACCAACAGAAATAGGGAAAACCCAAGAAGAACCTTACGACAGGGAGGCTATAGGGAAAGATGAAACATAGCAATTGTGTGCAACTGATAATGCAGGATAGATGGCTATAGAAGACCCTAGTGTGCAGCAAACAGAAGAAGAAACATAAACTTTCTCTCACCCCTCTTATCAATAGGATATTGAGATTTCAAAAGAGCAGCAAATGTTGGAAGAAATTGATAACCTAAAAAGATTACTTTGGGGAAAAAATTAGATTATCACCAATCTCAAGAAGGTCAGAATGGAGATGGATATGGAGCAAAAATAGGTAATTGAAAAACTACAAACAGAGCTCTAGAGAAAAGACCAAATAATTCAAGAGAGGGAAGCAGAACTGGAAGCCCAGAAGACTGAGATAGCTAAAATCATGAAGGAAAAGGAGATAGACGCAGTATAAAGTATTTCTAATCTTACCAAGCCTAGAGACAATGACCTCATAGTAATTGTAACATTAATTGAGAAAGTACAGAGCCAAGATAAACAGTTGACTTGGCCCAACAACAAAATAGATGATCAAGAAGAATATATTCATGAATTGGCTGGCCTAGGAACAACCAGTGAAGAAGAGGTACAAATAGATCCATATGTGGGTCCAATCCCCATTGATAATCCTAGGGCCCTGTTCCATTGGGAAAGGAGATGTAGAGAATATGAGGCTTCTAAGCCTATGGTGCAATTACAGAGGGCAGTTACTGCCATGGCAAAAAAAGTAGAAACTCTAGAGGGAAAAGTCATACAGATGGCCTCCATTTCTTCTAAGATTTTATCTTACAGGCCTCTAAGTGCTAGTTATGCTATGTTTTTACAAGAAAGGGTCCCGCAAAGAAAATTGTCTTCAGTCCTATCTGATCTAACTGAGAATATAGAGATAGTAGAGGGGTTCATGGAAGCATATACAAATAGCTCTGATGAAGACAAAAATTTCATGTGTGAATTATATCTGCATGGTTTCTGTGTGGATGATATGATTTTCATTCTTAATTATTTTGTAGGGGATTGCCAACTCAAAGCATTCATGTCAATGATGAGGAATCATTAGATTTGGAATGAGCGGATGGAGGCTAACCTGAAGAAGGATACAAAAACAAATCTTTTCATCAGAAAGGAGTGTCCAAACCCTCAAGCTTTTGAGGTCCAATTCAGGGCATATGTCTATCACCTTGAAAGTCAGAACAAAATTTTGCCATTGTATTTGAAAAATCTATAAGAGTGCTCCATTGATTTTGGTCCTTTTATGAACAATTCAGCTAATCCAGTGCTTGCAATAGAAAAAAAAAGGTGGAACATTCTGATTTCAGTGCAAAATATGAGAGAAGTGGTAACCCCTACGAACTTAAGGTTATTTATGAGGAAGGTAAGGTTAATATCCAAAATGATGGATAAACATAAACAGGAGTGGATAGGTGGGCGGTTCAAACCCCCTCTCATAATTGAGATACTACCTATCTGGGCTAAGCAGATGGAAGATGATAAGTTGTAGTAGTGGTTCAAGTAGATTGATCAGTATAGAGGAAATAGTAATACCAACCACACCACTTGGACTACCTATGCACAAGATTATAGCTTGACTGATAGGATACTCCACTAGAATAAGTCCAGATTGTGAGAAGTAGAAGGGCCTGCTAAACCTTAGGCATGGGGGGATGATGAGTGCCAGATAGCACCCATGAAATACATCTTTTTACCTTCCTTTTTCTCCTTTCTAATTCCATCTTCTTGATCTCTACACCTGAATAGACTAGCAAGATTGTTCTAAATAATGATTAATAGGAGATGAATTACTTAAGATCGTGATTTTTGATTAAAGGACTAATGTGCATGGTATTGATGGAAATATGCAGAAAAACTTATCTTTTCAAATCAACAGGTGCAGATATTCGGGTTGGCAATTTTGTACATCTCTGGAGGTAGTCCTATTGACCTCCGGAGACAATATCAGAATACCACAGCATCAGAAGTTTTAGAGTAAAGAGGAAAAGCATCTCAGGAGCTAGAATAAAGTCTAGAGCATCTATGGAGCTAAGCAAGAAGGCCACAATTATATCTCATCACTAATTTTATATATACTTATAGAAGATGCAGATAAATATATAGCAATTATCTTCCCTCTAATTTCTGTAATCTCATTTCTGATATTAATGCAAAGTTGATGGGATTGGACTTAATTGAGTTGTGATATCATTTTCTTGTGCTAATTTTTTACTTTAATCTTTAGCCCTAAGGTGTGGAGCAAGGACCCACTCTCATCACCAAGGCAGAAGGCTAGTACTGTTGTTATTTTGTTGTTTCATATTTTTCTTTACAGAATATTTACTATTTTCATAGATAGATGCATGTTGTAGTTTATAGATTTACTTTAAGTAATTCATTGTTCAATTCTATTTTCAGCATTCTTTGAATTCATTTAATAAGTAGATAGATCAATCTCTTTAAATTAGTAAACATCATTAGGATTAGCTGGAGAAAATTGGTAACTATAGGATTCCTAATTGTAGATAGCCAAGGACACAGCCCTTGGTTTTTTCATTTTTTATCTCCTCCTCGCCTCTTATGACCTCACCCCTCACACTCCCCATCTCTTTTCTTTTTTCCTTCACTAAGTGCTTTTCTCATATGTCTTCCAATTTTGTTGTTTTTCTACCCTGTGTTTCTTAATCTCTTGTTTAGTCTTTTCTCCATTATTTCCTAATAATGAAGAAACTCCTAAACATTAGCTCTCTTACTATGACTAGCAAGTCTTTATATTTATACTTACTCTCTCTTTATTTTTATTCCTTGACTTGTTAGCCTTCATTTTTCAAGTTATACATTTCTATATTTTATTTTATTTTTTTTATTTTTTTGTTCTCCTTCACTTCCTCCTCCTTTGACTTCACTTCCTCATCTCAACTCTCTTCTCCGTGCCAAAAACCCCCCCTCTCTCTCCTTTTAAGGCTATTCTATCTCTCCAATTTAGCCAATTTACATTCTCTGTTTTCTTCCTGATGATGGATCATGGAGTGTGATCCAAAACGTTAATCTTTTCTGATGCAAAAAAAGCTACACAGTTTTTCTAGAAGCTTAGAATTAATTTATCATGGACTGTGGAAATATCATGAGTTCTATCTGAAATATGATTAAAAGATGAGGTACAATGACCCTTGTCACTAACCTATGTGCTAATCCATACCACCTAGGCACTAATCTCATTCCTATAGGTGCTAGTACATCCTACATAGGCACTAATTTGCCCTACATAGGCGCTAATATTCCCTACATAAGAACTAATATGCCCTACATAGGTGCTAACCCACTTCCCATAGGTGCTAAAACCCACATGGGTGCTAATCACCAGCATGGGCACTACTCCATAACATAGGCACTACACCTAGCAACCTAGGCACTACCCATGACATCTAGGTGCTAAACCCACCCTTTAACACCTATGCTAACCTAAATCTACCCTACATTTAAAGCCCCTAAAATACCCCTAACCCAAATCATAAAGAAGGATAGGACCACTTACCAGCTTACCAGCTACTACAAGAATTCTCGCACATGCTCCCCCAATGCTCATCTCATAGAATCCCAACGATCTCCTCCACTCTTCTTCTTCTCCTTCACTCAACTTTCTAAATTTAGAAATACACAAATGAGCCCTATAGGCCCCCCAAATCCCTATTTATAGCCTCTTTAACCCTAATTTTTCCCTCCATGCCATAATTCTCCCTCTATCACCTCGTTTTCTTTGTAATGCCCCACCACGAAACCCTAGAGATAAGTCTAACATTGCAACACAAAAGGCCAATTTTTTTTTATATAACAAATGGAACAACATGTAATCACATAGTCACAAAGCATGCAAGTTAACTTTAATCTCTAGGGATACATGACTGCATTAACTGTAAAAAAAAACTAGATTACAATACATGATTAATCTAAAACCAAAAGTATTAAAGAAATATAATTTTCCATTATAATACTACGTCAGTTTACAACATCAAGATATCGCACTAGAATTACATTATATTTACAATGTTCTTTACAAGAGCACAACATTACAATGGAAACTATATTGCATACATCAAAACAATGATACAGAATAAAAATGGTATACATATCATGAATGTCTGTCTCCTCGACTAAAGAAAGGTGGAAGTCCACTACAAGATGAATCTTGAAACATTCGAACATCAACAAAGAGACCAACAGAGAAGAGCACAACCACCCAACCATGTGGAACCTTGAGGTCCACCCCCACCATGCTAGGAGATAACAATAATGTCCCATGCAATGACTAGTTGGCTTGACAAGGACTTAGGAACCACTAGGACTACATATGACTACACAACCACACAGAACATAACTTAGACATCAAATCCAGAGGCAACCAAACAACACAAGACAAGTGAACAACAAGGGGATGCTAGACAATAGTAGACATGAGTGTCATCATGTGGTCTATCATGCGTTGTCTTGGTAGGCCTTCCTAGGCCCCAACCCCCATCTTGGGTTGTCCTGGTAGCCTCTCCCGACCGCCAGTCCCCATACAAACTCACACGGAATCAACATACCTTTCATCTGGACAAGGTAGTTGACCTTGCCATTCCAGGCCTTCTCATCTCTTCTCAAGCCTGAATGACCACTTGAGCCATGAGTGAGGCATCTAATTATCTTATTAGGTGTGTTTACTACCCAACCCCTAGGTTTATTAATTAAATTATCTCTGAATTAAGAAACTCTCACATGGGTTGTCCTAGACACCACTTCAGGCTCTGGCCCCCATTGAGAGCCACCCCCCTAACTACAACTAGAAGACCCCTCACATCAAGAAAACAATCCATACTAACATAAGGAATTTACCATCTCACAAACTGAGTAATATCACAAGGGTCAACTCCAAGGTTTGATATACAAAAACAACTTTCATGGGCCTCATACATCTCTTTACATTTATACCACCTATTGCAAAATTATTACAAAACAATGAAATACCTTATATAGAAGGACAATATGACCAACTCAAGTTACATGACACAACAAGAACTTGGAGACTAAACCCATACACCCCTGGAATTGACATGACAACCTTAAGACCTCATAACAACTTGATCAAAACTCTCATATAAAATCAACAAAATGATAATTTCTTGCACTAAGCATTCTAATTTTGAATTTAAATTCAATCATATAAGGTTTAAAAACAAATAAAATCTAAATTTCTATTTAAGTCATTTACTTATACAATATAAGAACATTTGTTCCCATAGGAATGACACCTTTATATAGAAGTGCTAATGTATATCTAGATTTAAAATTTACCATGACTTAAATTTAATAGCTAACAATATAACCTTATACAACCAAAACTCAATTTTGTAAGATCTCTTATTGTCTAACAAGTCTATTCAAACTATGACATAAATTTCATTGGAGTTGATTACTGACCATTAATTTGAAACAATACTAACAATACTAATACTAATAATAATAAGACTACTACAAATAATAATAATAATAATAATAATAATCATAATAGGAATGATAAATGCAATGGAGTAATGAGAGGTTGAAAGAGTTCAATCTCTAGATTGGTCGATACTACATAGATTTTATAACAATAGAAATCTTCTATCTATGGTGACAAAAGTTAATTAAATAAGAAATTTAATTTTGATCAATATGGGACCATTCAATTAATGGAAAGAAATCACATCAAGCGATACCTACACCTTTATTTTCTAATGCTAGTGTCATACAGCAGATTTACATACCGCTCATAGAGAACATTATTAAAAATGAAATTAGGCTAGGTGAACTTGGTTTGACCTCCTAGTAAGGCTATAACTTTGAAATCGACCAAGACTTTAATTTCCAAAGGGCCTCTAAGAATAACAATGCTATAACATGATTTTATTATCCTAAGATAAGTGTATAAATGGTGGTTATAATCAAACTTGCTAATAAAAAATTTTCTAAAACCTAGAACACCTAGACAGCTGACTATGAGTCGAAACGCCACAAAATTAGGTCTTTTAATTAGAACAAGATCCTTCCCACCTAAAAAATCCTATCTCACCTATGGATCTGCATCCTTCTAAAAACTTAAGAGAAGTTTTATCTAATACAATTTACAAACGATCTAGTGAACAAATTCCCAATGGAAGCGCTAGAAGCTAGGTTTTCTGATGAAAAGGAGTCTTCTTAGAATTTGAATGTCTACCGAGTAACAACTAGAGCGATAATATGTAAGGAAATACAAAGGATGCAATGGTTGCAGCTTAGTCCATGGAGGATATGCACAAATCTGCAATTTCTAGGGATGGAACTTGCAATTATGGATGATTTAATCATAAGTGGTGAGAGTAAAGGTTTTAAAAACACAAAGCAATAAGATAGTCTGTTGTAGAAATTCTATGATTCCCATAAGGAGAGAACCATTTTAAAAGATATCAAATTTAATCTAAATTTTTTTTCTAAAGACCAGTTGAATTAAATTGGAGACTGCTTGAATACACAAAAGTTGATAAACATATATGGAAGGCTAATTGATTGCTCAAAAAGAGAAGTTAATTCACAAAAGGCCAAACGACATACATAGATAGCTGAATGATTGATATAGACGGTCATTTATTCTTCAATAGAGGGCTGATTGACTTATACATAAGGCCATTTGATCTTCATAGAGGGTCATTTCAGATACACTAAGATTTCTTCAAAGAATCCTCTATCAATATACACAGAGGCCATTCGATTTACAATAGAAGGATGATTTATTGCCAGTAATTGTCCTCACTTCTGCCATGCATTAGGAAAACTCCACATTAACTAGGATGGCTATACAATTGGAGGTTGATTAAATGGTGGACCTCCTTGTCTAGGATGGGTGACATTGATGTCCTAACTTTCACTTTATGATACCAGATACCCAACAATGAGAGATAGGCATAACAAACTTTAATTTGTTTACTTACAAGACTCTAGAAACATTCAAATGATGCAATGATTGTAGGAGATGTTCTAAATGGATTGGAAGATAAATCAAGAAAAGAAATCAGAAAACTAACCACAGGGGATTCGCTTGTTCCAATAAATGCTATTGTGACTACCGAGAAAGCCACTGATATTACAAGCCCATTTGAAATGCAAGGGTCTTGCTTTCAGCTAGCCCCCAGACTAGGATAATTCACTGGCTTCAACACAATAGTTAAGGGCACGAAGTTTGCATGTAAGCACATAAATTTTATTGGTTTGATGATGTTTAATGAAAAATTCCTCAATTTTTTTTATTTATTGATGCAGACTGAAACAAACCCCATTTTATGTTTTAAATGCATGAATGAAGGTCTACAGACCCCTAATAGGACCATTTTATTGGACTTAGAACAATCAAGTAAGTTAATTAACAAAATTTTAAAAAATAATTTATTAAACAGAGATATATACAAATTGTGAGGTAACCTGGATCCTTTGAGCTGGAAATTAGTTGTCTGGATCCAATGTTGCAACCACCAATACAGAATTTCCCTTTCTCAACTTTTCAATCCATTTTCTTTCTCCCCCCACCAATAAATAGCACACCTCTAGAACGTAAATAACCATACAATAACTTATCTTCCATTACAGAGCTCCCACTACCTTACAATTAAATCCCATGACCACCCTGCACATCCCAAATTAGTTTATTTGAAATATTCCATACCAGATTTACTGACGACACCAAAGATCCTTATTTATAAATCTTAAATTGAAATAATATCTTTCAAAACAACTCTTAGAAATAAATTTATCATAATATCTAATTTATTGTCTCATTTCATGAGTCTAATAACAACTTGAAGGACACTAAAATCTATTTAAGGATATTAACAACATATTTTGCTTGGTTTAGACATTATTGTTCATATTGTAATTATTAATTAAGTTCCCAAATTAAATATTTTATTTACCTAAAAATTATTATTTATTTATTTACCAAAGTGAACCAATAATTTCTATTTTATAAAGGAACCTAATCAAAACAATAACATGCAAATACAACCTAAATACCCACATACCAAACAAAACAGATGGCCTCAACTAGAATAACTGACCATCAACCCAACCAATCCACTGACAGATCGCAGGAAAAGACAACTCATCCTCTTCAGGAATGATATAAAGCTAAGGGACCTTATGTCATCTCCAAACCACAATTCTCCATTGGATATAAGGCATGCTTAGACCTACCAATTCAGGTAGAGCCAATCCCTAGTACCTGCAACCTGTAACAAGCAAAAAGTTGAGCATATATATATATCTATATATATATAATCATAAAATCAACACACCATGGAAGGGAATCACAGCGTCGCAGGGTACTCACATGTGAGTAATGCGACATTGTCCCTTCCACCAATCACAACAATAAATAACCACATCATGCATGATCATCAATAAATAAGCATCTATGTAAGCATCATCAGATAATCTCATAAGCACTTGATAAGATTAATTCACATAATCAATTGAGTTCATAACCAATCATAATATAAGCATAAAACAATAGTTCAAATAGTATCATCAAAGCAGTAAACAAGTATCGTCATCAAACAGTAAATCAAAAATGTCATAATGTCTAAACAAAACTACTATCAAATAGCTAAAATGAGGGGCACTACATCCTCACCCCTAGGATCAGGCTTACTCCTGGAAGCCTGCTAAAAAGTTGAGGGTTAACCCCTGCACAAAGCCCCTACCCTCAAGGGTCAAACCCTGATGCTGCAGAATGCACACGGGCTCTGAAGAAAGATACCTATCCTCTACCTGTGGTCTCCAAGACTATCCCCTGATGCTCTACCTGGCGGTGTTCAATCACTATGAACACTTGATGAGACCTCCTTGCATCACCTACGGTCAGCTCTGAAGCTACCGACCTCTAACCAAATTTTACATCTTTCTTCTATGGACACTGCCTGGCTATATGGCCATGCTAGCCACAAGAGAAACATCCTGAACCTCTATCGTAATCTTTGCCACTTGAGAAAGCATTGGGCTACTGGAAATCATCTCTATTAACTACATGCTAAGTGTTCTGAACTTGATAATTGGGATGATAACTCTTGGTCCGCCACCAATTATGGTCTTTTCCCGACTGAGTGCCACCACCTTGCTGAGATTGAGAATTCTTTGATTTTAATTGGGAAAACTACTATTGTTACTGTTGTTGTTGTCTACCTTTAGCAGATGCATGATGGTTTATCGAAGAGCTGGCTGCCTAAGACAGACCATCATGAGGTCCAACACCTGTCGGAGGCGCACTACCAATCTGCACCCCTGTATGTCCTCCAAGTGCCATGGCCAAATTTTCCTCTACTAGACGGGCCTTCTCAACTGCTACTTCCATAGTCTTAGGTTTGAAAATATGAACTCCACTGATTCTGGCATTTAAGCCCCTAATAAAGTGCTACACTAACATATCCTTGTCATTACCAATGCCTGCATACTGCTTAAGCTCGTAAAATCTACACTCATACTGCTCTACTGACATGGCCATCTATCTCAACTCATGGAACTCATCTACACAACGGTACTTCAAGTGATCCGATAGGAAGCGAGCTCTAAACCTCTCTAAGAACAACTCCCAAGAAACAATACTAATGTCCAAGTGTAACTTCTGCTCTTCTAAATGCCACCAGGTCAAAGCAAAACCTCTAAGATGCAAAATAGCGCATCTAGCCTTGGTATTGCTACCATATGGATGCATGTTGAAACACCTACCCAAATCCAGTAACGAAGTCTCTACCTCCAACCCAGTACTAGATCCATCAAAAGTGGGAGGGCATGCTCTCAAAAGATCTCTCATATGACTGGCTAAGGTGGCCTCCTCTCCTGCTATCATTTCTCTCCTTCTACATGATCTATTTCTTTCCTTAGCCTCAGGCTGATCTAGTTCCTATCCCCCTCCTAGAGGCTCCACCTCCTGCCTAGGACCTTGACGGGCAAGGGCCTCCTCAAGTAACTGATGCAATTGATCTCCCTCAGGCTAACCCTAACCTTCCATATTTTGAACCCTACCTTCCTGAGCACTCTCATGAGGGGAACTGGGAGGGGGTGTACTACCACCACCTCTTCTGCATCCCCTACCTCAACCCCGACCTCTACCTCTAGGCATCTTCTACACTAAACCAACAAAAGACAACCTCAAGCTATAAGATGAGGATAACAAAAAGAGAAAACACATCTTACAAAATCTACACGACTAGGAAAGCATAATAGGCTTACACCCAGAGTACCCAGTGTTTGAAAACTTGGCTCTGATACCACATGTATTGCCCCGCCATGAAACCCTAGAGATAAGTCTAACATTGCAACACAAAAGGCCAATTCTTTTTTAATAAGAAATGGAACAAGGTGTAATCACATAGTCACAAAGCATGCAAGTTAACTTTAATCTCTAGGGATACATGACTGCATTAACTATAAAAAAATAGATTGCCATACATGATTAATCTAAAACCAAAATTAATAAAGAAATATACATTTTCCATTATAATACTATGTCAGTTTACAACATCAAGATATTGCACTAGAATTATAGTATATTTACAATCTTCTTTACAAGAGTACAACATTATAATGGCAACTATATTGCATACATCAAAATAATGATATGTAATAAAACTGGTATACATATCATGAATGTCTGTCTCCTCGACTAAACAAAGGTAGAAGTCCGCTACAAGATGACTCTTCAAATGTTCAAACATTAGAAAAGAGACCAACAGAGAAGAGCACAACCACCTGACCATGTGGAACCCTAAGCTCCACCCCCCCATGCTAGGAGATAACAATAAGGACCCATGACATGAATAGTCAGCTTGACAAGGAAATAGGAACCACTAGGACTACATATGACTACACAACCACATAGAACATAACTTAGACATCAATTCTAGAGGCAACCACACAACATAAGACAAGTGAACAACAAGGGGATGCTAGACTACAGTAGACAGGAGTATCATCATGTGGTCTATCATGGGTTGTCTAGGTAGGCACAGCCCCCATCCTGGGTTGTCCTAGTAGCCTCTCCCAACCCCCAACCCCCATACAAACTCCCGTAGAAACAACATACCTTATATGTGGACAAGGTAGTTGTCCTTGCCATTCTAGGCCTTCTCATCTCATCTCAAGCCTGAACGAGCACTTGAGCCATGAGTGAAGCATCCAATTATCTTATTAGGTGTGTTTACTACTCAACCCCTAGGTTTATTAATTAGGTTATCTCTAAATTAAGAAATTATCACATGGGTTGTCTTGGATGCCACTTTGGGCTCCAGCCCCCATTGAGAGCCACCCCCCTATCTGCAACTAGAAGACCCCTCATATCAAGCAAACAATCCATACTAACACAAGGAATTTACCATCTTGCAAAATGAGTAATATCACAAGGGTCAACTCCAAGGTTTGATATACAAAAACAACTTTCATGGCCTTCATACATCTCTTTACAATTATACCACCCATTGCAAAATTATTACAAAACAATTAAATACTTTATATAGAAGGACAATATGACTAGCTCAAGTTACATGACACAACAAGAACTTGGAGACTAAACCCATACCCCCCTGGAACTAACATGACAACCTTAAGACCTCATAACAACTTGAACAAAACTCTCGTATAAAATGAATAAAATGATAATTTATTGCACTAAGCATTCTAATTTTGAATTTAAATTCAATCATATAAGATTTAAAACAATTAAAATCTAAATTTCTATTTAAGTCATTTACTTATACAACATAAGGACATTTGTTCCCATAACAATAAAACCCTTATATACAAGTGCTAATTTATATCTATATTTAAAATTTATCATGACTTAAATTTAATACCTATCAATATAACCTTATACAAGCAAAACTCAATGTTGTAAGATCTCTTATTCTCTAACAAGTCTATTCAAAATATGACATAAATTTCATTGGAGTTGATTAGTGTCCATTAATTTGAAACAATACTAACACTAATAATACTAATAATAGTAAGACTACTACAAATAATAATAATAATAATCATAATAGTAATAATAAATGCAATGGAGTAATGAGAGGTCAAAAGAGTTCAATCCCTAGATTGGCCGATACTACATGGATTTTACAATAGCAATGTTCTATCTGTGGCGATGAAAGCTAATTGACTAACAAATTTATTTTTGATCAATATGGGACCATTCGATTAGTGGAAAGAAATCACCTGAAGCGATATCCTACACCTTTTTTTCTAATGCCAATGTCATACAATGGATTTACATGCCGCTCATAGAGAACATTATTAAAAATGACATTAGGCTGGGCAAACTTGGTATGACCTCCTAGTAAGGCTATAACTTTGAAATCAAGCAAGATTTTAATTTCCAAAGAGCCGCTAAGAATAACAACACTATAACATGATTTTATTATCCTAAGATAACTGCATAAATGGTGGTTATAATCAAACTTGCTAAGAAAATGATTTCTAAAACTTGGAACGCCTAGACAGCCAACTGTGAGTGGAAACGCCACAAAATCAGGTCTTTTAATTATAAAAAGATCCTTCCCACCTAAAAAATCTTATCTCACCTATGGATCTACATCCTTCTAAAAACTCAAGAGAAGTTTTATCTAATACAATTTACAATCAATCTGGTGAACAAATTCTCAATGGAAGTGCTAGAAGCTGGGTTTTCTGATGAAAAGGAGTCTTTTTAGAATTCGAATGTCTAGCGAGTAACAACCAAAGTGATACTACGTAAGGAAATACAAAAGATGCAATGGTTGCAGCTTAGTCCATGGAGGATATGAACAAATTTGTAATTGCTAGGGATGGAACTTGCAAATATGGACAATTTAATCATAAGCGATGAGAGTAAAGATTTTAACAACACAAAGCAGTAAGATAGTTCGTTGTAGAAATTCTATGATTCCCATAAGGAGAGAACCACTTTAAAAGATATCAAATTTCATCTAAAAAAATTTCTAAAGACCAATTGAATTAAATTGGAGACTGCTTGATTACATAAAACCTGATAAACATATATGGAAGGCCGATTGATTGCTCAAAAAGAGCAGTTGATTCACAAAAGGCTAATATAGAAGGTCACCTGACATACATAGATAGATGAATGATTGATATAGACAACTGTTTAATCTTCAATAGAGGGTTGATTGACTTATACAAAAGGCCATTTGATCTTCATAGAGGGCCGTTTCAAATACGCTAAGATTTCTTCTCAAAATCCTCTATCAATATACACAGAGGCCATTCAGTTTACAATAGAAGGACTATTTATTGCCAGCAACAGTTCTCACTTCTACCATGCATAAGAAAAACTCCACATTAACCAGGATGGTTATACAACTGGAGATTGATTAAATGGTTGACCTCCTTGTCTGAGCTAGGTGGCATTGATGTGCTAACTTTCACTCTATGATTCCAGATACCCAGCAATGAGAGATAGGCATAACAAGCTTAAATTTGTTCACTTAAAAGACTCTAGAAACATTCAAATGATACAATGATTGCAGGAGATGTTCTAAATGGATTAGAAGATAAATCAAGAAACGAAATCAAAAAACTGGCCACAGGGGATTCTCTTGTTCCAATAAATGCTATTGTGACTATCGAGAAAGCCATTGATAATATAAGCCCATTTGAAAATGCAAGGGTCTTGCTCTCAGCCAATCCCTAGACTAGGTTAATTCACTAGCTTCAACACAATAGTTAAGGGCACAAAGTTTGCATGCAAGGATAGAAATCTCATTAGTTTGATGATGTTTAAGGAAAAATTCCTCAATTTTTTTCTTTATTGATGCAGACTGAAACAAACCCCATTTTATGTTTTAAATGCATGAATGAAGGTCTACAGACCCCTAATAGGACCATTTTATTGGACTTAGAACAATCAAGTATGTTAATTAGAAAAAAATTTTAAAATAATTTATCAATGGAGATATATATAGATTGTGAGGAAACTTGGATCCTTTGAGTTGGAAATTAGTTGTCTGGATCCAATGTTGCAACCACCAATATAGAATTTCCCTTTCTCAAACTTTCAATCCAATTTCTTTCTCCCCCCACCAAAAAATAACACACCTCCAGAACCTAAATATCCATACAATAACTTCTCTTCCATTACAGAGCTCCCACTACCTCACAATTAAATCCCATTACCACACCGCACAACCCAAATTAGTTTATTTGAAATATTCCATACTAGATTTACTGACAACACGAAAGATCCTTATTTATTAATCTTAAATTGAAATAGAATCTTTCAGAACAACTCTCAGAAATAAATTTATCATAATATCTAATTTATTATCACATTTCATGAGTCTAATAACAACTCGAAAGACACTAAAATGTATTTAAGGACAATAACAACATATTTTTCTTGGTTTAGACATTATTGTTCACATGGAAATTATTAATTCTGTTCCCAAATTAAAATATTTTGTTTACCTCAAAATTATTATCATTTATTTATTAATGTGAACCAATAATTTCTATTTTATAAAGCAACCTAATTAAAATAATAACATGCAAATGCAACCTGAACACCCACATACCAGATAAAACAAATAGCCTCAACCAGAATAATAGACCATCAACCCAACCGACCCCTTAACAGATCACATGACAAGGCAACTCATCCTCTTTGAGAATGATATAAAGCTAAGGGACCTGATGTCATCTCTAAACCACAATTCTCCATTGGATATAAGGCATGCTCAGACCTGCCAATTCAGGTAGAGTCGATGCCTGGTACCTGCAACCTGCAATAAGCAAAAAGTCAGTGATATATATATATATATATTCATCAAATCAACACACCACGGAAGGGAATCGTAATGTCGCAGGGTACTCACACGTGAGTAATGCAACACTTTCCCTTCTGCCAATCACAACAATAAATAACCACATCACGCATGATCATCAATAATTAAGCATCTATGTAAGCATCATCAGATAATCTCAAAAGCACCTAATAAGATTAATTCACATTATTAATTGAGATCATAACCAATCATAATATAAGTATAAAACAATAGTTCAAATAGTATCATCAGAGCATTAAACAAGCATCATCATCAAATAGTAAATCCAAAATGTCATAATGTCTAAACAAAACTACTATTAGAAAGCCAAAATGAATGGTACTCCATTTTCTCTCCAACCTCTATTTTTCACCTGTTTTCTTCTATTTTTCTTCCCCTCATCCTCTTTTCTCCTCCTCTATCATTTTGACCTTCTTGTTCCTTCTTTTGAGAAATCATCTTAAAAAATATTTTTTTATTTTTTCTGCTGATCTCTCGAGGGGCATCACCTCATCCATCTTTTTTCTTCTCATTGATTGACCGAGGCAAAAATTTAAAAATCTAATTTTCTTTGATATGCACCAACCCTCTCACTTCTGATGCCACATCAAAGAGGAGAAAATGTAGACATCTGAAAATGGTCACACCACTTCCTGATTTCATCTACATAATTCATCAACTAAAATTGAGCAATTATCCATTCCAATTGACACATATATTAAATAAATAATTTTTAATTATTTAATTAGTATTTTCCCCCATCTCATCTTGTCACCAAAAATCACTAATCATCCCATTTTTCTCTACTATAGTCCAAAAATCAAATATTTATCTCAAAGACTATAGTTCCTATCCATTCCAAAAAATTATAAGAATATACCTATTTATTTAACTCCCCATTTTATCCACTTTTGATTACTTTTGGTAATCATCATTAATTCCCCATAATCATCTGCACATGGGTTAATTTGGGTTAACCTAGAATTACATCTCCCCATGTTTCTAGAAGTCCACTTGTCATTCCATGTACATGCATGTACATGACAAGTGGTACTTTGGAAGTATGGGAAAATCTTCCAAATAGTTCCATTTTCTCTGTCACCCACTCCATGTGTCACTATTCAGCCAATTTAAAATTCCATGTGGTACTATTCTTCTAATTTAAAATTCCATATGTGATCTCATCCTAATTTTTAATTCTCCACAAAATCCAAGCCTTACCTTTTCATAAATGAGTCCTCACACCTCATCCACCTAATCAATCTTGGCAATCCATCTATTCAACCCTTCATTCTCCACGCTTGATTTCTCCTTAAATCTTGGAGCTCTCCTCAAAGGCAATCTCCTCTTGATACTTGTCCATCTCTCCTTTCTTGAGAGGTCTTAAGCAATGTGAGCCCTTGATCTCCATAGTCAATCCTAGCCCTCCATTTTGACCTATATATATATATATATATATATATATATATATATATATATATATATATATATATATATATATATATATATATATATATATATATATATATATATATATATATATATATTAGAGCTCTCCCCTTCATTTTCAATAACACTTTTGAATGCAAGGAAATTCTTCATCTATGATCACTTAACATCCTTTAGCAATTAGCATAAATCATATCAATTAGGGCATTTCAAGAGCTTTACATGATCAATTAGGGTGTAATTAGGATAGTTTACTTGCATTGTTATTTAGTCTAATATTGAGGTTGTAATTGGTTGTGAATTGAATAGGTTGAAGTCATCTTAGCTTTTTTATCATAGTTCATTTTCAATTGCATACAATAAATGTATTAAAAAATAATTTAATTGTTTACAAGATAGCATTTGACTGGCTAACCACTAAATAAGTTGCATGCAATACTAATAAACACAAACATTAGAAAACAATTCAATTGGAGATAATTTGAGCACCACTTTTGGGTGGTTTTATCTCATGGTTTTGTATTACCATTTGATGGTTTCCTATAGTATATCACCTATATATTATGTGCTTGACATGGAGGTTGTGTGTGAGAGTATTAGTGATTTTGAGTTGTCTCCATATTTTTTGTTGGTGATACTCCTATGAAAGCTTATTCTGCAAATATATTGTAATCTTGTTGAGATTTCTAAATAATATATTGACCTACTTTTGGAGTGTGGATTTTTTTCTCCTGAAAGGGTTTTCCCCATGTAAATGTTAGAAAAACAATTGTTGTTGCACCAAAAGATCGACCTGTTAATGCCTAATAAAACTGCCAGAGTTAATGAATTCACAAGAGGTGGTTAAGCCTTGTCATGAACACAAGCACTACACTACACAACACAAGGAGACTAAGGATGCACACCTTACAACAACCCCCTGATGCAAGCGAAGGTTTCAAACCTATGACCTAGGCTCTTATATGAATTGTTAGAAAGACGGTTGCCATTGCACCAAACGATCAACTTGTTAATGCCCAATACAACTGTCGGAGTTAATGAATCCATGGGAGATAGTTAAGCCTTGTCACAAACCCAAGCATTTTGTTGTACAACACAAGGAGACCAAGGGTGCACGCCTCAAGGCAACAGTAAACCACTATGTTTACCCCATGAGTTCATGTTCTCATTATTTTTAAGCTTATAATTTTTTATTGTGAGTGTGTTTGGTGGAGTACACTCTCATCAAGTATGACCTTAAAAATATTATTCAATAACAAAGATTTGAAGTAATATAAATCTTAAAATAGATTAATAAATTAACAAAATAGAAATCTATTTTTTTTTTTTTTGGTTATATAAGCCTATATGAAATATACTTGTGTTAGAAATCTTAAATCTATTTAACAATTAAATAAGTTAAATAATTATGAAATTTACAAAATCAAGACTTAACAACCACCAAACCCTAATGCTTAGATCAATTATTTTTATTAAAATAAAATATTTGTAATTTATCACTTACATATTAGAGACATAATATTTCCACAATCTATGATTGTAACTATAGTGATTTTACATCATTATTTCAAATAAGATGTTTCAACCAAAAGCACACTCTCTCACTATCATTTATATACTTTTTTAAATCTAAATTATATTCATTTTGGATATTGCCATTACCTAAAACACATTAACAATGATAATATGTAATGTGAACTTAAAAATATTCTTGAATAAATATTATAAACTACTAAATTATCATTATAATTAACTTAGATTATATTAAATAATTAATAAAATAAAAAAACTAAAAATATTTTAAAATAAATCATTTGTTATATAAATCTATATGAAATATATTTTTTAAAACTTCAAATATATTTAACAATTAAATAAATTAAATAATTATGAAATGTACAAAATTAATCAATCATGATTAAATCTTAATGCTCAACCCTTGGAAAAATCCTCTAATTTTCCTATAGTCCTTAGCATTAAAAGAGAAGAGAAAATAGAGCCATTAAAAAACAAACACACACACAAAAAGAAGTATAATTTGCAACAATGACATGAAAAGAATAATTGTATATAATGATAGTAAGCCTTCAGAACCTCACCATGCAAAGCCCAAACTTGCTTTCCACCAAACAACTTGTGTGCAATATGCATACATACAAACATTAGAAAATAGTTTAATATATTGGTATATGGCATTTGATTTTCTAGGGATTTTTTTTAACAATTAAAAAAAAACTCACTAAATTACAATGGATCAATTAGAGTGCTATGAACCAATCGTATTTGGAAAAATAAAAATAATCAACTTAAAAAAATTGATTAATTTTTCATTTGTCAAAACTGTAAGACAACTTAATACAAAAAGGTGAATCCAACATAGACTAATAACCTAGATAATTGATACTAGAAATCACACCTTGGTGTGCAATGAGTATGTCAACGATGATTGCATTCATTAAGTTTATCATTTTTTTAGTATAGAGTGAGGCAATGCATGAGGTTGATTTTCTCAATGATTTTCACACAAATTTCACATATTGTTTGAGACATTAAATATAGAATTCCATATATGAAACTCAAATTATTTTAATGCAGAAGGAAAGAAAGCATGTAAAAGCATAAATTGATTGAAGAAAAGTTGGCAACATATTTTCTTTTGTAGTAAATGTGAGTGCATTGTGAGATGTATAAGCCCTTTTTTAATAAATGATTTGGATGTCCTCAAACATTGAATATCAAAAGTCATAATGATAAAGAAAAGTGATAGACAATCACAAATCTTGGAGGCCATATGAAGGAGGTATTTAAACATGTATGATTGAAGAATTTGAGTTTATATACTACCATCCTTAAGAAGCAATGATATGAATTATTTCATACATTTATTATCCAATAGGTTTATATGTGGGAGATTTTTCTCCATGAAAATTGTCTGACACTAGGAAGTTGTTTGATGCTAGTCTAGATTTCCTCTTTCTATGTGTTTATTTGTTAGATGCTGGCCATTTTTATTTTCCATCATTTTTGTCAGTTTTAATTTATTCTTGACGTCCACTCCATATTTTGGCACTCACATTCTTTATGGGGTATTTTTGACAAATTTTTTCCTTACAAAGGGTTTAGACATCCATCAAAGCATAAAAGAGAGGAATTTTGACAGATGTTATTGCAACAACCATGGTAGACATGTACGCAAAATGTTGAAGCATAGAGAAGGCACATGAACTATTTAACAAAATGCTTCAAAGAACTATGGTTTCATGGAATGCAATGGCTGCAGGATATGCACAAAAATGCAAATGGTAGGTCTAAAGCTAGACTCCAAAACCTTTGTCAGCATCCTCCCTATTTGTACCAAAATGGGAACATTGGAACACCGTATGGAACTCTATCAAAGCATAATGAAATAGGGATTTTTTGTTCAATACTGTAGTTGGAAATACTCTGGTAGACATGTATACAAAATGTGGAATCATAGAAAAGGCTCGTGAACTATTCAACAGAATGCCTTAAAGAGATGTAATATCATCGAATGCAATGATTGCAAGATATTCACAAAATGGATTTGTTGAAAGGGCTTTCAAAACATTCAATCAATTGCAGTTAGGAGGTCTAAAGCCAAATTCTACAACCTTTGCCATCATCCTCCCAGCATATGCCAAAATGGGAGCTTTACAACAAGGTATAGAAATCCATCAAAGCATAAAGGATGGAGAAATTTTGTTAGATGTTGTAGTGGCAACTACCCTAGTAGACATGTATGCAAAATGTGGAAACATAGACAAAGAACATGAACTGTTTGACAAAATGCCTCAAAGAAAAGTGGTCTTGTGGACTGCAATGATTACAGGATATGCACAAATTGAACTTTTTAAGAAGAATTTAGAAGCTTTCTAGAAAATGCAATTGGCATGTGTAAATCTAGACTCCACAACCTTTGCTGGCATCCTCCCTCACTATGCCAAAATGGGAGCTTTGGAATAGGGTATGGATATCCATCAAAGAATGAATGATAGAAGAATTTTCTTAGATGTTGTAGTTGTAATTGCCTTGGTAGACATGTATGCAAAATGTTGAACCATGGACAGGGCACATAAACTGATTGAAAGAATGCCTCAAAAAAATGTGGTCTTTTGGATTACAATGATTACAGGATACTCACAAATTGGACTTTTTGAAAAATCTCTAGAAACTTTAAATCAAATGAAATTTGTAGGTGTAAAGCCAAACTACACAACCTTTTCCAGTATCCTCCCTGCCTATTCCAAAATGGAAGCTTTGGAACAGGGAATGGGCATCCATCAAAGCATAATGTAAGGGGGATTTTGTCAGATATTACATTTGGAGATAATGTCTCAAAGAGATGTCATATCTTGGACTACAATTTTTGCTAGATATGCACAAAATGAATTTGTTGAAAAGGTTTTACAAACTTTCAAGAAATTGTAATTAGCAAGTGTAAATCCAAATTCCACAACCTTTGCCAGCACCCTTCTTGCCTTCACCAAAATAGGAGCATTGGAACAAGGTATGGACATCCATCAAAAAGCAATGGATAGAGGAATTCTATCAGATGTTGTAGTTTCAACTACCCTGGTAGACACGTATGAAAAATGTTGAAGCATTAACAAGGCATGTGAACTATTTGGAAGAATGCCTCAAAGAGATGTCATCTCATGGAATGCAATGATTGTAGGATATGTACAAAATGGATTTGTTGAAAGGCTTTACAAGCTTTCAAGCAAATGCAATTGGTAGGTGTAAAGACAAATTTCACAACCTTTGCTAGCATCCTTCTTACCTGCACCAAAATGGGAACATTGGAACAAGGTATGGACATCCATCAAAAAAGTAATGGATAGAGGAATTCTTTCAGATGTTGTAGTTTAACCTGCCTTGGTAGACATGTATACAAAATGTGGAAGCATTGACAAGGAATGTGAACTAATCAGTAGAATGCCTCAAAGAGATGTCATCTCATGGAATGCAATGATTGCGAGATATGCACAAAATGGATTTGTTGAAAAGGCTTTAGAAACTTTCAAGCAAATGCAATTAGCAAGTGTAAATCCAAATTCAACAACCTTTGCCAACATCCTCCCTACCTATGCCAAAATGGGAGCTTTGAAATAAGGTATGGACATCCATCATAGCATAATAGAAGGGGGATTTTTGTCAGATATTATAGTTGGAAATGCCTTGGTAGACATGTATGCAAAATGTGGAAGTATAAATAAGGTGCGTGAACTGTTTGATGGAATGGCTCAAACTGATGTCATATCTTGGAATGCAATGATTGCAAGATATGCACAAATAGATTTTGCAAGGATGCTCTCAAAATATTTAAATTAATGAAGCACTCTAGAACATATCCTAACATTGTAAGCTTTGCTTGTGTTCTATGTGCATGCAACCATGTAGGTTTAGTTGATGAGGGCTGCACATACTTCAATCAGATTAGTAACCCTTATTGTATTACACCTACAATTGATCATTATGTGTGCATGGTTGACCTTCTTTCTCATGTTGGCTATCTTGAGGACACTCTAAACTATATCATTAAGATATCATTTAAACCTGTCATGGTTGGGTGGATGTGTTTTCTTGGTGTCTGTAGATCACATATGAATATAGGGTTAGGAGTATTTATAGTGACACTATTTTTTATTTGGATACCAAAAATGCTATGACTTATGTTCGTTACCAAATTGGGCTTGCAGCCCAATTAGGTTGGCCCTTAACAACAGTTGTTAAAAAGGGGTAAGAAGAAACTTTCATGCTTAGGGTCATCCGGTCAACATCTACTATCTTGGCAAAGAATTATTACATGATCACATTATCAGAATCATGTAACAACTCAAATTGAGCTATTACACCATCTGGATAAGTGAAAATGCCTCAGAAAAGTCAGAAACATTCAAGGGATGACAGATGTTTGAAGCTAAACTAATCTTTACAGTTAATGTTTCAAATATGTTATTGTTGAACATTCATAAAACATAGTTTAGGAAAAGGTATGTATAACTTATCATTTCTTCATGATTATAAACATATGTTTCAAATAATGTTCAATTCATGTAATGTAATTGATTCATAAAAGAAATTACAACATAAGTCTGTGATAGGTGAAAGTCAGGTGTGGAAGATCAGACATAGTCATGAAACCCTAACCCTACCATCATCAAGGAATCTAATCTAAATGAAGCCAAAAGAACAATGCAATGCAAGCATAACATCACCTAGACCGTGCGATTCCTTGTTTGAGGGATGTGGACTGCTTCTTCAACGATGAACAATCACAAAGCTGAAAGCTGCCATTGATGGATGATAAAAGCTCAAATGCTCGAATGCTCAAGATGATAATGGAGTTGCTATATGATTGCTGGATTGCTAGATTTCTGGATTGCTAGGATATCTCTGGATCTTTCTGGATTGCTAGATTTCTGGATTGCTAGATGTCTCATATGGAGTGAGAGGCTGTTTATATAGGACTCAACCAAGATCAATCAACGGTGGAGATTCAAAGGCTATGTGAATGGCTCAGATTGAAAGTTACTAAATTTAGGTCCAATTAGTTGTGCATGTGAAGGATTTTAAATGAAAGTTGTCTTACAACACATGATAAATGGGAAATGGACAAGTGTTAAAATGTGATAAATGATAAAGACTTAATTCAAATAAAGTATTTGAATTAGTGGGATATGAGTTGGAAATTAATTAAATAAATAAAATTTATTTAATTAATATGATAAATGCATAAAATGAGATAAGACATGATGTGGAATTAATTAAATAAATACAATTTATTTAATTAATTGGCTAAGTGAATGAGAATGGGATTTTAATTAAATAAATAAAATTTATTTAATTAATTGGATAATGGATTAGGGATGTAACAAGGTGTCATAGACATGGACAAATTTGGGTGTCTACATTTTGCCCCTCTTTGATACAATGTTCGATAGAACGTTGTGTCAAAGAAGATGTGAGATATGTTCGATAAACAAGTTATGCCCCAGTGTAACTGGCAGGTGATGCCCCCTCGAGAGGTAAGCCAGGCGAACCAGGAAAAGACTGGGTTGGCGCTCGATAGAAGAAAAGGCAGAAAAGAGGGCAGATGCGAAGAAAATAGGCTGTGGTATAGAAGAATTAGGGTTTGGAGAAGGGCTATAAATAGGGGCTGCAAGGGCAAATAGGCTCATTTGTGCTCATTTGTGCTTAGAAACCTAGAGAAATCCAGAGCTCCTGAGAGTGAGAGTGGCAGAGCTAGCAGGATGGTGATTCCACGCAGAGATCATCGTGCGGAGCGGGTGAGGACACATGGACGACCAGAGGGAGCAGGCGCACCGGTATGTCTCAAAACTTTTCCCAAAAGCGTGCATTTAATAGGCTAAAAGCGTAATTAATTCACACACGTCACCAAAAGCGACTAGTTTAGGGCATGGCACATATAGGTCGCTTATGTAGGAGTAAAGGTCGCTTAGGGCAATGTAGGTCGCTTATAGGCGCGGGTAGGTCGCTTAGGAAAAAAGTGGTCGCATCCTGTCGGCGGGAAAAGAGCAGCGGAAATGCGCGTGTAGATAAAAACTAGTCGCTTATGAGCAGATAGTGGTCGCATAGGGTAGTTTAGCGCGCTTAAGACTAGAAATAGATCGCATATGGTAGATAGCGCGCATATAGGGCGAAAATGGTCGCTTAGTGTGAGTTGGCTCGCTTATGAGGAGAAAATAGGCGCATATAGAAAAAGAGCTCGCGTTTGGAGTAAAAAGACGCGCATGTGGGATATGGCTCGCAGATAGAGTAAGAATGAACGCATATGGTAATAGTGGTCGCTTTTAGGAAAACAGTGAGCGCATGTGCAAAAAGGGCTCGCATGTAGGCAAAACAGAGGCGCATAGGGTGAAAGGGGTCGCTAATGAGCAGAAAGAGGTCGCTTGTGGTAAAATGAACCGCATATGGTAGGTTTAGGAGAAAATAGCAGATAGATAGGCAGATTTTGATATGAATGATTAACGGGATGGACTGACAAGAGTAAATGGATGATGCAGGATGTACTACCGCCCTTATTATCACGGGAGCCCCATCCGAGAGATTTGCGGCTAGTGAGACGGTTGGATGCAGAGGAGCTACTGGTATTAGAGATCCTGGGTTTGGAGCATGTGTCACGATTAGAGCCAGTGCAGGCACATCGAGGGCTGATGACGGCGATGGTGGAGCGATGGATGAGCGAGCACAGTTCATTCTTGTTACCGACAGGAGAGGCGACCATCACCTTAGAGGATGTGTTCCGGATTTTGAGGATTCCGATAGATGGGGATCGGGTAGATTATGATCCGGAGATGGGCCCAGCTGCATTCAGGAGATTGTTTGGGACACCAGACATCGGAGCAGAGGGTTCAGAGATACCGATGGGGAGGATGGAGGAGCTCTGCGACAGATTACAGCGGGTGGTAGTGGCTATCATCAGATGGCTAGTGGGTGATAGGAGAGCGAGAGGGTTTCCTGTAGGATGGGGGACAGTGATGGAGGGCATGTTCTCCTATGGCACGAGATATGCATGGGCAGAGTGCGTGTTGGGACAGCTCTATCATTACCTACATGATTGTGCATATATGTTCGGAGCCAGTATGTCAGCAGGAGTGACAGTGTTGCACGTATGGGCTTATGAGCACATTCCAGTGATGAGACCAGAGGGATGGGTGGCTAGAGCAGCAGGAGAGCCATTTGCACGGATGTATAGAGGAGCCTTGACATATCGACAGCGCCGAGGGGTGGTATACTGGCGACGGAGGTTGGATGAGATAGACAGGTTTGTATGGAGGCCATGGCTAGGATGTGAGCAGTGGGAGGAGGAGGATGCCGAGCTTGCTTATGCGAGACAGGCGCGGTACATTTTTGGACGCGGCGTGTACATTATAGAGCGCTATTTGCCAGAGAGAGCCCTGAGACAGTTTGGAGAGGCACAGGCAGTACCTGTAGGGGATGCCATTTTTGGGAGGACGAGGCATGAGGTGTTCGATTGGGGTCCAGAGGTTGTGGTGGACACAGCCTTGGCAGAGAGAGATGGATTGCAGCCAGTAGCATGGCAGTGGAGACAGGGTCCGGCAGATCCAGGGACATTGCCAGAGTATGATGCATACTGGGCGACAGCTAGGCCGACTCGGTTGACACGAGATGGAGAGATTGGGGAGATTGGGATGGAGAGACCAGTTCGGAGGCGACGACGACGGGCTCCACCAGCACAGGCAGTAGTGCCATCTGCACCAGGGATACAGATGCCAGGGCAGGTGCCAGGTCAGCCAGCTATAGTAGCACAGCCACAGGCACAGATCAGCGCAGGGGATGATGTGGGCATTCAGCAGCTGCGGAGACGGATCAGAGAGGAGAGGAGATGGAGGCAGCGAGCACAGATGAGGCTGAGGAGGGTGGAGATGGATAGGCATCAGGCCGTGATCAGTCTGAGGCATGCTAGAGCACAGGCACAGGCTTATCAGACGCAGCTACAGTTGGGAGCTCAGAGGGGAGATGGACAGGATGACGGTGCTCTCGCTAGAGTTACAGGAGAGAGGGATACAGCTAGGCAACATGAGCAGATGATGAGGCTTGAGCGAGATACTGCAGTACAGCAGGAGCAGGCTATGAGAGCAGAGAGAGATGGGCTGCGAGCTGAGAGAGATAGTCTGCGAGCTGAGAGAGATAGGGTAGTACAGCAGCTGCAGGGTATGACTGGTGAGCGGGATAGAGCAGTGACTGCCTTGGGGACTGATGGAGCTACCATGTACTTAGCCACACAGTTGACAGCAGTACAGGCTGAGCTTCGGAGAGTGCAGGGTGAGGCTGAGTATTATAGAGGCTTATATTATGGAGCTGTGCCGGCAGAGCAGAGACAGCCTAGCTTCAGGAGCAGGTCAGGGGCTTCGAGCTCACGGAGGTCAGGTGGATCTCGGTCAGTAGCTTCAGTGATGGGGCCACCGAGAGATGGAGGACCAGGTACAGGACCTGTTGGTGGTGGTGGTCAGGGTGAGGGAGCTGGCAGTAGTCGCTAGGGCATACCTTGTTGACATTGTATCATGATGAGGCCTAGAGCCATTGTTGTACATTCATTCTTTTCAGGGCTCAGCTTGTATTGTAGACACTTGTATTTTGACACACATGTATATATATATATATAGCAGTTTTGGCGATCTATATGATGTTATAATGGTTGTGATGTTGATATTATGATGACTATGCATGTTATGTGTATGGATTATATATGGATTATGGATGGATATTTATGCAAATGGTAATGGATAGAAAATATTTGAAAATGTAAATGGTAATGACATGAATAGATGTATGCATATAGGTAGATGGTAAAGAAAAAGATATGTAATGGACGTATGTATGGCTAACACTTGTTTTGCAGGAGCGGGAATATGGACAAAAGATGATGGAGATGATTGATCTTGGCTGAGGATGATGGAACGAATGGATAGATAAAATGGATAAGATAAGATGATGATGGGCAGCTTTCAAGTAATTGTTCAAAATGAAAAGAAATGCAGTCCTTATGTTTGATATAGCATATGGATGTTATGCACCAGGGTATAAGAGACCAAGGTGTCGAGGTATCCAATGCGTAACTAACGTGTTACAATCTTGTCTGAACGCATGTGGTCAAGATGTTGAGCCAACATGCACAAGATATGAATAACAGCTAGTGTTGGACTTTGACGCTACAAACAATGGTTTGAGCTTATCTCCACTACACATAATGATAGCTTGCTGGTTATATGTATGGAGTTAGTCTTAACATAGAATAGTCTCTAATGCATAAGAGACTGTTTAGCTTCTCAGATGCTAGAGATATTGATATGTAAGATGCTAATCCCAACACGTACAAGATACCAAGACGCATAGGAAGAGAATAAGATCATCCCGCAAACACGGCATACGAAAGCTATATGACCATGCCCCAGTCCTTACTTCATCGCAACATACCAAGATATAAATAGATCAAGGCAGTCTTGACTAGGTACAGAAAAGGGACAAAAGATAAATCAAAAGATAAAACAAAAAATACTGTCATCACGTTCTCTTGCCAAATTTTGGGTGCTCTTGGATGGATCAAGCTGGCGCCTTGTTAAGAGGAAAGCTACATCCTGTTGAAGGCTAAAGTTGTTGATAAATAGCTATAGCAAATGTTGGCTTAAGGCATGCGGACAAATAGCTTCTGGCTTACCTTTGATTGGTTAAAGTGCTTGAGCTTGTAATATACACATGGATTGCGTCCTGTTTGAGCTGATCAAAGAGGAGAAGATGGATGATGAATGAAGATGAAGAAGATGGGGGAATCATCGGTGCTTGAGTACTGGAAACTTCCTTCGTATTCCAGACTGCCTACATACCCTGTATCCACGGGATCAAAGCACATTTACGATGAAGATGAGACATGATGAATATGTAGTTCTGGGTTTTATTGATGATGTAAGTGATGAAAGATAGAAGAATATGAGCTGAAAGATTGAAGAATGTTTAGAAGAAAGATGAAAGATGACTGATGAAAGGGGCTATCGTCTTAGCCTGAATCAGAGTGCTTCCTTCGCATCTCAGATTGCCTACATACCCTGTATCCACGGGATCAAGGCGTCAACGATAGAGCTGGATGTAGTTCTTATTGATGTGGCTAATCAATTGGATGTTTGATCAAGCGATGTTTGTTGCGATTGTTGGATGAATGTGGATGAAGTGTGAAGGTATGAGTCCTGGGTGCAAGTCGTTAGGTCATAGTTGTCGGTGGACATGTGCCATGGCTGAAGTTGATAAGGTGTGTTGTGTTGAAAGCTGAGTTGTTTGATGTGTTATGAGCTAGAGATAACAGGATCCACTTCCAAATAAGACTCAACAAATGCCCCCAGTGTGGGATGAGGTTTATTATGCAGAAGCGACAATGCAGAAAAGATGTGGCCAAGATGCTCAGGCACCAAAAGATATAGATATCACGACAATGTCTCACATATGATAGCTAGCATTGGCAAAGGATGAAGAGGAAAAGCTATGTGTGAGATTGCGATAGGGCTTATGAAAATAGCTTATACAAGATGCGGTGGGGCAAAATGATCAAACGAACCAAACAAATGAGGGAAGCTGGTCACTACACATAGCGCCTGTTTGCCAGGTTTTCACTATGGTACTTATCCAAGGCGCCTGTTTACCAGGTTTTCACCAGAGGACGGATTATTTATCTTATGTTTGTTTGTTTTTTTTTTTTTTTTTTTTTTTTGACATATTTTGATTTTTTTTGGTGTTTTTGTGGGATAGCTGAGATTCATGGATAAAACTTCTTGAGATGAACGCTGTTGACGGGTTCATCCAAGGGAATGCCTTCAGGTGTTGACAAAGTGTATGCACCAGATCCATAAACTGCTGTGATAATGAAAGGACCAAGCCAATTTGGTTCAAACTTGCCCTGTTTCTCTCGATGTTGTTGATTCCTTTGGTTTTCTTTAAGGACAAGGTCGCCAACCTGAAATCTGCGTTCTCTGATCTTTTTGTTGTAGCTGCGACGTAGCCGGTTTTGATAGACTTGAAGATGGTTCAATGCTGTAAGGCGGCGTTCATCTAAGAGCTCAAGATCATGGAGTCGGGAGACTCGATATTCTTCATCTGAGATAGTATGTTGCAAGGATATGCGCAAAGAGGGGATCTCAACCTCGATAGGCAAAATAGCTTCAGTGCCATAGACTAGAGCATAGGGTGTGGCGCCAGTAGGAGTTCTAACACTTGTTCTATATGCCCATAAAGCAGGATGCAGTTGTAGATGCCAATCTCGACCAGTTTCGTTAACAGTCTTTTTAAGGATCTTGATGATTGTCTTATTAGAGGCTTCAGCTTGACCATTGCTCTGAGGATAATAAGGCGTAGAGAACCTATGTTGAATATGAAACTTATTGCAAAGATCTCTAACCTCTTGGTTCTTGAAAGGCCGGCCATTATCTGTGACAATAGCTTGAGGAACTCCATAACGGCAGATGATGTAATGTAGGATGAATTTAGCTATTTGTTTACCTGTGATGTAGGTCATTGGTATGGCTTCTACCCACTTTGTGAAATACTCAGTGGCAGTGATAATAAACTTATGACCATTTGATGAAGTAGGATGGATTTTACCCACAAGATCAAGTCCCCATTGCGAAAAAGGCCATGGAGTGACAATAGGCTGAAGCTCATGTGCTGGTGCATGTATTAGATCTCCATGTTTCTGACATTGTAGACATCGCTTTGCAAATTGTTGGGCATCTTTTTCCATAGTTGGCCAATAGTATCCTGCTCGCAGAAGTTTCTTAACAAGACCAGGGCCAGCGGAATGCGAACCGCAGACACCTTCATGTACTTCACGTAAGGCCGTTTTTGCTTCCTCAGAATCAAGACATCTAAGAAGGATACCATCAAGACTCCGGCGATAAAGGGTGTCTCCTAAGATAGTGTAATGAGAGGCTCGACGGATAAAAGTTTTACGTTGGGTGTTGGATAGTTGAAGAGGCAAGGTGTGATTACGGAGATACTCGTATATATCTTTGTACCACAACGAGTTGGGACCAACAATCTCACATATGAGCTCAGACTGTGGAACTTCAAATGCGGGGATCAAAAGCTGTTCGACCAAAAATTCACATTTATGGGTGTTAGATGGCATGTCTAAAAGAGATCCAATCATAGCCATGGCATCAGCTGCTCTGTTTTGTAGTCTTGGAATTTGCTCAAAGGTAATGTCTTCGAAATATTACTTGAAATCATCCACCATTAGTTTGTATGGAAGAAGCTTCTCGTCTTTTGTTTGATATTCATCTAAGACCTGTTTGATAACTAGCTGAGAATCACCAAAGACTCGTAACTGTTTGATAGCCCATTGTACTGCCATGCGCAAACCTGTGATTAAAGCTTCATACTCTGCTATGTTATTGGTACATGGGAATGCTATTCTGTATGATTTAGGTATGCAGTCTCCTTGGGGAGTGACAAATAAGATACCTGCTCCAGATCCGTGTTGAGTGTATGATCCATCAAAGTATAGCTGCCATCGTGCTGGAGAGCTGAAAGTAAACAATCCTTCATCAGGGAATTCAGGATATATTGGCTGAATGTCTGTGATAGGTGCTGCAGCTAATTGATCAGCAATGACTTGTCCTTTGATAGCTTTACGGTTCACATATTGTATGTCAAATTCACTCAAGATCATAACCCATTTTGCTAATCTCCCTGTGAGAAGTGCTTTTGAAAGGAGATACTTGAGGGGATCCACATTAGAGATGAGCTTTGTTGTTTGGTTCAACATATAATGTCGCAACTTTTGGGAAGCAAACACTAATGCTAAACAAGCTTTTTCCATGAATGAGTAATTAAGTTCATATCCCACAAGAGTTCTGCTAATGTAATAGATGGCTTGTTCTTTTCCTGAATCATCATGTTGAGCTAGAAGTGCACCTAATGCTGCGGTTGTTGATGATATATAAAGCAGTAATGGACGATCAAGTACAGGAGGTATTAACACAGGAGGTGTTACCAAGTATTCCTTTATCTTATCAAAAGCCTGTTGACACTTTTCATCCCACTTAAAAGGTTCACCCTTGCGAAGAAGATGCTGAAAAGGATGACATTTATCTGCGAGTTGTGAGATAAACCTGCGGATAGATTGTAGCCTACCCTGTAAACTGCGGAGCTGTTTGAGATTCGTTGGTGGAGGCATTTCTATGATAGCTTTTACCTTAGCTGGGTCCACTTCTATGCCTCGTCGAGACACAATATATCCCAATAGTTTTCCTGATGTTACACCAAATACACACTTCTTTGGATTTAGTCTGACTTGGTATTTCTCTAATCGATCAAAAATTTGTGCCAATACTTGTAGATGTCCTTCCCTTGTCTTAGATTTTCCCAGGATGTCATCAACATAGTCTTCCATGATAGTATGAAAAAGGTCATGAAAAATAACTGTCATGGCTCGTTGATAGGTAGCTCCAGCGTTTTTGAGACCAAAAGGCATTACAACCCAGCAATATGTGCCCCATGGACAAATAAAAGACGTTTTATCTTGATCTTCCTCTGCTATTCTGATTTGATTATAACCAGAAAATCCATCCATCAAAGATAGCATTTCATGTCCTGCTGTAAGATCAACAATGTTGTCTATGCTTGGTAATGGAAAATCGTCTTTAGGACATGCTTTGTTAAGATCTCTAAAGTCCGTGCAGCAGCGAACTCGTCCATCTGGTTTTGCTACAGGTACCAAGTTTGAAACCCATTCTGGATAATCAATAGGCTTTATGAACTTTGCTTCTAATAGTTTCTGAATTTCTGCTTTAACCAATAAGGCAACTTGTGGATGCATTTTGCGCAATTTTTGTTTGATAGGCTTTGCATCAGGGAATACTGCTAAATGATGTACCACAAGTGAAGGATCTAGTCCTGGCATGTCTGCATAAGTCCATGCAAAATTTATAGCTCGTCTCAGGAAAAATGCTGTGAAGTTCTTTCATTCTTGCTCTGATAGTGATGCTGCCAAAAAGGTGATCTTCGGATTTTGTTCTGTTCCCAAGTTCATGTCTTGTGATTTTTCAACTAGCACAGTTGATTTCTCATGGTAATCAGTGGTGACAGGAAGATCAAATCCCTCATCCTCAGGTGCCTCAGAGAGGTTTTCACCTTCGGATACGTCCTTTATTTTTACTTTTTCACGGTCAAGAGGCGCCTTGCGGTTTTCACCTAGTGACCTATTTTGTTGAATTTTGTTTATTTCACTTTTGCGACTGAAGGATTTGATACTTCCGCCAAAATATGCTAGTTTAGGTAATTCCATCATG
This sequence comes from Cunninghamia lanceolata, assembly GCA_027924645.1. NCBI lineage: Eukaryota > Viridiplantae > Streptophyta > Pinopsida > Cupressales > Cupressaceae > Cunninghamia > Cunninghamia lanceolata. The sequence continues at coordinate 26,303,008 of BSBN01000703.1, forward strand.
AAACCTGCTTTGTGATCACCCAATGGGATACCTTGTCTCAAACCCATGAATTCTGCAATGGCTTCATCATTTTCAAATGTATCTAATATCGGTGCCCCCTGTTGGTCCCAATCGATGAGGTCAGGATATACGAGTGAGAGGCTAATGGAGGGATCATGATGGCTAGAAGAGATTGCGGAAAACATGAAGATGGAATGTTCTTGAAAGAGGTCGGTGATATGAAGGGAGGAGTCGTCGATGGTATCCGAGTTAGAAGTCTCTCCTACCGAAGAAGGTCCAACGTCAAGATCAGAAATACACTTAATGTCTTTGGATCGCGGTACCTCCGGTTGGTAACCAAGGCCTTGCTTATTAAACTTCTTAGACACAATAAGGGGCTCAATAGGTCCTTGTTCCTGTGATCCCAAGCCGCCATGTCCTTTATAGCCCATGTTCTTTATGATACGAAACCCGTTGTTGTATCGCTCTACTTCAAGTTGGACTTGGTCATTTTCATCAAAGAATATCCAAGAGTTTATGTCCTCAATGTCTTCGTCATCCAAGAAACCACCTTTAATGAATACGGTAGGGGGAGCTCTGATAACAGCGGAGGATGAAGTGAGCTTAGATAGAGAAAGCTTACCGTGGGATTTAGGAGATAACGGAAGGGTGCCAACGCAACAGGATTCCTGCAATTTGTACTCACCAGGGCCATGTTCGGTATATTTGATATGGAGGTTGGAAGCAGCTTTGCTAGATGAGGGCTTGAGGAGATCGGATGGGTCAACATAGGAGGATGATGGATATGCCTCGGTGTTGAGAGGGATACGGTTTGGACTCTGATATTTAGCTTGAAAAGCACGGCAAAACTCAAATGGATTAGGATCAGCTTGAATGGTAACTTCAACACCCTTATGCGGAAATTTAAGGCATTGGTGATATGTAGATGGAACTGCTTTAAGGGTATGGATCCAAGGGTGACCGAGGATGATGTTGTAAGGCAGATCAATATCAAGGACTTGACAGCGAGTTTCTGTAATAACCGGTCCAACTTGAATAGGCAATAAGATGATCCCTTCAGTATCTCTTTCAGCGTCATCATATGCTCTGATAGTTATAACCTTGGAGGTGTCAACATTTTTCTCAGAATATCCCAATTGTTTGATAAGTTTCAAAGAACATATATTTAGACCAGCTCCCCCATCTATCAAGACTCGTTTGATACGGCGTTGGTTAACAAATACTTCAATATGGAGGGCCTCATTGTGTGACGGATGCATGGAGGGTTGAAGATCTTTGTCAGAAAAGGTTAAATGACAAGGGGCTGCAATGCTAGCGACCATGGATTGAAATTGTGTGATATTAATATTATTAGGCACCGAAGATTCTTGTAAGGCCTTATCAAGGATAGCTTTATGTGCGGGGGATATGCGGAGCAGCTCAAGGATAGATATGTGTGCGGGTGTTTTGCCAAGGTGATCCAAGAGGTTATAGTCAGAGAGAGGTCGAGGAGGATGAGGAGGTGCTCCTTGAACGGTAACGCGACCTCTTCGCGTGGTTACGGCACAATCAGGTGCTCCTTGGACGGTAATGGTAGAAATGCGAGCATGGTCAATGCGGCCAATGGTAGATGATGCATAGCTATAGGGAATAGCATTTCCAGCTTGAAGGTTATTTGTCTGTTCATGAGATGGAAGTGGATTCTTGAAAGTCTCTAGATCATAGTTTGATGTGGATTGTTGAGCAGGTTGAGGTGTTGAAGGTGTGACGTTGATTAGACCTTGATCAATGCAGTCTTGGATAACATGTTTTAAGCGCATACAACCATTTGTTTTGTGTCCTTTAACTCAATGGTAATCACAATACTCATTCTCTTTGTACCAAGGAGCTCGAAAGAGTGGTTCGCCATTTGGTGGTGCATCGGGTAAAATAACATCTCCGGCTTGAAGCAGCTTTCGAAGAATAACTTCCATGGGTTCCACTAATGGTGTAAATTGTCGGCGTGGATTAGAAGTTTGGCGTTGGTTTCGTCGTTGTGGAAAAGACTGTCTTGGTGGAGAGGCCGCTTGAATGTTGATAGGAGCTCTCATAGTTTGGATATTCTTTGTATCAACAATACCGTCATTGACAACATTCTTGTTCTTGTTCCAAAAGCGAGACTTATCATTGGAATTTTGGGGAGAATCTTTGTTATCACAAAAGATCTTGATAGTTCCTTTGGCAATTAAGGCTCGTTCAATAATAACTCCTTTGGAAACTAGTTCGTCAAAGGTGCTAGCACTTTGCAATTGTAATTGGAATGACAGCTCAGGATGAAGATTTTGAACAAAGATGTCAAGCTGTTGTTTCTCAGGGATTTCCCATGATAATTTGCTAGCCATATTACACCATCGTTGGGTAAATGAGGAAAAGGTTTCACCATTGCGTTGTTTGTTGTTGACAAGGTCATTCATGTTTACCTCATGTTCAATATTGAAGGCAAAATGTGATCGAAACTTGGTTGCCAATTCGGGAAAAGTCTTAATGCCTGGGGGTAAATGGGAAAACCATTCGAGGGCTTGTCCTGCTAAGCTTCGAGGAAATAGTCTCAAAAGATATGTATCATCATAGGCAACATCGAGACATGCCACGAAAAAGGCTCGAAGATGGTCATCCGGATTTCCTTTCCCTTTGTACTTATCAAATTGTGGGATTTCAAAGTGTGGTGGAAAAGGTATCATATTAAGAGACTTGTCAAATGGATAAGCGCATATGTTTTCGAGAGAGAAGGGTTTCTTGCCTTGTCCTACCCTTTCATCGATCATCTGTTGGATATCGGCTGAGGATAACTGCTGTTGTTGCAAAGGGGGTGGAGTGTGATATGAAACATATTGTGGTTGCGGTTGTGGTATATGTGGAGTTGTGACAGTTTGTTGTGGCTGTGGGATGTACGAAGCTGTAACGGTTTGTTGGGGTTGTGTGCTCACAATGTATGTCAAAGGAGTGGTATGTGACATGTATGTGTTAGAGGATTGCTGTCCTTGAGACACAAGTGGTAAGTGGGTGTGCATTACATGAGAAGTGGATGTGGGATTGATAGTAGCAGATGGTTGGGAAGTTGGAATTGAATTCATGACATGGTAAGTGACGGAGGGATTGGTAGATACAACAGAAGGGTGAACATTGGGTTTGGTATTTTGGACAATATGAGGATTGGTATATGTCATGTGTTGGGTGATATTAGAGAAGCCTTGGGTAGCATAAGATGGATTGATAGTGTGTGAAGGATTGGAAGAAGAGGACAGCATGGATGTAAGTTGATCAACATAAGCGATCTTATTGTTTGGATTGGCTTGAGAAATGAGGGGATCACTCATGTCAATAAGGCTAACATTGGGATTATGGGATAACATGAAGGAATTAGCAGTTGGTGTATGAGATGTGGTAGATTGCAATGGTTGTGAAGCATGGAAGACATGTGTTGTTGGAATGGTTTGAGAGGTATGCACACCGTAAGATATGGGAATTGCTTGTGATGCTCGAAGTGTTTGTGCTTGCGTTACATGGACAGCTTGTGTGACGTGAGGCATGGAAACAGTCATGGTAGAAGGAGAGATATGTTGAGGGACATGAAAAGGTGGGATGTTGAGATTTTGTGACATGAGAGGAAGCACATTGGTGGGCTCTATCAATGGTTCTAAGGTATGCTCTGATCGTGGTAACTCGAATGAAGCAACAAGAGGCAATGAGGATGGTGTTTGCAAAGTAATAGGAGATGATGTGACTATAGTAGATGGGTTATTCGCAACAACAGCAGTAGTGTTGGGATCGTGCTCTCTAATAGTGGATATATCAAAGTCTTTAGGTAGTTTAGCACCCATGTGAGCAAGTTGGAGAAAACAGCGATCAGGCTCAGATATCATGAGTTTCTCAACTTGGTCCCATAGATAGGTATCTTGAAATTCTGATGAGTCGTCCTGAGATTGTTCTTCGAAAGTTTCTAAGGATGGTTGAGGGTGCATTTGTTGTGAAGATGATTCACCCCTAGTGTACCCTTGAGGTATAAACATATGAGAAGGCATACCAGTTGTGAATTGAGTTGCGTCCTTAAGAGGTGTTGTGAATTGTTTCATCTCAGCTTGCAATTTGGCATCCATTTCGGCTTTCAATTTGGCTTCTATTTCAGCTCGATATTGACTCCTAGTTTGAGGCATGATGTTGATGATGAAGTTGAGCTTATCAAAGTTTTAAGACCCAAAAGATGATAGTTGGTTGATTGGTTGTTGTTTTGGTTTTGCTAGTTTGGCTAAGTTGCTTGGTTGATTTGGTTTGGCTGAGTTGTTGTTGGTTGTCCCTAGAGGTAGCTTAATCACTCAAGGGAAAGATTGTTTGCTGTTGATGTTGGTTGGAGCTAAAGCTAAAAAGAGATTGTTTGCTGAAGCTAAAGCTGAAGGCTGTTTGTTGGCTGAAGCTAAAACTGAAGGTTGTTTGTTGATCAAAATGATTGGATTGATGTCTGATTTGCTGGTTGGGATCTCAAAAAGATAGAAAAGCTCATGAGTTGTGATTGATTGATAAGCTCAAAATAGGAGACAAAGTCCAAGTGTTTGCTGTTGATCAAAGGTAAGTCTGAAAACTGATGTGTGAGGTTCAAGCAAGCTGGGCCTGAGGCTGATTTAGCTGATGCACTGAGATTTGCAAGAATTTTAGCTACAGGCGACTGATGATAGCTCAAAGGCGACTCAGAGGATGCTAAAGGTGATTAATGATAGCTCAAATGCGACCTGGTTTAGTTTCGACAGAAAAATGACAGTGCTAACCAGAAGCGAATGCTATGCCAGAGGCGATGACTGTTGGTTAAAAGGCGATTACTGTTGGTTCAGAGGTGACTCAGATATCCCTAAAAGCGACAGTCTGTTGTTCATAGGCGACCTTGTTCTGGAATCAGGCGAATAACTGTGGATTAAAAGCGACTTGGCTCAAACAATATGCGACCGGTAATGGATCAGATGCGACTTGATTCAGACAGCAGGCGATCAGCTGTGGTTCAAAAGCGACTCTGTTCAAGCAAAAGGCGATCAACTGCGGTTTAAAAGCGACTCTGTTTAGGCAGTATGCGGGCAGTTGTTGTTTAAAAGCGATGCAGTTCAGACAGAATGCGAGTCACTACAGTTCAGAAGCGATGTTGATGGTCTGTGCGAGCAGTTTAGGTTCAAAAGCGACTGTGTTTGTGTACCAGTGGTCTGATTTTTGCAGTTTTTTCAGCAAGAAAACAATGATAACAGTCACTCACACTCACAACAAGCACAAACTGATACAACCTAGGCTAGGATAGGACAGTATCTGTTGAATCCCCTAGCTGCGCCTATTCAAAGCGGGTAGCTCCAGGATCTTGATAGCACCGGCTCCTCCTTACATTTGCACACACTTCTCACGCATACCAAGATCCGGGATTCTTATAAGGCTTGACCCTCTCCAAACCTTTAGATTGTCCCTGCTACCTCGGCTAAGAACCGCATGAATCGGGGCCGCTTCAAGGGTTTTGCCCTCTGCGTCAACAGATAGAAGGTTTTTGGCTACTACACAAAGTTGATAATAAGGGCATCCGTTCGGGTGGCTATACGTGCGGCAGCGCTACTCTCCGTTATGGAGTCTCCCAGCCTCCAAGGGTTGCGCCTTGGAGGGTTTTGGGGGAGGTTGGCTGTCGGTATAACACAACTGCACCCGTTGTTTGTGGCTTTCGACACAAACACTTTTCTTATATAGCGGTTCGGAAGGACTTGGCTTTAGCCCGTTACCGCTTGGGTCGTATCCCTTCTCACACCGGGAAGGCAGGCCCTCTAAAGATAATGACAAGTTCTCATGCACCCGAGATCCATTTGATAGGCAAGGGGAGAGGATACTTTTGTCATTAAATTTGGGTTACAATCAGGCACATGCAAGCAATCAAAAAGATAAATCAAGCACGGAGTAAACAGTAATTCATTTTAAGCACCAAGCCCAAATATGCCTAATTTAGTGAAAAAAACACAAATCTTGGACCGATCGAACCTGCAACAGATATGTCAGTAGTTTGACAACCTCCTTTCTTGGACAGATCGATAAGATGCTGCGCAAATACCCAGTTAATAGCCAAAAATCAAACTGGAACTGAAACAGGCTTGAAAACAACAGAGCTTTACCAGATGCGACCCACTGTTGATCAAAAGCGGCCTCTATTATGTCAGAGGCGAAAGACTGCGGATCATATGCGACGCGCAAAAACACAGTATGCGACGCCTGTTAGCTCATAAGCGATACATATTTTCCATAAGCGATCGGTTGAGGGCTGGATGCGACCTGTTTCTGCAAAAAAGCCGATAAACAAAAACCCTAGCCTAACAGGCGAATAATATTAGTCCATAAGCGAAACAAATATATGCAAAAGCGGCGTCTGTCGTCTCATATGCGATCGCACTATACCGGAAGCGGCCTGTTGGAAATCGAAAGCGACCTGTCTCTGCAAAACAAAAATCAAAACCCTAACCTGCATAGGCGAATATTGTTAGCTCATAAGCGTATCATATCAGGACAAAAGCGTGCACTATTAGGTCAAAAGCGATGCGGATTTATGCAGAGGTGACCCCTGTTAGATCAAAAGCGATCTGATTATGCGCAAAAGCGGCGGCTGTTAGATCAAAAGCGGCAAATACAGTCTCAGGCGATCATTTTAATGATAAAAGCGATGCGTTTTACCTGAGGCGACGACTGTTAGGTCAAAGGCGATCCAGAGAGGAATATGCGGCCTGATCCAGCTCAGAAGCGACGCAGAAATCTCGAAGCGGCGGATTTTCCTTTAAAAGCGACTGGAATTTTCTGCGAACACCTGCAAAATCTGATCTTCAAGGAAACAACTCCAAAAAACGAAGTTAATCAGGGACGTGAGTCCCACCGGGCGTGCCAAAATGTGATAGGTGAAAGTCAGGTGTGGAAGATCAGACATAGTCATGAAACCCTAACCCTACCATCATCAAGGAATCTAATCTAAATGAAGCCAAAAGAATAATGCAATGCAAGCATAACATCACCTAGACCGTGCGATTCCTTGTTTGAGGGATGTGGACTGCTTCTTCAACGATGAACAATCACAAAGCTGAAAGCTGCCATTGATGGATGATAAAAGCTCAAATGCTCGAATGCTCAAGATGATAATGGAGTTGCTATATGATTGCTGGATTGCTAGATTTCTGGATTGCTAGGATATCTCTGGATCTTTCTGGATTGCTAGATTTCTGGATTGCTAGATGTCTCATATGGAGTGAGAGGCTGTTTATATAGGACTCAACCAAGATCAATCAACGGTGGAGATTCAAAGGCTATGTGAATGGCTCAGATTGAAAGTTACTAAATTTAGGTCCAATTAGTTGTGCATGTGAAGGATTTTAAATGAAAGTTGTCTTACAACACATGATAAATGGGAAATGGACAAGTGTTAAAATGTGATAAATGATAAAGACTTAATTCAAATAAAGTATTTGAATTAGTGGGATATGAGTTGAAAATTAATTAAATAAATAAAATTTATTTAATTAATATGATAAATGCATAAAATGAGATAAGACATGATGTGGAATTAATTAAACAAATACAATTTATTTAATTAATTGGCTAAGTGAATGAGAATGGGATTTTAATTAAATAAATAAAATTTATTTAATTAATTGGATAATGGATTAGGGATGTAACAAGGTGTCATAGACATGGACAAATTTGGGTGTCTACAAAGTCATTACATGATATGAAATAACTGATATATTCAAAAGAGATCATGTTTATATTTTTTGTCAAGCATCCTCAGGTAGAGCTTGCAATGCTATAGGAATGTCATTACACCAATACTACCCTAACCATCTCATAGCTGTTAAGAATCCTTCATCATAGTAGGATAGTAATAGAGTTTTAAATAAAAAGGAACATCGATACGAAATATAATATGTGACAGTCATGAATAAGTTGGGTCTGAGACAACCAAATATAAAAGTATTCAGACATGTTGTTATTTAGTAGAGGGTCTCATGGATGCTTAAGCAATGATAGTCATTTTATGCCAGTCAGGCATAAATGCCCAATAGTAATCAATAATCAAGAAAAAGTGAACAATGTTCATGAGGATAGCCTGTAGGGCTACTTGAGGTCATACCAAAAGATGGTATAGTAAAAAGGAGTTGCCATTATTGCTAAAAGTAGCTCACAACAAAGTATAGAGAAAGGCAAACTTTCAATCTTTTTCCTCAGAGTTTCTTTCACAGAGCAAAGCCCTCAAGAATAAGATTTATTTCTACAACTTTCAATAAGAGAGGAAAAAAATATGACAAAATCTACAGTTTCAAAAGGAGGACAACAAAAGTTTACAGTCTTCACCATTTTGTTTTGACTTAAAGAGCTAGCAACTGGAGATGACGAAGGGAACTTACCCGAGAGGTACAAAGAAAACCCTTCCAGTGACTATAACTAGAAAGTTCTCCTAGTAGCTGATCAAACCCAACTCTTGGCGGCCTTCAAAACCCTCAAGTATTAACCTAGAGGATATAACAACCCTCGAGCATGGTGGCAGTGCTCTCCCATAGGTAGAAGTAAATAAATGCAAAGGATGAATGAAAATGAGCTTTATGGTTTGAGCAACCTTCAGTCATGATGCCCAAGCCATGGAGTTAGTCTTTTTTTTTTACTTTATTTTAGGGAAATCATTGCAAATAATACCCCTACCATGGTCTAACACTATCAAGTGTTTAGACTTAGGTGAAGCTTGAGGAGCCCGTGGAGGATAAGGGAGAAGTGATGAAATAATGAAAGTTTTTGATCTTTTTAATGTTGAAATGAGGCATATGATGGCCTTTTTAGGTCTTTCTTTGACTTAGGAGGGTTTTTCATCATTATAGTAGTTTTGAAGTTTTTTTCATAGGATAAGGGTAAGAATGGGTGTTACAATCAGCGTCGTGAGCTTTTTATGAGCATTGAAGGAAAATGTGAAAGGAGAATAGTCTTTTGATTGTAATTTTATGGAATTAGGGCAGGTTGGAGCAAGGACGTGCTTTTGATAGCTAGGGGTAGAATAAGATATATCTTTTGCATGTGCGAGGAGAGAGGCTATTTTTGCCTCTAATGATTATTATTTTTAGTCTAACTCTACTTCTTATGTTTACACAATCAATATGCAAATTTTGTAACTTAACAATTATTAAATGTAATAAATTATAAATTTCTTTAATATTTGTTATGTAATAAACATAAGGAGTATATCATGCATAACATAGCAATTATTAAATCAATCACATTGATTGCATTTAATAATTTCTAAATTAGTTTAATTTTGCCTCTCAATCATGCAAAAATACAAGGTATAGTTAGACTAAACTATAGGTTCATGCATTTGGAGTTATTCTAAGTTTATCCTTGACTTTTGGTCAAATTAGAGTGCTTTTGGAGTCCTTTTGGGTTAAACTAATCATGTGAGAGAGTTTGGAGCTATTGAAGAAGCTCAATTTCATCAGTTTTGGGTCCTCTTTTTGAGGTTTTTTAGTTTTGCTCGTGAGACACATTTTGGAGAGATATTTTGAGGTGTAGTTAACTGCAGTTGACTCTGCTTGACTCTTTGGAGTCCCTTTTGTATTATAGGAGGAGAAACTTAGTTTTTTCCTCAGTTCTTGATTTTATACTTTCTCTTGCACATTGCAAATAAGCTTAGAGTTTTGTAACTCATTTTGACAGATTCATATACAACAACAAGTTTGCAGGTTACATTTTTGTCATTTTCTTTTCGCAGTGTTTTCCTTTTATTACTTAAAAGATCAATATTTTACCTTTCATAGATTTATGTAGATGCCTTCATGAATGATTTTGGTGAAACTTAATGTGTTTTAACATAAGAACAAAACCTTTAGTTTTGTCTCATTCATCGTTGTAAATACACAAAGCAATTGATTATCATAGGTATTAGATTGTGCCATTGACCATCTTTCCTTTTAGGTTTTGAAATGTAGTTTTCCTTCTAAAAGACAGATTATTAAGCCTTCTTGTGAATTATTTATGTGATTAGATTGCTTTTTATCGAGCTGTGTAAAGAAATCCTTAAAGAGATAATTGTGAAATCAAGCTGCCCTTTAGTATCATTTTGGTGTATCACCTCTAGGAGATAGTTTTATATTCATTTGGTCATCTTTCTTCCCTTTTCCCTCAAGTCTTCATTAGTTTTTTAGGTAAATCAAAAGGGGAACCATACCATAATCTAGAGATTCATCTTCACTATGAGCACACCATAGGCTTGAAGATGTTTCCATGTTTCACGGGATTGCTGAGCCTTCTATCCTAGCATCTGGGTGCAATCTCTCTGACAACAATTTTTGGAACACCTGGTGGGACATTGAAACTCATTTCAATCAAGAATTCAAATATTTTCACTACTATCCTAGTATATGCAGCAATATTTTCAATCTTTTGAGGTGAGAAATTATACCCGGTGACTCTAATCTTTGATGTTTGAAGCAGATTTATTGTAATCAGCACATGAGAAGAGAGCAGAAAAGAGGAAGCTCTTCTTCTTTTGAGTATTTATAGCTTTCACCTCCAAGGAGAAGAGGTACAACAACAACAAGGGAACCCAATCCAACACTAAGGACCCGATCTACTCCTCCAAGGATTGCAGAGTTTAATCAAGGTGATTTGGTGATAGATCTTCAGATTTAGACTCCATAGACACCTCAACCTCCACCAATGGCCAAATAGTTTCTGTTTGTTACATTCAACGCCGGCAACCCATTACTGCTTGTAGTTCATGACGACATTCCAATAGCAACTTTGAGAAGTTTTCCCTCATTTACAGGTGAAGACCAGACCACTCCAATCAAGCATATAAAAGATGTGGCCATGTTGTGTGTAGTACATCACATAACAAAAGAAAATGTTGTAGTGAGATTGTTGGCTGCATCTTTGAAAGGAAAGGCTCTTCAATGGTTTAAAGGTTTAACTATGGGTTCTATCACATCATGGGACTTGTTGGGAGATGCTTTGAGAAAACAATTTAAAGACAAGTCAGATAACTTGTCTTTGATGGAGTAGCTAACTACAATAAAGAGAGTTCCCCAGTAGCATATGGCTGATTTTAATTTCTGCTTTCAAAAGACATGGGATAGAATCTTGGCAGTAGTAAGGCCTACATCTAAACATGCTTTTCTATATTTTCTTAGAGCATTAAATAGTGACATTGTTTTTGTGATCCAATCAATGAATGGAACTTCATTACCAACTGCTTATGAAGTTGTAGTAAGAGCTGAAAACAACCTGATTCAGGCTAGAAAAATAGCTCCAAGTCTGTCAACGCCTATCTTTCTCGAAATACAGCCATCAATTCCATTACTAATCCAACCTTTAGCTATCGTACCTATTGTACTAGCCTTGAGTTATCTAGTTATAGCTCAAAATAATAATGTTTCATCCCCATCCTAGGAACTTCAGGAGATAAAGGGGCAATTATAGAATTTTAGCAATGAGTTGGTAAATATAAAGAAGTAGCAAGGCCAAAATTCTAAACCTTACCAAGCACCATATCAAGTAAACAGGCCTTCAAATCAAGCTGAGCCTCAGTCTCAAAGGAGGAATTACAATCCAAGGCCTTTTTAGCCATATAACCCCAATACTACAAGTTCATCAAGAGAGATGGTTCCCATGCAAAATAATTTGGTTCAAGACCACGAGTGGTGTTTCCCCTGTAATTAGCCTCATAGCTAATCATCTTGTCCAAAGAAAGTGTTAAATCAGGCACTTATGGTGCAAAATCATGTTGTTGATCAGCAAAATATTAGACAAATAAATAATGAGGATGGCCAAATGAGGTGACTTTGATGAATTGACAAGAACAAGTGTTTTGTGGTGTCAATTAGCCTCAAAGACAAGGGTAGAATTAGTCTTATAATTCTGTAGCAGAAAATATCAGATCCAAAAAAAAGGGTTGTAGATATTGGACAACAACCTAACCTGATGCAAAATTAGGCCTCTTCAAGTCAACATCCAGGTATTGGACATATTCCTTCACATCAAGTCCATATTTTGCCAAGGCAGCAAGCTATTCCAAGTAAGGATTAGCAAAGTATTCAAACACAACCACATGTTCAAGGAGATGCTGATGTTCCAAAAGCACAGCAGAAGGTAAATCCACCTTCTTTCAATATCTTAGATCACATGAAGAAATCTAATATCAGTGTCTCAATGTGGGATTCTTTAGCACTTCTCGGCCAAAGAGATTTATTACAGAATGCATTATCAAACCTCACTTTGTCACATGATCCAAGTAAGGATCAACTAAAAAAGAAACTAGTGAATAAGTTACAACCAAGGAGTGAACAGCGAAACCGTGAGGTCAAGCCACCTCCTTTTTATGTCACTTTGATTATAGGAAATCATCTTGTTCACAACTGTATGATTGATTCAGGGGTTAGCAGTTCAGTGATGCCAAAGAAGATTGTTGACCAATTGGGTTTAAAATATGAACCACTCTCAAAATGAGTTGTTCAATTAGGTGGAACAACCATCAATACAATGGGAGTGATCAGAAATTTAAATCTTACATTACATGTTTGTCTGAATTTTGTAATTCCATAAGAAGTGTATATAATATATCTTCCTACTCATTTTAAATTGTGTCTTTCTAGAGATTTTATAGCCAAGTTAGGAGGATATTTGTCCTCTAATTGGTCACATTTATTCTTTAGAACCAACTATGGTACAAAAGTCACAATAAAATTTGAGTTGCTGGCAAATAATCACATTGAGCCATATGTTACAAATCCTGTCAATGTGAATCTAACATTTCATGAGCAGAATCAAATAGATCAACTTGCTGTCCAAGATCCTAGCACCCTTGTAGAAGGTATTCCTAATCTAATTTTAGATGAGTGGGCAGATGAAAATCATGAGGTTGATACATTTGAGCATATAGAGTAAGTAGACTTGGGCATCTATATGATTTAAGAACAAGGCATTGCTGTCCCAAATCTGATTAAGGGTGAAAAGATGCAGAAAAAACAATAGTCCAATGAGCTATGGAGTTTGTATTTTGATGGATCAAGGAGTAAAGTTGGTGCTGGAGGAGGTGCTATGCTAGTTTCTCTAAGTGGTGAAAGGTATTTTTCAGCTTTTCATTTTTCTTTCATCTATTCTGATAACGTCGCTAAGTAGAGGCCCTTGTTCATGGCCTAGAATGGGCTAGAAAGTGAAATGTTAAGTGCCTCCAAGTGTTTGGAGATAGCGAATTAGTGGTCAATCAAGTAAGGAATATTCATGCTACTAAAAATGACTTATTAAAACTCTATAAACATAGAGTATGGAGCATGATTGAAGAATTTGATGCATTTAATTTGTTGTCCATACCAAGAGCTCAGAATAAACAAGCCGATAAACTCACTGCTACGGGCGCTGAGTTTGATATTCCAGCTGAGGTAAAAAATGTTGTTAATTAGCATTATGTGAAAGTTGTTGTTAGGCATGTTGTTCCAGATAATAACATTTATTGGTAGGTATTCGATAGTGATGAGAAGATTATTAGTTTCTTGATTGAAGAAGCTAAATTTCCAGTCTCAGTGGTATGAAGATTAGATTCTTCAACTTAAGACAAACAATTTGCCAAAAGTTTTGGTAACTCTTGAATTGATTATTAATTCAGATGATCAAGTTAGAAAAGAGAAAGCAAGTGTATCTATCAAATAGGATCAATACGAACAAATTGAAATCTTCAAAGGCAAGCTATTGAAGCTTGGCAAGATATGTACTTTAGAGGAAAAACATGCATTTGTTTTGCTTTGTCAGGAGTTTCCTGATGTGTTTGCTTAGGAGTACCATGATTTGAGGGGTTTTGACCCTGAGTTAGCTCAGCATATTATAGAGCTAGAACCCAAGTCAAAACTTGTGAGGTAGAAACAAAGACCTTTGAATTCAAAGCTGGAGCATCTTATGAAAGGTGAATTAAGCAAGCTCATTGAAAGTAATATCATTTTCCCAATCAAGCATAATTCATGGGTGTCTAATCTTATCGTTGTGAGGAAGAAAAATAGAGAAACTAGACTTTGTGTTGATTTTAGGGACCTTAATAGAGCTTCTCTTAAAGATCAGTACCTGCTATCCTCTATGGAGCAGATTTTGCTGGTGGTATCTAGATCTGATAGATTGTCTTGGTTAGATGCTTTTTCAGGCTATAACCAAGTCTTGGTGAAAGAAGAGGATCAATTCAAAACTGCCTTTACTACAAAGTGGGGAACCATGGCATATAGGAAGATGCCTTTTGGACTATCAAACATAGGAGCTACTTTTCAAAGAGATATGGACATGGCTTTCCATGGTTTGATGAATAAGTTTGTAATGGTTTATCTAGATGACATTACTATTTTTCCAAGAATGTTGATGATCATATTGCTCATTTGAGACATATTTTTGAGAGATGTAGAGAATATGGAGTTTCACTTAACCCAAAAAGTGCATTTTTTATATTCATTAAGGCAAGCTACTTCAGCACATTGTCTCTAAGCATGGTATTTCAATAGATCCTGAAAGGATTACTACTATTATGACATTACCTTTACCAGCTCACAAGAAAGGCTTGCAAATCTTTCTAGTTAGAATAAATTTTGTAAGGAGATTTATTCCTAATATTGCAGCTCTTTTGAAGCCATTAACTTCTATGCTCGGGAAGAATATCAATTTCAGTTGGACTAAAGAAGGAAAGAGGAGTTTTGATGAGATCCCAAATTTTGATAAGGATTTTGTCCTTTACATGCATTCGGGAGTGTTGATACTATTTTAGCCATGTTGTGTCAGCAAAATGAAGGACTAGAGTAGCCCATTGCATTTTTTAGCCAAGTTCTTCAAGATTATGAAGTAAGATACTCATTTGTGAGAAACATGTTCTAGCTATGGTCAGAAGTTTAAAAACATTTAGGCATATGCTTTCTAACAATAAAATCTAGTTGCTGGTTGCTCACCCTATAGTCAAAGATTTCTTGCTGAGTAAAGATATCAATGACAAAAAGGCAAGTTGGATAACCAAAGTAATGGAATATGATGTTAATATCAAGGTGACTAAGTTGGTTAGAGGCAAAGGCCTATGTGAACAACTATCTAGAAATGTAGAAGACAACAAAGAAACTAAGGAGTATGTTGTCCTAGTGCTCAACAATGAAGAACAAACTGTTGTTCCAGCTTCTTCAAACTAGATTTAGCAAATGGTACATTATCTAAAAATTGGTGACTACCCTAAACGTTTGGACAATGCAAAAATAAGGTACTTTACACTTCAGGGGCCATTCCTTACATTGTCATAGATGGAGTTTTCTATAGGAGGGATTTTCATGGAGTTTGGTTAAGATGTATTGAGCCAAATTAGATTGATAGAATTTTGGGAGAGTTCCATGATGGACCTTCTGGACATCATTTTGCAAATAGAACAATAGCTCTTAAGATTATGAGAGATGGATATTTTTGGCCTGATTTATTTAAAGATGCACATGCTTGGGTTAGAAAATGCAATAAATGTTCTTTATTTGTAGGAAAGTAAAGGCTTGTAGTCTTACCCTTACATCCAATTCAAGTGGAACAACCCTTTGCTAAGTGGGGTCTTGATTTTATTGGGCCTATTAACCCACCTTCAAGTGCAGGTCACAAACGGATATTGACTACAACTGATTATTTTACTAAGTGGTCATAAGCTGTAGCATTGAGAGAGTCAAATGAGACTACTATTCTAAACTTCTATCAAGATCTAGTTGCAAGGTTTGGAACTCCTAATTCTATTATTTTTGATAATGCATTGGCACTTGTTGGCTTGAAAATATCTAATTGGTCTATTAAGAATAATATATATTTGAATACTTCATCCAATTATTACCCTCAGGGTAATGGACATGCTAAGTCTACTAATAAGAATTTGATCATAATTATCAGAAAGACAATTGAGGATAATCAAAGGATTTGGTATGACAAGTTGAAGCTAGCCCTATGGGCTGACATGATCACTCCGAAAAGAGCTATAGGTAACTCACCATTTGTTCTTACTTACGACAAAGAGGCCAAGATTCCAGTTTCAGTTGAATTGCCCACATTGAACTTGACTAAAGAACTGGAAATGTTAGACGAAGAGCATATGGAAATCAGGCTTGCACAACTGATGGAACTCGAGGAGATATGAAAGGAAGCATTAAGGAATTTAGAGATCCATCAAGCCCAAATGAAAAGGACCTTTGATAGAAAAGCAGTCCCAAGACTTTTCAAGGAAGGTGATCTGGTTTTCAAGTGGGATGAGCTTAAAAGTAAACCTGGTAAACATACTAAGTTTGATGCCACATGAGATGGTCCTTATGTGATTACTAAATGCAAGCAGAATAATGCTTTTCATATTTCAAAGTTGGATGGACAGGTGTTACCTATTCCATTGAATGGGATTCACTTGAAGCGATGTTTCTAAAGATCAGAAGTTTGTAAATGTATCATAGTAGTGTAGTTTTTTCAGTTAAATAAGTGTTGCTAGCACATATTTTTTAGTTCTATTTTTTTTTCCAAGAAGTGCAGTTGCATAGTTGGCTGGTGTTGAGAATTAAGGTGTCTCAACCTTTGCAAATTCCTGATGTTGTATTTATTTATCCCATGTTGAGTTGGCATAGTTGGCACATTGTGTACATGCAATAGGCTAAATTTTGGTGACTTTAGCGGCCGCAGTTTCCCCCTTGAATAATTAATGGGGGTTTGGGGGTAGCGCCCCCAAGACGAGGTCAAGGGGAGGAGTCCCTTGCGGGGTCTAGGGGCAGCACCCCTAGTGCGCTCCCTATCATAGTATAGGGTGGGGTCAAGGGGCAATGCCCCCATGGGGGCTTGGGGGCAGTGCCCCCCAAAACCTCAAACAACTTTTATTTAATGACAAGTGTCGATGAGTATCTTTGCATGAGAGAAAGGCATCTATGGGTGGTCAAGATAGATTATGACAAGTTGTGAGAGGAATAAGATATTTTTAGTCAGTATATGATAGATTCTCTTACAACTGTAAGTGCTATCGGTTATGACAGATTCTATGACAGTTGTAAGGTGCGTAAGAGGATCTATCATAGCCTATTTTGGGACAAGGTGCCCACATTGGGATGGGATGTTTTGACAAGTGTCCTTAGGTGTGGGTTTTGGGGCATGAGTCCAAGATGGACACCCATCTCTAGAAGGTTCTATATTTGCCTTGTAAACTCTATACAAATAGGTGCTTGGATGAGAGATAAGTAGTTTTTTTACAGGTACTGTTATGCTGCTAGAATATCTCTAGTTTTTTTATAGGTACTGTTTTCCCCACGTATATCTTGTCTCTCTCTTCTGTCTACTTTATGTGTGTATGTGTATTGTTGCAATATCTCTGTTAGATGTTCTATGTTACTGTAGTCATAAGAATTAAAATTAAATTTGCATACATCTCTCCTCATTAGATTAATGTAGAAAGCAATTTCTACACACCTAGCTTCCTTTCAGTTGGTATCAGAACTAGGTTAGTTTTGGTCTTAGCTATTGGGTAGGGGTTTTTTGAGCTAATCTTAAGTTAGAGTATTCTGATTTGTATTGTAGCAAGGAGATGGCAAACACATCAAGAAGGTTTGAAGTGGAGAAGTTCAATGGCAGTAATTTCAAGCTGTGGAAGCTCAAGATGGAAGACATGCTTGTTGACTGAGACCTTTGGGAAAGTGTTAATGGAATTAAACTAGCTGTAATGTCACAAGATGAGTGGGATCTCAAGGATCAGAAGGCTAAGGGTCTCATAAGACTTAGTCTTGCTGATTCTGTTCTATTAAATGTCCATTAGGAGACTACTGGAAAACTACTTTGGAAGAAGTTGGGGGATGTGTATCAAGCCAAATCCCTAGTTAATAAACTTTTCCTGAGAGAGAAGTTGTATTCTCTTCGAATGGAGGATGGAGGATCCGTTGTTGAACATATGAATGCTTTTAACATGCTAGTTGCACAATTGACATCTATTGGTGTAAAGATGGAGGAGCGGGATTGATGTATGACCTTGCTTTGTTCTTTCTTGGACTCATGGGATCATCTTGTCATGGCTATTGGAAGTAGCACATCCACATTCAAAATGAAAGAAGTGGTTTCTTCATTGTTGTCTAAAGAGATGCAGAGAAAGTCTTCTGAGGTAGCCGAAGAGGCCCTTACAGTTCGTGGAAGATCCAAGGAGAAAGGGAAGAAGAAGAACAAGAAAGCTGAGAAGGATAGATCCAAATCCCATGGGACATCCAAATCCCCTGAAAAGTCTAAGGCTCTTTGTTGGAACTGTGGAAAAAATGGGCATTTCTGAAAGGAATGCAAAGAGGAGAAGAAGAAGAAGAAGAAGAAAGCTCCTGATTCAGATTCTGATAAGTCACAAGATGATGGTTAGGAACCCATGCATTTGATGATGTGTGGCTAATCGACTCTGGTGCATCATTTCACATGACCTCACATCTAGACTGGTTCACTAAGTATGAGGAGTTTGATGGTGGAAAGGTGTATCTGGGTGACAAATCTCATCTGAAGATTGTTGGTCATGGAAGAGTCTCTATCTGATTCCTTGATGATAAAGTGAAGGGGATCTCTGGGGTTATGCACATCCCAGGCTTAGCACAAAACCTACTTTCTGTAAGTAGTTTGAATGATGCAGGTGTGTAGGTTGTCTTTTCGAAAGAAGGATGCAAGATGACTAGAGGAGCTATGGTGCTTGCTAAGAGTACAAGGAGAGGTATTGTGTTTCAGCTGGAGGCATGTATTTCACAATGCAATAGTTCTTCTGACTTAAGCAAGAGGGCATTAGTCACTTCATCCCCACCATCTGAATGAGCAGTGAAGAAATCTATTGTTTCTAGTCTTGATGGTTGTAATCGTGCATTGGAAGTTAAACTTCCTATTGAAAATATAATGTTATGGCATAAGAGATTTGGCCACATCGGTGAGAAGGGTCTGCATACCTTGAAAAATAAGAACCTCATTGAGGGGTCAGATGATTGTAATCTTGAGTTCAACTTTTGCAAACATTGCATTTATGGAAAACAAAACCATGTTTAGTTTTACTCAAGTTCTCATAAGTCTTCTGGTGTGTTGGACCTTATTCATTCTTATGTGTTTGGTCCTGTTAATGTTCTTTCGTTATCAAAATCTGTATACTTTTTTATTTTTTATAGATGATTATAGTAGAAGGACATGAATTTATTTTCTCAAAAGCAAATCTAAAGTCTATAGAAAGTTTAAGGCCTTTGCTCAAAATTAGACTGGTAAAAAGATTAAATGTTTGAGAACTAACAATGGTGGTGAGTTATGTTCTACAGAATTTGATAAGTATTGCAAGGAACTTGGGATTGAAAGACATAAGACAAATCCATACATCCCATAGCAAAATGGAGTTACAGAGAGGATGAACATGACACTAGTGGAGAAGGCTAGGAGTATGCTTAGTGGAGCTAGCCTAGAACAAAAGTTTTGGGCTGAAGCTGTTGCCACTACTTGCTATCTGGTAAATAGATCTCCTACATCAACTCTTGTGGGAAAGATACCCATGGAGGTCTGGTCTGGTAAAAATCCTTCAATAAGGTATCTTTGTGTTTTTGGTTGTGAGGCATATGCACATGTGCCTAGGGAGAAGCGGTCAAAATTGGAGAACAAGGTTGTTAAGTGTATCTTCATTAGCTACGGGGTCGATGTGAAAGGATACAAGCTTTGGGACCCTGTGGCTAAAAAAGTGTTGTATAGAAGAAGTGTCATCTTTAGAGAGCTTACACCTTCTTCCACTATTTTGCACCCAGAAGAAATAGTAAAGAAAGAGGATGTTGTTCAGTTTCCTTCTACCCCTGAGAAGACTGAATAGAAAGATAATGTTGGACTTGATGATGAGGAGAGCTCTAGTAGCTCTGAAAGCTCAGATGAAGAAGTTGAACCTCAACCTCAGCTCTTGAGGAGGTCTACACAGATAAGAAAGCAACCTGAAAGGTTTGGTTTTACATTGGTTGATTCTAGTTGTGCTTATGCTTTGGTTACTAACAGTGATGAACCTAGAACTGTATCAGAGGCTATGGACATGAAAGATGTAGGTTCCTAGAAGGAGGCCATGGAGGATAAAATGGCTTCTTTGGAAAAGAATCAAACTTGGGACTTGGTGCCTTTGCCTCCTGGATGGAAACCTGTTGGATGCAAATGGGTGTTCAAGAAGAAATTTGGTACAGATGGTAGTGTTGAGAAGTATAAGGCCATATTGGTTGTGAAGGGGTATTCACAAGTGGAGGGTATAGATTATGGTGAGATCTTCTCTCCCATTGTAAATCTAACATCCATTCTATTCCTATTGTCTCTTGTAGTAGCTTATGACTTGGAGGTAGAACATATGGATGTGAAGACAACTTTCCTTCATGGTGACTTGGAGGAAGAAATCTACATGTCATAGCCAGAGCATTACATGGTGAAAGGTAAAGAAAATTTGGTTTGCAAACTTAAATAGTCTTTGTATGGTTTGAAGCAATCCCCTAGGAGATGGTACTTGAAGTTTGATGCCTTTGTGTTGTCAATTAGATATGTGAGATCGAAATCAGATAACAGTGTGTATTACAAGTTTGATGGTGATATTCTCATTGTTGCTCATTGGGAAGGGTAAGAATATGATTTTTGATTTTGACTCTCAGTTTGAAATGAAAGATTTAGGGGCAGCGAGGTACATTCTAGGAATGGAAATCAAAAGAGATAGAACCAATAGAAAACTTTGGTTAAGCCAGAGTAAGTATGTGAAGACCATGTTGGATAGGTTCAGCATGGCAGATTGTAGACCATTGTGTGTTCCCATTTCTTTAGGGACAAAGTTGTTTATTGAGGATTGTCCAAAATCTTCTAGTGAGGTGGAGGACATGAGCAGAGTACCTTATGCTAGTGATGTTGGCTATTTGATGTATGCTATGGTCTGCACAAGACCAGACATTACCCAAGTAGTGGGAGTGGTGCAGGAGCACCTTGGCAAATTAATGTTGCCCTAGTCAAATCTTTGATTTTGATAAAATTTGTAATGATTCATCATTGTATAAGGTTAATCAAGTCATTTTTATGTGTTTAGGTCAATAGGAGTTTCAAATATGCAAAATATTGCAAACCATGTAAGGGTTGTCAATGTAAAGTTGGAAAAAAGATGTAGAATGAGGGAAGGTGAAGAGTCATTTGGCTCTTGGTTCATTCGAAGTAGTTGGAAACTGAAAGGTCATTTGTAATACCTTTAAAAAGGCCTTGTATGCCTTTGAAAACTTGTGGGTAATTGAAGATTTGAAAATGGAATAATAAAAAGCACTATTTTTCTGCATTTTTCTTCAGAAATTCACTATTTTCAACCCTTGTACAGATCTGTACAGACTCATAGGCAAATGAAACTATATGTACATGATAGTACAGACAATCACCCTCCATTTCCTTTTCATTTCATGTAGATTGTCTTTGCTTTAAGTTAGTTATTGTATTTTTAGTAAAAACTGTCAAAACCCTGATTTAGGGTAACCCGTTTTGGAAAAAATGCCATAACTTTTGTTTGCACCGTTAGATCTTTATGTAACTTGGAAAAAATGTTTGTACCTATGTTATCTACAATCTGACCAAAGTAATTGACTTTATTTTCATTTGTGTGGAAGTTATGAATGACTATTTGTGGCATTTCACAGTGAAATTTCTGAGTTTGAACCCTTGTAGCAGAAGTACCAGTCCATTTTTAGAGCACATTTTCCAAAGTAACCTATACCCATCTTGGAGTATGCTATGGGGAGGCATGATGGGTATCTAACGCATGTCTTAGGTTGACATTTGAAGGTCTGTGCAAAAAAATAAGAGGACTGTTCTCTTTTTCTAGGGCTACAAGCCATTTAGAGGATTTGTGAAGTAAGTGCATGTTCCGGAAGTGATCTGCCTTAACCAATGGGTGGGATGAGTCATTTGGTACCCTAATACAACCTTTCCATGGGAAAACAAAGATTCTTTTCTACTGTTCCCACTTTTCCATGAAGGACTTGGTTTTGGACCTATAGGTGTGGTTGAGCCTTGTTGAATTGATTCCTCTTCCTTGCATCACATATGCTCTGCATCATTTTGGTATCAGAGCTGGTGAAAGATTTAGGTGTTGTATTTGTTCCTGTCACTGAGAAGGTAGGTGAAGAACTGAAGGAAAGATTGTGTTGGTGACCAGTATTTTTGTTTGCTAAGTTGTTTGGTTGCAGGTGCTTATCCATCTAGCTGCAGAAGGATGTTTTTTGAGGTTGTGTGTGTGGGTAGACAAGATGAGGTCTGTCATGACCATTCTCCAATGGAGATTAGGCTGGATAAGGGTGTAGAGAGAAACCACTGAGGAGAGAGTGGTAGGTGCATCACTAGGATCTGCTGTTGGGTGAGATGAATGGTTTGGTGAGTTGGTTTGTTGTGAAGCAGTGAGAGAGATGGATACCTAAAGAAGCACTTGAGGTTGCAGCTTGAAGAGTACTCCACTGATGGGAGTAGAAGGAGCCTGAAGAAGCTCTAAAGTTGATAGTTTGATTTTTTGGTTGTTTGGTTACCTTTCTATGGATGAGAAGATTTGAAGCCTGAAACTGAGAAGATTGAAGATAGAGGAGATGCAAAAAAAGACTTTTGTTGCAGATACATTTCCAAGGGACTTGGAAATTTTGTTGGTTGGTTGTATGGTGCAGGAGCACCTTGGCAAATTAATGTTGCCCTAGTCAAATCTTTGATTTTGATTAAATTTTTAATTATTCATCATTGTATAAGGTTAATCAAGTCATTTTTATGTGTTTAGGTCAATAGGAGTTTCAAATATGCAAAATATTGCAAACCATGTAAGCGTTGTCAAAGTAAAGTTGGAAAAAAGTTGTAGAATGAGGGAAGGTGAAGAGTCATTTGGCTCTTGGTTCATTCCAAGTAGTTGGAAACTGAAATGTCATTTGTAATACCTTTAAAAAGGCCTTGTATGCCTTTGAAAACTCATGGGTGATTGAAGATTTGAAAATGGAATAATAAAAAGCACTATTTTTCTGCATTCTTCTTCAGAAATTCATTGTTTTCAGCCCTTGTATAGATCTGTATGGACTCATAGGCATATGCAAGTGTATGTAAGTGATAGTACAGACAATCACCCTCCATTTCCTTTTCATTTCATAGAGATTGGCTTTTTTTTAAGTTAGTTATTGCATTTTTAGTAAAAATTGTCAAAACCTTGATTTAGGGTAACCCGTTTTGGGAAAAACACCATAACTTTTGTTTCCAATGCTAGATCTTTCTATAACTTGGGGAAAGTGTATGTACCTATGTTATCTACAATCTAACCAAAGTGATCAATTTCATTTTCATTTGTGTGGAAGTTATGAATGACTATTCGTGGCATTTCACAGTGAAATTTTTGAGTTTGAACCCTTGTAGCAAAATTACCAGTCTATTTTTAGAGCACATTTTCCAAAGTAACCTATACCCATCTTGGAGTATTCTATGGGGAGGCATAATGGGTATCTAATGCATGTCTTAGGTTGACATTTGAAGGCCTATAAAAAAAGATAAGAGGATTGTTCTCTTTTTCTAGGGATACAAGCCATTTAGAGGATTTGTGAAGTAAGTGCATGTTCCGAAAGTGATCTGCCTTAACCAATGGGTGGGATGAGTCATTTGGTACCCCAATATAACCTTTCCATGGGAAAACAAAGATTCTTTTCTACTGTTCCCACATTTCCATGAAGGACTTGGTGTTAGACCTATAGGTGTGGTTGACCCTTGTTGAATCGATTCCTCATCCTTGCATCCCATATGGTCTGCATCAGGGAGTCCTTAGTCAATTTATGGCTAATCCTAGATGAGTTCATTTGGATGTAGTTAAGCAAGTGCTTAGATATTTGAGGGGTACTTTCGAGTATTCCATTTGCTATCATGGTAATGTTTTAGGACCTCCACATTCTGTTGATATTCATGGATTTGTGGATTTAGATTGGGTAGGTGACATTGATAGCAAGAGATCCACCAGTACTTATGTGTTTACATTGTTTGGTGGTGGTATTAGTTGGATGAGTAAGTGACAACCTATTGTTGCTTTGTCCATGACAGAAGCTGAGTATATGGCAGCAACTCATGCCTGTAAGGAAGCCATTTGGCTTAAGAGATTGTGTTCAGATATTGGTATTGATGCAGGTCAGATCACAATCAATTGTGACAATTAGAGTGCAATTTGCCTTGTGAAGAATCCAACTTTCCATGCTAGAACAAAGCACATTGATGTTTAGTTTCACTTCGTGTGAGACATAGTTGAGGATTGAAAGGTAACTTTGGAGAAGGTAGATACTTTGAAGAATGTTGCAGATGCATTGACGAAACTAGTGGGCATAGAGAAGTTCAGATGGTGTTTGGAGTCTATGGGCCTCTTGGCCACTAGTAGTTAATCTTCTCATTGATTTTGGTCCTTGCAAGGTGTTCAACAAGTGGGAGAATGTTGGGAATTAAGGTGTCTCAACCTTTGCAAATTCCTAATGTTGTATTTATTTATTCCATGTTGAGTTGGCATAGTTGACACCTTGTGTAAACGTAGTAGACTAAATTTTGGTCACTTTGGCAGCTGTGGTTTCCCCCTTGAATAATTAATAGGGGTTTGGGGGTAGCACACCCAAGACAGGGTCAAGGGGCGGAGCCCCTTGTGGGGTCCAGGGGCAGCGGCCCTGGCACGCTCCCTACCGTGGTACAGGGTAGGGTCGAGGGGCAATGCCCCCGTGGGAGCTTGAGGGCAATGCCCTCGAAACCTCAAATGAATTATATTTAATGACAAGTGTCGGTGAGTATCTTTGCACAAGAGAAAGACATCTTTGGGTGGTCAAGAGAGGTTATGACAAGTTGTAAGAGGAATAAGATATTTTTACTTAGTGTATGAAAGATTCTCTTACAGCTGTAAGTGATGTCAGTTATGATGGATTCTATGACAGTTGTAAGGCGCATAAGAGCATCTGTCAAAGCCTATTTTGGGACAAGGCACCCACATTGCGATGGGATGTTTTGACAAGTGTCCCTAGGCGTGGGTATTGGGGCATGAGTCCAAGATGGATGCCCATCTCTAAAAGGTTCTATATTTGCCTTGTAAACTCTATAAAAATAGGTGCTTGGATGAGAGATAAGCAGTTTTTGTACAGGTACTATTATACTACTAGAATATCTCCAGATTTAACATTCGAAGACTCCTGAAAGAGCATTGGCTCTGAAATTGTATTGTAATATGTTATTGTTTACTATAATACATTTGAGCTATGTTTTAGAGTGTGGGGTTTTTCACCCGTAAGGGTTTTCCCCACGTATATCTTGTCTCTCTCTTCTGTCTACTTTTTGTGTGTATGTGTATTGCTGCAATATCTCTGTTAGATGTTGTATGTTGCTGTAGTCGTAAGCATTAAAATTGAATTTGCATACATCTCTCCTTATTAGATTAGTGTAGGAAGCAATTTCCACACACCTAGCTTCCTTTCAACTCAACCTGTTTGGAGCCAATGTTGTTTTGTTTCAGTTTTGTTTTCTACTGCTGTCCTGTTTCTGGTAGCTGAGTTATAGATGGTTTTCAAAGTGTTTTAGGTCAAGAAAGGACTCCTATACCCAATGAATATGGAATGCTACTAATCCTATCTATTTAGCAGGAAAACACCCCTAAGAGGTCTCCTAAAATGTTACCAAATTGGGCTTACAGCCCAATTAGGCTAGGCCTTAACAGCAGTTGTTAAAAAAGAGTAAGAATAAACTTTCATGTTTAGGGTCATCTGGTCAGCATCTACTATCTTAGCAAAGAATTGTTACATGTATGATCACACTATCAGGATCATGTAACAACTCAAATTTAGTTGTTACCATCCAGATAAGTGAAAATGCCTCAGCAAGGTCAAGAGACATTCAAAGGATGATAAGTGATTGAAGCTAAACTAATCTTTATAGTTCATGTTTCATATATGTTATTGATGTTCATATAACACAGTTCAGTACAGTTTAGGAAAAGATACTTATAACTTGTCATTTATTCATGATTATAAACATATGTTTCAAATAATGTTTAGTTCATGTTATGTAATTGATTTATAAAATAAATTACAAAACAAGTCATTACATGATATGAAATAATTGACATATTCAAAAGAGATCATGTTCATAGTTTTTGGCAAGCATCCTTAGGTAGAGAGCAATGCCATAGGAATGTCATTACACTATTACTACCCCAACCATCACATAGCTATTAAGAATCCTTCAGCACAATAGGATAATAACAGAGTTTTAAATAAAAAGGAATAGCAGTACCAGATATAATATGTGACAGTCGTGAATAAGCTGGGTCTGAGAGAACTAGATATAAAAGTAGTCAGACCTATTGTTATTGAGTAGAGGGTCTCATGGATGCTTAAGCAATGATAGTCATTCTAAGTCAGTCAAGCATAAATGCCTAATAACAATCAATAATCAAGAGAAAGTGAATAGTGTTCATGACGATACTCTGCAGGGCTACTTGAGGTCATACCAGAAGATGGTATAGTAATAAGGAGTTGCCATTATTGCTAAAAGTAGCTCACAACAAAGTACAAAGAAAGGCAAACTTTCAATCTTTTTCCTCACAGAGATTTTTTCATAGAGTAGAACCCTCAAGAATAAGATTTATTTATAGAGCTTTCAATAAGAGAGGAAAAGAAATATAAAAAAAGCTACAGTTTCAAAAGAAGGACAACAAAAGTTTACAGTCTTCACCATTTTGTTCTAACTTAAAGAGCCAGCAACTAGAGATGATGAAGGACACTTTCCCTAGAGGTACAAAGAAAACCCTTCTACTGACTCCAACCAAAAATCTCTCCTAGCAGCTGATCAAAACCAACTCTTGGAGGCCTTCAAAACCCTTAAGTATTAACCCAAGAAAAAGCAAACAAATGCAAAGAATGAAAGAAAATGAGCTTTAGGGTTTGAGGAACCTTCAACCATGATGCCCTAGCCATGGAGTTAGTCTTTTTTTTTAACTTTATTTTAGGGAAATCATTGCAAATAATACCCCTGTTGTGGTCTAACACTATCAAGTATTTAGACTTAGGTGAAATTTGAGGAGCCCGTGGAGGATAAGCGAGAAGTGATGAAATAATGAAAGTTTTTGATCTTTTTAATGTTGAAATGAGGTATATGATGGCTTTTTTAGGTCTTGCTTTGGCTTAGGAGGGTTTTTCATCATTATAGCAGGTTTGAAGTTTTTTTCATAGGCTAAGGATAAGAATGGGTGTTAAAATCAACCTTGTGAGCTTTTTGTGAGGGTTGAAGGAAAATGTGAAAGGAGTATAATCTTTTGACTATAATTTTATGGACTTAGGGTAGGTTGGAGCAGGTATGTGCTTTTGATAGCTAGGGCCAGAATAAGAGATATTTTTTTTGCATGTGCAAGGAGAGAGGTTATTTTTGCCTCTAATGATTATTATTTTCAGTCTAACTCTACTTCTTATATTTATGCAATCAATAGGCAAATTTTGTAACTTAACAATTATTAAATGCAATACATTATAAATTGCTTTAATATTTTCTATCTAATAAACATAAGGAGTATATGATGAATAACGTAGCAATTATTAAATCAATCACATTGATTGCATTAAATAATTGCTAAATTAGTTTAATTTTGCCTCTCAATCATGCAAAAATACAAGGGAGAGTTAAACTAAAGTAAAGGTTCATGCATTTGGAGTTATTTTGAGTTTATCCTTGACTTTTGGTAAAATTGAAGTGCTTTTGGAGCCCTTTTGGGTCAAACTGATCATGAGAGAGTTTGGGGCTATTTAAGCTCAATTTTCATTAGTTTTGGGTCCTCTTTTTTAGGCTTTTCAGTTTTTCTTGTGAGATACATTTTGGAGAGACATTGTGAGGTGTAGTTAATTGCAGTTGACTCCTCTTGACTCTTTAGAGTCCCTTTTGTATTATAGGAGGAGAAACTTAGTTTTTTCCTCAGTTCTTGATTTTATGCTTTCTCTTGTACATTACAAAGAAGCCTACAATTTTGTAACTCATTTTGATAGATTCATATACAACAGTAGGTTTACATGTTACATTTTTGTCATTTTCTTTCTGTAGTGTTTTCATTTTATTACTTAAAAGATCAATATTTTACCTTTCTCATATTTATGTAGATGCCTACATGAATGATTTTGATGAAACATAATGTGTTTTAACATAAGAACAAAACCTTTAGTTTTGTCTCATTCATCACTACAAATACACAAAGCAATTGTTTATCAAAGGTCTTAGATTGTGCCATTGATCATCTTTCCTTTCAAGTTGTGAAACGTAGTTTTCCTTCTAAAAGACAGATTATTAAGCCTTCTTTTGAATTATTTATGTGATCATATTGCCCTTTATTGAGCTATGTAACAAAATCCTTAAAAAGATAATTGTGAAATCAAGCTACTCTTTAGTATCATTTTGGTGTATCACCTCCAAGAGATAGCTTTATATTCAATCGGTCATCTTTCTTCCCTTTTCCCTCAAGTCTTCATTACTTTTTTAGGTAAATCAAAAGGGGAACTAGCCCATAATTTGGAGATTCATCTCCACTATGAGCATACCCATAGGCTCGAAGATGTTTCCATGTTTCACGAGATTGCTGAGCCTTCAAGCTTAGCATCCAGGTGCAATCTTCGTGACAACAATGTTATCTCAAACATCTATGCAAAAGTGGGTAGGTGAGGTGAGGTTCAAATGTTAAGAAGATTGATGAAAGATAGAGTTAAAAAGATTCCTAGATGTAGTTGGAATAGAGGCCATAAAATGGTAAATTCTTTTTGTGTGGAAGACATATCACATCAACAAACATGGGATCTATGCAAAGTTGGAGAAATTGGCTTGGGAGATGAAGGTAGGAGGGAATTTTCTAAATTTGAGACATTTACTAAATGATGTGGAAGGAGGAAAAATAATTATCTTTGCCACCATAGTGAAAAGTTGGCAGTTGTATTTGGCTTGTTAAACACACCTCCTAGAACAACTACTAGAGTTGTAAGAACTTTCAAGTATGTGTTGATTGACACACTACAAGATTTATCTCCAAGTTTGTTGCAAGAGAAATTGTTGTGATTGATGCAAATTGTTTCCATCATTTTAAATAGGCACAATGTTCTTGAGGAGATGATTGGTGATGCTAAATGAAGCAATCTAAAAAATAGGCTTGCAATATAATAATGTGCATGAGGGGACAATGTTTTATTTTTAGTCTCTAGAAAGTTTTATTTATTTTTTATTTTGTGAGTATTTGGCAATTTAGACCATGTTGTTGGCTTTGTAAAATTAGATGCATAGAGTGTAATGGAGGTCATTGCTTATACACATTGTTGGGATATTTATCAAAGACTTGTTTTATGATAACAAGGACATTTCATTGAATAGTTTTTAGGGAATCTGTATATTTATGATTTATGAAAAGTTGTAGGAGCTGGAAAATGGGAAACAAATAAAAGGTATGGAGCACTACAAGTAAATGGAAAGTCCCATAATCAACAGAAAATGGGAGAGGAGGTCTCACAATCTACCCTAGCCATGTTGTATAGTTCTTTTGTTTTGATTAGTCATATTATCTTTTGCCTATGTTTAACTTGATCATTTGAGATTAAATTACACTTGCCATATTAGGTATGTATTTTTTTGTAAGTGGATATAGATTTTGTTTCATTTATCGTTAGATATTTCTAATGTTGGTTCACATGCCTTGATTAGTGAGATGGTTAATAGATTTGTAAATTTGCAAATGGTTTTTAATGTAATTGGATTTCACTCTATTTGATTTAACTTAGAAATGAATTGTTATAATTTATATATGAAGAAGTAAAAAAGTTACAATTATATTTATGTTGTAATTAGCAGATATGAATGGCACTTGAAAAACTTAGAATGAGGATTGTAAATTGATGTTAGAAAGAAGAGAATAATATTCTTATATGTAAAAATAAAATCACAATTTATGTTGCATTGTAATTGCAAACTAATGGTATTACAAAATTGTGCATGATGAGATTTATAAGTTGATACGAATAAGATGAGGGTTTGAAAATTGTAGGGTGAGAGCTAAAAAGGGTGTTTCATAAGCTTTTAGAGTCAAAATAGATTTAAAACAATCAAAACTCAAAAGGATCAGGTCTATAAGAATTTTAAAGAAACACAATGTGAGACATCCATAGGATTACAAATAATATTACAATTATATTCATAATATGGTCAAGTAGACCACTTTATCTACATGTGACAAACCAAACAAATAGAAGTAAAGATTACATTCCATTTGGTAAGATAGGAATTTAATAATTTTGCATTAGTTGCACAACTAGAAAATGCTAGTAAAAACTAAATTTCATATCTCACATCTATGGTTTGTTTACAATCCTTAATCACAACTACATTAAGAATTTTGAGTGTTTGTATTTGTTACATGTCAAAATTTTATAATAGGGGATTCAAATTCATAATGTTTAAAGACTTATGAGTCATGTGTGTTGGGACTTGGGTGATATTCACCTACAAAGAGTTTTTATCGAAAGGGCTTCTAGAATACAATCCAATGAAATGAGATGACTTATAGATGTTATGGTACATACATGTTGGTTCATATGTGGTGATGTTGTGGTAATAAGATGCAATATAGCATACATGTTGGCTTACATATGGTGATGCTATGTTAGATATTACATTTGAACACAATGCCTCAAGGTTCGATGCCATCACTTGGATTGCAATTATTGTTGGATATGCACAAAACTGATTTGTTGAAAAGGCTTTACAAACTTTCAAGGAAATGCAATTGGCAGGTGTAAAACCAAATTCCACAACCTTTGCCAGCATCCTTCCTGCCTGTGCCAAAAATGGGAGCATTGGAGCATGGTATGGACGTCCATAAAAAAGCCATGAATAGAGGAATTATGTCAAATGTTATAGTTTCAACTACTCTGGTAGACATGCATGGAAAATGTGGAAGCAATGACAAGGCATGCAAGCTATTTGGTAGAATGCCTCAAAGAGATGTCATCTTATGGAATGTAATGATTGTGGGAAATGCACAAAATGGATCTGTTGAAAAGGCTTTAGAAACTTTCAAGTAAATGCAATTAGAAGGTGTAAACACAAATTCAACAACCTTTGCCAACATCCTCCCTACTTGTGCTAAAATGGGGGTTTTTGAACAAGGTATGGACATCCATCATAGCATAATGGAAGGGGGACTTTTGACAAACATGTATACAAAATGTGGAAGTATAGATAAGGCACATGAACTATTTTATGGAACAGCTCAAGGAGATGTCATCTCTGAAGAGGGAGTAACATCTTTATTCATTGATTTGAAATGATATAGTGCAATAGATTTATACAAGGATGATGCAATTCTCATAACTATATATCAGTTATAACTGAAACATTGTTTTAATTAACAATGTATTAGCATTGTTGCTATAACTATTTGCCAACATTCCCCCCTTATTACATTGCTCCTTCAATAGTACCAAGGGACCCCTCCTAAATGCTAACATACTGAAAAAAGCTGATTACATAATATGAATACATATTTTATAAAAGATCTTCTCCCATAGAACAAATCTTGAACCAAGTGGAGCTCCATCATTTTGTCTCATCTACCCTTGGAAAGGTGTAGCTTTGAGCTGTGTTCTTGAGTTCTTTAGTCCCAAGCTCTAAAATCATAGAGTCTAGAATTATTCAACAATGAACCCTACGAGATATGACAGATCTATGCCATTGTCTAATGACCGTGAAAGGGTATAATTCTTGATCATATACTCTTTAAAGCTTGTTGGACAACAATCCATACTGAGCTCAACACCAAATCCCAAACTTGTCTCCAAAACAAAATTTTCACAAAACATACATTCTTCAAATTCGTCAGCATCAACAAAAAAAAGTAAAACAACCAAAACCAAAAATGCTTCTCATGCAAAGCATCATCTCAAAGAGAGAAGCTAACTTGAGATGATGGAAAATCCTCCATCCTCTAATGCCACTTGCCTCCAATTTAACCCTGTTACACTTTAACCAACTGATGTCTCAGATGAGTCTTTGGAGGCCTCATCAGGAATATAAAAGATGGCCCTAAAAGCATAAGCTATCTTTGACATATGTGCATTCATGATGATAATGTCAATTTGATCCAATGATAGATCCATACACTCATCAACCTTATATCTCCAAGATTTAAGATCCCTCTTTGAATTTCTGACCACCATTTTAAAATATTCATGTGCCACTTCAAAAAAGAAACCAAAAGAAACTTTTTCTTACCTTATACCTTCACAAACTACTATTCAGATATAATTAAGGTGCAAATGATTAAATCAACTTGCATTTGAAGCTGATGCAATTCCATGACACCAAACTCTTGAAAAAAAGAAATTAACCTCTAATCTCTGTCCAAGAAAAAAAATAATCATAGTGGACTGAAATTTTCACCAACTCTCAAGGACGTAAGCTGATAAAACTTGTAATCCTCCCTTCACCAAATGTTTCATGATGGCACCCTAATTTCTCACATCCATCTACCACAAGGCACTAATATTTTCAATACCATAAGTAAGATGGAGGAAACCTAAAACCAGATGAAGGGATGGCCAAATCTCCACAGTTCTCAAACACTATTAGGAAGAGGATTCTCAAACACTGTCATTCAACGCCTTCTAATTAAAATAGATTAAATGCCTTCAAACTTCTTTTGGACTTGGAGTGACTTATTATTGGCTTGAGCATCTCACAAAATAATGGAAGAATCATCACCTACACTACAAAACTCCTACGCATTGGAGAGGCAAAACTGCATGTCCTCAAAATGGCTCTACACTTGACTCTCTGCCCTTCACACAAAGTAATATCAACATCCACACAATTTAATCTCAGCAATGTCAAGATCTACACTAGAATCCAGTCGTCAACAATAGCACTACATCTCAAAATGTATGCAAGAAAATATGTATGCTAGGCGGTAGAACTAGAAATTTTTCAAATATTCCAACACCCTCAGAATATCTTCACACAACTCTGAAATATTCTCCAACGCCTTAATCATACCTAATGATCTAAATTACATTCAATAATTCTCCTTGTAAGTCAATGCATTTAGGTTGCAGCATACTTATCTCAATTTGTGGCTTTTAAAACCTTCTCTGTAGTGTTTCCACTTCATTCCCTTCTACAGTGCTTAATGGCTTCTAACAGTTTCTAATGCCTACCAGTCTCCTCCACAAATAACACTCCTTGGTCAGGCCATGCCTCCATGGCTCTAATACCAAATGAAGAGGGAGTAACATCTTTATTCATTGATTTGAAATGCTACAGTGCAATAGATTTATACAAGGATGATGCAGTTCTCATAACTGTATATCAGTTATAACTGCAACATTGTTGTAATTAACAATGTATTAGCACTGTTGCTATAACTATTCGCCAACAATCTCTTGGAATGCAATGATTGTAGGATATGCACAAAATAGATTTTGGAAGGATGCTCTCAAAATATTTAAATTAATGAAGCACTCTAAAACAAATCCTAACATTGTAAGATTTTCTTGTGTTCTATGTGCATGCAGCCATGTACGTTTAGTGGGTGAGGGTTGTACATACTTCAATCAAATTAGTAACCCTTATTGCATTACACCTACAATTGATCATTATGTGTGCATGGTTGATCTTCTTGCTTATGCTAGCTATCTTGAGGACACTCTAAACTATATCATTAAGATGCCATTTAAACTTGTCATGGTTGTGTGGATGTGTTTTCTTGGTGTCTGTAGATCACATATGAATGTAGGGTTAGTAGTATTTATAGTGACGCTGCTTTTTTATTTGGATCCTAAAAATGTTGCGACTTATGGTCTTCTCTCAAACATCTATGCAGAAGTGGGTAGGTGGGGTGAGGTTCAAATGTTAAGAAGATTGATGAAAGATAGAGGAGTTAAAAAGATTCCTGGATGTAGTTGGATTGAAGAACATAAAATGGTAAATTCTTTTTGTGTGGGAGACAAATCACATCCATAGACATGGGATCTATGCAAAGTTAGAGAAATTGGCTTGGGAGAAGAAGGAAGGAGGGCATTTTCAAGATTTGGGACATTTACTAAATGATGTGGAGGGAGGAAAAAAAAATTATCTCTTCCACCATAGTGAAAAATTGGTAGTTGGATTTGGCTTGTTAAACACACCCCCTAGAACAACTACTAGAGTTGTACGAACTTTCAAGTATGTGTTGATTGCCACATTACAAATTTTATCTCGATGTTTGTTGAAAAAGAAATTGTTGTGATAGATGTAAATTATTTCCATCATTTTAGATAGGGACAATGTTCTTGAGGAGATGATTGGTGATGCTAAATGAAGCAATCTAAAAAATAGGCTTACAATACAATAATGTGCATGAAGGGACAATATTTTATTTTCATTTTCTAGAAATTTTTTTTAATTTTTATTTATTTTGTGAGTATTTGGCAATCTAGAGCATGTTACGGGCTTGTAAAATTAGATGCATAGAGTGCAATGGAGGTCATTGTTTATATACATTTTTGGGATATTTGTCAAAGACCTATTTTATGATAACAAGGACATTTCATTGAATTATTTTTAGGGAACCTGTATATGTATGAAATGAAAAGTTGTAGGAGGTGGAAAATGAGGAAAAAATAAAAGGCGAGGAGCACCACAAGTAAATGGAAAGTCCCATGATCAGTAAAAAGTAGGAGAGGAGCTCTCACAATCTACCCTAGACATGGTGTATAGTTCTTTTGTTTAGATTATTTGTATTATCTTTTGCCTATGTTTAGCTTGATTATTTGAGATTAAATTACACTTGCATATTAGGTATGTATTTTTTGTAAGTGGATATAGATTTTGTTTCATTTATGGTTAGATATTTCTAATGTTGGTTCACATGCCTTGCTTAGTGAGATGGTTAATAGATTTATAAATTCACAAATACTTTTTAATGTAATTGGATTTCACTCTATTTGATTTAACTTAGAAATGAATTGTTATAATTTATATATGAAGAAGTTAAAAAGTTACAATTATATTTATGTTTTAATTAGTAGATATGACTGGCACTTGAAAAACTTAGAATGAGGATTGTAAATTGATGTTAGAAAGAAGAGAATAATATTCTTATATGTAAAAATAAAATCACAATTTATATTGCATTGTAATTGCAAACTAATGGTATTACAAAATTATGCATGATGAGATATATAGGTTGATACGAATGAGATGAAGGTTTGAAAATCGTAGGGAGAGAGCTAAAAAGGGTGTTTCATAAGTTTTTGGAGTGACAATAGGTTTAAAACAACTGAAACTCGAAAGGATCAGGTCTATAAGAATTTTAAAGAAATGCAATGGGAGACATCCATAGGATTACAAAGAATATTATAATTATATTCATAATATGGTCAAGTAGACCAATTTCTCCACATGTGACAAACCAAACAAATAGAAGTAAAGATTACATTCCATTTGGTAAGATAGGAATTGAATAACTTTGTATTAGTTGTACAGCTCTAGCAAATGCTATTGAAACTAAACTCCATATCTCACATCTATAGTTTGTTTACAATCCTTAATCACAACTACATTAAGAATGAATGTTTGTATTTGTTTCATGTCAAAATTTAATAATAGGGGATTCAAATTCATAGTATTTAAAAACTT
This sequence comes from Cunninghamia lanceolata, assembly GCA_027924645.1. Taxonomy (NCBI): domain Eukaryota; kingdom Viridiplantae; phylum Streptophyta; class Pinopsida; order Cupressales; family Cupressaceae; genus Cunninghamia; species Cunninghamia lanceolata. The sequence goes on from BSBN01000703.1 coordinate 26,338,705, forward strand.
ATGAGTCATGTGTGTTGGGATTTGGGTGATATTCACCTGCAAAGAGTTCTTATAGAAAGGGATTCTAAAATACAATTTGCAATGAAATGAGATGAGATATAGATGGTATGGTACATACATGTTGGTTCATATGTGGTCATGTTGTGGTAATAAGATGCAATGTATCATACATGTTGGATTACATGTGGCGATATTGTGGTAGTAAGATGTGGTGCAACATACATGTTAGTTTACATGTGGTTATGTTGCATTGTAACTACAAGTCATTTGAAGATTAACTCAACCACATATGAAAAAATGTCACTGGAAGCATGAATGAGAATGCAAGAGCACTTGTGGTAGAGCTAGAGTTCATGCAACACAATCTTAGAGCAATGTACTACTCTATAAAATGGAACAAGGTACTACAAGCAGTCAGAGAGTGATGTTATGTTTATATGTGCTATTACAAGCATGGAAAATCCAAAAGGCTACCAAAGCCCATGCCACCAAAACAAAATAAAAATTTAAACAAAAATGGTATGGGTACCCAAACAAAAAGCATTGCATCCAAATCTAAGAGAGCTAATAGGAATCAAGGGAGAAAAAAACATTATTAGAAATTAGAAATGAGAGGATGATGGTATCTATGGGGCATCAAGCTTGTCCCACATGAATGAGAGATCTTATATTTCAACACCTAGATGGCCAAGAGAGAGCCGATCCCATACATTTGGCTACACTTGAAAGTAAGGAATTTCTATCTATTGTTGTCATCCCCTCTTAGCGCCCTGTTTTTAAAAAAATTATAGAAATTGGCACTAACATTTTCATAAGTATCCTTGTTTATTTGGTTCATAGTTTATCATGATCATGAAAGGAGCGTACCAAGATACAACAAATTTAGAAGAAATGTGCTCATGGTTCCGCTTACAAAGTGGCAAGGCCTTACTAATGAAAAGAAGCCATTCAATTTCTTCACGAGTTTTATGGTAATGATGTTGAAAATCTAGATTGGTTGGTTGAACAAATGGTAGAAAAAAAGATTATCAAAGATTGGAAATGAGGGGGTGATGGTATCTATGGGGCATCAAGCCTATCCCACGTGGATGAGAGATCTTATATTTTAGGACCCAGATGGCCAAGAGAGAGTTGATCCCATAGATTTGGATGCACTTGAAAGCAATGAATTTCTATCTATTATTGTCATGCCCTCTTAGCATCCTATTTTTAAAAATATTACATAAATTGGTGCTAAAATTTTCATATGTATCCTTGTTCATTTGGTTCATAGTTTATCATGATCATGAAATGAGTGTACCAATATATAACAAATTTAGAAGAAATATGCTCATGGTTCCAATTATGAATTGGCAAGACCTTATTAATGATAAAGAAGCCATTAAATTTCTTCACGAGGTTTATGGTAATGATGTTGAAAATTGAGACTTGTTGGTTGAACAAATGGCAACAAGGTTAATTACTAATCTCAGCTCTTTAGCTTTTTGGTCGTGTGATACTTCATATTTTGTGCTTGATATATTTATATTAACGTGGGCATGGGTGTAATATAGAACTAATTCAACTTAATTATTTTATTTCTACTGATTTGACTTGGGTGTAATATAGAACTAATGCAGGCATGGCTATTTGTTTTTCAAGGAAATTTTGTTGATCCATAAGATTTTTCTCTCTATTCATTCCCAAACAATAATTGTATAGAGATTAAATTGTTCCCAATATATTTGAGGCATGAAACCAATTGAAATATAAGCAACAAACCCAATGTTAGTTTTCCATTATTTTGGTTCTATGTTACAATTTTTACGCACAACAAGTTAATAGAATAAGGATTTACAGTCTCAAATGCTTTGTTTGGAAGTTCTAAAAATCTATTCAACAATCCATATGGTACGTCTAATTTTGTGTCAAAATTTGTCATAGTGGTAGTAAGTTGTCACTCAAACTATTATATAGTTGTTTATTACACAACAGTATGTAGTTGAAAACCCATTTTTTGAATTGCAAAACATAGCATGATATTTGGGACCAACCGAAATCTGAGCAATTTTTGAATGACATTTATGGAGTAAACCCAATGTTAGCTTTCTATAATTCTGGTTCAATGCTACCATTTTTATGCAGAGCAAGTTAATAGAATAAGGATTTACAGTCTTAAATGCTTTGTTTGGAAGTTCCAAAAATTTGTTGTTCAATCCACTCGGTGCGTCCAATTTTGTGTCAAAGTTTGTCATAGCGGTAGTATGTAGTCACTCAAACTATTACATAGCTATTTATTATACAACAAAATGTAGTTAAAAAACAGTATTTCTAAATTGCAAAACATAGCATGACAACTGATGCCATAGACAATTTGAAGAAGGATGCAGTAGAAAACTGGCTACATAAATATATGCAAGAGGAGCCACTATATTCTAAGAATTGATACTCCCTTGCAATCCCTATAAATTACAAATTACACTACCTTCCTCAAACAATGGAATGCCAACAAGTCATAAAACACAAACACTTCTCAAAAAACATTTACTTTACAAACAAATGCTTGCTTGCAATGCCTATAAATCACAAATTACACTACGTTCCTCAAATAATGCAATGCCAACAAGTCATGAAATACAAACACTTCTCAAAAATCATTTACTTCACAAATATGTTAAATGTTGACTTTTAAAAAAGTGTTTACCCACAGGGAAAGACTTTTAATGACGAGGCATACGGTACGGAGTTCAAAGTGGGGGCCGGGGGTGCAGGCGGAAGAATCTCAAATCCCCAAATATCGGACGGTGTTTCGTCGAAAGAATGTCGTGGGCAAAATATTTATTATTTAAAACGAAAAATATTTCAAACCTAGTCTAAACGCGATAAAGGTTACCTAGTTGAAATCGAACCCCTGCAAAATATGTTATCAAAGTGGCGTGGATAATTTTCATCCGCTTACGTAAACACGCTTCCGCAAGCACGACAGACCAGTCCACAGAATGGGGATCCCACTAAATGTGCTATTTCTCAGTGATTACTGAAAAGACGAAGAAAGACCCACTTGTACAGAAGTAGACTTTACGGCGATCTACTTCCATATATCACTCTTCCCACTTAAGGGCGAGTGCAAACTAAGCACAACTAAGCACAGTAGACGAGGAATGACAAACCTCTATATATCACTCTTCCTACTTGCTAATGGACAAACTTCTATATATCACTCTTCCTACTTGAAGAGCGAAGAATCGAATTTGAAGCAATGGACTTCAACACAGGAGCTGCCGAACCTCAGATTCAGGTGACATACTATCGTTATGCATGTTCTCTTAATCTTATTTTTTATTGTTATTTAACAGTGTTTCTAGATGTTTGTAGAGATTTTAAAGTTCAATCTCTTAGCTCAATCATCATGATGATTGACTTAATTTTATGACAATTGAACAATTTGACACTAAAAATCTCTAGGCAGTTAACTTCCGAAAATACTGTTAAACATTATTATAACCTCTTCAAAGATCGTGTCTCTTTCATTTTTATTTTTCCTACTTAACATTCTGGTAATGTCATTACCAAGGCCTCAATGCTGTGTAATGTCACTACCAAAGCCAAAGTTAGTTGTTTGTAATATCATTTTTTAATGAGTATTGCTTCAACAATTAATTAATCTAATTAATTAGCTTCGTAAAGATGCGTATGTGTTTACGTTAATGTATGAGTACGTGGAAGCTTCCAAGAAGAGTAGCATCATTTTTAAGCAAATAAAATATTAGAATTTTATATATTTAAATATAATATTATTGTAAAGAAAAACACCTTTCCCTAAGGTCTATTTTTATGAATACATCCAAACTTTACTTTGATTTCATGTCTCTTCATATCCCGTAATGCTATAAACTTTGTTATTGCACCATATATAATATTTAAAATAGAAAGACTATCTTAAGAGGTGCGTAAAGGTCAAAAAATAGTATTGTTTCGAATTATGTGATGTTGCAATGTCACCTCACATTCCATTTGTATAGAATGGTAAAGAATTCACTTTGAAACTTGATTTTCTTCTATTTTCGGAGGTGTCACCTCAGTCGCTACGCAATGGGGGCATTTCATGCTATTTCCTCGTGATCGATGGGAGAGGATATTGATATAAAAGAATGAGGGTTTAGTGTGGAGAAGGACAGAGAGATTCAGCCGTAGGGAGAAAGTGTAGAGAAGGGATGACCGTAGAGAAGGTGTGGACTAGCAGAGGAACATCAGATACGCCTCTCTCATATCTTGGTTCTATTGGGTAGAGAATAAGTGTACCAATATTGGAAGTGAGGGCATTGACTTGTGAAATTTACATACAGGTAAAAGTTATGGTGTAAATCTATTTGAAGGCACAAGGGCAGAGCAGTGATAGGCCATATATTTGATGGAATATTACATATTTGTATTCAGATTGGAAATGAATAAAACTAGTGGAGTTTGTATGCTTCTATTTGCTTGTGGGTGTGTTGTGTTATGCTAAAACTTAGATGTTTAATTAATTCATAGAAGAAGACTTGTATCTAAGTGGAGTGTTACAATCTTGCATCCATTGTGTTTTGAGTTTTTGAGTATTTCAATGAGAAAGGGAGCCTTCTTATGTCATATGGTATCAGATCTAGAGGTGTTGAGTGTATGGGCAAAGCGCCAAACATGAGGCAACCTATGCCAAGACCTGTAGGTGGAAAGTGAAGAGCGGTAGAGAAGAGCTCGAGAGGATTGTTACAGGTAAGAGAAAGAAGCCCTAAGCAATTGAGAGCTAGGAAGCTGTGCAGATGTATCTTTGCATATTGCAAAGTGTGGTATGTGAATGGTGAAAGATTGCAGCAGATGAGATGAAGGTATTTGTGAAGAAACCTGTGATGTGGAATGGTTTGAGATAGTATGAAAAGACAGGGATTTTGAAGATGATAGCTGAAATAAATAAGAGATTGGATAGGATGGAAGCGTGAAGAATTTGTTGAGCATGATGAAAACCAACATAAGGTTGCAGTGAGTAAGGAGAATGAGAAAGAGGATGCAAGTGCAGCAACAACGGCTAAAGATGGTGAAGGTAAAGGAGTAGTGAAGAAATTGTATCTATTGATGAGATTGTAATTGTAGAGGATATGATTGTGGTGATGGAATGTGAATAGGTTGTAAATGACAAAAACAAAGACAATTCACTATTGAAGATGTTGACGATAGAAGAGGAGTGGATGGAAAAGCTTGCCGTTGCAGAGAAGGGTGAAGAAAGAAAAGTTTCAGTTGATGATGATGTGGGAGATGTTGTAGTGAAAGATGAAGTTGCATCCATGAAGAAGGATGAGGTAAATATTATTGTATTTTGTGATGATATTGATTTCCCTTCATTTGCTGTGATGAGAATTGAAGAGTATGGAGAAGAGCACATGGAAATCTTTATTTTTCATGGAGTAGTAGATGTAGATTTTGGTGAGGACATTGTAGGTGGTGATGTGGATGGTGAGGGATTTTGGTGGAAGAGGTCAGGGAATGGTGGGTTGGATCCCAAGAAGGAGAAGAGGAGAGGAGAAATAATGTGGTAGAGGATGACAGTACATGGTGAATGCAAATCTATGAGAGGAGTGAAGAATGGTGAGTAGAGTTACGGGAGAAGGATGACACTTGTTCCATTGAGGCTCTGAAAAAAGAGGAAGAAGAAATAAATTTGTGCACATGATTCAACTATGGAGTTCACTACATATTTTTTACAACTTGAAAGGGTAGTTCTATTACCCAACTCCATTTTGTGAGTCCTACTCACAAAATTTTCCTACCCGGTGTGTTTGATGTAGGGGCATCCTGAGCGAACAAGCAATCGACATTACCCAAAAAATAATTTTAGTGTGTTTCTTTTAGTTTTAGTTTACTTAGGTTTATATTGGCATCTCATAGCATTGGGGTCACATGGTGTGATTGGATTTGGCAGAATTGAGTTTTCACCATATTTGGACTTCAACAAATAACACCTATAGTCTTCACAAAAACAATTGTTCAAGTGGATTGGCAAGGTTTGATGTCAAATCCTCTTATGGGTAGATTATTGACTCCATTCCAGAATTGAAGATGAATGTTTCATTAGCAGAATCCTTCTGGTTTCCAAGATATAATTGTTTCACAACTTATGCTGGAAAATTGGCAAAACTTTAAAATATTGAGTTCCATGGAGTTTGGCACAAAATCACTTGGCAAAAACCTAGGTAATGTTGACATACACATCTTTGCAGTTTTTAGAAGAATTCAAGCTCCCGGTAAAAAGTTATATCCTTGAAAGGATTTTATTTGTAGTAAAAGCTATGTGTCACAATAAAAAGTCACTCACTATAAATAATAGAAAACAATAATTATTATTATTGAAAAGTAATGAGAGAAAGCACATAAGTGAGTCTCACTTTTAGGGAAAAATAAAAAAATACCACTCGAAATCATGGTTGAAATCATCTTGGTTTGATCTTGAAGGTGTGTTTGATCAAATCTTGCCAATGTACATGCGTTGCCTTGTAGTGCCTATAGGGGGACCGATTAAGGAAAAGGGGATTTGAAATGTTTAAAATGAGCAAGATTGAATGGGGTTAAATCAAAGAACTTTAGACTAACCCTACTTATGGGGTACGCCCATTATTAAATAATAGAAAAATTTTAAAAAAAAGATCAAAACTAACAAAAAGGATAGAGTTTTTTTCTTAATTTTAAAAAATTGAATCTATAAATAAAATAACACAAACCACTAGTTTACATCGTCTATAAATTCTTAATAATTTGTTTAGTATAATTTACATAATGTCATGACTACTGAATTTGTGGTCTAATAAGGTGGAAAGGTGGGGTAAACTATTATGTTTTCACCATAACAAAAAATTATAGAAATGTTTTTTTTTAAATTTAGGAGAGTCATAAATTGAATCTATAGAGATAATGACACAAATCACTAGTTTAAATCATTCTTAATATAATTATAGTTTGTTCAATATAATTCATAGAATGTGCTAAATGCTAAAAAATATTGATTTTGGTGGCCCAATAATGTTGAAAAATGTGGCACACCATTGCACTTTCACCCAAATGCAATGATTATCTTACAAGTGGTACATTCTTGTGTGAATTTGACTCATGACATAGCACATCTATATCCCCCTTGTCAAATTGATCCTAGAGATTTATTTCTAATGTATAAATCTATCATTAATCACCTTAGATTAGATCTAAAAATGCAAACTTGGCCTAAGTCACTCTAGTAGTTGTGGATTTGAACCTTCACTTTTAAAATTCAAAATTCAAATTTATACCTTTCCAACCACTTCACTAGCCATTGTGAGTTGACCTAGTGCTCACTTTGTTGATTTGTGGGCTTCATTATTCAATTGAAATATGCCCATCCACTCATTTGTAAGCATGTTGGAATGTGAGAAGAATGTATAGACCAAAGAGCTAAAAGGAGAATCTATTATGCATTTGTCTACTTTTGACATCATCCTAGGCCCATTGCACACTTGTTTATTGTCTTCAAATATTTCATTCAAATCCATAAAACTAGTCCATCCAAGGTTCTAATTAAGGAGAACTTGACCCTTGAAATTCAATATATCTCTCATATGCATCCCTAAACATTGTCATCCCTTGCACACATCTAGAAATAAAAAATAAAGGTCAATGAATTCCAACAATCAACATTTTGCCAAATCAGATTTAGAAGTTTTAGGTTCAAGTCTACATGCAAGTTCAAATCTACACTCATATAAGTGGTCTCGGGTGAACATAGTTAGTTTGCAAGATATGAGATCTTCATTTATGTCACACATAAAATTTCAAAATAGTGATCAATCATTTGTTAACATCTATTGTAGCATATCTTCACCATCAAATTTCAATCTAAATATCACATTTTATTTATATTTATTTTTCACCTCTAATTTTAATAATTTCAATGGTCAATTCTATTTTTTTATAAATTAATTTATACTCAAATGAATACATATATTTAATTAACCTAGTTAATTTATATAAATCCTTTACATAAGGGAAACTTTTAATCATGGGTCGTAGGATGAGGACTTAAGTCAATACCTCCTAGTAGCAATATTGCTTGGGTGGAAGAATCTCCAAATCACCAAATATCAAATGGTGTTTCATGGATAGAATGTTACAGAAAAAAAATAAATAATTATTTAAAACAAAAGATATTTTAAACATAAACATCTTTTTATTGAAAATGGTAGAGCAAACACACAGATTAAGCCATTACTGCACAGGAATATCAAAGCATAAAATATATTATATTAATTTCATCGGATGATTTTCACATTGCATTACATAACCTCCAAACGGGAATGTAACTCCCACAAACTAACAAACTAACTATTGTTTTATTTACTAACATTTATTTAACTAATAATGTAATACCATTGTTACTATGACTTATTACGCCAACATTCCCCCCTTATTACATTGTTCCTGCAATAGTACCAAGGGAGCCCCCCTTAATGCTAATATACTAAATAAAGCTAATTACATAATATGAACACATATTTTATAGAAGATCTTCTCCCAAAGAACAAATCCTAAACCAAGCGGGGCTCCATCATGTTGTCTCATCTACCCTCAGAAAGGTGTAGCTTCGAGCTATGTTCTTGATCTCTTTAGTCCTGAACTCTCAAATCACAGAGTCTTGAATTATTCAACAACAATCCCTGAGAGATACGACGGATCTCTATCATTGTCTAGTGACCGGGAAAGGGTATAATATTTGGTCATATACTCTAAAGCTCACTGGACAACAATCCATATTGACCTCAACACTAAATCCCAAACCTGTCTCCAAAACAAAATCTTCATAAAACATACATTCTTCAAATATGTCAGCATCAACAAAGAAAAACAAAACAACCAAAACCAAAAATGCTTCTCATGCAAAGCATCATCTCAAAGCGAGAAGCTAACTTGAGATGATGTAAATTCCTCCATCCTTCGATGCCGCCTGTCTCCAATATGACCCTGTTACACTTTAACCAAATGATGTTTTGGATGAGTCTTTGGAGGCCTCATCAGGTGTAGTATAAATGTCCCTGAGAGCACAAGCAATATTTGATGTAGCCTTGATAAAATAAAATGAACAAGGCATCGAATTCCACCGAAAGTGCATAATAATTTTTACATCTCCAATGTTACACAAAATCATGTATCAATATACCATTAAACCTTATTCCTCCAAATGCAAAAACATACTCTTATCTCTCCAAAAAGTATGTAAAAAAAATTAGATTTAAACCCACATCCAATTACCTTCAGATATATTAAAGTAACTTACTTTCTAATGGATCATACTAATGACTATTTAGAAGAAAAGTGATTCTATATTCGATGATTACTAGAGAATACATCAAGTGAATATATAATAGTAGTTGACAATTACGAACAGATGTAACTGCAGATATAACTATTATAACTACGCAATGTAGTTATTAGGTAAACAATGTAATAGTTATGTAATAGTTACGCTAACATTCCCCCCCTTATTACATTGTTTTTACAAATGTACCCCCTAAACAGTTCAAATTTGATCCTACCAAGAGATTTGGTGAACATATCTGCGATCTGAGAGTCTATAGGGTAGTACTGCAGCTGGATGTGGTGGTTCAATACTTGGTCCCGAATGTAATGACATTCGACCTCAATATGCTTAGTGCGCTCATGGAAAACTAGATTCTTCACAAGTTTTAACACACCCTGATTGTCGCAATGAAGAACTGGTGACTATTCTTCAGGAATGTCCATATCTGCCAGAATGCGACGTAACCAAATCGCTTCGCACACAGCTCCTCATGTGGCATGATATTCAGCCTCAGTGGATGAAAGAGCAACGACAGTTTGCTTCTTACTAACCCACGAAATTGGCCCAGACTAAGATGAAAAACATAACCTGAGGTGGATTTCTTGTCATCTATAGATCCTGCATAATCTAAGTCTGTATATCCCTATAAGAAGAACTGAGTGTTCTTCTTATATTCCAGACCATAATCAACTGTGCCTCGGATATATCTCAACACATGCTTTGCTGCAACCCAATGACACTTCTTTGGTTCCTGCATGAATCTGGCAAGATAGCTTATAGCAAAACACAAGTCTGGTCTAGTGTAGGTCAAGTAGATAAGGCTCCCAACCAGCTGCCTGTAGAGAGTGACATCTACTTGAGGTGAATCCTATAAACGAGATAGTTGCAAACCTTTCTCCATTGGAGTGGACATAGGCTTCAAGTTGACCATTCCATACTTTTCTAGGAGTGTCTTGGCATATTTCATTTGGGAGATGAATATGTGGTTCTTCTTCTGCCATATCTCCAAGCCAAGACAATAATGAAGTAGCCCCAAATCTGTCATGTCAAAGGAGTTCTGTAGATCATTCTTGACATCATCAACAAGACTGTCTGAGCTGCCAGTGAGAATAAGATCGTCCACATACAAAACCAGGATGACAATCTTTGTGCCTACCTTCTTAATATACAAAATAGGATCTAAGGGGCTACGAGTGAATCCATGCTGCAATAGGTGACCATAAATCTTGATGTACCATGCCCTAGGAGCTTGCTTAAGGCCATAAAGAGATTTGATAAGATGACATACCTTGTGTGGATGATGTTCATCAACAAATCCTTCTAGCTGGGTCATGTACACTTCTTCTTTGAGATCACCGTTTAAGAAAGCACTCTTGACATCCATCTGCTGAAGCTTCCATCCCTTCTGCGCTGCCAATGCAGAGACCATTCTGATAGTTTTGATCTTCGTAGTGGGTGCAAAGATCTCTTCATAATCAATGCCTTCTTGTTGAGCATATCCCTTTGCTACAAGTCGTGCTTTGTACTTGTCGATAGATCCATCTACCTTGTACTTTGTTTTGAAGATCCATTTGCAGCCAATGGGTTTCTTCCCTTCAGGCAGATCGACAAGTTCCCAAGTATGATTTTGCATCAGAGAATCATACTCTGCATCCATAGCCTTCTTCCACTGAGGTTGGCTTAAGGCCTCTCGAACTGTGTCAGGTTCAGTGCTATCAACAATAGTACTCATGAGTGCAAGATTCACTTCATTTCTTATCTGACTCTTGGTTCTGACTCCTGACGAAGTGTCTGGAAGAGTGTGCAGGTTAGAGTCCCTGATTGTACTTTGGACCCACTTTGGAGGTTGACTGTGCTGCTGCTGGTGTGGAATGCTTTCTAGAGGGCCCAGATCAACATACAACTCTCCTTGTAGTTCACTATCTCTGTGAGAGTCTTCCATATGCTCATCATCTGATTGTGAGAGCAATTTATGAGAAGTAGGAGGTTGTTGTGCTTCTTTCTGTGATAAGGAATCGAATGACGATTCATCACATACCACATCTCGACTCTCATGTATCTTCATTGTCTCAGGATCTATGAGATGATAAGATTTTGATGTAATACTATATCCCAACAATATACACTGAAGTGTCTTAGGATCAGTCTTCTTTCTCCTATTGGCAGGGACATGCATGTATGCAGTGCAACCAAACACCCTTAGATGAGAAATTGAAGGCTTTTGTCTAGTCCATACCTCTTCCAGTGTCTTGTGTTGCAGAATCTTTGTTGGTGCCTGATTGATGAGGTATATAGCTGTCTGTACTGCTTCTGCCCAAAATCTTTCCTCCAACTTGGCTGTGGAGAGCATGCATCGAGCCATCTCCATGACAGTCCGATTGCGACGTTCTGCAACTCCATTCTGTTGGGGTGTATAGGGAGTAGTGAGGTGCTGCTTGATGCCATGATACTTCAGGTATGCTACGAACTCCTTGGAGGTGAATTCCCCCCCTTGATCTGACCGGAGGACAAGAAGAGACTGGCCGGCTTCTTTGACAACTTGCTTGTGAAAGTCCTGAAAGTTGGCAAAGGCTTCATCTTTCTTCTTGAGAAAATACACCCAGGTCTTTTAGGAGAAGTCATCCACGAACAACTGGAAGTACTTATGACTTGAAAATGAAGCAGGCATGGGTCCGCACAGATCGGTATGTACCAACTCAAGGCGATGTGTAGCATGGAAGCTACTAGCCTCGAATGGATCCCAGTGTTGTTTACCTGCAAGGCATCCATGACATATAGGCAATGAATTTGAAATTGGAGGAAGACCTCTTACCATTTGTTTGGAGCTGAGCTGATGCAAGGAGCTGACTAAAAGGTGCCCATAGTGATAGTGCCAGAGTCCCGTAGATTCTATTGTGGAGGCTGATAGAGCTACTGTAGGGGAGGAGACAACATCTAATGCAAACAGTCTATCCTTCATAAATGCTCTAGCAAGTATCATACCTTCTCTTGAGATTATACAGGTCTTGACCCCATCCTTCACCTAGAACTCAACTTTTAGTTTGTGGTTCAGAAGCTGACTAACAGAGAGCAGGTTTGTTGTCAAACCAGGAACATACAATACCTTGGTGAGGGTACAATGGCTTGTCCCAAGAGGAATTATGACCTTGCCTATACCCTCTGCAACATACTCCTTATTGTCAACAATTCAAACTCTATCTCCAGTAGGTTGTTCTGTCAGTGCATCAAACAGCTCACGATTGCCTGTCATATGCTTGCTGGCACCCGAGTCTATCAACCAAATATCCCTCGTGGGCTGTGAGCTTTGGGAGACAAGGACTAGATTGTGATGAGTGCCGCAGGTGGCTGTTTCTGGTTCATCTTCTTCTGATGCATCATCTTGTTGGGCTGCTACATTTCCTTTGTGCCTTCTGTGATGATGACGGTGTTTGGATGGCTGAGTATCACTGCAACCAAAAAAGCCTTCTTTGCTTGAATTGCCTTTTGTTAAGGCATTGTACCAATAGTTGATAGTGTCATGATTGTTCTTGTTGCATATATGACACCATCGGTTTGCCTTTGGAGGCTTCGACTATTGATGTTCTTGTTGTTTCTGTGGCTGCTTTCCACGAAACTTCTAACCTTTTGATTGTCTAGAGATCAGGGCCTTATCTTCCAATTCACCTTGAACAGATTGAATGACTTCTTCTTACTGCAACAGATTCACCAATTAATCATATGAAACATCTTTCTTGGTGATGTTTAGTGTGGTGACAAAGATTTTGAACTGAGATGGTAGTGCTCTCAGCGTAATTGGGACAAGTAGTTTGTCCTCCACCTTTTCTCCAAGTGCAACAAGCTCAGCTCGCAGTTCAGATACCCGCCGTAAGAATTCCTCAACTTTCTCACCAGCATGCATACTGAGTGTATGTAGCTTGGACTGTAGATGGAGGATCTTCATCTGGTTCTTCACATGGTAGATTGTGGAGAGAGAATCCCATGCCGCCTATGATGTTGCTGCATCCCGAATGTGAGGTTGAACTTCATCGGTGATGCCGAGTGTTATCAACATCAATGCTTTGGCATCGGCCTTGTCAAACTTCTGCCTTTCATCTGGGTCTGTTGGTCTGGTTATGTCACCCTTGACAATTCCCCATAGCTCCTCAAAAATGAGAATAGTCCACATCTTTGTCTTCCATGCGGCATAATTTGGCCCTTTCAAAAGTTGAGCATCGGAAAGAAGCAATTTCGGGGCAAACATTTTTTAAAAAACAAAATAATCCAGACAACAAATTTATTATTATTTTATTTGACAGTACATTCACTTTGAAGAGGAAAAAGTGGCACAAAGATGAGCACGATAGGCCTGTGCTATGAGAGGGGACACTTTGGTGTGTGTTCTACCTCATCTTTGTCATCAGCATCATAACCCTTGTCTAGTTTTTCTCTAATCTTCCTTGCTTGACATTGTACATCAAATAGAAAGTAATCTAGCAATCCTTGCCTAAACAATTCATCGAATTAGAGATTACCGGTGTTTTGCAGGGCATCTAGAAGTGCAAAGTAGAAGCCTGAACTTTTTGAAATAGCACGTCCGCCATGAGGTGGATCATTCACATGATTACTGGCCACACTACTGGCATCTGGTGCAGTGGACATTCACTTCTAATTGTTTTCTGAGTGCCTTGTCACTGATTACGCTTCACCAAGCAGTGCCAAACGTGTGCACTTCAGTCTTCCAACGCTATTTCTTCCCAGCGCATTACAATCTTCTAATGCTAATCACTCCTTGCAATTTCTGCCAGCGTTTGCTAGTCTCCTCCTCCAAGTCGCTTTGGCAGAGAAACCTTCAGACCATCAACAGCGATTTTCCCCTTCTCCAAGTCATTGGCAGAGAAACCTTCAGACCATCAACAACAATTTTCTCCTTCTCCAAGTCATTGGTAGAGATCAACAGCGTCTTCTTGCATGTAGGAGGAGTAACCGTTATAACTTCTCTAGTCTTCTTTCAGCCGGCAGACCTACATCTTCAGTGCTCACTCCTACATCAGCTCTCCAACGTGGGCCTTTCCTTCCTTATCGCTGTTGGCCTGCACTGTGGGCGTTCCTCCCTGCAACTCAATAGGACTGCATCGCCAACCGCAGCTTTGATACCATTTAATGACTATTTAGAAGAAAAGTGATTCTGTATTCGATGATTACTAGAGAATACATCAAGTGAATATATAATAGTAGTTGACAGTTATGAACAGGTGTAACTGCAGATATAACTGTTATAACTACGCAATGTAGTTATTAGGTAAACAATGTAATAGTTATGTAATAGTTACGCTAACACATACATTATAATATTCAATTGACAAATACTTTTCTTCACATTTTCTAAACTACAAAGTTGATAAAAAAAAAAGATAACCCTAAACTTCAAAATGAAAAATAACTTACACGCACCCACATTTTTCTGTTGTGCAAGGGTACTAAATGTTTGTTTCTGCTACCTCTGCATTCTTATCCTTCTCAATTTTGCATCAACATGGATGGTAACTGAGTAACAATCTAGACTTAGACATAGATATCTACCATGATGTTTAGATCAGCTTCTAACGTCTTCTATTCTACAGATTTAAACATATGTATCAAATGCCTTCAAAACCTATTTCAATGCCTTTATTCCTTCAAACACTTTCCTTATGCAGATAAAATCAGTAGAAACTCTTCTTATTTCAAATGCTACCATAAAGGATTTTGGGCAAGAAATGATATTTGCATGTCTTCTCTTCCACACAGGCAATCTTCTTGACTAAACTCCTCTACAAATCTGATATGCCTCTAATTTCATTCTTTAATTCTCCTACATTTTATATCAAAACCCTAATTGGATTGGAAGCCATTTAATACATATATGAAAGTAGAAGCACACACGACTGACCGGAGTCTAAATAATGTTGTTAATAAATTTGTATGCAGCATGTCCCTTTCACATAACATTAAACTTAACCCACACTTCATGCTAATGCCTTGGAATTAATATGGAATGGCTTCTTTCAATCCAAATCAATCCCTTAAACTTGGTGGCTTTAATGATTGGCACAGATCTTCAAAACATCTTTCAACAATATCTTCAAATGCATTTCTATGTCTTCAAAACTAGAAGCAACATTCAACTCATAGGCATAGACTTTTATATTGCTCTAATACCATATTGAAAATGGTAGAGAAAACACATAGATTAAACCATTACTGCACAAAAATATCAAAGTATAAAATATATTATATTAATGTTATCGGATGATTTTGACATTGCATTGCATTGTCTTTAAAAAAGGTTCTTCCCTTTAACTACCTACATAACCTCCATACGGGAATGTAACTCCCACAAACTAACAAACTAAATATTGTTTTATTTACTAACATTTATTTAACTAACAATGTAATACCATTGTTACTGTGACTTATTATGCCAACACTTTTGTGAAGGTAAACTATTTAACTAATAAGCTTCTTGTGCAAGCATTTATGCTTGAAAAACTATTTCACACCATTAAAACAAAATTTGGTGCCAATTTTTTTTTTCACGTTTGCACTGTCACATCCCTATTAGTATGTCTCATTATAAATATGTTTATATGTCCTTAATTATTGATTGGAAAATAATCAAGAAAAGGAAATCATTATATGTTTCATTATCTTTTGATTTGCTAATATTTATGATTACAAATAATGATACAAACATTTTGAAAATTATTCGAATGCCAGATTATGACATGTTTGATTGCTTATTTTTAAATGTCATATTTTATTTATAATTTTGATGAAGACTAACTATTTGTCTTTGGTGTTCATGAGTGAAACAAGAAAAGTATCAATGGTCCTATAAACCTTGGAGGGAGAGTATCATTGGGGAGAAGGCATCTAGAAGGTTTGTCACATCCCATTTGCTTTACTTAGTTAATTATTGATCAATAGAATGATTAGAAAAAATAATTGAGTATGAAAATTGTCTTTTGAATTTAAAAATTAAATGATTTCTAATATTGTTTACTCATTTATGATTTTAGAGTAGATATCAACTTGATGATGATTTTTGATGTGTTCTATTTCTGTAAAAGTGACAAGAAATACTAACACTCTCTTAGGTAAGAGAGAGTATCATCACGGAGGAGGACTTAGATGCTTGAAGGCAACATAATATGATGGAATCTTTCACACTCATCTAGGTTCTTTAGCTCAGGTTCCTTTGTGTAAGGGTAAACATCTCAAATTATGCAAGTGTCCATGGGTCTGTACATGTATGCATGTGACAAACTCTATATTAGATTTTGATTGGTTTTGATTTTGAGAAGTATTATCAAAGTGTTAATGTGTAGTTTCATTAGAAGGGTTTCAAATAAGTTCACTTCCATAGCTCCAAGAATAACTATTTATAGAACTATTGAATTTAGTTTGGCCACTATCCTATTTATGTCAACATGTGGTCAGGCACTAGGGTTGGTCAAACTTTTTGCATCTGCATCTTAGACTTAGAAAGGCACTTTAGTTGTTATCATTCCCCATCCAAGTGTTGATACTCTATTAGTCCTAAACACTTTGCAATGTTCTTGTATAGACAAATACCTCCATTTTTTTTGCTATTGTTTTTTTTCAGTATTGTTGGAGTAGCTAAGATCAGCAAGTATAAAGAATAAAACCTTCCACAAGTGAAAAATGAAGCACAATAAGAATATCTATCATATACAATGAGAGTGTAAATTTACAAAGAGAATCCTTCTGTAAATAGGCAAGGAGGAGGAGGTAGGATGGTAGGAATCAACTACTAACTACCCCTACACTTATGCAACACTTGTCTAATTCACATGACATGTGTGAGGGCACATGGAAATTCAAAATGAAATAGGTGTCTCATCAAGGTGAGTAAACATGTCTCAACCACATGAAATGAGACAAAAAAGGTAAGAAGCCCAAAGTTGGACTTAAGCTAGTGTGAATAGGTCAAACTAGGAAATGGTTATTAGCCAACTAGTTTGATAATGTCCCTATTTACACCAACACCTCCCTTAAGTGAAACTTGGGAAGAAGTGATACAAATATGATGATGGGTCTTGGTTACTAGGCCTGATGAGGTACCCATGTACAAAGTAATCTCTCATGAACTAGAGAAAGGTAGGAAACCCCATGGGAAAAAATAACCCTCCAAAAGAGAGAAATGATACAATAAAAAATGTACAAGAGAAGAATAAGATAGAGCGAGGACTATACATGATCACCCAAGGACTACTTCTAACACTATTGTACAATATATGTTCCCTCCATAGGAGAGAAAGAATGAGAAGGTTGATGTGACCCCCCAAAAAATGTGAAGTAATGAACTCCATGCAAGGAAATAGATCCTCCCAATACTAAGATGATAAGAGAAACCATGCAACTTCCCCTCAAAATACCTTCTGTAGTGTTGGTAGATGCTTGACACTAGATGCTAAATATGATCCACGAATGTTGAGCTACATTTTTCCCCTTGGGAAGAAAGAGAACCACATAAGTGTGCAAGTGATCTTCCCATTCCATATAGGAATATGTAGGAAGAAGTATGAAGGTTTCTAAATTCTGCACATTATCCAAAGACACAAATGATGCCCATGATGTCTTTGAATGTTGCTCAAGGATCTCCAATCCAATGCTGATGTGTGACGAATGCTAATAAGATGAATTAGGTATGAAATAAGATTCAGGAAGAAGGACCATAGGAACCATAGATGTATTGTGATAATTTGACTGATGAGAATCTGGTAATTCTATAGTGGATGTCAAAATACATGATGACATAGTCAAATATGTGGACTCATAAATATCTACAAAATTTGTCACTATAGAAGCTAATGTAGGCAAAGGAAGAGCAATAATATATGAAGATAAATATGGTGATGCAACATCATAAAATCTGTCATTGAAAAGAAGATGAATGTCCTCAATGGTGTCTCTGAAATTTACAATGTAGGACTCTATGAAAAGACACAAAATGTCAAGTAGATATACATCCTTATGTGGTAGATCTGGAAAGACGATATTAATGTTCGAATGCAATGAATCACTAGAACCCATGGAGATATCAACTCTAGATTCAAATGTAGCAATAGGTGATGATAGAGGAGATGAGATCTCAATGCAAGTTGATGGACTAGATTGTGCATCCTCAAATGAAGGTGTCTCACAAGTTGATTTAGTAAGACAAGATTTTTCTATGAGTGCTTTAAAATGATGAATGGAAATATCATAATTATGAATTATTTGTTCCATTTTGTCGAGTCAACAAGGAATACATTTGTCTATTGTATGCCTTTTCATCCCACAATATGCTCAAATGGAGTTTGATTAAATAGATTCAATTGAACATGCTTATGTTCAACCTCGTGGTATCATTTTCTTCTCTAATCCACATGTTGTAATTTTAAAGTTCAAAATAGTCAAATTCAATTCATGCACATAGGGGTCAAACAAAATTACTTGAAGTAAAATTATGTGTGTTTGTAGCCCTTCAAATTAGCTTTCTAAATAGTATAACATATAATAGTTTTTTAACATTACATTTTTAATTTAATTATATGAAAGATAAGTCCATTAGAAAAAGTAAAGACATCTATTCAATACACTAAAAATAGCAAACTAGGTCAAAAATAAAAAAAATTACAATGCACACCACATTGATATCCTTATTTTAACAAAAAAATCAATTTCGAGAAACATGTTAAGGTATGTAGACACCTAGATTTTGTCACCCTAATGTCATCATCCTATTTTCACCTTGCCAACCAATTTCATCATCATCCTAGTCTCATGTTGTGAACTAATTTTATCATCAAGTCATTATCATCCTATTATCATCTTGTCAACTAATCACCCCATCAATTTTCCAACTCCATCATGCTAATTCACCTTATCAATTAATTAATTATGCTACATTAGTTAATTAGTTTTCTAATTAATCTACACACATAATTAATTAAAATAAATAAATAATTCTAATTATCCTCACCCACATTTCACTCCATGCCAATTTAGTCAACTCCACATTCCACTCATCAATCTAGTTAGTTAGCTAATCAGTTAATTTAGTTAGCTCTAAATTAAACTAATTAACTAAACAATTAATTTAGTCACCTAATCAAACAAGTTAATTATCTAATTAATCAATTCAATTAATCAATCAATCAAATTAGTTAATTAATCATTTAATTTAGTTAACTCTAAACCAAATCACCAAATCATTATGATTGATTAAATCAATATTAACCATTCATTTTTCATCCTCCAAATCTATAAATTCATCTCCTTAAACACCCTTGAGGACTAACACTAAAATTGATTATATGTTGTGGGTAAGCTTGCATGTCTTATTGAACATCCACAATTTTTTTTTAAGCATGAGCAAATCTAATACAAACTCAAATCAAAGGTTTGTGTACTTATTTTAAATTATAAATTGTATTGTTGTTTGTTTAATTTCTTTTGTCGCTCTAAGATAAGATGGTAATACATTTGACAAATTTGACACACTCGATGGAACGTTCCTTTTCATTTGTTACACTTTTCTACTTATTGTTTATTTATTCTATGTGAAAATGTTTGAAAAACTTGCAAAACTTACATAGCGTTGGCAAGATCAGAGTGCAGATTTGGCATGCAGCTTTCCTCTATGCAGTGTCCCCGATGCTTTGTTTTGTTTTTCTATTAGCAGTTACATGAAAAGTGTAATGTCTTTCTTTTGAGGAAAATTAGTTTGTTGAATGATTAGTGTACTGTCTTTCTTTTGTGTACCTATCATCAGGAGTGTGAACTGCGAGTGAAGAGAAACATCACCGGTGACTTTTACGCCATCTGGCACCACTATTGTTTACTTTTAATAAAGAGATTTTAAAGTGAACCGTGTACTGTGTACATTACGGCTGTTATTAAATCTTGTCTGCTTTAATACTTAATATCATTTTCAATAGTTAATTTTGTTAACATTGGATTTTTTAATTGTGAATGAGGATCTAATAATTAATAATAATTTTAGACTTTATAAAAAAATATTTATCCTATTTTTATTGGGCCAAAGGAGGACAGTAAAATAAATAAAGTGGTACATCATCAGATATGGGATTGTGTTTATTGGAAAGAATGCTGCATACAAAATATTTATTATTTAAAACAAAAGTATTTTGAAAAGTATATTGTCGCTAATCTTTAGCGACAACATAGTTTAAAGTTTAAACATTCTAATTAGCCGATAGGACGCCCGAAACCTCTGACGCCGGAAAATTTTGTCATTCTCCCGTTTTTCGTTTTCGCGGTGACTGCCGGAAAATCATCCATTATCGTTTTCACGGTGCACCAGAAACCTTAAGAGCAGCGTTACAGTGGCAACGTTGGTGTCATGCCCAGCTGCATAATGTTATCCTTAATGTCATCGTCTCTTAACACCTTCCCACGCTCATCGACGTTGCAAAGCAGGAAGGAAAGCAGATCCTGCTATGGCCAAATCCTCTCCTCTTCTCAATAACAGTCTGCAGAATTCTGCGGATATGATTACTCCCAACTCTAGCTTTCCGGTACAGAGTCCCTGGAAAATCCAGAGGAATCTGCAACATTCCGTTTAACATGTCCATAAAATGGAGATACAAAGCAGATTGCTCAGTCCCTTCACCCATGCTGAGAAACAGATTAGAAGCCACCGCAAACAAGCAACGTTAAGCCAGAAACGCTTAACGTGGTCACTCATAATGGAATGAACTCTGCCCATGAATGTTTGCAGAGCTTCTGGCTTTAAGAAAGTAAGCAGCAGCTTCCTCAGCTCTTTTGCTTCGTCCCCAACTGTAGTCATTATAGAATTTCCAAACAACTTGGAAAGAGAAGAGGGCCAAGATGCTTGAACAAGCTTGTTTTCGTTGGAAAAGAGAAAGCGGTTACCCTCAGGACTGTAGAAGACAGCTGTAGGGGATCCAAGAAAGTGGGTCTTAAAGATATCTCCTCCATACAGCTTAATTCTCAGCTCATAAAATTCTTTAACTGCGTTAGCCCTTTGGGCGGCTAGAAGTTGTAGAGTCTCGCCCAGTAGTGGCCAGCCAAAGCTGCCCGAAGGAAGATTAGGGATTGAAGTGCTTGAAGAGGGTTTTCTGAGGATGATCAGCAGAAAAAGCACAAATCCTATGGCTATAGCCATCAAGATCATATCCATTCTTGTCTGTTCTGACAGAGAAACTAATTTCTGTAACAATTTTGCACATCCTTATATCAAAGATAGTGGTGGCCTGGAGGAACTTCTGACGAGAACTACATAAAATCACTCTCAATAATTCATCACGAAGATTAAGATATTTATTACTATCTTCGTTTTGTAAGTTTTATTTTTACAATGAGGCATTTTATTTTATTTTTATTTTAACACACAGCTCCAAAAACATATAATAATTACCGTTTCCTATCCTCTGCGCAATGCTAAAAATTTATATACTAGTAGCTTGTAAGGTTGGCAGATTTGTAAGAAAAAACATTGACCTTCCTTTTTTTTTAAAAACAATGCGGATTTTTTTTAAAGAGCAGCGGCAGTTGGGAACCAGCTGCCGCTGCTTACCACCGATAATTTCATTTGTTTTTTTTAAATTGGTATCCAGTTTAATGCAATAAAGACATTAAAAAGGGCAATAGAAGTCATGCCAACAATTTTTTGGTTGATTTGTTTCTCAATATTTCTATAAGTTATTTCCCAATGTCTTTCATGTAAGGCTGTATTTTAGATTTATGATTACAAATTGATACACCCTAATTATATACAATTAGAAATATGTTATTTCTAAATATTCTTATGGTTACAGATGATATATTGGTATGGTTGTTCTTAAATATCATCCACTTCAACGGTCAAAGGTCAATTTTGACCAATAAAAATAGGACAAATATTTACCACTTTTTGTTGTAAACGAGATGTAAAATTGCTATTGGTTGTTTGACCATTGAAGTGGATGATATTTAGGTAGAGGTATATATGGGCCATATATTAATTTACTAGCTTATTGTATTGACATTCTCATATATATTATAACATATAATTTCTGTAGAAAGGAAGGAAACATTGTATTTAGTAGGAAATTCAGTTTCTGACAGAGACCCAAGCTCTGTATCCACATCTCTTGGTGACTATATTAAAATCTCACATTGCTCTACCCTTTTTCCCGAGATATACCTTTGGTTTATAAAGTGGATAATGACTTCTTGCGGATTGGTGTATAGATAAACATGATATTCAAATAGATAGGCCAACTACACACACGGACGCGAAAGGCTAAGTAGAAACTCTTGATTTTTAGTTATTTTTAAATTCCATGTGACAATTTTAATTTTTTTAAAAACAATGGTGTAATGCTATGATATATAACAACATTATGTCCAACCTATATAAACTTTCCTATCAGCGACTCTGTTGCGCACAAATTCAGTGCAACTACTAGTAAAGATAGTACTTGAAATCGAAGACCAGTAAAACATCTTATCAATGTGGCGTGGATAAATTTTCAGCCGCAAACGTGAACGCCGAGTATGGTATTTCTTACCGGTATTGCTAAATAACTTGCGATATGGAATTTTTCTAGAAGGCGAAGAATGAACAGTAAAGGTCACTTGCTAATGGACAAACTTCCATATATAACTCTTCCTACTTAAGGGCGGAGGCAAAGAGCGAAGAAGCAATGGACATCAACACAGGAGCTGCCGAACCTCAGATTCAGGTGACACAGTAACATTATGCATGTTCTCTTAATCATTATTTTTTATTATTTAACAGTATTTCTAGATGTTTGTAGAGATTTTTACTGTATGAATGACTCAACTAATTTGACATTAAAGATCTCAAACTCAATCATTACGATGATTGAATTAATTTGATGATAATTGAACTAGTTTGACACTAAAAATCTCTACGGAGTTAACATCCAAAAATACTGTTAAACATCATAAACTGTGCAATTATCATGTCTCTTCATTTTTATAAACACTATCATAAACTGTACAAATATCATGTCTCTTCACTTTTATTTTTACTATTTAACATTCTGGGTGTTTATTTACCAGAGTATGATGTCCAACAATGATTCTCCTCCAGGAGAAGATCGAGCTATTGTTGCTCCGGTAGAAGAAGTTCCTGTTGAGCTTGCTCAATCAGCCGCAGCAGACCTCCGAATAGAAGAAGATGCGCTAAATCAATTGGACACCACACATCCCCAACACTCTCCATCTCAGAGCAAATGTAAATCCGTTATGTAGGTAGCAGTCGCTTTGTATGGACAAACAGGGAGAGGTGATTTTGGGCAACACCATTTCCTTTAATGTATTTATGGTCACAGACATGTTAGCTTTGGTCGCTTTGTTGGCCGTCACTATGATTCTCACCTTTGACCTGCCTGGGAAGGTCACCTGGTTGGTGGAAGTCGTTATGTGGGTGCATTGTTCCGTGTTTGTTATAAGAAGCCCTGCCGTCAAGTTAATTGTGTTGAGTTTCATTGTTGCAGGTACCATGGTAGTGGCATTGTTCATATACCAATAATTTCAATATCCCTACTCAATCTAATACGTCACTTGCCATTCAATCTAATGCTCTGTAATATCACTATGAAAGCCAAAGTTTGTTGTTTGTACTATCATTTTTTTAATAGGTAAGTAGTGTTTCAACAATTAATTAATCTAGAATCATTTACGTTCGTTGAGATGCGTATGGGTTTACGTTAATGTATAAGTACATAGAAGCTTTCATGAAGAGAAGCATCGCTTTTAAGCAATTAAAATATTACAATTTTAAATATTTAAAATATAATATTATTCTAAAGAAAAACACACTTTTCTTAAGTTTAATTTAAGTGATTAAGATATAGGCATTGGATAGCGTATTTTATAAATATTTCATAAAAAACAAATATGTTAGTAGCATCTACAATCACAAGCCTAATTCTAATTATAACACTAATCCTATTCTTAAATCTAAACCTAATTGTAATCATGACCCTAATTAAAACAATAATTCAAATACTAACCCTAACTGTAATTCTATCCCTAAGCCTAATTTTATTACTAACTCTAATTGTATCCCTAACTCTAATCCTAATTCGAACTGTAACCCTATTTTTTTTTAGTTATTTATATTTCCCTAATTGTAAGCCTAATTCTAATCGTAACCCTAAACTTAATTCTATCCCTAACCTTAACCCTAATTCTAACCCTAATATTCTTTTGAATATATATATATAACCCTAATTCTAACCATAAATGTAACCCTAATTTTAATTTTGACTCTAATTATATTTGTAACCCCAATTTTGACCCTAAGCATAATTATATTCCTAACCCCAATCATAATTCTAACTCTAACCCTAGAATGATTTTTTTATAAATATTTTCCCTAATTGTAACTCTAACTCTAATTATATTCCTAACCCTAGTTATATCGCTAACCCTAATTATATCCTTAACCCTAACCCTAACTCTAACTTTTACCCTAACCTTAACCATAATGTTCTTTTGGTTTCTTATATTTTCCCTAATTCTAACCCTAACACTTTTTTTGTTATATATATAAATGCAACCTTAATTCCAACCCTAAACCTAATTCTAATCCTAATCCTAATTATATTCGTGACCCTAATTCTATCCCTAACCTCAACCATAATTCTAACTCTAGCCCTAACAATTTTTTGGTTATAAATATTTTCCCTAATTGTAACCCAAACTCTAATCATAACTGTAACTCTAATTCTATTCCTTACCCTAATTCTATCACTAATTGTAATTCTATCCCTAACCATAACCCTAATTTGAATTGTAACCATAATTCTAACCCAAATATTTTCTTGGTTATATATATTTGCCCTAAATCCAACCCTAATTTTAATTGTAACCCTAATCCTAATTCTATTTCTAACCTTAATTCTAGCCCTAACCATAACCCTAATTCTATCCCTTACCCTAATTTTAACCTCAAGTATTTAGTTATATGTTTGCCATGTCTGTAACAGTAATTTGAACTGTAACACTAACACACATTCTATCACTAACCTTAATTCTATCATTAACACCAACGCTAGTTCTAACTCTAATTCTAATCCTAATGTATTTTTGGTTATATATTTACCCTCGTTATAACCAAACTCATAACCCTAATTCAATCTCTAACCCTAACCCTACCCCAACTCTATCCCAAATCCTGATTCTAACCCTAACCCTAACAGTAACCCCAACCCTAATCCTAACTCCACCCCCAACCCTAACCCTTATTCTAACCCTAACCCTATCCCCAATTCTATCTAAAACCCTAATTCTAACCCTAACCCTAACCCCAATTCTATCTAAAACCCTAATTCTAACTCTAACCCTAATTCTGACCCTAACAGTAACCCCAACTCTAATCCTAACTCTACCCCTAACCCTTAACCCTTATTCTAACCCTAACCCTAACTGAAATTCTAACCCATACCCTAATTATATTTGTAACCCTAATTTTGACCCTTATTGTAATTCTATCACTAAACCCAACACTACCTCTAACCCTAATGTTCTTTGTTATAAATTTATTTTCCATAGTTGTAACTCTAATTCTAATTGTAACCCTAACTCTAATTATATCCATAACCATAATTCTATCACTATCCTTAATTTTATCCCTATCCATACCCCTAATTCTAACTAAACCCTATAATTTTTGGTTATATATTTTCCCTAATTATAACACTAATTTTAATTGTAACCTTAACCCTAATTCTAAACCTAACCCTAACCCTAGTTCTAACCCCAACCCTTTGGTTATATATATTTTCCCTAATTCTCATTAGTGTATATATTTCATACACTTAGGCTTAAGCCTTCTTACGTGTGCCTTAATACAATCTTGACAAATGCCTCATTGAGGTGTCAAGGTTGTTGGGTGGTTAGAATAGGTGTCATCAAGTTGCCCACTAACTAGCCACTCACACCAATTTTTAGGGAGGCAACTCGCCATCACTCATAGTTGAGGAGTCATTTCCTTAACTAAAAACTTCCCCTCCTCACCTATATGTACAAGCTTAATATTTGACTATTAATCTACTCCAATTTGATGCTTGCATTCATCTCATTAATCTTGGCTCACTTCTACAAGATATCAAAGCCTTGCTGAGATTGTTTGTTGGTTTGTTTTAGAGTCAAAAAGTCATTGAATTTTGCAAACTGTTTGGTGTGACTCTGTTTGGTGGCATGAAGGACTTGGGTTGGTGTCTCAAATTTGCCCTTGTTTAGTGTGTAGAGAAATTTGCCTATTCAAAGGCTTGTTTTGGTATATGTGAAGAGGGCATTCAGTCCTATTTCGACCATGTATTGAAGGATGGAGAAGGTCATTTTGTGCTTGGAAAAGGCTGACCTATGTTTGGAGATGACTAAACTCAAGCCTTGTTGTGCCCTATTGTGGCTTCACTAAATGGTGGAGAACTCCTGTGGATGTCTAGAAGCTAGCAACTCTCATGTGGGTGTGTTGGAATAGCAAGCAACCTGCATATACATTGCTCATGACCATAGAAGGCTTGCGGCCTGCATATAAAAGGGTAGTGGCTTGTTTTAAATATAGGTGGCCTAAAAACAAGGCTCATACCTTTTTTGGAAGGCCTACAGCCTGTCCAAGGGTGTGCCATCCTACACAAAAGGCACCATGAATTTGCTTATACTGGTTCCCTTTGTTCTAAAAAATCGTGATATTTCCCAACACGTGGCTACAGAGGCATCCACATTTTACTCTACAGACAATGTTTTCTATCGAAGGGGCCATGATCTATGACCAAGGGCAAATGATTTGGCATCACACATTCAACCAAGGGGGGTTTTCCTATGTTGAAAATGCTACCCAGGGTGTAAGAGAGTGACAACCATAAAATCTGCCCCTACAACAAGCCTCACATAGGCAATTTGAATCTACATCCAGACCCTTTCACCCACAACTGCAAAGGAGGAGCTCAAAAGGCTGAACCTACTACAAATTAGCTAGCATACCCCTATGTGGTCTGCCCCTTCATGGTTTTAGAAATTGTTTTTTTCCTGTTGCCCTAATTTGCCCTAATTTGAGCTTTTGTACATTTAGACTTTCTGAAATTTGTTTTTTTATTTTTTGCAAAGAATATTAAAATGATGCTTTTTTAGTGTGAGAATAGGCATTTTTTATGTCTAAGGGCACTAAGCAATGCAAAATGCAAATTTTAAGGGGGGAATTAAATAGTTTGGATTAAATTACAATTTTTGTAAATAGACCAAGTATTAGGGCACAATTTTAATCATCTTGCTTAGATCTATTGCACTAACTAATAAAGTACCACTCTTTGGGGGAGTTAACTCTTCTATTTTCACCTATTGAAGATAATGGGCTTAACCAACACTAATCTTATAAAGTGCCACCTTTATCTATTAATTCTAGGGGGTTATACAGGCATTTTGTAATCATTAAACTAACATAAAGTTCACAAGGGGGTAAATTATGTAAGTTAACTAATGGGGATAACGAGTCATCCATCTATCATTACCTTGGAAAATGGAAACTACAGGTCCTGGCACAATGGTATCCTGGTGCACTGCCGATGGATTTGCCTATTGCCACATTTGTATGGACTCATTCCTAAACCAAGCACATATTGGTAGAAAATCGTATGGGAAAATAAGAATAATCATGTCTTAGGATTAATTAGTGTAAGCATTATGAACCACACTCAGTGAGTTCCTCTATCACACATCAACTGCCCTAGAGCTCTTTGGACCAAATTATGGGAGATGTATGGAGACCCCAATGAACCTCCATTCCTAGATGATCCCACTATAGACATACTTATTTCCCTAGATGATGTTGGTGATCTTTTGTATGATGATGATACTAAAGAGGAAATTGTGTTTTGGGAAGTCTTGACTGTACTGATGATACAGAGACATGCTTGATTGCATCTCCTCTCTCTACACCTCCTACATTAGGTGATATTCTACCACCTCTTCTTGTTGCTTCATCATATTTTAGAGTCACTTCTTCAAAATCTTCCAAAACTTCTTTGCAACAAGATGATAATCTTCTTAGCATTGTTGACTAGGATAGATTTCTACTTGACATCATGTGTTTGTTTGTAGAGTCCCACATTGTTGACATGGAAGCACACATTGAGGACATCAATCTCCACTTTGATGACAATTTTGATGAAGCTGCATCTCCATTATCCTCTTCAGATATTCATGCTCTACATCCATATACACATGGTTTTGGATTGTCATCATCTTCATGTATTAGGCATGCACCTAATTTGATTATGGCATCCTTCAACATTGACATGGGGACACCTGAGCATTCTTCAAAGATATCACAATGGGCATCATCATCCTTGGATCAACTTCAACACGATTTAGGATCATACATACATTTTATCACATGGGAAGATGTCCTGCATCTTGAGGTGGTTTCATTTCTTCCCAAGGGAAGGAATATTGTTTGGTATTCTTGGATCTACATCTACATCCTTTGTCAACTATCTAGCCTCACTATAGTAGGACATGTATTATTGGGGGTCTCATACACCTTCTGTCATTTTCTCTTCTATGGGGGGAATCATATATTGTACTTAGTGAAAGAAGTAGTACTTCTTCACTTGTATAATTTTCATACATCTTTTCTCTCTTTTGGAGAGTAGTTTTTTAACACAAGGTTTTATACCTTTCTCTAATTCATGAGAGATTACTTTGTAAATGGGTACCTCACTAGGCCTAGTAGTCAGGAACCATCCTTCTTGTACCCACCTAAGCTATGCTTAAGGGGGGTGTTAGTGTATATATTTCATATTCTTAGGCTTAAGCTAACTTAGGTGTGCCTTTATACAATCTTGACACATGCCTCATTGAGGTGTTAAGGTTGTTGGGTGGTTAGGATAGGTGTCACCAAGTTGCCCACTAACTAGCCACTCATGCTAGTTTTTAGGGAGAAAAATCACCACCACTAATAGAACTAAGGAGTCATTGCCTCAACTAACAACTTCCTCTCATCACCTATATGTACAAGCTTATTTGACTATCAATCTACTTTGATTTGATACTTGCATTCATCTCATTGATCTTGGCTCAATTCTACAATTTGAACCTAAATTTGAATTGTAACCCTAACCCTAATTGTAACTCTAATTCTAATACTAATCGTAATTCTAATTATAACCATAAATGTAACCCTAGTTTTATCCCTAACTATATTTCTAATCTTGACCCTAATCCTAATTCTAACCTTGGCTCTAATTATATCTATAACCCTAATTCTAACTCTAAACATAATTCTATCCCTAACCCCAACCATAATTCCAACTATTACCCTTATTTTTTTTGTTATAAATATTTTTTCCTAATTGTAACCCTAACTCTAGTTATATCCCTAACCCTAATTCTATCACTAACCCTAATTCTATCCATAACTATAACCCTTAATGTAACTATAACCCTAATTGTAACTGTAATCCTAATCTTAACCGTAATGCTTTTTTGGTTATATATATTTTCCCTAATTATCTCTCTTCCTTTTTCTATCCTATTTATATCTCTATCCTTTGCTCTCTTTATATCTATCACACTTTATCCCTCCCTCCCTCCCTCTATCTCTTTATCCTTTTCTTTGTCTAGGTGCATGCACAAAGATGAGTCCACTTAAGGTGGAAGTTTCAGAGTTAGAAAAAAATCCGAAATTAGGTAACTAAAAATGGGATTCCGTTTCTACAAAAAGGGATCCCATTATAGATTGGGATTCTGAGCATAAAATCTAGGATGGGATCTCATTTCTTAGCAGGATCATGAACTTGGGACCAAAAAATGGGATCCCATTTTTTGAAAGTATTAAATTTTAAAAAAAAATCCTACAACCCCATTTTTCCCAGCAACAGGCAACAAGCAAAATGGGATCCCGAGTGCAAGGATATCATTTTCGGCCATCAAAAGCTCAGGTAAGTGGATTTTTTCACTTTTTTAATTTCTTAATCATCTTTGATGAATTTTTTTATCTTTTTCTTTCTTTTTTAGTGTAAAATACAATCAAAATTTAAAACTTAGACTGTTATTAGGGTTTGAATTTATGAGTTCAATACATGTATCTAGACATTTTAGTTGTAAAATACAATTGAAAATTTGAAAGATTGTATCATATAAAAGGATAGATTTTGAACAAACTGTCAAAAAAATTTTAAAATTTGAAAATTGAATAGTTGTATTTAGACATTTTAGCTGTAAAATACAATTGAAAATTTCAAAATACTGTATCATATGAAAGGAGAGATTTTGGATAAACTGTCAAAATTTGATTTCAATTTGATAGTTGAATAGCTGTATTTAGACATTTTAGCTGTAAAATACAATTGAAATTTTGAAATGACTGTATCATATGAAAGGAGAGATTTTGAACAAATTGTCAAAATTTACATAGCATTGGGATGATATATATATTTGGTTTTTATAAAATTTACTTATACTAATGTATGTTATAGAATTTTAAAGGCATTATTGAATAGATAATTGTCATGTAAGAAATTACAACAAACCATAATCAAACCTTTATAACTTCCTTCATAATCAAACCTTTATCAATCCATCTCCTTGGTGTCCCAAATCTAAATAAAAAAATAAAGGCTCTTGGAATGTTGTAGCTGATAATGTCTAAGGCTGCAAATTAGGTATCTAATACAAAATTCCATCTCATTTCAGCTTTAGGACCTCTTTCCCTTCATTTTTTATCATTTTTTGCTTCAAATGTGTACCTGTATGTAACTCAAAATCATGATGTTTCCATGGATGGCACAACAACATATCTCCATTCCATCAACTAATATCTTTCTCTAGCTAGATCATCCCTACAATCACAAGTTAAACAAAGCATCAAATTCTTCATTTTTTAAATCACAAATCATCAAAATATATTCATCTTCATACTCAGATTAGTCCTACACAACTAGTAGTCAATCCTATCTCCATTATCAAATTTGGTTTCCATAGGAAACTTCACCAAATTTAGGATTTCATCATGTTGCCATGCATAAGAGATCCACCTCAAGGTAGTTTTCCAAGTCTAGTTATAGTCTTGCAGATTTTCATTATGATTCTAGGGTGGTATGATAGTCCATTGGTTTCTATGACATCATGATAGCATAAATGCATCTAAATATTCTCCCTTCATGGATATATTGATAGTAAAATAGAGTTTTAAATTGTTCTTAAGGTTTGGGACAATCATAGTGATCAATATAGTCTATGCGATTTCTCAATTTTCATTCATGACTACCTTCCACCTTATGATAGTATCCTAACCTTCTTACCTCATCAGCTATCTTAAAAGTGGAAGATTTAATCATTACCACATGGTTATGTCTCTTTGATTATGAATATAATGCAATTGAATATCTAGAGGAGTCTTACATCTTAACAATAATTTCATTGTCCCTTTGTAGTTCATCATGTGAATGTGATAGTCTTCACATGTTTCCTTGATGGAAATTTGATAACAAGGGAAGATGGCAATCGTATGATCAATGACCAATCCTAGAGAAATCATGATGTAACAACCCAACTGAACTCCTCATGACAATTCTATTATTGGTTTAAGGCTATCTTAAAGGTCCATAACAATCTAGGAATTTAATAACAATTAATAGTCCTTAATGATCATGACAACATTATACAAGATACTAAAGTTCATGTGCTAAGATGATGATTTCCTCTTTCCTATCAAATGGTAAGGATTGACACAATTGTTCCTATCATATCATGATTGAAATAGGACTGATCAAGAAACCTAGTACTACACATGGTGTGTAAATGATAATCTTCTTATGGTTTTCTTGGTATGTATAATGAAACCCACTTAGTTAGGGTTTGATGGATTGCTCTCTAGGCAATCAAATCCTTGTCTCTCAGAACTCCATTTAGATTGGGATCATGACATTCAATTCTAAAACTACACTCTAAGAAATGGATGCTTACAAATGAGTTTTGATTCACTCAAATCTTCACATACTCAAACACATATCCAACTTATGAATTCATGATTGATCCAATGCTTAAACCAATGCAAGCATCACTGTTGTATTTGCTGACCAAGCTTATTGATAGTCATAAATTGTTAGATAAATTCATCCAAAACCATTACAAACTATTTCTAGCTTTACCATAGGAAATGTTGGATCTTCTAGAATGAGTACTTAACATCAAACCAGTAGCCAACTCCATAGAAAAATTAACAAAATTGAAACCTTGGACCTAACATATGATGAAAAACCTTGACAACAAATTCATTATGGTAGTCCTAATAGCCCTACTGCTATACTCTAGAACTACTGTGACAATACAATGCTTGGCTAATGATATCTCTATGAGTCCTTAAGAGGCATCCTTTGATATGACAGTCCTTCATATTGACATTTAACCTTAATACCAAACACTCTATGATTAAACACCATAATGATAGTCATAGATAACAAAATTAATTATAGGACAGTCCTATTGAGAGGGTTGTGACAAGATGAATGAGAGGATAACTCATAAGCATAACATGATCTTGATAATATATGCATGGAAATCCTTTTTTACAAACCTCGAGATGTTCTTAAGACAAAGAGACCCTTTTATGCCCATGATTGTCTTAGTATTTGATTGAACCTAACATGATTGTTTGGATAGTCTTATTAATCTTTCGTGTCTCCCTCACTACAAGTACTCATGATCCATGTACCCTTTGAAAATTATTTTAGCATTGGTAATATAATCCGTATCTTTGACTTGCTATAGACTTATATAATGGTAACAAAATAATAACCTCTCCCAAATCCTTTATCATACATTGTGACCACATTTTAGACTTTATACATGAAGGTATACAATGAAATAATCTTGAACGTCATCAAATGGGAAAATGGAAAATAGGACCACATTAGGAGTTATTAACTATAAGACTTTAAACATATGGCATAGACTCCAAAACTCCTTTGAAAAGATGAATACTATGTTCATAACATAAAGGGATTAGCCCTAAATGGGCATGATCCTCACCAACATGTATGAAGGCTTGAGATATTAAATAAATGTCCACCTAATAACAAAATGACATTTGATTCAACTTCTAAGGCCAATATCTATCTCTCTTATAATAAATGTACACCCTCAATTAGACTCAAACCATCAATGTATACACACCTAAAATCAATTGTCTAAAACTTCATGCCTACAACTTCATTTAGATCCTCATCTAAATAGTTTTCCACCAAGAATCAAAATTTAGGCCTTGAATGAAAATCCCAACTTCAGTTTGAAAATTACATAGTTCACTATAATAGCTCTTACATTTTGAAATTTATATGCACATGTATATGTACGTTTAATTTAAATATTTCAAGTGAAATTTCTTGAAACATCTATAATTTATCTAGTTTATTTATAATTTATATATATAGATTCTTAAAAATTAATTTTGTACTCAAGTTTGTATGTTTATATGTTTATATGCAGGTTCATAGTTTTTATATATATGATCATGGATGATATTCACTTTGATGTTGAGGACTTCCTCAAGGCACAAGATGAACATGCACCATCTCCATCCCCACCCCCACCTCCAGATACCCCACCTCCACCCCCACCTCCAGGCATCCCACCTCCACCCCCACCTGGAATTGACTAAGCTCACTTGTGATCCATAATTAATGAAAATGTGGATTCCATACAAGAAAAATTGAATTCCATTCACAGTGAACAATTCATGCCACCTCACATGGTATGTTTTGCAACTTTGATACAAAACATTGTAGATTCTGTGAGGTCTATTGACTCAGACTTTGATGGATTCTGGAAATGGAGAGAGGAGAGGCACCAATTTTATGCTGATGGCCTCTCCTATAAGGATATTTTTAATCTTAAAATCACAAAAGGTGATTTAGCACAGTATTTTAGACACCCCATCACAAATGAACCTATTCTTGTAAATAAGAAAAGAATATCAATCAGGTGGTGTAGACATGAAGGAATGTCCACCAATTTTTGGGACAGATGGTGGATGGTGTTTGATTATCCACCTCATGCTAATTGTGAGGTTCCTTTATATTTTTAGAGAAAATTATATGTAGAGTTTGTTATGAATCAGAAACCCAACTATTTTGATTTTAGATCATTCCAGAGTATTGGTGGTAGCATGCCACAACAGAGGTTGGGGGTACAGGTTGATCCCCAACGACCTGTGCATGTTCAACCTCTTATTGACCCTCCTACTGCTGCCAACCCTCCTATTGCTGCCATTCATGTGCCTTTCTAGCATCGTGCAATGGTATCCGCACTAGGCACATTAAGTGCACTCTTAGGTAGCCTAGATGACCGGACTTCTATGATAGTAGGTTAAGTTAGAGACAATGGAGGAGTTGATGGTGGAAGTGGTCCTAGTACCACTCCACATGTTTTGATGCCTCATACATGTATGAGTTGCAATCAGTTGTATCATGGACATTATCAAGCAGTTGCACCCACTTCAGCTACACATGCAACATCTAATATTATGGGTGAATCATTTTTTGATTATCTACTTGCTGAGGATCATCCCACTGATCATTCAACATATATATATATATATATATATATATATATATATATATATATATATATATATATATATATATATATATATATATAAGTTACACACATGTTGAATTTATAACACTTTTAAAAGCATGTGTTTTTAATGAACATATAGATCAATTAAATTGTAATATTTTAACAATCAAATTTTTTGGTGTAGATGATGGCAATAGGGACCATTGATTGATTTAACTTTTCATCGACACTTGTTCATCTTGAGCACCCATTTGGGGTATTTTGAATGATTTATATTTTAAATAATTCTAATTACTTGATTTAAATTTGTAATTCAGCCTTGAACATGTACATTAAATATTTATGTTGGTTTAGGGTTCTTCCACATTGAATCCTCCATCTCAGGGTGTCTTGAGTGCTCCTCCATCACTAGGCCTCTCACATGACCCTTTTGTATGTATATTGTTTTAACAAAGTATATATACTTAGATTTTTTTATTTTGAATTCACTATATTTGATAACATGCATGTACTATTTAATATATATTAAAAATATATGTCTATGTAGGTTGACACAACAATGAGGATGGGCATTAAAGCACACTTGGATGATCCAAGTTTATATCAGGAGTCAACTACATTTCAAGTTGTTGAAAAACATATCTATGTCTACGTGCAATATATAGGTCTTCTAAATTGATTAAAACAAAAATTGGGTACCTACACAAGTGAATATATATGTTTTAACCTAATTTGTACACATGTGCTAAGTTATAAATGACATTGTAGGAGCTTTTCGGTGACACATTTCATCCTATTCATGTCATTCCACCTACAACACATGTAGAACAGGAGGACAGAGGAGATGGCCAGCCTGATACGGTATAATTTAAAATTTAGATTATATTTAAAGTCAATTAAAATATACATTGTGAACTTAAAGTAAATTTCAATAGAATATATATGTTGACATATGTTAAAAATTCTTTTTCTTTTATAGCTTGAGACATGTCATGTAGCTAAGCCTATAGAGACAGGTCTTGGAACAGAGGATGCACAACAACCTCTTATGGTATAATAATTTAAATATGATAAATTATAAATTAAATTAAATTAAATCATTTTAAAAATTGTCTTACATCTAATTTCAACTTTCTTTCTCTTGTACATGTAGATTGATTCAGAGCATGTAGAGACAGGTCCAAGTGCACCAGAGCATGCCTCTCAGCCTCACACAATAATTTAATGTTATGATAAATTATAAATTAAATTGTCATTAAATTATTTTTAATCTCTTACATCTGATTTCATCTAAATCTTTCTCTTCTACAGAGTGATTCGGGTCATCTAAGTAGTTCACATGGTGTGAAGAGGTCTCTTGATTACAGAGACAATGAGTTAGGTTATTTCATGGGCTATATATTTTGACTATTTTATGGACTACATATATATATTTTATCATCGACTTTATATATATTGTTTCATGGACTTTATATTTTGAACATGGGTTGTATTGTCATAGACTTTATATATTTTTTCATCTAGACTTTATTTCATTTTAGTATTTTATGGTCTAGATACAAGACTTTATTTCATTTCATTATTTTATCTCCATAAACATTTAAGTGAAATAGAAATGACACTAGATATCTTATTCAATATTATTTTTATATTTAAATATATATATATAGAAATTAGGGTTTTAATAAAAAATAACAAAAATTAATTAGTTTTTATAGTGAGAAAATAATTTAATGTCTTCTTATAATTGTCTATATCTACTTAGCTTCCAATGCCCTTTATAAATGGAATTTTAGATAGTAAGATTTTCACAAAGTGGTTTCAAGTATTCTATAGTAATATGTCTCAGCAAGGTTATGGGAAGTTTTTTACTTCATTTATTATTGTTGGCAATTCTTATATATCATGCCTTTAGAAATTAAATAATGAACATTATCAAAATTTTGTATTAATAGAACGAGCTAACTAATGTATAGATAAAAAGAGAAGTTGGCTTTTATCTTAATATCATGTTCTTTTGGTTATGGAAATGTACCACATTTTTTATATTAAATAAGTAATGGTCAATATGAAAGACTTCCACTATTTTAACTAGTAGTGTGTTTTACTTGTAAAAGTTTTTTATAAAGGGAAAAGACAGAGAGAAAGTAAGTAGGACCAAGAGGATATGTGTTTTTGATTGAATCATTCAATATAATAACAATGGTAATAGGTGTCAAATATGAACTAATGAAAAGAGTTACTTCACTTTCTTGATTCTTGATATTAGAAAAATGAAAGGGGAACTTTTTAATAGAATCACAAACCTTTGACTAGAATGCAAGCTAGTCTTGGAATATAATTTTAGAATGCTAGTGTGCGAGAAAAAATATTCTCCAATGATCTAACAATGTTTGACAATATATTAAGAACACAAAAGAATTTAAGATCAATATTATAACAATATAATATATAGAAACTATCCGAATGTGTAATTAAGGCAAATGATGTTGATAAATAATAAGGATGTACATAGTAAAGTAAGAGAAAAAAATAGTGACTAAATGCTCAATTTTGAGCTTATACAAAGTTACAAGTCTATTTGAATCTTTTCAAATATAAGGATAGCAGTTCATAAACCTCTAAAATATTGAAAATATGGTGAAATAACATGGTCTTTGGACCTTAGTAAGTTGACAATTGCATGCATAGAAAATGTCAATCATTTATGTGATTGTACCAATGTGCTTCAACAATGGTTTGGAGACCACCAATACTAGAAGGGCAATGAAAAGGAAATTATTTTGAGACCATAGACTATAGACTAGTAACAATATGAATTTGTGTTGGGTGCATATAGTCTTCATTATGGGTCAAAATATTTAGGGAAATGATTATGTGGTTACATTGTTGGGTTGTTCTTTTGCATTAGAGTCATGATAGTTCATTTTCCATTTTGGCAACTAGTTATCCTTTCCTCCTAGCAAGTAGTTATGATTTGGATGGTGGTTGTTTAGGTTGCCTATGTGGGATGTGGGAGAAACGTATTATATAAAATAGTTTCTTGGTGGTCACATGGATGATCATTGGCATCCAAGATAACTATCCATCTTCCAAACAAGGGTAGTTGTTAGGGCAACAATGACTATGCTAAATACTAGTTCATCTTCATTATTGGGCACAAAATAAAGAAGAATTAAGTATAGAATGAAGATGATAGTGTAATGGTTGGATTGAGAGAGGACTCTAATACTATTTTGAGGAGAATAAAGAGAGAGATATATGGTTATTGAAGCATAGAAGTAACATAACTATCTAGGATACTATGAATTAATAACTTCAAATTGGCCATTTTTGGCATTGAACCTCTATGTAATAGTAGTAAAATTGTTATGAGATAGTATTTGTATACCCTTTTAGTACATTTTGAGCCTAAGGTTAAATCAAGGGATTGGCTCAAAAGAGTGAGATATGAAAGAATGGAAATAGAAGAAGATGTAGAAGTAATATTTTAGGAATTATAAGCAAAAGTGGCTATGATAGCCATGGTTGATGGAAAGTTAGATAGCCTAGAAAGTATGATAGTTACCCTAATAGCAAGAATGGATGGAAATAGGGTGCACCAAGTTGGAGGTAAACATGAGGTTGGTGTTTCACAAAAAGACACTCCAAAATCTAATAGGGTTTTCAACATGAGGCCAAAACTAATATCTAATCATATGATGGAGAAATTAGTGTAGAGAAATTTGGCAAATGGTTGTCTTACATGGAAGTGTATTTCAGTTTGTACTAGGAAATTATATCCAACTAAGGAAAACTAGTGCTCACTTACTATATTAATTCAATTGCTGATAGTAGAATAATATATTTTACACTTGTTAGTTAATCACTAGTCTATGTGTAAGAATTTAATGTTAATAAAATTTATGTTATAATATGATGTCTTAAGGGGTCCTAATAGGACGTCTTAAGGGGATAAGAGAATTCAAACTACATGTCTCATATTTAATCACAATTGATGTAATTTAGGATGACTCATCATAACAATTTGATGTCTTAATTTATGTCATAATGGGATGTCTTAAGGGGTCCTAATACGATGTCTTAAGGGGATGTTTTAAGTTCTCAAAATTTGGTGAAGTTGCCTAAGGCAACCAAATTTTAAAATAATTCAATCAAATTTAAAGTAAATTCAAAGTAGAAAAACATGCGCATTTAACAAATAAAATATATAAAATAATAATTTTGATATATAAAAGTGTAGAGTATAATTGTGTACATACATGCATGTATACAAATTTGTGTGTACATTGAAATGTGTAATAATGTAATTGTGTATGTACATATATGCCAACTCAAAATAATATTTACAAAATGTGGCTATGCCATCTCAAGAAAATTTGAAACTTGTGGGGAATGTAGCAAGTCTTCACGCCACCTGATATAAAAATAATATAAGCAATATCAATTTATCATCAAAACATGTATTTTAATTTATATAAAACTATCTATATACACAACTTGTGCCTGTATTTACAAGTGCCTCACACATGTACATATAGGTTTAATCTGCACCCTCTTAGGTTTTTGTTTCAAAGTATGTGATGAATTTGTGATGATGGCCTAAGGATATAAAAAGACAATTTAAATCAATTTCAACTAACAACACACAAGAAATATCAAAACATGTACTTAATGTATTTAAAAGAACAATATAAAGCTATTTAACTATATTTCCCTGTATTTACTTATTCCATTGTACCATCTCCATCCTCTCTTTTTTCCAATGCGTTGATGATTGTCTCATGCTCTTCCATAAAAATTGTCCATAGCTCTTTATTTGCAAGTTTTCCATGATACCTGTCCAGTTTTATATTTTTTTCCAACACCAAATGTGAGTAGTGTATAATCTTCTTATGTGTTTCATAATCTTCGAATGCAGGCAAACCATTCTTCCTTATTAAGTATTTTCATAGCCAAGTGCCAACAACCACCACCGAACCTATTGAATAATGATAGCTATCATCAAATAAATTCTGAAAATTTTCTTAAGGGGATCAAAGAAGTTCTCAAATTTTGCTTAAGGGGATCAAAGATTCATTATCAAAATTTGCTTAACGGGATGTCTTAAGGGGATCACCGAACCTATTGGATAAGGAAAGCCATCATCATCTTCTCAAGGTGTTGTTAACTTATATTTAGTCTCCACACAACGAGCCAACCAATTATCTGCTTCCTCGTCATTTTTTCTAGGTGTAACAACAACATACACATGTCCTACAAACAAATTTTGATTCAATAACTTGCACATATCCATGAAATTTGACTACTCTACATACATGTATTCATATGTATGTACACATATAAATAAATAAAAGCACTACAAAATAGTAATAAAATGAAATATTTTGAATTAAATTACCTTCTTGTACAAGGTTTGAAACACAGTCATAATTGTCTGATGCAAATAGTTGATCATTGTCTTCAATTATTGTTTCATATTGATCATGTGGTTGTGCAGGTGTCAACGGTCTCTGCTTCCACTCTTCAACCCATTCTATATTCTCACATGCTTCTCAATCTCCTAAAATATAGAACTGACAAAAATATGCAAGCTCCCTTGTCCAGATAGTCCATATACTTGCATTCAAACTCCTAAATGAATGCCATTTACTAGATCCACTAATTGTCTCGCAATAAAGTCTAGGTAGAATGTTTTCTTCTTCAACCAACCTAAAGAATTGGTGAACTGTAGAGTACTCACTTGATCCAGGTGTACATAATCTTGTATTGCACCAATCCACAATCCCACGTGCATCTTTAAATTTTATTGCATCTTCAAATTTTAATTGTTGTCTAGCAAGAATTATTTTAACAAACGCACTAGATCCATCATGTTCTCCTTTACCATGTCTAGCTTCAAAAAAATTCCACATATGTTGGACATTATGTTCCTTGTAAACCCTACTTAACCAATAGAACATTCGAGTATTCTTGAACTACCCCATATAATTATCTGACCATATGAGATGTTCTGTCATCTGGGTTCCTCTTTCTCTTAAATTTGTATAAAATATATAGAAACAATATTGAACAAACTCTTACGAGTGTAACTGGTTATCACTCAAATAGAAATGATACTCCCTCAAAACTTTTCTATCATCTGCATGTCTATAAACAATATGAACAAACATATAGCCACATGTAGTAAATTGTAATATTGTGATTAGATTTCTTCTTGCGGAGCTAGAGTATAGGTTTCCACAAAATCAACCACTGATAGTATAGTACCAACTGGAAATGTGTTTCTACATGCACGAAATTGGCCATCAAGCCATCAAGCTTGTTGAGAGTGCTTGACATAGTTTGGTACAATCTTACTCTTAAATTTTGATATGAATGCATGTTCACTAACCTTTTCTGTAATTAAATCACAATGCTTTCC
This sequence comes from Cunninghamia lanceolata, assembly GCA_027924645.1. Classification (NCBI taxonomy): domain Eukaryota; kingdom Viridiplantae; phylum Streptophyta; class Pinopsida; order Cupressales; family Cupressaceae; genus Cunninghamia; species Cunninghamia lanceolata. The sequence goes on from BSBN01000703.1 coordinate 26,380,065, forward strand.
AATTCCTCCATCTTTTAAAGAATATACAACATTCTTAAATTTTTTAACATCCACTAATTGTTGTCCAAAATCATTTTCAATATTAAGAAAGAAAGATTGACACAACTAGTGCATCGTCAAGAAATACATGAACTTAAATAAACTAATTTTCCATTAGATCTTTTACAAAAAAAACTTGATATAAACTCTTTTATTGTTTTAGGTGGCATATTAATATCACATTCCTATATAATCATGTTAGTATGTAAAGTACATCGTATATATCAAAACACATCATAATAATAATGAAATTGAACTTACATTTTACAACAACAAGATATTTGTTTCTTATTAATCTTTACATACCGTGATTTGCATTTTTCAAAAGATCTTTGACTTTCTAATATTACCAGTAACACTAATTTACCACAAATGTTTTTACAAAATTCAATTTGTGTTGTATCTAATAGGTGTTTTGGATAAGAGTGAACTTTGGACCCCACTCTTAATTTTAAAACATCTCTAACATTAGATGATACCCTAGTATTATCATGCCAATTTTTTTCGATCAAAGATTTGATTTCAACATTTAGTTTCATGTCAAATCTCAGGAGTCAACCACTAAAACTCCAACATTGGTTGATTGGATCATTTTCTATACTTTCTCTTCTTTTTGTCACTCTTACCAATGTTTTAGATGTATTTTTAGAATTCCACTAATATTGTTGACTATTCTTCTATTCAAAGTTGCTTTATTACCTATAGCAGTTGTTATACCTCATCTTACTGCATTCTTATCTTTAGATGAACTATTCTTTCCAATAGACTTAATGGCACTAGCAATAGTAGACATAGCATATTTTAGTGATTGATCTTTTCTTCTTGGTTTAACAAAAATGGCTAACATTTTTATTACTTTTTTCATTTTCCACATTCTCATTAATTACATCATTAGTTGACATTGAAATGATAGTTTATTATGATAATAAAATTCTTTGTATAATCTATTGGCATGCATTATTATTTGTCTTCAATAAATCTTACCAGGAAGATTATCCAAAACATTTCTTTCAATTTAAAACTTTTTTTTCTCATTTTCAACATCACATCCTGGATTTTCATTTTCATTTTCAACTTCAAAATGATTTTCATTTTCAACAACAAAATAGTTTTCATTTTCATTTTCATTTTCATTTTCAACATAAATATTTTAATTTTTATTTTCAACAACATTTTGTCTCAAATCATGATCTCTACGAATATTATCAATCTCAACATTGTTATATCTAGCTTCTTTTAAATATTTGAAGATGTACCTAGATTTGTGCCTATTGAAACATTCTCCATAGCATTGAAATGGAGATTTGAAGACATACTAGGAGTAGTTTGTATAATCAAATTAGTTTCCACATTCACCTCTTGCAAATTTGCATCAGCTACATCCATGGTCTCCTCAATGTTTTTATCTTCAATAGCTATGGAATTGGATGCTTCAGTATTATTCATTGATCGAATCTTTATTCTTCTTTTTTTTGTCTTTTTGCCTCCTTTCTATTTGATTCAATTTCTTCAGAGGTTAATAGCTTCCTATCTTTCCTCTTATTATGAGTTTCTGATCCCATGATTAAAAAATTATGAAGTATGTATAAATGAATGTCAAAAACTTGAAAGCCTTCCTTTTTGTTCAGGTCCTTCAAACAAGTAGCAATTAAAAAGAATTTCACTCAAACAATGTCTCAATGATGGCTCCTTTCAAAATTCAAACAAAATCCCAAGTTGATGGACCTACAGAAGACAAAAGATAGTAGAGAATGTCGCAAATGTCACTACCGACTGTATAGAACAAGTTGCAAGGCCAACAGTGACAGTCTTATTAAAAAATGGTCAAATAGTAAATGAGATCCTATTTTAGAAATGGGATCCTATTCTACAAAATGAAATCCCGTTACAGACGAGATCCCATTTATTAAACAGGATCCCATTTTATTCTGTACTGACTGAGTAAGAAACGGGATCCTGTTATTTAAAATTTAAATTTTAGGCTCACATTTTTCTTTGTAATTCAGTTCGGGAAAAGCTTTGGGGACCCAAACCTAACCTCTGAACCTAGTTTGACCTGTAATTTGAAGGTCCTGTCAATGTCACAACAAAATAGTGACTTTGGGCATATGTATGATGGCCTTTTTTGCATAATTTTTTGACGAAATTAAAACCCATTATAGATGAGACAATGTAGATTCCAAATATGTAATTATTTTTACAATTGGATTAATTTTTAATTTTTCAATTAATTTATGATGAAATAGGTTTATAAACATGAATTATCAGGGTTTTTTTAGTATTTTAATAACTTTTTATTAAAATATTTTTTTGTAAAAAAATTGTACAAAATCATACTTTAGACAATTTTTTTCAATTTTTAAAAAAATAAAAAAATGTTAAGTTTAGGTCATCTTATGTGTGATGTACAAGACAATTTTTTAAAACACCAAATTTGGCCACTAAAAATTTAACAAAAAAAATATTCAATAAAAAATTACAAAAAAATATAAAATGTGATTGAGTTACAAATCTTTTCCCAAAAGTATTTTGAAAAATATGATTATTTAGGTCAAGATGTGGATGACGTACACGTGCATGGTATAGTAAAAAAAAGTGACTTTTAAATAGTGGTTTTTAGAAACGCCTATTGAAAATCAATTTCTATCATCTGGGTATTAAAAAAATTATATATTTGGAAACTAGACTCCGAGTACTACATTTCATATTAACTGACTTTTTTCAAGATTCCACCTTTAAGTGATTCAAAGTTTTAGGTCAAATGTGACAAATTGTGAAGATTAGGGAAAACACTTCCACTTTTTGGCCAAAAAGTGAACACAACTTCTTGCACACACCCGTCTTTCTCTTCATAAGATTCTATTCCTAACCCCAATTCTATCCATAACCCTAACCCTAATTGTAACTATAAATCTAATCTTAATGGTACTATTTTTTTTGGTTAGATATATTTTCCCTAATTATCTCTCTGCCTCCTCTTCTATCTATATTTCTACCTTTTGCTCTATCTCTCTATCTCTCTCTCTAGATATTAGTCACTACAAACCACTTGTTTTATATAAAATTCTATAGTTTGTTGGTTCCCAAAATGACTGCAACACAAAAATCAAAAACATTCCTAAATCACCTAGGCCAAGGATTGTCATTAGCGTGATAAGAAGAGGTTTATTAACAAGTTAAGGGAGATTTTGGCCAACTAATAGGAGTGGGTAGACTCCTCTACACTTTGAGCTCATCTTAAAATCTAGAGGGATATTACAAGGGGTATACCTAAGTAGGTATTAATATCAAAACTAGATGAACAACTAAAAATAATTAGACAACCAAACCCAACTCATCACCTTGACCCCAAAGTTGTCACTAAGTCGAGAACGACTAGTTGCCATAAAACCCCTATATAGCTGATTCAACTTTGCGAATATACATGCACAAGAAATATGGTTTTTCACCTTAAAACATAGCTAAATGATTTGTTTTATTTAAAATATGATTGATCCCTCTCTAATATGGACCGTTGCCTACTCCATTAGGCAATAGAGTCATAGAATGCAAGGATGAAAAAAATACACAACATAGGATCAATGGAGCTAGACATACATTCACATATATGACTCTAATAGTTCTTCATGTAATAGACATACTTAATAATCCAAAAAAGAACTACAACAATTCATATGCAACAAAATAATGACAAATACAAAACCTTGTATTAACTTGGATGCTATCACACACCTCCAAACTTTGGTTACAATCATGCTAGCAAATGTGGTAAGGGGAAACATACAACTGCGATTATAGATTTACCAAAATCATTACACACTGTTGTGGAGACATTCCATTACATTCATATCTTCTTTACACAACCTTCCTATACTATGCTTAATATATCCCTTCACTTATAGATTAGACTGACTTGGTTTGATGCCAGAGAATAATCCATCTAGGCACTTCTAGACTAGACAATTGGTTCAGTCACCAACCTTGAAAACATCTTAGAAATATGTATATATAGCAATTAGTTCATGTGCATCTCTTGGGCATTGAAAAATTAGTCAACAAGAAATCTACGCTACATTAAAATAAGGGCCACTATGTAGTCAGAAAATCTACACATTTGGAAAGAAATCCCATGCTTTGACAATTATGAAAATGACAAAAGAAGATTTCTTGCACTCTTTGTGTACCAAGAACAATAAAGAGGGAAGGTTCAAATTTAGTCTCTGATATCTCAAACATTTGATTTATTTGCATTGTCCTCCAAATGTACATGTGCATTGAAGAATTTTACTATTTGAACAACTTGCATGGCACTATTTTGTAGAGTCATAAAATTTGAGTACAAATCAACCTTTTAAATCTTTTACAACACTTTAAATGTGTTGTCCAATTTTTTTTAATTTTGGGCCATCTAATTTTTTATTGTACCCATCTATAGATTGGTCATCTTTTCCTCTTCTCTTTATTGGCCTTTTTCCTTTATCATAAACTTGTGCATTTTCTCCCTTTATTCACCTTGTCGGCAAACTTCCACTTTTTTGAACCATGGAGAATTCTTCCTTTTCAACCTCTTTTGTGCCTTATCAGCAAATCTTCATTTTCTTAAACATGGCCTTGTCTGCATCTTCTATCTCTTTGGTGGTATTTTGCCTTATCGAAAAATTTCTCTTTTATCAAGCTTTTCTTGTCTGAGTCTTCCACCTCTTCATTTGGTCAGTGAAATTTTCATGAACTACTTTCTCTTGGCCTTCTTTTCTTTCCATCTTTTTCTTTATCGAAGATATTTACATTTTCTGAATTGATCCTTTGCCATTTCCTTTTGTCCTCTCTCATCTTGGTCTTGCAATTAGGGCTCACAGGCCTGATTTCTTAATTACAGAATATGCACAAGATATAGCTTTGAAGTGCCTTTGCAAAGAATTCAAACTATCAAACTATCTCTATATGATTCCCTACTTCCCTAGCCATCTATTACATGATTATATATCATCTCTAAAACACAAGATTCCTCCACGTTGGCCAAGGATGCTTACAAACTCTGATGTAAGAGATATAATGTGTGTACATAGATAGGTCAGACATAATCATAAAGAACTCCTCCGCAAATGAATGAAATATAGTGCAGATCTCAAGGAAGGTCAGCCATGATCGAAAGTTCCTTGAATGATGTGTCATTTAGCTTTGCAAGTTGTGAGATGCTTTGTCAATCTTCTCCTTTAGCTGATTATCTAATATTGTCAGGATGCTCTACTCTGAGAAACAATTGATCTTCTGATAGCAATATCTTCCCAATACCTGATCCAAATGATCTAAATTTTGGATATGATGTGCATGAATGTGTCTAGATGCTAAGTCCAGCTACGCAAGGTCTAAAATAAAAATGCAGCAAAATGCAAACCAAAATATAGAAACTGTGACTGACTGAACTATAAAATGAAAGAAAACAAACTGAAATGCAAATGTTTTTTGGTTGAAGCAAGATTGCTCTTGAACCAGGGATGCTCCTGCATCAGGACTCCTATCAACAAGTGTGTGAGATCAAGTCAATGCATTTATTTTGTCAACAATATTCAATTTGAATTTAGACGGTCATTGAGTCTCATCTGTCCTTATCCTTCTGGCATGACAAATAACAATGTTGTGTCTCATACTTCTAATGTTGTTCATAATTATGAAGGATGAATATTTAAATCTTGCAATTGACTTTTATAGTATAAATTGAAAAAAAAAATTGTCATACTTAATATAATGATTAATATTAGAAGTCTAGACTATAATACTAGTAAAAGAACCAAAGGTGCTATTAAATGGCTGATAAGCACAAATATTTATAGGCCTATCACTAAATAATATATAAAAAGTCATTACATTTATTAGTTGGTGGCATGCTACTCATTTTTAGCATTTAAAACAATTTAATTTTATCCCACATTTGTAACGTATCATTATGATTTGATTAGCTTTAATGAGTAGTTAAAGTTTCAATCAATTTAAAATGTAATATGTAAATTAATTTATTGTTTAATTTTTATTTAGAAGGAGTTGAGTTGGCTTGTTTCCTAAGGCTGCAAGGAATGGCCGTTAGCCATGACCATTCCTTAAACTTTGTCTGTGTTTATTTTTTTAATTTTTTATATTATTTTTTATTGCATAAAGTTTGACATAATTCTTTTTTAGTTTTTAGTTTTTTTAATTTCATCTTTGTGTTCATTCTTTTGAGTTTTAATATTATTTTTTATTGCATAAAATTTTGACATCTTTATTTTTAATATGAACAATTATAGGAAGATTCAAAAACCATGGACTGTGGCTTAGAAAAATTAATTAATATAATTTACATGTGTATGAAATCAAATATCATAGCATCTTCTATGAATAGGCTACTGGTGGCACTTCCCAAGCAAGTCCAAACCAAGCTATATATACATATCAACACACTAATTCTTTCATTATTTAATTTGGATGGGAATTATACAATCCTCAACCTCTAAAAGAAAACATAGTAATTGGTGTCGTGATACACCAAAACTGACCAATGTGAAGAATATTTCCCTATTGTTTGTTTTGATTTTGTGCCAAGGAAAGAAAATGCTTAATACCTTCAGTCCATATCTACTGCTCTTTCACATTGTTGTATTCAAACTCCATTAGATAAATTTTAAGACCAAAATGGCATCTCTGTTCTCCCTCTAATAAGTCTTTTCTTGGCCAAGTAGGGATGTCAGTGCAAACATCATAGACAATGCCTAACAATATGTTCAAGATATTGAGGGGAGGCTATAGTCCATTAAATTTATTCTAAACCACATTAGGCTGTATTTGAAAACATATTCCAATAGGTATGCATCAATAGGCTATTTAATATTGGTTAATTATTGTTGAGAAGGAGGCCTCCCAAACTCAGCTATGGTTAGCACATTAATGGTTATGCGATCCAACTACCATTAGAGGCAATATGGTTAAAGCTCTCAGAACCTATCTTTGAAGTTAATTTATGAGTACACTTGCTACTGCAATTATCTATGTCAGATGACTTTCTACATGCCAAAGGTACTATTTTTGGTTAGTTGGATCTTGTGTCTTTGGTGTTAGTGATAGCAGTGTCACTATTGTTGCATTATAATAGTTTATTGGCTTCTTGAAAACTGGTCTCTAATGCATAGTCCATAGCTACTCTATGGAAATACATGGAAAAGTGACATGTGTAAAATTGTTACTATTTAGGAAGAAGATTAGAGATAGGTAGAAATTGGGGGTTGAGAATTTGTAACATGCCTTGTTTCTTTAGTCTATTTCAAAATATTTAGTGGTAGTCACTTTTTTGTATTCCAAAAATGACATGGCAAAGCAAGAATTTTTACATACCATATATAATGAGGCTATTTTAGTTGTTACCATAGTATTCTCACTGGTACTTACCAATAATAGAGAAAGTTATGTCATGCTCCCTCAATGAGATGAATAGATTATTCTTTTTTATGAATTATTTATATGTTTTATGGTGACTAAAAATTGTAGAAGATAATGTTAACAGTCCAACAAAAAAATATAAGCCTTCTATCTCAGTGTTACATTTTAAAAGAATTCTTGCAACCTAAATTGATTATAGATGCATAAATGCTGGAAATTTTTATGTACGACATGATACATCTGCAAATGAAGGATCTAATCCAGGGCCAAAGAAATAATAAATAAAATTTCTATTTAGTCATGATTTCTTGCAATTTCAATGCATGAGTTTCATTTTCTTGATTGCCATAAGTACTAATGTGTTATCAAATCTTGGTTGACAACATCATTTTTCTATTAAACTACATCATGCTTAATGGCATTGAACATATTAATGTTATTTTTACAAGAAAGTATAGGACTCTGTGTGTGTGTATGTGGATGATGTCTAGAATTGGGGATCACAAACAATATGTATGTTGGTCAAAAATATTCTCCAATAATCTGCAACATGTTGGGAACTATAACTTGGATATTATTGAAGAATGCAATCTATTAGAAAGATATAATGCTAATATTTTTGCAAGACCATAGTGTGCTAAATATGCATGCACTTGATTCATTAAGAATACTTTATGATAGACATAGTGCACATGTATTTTTGTATGCTACTCTATTATATTCATTGGTTGTTAAAACATTTGACCTTATTTATGATTGAAGTGGCGAAAGGTGGTGAGTGATATCAACCAAATGATTTTATGAAAACAAAACTATGTTTGACCCTATGACATAATAATTGATAATATATTAGTGCATAATGAATCACAAAGGATAAGTTTGAATTTTAGAGCAATGAGATTACAAATTCTACATTTGCATCTGCAACTACAATTACATGCCTTGGAAAGCTCACAACAACATTCTTTTCTTCTTATTTTCTATTTGCTTTCTAATTAATAAATATTTAACACAAAGGAAACAACAAAACTAATATCCAATATTTAATACGTACAAAGTCCCACATGGTTTACAACAAACACATGATAATTGTATACAAATGAATTATGTTGAGTTGTTTGTAGCTTCGATCAGATAACATAATAATAAATATGAATATATAAGTAATATTAAATATTACTTATATATTCATACTTAATATATAAGGTATGTTAATATAAATATCAATAAAGCATGATCGAATGATATATTACCAAAGCATAAACATCTTCTGTATTCTAAATGGTGATTAGTAACTGTTAAAATTGGTGAAACTGATTACAATACAAACGGTGACAAAGTCACACCTGTGATAGGCATGACTCCTACCGTCACTCACATGTTTATAAGTTTGATTTGAATTTACATGGATCAGAGCCAAGGTAAGTAGAATCCAGGCAGAAAAATTGAACTTGAGAAATTCAGATTTAATACATCTCATTTCTCAAATGATAGCAGCAATCCGATTCGAAGACAGATTGGAGGAAATAACTTCTCATCATGGAAATTTAGAATTATGATGATACTAAAGAAAATAAAGTTGATTCATTTGTGAGAGAAAACAAAATGGAACCAGAGAATGATCCTGATAAAATGACATGGATTGAAGGAAATGACAAAGCCATGAAAATCATAGTTGATGGAGTTAGAGACATATCATGCCGATTCTGACAAAACATGAGACTGCATATCATATGTTTAAGTCACTTGAAGGCAATTATGAAATTAATAACTCTAGCAGAACCTTAGCCCTAAAGAGAGAAATAAATCATATAAGTATGAATAAAGGAGAATCTATCAATGCATACTTTATGAGAATATCTACACTAAGGGATCAACTATCAAGACTTGGGTACCAAATTGAAAGCAAGGAACTAACACTTATTTCTCTAGATGGTCTCCCAAATTCCTAGGAGACATTTGTTCAGGCATTAGTGCAAGGTCCAAATTTCCAAAATTTGACCGCCTAAGATCAAACTGTCTTCAAGAAGAATCTAGATAGACAAAGAAAGGGTCAAAACAAAAAAATATAGATGAAGACCTTCATGTTCTAAATACAAACTCTCAAAAGAAAGAGAAGAAGAAACACTTCAAGAAGAGGAAAAATTATCATGGGAAAGGTTCATTCAAGAAAGACATTTCTCGCATCCAATGTTTCAGATGCGACCAATATGGACACTATGCAATCAGATGTCCTAATTGAACCAAACAACAACCATCTTATGCCAAAATAAAGGAGCATGAATCTGAGAAATATGTATTCTACTTTGCACTTTCAAACCAAGTATCAAATAAATCTAACACCTGGGTTATAGATAGTGGTTCATCAAGACACATCACAGGGTTTAGGGAACTACTAGACAACATGGTAGAAGAGATTGATGAAGAAGTAACAATTGGAGATAACTCTGTACATCTAGTCAAGGGTGTTGGCACATGCACCCTCAAGTTAAAGACTAGCATCTCCATCCAACTTACTAGAGTATTGTTTGTCCCAGGCATCAAAAGAAATCTAGTCTCCATATCTGCACTTGTAGATAATGGATATAGGGTGACCTTTATGGATAGCAAAGTATTGGCATGGCCAAAGAATTCTACGATTAAGAAAGCTAAAACCATAGGTCATAGACAAGGGTACTTGTACGAGTTATGTATGGAACCAAATCAAGCCCTAATTCATGAAATTGTAGACTCTAATGAAATATGGCATAGAAGACTAGGACACCTAAATTTTCGTGCCCTATCTTCCATGGAAAGACTAGTTATAGGGTTACCCAAACTTACACAATGTAATTCAGGGGTATGTAAGGGGTGTGCCTTAGGGAAAAATACAAAGGGGTCCTTTCAAAATAGTTCTAGCAAAACAAATAAAGTATTAGAACTAGTCCACTTAGATTTATGTGGACCCATGTCTATACCCTCCTTAGGTGGGTTTCTATACTATGTAATCTTCGTTGATGACTTCCCCAGAAAGGCATGGATCTATTTTCTTAAATGTAAAGAATAATAGGTAATCCTTAAAAGATTTAAGGAATTCAAATCCATTACTGAAAACTCTTCTGGGAGAAAAATCAAAACCTTAACAACAGATAATGGGAGTGAATACACTTCAGACATTTTTAAATACTTTTGTAAAAACACTAGGATTAAGAGGGAGTTCACTGTACCTTATAATCCTCAACAAAATGGAGTTGCAGAAAGAAAAAATAGAACCATTGTAGAAGCTGCTAAGGCTATGTTACTTGATCAGAATATAGAAACTTCACTTTGGGCAGAAGCATCTAGTACTATTGTCTATATACAGATCAGATGTCCTCACTCTCATATTGATGACAAAACTCTTGAAGAAGCCTTCACTGGTACAAAACTAGACATTACTTATTTAAGGATATTTGGTTGTCTTGTTTACATTCATGTGCCCAAAGAGAAAAGAACTAAGCTAGAACCTTCTAGGAGAAAAGGCATCTTTGTAGGCTATAGTGAAACATCAAAAGCTTATAGAATATATATACTTGGTCAAAGATAGATTGAACTAAGTAGAGATGTGATTTTTGAGGAAGACATAGCTTTCAAAAGAGCCAGAAATCATATTGAGTTAGAAATTCAAACTTCCAACACAAGCATAGAAGAGGATCCTACACCTAAGTTTTAAAGGGAGTATCCTGAGGAAGAGGTAAATCATGAACAAATCACATCACTAGAAAATCCCATGAAAAGACCACTCTGGGCCACCAAAACAATGGAAGAAGCTAAAAATTATGCCGCTCCATCAGGGACTTTTAGGGAAAGCACAAGACCTAAGAGATTCTCTAGTTATGTATCTTTAATGAGTGAATTCATTAAATCAGAACCTTCTAGTGCTATAGAAGCTCTTAAGCACCAAGTATGGAAGGATGCCATGATAGAGGAGTATCAATCCATCGTAAAGAATGATGTGTGGGATATAGTACCTAGACCAAAAGGGAAATATGTTGTTTCTTCAAAATGGCTATTTAAAATCAAACATGCTGCAGATGGCAGTATAGGGAAATACAAAGCAAGATTTGTAGCCAGAGGATTTTCACAAAAGGAAGGAATTGATTACGACAAAACCTTCGCTCCAGTTGCTCGATATACATCAGTTAGGGCAGTTCTAGCTATTGTAGCAGCCAAAGGGTGGAAAGTCCATCAAACGGATGTAAAAATTGCTTTCTTAAATGGAACCATTGAAGAAGAGGTTTACTTAGAGCAACCTGAAGGATTTGAGATTCACAATGTAGGATCCCATGTATGTAAATTAAATAAATCTCTATATGGACTTAAACAGGCCCCCAGAGCCTGGTATGAAAGAATTGACAATTATCTCTTGAGATTAGGCTTCTCAAAGAATGATGCAGATTCAAATCTCTACTTCAAACAAAGCAAAGGTGATATGTTAATATTGATATTATATGTTGATGATCAATTGATTACAGGGGAAGATCATCTCATTGCTCAGTGTAAGAAAGATCTAGCTTTAGAATTTGACATGAAGGACTTAGGTCTATTACACTACTTCCTTGGACTGGAAGTATGGCAGAAATCAGACTGTATTATTCTAAACCAAGGGAAGTACATAATTGATATATTTAAAAGGTTTGGTATGATGGAATGTAGACCTATGTCTTCCCCCATGGAAACAAATCTTCATAAATTGAATGAAGTAGCAGCAGATTCTCCGTTGGCAGATCCCACTCTGTACAGATACATAATTGGATCCTTGATGTATTTGGTCAATACCAGACCTGATATCTGCTATGTTGTAAATGCCTTAAGTCAGTTTATGTGTGAGCCCAAGGAGATACATCTTGTGGCTGTGAAGCATATAATGAGATACCTTCAAGGTACTCTAAATTATGGCTTAAAATATGAAAAGGTTGACTTAGATCTACATGGATTCACAGATTCAGATTGGGCTGGAAGTGTAACAGACCGGAAGAGCACCTTTGGATGTTGTTTCAGTTTAAGGTCAACAATGATATCGTGGATTAGCAGAAAATAGTCTTCAGTTGCTCAGAGCTATACAGAAGACGAATATATTGCAGCTTCTATGGCTGCTAGAGAGGCAGTATGGCTTAGAAAACTTCTTGTGGGATTATTTGGTAAACCTCTAAAACCAACTATCATCCACTGCGATAATCAAAGTTGTATTAAGCTATCCGTGAATCTAGTATTCCATGATAGATCTAAACATATTGAGATTCCTCACCACTATGTGTGTGATATGGTGGAAAGGAATGTGATTCAGTTGGAGTATATCAGTACAGGAGATCAAACTGTAGATATTCTTACCAAACCACTCCTCAAGGTGAAAGTTGAATACTTCAGGAAAAATCTTGTTATGATTGAAATGTAAAATTCTATTTGATTTGTACTAATATACTAAAGATGTTTAATGTGTAAACATCTTGTGTCATATGTGTGATTCTATAACATTATGGGCCTACCCATTCTGTGTTTATTTCTAAAAGGTGACGATCTTTTGGATAATCTACACTTGCACCTAACATTATAAGGTGACAATATTATAATGTTCATTAGACTGATATCATGTGACTTGATATTGGTATGAATCATGGAGTTATCATGATTAGGTTGTGGTAGACATTATGTGACTTAATGTCAGTGCACATACCATAACTGGGATATATATATAAGGAGAATGTAATGTTCTTGAGTATAATATATCCTTTAGTATCACAAGGTAGGTGATGCTACATATCACGAGATAGGTGATACTATATATCATGAGTTATGTGATATTAAATTACTTTGAGTAATTCATTATAGATCAGATAATTGATATTCACAGAGATTATTGTGATATTGTTATCTTCCCGAGCTAAGAGGGAGTGTTGAGTTGTTTGTAGCTTCGATCAGATAATATAATAATAAATACGAATATATAAGTAATATTAATAATTACATATATATTCATACTTAATATATAAGGTATGTTAAGATAAATATCAATATAGCATGATCGAATGATATATTACCAAAGCATAAACATCTTCTGCATTCTAAACAGTAATTAGTAACTATTAAAATCAGTGAAACCGATTAAAATACAAACGGTGACAAAGTCACACCTGTGATAGGCATGACTCTTTGAGGAGTCACATCTATCACAGATGTGACTCCTACCATCACTCACACATTTATATTAATGTCTTTGCCCTGCAATACCATGGATCGACACAAAAATTGAAAGTGTATGAGAAGTGGAAATTGCATCTGAAATACAAAAGAAAATAATAAGTTAAGTCTGCTATATAAATATCCAACTTTCAGAAAATATCCAAGTCAGAGATTATAAGTTCAATCTGAATTTACAAATTATGCATATAAAAATAAAATAACTTTAAATCGTTTTCTTCCTTACCTCTTGTACTAGAAAGGAAATGACACAATTTACTGAGGTTATAGTGTTATAATGTAATGGTACACTTTTATGGTAACACCTATCATGTTCCACAATGCATATATCTGAGGTCAATAAATCTAATTCTAATAAGCATCTGTAAATATATATTGTTTGTTGTTGCCAAACTCTTTGAAGAAAGATCACATATCCAACTGCACTATTTTTCTCATTATATTGTTTTATTGCACTCTCATTATAATGATGCTTTCTTTGACATTCATAAGTTTCAGACAACCCAAACATTTGATTGCAAACTCTTAAAAGGGCTATATGAAGAACTTCAATGATCTTACTAAACAACACAACACCAAACAGCTTGTGTATGCTATCCCACTCTGCTGATAAACTGCCTATATGTTAATTAAAGCATGTCACATAACACCAAACAGCCTGTGTATGCTATCCCACTCGGCTTGTATACTACCTATATGTTAATAAAAGCATGTCACATATAATATATGTTTGTTTGCCTATGACATCTAGTGCTCTCTAAATCTCTGAACCCCATATTACAGCATGGTATGAGGACTTCCTTATCGAGCAACCATAGAGCCTAAAAGGAAAAAGCACAAAAATTTAAAATTTATAAGAAAATACAAACCTACACAAATTTAAAATCTATAAGAAAATACAAACCTACACAAATTAACAAATGTTGCACTTTTTTTGGTTGGAATCTGCATGTATTTCACAGGACAAAAAAAATGTTTTTAGCATAGGTTCCAACTAAGGTATCATTGTCCCTACCTGCATCAATAAGAATTAAAAAAAAAACAAAGAAGTGATGAAAATACTTTTAAAAAAAAAAAAATTAAAGGAGGCAATCTAAATATCTTGCATTGAAATAAATTTTGGCATATTTAAAAAAACAGTAATGGGGTTTCAATTTTTCTGTGGTTAATGAAATTGCAGCAAACAAATTTTAGTTTTTGTTTTAGAAAAACAAAGAACTGATGCAAATACGTGTTTAGGAAAAAAAATTCCTCCACGGCCTTGATCGATTCCTCGGAAGGCGATTCTTTTGATTTCTGATTGCACTCCCCTTCAGATCAGCTCAAATCTTGCAATTTGATATGTCGCCTGATATGGTCACCTGATCTTACAATTTGATATGTTCACTTCAAATCTTGCTTTCAACCATTTTAAGATGGCTTAATTTGTGAAGAAGAAACAATGGGTAATTTATTAATGCCAACCACCAGCAAAGAGGGTTTCTCAGAAACGAAAAAAAAACAAACAAACCCACATGCAAAGTTAAACAAACGAAACCATGACACCGAGCATAACAGAAAAAAAATAACCTTGCAGATCCTGCCTTTTATGACAATGTGCCATTTATATGAATGGTACCCGCATGTTGAGGGTACATCTTTGAGGCTCTTACGTGGGCCTTTGATTTCAAGTGGTGCTCTGAATCAAACATCTTTGCCCATCCTCACACACAATAGAGATAGAATTTGAGCGTTTTTTCTTAAAAAAAATCTCCCCTCTCCCTATCGATGGCTGCCTTTACTCACACAAAATTATGGGGGAATACTTTAAAAAATTTAAAAGCATGGGATGTATTGCATTTTATTTTTAATTTTTGGAAAAAAAAAAAATTTGAACTATCATTTTTTATTTTTTATGGAGCACCAAAAAAATATTTTTTTTGGAAGACCAAAATAATTTTTTTTTTGGGACTACCAAATTTTTGGCAGCTACAAGATGTGTGCACATATAAAATGGTCTATGGGCAAAAAATATTTTTTTTTTAAAAAGTAAAGTTTGTAATAAGAAGATAAATTTAAAAGTCAATCAAATACTTTTTGATATTATAAATTATATTATTAAAAAAATTATAAAAATCATTAGTTGATTTTAAAAAAAAAATAATTAAGAAAAACTTGAAATTTGAACACTACAATATCCTAAATGACAAGGCAAGTACAAATAAATAACAAAACTTTGGAGAACTCTATTATAGGATTTCATAAAACAATAAATTAGATCTAAATTAACTTTAAAGTAACATATCTATTATTTGTATGTTCTAACTTTTAAGCCAAAATTATTAAAAAGACATTTTGAAGTGATAAAATTATTGACAATGTCCAAGTAGATAACAAATATCCGTTTAAATTTTTATTTACAAACATAAAAATTGTTTATTTAATGACCTAGACTATAATAGTATAGCAGTTCTGCGTTAAACTAACAACTAAACTTCTATGAATCACTGCCCTGCCTCATAAAATATTTTATACATACATCTCTTACAGACCAGAGGCAACTAACACCAACATGCTTCCTACATGAAGTGGTGATAAAATACTAAAAGGTGAAGACAACAGACAGAAATGGTACCTGTTGAGAAATAGAAAAATTATTTGCATTAGAAGAGTGGAAAACGGCATAAACCTAAAGTTGACACTTATTATAACATAAAATCAAATAACGTAAGAATAAAAAGGTAGGCATATGAAGTGGAATTCTTATTTATAAGAAGTCCCAATTGTCAAAAGGGAAAAACTCATATAAACATACTAGCGAAAGTATAAATGATCCAATTCAATAATCAATAGATTACAAGTAATCCTTTCAGAGGCTTCGTTGTAGAATCGCTAGGAAGACCGAGTATGGCACTTTAAGAGGACAGATTCCTTGTTTCAATTGTTTGAATTTTAGAATTAAAGTGAGCAGATTAGTTACAAATCTTAAATGATTTTAAAAGTTAAGGCTAACTGAAATCCCATTATCGGCATCGATTATCATGATCCAAGAGAACAGTTTAAGGTTACACTTATAGCCACTTGTACATGTGATCTCAAGCAACCCTTGCCAATTGGGAATGATAGCCAATGGCACCATGGACAGGTTATAAGGAATGGCTGTGTAAAACAAGAACTGAAGAAATCCAGCAACGTATTTGGATGATTGTACTAAATATTTTCTCCAAATTAAATAGACAACGTGCCATTTGTCACCTAGGCTTACAAAATGTAAAAGAGAGCTTTGAGCCGGAGTTGCAAATAACAGGTCTTTAAGCAGCCAATCAAACTCAAACAAGAATGATCAAAGGGAATTTCCACACTTATCAAATAGCTCATGTACCGTACTGATTTTTCAGCAAAATCTTTTTCAATGTGTCATAGACGGATAAGGGAACTTAAAGAATACTTCATTGTGAAACCTCGGATACAAGTCAAGTGACCTTTTGACCAGCGAATCTTTGATGTCCCCCCTGACTTCCACCAACTCAAGCTTCTTTTTATGAACCTTTCTGAATCACTACCTATGGGAAACTATAATAATAACACAATAACGACAAATTAATCAATACCTATGGGAAACTATAATAATAACACAATTACAAATTAATCAGAACAAAATGTTGTGCAAAAAATAAAGCAAGTAGCACACCTATATTTAAAAAATATATCTAAAGAACGCAGAGATATCCTTCTCGTCTATTTTTAAAATCAATTTACCAATATAGGTGGAAATAAGCGCCTCAGAAACTTTAGATATATTTTTTAAATATAGATATGCTAGTTGCTTTATTTTTTGGAAGGAGCGTTGGAAGCCCACAACCTCTATGATTATAAATCCATATCTACACGACAGAGGCATACTTTCTGCAATAAATGGTAGGGCGGGGGCCGTCGTGTGCAGTGCAGTGGCTCCATCTTTTTTTTTTTAAACGTGAAATGATTTGCTATTTTCAACTCTTTAAAATCACATTTTTATTAATGCAGAAAAGAGCAGTTGAGAGATTATAAAAGGGCAAAATGGTAAAAATTTATTTTCGATGATTAAAATTTTGGACGACCAAAATTTTTTGACAACAGGACGACTAAAATTTTAAAGATTTAAAAAGATCTATAATAACCTATCGGCCAAATTAGTATACTTGGTTGTAGATACATATATATTGCTATAAAATAATCAATCAAACTGGTACATAAATTTGATCATTAATAGACATTATTTAATAAAAATAAATGTATTTAAATAGAACTTGTTGGTGATCAGAGTTTGCGCGGTGGAATGTTGCTTTCATTGAGGATTTGTTGGTGTACAGAATCGCAACTTGCATGGACAGCATTGCAATTTGAAGGAAATGTGTCAAAGAATTTATGAATCAAACTTAAAATTTATAATTCCATTTCAATTTTGTTACTACTCTGAAATTAATTACCTTTCTTTGTTCTAGCCGTATTCCAAAACACCTATCTGAATTAGCTTATACTTTTTCCAATACACAAGTCCAAATGCAATCCAATCCTCCTTTTGCTTTGAATACCAATTTCAATTTAAACATACACAAATGTTCAAATGGAATCCGATCCTCTTGTTACTACTCTGAAATTGAGAACACATATTACTACTCTCAAATTAATTACCTTTCCTTGCTCTAGCCCACCCATGTTCCAGAACACCTGAATTAGTTCATACGTGTTCCACAACATATGTGGAATTGCAACCCAATCCTCCCTCTTTTCCTTTGACTATCTAAATTTGAACACACTCATCTGAATGCAATGCAATCCTCCTCCTTTTTCTGTGAATATACTCTGAAATTAATTACCATTCCTTACTCAAGCCCATGCATATCCAGAACACTTGAATTAGCTGATACATGTTTCAGAACACATATAACACTTGAATTAGCTCATATAAGTTTCAAAACTCATACATGTTCCAGAACACATATAACACTTGAATTAGCTCATATATGTTCCAAAACACATAATGCAATCTGATCCTTCCTCTTTTGCTTTGAATATCCAATCTCAATGTGAAAAACACCACCCAAAAAAAACAAAAATTAAAATAAAATAAAATATTCACACATTCTAATGAAGAATTCCTATGATTATTTTAATACCCATCAGAAGAGTGAAACCAAGTGGAAGACGAGGAATTCCTCTTGAGGAGTGATGCTGAGAAGAAGAAAGTGCAAGCTGATCAGCCCCGCATAGAAAGTGGTGAGGCAGTAGGACCTCATTTAGTGCCAATAATAGCTAGACTAATGGATTTTAGTTAACATCATACAATAACCTAATTCTTTGTTTCGCATTGAGCAGATAATTAAAATTTATATGGATGAACCATTTTGAGGGGTCTCCCAATTTTTGAGAGATTGTAACTGGTTTGGTTAAAAGCTGCAGTCTTATGGAGGGGTTTCTAAAAATATTTTAGCTGCAGTCTTATGGAGGGGTTCCTTAAAATATTTTAGCAGGTATTATAGAGAATTTTTAGGAGTTTTCATGAGAAAGTGGTTCAGTGAATTTTCTAACAAGACCAAATTTAAAACTTTAAGCTCCAAAATTTCATGAAACTAATAGTCTCATGATTATTTTTTAACAACATCCAATGCTCAATCTACAGTGAAATCTACACTATATAGTAAAATCTAAAAAATTATTGTCCAGAATTTAAAAATATAGATGAATGACATTTGAAAACAAATTTTAAGAAGCTGATAGTGAAAACTTTTAGGCCCATCCCAAAGACATTCCTATCTTGGAATCTAAAATACCAAGGACAAAAATATTATCCTAGTTTTTTCTAATATTACTGGAATCTAATATTATCATTATTGGAATCTAAAATATGAAGGACAAAAATAAGGGTAAGGGTTTCACAGACAAAAGCATAAATCTGCTGCCTACACCGTCAAAAATCCAATGACTAAACGCTGAAAAAATTGTCTCGGAATTCAAACAAATAGTGACGAACAACATATTTATTGCCTCAAGCAGAAAAAAAAATTAAAACAAAGTAACAGCAAGAAACCCTCCAAGCCAAATTCTACATCCTACAGGGTCTCCTCTTAAAGGCTCGTTATGGCTGCCCGCCAGCTCCTCGGGCTGAATCGGCGCCGTCTATGAGATCTCTTTGCCAGTCGTGGGGAGTCCCCAACTGTCCGTTCAAGTGTACCCTCCAATGCCGCATCGACGGCCGGGATCCGCTCTCTTTCTTCTCTAAAGAAAAACTCTGCCCGCCTACTTGAGATGCCAGCTATATTGGCTAATAGTTTAGAGAACAAGTGCCACCTAGTGGATAGTGAGTAGTATTTGTCTTTGGAATATTGTAAAAATAATTTTTGTTTTGTTTTGTTTTGTTTTGTTGAATAGAATAAGCATTTTTTATTAAATTTTTTAATTTGTAAGATAATTAGGAGTAGATCATCATAGAAGTGTACCTTAAGTAATACTACTGGACCACTAATGTGGATTATTTTATCATTATATGGTTTCCTTAGTAGAGTGCTTTTGCAGATTGATTATTTACTATTATAAATAAGAATTATAATACTTTGAAGTAGGGCTTAAATTTGGCAGTCCACCTTGTCTGTCAAGAAATTGTTTTCCTACAATTTAGTCTTCATTATTGACTTTCACATCACAATTGATTTTTTTTATGCAAGTCAAATTTTATATAAGTAATATAAAAAAATTTACAAATGGTTTTAATATATTCATATGAAACTATTTCAAATAATGCATGTTTTATAACTCCTGGGCAATTATTCTATTAAAAAAAACTTAAAAGGTATTAAGAAGTTCTTTAAAAAATCTAAAAATTTGGAATTTTTTTAAAATAATAAAAATTTCTATTAAAAAATAGAAAAGAAGTTTCTATATATATATATATATATATATATATATATATATATATATATATATATATATATAGTTTTTCCTATAGTTTCTAAAATAAATTACATGTATGTTAATACAATTAAATATTTATTTTTATTGTATTTTACAATCAAATTCTTCAAATGTGTAGTCGCCATTGTCTTGATAGACATTTATGCAAAATGTATAATCATAGACAAGGCAAGTGAATTGATACTGATCTTACAATGTATGTTCGTCATCCATCCTCTCTATATACAGTTTAGTGGCTTGACATTACATGACATACAGGTAAGGAATTTTTGGCATGATGTCATTATTGATAGGAATTCTAACTCATCGCATATATGGAGAATGGTAATATTTGGTAAATATTAAGATTCCTACAGGCTTTTTGAATTATGAAGAATTGAAAAGCAAGGAAAAAAGTAGCATGTACAATGGATTCAATCTACCAATGATTATAAATTGTCATATCTGGAATCTAAATTTTGGTAACCTAACATGTCAAAATTGTACAGAGTTCATTATTAATTGTCTTGGGCAACATGAAGGTTGCAATAAAAGGTGAAACATTTTACCCAATAAGAATGCCGATAATTAATTTTTTGCTTATTTATGTTTAAAATTTTCACATGTTTACTTCACTAGAAAATTTTATTTTAGGTAAACAAATTGTAATATATAATTGCTTAATATGTACATATAATAATAATAACTAATTAAGTAGTTTTGGTTACAATAGTATTGTCAAAGGCAATAACTTTATTATGACTATAAAATTATTTTCAAATATTTTTTATTTAAATTTTGAAAAATTAAATTAAAATATTTAAATCACATTGATACATAGGACTACCTAACATTTAGAGGTTCTAATTGGATATGACATAGGCTGGAGGATCTACCAATTCCCCCTAATTCTCTAAGGGACTTACAAGAAGAATTACAGAAAAGGAAAGTACTTAGAAATCAAAAGGAGAATGAAATAATTTGGATAGGGTCCAAATCAGGGACATATACTATCAAAATAGGCTATAAGCTTCAAAATAGATTAGAAGAAAGCACCGATTGGCCAATTGAATTATGTTGGAGTAAGTGGAACTTACCCAAAGCTGGGGCCTTTCCATGGACTATCATGCATAAACGAGTTCTCATAGGAGAAATGCTCAAAACAATTGGAATCCCAAGACCTTTATTGATGCATTATGTTTAAAAAGGAAGAAGAAACAATAGTTCACCTTTTCCTGTGTTGTCCCTTTGCAGGTGCTTGTTGGGACTGGCTATGCAATAAGCTTGATTGGAAGGGTGCTCTACTGAATGACATCGTACAGAGCTTTAAAAGTTGGCCAAGGATCTGAAATACAATATGGGAAGGATTATGGATTACGAACCCTTCAATGTCAAGATATGGAAAATTTGGAAGGAGCGTAATTGTAGAATTTTTAAGGAGAACGAATCAAATGTTGAGGAAGTGAAGAAGGGAATTAAGAAAGGGATTTGCGAAATAGTGTTATGGAAAGGTTGTCCACATCCTCCTCAAAAGCATTTTCAACTAGGATGGGGATTCAATGAAAAATTGGTCGGAATTAAAAGTACCACAAAACTATCATAACAAATCCTCCACATACAAATGCTAAAATAAATTGGGTGGCTATCAAGTGGTACCCTCCACCAAGGGGCAAACTGAAATTGAATTTTGATGGCACGGCAAGGGAGAATCCAAGTACATCAAGTGTTGAGTTATCATCAAAAATGACTGTGGGGAATTGGTTTGGGCAATTTTGAAGAAGATTCAAATAGGTACCAATAATGAAGAAAAAATTAGGACGTTGGTTACATGGTTACTCTTTAGCGAGAAATAAAGTATTAATGACATTGACATTGAGGACAATTCCCAAGTTTATTAGGCGATAGGCTTATAGTGGGATCTTTTTGCTCCCAGAAATATTCAGCCGCCAGAATTGTCAGATGCCGGAAACTCATTCGACGCCGGAATCGTTTCGTTTGTTGCTCCCGGAAATCGTCAATTTTTTTCATAACATATGAATCCCACATAATATTTTTGACAGCTTGTCACAACTGCCTTGTTTCTATATTTTTTAATGAAAACTTTAAAAAATTCATTTGGGGTGGGCATTAGAATTGCAAGCTAAAATACAGTTAAATTTGTACGGCCAATGTTCATGTGTTCGTAGAATTTTCGTAATTTATTTTTCTTCCAGTTTTTATTCGGTTAAAAATTGGGGTGTGCTCACGTAATTGGGATGCCCATGCAAAAACTAAATGTTAATGCCTATGAAAATTTTAAAATTATTTTATAATTATTTGGACAATATTTGTTTAAGTGTATTTTAAAAAAAATTAAATATTTGTGTTCCACGGTTTTAGTATTATATTGGCTTTTAAATTATATAATATTAAATGTTTACTAATTTTAAATATATATTTAAATAGTTACTAATTATTATATAATTATATTATTAATCAATAAAAAAATTATTTAAATTCTTCTCAATATTATATAATAATTTATAATTTAATTTTAATTTATAATTATAGAAATAATATTTATTTAAATTAATAATTAAATGTGTATATAATGTATAAATATAATAGGACAAATTTTGAGTGGGTGGTAGGGAGGTACTAACTATTATATAATTATATTATTAATCAATTAAAAATTATTTAAATTCTTCTCAATATTAATTTATAATTATAGAAATAATATTTATTTAAATTAATAATTAAATATGTAAATAATGTATAAATATAATAGGACAAATTTTGCGTGGGTGGTGTTGTTTGGCCACATAGTTGGTTCCCTTCCACCTCTAGACTGCACTTGTTACACCATCCATATTATGAATATGTACATTAGAACACGTTCTTATATGTAGGCCAACACCCTTATGGTAGAGCAGAAACCCTGCCTAATCACTCATGGGAGAATAGAAACCCTATCCACTCACTCATGGAAGAGTGGAAACCCTACCCACTCGCTCATGGATGAGTAGAAACCTTGAACTTGGTTTGCTGTGGTGATTATTAGGGACAATGTTCATGGAGAGAAGAAACCATGAGTCTTGCTCTCTTCACAATGTATGTGAAGAGATGAATCATGAAAAATATTAAGACTTTAAGTATTTAAGGATTATGTAGGCCAACTCTCACAAGGGAAATTTGAATGAACTGCCTAATTACTCATGAGAGAGAAGAAACCATGAATTTAAAATGTGTTTCTCTTGCCAGTCCCCAGTTAGATAGATTTCTAAAACGACATTCTCCTGACACCTGCCCTTTTCCCTAGTTCTCTTTCTATTTATTTATGCTTAGACAATATCCCTACAATGGTAAAACATTAAACGGCATTACTGGTTGACAAGTTACATGTCAAATAAGCCCACTTTTACTATTGGGTTGTAATAATTTACCATCTTAATTTATTATTCCTCCATGGGACTGCAAGGATAGGGATAGAATAGGCTTCAACTTCATTCTTTCTTGGGGTGGGGTTTCTGTGCACATACAGTCTATTGAAGGACTAGAATATTAGGGATTTACTTAATATTCCTCTGCCTCAACCTCCTAAACTACCTTAAAATCCACAAATCCTTCCTCTTACCTAGCATAGTGTAGATAGATAAGAAGAGATGGGTGTTTTTATTTCCATAGTGCTAGTGAAGTGGCAGGCTAGATTTTGAGTGCTTATGATGATCCTAGTTTTGAATTTGGGTTGGGAAAATTTTGGTTTTTGATTAGGTTTAGTTCTGATGCATATTTTTGTTGCAGAAATACTCAATAAGGATTTGATAGGTTTCAAACGTTGGGGTGATGCCAACTATTTCCATTTTGTGAGAGCATTTTTTAACCATGTCCACCCTGCCAACTCTCCACAGTTCATAAATAATTGCATGGAATGTCACTAAATTCAAAAAAGGACCCATCTTCATCATTTCTACAAATAGAGAGAGTGCTTTCTTTATTTTTCTAGCCTTGCCAAGGCCATCTATTAAACTCATATAAATGTAAGCATCAGCAAAGCAACTATCTTGCTTTAGTCTAGCTACTAATTGGAGAGCTTCATTTACTCTACCCACCTTGCAGAGGCCATCAATAATGGTAGTATATGCAATAATATCTTGACATCAGATAGAATGCCTCATTTTAGAAACAAATCTTAGAGCTTCATCTATTCTACCTAACTTTCACAGACCCTGAATCAAAGTTGTATATGTAACAACATCTAGATTATAATTACCACCAATTAGAGTAGCTCATGTACAACATTATGGACCTATCTTGGAGGACAATATGTGTACATTCTTCAACCAAATTAAAACATGTTTCTCACAACACCTTGTCCAAGAGTTGAATTCTACCCCCTCTGTCAGGACTACTCATCTACAGTGGAAATATGACATTCTCAAAGCACCATAACTCATGCAAAAATGTCTCACCAGTTCTAACATGAGCAAATTATAGGAGGTGTGTTACATCACTGCCCTTCACCAAAGGCGATTGTATAGTTGTGCTTGTATTTATAAAGTTGTATTTATAGAATTTCATTAAATACTATTGTGCTGCATCACAAAAATGCATATACAGATTAGATTTTTTTATATACTTGAATGTAATATTTTTTGTTATATCGTCAAATGTAATATTATATAGATGACCTTTTCATTTGAACTCTGTAATATCTAATTGCATCATACATAAGGTTGTATTTACAAAATTCCAAATTGATTATTCAATAATTAGTAAGCTTTATTTCATGCAGATTTTATGTATATTTATGGAGTATTTAGGTCCCTATACTTCATTGATTTACTTCTGTTAAATCTCATATATAAGCAAAATTAAAAGTAATACTGTTATTGAATAAACAAAATTGTACACTACAAAGTCTTTGGTTAGGCTTCAGTTTGGTTCTTTAGGAATATTTAAATTTTAAAAAGTACTTGGTTGCTTTTAAATAACAGAACCAGAAAATAGATTATGACCTAAACGTTTCAGTTTGGTTTTTAAGACACATTTAAATTTGTAAGTTTATTTATCTGCTCCTCTACATAAACACTGAGTAATACTTTGGTATAATGTAGATAATTAAATGTATATGTAGTAGTAAATAAACTCTATGTAACAATATTATAACTATAAACTTACTTTCCAACTATTTTTTTAATAAACTCTATGTAACAATATTATAACTATAAACTTACTTTCCAACTATTTTTTTCTTCTTGAATATTATAACTTTTTTTTTTATTTACCCTATTGGCTACTTTGTTGCACACAAATTCAGTGCAACTGCTAGTATTAATATCATTAGAAATAGAAAAGTCGGAGTCTATATGGGCAATACATGATGAAATGAAGAGCACATCAATCAATCACATTTATCAGGAAGGTAACTCCATGACAAACTATCTTGCCGACAAAGCTTGCGATCAAACTGAGGACGAAATTTCATTTTGAATGACAAGAATCGATGGGAAGATCTTCCATTATGACATTCTATTTAAACAGTGCCATTGTTCACGAGATGGTGAAGGCAAGATCTCCGTCCAACGTTGCTGTTGATCCCGCATCTAATCTTAACCCAGCAGCGCCGAAGCCATTCTTGCGAAGACAATTCTCCAGTCTTATCAGCCGCATCAAAAAAACCTCAGATCCCTTCCTGTGCGGTTCATATTATTATTAGTAATTACTACTCGCAAGCCTGAAACCCCAATAAAGATTTCTATTGTAAGGATTCCGTCCAACACGGGATCGAATCGGCAGCTTTAAGCCTTTAGGGCATGACACTGCAACTGAATCGGCGAGGCTTCTGACCGGCAGATCCAGAAGATAAAGTACCAAATGCACTCACATAGGCAGAGCTCCATGACCGCCTTTATAAATTGTGATTTGAGATATTTGTCAATGGCAAAAATCTTTCGTCCAAGCACTAAAAAAATTACTCTGGATTTCTAAAGGTATCGCTAGGAACAACAGTAATCACCTCAACCAGAAAAACTTGTAAGACAAAAATACCAAGGACAAATACAAGGGTAATGAACAAATCCTCGAACCGAAAATCTGCGGCCCACACAATTAAAAAACAGAATTCCAACCACCGGAAAAATTGCCTGGGGTTTCTATACAAATCGCGAGAGACATCACTAATTGCATCAAGGATAAAATTTTTTTTATGGAAACAAAACCAAGGACAAAAATAAGTGTACCGGTTTCACAGACAAAAGCATAAATCTGCTGCCTGCACCGAAAATCCAATGACCAAACGCTGAAAAAATTGTCTTGTTATTCAAACAAGAGGCAACGAACAACATATTTATTGCCTCAAGCAGAAAAAAAATTAAGACGAAAAACCATAGATTAAAGTAACAGCAAGAAACTCTCAAAGCCAAATTTTGCGTCCTACAGCGTCTCCTCTTAAAGGTGTTATGGTGCACGCTAGTTGCTCGAGCCGCATCGCCGCCGTCGATTAGATCTCTTTGCTAGGCGTGGGGAGTCCCCACCTGCCCATTGAAGTGTACCTTCAAATGCCTCATCGACGGCTGGGATCCGCTCTCTTTCTTCTCTAAATAAAACTCGACCCGCGTTCTTGAGATGCCAGCTGTATGGATTACTTAGATGCCAACTGTATTGGCTTATAGTTTAGAGAACAAGTGCCACCTAGTGGATAGTGACTAGTATTTGTCTTCAGAATATTGTAAAAATAATTTTTGTTTTATTTTGTTTTGTTGAGTAGAATAAGTATTTTTAATTAATTTTTTTAATTTTTAAGATAATTAGCAGTAGATTATCATAAAAGTGTAGCTTAGGTAATACTACTTGACCAATAATGTCCATTATTTGACCATTATATGGTTTCCTTAGTAGAGTTCTTTTGTAGATTGATTATTTACTATTATAAATAAGAATTATAATACTTTAAAGGATTGTCCTTATATCAAAGGAGATTTTTGTCTAGATCAATCCCAATAAATTACATAATGACTAAATATAAAATCTTCAATTATGCAAATGTCTCTAGAGTTTGAAGTGTGTAAATGCAAATAATAATCAAATTTCTTTTGCCACTACCTTGATAGACATTTATGCAAAATGTATAAGCATAGACAAGGCACGTGAATTGATATGGATCTTACAATGTATGTTCATCATCCATGCTCACTATATAAAGTTTAGTGGCTTGACATTACATGATAGAAAGGTAAGGAATTTTTGGCATGATCTCATTATTGATAGGAATTCTAACTCATTGCATATATGGAGAATGGTAATATTTGATAAATATTAAGATTCCTACACACTTTTTGAATTATGAAGAATTGAAAAGAAAGGAAAAAAGTAGCCTGTACAATGGGTTCACACTGCCAATAATTATTAATTGTGATATCTAGAATCTAAATTTTGGTACACAAACATGTCAAAATTGTACATAGTTCATTATTAATTTTCTTGGGCAACATGAAGGTTGCAATAAAAGGTGAAACATTTTAGCCAATAAGAATGCCAATAATTAATTTTTTTATATTTTTGTTTAAAAATTTCACATGTTTACTTCACTAGAAAAAATTACTTTAGGTAAAAACATTTGTAATATATAATTACTTAATAAGTAATAATAATAATAATAATAATAACTAGTTAAGTGTTCTATGAGAATTTTCTACTAATGTTGAAATTGTGGCACCCTTCTTTCAATCATTCCACAGAATCCTTCGATGCTACTCAAATTTGGGTAAGATTCCTGAATCTTCTGTCACATTTTTGGTTTGACACCTACTTTGATGCTATAGGTAACTTGTTGGGGAAGTTTTTGGGGGTGGACAAGGCCTCTTCCAACTATTTGCACACCATCTACACTCATATCCTGGTGGAGCTAGATATTACCAAAGATCTTCTAGTAGATATCTCCCTAAATTTTGTTGACGAGTGTTGGTGTCAAATGATAGATTATGAGGGTTTACCCTTTCCCTGTCATTGATGCTTTTGTATCGGTCACATTGCTACCCTTTGTTCAAAGTGTAGAATGGATAGCCAGGCTGCTTGGTGTAAAAATGTATCCCCTCTTCACTATTCAGTGGAAAAGAAGACTCTCACCAGAGTGATCAAAACATCATAGCTTCACCAACAAGTGGGATTGCCAACCACAGGGATACACCAATTGATTTGTAGGACATTTCAAGATTCACTATGATATCTTCTCCTGACTGGAGGGATAGTGTTAAGGCTACTATGGATCCTAAACGAAATGAGGAGTTGGCAGTTCAAATAGAAAGGACAGATATTTTGTCTCTTGAGGGAAAGGAAAATCACCTAGAGAAGTTAGATGAGGCTATGGGAGCATGGGATATAGAGGGAAACTAGACAGCGGTGCAAATTAAGGGACAAAAACATGAGGTATTTTTCAATAAGCATCTTCATTCCCATACCAATTGTGGAGCAAAAATGCCTGCACATTGTGGAGATACAACAAATAATAGGAATTTTTCTTTGGCTGCTTCAAAAGTCCTATGATTGGTTGTAATTAATTTCTTGCATCCCTGTGTATGGGTTGGATGTATTTTTAGTTGAAAGGAGTAGATAGGGTTATTCCAGGTTAGGGTTAGCTACCTAGCCAATTTTATGCTTCAACACTTTTAGCTAAGCTGGAAATGTTAAATCTGTATGTTAAACTATGGTTATTTTAATTCAAAGGGACCAGTCCCCAAAACTGTAGGTTATTCATCTAGTAAAAACCAATAACTAGTTAAGTAGTTTTGGTTACAATAGTATTGTAAAAGGCAATAACTTTATTATGATTATAAAATTAATTTCAAATATTTTTTATTTAATTTGTAAAAATTAAATGAAAATATAATCACTTTCATATAGAGGACTACCTAATCTTCAAAGGATTTGATTGGATATGGGATAGGCTGGAGGATCTACCAATTCCCCTGATTCTCTTAGGGACTTACAAGAAGAATTAAGAAAAAAGGAAAGTACTCAAAAATCAAAAGGAGGATGAAATAATTTGGACAGGTTCCAAATCAGGAACATATACCATTAAAATAGGCTATAAGCTTCAAAATAGATTAGAAGAAAGCATAGATTGGCCAACTGAATTGTGTTGGAGTAAGTGGAATTTGCCCAAAGATGGGGACTTTGTGTGGACTGTTATGCCTAAATGAGTTCTCACAGGAGAAAGGCTCAAAACAAGTAGAATCCCAAGACCTTCATGATGTGTTATGTGTAAAAAAGGAAGAAGAAATAGTAGATAACCTTTTCCTATGATTCCCCTTTATAGGTGCTTGCTGGGACTAGCTACACAATAAGCTTGATCGGAAGAGTGCTCTATCGAATGACATTGTAGAGCTCTTTAAAAGTTGGCCAAGGATCTAAAATACAGTATGGGAAGGATTATGGATTACAATCCCTTCAATGTTGATATGACAAATTTGGAAGGAGCACAATTGTAGAATTTTTAAGAAGGAATTAAATGTTGAGGAATTGAAGAAGAAAATTGAGAAAGGGATTTGTGAAATAGTTATGGCAAGGTTGTCCACATCCTCCCAAAAACCATTTTTTAGTTGGGATGGGGATTCAATGAAAAATTGGCTAGAATTAAAAGTACTATAGAACTATGGAACAAATCCTCTGTAGATAAATGCAAAAATAAATAGAGCGGTCATCAAGTGGTACCCTCCATGAAGGGGTAGATTGAAATTAAATTTGGACAGCACCATGAGGGGAAATTTAGGTACATCAAGTAGTGGAGTAATCATCAAAAATGACTATGGAGAATTGCTTTGGGCAATTTTAAAGAAGCTTCAAATAGGTACTATTGGGTCTGAAAACCACAGCTTCACTTCCTAGGACATAATCACACTCACAATGCTAGGGTTACCATCATATGAGTATAATGAGTCCATCATCATAACAAGGAGAGTTAAAGGTCAACCCTATGGGAGTGGGTTTCATCCCCTGCACTTCGAGCTCAGGTAGGCTTTGGAGGGATATTCCAAGGGGTATACCTTAACAGGTATTAAGTTGCCAGATAAATATCTAAAATAAATGGACAACCAAACCCAACTCAATGTCTTGGTCCCAAAGACTATCACTGAACCAAGAGCAGTTGGATGTCACTAAACCCCTATATAGCTAATTCAACTATGCGAATGTACATGCACATGAAAGATGGTTTTTCACCTAAATCACTAGTAAATATTTGTTTGATTTAAAAGGTGTGTGATTTGGAGCCCTAGAAACATTGTTGGGCCTGCATAGCCTCCAACCACCAACAAAGAACCAACCAACCTCTACAAATGTCACTCAAATGTGCATATATAACACTCTGCTCTTCTGTGTAGCCCTAGGCACTAGAAACCTAGTCAACAAAAAACTCATGCTACATTGAATTTGGCCCATGGCTCTATCAAACAATTTATCAAATTGGAAGAAATGACCATTCCTTGATAGCTTTGAAAATTTTAGAAGAAGATTAGCTACACTCTCTGAGTACCTAGAGCAATAATGAGTGACGGATTGAGTCCATTCCCTAACACCTGCAACATCAATTTCATCTACTTTGTCCTCCAAGTGTACCTATGTAATGAAGAATTTCACTGTGCTACCTACCAGAAACTGACCTTGGCCTACCAAACATTAATTTATGAGTACCAACCCACCTTCAATATCATGTAATCATGGTACATTTTTAGGTAGATAGGGGCATGAAGAATAGTATGCCAAAATACTGTGTGAAGCCTTGTCAGATAATCTTTCTAAAATATTTTAAACTAAGTTTAAAATATTTTGAACTATTACATTTACTTTATGCTTTACAAAAAAATTGACCTTCCTTTGATTTTTCCTTCTTATCTCCATGTTTATCAGTGAATTCAGCTTGTCACATACTATCCACTTCATCTTCTTCTCCATTGCTTACTCCTCACTTGTCTTTTTTGTCTTTGCCTTCCTTTGTCAGCAAAATCTCATAACGGTGAACCAACGGTTAGCAAACCAAATGGTTCACAAACTTCCCATTTTGCTGATGAAGCTACTCCATTCATTCTTCTTTTCCCTTTATAAAAAAATATCAACTTGGCAAACCATCCACTTCGTCACATTGTCTACTCTATTGGCTCCCTTTTTGCCTTATAAAATCTTTAATTTGGTGAACTTCCATTTCTTCTATCCTTTTCTACCTTTCTAATTTCTTCCTTCTTGTTTGTTTCTTTCTCCTTTATCAGTGATTTACGCCAGTGGGAAGCCACCTTGTTGGTGAACCTAATGGTTCACGAACCGCCTACCTTTCCAATGAAGATGCCCACCTTAACCTTTTTCTTTGTCTCTCTTCGTTGTTGCCAAAATCCTCCAATGATGAACCTTTCTTTACTTACATTTTTCCTTTTTTGTAGCCTTCTCTCCTTTGTTGGGGAATTTCTCATATTGGCAAATCAGCAAAACTGCAAACCCACAAACTCAGTCGGTGAGTTTGACAATTTATTGATTTGCCGATAAAGCCTCCAACTTTCCATACAACTTTTTCTTAGAAACTTTTCCTTAGAAAATTTTCCCCCATTTTTCCCTTAGAAACTTTTTCATTTCTTGGCTGCAACCTTTGCTTTCTTTCCTTTAGTCAGCGGTTCGCCCTGTCAGTGAAATGTCTCCCTGGCAAACCTAACAATTGGCAAATTAAATGGTTCATGAAATCCTTCCTTTTTTATGAAGACTCACTTTATTTATTTCACTTCCTTTTCTTTTTCCCCCTTTTAGCCTTATCAGCAAATCAACAAAATCACATTCTCATGAACTTGGTCGGTGAAATTGGGAGTTCGCAAACTAGTTGATTCACTGACAAAAGACATAGTTTTTCCTTTTCATTTTCTCTCTCTTTAGATTAGCTCCCCCTTCACCTTTCTTTTCCTTATAAAAATCTTTCTTTCACTCCTTTGTCACATGGTTAGAGAATTGGGGAAAACACAAGCTTACGAACTTGGTCAGCAAAATCAATAGTTCATGAACTGGCCAATTCACTGACAAAGGCCACAAACTTCACTTTTTTTTTCTGAAGAAGGCATCAAACATTTCTTCAAACTTCTTTTCTCTAGGTCTTTGTTGGTAAACTAGAAAACTGGTGAAGTCACGAACCTACGAACTCAGTCAACAAAATTGTTAGTTCATGATTTTCCAATTCATCTATAAAAGACTTAAATGAACCAATTTTTCTAAGGCAAGAAAGTGAAACTAACTTGGGGGGACTTTTTACTTATAATTTTGGAAGAAAAACCCCTACAAACTATCTCAGATCAGATCCAAATAGTGGGTTTTGACTGCAAAGGCAAAAGTGGGAATTTTTAATGGATTGTTTGGGGAAAAATATTCATGTTTTGGGAGCTAATTTTTTAGGTCCCAAAAGATACTAATAATGAAGTCAAATTCAGGGTGTTACTTACAGGCTTACTCTTGTGTAAGAAAGAAAATATCAATGACATTGACATTGAGGGTGATTCCTAAGTTTATATTAATGCCATCAAAAATAGAAAAGTCATAAACTAGAAACAAAAAAAAATAGCAGAGTCTCTATATGGTCAATACTGGACGGAATGATGGTTACATCAATCAATGACATTTATCAGGAAGGCCACTCCATGACAGACTATCTTGCCAACAAATCTTGTGATCAAACTAAGGATGAAATCATTTCAAATGACAATAAATGGTGGGAAGATCTCCCATTATGACATTCTATAAACACTTCGATTTCTCATGAGATCTAGCGAAGGCGAGAAGAATGGAATACCTACAAAAAACTACAAGATATTTTACAAAGGATTTTTTAACAGATTCACCTTTAAAGATAAATAGAATGTAGCCCAACACCATCCCTCACACTTACCAATATGTAGTTCGAAGGATATGAGTTCCCATGACTTGAGAAGGATGTCTCTATCTAGCTAAGAAGGATTTTCAAATTTGAGGCAAATTCAGTGGAGAATGCCATTCAAAAATTGGTGGATAATAGAATTTTTTATGAAGGCCATGTCCACAATAATAGAATCCTAGAATTGTTCATGACTAATCATATCATGGTGTTGGGCTAGAAGAGATGGTGGAAATTAATGATGCATGGATGTGTTGCATAACATTTGAAGCCGGTTGCATTGGCATTTATCGCAAGCTTCAACAAAAGGCCAGTGTCAGGAAGCATCATGGGATTTTTTGATATCACTAGAACTTTGAACAACAAGGATTTGAAGTAGGCCTACACCCTCTTCAAGGAAGCCATCACCAGAAATAATATGGATGTTTTTAACTTCTTCATTAGACAAATGGATTCCCTTCTCACCCCTGAACAAGTGGAAAGGGACTTCAATGTCTCTGAAGGACTTTGGTTCCTCATTCACCACAAGCCTAAAAAGGCTACTATAACTAGACACCAATCCCTCCCCTTGAGGAGTTGATGTAATTTCAAATTTTTTCATTTAATGCAAAGGGCGTTATCCCCATGGTAGCAACTTATCAATAAAAAAAATCAAATTCATACATATGACAAAAGATAAAGTAAGAATAGTTAATAATTAAATTATTTTTAAAAATATTATATTAAATAAAAAATAGGTGGATCTAAATCAATTTAGATATTAATATATTTATAATAATTTAATAAGGAATAGACATCTAAATAATATAATTATAGATAGGGTTTTTACTCAATTTTTAATCTAAGTTTTTATTTATTTATAAAAAATGAAGTTTGATTTTAAATTATGTTGTTAAATCTAAACAAGTATAGATACATCTATCTAAAAAATGCTAGATATCTAGAATTATTTTATTTAGTTAAGAGTTATTTTATTTTACTTTGAAGTTATTTTATTTAGTACATAGACAAATAAATTTTGATTAAATAAAATAACTCTTACCTAAATAAATAAACTCTTGATACATTTTTAGATATATTTATTTAACTATTAAATTTAAACAAGAGTTATTTTATTTTACTTTAGAATTATTTTATTTACTACATAGATTTTGAAACAACTTTTACTAAATAAATAACTTCTATTTTTTAAATATATTTATTTTATTTAAATATTAATTTTAAATATATAATAACCACCATGGCTATTATTATTTTTTCTTATTACACTTCAAGTACTACTTAATCAACCAAGCATCTTCTATCTGATTTTAAAATGTAAACTTCATAGATTCACCATCCATAGCCATGGAAACAACTATGTTCCACAATTCATGTACTTGAACTAGAATATGGTAAGCTCCTAGTGTCAAGGTCATCCCTAGACCTAGACCTAGACCTAAACTTTGAGGGTTCATTCATAATATCCCTACCTATGTATCCCTTTTTAGGAATCAAAGGCTCTGTATTTTGCACACCAATAATAGAGAAGCTTCATCCTCTCCTTTGATATGTGATCTCTAATCTCACTTTTAAATCATATCCCTTAAATACATCCTAGAAATAAAAGGAATGTTGGTGCATCTCATGCTACACCATGGGTCCCATCCTTTTTCCCTAGTTCACTGTCAACTATGATGATAAGCAATCATGTTATACTACTTGTGGTCTTCATTAGCTAAGATGTAAGTGTAACAACATTCAACACATGAGGCTACTAATAATATTTTCATAGCCCACTAAGCATCTAAATAATCTTATAACTAGATAAGCATAATCGCGATATCTTATGGTTCTCCCCCACCCAAGACTAGTTCTTGTACTATTAATCACTTGGACTAATTTTAATATCTAGAACATTAAGAATCATACCTCAAGAAGGAACAACACAAGAGGCACACACAATCACTAGATACCCCAATGCCAATATTTAAGTCTTAAGACAAGTAGATACTAACATCCATTGCTTGTATACCACAAGATAAGGTTAGACTAGTCATGGCATTTGTCATCTACATGCCATTGGAAAATCCCTATCTAAACCCTATGAAATTGAGTAGCTCCTAGCATCTATCACCTACATGCTACTGGTGAACGCTTGCTAACCCATTAATGAAACTAAATACTTGTTTAGGTAGAGCATGCTCTGTGACTCCTATCAAGCTAGAGTAGCAATAAGCTTATCGATTTAAGAAAGTCATATGTTTTACAATTTCAACATGATCACCTTACAATAAGTGGGACAAGCTATGTAAAAAGAATAATCATCCTCTACCTATGCCCGCGTAGATTCCAATTCTCAACCTTAGTTGTGATGCTAAGAAGTTGGCTCTTATATCTATCTCAATTCAGAATTCTAACATTTATAAGGTACAAGAATATTGATCTATTTATAACATATTATCTTAAGGGTTTACACCTTATACTAGTTATTCTAGTTACATTACCACACATGATCCATTGTCCTATACAATGGTCCTATAGGTCTTGGGGTCAAAATTACCAACATGCAAGTAACACATTGAACCCACATGAGTTGGGTCATATATCTACATAACAAAAAAAGATCATAGAATAATCTCAAAGGCCATTTGTTTCATTCCCTTATTACTTGGAAACACATTATTTATTATATAGAAATTCAAACCCGCAGTAGTAATATTATACAACATTCTCCTTCTGAGTACATAACATTTACATATTGCCTATCATAAAGCCTAAAATACAATTACCCACCAAACATATATAAATTTAAACACCATACCATATTTGGTAATACTTACTATTACTTGCCCAGATTTGACAAAGGCAATCATAAAAATTTCCATCCTAGCTCAACATATATCTAAGCACATATTTAGAGAAAGTAGTTCATCCACATATTAATTGTTGTTTGCACCATCATATCATAATGGTTAGCAGGTTTTCATTATTCAACATCATTATTAAATGCAAGGTTTATAGATTTCTTTAATTTGACATCATCATTAAATGCAAGGTTAGCGGGTTTTCATTACTCATTAATAACCCTATCACATAGCTGAACATTAAAATATCTCATGTCTTAAAGACACATATTAGAGAATAGTGTCTTATAATGATAGATAGTTTGATTGGAATCCATAGACAAAAATTATACATAACAACATCATTAGTATAAAAATAAATCTCATCACATCAGATCATAGGATGTTAATTACCAAGACATCACCCCAATGCAACAATTATGCAAGTCCTAAAAAGGTTCCATGTGATGTCTTACTATAATATTATTCAATGATATCAAGCATCATAATCATATTATATTATGATATCCCACTTAATTCAAACACATCATGCATCAACAAGGCCATATAAAAGTTATCCAAACTTTGAAAGAATTATAACCATAATTATAAACTTTCTTTAAGTAGTAACAGTACCAAGTCATACCCATGATAGTCATTAACTAATAATTATATATCAAGGATATCATATAACATTTGATATCTTGATGATAACACCATACATATATCTATCCCTCAAGCATGGGTCATGGAGACACCACCTTACAATAAAGTACTTGATACCTAGTGTAGATTATAACTAGGGGATATCATAGCACCTTGTCCTATTCTATGGTGACCTCATAAATCTCACTAGAATAGTGCTACATAATACTACATTATTTTTTCCAATAACTCTTTAATCATCAAGACCAATAATGGTATACAATTACTATAACTATAGTCTCAAATGTTCTCATAACCACTCTCTACTCATAACCCTAATGGAATTCATAAAAATGTTGTTCATACAACTATGTTCAATTGGTGTTAGCTCAGTAATGTCTTCTATAAATAACCATAACCTAAACTATTAGTTAAATAATGTAGAGACACTATTAACAACTCACTTGCCATAAACTAAAAATAAAGTTATCCCATATACAAGGATATAGAGTGTGTACCAACTTATAAGGATTGTTAATATGAACCTATACAACCATATGATATGGGGTGATACCATCTAGCCCAACATATCATACTAGTGAGACCTACTACTATTACGAAAGAAACTCAAAATTTAAATGGTTTAACCACATCCACCCATATAAAAGAAATATTGATGTTATTATCCCCTTCACCATAAATATTGAACATTTACCTTGTTAGACATAGTGCAATACAATTGTCAACCAAAAGTGGTAATACTCCAATTTTAGGTATCTTCATAAGACCTTAGGGTATCAATAATATCAAAGTATTATGTTCAACAATCTTAGCATAGTTGGTATCATTCTAAAGGAATTGACTTATCTAAATCATAATGAGATGTAATTCACCTTTGTGGAGATCTTCCTAACACAAGGCATTAATATAGGTGTATTAGTTAGACAATAAACTATTTAGGGGTTTTATGTTGCTCTTTCTTGACCTAATTATCTTATTTACATACATGTCCTTCCTCACAAGCATAGACATCAGGTCATTCCTTTTGACATAAACATAGAACTTAAATACACACACACACATACTTGTGGGATTGATTAATATCTAAAATGCTAAAAGATGCCTCTTAAAGAAAACATTACTAGCACCCTTTCATCTCATTAACAAAAATAAATATCAACATTATACAGAAGTGTTTACCTAGCTAATCAATGACATTTTTTAGTAAAAGACCTCTTCATGGCTTGATCACCTGGAACAATCTACCATCATACCTACTTTTAACTCAAGTTCTCATAAACAAAGACCTTTAAGCCCAAGGTTCCCACCAATATATCTTTCTATCTATGGTCCCTTTTCTTTTGAGATCAAAAACTAGCCCTTATACTAAGAATTTCGTATTCCTCCATTGTAGTCCATTTGTAGTAATGGCACTTAGAGGTCTCCCTCATATCCAAGTTTTTCCTCTCACCTAAAATACTGTATGTCCTTATTGTAAACCAACAACAACAAAAGCACTATGTATATGACATAATCTTTTGATAATACAACTCCCAAAATAGTTCAAATGTGCTATGTTGAAGAACACTAGGTAGATACCATATGATATTATAAGGTTTGAATCCTCCACAAAGAAGAAAGATTACATGGAGGCTCTTAAGGCAAACTCCTCTACCATAGGTGTCACCACATAGTTGTTCCATGTTAAGATATCTAATCTCATGGACATAGCTCCAATCCTTCATGTATCAACTCTCTATATGCACTATTAACTAGTTACATGGGCACAAGGAAGTTTTTCTTTCTTCCATTAGCCAACTACTAGTAGAGTTGTTGTCACCATAGGCCCCAAATATAGAAGTACAATCAAGATGAGAAGAAAGAAACTACCTATTGGAGATTATCTATTTTAAGCCCATATGCACCTAAGAAATAACTGATATGCATCTTTCCAATGTCCCAAACTAGTAAGAGAAGTGAGGTTTCCATCAAGAGCATAATGATGGATGAAAATATTATAGAAAATAAGTAGTTTAGCAGGTGCTTATTTAAGGAGATCAATAGTAGATAGGGGTGTGGCTCAATATTTTCATTAGAAGTGCAATAGTTAAATATTCTTACATTGCCAAATTGTAAGTTATTTTGAGGGATATGCCAAAAGTATTGCCTCCCAAATGAGATCATGATCAAGCCACCCAATGAGTGCTACCTAGGTACCATATACCATCCTTAACTCTTTTTCAAAGGCATGCCAAAAGGTTAGAAAAATGGAAGAACAAATTCTACATTGGCAAGAGGCACCTTCTAGTCTCAAGAAGAACAAGGAAAAGGCATAGACCATAATGAAGAGGCAGTGGATCAGCATAGAATTTTAACGCAGACAAGGCTACTTGAGCTAGATACAAAGGGAAGCCCCATCTTGGGACTAACTTAATTGTTTAGACATACACAAAGAAGCGAAGGACTAAGGCAATCATAGAGCACCTCATTAAATGGAAGTATTTTCTTGTTAAAGTTGCCACATGGGAAGATGAAGATTTTATGCAACAACATCCACAATTGATAAGCATTAAGGAAAATGCTTGTGTGAAGGGTGACTGTTAGACCCTTAATACTATAGTGTGCATAAAGATATGAGTAGTCAAATTATGGCTACTATAACTCTCAATTAAGTTATGCAATCATTAATATAGTCTTATATAGGTAGTTAAGTCAACATTGGTGGCATCCAATGCATAAGTATGGTATATATATGAGCTAGTGGTTAGTTTATGATCATCATATTGTGAATTGTACTTTTTTGGATACTTTTGGAGGGTTTTTCCCTCAAAGTGCCTTATTATTAACAAGTATTTGTAGCATATTTACTATTATATTCTTCTCTTGCACAAGTTATTTCATTATATGGTGATAGGGGGACCAGTCAAACCTCAAAAAACTATATATATGATGGAGTGTATTTGAAATGTTTGAAGGGGTTTGACTTAACCACCTTAGATTTAACCTACTTATGTGGTGTCCCCATGGTATCCTTTTTCTGTACTATCCAGATGTTGCAATTTTATGAGCCAAAACAATCAACTTCATTTCATGCACACAATGTTCAAATGAAAACACCTAGAGATAAAACATTATATGTAAATAACTCTAGTAATTAGCTTTTCAAAAAGTATATTTATTATAATATATTTTTAATATTATACTTTTTTATTTATTTTACAATAAAGATATGTCCATTATAAAAAAAAATGCCTTTATTTGAGACACTAGAAAAAATAGCAAACTTGGTTCAAAAAAATTAAAAAATTATAATGCACTCCACATCAATGTCCTTGTTTCAACAAAAAAAAATCAATTTTGATAAATAGACAAAGAGAAATGTGTTATAGTAAAATGTAGGTTTAAGTTTTTGTTAGTACTGATTATGAAAAAATAAATAAAAAATTATCAAAAAATATTTGTGCACTAGATATTGAAGTTAATGATATAATTCCAAGAAATATTTGAAAAAAACATTTCTATTAAAAGTTATGCATTATGGAAAAATTCCATTCATTATTAAATAATAGAAAAATAATTAAAATTTTTAAGAAAACTAACCAAAAATGATATAAATATATACTTTAAATTGTTTTTAAAGAATCTATAGAGAAAACTACCCAAATCACTAGTTTACATTGTCTTTAAGTGAAAGAATGTGTTGAATGGTAACAAGTGTTGAGTTTTGTGGTCCAATAAGGCTAAAAAGTGGGGGGCACTATTATGCTTTAACCATAACAAAAAATGATAGAAATGTTTTTAGAAAAATTTAGAAGAAAATGTAAAATGAATCTATAGAAGAAAAAATGACAAAATGTGTCAAGAATGTTAAATAATGTTTATTTTGGTTGTCCAATAATGTTGAAAAGTGGGGCACACTATTCTACTTTCATCCAAATGCAATGACTATCTTACAAGTTACATAGTCTTATGTGAATTTGACTCATGACATCACACATCCTAAGATCCTTTTTCAAATTGATCCATAGAGATTTATTCCTAATCTATAAATATATTATTCATCACCTTAGAATATATCTATGGATGCAAACTTGATCTAGGTCACTTTAGCAGTTGTGGATTTGAACCTTCAATTTTTAAAATTCAAAATTCAAATTTATGCCTTACTAACCACTTTACTAGCCATTGTGAATTGACCTAGAACTCACTTTGTTGATTTGTGGGCTTGATTGTATTGAAATACACTCATATTCACTCATTTAAAATCA
This sequence comes from Cunninghamia lanceolata, assembly GCA_027924645.1. Classification (NCBI taxonomy): domain Eukaryota; kingdom Viridiplantae; phylum Streptophyta; class Pinopsida; order Cupressales; family Cupressaceae; genus Cunninghamia; species Cunninghamia lanceolata. The sequence goes on from BSBN01000703.1 coordinate 26,421,248, forward strand.
TGTTGGAATGCAAAACTAACATCTAGATCAAAGAGCTAAAAGGAGAATACATTATGTATTTGTATGCCTATGACATCATCCTAGGCCCATTCCACACTTATTTGTTGTCTTGAATATTTCATTAAAGGCCATAAAATTGATCCATTTAGGGGTATGATTGAGAAGAACTTGACCCTCACAATTTAGTAGATTTCTCAAATATGTCTTCATTACCAGTCCTTGTACACATTCAAACATAAAAAATAAAGGTGAGTGAATTCCAATACTCCACATTCTGCCAAATTAGATTCATAGGTTTTAGGTTCAAGACTATATGTAGGTTTAGATTTGCAATCACATAAGTGATCTAGAGTGAAAATAGATAGTTTCTAGGATTTGAGATCTTCATACATGTGTCAAACATAAAATTTTAAAATATTGATGAATCATTTCTTAAGATCTATCATAGAATATTGCTATCATCAAATTTCAAGCTTAATATCACATTTCATTTATATTTAATTTCAACCTTTAATTTTAATAATTTAAAAGGTCAAATTCCATTTTTTATTTAAATTAATTTATACTTAATTGAATACATTTATTTAATTTACCTAGATAATCATGCTAAAGGCATTTTGAAAAAGGCTACCTAAATTTTGGGATCAATGATTGACCTCATAAGACTAATGTGAGACCATTCATTTAATCTAGCTCATGTACATGTACTATACATAAAATAGTAGATAGGTATATGCAGTTGATTACAGGTGTTGAGAATATTGGATCATGGTCTATGTATTTATGGATAGTGTATGATTCAATAGAAGGATGCACATAGATAGTGTAGGATTCAAAATATTTCACAATCAACATATTTATAATATGTGTTAGATAATTTTCTTATACATGTACTAACAAGGTAAAAGGTTGGTAATGGGTAGTGTCATTTCATTCAACCCATATAATAGTCACATTTACTCAAATATCAACTACTTTAAACCTCACAATATCTACCATTTTTGTAAAGTGTGTTTGTGTTTGTCTTTTATTTTTAGGGTTCTTTAGTCAAATTGTTTGAATTTCCATTGTTTGAGGGAGGTGTAAATGGTGTGGCATAGGAGGGACTAGAAGGAGGGGCATTGACATGAAATAATGCCTTGGCCTTGACCCAAAAACTATAAATATGACAATGAGGTGACACTTTCCTCTCCCAAAAAGATCATTTTAACCTTCCACATGGAGGATGGAGGGCTTTATTTTAGTCATAACAAAAAGAGGGAGAGTGACAGAGCATCTCGAAGAGGTAGCAATGAAGGAGACAATAACAAGAAGAAGCTCCACCTCTACAAGGACAGTTAGTCCATCGTCTAAGAAGAAATCTTAAAAAATACAACATCCTCAATATAGTAAATACTCTCAAACCCTTTAAATACCACCATGAGGGACTTACATGAATGTGTCTTGATATTTCTTTTCTAATTATTTTTTATCTGTGTTTGTATGAGTTATGATAGGTGGTCATGAGAGAGTTGCAAGAATGACTGCTAGAAAGGAGGCCATGTAAAGTTAGAGGGGCAACTTGATTTGAAGGACAATGTAAGAAAGGAGGGAGATATAATGACGCTTGGCAAGGATGAGCCCAACTCTAAGGAGAGGCTATGCTAGTACCCCTTGTGGGCCACTTTCCATAGAGGGACATAGCCCATTAGTGCTTGCACCTTATCTCTTAGAGGTCACACCCTTGTAGACCATTGAAATAATCCCATTCATAGTTTAAGAAATATTTCTTTAGAGTTATTGTCTAAATATGGAGAAAACCTTGAAATACAATCTCAAGAGGTCCACTGGGAGGTAGTAATTTCTCATATATATACTTACTCATAAAGTATAGCAAGGCTACAGTGAGAACTATGTCTATTTATGTGTTCACTTTGTAAAAATCATTTGTTAATGTCTATAAAAATATTTGTCTCTATTTATCTATGCCTATCTAACTTTTCCCTTACAAATAATGTGTTAACATTTATAGAGTTTGGCGTGGGCCTAAACTTTTGAATATATTTTATTACTAACCTTTTATTTTATAGAAGCCTTTTTTATTAAGATAAAAAAAATTCATTGTAATCTAAAAATTTACAAATATGAAATAAGATGATAGAAACAAAGAACATTGGAGAAAGCACTCACATTTCCAAACATGCCAAACAACTACGTTTACAAATATGAGTACATATGAAACTGAGAATTTTCTTTTACCTAATAAACCATAGACCTTGCTTCCTACCCTCCAATAAATTTGTTTCTAGCTACCAATGAACTCTTGAATGTTGTTATATGTTTTGTAGTCTAACAAGATTAGGAGGGAGAGATTATCAATGTGGAATAGAATCATCCTAAGAAATGTCACAATGTTAAATAGCTTAAATTGGCAAGGTCCATGTAAAGGAAGATGCTAACAAATCAAAGGGACTCCCCTAAAGCTTGTAACATATCAACTCTTTGCTAAGGTTTACGTTGGCTCACCCTTCAATTTGTTAAGATATTTCTCATTTAACTTGCACATAATTGATAGGAATAAAATTTATCAAAAAATTTCAAATGCATATATAGATAATTATATATAAATACATGTTTTAGCCAAACTACATCAAGCCCCTATTTCTAGTTATGTTATATATCATATTCTTGCATAACATGTGGCAAAGCCATTGGAGTTATAATAATACACCAAGATATAATCTTATGCTTTATATGTAATTCTAAGTTGTAGAAAGGCTTTAACAAGTTCAAAATAAGTCATACAATCCTCTTAATTTATTAATAAGTTTTTTCTTTTTTAGAATTCCAAGGCCAATCCCCATCCCACCACCACCCAAAGATCTAAATAAATAACTCAAACCTATAACCAAGGATGTTAAGTCATCTTTACCTACAATTTGAACCACAACCTTTAAGCATATTTAATGATTGTATTTATGACTATAGAATCAATCACTTTTAGATAGCTAAAATAGAGAAGATAGTAAAAGTAAAACATGGAGAATACTAAAAAAAAGTAATGATAGAAATAGGGGATAATTTTTTTTTAAAATATAGAAAATTGTAGAAGATCAAAATAAAGTATACAAGTAGTGAGTAATTATAGAATGGAGATGAATATGGTATTATTTAGTACTGCCTATTTGTAAGCAACTACCTTTAGAGTATAAGGATCTAAAATTAGATGTTATGAGCAAGTAGAATTGTGACTTGGTTAAGGATGCATTTTAGATAAATTCTATCCATGAATTATTTGTGAAATTAATGTTTGTTATTTGTTAGACAAGTAGGTAGTAATTGTTAAAGATTTCTTAGGATTAGATCTAACTAGGTAGCAATGATTGTTAAAGATTTCTTGGAATTAGAATTGTGACTAGGTTAAGGATGCACTACAGATGAATTTTAACCATGAATTGTTTGTCTTGGCAAATTCTTGTATTAATTTTTAAAGAATCAATGATTTATACTTATCTATTATTTGTTCGACAAGTATGACATAGTAAAATGACATCATATCCTAGTCTTGATGTACTTATCATTAAATAGTAAGAGGTATTAGTGCTATTGAAACAATCATAGTTAAACCTTAAAGGACATTGTTATAATATAGAGTTCATGTAAAAACCAAAAAAAATATTACTTTATTCAAAAGGTTTTATGTTTGCCAAAACTAATGTGTTAAAAGTCCCTAAATATTGTTGATCCCTATGGATATAAGAACAAGAGAACATAACTAACTATGATGATTGGATATCATGATTTTTAATCATTAGCACTAAAACATCTTTTACATCTTCATTTCCAAGTGCATGCACTTGCTGTTTTTATCTTAATCATTTTGCCAATCTGTATAAACAATAAAACTCATAACTCTTACTAAAACCTATCAATCTACTTAAAAAAAAAAAAAAAATTACCCTCAACTATACATGACTATTACACGTTGATAGTGCAATTACTAGCTTACATAAAGCCTTTACATAAGGTAAACACTTTTAATCACAAGACGTAGGGTGAGGCCTTAAGTGGATACGTCCCACAACGACGGTGTTTGGACGAAAGAATCCCCAAATAACCAAATATCGAATGGTGTGTCGTGGAAAGAATTTCGGGGACAAATTATTTATTATTTAAAAGGAAAAATTTTTGTAACATAAACATCAGCGGTGGAGACCTAAGTGGATTAGTCCTAATAGCGACAACATATGTTGAAATCGAAGACCTGAAGAGGATATTAAAAATTATCTGATTAAGGAGAAGAAGGCGATATTAGCAATTTGCCTTGAGGTGGACTTATTTTTAACGTTTTGGTAAGTGACATTAATGATTCGTTCTGAGCTAGAATTCTCAATAGCGAGGGGTGTAAACTTGTACTTTACTTATCAATACGAATTCGATAAATTTTCATCCGCTTACGTAAACAGCCGGCCCATTCCACAATATGGGGTTCGATTATATGCGATCGCCAATAGACAAACAAGAACGACAAAAAGCAAACAAATTATTCAAAGTTGGTCTTCAAATGTTAAGATCAACTGTCTTAAAGTTGGTCGCCAATGTTAAGAAGATCATGCATTCTCCTGTGTATTAAAATAATAATAATCATTGTCCTATGTATAAAAAAACCAAAGCCAAAGTAGGTTGTTTGAAATGTAATTACGTGTAGAATTAGGGAGGGAGAGCTAGAATTTGAGATAGAATTCAACAACCAATACATCCAGCGTTTGTATTTCACAAATTGATTTCATCTCTGCTTCATTTTAATACTATGCAATATTTTGCTTCGGCTATTCGGTTACAGAGATAACTTGTATCAATTAATAACAAATACAGTTAAATGTGCGTTGCCATATGGTAAAAACAAAAGTGTCGCTCGTTAGCAATTCTGGCATATAGTCAAATAAAAAAATGTCTCCCATGTCAAGATCGCTGCTTGTTTTTTGCTTCTTAACAGGTAATCAGTGTTTTTTAAAAGAACGTAAGTAGTGTTTCAACAATTAATTAATCTAATTATTCACATTCCTGAAGATGCGTATGGTTTTCGTTAATGTATAAGTACGTGGAACCTTCCATGAAGAGAAGCAGCGATTTGAATCAACTAAAAGATTAGAATTTTATATATTTAGAATATAATATTAGTGTAAAGAAAAACACATAGAATGCATATACATAAGCATAAATCAGTTTATGTTTAATAAATGATAAGGAATGATAAATTGAATAATTAATGTTACTTTAGAAAATTAATTTAAGATTAGGGGTATTTAGTTATAGGAATAATGATGATGGAATAATATTGATGTAGTGTTGTATTATGTTGTTTCAGTGTCAATAAAGAAAGTTTGGACATGCGGTTTTGTTTTAGATTTTCCATAGAATTATAATTATTTTCAGGTTGAATCTATGATTCTAGATTGCTTTTGCAAGTATAGATCTGTCTTGTGGTTTGTTGATTTGATTTGATAAATCTTTCACTTCTAGTCCTCAATTTGCTTTCTTCTTCACTTCTTTTTGATGTTAAAGACTCACAGTACCTTGGGAGGCTATCAGATCACTAGGGTCAAGTTCTTTTAAGTTTAACCCCTAGAATGGTTGACTTTATGACATTGGCAAATGTTGGCAAACAACAAGAAAGCATATAAATTTCCTAGGACATGAACTTTGGTGCATATAGATTGATTTTAGTGCTCCAATTGAAGTGTTACCACAATGAATGCTCCTTGAATGCAAATGATTATTTAATGAATGCTTGGATCACATGATAAATGAATGCATTTGAATGTCTTTATATGCCACTATGTATAAAAATACATTATGTCAAACATGTACCAAGTCAGACCATGGCGAATGGAATGGATAGAAGTCGACAAATTTTAAATTTGAAGTTTTAAATTTTAGGCATCAGATTTGAATGGGTAGGATCAACCCCACACCATAAGTTTGACTCAAGATAAGCAAATGGTAATGTTAATGTAGGGAATGAATGTACAAACATGGGGACCAATAATGAGCATGATAAATGTTAAAATGTATGGGAATATGTATGGTTATGGATATGATAGGGTTAAATGTACAAGAATGTGAGAAGGTGGGGATAAGTGAAGGATTTGGGAATGAACCCAACTTTGCACAAGATTACACCATTTTTCAATATTACAATTGTATTAAGACGTTATCTCACAATTGTATTAGCATGGGTGTGCAAATTTCACCATTACATTTTTCCCCCACTTTGAGGTGCATTTGAATCCTAGTAAGAACATGTATTTAAAATTAAATGAGCAACTGCAAACGTGCATGAAAATAAATAACTAGACATAAAAAAATATAATGTGTCCATATGAAGTAATGGACCCACTAGATCTCATTATGTGTTCATTTTTAGCAAGCATGCTCCATGGGAACCTACACAATAGAGAAAATATGTGCAATTAGTAGCTTCTATCTAAAAAATGAAAAATGCACAAAATACAAACTTGCTTTAACTATCTAGGATATGAAAAGTAGGAAATGAGAAGTAGGGTTAGGAAAGTCCACCTATACAAAAAGTGATGTAGTGTGCTGCCATGTGTCATATCAGACAATGCCATGTCATATGATAAAGCTTTGCCTAGACATGATGACAAGTCTTTGTATCAATACTAGTAACTTTTTCTATAAAATCAACAAAGTAGTGTTAGCAACATGATATGCATTATACAATTGCTTGCATCCATAAGATGCAAGGAGTTGGAGGAAAGCGAAAAATGTACATGAAATGTGGACATAAGTTAAGCATGTAAGCATATAAATCATGTAAAAATTAATAGGTGTCATGAATGCATCATGTAATTTGAGAAAATAAGGAATATGGTAAGAAAGGAATGGGAGCATATGGATTGGAGATAATCATGAAAGGTATAAGGTTTCCCCTAGTATATGAAAATAAAAATGGTGATGTGGCCATCAATGTAGGTACATAGGACACTAGGCTAGAAGCATTGCCCCCAATGTAGAATCTAAGAGCACATGCACACAAAGGTCAAGATAAGGCAATAAGTTAGGCTGGTAGTGACATAGATGTAGAAATGGAGCTAGGCATGTAAACATAAGGTAAAGGATGGCTCTAGAAGTATGGTAGGGAAATATGGGTAGTAATTATATAGGGGAAATCATGATGACCTCAATGTAGAGATATAGCAATGAAGGCTCAATATAGAATGGGTGAAGCCACAATGCCACTAGTCTAATAAGATAACTTTAGGATGTGGTATGGCAATATAGGCTCATGAAATGTGATGGAAGATAAAGCATGAGGATCATAAGAATGTGGTCTTAATATGGTAAATGTCATAGACATGGGCATGAAAGGTAGTTGGATGGTCATGACATCATAAATAAACCATCATAGTAAAGGGAAAGCATAAGGATGCATAATAGAATAGGAGATAATCAGGACAAAATAAAGAACCAAAGTGGTAAGGCATGAATCATAGAATCATGGGTTACTAGGCATGAAAAGAAAAGTAAGTATAAGATTGCACAAGGTGAAGTAAAAAAAATAGTAGGTCAATGCTTGACTAGATTGGAAAACATAGGCAAAGGCATAATTAGAGACAGTGATGTAGTAAAAAAAGATACAAATGAGCACATGAGTAAACACATGTCAAGCAAGGAATGGGAAAGAAGCAAATGCCCCCAAGTGGGGAAAGTAAGCACAAAATCATATAGGTGAAACGAGCATGTAAAACACAACAAACAAGGCATAATAAAAATGGCCAACTGTAAAAATAATAAGGAAAATAACAAAATGAAATTTCTAAACTATAGGTATATTTAAGTATATATGCTAGATAGTGATTCTCATGTATCATTGAATGAACTTAGGGGAATCATTCTCATCCTCCAAAACATAATCATCATCTTGACAAAATTCATCATAAATTTGTTTTCATTGATTAGTGCTTCATGTTGCTCTTTACTTTATGTTTCTATTACATGCATTTAACCTTTAAAATCCTTTATACTTAGCATAAGCACACAACCAAATGCTATCACATAAGGTATTTCTTTTATTCCTAAAATTTCTTGCTTCTTTGCTTGTGGTTGTGAAGGAACATTGATTGGCATTTAATGTACAGTATATAACTTCCTACTTTTGGATCAAAGTAATTTTTGGACATGAAACTCTAGTTTTCATCACTTTTTTGTCTTTCTTCCCTTCTTTTGGTCATGACTAATTTGTTCATTATGAGGCCCTTTGTTCTTTATTTGTGATTTCATCTGCTTATGATCTTTGTGCTCTTGCAACCAGTCTCAAGATATACTCTATAAAGGCCTTATTAACTCTCATATTGGGGTTTCTTTGGATTTGCAATGTATGCGTCCAAAGTAAAGTGACTTAACTCCATATTTGGGTCATATTTTTTCTCTTGGAATCTTAATAAGACTTCCTTGAAATGAATAAATTTTATGTATTGATGTACAACTAAAGGTGCCACTTTCAAATGTACTAGCTATGGTCTACAAAGTATTAAAAAAATTCTATTGAATACATGAATAACATGGCATAATACTTATATACTTTTTTGGATATCTAAACTTAAGTGGAAAGATGACACAATCTAAAGTGTTAATCAATATTTCATTTGTCAACTTTAGAGAAAATTCTGAATAAGCATATGATTTTGGCTTGAGATGTATGTTAACTAGAAACTCTTTTGTGTTCATGTGATAGTAATTTGTAGTATCAACAAGAATATTGAATGAACAACAAGATCATGCATCTTTGCTATAGTATATATTGGCCCATGGAAGTTATTTTGTGGTATCTTCACATCAAAAATGCAATTAATTGCATAGAAGAAGATATAGAAATAGTTTCAATTGCCCCTACAAAAACATGTATATTTGATATATCCTCAATTTTCAATATTATCATCATTTTCCTCACGTGTTTCATCATTTATATCAACACTATTTGTATGATATAAAAAGGATTTGTGGAGATTCTCAACTTTTGATTTGCAAGTATAACTATAGGATTTTCATAATTGTTGACACCATCAACATAAATCATATTGTTATCTATTAGGTCTTGTACTTTCATCTTTAGTCCTATTCATGGTTGATTATAATGACCTTCTACTCCATGGAAGTTGCAAAATGATTGCTAGTTACATGTTCTAGGAAGTATTTTGTTTGGATCCAATGAATGTATTGAAGGAAGAGCAATCAAGTTGACACTCAACAAAATTTTAAGTACATCATCCAAGGATTCTTTAATCTTAATGAACTTCCTAGGAGTAGTTGGATTTAGATGGTGGTAATAAGAACTATAATTTGAACAAATAGATAGTATACATCAATATGCAGACCTTGCTAGTGCCCAAATTCATTGACTTCTTTTGTAATAATCTTAAGGAAATTTCACTTGTGATTGTAAACCTTGCTAGCATCCAAATTTGAAGTCACTTGCCCAAATCAATATTGTTGTTCTTTGATTTAGTTCCATTTGCCCTCTATTTTATTTTTTAGAAAATGTAACGCTTAATGTCGTAGAATTTTTCTAGAATTCACATGTTCTGATGTTTGAGTAGAAAAATAAAATTGGAAGCACTATAAATTATGATAACTATGTTGGAGAATCGACAACAGATAAAACAACGAGAATGCAAAAATAAACAATCACAAAGAAAGACACAAGTTTTTAACGTGGTTCACCTTATAGGCTACATCCACAAAGAAGTAGGGGAATATCTTTATTTGTCTCTATTTTTACAGCCATACATTATGCTACAACAATTACCATCTTTAGCAAAAGTATTTTCTGAATTACATAGTTTGAATGAAGTCATCAAAAGAGGGAATATCAAAAGACAAGAAGAGGACTCCAACGAGAGATTGAAAGGTCAAAGGAATTGAAAGGACAAGATGTCAATTGGGCTTCATATACCCAACAATATCCCACTTGAAGTCTAATAACTGTTGCAACATATCAGACATTTCCCTACTTCAATCTTATTGTCACATCTTGACAATGCCGAGAGAACCTCTACAAAACTTGAACTTCTCCCTTGGTACTACCTTCGTCAATGCAATAGCCTAATTCACTTTCATATCAATTTTCTCCACCTATAGATTACCCTCTTCAGGGACATGTCGAATAAAATGATATCATAATTCTATATGCTTGGTTCTATTATGAAAGGCAAAGTTCTTGGCCAAGTGAATAGTGTTGATGCTATCACAAAACAAAGTGAAAACAGATTGCTTACACTATAATTCTCCCAATATACAGTTGTAACCATATCATCTCCTTTGCTCCTTTGGTGAAAACTATTGGCAAGAGATGCATTGTAGCTTCATGATTGTTGTCATTGATGGCAACAAAGTTCATCCCACACATTCGCAGGACATGGTGTGCCTATACCGGAAGTCAGATTGAAGAATGTTGTGGTCCGGTAAGCAAGAACAGAGCATGTGGCAAGGTCTGACAGTCAAGTCTAGATCTCTCAGAGGAAGTATCTTTGGAAAGTGTGGACTTAGGGAAGTCACGAGCAGTACCTTGACTAATGGATTCTAGGAATTGAACGTCCGGTAATGAAAGAGTGAAGAGATATGAGCATTCAAGTATTGAGGTCTTGTTTGGCAAAGCAGACAGAGGAAGAACTTACCAGTAGAGCTTCAGACATTATTCCAAATGAGATGTTGATGGTGATCAAGATTCTTAAGGTATCATTTGTGATTGGTTGACTTGTTAGATGACTTTATAAGTATCTATTTGATCCGCATCACTTGGTAGGCAAGGATTCAGCTGACAGACTAGAGTTTGGAAAAGACTGACTATTCCGGATGCTGATTAGAAAGAGGATGAAATTCTATATACCAAATGGATTTCAATGAGAAGGTGTGTTGTGTAGTTGTGAAGTACGAAGAAAAGCAGAAGATCAGTGTGGAAGCAATAAGGCAGGTCCGGTATGTGAATGGACAATAGCTCTAAAGAAGAGAAAGGATGAAGTGCAGTAGATCAGTATACTGAGCCTAACTGGAACTGAACTCCAGCATATATGGATGCTTCTCATCAGTTCAAGTATCTTGTTACTCTCTTTATAACTTGTAGGCAGTGAGCCTCTTGTAAGCAGTGTGGTTGGGCAGTGAGCCCTAATTGGCAAGTGCCATTTTTTACTTCTATTCTTCTAACAGAGAATACATTCTTGGGTTAGTCACCCCATGTTTTTTCCCTTAACAGGGTTTTCCACGTCAAAATCATTGTGTTATGTGTATTGACTTTGTTTCTGCTTACATGCTTGTTTTCTTTGATGCTACACTAATTATTAAAGAAGAACAAAAAGTTAAATAAATTAAGATAACTGATTCAGCCCCCCCTCTCAGTTATCAACAATTGGTATCAGAGCCAAGTTCCTCCAAATAGAGCCTAATAGCTTGAGGAAGATCTGGGAATTAAAATGGATGTGTATGGTATGAGGGAGCAACTTCAGTCTACCCTAGATGATCTTGAGCAATCTAATTCTGAAGTCAATGAATTAAAGGAAAGACTCAAATAGGCCGATGATTTCATAAATGAACTAAAAGGGAAACTAAGTCTCTCTATGAAAAAGAGAAAGGATCTAGTTTAGCAATTGGCAAGTCAAAATGAAGCAAATGATACAAATGAAGATCTGAAGGAGAAAACCAAGGTATGTGAAAATTTATCAAAAGAGATCATTATGGTAAGACATGAAATGGAATCAGGAGTTATGAAGTTTACCCAAGAAATTGAAGAGAAAAGAAAAACTGAAGATGATCTAAGACAATCTCTCAAGGAGAAATCAGAAGACTTCCACAAGATGGATAGAATAATCAGACATCTTGAATCTGATCATGAAGATGCTTAAGATAATGAAGAAAAACTTGAGGATCAAATTGTCTCTCTTAAAAGGGATCTTCAAACAACAAATGAATACAAAGAGAAATTCAAGATAAGTTCTGCTCAACTTCAAGTTCTTCTTGAAAGCTAAAAGAGGGTAGATGACAAGTGTGGCTTGGGATATGAGAAAGGTGAAAGCTCTGGATCTGGTCAGAAGAATTTTGGATCAGAAAATCCAAGGAATAGGCCTAGAAGACCTCCGGTAAGGTAGCCTAATGCTCAAAGATATCCATCCTTCAATGGATACTGCCACAACTGCAATAACTCTGGTCACAAAGCTAATCAGTGTAGAAAAAGAATGAATCAGACTAATACATCCTTCTCTAGACAGTGTTTTAACTACAAAAGGTATGGTCACAAATCTCATGAATGTAAAAATATGCAAATGAACAACTCATTCAATGGTAAATGCTTTGCATGCAATAGAATGGGTCATATGGCTAATCAATGCAGATCAAGAGGACATCAATCAAATATGCAAAGAAATATTGTTTACCTCAATTGTAATAGATCCAGTCATATTGCCAAATTCTATAGAAGCAAGAATCAGGACAAAAGGGGTCTAGTACATCATAACCAGAATCAAGACAAAGGAAAAAGAAAAGTGAATGCGGATGAAGTTCAAAGTGAGATGAATAAGATTGGGTGAAGAGAAGTATAGAAAATGTAGGGGATGGATCTGCACCAGAATCTGGTGCTAATATTCCTTCCAAAAATTAAAAAGTGAGCTCTGCCTTAGGGGAGACACAGGGAAAAATATTTTTCCCCCAACCAGTTAATTGGTGCCGAAATTGGCACAAGGAGAGTTACAGATTAAAGGGTTCTTAGAGAACACATCTAAATAATCTATGGTTAAGATATGGAAGATCCACAAGAAGTTTAGAACAAGTTAATTTACCAAGATTGATCAGGTTCATCAAGTCATCCGAATAAGGAAAAGAAGGAAAACCAGAATGACTTAAGTTAAGCATTTATTGCAACTTGGTATTAGGGTTTGTAGAATAATATAAGGGTTTTCTTATCAAACACTTGTTCATTCTGCATTCAAGAAGAAGTGAAAAAGAGCTCTGCAACAAATCTCCTCAAGCCCATCAAAGATCATCTGCAGAAATCGATTCATCCAGCAATCGATCCGGCTCACTCCGTAAAACCCTAGAAGCGTAAAAGATATTTCCATTGCTGAATATCTTTCTGTAAATCTTTTGAAGATGGCTACTCCAAATGTTGTAAAGATTTCTGATAGGCCTCGACCCAAATTTAAGAAACATCCTTATAAATCTCTAGAAGTGGATCCTTTAGGGGCATTTTCCAGCATTCCGCATGGGGTTTTGCATGTTGAAGATGTTAGGGCATATATTCATGTGAACATTGAAGAGTTCAGAGAATCCAAGTTGTTAGATATCTATCACAATCAATTAATAGACGACTCTTTTGATCTCAAACCTTAGTATAAGGCTATTCGAGACAAACATTTTGCACAATGCATTCATTTCCCCTATTTTCTAGAAGATGAATGGGTCTGATATATTCTGAGCCAAATGCATGACAACTTCATGTGGTTGAACAAGCCATTTAAGATCACTAAGGATGCCATTAGGGCTATAATCAGATTACACTCAACTGGTAAGATGCCTATTCTCAAATCTATCAAAAACCAAATTGTAAGTTAGGCTACCGGATTGAAATTTGATAAAAGAGCAATGACAATTAAGGATATCACAGATCCGGATATCAAGTTTGCATCAATGATAATTGGATATAAGATATATCACTCTAGTAGGGAGAATTCAGTATCCGAAACTGTTGTATATACTACTTATGAGATGTTAAGGAAGAATGCAGACTATGATCTTTGTGAGCTCCTTCTAAACCAACTTTTGGAAAATCTGTAGAAGATAAAGAAGGACAAGAAGAACTCTTTCAAATACAGTGGTTTGATACTCTGCCTATTCTTTTATTACATGAATGAGCTTCCTGAATCTAGTGGTTGGGTATGGCAGAATGATAGACCAGTAGCCATTCAAATTAGAGATTATATACATGGGCTTGGTGATGCCAAGGCACATAATATAGCTCTTTGAGGCTATTTCAAGAATTTTCAGAGCATAATGCAAGCAAGAGAGAGAATCCCACAAGCGCTAGTTGAAAAATATAAAGATACAATATGCTTTATGGTAGAAACTAATCAGTGCCTAATGCAGGCAGTGGAACCAAGAATGGTGTGGATCATGCCTATGGGGTATGAAGTGGATGAGAAAATTGTGGAGCTGCATGTTCAGCACATGCTAAGTTAGCCCAAGGATCCCAAGGCAAAAAGGTTTGGAACCTTTGAAGAATTAAGTGTGAAAATCCATGTGGAGTTAAGACAACTAGAAATAAAAAGAAAAGTGAGGAGGGAAGTAGAAGAGTTTGCCAAGAGGCATGGAATTTCAAAAGAAGCACTTGATGCAAATAGAGAAAAGACAGAAAGGGTAGAGAAAGAAAAAGAAAAAGCAGAAAAAGAAGGTACTTCGGTGGAAGTCCCCTCTCGGACCAGATCCTCTAAGACCTCTACACCCACCACTGCAAGGATCTCAAAGACATAAAAAACGAAAGCAAAATCATTCGGTAAAGAAGAGAAAAGAACTAAGACAAAGGCCACAAGGTCTTATATCAGTCAGAAGGATGAAGAAGAGACAAAATCTGATGAAGAGATCAAGAAGATGAAGAAGAAGAAGAAAGTATCCGGTGAAGATAAGGAGGCAGAGACAGAAGAGTTTGTTGAAAGACCCACTCTATCCTTAGATGATGTAGTTAAACTAGTCACTATGTATGGGAACTTGCAACCAATAACAGAATTCTATGATGCATACAATGATGCAGATAAAAAGATTCTGGAGGAAGCCACAGTTAAGTATTTGAACATATACAATAAGGCTTTTATTGAAATCATATCTCTCATTCCCAAAAGCCTAGAGAAGGAATTAGAGATAAGAAAGAATAATACTAGGGCAAAGGATCTTGAGATCTGGGAATAGATAGCCATTCATCTCTTTCCTTCAATCACTCTGAAGCAAATGAATATGATTTTCAAAGATTACAAGGATGAGTTCTGGAGCAAAGCCAGAATGAATCAACTTATGCTCAACAAAACTAACAAAATAGGAAAAGAGACAGAAGAGATTCTCTGGAATGCTTACAAAAGATTCAACATTCCCATTGTCGAGGACTTAGGTGATGATCCCTCAGCTACAGATGAATCTACTGAGATAGTGGTAGAAGAGGTAAAGGAGACAGGTGAAGAAAAAGGTAAGGACTTGGATTCCTTTGCTCCAGAAGTCATGGTCAAGCAAACATCTCTCCTCCAGTTTCCCCTACAGACTCTGGATTCAAAGAAAAAGAAAGAGTACAAGAGAAGATTAGTCAAGAAGCAAAAGAGAAAGAAGATGACAGTGGTAAGGTTGTAGAAGAGGAGAAAATTCTATCTCCGGCAAGGGACACAGCAAAAGTAGTCAAAGAGTTCTTGACCAAAGAAATGATGGAATTTGATGAACCGAAATTGCTTCAAGGTCCATTCAATTTTGATTCCCTCTCTTCGGTCCAAACCATGAAACTAGCTTCCTTCACTCAAGCTAAGGCAAAAGAAAAAATGTTGAAGTCTCACATGGAAGACTGTGAACTCATAGAAACTGCATCTGGTGTACTGGAAAAGATCATGCCATCCTTCGAAAAGGATCCTACAGCATCCACATCCGGTAATCTAAAGTCTCTTGTAAATTCTGTTAAAAACACATTTTGATTCTTTAGAGAAAGCAGCAAAAGAGAAAGTCTGGAAAGAGTTTTTGGATAATAAATTCTTAGAGTTACAAGGGCTTATAACCAATGATAGGAGAAATATGGACATTGGGATGAAGAGCTTAGAAAATGCTCTTAAGGATGGAGGAGACATATATAAATTTTGTATATCCTGGACTAAAGTAACAAAGGATATTAAGAAGAAAGTGAAAGAACAAGAGGATAAATTGTCAAACCTCTCTCAGAATTTTGATCCTCTCACTGTATCCATAATAAGCCAAGAATGTCGAACTATTGTAATCATGAATGAGATTAAGAAGCTTGAGAAGGAGAGGAAGAACATATTAAGCAGAATGGGTGAACTTACAGGGATGATTATCCCTAAGTTAGAGGCCATGCATGAAGCCCTAACTGATGCTCAGGCCACAGCCTGGACCAGTGTTCCGATAGATCTCAAGAGGACAGAAGCTTTTGCATTCCTGTTGAGTGGTCACATCTCAATTTTGGATAGGATGAAGCAGAGTTGGCTAGTAAAACTTGTCCAGTTGAAGACAACTTTTGCAGACATTCTATAGTATATGTAAGTATAACTTGTTTATATACTTATGCGGCTAAGTATAGTTGAATTTTTGGGCAATTTTGGTGTGCGGACCCTACCCTTTGCCATTGATGTCAAAGGGGGAGTGAGGAATAGTGAAAAATGTGGAATCCAGCTAAGGGGGAGCTCCGATAAAGTATACTTTAGAATAGAGCATCAACCAAGGGGGAGTATAGTATAACACTTAGTCATTTTTCACTAAGTGTTGCCATCAATCCCAAAGGGGGAGATTGTTGGCAAGAGACACATTGTAGCTTCATGATTGTTGTCAGTGATGACAACAAAGTTCATCCCACACATCTGTAGGACATGGTGTGCCTATACCAGAAGTCAGATTGAAGAATGTTGTGGTCCAATAAGCAAGAACAACGCATGTGGCAAGGTCTGACAGTCAGGTCTTGATCTCTTAGAGGAAGTATCTTTGGAAAGTGTGGACTTAGGGAAGTCACGAGGAGTACCTTGACTAATAGATTCCAGAAATTGAGCATCTGGTAATGAAAGAGTGAAGAGATATGAGCATTCAAGTATTGAGGTCCTGTTTGGCAAAGCAGACAGAGGAAGAACTTACTGCAGAGCTTCAGACATTATTCCGGATGAGATGTTGATGGTGATCAAGATTCTTAAGGTATCATTTGTGATTGGCCAACTTGTTAGATGACTTTTATAAGTATCTATTTGATCCGCATCACTTGGTAAGCAAGGATTCAATGGACAAACTAGAGTTTGGGAAAGACTAACTATTCCGGATGCTGACTAAAAAGAGGATGAAATCTTTTGTGTGAATATATATTATACCAAATGGATTTCGATGAGAAGGTGTGTTGTGTAGTTGTGAAGTGTGAAGAAAAGTAGAAGATCGTGTGGAAGCAGTAAGGCAGGCCTGGTATGTGAAAGGACAATAGCTCTAAAGAAGAGAAAGGATGAAGTGCAGTAGATCAGTATACTGAGCCTAACCAAAACTAAACTCCAGCATATGTGGATGCTTCTCATCAGTTCAAGTATCTTGTTACTCTCGTTATAACTTGTAGGCAGTGAGCCTCTTGTAAGCAGTGTGCTCGGGTAGTGAGCCCTAATTGGCAAGTGCCATTTTGTACTTCTATTCTTCTAACAGAGAATACATTCCTGGGTTAGTCACTCCGTGGTTTTTCCCTTAACAGGGTTTTCCACGTCAAAATCATTGTGTTATGTGTATTGATTTTGTTTCTGCTTACATGCTTGTTTGCTTTGATGCTGCACTAATTATTAAAGAAGAACAGAAAGTTGAATAAATTAAGATAACTGATTCACTCCCCCTCTCAGTTATCAACAAGAGCAATATATTCTACCTTGGTAGAAGAGAGTGCAACCAGCTATTGCAACCATGACACCCAACTAATTGCAGCCCCAACAAATGTAAACACATAACCTATTGTAGACCTTCATTTATCCAAGTCTCTAGGCATATCAAAGTCGATGTAACCTCATAGCTGAGTATCCTATCCTCCAAAACATAAAACATGATTTGACGTACCTTTCAGATACCGTAATATCCACTATATAGCCTGCCAATGAGATTTACCTAGATTGCTCATAAATCTAATCACAAATCCCACTGCATGGGCAACGTTCGGATAGGTACAAACAATGGCATACATGAGACTCCCAACTATTGATGAATAAGGAACACCCTTCTTGTGTTCTTGATCTTCTTGAGTTTTTGGACACATTGCTGATGACAAACAAATGTGATTAGCCAATGGACTACTAATAGGCTTGACATTCTTCATGTTGAATCTGTCCAAGATTTTGGCAATATAATTCTCTTGAGAAAATCTGATTTCTCTCTTTTGTTTGTCCCTTATTATAGTCATGCCATGAATCCTCTTCGCTGCCCCTAAATCTTTCATTGCAAACCATTGTTCCAAATGTTGCTTCAATCCACGAACTATCCTCATGATACTATCAGTTACCAACATGTCATCAACATAAAGAAAAAGTATAACAAACTCCCCATTAGCAAGCTTCTTGTAGTAAATGCATGGATCAGATTTGTAGCATGTAAAGTGATGCTCAACCATGAAGCTATCAAATTTAAGGTACCATTGCCTTGGGGCTTGCTTGAGCCCATACAAACTTTGTTTCAATTTGTAATATAAATACTCCTTACCCTATTTAGAGAAACCTTCAGGATTCTCTATATACAACTCTTCTTCAATATCTTCATGAAGAAATACAGCTTTGACATTGAGTTGTTCAAGCTCAAGATCCCATACAGCTACCATACCCAAGACTTCTTGAATAGTGGTCATCTTCACAACTCGTGAGAAAAACACATTAAAATCAGTCCCCTTTTTCTGACCAAAACCTTTCACTACCAATCTAGCCCATAGCTTTTATTGCTTCCATCTTCTTCTTTCAATCTATAAACCCATTTATTCTTTAATGGTTTTCGATTTGGTGGAAGGGTCACCAAATCCCTATTTTATTTTCCATCAAGGAGTCCATTTTGTCTTGAATTGCCTCCATCCATTTGACACGATTTGAGTCTTTGCAAGCATCCATATAATTTGTTGGTTATGCCTGATCAGAAAGCAATAATTCTGGCTCTACTTGGCCAGTAATTAATAACTCATAATTTGTAAATTTTGCTGGAAGGTTTTTCTACCAAGTAGACCTCCTCAAATTAGGTGCTTTCTCCATCAAAGTATCTTTTTCAGGTATAGTGCTTTGTTGAGGCAAACTTCCATGTTCCTCATTTCCCTGTGTCAAACTGCTTAAATTTTTAGGTGCCATACTTGGCACATTGCTATTATCCAATATAGGTTGTGTATTAACTTGTAGATGTTGTGTTGAATCTTCTACAGGGTGTGATTGATTATGAACTCTAATAGGCAACGTAAGCCTTCAGGATTCCAAAGGCTACATAGAGCTATGCATGGGATTAGAAACATAATGCAAGGGCAGCGTTGGAAGCTACGTTGAACTTCTAAATGTGTCTATGGTATTTTTCAAATGATTAGATGCATCTTCAAAAAGATGTGATGAACTTTGAGAGAGCTGCATGGGAGTTTTTTCCAAGGGTTGCGAATGTATGACCAAAGGCAACGTTTGAATATTCAGATGTTGCATTTCATTTTGCAAAGCACGCGTTGGAAATAGAGATAACTGTTGCACTCTATGTGAATGAAGAGGTAGTGTTGAATGATCTAATTGCTGTGTTGTGTTTGAACTAGGCTCTGCAGAAGAAAATGAGTTATCTAGCACCAAACTTGGTGCACTCATATTTGAAGCACCTTGTCTATCCAAGGTATGCTATAAGGTAATGGCCAGAGGCTGCATTGGCAGATTAAAAGAGATTGAATTAGGCACCACATATGATTTCCCTTGTACTATTTTCATATTAGTGTCATTGTCAAACATATCAACATGTATATATTCATTTGGTGATCGCCCCTATTTATGCAGACTTGGGAAAACTTTCTCATTAAATACCACATCCCAACTGCAAGTAAACTTATTGGCAATTGGATCCCAAAGATGGAAACCAAATTGTTCCTCACCATAACTGATAAATATACACCTTTTTGATTTGGTATCTAACTTCATTCGCTGCTCCTTTAGAACATGAGCAAAGGCTTCACAGCTAAACACACATAGATGATTGTAAGAAATGCATTTTCCAAGCCATCTCTCCTTAGGGATTGATTGTCGGAGGGCTCCCAGGGGTTGCACGAGGGTTTCACTATAAACCCTTCTTGTGCCTCCTGTTTGGGGCCTCTCTTCTTGCTAGAAACCTTTTGATTTCTTTGCCTTCTTGGAAGATAGAATTGCAGGATTGTTGGACTCTGTTTAAATTGTTTTTCATTGGGATTGTATTATTTTTTGTTGAAATTTCTTATAGAATCTTTAATTTTAAATCCTTTTCTAGGATTGTTTCTCGCCTCCTCTTGCAACGTCATCTAGAGTCAGCCTAGAGAGTAGGTGGATGTGCGAAGTGTGGGGTCTACAATGATCCTTTCAACATTGAATGCAGATTAAATTTCTCTATCACCAATGGAAGGCAACTTGAGTGGAAATGACCAACAGGGGAAGGAAACATTTAAATTATTCAAAGAAGTTGTGAATGCAGATGATGCCCAAAAGGTGGCAAAAAATGTAGTCTTCTCAATCCTGGGTGGTGTTGGAGGACTCGATGCAAGCGCCAAAAAAGTGAAGAGGGATGCAGACCACTAGAACAAGAGCAAGGTGAGACTCTTTTGATGTCTAGGAAGGTTTCTTTAAAACCTAACGAAGTACTAAGAAATGCAATAAAAAAGGAAGAAGTAAGAATAATGAACATAGCCATTTTCTTTACATGTGTTAATATAGATAAGTTACCTTCAAGGAAGTTCTTTGATAACTGGTTAATTACAGTCTTGGCAAGGAAATTGGGTATCCATTACTCATTTTGTAGGATGATTCAACCTAGATTTTTTGTAATCTTCTTTAAATCCTAGGCAATGCAAAAAAGAGTAATTGAGAAGTATTACTAGAATTTAGGTCTGGCCTTGTTTAAGGCATTTCCATGGAAATCGGACATGCACCACACATAGAGATTAGGTTTTGTTCTGTCCCAAGATGGATTGTTTTTAAAGATGTCCCGATTCAATTCTAGAATTTCTTGCCACAGTGTTTAAACCATTTGGAAATTTTTTAAAGATTGATGAGACTAAAACCACCCTTCCCCATCTAGATGCAAGAATGCTGGTCTCTTTTGAAAAAGGGGTTCAAATATTGGAAATCCTAGAAATCAATTGGGAGGAAAAAAAATTCTTTTGTGAATTAGTAAGCATGGGAGGGCTTAACTCATGCTTCCTGTGTAAACAAGATGGTCACCAAAAAAAGAATTGCCCAACATTAAATAGAAACCCTAATAGAGGGAAAATGGGAGTTTTGAACAATAATCCTAAGGAACAAGAATTGAACTTGAAGGTGGGAGTCTTTGCCCCATCACCAGATAACAAGATTGAAAGGACAACCGTAGAGAAGGAAAGACCCATAGATACTAATTTGGATACTCATTTCAAGACTTCATCCGTAGATAAACTTATGTGTGACTCCCTATCTATGGATGATATTTTGGAATCAGAAGATGTAGAAGAAGACCACATAGATACTGATCATTCAGACAGTACTCGAGATGAAACCCTAAGTGGTTTCTCTTTGGCCAATGGTACCTCTAAAGGGTGGATGGATGAAGATCCTTCCCTAGCTTCACAAATTGCTGACACTCCAATACAATGCAATGAAGGCATGGAGTTATAGAGGGAGATCCCCCTCCCCAAGAAGACCCTAAAAAAATCAAGACGATGTGCCACTGGGATATACCTTAGATAATGGTTTTATCTCAGTAAGGAAGAAAAATGCTCAACAATTGGCTCTATATAGAATTAGAGAAGTGGCAAAAAAAAAGAGATAAATTGAATAGACATAAAGAGGAATTCTTGAGAAAAAGAGATACAGACCCCGCTGGGTTGGAAAAGAGTATCCTCAAGAAGTGCAAATTGAAGGAAGAAGAGGAAGGGAAAAAAAGAAAGAACTTGAGCAGAAATGCAAGTAACATTGAACCTGGTAAGAAAGGGAAAGATGATTCCATCCAAAAATATTTTGTGGATAAGTCTGCACCATGAAGAGACACTCTACCCCATCAATTTTCATAGTAATGAAACCCATTCACTGTTTTAGTTGGAATGTAAGGGGATTGGAATCCCCTGATAGAAAATATGTTCTACGAGACTTTTACAATAAGAACAAAGACATGGATGTATTGTTTATTCAAGAGACAAAGGCAGTTAGTTTTACATTAGAAAATACCTTAAGATTTGTTTGGAGAGAAGCAATTGCCTTCTCTTCACATCATGAGAAAGGAAGAGGGGGAAATGCTATTTTACTGAGAAAAAAATAGAAAAATCCCTAAAAAATTTGAGACATTCCCCATGTAACATATGTGTATGGGTTACTTTGAACTTTAGGGGGTATATATTGGGTTATGCTCCATATATGCCCCAAATAATTATTTAAGTAGAGTTGAGCTATGGAATTAGCTATCCTCTGAGCTTCCCAAGGTCCATTGGATATGTGGAGGAGACTTTAACATGATAGAATACTCATAAGATAAAAAAGGAGGGAAACCTCTAGAATGGAGAGGAAATGAAAAATTCTTCTGGACAAGATTTAAAAAATATTTCAATTTGGCAGACCTAATAGAAAGAGGAAAGAAGAAAAGGGGATTTGGTTTACTTGGTCAAATTCTCAGAGTGTAAATAAAAGAATATATTGTAGACTTGACAAATTCTATGTTAATAGAGATTGCTTTACTGTTATGCAAAAAAAGAGCTCAAATAAAACTCAAGTCTTGCCTAACCCCCTACTAGACCATCATCCTATTAAAATAGTAGTTGGAGTAAAGGATCAAGAGCAAAGGAGAAAAAACTGTAAAGATTTTGTGTTTAAATTAAATTATGAACTTCTAAAGGATGAGGACTGCAATCAAAGGATCATTACCCTTAGAAACATCTGTAAAAATAAATATGAAGACTAGGGGAATATTAGATACTGGGGTAAACTCACCGAGGCTTGCAAACCTGTCTTCCAAGTTGTTGGTAAGAAATATGCTTTAGATAGGAAAATAGAAGAACTTTTGTTATAGGAAATATTTCTTCAGATAAAAGAGAAACTGTAAAATGAAACATTAAATGAAGAACTTAATTTGCAAATGGGGGAAATAAAACATCAACTGAGAAGAGTTCAAATAAGGAGGGAGCAAGGGGCTTAGGTTAGGGCGAAGCTCAATTGGCTCCAGGATGGGGATAAAGGAACATAATACTTTTTCAATTTGCTGAAGTAAAAAAATCTAAAAGAAAAATTTGAAGTTATTATGGATAATGGAACAAGCTTGAGCACTCAAAACCAAATTCTGGAAGCATTTCAGAAATATTATGAATCCCTATTTAAGGCAGAGGATCATAAAGAAGGTAGCAAGGAGGACCAGAACCTTTGTAGTAGAATCTGTATGACCAAACTAAATCTAGAAATGAAGAAGAAATTAGACCAAAAAAGCAATAAGGATGAGATAAAAAAAGCCATCAGAACAATGAGGAACAATAAGTCCCCCAGGATTGATGGGCTGCCAGTGGAATTTTACAAGGCAAATATTGATTGGGTAATTCATGACCTTTTTGACTTATATTATGAAGACCTAGAGAAATGGACTTTAGGAGAGGAAGTAAATAAGGGTGTAATAAAACTTATTCTGAAAGAAGGTGACAGGACTAAAATAAAAAATTACATAGACCTATAACACTCCTAAATGTCTCATACAAAATTATAGAAAAGGTATTGGCATTAATGCTTAGGGACACCTTTCCTGAAATTATAACCCACACTGAAATTGGATTCATTAAAGGAAGATATATACTGGAGAATTTGATAACAGGTTGGGAAGCCCTCCATTGGGCAAAAGATTCCAATCAGAAAGCAGGGATCCTATTGTTGGATTTTAAAAAAGCTTATGATAGAATGGAGTGGTCCTTTATTCTTATGATGCTCAGAACAATTGGATTTCTAGACTCCTTTATCAGAATGGTTAGGATGATGTTTATGGATGTGTCAGCCCAAGTTGAAGTAAATGGGGAACTCTCTGCCCCATTTAATATGGGGAGATCTATTAAACAAGGGTGTCCTCTTGCTCCCTCCTTGTTTGTTTTAGCCTCAGAAGCTCTCCATTTCATACTGAGATTAGAAGTAATAGAAGGGAAAATTAAAGGGATAACATTGCCCAATGGTGATAGTCTTTTGAATGTACAGTTTGTTGATGATACTACTCTCTTTCCTAGAGCAAAAAAAGAAGAATTAGAAAATCTGGAAAGAAGACTTGACATTTTTTGCCTGGCTTTAGGTCCAAAAATATCATATAATAAATCTTTTTTTTTTGTCTTGGGAGGAAAATATCCCTAATTGGTTTAAAAAAGACAAATGGCAATGGGGAGGGCCTTCAATGTAAGTTAGATTTCTTGGAATTCAATTTGTTGTTAACCAATCTCTTAAAGCAATGTTGCATTGGATTTTTGCAAAGATTGAGAAAAAGCTAAAAAATTGGAACAAATTACATCTCTCCTTGGCTAGGAGACTACAAGTATGTCAAAATATTCTATCTGCATATTCTATTTTCTATTTTTCTATGTGGCTATTTGTAAACTACTAGTTTGAGGTCATCCATAGATTGATAAGGAAATTCCTATGGTCTGATGGTAAAGGAAATCATAAAAAGCATCTTGTAAAATGGGATTGGTACTGTGTTAGTAAAGATCTTGGAGGGTTAGGCTTGAAAAACTTAAAAGTCCAAGGTTTGGCCTTAACCTCTAAATGGATCACTAATGCTTTGATAGGGGAAGAACCATGGAAAGTTTTTATCAGACATAACATATGTAATGTTGTCCTGGTTAAAAAGAAATCCTGGGGAACAATTGGTTTTTATGATGCACTTCTTGTGGAGACTCTTACTAAACCAGGGGGATCTGCAATTTTTACTAGCATTTGGAAGGCATGGGAAATGTTAAAGCCTATAATTAAGGATAGAGAATCTATTGGTCAGAACAATGGAGTTATATGGGGGCAAAGATTGTTATGGTGGAATGTGTGTCATAAAGATAAGCCTCTAGCCTTACTCTAAGGATGCTTAGCAAAAAAATGTAAGGATAAAGGTTTATCAACTCTTCCAGACTTGTTCGTGCAAGGCTTGCTGAAAAAGTGGGACCAAATAGAAAATCAGTTTCATTTAAATAGTAAATTCTTTAGAATATATTCTACCATTAATAAATCTTTGTTTAGTAAGATGAACAATATTGCTTATATTGAGGAAGAAGAGAATTTGAGGAAGTTGAACTGGGAGGATGGAACTCCCCTTACTCAAATCAAGCTAAAGTTGATCTATAAAATCGTGACAAAAACAAAAGATATCTTCCATCACATCAATCTCTCCTGGGCTGACTCCTTTTTAGATGAAGAATTCAATAAAACCTTTAAATTGTTGTGGTCCAAAATCCTTGAACCTAAGAAAGCTTCTTTTAAATGGCTAATGTTATTAAATAAGTTGAACCTAGGACTTGAAACTATGACTTGCCCTCTACGTGTTGAGCTAGAATCTATGGGTCATATTTTTTTTAATTGTCTATATGCCAAGTATGTCTGGTCCTTCTTTATGGGTAATATTGATAAATGGTCTTTTTCAGCCAATGGAGTAATAAAAGAAATCCTATCTAGTAATATTAAAGGTCTAAATGTAAAAAGTAACTATTTTTGGTTTATTATGTCCTCTGAAATCCTATGGTTCCTATGGAAGAAAAGGAATGAAGAAAGGTTTCTTGGCAAGGAAAGAGGATGCATTGGGATTCTTCGAGATCTCACTATTTTTAACTTTTTTGAGCAAGTAATGGTAACAATGGAGATCTCTCTTGGCAAGTTCAAAGAGTTAATTGAAATAGGTACAATGTGTTACAAGGAGGACATCAAATAAATAGACTTTTGTGCAAGAAGGCCAAGGAAATTTATGGATGAATTCTACAACTCTTATACATAATTCCAAAAACTTTATAGTAAAATGAAATAGTTGGAGAAAGTTGAAAGTGAACTTTACAAATAGTTTGAGATGTCAGGTCAGAATTATAACCTGAATATAGATCAGTTGAGGATATCACCTAAGATTGGAGCCTCTCCTACATTTCACTCCTTTGATTGTAGTGATAATGGACTGCATATCTGGGACAAAGAAGGAAACTGGTATGATGATCCTAGTTTAGAATTCAAGAGAATTAGTGCTTGATGCAAGTAGCTTTTTGATGTGGCTTTTTCAACCCCTTTTGATGTAAAAACTGGTAATCCTTTTTTGATTAATATTAGTGCTTGATTCACAATCCAAAAAGCTATCTCTCCTCTGGAATATCAAAATCTAATTGAGATAAAGGACCTCGATTGATCAAATAGATTGTTGTATTACAAGGCTCTACCCAAAATTCTTTCCCCAATTTGGCATTAGAGAGCATACACCAAGCTCTCTCAAGAATCATTATGTTCAACCTCTCATCTGCACCATTCTCTTGAGGGATGAAAGGAACTATCTTAATCCTATGAATACCATTATCTGCACAAAAGATATCAAATTCTAGAGAACAAAATTCTCCCCCATTGTTTGTTTTTAAACATTTTATTTTGTGCCCAATCTGATTCTCAACAAATGCTTTAAAATTTTTAAATTTTGAAAACACTTCTAATTTTCTAGTCATCATGTAAATCCATACTCTTTTAGTACAATCATCAAGAAAAGTAATGAAATAATTAGCTCCTCCAATGGAGGCTACCTCTGTAGGACTGAAAACATCAGAGTGCATGAGCTCCAAGGTTGTGGACTTCTTGTCATGACTAGTTGTCAAGAAGCTTGTTTGACTTTGTTTGCCATAGAGGCAATGCTCACACATTTCCAAGTCAATGGACTTCAAACCAAGAAGTTGATCCCTCTTTAACATAACTTTAAGTCCTCTTTTTCTCATGTGTCTGAGCCTTTTATGCCAAAGCTCCAAACTGCTAACCACAACTGCCATTACAGCTTCAACTTTAGCCTTATTCTCTAGCACATATAGACTGCCTAATTTGTTTCCTTTTGCAATCACCAAGGCTCCCTTGGTTACCTTCCAAGAATATAATGAGAAATTGATGTTACGCCCTTGAGCATAAAGCTAGCTTATGGATATCACATTTCCTTTCAACATGGGAACATGTATTACATCACTCAAAATCCATTTGTTTCCATTTTTTGTTGCAACATCACATCACTTATTTCACATGCTTTGTTATCACCAAGATAAACTCTTCCAAACTAACCTTCTTGATAGTTTGTGAAAACCTCCCAGCATGGAGAAGCATGGAAAGAGGCACTAGAATCCAACACCCACGAATCTGTAGTAGTGTCACTTGCTGATAAAACCAGAATGCCTTCATCTTTGTCATATGCAGTGTTGGCTTCGCTATCATTTACCTTTTCTTGTACCTTTCTGTAATGCCAACAATTCTTTTTTGTGTGACTTGCTTTACCACAAAACCAACAATCACCATTTCTGTCCCTGGACTTTGATCTTCTTGTAGATTTGGACCTTCTTAAGTTATTATTTCTACCTCTATCTTGACACCTTCCTCTATTGACAAAAGTCAATGTGTCACTGGATGTTTTGTTTTTCCCTCTTCCCATATCTTTATTGAGAAGTGTTGTAACAACATCACCATATCTCAACATTGATTCCTTTTTATTGTCATCGAATCCCCTTCTTTCAGATACCAAATTGCTAATCATCATTATCACACTATCCCAGCTATCGGAAAGAGAGCATAAAAGCAACATGGCTCTTATTTCTTCTTCAAAGTTGACATCCATAGAGACTAATTGACTAATCACAACATTGAATTCATTTAAATGGTTTGAGATGCTGTTACCTTCTTTCATCTTCAAATTAACCAACTTCTTCAATAAGAAAACTTGATTTGTTGCAGAGGCTATTTCATACATATCACACAGCTTATCCCATATTTGTTTTTCTATTCTTTCTATGGTAACATTGAAAAAAACATTGCTGGACAGTGAAAGAATGATAGTTGTAGCTGCTTTTTGGTCTAAAACATCCCAGTCATCATTCGACATCTTCTCCAGCTTCTTTGTCTTCCCTTGCAGCGTAATAGCGAGATCTTTTTGAATCAGCAAAGCACGAATTTGAAGCTTCCACAAACTGAAGTTCTATCTTGAAAACTTCTCAATTTTCCATTTATCTGCTTCCTCCATTATTCTAGAAAATCCTTCATCGATTTCCAAAACAACTTCACCACCGAGCTTCTTCACATGATACCAATTGTTGGAGAATCAATAGTAGATAAAATAACAAGAATGCAAAAATAAACAATCACACAGATGAAAGAAAGAAACAAGTTTTTAAAGTGGTTCACCTTATAGGATACATCCACAAAGAAGCAGGGGAATATCTTTATTTGTCTCTATTTTTACTGATAGAAAAACAAAACTAGAGAAACAAATGCTAGTACACATGAATAAACCATAAATTATATCAATCAACAATGAAAATTGTGATAAAAACACAGAGGTAGAGAATACAAATTGTTATATTCATTCAGATAATACAACATATGTCGTCTTCAAATTTTATTATAAAAAATAGAGAGATATATACATAAAATAGTAACAACTGAAAAGATACCAAAAGTTACATTGGGAAACTTTCCCAACCCCAAAAGGCTAAAGAAAATATGATGGGAAACTATCCCAACTAACAGTAGTTATAAAATAGATTTTATTTGTTTTAACATACTCCCTAAAATCTGATTTGTGGGACAACTTCTCATCCCTAAAAGATTCTTCAGTCCATTGAAATCTTTTTCCTTCAGAGGCTTTGTCAAAATGTTAGCAACTTGATCTTTGGACCTGCAATAAGAAAGTTTGATTTCATTATTTTTAACCAGTTCTTTGATGAAATGAAATTTGATGTCTATGTGTTTGCTTCTTTCATGAAGGACTAGATTTTTAGAAAGCACAATAGTTGATTGATTATCACAAAATATAATTGTTTCTTCCATTTTGGGCTGCATCAATGCTTCAAGCATCCTTCGTAACCAAACTGCTTGACAACTTCCCGAAGTGGCTACCACATTCTGCTTCTGCTCAGGACAATGCAACTATGGGTTGTTGCTTTGAAGACCATGAAATTACCAATGAACCAAGAGTAAAAGCATAACCTTAAGTACTTTTCCAATCATCTTGGTTTCCATCCCAATCACTATCTGTATAACTAGTTAACTTCAGAACACCCTTCTTTTCATAAAAAAATCCATGATTTGTAGTCCCTTTAACATACCTTGTAATGCCTCAAGCTTTGACACAGGACATTAGTTGAACAAACATTGAACGAACAAATTTTTTGTGTTTGCAAGTGTGACATTTACATGTTGCATTACACTCACGCACACATAAGGTGTTCCAACAAGTACAACAAAACCTAAAAAGACATCACCATTGCACAATGCAAGGTGGCACAAGCAGAAGACTCCACCCATTGTGTGACAACTCACCACGATCACCAAGCGAGAGGTGGAGCTCACTCCATGATGAGGATCAGATACATGTCTCCAACTCATTCCCTCCTGAACACATGGAGTAGGATGAGGGTGACATCCACCTCAGTCCATTCCATGATGACACAAGACATCCCAAACACAAGGGTAATACTCACCCACGGGATAGTCCAACTAGGAGGCACGATTCCTCAACCAACTGGAATGGTCACTAGTCAAGCTCGTGTAAAAGCATGCTTCCCAATGCAAAGGAGGGAATAATCAAAAAGTGCATAACACATCATGGAAATGACACCAAGCACCTACGAGGCTAAAAATAGTAATCAACACCAAAGAGGATTCATTTTAACCAAAAACATTAAGGTGTTGAACCAATTATGTCCACATGTCAAAAAGGACAAAATCCATACAAAAGGCTATGCATGTTTGACAACAACGTCGACACATGCCAAAAGAAAAGATAGGATCCTCACCACCTATGTGGGCTAAATACGATCCAACACAAGCATATTGATAAACATCAAATACAACGTCAAATAACTGAGTCTAAACATGCTAACAGAGCTAGATTCCAACATGTAAAATCTATTAAAACATGCCAACGTCCTTAGAAATTGAGGTGTGGAAAAATACAAGATGATATCCAATAATAATTATAATATTCGAAGGGCTTCATCCTAAACATAGATGAATCATAGTCAACATCGTAAATCAACTCAAAGCATTAATTGCATCTTATTACAAGTGTCTCAAAAGACCTACATTACAAAGGTTACAATAATCAGTATTGATAATATACAAGTACATAAACCACCCAAAAACCAACATACTCTCCAAGGTACAACAAGACATGAAGCATGACATAATCAACCTACAAAAAGATGAGGAAACCATCCATCACCTGAAGATCATCATGAAAGACCAATGGAGAAATGTTGCTCACCTCCTAACCATATTGCCATTGTTGAGCGCAATAGTTGTCTACGCAACTCTAGGCAACCCTTGAGCTATTGAGAAGGTGATCATGGCAAACCCATTAAGAACATCTCATATATCCAGGCTATACAAGAAACATATGGCATACACGCCAATCAATGCACACAACACACATGGTACAACTTCCAATACAATGCATATAAACAACACATGGTACAACTACCATCCAATTGCATTCAAGTAACATATGGCACACTTGTCAAAGCATAAGAAAATGACATAACAACATTCAAGCATAAGGGAAATAATCACACCTTCAATACACGCCAAATGAGGCATAAATCATAGTCCATCATAGACACATACAAGCATGAATCAGGCATCACAATGCACATGCAATCACATGGTAAACATCACACGTTGAGTCAAACTCTGATGGTGGAAGAAGCAAGAGAGACCTAGGTAGTTAGGACAAGGAGTGTCAAACAAGGCCAATACTCACCTCGCGGTAGAACATGAGGGCATAACCTCCTCATAGAAACTGGACACTACACTAAAGATTGCTCTTTACACCCAAACCCAAGCAAAGCAGACACTTCACCAGCACATGCAGTTTGGTGTAGATGATCTTATTATTAAATTTTATTACCCAAAGTGTTTAAATGTTATTCTTGATTAAAACTTCCATTCAACAAATTCCAATGACCTCTTTGGCCCATGGCGCATGATGGAATCCACTCCTTTCCTATCCCTAGACCTCTTCCTAAACACCCATAGCACTAATTTGACCAATTGGGCATGACATGGATTTTGAGGTGACAAAATCACAATTTTGACAAAAACACAACATATTCTCAAAAGATGCAAAATACCATTCTAATTGGGAGACAACTCATCCCACAAACTAAAACATCAAGGAAATGCATATAAAGCAATTTTTATGTTTTCAAAAATAGAGAAATAAGTGGCACGGATTTCAATGCACCAAAATATCTCAAAATATAACATAGTCTCACAAGATGTAGAATCACATAATATGAAGGAGTCAACTCATCCCTCTAATAAAATCATAAAATAAATGCATAGAATTTAGTTTACATGTTGTCTAAAAGTGCAAAATAACCATAAGGCCCTAAAAACTTCATTGGAGCTCTCTTTGGCACCTTGACCAAAGTTTGACCAATTTTCTAACTTTTTTTTTCAATAGCTACGGATGATCTAACAACTACCCATCATAGATAACATGCCCAACAACCAATATATGCAATAAAAATGAGTTGGGGATTTCCACAAAAAAATTGCCAAGGTTTTGTCTGTATTTCTATGTATCCAAAATTAAAAATACATGAAATAAATACATAACCAGCTAGAATAAATTTTCTAAGTTTCTTACAACTAAGAAAAGCCATCTTCAACCATTCTAGATGGTGTGGCATGAAGGAAACAGAATAAAACAATTTAAATGAGAAGATTGGAGAAACTTACCTTCCAATACAAGCAAAATCCAAGTAAAAGAATGAGGTTGATGAAGGGGTAGTAAACTATTTATTGATAATGTAAAATGATACAATGCAGTGGAGGATCTATATAAAGGAGATACAATTCACATAATTGTATAACAGTCACATAACTCTATAACAGTTTTAACTACAAATGACAATGTAATACCATTATTAATATAACTATTACGCTAAAATTCCCCCCCTTATTACATTGTTCCTGCAATAGTACCAAGGGACCCCCCTGAATGCTAATATACTCAACAAAGATGATTACATAATATAAATAGATATTTTATAGACGATCTTCTCCTAAAAGAACAAATCCTGAACTAAGTGGGGTTCCATCAAGTTGTCTCTTGACCCTCGGAAAGGTGTAGCTTCGAGCTATGTTTTTGAGAATAACCTTCACAAAACATGAATTCTTCAAATCTATTAGCAACAACAAGGAAAATCAAAAAACTAAAGCCAAAAATGCTTCTCATGCAAACCATCATCTCAAACTGAGAAGCTAAATTGAGATGATGAAAATTCCTCCATCCTCCAATGCCACCTACCTCCAATATGATATGCTTACACTCTATTCAGTTGCTTTAGACTCTTCAATAGCACAAGCATACAAGTCTCTCAAATTTCTATCAATGATAGAATGGATGGCATTGAAACCACAAACATAATGTGTGGCCATTTTGAAATGTGAAAAACAATGATGTCAATTTTGATCAATGATGGACTTATATACCTCCAAACCTTATTTTCCTTACAACTCCAATCCATACAAATGTGCAAACCCCACACAAAAGCAATGGAATGAAATATCTCATAACTTCAATACACTATTAGACCTTCATCAAATTATACTTTCAACAATTTAATCCTTATTACTCCAAAGTAAAATACACATTCACAATAATTTTAACTCTGAATTACATATACATGCTCTTTACACTCACCAGGAAATGCCTTCACCAATAATTTATTATTCTTCTTAATACATATCACAGATTCACATAGACTTCTTCCCACGTAGATATGTTTTCATGCCTTTCTATTGCTTGGAAACTACACCTTACATGGTTGGTAAGAGGAGGTTCAAACAAATAATTTATTCACTAATAATAGCACCAATATCTGCAAGAATAGCACTTTGTTTTACTAGATTTCAATGCTCATCTCCTATCTCTCAAACATCAAACATCAAATCTTAACACATCAAATCTTTCAATGGTATATCAAATGTTAAATGGATTTTGGTGATTATCTTTCAAACATTAGACCTCAATAGATCTGTGGCTTCTTCACCCACACAACTCTTCTTATCCTCAGGTGATAAACAATGATATCTCAAAAACTATGCACATCATATAATGTAACTCATTTAAACTTTAACGTTAAAAATTTATTGTTGGCCTCCAATCTTACTAAGCACCACCAGGCATATAAAGAGTCAACGACCTTTAAACAATAACTAACTTCAATAAATTTCTTCGAAACAAGTTATTCGCTTGAGGTCGTGAATCAACAAAGATGCATCATGCTAAAATAATTCATCAAAGTATAATTTGTTTATCCTTACCTACACTACACATCTCAAGTGATTTAGGAAGATTGAATTTCCACACTCGACAGATATTGTCAAGACAACCACATTTAGGGAACTTGCGCCCTATGATTACACTGCTTCTACAGGCTTCACCAATAAACCATTGCTATTATATGCTCTATGGTGACAATGACTTCATGTCTTCTTGCATTTCCTCTTTGTACAAGCATTCTCCTTCCATCATGGTTAACCGCTCTGATACCATATGAAGGGGTAGTAAACTATTTTTTGATAATGTAAAATGATACAATGCACTGGAGGATTTATACAAGGGAGATGCAGTTCACATAACTGTATAACAGTTTTAACTGCAACATTGTAAATCACAATGTAATACCATTATTAATATAACTATTACGCCAACAGTTGAATGCCAGTTTCTATCCACACACAACAAGAAAACACCAAG
This sequence comes from Cunninghamia lanceolata, assembly GCA_027924645.1. Lineage (NCBI taxonomy): Eukaryota > Viridiplantae > Streptophyta > Pinopsida > Cupressales > Cupressaceae > Cunninghamia > Cunninghamia lanceolata. Next base: position 26,455,139 of record BSBN01000703.1, read on the forward strand.
CTCTTGAATCCAATCCAAACTCCAAGCAATTCCAAGAAAAACTCCCTTCCAACTAATCAGCTATCCATTTTTCAAGAAAGAGGGTTTCAAACAAAGGAGAACAAATTTTGGGGAGAAAAAGAATAATCCAAAATACATGTCGTTTTTTCCTTTTATTCCTCTAAAGACACTATTCCTTTTTTTCATAATAAAATATTCCTTTAAGTGATTTAATAAATCAAATCAAAATTATAGCCTTTGCACAATTAAATCATTCAATTCATTAATTCCAAACAATAAATAATTACAATATTTCATTTGAAATCACATAAGCATTTAATCAAATTGCATTAATATTTTAATTTTCCTTGAAAACACCCAAATAATTCACTAAGAATAACAAGGAAATAGTTAGTCAAACAAAATCAACTATTCCAATTAGGTTATTGTCATTTAGCTTAGTCTCATTCCGAAAAGTACAAACATTCCATACTAGGCATTCAATTTTCTTATTTAATGCAATTTCTACCATTTTACAGAAAAATATAAATTTTAGAATTAAATTGAAATCACTCAAATTTGTTCCACAGGTATATAATGATGCAACAAACATTTTCACTAAAGAAAAAATAGCAATTTCCAAATTAAAATCATTAATTTAGTCCAAAAACATGAAAACACGTATTTCAAACTATTTTCAAATAAATTGCAAGAATGCTAAGGAAACACACGCAAATGATTCCAAACACACATCACAGGTTTCCACAACACAATGATATGTGTGAGATGGCTTAGCATCCCATGTCAACCTTCTCCACATTTCCCACATTAGTTAACACCTGTAATTAGCTACACACTCAAGTCAACCATCAGGTGTACCTATTCCACATATAATAGCTGAAGCACATCATAATACCCAATGTGGCATAATATCACATAAGCATCATAAGCATGAGTCAAATATCAATCGACAACATAAAATGATATATGTATAAATCATCTAACATAATCATACTAAAAACATCACATTCATCCAGCATATTACACAAATGAAAACAGTGAACCTGAATCACTAGAATAATCTAACATGCACAATCACAACATATGCATCTCATAATGCATAGTTGGAAACCATATAACAAAACACAACCCCATTGGAAACACCTCAATGGTCATGTAGAATACACCCTCAGGACCCATTGATTGCACCATAGACCTCATCGACAAGTTTGGTGCAATGCATCAAAACATAATAATCACATAATACATTGATAAACATTTAGAACAACATATAACCATGAATCAAAATTACAAAAGAAACAAACCTGGGTGGGCATTACATACCTGAGTATTCTTTTACCTACTTGTAGATGAGTATCATGTGGATCCTCCATGAACCTGCTTATCAAGCTTACTACATACATGATATCTGGTCTTGTTGCAGTTAAGTACATTAAACTTCCAACCAAACTTTTATATAAAGTAGAAATCTACCTTTTTGCTTTCATCTTTTTTGCTCATCTTCACACCCATGATAATAGGCGTAATTGTTGGTTTGCTATTTTCCATCTTGAACCTTTTTTAAAAATTATTTGCATATTTTTCTTGTGAAATGAAAATCCCATCACTATTTTGAGTTATTTCAGGACCAAGTTAATAGTGCAAAAAATGAAGACCAGTCATCTCAAATTCACTCTTTATTGCCACTAAAAATTCTCTAAGCATGTTTTCATTATTCCTAGTATAATGCATATTATCAACATAAATGCATACTATCATAACATCTCCTTGATGATTTTGTTTAATGAATAAGGTGGGATCATAAGGATATTTTTCAAAACTATTTAAAAAAAAAATATGATTCAATCCTTTCATACCAAACTCTAGGTGCTTACTTTAAACCATACAAAGCTTTCTTTAGTTTGACCACCTTACCTTTATGACCTTTAATCTCAAAACTAGGTGGTTGCTGGATGTAAATTTCTTCCTCCAATACACCATTCAAGAATGCTGATTTTACATCTGTATGAAAGAGTTTCCAACCCTTTTGTGCTAAAAGAGCTAAAATCATGTGCTTGTATCCATTCTAGCAACAGGTGCAAAAATATCATTATAATCAATACCTAATCTTTGCTTGTATCCTTTTACTACCAACCTGGCCTTGTATTTATTTACTTTACCTTGCTCATTGTACTTTGTTTTATACACCCACTTTACTCCAATTGGCTTCTTATGCTCGGGGAGGTCTACAATTTCCCAAGTTTGATTCTTTTCTATGGCTACAATTTCTTGATTCATAGCTTTAACCCATTTATCATATTTTATTGCTTCTTCAAATCTAATAGGACCACAATCAGAAAAAAAAAAAAAAAGCAAAATGATGAATATCTTCATTTACCTCTATTGTTTCTTGATATATGTCAGATAAGCTCCTTGTTGTTTGCCACCCTTTTAGAGATTCTGAAGTGGATGATGAAGAACTACTTGATGAAACATGTTTATGACTTGGTGGAGAAAGGCTACCTTCTGATGAAGAAGAGTTTCTTGTTAGTGTGGATTGTTGAACACTACAATTACTAGCTCCTGTGTTAACAACTAAATTTTGTTGTTGATTTGTAGCTTCATATTCAATGTTAACTTGTTGATATTTCTTTTTCAGTTTCGAGCACCCCTCCTAATCTTCAACAAACTTTGCATCTCTACTTATCACCAACTTTTTTGTCTCTGGATTGTACAACCTCTATGCCTTGGATTCTTCACTGTATCCAACAAAGATACATATTTCTGCCTTATCATCCAATTTCTTTCTAAGTGCATCTAGAACATGAGAATAAGCAATATGACCAAAAATTCTTAGATGATCTACATGGGGTTTGTATCCTCCCCATGCTTCTGCTGGTGTCATGCCCCAAACTGAGTTCATAGGACATTTGTTCAAAATATAAACTGCACAACAAACTGCTTCTACCCAAACAACTTTGGGTAAATTCTTAGCATTAAGCATACTCCTTACCATATCTAGAATTGTTCTATTTTTTCTCTCAGCTACACCATTTTGTTGAGGTGTATACCTTGTTTTTAGCTGCTGCCTTTTTATGCCATTTTCAATATAAAAATTATGAAAATCATGTGAAATATACTCTCCACCCCTATCAGTCCTTAAAATTATGAGAGAATAGCCACTTTGCTTTTCAACTAATTCTTTAAATTTTTTGAATTTCTTGAAAGTATCTGATTTATTTTTCAAAGGATACACCTAAAGTTTCCTACTATAGTCATCAATAAATGTCAAAAAATATCTCATACTAGATAATGAAGCAACCTCAATTGGTCCACATAGATCTGAGTGTACTAGCTCCAATGGCTCTGAAGCTCTCCAAGAATCCCTTATTGGAAAGGGTTCTGTATGGTGCTTTCCAACAATACAACCTTCACATTCATAATGTAGTCTTTGGATAAATGGTAAACCTATTACCATGTTCTTTTTATGCAAAAGATTTAGTCCACCAAAGTTCAAATGACCAAATCTAAGATGCCATAACCACTGTGTGTCTTTTACAAGAGCACTGAAACTTAAATGCATATTGTTTCTGATACTAAGAGAAAACAATCTTATTAGCAGTCATGGGTATTTTGGTTATTAGCTTGTTTTTACCATCAACAATAATACATGTACCATTTTCAAATTTGATAGAGTGGCCTTTTTGCACAAGTTGACCTACACTTAACAAGTTATGCTTTAAGCTTGGTACATAAAATACATCACCAATATATTATTTCTCACCTTGTCTTGTTGTGATTAATATCCTCCATTTCCCCATGACCGGTGCAATTGTATTATTTCCCATCTTGACTTTAGATTTGATGGACTTATCCAAATTATGAAATATCTCTTTGCATCCTTCACCCACTATCAACATGCCATTTGTCATCATTTATTTTCTCCTTTGTGCTACATGTTAGAAAGACATATCCTTCCTACCCTTCACCTTCATTTGCATATTGGGCTTCCTATTTACTTTCATCTTCAATCTTTTTTCTACATTCAGCTACAAAATGTCCATACTTTTGACAGTAATAACATTGAATAGATGATTTATCATACCTCTGAAAACCTATACCTCTTTGCCAAAAATTTTCTTTGCCTCTACCTCTTTGTAAAAAATGTTCTCCTCTTCCTATTGAATTTTTTCCTCTTCCTCTTTGTGCAGAAGATGATTCTGGTGCGACTTCTTTTTCTTTCAAGGATACCTTGCTATTTAAATATTTCTCAAGTGGCTCCTTTGTTAATTTATTTATTCTATGCTCATATGTGTTCAATGAACCCTTAAGCTCATCCACAAATAAAGATGTTAGATCTTTTGATTCTTTAATAGCTGTAACTATAGGATCATATTTCGCAGGCAAACTTCTTAAAATATTTTCAACAATTTTTTGGTTAGTCATAACCTCACCATTTGATTTCATCTAATTAATTATACCTATTGTACAAGTAAAGAAATCTCCTAAACTTTTTGAATTTGACATTTGTAACATTTTAAAATCTTTTCTAAGCATTTGAAGGCGAACTGTTCTTACTCTTTTTGTACCTTGAAATGATTGTGCAAGGAGATCCCATTCTTCTTTGGCCTTCGAAGTGGCTGTAACTCTTGGAAGGAGAGTTTCATCAAGACCCTGCACTATGAACAATAATGCCTTTAGATCTTTTTTTTTTATCATCCCGCAGTAAATCCCTTTCATTTTGTGTGAGCGCTACTAATGCTGCTACATCTACCAGTTCTCTGCACAAGATCCCATAGCTCTTGTGGTCTGAACAAAATCTTCATTTGAAAACTCCAAAAATCATAATTTTTCCCATTAAATTTAGAAATGTATCGATGTGTACTGTTAACATTCAAATTGTCATTCCAAACCTGGCTCTAATACCATATGATAGAGAAACAAAACTAAAGAAACAAATGCCAATACACAGATGAATCAACTAGAAATTATATCAATCAACAATGAAAATTGTGATAGAAACACAGAGGCAGAGAATATAAATTGTTATATTCATTCAGATAATACAGCAAATGTCTTCTTCAAACATTATTAGTAAAAATAGAGAGATATATACAGAAAACAGTAACAACTGAAAAGATACCAAAAGTTATGTCAGAAAACTTGTTAGGATTAGCCGATAGAAGATATCAATTAAATGGAAATAAAGATTAAACAGAAGAATGGAAATACACAGAAATAATAAATAGTGATAGACAAGTTTTAATGTGGTTCACCTAAACTCGGGCTAATCCACAAAACAGAGAGTCCAATATTATTATCTAGTAAATCAAACCGATTACAACTAGCAATCTCTACAACTCAATACCGCTGCAAATGCTACAATACATCATCAAAAATAGCTGCTATTATCAAGCCTTATGTCGGTTACAAAATAGGGTTTTTTTATGTCGGTCAATGAAAAAATAACCCGGCCCTGTATCACGACAGGGGGCGCGCCAGGGCCGTTGCCCCTGGACCCCGCAAGGGGCGCTGCCCCTTGACCCCTTAGGAATTTGGGGAGAAACCGCGCCAATAAAAGTGGGGTTAATTTAACCTCCAAGTCTGATTAGACTCCATATAAAAACAAAACTTTCCCAACCCAAAAAAGCTAAAGCAAATATGATGGGAAACTATCCCAACTAACAGCAGTTAAAAAACAAATTTTACTTATTTTAACATTTACAGTCATACATTATGCTACAACAATTACCATCTTCAGCAGAAGTATTTTCTGATATACATAGTTTAAATGAAGTCACCAAAAGAGGGAATGTCAAAAGACAAGATGAGGACTCCAACAAGAGATTGAAAGGTCAAAGGAAATTGAAAGGACAAGATGTCCGTTGGGCTTCATATACCCAACAAGCTACATATTCATTGCTTTTGAGATAATTTTTATTTGGTTGTTGTATAGAATATTTATATCCTCTCTTCTCATCACTCTTGAGAGAGGGCCTTATTCCCATCATAGCATAAGTGAAGGTCGTCAGCAAATGCAGCAGGTCGTTACGCGTTGAGACCTGATCTTAGTAGAAAAGCTTTTCTGAACCCGTTATCTTTACTTATACTTCTTCTTTCCTCTTTGATGTTGTCCATCTACTTTTCTCACAGCTATGTTTCCGTATATTTTCCCTCTGTTTGATTTCTGTTCATATATAGTAAATTGGCTTGATACGATGAAATAAAAATACCATTTTTTCTACATGCTTTCGTCATTGTATCCTAAATTTGTTATTCCATAATTGTTTTCCATATCTTGCTTAGTGTTTGGGATCTGTTCCAGCTATTATTCCGCTTATTCTTCTATCCGTAGTTTTGTTTTGTCTAAGTGCCTTTTCTCTATATTGTTCTCTATCATCCAATCGCCTCTTCTCCGTGTAACTGTTCTTCAAAAATGAATGGTCATTGGGCATACAATTGGGATGAAAATTTAGATGCAAATTGTGTCAGGGTTCTGAAAAATCGAAATATTCAGAAAAGGTGGAGCACCAACCTGAATTTTAATTGTTTCCTTTCGTAATTGACCAAATGGATAAGGTTCGAGATGAAGAGATAAAATCATAAAACTTAAATTTAGGATTTGGCTGCAACTAATTCACACTTACATACTGAATTAATATTTCCATGCAAGAAATACATGTACGAGTATTTTATAGCAGTCCTCATTGTCCTAGAAAAAATGAATATATGTATATATTTCTTTCCTTTTTTTAGCTAAGAGCAATAGTGTAAATATATTACAGTCATTTTATATTACGTTTGACAAAAATCTTTGTCTACATCTAAATACCATCTCTCAGATTGTATATAAAGATCAAATGGAACAAGTAGATATACAATTGTAACAACAATTGCCTGAGGCTGAAATTCCCATAAAAACTTAAGAAGAAAAAAAATAAAATAGAGATTTTTGGAAATATCTAAGAATATATGTATTTCATTCAGGTAATAAATAAAATAAACATTTTAGAAATGTCCAAGAAGACAAACAGAAATTCATCATACCGCCTCAACTAGAATCAACTTCTCCTCATACTCTACTTCTGGAGTCCCCTCCAGTCCCACTTTAATTCTAAAATTCAAACAATTGAAGCAAGGTATCTGTCCTCTTAACGTAGCATACTCGGTCTTCCTAGCGATTCTAAAACGAAGGCACTCAAAGAACTACTTGTAAGCTATTGATTATTGAATTGGATCATTTATACTTTCCCTAATATGTTTATATGAGTTTTTCCCTTTTGACGATTGGGACTTCTTATAAATAAGAAGTCCACTTGATATGCCTACCTTTTTAAATTCTTATGATATTTGATTTTATGTTATAATAAGTGTCAGCTTTAGGTTTGTGTTGTTTTCCATTGCAAATATTTTTTCTGTTATCTATTTAGACATTGTCAATAGTTTTATCACTTGCCATGTATTGCACTTTGGTTTAAAAGTTAGAACATATAAATAATGGACTTTGATTTAAAAGTTAGAACATATAAATAATGGATATGTAACTTTGAAGTTAATTTAGATGTAATTTGTTGTTTATGCAATCCTATAACAGAATTCTTCAAAGTTTTGTTATTTATTTGTACTTGTCATACCATTTTAGGATATTGTAATGTTCAAATTTCAAGTTTTTTTTAATTATTTGTTTGAAAATCAACTAATAATTTTTATAATTATTTTAACAATACAATTTATAATATCAAACAAGTATTTGATTGACTTTTAAATTTATCTTCTTATTACAAACTTTACTTATATTTTAAAAATATTTTATTATAATCTGGACTTCTAATATTAATCATTATATTAAATATGAACTTTTTTTTCAATTTATACTATAAAAGTCAATTACAAGATTTAAATTTTCATCCTTCATAATTATGAACAGCTTTAAAAGTATGAGACAAACATTGTTATTTGTTATGCCAGAAGGACAAGGACAGATGAGACTCAATCACCGTCTAAGTTCAAAGTGAATATAGTTGACACAAATAAATGCATTGACTTGATCTCATACACTTAATAGGAGTCCTTCCCACCAAATGAGTGTTCCAGATCATGCAGATCGCTCCAGTTGCGAATTAAGGAAAATCAAATCGTGTAGATTTTTGACAAGTGAAGAAATTATGCGCAATTTTCGCTTCTTCTTTATCGTCAACTCTATACTCAGCATTTATTTTGCTCGCTGGATAATTTGCACACATATTCTTCTCCGTAGAAATGGCAGTTGTATACAACATTGGGGAAAAAAGGAATTCGCAGTAGTCTTTGCGATTCTTATCTCTTACAGTAGCAAATATGAAGCTAATTTTCAATTTTTGTTGCATTTATTTCTCGCATTCAATGGTTTCCTAGATTTCATAATACTTGGTGCCTCTTAGCCTCCTATGCACAAGTGTCCAAGTGTCTCAGATCAGCTCTTTTCATTTATTTGTTATCGCTGTTGGACCGCCATTGTTATTGTGATGATGAAAAAAGAGGGTTTAACTGGTATGTAAGACATTCTCATCAAATTCAGTATTCAAGACTTTATGTCAATTATATTGAACAAATTATCAAGAATTCAAGACAATGTAAATTATTGATTTGTGTTATTTTCTTTATAGATTCAATTTTTAAAAATTAAAAAAAAATTCTATCATTTTTTTTAATTTTGATCAATTTTTTTATTTTTCTATCATCTAATAATGAGTGACATTTTGCCATAACACAACTTTTACTAGAAATAAAAACTTTTTAACATCTCTTTGAATTAGATCAAATTAACTACAATATCTAATGCACAAATATTTTTTTGGTATTTTGTATTAAATTTTATTTATTATATTTTAAATTAGTAAGTACATTTTATCTAATGTCGTTTGTAATGCATTTCTCTTTACTTATTTATCGAAATCATTTCTTTTTTCTTGAAGTAAGGACATTGATGCATAGTGTATTGTAGTTTTTTTGATTTTTTTTTACATAGTTTGCTATTTTCCCATTGTCTCAAATAAAGGCATTTATTTTTTTTGTAATGGACCTATCTTGTTTGTTAATAAATAGAAAATATACTATTAAAAATATATTATATAATATACTTTTCGAAAAGCTAATGTACACAAAATTTTGTCTCTCAGTGCCTCCCTGCATGTATGAAGTGAAGTTTATTGCTTTGGCCTATGAATTTGTAAGTGCCTCCCTGCATTTATGAATTGAAGTTTATTTCTTTGGCCTATGAATTTGTAACATGTGTATGGTGCGGGAAATGGCTACGATGGGGGCATCACATAAACAGGTTTAGTCGAAGGTGGTTCGATCGAACCTCATTCAATATTGCTCATTTTAAACATTTCAAACCCCCTTTGCCCAAAATATAGTTTTCTAAGGGGGGCTCAATTGGTCCCCCTATTAACACAAGGCACCACAAGGTGACACATGTACATTGGCAAGATTTGATCAAACTAATGTGATTTCAAGCATGATTTTGAGTGGTATTTTTTAATTTTGGCCTAGAAGTGGGACTTATTTGCTTTGTCTCATTAGTTTTCAATCATAATAATTATTGTTTTTAATTATTTATGGTGAGTGAAATTCTATCATAAGACATAAATTTTATTACAAACTTGGAATCATCATTAAGTCCAATATCTATTGTGAAAATATTTTTTGATAAATATTTTATTCATTATTAATTTTGTAATTGGTACTAGCAAAAATTTAGACCTACATCATATCGTATTACATTTCTCTTTGTCTATTTATTGATTATTTTTAGATGGGGACATTGATATGGAGTGAACAATTTTTTGGATTTTTTTACCTAGTTTTCTATTTATTCTAGTTTTTATTTTTAATAATGGATCTATTTTGCATATAAATTAAAATAATATAATAATTATAAAGTATATTATATATTGTACTTTTTTGGGAAATTAATTTTGAGGGTTGCATACACATAAAATCTTCTCTTTAGGTGATTTCATTTGACTTTTGCATGCATGATGAAAAGTTGACTATTTTAACCTCTAAAATTGTAACATGTGGATAGGAGAAGAAAAGACTACCATGGGGATGCCACATAAGCAAGTTTGATCTTCACTCTAAGGGGGTTTTATTTAACCTTCTTGGATCAAATTCCCCTTAAATCCAAGGGGCTTAGATCTAACCCCCATGTAATTCTATAAAAACACAAGTGTTGCCTCATAAATGCACTTGCACCAAAAATAGATTTGCATTTTAAACCAAATCTATGGGAAACAAAAGGAATATATGACACAAAACCCAACAATCATATCCTATATAAAATGTGAGATATTAGAGTGCAAAAGCACATCTCTAATTCTCATCCTTGATAGTTGAGTCATTTTATGTAATTTCATTATTATATTAGAAAAATAGATAGTTGACTATTAATGTAAATTAAATGGAATTTTCAATTAAATTGTGGCATATAAGGCTCATGCAAATCTAACCTTAAAATTTATTAAAAATTTGTTGACTCTTACCCTTTCCATTCCCACCACATTCCAACTTGTTACACATTTCACATAATTTATTGTGTTATATAGTGGCATTTAAAGACATTCAAATGTATTCATTTATCATGTTATCCAAGCATTCATTAAATAATCATTTGCATTGGAGAATTCATTATAGAAATATTTCAATTGGAGCTCAAAGATTATGGATGTTCCCTTTAATTATTATGTTTGAACCTCCTCTTCTAATAAAAATCTAGATCTCCATACCATAGAAATATATATAATTAATCCGTTTATCCCTCTAAGTTGTTTATTCTCTATTCTCTTAACCTACATGAAGACCAAAACCTCCAAACCCTACAAAACAAAAATATTCAAAAAATCAAATAACCAAAAGCATTGACTATAACCCACAAAATCTCAATAAAAAACTTAGCACAAACAAAAAAGATAAGAGGGGAAAAACCATGAGAAATTGAAATTTTTACATCCTCTCATACATTGGCCAAAACAATTAAGAGAAAATAAAAAGATAAAGGAGATAGAAATTTTTTTATGCTATGTTTTATCATTTTAGCAATTTTAAAGTAGTAATAGTAAATTGCTTTATTAACTCCTAAAATATAGCCAACTTGGGCTTTTAGTGGAGTTAAAATGTTTTATTATTATTTTTTTAAAATTTTAATTGTTGCCTTTTAATAAGTTGTACTCATAGTGGTATGTGATTAAGTTTAGAAATAAATATTTCTTTAATTTTAATCTTTATTATTATTATTTCCATGATTTATTTTAGTTTAAAGTTTTTATTAAATTTTAATGTAAGTGAGGTTTTGATTTTATTTATTATGTAGGAGTAATGGATTTAATTATTGTATTAAATGAGTTTGTTTATCATCTTAAAATTTCATAGAGGAATGTATTTAATTATAAGATTTATTTACAATTAAATCTTTTAGTCATAATAAGGGTTAGGGTTAGGTTTAGAATTAGAATTAAGGTTAGGGTTAGCCTAAAAATTAGGGTTAAGGATAAAATTAGAGTTAGAAATAGGGTTAGGGTTAGTGTTAGAATTAGAGTTAGGTTTAGGGTTAGAGTTAGAATTACGGTTACAATTAGGGTTAAGGTTAGTATTAAGGTTAGGGTTAGGGTTTGAATTATGGTCACTATCAGGGTTAGAGTTAGGGTTAAAATTAGAGCTATGTTTAGGGTTACAGTTAAAAATAGGGTAAGAATTAGAATGAGAATTGGGGTCAGAAGTAGGGTTATAATAAGGGTTAGGGTTAGAGTGAGAATTAGGGTTAGGTATAGAAATAAGGTTAGGGTTATAATAAGGATTAGGGCTAGGGTGAGAATTAGGGTTAGGGATAGAAATAAGGTTAGGGTTAGAAATAAGGTTAGGGTTACATTTATGGTTTAGATTAGTGTTAGAATTAAATTTATGAATAGAATTAGGGTTAGAATTATGAGTCAAATCAATGCTAGAATCAAGTTTATAGTGAGGGTTAGAATTATGAATAGAATTAAGGGTTAAGTAGATCTAGGGGTAGAATTAGGGTTAGGTTGAATTAGGGTTAGGGTTAACATTACTATCATGATTAACAGCGTTAGGGTTATAGTTACAATTTTAGTTTAAATTAGAGGTTAGGGCTACAATTAGGGTTAGGGTTAGGGTTCAGGTTCAATTTAGAATTAAGGTTTCAAATAAGGTTAGTTTTAGGTTTCAGATAGAATTAGGCTTAGGGTTAGAATTATGGTTAGATATAGGGTTATCGTTAGGGTTAGTTTAGTATAGAACATGCCAAGATATATATTATATATTCTATATAATTATAATTATTATATAATATATTATAATAATATATCTAACCTATGTTATAATATTATATTATATAATAATAATTTTTAATAAGGTGTATAATATAGTTAGAATTATGTTTGCCACTCCGAATGCTACTAGTATACATATATTTTAAAAAATATATCTAAAGTATGCCGAGAGATATCCTTCTTGAGGTGCCTATTTCCACCTATGTGTAGTAAATTGATTAAAAAAATAGGCACCTCGAGAAGGATATCTCTTGGCGCACTTTAGATATATTTTTTAAAATATAGGTATACTAGTGTAAATTAAATGGAATTTTGAATTAATTTGTGGCATATAAGGCTTGTGCAAATCTAACCCTAAAATTTAGAACTTAAATTCAAAATTTGTTGACTCCTACCCTTTCCATTCCCACCACAATCGAACTTGGTACATATTTCACATAATTTATTGCAATACATAGTGACATTTAAAGACATTCAAATGCATTCATTTATCACATGAGCCAAGCATTCATTAAATAATCATTGGCATTGGAGCATTCATTATAGAAATACTTCAATTGGAGCACTAAAAATAATCTATCTACACTAGAGTTCACATCCTAGGATATTTGCATACTTTGTTGTTGTTTGCCAACATTTGCCAAGGTCATAAAGTTAGCTATTGTAAGGGATTGACTTAAAAAAACTTGACCCTAGTAATCTAACAACCTCCCTAAGGCACTATTAGTCCTTAACATGAACAAGAAGTAAGGAGAAAAGCCAATTGAGGACCACAAGTGAAAGATTTATCAAATTAAATCAACAAACGACAAGACAAATTTGTGCCTACAAGAATGATCCAAAATCGAAGATTCAAATTGAAAACAATTATAGTTCTATGCAAAATCTAACATAGATCCGCATATCCAAATTAGCTTTTTTAATACTAAAACAACATGATTCAATAGTACATCAATATTACTCCATCATCATTATTCCTATAACTAAACATCCCTAATCTATTATACTTCATTTCCTATATTAACATCAATTATCCAATTTCTCCTTCCCTATCACTTATTAAACCTAAACTCATTTATACTTATGTACATGGATTCTATTTAATCCCATAGATTGAGCTTAGGGAAAGTGTGTTTTTCTTTACAATAATATCATATTTTAAATATATAAAATTCTAATATTTTAGTTGCTTAAAAATGATGCTTCTCTTCTTGGAATGTTCCACGTACTTATACAGAACGAAAACCCATACGCATCTTAACGAATCTAAATAATTAGATTAATTAATTGTTGAAACACTACTTATAAAAAATTTGATATTACAAATAACAAACTTTGGCTTCGCTAGTGATATTACATAGCATTGAGGCCTTGGGTGTTGCTGAGACATTTGAATGTCAAGTGGCATTTTAGATTGATTAGCGAAATTGAAAGCCCGGTATATTAGCAATGCCACTACCATTAAATAAAAAATAAATAAAAAATACTATTAAATAATACTATTAAATAATAAAAAATAAGATTAAGAGAACATGCATAACGTCACTATGTCACCTGAATCCGAAGTTTGGTAACTCCTGTGTTGAAGTCCATTGCTTCAAATTTGATTCTTCACCTTAAGTGGGAAGAGTGATCGTCATATAAATCTCTTCATCCATTAGTGAGTGCGTCTTTCTTCATCTTTAGTAATCCCATATTGCAAAGAAAAAACATATTTAGTGGGATCCCCATATTGTGGACGCAAGCATTTTTAATAAGCGGCTGAAAATTTATCCACGCCTCTTTGATAAGATGTTTTTTTAGGTGTTGGATTTTAAAAAAGGAGATGGAGCATGTGCACGGGAGCTCTGTGTAGTCCCGCAACCTATAGCAGGTCGCAGTCTGCATGTGTTTGTTCTCTATTGCATACATTTTTTCTTTGCAGATCAGGCTCTGTGGGGTTGTTTTCAGTAAGGGGTGGGGTTTTTAATCTTTCAGGGGGGGTTTTTTTTCTTGAGTGTGTGCGTTGTTTGGTGCAGGTGTGGGGTGCGAGGGCTTGAGGGGATTTTCTAATGGCAGGGTCTGTGCCTTTGGGTGAGACGTCAGGGGATGCTGCTATGGTAGGGGTTGGTGACAGGTTTCCTCATCCATCCCGTCCTGATGTTGGGGTTTTTAGCACTGGTGCTTTGAAATTGCACAAGATAAATGGATGCTTGGAAAGAGCTCAAGTTCATTCGAGGCTGGTGATTCAAACAAAGGTGGTAGCTGAGCACTTGGAGTATTATAGAAAACATGTTTTAATCTACAAATTTATGGGATTGAGGGTTTCGATGCCTTTTCTGGAAGCCTGGATTCACAAGTCATGGAATCTGGAAGGTGATTTTGAAATCTTGCTAGCTGCAAATAACTTCTTTCTGGTGGTCTTTTCGTGTATCTCCAATCGTAACAAGGTTTTTGAGGGAGGGCCCTACTTTTATAATCAAGTTGGCCTTTTCATGAAGCCTTAGCATGCAGGCTTTAATTCAGTGGAGGAACTACCATCGAAGGTGCCAGTGTGGGTTCATTTTCCTCGGTTGCCGTTGGAATGTTGGAGACAGGATATTCTGCAATCAATTGCATTACTACTGGGGAAGCCTATTGGCCCGTCTTAGCAAACTCTAGAGAAGCAATTTTTTTCCTATGCCCGAGTCTATGTGGAGATTAATCTGAGCTAGCCTCTGCTAGATTCTATTGATCTGACTATTGGGTCTAGCTCCTAGAGTCAACAGTTAGACTATGAGACTTACCTTTCAGGTGCTGGCTGTGCCATGAGTATGGCCATCTTCAAAGGAGGTGCCCTCGTGCCTCAGGTGCTGGTGGTTTATATAATGTGAAGGCTCTATCTAATCCAAGGGTGGAAAAGGGTAAAGCACCCATGCAGTGGGTGGTACCAGATAAAGATGGCTTTGTGCTAGTTAAGGCATGAAACAAGAATTGGGGTCAGAAGAGGACTCTTCGGGATCATCAAGAGGAGGAGACTTTTAACAATTTTGAGGCTTTGGATGAATTAGTCCATGAGGAGGGGGTTTCTTCTGACATGCATGTTGAAGCTTCTCTTTAAGTTGATCATAATTCTGAGTCTTTTCCTGTCACTACCTCGGTCCCAGTTCCTGTGGTGGCTTCCACGGTGGTGATGGATTCAGTTGTTTCTCCCCCCAATGCTAGGTTTGGGGACTCTTATGGTTTGGTGGAAACCCCCATGGCATCTTCGGATGAAAGGGTGACTTCAGCCTGTGGACCGGGTTTGGAAGACTCTGGTAAGAAAAAAACCCTCTCTTCTTCTCCTATTCTAGGTCTACAGTAAAAATCCCTGAAAAAGTGTGCTCCTGATAAGCCTCAGAAGGTGGGGACGAAGAAGGATCAAGAAAAAGTTAAGATGGCTGGAGAGACATTGGTGGGATCTGGTTCGGTGAAGACATTAGATACTCACTTCTCTCACCCTTCACGATGATTGTGTTATCATGGAATGTAAGGGGTATGAATAGCATCCCTAGATAAAAGGCTATTCGGCACTTGGTTAGTTCTCATTCTCCAGATGTGGTTTTCCTCCAGGAGAGGAAGTTATCTATGGATGATATGATGCAGTGTGTTTCTAAGATTTGGAATAGAGGGTTTTGCCAGTGTGTGGGTGTGCAAGGTAGCTCAGGGGGTCTTTCTTGCCTTTGGGATCCTCGGTGAATTTCTCCTGTTTGGTGGATCTCTCATAGATTTTCCATTTCTTTGGTTGCAATTAGTTTGGAGACGGGGGAAAGAATTCTTCTTTCTAACATTTATGCTCCAATGGATGTCCCTAGTAAGACTCTCCTATGGTCTCATATCAATCTTCTGAGATCGTTGGATCCTTTCCTCCCTTGGATTATGGCAGGTGACTTCAATGCAATTCCCTCCCTTGAGGAGAAAAGGGGGTGTGTGCCTCATTTGGACCCCTCTTCTTATCTTCTAAGGGATAATTTGGCTCAGCTTTGGCTTGTGGATATCAAACCTTTGAATGGCATGTTTACTTGGAATAATAAGAGGCTTGGGGATGATGCCATTTATGAATGGTTAAACAGGTTTCTTGTTCCCTATTTTTGGGTGGGTGACAAGTGGCTGTCAAGTTTTGAAATTTTAGATTGGCGAGGATCAGACCATTGGCCGATCAAATTCTCTACCCATTTGGCTAGTGGTCCTAAGAAACAAACTTTTAGATTTTAGCTTATGTGGCTTCAGGAGGAGAGTCTTCTTGACTTGGTTTCTAGATGGTGGATTGAAGGACAACCTACTTTTGGCACATCTATGTACTCATTTGTGAAGAGACTTCAATATGTGAAGTATAAATTGAAACATTGGAATAAGTATCAGTTTGGCAATGTGTTTCAGTGGAAAAGTGTTGCCCAGGAGTGCTTGGATTCTATTACCAGGTAGATTTGGGACTAGGGTCTTAAGTAGGCTTGAGATTAGTGCAGTTAAAGACCTCGAGGAATGGGAGCTTCATGAGGAATTGTTTTGGAAACAAAAGGCCCGTGTTGATTGGATTTAGGAAGGGGAAGTGAATACTTCCTTCTTTCATAAATCGGTGAAGGCTCGAAGACAAGGTAACTTTATCTCTTCTCTCCGCTCTCCTGAGGGTTCTGTTCTTTCTTCCTCTTTAGGGATCTCTAGTGAGGTGGTTCATTTTTTCTCTGATCTCTTTTCTGAAGATATCCCGCCTGCTAGTGAGGAGGAAGCTTCTATCCTAGATTGTATTCTGTCTATGGTAACTACGGATATGAATGCTTCTCTTCTTAAACCTATTTCTTTGAAGGAGTTGGAGGATGTGGTGTTTCAGTTGAAAAAAGGGAAGGCTCCTGGTCTTGATGGGTTACCAGCTGAGTTCTTTCAAGAATTTTGGGAAGTCATCAACCTTGATCTATTGGAGGTGGTGCAGGAGTCTTTTAGGAATAAGCAAATGTTGTGAGCCATGAATGCCACGTTTCTTGCTCTTATCTCAAAACGTGAGGGTCCTGATTCTCTGGATCTTTTTCAACCAATTGCTTTGTGCAATGTAATGTATAAAATCATTACAAAGCTAATTACTGAATGTTTGAAGCCATGTCTGGATAAGTTGATCTCAGAGGAACAAGGGGGCTTTGTTGCAGGTAGACAGATTTTGGATGGAGTAGTTATTACAGCTGAGACTATTCACTCTATGGCCTCTTCTAAGAAAAAGGCTATGTTTATAAAGTTGGATATGGCTAAAGCTTATGACAGAGTTAACTAGGGATTTTTGATCAAAATTCTCAGAGCCTTCAGGTTCAGTTGTGAGTGGATTGATTGGGTCATGAGCTGTGTGAGGACTTCCTCATTTTATGTTCTCATAAATGTGGAGTCTTCAGATTTGTTTGTTGCTTCTAGAGGTCTTTGATAGGGAGACCCCTTATCCCCATATTTGTTCATCTTGGTGGTTGAAGGCTTGAGGAGATTCATTAAGTCTTGTGTTATGGATGGGCTCTTTTAGGGATGGAAATGGAGTAATTCTCTTCCTCCTCAAACTCATCTTTAGTTTGTGGATGATATAGCTTTAATGGGTGTTGCTAATGTAGCTGAAGCAGTTGCTTTGTGTCAGATTTTGGATTGTTACCTAGCTACCTCAGGTCAAAGCATTAATGAAAGTAAGTCTTGCATTTATTTCTTTAATACCCCTAGGCTTATTCAACAATGTATTTCTAGGATCTTAAGGTTTCAGATGGGGAAACTTCCCTTTATATACCTTGGCATCCCTCTGGATGTACGCCCACTTCCCAGGTGTTTTTGGTAGGACGCGATGGATAAATTTCATGGGCTGATTTGTCACTGGACATATAGATGGTTATCTATGGCTGGAAGAGTTACTCTGTTGAAGTCCGTGGTACAAGCCCTTCCTATATATAGGCACTTTGTGTTGACGGCTCCCTCAAGTTTCATCAAAGATTTTGAGTGTAGGAATCAAGGGCAACACTGAGAGGGGGGGTGAATCAGTGTTGTGTGAATTTTCAAAACCTTTGTTTAAACTTCAACTTTCAGAGATCAAAAGAAAGATACCATTGATTTGTAAAATGCACATGACTGTGAATACAGAAAAAGAACAAAACTTCATAAGTAAATCAAACACACACAAAGATGATCAATATGAATCATGACACAAGATATGCACGAGTGGAAAACCCTCCAGGGGTAGAAAAACCACTCCAGAACTGCCTCACTGGCTTAAATGAAAAATCTTCTTACAAATGTCTCACTGACATATACAGATAAACAATTTTCTCTGCAAATTAATCATGTATTCTAATCCATTCAACAACACTGCATATCAATCTTGTATTCTATTCCATTCAACAACACTGCATATCAATCTTGTATTCTAATCCATTCAACAACACTACTTTACTCTGTATGTTTCATCTCTATCTTGCAAGTCATCCCATCAATGCACCTGATTATCATTGCAATTGCATATTGTCTTTCTGATCATCTTGTCAATCTCTGTATATGTATTTGATCCCTGTCAATTCATCATTAATCTACACAACATCTACACCAACTCTGTCAATTTGAAGCAAATATAAGAAACATCTCTGTATACTGCAAAAACAATAACCTTTCATATTCTTCAAATAAAAAAAAACTTTCAATCTAATTATCTTTGCATTATCCTCTTTTTCAAAACCTCTTGATCTTCTTTGCAATATTTTTATCAACTTGAATGTCTTCAACAATTTATTTTTCAATCTGCCCTTGTATTCTTTCATCTGCCCTGAATAAAACAAAATCATGAAATAAGTCCAAACATCTTCAATAAAATCCGATCAATGCTCTGTCTGAGATCTTCTCAACCCCTTCATCTTCTCCTTCACAAAACTCTTCAATCTGCAAGAAATCTAGAACTAAAAAAATTCTTCCAACCCTTCATCTTCTATGTACTCCAAAAAATCTTTTTCAATTTCAATCTGTAACAAATCATCTTAAAAAAATTTCCACCAAAAGAAATTACATTCAAAATCTCTGAAACCATCCGTATGAGCTCTTAAAAGGATAAAAAATCTTTATACAATATTACTTTCACTTTTCCTTTAACACATGAGATGGATTTAAAAAAAAATAAATCTCTTAAATAGAAACTCCTGAAAATCTTAACATGTCCACCTTTTGTTTAAAGCATAATTAGAAAATACTTTTTAATGTCATAAAAATGACATAAGTAGAGGCCGCCACTTTAGTGGTTTGAAAATAAAGTTTCTAAAAAATAAACTCAAGCCATAAAAGGCTTAGTGTTCGGGTATCCTTAATAGAAACTTTTAAATAATATATAGTAAGCTCCTCTAAAAGCAATTCAATGCCTCCTAAATGTTAGTGATGTTCTTATTAAAAAACATTCGATGCTTTTTTTTTAGTTAAAAGAAAACATAAACTTGATTCTCACCGCAGGCTCCATTGACTATTCAATGTCATGCTCCTATTTGAAAACTTTTTCCCACTCGAGTCTTTGATTTTAAACCATTTGAAGCTCCTTTCCCGCTCATATTAAGTTAAGACCAGTATAGCAGGTTAACAAGGTGAAAGGGGCTGGTGGACAGATGTGATATAACCCTTTTAGCAGGTCCACTTAAGTGGAATGACTTCCAATAGGAAGTCAACTTCAAATTATAAAATAAAGTCCTTTAAAGAATGATCATTAGGAAAGTGTGAAATAGGATTTTTGATGTTTAAACAATCTTTTATAACTCTTGACCATTATTCAATAACCTCCTTGATATACACTTAAATACTGAATATCATGGATAACATCAAATGTAAGACAGATATCAAACCTTCACCTTCGCCGATGCAATACTGAGTCCTGAAAATAACTCTGCTTTGTCACATGATACAAAGAGTGTCAAAGTGCCACTAAATGATACAGAGGATGTCTTCACCATTCATTCTACAGAAAACTCATCATTGAGAATATCACCACCAACTTTGTCTTGAGGAAAATCTTGGAAGCATAATGTATGATGACATAATATAAACAACTTAAAAAAACTTCACACTGATTATCTTGAATCATAACAAGAGGCATAAAAACTTCAACTCAATCTTGATTATAGCTTATGGCATGAGAACACATACATTTATATCATGTATCCTCTTTGGATGAAATCATGATAAACATATGTCCTGATATCTTTTTTTAACATCCTTGAAGATCTATTCATGAAGTCTTTGCACAAGATCAATCACAACTCCATCAAACACTCTGCATCCTGAGTCTCTGCAAGACCACTCATCAACAAGTCCTTTTTGACATCAATGACAACTAGTCACCATCAATCTCCCCTTTGTCATTGATGGAAAAACTTCATGAAACATTTTCTCTTTCTCCCCCTTTTTGACATCTGATGACAAAGACATAAATCTATTTGCTCCCCCTATGTTGAATACCACTGGCAATTCAATATAATATCACTTTTTGACACAATACCAAAATGATGAAGAAGACATATCTCTGCAACCAAATATCAACTACAAGAAATCATAAACACACTAAAACATTTTGATGAACAATTTTGCAGCCAAACATTATGAAGACTCCTCATCACACAGTTCCCAACACCAGATAACATGATGACCACCTTTTATAAGATCTATTCAAATCTCCCATGATAGAGACAACTCAATCCTCTGATTAACTCCCCCTGAGAACAATTCATACTCCACAGAAAAATTGTTATAGCATGATCATAACAATTATAATCACATTAAATTATGAACACTTTGAAGGCATAAATTCATGTTAACCTTTCAACATATGACCAACTTTGCTGAACATTATCATCTGCTACTGCTGATTCAAGACATACCTTTAACTTCCTCTAAAAAAATACAAGATATCACCATCAATATCATAGCTTGAAGAACACTGTCTAAAACAAATTAGAGAGGAAGATCATCAATGAAATATCAGAAACTCCTTAATATTTCTAGTTTATCATCTTCTTTTGATATTATCTTCAAACCACCTGAAAGCTCCAAGACACATGTCATAACTCAACAAAGTAATAGATATAATCATCAAATTATCATCCTGCAACCAAACTATTCTGACACCTTTTCTGTCATGGCAAAGAATAAAGACCATCTGAACTAACCTCCTATTCTACACAAGACACTTGTCAATTCTGATACAAAACCACATCTGATGAGAGTTCCTTGAGAACACCTTTACTGAAGCAACATGACAACTCAACCATGTAGGTATGATATGAACAATATACAAAATAGGATCAAGTCACAATATCACCAAACTCTTTGAGGAACAAATTTGCAGGCAAAAATCATGAAGACTCCTTATGACATAGTTCTCAACACAAGATGCCAAGAAGACCATTTTTGATAAGACTTTTACTTGCCTCTGATACAAGATTCACCATCAATGTCATAAGAAACTCTTGATTGTCATAACTTGAAGCTCATACCTGAAACCACCACACACTTTGAACAAACCTTTTAAAACCATATTAATGAAGAAGAACATGTCAAATTATTATACCAATGATCACTTCTAAATGAAAATTCATTCTACAACCAAGAATTATTGCACATCCTTTTTGACATGAAAAGAATGAAGACCATCCTACTGATCCTGCACATCTCTTTACAACACACTGTTAAATCTGATGAAACATACTGCAATCAACAAGAACTCTTGCCTCTTGACTTTATCATTCAAAACAAGATATTATTGCAACAACACTTTCCAAAATACTTTGGATTGCAATACCATGATAATTCAATTTTTGTAATCAGGATCATTTGTCTAACAATTTGTGCATTTGAACTCCTCAATATCTTGAAAGCATAATAAGTCAATGATTACCTGTCAAACATTATCAAAGATGATTTCAACAAAAACAAGATCATCAAATTGATAAACATCAAATGATCTTCTTCCTGAAACCCTTTGGGGATACTTGATAGAACATGAATAACTCCCCCTCACTTCATGCTATCTATTATGCAACTGATGAAGTGACTTGTGCAGGATGCACAAGCTTAAATTCTGGCTTCTCTTTACTTTCTTTTTGCTTCCAAATTTTAACAGGCTCTTTCTTCCTCCAAACCTTTTCTATCCTTTTCTTTTCCCAACCTTTCAAATTAGGTGGAGCTCTCCTGCAACTGTGTGCTTTATGACCAAGAGATTTGCAATTATAACAAATTATGTTGTAATCAAAATCAATTGACTGATAATACCTTTGAGCACTCATATTAAGCTTCCATGAAGGATCATACACTCTGTTCATTTTGCAGTTTCTTTGAATATGTCCAACATTATTGCACTTGTAACATACAAGGTTAGTATTCCTTTTGCAAACAACTGCTTTATGACCAAAATGATTACAAGTATAACAGTAACCATTAAATGAATAGTTATACCTATACATGTAAGCTTGTCTTATAGATGCAGGTTTTCTAAAATTTCTTCTTTGATTGTGCACAAATTCATCTCTGGTTTTCTATTCTGTTTCATTCTTCCTTTTACTTTCTTTGGCAACAACATGATCAATTTTCCTTCTAGGAGTCTCTCTTGCTTTTGAACCTTCTCCTTCTTCAAAACCAAGTCCACTAGTGTCTCCATATAGTTTTTGTTTACCAAGCATCTCTTGTAGCTTGCTTGTGCTTTCTTCAAATTCCTTATACTTCTTAAGACCATCATACTCTTTTCTCAGATTAATAATTTCACCTTCCAGTTTTAGATTCTCAATCCTTGAAACTTCAAGGTTAGAAATTGAGACATCAGCTATCCTCTTAGCTTCTTCAATTTCTATCTTTAATCTAGCAACTAGTTTATCTGAGTCATCAATGTATGTTTTTAAACTTATAATTTGACATCTGGCCTCTTCAAGATCTGTAGATACAATTTCAAGTTCTGAATGTACATTATCTTTAGATTCTCTTTCTTGTTGCAGCAACAAATTTAGTTTCTGATCCTCTCTCTTGTACTTCTTGAGCTCACTCAAAGCATATATAAGCTCTCCTTCCATATCAATTTCACATTCTTGTTCTTCATCACTAATAATCTGATCTTCTTCAAAATCTGATTGAGTCTCATCTCCTTCATGTGAAAGATTTTCATCATTGTCACTCTTCTCAGATAATGAGTTGTTTTCTTCTTCAGGTGTACTACCTTGATAAATTTTTATCAATCTCCTCCACATGTCCTGAGCTGTAACACAATCCATAACTTTACAAGTAACATCATTAGATAGAGCAGACAATATGGCCTTCTTTGCAATCTGACTACATTCAAGGACTTCTTTGTTATTTGCAGAGTTAGAATATCCATTCTCAACAGACATTACAACATCATATCCTAAAGAGGATAAAAACACTTGCATTCTAACATACCAAACTGAAAAATTTGAACCATTAAACTGAGGAACTCCTGAAATTTTTTCTTCTAATACAATATCAGGATCAACATGAAGAACATCATTATTAACTAACTTTGGATTTGATATGGATGTTGTCTTTTGATTAGAATGAATCTTAGCATTTCTCATGTTCTTATTTCTCCTGCACTTACCCATTGAACTCCACACACAGGACCTACCCAAGCTGATTAAGCTTCAAAAGGGGAACCTTGCTCTGATACCAATTGTAGGAATCAAGGGCAACACTGAGAGGGGGGGTGAATCAGTGTTGTGTGAATTTTCAAAACCTTTGTTTAAACTTCAACTTTCAGAGATCAAAAGAAAGATACCATTGATTTGTAAAATGCACATGACTGTGAATACAGAAAAAGAACAAAACTTCATAAGTAAATCAAACACACACAAAGATGATCAATATGAATCATGACACAAGATATGCATGAGTGGAAAACCCTCCAGGGGTAGAAAAACCACTCCAGAACTGCCTCACTGGCTTAAATGAAAAATCTTCTTACAAATGTCTCACTGAGATATACAGATAAACAATTTTCTCTGCAAATTAATCATGTATTCTAATCCATTCAACAACACTGCATATCAATCTTGTATTCTATTCCATTCAACAACACTGCATATCAATCTTGTATTCTAATCCATTCAACAACACTACTTTACTCTGTATGTTTCATCTCTGTCTTGCAAGTCATCCCATCAATGCACCTGATTATCATTGCAATTGCATATTGTCTTTCTGATCATCTTGTCAATCTCTGTATCTGTATTTGATCCCTGTCAATTCATCATTAATCTACACAACATCTACACCAACTCTGTCAATTTGAAGCAAATATAAGAAACATCTCCGTATACTGCAAAAACAATAACCTTTCATATTCTTCAAATAAAAAAAAACTTTCAATCTAATTATCTTTGCATTATCCTCTTTTTCAAAACCTCTTGATCTTCTTTGCAATATTTTTATCAACTTGAATGTCTTCAACAATTTATTTTTCAATCTGCCCTTGTATTCTTTCATCTGCCCTGAATAAAACAAAATCATGAAATAAGTCCAAACATCTTCAATAAAATCCGATCAATGCTCTGTCTGAGATCTTCTCAACCCCTTCATCTTCTCCTTCACAAAACTCTTCAATCTGCAAGAAATCTAGAACTAAAAAAATTCTTCCAACCCTTCATCTTCTATGTACTCCAAAAAATCTTTTTCAATTTCAATCTGTAACAAATCATCTTAAAAAAATTTCCACCAAAAGAAATTACATTCAAAATCTCTGAAACCATCTGTATGAGCTCTTAAAAGGATAAAAAATCTTTATACAATATTACTTTCACTTTTCCTTTAACACATGAGATGGATTTAAAAAAAAATAAATCTCTTAAATAGAAACTCCTGAAAATCTTAACATGTCCACCTTTTGTTTAAAGCATAATTAGAAAATACTTTTTAATGTCATAAAAATGACATAAGTAGAGGCCGCCACTTTAGTGGTTTGAAAATAAAGTTTCTAAAAAATAAACTCAAGCCATAAAAGGCTTAGTGTTCGGGTATCCTTAATAGAAACTTTTAAATAATATATAGTAAGCTCCTCTAAAAGCAATTCAATGCCTCCTAAATGTTAGTGATGTTCTTATTAAAAAACATTCGATGCTTTTTTTTTAGTTAAAAGAAAACATAAACTTGATTCTCACCGCGGGCTCCATTGACTATTCAATGTCATGCTCCTATTTGAAAACTTTTTCCCACTCGAGTCTTTGATTTTAAACCATTTGAAGCTCCTTTCCCGCTCATATTAAGTTAAGACCAGTATAGCAGGTTAACAAGGTGAAAGGGGCTGGTGGACAGATGTGATATAACCCTTTTAGCAGGTCCACTTAAGTGGAATGACTTCCAATAGGAAGTCAACTTCAAATTATAAAATAAAGTCCTTTAAAGAATGATCATTAGGAAAGTGTGAAATAGGATTTTTGATGTTTAAACAATCTTTTATAACTCTTGACCATTATTCAATAACCTCCTTGATATACACTTAAATACTGAATATCATGGATAACATCAAATGTAAGACAGATATCAAACCTTCACTTTCGCCGATGCAATACTGAGTCCTGAAAATAACTCTGCTTTGTCACATGATACAAAGAGTGTCAAAGTGCCACTAAATGATACAGAGGATGTCTTCACCATTCATTCTACAGAAAACTCATCATTGAGAATATCACCACCAACTTTGTCTTGAGGAAAATCTTGGAAGCATAATGTATGATGACATAATATAAACAACTTAAAAAAACTTCACACTGATTATCTTGAATCATAACAAGAGGCATAAAAACTTCAACTCAATCTTGATTATAGCTTATGGCATGAGAACACATACATTTATATCATGTATCCTCTTTGGATGAAATCATGATAAACATATGTCCTGATATCTTTTTTTAACATCCTTGAAGATCTATTCATGAAGTCTTTGCACAAGATCAATCACAACTCCATCAAACACTCTGCATCCTGAGTCTCTGCAAGACCACTCATCAACAAGTCCTTTTTGACATCAATGACAACTAGTCACCATCATTGAGGGCCTTTGTTGGCAGTTTCTTTGGTCAGGGAATATCCTTTCAAAGAAGTGGATCTTAATTAAGTGGGAAGTTTTTTGCCAAAGCAGGATGGTGGTCTGGGTTTGCGTAGGAGAGATTGGAATGGACAGGATTTGGTTGCTAAGCTATACTAGAGATGGTGTTCATATCAGCATCAGTATTGGGCTAGGATCCTTACCTTCAAGTACCTTAGGGAGGTGGAGGGCACTGAGGTGTCTCGTTTTAGTCTTTCAGGGAGAGGTTCTATGATCTAGGATACTCTCAAGAGGGGGGCTGTGCTAGTTAAACAAGGCCTATTTTGGATCTGCAATAGAGGCTCTGATGCTCTTTTTTGGCATGATTCCTGGGATGGCTTCTCACCTATCCTCTCCTTGCACGCTCACTTGGGGGACTTATGCAGGATTTTTGTTCAGGCTGGTTGGAGTAGAGTGATCAATTTCAAAGCCCCTCAGGCTTTGGGGTAGAATATTGTTTACTAGTGGAAGGATATGCAGGAATGGCCCATGGGTGGATCTTTTGAGGATAGGAGGGAGTTGTCCTCCATTTTGGCTGATAGAGTCTATTGTTCTCTCCCTGAGTGGGATGTGCTAGCTTGGGGTCCGGATCCAAAAGGGAAGTTCACTATTGCTTTATGGTATCATGTTTTGGATAGACAGGCCTGGGGTAGTGCTGAGGTTCCTTGGTGGAAAAATATTTGGAATAAATTCTCTTGGCCAAAATGCAATTTCATTTCTTGGTTGGTGGTTTATGGCAAATGTTTGACTTGGGATAACCTTTGTAAGCCTGGCTTCCAAGGTCCTTCCTTATGCTTCTTATGTCTAAAAGATGTTGAGACTATTTCACATCTTTTCTTCCAGTGCCCTTTTGCTAGGACTATTTGGCATTTTTGGTGGGGGGCCTAGAGTTTGCAGTGTAGGCACGCTTCTTCTCTGGAGGAGTTTTGGCAAGACTTTGGGCCCATTCCAGTGAGGACTTTGTTTCTGTACATAGCATGGCCAATTGGCCCTAGTCTGATTATATGGCACATCTGGTTGGAGTGTAACCACAGGGTCTTTCTGGATAAGAAGTTGCTGGTGGGTCAAGTTTGGTCTAGCATTCTTGGGGCTTTGTAGGAGACCTTGTATGCTAAATGTGATCTGTTAGCCCCAGTGGATCTTGGTGATACTAGAGTGATTCATAATCTGGGGATTCTTGTTGGGGGTCCTAGAAGGCCCAAGATTGGGTAGAGCAGGTGTTCTATAAGGAAGGTTTCTAGGGAAGGGCATTGGTTGCCCCCTCCCAATGGAGTCTTGAAAACCAATACTGATGGGTCTACAAGGGGTAACCCTGGGCACGCTGGCATTGGTGGGGTGGGCAGATACAGTTCTAGGGTGGTTGTGTTTTTCTTCTTAGAATATAGGGGACTACACTCTAATAATCTTATGGAGGCCTTAGCTATTCTTTTGACTTTGAAGAAGGCATATGCCCTTAGCTAGAATAAGATTATCTGCAAGTTAGATTCTCAGGTGGTGATAGACTTGATAAATAGAAGGTAGTTTGATGATGCTAGTTGGCATCTTGTGGTGGTGGCTAAGCAAATCACCAGTCTTGGATATTTATTTGATTCTATCACCTTCTCTCATATCCCTTAGGAATGGAATAAGGTGGCTAATGGGTTGGCCAAATGGCCTTCTGCGAAGAATGGGACCTGGGTGGTGGATGATTGGGACAGTTTACCTAGGGATCTTGCTCAGGATTTGGTAGATTTGGTCACAGAGGATGTGAGATATTGCATGACCACTTCTTGATTTCTTGTTTGTTGTCTCTGGGCCTGTTTGGGCCTCTTGCTGCTTTTATTCTTTGTATTGCTCTCTTTGATTAATAAAGTTTTTACCCTCTTATTTTTTTTTAAAAAAAGATGTTTTGTTAGGTGTTCGATTTCAACTAGGTTTTCAAATATTTTTCGTTTTAAATAATAAATATTTTGCCTACAACATTCTTTCCACGAAACACCATCTGAAATATTTGGGCCCACACACCCACTTTTTAGTCCATACCTCATCATTAAATTTTTTTCTGTTGTGTAAACACTTTATTAAAAGTCAGTATTAGCGTCGTGAGGTAATGTAAATTTATAGATTTCCACCAAATTTCTGGACTTAACATACATGTAATAACCTAGAAAGAAATTATATTCAACATAAAATATATTAGATTATATATATTTTAAGTATATTTTTTTATTATAAAATTCTTCATATATAATGTTATTTTTATTTTCTTGGATATATTTATTATTATATTATATATTATATAATAATAAATATATTCAAGAAAATAAAAATATCCCTCTATTTTTTTCCTCCTCTCTTCCCCTATTCGTATTTTATATATATGGGGAGGGTGGGGAAGGAATGAATAAAGAAATAAAGAGAGAAAAAAAGAAAGATGACAAAAAAAGAAAGGGAAAATAGAGAATGAGACAACTTTTTGTTTATAGGGATTTGTAATTGGATGATCTATACTGTTGTAAATTGTCAAAACACATTATGGAACAATGTGATGATGTGAACTAATACACACTTTCAACCATCTCTTAAAATTTAAATTAAAAATTGTTGTTCTTTAAATCCCTTTTTCCCTATAACAAGCTTCACAATATCTACAAATGGATTGATTCTTCTTATTGTAGTTATTGACAAGATATCTTCTTATTGTTATTACAAACAAGATACTATTTAACAGAAATTCATGCAATTGATATAATCATTTCTTTATCATTATGACCATATTCATATGGCCTCCAAGATTAGTGATTGTCTATCACTTTTCTTTATCATTATGAGCTCTAATATCCAATGTTTGAGGACATCTAAATCATTTGCTAAAAAAGGATTTATACATCTCACAATGCACTAATATTTTCTATGAAAGAAAATATGTCACCAATTTTCTTCAACCAATTTACACTTTTACATGCTTACTTTTCCTTTGCATTAAAAGAATTTGAGTTTCATATACAAGTTCTATATTTAATGTTTAAAAAAATATGTAAAATTTGTGTGAAAATCATTGAGAAAATCGACCTCATGCATTGTCCCACTGTATGTTGAAAAAATGATAATCTTAATGAATGCAATCATCATCGATGTATCCATTGCACACCAAGGTGTAATTTCTAGTATAAATTATCTAGGTTATTAGTCTCTATTGTATTCACCTTTTGTATTAAGTTGTCTTGGAGTGTGGACAAATAAAAATGTATTCAATTTTTAAAGTTAATGTTTTTGTTTGTTTTTTAAATACAATTGGTTCATAGAACATACTTAGATCCATTGTAATTTAGTGAGTATTGTTTTTTATTTTTGATTAATAAAAACAAATCCTCAAAAAATTAAATACCATCTAGCAAAATATTAAACTATTTTCTAATGTTTGTATCTATGTATATTGTGCATGACTTGCATGGCGACTAGAGTAATCAAATGCCAACTAGCAAAAAATTATATTGTTTTCTAATGTTTGTATGCATGTATGTTGCACACAAGTTCTTTGGTGTAAATTAAGTTTGGGGCTTTGCATGATGAGGATTTGAAAGTTTATTGTCATTTTATAGATTTATTATTTCCATGTCATTGTTGTAAATACATTTTTTCAGTTTATATTTGTTTTTAAATGACTCCATGTTCTTTTCATTTTCAATACTAAGGACTATAAGAAAATTAGAGGATTTTTCCAAGGGTTGGTCCAATGGGTGTGAAGTAGTAGCATAGTCAAGATTGCTTGGTTTTATACATTTCATAATTATTTAATTTATTTAATTGTTAAATATATTTGAGGTTTTAAACAAAAGTATATTTCATATATAGATTTATATAACAAATGATTTATTTTAAAATATTTTAAGATTTGTATTTTATTAATTAGTTAATAGATTTAAAGTTAAAATTTTAATGATAATTTAGTGGTTTATAATATGTATTGAAGAATATTTTAAAGTTCACATTGCATAATATATCATTGTTAGTTTTAAGTAATTTCAATATAATATAAATGATAGTGAGAGAGTGTGCTTCTCATTGAAACATGTGATTTGAAATAGTGATGCAAAATTGCCATAGTTACAACCAAAATCATGCTCTCTCAGTATCATGGATTGTGAAAATATTATGTCTCTTGTCTATAAATGATAAATTATATATATTTTATTTTAATAAAAATAATTCATATAAGTATTAGGGTTTGATGGTTGTTAAGTTTTAATTTTCTAAGTTTCATAATTATTTAATTTATTTAATTGTTAAATAGATTTAAGGCTTTTAATAAAACTATATTTCATATAGGCTTATGTAACAAAAGATTTATTTAAAAGTATTTTTGAGATTTTATTTTGTTAATTTGCTAATATATTTTAAGATTTATATTACTTTAAATCTTTGTTATTGAAGAAAATTTTTAAGTTCATAATACATGTTATCATTATATTTTTTTAAGAAAGGTGCAAAGTACCCATACGAGATGAGTTAATATTAAAAGCCAAAGTGTGTAGAGGGAGGCTCAACTTGAGCAAAGATGGGAACCACACCTAAAAAGTGGTTGCCAATGATAGTTGAGACCATAAGTCATCCACACGGGTGAACAAATGAAAAACAAGAGTTGACAAGCGATATATTAATGCAAAACACCACAGGAGCAACCACCAAGTGCTCCCAATGTGGCTATCTACCAGCATGAGGCCCCAAACACATTGAATGCAAAGGCATTAAGAAGTGCCCCAAATGAGATCTATTAGAAGACCTACAAATAAGGTTGACAAACATAAAAACAATCAGATCACTCACCCAAAAACTACTTGTTATAAGGATAGAAAAGGATATGAATCTGTCTACCCAAAGATTTGCATATGTCAATGTCATAAAAGCTAAGATTTGAACTTGGCACATTGTCCAACTCCACCACCAAGCCTGGAATCACCATCACAACTAGGACTGTTCAAACACCGCCTAGCCCATCTCTACCTACATGTCCACCAACAGGCCACATCCACCACCGTCACCACTCCCAAGGTCACAACCAATACCACCACCACCACCACTAGTATCACCACCAAGGTCCAATATGACACCTTCTTCCCACCACTTCATCCATCTCTGCCACCCCAGAGCTTCCAGGACCTCCATCTGGGCCAGATCTTCCTCCTAATCCTTGACAATGCCATCACCACCTTCTATGATGAAATCTCAGCCAAACCCATTTCCAATTCCAGCAACGGAGCCAAGGCACAAACCACTGCAATCTTGAGCACCATCAGTGCCATCACCAAGACCTGGTCCAAATCTAGAAAACCTTATTTTCCCTTAGATGTTGGAAAACTAATGCCTTAGGTGGCCAAAATATCCAACAACCTTATCATTTGCTGCCAGTCACTCCCACACCTCATTGAGGAGATCTAAACTTTTTCTCCTCTGATACACTAGGAAGCCCGCACCTCAAGCGACAAACTTCACCAATGACCTCAACAGGAGTCACCATGCCACTCCCACTATTGAATGCACAAGACAATAGAGGGGGAGTGAATCAGTAGTATTTTAAAACTTCAAAAACCCTCACAAAAATTTAGATCCATATTAATTTAATTAACCCTTAATTTGTTAGAATGATTAATCATGAAAGTAGATAATAGAAATAGAACCAAATCAACAACATACACAAGGAAAGACCAGATTTACGTGGAAAACCCAAGAAGGAAAAACCATGGTGAGGATTAGCTCACAATATAAAGTAATATCAACACTGAATACAATAGGGCTCACTACCGGAGGGCTCACTACCGGAGGGCTCACTACCGGAGGGCTCACTTCCCAAAAGAAAGAAAGGCTCACTGCCTGAATAGAAAAGAAGATAGAGAAGAATGTTATAATGAGAAAGCCATCTCAATGCAATAGAGAAGTCCACCACAACATCACCAACACCTTCACAGTCTTACTAAGGAATTATAGACACATTCTTCTCACTGCATCTAGTAATCTAACACATAAAAGCTTTCACTTCACTTTACAAATTCATACTTTACAAATTTGCAATTCACATTTTTCTCATCACATACACCTCCTTCATATCCCTCAACAACAGAACACTTATTTATATTATCTTCACTCTTGAAAACATTCTCCAAGGTTGGCAATGCACCTTAACAATGTAAATTCAAATTAGGTCAGCACCAAAACATTCCCATGGTGGAAAGGAATGAAGGTGAACCACAACACACTTTAGCATGGACCTAAATCCACTCATACATGCCACACCACACTTCCACAATAATCAAAGTAGATTTGCAATTGGTTTAAACACCCAAGGTCAGTCGAACCTATGTTAACACCATAATCATTTAAGCACACAATTCCTCAAAACCAAAGACAATTTGTGGACAACACACCATGCTTGAACACAATCTAGAATAACTCACAAACACCTTGAAATCCAACAAATTCTTTCGCAACAACTTTCACCTGAAGAAAGTACACACCTAGTATACTCAAACATCTCTATCATACACTGCAACTCAAGAAATCAACTTAGAGAGTACCAAACCATGAACAACTTCAACCAAAGGTAGATATGAATCTTATCAACACACTTCTAGAACTACAAGACATGAAACCACTCTGCGGAGAAATGTGGAGCAAAAACATTTCTCCTAGACACCTCTACAATCCACAGTTCACAGACTAGAGAACACACCTTCTTCTGCACAATGATCTAGCAAAGATAATTCTAAATATGTCACCTCTAAACATCTTTGATCAACATATCCAAACCGCATGAGTAGATCTTCAACATAGAATAAATGCGGAGCAAACCCAGAACACCATTCTGTGTGCAAGAACACCTTTACAACACATCGTTTCCTCTTTTATTCAAATTTTCTCAAAAGCACTTGGAAATGAAGCACCAAAAACATATCATCAACATCTTCAGCACTTCCTCATCATCAAAGACAACATTAACTCAATACCAACTGCTCACACTCTTCCAACAATCTCTTGCTCATATAGTTGACACAAATGACAACATGCTAACAGCACATACTTGCAACACCCACTCCACAACATAGAGCTCCAATCCTTGGCAACACCCATACTTTCTAAGGCTCCCCTTGATGACCCACCAGGGCCCCCTTCCACAACTCCATTGCAAACATATTATCATTGTTAATGTGTTTTAAAAGTAATGATGATATAAAAAATGAATATAGTTTAGATTTAAAATAAGATAGTGAGAGAGCATGTTTTTGGTTGTAACATGTGATCCAAAACAATGATGTAAGAATAGTATATATAGGATACACAACTTAAATATATACCCCTAAATGGATCTAAGATCTATAGTTTTGTTCAAAAAATATCATACAACTTTTCAGTTTTGAAAATATTAAATTAGTTCACTTAAAAAAATCCTTTTTTTAAATATTTAGTTTTTTTTGAATTAATTCTATGTTACTTAGTTTCTTATTAGAAATTTTTGTCTATATTATTTTTAAACCTACATTGACAAGGCAAGTGAACTATTTGAAAAAATGTGTGAATGAGATGTTACCCTATGGAATCTGATGGTTGTAGCGTATGCTCAACATAGGTGTAAGGTGGAAAAAAGTGAAAGTGATTTTTTGTAAGATGTAGTGTTTGCAAGTGCCACTTCTGATCAAAATAGCCTTCACAAGAGTTTAAGGATAGAGTTTAGTAAAGAATGATAATATATTTTGGTAGTTCTATACTAATTTAGCTAGTAATTTTTTTTATTATTAAAACAGGAAAAGAAAAAAAGCCACAACCAATCAAATATCCATTAGCAAAAAAATAAATTGTTTTCTAATGTCTGTATGTATACATATTGCATGCAACTTGTTTAGTGGTTTTCCAGTCAAATGTCATCTAGAAAAAAATTAATTATTTTCTAATGTTTATATGTATGCACATTGAATGTGCAACTTGCATTGTAGTAACTCATGAAATTCATATTGTGTGGTCTGAGAGGGGAAAGAGAACATGTTGGAACCTAAAAAAACTAGCTTTTGAACATGCATATTTTTGCCCAAAAATCCATCAAGTTTGTTATTGTTGGTGATATGAATGCTCCATCTCAGTATGCAGTAACTGGTGAAATAAAGGTACACATAGTTTCTTCTTTTCCTACTTTGGAGTTTGTTGTTCCTATCATGTTGAAGGAACAAATTTCTATACCTTAATTTTTTGCCTTGCATTATAGGATGCTTAAGTCATGGCCAACTGGTATGATCATGGATAGCCTAGGGGTGTTCCTTCATGTGCATCTTCTTATGTTGCAGACCCTAGAAACTATCTGGCTTTTGACCATCCTAACAATGCATTTTCCAGTCATGGATCTGCTTGTTATACAAACCAAAACCTATGTGCACCTATGCAAAATCAAAATAACTTAGCAAAGTAGCAATATGAAATTGATAAGACTAAACAGTTGCTAGAGTCTTTATGGCAGAAAGAAGAAGAAAAAAAAAATTAGATTAGGCTGCTAAAGTCTAGGGTGCAATCCAATGCATCCCCTGATGTCCCAATGAATCAGCTTTCTCAGTCCCCTACTTTTCCCTTAGATCTAGTATACAAACAACTAGACCTTTGATGGGTTGACTACAAAACATGAGGCATGCCAACCAAGGTCTACAACCAGTTGCCCATGTTTGATGGGTACAATATTTGAGAAGGGGACACACATGTTGATGTATTTTCAGAACTCATGGAAGAACATCAGTTTGAGGATGAAGACATGTGGATGAGGTTCTTTGTTAGGTCTTTGCATGGAAAGGCAAGATAATGATCCAAAGTTTCCCAAGGTAGTACTTTGCCTCGTGGTATGAACTTGTGATAGCATTTGAAAATGAATTTGCCAAAGGTGTTGACCTTGCTGATCTTATCATAGAGCTAGAAAAAATTAAAAGACAAGAGGGAGAGTCAAGAAAGGATTTTGGTCACAGGTTTGTTGTTTCTCTTTCCCATATTCCTAAAGGTTTTAAACCTAACATTCCTACTTGTAAAATTTGATATGTTTCTTGAAGCATATGAAACTGGATTGAGTTATGTGTGGGAAGATTTCAAAATAATGAGTATGCAGTAGGCATATTTTCCCTAGACTCCATGGAGAAAATAAGAGATGACTACATAAAGGGTTTGTTGTCCATAATCACATGTGTTGTTGGTAATAAGCATGTTGATCCAAATAGCAAAAATGTGGATACAAACAATTAGATGAATGCAACATCAGATGATGATGATTGTGTAGTCAGGAGGATAGAAAGTGAAGCTGGTGCATTATATAATAGGGATGCAGATGATGAAAGTAGTGTACGCACCATCTTTCTATTGGACAGTGCATCAAGTGAAAATGATAACATTGATATATCCAATGGTGACTTCCAATCTAATGTTGAGGTATGTGGTTCAATGGAAAAGGAGGATGATGTGTATAAGGATGAATAGTCAGATGGATCAACTTCTGAAGCTAAGTATGAAATGTGTATATAGGTAAGTAAAACATGGGATGAATAAGAAACTTGTTTATTGTGTTGATTTTCTACCCTCCTTTGTTCCTATTTGTGGTGATGAAGTATTTAGTGCTTTTTTGCATGAGGTAGATGTAGATGTGGTTGCACTTGATGATAACTAATTAGAGATAGCTGTTGGTGCAACCATGGAGTTTCAATGTGAAAACCTTGCCCTGGATAGTGAAGATGATGATCATGTTCATGCATGCGAGGACCTATTCATTGGTGCAAGCTATGCTGTCTTCCTCATGGAGAGTGTACTTCATCTGATCCATTGAGAAATAATATAGAAATGAGGGAAGAAGTGAGTCATCAGTTTGTTTATAGCAGTGAATATGACACAACAGATTGCCAGAGTGGACTTGAAATAAAGAGATGATTCGAAGAACATGCTTCTTCACATCAGGTGTCTCATGATCTTAATCTATGTGCTGATGTTTTTATTTGCAACTCCTAAGTCACACTTATAATTGAAAAATTGAAAGTTGCAACAACACATATGAAAGTTGTGTTCAAGAGCTTGGTAAAGTTGTAAATGAGTATGAATGCTTCCACTTTGATGTCGGAAGTTCACCAATTGTTGAATGTATTGGTTTTGTAGTACAGTTTGAGTCCTTTGTAATTGACATTGATGTGAATGAGTAGAAAGGCATGTGTATGCCTGAGTTTCAACATGTTGCAGCCCAACTAGAAGGTATACCTAATCTGGACTCTTTCTAGTTTGCTCTACAAGATGAAGTGTCTTCTCTTGTGGATCAATAGTGCGTTCAGACATAGTTTTCCTTTCCATGTGAATTGGAGGTGTTTTATCTTCCGCTCAATTTGCATGAAGAGGTCAGCATGTGTGATAAGCTTACAACTAGTGATGGGGTTTTCTTCCATCCATGTCTTTTGTTGCTAACTTAAATTTTAATTTCTCACCCCTAGCTGCTAGTAACAAGCATGTTATGGATTTTAATAGGTCAAGCACCTATTTTTTATGGTTTCCCAGCAACAATATTTTCATTGATGAAGTTGGTCTTGGCTTCATGAGTAGTAATTGTAAGTTGACACATGTTGGGGATAGTCTTTACTTGTTGTAGCTAGGTGAGAAGTGCAGGATTGGTTTGAGGGATATCATCTCCTTCATTCAACTTGTCTTTGACAAAGGCAAGTAGTTGTAGTAGTCTTTTACAGGGTTAGCTTGTAGTTCTCTAAAATTTTGATTACAATCATTTTCCTTTTATGACTATTCTCTTGTATATATGCCTTGTAAATATTTTTTTTTTGTTCTCCCCTATTCATTTTTGCCTTGTGGTCTACCTATAGATGTTTTGGATCCTCTCTGTACCATTGCTTGGCACAAATCCCCAACCAGAGCCAGTGTTGGCACCTTAAAAAACTAGCTCCTAAACATGCATATTTCTGCCTCAAAATCCATCAAATTTCCCACTTGTGCCTTTGCATTTTAAACCCATTATTTATAATTGATGTGAGATAATGGGTTTCCTTCAAGAAAAATTCTAAGTTAAAATCCCCCAAAGTCAATTTGTTTTCTTACCTTAGAAAAAATTATTCTTTTATGGCTTTTGTCAACGAATCGGTAAAATTGTGAATTGTCGAACTTGCTAACTTCATTCACGGGTTTGTGATTTTGTTAATTTTCTGATTTATTGACAAAGTGGCAAAAGGAGATGGTTTGAAGATAAAAGGAAAGGAACCAAAGTCATTTGTCGTTGAATGTTTGGGTTTGCAAACCACGATGTTCGCCGATTGAGGTATTTGCCGCTAGAGGACTTCGCCGAAACCATAAGAGTGATACAAAGAAAAGGGACCGTGGGAAGTTAGA
This sequence comes from Cunninghamia lanceolata, assembly GCA_027924645.1. Lineage (NCBI taxonomy): Eukaryota > Viridiplantae > Streptophyta > Pinopsida > Cupressales > Cupressaceae > Cunninghamia > Cunninghamia lanceolata. The sequence continues at coordinate 26,492,873 of BSBN01000703.1, forward strand.
TTTTTTAAGGCCAATAAATTAAAATATTTCTAAGGAAACTAGGGGGAAGTTGAAGGCTTGGTTTGTAGAACCGTGGGCTTGTAAACCTTTGGGTTCACCGACTAAAGAGTTTGTCAGCAAGAATTTTCCCAACAAAGGGAGAAATGAAGAAGAAAGAAAAGAGAGAGAAAAGTTAGTTCACCATGAGGTGATTTCACCGAATGAAGGAAGGAAGACAAAGATAAGGCAAGTGGAAAAGTTTCTAAGGCAAATTTTTAAGGGGAGTTGAAGGCTTTTTTGTCAAAATGGTAAGTTCATGAAAAGTTGAACTTGCCAACCAAGTTCGTGGGTTCACAATTTCACCAATTTGTTGATAAAGCAACTAAAGGGTGAATGAAAGAGAAAAAGAACAAGAAGAAATAGTGAAAAAGAGATAGTTTTCCATGGGGTGACTTTGCCAATAGAGAAGAAAGAAAAGAAGAAGGAAAGAAGTCTTCCTCTGCAAAAGGGATAGTTCGTGAACCATTTGGTTCACCAACGGTTCAGTTTGCAGGCAAGGGTATTTGTTGATAAAGGAAAAGATGACAAGGAAGGTGAACCAAAGAAGAAAGAAAAGGATAAGGCATGGTTCATGAAAAGAAATATTCACCGATAAGGTGAAAAAGTAAGAAAGAAGATAAATTGGTAGAGAAAGTGGTTCACAAAGGGAGACTTTCACTAACAAAGGAAAATTGATGAAGACAAATGGCATGTAGTTTCTCAAGATCGCCAATAAGGTGATTTGCCAATAAAGGGTCCCGAAGGAGCAAAAGAGATGAGTTCATGCTGGAGGGATTTTGCTGACAAGGCAAACAAAAATGGAAAAATGAAATGTGAAGCATGAAGTATAAATTATAGTAGTTTAAATGTTTTAAAGTGAGTTTTAAAATATTTAAAGTGTTGTAAAAGATTAATAAATGGCACAATTTCTTGGGTGCCTGAGAGCATGCCTCCATAGGTGAAGTTAATGTTTGCAGGTCGATGTCAGTTGCAGGTAGCTGAAACAGTGTATGCCTTCAATGCACAGGTGCTCGATTTTAATGAGGAAGGTGGAGTGTTTTAGTGGTCAATATCATTTTACAAAGGAAAAAATCAATTCATAGGGCACGACCTTCCTAAAAATCCATTGATCTTCTGATAGAGCTCTGGGCTGAATTTATTACAGCATGGGTTTGGCGTGTTGACTCAATTTTAACTCCCTAGGTTGCACAGTGAATGCAATTGCTATATATACATATGAAAACTATTTTTTCAGTGTTGGTTGCTGAACCAATTGTCTAGTCAAGAAAGCCTAATGGAGATTTTTAGGCATCAAGCAGAGGATAATGTCTGAGAAGTGTATGGGGAAAGCTTTTGATACAACATAGCAATTGATTGTAATTCACATCTATATGCAGTGAGATGTCTCCATGGCTATTTATAGTGATTCATGGGAATGCATAGTCACAGCTTTGTACTTTACCTCAACCACATTCGCTGGTGTGATTGTAATAGGGATTTGATAATGTGTGGCAACATTTATTTCAATACAAGCTTTGTGTTGGGTCATTTCTTTTTTGCAAATGGATCATTGTAGTTTGATTCTAGAGAAATAAGTATGTCTAGTGTATAGAATATAATTTGAGAAATATATGTGAATATATTTTAGTCTTTTGTTGATACTAGTTCAGTCCATTTCCTTCTTCTTTATTGCTTATGACTTGGTTGGCCAATGGAGTAGGCACCAATCCATATTGGGGATGTATAAATCATCATTCAAATCAAATCCTCATCATATTAGTTGTAGGATTAGGAGTAGTTTTAGTTTGGGTTCTACATGCTGTCTACGATTTAGTATAACAACTAGGGATAAATCTAAAGTGATGCGAGACTGTTTTAATCATTGGCAAATCATGAACATGTATGCCTATACTATGAATGTTGTGTATACAAAATTAAGTGGTGTCATCTCAAGTAATGTAATATTGTTATGATTAGGTAAAAATACATAGTGTAGTAATCATCTTAATATAGCGGCCTATGTAGCTAGTTTTTCTTGACCTAGTGACAACTTTGGTGATCAACTGGACATTGGGTATGGCTATGTTTGTTTTCTTGTTTGTGTTCTATTTCATGCCTCTAGGAATATCCCTCCTAGGTATAGATGATCCTCAAGTGTAAAGGAGTATACCCACTCTTGTTAGTTAGCCAAGATCTCCCTTGACCTATTGATAAACCTCTTTTAATTGCCTTGACAACACCCCTGGCCTTGGTGATTGTGATATGTTTTAGGGTTTTGGGTTGCAATTATTTTGGGAACCAATAGAACCTTGTATGTGTTAGACTTAGGGCATACAACTGAGAGGGGGGGTGAATCAGTTGTGTGAAACTTTCTCTCTTTAAACACTTGAATCTTCTCTAGTGATTAGCATAATATTATTCATGAACCATAATGCATTCAAATCAAAAGCAGAAACATATCAACACATATGATACCAAGATTTTGACGTGGAAAACCTGGTTAAGGAAAACAACCACGGGGTGATTAACCCAAGAATGTATTCTCTATTAGAAGAATAGAAAGAACTGTTGATAACTGAGAGGGGGGGGGGTGAATCAGTTATCCTAATTATTTCCCTTATTAAACTTTCCTTTTAATTGAAGCAGCATAAAATCAAACACAAAACATAAGCCATGAAATAAGAAACACATGACACAGTATTTTTGACGTGGAAACCCTGTTAAGGGAGAAAACCACGGGGTGATTAACCCAAGAATTATTCTCTGTTAGAAGAATAGGAAAAAATGGCACTTGCCAATTAGGGCTCACTGCCCGAGCACACTGCTCACAAGAGGCTCACTGCCTACAAGAAGACACACTGTCTTACAAAGTGATTAGAATCACAGTCTTGAACTGATTGGAAGCATCTGCATATGCTGGAGTTCAGTTCCGGTTAGGTTCAGTATACTGATCTGCTGCACTTCATCTTTCCTCTGTTCTTTAGTCTGCTGTCCTTTCACATACCGGATCTTTCTTGTTACTTCTGCTCTACTCTGGACTTGTTCGCATATCCACACACACATTCGCACACTTTACCACTAAATCCATCCTCTATATATATCCGCACAAGTAATTTCATCATCTTTCTAGTCGGCATCCGGAACAGTCTAGTTTCTTACAAACTTAGTTCTGTCGGCTGAATCCTTGCTCACCAAGCAATGCGGATCAAGCATATACTTGTAGATATCATCAATTATGTCGGCCAAACATGATTCATGCCTCCGCAACCTTTATCATCATCTGTAACACATCCAGAAGGTAGTTTGATACTCAGTCAGTCAGTTCTTCCTCTGTTTTCACTGTCTCTCAGGAATCCGGTACTCAACTATTCATATCTTTTTCCTTGTCCATCTCCGGAGGCTAAATCCTTGGAATATACTACTCAAGATAGTCCTCTTGACTTCCCCAGATCCGCACTGTGCCAAGACACTTCCTCTGAGAGATCCGGACCAATCTGTCGGACCTTGCCACATGCTCTGTTCTTGTTCACCGGACCACAACAATCTTCAATCTGACTTCCGGTAGAGATATATCATGACTTGCGGATATGTGGAATGACCTTTGTTGCCATCAATGACAACAACCATGAATCCATATAGTGTCTCTTGCCAACAATCTCCCCCTTTGGCATTGATGGCAACACTTAGTGAAAAATGACTAAGTGTTTACACTATGCTCCCCCTTTGCTGATGCTCTGTCTTCTCTGTCTTTATATACAATTTCCGGAACTCCCCCTGAGTTGGATTCCTCATTTTTCACTGCTCCTCACTCCCCCTTTGACATCAATGGCAAAGGGTAGGGTCCGCACACCAAAATTTTCAAAAATTTTCTATATATAGCCGCATATTTACATACTCACATATACTGCAGAATGTCTGCAAAGGATGTCTGCAGTTGAACCATTTCAGTAGCCCAACTAAGCTTCATTCTGTCCAGGATTGAAATGTGACCACTCAACAAAAATGCAAAAGCTTCTGCCCGCCTGAGATCTGTCGGATCTTTTGTATGGGCGGTGGTCTGGGCATCACTGATGGCCTCATGCATCGTTTCCAACTTAGGGACTATAATCCTTCTAAGTTCTCCCATCCGGTTGGTAATGTTCTTCCTCTCCTTCTCAAGATTCTTTATTTCATTCAAGACTGCAATAGTCTGACATTCTTGATTTATTATAGAGGAAGAGAGAGGATCAAAACTTTGAGATAAGCTTTGAAGCTTGTCCTGTTCCTCTTTTATTTTCTTGTCAATTGCTGCTGTTGCCTTTGACCAAGATATACAAAATTTGTAGATGTCACCGCCATCCTTAAGAGCATTTTCTAAACTCTTTATTCCAATGCTTACAATCTTCCTATCCTTAGAGATTAATTCTAATATTTCAGAAAATCTCTTATCCAAAAATTCCTTCCGGACCTTTTCTTCAGCTGATTTTTCTAGAGAATTAAAATGTGTATCAATACTGCTGACTAAGGTTTTTAGATTACCGGAAGTGGAGGCTGTCGGATCTATTTGGATTGATGGCATGATCTTTACAAGTACTCCGGAAGCAGCCTCTATCAACTCACAGTCTTCCATATGAGACTTCAGGAGCTTTTCATTTGCCTTGGCATTTGCAAATGAAGCTATCTTCATTGTTTGTACCGGAGAGAGAGAGTCAAAATCAAATGGACCTTTTAGAAGCTCCGGTTCATCAATCTCTAGAGTTTCTTTGCTCAAAAATTGTTGAACAGTTTGTGCAGTGTCTCTTGCCGGAGACAGATGTTTCTTTTCTTCTGCAGTCTTAGAACTGTCAACCTCTTTGTCTGTCACCACTGCTTCCTTCTCCTGCAACTGCTCTTCTTCTTTGGATCCGGAGACTGTAGGGGAAACCGGAGGAGAGATGCTTGCTTGCTCATGGGCCACTTCTTCTGGAGCAGAGGGTCCCAAGTCCTCACTTGTCTGTTCATGGCTCACTTCTTCCGGAACAGAAGATTCCAAATCAGCAGCTGTTTCTGCACCTAAGTCCTCTACAACAGGAAGATTGAACCTTTTGAAGGCCTTCCGGAGGATCTCTTCTGTCTCTTGTGCCACTTTGTCAGTCTCACCAAGCATGAGCTGATTCATCCTGGCTTTACTTCTGAACTCATCTCTGCAGTCCTTGAAGATCATGTTCATTGTCTTGGGATCAATTTGAGGATATAGCTGAATAGCTATCTGCTCCCGGATCTCAAGATCTTTGGCATGAGCATTATTCTTTCTTACTTCCATTTCCTTCTCTAGGCTTTTAGGAATGAGTGATATGATCTCAATGAAAGCCTTATTGTATGTGTTCAGATATTTAACTGTGGCTTCCTGCAGAGTCTTTTGGTCTGCCTCACTGAAGTCATCATAGGATTCAGTCATTGGTTGAAGGTTTCCATCCACCGTGACCGACTTGATTATGCTCTCTAGTGACAGAGTGGGCTTTTCAACAGTTACCTCTGCCATTTCCTCCTTGTCTTGGCCTGTGGAGGGCTTACCGGATCCTTTCTTTTTCTGTTTCTTTACTTCTCTTACTCCTTCATCTGATTCTGTCTCCTCTTCATCCTTTTGGCTTTCATAAGCCCTTGATGCTTTTGTCTTGGATCTTTTACCGGATGCCTGGACTTCCGGTTTTGAGCTTTTGGTTGTGGAAGGTGCAGATCTCTTTGATGATCTGGTCCGGGTGGGGGTTTCAACCGGAGCACTTTCTTTGCTTTTCTCTTCTTCCTCAGCCTTTCTCCTCTTTTCCCGGCTGGCATCAAGTGCCTCTTTTGAGATGCCTAGGCCTTGAGCAATGTGCTCTACTTCTTTTCTCACTTTTCTTTTAATCTCAGGTTCCCTGAGTTCTACATGTAATTTCACGCTTAGCTCCTCAAAGGTTCCAAACCTTTCTGCCTTAGGATCTTTGGGCTGACTTAGCATGTGTTGAACATGCAGCTCTACTATCTGTTCATCAACTTCATACCCCATGGGCATGATCCAGACAGTCCTTGGCTCCACTGCCTCCATTAGGCACTGATCAGTGTCAACCATAAAACATACTGAGTCCTTGTATTTCTCAATGAGTGACTGGGGAATTCTCTCTCTTGCTTGCATCATGCTCTGAAAGTTTTTGAAGTATCCCCATAGAGCTGTATTTCTCGCTTTTGCATCCCCAAGTCCATGCAAATAGTCTCTTATCTGGACTGCAACAGGTTTGTCATTCTGCCATACCCATCCACTTGTTCCGGGTAGCTCATTCATGAAGTAGAAGAAGAGACATACAATGAGAGTACCATACTTAAAGGAGTTCTTCTTGTCTTTCTTGATTTTCTGTACATTTTCCATCAATTGGCTTAGTAGTAGTTCACAAAGATCATAATCTGCATTCTTTCTTAGCATTTCATATGCTGTGTATATTGCAGTTCCGGATACAGAATTCTCCCTGCTGGAGTGATAGATCTTGTATCCTATTATCATTGATGCATATTTGATATCCGGATCCGAAATATCTTCAATGGTCATTGCTCTCTTATCATATTTTGATCCGGTGGCCTCAGTTACAACGTTGTTCTTGACAGATTTGAGGATAGGTACCCCCCCGGAAGAGTATAGACCAGTTACTGCTCTAATTGCTTCTTTTGTGATCTTGCAGGGTCTATCTAGCCAAAGGAAGTTGTCATGCATCCTGCTCAGTACATACCGGACCCATTCATCTTCTTCAAAGCTAGGGAAATGAATGAATTGCTCAAATTGTTTCTTCTGGATACCCTTATACTCTGGTTTGAGCTCAAAAGCATTGTCTATCAGTTGTTTGTGATAGAGGTCTCTTAATTTGAATTCCCCAAATTCCTCAATGTTTGCGTGTATGTAAACCCTAATATCTTCAGTATGTAAGACTCCGTGGGGAACACTAGAGAAGGCTCCTAGTGGATCTACCTCCAACGATTTGTAGGGATGTTTCTTGAATGAGGGGCGAGGTCTATCAGAGATCTTAACTATGTTTGGAGTAGCCATTCTTCAAAGATTTGCAGTGAGGCAATGAAAAACGAAGAATACCTTATGCGCCTTCGGTTTGCACGGAGTGGTTGGATTGATTTCTTTATGCAATAGCTTCGGCAGGAGATCCTTGGTGTGTTTGATGAACCTTGTTGCAGAGCTCCACTATTCGCTTCTTCTCAAGTGTAGAATGAGCAGATAACTTTTGAGAAATCCCTTATATTGCTCCGCAAACCCTAATATCTGTCTGCAATAAATGCTTCACCTGCATTATTCCGGTTTACCATGTCTGGACAGCTTGGAGTATCCCGGATTAGTCCTGATCACTGAATATCATTCGAATCTTTAAATCATGAATAAATCTAGGTAACATATTACAAGAACATCCCAAACACTCTGTCCAATCCGCAAGACAAGATCGTGCACTTCCGGATCTCTCCGGACCTTTTTGTAATCCTTTATCATACCGGAGCACCTCCCTGAACAGGTCTAACTTAATCGAACACAGCTTCTTCATAACTCCATGCGGACCTCTGAAAACTTGACTGAAGCATCTCAGGACTTATATCTACAAACCCTTTAATCCGCATCTTGTGCCACATCCGGCACAACTTGTTTGGCTGGGGGAACAGAATCTTCTTTGAGTCTCCCCCTGAGCCTGAGCTCACTTTTTAATTTCCGGAAGAAATATCAGCACCAGAATCTGGTGCGGATCCAACCTCTACATTCTCTGAGCTTTTCTTCACCCAAATCTTGCTCATCTGATTCCTAACTTCATCCGCATTCATCTTTTGTTTACCCTTGTCTTGAATCTGATTATACACCGGACCTCTTTTGTCCTGATTCTTGTTTCTGCAGACTTTAGCATTATGACCGGACCTATTGCAGATTTGGCAAATAACATTTCTTTGCATATTTAACTGATATCCCCTTGATCTGCATTGATTAGCCATATGACCTACTCTATTGCATGTAAAGCATCTACCTTTGAATGATTTGTTTACTTGCATAATTCTGCATTCATGGGATTTGTGTCCATACCTTTTGCAGTTGAAGCACTGTCCGGAGAAGGATGAATTAATCTGATTCATTCTCATTCTGCACTGATTAGCTTTGTGACCAAAATGGTTGCAGCTGTGGCAGTATCCATTGAAGGATGGATATTTTTGAGCATTTGGCTGTCTTACCGGAGGTCTTCTAGGCCTGCTCCTTGGATTTTCTGATCCAAGATTCCTCTGACCGGATCCGGAGCTTTCTCCTTTCTCATATCCCAAGCCATACTTGTCATCTGTCCTCTTTTGACTTCCAAGAAGAATTTCAAGTTGAGCAGAACTTATCTTGAATTTCTCTTTATATTCATTTGCTGTTTGAAGGTCTCTTTTGAGAGAGGCAATTTGATCCTCAAGTTTTCCTTCATTATCTTTGGAATCTTCAAGATCAGATTCAAGGTGTCTGATAATCCTGTCCATCTGGTGGCATTCTTCTGATTTTTCTTTAAGAGATTGTCTTAGATTGTCTTCAGCCTTTCTTTTTTCTTCAATCTCTTGAGTAAACTTTATAGTTCCTGATTCCATTTCATGTCTTAACATAATGACTTCTTTTGATAACTTTTCACATAACTTGGTTTGCTCAGTCAATTCCTCACTTGTATTGCTTTCTTCACTTTGTCTTGCCAACTGTTGAAGCAGCTCCTTTCTCTTTTTCATAGAGAGACTTAATTTGTCTTTTAATTCTCTCATGAATTCATCAGCCTGTTTGAGTCTTTCCTTTAATTCACTGACTTCAGAATTTGACTGTTCAAGATCCTCAAGGGCAGTCTTGAGTTGCTCCCTTAAACCATATGCATCCATTTGAAATCCCAGATCTTCCTCAAGCTGTTAGGCTCTATTAGGAGGAACTTAGCTCTGATACCAATTGTTGATAACTGAGAGGGGGGGGGGTGAATCAGTTATCCTAATTATTTCCCTTATTAAACTTTCCTTTTAATTGAAGCAGCATAAAATCAAACACAAAACATAAGCCATGAAATAAGAAACACATGACACAGTATTTTTGACGTGGAAACCCTGTTAAGGGAGAAAACCACGGGGTGATTAACCCAAGAATTATTCTCTGTTAGAAGAATAGGAAAAAATGGCACTTGCCAATTAGGGCTCACTGCCCGAGCACACTGCTCACAAGAGGCTCACTGCCTACAAGAAGACACACTGTCTTACAAAGTGATTAGAATCACAGTCTTGAACTGATTGGAAGCATCTGCATATGCTGGAGTTCAGTTCCAGTTAGGTTCAGTATACTGATCTGCTGCACTTCATCTTTCCTCTGTTCTTTAGTCTGCTGTCCTTTCACATACCGGATCTTTCTTGTTACTTCTGCTCTACTCTGGACTTGTTCGCATATCCACACACACATTCGCACACTTTACCACTAAATCCATCCTCTATATATATCCGCACAAGTAATTTCATCATCTTTCTAGTCGGCATCCGGAACAGTCTAGTTTCTTACAAACTTAGTTCTGTCGGCTGAATCCTTGCTCACCAAGCAATGCGGATCAAGCATATACTTGTAGATATCATCAATTATGTCGGCCAAACATGATTCATGCCTCCGCAACCTTTATCATCATCTGTAACACATCCGGAAGGTAGTTTGATACTCAGTCAGTCAGTTCTTCCTCTGTTTTCACTGTCTCTCAGGAATCCGGTACTCAACTATTCATATCTTTTTCCTTGTCCATCTCCGGAGGCTAAATCCTTGGAATATACTACTCAAGATAGTCCTCTTGACTTCCCCAGATCCGCACTGTGCCAAGACACTTCCTCTGAGAGATCCGGACCAATCTGTCGGACCTTGCCACATGCTCTGTTCTTGTTCACCGGACCACAACAATCTTCAATCTGACTTCCGGTAGAGATATATCATGACTTGCGGATATGTGGAATGACCTTTGTTGCCATCAATGACAACAACCATGAATCCATATAGTGTCTCTTGCCAACAAGAACAAAATGGCACATGCTAATTAGGGCTCACTGCCCGAGCACACTGCTCACAAGAGGCTCACTGTCTACAAGAGACACACTGTCTACAAAGGAAAAAGTATCACCTTTATGAACTGGAGAATAGCATCTTCAACATGCTTGAATCAGTTCCATTTAAGCCCAATACTTCTGCTCTACCTTTCGCACTTCTCTCTACTACCACACACTTATCACGACAAGACACCCTTCAAAATTAATTCACAATCCCTTATTTATACAAGGAATCGACTTAGGAACAATCATCTAAGTTGGCAAACACCTATAAGAACATCCACAAGACGTGTAATACATCCGGTCAGCTAGTCTCAAGAAGAACACCAATATCCGTGGTTATTCTTCAAATGCAAACTCTAACTTCAATGCAGACCACTAACATTAACTGGACATGCTCCAACAATCATCATAACCTTCCTTGAATCACCAAAAACATCCACACTTCATCATCCTACTAGAATTCTTCTTTCCTTCATCCAGAGCTACAAGAACACAGTCTGTCATCACTGCCACAAATGAATAGGCTCTTTCAGACCTTAAACCCACGAACTAATCTAGTTGATACTTCATAGAGACATCCTCAACACTCCCTCAGATCTGCAGAACAGGATAATGAAATACTGGATCTCACCGGACCTATCTATGGCACTCTGTCACCTCTGAACACTTGCCGGAACTGGTTCTACTTGAGCGACCCTAACTTCTTTAGATCTTCATGTGGACCTCTAAAATCTTGACTGGAGCATCTCAAGACTTATATCTACAAACCCTTTAAACCGCATCCTCTTATCCTCAACCTATTGAGGACTTTTACCTTCTTGTCATCACTATTCTTCATTGTTCCTGATTGAGACTTATTTTCTCAATTTCCTCAGCACACAGCTCATATAATCCTTCTCATTAATGCAACATGAGTATGTTGACATCAATGACAACACCGGTTAGGCCCATACTTGTAACAATCTCCCCCTTTGTCATTGATGGCAACATATGATGTGAAAAACCATCAAGACAAGAACTTCTCCTTGTTGTTACAACCCCCCTAACAGCAACAACTATTCACATGTCTTCTCTTCCTTTATTGCTTCCTCTTTGATCAGAAACCACTTGTTTTTCACACGTCTTCTCTCCCCCTTTGACATCAATGGCAAAGGGCTCATACTTGTAACTTCACTACTTCATAACATACCAGCTGCTCCCCTTGAGTAGCAGCTCCCTTATCATCAATCCGGATCACAAGATATGACTGTGATATCCATCAAATTAATGCACATCAGTGCATCCTAGTTCATCACCGAAGGGGCAATAACCCCTATCTTCTCCCTGAGATACTCAAAAGAGTCTTTTGGAAGAGGTTTAGTAAAAATATCTGCAAGCTGATCCTTGCAGGGCACATACTCCAATCTGACTTCACCCTTGTTCACTTGCTCTCTTAGAAAGTGAAACTTGATAGATATATGCTTAGTCTTAGAATGCAACACCGGATTCTTAGAAATATTTATTGCACTTGAATTATCATAGAAAATTGTGATATGCTCCTCATATTCTACTTGAATATCTCTTAGCATCTGCTTCATCCACAAAACTTGAGTGCAACTACTTGCTGCTGCAATGTATTCTGCTTTAGTTGTAGACATGGATATTGCCTCTTGTTTCTTGCTTAGCCAAGAAACCAACCTTTTTCCCAAAAAGAATGCTCCTCCACTTGTACTCTTCCTATCATCCACATCTCCTGTCCAATCTGCATCTGTATATGCAAGAAGAGAAAAATTATGATCTCTAGGATACCACAGACCATACTCAACTATTCCTTTTAAGTACCTAAAAATTCTTTCGATTGCCATGACATGAGATTCTCTGAGATCAGCCTGGAATCTTGCCACAAGACCAACAACCTACATTATATCTGGTCTAGTTTGAGTGAGATACAATAATCCTCCAATCATTGATCTATACTTTGTCTGATCTATCTTAGGAGAGTCATCATCTTTGCTCAACTTACATCCGGTTGCTATGGGAGTGTTCATTGGCTTTGAATCTTCCATTCCAAATTTTCTCAACAATTCTTTTACATATTTGGTCTGAGAGATAAAGATTCCTTTCTTTGTCTGAGTAATTTGCAGACCCAAGAAGAAATTCATTTCACCGAGCATTGACATTTCAAACTCACTTTTAATTTGATTTGCAAAGGTTTTACACATACTGTCTCTTCCTCCAAAGATGATATCATCAACAAATACTTCAACAGTCAAGATGTTTTCATGATCAATTTTAAAATATAGGTTACTATCAGCAGTACCTTTGTTGAAACCAATCTCCAAAAGATGTTTGTCCAGTCTTTCATACCATGCTCTTGGGGCTTGCTTTAGACCATACAGTGCCTTCTTTAATTTGCAAACCATATCACCATGCTCAGATAACTAAAATCCATCCAGTTGTTCAATGTACACTTCTTCTTTTAAGTCACCATTCAGGAAAGTAGATTTGACATCCATCTGATACACCTTGAAATCCTTGAAGGCAGAAAATGCAAGAAATAATCTGACTGCTTCAATTCTTGCCACTGGAGCAAAGGTTTCTTCAAAATCAATTCCTTCTATTTGAGAGTAGCCTTTGCAGACCAATCTGGCTTTATTTCTGATTACTTCACCAACTTCATTTAGTTTGTTCCAGAAGATCCATTTGGTTCCAATCACATTCTTGTTTCTAAGTCTAGAAACAAGATCCCAAGTGTGATTTTTCTCAATTTGCATCAACTCTTCTTCCATTACTTTGGTCCAATTTTCATCATTGCAGGATCCATTTATTGTCTTAGGTTCAATCTTTGAAATTAGACAATATTCATCTAAATTTTGAGCAATTTTCCTTCTAGTTTGCACACCTTTGCTTTTGTCACCTATGATCTGATCTTTAGAGTGGTTTAGTCTTACATACTTTGGAACTTTGGGAGTTTCTTGCACTTCTGCTTCTTGATCGGGCTCATTCAGACCTATCTCTTCTTCTTGATTTACCGGATCTATCTAAATCTAACTTTCAGGAGAGGATTGAGCTCCTTGAACCAGAACACCATTTTGATCATCTTCATCATACTCATAGAACCTTGAGGGTTTCTCTATTCCCTCATCAACCTTCACATTTGTACTTTCTATCATCTTTCTTAGTCTCTTGTTATAACACTGGTATCCTTTGCTTTGAGTAGAGTAACCCAAGACTATTCCTTCATCACTTCTAGCATCAAACTTGCCTAAATCTTCATCGCTTTTGATGTAACACTTGCTACCAAAGACTCTGAAATATCTTACAGTAGGAGTAATGTCAAACCAGAGTTCATAAGGGGTCTTACCGGTATTGCTTCTGATTTGAACTCGATTAAGAGTATAGACTGCAATGCTGATAGCTTCTCTCCAATAGATCTGAGGAACATTTGCTTCCATCATCATAGTCTTAGATGCTTCCTAGATGGTCCAGTTCTTTCTCTCCACTACTCCATTCTGCTGTGGAGTCCTTGGAGCAGACAACTGTCTCTTAATTCCATGTTTCTCATAGAATTCTATGAACTCACCAGATGTGAACTCTCCACCTCTATCGGACCTTAGACATTTCAACTTTGTTCCTGTTTCATTCTCTACCATAGCCTTGAATATTTTGAATTTCTTAAGAGCTTCTGATTTCTCCTTTAGAAAGGTTACCCACATCATCCAGGAATAGTCATCTATTAGTAGCATGAAGTATCTATCATCTTGAATACTTCCGGTTCTTGCCGGACCACAAAGATTAGTGTGAACTAAGTCCAATAGTCCGGTAGAAGACAGTTCCTTGCTTTTGAATGTGACTCTACTCATCTTACCCAACTGATATTCCTTGCACAAGCTGTTAGTAGGTTTCACCAATTTTGGAAGATCTCTTATAGCTTGAGTATTGCTTATCTTGATGATATTATCAAAATTCACATGACACATCCTTCTATGCCATAACCAACTCTGATCAACTTGAACAAATAAGCAGCTTTTACCAGTACCAACCAAGTGGAAGATATTACCTTTAGTTTGAGTACCAGATGCAATCTCTATTCCAGATCTCTCAAAGATTTTGTATTTTCCATCCTTGAATTAGAGATCATAGCCTTTGTCCACCAACTGTCCAACACTGAGAAGATTGTGCTTCAAACCTTCAACATATAGTACATTACCAGTTTTGTTTCTTCCATTAAAAGAAATAGTTCCTCTTCCTTTGATTCTACTAGCAGAATTATCATCAAACTTCACCACTCCTCCTTCATACCTTTCCAAATCTATGAACTTATTCTTATCACCTATCATGTGGTGAGAGCAACCACTGTCAATGACCCAATCATTCTTTTCTTCAACTTGGGCAGCCAGAGCTTTTTCTACAACTTTATGATTGATAGATACAGAGGATATTGGTTCTTCTTCCTTGATGGCAATAAACACCCATTCACTTCTGGATTTGTTTCCTGTCTCTGATTCATCATCTATTACTCCATTATCAACTTCTTCATGAACATAGTAACAATTCTTTTGGAACCTTGATCTGTTAGGATTTGGCTTTGAAAATCTTTCTGGACATTTTGAGGCAAAATGACCAATCTTATTGTAGTTAAAACACTTAAAAGGCAATTTTCCTTCATACTTACCGGATCCTCTTGGCAGTCTCTTTGCAATGAGGGCTTCAAGTTGAGCAGTTTCTACTTCTTCTTCTTCTAGGTCTTTTCTTGCTTTTTCATACCATGACAATTTCCTTGATGAGTTCTCTCCCGGATCAAATCCTTGTTTACCTCTCATAGAGGCACTGGCTTTGAATGCAGATTCAGTTTTGGGGGGATCATCTCCAAATTTGGTCATTTCAAAAGCAGCCAGTTTGTCAGATAATTGGTCTCTTGTGACAGTTGTATGGGCTCTGAATTCATCAATGGCAGCAACCTTGATTTTGTAAGAGGCAGGAAGGGATCTGAGAATCTTACCAACAATCTCATTTTCATCCAAGACTCCACTAGAATTTCTAATTCCACAAACCAGCTCATTCACTCTTGGCATAAAAGTGGTAATAATTTCATCATTTTTCATCTTCAATTTTTCAAATTTCCCTTTTAGACTCTGTAACCTTGCACATTTAACATACTCATCTCCTTCATGCAGAAGTTCCAATTTAATCTAGATCTCATAGGCAGTTGGTAGGTCAATAACATTTGAGAGCTCTGAGTCAGTTAATGCGCTTAGAAGAGCCTCTTTGGTCCGCAAATTGTTTTCAACATCTGTGATTTCATTTAGGGTTGTCGGACCACCCTGTGGAGGTACATACACTTTTGTGACCATGGACCAATATGCCTTTCCCATATATTGCAAGTGACATTTCATGCGACCTTTCCAAAGAGAAAAGTTGGTTCCATCAAACTTTGGACTATCCTTCTTGTATGATGACATCCTAGATCTCCTCAAGCGGTTAAGCTCCTTTTAGAGGAACTTAGCTCTGATACCAATTGTTAGACTTAGGGCATACAACTGAGAGGGGGGGCTGAATCAGTTGTGTGAAACTTTCTCTCTTTAAACACTTGAATCTTCTCTAGTGATTAGCATAATATTAATCATGAACCATAATGCATTCAAATCAAAAGCAGAAACATATCAACACATATGATACCAAGATTTTAACATGGAAAACCCGGTTAAGGGAAACAACCATGGGGTGATTAACCCAAGAATGTATTCTCTATTAGAAAAATAGAATGAACAAAATGGCACATGCCAATTAGGGCTCACTGCCCGAGCACACTACTCACAAGAGGCTCACTACCTACAAGAGACACACTGTCGACAAAGGAATAAGTATCACCTTTATGAACTGGAGAATAACATCTTCAGCATGCTTGAATCAGTTCCATTTAAGCCCAATACTTCTTCTCTACCTTTCGCACTTCTCTCTACTACCACACACTTATCACCACAAGACACCCTTCAAAATGAATTCACAATCCCTTATTTATACAAGGAATCAACTTAGGAACAATCATCTAAGTTGGCAAACACCTATAAGAACATCCGCAAGACGTGTAATACATCCGGTCGGCTAGTCTCAAGAAGAACACCAATATCCATGGTTATTCTCCAAATGCAAACTCTAACTTCAATGCGGACCACCAACATTAACTGGACATGCTCCAACAATCATCATAACCTTCCCTGAATCACCAAAAACATCCGTACTTCATCATCCTACTAGAATTCTTCTTTCCTTCATCCAGAGCTACAAGAACACAGTCTGTCATCACTGTCACAAATGAATAGGCTCTTTTGGACCTTCAACCCACGAACTAATCTAGTTGATACTTCACAGGGACATCCTCAACACTCCCTCAGATCCACAGAATGGGATAATGAAATACTGGATCTCACCAGACCTATCTATGGGACTCTGTCACCTCTGAATGATAGGGAGGACTCTAGACTACCTACTCTGCATCTTGTAGGTGTGCAAGACTATTTGACAACTCTAGCCTCCCTACCAATTCAAAGTGCTAACAGACATCTTTCTACACAAAAATGTCAGCTAAATTCCTCAACTCTTTGTAGAGATGGAAAAACTCTATCTCCCTACTTGGTGTGGGACACATACCTTGTCCTCACTGCTTCCAAGATACTGCCTTAATGGTACATAACTTTCTGAGCCCGTTGCCCACCCTTCTCACTCTGTTCAAGGGTCTGGACTGCTTGATGCTCACTTTCTTTCTTTCTATTTCCCACCCCTGCAAGTCTATTTTCCTACTTGTTTATCTAGCCAGACTCCTTACTGAGCTCGCCTAGAACAAGCATGCATTGCCTCTAGTTGACAATCCGACCACCCCACAAAAGAAAAACAAACAAAAGGCATGGCTCTGCTTGATGACCTCCATACTGTACAGAGGAACTCGAGGAACATCAATGCAGAGTCATGGTTTGCAAAAGAAAACAAAATTGCAGAAAAAGAAATGACTAATCTACTTCAGAATAACAAACTGAAAACATAATAGAAATACACAGATTGATCGAACTGATGTATTTGATTTTTATTCAAAAAACTGTTCTTACATCAAAATGCTTCTCACATCAAAATTCCCTTCTTCGATTCTTCTGCTGAACTCTCTACAGAAAGAATGCTACATCATATATTTGCTCATGTCCGTTACAGGACGGTTTAGTTACTAGACGGTTCGTATTCTAACTGCCGGTTTAATTCTACATTTTCTTGACTGGCGTCCAGACTTACCCTAATGTCTCTCTGACATATTCTTTCCTATCGGTAACACCATATACTGTCCGCAAGTCTAAAACTTCATTGGCCGATACACATCTCTCGCCGAAAAGCTTAATTCGCACATCCCCATCGGTGAGACCTTGAGGTTCATCACCCCGATCGGTCAGACCTACCTCTGTCGGTGAACACCTTGCATCCTACACCAATCTCCTTTATCACCCTGATACATACTTCATATGCCGATATAAGAATTATCGGCTAGACCTTAACCATCAATGTAGCTTTCTATTCACCCACCGATCATGCTTCTCATGCCGATACCCACTATGATGAACTGTTGAACCATTGAACTTCAACAGCGAGGTTCAATCGCAAGGTTCAACAAAGAGGTTCAATGGCACGGTTCAACCATTTGAACAAAATGACCAACGATTCCAACTTCACCATCCTATACGCATGAACCTGTTGAACCATTGAACCTTGGTGCGAGGTTCAACCGTGAGGTTCAACGTTGAGGTTCAACGACAAGGTTCAACCGCGGGGTTCAACGAAGAGGTTCAACAGCGCGGTTCAACCGTTGAACAAATGCCGAACACCTTCAAACATACATTCATTAACTTGAATTTCACTTGGCTAAAAGGCCGATCACAAGTAAAGTGCTTCTCCTGCCGATGCATTTTCAAAAAACTCGAAAAACTTCAAAGACAAAATCACATGCTGCAAACTCAAAATTGACAAACCAAAAAGGCTATGTATAGGCTACATTGAGCCTTGGTGCTCCTGCACCATACTCCCCCTGTACGGAAAGAAGCTAGGTCACCTTCGGTGACAATGAGGTAAAATCAATGCCCCTCTTTTTGAATTCTGACTCTGCAACCCAGGTAGCTTTTGCTTCAGGCAACTACTTCCATTTGACCAAATGCTCCATGTAGACACCATGTCTGGTTTTCTTCTATACTCTTGAATCCAGTATTCTCTCTGCCTATAGTTTGGGTTTTAGTGGCAAAGTCACATCTCTGACTGTCTGTTCCTTCTCTGAAATGGATCCATTTGCTGCTGACTGAGGACCCCTGTATTTCACCAGGTCTTGGACATTAAACACTGGTGAGCTTCTGGCAATTCAATTTTGTAGGCATTATTTCCATACTTGTTCAGAATTCTACAAGGACCAATTCTCCTCATCTACAGTTTGGTTGGCATTCCTTTCTGCATTCTGGCTTTGTTCAAGTGCACCATAACCAGATCACCAACCTCAAATATCCCTTCTGTGGGCATCTACTCTGTCCTTGATCTTCTGTGTGTTCTCTGTCAAAGTTTTCTTCACCTGCTCATGCACTTCTTTCATGGATTGTGCAAAATCCTCTGCATGTCCACTTTTGTTCTCCATGTTTCCCATATTCCTAAGCTCACATACACCTCTGGGATGCATTCCATAAACTATTTCGAATGGACTCTTACCAGTAGTCCTATTCACACTGTCATTATAGGCAAATTCTGCCTAATGAATGACAAGATCCCAACTCTGCCCATATTCTTTGGTTATACACCTTAACAGGTTGCCTAATGTCCTATTTACCACCTCTATCTGACCATCTGTCTATGGGTGATATGCTGAACTGAATGACAAATTTGTTCCCAATCTCTGCCACAATGTTTTCTAGAAATGCCCCATGAATCTAGCATCTCTGTCAGACACAATACTTGCTGGTAGTCCATGAATTTTGATCACCTCTTTGAAAAACAAATGTGCTATATGACTGGCATCATGAGTCACTTTGCAGGGAATGAAATGACTCATCTTGCTAAACCTATCCACAACTACATATGTGCTATCATAACCAGTCTTAGTCTTAGGCAAACCAACTACAAAATCCATACTTACACATTCTCATGGCCTAGAAGGAATGGGTAAGGGTTGGTACAGTCCTGCATTTGAAGTGGTTCCCTTGGCCTTCTTACATACAATACACTACTCTACATACCTTCTGATGTCTCTGTGCATCCTTGGCCAATAATAGAACCTTTGGACTAGCTCCAGTGTCTTGTTCAGACCAAAATGGCCACTCAGACTGCCATTGTGCTTCTCCTGTATGAGATTTTCTCTCATAGATCCTCTTGGCACACATAATTGTCCACCTTTGAATAGCAATCCCTGCTGTAAGGTGAAATCTACAAACTCACTATGAAAGTGATTCTCAAAATCCTAACATACCTTGTATGTCTCAGCAAAATCTTCATCATCTCTATAGAGATTCTTGAAGTCTTCAACTCCAATGATCTTCAATTACACTTCCTGCACTGTGAGCAATCTTCTGCTCAAAGCATCTGCAACTCTATTCAGCTGCCCCTTCTTATGCTTAATTGTAAAGGTATAAGATTGCAGGTACTCCATCCATTTGATATGCCTGCTGCTTAACTTATCCTGTGAGTTTAGAAAACTCAGAGCTTGGTTATCTGTGTAGACAACAAATTCTTTAGGCAGGAGATAATGTCTCCACTTCCTCAATGCTTGGACTAGAGCATACAACTCTAAGTCATACGAAGAGTACTTACTCTTTGCTTCATTCAACCTCTCACTGAAAAAGGCTACAGGTCTATTTTCCTGGTATAGCACTGCTCCTACAGCTATATTACTTGCATCACATTCAATAGTAAATAGCTTATCAAAACTAGGCAACAACAAAATAGGTTGTGTTGCTACCTCTTTCTTCAATCTTTCAAAACTTCTATCTGCAGCTGGTATCCATCTGAATTTTGCTTTCATTCCACCCTTAATTGTATCCAACATGGGTGCACATATTCCACTGAAATTTTTGATAAACTTTCTGTAAAACTGGGCTAAGCCATGGAAACTTCTCACCTCTGTGGCTACTCTGGGAGTAGGCCAGCTCAATATGGCTTCTACTTTGGACTTGTCCATCTTCAATTCTCCCTGGGACACCACAAAACCAAGGTATACCAATTCCTGCTTCATGAATTCACACTTCTCCAGATTGATGGTTAGTTGTTCATCATGTAATTTTTGCAAAACAATATTTACATGTTCTAGATGTTCTTCCTTGGTCTGACTAAAAATTAGAATATCATCTAGAAAAACAACAACAAATTTACCAATGTAATCCTTTAGGACTTCATTCATGAGTCTCATAAAGGTACTGGGTGCATTTGATAGACCGAATGGCATAACAAGCAATTCATACAGTCCTTTTGTGGTCTTGAAGGCTGTCTTCCACTCGTCACCTTCCTTGATTCTTATTTGTTGGTAACCACTCTTCAGGGCTATCTTGGTGAAATACTTTGCTTTTCCAATACAGTCCATGAGATCTTCAATTCTAGGAATTGGGAATCTATACCTTATAGTTATCTTGTTTATGGCTCTAGCATCTGTGTACAATCTCCATGATCCTCCTTTCTTGGGTGCCAACACTGTGGGCACTGCACAAGGACTAATACTCTTCCTGATCAATCCTTGATCTAGCAACTCCTGCACTTGCCTAGAAATCTCTTTGTGCTGATCTGGAGTCATCTTGTAAGGTGCCTTATTTGGCAAAGATACTCCTAGAATCAGGTCTATTTGATGGCTTATTGCTCTCTATGGAGGCAATGTGGCTGGTGTACCATCACTGATTATGCCTTTATACTTCTCCAGTATAGTCTGCACCTCTTTGGGAATCTCTATCTTCTTATCATGTTGTCCTTCTTTTGGTTTTACTATGATGGCATAACCAATACCATCCTCCTTAAGAGTACTCAGAAACTCTTCTCCACTCACAACCAAGATATTAGGACTCTTTGTCTGAACTGCATCTTCATCCTCCAAATGACTGAATCTTATAGGTGACACCATCCTTCTGAAAAGAATAGGCATTCTTCTCACCATCATGTACTGCCTTTCGGTCATACTGCCATGGTCTGCCCAATAAGAGATGGCAAGCATCCATGGGTAGTATATCACATAATACCTTATCCTTATAGCCACCTATACTAAACTCTACCCAACTTTGTTCATTTACTACCACATGTTGACCCTTATTCAACCATGTGACTCTATATGGGTTTGCATGAGTAATTCTTTTCAAATTTAGTTTCTTAACTGCTTCATCAGAAATAATATTATCAGTAGATCCTGAGTCTATGATAATTTTACATACCTTATTCAAAATCTTGCACTTGATTCTGAATAGTGCTCTCCTCTAGCTTGGTTCAGACTTTACTAGTTCCTTCATCAAGGTTCTCCTTATCATCAGGTTCTCTCCATCTTCTGAGTTCAGATTGACCTCAGGTGACTGGCTACTAGATGCATTATCTTGGACATAGTGATTTCTCTTATCACCTCCTTGAGAAGAGGATGTGGCCTTTTCTGGGCACCTATACGCTGGATGACTTAGATTACCACAGTTGTAACACTTCATGTTGGTGAAATAGGATCCTCTGCCTGATCCTCCTGACCTTCCTCTGTTAGATCCTCTTCCTCTGTGGTTTCCTCTACCACTCGACTCCCCACTCTGCTTTGTGAGTTTGGATTCTGCTTGGGATCTATTGTCAGCATTCCTTCCACCAAAACCTCCTCTGTGTCCTCTGTTATCTCTACCTCTTCCTCTTCCTCTGCTATTTGAGTCTTGTTTCCTCTTGTTCTTTTCCTCCACTTTCAGTGCCAGCTGATAGCATTTTTGCACTGTTGTAGGACACAACAAACTAATTTCTTCTTGTATATTCCACTTCAAACCATTAAGGTACCTTGCTACCTTTATGCTTTCATCCTCCATTACTTTGGACCTTAAGCATAGCTTTTGGAATTCTTCAGTGTATGCACTGACATCTAATTCCTTCTGTCTCAGATTCTGTCTCTTCCTGTGCAGCTATATTTCATAATCTTCTAGCATATATGCTTCTTTGATTTTAGCTACCATTCCCTTCCAAGTAGCTATGGGCTTCTTATCTTCTTTTGCTCTTTCAGTCTGCACAAATTTCCACCAAGTTAAGGAAGCTCCCCTGAGTCTGGATTTGGCCACCTTTACTTTCTGTGCCTCGCTTACACCATCACATTCAAAATGATTTTCAAGTCCTTCTATCCATTCCATGACCAAATCTGGGTCCATTTTCCCACTGAAAAGTGGTACTCCTTCCAATGTTTTACCACTCATTGCTTTCAAAGCTTACAAGAATGGTTCTTCTTCCAACTTAGGGTCAGGTGTGGGCTCTTCATCTTCTACAGACACACCTTTCTCCTTATCCTTAGAATATTTAACTCTCTGGCTGACTTCTTCAGTCTTTTGCAACATTACACCCAGTCTACTTTCCATTTCTGCTAGTCTTTCTTGTAGGAGTCTATTCTCCTCTTCTTGATCCTCAACCTTCTTTGCTAACTCTGCATTAGTCACCATTTTCTTGGATGAACTAATAGACTCACTTGAACTCAATGATGACATACAACTCTTCTATTCCTATCTAGGAATAACCCAAATCTTACTGCTCTGATACCAATTTGATAGGGAGGACTCTAGACTGCCTGCTCTACATCCTGTAGGTGTACAAGACTATTTGACAACTCTAGCCTCCCTACCAATTCAAAGTGCTAATAGACATCTTTCTACACAAAAATGTCATCTAAATTCCTCAACTCTTTGCAGAGATGGAAAAACTCTATCTCCCTACTTGGTGTGGGACACATACCTTGTCCTCACTGCTTCCAAGATACTGCCTTAATGGCACATAACTTTCTGAGCCCGTTGCCCACCCTTCTCACTCTGTTCAAGGGTCTGGATTGCTTGATGCTCACTTTCTTTCTTTCTATTTCCCACCCCTGCAAGTCTATTTTCCTACTTGTTTATCTAGCTAGACTCCTTACTGAGCTCACCTAGAACAAGCATGCATTGCCTCTAGTCGACAATCTGACCACCCCACACAAGAAAAACAAATAAAAGGCATGGCTCTGCTTGATGACCTCCATACTATACAAAGGAACTCGAGGAACGTCAATGCAGAGTCATGGTTTGCAAAAGAAAACAAAATTATAGAAAAAGAAATGACTAATCTACTTCAGAATAACAAATTGAAAACATAATAGAAATACATAGATTGATCGAACTGCTGTATTTGATTTTTATTCAAAAAACTATTCTTACATCAAAATGCTTCTCACATCAAAATTCCCTTCTTCGATTCTTCTACTGAACTCTCTACAGAAAGAATGCTACATCATATATTTGCTCATGTCCGTTACAGGACGGTTTAGTTACCAGATGGTTCGTATTCTAACTGCCGGTTTAATTCTGCATTTTCTTGACTAGCGGCCAGACTTACCCTGATGTCTCTCTGACATATTCTTTCCTATCGGTAAGACCATATACTATCAGCAAGTCTAAAACTTCATTGGCCGATACACATCTCTCACCGAAAAGCTTAATTCACACATCCCCATCGGTGAGACCTTAAGGTTCATCACCCCGATCGGTCAGACCTACCTCCGTCGGCGAACACCTTGCATCCTACGCCAATCTCCTTTGTCACCCCGATACACACTTCATACGCCAATATAAGAATTATCGGCTAGACCTTAACCATCGATGTAGCTTTTTATTCGCCCACCGATCATGCTTCTCATGCCGATACCCACTATGATGAACTGTTGAACCATTAAACTTCAATAGCAAGGTTCAATCGCAAGGTTCAATGAAGAGGTTCAACGGCGCAGTTCAACCATTTGAACAAAATGACCAATGATTCCAACTTCACCATCCTATACGCATGAACCTGTTGAACCATTGAACCTTGGCGCGAGGTTCAACCACGGGGTTCAACGTTGAGGTTCAACGGCAAGGTTTAACCGCGGGGTTCAATGAAGAGGTTCAATGGCACGGTTCAACCGTTGAACAAATGTTGAACACCTTCAAACATACATTCATTAACTTGAATTTCACTTGGCTAAAAGGTTGATCACAAGTAAAGTGCTTCTCCCGCCGATGCATTTTCAGAAAACTTGAAAAACTCTAAAGACAAAATCACATGCTGCAAACTCAAAATTGACAAACCAAAAAGGCTATGTACAGGCTGCATTGAGCCTTGGTGCTCCTGCACCACTGAACACCTGCTGAAACTAGTTCTACTTGAGCGACCCTAACTTCTTTAGATCTTCATGCGGACCTCTGAAATCTTGACTGGAGCATCTCAAGACTTATATCTACAAATCCTTTAAACCGCATCCTCTGATCCTCAACCTATTAAGGACTTTTACCTTCTTGTCATCACTGTTCTTCACTGTTCCTAATTGAGACTTATTTTCTCAATATCCTCAGCACACAGCTCATCTAATCCTTCTCATTAATGCAACATGAGTATGTTGACATCAATGACAACACCGGTTAGGCCCATACTTGTAATAGTATGCACCTTCTAGTATCGTATGAATTGTCTTAAAGAGATATTTAATAACTTGATAAAATCACATATTATTATGCCCTTAAAGCAAAAATAGGCATAGTTGATTTCCCATTACATTAACCCCTAGAGGAAAATCAATATAGATTATAGATCTATAAGTAGATTTCGACAGCAAAATGACATGTAAATTAACACTTTAAGAGCATGAAAGAAGAAGAATAAAAGAAAGATATATAGAAGAGAAGAGACACCAATATACATGGGGAAAACCCTTTCGGGTGAAAAACCCACACTCTAAAGCATCGAACAAATCTATTAATTTACAACAAAAAGCATGTTACTTGATACACATGTAGGCTCAAATCCTTAACATAGAGATTTACATCTTGCTCGTCTAGAAGAAAACTGACATCATAACTCTACATAAAATACACCTCTATGCCTCCATCTCAAGCCCTTAATATATAGACTCATGGGGTCCCAGAAAACCCATGGTGGCACTCAGTGCCTTATCTTTCCTAGCCAAAAATGCCAAGGGGAGCATAACTCTGTACTTAAGCAATCAAAAAAATACAAGTGAACAAAAAATATGAGTGAATAAAAAATGAGAGATAAAAAAAAGAGTGTCAGAGAAAGAGAAAGAGAAATCATAGGAAAGGAAACAACAAAGTGGCAGAATATCAAAACATTAGAAATCAAAAAGCATTAGAAACATAAAATAAGGAGAGATTTAAGTGAGGCATTAAACAAAATACAAGAAAAAGATACAAAAAAAGAGGGTGAGCAAGAGTAGATTTATGGTGTTCAAACTCTCAAGTGGAGATAAATCTAAGCTCAAAGTTATGAGAGTAACATATATTAGAGAAAATAAAAAGAAAGGTAGAAAGCACACACAAGTGCTAGTTGAGCAAAGCCAATCGAGTCTAATTATCTTTAGGGCCATCTTCTACTCTAGAGCCTTTCATTTACCCCAGGTCTATCTTGTTTCCCATATTTGATCTAAATCTAGAAGGTACTAATAAAATTTGTTACTTGTCTAAGTTGAAAGCTTGTCAAAGTGTTTTGCCTAGATAAGGATCAGTGTCTATCCTTTTGTAAAGCCCAAAATCAAGAACATTTGATCTCCTCCCTACTCCCACTTGAGTCCCTAATCCTCTCTTAAATATAAATGGGTCTCTCTATACCAAGTCAACTCACAATACCCTAAGCCAAAAATCCTATTTAAGAGTAGTCACATATTTTGCTCCACTTGCATATATGCTATCATAAAAAAAATTAAAAAAACAACATTTCATGTCATTACTTGTGACATTGCATAGAAATAGAAATGTGTTACATCCATACTTGCAAATGTCCTTGTATCCATATATTTCCTAAGTCGTATGTTTTAGAAACAATCAAGGAAAAAGAAATGCATCATCATTGTGTTGTTAATAATAAAAACTTCAACATTCCAAGTACACAAAAGATAGAAGATGGGGACATGTGATATTATAACTTAAATTTGAATTGATCATACACAATAAAGAGTTCATAAGCAAAAAGTGCACTCAAGTGTGCAAGTCTCCCCATGCAATGGAGCAAAATGGAAGCCTAAGGCTTTCTTGAACCTCAAGGATGATTTTTACTAACTGACTCTGTTGGGTCCCAAAATGACTAAAACCCAAAACCCTAAAACATTTCACCATCATGAAGGCCAGGGGTGTCATCATGGTGATTGAAAGACGTTTATCAATAGGTGAAGGGTGATCTTGGCCAACTAACAGGTGTGGGTATGCTCCTCCACACTTTAGGCTCAGTTAGACCTAGGAGGGATATTCCTAGAGGCATGACTAGAAAAAAAATAAACAAACATAGCCATACCCAATGTACACTTTCTTGGGACCTGTAGAATTTTTCTCCCAAACATGCACTATTATTGCCCCAAAATCCATTAAAATTACCATTTTTCCTTTGTGCCAAAATCTCTCATATATACCCAATCAGAGAAATCTTTTATAGGGGTTTTTAGTTCAAAAATTTCAAGTGTAATGCCTTTGTTTTCCCCCTTGGAAAAAATGAACGAAAGAGGCCTTAGTTGGCAAATTAGAAAAAGTGTGAATTGGCGAACTAGTTTAGAAGTTCACATTTTTCGTGGTTCATTGATTCGTCGATAAGGCAATGAGAAGGTAAAAATAGAAGAAAGGAGGCCTATGGAGTAAAGGAAAGAGCTCTTTCTTCATCGGCAAAAAGACATCCAAAGTCTCCAACTGGTGAAATTGTTGGTTCTCGAACTGAGTTTGTTGACTTGTGTTTTCAACGACTGAAGAAAAATGATGGCGGGAGATAAAAAATTTCTAAGGGAAGAGGAAAGAGAAAAGTGAAGACAAGCCTTGTCGGCAAAAGGCTTGGTTTACAAACTTGATAGGTTCGCCAACAAGAGGTTCTCTGCCATGAGGATTCCCTGAGAACAAAGAAATATTTAAAGGCAAAGGGATGAAACAAGAAAAAAGTAAAGGCTAGGGATTGGTTCGAAAAAAGAAAGATTTACTAATAAGGTGAAAAGGTGAAAATGAAAAGCATGAGGAAGCCTTTGTTGGGTGTATGGGTAGTTCGTGAACTAATGGGTTCTTTGACAAAGCAAACAAAGGGAAAAAGATAAGTCACAAAGGTTTGACTCTAAGTATTTTTTCCAATACTGCAAGAAAAGAAGAAAATGGTGCCAAAGATAAAGTTCTGAAAAGAGAAAGTTTGTTGATAAGAAGGAAAGTCAAAGGAAAATCCTAACACACCCAAAAGTTTTAAATTTTCAAAGTTTTTCGATAAGACAAAATGTCTAACAAGGTAAAGGTTTTGAAATGATAGAATGAAAATGAAGCCAAGGAAAGATGGTTCGTGAAAATCAAGTATTTTTGACTAAAGAGAAAGAAATAGAAAGTTTGAAAAAAGTGAAATTTGTCGACAAGGCAAAAAAAGGAAGTTGATTAAGAAGACAAGGAAGAGACAAGCCTAGTTTATGAAAGGAAGGATTTGCCAGTACCTAAGGCAAAAAAGGGGCAAAAGAAAGTAGTTCATGAAAGTGGAAATTCACCAATAAAGCGAATATAGGAAAGAAAAACGTAGTTGATGAAGAAGTTTGTGATAAAAAAGATTGGTTGATAAAGGTGGGAAAATGTACAGGGTAGAGTCAGAAATCAGATGGCCCAAAAAAAAAAATAGGACAACACATTCAGAGTGTTGTAAATGCTTTAAAAGGGAAATTACCTGAAAATATGCCATGATTGTAGGATTATGCAAGCTGATTTGTACCCAAAATTTATGATTCTACAGAACAATGCCATGCAGGTGATTGACATAGTGAAATTATTCAATGCATGTGTACATTTGGGTGACAAAGAAGAAAAATCAAATGTTGCAAATGCCAGGGAAAGGATTAGAAACTTCCCTCTTTATCGTTCAAGATATAGTAAGAGTACAAGAAATCTTCTTCTGACCTTTTCAGAGTTGACAGAGAATGGACAAGCTTCCAAACATGCATACTTCCTAACATTGTAGTGAGCAGAATTTAATTCAGTGTGGGTTACTTTCTGATAGAGTGTTGTGCTAGGAATGGGTGCATTGAATTTTAATGCTATATATGCATAGTGCTTAGATGCAATTGAGGTTGGTTGGTGAGTTGGGCTATTTTCTCAATAGGTTTTGAGTTCCAAATGGCAGATTAGAACAAGTTATTTTTATAGTTTTTATTTAGCATGAAATAGTTATGAAATGTATGTAATATATTTACAAATCTTTGTATCAGACCACTATTTTTCTCCATTGTAGTAGATGTTCTTTTCAGCAAACTTAATCATAGTTACAGTTTGGTTTTGCCACATTTAGTGGTGTGAATGTAAGCATTGATTTGAATGAATGTGATAGTTTTTAAATCATTTCCAAGACTTTGTTAAATGATCTTTCCAATATTACATGAGAAAGAATGTGGTATGGTGTTAGATTATTAAGTATTCTCAGTAAT
The DNA here is from genome assembly GCA_027924645.1 of Cunninghamia lanceolata. NCBI lineage: Eukaryota > Viridiplantae > Streptophyta > Pinopsida > Cupressales > Cupressaceae > Cunninghamia > Cunninghamia lanceolata. The sequence goes on from BSBN01000703.1 coordinate 26,521,566, forward strand.
TTGGTATTGATTTTCATGCATTTGAATTATCAAATAGGCATCTCTACATTTATTTGTAGTTGTTTTCCTTTGTTGAACATTTGATTCTACAACCCAATGGATACGCACCAGTTTGAGTAGCCTTAGGTCACCCAATCATCAAAACAAAACAATATAATTATCTTTAGAGGTAGTAGTAGTTTTTATGCATCCTCATTGTTTAGGATTGCCTTTATCAGCTATAAAGAAGTCTTGTAACAACCAGCTATTCTCAGTTTAGTGACAAATTTGGGGTAGGGAAAATGATTTGGATTTGGTTGTTTAAATGTTTTTAGTTGTTTATCTAGTTTGAAATCAATACCTGCTTAGGTATACCCCTTGGAGTATCCCTCCAGAATTTAAGCTAAGATCAAAGAGCAGAGGAGCCTACCCACTCCTATTAGTTGGCCAAAATCACCCAAAACTTGTTGATAAACCTATTTCTATCACCAAGATGACAATCCTTGGCCTATGTGATTTAGAAATGTTTTAGATTTTTTTGTTATAGTCATTTTGGGACCTAACATATTGGTAATGTTGCCAAGGACTAAATCAAAAGGTTGATTAGTTTGAAGCCCTCTTGTAATAGTGATTTATAGTTTGTGTATGTTTGGGTAAGTTGGTAGCCCATCAACTTATGCCAATAGATTGGTGCCATTGTTGGGGACTAAATCAGAAGGTTGATTAGTTTGAATTCCCCTTGTAATAGTGATTTGTAATAGTCCATCAACTTACACCAATAAATTGGTGCCATTGCCAGGGACTTCTAGACTTTATTTCTGGTTTACTGTGATATTGAAATATAGTGTTTTGTTCAAGTTTTTCTTCCCAGCAGGGGAAGTGGTGAATCTATTTTACAACCCAGAAGTTAAACTCAGTCTAAAATGAGTTTCATAATGGGTAGAGGAAGAAACCAGGAGCAACCTAGACTTGAGGAATCCTCTAGCAATGTAGGAAATAGGAGGAGTAGATATAGGGTAAGAAGACCCAATGTGGTACCTCCAAGGAATGCCCAAGACAACATATTTGTCAACCTCAAGAGCCAATATAATTATACTTCTGAGCACTCTGCAGATAACATGCTTAGAAAAAATAAAAGAACAAATAGAAATGAGTATGATGTTAGAAGAAATGAGAATGTTATCAATAGAGGAAGTAGAGATAGATCTTGTGATCCATATTTGAGGACATTCAGGAATGCTAGTGAGAATGAAGACATGTATCAGGATACAAGGCATACTAATTCCCCCAATGGATAACTGGGAGGTCAACATGACAATATCCCTAATAAGTGTGATGTTGTCACGGAGATTACACCCAGATACTAAGATTGAAGGCTCAGCAATCCCATGAAACATGGAAACATCTTCGAGCCTATGGGTATGGTCATAATGAAGATGAATCTCCAGATTATGGGCTAGTTCCCCTTTTGATTCTCCTAGAAACTAATAAAATTTTGTTGGAAAAGGGAATAAAGATAACTGATTGAATGTAAAAACTATTTCTAGGAGGTGATCCACCAAAATATAACTAATGTGCAAGTTGATTCACAACTATTTCTCAAAGGATTTGTTTACACAACTCAGTTTGGGCAATTTAATCACATGAGTAATTCATAAGAAGGCTTAAAAATCTATCTTATAGAAGGAAAACAGTGTTTCACAACCTGGAAGTCAAGATGAATCAATGGTACAACCTATGACCTGTGATAATCAATCGTTTTGTGTATTTGCAGTGATGAATGAGACAAAAACTAAAGGTTTTGTTCTTATGTTAAAACACATTAAGTTTCATCAAAATCATTCATGAAGGCATCTACATAAATCCGAGAAAGTAAAATATTGATCTTTTAAGTAATAAAAGGAAAACATTGCAAAAAAATTCACAAAAATGTAACCTATAAACCTACTGATGTATATGAATCTGTAGAAATGAGTTACAAAATTGTAAGCTTCTTTGCAATGTGCAAGAGAAAGCATAAAATCAAGAACTAAGGAAAAAAAACTAAGTTCCTTCTCCTACAATACAAAAGGGACTCCAAAGAGTCAAGAGGAGTCAATTGCAATTAACTATAGTCCAAAATATCTCTCCCAAATGTGTCTCACGAGAAAAATTGAAAAGCCTCAAAAAGAGGGATCAAAACTAATGAAAATTGAGGTAAAATATATCCAAACTCTCTCTCATGATCAATTTGACCCAAGGGGACTCCAAAACCAGTCCAATTTGACCAAAAGTCAAGGATAAACCTCTCCAGTTCAATAATCCACTCTAGTTCATTGATTGCCAACTCATCATCTGGCTTCCCTTTTGCTCTCTACATGATTTTGTAGCCTCAGTTCAACTCTATCTCCTCTCTAGTTCTCTGTTTGCATGGTAGGAGGACAAATACTTTATTTAAACTAGTAAAGGTAACTCTTTTTTGCATGACTTACCTTAATATGTGTTTTAAAATTATATCCTTGGTTTTGTGGGACAAATATTAAGGTAATTTATGATTATTACCATTAATATATGTTTAAACTACCATATTTTGCCTTCAGATTATGCACAAAGGGAACTAGGTTTACCTGATTTGATCACTTACACCTTGCCCTTTACAAGAATTTACAAGGGTATAGTAATCCTTTTTTGTCCCTTGGCTTATAAAAACCCCTCAAATATGTATCTGATGCAAAAAGTCCTGAGTCAAAAGCTGACCTGAAAAAAGGATATTCAAAAGTTACTACTACCCTCAATCTCCACGGTTTCCTCATGATGTGTTTTTTGATGATTTATTTAAGACAAACTCAAAAAATGACTTAAGGGAATTTCACCTTGCATCGGGTTAGGGCACAAAAGCAAAATTTCTCAAACCCTAAAATAACTATTTCATTCTTATCATTCTTCACTTCAAGCTTTGCATCAGCATAGGGTTTTAGAGAATTGGTGAGCTGTGCTGGTAAGTTCCTCTACTCATTCGCTGCTCCCTTTTCTTTACAATGAAAACTATCCTTTTGCCTTATACCTTGCTGCTAATAACTATAAAAAGTTGTGAAGGAATTCTGCTTTATTATTTCTTTAATCATTGTGGCTCTTAATAGCGAGTTCTTCATCTCGCTTTTGTCAAAGAAATTATGTTTTTCTTATAGCTTTCATAGTGGCTAGAAAATAGAGGTTCCTTACCAGATTTGCTCTCCTTGTGTTTACTTTCTCTATAAGCCTCATTGTCACCAGCATCAACTTCCTTTGGTTTTACAACCTTCTTCAATTTTACAACTCTCTTCACACTAGTTTCATCATTACTCAACTTGGGTTTTAAGCCTTGGACAACCTCTTTTTCTCACAGTAAGAATAGAATGATTTTCAATGGGTACTTGAACTTCACTCCCCATACTAGGAACATGCCCTTCATCTTTCAGGACAACTCCTCTGCAATACTTAGTCCATCCAAACAAATATACTCTTGATTGCTTTTACTTGGCTGCTCTTTCATGACTATTTCACTAATTCTTTGGATGATAATACAGTGTATTGGCTAGATTTTCCTTTTATTGCTCTGATCCATGATAAAAAGATGAAGAAAAAATCATTTACTATTGCTCTGTGATGAAGAAGGGTTTCTCCATACTTCCCAGATACACTGTTCTGTGGTTGCATACTGTTGTTCTCTACTGTGACATGACTGCTTTTATGATGGGCATAACTGTCCTTTGACGTTTATAGGCTGCTCTTCATTGCTCCTCATGGGTGGGTGCAGGACCATGATGGGCCAAACACTACCCCTAAGTGGCAATGTAAATGTGAAAAACAAACTTCAGTAACTTTATGTCAAAAATTGAATGAGTTATCTACACAATCTAGAAATAAGGTAGTAATAAAGTAATAAATTGAATGTAGTTTATGGGATACTACTTTTTTTTTTGAAAATTTTAATAATAGTTTGGTGAAAATTAGATATTTTAATGCAGCACTACTAAAATTTTCATAAAAACATAAAAAGTAGGTGTCATTCTAGGCAACCTAAGAATGAGAAAAAGATAATATTTTTCCTCCATAATTTGGATTTAAGTAAAGGACACATGAGTGGATGTGACAAATATTTTTTTTGAATTTTTTAAGTAAATAAATAATTATTTATGAATTTTTTACTGGGACTTTTTAAAAATATTAAAAATTAATTTTCTAGCAAACCTAACTTTGTCAAAAATATATGAAACTCAAAAAATTTAAAATTTTAATGAATACCCAATAAATCCTAGAATGTGACGCATCTTTTGGATTATAAAAAGGATTAATATGTTGAAAGTTATGGATGTTTTTCAATATGTATATCTATTAGGAAATCAGACATAGAAAATTACTAATAATTACCTATTAAAATTATTATGAGGCATCTATTATATTTTTAGAATTTTAATAGCTTCCTCTATAAACCCTTTTAATTTGATTAAATTTAGTTACAAAAAAGTCTATCAGCTTCAAGGATGAAATTATGAAAATTTTTAGGATAACACTAAATGGGTGGTTTTCAAGTTTCTTTGCAAGTTTTGGGACTCCCAGTTGCTTAAATATGAGGTAATCCTAAGGCATTTTTGGAGGAAATCCATATTTGAGCTAGAAATATTAACATCATTTCCATCAAAATCTAAATATTAGTCTAAATGTTTACACTTTTTCATCCAACAAATGTTTTCTCCATTACCACTATTTGGCCCATCATGATCTCGCACTCACCCTCATGCTTATGGTATCTAAAACATTGTATATTTAATTTAAATTGCTATTACAACATATAGAATTGATGTCAGCCATTTAAATGGTCAAAAATTAGCCAGGAATCTTTTCATTTCATTCACAACAGAAGTGGTAAATATTTGTCCTATTTCATCTATCCATATAAGCTTCTTCATGGCTTTTGATTGTCATGCTGGTTTTCATCATTGAAACAACTGTTCTTTAACATGTGTGACTATCCATTGTTTCTTCATGACTCCTGCATTCAACTTATTTCTGTCATGGGATTGACTTCTAGGCTAATCCAAGCTTTGTGAAACCTAGGGTTATACAAAGTTTTGAGGACTTATCACAAGGTGACACAAACCATAAGGTTTCTATTGGAGGCTACCCTGGTGATCTACTTGAATGACATCATAAAAAGCTATATAAATCTTCTAGAGATTGATGCAAGGGTAGATTTTAATCATCATAAAAAATATCATGACCTTTCTACCATATTTTCATGTGCATGTATCACTGTCCTCATTGTCTTTGGATGCCAAGACAGTCATTCCCATGATTGCTATGTGATTGTTTAAGATAGTCATTTAATGTGACTATTCTTTCTGCCTATAGGATAGTCATTAAATGACTGTCATAACTGCTATAATACATTCATTCAAATGCCTATCATTTCACTACTTTTAATAGTCATTAAATGGTTGCTTTTTTTTCCTTTATTCATTATGGTTGCTTCCTTCATGTGACTGTCCCTTGAGGTGCAAAAAATAAGACCCTTTTGGTCATAACTTCCTTCAGGTACCCGCTAAAGGGAATGTAAAAACTGTTTTGGATACCCTTTTGGTCCTTATCTAACATATATCAAAATGGGATATAGAATGGGGCAAAAACAAGACTGTTCTTGTGCTAATTAGGCCTAAACCCTTCAAAAACATATTAGGATTTGCAAATATTAACCTTGTCTAAGACTTCGTAGGCTCTTTTAGCCTTCAACGTTCCACGTAGAGTCTTATCAAACTCAAAACCAATTGGGAAAGTCAAAATGAAAAGAAATTTTCACAAAACCCTCAAGTTGTTAAGGTTCGTATAGGCCTGTCAGGTAGGAAATGAACCCAGTCTTCAATAACTCTCACAAACAAGTGACCTTTTATATGAATGTAGCCTTCTCTAATTTGTTATTAGACTGTACCTTTTATAGAAACTACTCCTAGTCTGCAATGATACTTATCTTATTGAGAGATGATTGTTCTTGTTTTGCTTTGATAGACACTCCATATTGTCCTTGCATTAATTCCTTCGTTTGTACACAAGGGTATATGTCAATTTACTACTACTTCTATAGAATGTCATGTTTTTCTTGTTTGCCACTTATGCCTCACTATGAGAAGCTTCATTGGTACCTTTCTTACTTGTGTAAGGAGGAGCTTCCATAGTGGCTTATTGTATTGTTTCCTTTGACATTAGCTGCCTTTTCCTTTAGAGTATTTCTGTGAAGAGAAAGACTCAGCAAAATGATATTCTCACAAGAAACAAAAGTGCTAATTAAGTTCCTCACAAGTGCCTTCTTTTATGACACTTTTTAACATGACACGTCTCTACATTATGAATGCTGCCTCCTAGTAGCTTGGCTACTCTTGATTGTCTCTAATTTCCTTTTTAAGTGTTGTATGACTTAAAACGCTGTTGAAAACTGTGAACCAACTAATCATTTAAGAATAGAACAACATGCTGGGATCAACCCTTGTGGGAGCCAAATTTTCTCCACATGTTGTAATATTCAATTGTTATCACACTTGACCTGTACCCACAGAGTCAACAAACATGTTAGAAAAAAACACAAAGGGTGAAGCTTCCTTCTCGATCTGTATGCTCTGATGTTTCTCTTTTCTGGTCTTCATGATTTGATATCTGCATCTCTTGTTCAACTTATTCATTATGTTTTACTGCTCAAATATAGAATAGCAAGTACTCATGACTTCATGTATATAGGATTAAGGATTGTACCCTAAGCTCTAACATCAATTTTCCTCCCCTTGTAGTTTTTATCTTGGAGCTACACTTGGGCAGCTCGAGATGCTGGTGCATCCTCCAACAATGAGATTCATTATTCATCTAGGCAATGATGGGTCCCATCCTTATTTCTATATATCTTCTTTTCATGGTCTGTACTTGCTCTTTTATCTCTTATCAAATACAGTTACTCCCACATCTTGTGTGGGACTATATAAACATTTCTCTTTTGAATTTATTAGTTATTTCATCTTATGTAATGACTTATGTGTAATTCCTTTTATGAATCAATTACATAACATGAAATGAACATTACTTATGTTTATAATCATGAAGAATTGACAAGGTATAAGTACCTTTTTCTAAACTACACTGAATTGTACTAAATGAACTACAATAACACATTTGAAACATGATCTAAAAACTAATTCAGCTTATGTCACCTATCATCCTTTGAATCTCTCCTATCTTGCTAAGGGACTTTTCATTTATCTAGATTGTGTAATAGATCGGTTTGAGCTATTACATGATCCTGGTAACATGATTACCAAATAGTTCTTCATTAAGACAACAGATATTGACTAGATGACTCACACCCTCAATTTTTTTCTAACCCCTTCCTTTGAAGTCACTTATTTCTTGAAAGTAGTTAAACAACTATTGTTAAAGCCCAACCTAATTGGGGTGCAAGAAAAATTTGGTAACATTTTTGGTGACCTCTTAGGGGTGTTTGCCTGCTAAACAAATATGATCAGTAGCCTTGTAAATCCATTGGGCATATGAGTCCTTTCTTGGCCTTAAACACTTTGAAAACTATCTATAACTCAGCTGCTAGAATTGGATAGTAGTAGAACCAAACTGAAAGCAAACTACAATGGCCCTAAACAAGGCCAGTAAACTATGCAACAACACTTCTTGGAACATGAAAATTGAACTGAAATAGATGTGCAATCAGTACTTATTAACTGAAAACTCCTACTCTAACCTACCCTAGCTAGTAGTGGTAGTGTTTAGGCATAACCATTTACTAGTTCTTTGAAGTAACTTCCCTTCCTCAACAATTTGCAATGTTTCACATTCATATGTGCAGCTAAAAGAATGTAGAGAAATAACAAATCTATGATGAACTACTGCAACAACTCTTGGATGGTGAAAACAAGCCCACCTACCTCTTCATAATGATCACACATGTTGCTCTTTTGAGGTATATAAGCAAGATGAATCTGCTACTCCTTAGTTGGAATCTCATCATCAGGAACACCGACAACTAGTTGTATTTTATTAGTATCCCTTTTGGCTAAATCTCTGATGGGGCATCCTCTGGAAAAGATGAAATCTAATTTCTTACTATGGATTTTCTGCTGGTTTTTTGTTGTTTCAACCTCATTTTTCTAATTGAAATCACTTAAAAACTTGTCTTCCAGATTTGAACAAAACTTCTCTATTATGTTTGTGCACAAATCTTCACCAAACTCATTATTAGTTCCCTCATTTAGGACATGCTCTAAGATATCTTCATGGCTAGTTTCTTGAGAACTTAAAGAGGTATCAAAGCTCATACCTCGGAAACCAGTGCTTTGTTCTTTCTCATCCTACACTATACTTACATGAAGTTCAACCTCTTGCTCACTCAAATCAAGGTTGTTCTCATATACTACTCACTAATCAGTAGCTTATCCAAGTGGATTTCATCATTTTGTGTTCAAAAATTTGCACTGATCTTAGCATAGACATGCTCATTCCATTTTCATTCACAAGACCAGGAAGTTCATCATAAGGTTAACTAAAACCTCTTTCACATTATCTAAGTTTACAACAAAATCATCAAGATCATTCCAAAATGAATTTTTATCACATTAGATTTTTGATAAAAGAGGATTGTTTTTTACCTAATGGCAGCTCTCGTCAAACCTTCTAGACTCCACAAAAGGTTCACTTTTGTACTCTACCTAATCCAATGCTCCATTATCACATTGATTGTCTTCAATCAACAACTCATTAGATTGTTTAACATCTTGCTACTCCAAATCTGCTATTGGTGAGAGCAAACTCACACTTTCTTCATCATTTTCAATGAAAGAAGGTAATTCATTAAACTAAATTGTGGAATGCTCATCTTGATTAGCCTCTTTTATCTTTTTATCCTATTGTCCTAGCTAATCTTCTAAGATAAGTGTTACAACATATTTGTCATCTTCAACAGAACAAGGAAGCTCATTAGTTAAAATATAAAAATATTCTTCTTGAGAGATCTTTTGTTATTTGATCTATTTCTACTCTAACTTATACTATCCCATAGCTTTATGCACAAAATTTACATTCCTAGCTTCCTTCATGGTGAGTGAGTTATCTTGAAAGACAATAGGTCCACCCTTATAAAGGTAAATAGTGATAGGACAATCAAATTCATCTGATGGGGAAACTTGGGGAGTTTCTTGAGTTTCCTAGAGGGAAAAAGGCTCTTCAAGTGGTTGGTCTTGAGGAATAACAAATTCAGATTGTGCCAACATAGGCACTTGCAATGGTAAAGGATCTCTAAAACTAGGAATCTTGACCTTGGGAGGGTTAGGATTCTCACTGTGCTTGAAACTTGAAAACTTATGCTTACGAACCTCCTCTTGAATAGGTTGATCTGAAATTAATGGAGTCATTTGGACCTCATGCCTTTGTGTTTGAGCAAACAAAAGTTTGATCTACTCCTCTTTTACAAGCATCTCCCTCTCAAGATTTTCTTCAAACTGTATCCTTTGTACCTCCAACTCCTACTCATGAAGATAGGCTTGATAAGCCAATTCTTGCTACTACAAATTATATTCTTGATCTCCTTTGTACCCTTGATTTCCTCCAATCTCACTCAGATGCCTTTCAAAGTAAAACCTTATATCCTTGAAGCTTATGTCTTCAAAATTTGGAGTTTGATCGAGAGAATAGCCATGTTGGTTGGAAACAAGATGGGCTTCTTGGGGCTAATTTTGAACATATGTAGGCTAATATGGAGTTTGAGCAGGGGTGGGTGGGTGGAAATCATAATGGGCATGCTGGTTTTCTTCAAAAGTCATGAAATTTAGGCTAAAACCAGCAACATGGTTGATTTGATATGGCTGATAAGATGGTGGATTAGCAGTATTTTCATGATATGATGGATGATATAACATATTTCCATGAAACATAGACATGCTTATTCATTCAAAAGCTAAAAACAAGAAAAAATCAAAATTATTTGAAATAAACCAACACCTGATCATACTGAAACCAGTAGAAATGCCATTTAGAGTCACTGGGTATGTTGATTTCTTGCCTCCAAAAGCTGAGATCACTAACACACACACTAAATATTAGTTATATATGAAGACACTTTTGGACTAAAATGGTCCAATCTATCCCACTAGGCATGCCAAAAACTATTGTCACAGAGATTGCACCCAGATACTAAGCTTGAAGGCTCAGCAATCTCATGAAACATGGAAAGATCTTTGAGCATGTGGGTATGCTCATAATGAAGATGAATCTTCTGATTGTGGGCTGGTTCCCTTTTTGATTCTCATAGAAACTAATGAAATTTTGTGGGAAAAGGGAAGAAAGATAACTGATTAAATGTAAAAACTATTTCTAGGAGGTGATGCACCAAAATATAACTAATGTGCAACTTGATTCACAACTATTTCTCAAAGGATCTATTTACACAGCTCAGTCTGGGCAATTTAATCACATGAGTAATTCATAAGAAGGCTTAAAAATCTATCTTCTAGAAGGAAAATAGTGTTTCACAACCTGGAAGTCAAGATGAATCAATGGCACAACCTATGACCTATGATAATCAATTGTTTCGTGTATTTGTAGTGATGAATGAGACAAAAACTAAAGGTTTTGTTCTTATGTTAAAACACATTAAGTTTCATCAAAATCATTCATGAAGGCACCTACATAAATCTGAGAAGGTAAAATATTGATCTTTTAAGTAATAAAAGGAAAACACTACAAAAAAATTGACAAAAATCTAACTTGTAAACCTGCTACTTTATATGAATTTGTAAAAATGAGTTACAAAACTGTAAGCTTCTTTGCAATGTGCAAGAGAAAGCATAAAATCAAGAACTGAGGAAAAAAACTAAGTTCCTCCTCCTATAATACAAAAGGGACTCCAAAGAGTCAAGATGAGTCAACTGCATTTAACTGTAGTCCAAAATATCTCTCCCAAATGTATCTCACGAGAAAAATTGAAAAGCCTCAAAAAGAGGGATCAAAACTGATGACAATTGAGCTAAAATAGCTCCAAACTCTCTCTCATGATCAATTTGACCCAAGGGGACTGTAAAAGCACTCCAGTTTGACCAAAAGTCAAGGATAAACCTCTCCAATTCACTGATCCACTCTAGTTCACTAACTGCCAACTCATCATCTGACTTCCCTTTTGCTCTCTGCATGATTTTGTAGACTCAGTTCAACTCTATCTCCTCTCTAGTTCTCTGCTTGCATGGTAGGAGGGCAAATACTTTATTTAAACAAGTATTAAAGGTAACTCTTTTTTGCATGACTTACCTTAATATGTGTTTTAAAATTATATCCTTGGTTTTGTGGGACAAATATTAAGGTAATTTATGATTATTACCATTAATATATGTTTAAAATACCATATTTTGCATTTGAATTATGTACAAAGGGAACTAGGTTTACCTAATTTGACCACTTACACCTTGCCCTTTACAAGAATTTACAAGGCTATAGTAATCTCTTTTTGTCCCTTGGCTTATAAAAACCCCTCAATTATGTATCTGATGCAAAAAGTCTTGAGTCAAAAGCTAACCTCAAAAAAGGATATTCAAAAGTTACTACTACCCTCAATCTCCACAGTTTCCTCATGATGTGTTTTGTGATGATTTATTTAAGATAAACTCAAAAAATGACTTAAGGGAATTTCACCATGCATCGGGTTAGGGCACAAAAGCAAAAGTTCTCAAACCCTAAAAGAACTATTTCATTATTTTCATTCTTCACTTCAAGCTTTGCGCCACCATGGGGTTTTGGAGAATTAGTGAGTTGTGCTGGTAAGTTCCTCTACTCATTCGCTGCTCCCTTTTCTTTACAATGAGAACTATCCTTTTTCCTTATACCTTGCTACTGATAACTAAAAAAAGTTGTGAAGGAATTCTACTGTATTGTTTGTTTAATCATTGTGGCTCTTAATAGCGAGTTCTTCATCTCTCTTTTGTCAAAGAAATCATGTTTTTCTTATATCTTTCATAGTGGCTAGAAAATAGAGGTTCCTTACCAGATTCACTCTCCTTGTGTTTACCTTCTCTATAAGCCTCATTGTCACCAGCATCAACTTCCTTTGGTTTTACAACCTTCTTTAGTTTTACAACTCTCTTCACACTAGTTTCATCATTACTCAACTTGGGTTTTAAGCCTTGGTTAGCCTCTTTTTCTCACAGTAAGAAGAAAATGATTTTCAATGGGTACTTGGACTTCCCTCCCCACACTAGGAACATGCTCTTCATCTTTTAGGACAACTCCTCTGCAATACTCAGTCCATCCAAACAAATATACTCTTGATTTCTTTTACCTGGCTACTCTTTCATGATTGTTTCACTAATTCTTTGGATGATAAAACAATGTATGGGCTAGATTTTCCTTTTATTTCTCTGCTCTATAATAAAAGATGAAGAAAGAATCATTTACTTTTGCTCTATGGTGAAGAAGGGTTTCTCCATACTTCTGAGATACACTATTATGTTTTTGCATACTGTTGTTCTCTACTGTGATATGACTACTTTTATGATGGGCATAATTTTCCTTTGGCTATTATAGGCTGCTCTTCATTGCTCCTCATGCTTATGCTATTTAAAACAGTATCTTTCTAATTTAAATTGTTGTTACAACATATAGAATTAATGTCACAGCCATTTAAATGGTCAAAACTTAACCAACAATCTTTTCATTTCATTCACAACAAAAGTGGTAAATATTTGTCTTATTTCATATGTCCATGTAAGATTCTTCATGGCTTCTGACTGTCATGCTAGTTTTCATGACTGAAACAATTGTTCTTTAACATGTGTGACTATCCATTATTTCTTCATGACTCCTACATTCAGCTTATTTCTATCATGGGCTTGTCTTCTAGGCTAATCAAAGCTTCATGAAACTCAGAGTTATACAAAGTTTTGAGGACTTATCACAAGGTGACATAGACCATAAGGTTTCTATTGGAGGCTACCATGGTGATCTAGTTGAATGGCATCATAAAAAGCTATATAAATATTCTAGAGATTGATGGAAGGGTAGGTTTTAATCATCATAAAAAATATTATGACCTTCTTTCTACCATATTTTCATGTTTTTGTATCATTATTTTTATTGTCTTTTGATGCCAAAACAGTCATTCTCATGACTTTTATGTGATTGTTTAAGATAGTCATTTAATGTGACTATTATTTCTACCAGTAGGATAGTCATTAAATGACTGTCATCTCTGCTTTAAGAAATTTATTCAAACACCTGTCATTTCACTGCTTTTAATAGTCATTACATGGCTACCTTTTTTTCTTTATTCATTATCATTTCTTCCTTCAGGTGACTGTCCCTTGAGGTGCAGCAAATCAGAGTTTTTTGGTCATAACTTCCTTCAGGTACCTGCTAAAGGGAATTTGAAAACTACTTTGGATACCCTTTTGGACCTTATGTAGCATATATCAAAATGGGATAGGGTTTCTTTGTACAAAATGGGGCAAAAATAAGATTGCTCCTATGCCAATTAGGCCTAAACGCTTCAAAAATGTATTAGGATTTACAAAGATTAACCTTTTCTAAGAATTCCTACATTCTTTTAGCCTTCAACATACCTTGTAGAGTGTTATCAAACTCAAAACCTATTGGGAAAGTCAAAATGAAATGATATTTTCACAAAACCCTCAAGTTGTTAAGGTTCCTAGAGGCCTGTCAGGCAGGAAATGAACTCAATCTTCAATAACTCTCACAAACAAGTGACCTTTTATATGACTGTAACCTTCTCCATTTTGTTATTGGACTATACCTTTTACAAAAACTACTCCTAGTCTGCAATGATACTTATTTTGCTAAGAGATGATTGTTCTTGATTTGCTTTGATAGACACTCCACACTGTCATTGCATTGATTCCTTTGTTTGCACACAAGGGTATATGTCAAGTTACTACTGCTTCTATAGAATGTCATGTTTTTCTTGTTTGCCACTTATGCCTCACTATGAGAAGCTTCATTGGTACCATTCTTACTTGTGTAAGGAGGAGCTTTCACAGTGGCTTATTGTATTGTTTCCTTTAACATTAGTTGTCTTTTCCTTTAGAGTATTTCTGTGAAGAGAAAGAGTCAGAAAAATGATATTCTCACAAGAAACAAAAGTGCTAATTAAGTTCCTCACAAATGCCTTCTTTTATGATACTTTTTACCATGACATGTCTCTAGATTATGAATGCTACCTCCTAGTATCTTGGCTACTCTTGATTGTCTTTGATTTCTTTTTTAAGTGTTGTATGACTTAAAAAGCCATTGAACACTGTGAAACAACTAATCATTTAAGAATAGAACATAATGCTAGGCTCAACCCTTGTGGGAGCAACATTTTTTCCACATGCTGTAATTTTCATATGTTATCACACTTGACCTATACCTGCACAATCAACAAACATGTTAGAAAAAAAACACAGAGGTTGAAGCCTCCTTCTTGATCTGTATGCTTTGATGTTTCTCTTTTCTGATCTTCTTAATTTTATATTTACATCTCTTGTTCAGCTTATTCATTGTGTTTTACTACTCAGATATAGAATAAAAAGTACTCTTGACTTGATGTATATAGGATTAAGGATTGTACCCCAAGCTCTAACATCAGTTTTCCTCCTCCCCTTGGAGGTTTTCTCCTGGAGCTGCACTTGGGCAACTCAAGATGCTGGTACAACCTCCAACAATGGGATTCGTCATTCATCCAGTCAATGACGGGTCCCATCCTTATTTCTATATATCTTCTTTTCATGTTTTGTACTTTCTTTTTTATCTCTTATCAGATACAGTTTACTCACATGGCTTGTGTGGGACCATATAAACATTTCTCTTTTGAATTTATCAGTTGTTTCATCTTATGTAATGACATATGTGTAGTTCCTTTTATGAATCAATTACATAACATGAACTGAATATTACTTGAAAGATATGTTTATAATCATGAAGAATTGACAAGTTATAAGTACCCTTTTCTGCACTGCACTGAATTGTACTGAATGAACTGTAATAACACATTTGAAACATGATCTAAAAACTAATTCATCTTCTATCACCTGTCGTCCTTTGAATCTCTCATGCCTTGTTGAGGGACTTTTCATTTATCTAGATTGTGTAATAGCTTAGTTTGAGCTGTTACATGATCCTGGTAACATGACTACCGAACTGTTCTTCATTAAGATAGAAGATATTGACTGGACGCCCTCAACTTTTTTCTAACCCCTTCCTTTGAAGTCACTTGATTCCTGAAAGTAGTTAAACAATTGCTATTAAAGCCCAACCTAATAGGGCTGCAAGCACAATTTGGTAACATGTGATCAGTAGCAGTAACTTGATGATGAGGACAGAGAAAGAAGAATCCAGGATAAGATGGACTTGCTTGATCATCTCAAAATTAGACAAAGGGAAGTGCAAGCTTTACTTGAACAATAGAAAGTTCAACTTGCCCAGTAGGCTCAACAAAACTAGAATCATAGTAGTAGGGCCTAAATCAAAATACAAATCAACAACATGCACCCCCATAGCACTACAATCAGTAAAATAATCAGAGACAACCACAACAACATTAAATGGGATAGTAGACATAAATCAAGCCCCTGTTCAAAATATCAACATTTACTCACCACAAAACCAAGTTAATCAACATGGCAATGTTCAAAATGTTGGACATGCACAACAAAGACAAGCACAAAGGTTTCTTTTACAGAGGCAGCAACTGGGAGCTGAAAGGTATAAACAACTTGATTTGTTTGGTATACCTAATTTTCCTAATCCAATTCCTACTAAGATTAGAGGGAAGATTCCTAGATTTCAAGGTAACAATGCTATCACAGGTGAGGAACATCTTAGGTATTTCATTAATGTCACTCATGAATATGAAATTGAGGATGAGGATTTTATGATAGAATTATTTCTACACTCATTGGAAGAGAGTGCTAAGAAATGGTATAAAGCTCTCCCTAATAATAGTATCAATTCCTAGGAGGAGTTCATGAGAGTATTTAGATTGCAATATGGGGACAAGATTGATCACAAGTTTGATATCCATTAACTTACATCCATCAAGAAAGCAATAAATAACATAGTAGCTGACTTCAATAGGCACTTCATCATGATAATGAGAAAGGTACCCACTCATATGAGACCTAATGAATCTATCTGCTTAGTTTTATATTGTGGTGCCTTTGATTCAAAAATTGGTTATTGTTTGAGGGGCAAGAGTCCACAAACATTAAGAGAGGCATATGCTACAACCATAAACATAGAAAGTAATATGAGAGCTTTAGGGAAGCATATCAAAAGTTCTGATATCAAATTGTCTCAGCCAGATAAGTAAGCTTTGAACAAACCTCTCACTATTAATGATAAATTAGACAAACTCATGGGGGTTGTGAAATATTTGTCCTATAAAGTTACTAGAAATGACAAAAGGTTACCACCTCAGGGTGCTGCAACACATTTAATGAAGGTTAGAGGTTATATAATAGACCTTATAATAATGATTGGTCTAAGAGACCATAGCAAAATGATAGACAAGTTACCCCCAAGCATGTAAGATTCAAACAGTTTGAAAGGGACACCCCTGATCCTTTGAGAAAGGATCAAGTTAATTTTCAAGATGAGTCTTTATGCTACCAAGCTTTCTTCCTCCCCCATGATCTAGAAAAGTATGAAGTGGCTCACTCATTGAGCAGAGAAGAAGAATTTCTGAATGAAGAGGGTGCAGCTGAGTATTATGAAGAGGAAATAAATCAGTTTGATGTAGAAGATTATGAGAAAATGGGTTAGGATGCTGATTGTGACAGCTATGAAGAAGATGATCATATATTCCAATATGATTATGATGAAGGTCCAAAGAAGTATCAATTGCTAGCGCATGATTTTGGGCACTTAAGGGACCTTATGTAGAAGAAATATCAACACTCCAAGCCTTCAAAAGAGGACATGAAAGCCTTGAGCGATGCAACCATTTTGCAGGTCCAAGAAGGCTACCAACTGAGAAATATAATTGTCGCTATGTATAATGCCCCTACCAAGGAATCAAAACAATAAAGATCAAATGGAGATAGGGACAAATGCAAGGGGAACATGGAGCAGAAAAGTAGTAGTGCTCCAAAGAAGAGTGTGCCTAAAAAGAAGAAAGTTCCAACACAGCTTGCAGCAGTAAAAAAAATATGTGTAGAAAAATCTAGTGCCAATAATGCAGCCAGTTACGACACCCATTTTAGGGGTTCATTATCCAAAAGGTGGTGAGAAAAATGACTAGCCTCAAGCACAAAAGGAACCAAAAAAGGAGAAGACAAAAGAAAAGGGTAAGGATGTTTCATCTAATCAAGTAATACCTTACATTCCTTGTGCAAATGATATTATTATTTCATGTGATACTCCTTTGCCCAATTATAACCCTATTGGCATGGCTCAAGTCTTTAGCCAAATCAAAATTTATGTGCCAATAGTGGAACTCCTTAGAATCCTTGAACATAGGGATAGGGTAGAGTCATTTATTATTTCTATAGATGCACAAAAACAACCTATTGTTGCCCCCAGTGGTAATGATGAGGGCATGGGGCATGATGAAATAGTAGAGGTTTATTTAGGGTCATCCATGGTTAACAGAAAGATGGAAGTTGACCCTTTTTATACCACTTTGATAATAAATGGTTGGCTGCTACAAAACTGTATGCTTGATTCAGGGGCATCTAGCAATGTCATGCCATTTGAAATCATGAATGAATTGGGACTAAAGGAGTCCAAATCCTTTCGTAAGTGTTTTACCATGGATTCTAAGGAGGTGAATGTGATTGGTCTCATCAAAGATGTTGAGGTCAAATTAGCTGCATATCCTGACAAATCCTTCTTGATGGATATAATTATTGTGGACCGTCTTGCCAAGTGGGGTATGTTGTTATCATGAAAATGGGCAGCATCTATGGGTGGAAGTATTTAGATAGATCTATCATATGCCACTATTCTAGTGCAGGGCGTGTAGGTGAAATTATATAGGGAGAAGAAGGTGGAAGACCAAAAACTAGAGGACATATATAAAACAAAGGAGGATCATGCCAATTTCTTTGACACTGATATCGACCATTTTATGGGATATTGTAGTGATGATAATCCTTGCTTGAATGTTTTATCTTCCAATCCTATCACTTCTAATTGTGATGCATGTAATTTATGGATGTTGTATTTTGATGGTGCATTTTCAAGAGAAGGCTTGGGTGTTGGAATTGTTTTAATATCACCAGATGGAGAATGGTTTGACAAGTCTTTTATAATTGATTTTCAGTACACAAACAATGTGGATGAGTATGAAGCACTGCTACTAGGTCTAAATGTGACTCATAAGCATGGAGTCTAGAGCCTAAGAATATATGGTGACTTAGAATTGATTTTACAATAGATAAGAAACACTTTTGCTGACAAGTACACCAAACTCAAAGTGTACAAGAATGTTGTATGGGATACCATGGAGTTGTTTGATGCTATTGGTATTGAATGGATTGATAGAACCAAAAATGAAGAGGTAGATTCCCTAGCTGTAGCTACGTCTAAGTATGATCCTCAATCAGAATTTCCTCATGGCCATCATACTGTAGAAGTGCTTACAAGGCCAACAATCCCTGATAACATATACAGTTGAGAAGTGTTCAATGAGGATAATCAGATTTTCACTTTCCTCAATTGCATGGATGCATTTGACAATCAAGTGATTGACTGAAAGCCTATGCTAGAGATGGAAAATGGGAAAGAAATGATGTTTGGTAGTTAAGTAGTGCAGTTGAAGACAAATACCATTCCCAAGGGATTGGTTGCACTAAAGAGAATGTTTGACAATGTAGACTTCTCGAAGAGTAAAAGTAAAGCTATTGAAGAGGATAGTGTTGAAGGTGTTAACCTTGGAACTAAGGAGGCACCTAAAATGGTTTACATAGGTAAGAAATTAAAGCCTCGTTAAAAGAAAATGTTGATTGCCTTATTGAGAAAATTTAGATAATTTTTTAAATGGTCCTATGATGAGATGAAAGCTTATAGGGAAGATTTATTTTAGTATACTATTCCCCTTCAACCTGATGTAAAACTGTTTAGGAAAAAATAGATGCTTATAAACCTCACTATAGCTCCCAAGATGCAGAAAGAATTGCTAAAGATGAAAGATGGAGGTATCATTAAACCAATCAGACATTCTGAGTGGGTGTATAATCTTGTCCCAATAAGAAAGAAGAATAGGGAGATTAGATTGTGTGTGGATTTCAGAAATATGAACATCAAATCCCTTAAGGATAATTATCCTCTTCCGAGCATGGATCATCTTTTGCAAAGGGTTGTTGGTTCAGAGATAATGTCCATGATGGATGAATTCTTAGGATACAATCAAGTGCTAGTCAAGGAGTCAAAATAGTACAAAACAACATTCACCACTCCTTGGGGAACATATGTTTATCTGAGAATGCCATTTGGATTGAAAAATGCAAGATCAACATTTGAAAGTGAAATGTATGTGATCTTTGTTGGCCTCATTGATGCGATCATGGTTGTATACCAAGATGATCTTACTACATTTTCTAAGGGTAGGGAAGATCATTGCAAGCATTTGCAAATGATTTTTGACAGATGTTTGGAGTATGGGATCTCTTTGAATCCTAAGAAGTGACAATGTGGATTACAGGAAGGAAAATTGTGGGGACATATTGTGTCTAGGGATGGGGTTAGAATTGATCCTGAGAGAGTTAAGGCCATTGACCTCATCCCTTAGCCGAAAACAATATAGGTTGTTTAGTCCTTCTTTGGCCAGATCAACTTTGTAAGGATATTCATCCCTAACTTTGTTGATAAGACTAAAGCAATCTCCAAGATGCTTAAGAAGGGACAGCCCATCACATGGAAAAAGGAACCAGCTGAAGCTTTTCTTGACATAAAGGAGGCTCTCAAGAATGTACTAGTGTTGGTAAGCCTAGATTATGTAAATCCCTTCCAACTTTTCTCCTTTCCTTCATTTTATACTATTGATGTTGTATTGTTACAAAAGAATGCTGATGGATTTGAGTAGTCAATAGGATTTTTTAGCAAGTCTTTGCAAGCTTCTATGTTAAATTATTCCATTATGAAAAAGCATAGGTATTCTTTCGTTAAGGTAGTAAAAAATTTCAAACCATATCTCATGGGTGCAAAGACAATTGCATATATGCCCCATTAAGCTATGAAAGATATTTTCACATGGCAGGAGGCTTCTGGAAGAAGATGCAAGTGGATCAACATGATCCAAGAGTATGACATTGAGGTGTAAATAACCAAACTAGTTATAGGCCAAGGTTTAGCTAAGTTGATGGCTAATTCCAACTTAGAGGCCACTGACATAAATGAAGTAGATGATGTTTTATTTGCTGATGCATGTATGTTGATACATGATCCATGGTATAAAGATATTATCTTTTATCTTGTCAACATGCATTGTCCCCCAAGAATGAATGTGACTCAGTAGAGGACCCTTAAGCTTCAATCTCAAAGGTATATCTGTTGGCAAGAGACACTATATGGATTCATGGTTGTTGTCATTAATGGCAACAAAGGTCATCCCACATATCCACAAGTCATGGTGTGTCTCTACCGGAAGTCAAAATGAAGATTATTGTGGTCTGGTGAACAAGAACAGAGCATGTGGCAAGGTCCGACAGACTGGTCCGGATCTCTCAGAGGAAGTATCTTGGTGCAGTTTGGATTTGGGGAAGTCAAGAGGACTACCTTGAGTGGTATATTCCAAGGATTTAACCTCCAGTGATAGATGAGGAAAAAGATATGAATAGTTAAGTACCGGATTCCTGAGTGACAGTATGAACAGAGGAAAAACTAATTGACAGAACATCAGACTACTTTCCGGATGTGTTACTGATGGTGTTAAAGGTTATGAAGGCATGAATCATACTTGGCCAACATGATTAATGATTTCTACAAGTATATGCTTGATCTGCATTACTTGATGTGGTAGGATTCAGCCGACAAATCAGAATTAGTGAAAAGATTGACTATTCCGGATGCCGACTAGAAAGGTGATGAAATTACTTGTGTGGATATATATGCACGATGGATTTAGTTGTGAGAGTAGTAGTTGTGTGATGTGATATGTAAATAAGTGCAGAGCAGAGCAGAAGCAGTAAGAAAGATCCGGTATGTGAAAGGAAAGCAGAATAAAGAGAAGAGGAAAGATGAAGTGCAGTAGATCAGTGTACTGAGCCTAACCGGAACTGAACTCCAGCATATGTGGATGCTTCCAATCAGTTCAAGTATTGTATAAACATTCTTTTGTAGACAGTGTGTCTCCTTGTAGGCAGTGTGCCTCCTTTGTGAGCAGTGTGCTCAGGCAGTGAGCCCTAATTGGCAACTGACATTTTGTAATTCCTTATTCTTCTAACTGAGAATAATCTTTGGGTTAATCACCCTGTGGCTTTCTACCTTAACAGGGTTTCCACGTCAAAAATACTATCACGTGTTTTACATTTCATGGTAATATTTGCTTGTTTGAATTAATGCTGCATTGATTAATAAGAAAGTTCAGAAAGAAGAAATAATTAGGATAACTGATTCACCCCCCCCTCTTAGTTATCAATAATTGGTATCAGAGCTAAGTTCCTCCTAATAGAGCCTAACAGCTTGAGGAAGATCTAGGAGTTCAAATGGATGCATATGGTTTAAGGGAGCAACTCAAAACTGCCGTTGAGGATCTTGAACAGTCAAACTCTAAAGTCAATGAATTAAAGGAAAGACTTAAACAGGTTGATGAATTCATGAGAGAACTAAAAGACAAATTAAGTCTCTCTATGAAAAAGAGAAAGGACCTGCTCTAGCAATTGGCAAGACAAAGTGAAGAAAGTAATGCAAATGAAGAGCTGACTGAAAAAACCAAGTTATGTGAAAAGTTATCAAAAGAAGTTATTATGGTAAGACATGAAATGGAATCAGGAGTTATAAAGTTTACTCAAGAGATTGAAGAGAAAAGAAAAACTGAAGACAATCTAAGACAATCTCTCAAAGAGAAATCAGAAGATTGTCACCAAATGGATAGAATTATCAGACATCTTGAATCTGATCTTGAAGATGCTAAAAATAATGAAGAAAAACTTGAGGATCAAATTGTCTCTCTCAAAAGGGATCTTCAAACAGCAAATGAATATAAAGAGAAATTCAAGATAAGTTCTACTCAACTTGAAGTTCTTCTTGGAAGTCAAAAGAGGACAGATGACAAGTGTGGTTTAGGATATGAGAAAGGAGAAAGCTCCAGATCTGGTCAGAAGAATTTTGGATCAGAAAATCCAAGGAATAGGCTTAGAAAACCTCCGGTAAGACAGCCCAATGCCCAAAGATATCCTTCCTTCAATGGATACTGCCACAGCTGCAATCACTTTGGTCACAAAGCTAATCAGTGCAGAAAGAGAATGAATCAGACTAATTCATCCTTCTCCAGACAATGCTTTAACTGCAAAAGGTATGGATATAAGTCTCATGAATGTAGAAATATGCAAATGAACAAATCATTCAATGGTAGATGCTTTACTTGCAATAGAGTAGGTCATATGGCTAATCAATGCAGATCAAGAGGTTATCAGTCAAATATGCAAAGAAATGTTGTTTGCCAAATCTGTAATAGGTCCAGTCATAATGCAAAAGTCTGCAGAAGCAAGAATCAAGACAAAAGAGGTCCGGTATATAGTCAGAATCAAGACAAAGGAAACAAAAGATGAATGCGGATGAAGTTAGGAATGAGATGAACAAGATTTGGGTGAAGAAAAGTTCAGAGAAGGTAGAGGTTGGATCCACACCAGACTCTGGTGCTGATATTCCTTCCAAAAATTAAGAAATGAGCTCTGGCTTAGGGGGAGACACAAAGAAAATCCTGTTCCCCCAGCCAATCAAGTGGTGCTGGATTAGGCACAAGATGAAGAGTAAAGGGTTTGTAGATATGAATCTTGAGATGATCCAACTAAGATTTTAGAGGTCCGCATGAAGATGTGAAGAAGTTGTGATCGATCATGTAAAACCTATTCCGGGAAATGCTCCGGAATGACAAAGGACTACAAAAGGGTCCGAAGAGATCCGAAAGTGCATTGTCTTACTCTACAGATTGGACAGAGTATTTGGGATGTCCTTGTGATGTGTCATCTTGATTTATTCATAACTGAAAGATCCGCATGATGTTCATAAATCAGGACTAATCCGGTTCTTCAAGTCATTCGAATAAGGTAAACCAGAATAATGTAGGTCGAGCATTTATTACAAACAGATATTAGGGTTTGTGAAACAATATAAGGGATTTCTCATAAATCACTTGTTCATTCTACACTCAAGAAGAAGCAAAAAGTGGAGCTCTGTAACAAAATTCATCAAGTTCACCGAAGATCACTTGCAGAAGTTATTACACACAGAAATCAATCCAACCACTCCGTATAACCAAAGGCACATAAGGTATTTTCCATTTTCAAATATCTCACTGCAAATCTTTGAAAAATGGCTACTCCGAATATAGTTAAGATCTCTGATAGACCTCGCCCCATATTCAAGAAACATCCATACAAATCTTTGGAGGTAGATCCCCTAGGAGCCTTCTCTAGTGTTCCGCATGGTGTATTGCATACGGAGGACATTAGGGTTTACATACATGCCAATTTTGAAGACTTTGGAGAATCAAAATTGATGGATATCTATCACAAATAGTTGATAGATGACTCCTTTGAGATTAAACCTCAGTACAAAGCCATCCGGGATAAGCACTTTGCATAGTGCATTCATTTCCCCTATTTTGAAGAAGATGAATGGGTCCGGTATGTACTAAGTAGAGTGCATGACAATTTCCTATAGTTGAACAAGCCTTTCAAGATCACCAAAGATGCAATTAGGGCTGTAACTAGTCTGCACTCATCCGGTGGACTACCTATTCTCAAGTCTGTCAAAAATCAGACAGTTAGTGATGCAGTCGGATCTAAATTTGACAAGAGAGCTATGACAATTGAAGACATCACTGAACCGGATGTCAAATTTGCATCTATGATAATTGGTTACAAGATCTATCACTCCAGTAGGGAAAATTTAGTACCAGGAACTGCAATTTACACAGCTTATCAAATGCTAAAGGAGAATGCAGACTATGACTTGTGTGAGCTTCTTCTAAACCAACTTTTGGAAAATCTACAGAAGATCAAGAAGGACAAGAAAAACTCCTTCAAGTATGGTAGTTTGATCCTTTGTTTATTCTTTTATTACATGAATTAGCTTCCCAAATCCAGTGGATCGATATGGCAGAATGACAGACCAGTTGCTATCCAAATCAGAGATTATTTGCATGGACTTGGGGATGCTAAAGCAAGAAAAATAGCCCTGTGGGGATATTTCAAGAACTTTCAGAGCATGATGCATGCAAGAGAAAGAATTCCCTAGTTTCTTGTTGAAAAGTACAAAGACACAGTATGCTTTATGGTAGAAATAGATCAGTGCCTAATGGAGGTAGTAGAACCAAGAACTGTGTGGATCATGCCCATGGGGTATGAAGTGGATGAACAGATTGTGGAGCTGCATGTTCAACACATGCTAAGTCAGCCTAAAGATCCAAAGGCAAAAAGGTTTGGAACATTTGAGGAACTGAGTATAAAAATCCATGTTGAACTCAGAGAACCAGAGATCAAAAGGAAGGTTAGAAAAGAAGTAGAACATATAGCACAAGGCCTTGGGATCTCCATGGAGGCACTTGATCCTCACCGGAAGAAGAAGGAAGGGGATGAGCAAGAGAAGAAGAGGGCAGAAAAGAAAAGTGAAGAAAGTGTTCTGGTAGAAACCTCCACCTGAACTAGATCATCAAAAAGATCTGCACCTCCCACAGCCAAAAGCTCAAAACCGGAAGTCCAGGCATCCGGCAAAAGATCCAAGACGAAAGCCACAAGGGCTTATGAGAGTCAAAGAGATGAAGAGGAAACTGAATCAGATGAGGGAGTAAAGGAAATAAAGAAGCAGAAGAAGAAAGGATCTGGTAAACCCTCCACAGGCCAAGACAAGGAAGAAATGGTAGAGAAATTTGTTGAAAAGACCACCCTGTCTCTAGACAATGTAATCAAATCAGTCACTGTGGATGGGAACCTTCAACCAATGGCCAAATTCTATGATGACTACAATGAGGCTGACCAAAAGATCCTGCAAGAAGCTACAATCAAGTATCTGAACATTTACAATAAAGCTTTTATTGAGATTATCTCCGAAATTCCTAAGAGTCTAAAGAAGGAATTAGAAATAAGAAAGAACAATGCCCAAGCAAAAGATCTTGAGATCCGGGAGCAGATAGCTATTCAGCTATATCCTCAAATTGATCCCAAGACAATGAACATAATATTCAATGACTGCAAAGATGAGTTCAGAAGTAAAGCAAGGATGAATCAACTCATGCTTGGTGAGAGTGACAAGGTGGCCATGGATACAGAAGAGATCCTCCAGAAGGCCTTCAAAAGGTTTAATCTTCCTATTGTAGAGGACTTAGGTGCAGAAACAGCTGTGGACTTGGAATCCTCTGCTCTGGAAGAAGTGGCCCTTGAACAGACTAACATCTCTCCTTTGGTTTCCCCTACAGTCTCCGGATCCAAAGAAGAAGAGAAATTACAAGAGAAAGGAGCAGCAGTGAAGGAAAAAGAAGGTGACAGTGTAAAGATTGCAAAAGGATAGAAGACTTCACCAGAGAAAACCACAACTGTCAGTGATGGGAATGTACAGGGAGAGAAAATTCCAAAGGACAGCTCCAAGACTGTAGAAGAGAAGAAACATCTATCTCCGGCAAGAGACACTGCACAAACTGTCCAAAAATTTCTGAGCAAAGAAGCAATAGAGATTGATGAACCAGAGCTTCTACAAGGTCCATTCAACTTTGATTCCCTCTCTCCGGTGCAGACAATGAAGATAGCTTCATTTGCAAATGCTAAGGCAAATGAAAAACTCCTAAAGTCTCATATGGAAGACTGTGAGTTGATAGAGGCTGCTTCTGGAGTGCTTGAGAAGATTATGCCACCGGTCCAGAAAGATCCCACAGCCTCCTCTTCTGGTAATCTCAAAACCTTAGTCAGCAGTGTTGGTACACATTTTGAATCCCCAGAAAAATCAGCTGAAGAAAAGGTCCGGAAGGAGTTTTTAGATAAGAGATTCTTAGAGCTACTAGGATTAATCTCTAATGATAGGAGAAATATGAGTATTGGAATAAAGAGCTTAGAAAATGCTCTTAAGGATGGCGGTGACATTTACAAATTTTGTATCTCCTGGTCAAAAGCAACAGTAGAAATTGAGAAGAAAATAAAAGAGGAACAGGACAAACTACTGAGTTTGTCTCAAAGTTTTGATCCTCTCTCTTCCTCCATAGTAAATCAAGAATGTCAAACTATTGCAATCACAAATGCAATAAACAGCTTTGAAAAGGAAAGGAAGAATATAATTAACCGGATGGGAGAACTTAGAAGGATTATTATCCCTAAGTTAGAAACCATGCATGAGGCCATAAGTGATGCTCAGACTACCGCCCAAACCAATGATCCGACAGATCTCAAGAGGTTAGAATCTTTTGCATTTTTGTTGAGTGGTCACATTTCAATTTTGGATAGAATGAAGCAAAGTTGGGCTATAGAACTCATCCAGTTGAAGACATCCTTTGCAGATATTCTTCAGTTTATGTGAATATGTAATATACAGTCAAGTATAGTAAATTTTTGAAAATTTTGGTGTGCAGACCCTACCATTTTCCATTGATGTCAAAGGGGGAGTGAGGAGCAGTGAAAAATGAGGAATCCAACTAAGGGGGAGCTCCAGAAAATGTATATAAAGACAGAGCATCAGCCAAGGGGGAGCATAGTGTAAACACTTAGTCATTTTTCACTAAGTGTTGCCGTCAATGCCAAAGGGGGAGATTGTTGGCAAGAGACACTATATGGATTCATGGTTGTTGTCATTGATGGCAAAAAAGGTCATCCCACATATCTGCAAGTCATGGTGTGTCTCTACCGGAAGTCAGAATGAAGATTATTGTGGTCCGGTGAACAAGAACAGAGCATGTGGCAAGGTCTGACAGACTGGTCCAGATCTCTTAGAGGAAGATCTTGGTGCAGTGTGGATTTGGGGAAGTCAAGAGGACTACCTTGAGTGGTATATTCCAAGGATTTAGCCTCCGGTGATAGATGAGGAAAAAGATATGAATAGTTAAGTACCGGATTCTTGAGTGACAGTATGAACAGAGGAAGAACTAACTGACAGAACATCAGACTACCTTCCGGATGTGTTACTAATGGTGTTAAAGGTTATGAAGGCATGAATCATACTTGGTCGACATGATTAATGATTTCTACAAGTATATGCTTGATCCGCATTACTTGATGTGGTAGGATTTAGCCGACAGATCAGAATTAGTGAAAAGATTGACTATTCTGGATGCTGACTAGAAAGGTGATGAAATTACTTGTGCGGATATATATGCACGATGGATTTAGTTGTGAGAGTAGTAGTTGTGTGATGTGATATGTGAATAAGTGCAGAGCAGAGCAGAAGCAGTAAGAAAGATTCGGTATGTGAAAGGACAGCAAAATAAAGAGAAGAGGAAAGATGAAGTGCAGCAGATCAGTGTACTGAGCCTAACCGGAACTGAACTCCAGCATATGTGGATGCTTCCAATCAGTTCAAGTACTGTATAAACATTCTTTTGTAGACAGTGTGTCTCCTTGTAGGCAGTGTGCCTCCTTTGTGAGCAGTGTGCTCGGGCAGTGAGCCCTAATTGGCAAGTGCCATTTTGTAATTCCTTATTCTTCTAACAGAGAATAATCTTTGGGTTAATCCCCCCATGGTTTTCTCCCTTAACAGGGTTTCCACGTCAAAAATACTGTCATGTGTTTTTCATTTCATGGTAATATTTGCTTGTTTGAATTAATGCTGCATTGATTAATAAGAAAGTTCAGAAAGAAGAAATAATTAGGATAACTGATTCACCCCCCCTCTCAGTTATCAACAATATCCTACTCCAAAATGAGTTCATGTGGAGAAATCATGAAGGAATATTGCTCAAATGTTTGATTCAAGAGCAAGTTGAAGCTATGATGAATGAGTGTCACCATGGTGTTTGTGGTGGACACTTCAAAGCCAAAACCACTGCCCATAAAATCCTTAGGGATGGGTACTAGTGGCCTACTTTATTCAAATATGTGGAATAGAAGATAATGAAATGTGATGCTTTCCGATGATTTTCTGGAAAGATGAAATTTGTTGGAGCATTACACCTCTTGCCCCTTAATGTTGATGCACCTTTTCAGTAGTGGGGAATTGGTTTTATTGGGGAGATACAGGAGAAGTCCAGTAATGGATTTAAATAGATTCTTGTGGCCACTAACTACTTCACCAAGTGGGTAGAAGCAATTCTTGTTAGAATTAGGGCATACAACTGAGAGGGAGGGGGGTGAATCAGTTGTACGAAACTTTCTTGATTTAAACACTTGAATCTTCTTTAGTGATTAGTATAATATTAATCATGAACCATAATGCATTCAAATCAAAAGGAGAAACTTATCAACACATAAGACACCAAGATTTTGATGTGGAAAACCCGGTTAAGGGAAAAACCACAGGATGATTAACCCAAGAATGTATTCTCTGTTAGAAGAATAGAAAGAACAAAATGGCACATGCCAATTAGGGCTCACTGGCTGAGCACACTACTCACAAGAGGCTCACTGCCTACAAGAGACACACTATCTATAAAAGAATAAGTATCACATTTATGAACTGGAGAATAGCATCATCCACATGCTTGAATTAGTTCCATTTAAGCCCAAAACTTTTGCTCTGCCTTTCACACTTCTCTTCGCTACCACACACTCATCCCCAACCACACACCTCAAAATGACTTCACAATCCCTTATTTATATAAGGCATTGACTTAGGAACAATCATCTAAGTCGGCAAACACCTACAAGAACATCTGCAAGATGTGTAATACATCCAGTCAGCCAGTCTCAAGAAGAACACCAATATCCATGGTTATTCTTCAAATGCAAGCTCTAACTTCAATGTGGACCACCAACATGAACTGGACATGATCCAACAATCATCATAACCTTCCCTAAATCAGCAAGAACATCCACACTTCATCATCCTACTGGAATTCTTCTCTCCTTCATCCGGAGCTTCAAGAGCACAATCTGTCATCACTGTCATAAATGAATAGGCTCTTCCAGACCTTCAACCCACGAACCAATCTAGTTGATACTTCACAGGAATGTCCTCAACACTCCCTCAAATCTGCAGAATGGGATAATGAAATTTCGGATCTCACCAGACCTATCTGTAGCACTCTGTCACATCTGAACACCTGTCGGAACCAGTTTTACTTCAGCGACCATAACTTCTTCAGATCTTCATGTGGACCTCAAAAAACTTGACTGGAGTATCTTAAGACTTATATCTACAAACCCTTTAAACCACATCCTTTGATCCTCCACCTATTGGGGACTTTTACCTTCTTGTAATCACTGTTCTTCACTATTTCTGATTGAGACTAATTTTCTCAATATCCTCAACACACAGCTCTTCTAATCCTTCTCATTAATGCAACATGAGTATGTTGACATCAATGACAACACTGGTTAGGCCCATACTTGCAACAATCTCCCCCTTTGTCGTTGATGGCAAAATATGATGTGAAAAACCATCAAGACAATAACTTCTCCTTGTTGTCACAACTCCCCCTAACAGCAACAACTATTCACATGTCTTCTCTTCTTTTATTGCTCCCCCTTTGATTAGGAACCACTTGTTTTTCACATGTCTTCTCTCCCCCTTTGACATCAATGGCAAAGGGCTCATACTTGCAACTCCATTACTTCATAACATACCAGCTACTCCCCCTGAGTAGCAGCTCCTTTATCATCAATCCAGATCACAAGATATGACTGTGATATCCACCGAATTGATGCATATCAGTGCATCCTAGTTCATCACTGGAGGGGGAATAACCCCTAACTTCTCCCTGGGATACTCAAAAGAGTCCTTGGGAAGAGGTTTAGTAAAGATATCTACAATCTGATCCTTGGAGGGCACATACTCCAATCTGACTTCATCCTTGTTCACTTGCTCTCTCAGAAAGTGAAACTTGATAGATATATGTTTAGTCTTAGAATGCAACACTGGATTCTTAGAAATATTTATTGCACTTGAATTATCACAGAAAATTGTGATAGGCTCCTCATATTCTACTTTAATATCTCTTAGCATCTGCTTCATCCACAAAACTTGAGTACAACTACCTGCTGCTACAATGTATTCTGCTTCAGTTATAGACAGGGATATTGCCTCTTGTTTCTTGCTTAGCCAAGACACCAATCTTTTCCCCAAAAAGAATGTTCCTCCACTGGTACTCTTCCTGTCATCCACATCTCCTACCCAATCTGCATCTGTATATGCATGAAGAGAAAAATTATGATCTCTAGGATACCACAGACCATCTCAACTGTTCCTTTTAAATACCTAAAAATCTTTTTGATTGCCATGACATGAGATTCTCTGGGATCAGCCTGGAATCTCGCCACAAGACCAACAACCTACATTATATCTGGTCTAGTTTGAGTGAGATACAATAATCCTCCAATCATTGATCTATACTTTGTCTGATCTACCTTAGGAGAGTCATCATCTTTGCTCAACTTACATCCGGTTGCCATGGCAGTATTCATTGGCTTTGAATGTTCCATTTCAAATTTCCTCAACAATTCTTTCACATATTTGGTCTGAGAAATAAAGATTCCTTTCTTGGTCTGAGTAATTTGCAGACCCAAGAAGAAATTTATTTCACCGAGAATTGACATCTCAAATTCACTTTTCATTTGATTTGTAAAAGTTTTACACATATTGTCTCTTCCTCCAAAGATGATATCATCAACAAATACTTCAACAATCAAGATGTTTTCATGATCAATTTTTAAATATAGGTTACTATCAGTAGTACCTTTGTTGAAACCAATCTTTAAAAGATGTTTGTCCAGTCTTTCATACTAGGCTCTTGGGGCTTGCTTTAGTCCATATAGTGCCTTCTTCAATTTGCAGACCATATCATCATGCTCAGATAATTGAAAACCATCTGGTTGTTCAATGTACACTTCTTCTAAGTCACCATTCAAGAAGGCAGACTTGACATCCATCTGATACACCTTGAAATCCTTGAAGGCAGTAAATGCAAGAAATAATTTGACTACTTTAATTCTTGCCACTGGAGCAAAGGTTTCTTCAAAATCAACCCCTGCTACTTGACAGTAGCCTTTGCAGACCAATCTGGCTTTATTTCTGATTACTTCACCAACTTCATTTAGTTTGTTCCAGAAGACCCATTTGGTTCCAATCACATTCTTGTTTCTAGGATTGGGAACAAGATCCCAGGTGTGATTTTTCTCAATTTGCATCAACTCTTCCTCCATTGCTTTGGTCCAATTTTCATCATTGCAGGCTTCATTTATTGTCTTAGGTTCAATCTTTGAAATCACACAATATTAATTCGAATTTTGAGCAATTTTTCTTCTAGTTTGCACACCTTAGCTTTTGTCACCTATGATCTGATCTTCAAAGTGGTTCAGCCTTACATACCTTGGAACTTTGGGAGTTTCTTACACTTCTATTTCTTGATCAGGCTCATTCAGACCTATCTCTTCTTCCTGATTTACTGGATCAGTCTGAATCTGACTTTTAGAAGAGGATTGAGCTCCTTGAATCATAACACCATTCTGATCATCTTCATCATATTCATAAAACCTTGAGGGTTTCTCTATTCCCTCATCAACCTTCACATTTGTACTTTCTATCATCTTTCTTAGTCTCTTGTTATAACACTGATATGCTTTGCTTTGAATAGAATAACCCAAGAATATTCCTTCATCACTTCTAGCATCAAACTTACCTAAATCTTCATCTCTTTTGATGTAACATTTGCTACCAAAGACTCTGAAATATCTTACAGTAGGAGTAATGCCAAACCAGAGTTCATAAGGGGTCTTGCCGGTATTGCTTCTGATTTGAACTCGATTAAGAGTATAGACTGCGGTGCTGACAGCTTCCCTCCAATAGATCTGAGGAACATTTGCTTCCATCATCATAGTCGTAGATGCTTCCTGGATGGTCTGATTCTTTCTCTCCACTACTCCATTCTACTGTGGAGTCCTCGGAGCAGACAATTGTCTCTTAATTCCATGTTTCTCACAGAATTCTATGAACTCACTGGATGTGAATTCTCCACCTCTATCAAACCTCAAACATTTCAACTTTATTCCTATTTCATTCTCTACCATAGACTTGAATATTTTAAATTTCTCAAGAGCTTCTGATTTCTCCTTTAGAAAGCTTACCCACATCATCCGGGAATAGTCATCTATTAGTAGCATGAAGTATTTATCACCTTGAATACTTCTAGTTCTTGCCAGACCACAAAGATCAGTGTGAACTAAGTCCAATAATCTGTTAGAAGATAGTTCCTTGCTTTTGAATGTGACTCTACTCAGCTTACCCAACTGACATTCCTTGCACAAGCTGTTAGTAGGTTTCACCAATTTTGGAAGGTCTCTTACAGCCTGAGTATTGCTTATCTTGATGATATTGTCAAAATTCACATGACACATCCTTCTATGCCATAACCAACTCTGATCGACTTGAACAAATAAGTAGCTTTTACTAGTACCAACCAAGTGGAAGATATTATCTTTAGATTGAGTACCACATGCAATCTTTGTTCCGGATCTTTCAAAGATTTTGCATTTTCCATCCTTGAATCAGAGATCATAGCCTTTGTCCACCAAATGTCCAACACTGAGAAGATTGTGCTTCAAACCTTCAACATACAATACATTCCCAGTTTTATTTCTTCTATTAAAAGAAATAGTTCCTCTTCCTCTAATTCTACCAGTAGAATTATCACCAAACTTCACCACTCCTCCTTCATACCTTTCCAAATCTATGAACTTATTCTTGTCACCTGTCATGTGGTGAGAGAAACCACTGTCAATGACCCAATCATTCTTTTCTTCAACTTGGGCAGCCAGAGCTCTCTCTACAACTTTATGATTGATAGATAATGAGGATATTGGTTCTTCTTCCTTGATTGTAATAAACACCCATTCACTTTCGGATTGTTTCTTGTCTCTGATTCATCATCTGTTACTCCTTCATTATCATCTTCTTCATGAACATAGTAACAATTCTTTTGGAACCTTGATCTATTAGGATTTGGCTTTGAAAATCTTTCTGGACATCTTGAGGCAAAATGACCAATCTTATTGCAGTTAAAACATTTAAAAGGCAATTTTCCTTCATACTTACCGGATCCTCTTGGCAGTCTTTTTGCAATGAGGGCTTCAAGTTGAGTAGTTTCTATTTCTTCTTCTTCCAGGTCTTTTCTTGCTTTCTCATACCATGACAATTTCCTTGATGAGTTCTCTCCCAGATCAAATCCTTGTTTACCTTTCATAGAGGCACTGGCTTTGAATGCAGATTCAATTTTGGGGGGATCATCTCCAAATTCGATCATTTCAAAAGTAGCCAGTTTGCCAGCCAATTGGTGTCTTGTGACAGTTGTATGGGATCTAAATTCATCAATGGCAGCAACCTTGATTTTGTAAGAGGTAGGAAGGGATCTGAGAATCTTACCAACAATCTCATTTTCATCCAAGACTCCACCAGAATTTATAATTCCACAAACCAGCTTATTCACTCTTGGCATAAAAGTGGTAATATTTTCATCATCTCTCATTTTCAGTTTTTCAAATTTCCCTTTTAGACTCTGTAACCTTGCACATTTAACATACTTGTCTCCTTCATACAGAAGTTCTAGTTTAATCCAGATCTCATAGGAAGTTGGTAGGTCAATGACATTTGAGAGCTCTAAGTTAGTTAATGCGCTTAGAAGAGCCTCTTTGGTCTACAGATTGTTTTCAGCATTTGTGATTTCATTTAGGTTTGTCGGACCACCCTGTGGAGGTACATACGCTTTTGTGACCATAGACCAGTATGTCATTTCCATACACTGCAAGTGACATTTCATGCGACCTTTCCAAAGAGAAAAGTTGGTTCCATCAAACTTCAGACTATCTTTCTTGTATGACAACATCCTGGATCTCCTCAAGTAGTTAAGCTCCTTTTAGAGGAACCTTGCTCTGATACCAATTGTTAGACTTAGGGCATACAACTGAGAGGGGGGGTGAATCAATTGTATGAAACTTTTTTCATTTAAACACTTGAATCTTCTTTAGTGATTAGTATAATATTAATCATGAACCATAATGCATTCAAATCAAAAGCAGAAACTTATCAACACATAAGACACCAAGATTTTAACATGGAAAACCCGGTTAAGGGAAAAACCACGGGGTGATTAACCCAAGAATGTATTCTCTATTAGAAGAATAGAAAGAACAAAATGGTACATGCCAATTAGGGCTCACTACCTGAGCACACTACTCACAAGAGGCTCACTGCCTACAAGAGACACACTGTCTATAAAAGAATAAGTATCACCTTTATGAACTGGAGAATAGCATCATCAACATGCTTGAATCAGTTCCATTTAAGCCTAAAACTTCTGCTCTGCCTGTCACACTTTTCTTCACTACCACACACTCATCCCCAACCACACACCTCAAAATGTCTTCACAATCCCTTATTTATACAAGGCATCGACTTAGGAATAATCATCTAAGTCAGCAAACACCTAGAAGAACATCTGATCGGCCAGTCTCAAGAAGAACACCAATATCCGTGGTTATTCTTCAAATGCAAACTCTAACTTCAATGCGAACCACCAACATGAATTGGACATGATCCAACAATCATCATAACCTTCCCTGAATCACCAAGAACATCCGCACTTCATTGTCCTACTGGAATTCTTCTCTCCTTCATTTGGAGCTTCAAGAGCACAGTCTGTCATAACTGTCATAAATGAATAGGCTCTTCCGAACCTTCAACCCATGAACCAATCTAGTTGATACGTCACAGTAATGTCCTCAATACTCCCTCAAATCCACAAAATAGGATAATGAAATTCTGGATCTCACAGGACCTATCTGTAGCACTCTGTCACCTCTGAACACCTGTCGGAACTGGTTTTACTTGAGTGACTATAACTTTTTTCAGATCTTCATGTGGACCTCTAAAAACTTGACTGGAGTATCTCAAGACTTATATCTACAAACCCTTTAAACTGCATCCTCTGATCCTCCACCTATTGGAGACTTTTACCTTCTTGTCGTCACTATTCTTCACTATTTTTGATTGAGACTAATTTTCTCAATATCCTCAACACACAACTCTTCTAATCCTTCTCATTAATGCAACATGAGTATGTTGACATCAATGAAAACACTGGTTAGGCCCATACTTGCAACAATTCCCACTCGTAATGCAACTTCCAAAATGGTTATTGATTTCATAATCAGTAGTATAATCACTAGATTTGGAGTACCAACTAGGATTTTGGCAGATAATACCATGTGTTTCAAGTCCCAAGAAATGTTGGACATCTATTCTAAGTTTGGTATAAATCTTGAGTATCCATCCCCTTACCATCCCCAAAGTAATGGATAGGCTGAATCTAGTAATAAGAGCTTGATGAAGATCATAAAAAGAACATTGGATTAGAATAAGAAAAGATGGGATGATAAATTAAAGTATGCTCTATGGGCTGATAGGATAACCTTCAAAAGATCCATTGAAAGGAGCCAATTTGAACTGGTGTATGGAGACGAGGTAAAGATGTTGATTAGCATGGAACTTCCAGTCTACCAATTGCTGCATGATATAGAAGAGGATTAGTATGATGTAATGTCCCAAAGGATCTTGCAACTGACTGAATTAGAAGAATAGAGAATAGCTACACATGATAAAATGTTGAATCATAAGTAGAAAATGAGGCTTCTATTTGATATGAATAGAATATTGAGAGATTTCTAGATTGTTTGCTTGGTGCTTCTTTGGGATGCAAAATCTAAAGATAAGAGGAAACATGGAAAATTTGATCTATTATGTCTTAGGCCATATGAGGTAGCTGAGAAATTGGAGCTCAATGTTTACCATTTGATGACTCTAGAAGGAGTGCTCTTGGAGCTGCCCATTCATGGTCAACATCTCAAGCATTATTTTTCATAGGTAATGCTTCCCCTGAATTTTGAACATGGTCAATAGTCCTCTTGTGCTATAATGTTTATGACTGTATTTTGCCATGTATATATGCCTTCACTGTAAATATGTTTGTGTTTTTTCCTTTTGTGTGTT
This sequence comes from Cunninghamia lanceolata, assembly GCA_027924645.1. NCBI lineage: Eukaryota > Viridiplantae > Streptophyta > Pinopsida > Cupressales > Cupressaceae > Cunninghamia > Cunninghamia lanceolata. The sequence continues at coordinate 26,557,863 of BSBN01000703.1, forward strand.
TTGTGCCTTTTTGGTCTACCTAGAGATCTCGATCCTCACTATGACATTGTTTGTCACATGTCCCCAACTAGAGCCACTCTTGGGACCTGTAAATTTTTGCTCCCAAACATGCACTATTATTGCCCCACAATCCGTTAAAATTCCCATTTTTTCCTTTGTGCCAAAATCCCTCATATATACCCAATCAAAGAAATATTTTATAGCGGTTTTTAGTTAAAAAATTCTAAGTGTAATTCCTTTGTTTTCCCCCTTGGAGAAAATGAACAAAAGAGGCCTTAGTCAGCAAATCAGAAAAAGTGTGAACTGGCGAACTAGTTTGAAAGTTTCCTTTTTCCTGATTCACTAATTCGTCGATAAAGTAATGGAAAGGTGATAAGAGAAGAAGAAAAGAGGCCTGCAGAGTAAAGGAAAGATAGATTTCTTCATTGGAAAAAAGAAATTTAAAGTCTCTAGTTGGCAAAATTGTTAGATCCTGAACTAATGAGTTTTTCGACTTGTGTTTTCACTGACTGAAGAAAAATGAAGGCGGAAGCTAAAAACTTTCTAAGGGAAGAGGAAAGAGAAAAGTGAAGACAAGCCTTGTTGGCAAAAGGCTTTGTTTGCAAATTTGATAGGTTCACCGACAAGAGGTTCTCCGCAATGAGGATTCCCTGATAGTGAAGAAACATTTAAAGGCAAAGGAATGAAACAAGCAAAAAGTAAAGGCTACGGATTGGTTCAAAAAAAGAAAGATTGACCGATAAGGTGAAAAGGTGAAAATGAAAAGCATGAGCAATCCTTGGTTAGTTGGATGGGTAGTTCTCGAACCGATGGGTTCACCGACTTGGTTCAACGTGGGGTCTTTTCACTGACAAAGTGAACAAAGGGAAAAAGGTAAGTCACAAAGGTTCACCTTTGAGCATTTTTGTCAATAATGTAAGAAAAGAAGAAAATGGCGCCAAAGATAAAGTTTTCCAATAAGAAAGAAAGTCAAAGACAAAGCCTAGCACACCCAAAAGTTTGAAATTGTCAAAGTTTTCCAATAAGGAAAAATGGCTGACAAGGTAAAGGTTTTTAAAGGAGAGAATGAAAATGAAGCAAAGGTAAGATGGTTTGTGAAAATCGAGTTTTTTTGACCAAAGAGAAAGAAACAGAAAGTTCAAAAAAAGTGAAATTTTCCAGAATGGCAAAAAATGGGTAGAAAGAAAATAGTTCATGAAAATGGCAATTCACCGATAAAGCGAATATACGAAAGAATAATGTAGTGGATGAAGAAGTTTGTCATAAAGAAGCTTAGTTGTAGGATTGTGCAGGTTGATTTGTACCCAGAATTTATGATTTTGTAGAACAGTGCCATGTAGGTGATTGACACAGTGAAATTCTTCAATGCACAGGTACATTTGGGGGACAAAGCAGATAAGTCAAATGTTGCAAATTTAAAGGAACGGATTATAACCTTCCCTCTTTATTGTTCCAAGTACAGTAAAAGTGCAAGAGATCTTCTTCTGACAATTTCAGAGTTGATAGAGAATGGGCAAGCTTCCAAATCTACATACTTCCTGACATTGCACTGATCTGAATTTAATGCAGCATTGCTTACTTTCTGACAGAGTGCTGAACTGGGAATGTGTGCATTAAATTATGATGCTATATATGCATAGTTTTTAGATGTAGTTGAGGTTGATTGGTGAGTTGGGCAATTTTCTTAGTAGGTTTTGATTTCCAGAAGGTAGATTAGAACATGTTATTTTTACAATTTTTGTTTAGCATGAAATAATCATGAAATATATGTAATATATTTGTAAATCTTTGTATCAAACCATTGTTTTAGATGTTTTTTTTAACAAACTTAATCACAGTTAGAGTTTTCTCTTGCCACATTTAGTGGTGTGAATGTAAGCATTGATTTGAATGAATGTGTTAGTTCTTAAAACATTTCCAAGGCTTTGTAAATGATCTTTTCAATATTACATGAGAAAGAATATGGTATGGTGTTGGATTATTAAGTATTCTCAGTAATCTAGTATTGATTTTCATTTATTTGATTTATCAAATAGGTAGAGCTACATTTCTTTGTAGTTGTTTTCCTTTGTTGAACATTTGACTCTACATCCCAATGGATAAGCACCAATCTAAGTAGCCTTAGATCACCCAATCATCTAAACAAAACAATATACTTATCTTTAGAAGCAGTAGTAGCTTTTATGCATCCTCATTGTGTAGGATTGCCTTTATCAACTATATAGGGGTCTTGTAACAACCAGTTGTTCTTAGTTTAGTAGGACAAATTTGGGGCTGAGAAAGTGATTTGGGATTGGTTGCTCAAATATTTTTAGTTGTCCATCTTGTTTTAAATCAATACATGCTTAGGTATACCCCTTGGAATATTCCTTCAGAGTTTAAGCTGAGCTCAAATAGAAGAGGAGTCTACCCACTCCTATTAGGTGGCCAAAATCACCCAAAACTTGTTGATAAACCTCTTTCTATCACCCGAAGACAATCCTTGGTGTAGGTGATTTAGAAACTTTTTAGAGTTTTGTGTTGCAATCAATTTGGGACCCAACACACTTGATCCCCAAAGTTGTCACTAGGTCAAGACAAACTGGCTGCACATGCCTCTATATTACTTTGATTACTGTACTATGCATTTACACCCAATCATAATAATATTGCACTACTTGAGATGACTCCAGTTAACTTTGCATACACAAGATACACAGTGTAGACATACATATACATGATTCACCAATTATTGAAACAATTTGCATCATTATAGATTTCTCCCTAGTGATTCCACTGAATCATGTACATGTAGAATGTAAACTAAACTACTTCTACTCCTAAAACTAATAGGATAAGGATTTGATTTGAATGATGATTGATCCATCCCCAATATGGACTGGTACCTACTCCATTGGGCAATTGAGTCATAAGCAATAGAGAGGAAGGAAATGGATTGAACAAGTATCAACAGAAGACTAAAATATATTGACATATATATCTCAGATTACATTTCATACACTCGACATACTTAATTATCTAGAACCAAACTATAATGATCCACTAGCAACAAAGAGATGACTCAAAACAAAGCATGTATTGACTTAAATGTTGTCACACATTATCAAATCTCTATTACAATCACATCAGCAAATGTGGTGAAGGAAAAATACAAAGCTATGACTATGCATTCCCCTGAATCATTACAAATAGTGATGGAGACATACCACTGCATAAAATATGTGTTACAATTTATTCCTATGCTACATAAAATACATTCCTCCATTCAATGCCTTGATTGGCTTGATTTGAAGCCCTAAAATTATCCTATAACACTGCAGACCAGACAATTGGTTCAACGACCAACCCTAAACACATCTTTGAAACATGTAGATATAGTAGTTTAGCTCATTCCATCATCCCAGGTGCTGCATTTAATCAATGAGTACACACTTGCCACATTAAATTCAACCCTATAATTTTAGGAAATCTACATGTTTGGAAAGAAAGCCCACACCCTGACAATATTAAACATGTCAAAAGAAGATTGTACACATGCCTAGTGTACCTATAGCAATAATGAGGGAAGTTTTGAATCCTTCTTGACACCTGCAACACCTAATTTTATCCTTTTCATCCTCTATATATGTAAATACATTTAAGATTTTCAGTATTTGAACAACCTACGCAACTTCATCCTGTTAGGTCTCAAAAATGTAGGTTGCTAATCCTAAGAGGATGCCAAGCTCTATGCTTAGATTCGCAACATTTTTTGAACTAACTTGACGAAATCAACCTTCAAGGTTTGATGATTTCCTACACTTTAGGTCCTGGTACACCTAGGTGGGTGAACCTTGAGAATTAAAGTAGACTAAATGTAAATGTATTAACTAATTAAATCTATCTACAATGGCATATGGTGTAGGATAGATGAAAGCTTACTAACTAAATGAGTGGTTGGTATAAATTGTATAAGCAATATCAAGGTGAATTTTAAATGATGGATAGAAATAAGACCAGTGCCTTGTTGGGTAAACAGAGTCAAATAAAGGACTAAGACTAGTGGCTTATAATGGGCAATAATTCTAACTGTTTGGCACAATGTTAGTTTATAACTTGTATAAGCATGTAGGGAGATGACTGACAAACTCTTCTTATTGATCCAACCAATATAATCAGATATCTTATAATTCACCAGAAGGTATTTTAATCCTTTCTTGAAGGAACCAATTGAGTGGAATATGTAAGAATAACAGATAATATTAACTTAGAGACAGAATGGCAACCCTAATTATATGGTTCTTCTTAGTAATCCAAACTAACACTTCTAGGTTACTGTGACTGATCAGAAGGATTTTAATTCCTATTATGGAAACCAATTAATCAAACCACACAACTGTAGCAAATGTGTATTGAAAAATTAAATATATACTTGATATATTAATCTGAATAACAAGGAAATACAGAACTGGAGCCAACCACACAATTGAGTAACTTTAACAAACAATTGATGCTAGAATAAAACCACAAAATCAGAGAACTCCAATTTACTTCTTCAATAATAAACTTGCGACATGGTCTTTTGAGAACATTGTAAACTATATATATTATATTCTACTGTTGATGACCTTTCAGCATCAAATGTTTCAACTTATATAGATATTCTTGTGAAGAGACATAACTCTTCAAGAAGTCTTTTGGGAAATTAACAAGATTAACAATCATAACATAACCACGATCAGGCTCTACTCAACCACAAGTAAAGTTTAGCAACATGATCTATGTACTCCTAGCTATGATGGGAATCAGTAAATTCAATGGCATTCCTTGTAATCACATGCATCATGACCATCTTATCCAAATGTCTGTAGGCTTCCCCGGATACAGAATCTTTGTCCTTAAGAGCTCCCAAAGCTTCATGTAATATAGCTTGACAATCAGTCCTCCACTCTTCTTTGCTTTTTAGTTCTTTATCAGTTTTGAATAATAGGGGCACTCCTGCTTTTGAAGCTTCAGCACATTCCTTGGCATCAGTTTTAAGTTGATCATAGTACTTCTGATGTTGCACCTGCAATGTCGGAAGTATCTTTACCCTATGTCTCATTCAATTTCTCTTGCAATCTTTTTTCAAGCCTTTCATGTTCCTGAATTGCTTTATAATTTTGAGAGTAATTATCCTAAAATTGGTTTAACCAATGCACCATGTTGGTATGCCTACTCTGTAGCACTGTGACAAGTGTATCCATCTAGATTTGTGCTACTCGATCTATGGATAATACTTGGGTAATTTGTGAACTTTCACCCTAGGTTAACCTCTTTGTTGATCCCCCAAAGGTACTCTTAACAACATTTTTTAAATAATCATTTTCTTTTGTCAACCTTTCATAGCTCAGTTTATACATATCTCTTTCCATAATCAACATCTGAGCCTGTGCCTTATTCAACTTTGCAACGTTGATGCCAATGTCTGCAGTTATCAAGGGATCAGTCTCCTCTGCCTTCAGAGTCATGACATGGCCAAAAGTCTTTTCAGTGTTTATGATAGCTGTCTTTTTGTGGGGAGGATACAAGGCCCATATCATTAATGAATTTTCATCATTGTTATATTTGGTGCCTATGTATACTTCATTGACACCTTCTGGGGTGAGCTTATATTTATCATCTATATTATTCAAAAAACTATCAAAGACTAGAGCAAAATTCAAATCAAGGCTAGGAAAGATCATTACTCATGCATCTTTGAGCAACTGTCTACCCTTGCTAGGGGTCATACCCTGCAGCTCATTATCCACTGTTGTTTTCAGCATATCAAGTAATTGTCTCTCATTGTTAGCAGAGACATCATCCACTGACTCTCTAATTTCCTTCCCTTTGCATTTATACAAAAATGATTTAAACTCTTTTGAATGAATGAATTTGTCATCAAAAATAAAAGAATCATAAGCTATTTGACATGGGTCTTCATCAGCAGACCCCTCCTCATCATGTATTATGACAGGAGGCTGATATTGTTACATCTTTCTCTTGGACATTTTTATTGTTTTGTCCTGTGGTTCCTCTCGCCCTGCCGGTTCTTCATCTCCAGAGGATAATACCTCAATCTCTGCCAGCTATTTTATTTTCTCATCTAGATCCTTGTTATATTGTTCCACCACCAATTCCACCTCAACCTCTTCCAAGTTTCTGATGACATCATCGTGTGGATAGGGGATATGTGTGTATCCACTGAGGTTTTGCTTCCTCCAAGAAAGGTCAATAAAACCCTCAGGATCAAATCCTTTTCTCACCTCAGCACATTTCATATTGTAGTGTATTAACTTCTCTAAAATGAGGTTATAACCTTCCTTGGAAAGCACAGTAAAATCCCCAAAACACAAAGTACTAGGCATAAAAGATTGCTTATCATGGGAACTCAGATGCATTACATTTGAACAATGGATTTGCCTAACTATTTCTAGGTAGGCAATTCTATCAGGGATAGTTTTAGGTAAGATAAAGGGAGTGTCCTCAAAACCATACACTCTAACCATGGTAGCATCTTCAAAACAGTACCAATCTCCCCAATTATGAATAACAGTAGGAGGACCACCAAAATCTTTCGGTCTAAGGAACTTCTTTATCTCATTGGAGATTGAATACTCACAGGGGTGATTGAAATATCTATACATAACTTTTACACAATATTCTTCAAATTACACATAGCTAGAATGGGCATATTTGTTATCCCATTTCCTAGTCCATATCTGTATTGGTAACCTCTATCCCTTCTGGTCTGCTAGACCAACTTTAAATTCACTTGGCCATAATCCCACTTCCTGGCCATAATAGAGCACCATGTGCATACGAAGTGAGTAATGTTCAAAAGAACTTGCTAGGGCATTATTTCTTATTGCAGTCAGACTAGAATCCATTCTATTAACAATATAAGCAGCATAATCCAACTGCCTTGCATTGAGGCATTGGATATCAGTAGCTATGACCATCAAATGGATTGTCATAAATTTAGGGACCTCTAATCCTAGGACCTGGCCCACAGAATAATAGGTATGTTGTATGTAGGGTTCAAATATTAATACATGAAAAGGAGGACCATCATCTTCATTGAGGGGCACCAAATCTCCCTCAGCTCTGGGCCTATGAATAGGCAACCTCCATCCATTGTAAGTTGTATCCATTCTCCAGTATTCCTTTTCTAAATCCTCATAAATAATGAGGATAGTGCATAAATCATCCAAGTCAAATACTTCACCGATGGCATTTTTTGACAAGTGTATAACAGGCTCCCCTTGTGGGTTGCATATAGCCTTCAGACTTGGGTTATATTGTTTAGGAAGAAGTTGGAGGAGTTCAACATTTAGGAACACATCAGGCACAACTAATTTACCCAAATTCAAATGCCATGGGTTTGATATTGGAGAATTCCTAAATCTTCTGTTGTGGTGGAATTTGAAAAGTTCATACCCTCTGATTGGGGTCCAAATGTTCCCTAGGTGTTTACATTTGTCCTCTAATTTTTCTACTTCTGCCCTAAGTTGAGCAGATCTTCTAGCTTTGGGAGTTGGCCCTAGCAATTGATCAATCAAATCTTAATTGAGCTTCCTGTCCTTTATTTTTTCTTCAGGGGTTTTAACATTTTCTTGTTTCTTAGGTTAACTTGTATCCCCTTGTGATTTTCTACCCTTTCCTTTTCTCGAAGTCTCCATTTTCAATCCTTGACAGAAAATTAAAATATAGGCTACAATGCAAAGGTTTGTATGTATGTACCTATCGTCGGTGGCTGTGATCAAATTCCCCTGTTTGTGCTTCAAGTTTCCCTTGTAGTTTCTCCTTAAACAACTCTGTTGATTTTAATTATAATGATCTTGGAAGATTTCATCGCCGTTTGCATTTAATTGTTCGAGCAGTTCAATATCCTTCATCATTGTGAAATGTCACATCATCATAACTCCTTTCATCGGCATGATTTCCATAATGTCTGGGCGATTTTAATATCTCCTTATGGTGCGAACAATTAATCGATGTAACCCTTCAATTATCTCTTTAACGCTACATTAAGTCATATCAGCAGGAGATATCTATACCTTATCCAACGTGAAAAGTGGGCACAATTTCCATCGGCATGACCTCTTTCATCACTGTGTGATTGATATTCCTTTCGGAGATGTTAAGTGTTACCGATATGACTATCGGTGAGAGTCTCATCGACGTATGTGATTATCACTGTTATCGGGGTGATCTATGCCATCGGGATAGCATATTTATGTTTACCCGAGCGTCATTGTCTTCCCGATAGCCCTTTATATCCTAGATCAGAAAGACTTAAATCATAATGTATTACCGATATGACTATTAGTAAGACTTCTTATCAGTGAGTGTAATCCTCATTTCTATTGGAGTGGGATATGTCATCAGGGTAATCTTTTTAAGTCACCCGATCATGGTTATCTCCTCGATGGCCATTTTATATTCTTTATCAGAGAGAACTTCACGAAGTGTCACCGACACTTTTATTGCTGTGACTTGTGGGTTGGTAAGACATATAAATTTTGTTCCAATCTATTTAGCTTTGCTGATGGTTCTTATCTATCACATACATCGGTGTGAGCTATGTCAAAATACCTTTTGTTATTCACTGCGACATCGGGGTATCAGGGACTCATAAATCTTTTGTTCCGATGTTCATCTCTTGTCGATGACCACTATTCCTTTTAATTCCACGGTATGCTCAGTGAGAGTTTCGCTGAAATAGTCTATTGGTATGATGTATATCATTGGGATGAACTTCGAAGTGTTTACCCGATAGCTTTTAGTCATACCGATCGGTGTGACTAATAGATTTTCTTCCTGACAAAAGGTCATCGGTATTATTTCCTCCATCGGTGACTTTTGTAATCTTCTCTGTGATCCTTGTTTTCATGCCGATAGTCATTTCTATTAGCTTCTCATGGATTGGCATAAGTAATAGTAAAGTCTTGCTGATAGTATGAAATTTAAGCCCTTTACACTATTTACAATAGACTTTTTTGTGGGATGTATCAATTTTTAATTATAATTTTGGGTGGGATGTTTTATGATTTGGTCAGATATGGAGAGGTGAAAATACAGGAAAATTTTAAATTTTTCCTGTCCCAACACATCCTACAACTCATTAATGTTGAGTACAAATCTACATTTATATTATATTTTATAAAGCACTTTAAATTTCATTTAATTTTGTGCTTCTGATCTCTATTTTTCCCTTAGTCGGTGAATTTATTTTTTTATGAACTTCTACACCATCTTCATTTTCCTTTCTTTATCTCTCTTTATCATCCTTGGCACTATTTTGCCTTATTGGCAAATTTCTCATTTCTTGAACCATGGACTTTGTCTCTTTGTTAGTAGTAAAATGTGTCAGCGGTGAACTTGTCTTTCCCTTTTTCTTTCTCTTCTATTTGCCTTATTGACAAATCTAGACATTTGTGAACTTTCCCCTTCTACTCTTTTCTCTGTCCATTTCCTTCTATCTCTTCTACTTCATCATCCTTTCACCTTATCAGTGAACTACTCTGTCGGTGAACCTTTCGTTTTGTGAACTAAGACCATCATCAACAAAGTCTTTCTTTATTTTCTTTTTTCTTTTTTCCCCATCACCTGATCACCTTATCAGTGAATCGGTAAAATTGCGAAATGACAAACTCAGTCAGTGAATTGACAAAATCATGAACTTGTGAATTTGCCGACAAAGGCAGCAAAGTTCAATATTTTTTCTTTCTCCCTATGCTCTGCCCTTTTACCTTGTCTTTATCCTTTTCCAGCCAATCACCTTATCAACGAACTGGTGAAATTTTGAACCTATGAACCAAGTTTGCTAGTTCAGGAATTTGTGAATTTTCTGACAAAGGGCAGAAATGAACAATTTTTTCCTAAGGGAGAAACCACATTGACTTAGGGGAATTTTACTTAGAATTTTTTGATCTAAAACCCCTATAAAATATCATAGGTTAGATATAAATAGGGGGTTTTGACTGCAAGGGTAAAAGGCTAGGAAATTGATGGATTTTGGGGCGAAAATAGTGCACTTTGGGAGCTACATTTTTTGGGCACCAACAAAGCTTTCAGGGATCCTTCTCCTACATATTTTATGACTACCTATAGTATCAGAAGCCCTATGAGTCCTATGAGAATGAGGAATGCTACTAGGAGCATGTGAGTGAGAAAGACTAGTTGTTTCAGTCTGTGAAGCTTGCCTACGAATCCCAAGATGGGACTTCTCTCAAAGCACAAAGATCTCACACTGAAGTGTAGAAATTATGGCTCATACATCTCATGGCCTACATAATTAGTAGGAGCTAGGATATCACTATGATGACCTAGTAGAGAAGGCATGTGAGCATCAACAAGTAGAGTCTCCCTTAGATGATCAATGGCAGGGACAATAATATCTAATGAAGCATCACAAAAGAGATCCCTCCATCTATCAAAAGTACCTAAGATGAATTAAAAGAAGTGTTAGTCAAGGATTAGGTTCATGACAATAAAGACGAAAGTAGAGGGAAGATTATTATGAGGATCGATAATTTGCCATGAAGAATCATCTCACAAAGGACCATGTGTAGGAGGTGTAGCTTCCTCCTTGTCAGAAGGAACCTCTCCATATCCTCTTGTAATGACCCCTCCATGCTTCTCTCTCTCAAGATCATAATCCTTGTTTTAGAAGTCTTCAAGCTCCTCCTCAACAATCACTAATTCTTGAGATAAAGATGACCGTACATGTCTCTATCCCAAGACACAAACATGTCTTGTAGTCAAAACACCAAGAGTCAAAGGGGTCTAAAAGGAATCCCTATGCTGAGCACCCACCATCTCCTATGTTGATCTATAACAAGTCCCAATAGGGGGTAATTCCTCTAAAAAGTCCTCACCAAACTATTGAGGTACTCGATTAACATGATGAGCCTCAACCAAGCCATTCCTCTCTTGCAAATGAAGTATGCCTCTGTAGTAGTCTTGATTTTAAATATCATCTAACCATCAACCCTCCATAATAGTGTAAGGATCACAAATGAAATTGACACTAGTAAAAGTAGCTATGGCGCATGTAGAAGCATCGAAAGGACCCATACAACCCCACCATATATCTCTTAGCACTCTAAGATCTAGGAGCAACACATCTCTTTAATACAAAATAATATGCTCATAAATCTATGCCATGATTAGAGAAGGATGACTGAAGGCAAGTGCCCCTTTCCTTGAAATGTAATACAAATATTAATAGACTATGGCAAGGATATCAACCCCCCATGCAAAAATAGTACCTTTCTCAAGCCTCTAAATGATTGGTGCCCACCACCATCGGAGTCTTTTTGATCCCTTATCCCTTGATAGTCTAGAAGAGATCAATCCAATTACAACCTTTCATAATGGTGAAATAGAAAGACTAGGAATTGAAATGAGTTGAACACCTAATTGATCTCTAGGTTGAGTGACCCCCATGATAGTAGTCCAAGAAAGTTGCTCTCTCTCAGATTCTCTCTTAGGGATCTAAAGGTGATCTCTCATAAGAAAACCTAGGATGCTATACACAATATACAAAGTAATGGGCCATTCTCCTGACCCCTGGGGAAATCTGAAAGTGTTCTTGTCTACATCCCAATATATTACAATGCCACATCAAATTCATGAAGGATGATGAACACCTAGGGCTCAAGCTATTAGGTCTAAACCTACCTTCCTAAGAAAAGAATGATCCCTAGAAGACAAAGCCTCATAGGCATCAACAAACCATGTCTAATCATGTGTTACATTCCATTGAATGCATCCATCTTGTCATAACATAAGTAATGTTAAGTTAGATCTCTAAAAACTTAGAAAACTACACAAAAAAGAACACATCATTAGAAAAATTATAATAAATTGAAGAGGTTAGTGTCAAGAAATAGAAAAAATTAGGTGTTAGATGCGTCAATTTCATGAAGATTCTGCCCATAAACATTTTGGTTGGGTCACCCCTTTCACTAGGGAAAATCTCCCTTGCATGACCTTAAATCTCCCCTGGGAGACCAAGGATCCTCCAAGGGTGGCCAACCCTATCAAAATGGGTGACCCTATAAACTCACACCTTGGGATGGTAAAATCATCACAGAAAACCATATAATCTGCCGAAATCTAACAAAAAAGGGTAGAAAACTAATTGAAACTGAAAAACTAAGACAATCCAATTATAAAACTAGGAAACAATGGATTCATTTAAACAAAACCGACAAAACAAAATCTAGGGTTATGTTGGTCCCCAAAAAATCATTTTCACCCCAAAATCCATCAATTTCCCATTCTTTTGCATTTGCAGTAAAAACCCACTATTTATATCTGATTAGAGACTATCTTTTATGGGTCCCCTTCATAAAATAAACTCTAAGTCAATATTTCCCCTTTTTGTTGTATTTCTTCCTTGAAAAAATTGGCTCAATTGGAGGCTTTATCATCAAATCAATGAATTTATGAGCTGGCGAACTATCTGACTTGGTTCGCGGGTTGAGGATTTCCCTGGTTCACTAATAAAGTGATTCGAAAGGCTAAGAAAAATTGTCTAAGGCAAAGAAAGGTTGGTGCCATGCCTTTATCAGCAAAGTTGGCGGTTTGCGAAGCCAGAGGTTTGCCGACCACCAAGTTCATCGATTGGTATTTTTACTGATAAAGTGATGGAGGCTCCAGCGAAGAAAAGAAAAAAATTCTAAGTAAAGAAAGGGAGAAGTCTTGGAGTCTTTTATCAATGAAGGTTTTAGTTCTCAAACTTAACAGTTTAGTGACTAAAGAGTGAGCCGATGTAAAGATTTGTAGAGAGAGGGGAGGAAGACACAGTGGTGAAGGAAAAGTTTCTAAGTATAAGAAGAAGGAGTTGAAGGCTCCATCGGTGAAACCTTTGGTTCACAAACTCTTCATTTCATCGACAAAGGGTTTGTTGTAGGGTAGTTTCCCTGATGAAAGAAAAGCGCAAAAAAAAGGCGAAAGGAAAGCAAAGGAAAAAGGGAGCGAGCCTTGGTTGGGATAAAGAATGGTTAGAAAACTGTTAGGTTTTCCAACAAGGTGGTTTTCTGCTAGGGTAAATCGTCGATAAAGGCAGAGCAACGAAGAGGAAGAAAGAAGAAACAAAGAAAGGTTTCCTTCAGGCTAGTTTTTCTGATGGGTGAAGTTACTGACAAAGGAAGATAGAGGAAAATAAGGAAGCATCAAGTTCATGATGGGGAGAATTTGTTGATAGAAGAGGAAGAAAATAGAGAAAGAAAGGAAGAGCCCACTAGTTCGCAAAATGAAAAAATTACCGACAAGGCAGAAGGAAGAGATGTTTCAAAAAGGGAAAAGTCATTGATAGGGGAGAGGAGAAAAAGGAAGAATGAAAAGGCAAAGTGGTTTGCAAAAGTGACGTTTCACCGACCAAAGAAGAAGAAAGAAAGAAAGAAAGAAAGAGTTTGTAAAGGCAAGAAATTACCGATAAAAGTAAAATAGGGCTAGTTTGTAAAAGATAGAATTCACTGAGTAAAGGAGAAAATGGGAAAGCAAAAACAAGCCAAGTTTGCCAAATTAAAGATTTTCTGATAAGGTGAAAAAGGAGCAAAGAAAGAAAGAGTTTCAAAAATCAAGTTTCGCTAACTAAAGGAGAAAGTGAGAAGATGGACACAAGCCAAGCTCGTGAAAATGAATATTTACTGATAAAACACAAAGGAGCCTAAAAATAAAGATTAAGTGCCAAAGAAAAGGAGGGTGTCTCCCATGGTTTGAAAAAGTGAAAGTTTGATGGCGAGGGAAGAATGAAGTGACAAACAAGAAGTTTGTGATAAAGAAAAAAGGCCAATAAAGATAAGAAGGATGCCCAACATGCAGAAAGGTGCAATTAAGATTCAGATGGTCCGATAATGTTAAAGACGAAGATCAACTTGGTAGATTCTTTAGGTACAGTCAGAGTTTAAAGAGGGGGATTGTAATTGAAAATTGGACAACACTTTTAAAGGGTTTTAAAAGCTTTGAAGAGCCGATCTCCTGAATTTGTGCCATGATTGTAGGATGAAACTTGCAGGTCAGTACTCTACATTAATGTGTTTTAGGCCAAGGTCAATTGTAGATAGCTGAAATAGTAGAAATATTCAATGCAAAAGGACTAGAATTAAATGTAAGGATGAAATGTCTCAGCAGCCAAATATTTCTACTGATATTTTCATTCTAGAAGGACACCAAGGCATGGACATTTTTACGTCTATAGATCTTTTGATAGACATCTGTGCCAGACTTTTAATGTAGCATGGGCGTACTCATTAACTAAGTGTAGTACCTAGAATGGCGTGGGGAGCTGAGTGCTATATATGCACGTTTCAGTGACATTTGATGGGGTTGGTTCTTTATTGGTGGATGGAGGTTGTGCAAGTCTAGAAATGATTCTAGGGCTCCAAATCATGCCAGGTTCAGTTGTAGAGGAGTAATGTGGTGCTAAAACAAGTGAAAGATAATGTGTAGTAGGGATTGTGTAGACAATGTCTCCATGGTAGTTTGTATGTATTTAGGGTCTTTCCTCTTATCACATTTGTTGATATGTTTGTATTGAACATTTGAAAATGTGACAGCATTTTAAATATATTACAAGCCTTGTAATTGTCATTTGTTTGAAGCACAAAACTAACAATCTGATATAGCATGTGCTTAGATCAACTTTTCCTTCTTTCCCTTCCATTTGTTTTCTTTTTTATCATTCTGGGACTCTATAGCCCAATTGGATAGGCACCAGTCTTCGCTCCATTAGATCAATCACACACCTTTTAGATCAAACAAATATTTACTGATTATTGATTATGTTTGAAGCACAAAACTAACAATCTGATATAGCATGTGCTTAGATCAACTTTTCCTTCTTTCCCTTCCATTTGTTTTCTTTTTTATCATTCTGGGACTCTATAGCCCAATTGGATAGGCACCAGTCTTCACTCCATTAGATCAATCACACACCTTTTAGATCAAACAAATATTTACTGACGGTTTAGGGGAAAACAATCTTTCCTATGCATGTACATTCGCATAGTTGAATCATCTATATAGGGGTGCTTTGACAATCAGTTGTTCCTGGTTCAGTGACAACCTTTAGGACAAAGACAATAGGTTGGATTTGGTTGTCCATGTTTTTAGTTGTTCATTGGTTTGAACTTAATACCTATTCAAGTATGCCCCTTGAAATATCATTCCAAAGTCTATGTTGAGCTCAAAGTGCAGAGGAGTCTACCCACTCATGTTAGTTGGTAAAAATAGCCCTTAACTTGTTGATAAACCTATTTCTATCACCCTGACGACACCTGGCCTAGGTGATTTAGAAATTTTTTAGAGTTTTGTGTTGCATTCATTTTTGGAACCAACATTTTGGTGTCATTTCCGGGAAAGGATTAAAAGTTTGAATTATTTTGAAGACCCATGTAATAGTCAGTTTGTAGTTTTGCATGTGTCTGGGTAAGTTGGCAACCCATCAACTTATGCCAACATTTTGGTGCCCAGTCGGGGAATGAATTTAATGGTAAAATTATTTTGAATGCCCATGTAATAGTGATTTATAGTCTTTCATGTGTTTGGGTAAGTTGGCAGCCCATTAACTTACACCATTATTTGGCACCATTGCCGGGGAAGTTAATTTAGCCGTTGTCAGGTTTTAGGTAGCTGGAGCATTTTCATGCCCTTGGTAAGAGTAAGTCTGCAATTTGTATTTCAGTGTGTTTGACTAAGTTGGCAGCCCGTCAACATATGCCAACATTTTGGTATCGTTGCTAGGGTAGTACTGCTAGGTTAGAATCATTTGAAGACTTCACTAGTGAGCTAAACCCAGAACTAATTTTGTGGCCTTGAAGATCAGTCACACTTCAAGGAATTCCTCGTTGGAAGAGATGGCGAATCTGCTATTAAAGAACAAAAGTTTGTTACTACTATACCCTAGTTTCTATTGGTGATTTGAATGCCCCATCTCAATATTCAACAAATGGTGAAATTAAAGGTACTTGGTTTTCTTCCTAACTTTTGAAGTTTGTGGATCCTGTCATGTTGAAGGAACAAGTTTCTGTGCTTCAGTTTCCTGCCTTACATTGTAGGATGTTTTAGTCATGTCCAATTGGTATGAACATGGATACACTAGGGATGTCCCATCATGTGAGTCCTCATATGTATCAAACCCTAGAAACTATTTTGGAGTGGATTCCCATGACCATCCTCGCAATGTATATTATGGTCATGGCCCTGCATGTTATACAAACCAAAATTTATATGCACCCATGCAAAACTAGAGTGACCTAGCAATGGATCAATGTGAAATTGATAAAACTTGTTGGCTGAATATTTTGTCGTTAACTCACTAACGGCAAAATGGGTATATCAGGCATAGCTATGATGAGACAAAGTCTCTCCTCTCAGCAAGGGGAGGTTCCCTCTAATTACTTAACTTTTGCAAATCAAACAACTTATCAAATTTATGTAAACTAAAAACTATGTTTGTGGTGGTTCCATCTCGTCTCATTCTCTTTTTTCAGAATAGATGTTTATATTTCAAACTCTTGATATAAGACTTGTAAATTATCACAAAATCACAGAAACTCAAAGTTTTTTGTTATCTCACTTACTACTTGTAAACGGGACTATTTGAAGTAGAATGCAGCCCAAAGTCTTCACTCCTCTTCAAGATGATAAACGTAAATCAAATATAACAACTTGCAGCACAAAGTCTCCAAACTATTGTATTCTTACAAACATGAACATATAACCCGCAACCGATTTGATAACACAAAGTTTATCAGAATCAAATTAAGAGCGCTCTTCAATCACTTGAAACAAACTCCACACTTCAATTATTATCAAATAAGATTATGATAGCAAGACGTAAGAACAAAACTATTATAACACAAATAATCCCAAGACAAAGATTGGAATTGAACTTGCTTTCTTGTATTGATAAATATTTGAATATTGATTTTCACAAAAAGCACAAAGTCTTGATTTGCTTCTCAATTCGCCAGAGTTTTCTTGCAATAGACAAAAGATAGATATTTACAAAAGAGGCCCCCTTTATTTATAGGGAAAGGCCTTGAGAAAATCTAGGAAATCTACAACTAATTTGACTTATTCAAAAATAGGAGTCCTTATTGACTTGGGACTTCCTATTTTTTACATGTAATTACATATTGAAAATGTACATGTAAAAATGTCCAAAACTGTTCTGAAAGTACATATGAAAATCAGAAAATAAACTAAGGGAAAAAACAACTGCTTCAATTTGTATCTCCACTTTTTCTCATGTGGTGATCATACAGAGTGAAGGCCGCTTGCATTTCAATGCTATCTGGGTTGGATGCGTTCTTGAAGATCATCCTGGCCCTCACTATGGCATCCCTCACTGTAGTGATTGATTTGGCATGATTAGTTAACCTAGTTTTCAGATTGTCCAAGGTTAACTGGTTGTCTAAAATGTTGTCCACAGAAGTTATTGAAAATGCTTTATCTTCAAATTCTTTCTGAAACATGTCTTCAAATTCCTTAACCATTTCTTCTGTAGAAAGAAATTGGTTATCTTGTGATACCAACTTACAAGGTAACTCCTCCAGCTTATGCAAAATATTAACATCATTTTCTTCACTGGTTTCCTTTGCAGCTTCAAGATCCTTGATCAAATTTCTTAGCATATTGCTCCTATACATTAGAGCTTCCTTTGTTTCTGTATATGAATCCCTGTTGGAAATAGCGCCAATAGATATTAGGGTACTTATCTTTAGCTTCCTCATTTCCACCCATTTATCATGAGTATCCTCTGTGCGTTCAATATCTTGAGAGATAGCATCAATGAGATCATTGAGTTCTGCCCTTACTTTCCTCATCTTATCTGTCTTCTCAAATACATCAGTGAGCAAAGAGATTCCTTATGCTCGCATCCTGTCTAAGTACTCTTCAAGTACTTTTCCTCTGAGCTGAGTCTTTTCTGCTTTCAGAATGACGGGGTCTTCTATAGAAACGGCCTCTGGAGTAACTGCTTCCGAGTTCAAAGTGATCTTCCTTACTACTGCAGTCAGCTGTTCTACTTTTTCCTTGTAATAATCTTTCATTTCTTTTTCCCTGTCAAACTTCTGGATCAGGATGTCCATGGCTGACTGCATATCATTTTTAGCGCTTTCATGGGTGATTTTGCCCAATTCAACTCTAGAAATAGAATAGTCATTCATATCAAAGTTTTCAACAGTTGCATCCTATGGAGGTTTTGCTATCTCCAGAAATTTATGCCCTTTATCTTCAAGTACCCTGGAAAGGATCTTTGGTTTCTTCGGGGCCTTAGGCTTTGCAGGTACCAACTTAGTGAAATCAAAATCATCTGGAGAGATGACTTGCTTTTTCCTCTTTGGCATGTAAGCTGATAACCAAGGTGGAAGCAGAGAAGTATTCACAATGGGATCCATTCCTACCGCTGGTGTTCCCAGAACTGTGCTTGTACTGGTGGTAGAAACAATAGGCGGGGTGTTAGTAAAAACCGCACCTGTTACATTTGCACTTGAAACTTGCTCAATATTCATCACAAAATGATCAAACATGGACATATCCCCAATATCAAAAGATGAAGAAGACAAACTAGGAATTGAATCAGAAGAATGGAGAACATTTTCAAAAGTGTTGTGGGGATTATCAAAAATTATTTTAGGAGGAGAGGGGGATTCAGAGGAAGGAATGTTAATAGGGGAAACATATACAGGGGCTGCGATAGGTGTATTATCCTGTGGAGACAAAGCCTCTTCATCTTGTTGATCTAAATTCCTATCTTCAACATCGATCTCTTCTGTAGCTGGCTCCTCAGTCGCTGGCTCCTCAGTCGCTGGCTCCTCGGTCGCTGGCTCCTCGGTCGCTGGCTCCTCAACTTCCATATCTTTCGCTTCAGGTTCTTCCTCAACAGCTTTTTCTTTCTTCATCACAAATCTGATTTTAGGCTTGTGTGTTTTAGAGGATGATGGAACATCACTGTTGTTCTTCGTTCTATTTTCTACCTTTTTACCAGTCTGCTCTTGAATTTCAGTTTCTAAACCAGTGAGGAATTCTTTCAACATAATTCCTTTATCCGCCAGCCAGTTATTAGTGTTAGCCAATATAGGCTCAAATCTCTTCCTTAGTGAAGTCGACTCCTTTTGGGACCATTGGATTGGAGGAAGAGGAGTACTAGCTATCTGTTCTGCATCGTACCTGGCATCAACCAATTCCCCATCATCCACAAGATCTTCTGGAATATCAGCAAGTCCTAGATATTCAATTTGTTCTAGAGACAGCCTGCTATAGTCCAGTTTCCTGATATCTTCCTCTATTCTCAAGTCTATCCAGACATCTTCCACCATGGGTTCATGAAACTGAGTTTTCCTCCTGATTTTATCTTTCACGCCCCGGTAGTCAAATTTTGGTCTCCTCTTGAATTGCTTCATGGTGACCAACTGCATTTTTGTCTCCATGGCCCTTGCCTTTGTAGCAGTCAACACTAAGTATCTGCCGATTTCCACTGGAAATCTAAAACCAGGCTTCTGGAGTTCCATTTGTTTCTTATGCTCGACAATCATTTGTCTGCATAACTCCATCAAGACTAGTCTATCTGAAGGAAACCTAGGAAGCATATAAGGGTAGCCTTGGAAAAAGCCAACCCTCAAGTATGAGAAAGATGGAAATTGCAAAAACATACAACCAAAGTCACTAACCATTGTCCATGCCTCGTCTAAAATTCTTCTATGCTCTAGTTGGGGATAAAAAAGACACAAAAATACAGCAAAGAACGCATCATTCACCCTCCTGAAATGGTGAATTGAACCCTTCAATGTCAGCTGAGAATAATATTGGTATACTAGGACTACTCTCCTATCCCCTTCTGATGATAATCCTGAAAAAATCCTCATGGAGGCTGTAATGTATACCAGATAGGAAGTCATGAAGAACTTGGAGGTAGTGGATACCTTTGTTAGCTGGTCATACAAAGTGTTACTAATTTGTTCTCCCCAGAAAATAACTTGCCTGCCCTGGAGTATGACCTTAATGAAAGGATACATCCATTCATGAAACTGTGAAGAGGAGGACAAACCTCTTATCCTGCTGAGGAGGGTAATCAAGTCACCAACTTCTTCCACAAAATCACTTTGAGGAAAACTACGTGGCCACCTTGACAAACTTGACCTCACAGTCTTCAACCATTTGTTGTTGATCACTTTCTTCGCTTTTTCTGGATTCTTGTCATATTCCTTCTGAGCTTCAACAAAGTCAAGCTTCAATACCTCTGTCGCAGGAGGACACATGAACACCTTGTCAATGAACTCAGGATCCAACCTGATTATTACATTACCATTGGCGTCCACCACGGCTCTAATATCTTTGTTATAGAAATGGGCACACTGAAGAACAAATTCTGTATTGTGAGCCGCCACTGGGAAGGATGATACCAGATGAATATTACTCTCCACTATCTTCTTCATCATAGCACTAGGGTTGCTTGACTTGGTTCTCTCTACAAACTCAGCCATATCAACATGGCCAATCTCTGTATCTCTAATGTCCTCAACATTAGAATGGACTGCGGTGATTGGGAAAACACCTTGGTATTTGTACTTCATTACTTTTGCCTTTTTCAGGGACAGGTCAGTCATTTGGATGAACTTTCACTAAGAAAAAACCTGATGTTGAACGAAGCTCTGCAAGAGATACTGCAACAAAAGTCATGATCATGCAATTAGGGAAAATATGGGCAATCTGGGAAAATTGCATGTTGACGATCATGACTATGGGAATGCGCTTGAAAAAAGGCTATAGTGTGAGCTGGCTAAAAATCAGACGAGAAGCGGGCTCGAAAAATCAAAATTGGAAATTTTCCAGAGTTGGAAAAATTTGGGACATTTTTGCATGGGCGGCAAAATTTGCCACCCTTGCATATGAGGGTTTTGTATTATTTGCACTGGCAGCAAATTTTGCCGCCACTGCATGTTGGTGAAGATTTCTGGTATGAGCGGTGAATTTCACCGACAATGTAGGTAGCAAGTTGTAAATTTGTCTTTCGTGTTAGGGCAGCAAAATTTGCCATCTGTGCAGGTAATAAGAAAGACAAGGTTTATGTCAGAGCGACAAAATTTGCCGATGCTGCGTTTCAGGGAAATTTTACCTTTCAATGTTTAGTCGGCAAATTTCACCGACGTTGCATGAGGGGAACCGATACATGTCTGAGCAGCATATTTCGCCGACTTTACACATCGATAGGAATGGCGAGGTTCTAGCGCCAAATTTTGCTGGCGTTGCATTTGATGAAGATTTTGCCGATTGAAGTGCAAAGATCAGGAGTTTCGCCGACTAAACACTCGACAAGGGTCACATAGTTTCCTAGGTAGGATCAGCGAAATCCGCCGATGTTACCTAACGGTGTAAAGCAGGGTTTAGGATCTAGGCAGTAGAAACCTAGGGTTTCAGGGCAAAACCTAGGGCACCACTGGTCAGGGTTTTAGGGAAAGACTCGACAGAATAAGACATGAAAACAACAAAACAAAACAAAAATAAAATGTAACGAAAATCTAAGATGAAAACCAAATGAAGCACATCATAAACAGTGAAGAAGTAGAACGGAAAGGAAAGAGAAAACTTACCCGTTCTAAAACTTGAAACCCTATGTTTGATGGTGATGGTTGACGACGTGATCAAGCAATGTTAGGAGAGTCTGGTATATTAGCTCAGAAGAGAGGATGAAATGGAAAAATAAGCCATCAAAACATAATAAATAACCCGAACACAAGCACTCAGTGAGTGGCACAAGTGGCCATTAATGGCACTGCGTGACCAAGATTCCCAAGATCTCATTCGAGCGGGGATTTCGGCGACTAGTGCAACTCGAAAAACAAGCACCAGCGGTATAATTTGCCAACCAAACACAAAGGAAGAAAAACACGTAAAGGCAGCAAAAATCACCGACTTCACACATTAGACTAAAAAAACGCATGTAGCAGCGGCAAAATTTGCCGCCTTTACATGCAAAATGAAAACTATATGCAAAAGCGGCAAAAAACACTGCTATTGCATATGTAAGAAAAACAAGCCATAAAGAGGTATGCAGGAGCGGCAATTTTTGCTGCTCTTGCATATCAAGACTTCAATTTTTCTCTTAAAAATGACCAATATTGACATTTTAACCAACTTACAACTTGAACGATCCTCGCGCATATCAAGAAACCTATTCAAAGGGATGTCATAAACCAGTCTAGAATGTCAAATGAGTTTGTGCGAGATCAAGAGAATCTTGTCTCGGTCCGCGAGCTTAGAGTGTAGATTCACGAAACGGACAAGTTTCATGGGGTTGTCTACAAAAATGAGCGTAGTTGATTTTGAGAACAACAGCTGGCTCTAACTGGGGAACTTCCTTCAATCAAACTTTGAAATGATTGAGGGGAGTAGAATCCAGTCTCTAAGTGCCTTCATCCATGCCATTGGGCCATAGAGTCAAGCTAAAAATAAAAAGACACAAAAGACTAAATGAAAACACAAATAAAACACAAAACTATACAAATGTACAATTTAACTTATCTGAAACTTCAAGGATTGAAGTGCTTCAGATGTTGTCCACTGTGAGGCAACAAGAATGGTGTCCCATCCTGATACTCCAACAAGAAACTGTTTTCACCACAGAACTGATGAATGGTGAATGGACCTCTCCACAAGGAATCAAATTTTCCGTGCATCCCTTTTGGTTCTCTCCTCTTGTCCCACAATAAGACTTGATCTCCAACCTGAAACTCACGAGCCTTTGTCTTCTTGTCGAAGAGTTTCTTTACTTGATTTTGGTGCTCAGCAATATGGTCCACCACCATAGTGCGCTGCTCCTCAAGTTCAGTCAAATACATGATCCTTTTATCAATAGAACTATCAAAAGTTCTATCTTCCAATGCCTTTACCAACTTCAATGCTGGCAATTCCAAGGTAATTGGTATCTCTGCATTCAGACCATATAGAAGCTAAAATGGCGACATGCCTATCGCCCTTTTGGGTGTAATTCTATCTGCCCATAAAGTATCGAACAATGCCTTATGCCAAGTTCTCTGATTCTCATCTACCAGTTTCCTGATGATAGTGACCAGATTCTTATTGCTTGATTCTGCTTGACCATTCCCTTACAGATAATAGTCTGAAGAATGGGAGAGAGTGATCCCATGCTCGTAGCAAAACTCAGTAATCTCATGAGAGGAAAAACAAGTAGCATTGTCTGCTACAATCTTGTTTAGAACTCCAAACCTAGAAATAATGTTTTCTTTAAGAAAACTGCATACCACCTCTGAAGTAGCGTGCTTGACTGGAATAGCTTCCACCCATTTGGTAAAATAGTCTGTAGCAGTGAGAACATAGTTATGTCCTGCACGTGATGATGGATTCACTGCGCCAATGAAGTCAATACCCCACTACTGAAAAGGCTCCTCAATCACCACTGGTTTTAGAGGTAAGGCTGCCAATTTTGGTTTTCCAACAAACTGTTGGCATAACTCACACCTGCGTACCCAATTGTATGCATCTTGGAATAGTGTGGACCAATAGTATCGAGCTCGCAGAATCTTGTGAGCCGTTACAGGTGCTGAAAAATGCCCTCCACAAGCCAAATTGTGGAAAGACTCCAAAAGTCTACCTTGTTGCACTTTATCCACGCAACGGAGAAATACACCATCAAGGCTTCTCTTGTACAAACCATTGTCCCAAAGGACGTAGTTAGCAGCTTTGAACTTGACCATTCTCTTTTCCTTATAAGACAAGTGAGAAGGGCACTCACCATAGGTAAGGAAATGAGTGATATTGGAATACCACTCGTCAGTTGTAGTAACAAAAAGAATAGTTGGTGTGTCCACAACTTCTTCTTCTTTGTCCCCTGTCTCTTTTGGAACATTATCTGCGATCAATTGACACAAACCTTTACCACGCACAAGCTTGGTAGGCTTGATATCCAGATCAAATTCTTGGATCTTAGCGATCCAATTACCTCTCTTTGTTCCGAACTCCTATTGTGTTAGGATGGATTTGACTGTTGTATCAGGCACCATGACAATAGTGTGTGAGTTTAGAATATAGAACCTAAAATGCTTAACCGCTTTGACTACGGTGTAGGCATGCTTCTCCATATTCGAATACTTTAATTCATGAGCTTTGAGAGGACAACTCATAAATGATATGGGGGATTCAACGCCTTCTTCATTCTGCTGAACCAGAATAGTTGAAAGTGTGTGTTCTGAATCGTAGCTGTAGACTACGAAATCCTTAGTGTAGTCGGGACAAACAAGAACTAGAGCATGAGCAATAGCTCTCTTGATATCCTCGAATGCTTCCTTACCTTCCGCAGTCCAACAGAAAGTGGCCTTACCCTTCATCATATTAACAATGTGACGGGTTTTTTCTGCAAACTCAGGAATGAACCTTCACAGAAAATTCACCTTTCCAAAGAAAGAGTGAACAGCAGTCTTACTTGCTAGCAAAGTGAGACTTTGAATAGATTTAACTCTCTCTGGGTCAATCTTAGTACCTTCCCAGGATACAATGTGTCTGAGAAGCTTGCCTTCCATCACCCCAAAAATTGATTTCTTGGGATTGAGGGAAATACCATTTTGCCGACAGCGCTCCAGCACTTGTCGCAAATGATGCGCATGATCATGACGGTTTTTGGAGAAAACAGTCAAGTCATCAAGATACACCACGATAAACTTACCCATTTCATCTCTAAAAGCAAGATCCATCGCTCTCTGAAATGTTGCGCTAGCATTGATCAGACCAAAAGGCATTCTGCGATATGCGAATGTGCCCCATGGTGTGGTGAAGGCAGTTTTGAACTGATTAGCTTCATTTACCTCCACTTGGTTATACCCTGAAAAACCATCTAACATAGATAGCATTTCTGAACCTATCACTATTTGCAATACTTGGTCCATGATGGGCAAAGGGTAGTTATCTTTCAAGGAAGACTGGTTGAGATTTCTGAAATCAACACAGATACAGATTTCTCCGTTCTTCTTCCTTACAGGTACTATGTTTGAAACCCATGTGGAATGATGAATTGGAAAAATTATCCTTGCATTCAGCATCTTCTGAATTTCAGAAAGAATCGTACCTAATATCTTTGGATTGTATTGCCTCTGCTTCTGTTTGTAAGGCAACGATCCAGCCTTGAGGGGAATTTCGTGTTGAACCTCCTTAGGCCTGAAGGACTTCAGATCATCATAGGAGTAAGCCAAAACATCAATGTAATGGCGGAGGAGGGTAATGAATTTGAATCTTTCATCAGCAGTGCAACATTTTCTGATGTTGACCATCTTAGGATCTGCTTCCGTACCCAAATTGACCTGCTCAAATTCCATGGAGGAACTCAAATCCTGTTGTTGTTGCCGCTGCTTGATATACCTGTCATGTTTATCAAAGAGTTTCTCAAGGGAAACCAAACCTTTTGGGATTTTATTTCCTTTCAATTGTAGAAATTCTTCGCCAGTCTACGAATCTACCTCAGAAACATATTCACGAGGTGGTGATTCACTTCCTTTAAAGTAAAGCTCATCAAAACTATCCATCTTTTCTAGGAAAGTAATGATTTGATTATCGCCATTGAACACCTGCCAATGGTCAGCATTATCAGGTACACTTGGTCGGAAGACCAGCTTAATAGTGTACTTGTTTCCTTTGAAATCTTTGTGAGGCACCATGAGAGTGGTAGAAACAGCCAATGAATCTGCACGGTCATTGAACTCTCTTGGCACCACTGAAATATTGAAAGCATCAAAATCTTCAATGCAATCCCATACGCGATTGCGATAGTGTCTCAGTCTTTCATTTTTTGTTTGGTACAAATTTCTTACTTGACAAACCACCAATTCGGTGTCCCCTTGAGCACGAAGGATCCTAACACCTCTGACACACGCCGCTTCCAATCCAAGCAACAAGGACTCGTATTCGGCGGTGTTATTGGTATTATCAAATTGTAGCTTTTATGAAAAAGGTAAAATATCACCTTGTGGCGATATCAAGACCACTTCGGCTCCAGAGCCGGTAGAAGAACAGCTGCCATCAAATTCTAAAATCCAGACTCCATTAGAATTTGATTTCTTGGACTTCCTTTGGTCAGAAGATTCCTCTTCATTAGTGAGGGAAGAATCTGGAATTGCTATACCCTTACCTGAACTTTCATCTGAAAACTCTTCTGATTCCCCATCTGACATATTGGAGATATCACTCGATGTAGCCTCATCTGATGAATCAGAACAATCTTCAGTAGATAGAAAATAGTTACCCATTCCCGAGGACTCAAACAAAATTTGAGCTTTGGGGTTTGATGTTTGAGTAACAATGTATTTTGCCTCCTTCTCAGGAAGCAGCTTCTGCATGACACCTTTAACAGGTATCTTAGCTTCAGACAAATCCATGTTTAACTCTCCACCCACATCCTTGCAGAAGTTACGTCCAAGAAGAATGTCGTATGAAGCTGGAACATCAGCTACCAAGACTGTCATCTTGATTCTCTTATCCGGAAAGGCTGCAAATGCAAATTGGGCGTCTTTGATTTGACCCAAAAGTGGAACTTGCTTATTCTCCATAGAAAAACACCTCCCCAAAGTTTTGGTTAAAGTGAGGCCAAGGGCATCTGCTACCTTAGTAAGCATAATGTTGTCTGAGGCTCCAGAATCTATTACGCAATTGCTCAATTTATGACCATTTACTCATAGGGAGACATAGAAAGGTTCAATTTTTCCAGAGGCTTCAGGGGGAGTAGTAACAAGATTGTTTTGGGTAGGTCTACTTTTGGAGGAGTCATGAGTAGCTTTGGGAAACTCTTGTCCTACAGGGATGGCTTTATTTTTGACATATTTGGCTAATCTATCAAATTGTTCAGGATTAGCCTGTAAATATTCAACTTCAGACATTTGTATCTTAGTTCTCCTAGCATGATCTATTATATCAAACTGCTGAAAAGAATTAGATACAGAAGAAGAAAAACCATCATTTTGATTTTTGGTAGAGACAGCACTAGTCTGAAGAGTAGAGGTGGAAGGTACAAATTCATTAGAGGCACTTACTTGTTTATTGACCACCGGGTCTTTTGATTGGAAAGGTAGCGGAGTCCCCTGTTTAGCAATTGAGATCGCTGGTTGAGATTCTTCTCTCACCTTCCCTTTATCATCTTGAAGAGCTGACTGATTTTGAGATCTAGTGAAAACAGCATATGCTCCTTCACTCACTTCTCTTTTTTTAGCTTTGTCCTGGTAGTTCAGAAAGCTGATGGTAGAGTCGCCAGCTAACTCTTCTTCTCCTTCTGTGAAGAGATTAGCACCATTTTCATATTCCAACTCAGGTTGGAAAGAAAGTTCATTTTCAGCTTCATAGTAGCCAACAGCAGAGTTGACCGGCGCTGCTTCAATAGCGAGCTTCCCCTGTGTAGGCGGAAGACGGTTTTGCTGTCCTTGATTCCTAGCGGTATTGCCTTGATATGAATTATTTGGAAATGTCCTCCTTGGTATATCTCGGTAAGAAGGAGGCGCAGATATACCTTGGGACATTTGTCTCTTGAGAGCTAGCAATTCATTTGCTAGCTTTTGTACCATGGGATCTGTGGTGCTTGTGGAAACATTCTCAGTAGAAGAGGAACTTTTATTTCTATTAGTGTCCCTTCTTATCTTACCCGCAAGGATAAGATCATATTCTACTTCAGTTGCCAGAATCTGAGCCGCAGCTAGATCAATAGGAGCAGCTCGCCTCAATAGGAAACTCACCTCTGGAAGCTGTGTATTGATAAAGAAACATTTGAGGTTCTCCGCTGTGGGCTCAGTGGTGGCGGGAATCTTGTTTCTCAATTTGTTGAACTTAGCGATGAAATCTCGCATTGGTTCATGAGGTTCCTTTTTCATCTGTGTCAGCTGTGCCAACAATGCATGAGCATCTTCCGCAGGTTTAAACCTGGCTTCAAACTTGGTTTTGAGAGTAGCCCAGTTTGTTATGGTCTGAGCTTGGAGGTGGTAAAACCAGTCTGCAGCAGCGCCTTGTAGTGTTTCTACAAAGAGTCACATAGCCACGTCTTCGTGCTCGACACCTATCACACCACAGGCTATACAGAAAGCCGCAATGTACTCATCAGGATGAACTTTTCCATCACCATAGAATTTGGGGAAATTCTTTCTTGAACTACGAGGTAGTTCATGCAATGGTGGGGTCAAATTTAGTGGACCAAAGGTATTACCCCAAGGACCTTGGGCTGCCATGACGCGCTGATTGAAAGGTGGTATAACAAACCTTGGTGGCGTATGGACAGCCAAAACTCTGTTAGCACTGGCAATAGAACCTTCACCTGGTATTGGAGACCTGGTGTTTGTAGGGGGAAAACTCCTGGTGCGCTGAAGACGAGGTCGTGGAGTCAAGAATCCAAAATTATTTTGCTACATCAATTCAAATGCAGGATCAATAATACCCTGAGCCCTCTTACTTCTGGTGTACCGGGAATCTACTAGACTGTATTATGCTAAACACAATTTTGCAAGAAAACGGAAAAGAACTGAAAATGCTTCAACTCAGAGCGTGAGGCTTCAAGTTGCGCGTTCCTTCCCCAATAGAGTCACCAAAAAACTATTGGGTGAATATTTTGTCGTTAACTCGCTAACGGAAAAATGGGTATATCAGCCACAGCTATGATGAGACAAAGTCTCTCCTCTCAGCAAGGGGAGGTTCCCTCTAATTACTTAACTTTTGCAAATCAAACAACTTATCAAATTTATGTACACTAAAAACTATGTTTGTGGTGGTTCCATCTCGTCTCATTCTCTTTTTTCAGAATAGATGTTTATATTTCAAACTCTTGATATAAGACTTGTAAATTATCACAAAATCACAGAAACTCAAAGTTTTCTGTTATCTCACTTACTACTTGTAAACGGAACTATTTGAAGTAGAATGCAGCCCAAAGTCTTCACTCCTCTTCAAGATGATAAAAGTAAATCAAATATAACAACTTGCAGCACAA
This sequence comes from Cunninghamia lanceolata, assembly GCA_027924645.1. NCBI lineage: Eukaryota > Viridiplantae > Streptophyta > Pinopsida > Cupressales > Cupressaceae > Cunninghamia > Cunninghamia lanceolata. Next base: position 26,586,850 of record BSBN01000703.1, read on the forward strand.
AGTCTCCAAACTATTGTATTCTCACAAACATGAACATATAACCCGCAACCGATTTGATAACACAAAGTTTATCAGAATCAAATTAAGAGCCCTCTTCAATCACTTGAAACAAACTCCACACTTCAATTATTATCAAATAAGATTATGATAGAAAGACGTAAGAACAAAACTATCATAACACAAATAATCCCAAGACAAAGATTGGAATTGAACTTGCTTTCTTGTATTGATAAATATTTGAATATTGATTTTCACAAAAAGCACAAAGTCTTGATTTGCTTCTCAATTCGCCAAAGTTTTCTTGCAATAGACAAAAGATAGATATTTACAAAAGAGGCCCCCTTTATTTATAGGGAAAGGCCTTGAGAAAATCTAGGAAATCTACAACTAATTTGACTTATTCAAAAATAGGAGTCCTTATTGACTTGGGACTTCCTATTTTTTACATGTAATTACATATTGAAAATGTGCATGTAAAAATGTCCAAAACTGTTTTGAAAGTACATATGAAAATTAGAAAATAAACTAAGGGAAAAAACAACTGCTTCAATTTGTATCTCCACTTTTTCTCATGTGGTGATCATACATAGTGAAGGCCGCTTGCATTTCAATGCTATCTGGGTTGAATGCATTCTTGAAGATCATCCTGGCCCTCACTATGGCATCCCTCACTATAGTGATTGATTTGGCATGATTAGTTAACCTAGTTTTCAGATTGTCCAAGGTTAACTGGTTGTCTAAAATGTTGTCCATAGAAGTTATTGAAAATGCTTTATCTTCAAATTCTTTCTGAAACATGTCTTCAAATTCCTTAACCATTTCTTCTGCAGAAAGAAATTGGTTATCTTGTGATACCAACTTACAAGGTAACTCCTCCAGCTTATGCAAAATATTAACATCATTTTCTTCACTGGTTTCCTTTGCAGCTTCAAGATCCTTGATCAAATTTCTTAGCATATTGCTCCTGTACATCAGAGCTTCCTTTGTTTCTGTATATGAATCCCTATTGGAAATAGCGCCAATAGAGATTAGGGTACTTATCTTTAGCTTCCTCATTTCCACCCATTTATCATGAGTATCCTCTGTGCTTTCATTATCTTGAGAGATAGCATTAATGAGATCATTGAGTTCTACCCTTACTTTCCTCATCTTATCTGTCTTCTCAAATACATCAATGAGCAAAGAGATTCCTTGTGCTCGCATCCTCTCTAAGTACTCTTCAAGTTCTTTTCCTCTGAGCTGAGTCTTTTCTGCTTTCAGAATGATGGGGTCTTCTATAGAAACGGCCTCTGGAGTAACTGCTTCCAAGTTCAAAGTGATCTTCCTTACTACTGCAGTCAGCTTTTCTACTTTTGCCTTGTAATAATCTTTCATTTCTTTTTCCCTATCGAACTTCTGGATCAGGATGTCCATGGCTGACAGCATATCATTTTTAGTGCTTTCACGGGTGATTTTGCCCAATTCGACTCTAGAAATAGAATAGTCATTCATATCAAAGTTTTCAACAGTTGCATCTTGTGGAGGTTTTGCTATCTCCAAAAATTTATGCCCTTTATCTTCAAGTACCCTGGAAAGGATCTTTGGTTTCTTCGGGGCCTTAGGCTTTGCAGGTACCAACTTAGTGAAATCAAAATCATCTGGAGAGATGACTTGCTTTTTCCTCTTTGGCGTGTAAGCTGATAACCAAGGTGGAAGCAGAGAAGTATTCACATTGGGATCCATTCCTACCGCTGGTGTTCCCGGAACTGTGCTTGTACTGGTGGTAGAAACAATAGGCGGGGTGTTAGTAAAAACCGCACCTGTTACATTTCCACTTGAAACTTGCTTAGTATTCATCAGAAAATGATCAAACATGGACGTATCCCCAATATCAAAAGACGAAGAAGACAAACTAGGAATTGAATCAGAAGAACGGAGAACATTTTCAAAAGTGCTGTGGGGATTATCAAAAATTATTTTAGGAGGAGAGGGGGATTTAGAGGAAGGAATGTTAATAGGGGAAACAGACACAGGGGCTGCGACAGGTGTATTGTCCTGTGGAGACAAAGCCTCTTCATCTTGTTGATCTAAATTCCTATCTTCAACATCCATCTCTTCTATAGCTAGCTCCTCAGTCGCTGGCTCCTCAGTCACTGGCTCCTCGGTCGCTGGCTCCTCAACTTCCATATCTTTCGCTTCAGGTTCTTCCTCAACAGATTTTTCTTTCTTCATCACAAATCTGATTTTAGGCTTGTGTGTTTTAGAGGATGATGGAACATCACTCTTGTTCTTTGTTCTATTTTCTACCTTTTTACCAGTATGCTCTTGAATTTCAGTTTTTGAACCAGTGAGGAATTCTTTCAGCGTAATTCCTTTATCTACCAGCCAGTTATTAGTGTTAGCCAATATAGGCTCAAATCTCTTCCTTAGTGAAGTCGACTCCTTTTCGGACTATTGGATTGGAGGAAGAGGAGTACTAGCTATCTGTTCTGCATCGTACCTGGCATCAACCAATTCCCCATCATCCACAAGATCTTCTGGAATATCAGCAAGTCCCAGATATTCAATTTGTTCTAGAGACAGCCTGCTATAGTCCAGTTTCCTAATATCTTCCTCTGTTCTCAACTCTATCCAGACATCTTCCACCATGGGTTCATGAAACTGAGTTTTCCTCCTGATTTTATCTTTCACGCCCCGGTAGTCAAATTTTGGTCTCCTCTTGAATTGCTTCATGGTGACCAACTGCATTTCTATCTCCATGGCCCTTGCCTCTGCGGCAGTCAACACTGAGTATTTGCCAATTTCCACTGGAAATCTAAAACCAGGCTTCTTGAGTTCCATTTGTTTGTTATGCACGACAATCATTTGTCTGCATAACTCCATCAAGACCAGTCTATCTGAAGGAAACCTAGGAAGCATATAAGGGTAGCCTTGGAAAAAGCCAACCCTCAAGTATGAGAAAGATGGAAATTGCAAAAACATACAACCAAAGTCATTAACCACTATCCATGCCTCGTCTGAAATTCTTCTCTGCTCTAGTTGGGGATCAAAAAGACAAAAATACAGCAAAGAAAGCATCATTCACCCTCCTAAAATGGTGAATTGAACCCTTCAATGTCAGTTGAGAATAATATTGGTATACTGGGACTACTCTCCTATCCCCTTCTGATGATAATCCCAGAAAAATCCTCATGGAGGCTGCAATGTATACCAGATAGGAAGTCATGAAGAACTTGGAGGTAGTGGATACCTTTGTTAGCTGGTCATGCAAAGCGTTACTGATTTGTTCTCCCCAGAAAATAACTTGCCTGCCCTGGAGTATGACCTTAATGAAAGGATACATCCATTCATGAAACTGTGAAGAGGAGGACAAACCTCTTATCCTGCTGAGGAGGGTAATCAAGTCACCAACTTCTTCCACAAAATCACTTCGAGGAAAACTACGTGGCCACCTTGACAAACTTGACCTCGCAGTCTTCAACCATTTGTTATTGATCACTTTCTTTGATTTTTCTGGATTCTTGTCATATTCCTTCTGAGCTTCAACAAAGTCAAGCTTCAATACCTCTGTTGCAAGAGGACACATGAACACCTTGTCAATGAACTCAGGATCCAACCTGATTATTACATTACCACTGGCATCCACCACAGCTCTAATATCTTTGTTATAGAAATGGGCACACTGAAGAACAAATTCTGTATTATGAGCCGCCACTGGGAAGGATGATACCAGATGAATATTACTTTCCACTATCTTCTTCATCATAGCACTAGGGTTGCTTGACTTGGTTCTCTCTACAAACTCAGCCATATCAACATGGCCAATCTCTGTATCTCTAATGTCCTCAACATTAGAATGGACTGAGGTGATTGGGAAAACACCTTGGTATTTGTACTTCATTGCTTTTGCCTTTTTCGGGGACAGGTCAGTCATTGGATGAACTTTCACTGAAAAGAAACCTGATGTTGAACGAAGCTCTGCAAGAGAAACTGCAACAAAAGTCATGATCATGCAATTAGGGAAAATATGGGCAATCTGGGAAAATTGCATGTTGACAATCACGACTATGGGAATGCGCTTGAAAAAGGGCTATAGTGCGAGCTAGCCAAAAATCAGAGGAGAAGCGGGCTCGGGAAATCAAAATTGGAAATTTTCCAGAGTTGGGAAAATTTGGGACATTTTTGCACGGGCGGCAAAATTCGCCGCCCTTGCATATGAGGGTTTTGTATTATTTGCACTGGCAGCAAATTTTGCTGCCACTGCATGTTGGTGAAGATTTCTGGTATGAGCGGCGAATTTCACTGACAATGCAGGTAGCAAGTTGTAAATTTGTCTTTCGTGTTAGGGTGGCAAAATTTGCCTTTTGTGCAGGTAATAAGAAAGACAAGGTTTATGTCGGAGCGACAAAATTTGCCGATGCTGCGTTTCAGGGAAATTTTACCTTTCGATGTTTAGTCGGCAAATTTCACCGACGTTGCGTGAGGGGAACCAATACATGTCTGAGCGGCATATTTCGCTGACTTTGCACATCGATAGGAATGGTGAGGTTCTAGCAGCAAATTTTTTTGGCATTGCATTTGATGAAGATTTTGTAGATTGAAGTGCAAAGACCGGGAGTTTCACCGACTAAACACTCAGCAAGGGTCACATAGTTTCCTAGGTAGGATCGGTGAAGTCCACCAATGTTACCTAACGGTGTAAAGCAGGGTTTAGGATCTAGGCAGTAGAAACCTAGGGTTTCAGGGCAAAACCTAGAACACCACTAGTCGGGGTTTCAGGGAAAGACTCGACAGAAAAAGACATGAAAACAAGAAAACAAAACAAAAATAAAACGTAACAAAAATCTAAGATGAAAACCAAACGAAGCACATCATAAACAGTGAAGAAGTAGAATAGAAAGGAAAGAGAAAAATTACCCGTTCGGAAACTCGAAACCCTATGTTCGATGGCGATGGTCGACGGCGTGATCAAGCAATGTTAGGAGAGTCTGGTATATTAGCTCGGAAGAGAGGATGAAATGGGAAAATAAGCCATCAAAACACAATAAATAACCTGAACACAAGTGCTAAGCGAGTGGCACGAGTGGCCATTAATGGCATTGCGTGACCAAGATTCGCAAGATCTCGTTCGAGCGGGGATTTCGGCGACTAGTGCAACTCGAAAAACAAGCACCGGCAGTATAATTTGCCGACCAAACACAAAGGAAGAAAAACATGTAAAGGCGGCAAAAATCACCGACTTCACACGTTAGACTAAAAAAATGCACGTAGCGGCGGCAAAATTTGCCGCCTTTACATGCAAAATGAAAACTATATGCAAAAGCAGCAAAAAACACCGCTATTGCATATGTAAGAAAAACAAGCCATAAAGAGGTATGCAGGAGTGGCAATTTTTGCCACTCTTGCATATCAAGACTTCAATTTTACTCTTAAAAATGACCAATATTGACATTTTAACCAACTTACAACTTGAACAATCCTCGCGCATATCGAGAAACCTATTCAAAGGGATGTCATAAACTAGTCTGGAATGTCAAATGACTTCATGCGAGATCAAGAGAATCTTGTCTCGGTCCACGAGCTTAGAGTGTAGATTCACGAAACGGACAAGTTTCGTGGGGTTGTCTACAAAAACGAGCGTAGCTGATTTTGAGAACAACAAAACCAAATATTTTCTAGAGTCTTTGCAGCAATAGAAAAAGAATTAGAAAATCAAATCATGCTACATCAGTCCAAGCTACAATCCAATACTTTTCCTATTGTTCCTAGTTGCTCTTTTCCTTAGCCTCCTCCGATTGCAAATGAAAATACATACAGGCAATTGGACCTTTCATGGGTCAATTATGAAAGGTAATCCATGCCTAAAAAGATTTACTATCATATGCCATTATTTGATGGGTGTGAGTTATATGACGAGAAGGCACATATTGAGGCATTTTCAAACTTCATGGATAAATTTTGATTTGAAGATGAAGATGTGGATGAGATTTTTTGTTAGATCTCTGTGTGTTTAATGGTATGGAAGTGGTTGGTTAGTTTCCCTAACCATCACTTTGCTTCCTAGGATGACTTGGTGGCTATGTTTGAGGAATTTGCAAATGGTTTAGACCCTGCATTTCAGGTCCAAGAACTAGGAGATATTAGATGGAAGGAGGGAGAGTCTAGCATGGAGTTTAGTCACAGGTTTGTAGTTGTGTTGAAAAAAATATTAGAGGCCTTCAAACCTAACTTACCTACCTTTATTGACATGTAATTCATAGCTTATAATGATAGTTTGGATTTAATATGTGAGGAGTTCAATATAATGAACATGCAGGAGGAATTCAGATGCCTTGATTTCATTGATGGTTTGAAATGGGATATGAATGCAAAATCTTTATCCTCAGATGCAGAGGCAACTAGTAATGAATAGGTTGTTGTAGGCAGCAAAGACATGGAGCCTTCATGTGATTCAAACACAATGTTAGGCGATGATTGTGTGTGCTGGAGGGTAGATGAAGGTGCTGGTGCAATGTATGACAGTGATGCAGCTAATGAAAGTAGTGAATGCACCAACATTCTATTGAGTAGTTCATCAAGTGAATTTGAAAATGATGAAACCAATGTTGACTTCTAGCCTAATGCTGAGGTATGTAGCTCAGTGAACAACGAGGATGCTATGTACATGAGTGAGAAGCAAGTTGAATTATCTTGTAAAGTTGATAATGAATATTGTGCACATGTAAATGAAATAGGTAGTGAGAAAGGAACTTATTTCTTGTTTGACATATTACCCTCCTTTGTTCCTATTTGTGATGAGGAAGCAATTAGTGCTTGTCTATATGAGGTGGATGTGGAGGTGGCTACATTTGATGATAACCGATTAGAGACAGTTGTAGGTGCAGCCATGGAGTTTTAGTGTGAAAAGTTACTTTCAATTTTGAATATGGTGATCATGTGGATGCATATGAGAACCTATATTTGTGGTGCAAGGTATGTTTTCTTCCTCATGCAGATTGTGATTCACATAAGCCACAAGGAAATGATGAAGAAATGAATGTAGAAGAAGATATGTGTCACAATTTGGTTTGTAGTAGCCAATATGACATAGCAGAGTGTGTCAAGGAGTACAAAATGGAGAGGCAACTTAGAGATTATGAGTCTTCACTTGAAGTGCCTCAAATTCCTGATATGTATGATGATAGTGCAGAATTGGATTTGAATCAAGTATTTCATTCAATCATGGAAGAATACACTAGCATAAATGGTGTAGCTGGGTTGCAAGAACTTGAACAATCATATGACATGGCTTAGTGTGAGGCCACATTTGAGCTAGATGCATGTCAGCTTGATTTTCAAGAGGATTGTTTTCTTCATGCTAATATTCATGCAGGTCTAGGTATGCATCATGCTAACAAGGATTTTGAAGGTGAGCATTGCTATGTGAATTAACATGATGATGAGCCCTATTATCTATGGCTGCCATATCCCGGTGATAGTCATTTCCATTTTCAACATGATGATTTGAATAATTATATTTAGCTTGAGCATGCATGCAAAATGTTTTTATTGCTGATGTTGGGTTATCGGTGCAGTAAGGGATTGAGGGAGATCAACTCCTTCAATAGGCTTGTCTTTGATAGGGGCAAGTAGATTCACCAGCTTTTTTCAGGGTTGGCCTGTAGTGTCCCAAAATTTTGATAACAGTCAACTTTCATTGTGTGCCCTCATGCTAATGACTGTATGCTCTTTTGTATATACACCTTTGTTGTAAATACATTTTGTGTTTTTCCCTTATGTTTTTGTGTTCTTGGTCTGCCTAGAGATCTTCTAAGGTCCTTGTTGTTTTATTTCTTAGCACATGTGCCCAACTAGAGCCAGTGTTGGTACCCAAAAAATCTAGCTCCCAAAGTGCACTATTTTTGCCCCCAAATCCATCAATTTCCTAGTCTTTTTCCTTTGCAGTAAAAACCCACTATTTATATCTAATCAGAGACTATCTTTTATGGGTCCCCTTCATAAAAAATCTAAGTAAATGTTTCCGCTTGTTGTTTTATTTCTTCCTTTGAAAAATTTGGCTCAATTGGAGGCTTTATCAGCAAATTGACAAATTTGTGAACTAGTGAACTAGCCGTCTTGGTTTGCGGGTTTGTGATTTTCCTAATTCACTAATAAAGCAATTGGGAAACCTAAGAAAAATTGTCTAGCGCAAAGAAAGGTTGGTGCCATGCCTTTATCAGCAAAGTTGGTAGTTCACGAACTCAGAGGTTCACCAACCGCCAAGTTCTCTGGTTGGCATTTTTACTGATAAAACAATGGAGGTTTTGATAAAGAAAAAAAAAATTCTAAGTATAGAAAGGGAGAAGGCTTAGAGTCTTTTATTAGTGAATGTTTTAGTTCATTAACTTAATAGTTTGCCAACTAACGAGTTAGCTGCCATGAAGATTCACTGACAAAGGAGAGGAAGACATAGTGGCGAAGGAAAAGTTTCTAAGTATAAGAAGGAGTTGAAGGCTCCATCAATGAAACTATTGGTTCACAAACTCTTCATTTCGATGACAAAGGGTTTGTTGTGGGGCAGTTTTCCTAATGAAAGAAAAGGAAAAATAAAAGGTGAAAGGAAGGCAAAGGAAAAAGGTAGCGAGCCTTGGTCGGGATGAGTAATGGTTAGAAAACTATTAGGTTTGCTAACAAGGTGGTTTGCCACCAGGGTAAATCATCAATAAAGGCAGAGCAACAAAGAAGAAGAAAGAAGAAACAAAGGTTCACTTCAGGCTAGGTTCGCCAATGGGTGAATTTGCTGACAAAGGAAGATAGAGGCAAAAAGGGAAGTAGAAAGTTCCTGATGCGGAGAATTTGCCAATAGAAGATGAAGAAGATAGAGAAAGAAAGGAAGAGCCAACTAGTTCACAAAATAAAAAATTGCCAGCAAGGCAGAAGGAGGCAACCAAAGGGAGAAGGAAGAGAGGTTTGAAAAAGGGAAAAGTTGTCAATAGGGGAGAGGAGAAAAAGGAAGAATGAAAAGGAAAAGTGGTTCATGAAAGTGATATTTCGTTGACCAAAGAAGAAGAAAGAAAGAAAGAGTTTGCAAAGACAAGAAATTACTGTCAAAGGACAAAATAGGGCTAGTTCGCAAAAGTTAGAATTCACCACCTAAAGGAGAAACTGGGAAAGCGGTGACAAGCCAAGTTTGCCAAAATAAAGATTTTCTGATAAGGTGAAAAAGGAGCAAAGAAGGAAAGAGTTCGCAAAAATCAAGTTTTGCCTACTAAAGGACAAAGTGATAAGATGGAGACAAGATAAGATCGTGAAAATGAATATTTGCCGATAAAGCAAAAAGGAGGCTAAAAATAAAGATTAAGTGCCAAAGAAAAGGAGGTTGTCTCCCATGGTTCGAAAAAGTGAAAGTTTGCCGAAGAGGGAAGAATGAAGTGGCAAACAAGAAGTTTGTGATAAAGAAAAAAGATTGATAAAGATAAGAAGGATGCCCAGCATGTAGAAAGGTGTAATCAGGATTCAGATGACCTGATAATGATAAAGATGAAGATCAACCTGGTAGATTCCTCAGGTACAATCAAAGTTTAAAGATGGGGATTGTAAGTGAAAATTGGACAACACTTTTAAATTGTTGTAAAACATTTGAAGAGGTAATCTCCTGAATTTGCACCATGATTGTAGGATGAAACTTATAGTCTTGTAATTTGCATAAATGTGTTGCAGGCTAATGTCAATTGCATGTAGTTGAAACAATAGAAATATTCAATGTAAAAGGACCATAATTAAATGTAAGGATGAAGTGTCTCATCACCCAAATATTTCTATGGGTATTTCCATTCTAGAAGGATGTTAGGGCACAAATGTTTTTAGGTCTATAGATCTTTTGATGGACATATGTGCCATAATTTTAATGCAATATGGGCATACTAAAATTGACTAAGTGCGATTCCTAGAATGGCATGGGGAGATGAGTGCTATATATGCACGTTTCAGTGACATTTGATGGGGTTGGTTCTTTGTTGGTGGATGGAGGCTGTGCAAGTCCAATGTCTAGGGCTCTGGGGTGCTAAGCAAGTGAAACATAATGTGTAGTAGGGATTGTGCAAAGAATGTCTCCATGGTAGTTTGTATGTATTTAGGGTCTTTCCTCTTATCATGTTTGCTGATAAGTTTGTATTAAACATTTGAAAATGTGAACATTTTAAATATATTACAACCCTTGTAATTGTCATTTGTTCTTTACATTTGAGTGTAGTTCTATTCTAGATTATTAAGTATGTTTGAAGCACAAAACCTACAATCTAATACAACCTGTGCTTAAATTAACTTTTCCTTTTCTCCCTTCCATTTTTTTTTTCTTTTCTGTCATTCAGGGACTCTGTAGCCCAATAGGATAGGCACCGGTCTTGGCTCCATTAGACCAATCACACACCTTTTAGATCAAGCAAATATTTACTGATGGTTTAGGAGAAAACCATCTTTCATGTGCATGTACATTCGCATAGTTGAATCAACTATATAAGGGTTTTGTGATAGCCAATTGTTCTTGGTTCAGTGACAACCTTTGGGACCAAGATAATGAGTTGGGTTTGGTTGTCCATGTTTTTAGTTGTTCATTGGTTTGAACTTAATACCTATTTAGGTATACCCCTTGGAATATCACTCTAGAGTCTAAGCTGAGCTTGATGTGCATAGGAGTCTACCCACTCCTATTAGTTGGCCAAAATATTCCTTAACTTGTTGATAAACCTCTTTCTATCACCTTGGTGACACCTGTCCTAGGTGATTTAGAAATATTTTAGAGTTTTGTGTTGCAGTCATTTTGGGAACCAACAGGTTACAAGATGGTTTTTTCTTGATTTTTGTACCTGAGTGTCCTGGCATAAGTAAGGTCTACTGCCATCTCCTCAATCCCCTTATCGCTAGCTCTCTATCAATGGTTTTTGTGCATAATTTTGTCTCTATTTGACTTCCTTCCTTTTGTTTCCTTATCTTTCCCCTTCTCTTAGTTTAGTTCATTTGAATGCATTTAGGAATAATTTTGCATTATATAGTGCTCTTGCACCCTTTTTTTGTGTGCTTTTATTCTTATAGCTCCCCTTGGTGAAGCGTGGTGACTGTTGGGTCTCAAAAATGCAGGTTGTGGATTCTAAGGAGATGCCAATCCCTATGGTCAAATCTACAATGTTTTTGAGCTAATGACTAGAGTTTGACCTTAACGATCAACTTCTCCCTATGCTTTAGGTCCTGCTACAACCTAGGCAGGTGAACCTTTGATTTTCAAAGCAGGTTGTATGATTAAATCTATGTTGGTTTGCTGCTAGTTTATCCAATTACAATGGCTTGCTTGTAAATCAGATAAGATATTGTAAACTAAACTCTAAAGAAAGCAAATGATTTAATCTAAATTCTAACATAAATAAATAACAAATAACATGAAATGAATCTAAACTATAACGATAAACAGAGTAAAGTTTTAACATAAAATGAATCAATAGTTAGATTGGTGCTTTGTCCATTCGGGCAACGGAGTCAGGATATCAAAAACAAATAACTTGTATCAGGTAATAACTTGATCTGATTGGCACATATAACTGTTTGCAACTTGTACAAATGTGCAAGGGAGAAATCACTAATTCATTCTTAATAATCCAAAGGACATAATTGAATTAAATGCAAAATATTTAAAAAGGATTTTAATCTTTCCAGAAAGAACCAATTTAAATTTGCAAATTAACAAATTAGATCAACTTTGGAGACAAATTAATAACCCTAATCAATTAATCATACTTAATAATCCATTCAACATTCTAAGATTACTATAATTGATAAGAAAGGATTTAATTCTACTTGAGAAACCAATCAAATCAAATATACTAAATTAGCAAATGTAACTAGACAATTTGAACATATCCTTAACACATTCAAATTGAATAATCAAAAAATGAATGACATGGAGATAATTAAATTGATTGAATTAAAAACAACAAACAGATGATACCATCACAATATATTTCGAATTTGAATCATTGACTGCTGCCTCAGAATGTATCATGCACCATAGCCTTTCTCGAAATGAAATTTGCATAGAAGGACCAAATTTGTATCAGATTCTAATCCTAAAATGCTTCAATTTGTCTGTGTAAAAAATCTCTATTTCTAACCTAATTCTAACCTAATTCTAACTTAATTTCTAACTCTATTTCTAACTCCCTTCTCCGGGTCCTAGGATCTCTATTTAAAGAGATGCAATAAGCCTCAGACCCGTTACATTTGTTTTGCAGTTTAAATAACTGATATAATGGATATATGGTTTCACTTGACATAAAATAATTAATCATTTAGCTGCATTCTTTCATCTCCGGCTTGAAACACTTGATGATTATCTTAGGCTGAAAATTAATCTTCCCGAGCCGCTTCATTTAACTGTCAGTTGAGAACTGCTTTAATGTAATCAAAAATCCTACATAGAAAACAAATTATTCATCAGATAAACAATATATAAATATATAAATTTGCATTGAGGTGAGCCTTGGACCTGTGGCGTGCGGTATTGTTGTATATTTCCTCATTGACATGTATTTAGGGTTTTATCACCGGGACAATGTATTTCATTCATCAATTGTCACTTTATCATTTCCCAATGTTAATAATAATTCGCCTCGATATTCCCTTTTAAGTTTAACAAATCTTTCGGCGTGACTTTTAGTTTGATTAATTTTAACATTAATCTTTTACTATCACAAAATATTCTATTTAAGGAGTTGCCTTTGGCAAATTAAATATTTAAATTAATCTTCATCGTCTTCGATAACAAAATATTTAATCTCATGCCTTATTAATCTTCACTTTATTTCTTTACATTTACCCACATATTTTTTCACTTACGTTGTACAAAAATATTTATTTTGATAAAAATAATTACCCCTTCTTTATTCGCTCGGTGAAAATGTCCCTGACCATTTGCATGTTACTTCCTCAATAATATTTTTTAGGTAAAATAAATTACCTATGCAATGAATTCTTTGAAAAATATTTTGTCTCCAACCTTGTAACCCCTTTGGTAAAATATTCCAATGAAAAAATATTTATTTTATATCTGGGGATGATTGAAATAAATGTTTACCCTTTTCATCTTGCAATATATCCTCCCGTGAATATATTTACCCCATAAACATGTTTATGCTGCATATTTGTTTAATAATTTTACACCTTTCAATTACATTTGGTCTTGAAGTCAATAGGTAAGTAAATGAAATCATACGTTTGTATAGTAGAACTTGATGTCATTATTCATGCACTTTCACTTGGGTTCCTTTACTGTAAATAAAAAGATAGCGTATATACTAGAGGCTATGTTTGTAGTGTAAAGAGACCTTGTCCCTAAACATCGATGCTGGAAACTATTCTGCACTTTGCTCTATCATGGTATTATTGTTGTTCAATAATTCTGGAGACTACGCCCACCACTATAGTTTTTCCATCTGCACGCAATGTTACTCTTCGTAAGGCCTTGTAATTGGAATACTCCTCAATACAAATCCCCTGTCTAGGAGAAATCTGTATCATACCACTTTGGTTGGCAGTTAAACACCATTGTGCCATTTTACAAACTATGCCAGTCTTTGGATCCAATATTGCCAAAATCTATGCTACTCTTGCAAACTCCTTTGCATGGTGTGCATGTAGTTCCACCTCTGCTCCACACAATATAGGTTTTCTGATGTCCAAAACAACAACCTTCAGTTCGATACATCTTGCTACTGGAATAGGAAAATTAGGATGACAAATGACTCCCCCAGGCATTAAAATAGAAGAATCAATTCCTTGAAGAACAATATCTACGCTATCCCCAGCCTTCGCAATATTCAGCGCTTTACCATCTTGTTCAATAGCTTTCACTGTTGCTACTTCTGCTAAAGGCATGACTAGAACCTTTGTGCCAATTCTAATGGCCCCAGCCTCCAACTTTCCACTGACAGCAACTTGACCTAGTGTACGTGACTGTATAACCTCTGATATTAGAAGTCGCAGAGGCCGGTAAATATCTCTGGTTGGAAGCTTGAAAAGATCTATAGCCTCTAATAGATGTGGTCCCTTGTACCAAGACTTTAAACACTCATTAGTTGGGCTACTCGCTAAGTTCTGATTTTCAATGACGCTCATGGGAATCCATGTTAAAGAGGATTCTTTAAATCCACAACCCCGAAGAAATTTCCCAAGCTGTGATTTTATGAAGTCAAATCTTTCTTTAGAATATGCAATTGCATCCATTTTATTGATAGCAACAATCAATTGTTCCACCCCGAAACTTCTAATTAATTGTGCCTGCTCTTTTGTCTGTCCTTCTATTCCTTGCCCATCCATTCCTGCTTCAAATGTTGTCCATAGTTATAACAAGAAAATGACTATTATAAAGAGATTCCACATCTCTATTCCACTATCTTCCAAATGCAAAAGTGCACTTAGGGCTTATTCAAATGTTCCTACCTGAATAGTTCTCTGACTTGTCAGTGCAACATTTAATAATGGAGGCGAGGCAAGACGTGCAAGCTATGGAATTTAGGGTGTTGGCTTGGCAGAGGTCCGATGCTGCCAATCTTACAGATGACTTGAGGTCTGAGATAAGGGTACTGTGTGCATATTGTGGAGATGTTGGTTGTGCGCTGTCTGGATTACATGTTCACCATTATCAAGGACGTTTGAAATAGGCAGTGATTACACAATTCCTTTCTTCTACGGATCATCTACTCATTGTTCTTGGCATTGATGGGAGATATGTTATGGAGTACACTTTCCTTCTCTTGCTAGTTATCTCAGAGAGGCAGTTGGGGAATGTCAATATGCACTAGGTTGGAGAGGTGGTTGACACCAGATGTCTCTCCTGGCAAAAGGGAGCAATGGGGAGTGTTGTAGCAAGTTATGTTTAGGGACATTTCTTTGTTATAGTTTCTTTTGGTTACTGTTTGCTTGTGTCATTTTTGTGTATCAGCTGGCCGAGGTGGGATGTTTTGGGCTTCTGGTGTGTCATGGTAGCATTTTTTTGCTTCTGCAGGTTTGGTTTGTGGCCTGCTACTCTCAGGGCCACTTCTGCATTATGTAGCCTTGATGTATTATGATATGCTATGTAGTTAGCTCTATTTCATGGGCAGGGGCCCCTATAGATCCCCCACTATTATATCTAGAAAGAACTAACAGGCATTCAACCCTTTTCAACACATGGAAATGCACCAAGTGTAGATTAATTAACACTATAAATGTGTTCTGATTTCAAAGGTGAAGGAAGGCAAATAAAACCTACTTGAAAATCTGACAAGGCAGATATTGATCCAGAAGGAATGTCTCTTTTCAGTACACCAATTATATATTCAAGTGCCACGTGCTTACATAAAATATGTAAGCACGTATATTTTCTGGTCAAAGCTATAAAGGCGGCGGGCCATTCATCGCATGTATTTCCTTAAGAGTAACCAATTTTGGAGCATGCTAAAGATCCTGCAGACTTTTTCTGATATCTTTATTATCAGGAATGTAGTCAGGTAGCTATGATGCAAGAGAAGGCATAAGCTGTTAGTGTAGTGCTTTCACAACAAGGGCATCAGCTTCTGCATACTTAGCTGAACGCTTTGCATCACTAGTGGTCAATATTGGTTTCCACAAGTCTCAACAGAAACTGAAAATAATCTCTATCCAATACATGCATCTTATGCACAAACTTCAAATTCTCCCTGATACATTGTCACAAGAACTCACCAAAACATAGCCATTTCATTATCTTTAGTAAACTTAGGCAATCCAGCAGCAAGCTAAACACAAAATTTTGTATATATTTCACAAAATGTTGGTTCCACCAATGCTCTGTCAAATATTTTAGATACTAGACCTGTAAGGCTAACTTCAGAATCAATATTCACTTCTTTGACCCACAAAAAGAGTTTCTCAAAATTTTGAGGTGTCAATTTATTAAGAATGGACTTTATCTGTCTTTGTTTCAACTCTTCCTCGTCAAAAAACTTGTCCACTTCATAGCGATTATCTGTTTTATGAATTACAGGAGAAATCAACCCCTTCTGCATACCAGATGTTTGCCATCTTTCAACATCAAAGTTATTTCTCATTTAGTCCACCTTGAGCAAATGATGCTTGCACAAATTTCCCACTAGGGACAACACGTCATATTTTGTGCTGCACCACACATGTTCTTTCCAAAACCAGTGTTGTAACTTTGACCAGGTCGAAACCCTCTAGAAGGACCACCAAGGCCCATGTCCACTCATTCTTCTTTTGAAAGCTTTATTTCACCATCTTCAGCGATTTCAGCTTTGTGCTCATTTTCTTTTATATAGGCACTCCATTGTTTATGTCCTAGAGAACCTTAAAAAGGCAGAGAATAAACGTTAACTCATTAGGGGAGTTGCATATTGAGTTGGTGGGACTAATGCGACCAAGCCCCTTTCTACTTCATTGCAGATAGAGTGGAGGTTTCTATTAGCTCAGTTGAGAATGGTGCTAGCATTTAATATCGTGGTCTCATCCCCATGATGATTTTCAGTTCATCAAAGGGTCATTGCAAGTGAGTTGTAGTTGATTCTTTCACAAGGAGGTGCAACAGGTGTAATAGAAGCTATTAGCCATTTGAGCGGGGCTCATTGATTGCATGAGGGCATTGACACATCTGTAATTAGCCTTGGAGATAGGCTACTCTTAATTTGCATGGAGGATATGGGAATTTTTGGCCTTGTAAGCTTTCGGGGACCAATAGCTTCCTAGTTTGGGAAATGTGATTTGAAAGGGGATCAACTCAGGTGGACCAACAAGGTCTTGTTGCAAATTCACTTGCAATAATTTGATAGTGCTTAGTAGGATTTCAAGTTCATTTGCAATCGATGCCGCAAGCATTTTAGTCTACTACAAGTTCAAGTTCACCTGTACTAGTTTTGAGAGTGGTAGGCTTCACATTAACCATTGGTTGACTATTTCCAATGTCTTTGCACTAGTCATTTGAAAGAAACATCTAGCAACTCAAATCCTTTTTTCAATCTCGAATTTAGAAGGGAGTAATCAATCATAATGATTTGAGCTTCTATGTATTTGCCTCAAAACCATCAAGTGGTGCTGCAATTTTCAAATTTTAATGCGTTGACCTCTTAATGTTAACTAACGCTACCTCTTGTGATTCCTTGCTGATATGACATTATTTGCTATTATGTCTATGTGCAATTACAAAATTTTAAGTATTGAAATTGATTTTTTCATCATGGGATCCGGAATTTTTTTTTGCAAAATTTGGTGGGAAATTTTTAGTTCCAACATAAGCTCCATCTGGGGATGTATGTCCCTTGTGGGCATAGCAAGATCCAAGATTTCTGGAGGAGTAGACCAGTGCCTTCTCCATTGGGCAATAGAGTCGTTTTTGCCCCAAAACTAACACGGTCAAAAGACCATATCAGAAAAGAAAATCTATGTCTTTCCCCTGTCAAAAACCTTGTTTTGATCATGTTGTAATGAAACCAATTTGAATATATCATTTAAGTTTGCATGATTGGTCATATCCATATTTTTTAACAATGGTTCATTGATGTTGCTATATTCTTCATGATTATGCATCTGAAAATCATATGCAATCTGACAACTCCCAAATGATAGGTCAAACCCATTTTCATCGTGATATTTTAAGTAACAATATTCACTATCATCCCCCAAATGATAATTCTCTATATGAACTAAATAATAGGCAAAAGCAGACTGTATTTGATATTCACTTTTTTCAATGTTAGCATCATCTAATGGTATTATATCAGATTCAAAGTTGTCACCACTACCTTCAGCACTATATGTACTTTCCTCATACAGCTGTGATATCTAGACTTCATTATTACAAGGTTTGATAGAACTTATCCCTGGACAATCTTTGCTATGAAACTCATAATCACTAGATGTTTCTACCTCAACTGAATATGATCCTGATGCTATCTTTTCACACCAATCAAATGGTCTACTATCATGCAAAGTATCCTCACTGTCAAAGCATATGTATGATGGACATGAAACTTTCAAATCACCCCCATGTGCATATTTTTTATATTCTATAGTGAGTAATTCTGAAATTTGTTCACTGTTAAGTGAGCATGTTTCTTCGTCCATCATGTTTCCAACATTTTCTTCATCTCTTTCAACATTAGCACAATGCTCAAGATCATTAAAATCAGATACACCTATTTTGTCAACATGTTTACAAGATGACACATCACTTTGGTTATTTGAAGGCACTTCATCCCTCTCATAATTTAGATCTGAATGCACATGAAATTCTTGTTCAGGAATATCTTGGCAAAGTATCACCTCATCTTCTTTTACTATGTTATCATACAATGGATTTGAACAAACCTAAAAATTATCCTCAGACATGTATATTTCCTCCTCATTGTCATCTTGTCCTGATTGCAAATACTCATTTCCCTCTTCTTCCCAACACTGCCGATTATTTTCCTCTTCCTCCCAACACTGCTGATCCATATATGGCAGTGGGTGGGTGGGTAAAAACTCTATCTTATATAAAGACTGATAGTAAGCATTGCGATGCGACACATATTGCTGGTGTTGCGGGGTATAGTTTTGTCCTAGTGGTGAATAGTATTGATGAATGTTACTTGCATTTATAAGCTGGGGCTCTTATGGTGGCTTATTATGCTAGATAGGGTTATGGTATGGATCATGAGGTACCCTTGGATTATATGGAGCGTATGGGTTTGGTGCATGTGAATTTACATCACCACTCCATTTATGTGGAGGGATAGGTTTTGGTGGTTCCAGTACCTGGAGGCCCAATTGTGCCAACTGTCTATCCAATCCTACTATTTGTCTATCTAGTTCTTTGCTTTTTTGTATCATCTGTAATCTCCTGAGCTGTTGTTCTCCCCATTCTAAATACATTTCTAATTCCTGATCAGTCATGCTATCAAGGTCAACAATAGTTTGATCAATAAGCTTCTCCTCATCATGTGGGCTGTTATAGCCATTATTTTCATTTGCATACCCATCATTTAATGGTTCTCCTTCATGTCTCCTTGGTTCAAAGAATGCATCTAAAGGGGGTATGTTATATTTTTCCATGTTTCATCCATTTTATTTTCGAAGTCGCCACCTCTTGTGAGAGGAGGAAAATAAAAATACTTTTCTCCCCAGCAGAGTCACCAATTTGTTGCGACTCATATGGGAAAAACTTCAGAATTTCTAGCTAATACTTTCACGTGACTACCCAGCGGAGTCGCTAATTTGTTGGGTAGACTCGGATGGGGAGTGCGGATTTCACAATTATGAATCT
This sequence comes from Cunninghamia lanceolata, assembly GCA_027924645.1. Classification (NCBI taxonomy): domain Eukaryota; kingdom Viridiplantae; phylum Streptophyta; class Pinopsida; order Cupressales; family Cupressaceae; genus Cunninghamia; species Cunninghamia lanceolata. The sequence continues at coordinate 26,606,129 of BSBN01000703.1, forward strand.
ATGTTTGAAGACCTGATTTAAAAGTTTTAATGACTCTATAAGGCGAGATGGCCCACTACTAGATTTTCTCAAGTTGTCCCCAGCAGAGTCACCAATTTGTTGGGTCTCAAAAATGATGGTGGTGGATTCTAAGGGGATGCCAAGCCCTATGGTCAAATCTACAACATTTTTGAGCCAATGACTGGAGTTTGACCTTAACAATCAACTTCTCCCTGCGCTTTAGGTCCTGCTACAACCTAGGTGGGTGAACCTTTGATTTTCAAAGCAGGTTGTATGATTAAATCTATGTTGGTTTGCTATTAGTTTATCCAATTACAATGGCTTGCTTGTAAATCAGATAAGATATTGTAAACTAAATTCTAAAGAAAGCAAATGATTTAATCTAAATTCTAATAGAAATAAATAACAAATAACATGAAATGAATCTAAACTATAACGATAAATAGAGTAAAGGTTTTAACATAAAATGAATCAATAGTTAGACTGGTGCTTTGTCCATTCAGGCAACAGAGTCAAGATATCAAAAAAAAAAAAACTTGTATCAGGTAATAACTCAATCTGATTGGCACATATAACTGTTTGCAACTTGTACAAATGTGCAAGGGAGAAATCATTAATTCATTCTTAATAATCCAAAGGACATAATTGAATTAAATGCAAAATATTTAAAAAGGATTTTAATCTTTCTAGAAAGAACCAATTTAAATTTGCAAATTAATAAATTAGATCAACTCTGGAGACAAATTAATAACCCTAATCAATTAATCATACTTAATAATCCATTCAACATTCTAAGATTACTATAATTGATAAGAAAGGATTTAATTCTACTTGAGAAACCAATCAAATCAAATATACTGAATTAGCAAATGTAACCAGACATTTTGAACATATCCTTAACACATTCAAATTGAATAATCAAAAAATGAATGACATGGAGATAATTAAATTGATTGAATTAAAAACAACAAATAGATGATACCGTCACAATATATTTTGAATTTGAATCCTCGACTGCTGCCTCAGAATGTATCATGCACCATAGCCTTTCTCAAAATGAAATTTGCATAGAAGGATCAAATTTGCATCAGATTTTAATCCTAAAATGCTTCAATTTGTCTTTGTGTAAAAAATCTCTATTTCTAACCTAATTCTAACCTAATTCTAACTTAATTTCTAACTCCATTTCTAACTCCCTTCTCCGGGTCCTGGGATCTCTATTTAAAGAGATGCAACAAGCCTCAGACCCGTTACATTCATTTTGCAGTTTAAATAACTGATATAACGGATATATGGTTTCACTTGACATAAAATAATTAATCATTCGGCTGCATTCTTTCATCTCTGGCTTGAAACACTTGATGATTATCTTAGGCTGAAAATTAATCTTCCCGAGCCGCTTCATTTAACCGCTAGTTGAGAACTGCTTTAATGTGATCAAAAATCCTACATAGAAAACAAATTATTCATCAGATAAACAATATATAAACATATAATTTGCATTGAGGTGAGCCTTGGACCTGTGGCGTGCGGTATTGTTGTATATTTCCTCATTGACATGTATTTAGGGTTTTATCACCGGGACAATGTATTTCATTCATCAATTGTCACTTTATCATTTCCCAATGTTAATAATAATTCGCCTCGATATTCACTTTTAAGTTTAACAAATCTTTCGGCGTGACTTTTAGTTTGATTAATTTTAACATTAATCTTTTACTATCACAAAATATTCTATTTAAGGAGTTGCCTTTGGCAAATTAAATATTTAAATTAATCTTCATCGTCTTTGATAACAAAATATTTAATCTCATGCCTTATTAATATTCACTTTATTTCTTTATATTTACCCACATATTTTTTCACTTACGTTGGACAAAAATATTTATTTTGATAAAAATAATTACCCCTTCTTTATTCGCTAGGTGAAAATGTCCCTGACCATTTGCATATTACTTCCTCAAAAATATTTTTTAGCTAAAATAAATTACCTATGGAATGAATTCTTTGAAAAATATTTTGTTTCCAGCCTTGTAACCCCTTTGGTAAAATATTCCAATGAAAAAATATTTATTTTATATCTGGGGATGATTGAAATAAATGTTTACCCTTTTCATCTTGCAATATATCCTCCCGTGAATATATTTACCCCATAAACATGTTTATGTTGCATATTTGTTTAATAATTTTACACCTTTCAATTACATTTGCTCTTGAAGTCAATAGGTAAGTAAATGAAATCATACATTTGTATAGTAGAACTTGATGTCATTATTCATGCACTTTAACTTGGGTTCCTTTACTGTAAATAAAAAGATAGCATATATACTGGAGGCTATGTTTGTAGTGTAAAGAGACCTTGTCCCTGAACAGCAATGCTGGAAACTATTCTGCACTTTGCTCTATCATGGTATTATTGTTGTTCAATAATTCTGGAGACTATGCCCACCACTATAGTTTTTCCATCTGCACGTAATGTTACTCTTCCTAAGGCCTTGTAATTGGAATACTCCTCAATACAGATCCCCTGTCTAGGAGAAATCTGTATCATACCACTTTGGTTGGCAGTTAAACACTGTGGTGCCTTTTTACAAACTATGCCAGTCTTTGGATCCAATATTGCCAAAATCTGTGCTACTCTTGCAAACTCCTTTGCATGGTGTGCATGTAGTTCCACCTCTGCTCCACACAATATAGGTTTTCTGATGTCCAAAATAGCAACCTTCAGTTCGATACATCTTGCTACTGGAACAGGAAAATTAGGATGACAAATGACTCCCCCAGGCATTAAAATAGAAGAATCAATTCCTTGAAGAACAATATCTACGCTGTCCCCAGCCTTCGCAATATTTAGCACTTTACCATCTTGTTCAATAGATTTCACTGTTGCTACTTCTACTAAAGGCATGACTAGAACCTTTGTGCCAATTCTAATGGCCCCAGCCTCCAACTTTCCATTGACAGCAACTTGACCTAGTGTACGTGACTGTATAACCTCTGATATTGGAAGTCGTAGAGGCCGGTAAGTATCTCTGGTTGGAAGCTTGAAAAGATCTATAGCCTCTAATAGATGTGGTCCCTTGTACTAAGACTTTAAACACTCATCAGTTGGGCTACTCACTAAGTTCTGATTTTCAATGACGCTCATGGGAATCGATGTTAAAGAGGATTCTTTAAATCCACAACGCTGAAGAAATTTCCCAAGCTGTGATTTTATGAAGTCAAATCTTTCTTTAGAATATGCAATTGCATCCATTTTATTGACAGCAACAATCAATTGTTCCACCTCGAAACTTCTAATTAATTGTGCATGCTCTTTTGTCTATCCTCCTATTCCCTACCCATCCATTCCTGCTTCAAATGTTGTCCATAGTTATAACAAGAAAATGACTATTATAAAGAGATTCCACATCTCTATTCCACTATCTTCCAAATGCAAAAGTGCACTTAGGGCTTATTCAAATGTTCCTACCTGACTAGTTCTCTGACTTGTCAGTGCAACATTTAATAATGGAGACGAGGCAAGACGTGCAAGCTATGGAATTCAGGGTGTTGGCCTGGCAGAGGTCTGATGCTGCCAATCTTACAGATGACTTGAGGTCTGACATAATGGTACTGTGTGTATATTGTGGAGATGTTGGTTGTGCGCTGTCTGGATTACATGTTCACCATTATCAAGGACACTTGAAATAGGCAGTGATTACACAATTCCTTTCTTCTGCGGATCATCTACTCGTTGTTCTCGGCACTGATGGGAGATATGTTATGGAGTACACTTTCCTTCTCTTGCTGGTTATCTCAAAGAGGCAGTTGGGGAATGTCAATATGCACTAGGTTGGAGAGGTGGTTGACACCAGATGTCTCTCCTGGCAAAAGGGAGCAATGGGGAGTGTTGTAGCAAGTTATGTTTAGGGACATTTCTTTGTTATAGTTTCTTTTGGTTTCTATTTGCTTGTGTCATTTTTGTGTATCAGCCGGCCTAGGTGGGATGTTTTGGGCTTCTGGTGTGTCATGGTAGCATTTTTTTGCTTCTGCAGGTTTGGTTTGTGGCCTGCTACTCTCAAGGCCACTTCTGCATTATGTAGCCTTGATGTATTACGATATGTTATGTAGTTAGCTCTATTTCATGGGCAGGGGCCCCTGTAGAACCCCCACTATTATATCTAGAAAGAACTAACAGGCATTTGACCCTTTTCAACACATGGAAATGCACCAAGTGTAGATTAATTAACACTATAAATGTGTTCTGATTTCAAAGGTGAAGGAAGGCAAATAAAACCTACTTGAAAATCTGACAAGGTAGATATTGATCCAGAAGGAATGTCTCTTTTCAGTACACCAATTATATATTCAAGTGTCGTGTGCTTACATAAAATATGTAAGCACGTATATTTTCTGGTCAAAGCTATAAAGGCAGTGGGCCATTCATCACATGTATTTCCTGAAGAGTAACTAATTTTGGAGCATGCTATAGATCCTGCAGACTTGTTCTGATATCTTTATTATCAGGAATGCAGTCAGGTAGCTATGATGCAAGAGAAGGCATAAGCTGTTAGTGTAGTGCTTTCACAACAAGGGCATCAGCTTCTGCATACTTAGCTGAACGCTTTGCATCACTAGTGGTCAATATTGGTTTCCACGAGTCTCAACAGAAAATAAAAATAATCTTTATCCAATACATGCATCTTATGCACAAACTTCAAATTCTCCCTGATACATTGTCACAAGAACTCGCCAAAATATAGCCATTTCATTATCTTTAGTAAACTTAGGCAATCCAGCAGCAAGCTGAACACAAAATTTTGTATATATTTCACAAAATGTTGGTTCCACCAATGCTCTGTCAAATATTTTAGATACTAGACCTGTAAGGCTAACTTTAGAATCAATATTCACTTCTTTGACCCGCAAAAAGAGTTTCTCAAAATTTTGAGGTGTCAATTTATTAAGAATGGACTTTATCTGTCTTTGTTTCAACTCTTCCTCCTCAGAAAACTTGTCCACTTCATAGCGATTATCTATTTTATGAATTATAGGAGAAATCAACCCCTTCTGCATACCAGATGTTTGCCATCTTTCAACATCAGAGTTATTTCTCATTTAGTCCACCTTGAGCAAATGATGCTTGCACAAATTGCCCACTAGGGACAACACGTCATATTTTGTGCTGCACCACACATGTTCTTTCCAAAACCAGTGTTGTAACTTTGACCAGGTCGAAACCCTCCAGAAGGACCACCAAGGCCCATGTACACTCGTTCTTCTTTTGAAAGATTTATTTCACCATCTTCAGTGATTTCAGCTTTGCGCTCGTTTTCTTTTATATAGGCACTCCATTGTTTATGTCCTAGAGAACCTTAAAAAGGCAGAGAATAAACGTTGACTCATTAAGGGAGTTGCATATTGTGTTGGTGGGACTAATGCGACCAAACCCCTTTCTACTTCATTACAAAGAGAGTGGAGGTTTCTATTAGCTCAGTTGAGAATGGTGCTAGCATTGAATATCGTGGTCTCATCCCCATGATGATTTTCAGTCCATCAAAGGGTCGTTGCAAGTGAGTTGCAGTTGATTCTTTCACAAGGAGGTGCAATAGGTGTAATAGAAGCTATTAGCCATTTGAGCGGGGCTCATTGATTGCATGAGGGCATTGACACATCTGTAATTAGCCTTGGAGATAGGCTACTCTTAATTTGTATGGAGGATATGGGAGTTTTTGGCCTTGTAAGCTTTCAAGGACCAATAGCTTCCTAGTTTGGGAGATGTGATTTGAAAGGGGATCAACTCAGGTGGACCAACAAGGTCTTGTTGCAAATTCACTTGCAATAATTTGATAGTGCTTAGTAGGATTTCAAGTTCATTTGCAATCGATGCCGCAAGCATTCTAGTCTACTACATGTTCAAGTTCACCTGTACTAGTTTTGAGAGTGGTAGGCTTCACTTTAACAATTGGTTAACTATTTCCAATGTCTTTGCACTAGTCATTTGAAAGAAACATCTAGCAACTCAAATCCTTCTTTCAATCTCGAATTTAGAAGGGAGTAATCAATCATAATGATTTGAGCTTTTATGTATTTGCCTCAAAACCATCAAGTGGTGCTACAATTTTCAAATTTTAATGTGTTGACCTCTTAATGTTAACTAATGCTACCTTCTTGTGATTCCTTGCTGATATGACGTTATTTGCTGTTATGTCTATGTGCAATTACCAAATTTTAAGTATTGAAATTGATTTTTTCATCATGGGATCCTGAATTTTTTTTTGCAAAATTTGGTGGGAAATTTTCAGTTCCAACAGTGACTAAGGTACACATATGACTCATTGATCAACAGTACAACTACTGGATAATGACAACATGTAATACCTAGTTTGGGAATGATACCTACCCTTCATGTAGACTATCATCCCTGAGGGGGAAAATATGTAAGGACTAAAAATGTGCCATGGGCCTACATGTTAATCTGATGATGAGCTATAGTCCAAATCACATACATGTAAGTATGTAAATATGACCTCTCAACAATGTTCTTCTTAGTGACACATGGATCAAGGTTCTTCATCTTGTTTGTGTTTCCCCTATCCCCTATCTAACCCATCTAGGTCCTATTTCTTCATCTTTCATCTTTTTCGATAATTCACTTTTGTTAATTTCCAACCTTTTTGATTTGACCCTTCAACATTGCAAAATGGAAAGTTCACTTTCCCTACACTCCTTCCATCCATTTCAACCTATCAGATGCCTCCAATTCACATCTCAAATCATTCCCTATCATCAATTTTGTCTCCCTATTCTTATTTTTTTGGGTCACCCCCTGTTATTTCCAAATCCCCCTAGGTGATCTTAAATCTTCCCTAGGTGAGCCTGGAAACCCCAGGGTTGACCTTCCCTATCACAAGGGGTGGCCCATCTTCCTTTAAATATTTCAATCATGTTCCAGGTCTCAAGTTCATCTTTATCCCATTTTGACTATTTCTAGTCCTGAAACCTTTTGCAAAACCCTGTCCTTCTAAGTTGCCCCTATCATTTCCAAATCCCCCTAAGTGACCCTATTAGAAGGGGTGACCCTATTGTGTTTTAAAATGTGAGTTTCTCCTTAGTTTAGGCCTAATTTAGCTTCATGTTGGCTCTCGTTTGCATCTCTATTTGACCCTAATTGACCCTTGTCTATTTTTAACTACCTCTCCACTCCCATTCACTCTATTCTTGGTTCCCACAAATCTATCCTCATTTCACCTTATTCTCATGCTAACTCTCCTTCCTCTATGAGTGATAGCTATCAAGATTAATTCACTTCCTAATCAATTGAGTTCACTCTTCAATCTATCATGTTAACTCATCAATCAATTGAGTTAACTTCTCCATCAATCCCACCTCTTGTGAGCTCTCCCAACCTATATGCAATATGTGAGGCAAATTCTTTTTTGCAACCATTCAAAAACCTTTTCTTTTTCTCTACATTAGCATCTTAATGCTCATTGCAAGACTCACGTGCCTTTTTATTTCATGTTTAGGATAGTTTTCCAAGATTTCAAAAGATTCACATAGAATTTTTTTTTTCTCAATTTTCCCTTAATCCATAGCCATTGTACTCATATAGTGCTTTCATAGCATTCATATCCCTCACTAAGCTCTATCAATTTTATCTTTCAAATCTCATGCCATTTCAAATCAATTGCTTTCTTCATCCTTATTGTAAAGAGGAGTACCCCACTGTTGCAGAGGAGAAAGAAGTTTCCATACATGGACTTTTAAAGATACACCAGGCTCATGCACAATATTCATGATAGGTTATTTAAATCTTTGACAATAATTAGCTAATCAAATTACTCTTAAGGTGTTGGTACCCGGGAAAACTAGCTCCCAAAATGTCTTATTTTACCCCAAAAAAACCATCAAATCTCCCACTTTTGCCTTTGCAATCAAAACCACCCATTTAGATCCAATCTGAGATAATGTTTTAGGGGCTTTATTCCAAAATATGCTAAATATAATGTTTCCTCTTGTCTTTGATTTCTCCCCTTAGAAAATTTTGGTCTTTTTTGCCCTTTATTGGTGAATTGACAATTTCCTGAACTTACGAACTAGTTTGGAAGCTCACTTTTTTCCTAGTTTGCCAATTCACTAATAAGGTGATGAGAAGGGAGAAGGAATAGAAGAAGAAAGGTGAAGGAATGGAGACAACCAAAGCTTAAGAAATATTTCAAAGACAATGATAGAGAAGTGCAAGTGTGTTGGGAAATAATGTGGTTCACGAACTTGGAAGGTCACCAATTGTAGGTTTTGCTGACAACCACTTCGCTGACAGAAGGAAAGGAAAAGGAAGCTCCAATGAAGATGGGGGAAATTTTCTAAGGAAAAAATATCTAAGTGCTTGTAAGTGAAGCTGGCGGTTCATGAACCTCCAAGTTTGCTGACGGATGGTTCACTGATGGAAGAATTCACCGACAGGGTGAAAAAATAATCAAGACAAAAGGCAAAGATACAAGGAAATGGATAGTTCCAAAATATAGAAATTTACCAATAAGGAAAATAGAGAAAAGAGGAAGCAGAAAAGGACCAAGGACAAGAGATAAAGGATCTTTATCAGAAAACTAGAGGGAAATGAAACTCACCAAATAGTTCAAAATATTGAAGGTTCACCGATCAGGTGATTGGCCGATAAAGCAAGTAAGAGGCAAGCTTCCTCCATGGTTCAAGAAAAGTGAACATTGCTGATAAAGAAAAAAGATGTAGGAAAGAAAAGATAAGTACTTTGTCAGATGAGTTCACAAAATTGTAAGTTTGCCGATGGGAAAAGTTGTTGACAAAGAAGAAAGGAGGTGATAAAGCAAAGGTTTGAAAAGGGGTGAAATTGCCAACAAAGCGGCGACAGGCTTGGTTCAAAAAAGGAGAGATTCGCTGATAAGTCAAAAAAAGGGTGCCAAGGGTGAAGTTCATAAAAAGCAAAATTTACCGATAAAGGACAAAGGCGAAAGTGAAGCTAAAAGAGGTGGAAGACTCAGACAAGAAAAGTTTGAGAGCAGAGAAATTTTCCAATAAGGCAAAATAGTGCTAGAGAGATAAAAGAGAAGACAAGCTAACAAAGAAAGATAGTTCACGAAAGTTGAAATTCACTGACTGAAGGAGAAAATGAGAAGAATGAGACAATCCAAGTTTGTGAAAAATAAGATTTTCTGATAAGGTACAAAAGAGGTTAAAAATATAAAGAAGAAAAAGATGTCTCCATGGTTCGAAAAGGTGATAATTTACTGACAAAGGGAGATGGTGAAGAAGTTTGTAATGAAGGAGAAAGGCTAATAAAGGAGGGAAAGATGACCAATATACAGATGGGTACAATAAAAAATCAAATGGACCAAAACAGAAAATTGGATAACTTTTTTTAAAGTGTTGTAAAATCTTTAAAAATTTGATTTGTACCTAGAATTTATGATTATGCTAAATAGTGCCATGTATGTGGTTGATACAATGAAACTCTTCAATGCATAGGTACATTTGGAGGACAAAGTAGATGAATTAGATGTTGTAGATGTCAGAGACTAAACTTGATCCTTCCTTCTTTATTGTTCCTTGTACACAAAGAGTGCAAGCAATCTTCTTTTGAGATTTTCAGAATTGTCAGGGTATGGGTAGGCATCCATACGTGCTAATCTTTTGACAGAGGCCATGGGCCTGACTTCAATGCAGCATGGGTTGCTTGTTGACTTATTTTCCAATCCCCATAAGTTGTACATAAACTAATTGCTATATATACATGCTTCAAAGATGTTTTCAAGGTTGGTCCCTGAACCAATTGTCTAGTGTGGGAGCGCCTAAGGAGTACTTTCTAGCATCAAATCATTATTAGTCTAGTCTGTAAGTAAAGGGGTGTATTTAGTATAGTGTAGAAAGGTTATGTAACATAAATATGAATGTAATGGAATGTCTCCATGGAATTTTGTAGTGATTTTGGTGAATATATAATCGTAGTTGTATGTTTTCCCTTGCCACATTTGCTAGCACAATTGTAACCAAGGTTTGAAGGTGTGTGACAGCATCCAAGTTAATACAAAGCTTTGTATTTGTCATTTTTTTGTTGCATATGAATCGTGGTAGTTATTTTTTGGATTATTAAGTATGTCCATTACATGAAGATCTATTATAGTCATAAATGTGAATATATGTCTAGTTCTGTTGATCCTATGCTGTATATTTTCTTTCCTCCTTGCATTCTATGACTCTGTTGCCCAATGGAGTAGGCATAGTCCATATTAGAAAGAGATCAATCACATTTTTAAATCAAATAAATCATTCACTCGTGGTTTAGGGGAAAAACCCATCTTTCTTGTGCATGTACATTTGTACAGTTGAATCAGCTTAATCATAGGCTTATGCAACCAATTTGTCTTGAATTAGTGACAGCTCTTGGGGTCAAGTGTACATTGGGTATGGTTGTTTATGTTTATTTGTATTTTATTTCATGCCTCTAGGAATATCCCTCCTAGGTGTAACTAAGCCTGAAGTGCACAGGAGACTACCCACTCCTATCAGTTAGCCAAGATCCCCCTTAAACTATTGATAAACCTCTTTTAGTCACCTTGATGACACCCCTAGACTAGGTGATTTCTGAAATGTTTTAGGGTTTTGGGTTACAATCATTTTGGGACCCAACAGATTGGCATTGTTGTCAGGAAAATATTATTGTTGGGTTGATAATATTTTGAAGACTTTGCTAGTTGGAGAATTCATATTTATTTTGAAGCCTTGAAGATCAGTCATGCTTCAAGGGATTTCCTCATTCAGTGAGGTGGTGACTCTACTGTCAAAGAAAACAAATTGTTGATGTTGTGTGCACATTTCAAAGAGATTACAACTAGTTAAGGTACATGTTTTTCTTCCATCTCTGATCATGGTTTCTTTCTCAGTAAAGGAACATGTTATTTATTCTCCTTTTTCATACACAAGTGGTTTGTAGTTAGTCATGGCCAATTGGTATGAACATGGATACCCTAGGGAGGCTCCTTCCTATGCATCTTCTTATGTTGCAAACTGTAGGAACTATATGGATTTAGACCATATAGAAAATGCATTTTCCAATTATGGCCCTGCCACTTATACAAAACCAAACCTATTGCACCCTTACATAATCAAAATGAGTCAATTAGGCTACAATATGAGATTGAAAAAGAAAATTAGTTGCTTGAGTCTTTGTTGCAACAAAAGAAAGAATTAGAAATCCAAATCAGGCTACATCAATCTAGGTCGCAGTCTAATCCCCTTCCTACTATTCTTAGTTGCTCTTTTCCTCAACCTCCTCATATTGCAAATGAAAATACATACAAGCAATTGGACCTCTAATGGGTAAATTATGAACAAAAATCCATTCCTAAAAGGATCTCTTATCATATGGCTTTATTTGATGGGTGTGAGGTCAATGATGGGAAGGCACATATTGAGGGATTTTCAAACTTCATGGACAAATTTCAGTTTGAAGCTGAAGATATGTGGATGAGATTTTTGTTAGATCTCTATGTGGAGTAGCACAAAAGTGGCTAGTTAGTTTCCCTGATCATCATTGTTCTTCTTAGGATCAATTAGTGGCTACATTTGAAGACTTTGCAAGTAGTTTAGACCCTATTTTCTTGTCCAAGAACTAGAAGATATTAGATAGCATGAAGGAGAGTCTAACATGGAGCTCTACCACAAATTTACAATTACCCTATTCCATATCCCAGAGAATTTCAAACTTGATCTTCCTGTTTACATTGACATGTATCTGAGGGCTTATGATGTTACCTTAAGCCCAGGTTGTATATGGGAGGAGTTAAATCTAGTAAGTATGCAATAGGCCTATTTGTTCATCGATTATGTTCATAAAGTTAAGCGGGATATGGTTGCAAAATCTCTACCTTCAGATGCAGAGGTGATTGGTAATGAACATATTGTTGTAGACAGTAGGGATGTGGATGCTTCATGTGATCTAGACACAATGTCAAGTGATGATTGCGTATGCAGGAGGGTAGAAGAAGGTGCTGGTGTAGTGTATGACAACGATTCAGATGAAAATAGTAGTGACTACACCTACCTTTGATTGGATCAATCATCAGTGGATGATGAAGATGAGAAAATCAATGATTATTTCTAATCTAGTGAAGATAGTTATGACCTTGTTGCTTGTTGTAGTAGTGTAGATCACCAGGAAGGTATGTATACAAATGAAAAATTGAGTAGCTCATCTCATGTAGTTGATTATATAGAGCATACATGTTGTTGGGACCTACCAAAATTTTCCTCCCAAGTATGCCCTATTGTGCCCCAATAATCCAAAAATCCCCATTTTTACTTCTTGCCATTGAAAACCCCTTGTTGAAATCTAATCAGAGATAGTTTTCAAGGGTCTTTGCTCTAAAAAATGGCTAAGACAAGTCCCCAAATCTTTCCTCTTCCTTCCCTTTAACAAATTTCTCATTTTTTTGCTATTGGTCAGGAAATCGGCACTTTCTAGAACTTGCTAAATATTTCAGGAGTTAGCATCTTTTCTGACTCATTGACAACGAGGCATCAGTAGTAGTAAAGTAGTTGTGCTAAAGGATAAAGAAAAATTCTATGTAAATGCAAAAGGTAAGGAGTCCTTAGTCGGCAAAGTGCTTAGTTTGAAAACCTAAAGGTTTGTCGATTGAAGGTTTGTCGATCGAAGGTTCGACCAATGGTTACTTTGCCAACAAAGACAAAGGAAAGGAGACACTAAAAATTACTAATTAAAAAAGGAAAGTCCAAGTATATTGGTGAAAGGCCAACTTCAGGAACTCCATAGTTCACCGATTGCAGGTTCAACCAATGACATTTTCACTGACAAAGAAAAAGATGGATCGGGCTTGGTTCTAAAACAAGAAAATTTGCTGATAGGAAGAAAAATTAACTAAGGCAAAGGTCTATTGGCAAACTGGGAGAAGGACGAACTAAAGAAATAGTTCAAAAATTTAGAGATTCATCGATAAGGCAGTAATGAAGCACTTTCTTCTTGGTTTTGAAGAGGTAATTTTTGCTGATATAGGTGAGGAGACAGAAAAAGAAAAAGAGAAGTGGCTTAGTTCATGATGAGGATCTTTCGTCGATAGAGGAAGGAAAAAATGACTAAGGCAGAAAGGTTTGGGAAAGTTCTATTTTGCCGATAAAGGGCAACAAGGCCCTTGGTTTGGTAAACAACATTTTTGCCAATAAAGCAATAGATTGAAGAAAAGGGGCTAAGGGGCTTGGTTAAAAAAATGAGCAAGTTTTCTGATAGAAGGAAAAAATTGGCAAAGGCAAAAGGTTCTCAAATTTCACTTTTTGCCAATAACAAGGCAAGAGGCCCTTGGTTCTGAAAAACTAAAATTTACCCATAAGGGTGAAAGAGGTAAGTCATTGAAGTTCAGTATGGGCCACTTTTGTTGATAAAGTAAAAGTGGATTATGAAGTTTCCTAAGGCAAACAAAAAGAAGAAAATGGCTTTCTCGAGCTTGGTTCGATAAATCAGAGATTTTCTGACATGACAAATATGACAAAGGTAAAACTAGAATTTGGCTAAGAAAAAAAAGGGTGGTCTTATCTGTAAACTAGCAGAAGGTGGAACTCTTCAGAAGGTTTGATATTTTGAAGAATCGTTGATAAGGTGATAGATAAGGAAAGTAGCAAGTAAGGTGCCTGGATGAAGTTTGAAGATTTGCTAGTTTCCTGATAATGCAAATGGTTAGTGAATGAAAAATGCAAAGTAGGGCATAGTTTGGCAAAAGTAAAGTTTCTAATAGAGAAAAGATAAAGTGAAGAAAGATAGAGTAGCATAGTTCTGGAAAATGATAAAGGCCAAGTTTGGCCAAGTTGAGAGTTATTGATATGAAGGAAGGGGAAATGAGAATTTTGCAAGAGAAGCAAGTGGCTAAGGAAGGGTGCCCACTTAAAGTGGTATAGTCAAGGTCAGATGGCTCAAATAGAAAATTAGGACAACATATTGGGAATGTTGTATATTATTGAAATAGGTAATTCCCTGAATATATGCCATGATTGTAGGAATATACAATCTGATTTGTACCTAAAATTTAATGAGTCTACAGAGTAGTGCCATGCAGATGGTTGGCACAGTGAACTTCCTCAATGCACAAAGGACAAATCAGATAAGTCAAGTGTTGCAGGTAGTAGGGAGAGGATCAAAACCTTCCCTCTTTATTTCTTAGAGTATAGGAATAGTGCAAACAATCTTCCTCTGACATTTTCAGAATTAATTGAGCATTGGTTTTCTCTTCCAACATGAAAATCTTCTGACAAACTGGGATTGAATGTAATTATAGAATGGGTGCAATCCTTGACAGGGTGCGGTTCATGGGAGAATGGAACAAGTTGAAAATGTTATATATGCATGTGTTTTAGTTGTAATGTGGGTTGGTTAGTTTGGCAAAGTTCTTAGCAGGGTTGTGAGCTCTAGGGGGCAGATTAGAAGAAGTTTATTTTACAGTCTTTGTTTAGCATGAAACAATTGTGAAATGTATATAATATATTTACAAATCACTGTATTAAATCATTGTTTTTCTCCATTGCTATAGGTGTTTTTCTTAGCAAACCATAATCATAGTTATAGTTTTCTCTTGCCACCTTTAGTGGTAGGAATGTAAGCTCTGATTTGAATGAATGTGACAGTTCTTAATCCATTTTCAATCTTTTTAAATGGTCATTTCAATATTGCATAGGGAAGAATATGGTATGTTGTTGGATTATTAAGTGTTTTCAATGATTTGGTATTGATTTTCATTGCATTTGATTTATCAAATAGGTAGTTATACACTTTAGTGTGGTTGTTTTTCCTTTGTTGAACATTAGACTCTGCAACCCAATGGATAGGCACGGGTCTAAGTAGCCTTAGATCACCCAATCTTCAAAAGAAAAACAATATATCCTATCTTTAGAAGCATTAGTAAGTATTATGCATCCTCATTCTGTAGGATTGTCATTATCAGCTTTATAGGGGTCTTAAAAGCAACCCGATGTTCTTAGTTTAGTGACAGAATTGGGAGTAAGAAAGCAATTTGGGTTTGGTTGTTAATATTTTTAGTTGTTCATTTGGTTTGATATTAATACCTACTTAGGTATAATACCCCTTTGAATTTCCCTCCAGAGTTTAAGCTGAGCTCAAAAAGTAGAGGAGTCTACCCACTCCTATTAGTTGGCCAAGATCACCAAAAACTTGTTGATAAACCTCTTCCTATCACCTTGACGACAGTCCCTGACCTAGGTGATTTAGGAATATTTTAGAGTTTTGTGTTGCCATTATTTTGGGTCCCAACAGATTGGCACCATTGCTAGGGAAATAATACATTAATTCAAATTTGTAGCCTTTGGTAATGACAAATCATTTTAGTTTTGGTTGCTTTGATATTGAAACATTGTTTGTTCAAAATTTTCTTCCCAACAGGGGAAGTGGCGACTTTGTTTTAATTTAACCTAGAATTAATTTTAGTTTAATAAAACTTTCATAATGGATAGAGGAAGAAACTAGAAGTAACCTGGACATGAGGAATCCTCTAGTAATGTTGGAAATAGGAGGAATAGGTATAGGGTAAGAAGACCCAAAGTAGTGCCTACAAAAAATGTCCAAGACAATATATTTGTCAACATCAGAAGCCAATACAACTATACTCCTGAGAACTCTGCATAGATAACATTCTCTGAACAAACATAAGACATAATAGAATTGAGTATGATGTTAGAAGAAATGAAAATGTTATTGGTAGAGGTAGTAGAGATAGATCTCATCCTCCATATCTGAGGCCATTTGGGAATGCTAGTAAGAATGAAGAGACAATTCACAATACAAGGCATCATAATTCCCCCATTGGATCATTTGGAGGTCAACATGAAAATATCCCTAATGAGGGTGAGCAGCAACAACCTAATGGTGAGGAAAGAGAAAGAAGAATCCAAGATGAACTAGATTTGCTTGGTCATCTTAGAAATAGACAAAGAGAAGTATAGGCCTTGATTGATTAGCAAGAAGCTCAACTTGCCCAACATGCCCAACAAAATCAAAATGCCTAGCAATAGGGCCTGAATCAAAATGTTAATCAACAACATGCACCTCAATAGCACTACAATTAGTAAAATAACCAAATATAATAGCAACAACATCAAATGGGACAGCAGGGCATAAATCAGGCCACTACTCAAAATATCAACATTCAGCCGCCACAAAACCAAGTTAACAAGTAGCATGGCAACATTCAAAACATCGAGCATGCACAACGAAGACAAGCATAGAGGTTTATTGCATAGAGGCAGTAGGTGGGACCTGAGAGGTATAAAAAACTCAATTTCATTGGCATTTCTGATTTTCCTAATCCCATTCCAACTGAGATTAGAGGGAAGATTCCTAGGTTTCAGTGCAATAATGTTGTCATTGGTGAGGAACACTTGAGGCACTTCATTAATGTCATTGATGAGTATGAGATTGAAGACAAAGATGTGATGATGAAGTTATTTGTGCTCTCATTGCAAGAAATTGCCAAAGAATGGTACAAGGCTCTCCCTGATAACAACATTGATTCTTGGTAGGAAATGATGAGGGTGTTTAGATTGTAGTATGGAGATAGGATTGACCCCAAGTTTTCCATTTATGAACTCACAGCCATCAAAAAGGCCATCAATGAAATAGTAGTTGATTTCAATAGTTGATTCATCATGACAATGAGAAAGGTACCTCCTCATATGAGACCCAATGAATCTATGTGCTTGGTTTTATATTGTGGTTCTTTTGATTCAAAATTAGGTTGTTGCTTGAGGGACAAGAGTCCACAAACATTAAGAGAGGCTTATGCTACAACAATAAACATAGAAAGTAATATGAGAGATTCAAGGAAGCACATCAAAAGGTTTGATGTAAAATTGCCCCAGCCAGATAAGCCTGCTTTCAACAAACCCCTCCCTACTGATGACAAATTGGATTAACTCATGTGGGTTGTGAAACATTTAACCTATAAGGTTGCAAGAAATGACAAAGGGTTGCCACCTCAAGGTGCTACAACACATTTTAATGAAGCTCAGAGGTTCATAACAAACCTTATAATACTGATTGGTCTAAGAGACCACAACAAAATGATAGATAGCTTGCCCCCAAGCATGTAAATTTCAAATAGCCTAAAAGGGATACCCCTGATCCTTTGAGAAAGGATCAAGTTAATTTTCAAAATGAATCTTTATGGTGCCAGGCTTGCTTCCTTCCCCTGACCCAACAAATTGTGTGGTGGCTCACTCATTGGGAAGAGAAGCAGAATCTCCAAATGAAGAGGGTGCAACTGAGTATTATGAAGAAGAAATAAATTAGTTTGATGCAAAAGATAATGAGCAAATGGGTCAGGGTGCTACTTATGCCAATTATGAAGAAGATGATCATATTTTCCAATATGATTATGATGAAGGTCTAAAAATTTATAATTGCCAGCTCATGATTTTGGGCATTTAAGGGACCTTATGCAGAAAAAGTATCCGCAGTCCAAGCCTTCAAAAGAGGATATAAAAGCACTGATTGATGTAGTCATCTTGCAAGTCCAAGGCAGATATCAATTGTGAAATAGGACTATCCCTATGCACAATGCCCATGCCAAGGAATCAAAGCAAAAAAGAGTGAATAAGGATAGGGACAAATGCAAGGGAGATATGGAGTAGAAAAGTAGTAGTGCTCCAAAAAAGAATGTGCTAGAAAAGAAGAATCTTCCAGTACATCCGCTAGCAGCAAAAAAGAAGTATGTACCGAAGAATCCAGCACCGACCGAGCAACCAGTTACTACACTCAGTTTAGGGGGTCATTATCTAAAAGGCGGTTATAAGCGTGATCAGCCTCAAGCACAAAAAGAACCAGAAAAGGATAAGAGAAATGAAGAAGGTAAGGATATTTCGTCTAATCAAGTGATACCTTATATTCCTTGTGCAAATGATGTAACTATTTCATACGATACTCTTTTGGCCAATTCTCTCCCTATTGACATGGCTCAAATTTTTAGCCAAATCAGAACTTTTGTGCCAATAGTGAAACTCCTTAGAATCCCTGAACATAGAGATAGGGTAGGGCCATTTATTACTATTGTAGATGCACAAAAACAACCTGTTGTTGTTCCCAGTAGTAATGATGAGGGTGTAGGTCATGAGGAAACAATAGAGGTTTATTTAGGGTATTCCATTATTAATAGCAAGATGGGAGTAGACCCTTTTTATACCACTTTGATCATAAATCGTTGGCCATTACAAAACTATATGCTTGATTCACGGGCATCTAGCAATGTTATGCCATTAGAAATCATGAATGAATTGGTATTGAAGGTCTCCAAATCCATTGGCAAATGCTTTGCCATGGATTCCAGGGAGGTCAATGTTATAGGTCTGGTCAAAGATTTTGAGGTCAAATTAACTGTATATCTTGACAAATCCTTCATGATGGACATAATTATTGTAGATTGTCCTTCCAAGTGGGGTATGTTGTTATCTACAAAGTGGACTTGGCTTCTATGGGTGGAAGTATTCAGATGGACCTATCATATGCCACCATTCCAATCCAAGGTGTAGAAATGAAACTATACAAATAGAAGAAGGTGGAAGATGAACATATAGAGGATAGATATAAAAACGAGGAGGATCATGCAAATTTCTTTGACACTGAAATAGACCATTTTATGGCATATATCAGTGATGATAATCTCTACCTGAATGTTTCACATTCTAACCTTGTTGTAGATGTTTGTGATGTGTCTGATTTGTGGGCATTGTACTTTGATGGTGTGTTTTCTGAATATGGCTTAGGTGCTGGGATTGTTTTAACATCCCCAGATGCTGGGCAATTTGGTATGTCTTTCAGACTTGATTTTTAGTGCACTAATAACATAGTTGGCTATGAAGCATTGTTGTTGGGTTTAAATATTTCTCACAAGCATAAGGTCAAGTGCCTAAAAATATATGGTGACTTAGAATTGATTGTACAAGGGTAAAAGCACAAACATGTGTCACACTTTATAAAGGAATCAGCCAACAGCAAAAAATTTTTTGAACTGCAACCTCATAAAAGTGGAATTTATGTTTTTAATTTCAAAATGATGTAAACTAACAAAATGTAGATCTCTTGATGAATTTTATGCTTGTAATTTTAAAAAAAAATTAAAAAATTATTTTGACATTTTTTTATAACTTTAAAAGAAAATTTTGAATTACAGAAAATTTTAAGAAAAAAATGACTTTGAGTCCACGTCAAGAAAAAAGAGCAAACAATCTTATTTTTCTCTAATTTTTTTTTCCCAAATAGATGAGTTCAATATCTAGTGAATGGAGAAAAAAAATCAGTTTTCAATACATATTTTCTTCATAATATCATTTTAAAGTCAAACTTTACATAATTTGATTGTTTTCATTCCACGTCAACTTTTGTATAATTTTTTTATTATTTTCACAAAACCAATTATACCCTTTTGGAGAGGACTCTTTCCTTTAGTGAACCATATAATTTTGAAAAAAATTGGATGTGTTTTGATTTTTTTTTTAATTTCTAATCAATGTCATCTCTGATTTTAACAACCTACTTGCAATAATTTAAAATATATATATATTAAAACTAATTAAAATATTTTTAAAAAAACATATTTGGTTACTAGACTCAGAGCTCTACAAAAGGTTTTTTTTTTTTAAATAATTCATTTTGATTGAAGAAATATTCAGTTGAAGTTGAGAATTTTAGAAAACTAGGAAAAATGATGAGGTGGCTACCAAGTGGATTGCCACATAGATAATTTCAGGAGAAATAATTTCGCCCCCAAATCATTTGGGGGCGAAATTATCTAACCCAAAATTAAAAAAATCTGACGACCACCGCTGGTCGGCGAGATTTTTTTTTTAAAGAATTTTTTAAACTTAATTATATATATAGGGTTTTTTTTTGTTTCTTCTCAATTCAAACATCAAGGAGAAAATAGAAGAAGCAGAATTTTCCGCAATAGAGGCTAAAAATTATTTTTTCAATTTTTTTCAATTCAAGCATTTGGAGAAACCACACAAAAGGAGTTTTTTGGCAAGAAAGGCTACAAATTTTCAAGTATGTAATATGATTCCCAACTTATTTGTAACTCATTTTACCATGTAGAAATTGAACTTCATGTGTTATTTATTAGGATGTATATGTGTGTGTAGGTGAATTAAATCAAGCAATTTGTGATAGGGAATAAAAGAAATAGATTAAGGTTGTATGACCGAAAAAGAGTTGAAAAACCCATAGGAACATCTAGTCAAGAACAACCCATTGAAATTATTGATGAACAAGTTGAAGGACGTGTTAATGAACAAGTACAAGATGAAATTGGTAGTAGTGATAGACATTTTTTGCATGGAATGGAAAATCTCATGTAGATGGATGAGGATGCTCTTTTCAAAAATATTTCACCTGAACATATCTTACCTGAAAGCACAATAAAATTGCACTCTAAAAGAATTTGGGATGAGTTGTTTGAAGATAAATCTCTAATTGGAAGAGCACAATTATGTGCAAAGTTATTTAGGTGAAAAGAATTGACCCCCATTTTGGAGTTGTTAGGAGTTGATTTAACAAGAAAAAATATTTAAATTTAGTAAATCAGATAGTAATTGAAAACTTGCAAACATTGGATTGTATTCAAACCAAGAGTCGAAGTTCTGATTTAAGTGCTACACGTAGAGCATTGATGGCTGTAATTTCTAGTAAGAAATTATCACATAGAAGACAAGTTAAAGAATTGCCTGATTAGTAAATGTATCTAAAAGAACTATTCAAAGATATATCAATAAGAGAAATAGATTAGATGAAAATATTGAAAATAATTGGGTAAATATTTGTTGATTCCCTTGGAGAGATAGAATTTCAGAAGATGTAAAACAAAAAGTAACTGGATATTGGACTGACAACTCCCATTTTTCTTCCAATAGAAGGGACACTATACAAATAAAAGACGAAGATGGTAAAACAATTTCTCATCCAAAGCATTTTATAGATACAACACAAATTGAATTTTTTTAAGCATTCAAGAAAGAATTTTCACAAGTGAAGATTTCTCAAAGGATGTTTGAGAATTTATGACCAAGTTTTGTACATATAAATAAAGTACGTGAAACTTGTTGCTATCAAAATCATGTTGAATTTGATCTACACCTATAGTCATATAAAAAACTTATGGCAATAGTTAATCCAAATGTAGCGATTCTTGGAAGTACAATGCAATTTGTGTTTAGTCTATTTTACGTGAAAAATTAGAAGATTCAGATGAATTCAATGTATAGTGTATAAGAAATATATGTGTGGATTGTAGAAATTTAACGAAATTTTTACCATTTGAGAATATTGATCATTCAATGTTAGTTGTTTGGAAGAGATTTGAATATGAGAAATACTCAACAAAGTCAGGAATTGAATCTAGAAAAATTGTTTTGAGAGAGAGTGAATTGCCCTCCAACGAGTTTATGAACAAATTTCATGACATTATATACCCACATATCCAACATTGTCATGGCATAAGATGGCAGGCTAAGCAATTTATTGACTCAAAGAATTGTTTCCCACTGGGTTGTATTCTTTCTATTGTAGATTTTTTTGAAAATTATACATTTAGTCCTCAAACTAAGATTCAAAGTCAATATTATCATTCAGAACAAGTCACAATCTTTGTGCAAGTTTGCTATAGACATTCTAAGTTATTTGTAGATGAGGTAGAGAGTACCAAAGATGAACAAATTATCATCAAGGAGGTTGACTTTTATATCAGTGATGATATGGGTCATGATAGAAGCTATGTAGCACATTCCTTTCAAATATTTTTTGAAGATTTGGGACAATGTGGCATTGTTGCATCACAACACTAGATTTGGTCTGATGGATGTGCTGGTAAGTGTTGATTTTATTATTAATTTTTAAATTTAAATTTTTAATTTAAAAATTTATATTTAATTTTAAGATTTGAATTTTTAAATAATTTTTGGTTTTCAAATCGTTGTTTATATATAACTATTTATACAGGACAATTTAAGTCTATAAAAGTATTTAATTGGTTAACGCAACAACATGCTAAATTTGGCATACAGTTTTTGTGGAATTTTTTTGAGAGCGGACATGGAAAAGGAGAACATGATGGAGT
Organism: Cunninghamia lanceolata; assembly: GCA_027924645.1. Classification (NCBI taxonomy): domain Eukaryota; kingdom Viridiplantae; phylum Streptophyta; class Pinopsida; order Cupressales; family Cupressaceae; genus Cunninghamia; species Cunninghamia lanceolata. The sequence continues at coordinate 26,628,265 of BSBN01000703.1, forward strand.
AGGAGCATGTGTAAAACATGCACTTCGCCACTATGAACTTGCATGTAATATATACTAGATACAAAATTTACAAAATAATTTAAAATTGTTGAATACTTATATATGTAATGATTTATGTAATTGATCTATGTATGTGTATTGTAATTGTTGGATGTACATGCGAGATTTTTTAAATTCTTAAACCTCTTACCTGGGCACTGAAGACCAACATGAAATTACACGTAACACCATATGAAATGCAAGTCAAATTATTGAATGGTGCAAAAGCCATTTTGCTACTCGTGACTTAATATACAACAAACACTATTTTTTGGAAGTTAAAGGTATGTTAATTGAATTTATGTTATTTTAAAACTTTAATATTAAAATTTAAGTACATGTGCATGTGATTTAATTTCAAATTTAAATAGTTTTAATTGAGATGCTAAAAAATTTGTTCATACGTGCAGATATTGATCGATCGAATCCATATAAATGTCAAGCTATTAATGGTGTTAGAAGTTTGCATCAAGTCATGACTACAGGACATAGCAAGCCGCTTGCTATTCAAGTGAGAGAAAAATCTTGTTTTTGTGTTGACTGCATTGAGAACAATGCAAATATTCCACAATGTCCAAATGTAAGGGATGGATATGTTTCGCAATGGGAAATGAAACAAATAGTATCAAGTCATCCTTTTGAAGATAGTGACATTGTAGATGTATATGATCCTATATATTCAGCTGATTATGAATGTGTATCAGATTTAGTTGTTATAGGTAAGTTATAGAATTGATTTATATTCGATATTGTAATAAAGTTTTAAACATTTGATTTACATTGTTCAACTCAAATGTACATTTACATGTTTACTTGTGGTGTGTACATGAGATATTTTTTCTGTGGTTGTAGATCCTAACAATACAGAAGGTGTAGATTAATATCTACTAAGATGCACACAAGTATAATCAAAATTGTTAGAATCAATGACATATGGTGATGGACAATCATATCCCATTGGATTAGTTGTTGTTGAAGGAACCTATTATAAACAAGTAAAAATAGATAAAAATGGTATTATATTTATTGAATATATGCCAAGACAAAAGGTTCTATAGTACAGTCACTTAGTTTTAGCAACAAGATTAAGTTTGGAAACATTACAAAAAAGATGACGTGGCCAACAAAAGTGGAGGTTGTCTATTGAAGATCACGAAATGATTTTAGAGATAATAAAAGATAGAGAAGATCCAAATTATATGTACCAAGAGCTCTAACTACATTATTGAAGAGAGAGTTGAAGAAATCGATACATCTAGTATGAGGTCTATGCCTATAAGGATTTCAAGTTATAAAATTGAACTTCATTTTGTGTAGGTATGATCTCTAAACTATATATAGATAGTCTTAGGTCTTACAGAACTTCTTAGTCTACCTGTGTCTTATGTATCTTAGGTGTTTTAGGTGTCTTAGGTGTCTTACTTGTGTCTTAGGTGTTTTAGGTGTCTAGGTGTCTTAAATGTCTTAGGTGTCTTAGGTCTTAGGTGAGACCACTGAGTTTCCACCTTCACGTAACCTGTCTTAGGTGTCTTAAAGATCTAGGTCTTAATTCTTAGGTGTCTAGGTGTCTTAAATGTCTTAGGTGTCTTAGGTCTTAAGTGAGGTCACTAAGCTTCCACCTTCACGTGACATGTCTTAGGTGTCTTAAAGAGCTAGGTCTTAATTCTTAGGTGTCTAGGTGTCTTAAATGTCTTAGGTGTCTTAGGTGTCTTAGGTCTTGGTGAGGCCATTGAGCTTCCACCTTCAAGTGACCTATCTTAGGTGTCTTAAAGATCTAGGTCTTAATTCTTAGGTGTCTAGGTGTCTTAAATGTCTTAGGTGTCTTAGGCGTCTTAGGTCTTAGGTGAGGCCATTGAGCTTCCACCTTCACGTGACCTGTCTTAGGTGTCTTAGGTGTTTTAGGTGTCTATGTGTCTTAAATGTCTTAGGTGTCTTAGGTGTCTTAGGTCTTAGGTGAGGCCACTAAGCTTCCACCTTCACGTAGTTGGCCTTGTCAGTACAGAATAAATATTTCTCGAAGCTAAGGGAAGCTCTTTTTTTTTGTATTCTTATGATGTAGTGGTCTCAAACTTAACAAACAGGTACATTACAGGAATTAGAGTCACTAGATCTTTCAAATAATAACCTACATGGAGAGATTCTGATTGAACTACTAAAACTCTCATTTATGAGTGTTTTCATTATATCTAAGAGGTTGAAGAGGGAGGAGAAATTCTGTGGCATTGACCTATGTTGAGTGGATGGCAAGTTTTGCTACTGGATTTTGGGGGTTTTTTGGAATCTTGATTGTTAAAAAGTATTTGAGAATTTATTGATGAACATAATCTTCATCAACATAAATATGCAAGAGCTAGAGTCACTTGGATTTATAAATAGATTTGTCAACATAAATAGATGAACATAGATTCATAAATAGATTTATTGATGAACATAGATTCATAGTCTTAAGGTGTTTCATGTGACCAAGAGCTAGACTCACTTGGATGCTAGTGCTTAGCATAGAATTTCATGGATCACACTAGCATCTTGCATCTATGTGGCACTAATTGACTATTTCTTAGCATTTTTTATCACCAACAACGATGTTGTAGATGCTTCATGTAATGCCTCTATACCTCTCAAAATAGCATTCTTTGACCTATCTCCCTCATTTCCCCTCTATTCTTACATTTTTAAGTCCTATCTCTTTTTCAAAAGAAATCTATGGAATTCTTTTTGTAACATTCTTTTTGCCATTTCAAGCAACGATTATCCATGGTTGTGTTCTTATTTAGTTGGCCAGTTTGCACCTTCATTAACTAGGTGATTAGGTTTCATTTACCTTCTTTTTATTTCTCTTCGCTAGTGTAATCCATTTGACCATTAAATGTAGTCATGTGGAAACTAGATATTTAATTATTTTAATGAGTCAAATACTCTACAATCATGCTAGGAGATTGATAATATTATTTTAATTATTTTGTAAAGTTCTAAAAAGAGGTGGTTATAAATTAGTTACAAAAATGGAGAATTATATATATACGAGTTATGTCCAATTGTATAGGGATCTTTTCTTCTTTTCTGAGGTCCTCCTTTTTGGAGGTTTTTTTCCACTCAACACAAGCCTTCCATAGAAACTATTAGAAGACTTTGTGCTCCAATTTTAGAAAAATTGAAGACTTTTCCTAGACTTTGGTTAGTTGTTACCCATCTATTGCAAGCTCTTTGTATGTTCAACTTGTAATCACTTCTCCATATTTTCCAAGGTTATACTTTTCGTTGATTAATTCCTCTTGTTTTCCTTGTACATTGAAGGGATAAATTATAAAACTATTTCTCTCTAAGTTTGCTGATGTGATATACATGAACTAGAGGACTTTGTATTTCAATTAGTTGTTTCCATTAGTTCTAGTTAAATTTCAACATTTTGAAAACACCTTTATCTTTAATGTGCCTATTTATTTAAGAAAATAATTTTTCTTGTTATATAAAAATGGACTAACAATAATGTGCACCTTTATTGAAAGTTAATAATTTCTACATGAAATGTGGACCTTATGGTTGTATTTTGTACATTTTTGTATATTATTTCTTTAATAGTAGTAAGTTCTAAGAGACTTGAAAAATAGAACATAAATTAAACCGTTTATGATCCACATGTTCAAAATGTACACAAAATATACACAATTTATAGTGCTATATTTCCAATAATTAATTACAATTTAAGTTCCTACATACTTAATATTTACAATTTTGAGCATTTAGAAGGTCCATTTCCTATCATAATTGATTTAAATTTGGATCATCCAAACAATATAAAGTTGATTAACTTTTGAGAGTGTTACAAAATGTTAAATGAGTCTTGTTATACTGGAAAAACATCAAAAGAGAGATATTAAAAGTTGAATATTTTTTAATATTTAAATTTCTCAAAACAATAATCAATTTCAAAATAAATGGTATCTCAGTTCATGATTATATGTAAAATAAGTACATCTAGGAGGCTTTAAATAAAAATTTATGATAAACAAATGTTAATTCAAAATTTTCACATTAATTTTAAACTTATCATTACAAGATTTTTAAGTTTGTAATTTTTTTTTAAATTAAAACAAACAAAGGTGAATAATAACATAGACATTTAATAAACCCATGAAGTGAAAAAATTTTCTTTTACTATTTAGTTAGTTCTTGTTTTTGTTGTGCAGGTGGCAAGGTGTACCAAAATAATTAATCCAAATGTCCAAATAATTAGGTTACAACTACAACATCTATCAAAATTCCTCTCTTTTATGCTTTGATTTTCAGTGTATATTTAGTTAGTTCTTGTTTCTATTGTGCAAGTGGCAAGGTGTACCAAAATAATTAATCCAAATGTCCAAATAATTAGGTTGCAACTACAACATCTATCAAAATTCCTCTCTTTTATGCTTTGATTTTTAGTGTATATTTAGTTAATTCTTGTTTCTATTGTGCAGGTGGCAAGGTGTACCAAGATAATTAATCCAAATGTCTAAATAATTAATATAAAGCATGTAAATCATAATATAAATTTCAAAATGTAAATATGAAGCATGTGACTCATAATAAGAATGTCTCTAAGATATAAAACATAAGTGTATACATATAATGTCCAAATATAAAACATGTGACTCAAATACGTCTAGATAAAATATAATATAACATGTAAGTCATGTAATGTCTGGAAATGTACTATAAATATATAAAACATCTAGGAATCATAATAACAACTCATAAATTATGTCTCGCCCTATGAGTGGATTGAGCATCACTATGTCTTGAGTTGTGTCTTGAGCTATGACATCTCAAACCCTGATTGGACCCATTGACCGATCCGTGACTCGAGCGTTGTGTTGAGTTGTGGGTCTAGGTCTACACATGAAACACCATAAAAATTTCAAATTATATATATATACACACACAAATGTAAAAATAGAATATATGTTTTTATTTTAAATTAATAAACAATACTTGACAAATCTAAATTATTACCTGACATACACGGTCTGCATCGTGAAGAGGAGTCTCAATAGAAGCATGACCAGATCTTGCAACCTATATATATGACATGTGTTGAATACAATATATAAACATATATGTGTATTTAGTTAGAAAAATTGTACACTTGATTTCTATATGTAGAAAGTTAACTTGATATATGTGTGTGTGTACACTTAAATCAAACTTATATGTACATGTGATATATAGACCTGGTTTTAAATACCTCATGATGATGACTAAAATCACCAGCATGATGTAAATCTCCATATCCAAGTTGTAAAATAGTAGCACAAGTCTAATACACACGTACATTTAAGATTACAGTCAAGAGTCAGAGCTTCTTGATGTATGTGATTTTATTTAAAATTGAACAGTTTATAATTTTTAAATATATAATTTATAAATTTATATTATAATTTTTAAATATATTATACCTCAGTTGCACCAGCAAAGGCCCTCCCAATCCCCCTGATGTTAGAATCATGGAGATGTAATGATACACTTGTAGATGGTGTACTCTCAGTGCTGAAAAGAAGCCTGCTATTCTCACCTCCCATAACATGTACAGTAACCTCAATCGCAGGACCAACTAGAACATTTGGAGGTTCAAATCCTATAGGACCAACTAGAACATCCTGGTGTCCTCCCAAACCCTATGAACCTGACTCACCATGCCTCCTCTATCTACCAAAATATCGCTCAAGATGTGAGGATATAGCATCAAGTGGGATCCCATGCTGATCACTGATGAACTAGTTTGAATCTAATAAATCACTGGCCATGCATCTAATCATATTCTGCAAAGCACTCTCTCCACTAATCTGTGCCACATCATGTGGTGATGGTATATCAGCACGAATGTAATGATCTGAAGAGCTAGTCAATATGGCCTTAGTGGATGGAATGTCAATCCTCAAGCATAACAAATACCTGCCAACATGATCATATGACAACTAATCAACCTCAGTGGCAATAGTCACCATGCTCTCAAAAAACATGCATCTCCAGGGGGTCAATGATGGTTGGGCAGCATTTTCTAGTTCCACATGTTTTGGAAGAACCAAAAGATTTGGGCCAACTAAGGACCTCTTGTTCTGAAGAGGTGGCACATCTTGTCTTCTATACTCAGGTCTCCCTGTAAACCTCCCTTTCCCCTGACTAGCATGTTTAGGGAAAGATGTATAATCAATAGATGAATCTAAATGGAACTCTGCATATAATTGTTTGGAAAAATACAATGGCAACTCATCATTGTTTGGCCATTGGTGATGAGCTGCCAAAAACCTAGGATAGATGAAACAACTGATAGCTGCATCCACACACTTGGTGGGAGAATAGCCTCTCACTCTATCTTTTCCCCTATAAGAAGGGAACATGCTGAGAACATTTTCTACTGAAACCAGCTTAGAAATAGATGGCCATTTCTCCACGCTAACAACACTCTGAGAAAGCGATGCATAAAACTTGTCAACACTAATGTCATTATAGGGATTATATGATCGAACAACTTGGATCATACCTGTTATCTCATCCCTAATCCTAACCAACCTGTCCCTACCTGACAGGTTTGGTGTATTGTGAATAGTAGTATTCAGTTCATCCAAAGCTCTTTGAAACCTCTGAATGGTCTCAGCATATAATGTAGAATTATCACCACCATCAAGTTGACCTGACTGATGTGATTGTTGTGAAGATTGGTCATCCATTTGGAACTAAATTTATCTGCAGTATGATAATTAAATTTTCTATCAATCATATTGTATGTCACTATGTAAATAAATCTGCATATAAATTTTCCAACTACTACATACATATTTAAAAAATCCATGATATAAATGCACATGTACTGAACTTAAATAAACTTGCACCTTAGATTCTTGCAAATACATAAATAATAGGCATATCAACCAAATCTGAATCAACCATAAAACACAGAACTAGGAATGCATGTAGAAAATCCAAATTTATACTCACATGTAGCATGTACAACATATTGACATGACAGCCATATACCTATATCATAATCCTATATATAAATTTTGACAGTTTGGCCAAAATCTCTCCTTTCATATGATACAGTCTTTTCAAAATTTCAATTGTATTTTACAACTAAAATGTTTAAATACAGCTATACAACTATCAAATTTAAGCCCTGGTTGGAGTCATATATATCTAGTGTATGTTGTTTCCTTCTTTAACCATGTTATTCCCTAGCATTTGATGGGCAAATTTGAATGGATAACCTTACAAGGGATAAAAGTGCATGTCCTGCATTGCTGTAGCACTTGATTTGACCTGTTTTTATGTGTGAACTAACTCCCACCCAATGCTAGGAAACAACATAGCTGTATAGCTATATTTAAACATTTTAGCTATAAAATACAACTGAAATATGATAGCTATATAGCTGTATTGAAACATTTTAGCTGTAAAATACAACTGAAATTTTGAAAAGACTGTATCATATGAAAGGAGATATTTTGAAAAGACTGAAAATAGAGGCATATAGTCTTCAAAGACAACAAGGGATTGATAGACAGAGTCAATCATAAATGCATGAAGAAGAGTCTTGCAAGATGGCAATGCCAGACTGTTGGTTTATACTAAAAATCTGAGTAAAGATAGTGTACTATTGTAAGATAGTTCTAAGACCATAGAAAACCTTGTAAGGACTATCAAAACTGTTTAAACTTTGCGTAACAATGAAGAAAAAATGCATTTGTTAAGAAAGTGACAAAAGAAGAAAACAATGTATACCTTTCCATCATAGGATGCAGTCATTATGTGTTGTTATAGAGCCAAAGAATCTTGAGGGATAGAATCATCAATACCTTTTGTTTAATACTATGGAAGAGTCCTAAGTTTCTTTACTTTATCCTACATTAACTAGTAGTAGTATCACAAGCATGTTCCTACATGTGAGATTCAGTTAAAGAAACAACCGAAGTCTGAGTAGAACAAACACCTTGTACTCTTGAATTATAAGCATTGAAGCTATAGAGAATGTCTTAAGAGGGGCTTAATCAATTTGACAAGGAAAAGACAGTCTAACATTCAATAAAGAAAAATTCTCTCTTGAGAGATTTCTAAATGTGATTAATTTTTTTGTAGCTTACATTATGTGAATTTGAGATTTGAAGTTTCATGTAGTTTTCTATTCCATCATGGTATGAGGTAGGCGTGGCTCTACTAACTTACGGAGATCTGTGGCTCTACTAACTTACTAAGATCTATTGACATTCATGTTCATTGATCATTGCAATGACTTGAAGGAGTTTGTATGTGCTTTAGAAGACTTCATGATGTTTCAAATAGATCCTTGGAACCTATACAAAAATTGAAGGTAGAGAGAGACAATACCAAGAGCTCTCACATGCATAAAGATCAATACCTATTTAACTAAATGTAGATGCAATAAAACATGGTGATAGTCAGCATGTGAGGAAAGTAGTGTAGTCATAAAAGAAAAGACAAACAAAGTTCTACATGCTAGACCCTTAGTGAGCACAGTTGGGTGTATATACTATGAACACCTATAAAGCTTTAAAAGACCTAATATGAACAAGCAGGGATCCCCCAAAAGAGATCCATAGTTTGAAAAGGGATAGTGATAGTGATAAAGGGTAGATCGAGTGTCAGAGAAGATATAGTTTGGGACATTGGTCTTAAGTTTACATCATCAGTGTATGTTGTTTCCTTCTTTAACCATGTTATTCCCTAGCATTTGATGGGCAAATTTGAATGGATAACCTTACAAGGGATAAAAGTGCATGTCCTGCATTGCTGTAGTACTTGATTTAAAAAAGACTGTATCATATGAAAGGAGAGATTTTAGACAAACTATCAAAATTTATATGGGACAAACTATAACAAATATAAGAATACATAGATGAAGAGAGATGGATGTTTCAAATGATCATGGTTATAGCCATCAGCCACTTGCTACTTCTGATCACCACAACCTTTTCAATAACTTATGCACAAATTCTTTCTTGAATGGTTTCAAATTGTGATTAATTTTCCATCACCACAACCTTGATAAAAACTTATGCACAAAATACAGTAAAGAAGAATTTCAATCATATAAGGTGCAAGTTTATTTCAATCATACCATACAAAATCTTTGACAGAAAATATCAAGGTGAAGATATATACATGGTGCCATACAAAATGTTTGACAAAAAATTTACATGCCAAGGTGAAGATGGCATACCTGGTGACGAGACTATTAAAAATGGACAGTAATAGTGATAAAGGGTAGATCCAGTGTCAGAGAAGATATAGTTTGGGACATTGGTCTTAAGTTTACATCATTAGTGTATGTTGGTTCCTTCTTTAACCATGTTATTCCCTAGCATTTGATGGGCAAATTTGAATGGATAACCTTACAAGGGATAAAAGTGCATGTCCTGCATTGTTGTAGCACTTGCTTTGAAAAAGATTGTATCATATGAAAGGAGAGATTTTGGACAAACTATGAAAATTTATATGGGACAAACTGTAAAAAATATAGGAATACATAGACGAAGAGAGATGGTTGTTTCAAATGATCATGGTTATAGCCATCATCCACTTGCTACTTCTGATCACCACAACCTTTCCAATAACTTATGCACAAATTCTTTCTTGAATGGTTTCAAATTGTGATTAATTTTCCATCACCACAACCTTGAAAAAAACTTATGCACAAAATACAGTAAAGAGGAATTTCAATCATATAAGGTGCAGGTTTATTTTAATCGTGCCACACAAAATCTTTAACAAAAAATACCATACAAAATCTTTAATAGAAAATACCAAGGTGAAGATATTTACATGGTGCCATACTAAATGTTTGACACAAAATTTGCATGCCAAGGTGAAGTTGGTATACCTGGTGACGAGACTATTGCAAAAGATGGCAGGGAAGCGCTTCACGCGAAAGACCTTCAAACCCTACCTTGTTGTGTTGTTGTTGTCGAAAAAACTGGTGCCGTGAAATGTGGCAATTTCTTTTTCTTTTTTTTGTTTTTAACAGTATGATTTCAGGTGAAATAATCTCACCCCTAGATAGTCTTGCCTGAAAATATCTTGCCACATATGCGCCATGCAGCGGCTATGTGGATTCGGGCAAAATTATTTGGGGGCAAGATTATTTGGGGAAAAAATTGACTCGCCTAAAATTATTTTGTTGGCCGAAAGTGTGACACAACTTTGTGCTTTTACCCACAACAAATTAGAAATAAGTTTTTTTTTCCAAGGACAACAGGTTGAAACCATATAGGAATGTTGTATAGGATACCATGGAGTTGTTTGACGCCATTGGTATTCAGTGTATAGATAGAACAAAAAATGAAAAAGTAGACTCCTTGGCTATAGTTGTGTCCAAATATGACCCTCATTCAGATTTTACTCATGGCTCTCAAGTTGTTGAAGTACTTACTAGGCCAAAGATCCCCGATAACATCTAAAGTTGGCAAGTCTTCAATGATAGCAATTAGATTTTTAGTTTTCTTAACTACATAGATGAGTTTGATAGTGAAGTGATTGAGTAGTAGCCTATACTAGAGATGGAAAATGGCAAGGAAACACTATTTGGTAGAGAGGTAGTGTGGTTGAAAACCTCAGAAATTTGAACATCAAATCCTTCAAGGATAATTATCCTCTTCCAAGCATGGATCACCTTCTACAAACGGTTGTTGGTTTAGAACTGATGTCAATGATGGATGGATTCTTAGGGTACAACCAGGTGCTAGTCAAGGAGTCAAAACAGTACAAAATAGCATTCAGCATGTTGGTACCTGCAAAATTTGGCTCCCAAGAATGCCCTATTTTGCCCCAAAAAAAAAATCCTATTTTACGCATTCAGCATTGAACCTATTGATGATAACCGATTAGAGATGTCTTCCATAGGTTTTCATGTATTTTCCTTTTTAAAATGCAATGTAGGAAACCTGAAAAATGACTAAGTCTAAAAAACTCTATGTATTTCCTTGTATTTTCACCTCTGTCAGAGTTTTGAAGTCCGGAGTTCATGCCTTCTACCTTGTATTATCTATTGGCTCCGAAATTAGACTCCAAAATTTCCCTAAGTGTTATTCATTACAAATTATTCTAAGTATTTTAGATATTAGACTTCAGGCCTTTGGCCTTCATTCTTCTTTATGGCAAGTTTCATGAAGAAGCCCCAAGGGTCAAAGTTTGCTCAAGGTGATGAAAAATTATTCTAAGTGTGGAGCAGTGCTATAGAGCATCAGACATTAGAGTTTTGCAATTTCACCTACTACAGTGTTGCAGAGTGGAGGGCCTGAAGGCCAAAGTCTGATGGGGTTGTGTTTTCCTAACTATATTGGAGCTTAGAGTTCTGACCTCCTTCCTTTCGCCTTCTACATAAGAAGAATATAGAAGAAGGGCTGACAGCCGACCCTCGACAAAGTGTTCTTTCTTCAAGGCAGAGGGCGGATGTCAAAGATTTCATGTTCTCTCCTCTTCTAAGCACAAGGCAAAAGGGTGAAGGCTAGAAGCCTGACCCCTGATGCCTTCATAGCTATAAATAGATGGGGTTGGGGCTTCATAGCCTTTTTCTTCTAGATAATATAAATTGCAAGGCAAAAGGCCCAAACTCTGAAGTTTGATTTGTTAGGGCTCAAATTCCTGGCCTTCCCTGTTAATTCAAATGCACTGACAACTCTTTAGATCACCAAAATTGTAAAATGGGTGGCCTAAATCAATTCTTTAATGTGGTTGGTGGGGTTGTTAAGGGTTTCTGCACCCAGTTCATGCTTAAACTTGTGTGTGAAGGCTATAAAGATAATCAATAAAGGATGCTAGGAACACATAGGGTACAGTTAGAATTAGATGGCTCAAAACCAAAAATTTGGACAACACATTAGGAGTGTTGTAGTTTCTTTAAGAGGATAATTCCCTAAAAGTATGTCATGATTGTAGAAATATACAAGCTAATTTGTACCTAGATTTTAATGAGCCTACAAAACAGTGCCACGCAGGTGGTTGGGACAATGAAATTCTTCAATGCACACATGACAAATCAACTAAGTCAAATGTTGTAGGTGGAAAGGAGAGGATTAGAACCTTCCTTCTTTATTGCTCAAAGTACATGAAGAGTGCAAGCAATCTCTTTCTGATTGTTTACAGAAGCAACAGAGCATGGCTTCTCTCCAAAATGTGCAAGTCTTCTGACGAACTAGGATTGGAATTTATGACGGCATGGGTGTAGTCCTTGATAGGGTGAGGTCCCTAGGAGAGTGCAGTGAGTTGAAATGCTATATATGCAGGTGTATGAATTTTAGAAAGGGTTGGTCATTTTGGTAATTTTCTAAGCAAGATTGTGAGCTCTAGGAGGCAGATCAAGAAAGGATATTTTATAGTCTTTTGTTTATACATGAAACACTCATGAAGTGTATGTAACATAATTTACAAATATTTGTATTGAAGATTATTGTTTTTCTTATTTGTTGTAGGTGTTTTTTTAGCAAACCATAATCATAGTTACAATTTCCTTTTGCCACATTTAGTGGTATGATTGTAAGTTCTGATTTGATGAATGTGATAGTTCTTAATCCATTTTCAAGCTTTGTAAATGGTAATTTTAGTATTTCATAGGGAAGAACATGGTATAGTGTGGGATTGTTAAGTATTTTCAATAATATGGTATTGATTTCCTTGCATTTGATTTATCAAATAGGCAGTTATACACTTTTATGTGATTGTTTTCCTCTGTTTCACATTAGACTATGCATCCTAATGGATAGGCACCAGTTTGAGTAGCCTTAGATCACCCATCTTCAAAACAAAAACATTACATCCTATCTTTAGAAGCATAAGTAATTCTAATGCATCCTCATTGTGTAAGATTTTCATTATCAGATATTTTTTTCGTTCAGTGACAAATTTGGGATTGAGAAAGCAATCTGGGTTTGGTTGTTAATATTTTTAGTTGTTCATCTAGTCTGATTTTAATACCTACTTAGGTATAATACCCTTTGGAATATCCCTCCAGAGTTTAAGCTGAGCTTGAAGAGCAGAGGAGTCTACCCACTCCTGTAGTTGGCCAAAATTGCTGCTAACTTGTCGATAAACCTCTTCCTATCACCCTGACAACAATCCCTGGCCTAGGTGATTTAGGAATGTTTTAGAGTTTTCAGTTACAATTATTTTTGAAACCAACATTTTGGCATTATTGCTAGGGAGGAGTTAGTTTGATTCAAATTTGAATCCTTTGGTAACAACAAATCATTTTAGTTCTAGTTGCTACAAATTTTGAAATACAATGTTTGTTTAAATTTTTCTTCCCAACAAGGGAAGTGGCGACTCTGTTTTAATAACTCAGAATTAAGTTTAGTTTGAAAAGAGTTACATATTGGATAGAGGAAGAAACTAGGAGTATCTTGGACATGAGGAATTCTCTAGTAATGCTTGAAATAGGAGTAGGTATAGGGTAAGGAGACCTCATGGGTACCTACAAGAGATGCCAAGATAACATATTTGTTGACCTCAGAATCCAATACAACTATACTTCTGAGGACTCTACTGATAACATGCTCAGAACAAATAGAAGGATAAATAAAAATGAGTATGATGTTAGAAGAAATGAGAATGTTATTGGCAGATGCAGTAAAGATAGACCACATGATCCTCATTTGAGAACATTTGAGATACCCAGTGATAATGAAGAGATATATTAGGATGTCAGGCATCTTGATTCTCTCATAGGATCACTTGGAAGTCAGCATGATACCATTCCTAATGAGGAAAATCAGCAGCAGTAGCCTGATAATGATGAAGAAAGAGAAAGAAGAATCTAGGATGAACTGGATTTGCTTGATCATCTCAGAAATAAACAAAGGAAAGTGTAGGCCTTGATTGATCAACAACAAGCTCAACATGACCAACATGCGCAACAAAATTGGAATGCATAGTAGTAGAGCCTAAATCAAAATGCAAATCAACAATGTGCACCTCCATAACACCACAATTAGCAACATAATTGGAGACAACAACAATGTCAAATGGGACAACAGGGTGTAAATCAAGCCCCTGCTCACAATATTAACATTCAACTGCCACTGAATCAAGCAAACCAGTAGCATGGTAACATTAAACACGTTGGGCATGCACAATGAAGACAAGACCAGAGGTTTATTGTACAGAGGCAGCCGTTGGGAGTTGACAGGTACAAGCATCCTAATTTCATTAGAATTCTTGATTTTCCAAATCCCATTACAACTAAGAATAGAGGGAAGATTTCAAGATTTTAGGACAATAATGTTGTCACTGGTGAGGAACACTTGAGACATTTTATTAATCTCACTAATGAGTATCATATTGAAGACGAAGATGTGATGATGAAGTTGTTCATGCACTCACTAGAAGAAAGTGCCAAAGAATGGTACAAGGCTCTCCTTGATAACAACATTGATTCTTGGGAGTTCATGAGAGTTTTCAAATTGTAGTATGGGGATAGGATTGACCCCAAGTTTCCCATCCATGAGTTCATAGCCATCAAAAAGACAATCAATGAAACAGTAGTTGATTTCAATAGCCACATCATCATGACTATGAGAAAGGTACCTCCTCACATGAGACCTAATGAATCAATGTGTTTAGGTTTATATTGTGGTGCTTTTGATTCAACACTTAGTTATTGTTTGAGGGACAAGAATCCACAAACATTAAGAGAGGCTTATGCTACAACAATAAACATAGAAAGTCATATGAGAGCTTCAAGAAAGCACATCAAAAGTTCTAATGTAAACTTGCCCCAGTTAGATAAGCCTTCTTTCAATAAACCCCTCACTATTGATGACAAATTAAATAAACTCATGGGGGTTGTGAAAGATTTGTCATGTAAAGTTGCTAGGAATGATAAAGGATTGCCACCTCAGGGTGCTGCAACACATTTTAGTGAAGGTCAAAGATTATATAACAGACCTTATAATACTGATTGGTCTAAGAGACCATAATAGAATGATAGACAAGGTGCTCCCAGGCATGTGAGTTTCAAATAGCATGAGAGGGACACCCTTGATCCTCTGAGAAAGGATCAAGTTAATTTTCAAGATGAATTATTATGGTGTCAATCTTGTTTCCTTCCCCATAACCCAGATAATTGTGCACTAGGTCATTCACTGAGCCAAGAAGAAGAATTCCTAAATGAGGAAGGTGCAACTGAGTGCTATGAAGAAGAAATAAATCAGTTTGATGCTGGAGATTATGAGCAGATGGGTCAAGGTGCTGATTATGATAGTTATGAAGAGGATGATCATATTTTTCAATATGATTATGATGAAGGTTCAAAAAAGTATCAATTGCCAGCTCAAGATTATGGGCATTTAAGGGACCTTATGCAAAAATAGTATTAGTAGTCCAAACCTTCAAAAGAGGATATGAAAACATTGACTGATGTAGCCATCTTGCAAGTCCAAGGAGGCTATCAATTGAGAAATAGAACAGTCCCTTTGCATAGTGCCCCTATCAAAGAATCAAAACAACAAAAATTTGATCAACTAAGGGATAGATCCAAACAGAATGTGGAGCAGAAGAGCATCAGCATTCCAAAGAAAAACATCCCTAAAAAGAAGACAACCTTAATGCTGTCTCTAGTAGAAAAATAGAAGTATGTTCAAAAGAATCCAATGCGAACTATGTAGAATGTAGATACTACACCCATTCTAGGGGTTCATTATCCAAAAGATGGTTAAAAGCGGGATCAACCTCAGACACAAAAAGGACCAAAAAAGGAGAAGGCAAAGGAAGAAGGTAAAGATATCTCACTCAATCAAATCATACCTTATACTCCTTCTGCAAATGATGTAACTATTTCGTGTGATACTCCTTTACCCAATTATCTCCCTATTGAATGTGGCTCAAGTTTTTTAGCCAAATCAAAAAATTTACACCAATAGTGGAACTCCTTAGAATGCTTGAACATAGAGATAGGGTAGAGTCTCTTATTACTGTTGTAAATGCACAAAAACAACCTATTGTTTTTCCCAACACTAATGATGAGGGCATGGGTCATTAGGAAATAGTAGAGGTTTACTTAGGATCTTCTATGGTTAATAGAAACATGGGAGTAGATCCTTTTTACACCACTCTGATCATAAATGGATGGTTGTTACACAACTGTATGCTTGATTCAAGGGCGTCCAGCAATGTCATGCCTCTTGAAATCATGAATGAGTTGGGATTAAAGGTGTCCAAATCCTTTGGAAAGTGTTTTGCCATGGATTCTAGGGAGGTCAATGTGATTGGTCTCGTCAAGGATGTTGAGGTCCAATTAGTTGCTTACCCAGACAAATCTTTTCACATGGACATAATTATTGTGGACTACCTAGCCAAGTGGGGCATGCTATTATCAAGGAAATAGGTGGCTTCTATGGGTGGTAGTATTCAGATGGACTTGTCATATGCCACCATTCCTATCCAGGGCATGGAAGTGAAACTATATAGGGAGAAGAAGGTGGAAGATGAACACATAGAGGATATGTATAAAATAGAAGAGAATCATTTAAATGTACTTCTGGTAGTGACTATGTGTTTCTTCTTTGAATCGACGTTTTAGATCACACTCCATGATCCATCATTAGGATGAAAAGTTCAAGAGAATCATGTAAATTTCTTTGATACTGAAATAGACCACTTTATGGCATATTGCAGTGATGATGGCCCTTGTGTGAATGTTTCAGCTTCTAACCCTATTGCAGTTGTTTTTGATGTTTCTTATTTGTGGATGCCACACTTTGATGGTGCATTCTAAAAAGATGGTTCAAGTGCTAGAATTATTTTAATATCCCCAAATGGTAAGTGGTCTTACATATTTTTTAGACTAGATTTTCAATGCACAAATAATGTAGTAGAATATGAAGCGCTATTGTTGGATCTGAATGTGGCTTATAGACATGGCATCCAATTCTTGAGGATACATGGTGACTCAAAGCTGATTGTACAATAGATAAGAAAAACTTTTGCTGCCAAGGATAGTAGGCTAAAAGCATACAAAAATGTAGTATGGGATACCATGGAGTTGTTTGATGCCATTGGTATTGAGTTGATAGATAGAACAAGAAATGAAGAGGTGGATGCCCTAGCTGTAGTTGCATCTAGATATAATCCTTAGTTTAATTTTCTTCATGACCATCAAGTTGTTGAAGTACTTACAAGGCCAACCATCCCAAATAATGTATACAGTTGACAAGTCTTCAGTGATAGTAATCAAATTTTTAGTTTCCTAAATTGCATGGATGAATTTGATAGTCAAGTAATTGACTGGTAGCCTATGGTCAAAATGGATAATGATAAGGAAACATTATTTGGTAGAGAGGTGGTGCAAATGAAGACCAATACCATTCCCAAGGGACTGGTGGCATTGGAGAGGATGTCTGAACATGCTGACCACTAGAAAAGAAATGGTAAACTAGTTCAAGAAGATAGTGTAGAAGGTGTTAACCTTGGAATAGAGGAGGCACCAAAGATGGCTTACATGGTGATACGATGAGTTTAAAACTTATAGGGAGGATTTGTTTCAGCATTATATCCCCCTTCAACCTAATACAAAAGAATTTAGGTAGAAACAAAGACCTATAAATCCCACCATAGCTCCCAAAATGCAAAAGGAGTTGCTAAAAATAGAGGGAGGTATAATCACACCTATCAGGCACTCTGAGTGGGTGTCTAATCGTACCCCAATAAGAAAGAAGAATGGGGATATTAGACAATTTGTTGACTTTAGAAATTTGAACATTAAATCCCTCAAGGATAGCTATCCTCTTCCAAGTATGGATTTTCTATTAGAAAGGGTGGTTGGTCTAGAATTTATGTCAATGATGGATGAATTTTCAAGGTATAATTAGGTGATAGTCAAGGAGTCTAAATAACACAAAACAAAATTCACCACTCCTTGGGGTACGTATGTATATCTAAGAATGCCATTTGGACTAAAAAAATGCAGGATCTACATTTCAAAGAGTAATGGATGTGGCCTTTGCTGGCCTTATTGATGAGATCATGGCTATTTACCAAGATGATCTTACTGCATTTTCAAAGGATATAAATGATCATTGCAAGTATTTGCAATTGATTTTTGAGAGATGTTTAGAGTATGGGATCTCTTTAAATCCCAAAAAATATCAATTTGGAGTTGAAAAAGGAAAGTTCTTGGGACACATTGTGTCAAGGGAGGGGGTCAAAATTGATCCAGACAAAGTTAAGGCCATTGACCTTATCCCCTAGCCCAAAACAATCAAAGGTATTCAGTCTTTCCTTAGACAAATTAATTTTGTGAGGAGATTCATCCCTAACTTCGCTGAGAAGACTAAAGCCATCTTCAAGATTCTTAAAAAGGGACAATCCATCATATGGGACAAGGAATCTGCTGAAGCTTTTCTTGACATAAAGGAGGCTCTAAAAAATGCACCAGTGCTAGTAATCCTAGACTATCCAAGCCTTTCCAACTCTTTTCCTTCACTTCATTTTATACTGTGGATGTTGTATTATTACAAAAGAATGAAGATGTGTTTGAGAAGCCTACAGGATTTTTGAGTAAATCCTTATAGGCTACTGAGTTGAATTATTCTATTTTGGAGAAGCACGCCTATGCATTGATTAAGGCCACAAAAATTTTTAGATCCTATTTCACAGGGGCCAACATTATTGCATATGTGCCACACACAACAATGAAAGACATATTCGTACAATAAGAGGCTTCAGGTAAAAGGTTCAGATGGATCAACATGATCCAAGAATATGATATGGACATATAGGTCACCAAGTTGGTAAGAGACGAAGGCTTAGCCAAGCTAATGGCTAATTCAAATCATGAATCAATGGAGGTAAATGAAATTGAGGAAGATATTGCAGCTCCTCATTGTTCATTAGATGACAATCCATGGTATAAAGATATTGTGTTTTACCTTGTCAACATGCATTTTCTTCCAAGCATGAATGCCACTCAGCAGAGGACCCTTAAGCTCTAATCTTAGAGTTATTTCTTAATTCAAGGAGTATTAATGTGGATAAATCATGAGGGACTGCTATTGAAGTGTCTAAACCAACAACAATCAGAAGCAGTCATTGAAGAATATCATCAAGGAATATGTGGTAGGCATTTTCATGCCAAGACCACAGCACATAAAATCATTAGAGTAGATTGTTGGTGGCCTAGTCCCTTCAAAGATGTTGCCAAGCAGGTTAGAAAATGTGATGCTTTCCAACATTTCTCTATCAAGATAAAATTTGTTGGACTTACCCCTTATGCTAGTTGCAGTTGAAGCACCATTTCAGCAATGGGGCATTGATTTTAAAGAGGAAATTCAAGAGAAATCCAACAATGGATTTAATTGGATCCTTGCAGCCACTGACTATTTCACCAAGTGAGTTGAGGCTATCCCCACTTGCAATGCCACATCCAAGGTGGTGATTGATTTTCCTACATGAACAATGTGATAACCAGATTTGGAGTGCCATCTAGAATTGTTGTAGATAATGCCATGTGCTTTAGATCTTAGGACATTGTTGATATGTGTTCCAAGTGTGGAATCAAGATGATTCACTCATCACCATACCATTCCCAGAGAAATGGACAAGCTGATTCTAGCAATAAGACTTTCATGAAGATCATAAAGAGGACATTAGATCAGAATAAGAAAAGATGGGATGATAAATTGAAGTATGCTCTATTGGCTAACAAGATAACCTTCAAGAAATCCATTGGAAGGAGCCCATTTGAGCTGATATATGGAGTAGACAAAAAAATGCCAATGACATTGGAATTACCAGTACATCAGCTGTTGCAGCAAATCGAAGATGATAGAGATGATGCTTTGACATTGAGAATGCACAAGTTGGCTGAGTTGGATGAGGCTAGAAGGCTGGCACATGATAATAACTTACTACAATAGCAAAAGGCTGAATATCTATTCAACAAGAAAATAATAAAAAGGAACTTTCAGATTGGTGATTTGGTTCTCTTATGGAATGCAAAATCAGAGGACAAGGGTAAGCATAGCAAGTTTGAGCCTTTGTTGTTGGGCCCTTATCAAATTGATGAAAAAGTTGGACATGACACATATCACTTTAGGAATATGGAGGGAGAATTGTTGGAGCTGTCCATTCATGGACAAAACTTGAAGGTTTACTTCTCATGAGTAAGTGCTTCCCCTAAATTTTGAATGCAGTTAATAATCTTATTGTGCCCTAATGCTTATGACTGTATGTTTCCTTGTATATAAGCATTTGTTGTAAATATGTTTGTGTTTTCCCTTTTTGTGTTTTTGATTATCTTTTTGGTTTGTGAGAGATCTGGATCGTCAATGTGACATTACTTGTAACATGTCCCCAACTAGAGCCAATGTTGGTACCTACAAAATTTTGCTCCAAGAATGCCCTATTTTGCCCCAAAAAATCTAAAAAATCCTATTTTATGCATTCAACGTTGAACCTATTGATGATAACCAATTAGGGATATCTTCCATAGGTTTTCATGTATTTACCTTTTAAAAATATAAGTTAAGAAACCTAAAAAATGACTAAGTCCAAAAAACTCCAAGTGTTTCCTTGTGTTTTCACCTCTGTCAGAGTTTTATAGTCCAGAGCTCATGCCTTCCGTCTTGTATTATCTATCGACTCTGAAATCAGACTCAAAAATTTCTTTAAGTGTTATTCATTAGAAATTCTTCTAAGTATTTCAGAGATCGGACTTCAGGCCTTTGGCCTTTGGTCTTCTTCATGGAAAGTGTCATGAAGAAGCCATCAGGGCCGAAGTCTTCTCAAGGTGATGAAAAATTATTCTAAGTGTGGAGCAGTGCTACGAAGTGTTAGACTTTGGAGTTTCATAATTCTGCCTTCCTCAGTGTTGCAGAGTGGATGGCTCGAAGGCTGAAGTCTAACCAGCTTGTGTTTTCCTAAGTATATCGGAGGTTAAAGTTTGGACCTCCTTCCTTTTGCCTTCTTCATAAGAAGAAGATGAAAGGAGGAAGGCCTGACGGCTGACCCCCGACAAACGTCGAAGCTTCCATGTTCTCTCCTCTTCTAAGCACAAGGCAAAAGGGTGAAGGCTCGAAGTCCGACCCCCAATTCCTTCATAGCTATACATAGGCAGGGTCAAGACTTCATATCCTTTTTCTTCCAGATAATATAAATTGAAAGGAAGAAGGCCCAAGCTCTAAAGTCTGATTTATTGGAGCTCGACTTCCTGGCCTTCCCCATTCATTCAAACGTGCTAAAAAATCTTTAGATCACCAAAATTGTGAAGTGGATGGCCTAAATCAATGCTTTTAATGTAGTTGGTAGGGTTGTTAAGGGTTTTCTCACCTATTTCATGCTCATACTTGTGTAAAGTCTATAAAGATGATCAATAAAGGATGCTCGACATGAATAGGGTACAGTTAAAGTCAGATGGATCAAAACTAAAAATTTGGACAACACATTGGGAGAATTATAGTTTCTTTAAAAGGATAATTCCCTGAAAGTATGCCATGATTGCTTGAATATACAAGCTAATTTGTACCCAGATTTTAATGAGCCTGCGGAATAGTGCATCGTAGATGGTTGGCATAGTGAAATTCTTCAATGCACATAGGACAAATCAACTAAGTAAAATGTTGCAGGTGGCAAGGAGAGGATTTGAACCTTCCCTCTTTATTGATTAAAGTACATGAAGAGTGCAAGCAATCTCTTTCTGATTGTCTACAGAAGTGACAGAGCATGGCTTCTCTCCAAAACGTGCAAGTCTTATGATGAACTAGGATTGAAATTTATGATAGCGTGGGTGCAATCCTTGATAGGGTAGAGTGCTTGGGAGAATGTGGTGAGTTGAAACACTATATATGCAGGTGTTTGAATTGTAGAAAGGGTTGGTCATTTTGGTAATTTTATCAGCAGGATTGTGAGCTCCAGGAGGCAAATCAAGAAAGGATATTTTCCAGTCTTTTGTTTATACATGAAATAGTCATCAAGTGTATGTAACATAATTTACAAATCTTTGTATCAAATTATTGTTTTTCTCTAATGTTGAAGGTGTTTTTCTTAGCAAACCATAATCACAGTAACAATTTTATTTTTCTACATTTAGTGGTATGATTGTAAGTTCTGATTTGATGAATGTGATAGTTCTTAATCCATTTCCAAGCTTTGTAAATGCTCATTTTAGGATTGCATAGGGAAGAACATGGTATAGTGTGGGATTGTTAAGTATTTTCAATAATCTAGTATTGATTTCCTTGCATTTGATTTATCAAATAGGCAGTTATACACTTTTATGTGATTATTTTCCTTTGTTTCACATTAGACTCTACAGCCCAATAGATAGGCACCAATCTGAGTAGCCCTAGATCATCCATCTTCAAAATAAAAATAATACATCCTATATTTATAAGTAGAAGTAATCCTAATGCATCATCATTGTGTAGGATTGCCATTATCAGCTATATAGGGGTCTTACAACAACCAACTTTTCTTAGTTTAGTGACAAATTTGGGATTGAGAAATCAATCTGGGTTTGGTTGTTACTATTTTTAGTTGTTCATCTAGTTTGATTTTAATACCTACTCAGGTTTAATACCACTTGGAATATCCCTCTAGAGTTTAAGTTGAGCTCAAAGAGGAGAGGAGTCTACCCACTCCTATAGTTGGCCAAAATCACACCTAACTTGTTGATAAACCTCTTTCTATCACCTTGACGACAATCCCAGGCCTAGGTGATTTAGGAATGTTCTAGAGTTTGAGTTGCAATTATTTTGGGAACCAACACACCACGCCTAGGGGTATGTATGTGTATTTGAGAATGCTATTTGGATTAAAAAATGTAGGATATACATTTCAAAGAGCAATGGATGTCGCTTCTAGCCTCATTGATGAGATCATGGTTGTTTACAAAGATGAGATAACTACATTTTCAAAGGATAGGAATGATCATTACAAGCATTTGCAATTGATTTTTGAGAGATGTCTAGAGTATGGGATCTCTTTAAATCCCAAAAAGATGTCAATTTGGAGTGGAAGAAGGAAAGCTGTTGGGACATATTATGTCAAGGAATGGGGTTAGAATTGATCTAGAAAGTGTTAAGGCCATTGACGTTATCCCTCAGGCCAAAATAGTCAAGGGTGTTCAGTCCTTCTTTGGATAGATCAATTTTGTGAGGTGATTTGTTCCTAATTTCGCTGAGAAGACTAAAGCAATTTCCAAGATGCTCAAGAAGGGATAATCCATCACATGGGACAAGGAATCAACTGAATCTTTTCTATACATAAAGGAGGTTCTAAAAAATGCACCAGTGCTGGTAAGAATAGACTATTCCAAGCCCTTCCAGCTTTTCTCCTTCACTTCATTTTCTACTATTGCTGTTGTACTATTAGAAAAGAATAAAGATGAATTTGAGCAGCCAATAGGGTTCTTCAGCAAGTACTTACAAGATGTTGAATTTAATTATTGCATAATGGAGAAGCATGCTTATGCTTTGGTCAAGGCCATAAAAATATTTAGATCTTACTTCATAGGTGCCAAGATCATAGCATATGTACCACACACAGCAGTGAAAGACATATTCATGCAACAAGAAGCTTCAAGTAAAAGGTGCAGATGGATCAACAGTATCTAAGAATATGACATGGATATACAAGTCACAAAATTGGTTAGAGGCCAAGGATTAGCCAAGTTGATGGCTAATTCTAATCTTAAAGCAACAGAAATAAACTAAATAGAGATAATTACAACTCCTCATTACTCATTGCCTAACAATGCATGGTATAAGGATGTTATATTCTATCTTAAGAAAATGGATTTTCCACCATATATGGATGAGATTTAGAAAAGGACTCTCAAGCTGAAATCTCAAAGGTATGTTCTCTTCCAAAATGAGCTCATGTGGAGAAATCATGAAGGTATATTGCTCAAATGTCCAAATCAAGAGCAAACTGAAGTTGTGATGAATGAGTGTCACCGTGGTGTTTGTGGGGAACATGTCAAAGCTAAAACCACCACCCATAAAATCCTTAGACTTAGGTATTGGTGGCGTAATTTATTCAAAGATGTGGCATAGAAAATAAGGAAATGTGATGCTTGCCAATGATTTTCTGGCAAGATAAAATTTGCTGGGGCATTACCCCTTTTGCCCCTTGTTGTTGATGCACCTTTTCAGTAGTGGAGAATTGATTTTATTGTGGAAATATAGGAAAGGTCTAGCAATGGGTTTAAGTGTGTACTTGTGGCAACTGATTACTTCTCCAAGTGGGTAGAAGCAATTTCTACTTGTAAGGCAACATCAAAAGTGGTTATTGACTTCATAGTCAGCAATATAATCACTAGATTTTGGTGAATAATGCCATGTGTTTCAGATCTCAAGAGATGCTGGACATGTGTTCTAAATTTGGCATAAATCTTGTGCATTCATCTCCTTATCATCCCCAAAGCAATGGATATGCTAAATCCAGTGATAAAATCTTGATGAAGATCATAAATAGGACTCTAGATCAGAATACAAAGAGATAGGATGATAAACTGAAGTATGCTCTATGGGCTAACATGATAACCTTCAAAAGATCCATTGGAAGGGGCCCATTTGAACTAGTGTATGGAGCAGGGGTGAAAATGTCGATCAACGTGGAGTTACCAGTATACTAGCTACTACGTGATATATAAGAGGACCAGTTTGATGCAATGTCCTAGAGGATGTTGTAGTTAGTTGAATTAGAAGAACAAAGGATAGTTGCACTTGACAAAGTGTTAAATCATAAGCAGAAGATGAAGCTCTTATTTGATAAGTGTAATGTATCAATAGGATTCCAGGTTGGTGACTTGGTGCTTCTTTGGGATGCTAGATCTAAAGATAAGGGAAAACATGGAAAATTTGATCCATTATGGCTTAGGCCATATGAGGTAGCTGAGAAACTAGAGCTAGATGTTTACCATTTAATGACTCTATAAGTAGTGGTTCTGTAGCTGCCCATTCATGGACAACATCTAAAGTATTATTTTCATAGGTAACACTTCTCCTAAATTTTGAATACAATCAATAGTATTTTGTGCTCTAATGTTTATGACTATATTTTGTCTTGTATATACGCCTTGTTGTAAATACATTTGTGTTTTTTCCCTTTTGTGTTTTTGTATGTTTTGTGCCTTTTTGGTCTTCCTAGAGATTTGAATCCTCGCTGTGACTCTGCTTGTCACATGTCCCAAACCAGAGCCACTGCTGGGACCTGCAAAAATTTTGTTCCCAAGTATGCCCTATTATGCCCCAATAATCCAAAAATCCCCTTATTATACCTTTACCATTGAAAACCCCTTGCTAAAATTCGATTAGAGATAGTTTTCAGGGGTCTTTACTGTCAAAAATGGCTAAGTCAAGTACCCAAATCTTTCCTCTTCCTTCCCTTAAACAAATTTCTCATTTTTTCCTTTGGTCGGCAAATCGGCACTTTCCAGAACTTGCTAACTATTTCAGGAGTTAGCATATTTCCTAACCCTTCGAAAAAGAGGCATCAGTAGCAGTAAAGAAGAAGCAATGCTAAAGGATAAACAAAATTCTAAGTAAGCAGCAAAGGTAAGGAGTCTTTAGTCGGCAAAGTACTTAGTTTGAATACCCAAAGGTTTGCCGATTGAAGGTTTGGTCGATGGTCACTTCACCGACAAAGGCAAAGGAAAGGAGATGCCAAAAATTACTAAGTAAAAAAGGATAGTGTAAGTATATCGGTGAAAGGCTAAGTTCAAGAACTCCACTATTAGCTAATTGTGGGTTCAGCTGACAAAATTTTTACTGACAAAGAAAAAGATGGAGCGGGCTTGGCTATGAAACTAGAAGATTTTCCAATAGGAAGAAAAATTGTCTAAGGCAAAGGTCTATTAGCAAACTGGGAGAAGGACAAACTAAAGAAATAGTTTGAAATTTGGAGATTCGCCGATAAGGCGATAATGAAGCACTTTCTTCTTGGTTTTGAAGAGGCATTTTTTTGCCAATAGAGGTGATGTGAGTGAAAAAGAGAAAAGAGAAGTGGCCTAGTTCACAATGAGGAGCATTCAACGACAAAGGAAGGAAAAAATGACTAATGAAGAAACGTTCAAGAAAGTTCCATTTTGACGATAAAGGGCACCAAGACCCTTGGTTCGGCAAGCAACATTTTTTCTGATAACTTAATTGATTGAATAAAAGGGGCTAAGGGTCTTAGTTCAAAAAAGAGCAAGATTGTTGATATAAGGAATAAATTGGCAAAGGCAAAAGGTTCTCAAATTTCACTTTTTGTCGATAACAAGGTAAGAGGCTCTTACTTCTGAAAAGTTGAAATTTGTTGATAAGGGTGTTGGTTATTTTTCCCCAATCGGCAGAGGGTTGGCCAATTCCAATGCACAAGCAGATTTGGCCAACAGATACGGGAGGTTGCATGAACTGCCTCCCCTTCACTTCTGGTTCTGCGCACCAAGGGTGGTGTCCCTATTTCATAAAGATGTAACATTTACTCTCCAAATGACAAAAAGATTTATCTTTCTAATGACAGGCCGAATACTCTCATTTTGGGACCAAGATTTATGTGACAAATCACAAGGTTAGTAACATACTTGGACATATGTGTCTGGTTAAGGATGAGAGTATGCAGGGGTTCCTAATCCTACTCCTACAACTAACAGATTGGGATAATGGAATGATTTGAATTTGATGGTTTGGATGCAAGATAGGGGCTTTGGGTCATAACTACTTCACAAGATCAGACCAGTGCCTATCTCAGGGCAAGGAGTCAAATAGACATATACATAAGAATGGATTGCAACTAGCATTCGAGTTTCAAGGGGTTAGGACTGATGCTTGCCTTACAAACATCACCCAAGGATAAGTATTTGACTATCCATACTTACAGATATCCCAGCTAACATACAATCTTCTCCATACCTTAACCTAAAACAATTTAATCCTCTCCTTGAAAGGAAGTTAGAGATCAAGTATGTGATACAGTAAAACTATAGCCTAGAATCTGAGAAACCTTTAGCAACCAGATTCAAAAGAATAAAATGCATACAACAAGTGGAGACAGACAGCAAAACACATGCAAGAAGCATTTTTCATATAAAATTGACACTGAAATTGAACATGTGTGTAAGATACATCATAGCTGCAATACATAAACTCTAAAATAAGATAGAATAGCAAGGAAATGCTTTGTATTTTGTTATCTTTCCCCAAAAATTGCCCAAGTCTCCAACCCTCACAATGAGTAACACAGTTTGCTTTTTATAGCAAAACCGTGAACTCAGCAAAATTAATTACAAGGCTAATCAAAAATCTTCCAGATACAATGCATCGTGAGAAATGGCATCCAAAATAATAAATGCAACTAGGGACAAAATGGGAAGAAGCAAGAGAAGGGCGAGGAATGGTTGAGCTCGAGCCCTGTGCCGTCGCTGGAAGACTCCCCATCACAAATCAAGTACTTGACCGTTCAACCACCGGCCCATGCCTGTCCGCAATCCTACCATAATAGCTCATCCACCGACAGCTTCTTCTGGAATGCAGCAGCGGACACATCTGAAGTTTTTCCCACTCAAAAATGGGCCGCAGACAAAGAAAACCATCGCTCCAGCAAAATTAAAACACAGTCGTTGATCACCTCCCCATCGCTAAGATCTGCAGCTCAAAACACCTTTGAAAAGTTGTGAACCAATAATATCATGCCACGTAAGCACCTTGATCCTCCATCGCTGACTCTCTGCCTTCACCATTTTGCCTTTACGCCCTTGTATATGCATATACAATCACCTTATATACAAGTCGGACCCTAAATTTTATTAGAACAATTTGAGAACCGGTTCAGATCCGGCTTGTATCTTAATCCTTTGTATATCGGCTTGTACAAACACCACATACATGTACGCCACGGACTTCAAACCATTATGCATCAGAATGTACCTCCCTTTGAAGTCCGGCTTGTATCTCTTTCATTTGCATCTTTGCTTTGTATATCGCATATACAAACGCAATATACAACCCACGGACCTGAAAATCTATCTATTGCAGCTTGATTTCCTCTTTGGGTCCAAAATGTATATTTCTTCTTCGTATATTGGCTTGTATATGCAAACATACAAACGAATGCACATACAACTGGTGGGCCTGACCATTTTCTCTCTCCTTTGCACTATTCACTTTGCATGCCGCAAGCCTTTGTATAATTTTTAATGTACATTCCCTTGCACATACAAACAAGGAATCTTCTACAGAATATTCCCGTAATGTATCTAACCATTGTATGTGCGCCCGAATGTATATTGCATATACATTCCACCTTGTATATCCACGGGCCCCACCACATGCATCTCTTACTCGCCACTGTAGCAAATGTATATTTGCACCTCTGTATATTTGCTTTGTATATTTCCTCTACATACAAATAGTGAATCTTCCCTAGAATATGCCTGCAATGTATATTTTTCACTTGTATCTCTAGCACTGTAGTAAATGCATCTGTGCCCTTGTATATTTTTCAATGCACCATTACATACAACCCGATATACAAAGCGAGAATATTCCCAGGAATCTGTGAAAGATTCCCCCTTTGTATATGCACATTTAGAGCCCGATATGCACTCAGAAATGCATCTAACTAATTTTTTCAAAGGGTGATGGAGATTTTATACCCGCCAATGCATATTCTGACCTGTATGTACATACAAACCCCTTTGTATATACAAAGACACCTGCACTTAGCTGATTTTTCACAATTTTACCATTGAAGAGGCTGAAAGTGTTAGAATTTTTGGATTTTTTGGGAAGGGGCTTGCATATTTAAATGCTTAAAACCTAATTGCTTATGCAGGCACCACCAGTGGCTCTGGCCTAAAACCCTAAACATAAATGATTATCAACATAGGCTCTGTCTAGTGACACATACTTCTTACAGGCATGGTGAGAACCTTAGATCTCTGGGATGCAGACTGGTGCCTTATCCATTGGGCTACAGAGTCATGAAGTTACACTGACCTACATCACCAAACACACTTCATGGCCTAAAGCCACCAAGAAAAGAAAAACCTGTATCTCCCCTTATCAAACACCTTGTTTTCATCTGCATTCAATGGATCAAGCCTGGAGATACTATCATGACCTACCCACAAACAAATCTTGTCGTCTACATATTGAACCCTCTGATTTAGATTGTCACTGTCATCCCTATGCAAACAACCTTTAGCATCATGTGACATGTGGGTGTCATATTTATCAAACAATGCATATTCAAATGAAATATAACACATGTTATCATCTGTGTTAGCATTATGCATTGCAAAATGATCTCCTAGCTGGACTAAAAATTGAAAACACTCAAAGTCCATCATGCAGCTAGGAACATCAGGGTTCATCTTATCACAAGCTGGCATATCAAAGAAAAAGCTTTCAGATCCATATTTGTGCACTTCAGGCACACAACTTTTAGCTGCACCAAACAAAAAAAACTCAGATTCTGGCACCTCTTTGCAGTAACCTTTTTGATGTATGTTGGTTTCTTTTTCATCAGGATGAGAAATAGAATCCAAATCAACATCAGTGCCTAGACTTTCACCATACTCAAAAAGATCCTCATCATCATATTTGTCAAAAATGGGTGATCCAGGCATTTCAACTTCATCATGGTATGTCGTTGGTTCATGGGCAGCAAAACATGCATCTTCATTACCAATGGATTTACCCTGTGGAGGAGTATCTGCCTGAATGGCATAAGCAAAACTATAATCAAATGAGGAACAATCATGCTCAACACTAGCACTTGTTTCAATTTTTGACTGCTCTTCATCATCTCCATGTGTCTAAAAAGAAGGCATTGATTCACACATGGAACTGCTACTCTGTTTGCTAATTTCTTCTCTATCCTGAGCACAATATTCACAATCATCTCCACAAATCTATTCAAACAAATATTCATTGCTGTCCATAACCACATCATTATTTTCAGAATCAGATACCTCAACCTTGCAACGGGGTCATCATTGATCCTTCTACTGGCATCCTCAACTGATGTATTTTCATTCTCATTTTTACCTTCACATGATGCCATAATCACTTGGTCATTTGCAGCCTTATAACCATTATTCATACCATAACCTTTGGATAGGGAATTCTGCATATGCTCATTTCTGATTTTTTCTATATTTTCTAAAAACTTGTATGCCATATGCATACCTATTATCTTGAATTCCCTCAACAATGCACTAGAACCCTCCTCAAAAGCTTCAAAATATATGCCAACACAGGCTGAAATATCAGGTCTAAAGTTTTCAAGGATTTGTGAAAGGGCTACTGCAAATCTATGACTGAAATCAATACTGGGCTCTTCATCTTGTCTTCTAATTTCCATTAATCTTGCAACAAGGTCAGCAGGTTCTCTTGCAAATTCTTCTTTGAAATAGTTAACAAGTTCATCCCAATAGGCAAAGGATCTCTTTGGAAAGCTCAAATACCAATCGCTAGCTTTTGCATCAAAGGATCTAACAAAAAACCTCATCCACATATCATCATCTCTAAATGAATGTCTTTCCATAAAACTGTAAAATTTTTGGATATGTGCACCCCCAACACACACATTCTGTCCATTAAATCTGGGCATCTGATTGTAAATTTTAGCAGGCATACTTTCCATTTCATAGTCAACCCATGACAAATCTAATTGGTCATACAAAGGATCAAAAGGGCTGACAAGAGGTTTAGATTTCTAACTGGCAGACACAACAGGGTTATTACTATTTAATTGGGCCTGCCTAGCCTCTAAGAATATCAACCTATTTTTTATCTCTTCCATTCTTTCACTCAACATTTCATCCCCCTCTTGACTGAGTATGGGTGAATACATATTTGGATTCATATAAACTTCACTCTTAGACATCATAATCTGCCTAAAACCTAAGGCTTCCCCTCGGCATCTAACTTATGCAATAAAACAACAAATATAAATGGGAAGGAGCTAGGTACCTTTTCTCATCCAGATGCTGAAATCTTGAACAGAACATTCTTAGATCACAATAACATACATCAGCCTTTCATGTGCACTAAAACTTTTTTGCAGAGTCACCACCTCTCCAAAGAGGATAAAAATTTCAAATAGTTGAAAGCTCATCAAATATTTTTCTGAGTTCATTCCACCAGCAGAGCACCATATTCACATGAAAGAAATGGATATGCATCAATGATTTCACACTATTTGACTCTTGTTCCCTAGCGGAGTTGCTAAAATCTGTTGGTGACTCGGATGGGCACAACTTCACCAGAGATTGTAGGATAACACTTTCACATTCGATCCCCAATGGAGTTGCCAAAATTTGTTGGTTATTTTTCCTGAATTGGTAGAGGGTTTGCCAGTTCCAATGCACAGGAAGATTTGGCCAACATATACGAGAGGTTGCGTGAGCTGCCTCCCCTTCACTTTTGGTTCTGCCGCACCAAGGGGGGTGTCCCTATTTGATAAAGATGTAACATTTACTCTCCAAATGATAAAAAGATTTAGCTTTCTAATGATAGGCAGAATACTCTCATTTTGGGACCAAGATTTGTGTGACAAATCACAAGGTTAGCAACATTCTTGGACATATGTGTCTAGTTAAGGATGAGAGTATGCAGGGGTTCCTAATCCTACTCATACAACTAATAGGCTAGGATAATGGAATGATTTGAATTTGATGGTTTGGATGCAAGACAGGGGCTTTGGGTCTTAACTACTTCACAAGATCAGACCAGTGCATATCTCAGGGCAAGGAGTCAAATAGACATATACATAAGAATGGATTGCAACTAGCATTTGAGTTTTAAGGGGTTAGGACTGATGCTTGGCTTACAAACATCACCCAAGGATAAGTATTTGACTGTCCATACTTACAGATATCCCAGCTGACATACAATCTTCTCCATACCTTAACCTAAAACAATTTAATCCTCTCCTTGAAAGGAAGTTAGAGATCAAGCATGTGATATAGCAAAACTATATCCTAGAATCTAAGAAACCCTTAGCAACCAGATTCAAAAGAAGAAAATGCATACAACAAGTGGAGATAGACAACAAAACACATGCAAGAAGCATTTTTCATATAAAATTGACATTGAAACTGAACATGTGTGCAAGATACATCACAGATGCAATACATAAACTCCAAAATAAGATAGAATAGCAAGGAAATGCTCTGTATTTTGTTATCTTTCCCCCAAAATTACCCAAGTCTCCAACCCCTACAATGAGTAACACAGTTTTCTTTTTATAGCAAAACCGTGAACTCAGCAAAATTAATTACAAGGCTAATAAAAAATCTGCCAAATATAATGCATCGTGAGAAATGGCACCCAAAATAATAAATGCAGCAGGGGACAAAACGGGAAGAAGCAAGAGAAGGGCAAGGAATGGTTGAGCTTGAGCCCTGTGCCGTTGCTAGAAGACTCCCCATCGCAAATCAAGTACTTGACCATTCAACCACCGGCCCATGCCTATCCGCAATCTTGCTATAATGGCTCAACCACTGGTAGCTTCTTCTGGAATACAACAGCAGACACATCTAAAGTTTTTCCTGCTCAAAAATGGGCCGCAGACAAAGAAAACCATCGCTCCAACAAAATTAAAACACAGCCATCGATCACCTCCCCATCACTGAGATCTGTGGCTCAAAACACTTTTGAAAAGCTGCGAACCAATAATATCGTGCCACGTAGGCACCTTGATCGTCCGTCGCTAACTGTCTGCCTTCACCATTTTGCCTTTTCGCCCTTGTATATGCATGAACATATGCATATACAATCACCTTATATACAAGTCAGACCCCAAATTTTATTAGAACAATTTGAGAACTAGTTCAGATCCGGCTTGTATCTTAACCCTTTGTATATCGGCATGTACAAACACCACATACATGCACGCCGCAGACTTCAAACCATTATGCATCAGAATGTACCTCCCTTTGAAGTCCAGCTTGTATCTCTTTCATTTGCATCTTTTCTTTGTATATCACATATACAAACATGATATTTTGTACATACCTTTTATTCCATTTTCTAAAGAAGTTTTATCATTGATCAACATGGTCTTTAACTCAGCTAATCTTATCTCATCAAACTCTTTTTTGACTTTTGTTTCTGCAGATTTTTCAAAGGACCCGCGGACCTGAAAATCTATCTATTGCAGCTTGATTTCCTCTTCGGGTCCAAAATGTATATTTCTTCTTCGTATATTGGCTTGTATGTGAAAACATACAAATGATTGCACATACAACTGGTGGGCCTGACCATTTTCTCTCTCCTTTGCACTGTTCACTTTGCATGCCACAAGCCTTTGTATAATTTTCAATGTACATTCCCTTGCACATACAAACAAGGAATCTTCTATAGAATATTCCTGCAATGTATCTAACCATTGTATGTGCGCCCAAATGTATATTGCATATACATTCCACCTTGTATATCCACGGGCCCCACCACATGCATCTCTTACTTGCCACCGTAGAAAATGTATATTTGCACCTCTGTATATTTTCTTTGTATATTTCCTATGCATACAAACAGCGAATCTTCCCTGGAATATGCCTGCAATGTATATTTTTCACTTGTATCTCCAGCACTGTAGTAAATGCATCTACGCCCTTGTATATTTTTCAATGCACCATTACACACAACCTGATATACAAAGTAGGAATATTCCCAGGAATCTGTGAAAGATTCCCCATTTGTATATGCACATTTAGAGCCTGATATGCACTCAGAAATACATCTAACTGATTTTTTCAAAGGGCGATGGAGATTTTACACCCACCAATGCATATTCTGACCTGTATGTACATACAAACCCCTTTTTATATACAAAGACACCTGCACTTAGCTAATTTTTCACAATTTTACCACTGCAGAGGCTGAAAGTGTTACAATTTTTAGAGTTTTTGGGAAGGGGCCTGCATATTTAAATGCTTAAAACCTGATTGCTTATGCAGGCACCACTAGTGGCTCTGGCCTAAAACCCTAAACATAAATGATTACCAATAAAGGGTAAAAGAGGTAAGTCATTGAAGTTTGATATGGGCCACTTTTTCCGATAAAGTGAAAATGGATTATGAAGTTTCCTAAGGCAGATAAAAGGAATAAAATGGCTTGCTTGGGCTTGGTTTGAGAAATCAGAGATTTGCCAACAAGGCAAATATGACAAAGGTAAAACTAGAATTTGGATAAGAAAAAAAAAAAGAAAAGGTGGTCTTATCAAAAACCCAGAAGAAGGCAGAACTCTTCACAAGGTTTGAGATTTTGAAGAATCGTCAATAAGGCAATAGATAAGGGAAAGAGAAAGTAAGGTGCCTAGATAAAGTTTGAAGATTTGCTAGTTTGTCGATAAGGCAAATGGTTAGCGAATGGAAAAGGCAAAGCAGGACATAGTTTAGAAAAAGTAATGTTGCAGATCTAGAGAAAAGATAAAGTGAAGAAAGATAGGGCAACATAGTTCTAGAAAATGATAATTTACCGACAAAGGCCAAGTTTGGCCAAGTTGAGACTTGCCGATATGAAAGAACAGGAAATGGAGAAGTTTACAAGAGTGGCAAGTGGCCAATGAAGGGTGCCTAGAACACAGAGTGGTATAGTCAAGGTCAGAAGGCTCAAATAGAAAAATAGGACAACATATTGGGACTATTGTATATGCTTGAAATAGGTAATTCCCTGAATATATGCCAGGATTGTAGGAATATACAAGCTGATTTGTACCCAAAATTTAATAAGTTTGCAGAGCAGTGCCATGCAGATGGTTGGCACAGTGAACTTCTTCAATGCATAAAGGAAAAATCAAATAAGTCAAGTCTTGCAGGTACCAGGGAGAGGATCAGAACCTTCCCTCTTTATTACTCAGAGTACAGGAAGAGTGCAAGCAATCTTCTCTGACATTTTCATAATTAAGTGAGAATGGGTTTTCTCTTCCAATGTACAAATCTTCTGACAAAATGGGATTGAAAGTAATGACAGCATGGGTGCAATCCTTGATAGGGTGTGGTTCTTGGGCTACTGCAATGAGTTAAAAACGCTATATATGCATGTGTTTCAGTTGTAATGTGGGTTGGTCAGTTTGGTAAAGTTCTCAACAAGGTTGTGAGCTCCAGAAGGCAGATTAAAAGAAGTTTATTTTACAGTCTTTGTTCAAGATGAAACAATTGAGAAATGTATGTAATATCTTTGAAAATGTTTGTATTAAATCATTATTTTTTGATAGATGTTTTTCATAGAAAACCATAATCGCAATTATAGTTTTCTCTTGCCACATTTAGTGGTATGAATGTAAGCTCTGATTTGAATGAATGTGACAATTCTTAATCCATTTTCAATCTTTGCAAATGGTCATTTCAGTATTTCATAGGGAAGAATATGGTATGGTGTTGGATTATTAAGTATTCTCAGTGATTTGGTATTGATTTTCATTGCATTTGATTTATCAAATAAGAAGTTATACACTTTAGTGTGGTTTGTTTTCCTCTGTTGAACATTAGACTCTACAGCCCAGTGGATGGGCACTGGTCTGAGCAGCCTTAGATCACCCAATCTTCAAAATCAAAATAATCAATTGTATCTTTAGAAGCATTAGTAAGTATTATACATCCTCATTGTGTAGGATTTCCATTATTAGCTATATAGGGGTCTTAAAAGCAACCAGTTGTTCTTAGTTCAATGATAGATTTGGGACTAAGAAAGCAATTTGGGTTTTGTTTTTAATATTTTAGTTGTTAATCTAGTTTGATATTAATACATGCTTAGGTATAATACCCCTTGGAATATCCCTCCAGAGTTTAAGCTGATCTCAAAGAGTAGAGGAGTCTACCCACTCTTGTTGGTTGGCCAAGATCGCCCAAAACTTGTTGATAAACCTCTTCATATCACCCTGATGACAGTCCCTAGCCTAGGTGATTTAGGAATGGTTTAGAGTTTTGTGTTGCCATTATTTTTAGTCCCAACACATTCATTGATGAAGCAAATAATAATGAAGGGATGAGTATTAGGCACAATGCCTTTATGAAGAACATGCAAGCCTGTCAGGTAGTATAATTCATGATTATCATTGGTGCATGGATAGTCCTCTTTTTGAAAATAACTTAGAGTTCAATGAATTTGAGCTATCAGCTTTGGAAGTGGAGAATCATATGCTATATGACCCAGCTACCTATGGACACAAAGTGGACAGGGACAGATTTGTAAAAAATGATATTGAAAGTGAACAAGAGGTTGGTCTCTTTTTTAGTGTATTACCCTTATTC
Organism: Cunninghamia lanceolata; assembly: GCA_027924645.1. Taxonomy (NCBI): domain Eukaryota; kingdom Viridiplantae; phylum Streptophyta; class Pinopsida; order Cupressales; family Cupressaceae; genus Cunninghamia; species Cunninghamia lanceolata. The sequence goes on from BSBN01000703.1 coordinate 26,664,530, forward strand.
ATTCCTGATGATGCTATTGAGGCCATTAGCACCTGTTTTCATGAGGATGATGTGAATTATGCTTCAGATGGACATCATGAAGGCACTACTACAACTACAAATGATGTGGAGATAATAGTTTCCAAATATGAAGACTCTGTCACAGATGCCTTTTTAGAGCTTGGTTTGGGACAATTATCTCTTATTGATGTGGATCATGTTGAGAGAACATTTTTGATCTCATTGGTTGGACCTGATAACATTGAAGATGGTTGTTCTTGTGTGGATCAAGTTTTTGATCAATAGGGTAAAGAGGAGAAAATCATTAGAGATTTTCTTAGCAGTAGTTTTTACACAGTAGTGTGTGTCAAGGAATTCAAAATAGGTAGGCAACTTAAAGATTGTGAGTCTTCACTTGAAGTGCCTCAAATTTTTGATGTGTATGCTAATGGTGTAGATTTAAATCTTAATCATGCCTTTGATTCAATCATGGAGGAATATATTAGCATTTGTAGTGTAGCCCAGTCACAAGAATTCAAATAGTCATATGGCATAGCCTAGCATGAGAGCACATATGAGCTAGATGATTATCAACTTGATATTTTTCTTCATGTTGATATTTATGAAGATCTAGAAATGCATCATACTAACATGGAACTTGAAGGTGAGTATTTCTATGTGATTCAGCATGATGATGAGGCATATTATCTATGGCTACCTTGTCTTGCTGATAATCATTTCCATCTTCAGCATGTTAATATGAATACATCTGTAGTTTGTATGTGCATGCATGCAAACATTTTTATTGTTGATTTTGGGTGATCAATGTAGAAAAGGATCGATGGAGATCAGCTCCTTCAATAGGCTTGTATTTGACAAAGGCAAGTAGCTTCACCAGTTTTCTATAGGGTTGGCATGTAGTGTCTCAAAATTTTGGATACAATCATTTTTTGACTATATGTTTTTTTGTAAATACATTTTGTGTTGTGTCTCTTCATATTTTTTGTGTTTTCCATCTACCTAGAGATATCCTAGATCCTCACTATGGCACGGTTTTCCACACATCCCCAACCAGAGCCAGTGGTGGTGCCCAGAAACACCAGCTCCCAAAATGCCTTATTTTACCCTAAAAAATCCATCAAATTTCCTAGTTTTTCCTTTGCAATCAAAACCCTTCATTTAGATCTGATCTGAGACAATATTTTAGGGGTTTTATTCCAAAATCTGCTAAGTATAATGTTTCCCCTTGTCTTTGTTTTCTTCCCTTAGAAAATTTTGGTCTTTTCTGCCCTTTATTGGTGAATCAGCAATTTCCCAAACTTACGAACTAGTTTGGAAGTTCACCTTTTTCCTAATTCGTCGATTCACTAATAAGATGATGGGAAGGAAACAAGAAGGCAAGAAGAAAGGTGAAGGAAAGGAGGTAGCCAAAGCTTAAGAAAAGTTTCTAAGGCAATGAAAGAGAAGTGCAAGTGTGTCAGCGAATGATGTGGTTCACGAACTTGGAAGTTCGCAGATTGTAGGTTTCGCTGACAACTACTTCGCTGACAGAAGGAAAGGAAAAGAAAGCTCTGATGAAGATGGGAAATTTTCTAAGTAAAGGAAAAAAGAGCTAAGAGCTTATCGGTGAAGTTGGTGGTTTGCGAACCTCCAAGTTCACTGACGGATGGTTCACTGATGGAAGAATTTGCTGACAGGGTGAAAATCCAATCAAGGCAACAGTCAAAGATACAAGGAAATGGATAGTTCACAAATATGAATATTTGTCAATAAGGCAAATAGAGAAAAGGGGCAGCATAAAATGACTTTAAGGCAAAGAGATAAATAAAGAGCTTGATCAACAAAATAGAGGGAAATGAAACTTGATGAACAATTCAAAATTTTGAAGGTTCACCAATCAGGTGACTAGCCAATAAAGCAAGTAAGAGGCAAGCTTCCTCCATGGTTCAAGAAAGGTGAAGATTGTTGATAAAGAAAAAAGGTGTAGGAAAGAAAAGATAAGTGCTTTGTCAGATGAGCTTGCAAACTTGTAACCTCGCTGATGGATGGGTTCATTGATGGGTGAAGTTACCGATAAAGAAGAAAAGAGGTGATAAAGAAAAGGTTTGAAAAGGGGTGAAATTGTTGACAAAGCAACGATTATCTTGGTTTGAAAAAGGAGAGATTCACCGATAAGGTGAAAAAAGGATGCTACGAGTGAAGTTTGTAAAAAAGAAAATTTGTCGATAAAGGGCAAAGGCAAAAGGGAAGCTAAAAGAGGTGGAAGACTTAGACAAGAAAATTTTTAGAAAAGGGAAATTTGCCTATAAAGAAAAATAGCACCAAAGAGATAAAAGAGAAGATAATTTGGCAAAGAAAGATAGTTCACAAAAGTTGAAATTCATCAACTAGAGGAGAAAATGAGAAGAAAGAGACAAGCCAAGTTTGTGAAAAATAAGATTTGCTGACAAGGCACAAAAGAGGCTAAAAATAAAGAAGAAAAAGAAGATGTCTCCATGGTTCAAAAAGGTGACAGTTTGCCGATAAATGGAGATGATGAAGAAGTTTGTAATGAAGGAGAAAGGATGATAAAGGAGGGAAATATGACCAATATGTAGATGGATATAGTCACAAATCAAATGGCCCAAAATAAAAAATTGGATAACATTGTTTAAAGTGTTGTAAAAGCTTTAAAAGGCTAATTTGTACACAGAATTTATGATTCTGCAGAGCAGTGCAATGCAGGTGGTTGATATAGTGAAACTCTTCGATGCATAAGTACATTTGGAGGAAAAAGTAGATAAATCAAATTTTGTAGATGTCAGAGATTGAACTCGATCCTTCGCTCTTTAGTGTTCCTGGTACACAAAGATTGCAAGCAATCTTCTTCTGACATTTTCAAAATTGTTAGGGTGTGGGTAGGCATCCATACGTGTTGATCTTCTGACAAAGGCCATGGGCCTAACTTCAATGCAGTGTGGGTTGCTTGTTGACTAATTTTCCAATGCCCAGAAGTTGCATAGGAACTAATTGCTATATATACATGTTTCAAAGATGTTTCCAAGGTTGGTCGTTGAACCAATTATCTGGTATGGAAGTGCCTGATTATTTTCTGGCATTAAATCATGATTAGTTTGGTCTGTAAGTGAAGGGATGTATTTAACATAGTGTATGAAGGTTGTGTGATGTAGATATGAATGTAAAAGAATGTATGCACATGAGTTTGTAGTGATTTTTTGTGAATATATAATCACAGTTGTATGTTTTCCCTGGACACATTTACTGGCATGATTGTAACCAAGGTTTGAAGGTGTGTGTCAGCATCCAAGTTAATACAAGACTTTGTATTTTCCATTCTATTGTTGCATATGAATCATGGTAGTTCTCTTCTAGATTATTAAGTATGTCCATTACATGAAGATCTATTAGAGTCATATATGTGAATTTATGTCTAATTCTATTGATCCTATGATGTGTATTTTATTTCCTCCTTGCATTCTATGACTCTGTTGCCAAATGGAGTAGGCACCAGTCCATATTGGAGAGGGATCAATCACGTTTTTAAATTAAACAAATCATTCACCTCTGGTTTAGGGTAAAAACCATCTTTCATGTGCATGTACATTTGCACAGTTGAATCAACTTAATCAGAGGCTTATGCAGCCAATTTGTCTTGACCTAGTGACAACTCTTGTGGTCAAGTGTACATTGGGTATGGTTGTGTTTTTTATTTATATTTTATTTCATGCCTTTAGGAATATCCCTCCTAGGTCTAGCTGAGCCTAAAGTGCAGAGGAGACCACCCACTCCTGTTAGTTGGCCAAGATCTCCTTTAACCTATTAATAAACCTCTTTCAGTCACTTTGATGACACCCTTGGCCTAGGTGATTTCTTAAATGTTTTAGGGTTTTGAGTTGCAGTCATTTTGGGACACAACATGAGGAAAGTAATATTTTTCTTTTTTTACTCTTAATAGATTATGCATTGTTAATATAGTTTCCTTTCATTGCATTAGATTAGTTTGTTATTTGCTTTCATAGATTAAATTCCCTTTTTGTGCTAGATTAATTATTATTTTCTTTTATTAGAATTAACTCCAAAATCGATCTTGAAAACAACAAAAAACATAATTGGATTTGCATTAGAAAATTTATTAAGATTCCATTCATATTTCAATTCATAGAAATTAAATCATCTTATTAAATCAAAAAAGAACAAAAACATTGCATTTCATATATTTATCTTGCATACATCAAAATCCAAAAACATTAGAAAAGAGAAAAATCAAAACAAAGAGAGTATGCAAATCCATCAATTTCATCACCAAGTCAACTCTAAAACATAGTTGAAAACTCCTTTCTATTATCAGAAGGTCAAAAATCTAGTGAAGTCATAGAAAACCTTTGGTCATGTCACAAAGTCAAGGTTATACAAAAATTAAACTCTTGGGCAACTCTAGTCAACTCTCTCTCATCCAAGGATACGAATGTGCCCAAGAATCAAAGGTGAGTGGGTTAGGGAAATCCTTGAATAAATAGAAGCAATCTGTCCTAGATCACAACACACTCAACATATGATAGAAGAACAAGAACAAATCCTTAGGGCCATACAAAAAGAAAATGAAATATGACAAGTCATTTAGGTAAACAAAGAAATGTTACAATGCTCTAGACTCATCAATGAGTAGAATAGTCTACCCACTAGACATTGGAACTTGAGGAATTCAAACAGGAGATCAATGACTAGTGACCCTTCAGGTCATAGGGTTATCTCCACCATCATGCTATTAGAAGAATAAACATTGACACATATTATGTCCTAGGGATAGCCAACCTCTCTCCACAATGTTTTGCTTCCACGAGAACAAAATCACCCCTAAGTTATGCCTCCACTCAACTGACTTTTGCCATGAGAGAAAGAGTGTCTTGGAAGTTGCCCATAGCAAGAAGAGGGTTCATGTGTTGTATCGAGGCTGACTCGTTCACATTTGTGCTTGAGTCATGTTTCGAGGAGTACAGCCATAGGGATGCCACATAAGCAAGTTTGATCTAAGAAAGATCAATATAAGGGAGTTTGATTTAACCTACTTGGATCAAATCCCCCTTAAATTCAAGGGGCTTAGATCTAACCCCCCATGTAATTCTATGAAAACACAAGTGCTACGTCATAAATGCACTTGCGCCAAAATTGGAATTGCATTTTAAATCAAAGCTATGGGAAACAAAAGGAATATATGACACAAAACCCAATAATCATATCTTATAGAAAATAAAATTGAACTAAATATACAAATAAATGTGAGATATTAGAGTGTAAAAGGTACATCTCTATATTTCATACTTGATAGTTCAACTATTTTATATAATTTCATTATTATATTAAAAAAAATATATAGTTGATTATTAATGTAAATTAGATGGAATTCAAAATTCCATCTAATTTACATAAGTAGTCAATTATAATTTTTTATACATATGCCATTTTTAATTATTGTTTAGATACTTAATTGTTTTTGTTTTATATGTATCTTTTAAAGATATTTTCAAACTAACATATGGTCATTGATATATATGGTTTTGCTTTTAGGCTAAATTGCATGCCTATCATACCTCCCAATCCATTAAGCAAATTAGAGATGGGCAACAACTTTTGAAGGAGCTTCTTGATATTCTTCAAGCTTTTGTCCAGCATTATGTGTAAGTTTTTGTTGCTCAGGAGTGTACTTTGGCTAGGTAAGTTTCTTTACAATAGTTCCTTAAAGTGGTTCTTTGCTAGGTTTCCAATGCCAAACACATTCTCTATGATCATCTTCTCACCGAAGAGGACTTGAGGGCAGCTATTTTTTCATTGTCTAATGACAAAGCCCATGGTTTAGATGGTTTTCCTTGTTAATTTTATAAGTCCTTTTGGGATATTATGGGTGAGAACCTTCATAAGGTTTATCTTGAAGCTTTTCATTCCAATTCCTTGGGACATTTAATTAACAAAAAAAATATCAAATTCATACTTAAAGCTAGTGATCTTTAAGATATTAGTGATTGGCGATTGATCACTTTATTTATTGTCTCCTACAAAATCATCTCTAAGGCTATAGCTCTCAAGCTTCAACCTATGCTTCATTTACTAGTTCATCCTAAACATACAAGTTTCATTAGATCTAGATTTATCCTAGAAAATATCATTTCTATGTGGGAAGGGATGGAATGGGTTCGCTGCTCTTAGTAGCTAGCTATTTTTCTCAAAATTGACTTTGCCAAGGCTTATGATCATATTGAATGGCCATTTATCCTCACCATGCTCCAGGTGCTTGGGTTGGGACCTCAATTCATCCAGTTTGTTTAGATGTTTGTTCTTGCATCATCATGTTTAGTCAACAAGCTTAACCTTTTAGGCTTCATTGATCCATTCATCAAGGGTGTGCCCTTGCCACAACTCTATATATCCTTGCTACTGAAGGATTTAGCTATCTCTTGGCTCACATGGTCTCCCAATCTCTTGTTAAGGGGATATGATCTCTCCCCAACTCTTCCCAATAATTGGTTAATGGTCATTTTGCTAATGATTATTTTATTACCCTCATTGAGGAAGAAAGCAATGTCAAACAAGCTCTTCGATGCCTAGACATCTTCTATCAGTTCTCTTGTTTGAGCATTCTCTAAGGAAGCTAAGGTAGCAGAACAACTTCCTACACTAATCTTGAGGGGAGGGATATGCAAAATTTTTTAGATCTTTACAACAGTTATAGAAATAAACACAAATAGAAATTATACCATAACACAGTAATTACGTGGGGAAACCCTTTTGGGAGAAAAAACCCCACACTCCAAAGACGCCCAATATATTATTTAGGAATCAAGAAGATTACAATATACTTGCAAAGCAAGCTTTCACAAGAGTTTAACCAACCAGAGATCTAGAGGCAACTCAACATCTATAAGACTCTTACACACAACCTCCATCTCAAGCTCTTGATATATAGGAGATACAATACAGTAAATTGTCAACAATAATTACAAAACCATGACCCAAAACCACCCAAAAGTGACGCCCAAATTATCTCCAATTAAAGATACCTTGTGATGTGCCAAATCACACACCAACATGTGTAACTCTCCTCTTTACACCTCTTTTAAGCGTCCAACATATTTTCACATTTCCAAAAATGGGAGGCCTAACTTCCAGAGGCCATAACTTTTGATCCTAGTGTCTGATTGATGAACCATTTGATATGTTAGAAAGCTTGTGGAGGGATCTATCATGCTACAACCTACTTTGTTGGTTATGAAATTTTTTGGGGTACTTAGGGACCGCTATAGTTTCAAAAAATAGAAACTTTAATATCTCGCAATCCAAGTATGATCTTGAGTTGAAACTCACCCAAGATATTTACTTGGCAGTTTCGCACCTTTTGAGAAAATTTTGGGTCCATCCATGTTCAAATGTAGAGTTACTAAAAATAGTAAGCCCTCCCATTTTTAGCCCATTTTAGAAACATTTAATGTTCTAAACCATTCTTCAAGATAAAGGGTATTCGAAAAGACCAAAATTGGGAAGATAGAAACCTTTTGTAGTTGCAAGGTGGAGAGACCTTTCTTAACACATCCAATGTCAAAAGACTTAGTGTTATAGACAATCCTTTCTTCCAAAGACAAATTGGCTTGATAATTTTGGGTGGAAATGGATTAGGCATGGGTAAGTGTTTCATTTTCTAGGCATTTCCTTTGCATTCCAGGCCTCTCCTTCAAAGCTATGATAAGTTATGATTAATAGAATTGAGAAAAATCTTAATTATTGGATCACCAAACCCTTCTCTCTAGCATGTTTATTATTCTTCCTATTGCATCCCCTCCAAGACCTCCTATCTAAAAATTTAAAAAATACTCAAAGATTTTCTTTGGGCTTCCATAAAAGGACACCAAGGCTTCCATCATGTGGCCTAGGGGTTATCTTGCCTTCCTCATGAAGTTGGAGGATTATGCTTGTTGTCCATCCATAGGCAAGGCATTGCCTTATCTGCCAAATGGATTATTAGAGCCTTAGAGGGCAATGAGGCTTAGAAAATTCTCATTAGGCATTATATTGGTTTTGGTGTCCCCTAGGGATGGCCAACTTGGAAGGGCCTAGATTTTGGCACTCTTCTTACCATGATTTAGGGCACATTTATTATCAAGAGCATTAGGAAAGCTTGGTAATCCATTAAGCCTTGGCTCCACTAGATAGGAAATGATATCTGCAATAGCCTTGCTATTAATCAACAATTTGTTTGGTGGTCTCAAATCCTCTCTTGTCAAGACCATTCTTTGTCTAAGGTGCCATGGATCCATACCTTGAAATTTTTAAAAGAGGCATCCATGTGTTGTTGAACTTCATCAATAGAGCCACTAAGAACTTTATTTCTTGGATTGAATTCAAATTAAAATTTGAGATTGTTAATTAAGACTATGAGACATTTTAGTTTGTAATTGATGCTCTTCCTCCCTAGATGCTTCACAAAATTAGGGCTTAGCAAGCCAAACCATGGTGGAAGGATTGGAAATGGTACCCAGACACACCATTTCATAATTATGGGCCTAGCAAGGGTTATTTGTAGCTATCTCTATAGCTTCTTATGATGGATCAACTCAATCATCATTAGAAACTTCAATCCTCTCTTGAGACTTAACACTGCTGGATCAATAATTTTGGAGCCTAAGTTGTCTCATTTTTCTTGGTGCATTCTTATGATGGATCAACTCAATCATCATTAGAAACTTCAATCCTCTCTTGAGACTTAACACTGCTGGATCAATAATTTTGGAGCCTAAGTTGTCTCATTTTTCTTGGTGCATTCTTTATCAAGGTCTTCCTCTTAGTGCTCATTTGACTCATATGGGTATTCTTAATCCCTATTGTCTATTATGTGGACAAATTGAAAATATCAAGAATATTTTTTAGTTTTGTCCCCATGCTCAGGAAGCTTGGAACTAGATTCATGTTTATTTAGACCCTTTCAACCTACTCTCTTTTCATGGCTTGGAACTATAAAGATAGAAATGCAACTATCTTTTCCAGTTGTGCTATTGATATTCATTTCTCTATATACAAGTTAAAGCCATGGTTTTCTCTAATGTGCTTATGTAGATTTAGGTGTAAGATAGTAAAGTTGCACTTGAGGTTTCTCATCTTTAGGAGCTACTGGACTGCTAGGGGAATGTCCCTTGCATCATTGCCATGGTTTCACCTACTCCCTCTTCTCCTTCTTGAGGGCATCAACATTGCCGCATCTAGTCTACCAGGAGAGATAGAGGCTCCTACTCTCGTGGATCCTAGCCTTTGAATTCTACAGATAATTTTGCCCATGGTTGTTGGTCTTAGCCCTCTAGGCTACTTTCCACCTCTTTTCATGGGCATGATTCTCCTTACTAGCCAAGCTCTGGCAAGTTTCCTCAACTAGAGCTAGCCATTTCTTCGGTCTATGCTCAACAACCTTTGAATGATACTCTTTAAGAGGAAGGTTCTCTCACTAGGTGGCATCCTATTGATGATGTTGTCCCAAGTGATACTGTGAGTGAAATATGATGATAAGAATCCTCTTCCTTTTGGTATTACTTTAACTACTTAGTGTTGTTTGGGCTTGGACTATTATTTTATTGTCAATGTTTTGGACTTTGTCTAGTTATACTTTGTGGGTGTTCCCTTCTACCACCCTACCTTTTTTTGGTGAATGGTGTGTTATTGTTTCTTTAATATAAACTTAAATAGGCAAGCATTCATTAAAATAATTTACTTAATAAGTTAATATATAAAAATAATAATTTTCTTTATTTTCATTTTAACTTTTTCAAAATTATAGGAAAAATAGATTAAATGCTTATCTAATTTATATCATAAACAAGCCTACATTTGAGGATCGACCTTGCCCATCAAGAAAATTTATCTTTCATCTGACAATTGAGGTTGTCTTTTAAATATTACAGCCTACCTTATTTTAGAAAAAAATAGCTATAGACTAAAATATATATCTAAGAATAATTATATAGAAATTTTGACAGTTTACTTGAAATATTCCCTTTGAAATGTTACAATCTTCCTAAAATTTTATCACCAAAATGAATAAATATTGCCATACAACCATGAAATTTAGGCCCTTTCATAAATATAATAGAAGCATCAAGAGAATGATAATTTAATTTATCTATACTATAGTAGGTAGAGTTTTTTAGAATCCATAAAACTTAAAGTGGGTGCAAAATGTAATGGTCAATTTTGCACATCCATGCTAATACAATTGTGAGATTGTTATAGTAAATAGGGTTGTACTTATTTACTTGCTTAAGTTTACTTAGGCACATAATAATTTATAGTTAGGTTTAGGAAGTTATTCCTGTAACAAGTTAGAATAGTTTATTTACATGAAATGTAAGGATATATAAGACAATATAATATATTTGTAAAATATCAATCAAAATCACAGTTTTATAGCTCATATTACAAATTCTTTGTGGTTGATTGCGCCTAGTTAGATCAAGGAAGACTGCAACTTCTAATGGGCCTATGATTTCTCCTCCTACATGGTATCAGAGCCTGAACCAAGGAGTTTTCTGCCCATATTGAAGAATTGGTGGCTAGCATATTCATTGTCTCTAACTTCATTCAATTAGAGAGGCAACAATTTTTTTGGGCGTTTGAATTTTTTTAAAATTTTCATTTTACCTATTATGGCCAACATCTATATCTACATCAATTGGAAGTGATTTGGTTGCTCGTGGAAGATTTCATCCATATTTGGCATTGTTCTCTTTGATTGTCATTGCATGCTTAGCGAGTCCAATTAGTAGCAATTCATATTGGTGTGTTTGGCAATCTTTCAAACTTCATGGGCTGCACAAGAAGTATCTCATAGACTTCACTCCATTAACAACCACATAAACCCACACATGGCTCTTCATTGATAGACTTATATATATATAGTGAAAATTTTATACATTCTAAAGTTTCAAGCAATAAATTATGCATATTAGTCTTGCATAATAATTCTTCTCCCTAAGTTACACTTAAGGGGGGTTGTTAGAGTAAATAGGATTTTACTTATTTACTTTCTTAAGTTTACTTAGGCACATAATAATTTATAGTTAGGTTTAGGAAGTTATTCTCATAACAAGTTAGTAGTTTATTTATGGGAAATGTAAGGCTATATAAACCAATATAATACATTTGCAAAATATCTATCAAAATCACATTTTTTTGGTTCATATTACAAATTCTTCAGTGGTTGATTGCTCCTGGTTAGATCAAGGAAGATTGTAGCTTCTAATGGGCCTCTGATTTATCTCCCTATAGAGATAACATCTTAATACAATTTTAATATTGAAAAATGGTGTAATCTTGTACAAAGTTGGGTTCATTCCCAAATCCTTCACTTATGCCCACCTTCTCACATTATTGTACATTTAACCCTATCTTATCCATATCCATACATATTCCAATACATTTTAACATTTATCATGCCCATTATTGGCCCCCATGTTTGTACATTCATTCCCTGCATTAACATTAGCATTTGCTTGTCTTGAGTCAAACTTATGGTGTGGGATTGATCCTACCCATGCAAATTTAATGCATAAAAATTAAAACTTCAAATTTAAAATTTGTCGACTCCCGTCCATTCCACTCGCCATGCTCTGACTTGGTACATGTTTGACATAATGTATTTTTACACATAGTGGCATATAAAGACATTCAAATGCATTCATTTATCATGTGATCCAAGCATTCATTAAATAATCATTTTTATTTAAATGCATTCATTAAATAATCATGTGACCCAAGCATTCATTAAATAATCATTTTAATTATTTTTCTATTATTTAATAATGAATGGCATTTTTCCATAATTCATAACTTTTTTTATACGTAAGAAGAGATTTTATTAATATTAAAAAGAAAATTTACAACACCTGGTTCAACGAGCATACTGGCAGGAAAGAACTAGGCAGAAAACCTCTGGCTATAGCTTAGTTTTAACAAAAAACCAACTGACACTACTAATCCTAAGAAAATCTACCCAAATTAACTCCATATTTCATGGAGAAACCTATAAGGAACAATACAACTAGACAGAAAAACCTTTTACCTGGAAAATCAGCCAAAATTGGGCTATACCAACCCCAACCCTACTCTGACCACCTTCCACCCTAAGAATTGGACAAAAAGCCAAAAAACCCTAGAACAACCAATGCAGGACTAGACCAGAAAAAATGCCCCTACTTTCTTCCACCTTCGGTTGTGGAAACATGAATCAAACCACATCAAAACCATATCAAAAAGGAGTGGAGTATCTTGCTGGATTAGACCTCAAACCCCATCTCTTCTTCTTTGCCCCAGAATTCAGGAATCCAATCGAAAGTTCCATCGTGAGGAACAATTTGCAACATATTTAGAAGGAAGACCACACCCAAATTCACCTGCTCCTTGTGCAAAATAAGTGGCATACCCTTAATGTCAAGAAGGAAAGTGAAGTATCTAACCACTACACCTCCATCCTCTATTAGGGGAAAATCAACCGGCCTAGGAAGACCCACACTAGTCTCAGCGACTGGAAGGATCTCGTCCAAACCCACTAACAGATTATCAATGAACAGTCACCGAACCAGCAACATAATTCTCACTTTAGGGAACCCCGCATTGAGGAGTGAAGCCAGAAACTGAGAGACAATGATAGTATCAACCCTGTAAAACTCTTCGTCCTCCATGAATTTCTTTCCTAGAACCACCTTCACTCCAAGCAAAAGAAAATCACCATGAGCCCACATGATTAGTTTCAATCTTTGATCTGAGATGGGACCATTGATAGCTAACTATCTTACTTAGCTCTCCAATTGCACCAGAGAACCCATTCCCAGACAAATGAGGCCCTCCATGGAAATACTCATAATAAAACTAGTGCCACCACCACCCACCATTGCTAAGGAATAGGGGAAGGAAATGTGGCAACCACAAACACACAAACAAACAAACCGTCATTGTCTACCCCACCGTTGTAATTAAAAATAGCCTTTAGACATCCCGAACCTTCCACAAAACATGAGTGCAAGATAAGATCCTTGCTCGTCATCTAAAAGAAATGTGGAGCCCACTACCCTCTCTTGAAAGACTACCAACTCATCAATGATGAGGCACTCAAATCGACCCCGGTCCTTCCACACCTGAATGTTTGCAAGGACACCCGCCCAACCACCCCCCCAAAATGCATAACTTTTAGTTCAAATAATTTTTTCAAATATTTCTTGGAATTAGATAATTAACTTCAATATCTAGAGCACAAATATTTTTTGATAATTTTTTAATTAATTTTTTCATTGGTACTAACAAAAATTTATACCTATATTTTACTATAACACATTTCTCTTTGTCTATTTATCAAAATTGATTTTTTTTGTTGAAACAACATTGATGTGGAGTGCATTATATTTTTTAAAAAAATTTTACCAAGTTTGCTATTTTTTCAAGTGTCTCAAATAGAGGCATTTTTTTATAATGGACAGGTCTATCTTTCTTGTAAAATAAATATATATACTTTTTGACAAGCTAATTCTAAGGGTTATGTACATGTAATAGTTTATCTTTGGGTGATTTCATTTGACCCTTGTGTGCATGAAATGAAGTTGATTGTTTTGGCTTAGAAAATTGCAATATCTAGATAGTATGGAAAAAGGATATCGTGGGGACACCACATAAGTAGGTTCAATCTAAGGAGGTTCAGTCAAACCCCTTCAAACATTTCAAATACACTCCATCCTATATATAGTTTTCTAAGGTTTGACCGATCCCCCTATCACTATGTAATGAAATAACCTGTGTAAGAGAAGAATATAATAGTAAATATGCTACAAATACTTGTTAATAATAAGGCATTTTGAGGGTAAAACCTCAAAAAGTATCCAAAAGAACACATTTCACAATATGATGATCATAGACTAACCACTAGCTCATATATATACCATACTTATGCCTTGGATGCCACTAGTGTTGACTTAACTACCTATATAAGACTATATTAATGATTGCATAACTTAATTGAGAGTTATGGTAGCCACAATTTGACTACTCATATCTCTACGCACACTATAGGGTTAAGGGTGTAGCATCCCCCTTCACACAAGCATTGTCCTTAATGCTTATTAATTGTGGATGTTGTTGCATAAAATCTTCATCTTCCCATGTTGCAACTTTAACAAGAAAATACTTCCATCTAATGAGGTGCTCTATGATTGTCTTAGTCCTTAGCTTATTTATGTATGTCTAAACAATTAAGTTAGTCCCAAGATGGGTCCTCCCTTTGTATCTAGCTCAAGTAGCCTTGTCTATGTTAAAATTCTATGTTGATCCACTTGCCTCTTCATAGTGTTTTGTGTCTTTGCCTTGTTCTTCTTGCCAATGTAGAATTCATTCTTCCATTTTTCTAACCTTTTCATGTGCCTTTGAAAAAGAGGTAAAGGATGGTATATGGTATGTAGGTAGCGCTGATTGGGCATTGGCTTGATCGAGATCTCTTTTGGGAGGCAATACTTTTGGCCTATCTATCAAAATAGCTTACAATTTGGCAATGTAGGAATCTTTAACTATTAAACTTATAATGGCAATATTGAGCCACACCCCTATCTACTGTTGATCTCCTTAAACAAGCACTTGCTACACCACTTCTTTTCTATATTATGTTCATCCATCATTGTGCTCTTTACGGCAACTTTGCTTCTCTTACTAGTCTTGGACACTGGAAGGATGCATATCACTTATTTCTTAGGTGCATATGGACTTAATATAGATAATCTCCAATAGGCAGTTTCTTTCCTCTCATATTGATTGCACTTCTATATTTAGGGACGATGGTGACAACAACTTTGGTGGTAATTGGCTAATGGAAGCAAGAACAACTTCCCTATGCTCATGTAGCTAGTTAATAGTGCATATAGATAGTTTATACATGAATGCTTGGAGTCGTGTCCATGAGATTAGATATCTTGGCATGACACAACTATTTGGTGACACCTATGATAGAGGAGTTGGCCTTAAGAGCCTGCATGTAGTCTTGCTTCTTTGTGGAGGATTCAAACCTCATAGTATCATATTTCTCTACCTAGTGTTCTTCAACATAGCACATTTGAACTATTTTGGGAGTTGTATTATCAAAAGATTATGGCATATGTAATGATTTTGTTGTTGTTGGTTTGCAATAAGGATATATAGTAATTTTTGGGTGAGAGGAAAAAATAGGATATGTAGGAGACCACTCATAACTACAGATGGACTACAATGGAGGAATATGCAATTCTTAGTATAAGGGCCACTTTCCAATCTCAAAAGAAAAAGGACCATAGCTAGAAAGATATATTGGTGGGAACCTTGGGCTTGAAGGTATTTATTTATGAAAACTTGAGTTAAAACTAGGTATGATGCTAGATTTTTCTAGGTGATCAAGCCATGAAGAGGTCTTTTCTTAAAAAAATGTCATCGATTAGCTAGGTAAACACTTATGTATAATGTTGAGATTTATTTTTGTTAATGAGATGAAAGGGTGCTAGTAATGTTTTCTTTAAGAGGGTGCTTTTATAATTTTAGATATTAATCAATCCAACAAGTATGTGTTTGTGTACATGTGTTTAAGTTCTATGTTTAAGTCAAAAGGAAGGACTTGAGGTCTATTCTTGTGAGGAAGGAAATGTATGTAACTAAGATAATTGGGTCAAAAAAGAGTAGTATAAAAACCCTATATAGTTTATTTTCTAACTACTACACCTATATTAATGCCTTGTGTGAGTAAGATCTCCACAAAGATGAATTGCATCTCATTATGATTTAGATAAGTCAATTCCTTTAAAATGATACCAACTATGCTAAGATTGTTGAAAATAATACTTTGATATTATTGATACCCTAAGGTCTTATGAAGATACCTGCAATTGGAGTATTACCACTTTTGGTTGACAATTGTATTGCACTATGTGTAAAAAGGTAAATGTTCAATATTCATAGTGAAGGGGATAAGAACATCACTATTTCTTTTATATGGGTGGATGTGGTTAAACCATTTAAATTTTGAGTTTCTTTGGTAGTAGTAGTAGGTCTCACTAGTATGATATGTTGGGCTAGATGGTATCGCCCCATATCATATGGTTGTATAGGTTCATATTAACACACCTTATTTAAGTTGGTACATACTCTATATCCTGGTATATAGGATAACTTTATTTTTAGTTTACGGCAAGTGAGTTGTTCATAGTGTCTCTACATTCTTTAACTAATAGTTTAGCTTATGGTTATTTATGGAAGGCATTACTGAGCTAACACCAATTGACCCTATTTGTATGAACAACATTTGTATGAATTCTATTAGGGTTATGAGTAGAGACTTGTTATGATAGCATTTGAGACTAAAGTTATAGTAATTGTATACCATTATTGATCTTGATGATTAAAGAGTTATTGGAAAAAAGAATGTAGTACTATGTAGCACTCTTCTAGTGAGATTTATGAGGTCACTATAGAATAGGACAAGGTGTTATGATATCCCCTAGTTATAATCTAAACTAAGTATCAAGTACTTTATTGTGAGGGGGTGTCTCCATGACCCATGGTTGTGAGTGATAGATATATGTATGGTGTTATCATCAAGATATCATATGTTATATGATATCCTTGATATATAATTATTACTGAATGACTATATTGGGCATGACTTGGTAATGTTAATGCTTAAAGCAAGTTTATAATTATGGTTATAAGTCTTTCAAAGTTTGAATAACTTTTATATGACCTTGTTGCTGCATGATGTGTTCAAATTAAGTTGGATATCATAATATAATATGATTACGATGCTTGATATCTTTAAATTATATTATAGTTAGACATCACATGGAACCTTATTAGGACTTGCATAATTATTATGCTGGGATGATGTTTTAATAATTAACATCCTATGATCTGATGTGATGAGATTTATTTATATACCGATGATGTTGTTATGTATAATTTTTGTGTATGGATTCCAATCTGACTATCTATCATTATAAGACACTATTGTCTAGTATGTGTCACTAAGATGCGGGATATTTTAATGTTCAACTATGTATAAAGAGGGTTGATCCCTAGGCGGGCGTAGTTTTCTTTAGAGAAGAAAGAGAGCAGATCCCGGCCGTCGATGAGGCATTGGAGGGTACACTTGAACGGGCAGGTGGGGACTCCCCACGGCCGGCAAAGAGATCTCATGGACGGCGCCGATGCGGCCCGAGGAGCTGGCGGGCAGCCATAACGGGCCTTTAAGAGGAGACGCTGTAGGACGCAGAATTTGGCTTCGAGGGTTTCTTGCTATTACTTTTGTTTTAATTTTAATTTTTTGCTTGAGGCAATAAATATGTTCGTCGCTGTGTGTTTGAATTCTGAGACAATTTTTTCAGCGTTTGGTCATTGGATTTTTGACGGTGTAGGCAGCAGATTTATGCTTTTGTCTGTGAAACCCTTACCCTTATTTTTGTCCTTGGTTTTGTTGCCATAATTTTTTTTTCTCAACGAGGCGTGATGTCTCTTGGGAAATGTATAGAAACCCCAGGCAATTTTACCGGTGGTTGGAATTGAGTTTTTTAATGGTGTAGGCCGCAGATTTTCGGTTCGAGTGTTGGTTCGTTACCCTTATTTTTGCCCTTGGTATTTTTGTCTTCCAAGTTTTTCTAGTTGAGGTGATTACTATTGTTCGTAGCGATACCTTCAGAAATCCAAGGCAAAATTTTCAGCGCTTGGATGAGAGATTTTTGCCGTCGACAAATCTGTCAAATCACAAAGGCTATAAAGGCGGTCACGGAGCGCATTTGGTACTTTATCTTCCGGATCTGCCCGTCAGAAGCCTAGCCGATTCGGTCGCAGTGCTGTGCCTTAAAGCTGCCGATTCAATCCCGTGTGGGCCGGAATCCTCACAATAGAAATCTTTATTGGGGTTTCAGGCCTGTGAGTAGTAATAATACTATGAACCGCACAGGAAGGGATCTGAGGTTTTTTGATGCTGCTGATGCGACTGGAGAATTGTCTTCGCAATAATGGCTGGGTTAAGATTAGACGCGGGATCAATAGCAACGTTGGACGGAGATCATGTCTGATTCGTAGTAAATCTTCCCTTGCAGTGTTTTTCCAGCACCCTACCTGTCTTAAAATGTATTTTGTTAGCACCCATAGATTTGCACCTATCACTGTTTAGATATTATTACGTTTGTTTTGGAGCATGTATGAGCTAATTCAAGTGTTCTAGATGTGCATGGGCTTTGGTAAGGAATGGTAATTAATTTTAGAGTAGTAAGTGTTTACAAATTGAAATTGGATAGGTATATGTTCAAATTTAGATTTGATATTCACAGCAAAAGGAGGAGGATTGGATTGTATTCAGATTAGTGTGTTCAAATTGAGATATTCAAAGCAAAAGAGGGGGATAGGTTAGATAGATTATTTTATAGCAATATATATGTATCTACGTACCAGGTATACTAATCTGGCCAATAGGTTATTATAGATCTTTTTAAATCTTTAACATTTTAGTCGTACTGTTGTCATAAATAATTTTAGTCGTCCAAAATTTTTATCATCGAAAATAAATTTTTACCATTTTGCTCTTTTATAATCTTTCAATTGTTTTTTCTGCATGAATAAAAACGTGCTTTAAAAGAGTTGAAAATAGCAAATCGTTTCATGTTAACAAAAAAAAACCAAAGATGGAGCCACTGCACTGCACACGACGGCCCTACCATTTATTGCAGGAATCATGCCTCTGTGGTCACGTGGTGTAGATATGGATTTCTTTAATCATAAAGGTTGTGCGTTTCCAACGTTCCTTCCACCGCCTTTACTTCGATTGTTTTTCATTTCCCGAGCCCTATCGTTTGCAGAAGAGATTTCACAGGGTTTCTGCAAATGCATTTACGCCAGATATTGTCATACACAGTACTCAAGTCAAGCTTGTTTTCTCTCATAACAACCTCGAGCTAACAAAGATCAACTAAACTTCCGTTGCGGGAATCTTTATGGCGAATTTTAATATGCAAGGCATTTTAAAAGTAGACTGGAGGTGACTCCAGAAGTAGAGCATCAGGGCAAGTTGATTCGAGTTGCTGCGGTATGAGATATTTCTATATGTCTTCTTGGATATTTCCAAAAATGTCTATTTTATTTATTTTCTTCTTCAGTTTTTATAGGAATTTCAAGCGATTGTAGTTACAATTGTATATCTACTTGTTCTATCTGAAAGGAGCTGTTTGGATGTATACGAAGCTGTGTGAGTTGAGGCATTGTTGCTTAATTTTTTGCACAACATTTCATTCTGATTAATTTGTCATTATTGTGTTATTATTATAGTTTTCCATAGGTAGTGATTCAGAAAGGTTCATAAAAAGAAGCTTGAGTTAGAGGAAATCAAGGAGGACATCAGAGTTAAAGAAAGATTCGCTGGTCAAGAGGTAACTTGACTTGGAAATGGTTTCACAATGAAGTATTCTTTAAGGTCCCTTATCCCTCCATGACACATTGAAAAAGATTTTGCTGAAAAATTGGTACGGTACATGAGCTGTTTGATACGTCTGGAAATTCCCTTTGATCATTCTTTTTCGAGTTTGATTGGCTGCTTAAAGACCTGTTATTTGCAACTCCATCTCAAAGCTTTCTTTTACATTTTGTAAGCCTTGGCGACAAATGGGACGTTGTCTATTTAATTTGGAGAAGATATTAAGTACAATCATCCAAATAAGTTGCTGGATCTCTTCGTTTCTTGTTTTACACAACCATTCCTTACAACCTGTCCATGGTGCCATTGGCTGTCATTCCCAATTGGCAGGGGTTGCTTGAGACATGTACGAGTGGCTATAAGTGTAACCTTAAACTGTTCTCTTGGATCATGATAATCGATGCCGATAATGGGATTTCAGTTAGCCTTAACTTTTAAAATCATTTAAGATTCGTAACTAATCTGACCACTTTAATTCTAAAATTCAAACAATTGAAACAAGGTATCTATCCTCTTAAAGTAACATACTCGGTCTTCCTAGCGATTCTAAAACGAAGGCTCTGGCTGCTTAGCTTATTTTGGCTAGCAGCCACTGCTCAACTTTTTTAGGAGCTATTTGTGGAGCTACTGGCCCGTGGATATTTAATTTTTTAATTTTTAAGATGCTGAAGAAAATATGGGCAGAAAAAGGAAATCCATACTTCCCATAGGTTACCTTACATGCCTGTTTCAATTCCATTGTTATGTTAGAATCAATTGAGCTGTAATGTTGTGTATGGCAGTGAGACGTCAAGACTTTCTACCAGTCTGATTTCCAAGACTGCGCAGCATACATGCATATAAACCACTATTTCTCTGACGGAAAATCGACAGAGGAAGAAAATGCTCTGTTTGCGCATACCGATATCGCTTGCTTTACGATCCTTTACCAAGACAATGAATGTGAAGCCCATACCTGATCCAGAGAGGGGAAGTGGTTGAATGTGAAGCCCATATCTTCTTCCTTTGTTGTCAATGTAGCCGACTGTCTTAAGGTGTGAATGTCTTGAGAAGAAACACATTTACTTTAATTATTGATTTGTCTTCCTTAATCCAAACCGAGGCTCACAAGAATGATTTTACTAATCTTCCATTGGAGATCTGCCATGGAAAAATAGGGCAAAACAGAGTTAATAAACTCAGAAAAATATTTATCTAACTTGAATTATATTTTATCCAAAAGTTGTGTACAATAGCTTTGTACAATCATATATATAATTAAAAAAAACTTGAAGCCTGGAAGCTTCCATCTTTCTAGATTATTCTATATTTTAATTCTAGAAAAACTGGAATGTTCTATTAGTTTTATGGAAAACTCTAGAAAAATCCTAACTTTCTATTGTGAAAAACTCTAGACAAAACTTGCTATTTCCTAGACAATCTTACTTTCCTTAACATCCCCCCTTAAGATTGGCTAGAATAATACAAAGAAAATATAAAAGAGAGGGGAAATACAAAGAGAGGGGAACATTATATTACTATCCCCCCTTAATGTTCACCTCTAATAGACCAAGCATTCCTCGTAATTTTAAGAATTTGGCTTCAGTCATACTCTTAGTGAAGATATCAGCTACTTGTTCTTCACTTGGACAAAATTGGAGATTGACAATAGATGCTTGAACAAGATCCTGAATGTAGTGAACATCAATTTCAATATGCTTTTTTTTAGCATGAAAAACTGGATTATTGGCAACCTGTATGGTACTTTGATTGTCACAATACATAGTGCTGGCTGAACTTTGTAGAAAACTAAGCTCAAATAGAAGATTTTGAATCCAAACTGCTTCCTTGCCTACTTCTTTTGCTGCTCTATATTCTGCTTCACATGAAGATTATGATGTAGTTGTTTGTTTATTGCTGCTCCATGTAATAGGTCCTGATCCAAGATTAAAAACATAACCACCAGTAGATTTCCTATCATCTATATCACCACCCCAATCTGAATCAGTAAATCGAACCAAAGAAATTGAAGATTTATAGTCATAGAAGATGACAAAGTGTATGGTTCCATGGATATATTGTAAAATTCTCTTAGCAGCCAACCAATGACTTTCTTTAGGTGCCTGCATAAATCTGGATACAAGATTGACTACAAAACAAATATCTGGTCGAGTATGAGTTAGATAAACCAAGCTACCAACAAGCTATCTATATAAAGTGGCATCTACACTCTTGGAAGTACATTCTTTAGTAAGATTGACTCCAGATTGAAATGGAGTAGATGCTGGCTTGCATTCAAGCATGTTAAACTTTTCTAAAAGGTCCAAAGCATATTTTGATTGTGAGATGAATAATCCATCATGTAATCTACAAACTTGTAATCCAAGAAAATAGTTTAGTTCACCTAAATCACTCATATGAAATGTCCTCTTAAGATTTGATTTTAAATCATTGATGAGCCCAATATTTGGTCTAGCAATGAGTAAATCATCTACATAAAGTGCAACAAGAAGAATATCATCTTGAACTTTCTTCACATAAAGATTTGGATCTGACTTACATCTCTTAAATCCATGATGCTGAAAATACCTATCAATCTTCTCATTCCATGCTCATGGCGCTTGTTTAAGACCATAAAGTGACTTCTTTAATCTACAAACAAGATTAGGATGTTGCTGATCTATAAAACCTGATGGTTGAGACATATATATTTCTTCATATAAATCTCCATTTAAGAAAGTATTTTTGACATCCATTTGATGAATATGCCACCCAAGACTTGCAGCCAAAGAAAGAATAATTCTAACTGTATTCATCTGAACGACAAGAGTAAATGTTTCTTCATAATCAACACCCTCCTTTTGATTGAACCCCTTAGCAACCAATCTAGCCTTGAATTTTTCTATAGCACCATCTAATTTAAATTTTTTTTTATAAACCTATTTGTAACCAATAACATTCTTACCTTGGGGGTGGGGTACAAGTTCCCAAGTGTTATTCTCTATCAATGCATCATATTCCTCTTTCATGGCTTTCTCCCACTCTTTCTTTCCTCTAGCTTGCTCATATGAGATTGGGTCATTTACTTGTAAGACTTTGGCCATGAGAGCACTACCATTCCTTCCTTGGATCTTTGAGCCTTGTCTATATATTTCTTCAACACTCCTTGTCTTTTGTCTAGCTGAAATGTCACCTTCTTCATCATCACTACCTGCAGAAAATGGCTAAGTACAAGCATTAGTAGTTTCATTTTCAATAGTATTATCCTCATCAATATTGGCTTCATTTCTTTCTAAAATATCTGAAAAATAAGAAACATTTGTTGTTGTAGAGTGAGAGGAAGTGGCTGTAAGTTGTGACTACTCATCAAACTTTACATCTCTACTAACAAAGACCTTTTTTGTTGTCAAATCATATAACCTATAAGCCTTTGATTCTTCACTATAACCCACAAACAAACACTTATGACTCTTTGGTTCTAACTTTTCTCTCTTTTCATTAGGAATGTGTGCCCAAGCAGTACACCCAAATACTTTAAAATACCCAATGTGAGGCTTTCTACCACTCCATGCTTCTTCAGGGGTGATATTTGTGAGAGTTTTAGTGGGAATTCTATTCACAATATATGCAGCACAAGAAACAGCCAAACCCCAAAATTTGTTATGCAAACTTTTAAAATGCAACATACAATGAGCCATTTCTAAAAGAGTTCTATTCATTCGTTCAGCCACCCCATTTTGTTGAGGAGTATAAGGAACTATTCTTTGCACCTTAATACCACAATTTTCACAAAATGACTCAAATGCATAATTGTAATATTCACCCCCATTATTTGTCCTTAAACACTTAATTCTTTTTCCACTTTGATTTTCAACTAATGCCTTAAACTTTTGAAAGACTTCAAATACTTCATTTTTTCTTTCCAAAAAATAAACCGACACT
The DNA here is from genome assembly GCA_027924645.1 of Cunninghamia lanceolata. Classification (NCBI taxonomy): domain Eukaryota; kingdom Viridiplantae; phylum Streptophyta; class Pinopsida; order Cupressales; family Cupressaceae; genus Cunninghamia; species Cunninghamia lanceolata. The sequence continues at coordinate 26,687,925 of BSBN01000703.1, forward strand.
CTCCTGCTGTAATCATCAATAAAAGTGAGAAGATACCTGGCACCTGAAAGTGAAGGATACCCTGGTTCACATAGATCACTATGAATGAGCTGCAATGGATAATTAGCTCTCCATGCTTTCCCTAAATCAAAAGGATCTCAATGATGTTTTCCTAACACACATCCTTCACACACACCTTCAGAAGCTAAAATTTTTGTTAATCCTCTAACCATATCCATTCTAACCATGTCTTGTAATTTTTTATAATTTATATGTCCAAGTCTAGCATGCCAAAGTTTTGACATATCATCAGTCTGAGCAATAAAAGTATGAGATTGTGTATTCATTATCAACAAACCCCACAAATTTAAATAGACTCTCTTTATGATCAACTCTACCAATAGCAATTATATTGTTTGGGTCTTTTCTATTTCTAACAATAACTTGATCAGTAGTGACAACAAACTCATATCCAGCTTGGACAATTTTATATACTGAAATAAGATTCACCCCTAATCCTTCAACCAACAAAATATTTTTCAAAGACCCATTTGTTACATTAATAGTCCCTGTTCCTAAAACTGGAAGTCTCATTTTATTGCCAATAGTAATTTCTTGATCTGAATTATTCCCTTTATAAAAATCAGTAAACAAAGATCTATCCCCATTCATGTGATATGATGCCCCTGAATCTAAAATCCATTTTTTATTAGAATCTGAAGCAAAATATCCCCCTTTAACACTACTTTCAGGTCTAGCAATTACCTCCTTATTTGATTTCTCTTGCCTTTTTAGAGAGATGGCTACGAAGCTATGCCTATCCTTCTTGCCATCCTTGAACCTTTCTTACTTGGGCTTGTATTGCTGCCTTTCATTGTCCCTCTTTTTCAAACAAAATTTTTCCATGTGATTTTCACCTCCACAATACCTGCAAATAATCAATTTTTTTGCAACTTGTTTTTCTGTACCATCATTTCTAGAAAAATGGTTAGAACCATCATTATTTTGAAATTTATAATTTCCTTTCCAATTCTTCTTTCCATCATATCTAGAAAATTTACTCTTGGCTGCATATGCATAATTCTTCTTAATATGTCCTTCTTTGATAAGCTAAACCTCTTCATCTAAAACAGACTTACAAAATTGATCAAAAGTTTGTTGGGGGGTATTGGGATTTAGTTGAAGAACCCTTTTCCTTGATTCCTTAAATATCTTGTATGGTTGGGGAAGCTTACTTTCAACCATTGCAATCAATTGAATTTTTTTTTTTGCATATTCAGCACCTATTTTCTTCAGCTGGGCATTTAAAAAAGTAACTTCATTGAAATAATCAGTCTTTTTTTAAAATCAGAAGGAGCTAAATTCACCAATTTTTCTTCTATACTAAACATGCTAGCAATATCTGCATCTTTATAATCTTTTTCCAAACTCTCCCACAACTCTATTGGATTATCAATATCAACAAATCTTCTATTGAGATTGGGGCTTAAAGCTTTACCAATAATACCTCTAACTTGTTCCAACTTATTTTTCTATAGCTCCTTTTCTTTTTCACTTTGAGGTTCTCCAATTTCTTTGTTCACTATCCTCCATAGAACCTTTTCTCTCAAAGCATTCTTGACTGCAATCTTCCAATCTGCAAAACCACTTCCATCAAATATTGGCAACACTTCATTTGTTGAGCCCATGTTAGCCAAAACAAAATCAATTTTCAAACAAATATTACTCCAGCAATAATGCAGCCCTACAAACAAATATCACTTCCAACAATCTATATGCCTTGCAGCTGAATTTAAAAAAAAAAATCTAGTTGAACCTAGCTCTGATACCATGATAGAACAGGCCCAATAAACAATATAACATAACAGCAAATAAAAACAGGGCAAAACAGAGTTAATAAACTTAGAAAAACATTTATCTAACTTGAATTATATTTCATCCAAAAGTCGTGTACAATAGCTTTGTATAATCGTATATATAATTACAAAAAACTTGAAGCCTGGAAGCTTCCATCTTTCTAGATTATTCTATATTTTAATTCTAGAAAAACTGGAATGTTCTATTAGCTTTATGGAAAACTCTAGAAAAATCCTAACTTTCTATTGTGGAAAACTCTAGACAAAACTTGCTATTTCCTAGACAATCTTACTTTCCTTAACATATATGGAATTAAAACAGGCGTGCAAAGTAACCTACCGGAAGTATGGATTTCCCTTTTCTGCCCATATTTTCCTCGATCAGTTTTAATTCTCACTTTATTTAAGTGCTCTCGAGTCCTTGAAGAAGCTGGACTAATCTTCCAATGGCTTTTCCGGCGAGTTTCACCTGTCTATGGGTAATTTGACGAGCCTGGTTATAATCAATTCAGTGCGAGTTTCCCGTCTCTGGTGTAATTTGACGACCCTGGTGTATTTGGCAGTTGTTGAGGAGCTCATGCGGCTGAAGGAGCTCTACTTGCCTGGCTGCAATTTCATCGGCAAAATCCCACCTTGGCTCAACAATTTGACCGACCTGGGCGACCTGGAGCTTTCAAAATAGGTCTACCAATCTTCCTATTGTCTCATTCACATATAAAAGTAGTAATTTAAAAACTTAAGAAATACTATAATACATAAGTAAATCCATACCAGAACTCTGGGTTTCCATCTTCAGGCCATAATTTTGTATATTTGCATTTACCAGAGCCCTCCAAAGGGTGAAACTGGAACATATAACTGTCCAAATTGCAGGTAAAACTAGTAGATGTACCCATCTAAACACACAGAATATGTTTGGCAAATTGATCAAATAAAGCAGAAGTTAGAGCCCCTTTCCTTTTCGGCACAATTACACAGATATTGGCAGTAAAATAACATAAAAAAGTTGAAGTCTTGAATCAATATAGCCTCGAGATTTTATCTTCCACCCGGATAGTTATTGAAAGAATCCTCTTAACAAGCAAATTCAATACTTCTCTGCAGGCACTAAATCTCCTGATACACTAGAACGAAACTTTGAGAAAACTGATTCAAATTATGGTTTAGTGTTACTGCATATATGGATGAAGAGATCCAATTGCTAATCTTACATGATGAAGAGATCCAATAATAATAAATAATAATTGAGTTCCGCAATAGAGAATAGCTAAAAGCAGATACAAAACATCACAGCCATACATCACATCCATCATATAGGAAGTGAATTTTGAGGGAGTAAAAGAAATTTAAACACGTAATAATTTATAACTTCAAGTCTTCAATTAAATCTGACGTCAATCTATACTAAGATTAAAATTATGAAAGGTAAAGCCGAACTGTCACTCACCGTCTTCACAGGCAGATTCTTCCGTAAAATACTTGCACTCAGTCTTCACAGGCAGATTCTTCCACAAAATACTTGCGCTCAGTCTTCATAGGCAAAATACACAGGTCAAATACTTGCAAAATATGTGTTAGATGGAGATAGAAAATGGAATCACAGGCAGAGTAGAGCATTAAAAGGAAAAATAAAATTGAGGGAAAAATATGGAGGGAAAAATTGGGAGAATTGTGCAAATAAAATATGGAGGGGAAAATTGGGGGGGAAATTGTGAAAAAGGAGGGAACCAATTATACGGCGCCACATGACAATTTTTCCAATATGCAGTTGTTGCAAATTTCCAGCCCCCCCTTTTTTAACTCACCTTATTTTCAATTGCTAAGTAGTGGCTGCTGCACTAAAATAGGTAAAGATTCTATATTATCTTTTTTCCCTTATTTTAAATTCACACGGGGCCACTCAACTGCTTAAATTTAAACAAAAAACTTACTTAAACAGCCGCATGGGGACATAGGATTACTTGTAAACTATTGATTATTGAATTGGATCATTTATACTTTCCCTAATATGTTTATATGAGCTTTTCCCTTTTGACGATTGGGACCTCTTCTAAATAAAAGTCCACTTCATATGCCTACCTTTCTAAATTCTTACGATATTTGATTTTATGTTATAAGAAGTGTCAGCTTTAGGTTTATGTTGTTCTCCACTCTTCTAATGCAAATAATTTTTCTATTTTTCAACAGGTACCATTTCTGTATGTTTTCTTCACTTTTTAGTATTTTATCACGACTTCATGTAGGAAGCATGTTGGTGTTAGTTCTCTCTGGTTTGTAAGAAATAAATGTATAAAATATTTTATGAGGCAGGGCAGTGATTTATAGAAGTTTAGTTTTTTTTTTAACGCAGAACTGCTATACTATTACAGTCTAGGTCATTAAATAAACTATTACAGTCTAGGTCATTAAATAAACATTTTTTATGTTTAAATAAAAATTTAAGAGGATTTTTGTTATCTATTTAGACATTGTTAATAATTTTATCACTTCAAAATGCCTTTTTAATAAAAGTTGGTATGTGTCTTATGTATTGCACTTTGGTTTAAAAGAACATAAAAATAATGGATATGTAACTTTGAATTTAATTTGCATGTATTTTGTTGTTTTATGCAATCCTACAACAGAATTCTTCAAAGTTTTGTTATTTATTTGCACTCGTCATTTTAAGATATTGTAATGTTCAAATTTAAAGTTTTTTTAAATTATTTTTTTAAAATCACCTAATAATTTTTATAATTATTTTAACAATACAATTTATAATATCAAAAAGTATTTGATTCGCTTTTAAATTTATTCTCTTATTATAAACTTACTTTTTAAAAATATTTTATTATAATCTGAACTTCTAATATTACTCTTTATATTAAGTATGACAATTTTTTTTCAATTTATACTATAAAAGTCAATAAGTCAATTGCAAGATTTAAATTTTAATCCTTCATAATTATGAACAGCTTTAGAAGTATGAGGTACAACATTGTTATTCATCATGCCAAGGACAGATGAGACTCAATCACCGTCTAAGTTCAAAGTGAATATAGTTCAAAGAAATGAATGCATTGACTTGATCTCATACACTTGTTGATAGAAGTCCTTCCCACCAGATGAGTGTTCTAGATCATACAGATCACTCCAGTTGCGAATGAAGGAAAATCAAATCGTGGAGATTTTTGAGAAGTGAAGGAATTATGCAAAAAAAATTGCTTCTTCTTTATGGTCAACTCTATACTCAGCATTTATTTTGCTCGCTGGATAATTTGCACACATATTCTTCTCCGTAGAAATGGCAGTTGTATAAACATTGGTAAAAAAGGAATTTACAGTATTCCTCGCAATTCTTATCTCTTACAGTAGCAAATATGAAGCTAATTTTCAATTTTTGTTGCATTTATTTCTCGCATTCAATGATTTCCTAGATTTCATAATACTTGGTGCCTCTTAGCCTCCTATGCACAAGTGTCCAAGTGTCTGAGGTCATCACGTTTCATTTATTTGCCATCGTTGTTGTACCGTCATTGCTATTGTGATGATAAAAAAGAGGGTTTAACGCTCTATTATGTAAGACATTCTCATCTGATAAGCATCAAGAAATAGAAAGAAGATGAAAGAATAAATTGTGCTGTTTGAATGGCAGATTGGAGGAGTTGGGGAAGAAAAAGAACACGTTTGTCCACAGATTACAATAAGCGACCCACTATGATCCCAGTCCATGCTAAATGTTTGGTCATCAAAACCAAGAGATTACAAATTTTCAAGAGAGGTAATAGAACTGAAAATCTGCAATAGTATACCAATTATAAGTTTCACCATCTGAGTTTCTTGTTTTTTTAGATGCTTGTTTTCCTTTTTAAAGAAGAGGTTTTTGTTGTTAAAAGTTTTCCCTTGTGCACATAGGATTTCAAGAATGACTAATCCGTTATTATCCCATGACCCCGTGCGGCTTCTTAAGTGATTTTTCTACTTATATTAGAGTAGCTTAAGTTTTCCGATGCAATTTTTTAATTATAGGAAAAGGATAATTTGGAATATTTTCCTATTTTAGTAGAGCAGCTACTGTTTAGGAGTTGAAAATATGTTGTAGAAAAAGGGGTTGAAAATAAGCAAGCAACTACACAATGAGAAAAATGCCACCTAACTCCAAAAATTTCTTTCCTCCCTTTTTAATATTTCCCTCTAATTAAATAAATTCAATTATATAACTTATGATGATTTGAGAGAGTCTTTTTCGTCTTTATTTATATAAATAATTAGGTAGGGACACACTCTTTCATCTTAATTAGGTTGACTTAAGAAAATAGCTAAAACTAAAATATAAAAACATATTAGGGTTGAGCATGCCACACGTGTTTAATCTTATTATAGTTAGGAAGAGAGAATATTAGGCACATAATAGTGGAGGACACTTCATGGAAAAGACTATTTCTTATAAAATCTTGAGAGCATGAAATTGGTGGCCTTCTTTATTCAAAGATATGGCCAAAATGGTGAAAATGTGTGATACATATCAGAAGTTCTTAGTGAAGATGAAATTTGTAGGTGATTTCCAATTATCATACAATTGTGCACAAGGTGGTTACCAATTATTAGAGAGACATAAAATTGTGTTGTTTTGACTTCATGTGCTTGTTGTTCTTTTTGACATGGTGGGTCATTTGCAAGCACAACTCTATTTTGGTCTCTAGACTGACTTTGACTTGGTTCATTGGTCAAGGAAATAATGGATTATGCCTTTTGTAACAAATCCCTTTGATCTAGAAGAGATAATGACTCCCGTGCATAGACATGGTAACATTTTCTTTCTTCATATAATCAATGATATTAAAAGAAAATGAACCAACCTTTGGATGTCCTTTCGAAACAATAGGATCAACTTACTATTGTACTTGTTGTGTATACCCTCTAGGCTAGTTTTGGCTTGGAACATGCTGCCCCCTTTGTAAAACATGAATATTTGACTGCTGTGATGGACCAACAACACCTTGTTGGCTTGATTGGGCCTGATTTTGGCCTCTTTTAGCTTGCTGTCCAATATCTACAGCTCTCTTTTTAGCTCTCGTGTTAGCTGCTATGGACTGGGCAGATTGATTTTTCCCTTGCATATGATTAACCCCACAAAACGCTTCACCCTGCTAATTCATGAATGCTGCATCTGATTGCTATTGTTCAAGATTATATGCTTGTTATTCTGAAACTTCATGTACAGTATTTTGTTGGACAACAACATTATTCTGCACCATCAAGGCCTGATTAATCATGTCGTTTGAGCAGGTTGATTGGTTGTGTGATTGGTTACATGGGTAACACTAATCATACTCTTGTGCCATATTATTTTGCACTGGTACTAACTCTCCAGATGAGATGGCAACATGCTGGTTGTAAGGCTGATAAGGCCTTGTATTGAAGTTCCTTCTTTGGCCTTGGTTTTTAGGCTAATAAGAAGGTCTATTGTACTGATTAGCTTGTTGGTTTTGCTAGTTATTTTTCTATTGATTCTAGTAAGGGGCCTGATAAGGTCTATAAATTTGATTTCACTACTTTTTATACTTATCAACTCCTTACCAATAGTTTGCAGTAGCTCTACTTGACCTTGTAACAACTCTATTTTCTTTTGTAATAACTCTATTTATCTTTTTGCCTCTTGAGATGGGGCTGGGGCAGCATTTGTTTAGGCTGAAACTTGATAATTAAGTACTGGTACAACAGGTATAGCAACAAGAGGTGGGATTTGTAATGGGATTGATGGTTTTATTTCTGAAAAAATAGACATTGACAGCCTTGGGGCTATTTTACCAACTTGAATTAGGTTGTTTTTAGCTCTTATGGGAATTACATAACCACCCGGTAGTGTTGTACCACCCATTGACTATACCATTACTACTATATCACTATTTAGAGCTCTAAGATTAAAATACAAAAATGCATGTTCCTCAGTAGGCCTTACTACTGCTGGTATTCTGTCCCAAGTCCACTGAAAATGAAAGTTGAAATTAGCCATATGCTCCGGTGGAGCTCTCTTTATTGTGCTGAGTTGTTCAACTGACCACAAATTATCAAATTTGTCTTCGAGTTATTTATTTAATGCATCCCCTAACAGATCCCATGATGTGATTGAACCTACTATCAATCCCCTAAACCATTGAAGGGCCTTACCCTTTAAAGATGAAGCCAACAATCTCATTGCAACATTCTCTTGTATTATGTGATGGACTGAACACAATGTAGGCATGTCTTTTATATGCTCAATTAGAGTAATCTCCTTCAAAAAATGGTAATCCTCTCAAGGATGCCACCAGAATGTCATTGTGTGTTGCAAGCAGCAATCAGCTGCCAATATTGAATTGTACAAAAGGATAGCTTCTCGCCATTGGTGGAGCTTGAGGTGTCTGTGGAGTTTGAGGAGTTTGGGGACTTTGTGGAGTCGGTATTTGAAAATTTATCACCAAATTTCTCTAATCAAACTCTACTTGGAGGAGTAGATTGAGTTCTCCTTACTGGACTTGGTGTTCTTACTATCGTTCTGCCTCTTCTCCTTGGAGGTAATAGCTGTAGATACTCAAACAGAGTTGAACTTCCTCTCATTTGGACTTTTCTCATGTGCCAAATTCACTAGATCTATAAAAAATTAGAATTTGAGTTGCCAAGTATGTTGTTTTTACCTTGGAAAGGATGAAAACCTTGCTGTGCATACAAAATAGTAAAAGAAAAATGTGTTTTAGTGGCCTAAAACTCTGTTCAGAGTCCCATCGAGCATGCCAAAAACTATTGTCATGAAGGATTCCGCCCTGAATGCTAAGCCTTTACAAGCTTGCCAATCTCATGCAACATGAGAACATTCTCAGACTATGGGTTTGTCTATTTCAAGAATGAACATCCAGAAGAGTCGGCTCCCTTTAAATACCCTTTAGATCTGTAAATTGATGGAGGAAGAAAGATGCATGAAAATTTGAATAAACTAAAAACTGAACTGAAAATCTATCTAAAGGGGGTGATGCACCAATATTTTGACTTTAATCTAGAATATAACTCACAAATATTCTTCAATACACCTGTTCTTACAATCCAAACTGATTAGATCCACCACATAAGTAACTCACAGAAAGGCATAAGAATCATGAACAAGTTGTGACCTGTAATAAACTAAAAATTGTATACTTGTATCTAATAAATGAGACAAAGAATTTAAAGGTTTTGAAGCAAAATACAAAAAAATGCTATCAAATAATTCACAAAATAACAAGACACCTAAAATTGGATAGAAGAACCCCTAATTGTATTAGAAAATGGAAGGAATCTCTACAAAATAACAATAAACTATTGGAAAAAAATGAACTGTTGCTATTAAAAACTATAAAAGATAGCTGAGTTACAAGACAATCTCTCTCTCTACAATATGCAAAGGAAAAAAAGAAATAACTAAGGAAAAAAGTATAAGCTTTTCCATTTAATACAAAATTGTACCCAAGAAGTGAATGGGCAGTCAACTCTAGCTCAATTGGCCTCCAAAAATTGCATGAATGAGTCCTAAAAAGCAACTCCCAGTTGTTGGGCGAACACAAGTGAAAAGCCTAAAATTTAGGCACTAGAACTGCTCCAAAATGAGCAAAAGTAGCTTAGAACTCCAAGTCTCAAGCTCCTTGACAAAAGAACTACCAAAATTAGCCCTCTTTGACCCCAAGGCAAAAATAGAACTCAAAATATCTTTCCTGCATGATCTGTGCTTCAGTTGAACTCCTCCTTATGTTTTTTGCATGACTAGAGGGAAAAAAAGTCTAATTTAATAAATATTAAAGGCAAAGACATAATTTTGCCTTAATAAGTGTTATTTAATGCTTATTTTCACTCTAGTTTATTATTTAACAACTATTAAGGCAATTATTATGAGTATTGCACTTAATATTTGTTAAGTTACATTATTTTTTCCATCCATTTATGCAAAAAATATTAGGGTCTTTTCATTTACAATAATAGGCTTTAAGGCAAAAAATACCCCCTCTTACATTCTCCATGCAAGAAATAATATCTTCAATCTGCCCTGTCACTGCAAAAGCCTCAAAAAGCCTAAAATTCTCTAAGGCATGCAATAAAGTCAAGAGCCTTCACCAAATTTTCCAAAAAACCTATTAATTTCTCTAGTCCCCCATCAGCCCTCATGTGCAAGGTCTCAATGGACGTTATATTTTTTAAACAAAAGTCAAAAAATACTATTATATTTTGGTACTCCACAACCCCATCATGCACCCCATCATGCACTTTCTAGGTTTGTTGCAAGATGAGTTGTGTGCTGAGGATATTGAGAAAATTAATCCTATCAGAAACAAAGAAAGAACAGTGAAGACAATGAAGCTCTATGAAGTGAAGATCAGATAATGTGCATCAAAGGATTTGTAGATATGTGTCTAAAGATGATCCAGTCAAGATTTGAGAGGTCTGCATGAAAATGTGAAGGACTTATGGCCATAAGAGTAAAACTAGTTTTGGCAACTATTCAGAGGTAACAAAGTGACACAAATAGGTCTGGTGAGGTCTGGAAATAGAATATCATGTTCTGTAGATCTGGTGGCATGTTTGGGAAGATAATTTCAATTGACAATTCAATTGGTTCGTGGTTTGGAGGTCCACAAGCAATCCTTCTAATTTGATAGTGATGATTGGCTGTGTTCTTGAGGTTCCGGATGAAGATGCGAATGATTACAGTAAGCAGAAGTGGTGCAGATGTTCTTAGTGATTCAAGAAAGCTTGTGGGGGTCTCTAGATTGTGTTTGGTTCGTGTTGATGGTCCCCATTGAAGATTGAGCTTCTAATTGAAGATTTACCTTTGGGTGATGGTGTTCTTCCTAGTCTTGGCTGACCGGATGATTTGCACATATTGTGGATGATCTTGAAGATGTTTTGCAAAGCATGGCATGTTCCCTAAAGAAGATTGAAGTCCCAGCTATTTGTGGTCGACAGTGTAGTGATGTGCATGAAGTTTTTGTAATAAGTCAAGTTGTATTTTTTTTAAATTCCTCTGTAATAAAATAAGTATATATTGTGCCGACTTTGATGATCATTCCAAAGTCAATGTCATGTATAAATAAGGGTTGCCAAGTCATTCAAATGTATTTGTGGTAATGAAGAGAAGGTAGTAGTGAAGAGGAGCGAAAAGCAAAGCAGAGGTGTTGGGCTTAAATGAAACTAATTCAAGCATAGTGAAGATGCTAATCTCTATTTCAAGTATATAATACTTATATTCTTCTATAGACAGTGTGTCTCCTGTAGGAAATGGGCCTTTTGTGAGCACTGTGCTTGGGCAGCGAGCCCTAATTGGCAAGTGCCATCTTATTTTTCTTATTCTTTTAATAGAGAATACAATCTTGGGTTAGTCACCCCGTGGTTTTTCCCTTAACCAGGTTTTCCATGTTAAAATCTTGGTATGTGTTGAATATGTTTTGAGTTATTGCATTGTGCCTCCATGATTGAATCTTTGATATGCTAAGAAGATTTTAAGTAACTAAGAAACATAATTTTGGTGACAACTGATTCACCCCCCTCTCAGTTGTCTATCCTTAAATCAAGAATTGGTATCAGAGCCAAGTTCCTCTAGAAGAAGCCTAACCACTTAAGGAGATCTAGGATGTCATCCTACAAGAAGGACAATCCAAGGTTTGATGGAATGAACTACACTCTTTGGAAAAGCCACATGGAATATCACTTACAATGCATGGGAGAGCAGTATTGGAACATGACTACAATTGAGTATATTCCTCCAAAGAATGGTCTGACAACTCTAGATGAAATTATAAATGCTGAAAATAATCTTCAAGCTAAAGAAGCCTTACTAAGTGCCTTGTCTGATTTAGAGCTCACAAATGTTATGGGATTAAAGACTGCTTATGAAATTTAGACAAAGCTAGAGACTCTACATGAAGGAGACAAATATGTTAAGTGTTCCAAGCTACAAAGTCTGAAAGGAAAGTTCAAAAACCTAAAGATGAGTGAAGATGAGAATATCACTTCATTTATGCCAAAGATAAATGAGCTTGATTGTGGCATTAGATGTGCTGGTGGAATATTGGAGGAAGATGAGATTGTTGCCAAGGTTCTCAGATCTTTACCTCCTACTTACAAACACAAAGTAGCTGCTATTGAGGAAATCAGATCTCTAACTACTATTATAAGGGATCAATTGGTTGGAAAGATATCTGCATTTGAGTTGGTTGAGTTTGGTGATGCACTTCCCAAGATAGAATCTGTATTCAAAGCTAGTGCCTCTACAAAAGGCAAACAGAGGTGTGATCCAGGAGAAAGTTCTTCAAGAAAATCAACATGGTATGACAAAGCAAGGAAAGATCTGGAAGAAGATAAGTCAGAAGCTGAACAACTTGAAGCCCTTATTGCAAAAAGATTGCCAAGAGGATCGAGTAAGTATGAAGGAAAATTGCCTTTCAAATGTTTTAACTGCAACAAGATTGGTCATTTTGCCTCAAGATGTCCAGAAAGATTTTCAAGGCCAAACCCTAATAGATCAAGATTTCAGAAGAAGTGCTACTATGTTCAAAAGGATGATGAAGAAGGAGTAATAGATGATGAATCTGAGATAGGAAACAAATGCGGAAGTGACTGGGTGTTCATTGCCATCAAAGAAGAAGATTCAATGCCTACTGAATCTACCAATCATAAGATGATAGAAAGTGCTTTGGCTACTCAGGTTGAAGAAAGGGATGAATGGGTTATTGACAGTGGATACTCTCACCATATGATTGGTGACAAGAGCAAGTTCATAAGCTTGGAAAGGTATGAAGGTGGAGTTGTAAAGTTTGGAGATAATTCTGCTGGTAGAATTAGAGACAGAGGAACCATTTCTTTTGATGGAAAGAATAAAACCAATGATGTTCTGTATGTTGAAGGTTTAAAGCATAATCTTCTCAGGGTTGGATAGTTGGTTGACAAGGGCTATGATCTCCGTTTCAAAAATAGAAAATGCAAGATCTTTGAAAGCTCTGGAATTGAGATTGCATCCGGTACACAAAAAAAAGGTAACATCTTTCACTTAGTTGGTACTGGCAAAAGTTGTTTATTTGTTCAAATTGATTAGAGTTGGTTGTGGCATAAGAGAATGTGTCATGTGAATTTTGATAATATCATTAAGATAAGCTACACTTAGGCTGTAAGAGATCTTCCAAGACTAGTGAAACATGCTAACAGTTTGTGCAAAAAATGTCAGTTAAGTAAGCAGAATAGAGTCTCATTCAAAAGTAAGGAACAATATTCAACCAGATTCTTGGACTTGGTGCACACTGGTCTATGTGGTCTGACAAGAATCAAGAGTCTGCAAGGTGATAGATATTTCATGTTGTTGATTGATGAACACTCCCGGATGATGTGGGTGACTTTCTTGAAAGAGAAATCTGAAGCACTTGAGAAGTTCAAATTATTCAAGGCTATGGTAGAAAATGAAACTGGCATAAACATTAAATACCTCAAGTCTGCTGGAGGTGGTGAATGCACATCTAGAGAGTTCATAGACTTTTGTGAGAAACATGGGATAAAGAGATAGTTATCTACTCCAAGGACTCCACAGCAGAATGAAGTAGTGGAGAGAAAGAAATGGACCATCCAAGAAGCTTCTAGGACCATGATGATGGAAGCAAATGTTCCTCAGATCTATTGGAGAGAAGTTGTAAGCACTACTGTCTATACTCTCAATCGGGTACAAATCAGAGGCAATACTAGTAAGACCCCTTATGAACTCTGGTTTGGCATCACTCCTACTATGAAGTATTTCAGAGTTTTTGGTAGTAAATGCTACATCAAAAGAGATGAAGATCTTGGCAAGTTTGATGCTAGAAGTGATGAAGAAATATTCTTGGGATATTCTACTCAAAGCAAAGCATACCAATGCTATAACAAGAGATTGAGAAAGATTGTAGAAAGTACAAATGTGAAGGTTGATGAAGGCATTGAAAATCTCTCAAGGTATTATGAGTATGAAGCAAGTGATCAGAATGATATCTCAGATCAAGGAGAACAAGTCCAAACTCTAGTTCAAATTCAGACTAATTCAGACAATCCATAAATACAAGAAGAAGAGACAAGTTTGGATGAACCTATCTAAGAATTAGAAGTGCAAGAGAATCCCAAAACTCCTAGGTATGTAATACTGAATCATTCTGAAGACTAGATCATAGGAGATAGAAGAAAAAGTGTTCAAATAAGAAGAAAAATTGCTCAGGATTCAGTGAAGTATTGTTTGATCTCAAAGATTGAACCAAAATCAGTGAGGCATGTAATGATGAAAGTTGGGTTAAAGCAATGAAGGAGGAATTGATGCAGATTGAAAAGAATCACACTTTGGATCTCATTCCCAGACCTAAGGATAAAAATGTGATTGGGACTAAGTGGGTCTTCCGAAATAAACTAAATGAAGATGGTGAGGTAGTAAGCAACAAAACTAGATTGGTCTGTAAGGGTTATTCTCAAGTAGGAGTTGACTTTGAAGAGACTTTTGCTCCAGTGGCAAGGATTGAAGCAGTTAGATTATTTCTTGCTTTTGCTGCCTTCAAATATTTCAAGGTATATTAGATGGATGTCAAGTCTGTCTTCCTAAATTGTGATTTGGAAGAAGTATACATTGAGAAACTGGATGGATTTCGATTGTCTGATCATGGAGACATGGTATGCAAGTTGAAGAAGGCATTGTATGGACTCATAAATGCCCCAAGAGCCTGGTATGAAAGATTGGACAAACATCTCATGAAGATTGGTTTCAACAAAGGTACTGCTAATAGTAATCTGTATTTTAAGATTGATCATGAAAGCATCTTGATTGTTGAAGTATTTGTTGATGATATCATTTTTGGTGGGAGAGATAGTATGTGCAAAACTTTTGCAAATCAAATGCAAAGTGAGTTTGAGATGTCTATGTTTGGGGAAATGAATTTCTTCTTAGGTTTGCAAATCACTCAAACAAAGAAATGAATCTTCATATCTCAGACCAAATATGTGAAAGAATTGTTTAAGAAATTTGGGATGGAAGATTCAAAGCCAATGAATACTTCCATGGAAACCAAATGTAATTTGAGTAAAGATGATGAATGTCCTAAGGATGATCAAAAAAATTATAGATCAATGATTGGAGGATTGCTCTACCTTACTCAAACTAGACCTGACATTATGAAAGTTTGTTGGTTTAGTTGCTAGATTTCAAGCTAACCCTAAAGAGTCTCATGTCATGGCAATCAAGAGAATTCTCAAATACTTGAAGGGAACAGTTGAGTATGGATTAAAGCATCCTAAGGATCAGAATTTCTCTCTTCATGCTTATAATGATGCTGATTGGGCAGGTGATGTAGATGATCGGAAGAGTACCAATGGTGGTGCATTCTTTTTAGGAAAAAGATTGGTTTCTTGGCTAAGGAAGAAACAAGAGGCAATATCTCTATCCACTACATAAGTAGAATATATTGCAACAGCAGGTAGTTGCACTCAAGTATTGTGGATGAAGCAAATGCTAAGAGATATCAGAGTGGAGTATGAAGAACCTATCACAATCTTTTGTGATAATTCAAGTGCAATAAACATATCGAAAAACCCTGTGTTGCATTCAAAAACAAAACATATATCCATCAAGTTCTAATTTTTGAGAGAACAAGTGAATAAGAATGAAGTCAGATTGGAGTTTGTACCCTCAAAGGATCAGATTGCAGACATATTCACCAAACCTCTACCCAAGGACACTTTTGAGCATCTTAGGGAGATGTTAGGGGTTATTACCCCTCTGGTTCTAAATTAAGGTGCACTGATGTGCATCAGTCTAATGGATCCCTCTATCATATCTTATGATCCAGATTGATGTTAGGAGGCTTCTACTCAGGGGGGGCAGTCTATATGATTCTGAAGTTTGAAAAGTGGTTGCAAGTATGTGGCCTTTGCCATTGATGTCAAAGGGGGAGAGAAGAAATGTGAAAAACAAAATGGTTGATGATTAAAGGGGGAGCAGTAAAGAAAGAGAAGACATATAAATGATTTCTATTGTTAGGGGGAGCTATGTCAGTTAGTGAGGAGAAGTTCTTGTCTTGATGGTTAAAACAAATTTTCACATCAAATGTTGCCATCAATGACAAAGGGGGAGATTGTTGCGAGTATGGGCCTAACCAGTATTGTCATTGATGTCAACATACTTCTGTTGCATTGATGTCAAGGTTTGGATAAGTTGTGTGCTAAGGATATTGAGAAAATTAGTCCTATCAGAAACAAAGAAAGAACAGTGAAGATAGTGAAGATCTATGAAGTGAAGATCCCTGATACATGAAGATAAAAGAATATGCATCAAAGGGTTTGTAGATATGTGTCTGAAGATGATTAAGTCAAGATTTGAAAGGTCCACATGAAAATGTGGAGTTATGGCCATAAGAGTAAAACCGGTTCTAGCAACTATTCAGAGGTGACAGAGTGGCACAAATGGGTCCATTGAGATCCAAAAATACAATATCATGTTTTAGAGATCTGGTCACATGTTTGGGAAGATAATTTTAATTGACAACTCAATTGGTTCGTGGTTTGGAGGTCCACAGGCAATCCTTCTCATTTGACAGTGATGACCGGCTATGTTCTTGAGGTTCTGGATGAAGATACGAATGATTACAGAAAGCAGAAGTGGTACGGATGTTCTTGGTGATTCAAGCAAGCTTGTGGGGGTCTGTAGATTGTGTCTAGTTCATGTTGATGGTCTGTATTGAAGATTTACTTTTGGGTGATGGTGTTCTTCCTAATCTTGGCCGACTGGATGATTTGCACATATTGCGGATGATCTTGACAATGTTTTGTGAAGCATGGCATGTTCCCCAAAGAAGATTGAAGTCCCAGCTATGTGTGGCCAATAGTGTAGTGATGTGCATGAAGTTTTTTTAATAAGTCAAGTTGTATTTTGTAAATTGCTCTATAATAAAATAAGTATATGTTGTGCCGACTTTGATGATCATTCCAAAGTCGATGTCATGTATAAATAAAGGTTGTAAAGTCATTCAAATGTATCCATGGTAATGATGAGAAGGTAGTAGTGAAGAGGAGTAAAAAGTAAAGTAGAGGTGTTGGGCTTAAATGGAACTGATTCAGGCATACTAAAGATGCTAATCTCCAGTTCAAGTATATAATACTTATATTCTTTTGTAGAAATTGTGTCTTCTGTAGGCAGTGGGCCTTTTGTGAGAAGTGTGCTTGGGCAGCGAGCCCTAATTGGCAAGTGCCATCTTATTCTTCTTATTCTTTTAATAGAGAATATAATCTTGGGTTAGTCACCCCATGGATTTTCCATTAACCAGGTTTTCCACGTTAAAATCTTGGTGTTATATGTGTTGAGTATGTTTTGAGTTATTGCATTGTGCCTCCATGATTGAATCTTTGATATGCTAAGAAGATTTTAAGTAACTAAGAAACAGAATTTTGGTGACAACTGATTCAACCCCCCCTCTTAGTTGTTTGTCCTTAAATCAACAAGGTTATCATGTCTCATGATGTCTTGACCATGAACCTCATTTGATTTGCAATAATTTTCTTAAAACAAAAAGTCAAAAAGACTTGCAAGTTCTCGAGCTAGGGCACAAAAAGATAAAATAAACACTAAACTTTATTCTTTACATTTCATTTTGCTCTAGTCTACGTCACCACCATGGAGGAGTCTCTTAGGGTTTTGAGCTATAGATTGAGGCTTTGAAATCTTTTCCCACGTTGCCTTGGATTCGTATTCCTACTTCAGAGGGGTTTCTATGTGATTTTTGTTGATGTATAAAATTGTGCGGGTTTTAGCACCAACATGGGAAGCTTTAAGAATGTGAGATGGACTCTTGAAGCAACATATAGATTTTACAGAACCTAGCTCTTCATTTTTCAATGGGGTTTCGGGAAAGGGTAGAAAAAATAAAATTACAGATACAATATAAAACTAAACTGCTAAGGCGATGCCTCGAACTTATATGTGTTTCAACAATCAGCACAACACGATTAAATCTTTATGATCTTAGCTATATTAAAGAGTAAAGAGCATGATCAATATAGACAAATTATGAATAGATTTAAAACTAGAGGCTAAACTTATAGAAATTATACAAAGACACAAAATAACACTGAATAGCATAGAACAGAAGCTTATTTCATTAATGGATTCAGCAAAAATGCATGAGGCACAAAAACATGCACAAATCTATATGCTTTCTTCTTGAGACAACTGTGAAGGCAAAAAATGATATATCCCAGTCACAATAATATCTCTCTATATTTCTCTATCTATCAGTTACAAAATTCCCCAATTTATAGAAGAAAAATGGGGCTTAAGACACCTCTGGTCATTAAGAATCCTAACTGCCTGCAACTAAACTGGAACTGATTGCATATAGGAAATCTTTCTAAATCTACACCTGTATCATCCTCACACTCTAATTGGCTGACTGGTACTAGAAATGTGGCCCAATAACTATCAGTTCTATTGGGACAAGTGGCTTCCTCCACAAGCTTTCAAACGACTCCAAAATCACTACGTGGCTCTCCTGCACTCATTAGGCATAGTTTATTTTATAACATAGTGAGAACATAGGCCACACTGACACTTGGCACTATCCACCCTCCTCTTCACTACTGATATGTGGCAACAACCAAGAGCCTTAAAACTGGGACACACGGAAGACTGGCACACCTTTAAATTTTATTTTTGTTTCTTATTTGTCAATCACCTACAGTAGTGACACTTGGCACTATCTGCTTCACTTAGAAATTATACTTATAATATCTCAGGGCCCACCATATTGTACTCTAACACTTATCAAAACTTATTAAAGAAAAGGGACATGCGGCAAACTCCGTATATTTTTAACAAAGGACATGTGACACACTGGCGCTCCTTCTCAATGCCTCTCTCAAAAGTTTCTCCTTGAATGCCCATGGTAGTGACACTTGGCACTCTCCCACAACAGATAGAATCTTTATGAAACATGAAGAAAAATATGGCCCAAGATACGTGGCAGATTTCTGTGGCACCTGAGAACTATGGATTGAAAAGAAGACACTCGACACTCTCCACCACTACCGGACACTAATCTTACTGCCTCTTAATTACCTTGCCACGTGTCAACTATGCGCGGCTTTAAGAAAGCATCATCTCTTTTGGTTCTTCAAAATCTCACCATGTTGACACTTGGCGCATTCCGCATGCGGGCAATATTTGCAACACAAACAGACTAAAAGTAAAATAGTACAGCCACTGCTAATCAATACTACAAAATGTAGAGTTTTAACTCTACAGTTCTTGGTGACCATATGGGACTCTATGCCTACATAAAAAGAACCTTGGAAATATAAAAATATCAAAAAATAAAAAATGCACCACCACCACCCAGAAAATCACAACTTCTGCAAAGCGGCTTGATACCTTAGACCACTCTGAGTCTAACAAGCCTTGTCGTTTCTATAAATTCTGGTAAGTGAAATCCAAATTAATAATGTCCTTGTGAGAAAAGGACTGAAGAATCTGCACCACTACATGCAACTAGAACTTGAGCCGGGCCATGGGAATGAGAACTGTTTCCATCTCCTCTACACTCGAAGAGTCACTCAGACTTTGAAAAATAGTCTGATCATTTTTTTTTGTCAACAAGAGGGCCTTAATCTCATCGGTCATCAAGACTATTCTATCATCTAGAAAAGGAGATGGGAGTCCCAACTGTACCAACTCCTTAATGTGTCCCTTCATGCCTTTGACACCTTCCTTCACAACATTCAGAAGTGTCTTGCAACTCATAGTAGCTTCATTACAGCTTAGTACTTCATTCACCATTTCCACTGCAATCAGTCTGTCATTCATGCCTGTAGCTAACAAGGCTTCATCTATTGTATCATAGAGCTTTTGCAACAAAAGTTGAGAATATGAGACTCTCAAAGAAACAGTAGACAAGGTTGTCTCAACTGAAGACTTTACCCTTTCACACAGCTGCTGAGCCTTTAGTAGGAAACTGAGGGTAGGGTTAAGCTGTGAAATCTCCTTAGAGATTCTTCATTGTGCAGACACATAAAGCTCTTTGACCATCGCCAACACTCCTATATTCTGTGGCCTCTAACTTAGCTCAATAGTCAATTGCTTAGTCTTTTCTTGTTTAGCTATGAACTGGGTCTGATAAGCATTGTTTTGATTCTATTCCCTCAGCAGGGTCTACTGTAATTGTGACACTTCTTGCATCATATCATGATATTTCTTCTTAGCAATGGCATGTTCCTACTTCAATGCGACTGCAATGGCTCTCGCCTGTGTTAAATCAGTTTGCAGGTTTGCAACTTGATCTTGTGATGCTTGGTAAATCTCCAAAGACACACTAGACTACATATCTTTTTTGAGAGTTTTAATTTCCTTATCTTCAGCCTTTATTTCTATTGAAGGCTATTATTTGTGGGTTTTATTTTTGCTAAGTCTGCTTCCATCTTCTGTAGCTTTCTTGTCACTTTAAGATAATCGGATGTGACAGCTGTAGAAGTTTCATTCATCAGCTCCACCTTAACTTGTGGCATGAAGTGGGCTAAATCCATAGCCACTACATTCATCATATAATCTTCTAGCTTCATTTGTTCTACAAGCTTGACTACATTGGGAGTCAAGTGGGTGATAGTCAAAGACTGCTGGATGGGATCAAATAATGATTTCATGTGAGGGTAGCAGGGCTTTTGTCTTCTTTCTTCCTTTTGTTTCCAATTCTAGCTTCCCTCGCCTTCCTAGCAGTATCTTCTTATGTTTGAAAGGTGAACAGGGAGGCAATGAATCCTCCAGTAAAAGGGTAACCTTGTGGCAAGCCATACAGGATGGTGGTAATTTTTTGACTGGGGTCAACATGAGGCAAAGCCCACCTAGACATGGATGGGGAAAACAAAGGCAATGAAATGGCCTGTGATGATGCTAAGGTTGGTGAACTTGCAGTAGGGGCGAAAGATTGTCATGGCACAGCAGAGGTGGCCGAAGACGTGGAGGAATAAGTCATTTGGGTTGCCACCCCTATTGAAGAAGAAGTAGAAGAAGGGGAACTAGGAGGAGGGATACTTACCTAGGTTGCCACTATGATCATGAGAACTTGTTGTTGTGGGGGCTCCAAAACATCGCCTTTAGTATCCTCCTTTTGCAACACTAACTTATGCCTTCTTTTTAGGGGCCTTTTTGTTGTATCCTCAGGGTCTACTTCCTCTGATGCTTCTTGTAATGGTATGAATGCCTGTTGAGAGATTGCCACTCCAAAACCTCCCGATGCTGAAGCTATATGGGTCTCACGAGATGGTGATAATGTAACTTTTTGTTTCATAAGGGCACAGAGAGGTTTAGGCCACGGGGCCTTAGGGGCTTGTGTAATTGCTTTTTGTGTCTCCTCTACCTCCTGAGCTTTCTCTGGCATGTCTGCTTCCTCTACCTCTTGAGAGCTGCCCAAAAGATTGCTCATGTCTATGCTTGATTAAGGGGTCATATGATACTCGTCCCAGATTTGGTCCCATTGCTCATCTGTTGGAACTCCCCTAAA
Source organism: Cunninghamia lanceolata (assembly GCA_027924645.1). NCBI lineage: Eukaryota > Viridiplantae > Streptophyta > Pinopsida > Cupressales > Cupressaceae > Cunninghamia > Cunninghamia lanceolata. Next base: position 26,709,280 of record BSBN01000703.1, read on the forward strand.
AGTGTGGGTGAATTCAACAATCTACTGCCTATACTTCCAATAGGCAGCTATCTTTTCGCTGCTCCAGTCTTTATTCTTTAGAGTTTGCCTCAAACCATATGTCATAAGTTTCTTAGGATCATACTCTTGTTGCTTCGTATAGAAAGTTTCCCATGGTTTGGGACCCTCAGGTGGTAGATCTTTGAGTTCCACATAGAAGACTAGATTATCTTGTTGTGGTGACACTAATCTTACTACCTCTTAATCACCTTGCCATGTGTCAACTGTGCGTGGCTTTAAGAAAGCATTGTCTCTTTTGGTTCTTCAAAATCTCACCATCCTGACACTTGGCGCATTCCGTGCACGGGCAATATTTGCAACATAAACATACTGAAATTAAAATAATGTAGCCACTACTAATTAATACTACAAAATGTAGAGTTTTAACTCTATAGTTCTTGGTGACCATATGGGACTCTGTGCCTGCATCTATACGTACATGCGGTTGTAGATCTTTGAGTTCCACATAGAAGACTAGATTATCCTGCCGTGGTGACACTAAACTTACTACCTCTTAATCACTTTGCCACATGTTGACTACGCGCAGCTTTAAGAAAGCATCGTCTCTTTTGGTTCTTCAAAATCTCACCATGCTAACACTTGGCGCATTCCGTACACGAGCAATATTTGCAACACAAACAGACTGAAAGTAAAATAATACAGCTGCTACTAGTCAATACTACAAAATGTAGAGTTTTAACTCTATAGTTCTTGGTGACCATATGGGACTATGTGCCTGCATAAAAAGAACCCTAGAAATATAAAAAGATCAAAAAACAAAAATGCACCGCCACCACCCATAAAATCACAACTTCTGTAAAGTAGCCTGATACCTTAGACCACTCTGAGTCTGACAAGCCTTGTCTTTTCTGTAAATTCTAGAAACCAAAATCAAAATTAATAATGTCCTTGTGAGAAAAAGACTGAAGAATCTGCACCACTGCATGTAATTGGAACTTGAACTGGGCCATGGGAATGAGAACTATTTCCATCTCCTCCACACTCGAAGAGTCATTCAAACTTTGAAAAATAGTCTAATCATTTTGTTTTTTCAATAGGAAGGCCGTAATCTCATCAGTCATCAAGATTGTGCTATCATCTGGGAAAGGAGATGGGAGTCCCAACTGTACCAACTCCTTAATGTGTCCCTTCATGCCTTTGACACCTTCCTTCACAACATTCAGAAGTGTCTTGCAACTCATAGTAGCTTCATTACAGCTTAGGACTTCATTCACTATTTCCACTACAATAATTCTGTTATTCACCCCTGTAGCTAACAAGGCTTCATCTATTGTATCATAGAGTTTTTACAACAAAAGTTGAGAATTTGAGACTCTCAAAGAAACAGTAGACAAGGTTGCTTCAACTAAAGACTCTACCCTTTCACACAGCTGCTGAGCCTTTAGTAGGAAACTGAGGGCAGACTTAAGCTATGAAATCTCCTAAGAGATTCTTTGCCATGCAAATACATAAAGCTCTTTGACCATCTCCAACACTCCTGCATTATGTGGCCTCTGAATCAGCTTAATAGTCAATTTCTTAGTCTTTTCTTGTTCAGCTATGAATTGGGTCTGATAAGCATTGTTTTGATTCTATTCCCTCATCAGGGTCTGCTATAATTGTGACACTTCTTGCATCTTATCATGATATTTCTTCTCAGCAATGGCATGTTCCTGCTTCAATGCAACTGCAATGGCCCTTGCCTATGTTAATTTAGTTTGTAGGTTTGCAACTTGATCTTGTGATGCTTGGTATATCTCCAAAGACACACTAGAATGCATATCTTTTTTGAGAGTTTCAATTTCCTTATCTTTAGTCTTTATTTCTGCTGTAAGGCTATTATTTGTGGCTTTTATTTTTGCTAAGTCTGCTTCTAACTTCTATAGCTTTCTTGCCGCTTTAAGATAATAAGATGTGACAGCTGTAGAAGTTTCATTCATCAGCTCCACCTTATCTTGTGGCCTAAAGTGGGCTGAATCCATAGCCACTGCATTCATGGTATAATCTTCTAGCTTCATTTGCTCTACAGGATTGACTACATTAGGAGTCAAGTGGGTGATAGTCAGAGACTGCTAGATGGGATCAAATAATGATTTCATGTGGGGCGAAGTAGGGCTTTTATTTTCTTTCTTCATTTTCTTTTCAATTCTAGCTTCCGTCACCTTCCTAGCAATATCTGCTTGTGCTTGAAAGGTGACAGGGAGGCAATGAATCCTCTATCAAAAGGGTAACCTTATGGCAAGCCATACAAGATGGTGGTAATTTTTTTACTGGGGTCAACATGAGGTAAAGCTCACCTAGACATGGATGGGGAAAACAAAGGCAATGAAATGGCATGTGATGATGCTAAGGCCGGTGAACTTGTAGTAGGGCGGTGAACTTGCAGTAGGGGAGAAAGATTATAATGGCACAGCAGAGATGGCAGGAGACGTGGAGGAATAGGTCATTTGGGTTGCCACCCCTATTGAAGAAGAAGTAGAAGAAGGGGAAATAGGAGGAGGGATACTTACCTAGGCTGCCGCTGTGATCATGAGAACTTGTTGCTATGGCGGCTCCAAAACATCGCCTTCAATATCCTCCTTTTGTAACACTAACTTACGCCTTCTTTCCAGGGGCCTTTTTGATGTATCCTTGGGGTCTTTTTCCTCCGATACTTCTTGTAATGCTATGAATGCCTGTTGAGAGATTGCCGCTCCAAGACCCCCCGATACTGAATCTATATGAGATGGTGATAATGCAACGTTTGTTTCATAAGGGCACAGAGAGGTTGAGGCCACGGGGCCTTAGGGGCTTGTGTAATTGCTTTTTTCTGTCTCCTCTACCTCCTAAGCTTTCTCTGGCATCTTTACTTCCTCTACCTCTTGAGAGCTACCCAAAAGATTGCTCATGTCTGGGCTTTATGCAGGGGTCATATGATACTCATCGCAGATTTGGTCCCATTGCTCATCTGTTGGAACTCCCATGAAAGTGTGGGTGAATTCAGCAATCTCCTACCTATACTTCCAATAGGCAACTATCTTTTCACTACTCCAGTCTTTATTCTTTAGAGTTTGCCTCAAACCATGTGTCATAAGTTTCTTAGGATCGTACTCTTGTTGCTTCATATAGAAAGTTTCCCATGGTTTGGGACCCTCAGGTGGTAGATCTTTGAGTTCCACATAGAAGACTGGATTATCCTACTATGGTGACATTCTTTGCTCCTAGAAAGGCCGTTTCTCATGGATGAAAACAATAGAAACCTTGTTATTTACTATCCAAGATGCCAAGAAATCATCAGGATCATAGCTTAATTTATCTTGGACTATTACAAAACCATAAACTACCAATTTTCTTAATAAGAGATGCACAGTTTCTCTTTTATCTATTGTAATCTTTCCCTTACTCCAAGGGATATCATAAAATTTCTTCTTTCTTTTCTTGTTACCAAAATTATTGTCAATAATAGACAACTGACGACCCACTTGCAAGGCTACGGCCCTAGGAATTAAGACCTTTGGGAGCAAGACAGGCTCACCAGCAAAGCCATGAAGCCTAATAATTGTAATATAGGCACCAAAGAAATAATCACAAGGGATTTTGGAATTGGTTAAGAAACCCTTCATGTTATTTGTCATCCTATTCTCAAGAGTCTCAGACTCTAATTGTTCAAAGACAGGTGCCACAAAACACTTAGCAAATTCATAGGGGTCTGCAGTCTCTGAGAGGACATGAGTCCATGTGGACACCGAGATAGTCCTTTTATTGCTTGCCTCATGGTCATACATGTCTAGATGCATATACTGCTAGAAGAAATAATAATTTTGATACAAAATTAATTGGAAAAGATAGGCTGAATACCTGAAAGTTTGTTCCTGAGAAAATTTGGACAGCTGCTCAATAATAGCCTAGGAGATATGCTCTGAGAAGTCGAATCTATATTTGACAGAATTACCCACTATTTTGAGCCTAAAGATGTCTTCCAACTGCCACTCATATACATTTGCATTATCATTCTGATCGAAAAATGAAAGACAACATAGATAGGGCATCCTGTACATCAACATTGAAACAACCTTGGGCAGTGGGCAGTGGGGGCGATTGGGTGTTGTCTTCAACCAAATGCATCTTAGTATTTAAAAACCTAACCTTACTATGAACCCCATTCCATATATTTTGCATCTTGGGTATGGTAGGGAAAGTGGCATTTTGGTCATGATATAGTGTCCTGAATTACCTTGAGGGTTATCTGGAGCATAAATCTTTTGTGCTGAATCGTTGAAGTTTGTGGGTCAAAAAGTTTTGCACACATCTGAATTGATTTGGGATAGGGTTGAATAGCAGGGACCAAGAATTGAGCCAACTGGAAAGTCCAAATCCTCATGCCAAACGTTTCAGACTCTCCCTTTTCCGCTCGTCGGAGACATCTCATGTGTGCCCCCTCTCTTAGAATCTTTAGATTTTTGGTCATCCAAGTGTCAAAGATGCCATCTGTATAATCTTTCACCTATGTAAGGTTGGTATTAACCCCCTTCTGTAAGGCTCTGGTCCTTGGATAGGTGATTCTTGGCTGTGCTTTGGCAGATCCATAAGCTTTACCACCCTTCCATTTCCCTGGCAAATCAAATAGACCCTCTTGCGATGACTGCCCTTCTGTCATCTCTGTATCTCCTTAGAAGCTTTAGAGACTGCAAATGAACTCAAATTGTGGCTAGAATTGATGATAGAAGTTGAAACTTCTTAACACATGCAATGGGAATTTGAAGGATTTTGGAGTAAGAAATAGCAACTGTGACTATTTGAGAGGTTTAAAAACTTGGCTCGGTGGAGGTATTAAGTAATGTATTAAATGACCCATCACATCCAATTAATGTCATTAATAGACACACCAAAATGACCGCTAGTGCATCATTCCACATCTGCATATGACTGTGTATCAAATCAGCATTAAAGGTGGCGATCTTTTGAAATGATTGGCTATCTTTATTGAAGTACAAGAACTGCCTAACGACTTGGGAAGTATGTAACTGCTAACTATAAGAGTTCATGTGTTAAGGACACGTGTTCCTAGAACACTTATTTTAAAAGAAAGTGGGAAAAGCAAGACAAAAGAAGGAAAACAAACTAAAGACACCTAATTAACTATGATACAGGGTCAAGTTTTGAAATTATGTGAAGTGTTTCAAGAAGATCCCGTTAATGGGAATCTCTTCAGGTTCTCCTTCCATATTTTCTAGCTCAAATGCATTCTGTTGCTTGTAGGCATGAATATTAAAAGGGCCAGTCCATAGTGACTCAAACTTGTTGTGTCAACCTAGTTTAGCAGCTCACTCATCCCATTTCAAAACCAAGAACCCAACTTCAAAAAATGATTCAAAAGTCTTTCTATCAAACCAATTCTTTATGGTATGCTGATGCCTCATCAAAGATTCATGCGCCACTTCTCTTTTCTCTTGAACTTCCAGTAATTCAGCGAGCCTCACATGCATTAGACCATTTTCCTCTATCTTCAATTGTTTGATCAACTGCAAAGTGGGGATTTCTATGTTCAATGGCATAACTACATTCTTGCCATAGACTAGTTCATATGGGGACATCTTAGTCACTTTCTTTGGCGTAATTTTGTCTACCCATAGTGCTGAATTGAGAGACTTGTGCCAATCTCTCTGATGATCAACCCCCATTCTTCTGATGAGTCTAATCAGGTTTTTATTCATAGATTCCACCAAGCCATTACCTTGCAGATAATAATTGGATGAAGTATTCAAATATATCCCATTCTTTAAAGCAAACTATGATAGTTTGGTACCTAAAAATGCTTTAGCATTGTCATATATAATAGTGCGCAAAGGACCAAAATGGGTAGTTATTCCTTCAAGAAACTCTAGAATTACCTTCTCAGTGGCTTCCTTAAGTGGCACTACTTCACTCCATCTTCTAAAATAATTAGTTGTAATAAGGATCCATCTATATCCCATACTTGAGATTGGATTGATAGTCCGTATAAAATCTAAACCCCACTATCCACTATGCAAAGGGTTCGTCTACTACTATGGGACTCAAAGGTAAAGTTGCATTCCTTCTCCTTCTGGCATAGAATTGACAAACTTGACGCTCCTTGACCATCTGATGATAATCTACAGATAGTGTGGGCCAGTAGTAGCCAACCTGTGTAATTTTGATGGCAGTAGTTCTTGCTAAGAAATGTCCTCTTGATGCTCCATGATGGGATTCATGTAGTATCCTTTGAGCTTCATCCTTTTCAACACACCTTAGTAGTATCCCATCAAAGTTCCTTTTAAACAAAACACGATCAATTAGCATGAAATGACTTCCCTGTTGTCTATAGTATCTTCTTTTATCAAGAGAGAGCACATTAGGGAAAATACCAGTCCTCATGAACTATATCCTATCATTAACCCAAGAGTCTTGGTCAAGCTCTTGGAGTTTCAACACTGTTTTGTCCTCTATTTCTTCCCACATTGACGTTTCTGTGTCTTGGGCAATATATTGGCAGAGTCCTCTTCCTCTGACCAATTTGGTAGGCCTTACCTCTACATCATATTCAAAGATCTTGGTTATCTAGTTAGCCTTCTTTTCTGTAATCTCACCTTCCATAATGTATTCTCTAACACTTGAGTGAGCTATAATATCAAGATTTTATTTGCTGATACTAGATTCTTGAATTTCTTAAGAGCTTTAACCATGGCATAATCTTGCTTTTCAACAAAATTATACCTAGGTTCATACTCCCTTAGTGTCTTGGAGAAGAATGTGATTGGATGCTCCCCCTCTTCTTTGTCATCTTTCTGAGTTAGAACAGCTGCAATATTGTGCCCCTCCATATACGTACATTATGAAGTGTTTAGAGAAATCAAGATTTCACAGTACTGGGGCAATTGAGGCAACTTTCTTGATTTCTTCAAAAGCCTACCTCCCCTCAGTTGTCCATTTAAAAACTAAATCCTTCTTCAACATCAGGGTAATGGGCCTAACTAGCCCTATGAAATCAGATATGAATCTACTGACAAAATTAATCTTACCCAAGAAAGACTGAGCTGCCTTTTTATTGACTGGTAAGGACAAGTCCAGTATAGCTCTAACCCTCTCTGGATCAATAGAAATTCCATCCTTTGAAACAATATGCCCTAAACATTTCCCTTGAGGTACAACAAAAATACACTTCTTAGGATTTAAAAAAATCCCAAACTCTTGACACCTCTGAAAAATAGCTTCTAAATGCTCAAAGTGATCTTTGGCATTCTTTGTATATATAGTCAGGTCATCTAAATAGATCAAAATGATCTTATTTATGAGTTCCTTAAATGCTATATCCATAGCATGCTGAAAAGTGGCACCAACATTTGAAAGACCAAACAGCATTTTGGCATATGCAAAAGTTCCCCACTTCATTGTAAACGCTATCTTGTGTTGGTCTTCATCTACTAGCTAGATCTGATTGTATGCTAAAAAACCATCAAGCAAGGAAAATCTTTCTGATCTAGCCAATGTTTGTAAGATCTACTCCATGGATGGCAGATGATAATGATCTTTTAATGAATCTTTATTTAAGTCTCTGAAGCCTACGCAGAGCCTAATGTCCCCATTTTTCTTTCTCACTGGCACTAGATTAGATACCCAAGTTGAATGCTTAATTGGGAAAATAATCTTAGACTCAAGAAGCTTTTGTAACTCATCCACCATTAAAGGTTCAATTCTAGGATTCACTAGTCTCTATTTCTAGTGAATAGGCTTTGACCCTCTAGCAAGCTCTATGGTATGTTGGATGATGTCTCTATTATAACCATGAAGGTCATCATAGGTCCATGCAATCACTCTATCATATTTGTTGCATAAAGAAATTAACTTATCTCTTTCCTCCTGAGTAGTGGAATTACCTACTTTTAACTTCCTTCCTTCGCTGACATGAATTTTAGAATAATCTTCTTTACTTACCTTAAACTTCCTCTTATCTAAGCTCGCATCATCTGGGTCGAACAAGTTCTCCAACATTATTACCCCCCTCGGAAGCTTGTTAGATTTCAATTGAATAATCTGATCAGCATATGCTTCAATTGTAGAAAGAGAAGCACCTGAAGGTCATTGTCAAAAACTTGCTAGTTTTGAACATTATCAGGGATTGTTGGTCTAATAATGACTTTCACTGCTTCATTATTGATAAGCAAGTCACTTGACGGGCCAAACTGAGAGCCAATTTGTGCCATTCTATCTACTTTAGTATTCTGAACTCTAGGTACAACTTCTATATTAAAAGCATCAAAGCCATCAATCAGATCCCAAATCCTGTGGTGATAAGATCTCATTCTCAGATACTTTGCCATAACTTTCTCTCTGATTTGTTTCATAACTAGCTCTGAATCACCTTTGACTATTAGATTTTTTATCCCTTTCTTATTGGCCAACATAAGACCATGTACCAAAGACTCATATTCAGCATCATTATTTGTATAAGCAAATTGGAAGCGTATGGCCCTGAGAATTTTCTTGCCATTTGAAGAAGTGAGAGCGATACCTACTCCTGCACTATTCTTGTTCCTAGCTCCATCGAAATTCAAGGTCTAGATCTCAGAGTCTTTATTAGAATCATCCTTTTCAAATATCTCTTGACTCATTATATTCGGTATTTCTTGACCCTCCTCAAAGATTACATTTAAGTCCCCAAACTAGTAGAATCATAATTACCATAAGGGTCACTCTAGATCATGGGCATCAGATGATTGTTCTCTTCTTCATTTTGATCATATTCAGTCCAATCTCCCACTTCTTCAATAAAAAATTCTATCCTCCCTATTCATCATAACATGAGATGCTTCAATTCTTGGAGCTGGTTCTTCGATGATATGTTCTTTAGATAGGGGCTCAGACAACACCTTCATCTTTGTTCCATATTTAGTTCTCAAAATCAAATGTGACCAATCAAGTGACATGTACCCTCCTATTTTAGCAGTGAAATCTCTAGATAGGCATAGTCTAAAGACAGGGGGAATGTCAATGATCACCACATCTTGCAAGACAATTATATTTGGACAAGTATATAGCTATAATGGGAGTTGTTTGATCTTTCCTATGGCTTGGACAGATTTTCCATCTAATTGCATAACCCCTTTAGCTAGTGGCTCATATTCTATTTTTAAAGCATTAGCGACTTGCTTTGACATGACTGTAGTACTAGCTCCTGAGTCTACCAATGAGTTGTGCAATAGTTTCTTGCCCACTATTAAGTTTAAATAAAATGGATTTGGCTTAGATTTGCTTACCTCTGGTGCAACATTTAATAGAGCAGCTATCTGCAGAGGTGGGGTATCTTTGTTTTGAGTTCTCCCTTTGTTCATACCTCCTTCTTTTGTATTAACAGCTTTGGGATCTGCCTGAGTCTGCAATGCTTCTTGTAATAGCGTCTTCTACTTGGGGATAGCCAGCATATCCCATATTGACACATGTGCAAGGGTTTTCTTTAGTTGTTCACCACATTCATGGGCCCCAATATTTGTGTCTTAGGATAGTAAGGATACCATGATCTTTCTATCACCGGGTTAGAGATTCCTTGATTTGGAGCACCCATAGGTACTTCTTGCCTTGAAATAAGGATTTACTGACTTTGGAATCGAGGATCCTTAGTTGTTTCATTTGAATTAGTTTCAGGTTGTTCCACCATTCTTCTCTTTGACCTGGTATAGTAATTAGATTGCATGAGGGGTTTCTTGGAATTAGATGCCTCATTTAGAAATACTGACTCTTCATCTTCTATCCATGAAAATAGTGTGTTCTTTGGGGCAATTTCCCCTTCTTATTCCATTGATATCCCTTGCATTTGTGCTACCATTGCTACACTTTGAACACCAGGTGATTGGTAAGGAAAGGGCCCTGAAGGCATAGCAACTTGACCCTCCATTCTTCTTTGCTTTGCTACCTATAAGTTGCCTATAGGGCAATCTCTGGGCATATGTGCATTGTTGCAAGGGAAACACCAAGCACTAGAGTCTTCTGCTATATTATTTTGTCCAGGAACTATCTCTTTGCTTGAGTTAGTCGAGACAACTTGTAATGGTGTGGGTATTGTAACTAGTTGGTTTGAAGGTTGGGGATAATTTGGCCTTTATGTTCCATGGTATTGATTCGACTAGTATGGAGGCTTATTACCTTGGAATCCCTGGTAAGGAGGTTTTGGATAAGAAGTCAGCTATCTCTTGAGGTTAATAATCTCATTTGAAAAGGTTTTAAGAATATTCTTGACATCATCCATTTAAGATGGAGGGGTAGGAAGTGTTGATGTAGTGGTTTGTGGGGTGTTGGGAAGGTGTACATACACATAGGAACTGATGGAGTATTAATAGTTTCTTGTGGCAGGGGCATAGAAATCTCTAGAAACATAGGCATAGGAGGCCTTGGGGGTAGTTTCCCAGTGTCTATTAGGCTATTTTTTGCTCATATGGCTAATTCATATGCTGCTGGTAAGGTCTGCCCTACTAAAGACTGGATCATGACTAAGATATCAGAATTGAAAGCCTTAAGATAAAATACAATGGACATACCTGTTGATGGCTTGGCTGTGGTAGGGATTCTATCCCAAATCTTTTGGAACCTAGTGTTGAAATATGTTATGGCTTCTTCGAATGCTCTCTTTATGGTGATCAGTTGCTGTAATAGAGATGATCTATCACCTTTGTCATTGAATCTGGCAAGGAAAGCATCTCCAAGTTGATCCCAAGTAGATATTGAATTTGAGGCCAAGGACCTGTACCAATCCAAAGCCTTCCCTTTGAAAGAAGCTACCAATAATTTGATAGTGACATTTTGTTCTGTGATGACATGCACATCACACATGTCTGACACATATTGGAGGTGTTCTCCTGGAGTCTTGGAGTCTTCTCCCAAAAACTTGGGTAATGCTTTCAAAGCATTGGTAGGAATTGAACCCTAGGTATCCGGCGGTGTTGGGAGAATAAGAGGGCCACTATTGTTTCAATCTACAAATCTCTGTGGTGGAGTAGGTACTGCCATAGCTATTCCTACTACTCTAGATGATTGATTTACCCTTCTTCTAGGAGTAGCTGATAAAGCTGGCAACAAGATTCCTAGATTAGCAGCTGATTGAGATTTGGCGCTTGGTCCATAGATTTGATTCCTTCCTGCTCTTTGGTTCATACGATCTTGATCAAGAATCAAGAAACGTCCCACTGGGCATGCCAAAAACTATTGATGTATAAAATTGCGTGGGTTTCAGCACCAACATGGGAAGCTTCAAGAATGTGGGATGGACTCTTGAAACAACCTCTAGATTTTATAGAAGTTGGGTCTTCCTTTTTTAATAGGGTTTTGGGAAAGGATAGAAAAAACAAGATTACATATAAAATATAAAACTAAACTACTAAGGTGATGTGCCGAACTTATATGTGTTTCAACAATCAGCATAGTGACTTAATCTTTATGATCTCAGCTATATTAAAGAGCAAAGAGCATGATCAATATAGACAGATTATGAATAGATTTAAAACCAGAGGCTAAACTTAGAGAAATTATACAAAGACACAGAAAATATCACTGAATAGCATAGAATAGAAGCTTATTTCATTAATGGATTCAACAAAAATACATGAGGCACATAAACATGCACAGATCTATATGCTTTCTTCTTGAAACAACTATGAAGGCAAAAAATGATATATACCAATCACAATAATATCTCTCTATATTTCTCTATCTATTTGTTACAAAATTCCCCAATTTATAGAAGAACAATGGGGCTCAAACATCTCTAGTCTCTAAGAATCCTAACCGCCTGCAACCGAACTAGAACTGAACATGCGCAGGGAATCTTTCTAAATCTGCACCTATATCATCCTCGTTCTTTGATTGGCTAACTGGTACTAGAAATGTGGCCCAATAACTATCAGTTCTATTGGGATAGGTGGCTTCCTCTGCAAGCTTTCAAATGGCTCCAAAATCGCTACATAGCTCTCCTGCACTCATTAGACATAGTTTCTTTTATAACATAGTGAGAACACATGCCACACTGACACTTGGCACTATCTGGCCTCCTCTTTACTACTAATATGTGGCAACACCGAGAGCCTCAAAATTGGGACACGTGGCAGACTGGCGTACCTTTAAAAGTTTCTTTTGTTTCTTATTCCTCAATCACCTGCGGTAGTGACACTTGGCACTATCCACTTCACTTAGAAATTATACTTATAATATCTCAGGGCGCACCATATTGTACTCCGACACTTCTCAAAACTTATTAAAGAAAAGGGACACACGCAGACTCCGCATATTTGTAATAAAGGACATGTGGCACACTGGCGCTCCTTCTCAATGCCTCTCTCAAAAGTTTCTCCTTGAATCCTCATAGTAGTGACATTTGGCACTCTCCCGAAGTAGATAGAAACTTTATGAAACACGAAGAAAAATACGGCCCAAGATACGTGGCAGATTTCTATGGCCTCTTAATCACCTTGCCATGTGTCGACTACACGCGGCTTTAAGAAAGTATCGTCTCTTTTGGTTCTTCAAAATCCCACCATGCTGACACTTGGCGAATTCCACACACGGGCAATATTTGCAAAACAAATGGACTAAAAGTCAAATAATACAGCCGCTACTAATCAATACTACAAAATGTAAATTTTTAACTCTACAATTTCTCTGCCATGACAGAACAAACTTGCTATTCACCTTGCTCACTGTAAGTAATATCTCCTTGCCTTGGCTCTATAGTAAAATGATGAAAGAAAAGATCTTTCTCTGCTGCAAATGCTTGTCTCAAGATTTCTACATTTCCCTCTGATTACTGTGAGAAGAATATGAAGATGACACTATCTTGCTACTTGCAATAAACCCTACTAGGTTTTCATGGGAATCTTGAGTATCTTGCTCTATGAATAATAAATGAAAACCTCCTCCTGTGAATGAGAACTATAAAAAACAAACTTAACTCTTTATTGTGTATACTGAATAATGTTATTTTATTTCATAGAGTTGTTGTTCTCTTTAATCACACAATCAAAATTGATTTTTGCTATTCTCTTCTTTGATGAATGCTATGGAAGGGTTTGATTTCTTTGGTGCAAACATGTTGTGGAAAAAATACAAACATAGTTCTCATTTCCATATCTCTATTATTTCATAACTTTGATAAGCCTTTTTCTATTTACGCATACTACTTTTCCTGCTGAGAAAATATTGTATGTGTTTTTCTTTTCTTGATGGCTATGTTTGTCCTTTTCTTGCATCATACTACTCTTATAGCTCCTCCACATTTTTAAGTTTTCTTAGAAGTCACTCTAAAAGGGCTTCTATGGTCTGGTAAACCCTCATGGAAAAACTATTTCTGATGCTCCTCCCTCTTTGGAAACTTTGAAACATGATGACTATTCCTTCTTATATATTGATAGCTTTTACAGCTCCAATATGTCCTCTTAAAGGTGAAAATGGGACTTTTATTATGACTGTCATAACCCTTTTTCGTTGGTGTTGTTTCTACAGTCAATATATGACTATCTCCTTGGAAGTCTTTTATCTCTAAATGATTGTATCATATGCTTATCCTTGGCTGATGTAGCCTCTACAAAAGAATCCATATAGTTCTTTCTTCATGATATTCCATAGATCTATCTCTATTTTCACTATGCAATGTCTTTATTAGATATGCAAGGCTTATTATTGATGTCTCTGAATGATAGTGTATTGACTGTTGTTCATAATTTTTCTTCTAATTGGTGAATAGGGCATTCACTGTCAACTTGAAATTCACTATCTTTTCCAGTGAACATACCTCATTCATCGTACTTTCTTTGTTGTAATAGTGAAATGAAACTTTGCATAGTCATTTTACTTTACCCTTGAATAGTGAAAGAGGTGGGTTTTACCTTGATAACCATGAATTGTCATATCAAGGCTCTGTTATCGCTATCCTAACTCACTATGTCTTTTACCAGTCCATGGCAATCTTATTTTTTCCATTGACATATTGAGCTCAAACAAAATCATGCAAAGTTTCAAGCAAACTGTATTGTCACATCATAGCATCCTTTAAACTTTAAAATACACCCACTAAATCATTATACCCCATTTCTTAACTAAAAAGACGTATCACAAGTTAGGGTCAGTGATTTGGATATTACTATGATAATGGCCCTTAAAGACTATCATCCTTTGCTCCATTCACCTTGCAAGCTAACTATCTCATTTGTCTAAACCTTTGTATCCATAATTCCTATCTTCTAACCATAAAACTCATTGTTTTTTAGTTCCCCTTACCAACACAATTTCCATCCACTGTTCTTTGCTTTCTTACTATTGATGGGAAACCTGTAGTCACTGTGTTTGATAGGTAGCTGCTTCTTTTACTGCCAATAACTCCCTTGACTATGACCTTTGAAGTCTCTCGTTGTATCATTTTCAAGTGTGTAAAGCATATCCACTATACACTTTTCTTGTCACCTCTGTCATTACCCTCTATAGGTATGGGAATATCTAAAAAAACATGAAAATAACAATGATTTAACACCACCAATTGCATATCCTAATTCATTGCCTCTTCTTGTCCAACAATGATCAAAGGATTTTCACTATTTCTTTATTTCTCATGGATAGTGAACTAGAAGTCACTATCCTCCTCTTATCAGCCTTGGTCACTTTACTTTGCATTTGACCATCCACTATTCTTTCTTATGCCTTACAATGATCAATGTATTCATGACATTTGGCAGTGAAGTCTAAGCATTCACTGTTTAGACAATAAGCAACCATTGTATATCACTGTCACTTTGTCTATTCTCTAATTTGACAATGAATCATCAAGCCACTGTGTCTTTTACCTCTTGATAGTGATAATAGATTATAACTATCCATTGTTGCTCTTGCATGCTTAACAATGACATGTATTCACTCTTTAGTTATGCTTGACAATGATATTGATCTATGTATTCATGACATTGTTTGTTGTTCTTGACTTTCATCATTATATCACAACTGGAACTATTATAGATCTCCAGTGATCGCTATCCCTTCTGTCAATGCATACTCCAACACTATTTGGTGTCCCTTGAGACTAACCATGAAACCTTACGTCACTATCATCATGCATTTCCACTGCTCTTTGATATTTAACTATGCTCTCATGACTGAGTGCATGCATTATATCCACTATTTTGCATCATGATGGTTGTTCTCTTTGTCATCTCATGACTATTGTGGGATAAACCCTTTGAATCTATATCATATCTTCTCAGTGCCCAAATTTATGCACTTATACAGGCATTTGAGTATCATCACCCATGCACTTGGATTGTTCTATTATGACTCACATGACAAAGCATCCTTATGGATGTTCTTATTTTCTTGATGACTATACTGACTACTCCTTTATTGACTATCTCATGTCTTTATGCAAGGCTATTCTACATTAGTTGTTCTTGATAGTATTTTGTCTGTGTCTTGGTTGCTTTATGCCTGTTGTAAGAGATGATATTGATGCAAGGTCTTCAGGTACCCGTGTCTACACAATGAACAAACAAATTAGAGAAAACCAATGAGGCTAAGAGCATCTCTTTTGATAGTGATTTGATCTCTCTTTCTCACTTCTTATGCATTTGATGCTCTATTTGTCTGTTCCATTTTACTGATAAGATGTAGAATAGTAAATACATTTTGAATTGTTGTATATAGAAACAAAGATAGTACCCCGACCTCTAACATCATTTCTCTTCCTCCCCTTGGAGGTTTTATCTCAGAGCTACTACTAGGACTACTGGGTATGCTGATGCAGACTGAGAGAATGGGATTTGTCATTCGCTCAGGCAATGACAGGTCCCATCCTTGTTTTTATATGCTTTATTTTCTTTCTTTGTACTTGTTTTTGTACATCCTATTACAGATAGTTACTCCCACGGCTTGTGTGGGATCATAGACACTTCTTTTGGAATATAATAGTTGTTTCATCTTATGAAATGACTTGTGTATAATTTATCTTTGTAAATCAATTGCATAGCATAAATTGAACATTATGACATGAAATATGTGTTTATAATCATGAAAATTTTGGCAAAGTTATAAATACCTTTCTGAAACTATACCAAACTACAATGAATGGTCTACAATAAACACATCTAAAGCTTGATCTACAAAGAACTATTTAGTTTCAAGTCCACCTGTTATCCTTTGAATACCTCCTGCCTTGCTAGGGCACTATTTTCATTTTATCTAGATCAAGCAACAACTCTAATTTGAGCTGTTAAATGATCTTGGGAACATGATTTACCAACTAGTCCTCCATTAAGGTAGTAGATATTGACTGGATGCCTTATGTAGTTAAATTTTTTGTTACCCCTTCCTTTGAACTCACTTTCTTTTTGAAAGCATTAGAAAACAACTACTAAAACCCATCCTAATTGGGATGGCAAGCACAATTTGGTAATAGAGACAAAGAGAGAGGGAGGGAGGGATAAAGTGCGAGAGATATAAAGAGACTAAAAGACAAATATATAGATAGGATAGAAAAAGGAAGAGAGAGATAATTAGGGAAAATATATATAACCGAAAAAAGAATTACGATTAATATTAGGATTATAGTTACAATTAGGGTTACAGTTACATTTAGGTTAAAGTTATGGATAGAATTTGGGTTAGCAATAGAATTAGGGTTAGGGATATAATTAGAGTTAAGGTTACAATTAGGAAAAAATATTTATAACCAAAAAAAAGGATAATAGTTGGAATTATGGTTTGGGTTAGGGATAGAATAATGATTAAACTTAGAATTAGGCTTATAGATATAATTAGGGCCAAGGTTAGAATTAGGATTAGGGTCAATATTAGAAATATAATTAGGGATAAAACTAGGGTTACATTTATGGTTATAATTAGAATTATGGTTAGTATTAGAATTAGAGTTACAATTAGGGTTAGGGTTAATGATAGAATTAATCTTAACAATAGAATTAGGGTTAGGGATAGAATTAAGGTTAGGGTTACAATTCAAATTTAGGTTAGAATTGTAGAATTGAGTCAAGATTAGTGAGAAGAATGCAAGTATCAAATAAAAATAGATTGATAGTCAAATAAGATTGTCCATATAGGTGATCATAGGAAGTTGTTAGTTGAGGGAATGAGTACTCAGTTCTATGAGTGGTGGTGAGTTCACTCCTTAAAAACTAGTGTGAGTGGCTAGTTAGAGGGCAACTTGGTGACACCTATCCTAACAACCCAACAACCTTGACACCTCAATGAGGAATGTGTCAAGATTGTATAAAGGCACACCTAAGTAGGATTAAGCCTAAGTGTATGAAATATATACACTAACACACCCCTTAAGCATAGCTTAGGTGGGTACAAGAAGGATGGGTCCTGGCTACTAGGCCTAGTGAGGTACCCATTTACAAAGTAATCTCTCATGAAGTGCAGAAAGGTATAAAACCTTGTGGGAAAAAACTACTCTCCAAATGAGAGAAAAGATGTATGAAAATTATACAAGTGAAGAAGTTCTACTACTTTCACTAAGTACAATATGTGATTCCTCCCATAGGAGAGAAAATGATAGTTCAAGTCTATGAGACCCCCCATAATGCATGTCCTGGTATAGTGAGGCTAGATAGTCAAAAAAGGATGCAGATGTAGATCTAAGAACGCCGAACAATGTTCCTTCCCTTGGGAAGAAATGAAACCACCTAAAAATGTAGGACATCTTCCCATGTGAGAAGATGTATGTATGATCCTAAAGCATGCTGAAGTTGATCCAAGGACAATTATGCCCATTGTGATATCTTCAAAGAATGCTCAAGTGTCCCCATGTCGATGCTGGAGAATGCCATATTCAAATCAGGTGCATGCCTCACAAATGAAGATGATGACAATCCAAAACCATGTGTAGACAGATGTAGAGCATGAATATCTGAAGAGGATAATGGAGATGTAGCTTCATCAAAATTGTCATCAAAGAGAAGACTAATGTCCTCAATGTGTGCTTCCATGTCAGCAATGTGGGACTCTACAAACAGGCAAGTGATGTCAGGTACACATCTATCCTAGTCAACAATGCTAAGAAGATTATCATCTTGTTGAAAAGAAGTGTTGGAAGCTTTTGAAGAAGAGACTCTAAAATATGATGAAGCAACAAGAAGAGGTGGCAGAATATCTGCCAATGAAGGAGGTGTAGAGAGAGTAGATGCAAGAGGGTATGTCTTTGTGTCATTAGTATAGTCAAGGCTTCCCAATACAAAAGCTCCTCTTCAATATCATCACCATACAAAGGATCATCAACATCATCAAGGGAAATAAGTATGTCTATAACGGGATCATCTGGGAATGAAGGTTCATTGGGGTCTCCATACATCTCCCATAGTTTGGTCCAAAGAGCTCTAGGGTAGTTGATGTGTGATAGAGGAACCCACTGAGTGTGGTTCATAACACTTAAACCAATTAATCCTAAGACATGATTATTCTAATTTTCCCATACAATTTTCTCCCAATATGTGCTGGGTTCAGAAATGAGTCCATACGAATGTGGCAATAGACAAATCCATTGGCAGTGCGCTAGGATACCATTGCGACAAAACTTGTAGTTTCCATTTTCCAAGGTAATGATAGATGGATGACTCATTATCCCCATTAGTTGACTTAGATAATTTAGCCCATTGTGAACTTTATGTTAGTTCAATGACTACAAAATGCCTCTATAAGCCCCCAGAATTAATAGATAAACGTGGCACTTTATAAGATTAGTGCTGGTTAAACCCATCATCTTCAACAAGTAAAAATACAAGAGTTAACCCCCGCCAAAGGTTAGCACTTTATCAGTTAGTGCAATTTAGATCTAAGTAGGATTATTAAAATTCTGCCCTAATACTTAGTCTATTTACAAAAAATTGTAATTTAATCCAAATTGTTTAATTCCCCCCTTAAAATTTGCATTTTGCATTGCCTAGTGCTCTTAGACAAAAAAAAATGCCTATTCTCACACTAAAAAGCATAATTTTAATATTCTTTTGAAAAATTAAAAAACAAATTTTAGAAAGCCTAAATGTACAAAAGCCCAAATTAGAGTGAATTAGGGCAATAAGAAGAAAACAATTTATCAAATCATGAAGGGGAAGACTACATAGGGGTATGGCAGCCAGTTTGTAGTAGGTTCAGCATTTTGAGTTCCTCCTTTGCAATTGTGGGTGAAAGGGTCTGGATGCAGAGTCAAAATGCTTGTGTGAGGCTTGTTGCAGGGGTGAATTTTATGGTTGTCTCTCTCTTACACCCTAGGTAGCCTTTTCAATAGAGCAAAACCCCCCTTGGTTGAATGCGCAATGCCAAACCATTTGGCCTTGGTCATAGATCGCGGCCCATTCAATAGAAAATGTTGTCTATAGAGTGAAATGTGGATGCCTCTATAGCCACGTGCTACGAAAGGTCACGATTTCTGAGAACAAAGGCAACCAATATAAGAAGATTCATGGTTCCTTTTGTGCATGAGGGCACACCCTTGGACAGGCTATAGGCCTTCCAAATAGGGTGCAAGCCTTGTTTTCAAGCCACCTGTAATTAAAACAAGCCACTATCCTTTTATATGCAGGTCGTGAGCCTTCTATGGCCGCGAGCAATGTATATGAAGGTTGCCTGCTACTACAACACACCCACAGGAGAGTTGCCAGCTTCTACACATCCACAAAAGTTCTCCACCATTTAGTGAAGCCACAATAGGGTACAACAGGGCCTGAGTTTGGTCATATCCAAGCATAGGTCAACCTTTTCCAAGCATAAAATGACCTTCTCCAACCTTCAATACATGGCTAAAATAGGGTTGAATGCCCTTTTCATGTACACCAAAATAGGCCTTTGAATAGGCAGATTTATCCACACACTAAATGAGGGCAAAGTCAAGACACCAACCCAAGTCCTTCATGCCACCAAATAGGGTCACACCAAATAGTTTACAAATTTCAATGACTTTTTGACTCTGAAATGAACCAACAAACAATCTCAACAAGGCTTTGATACCAGGTTGAATTGAGCCAAGATCAATAAGAGGAATGCAAGTATCAAATCGAAATAGATTGGTAGTCAAATAAGCTTGTACATATAGGTGACGAAAGGAAGTTGTTAGTTGAGGAAATGACTCCTCAACTATGAGTGGTGGCAAGTTAGTTGGCAACTTGGTGACGCCTATTCTAACCACCCAACAACATTGACACCTCAATGAGGCATGCGTCAAGATTGTATAAAGTCCCATTTAAGTAGGCTTAAGCCTAAGTGTATGAAATATATACACTAATAAGAATTAGGAAAAATATATATAACCAAATGGTTTGGATTAGAACTAGGGTAAGGGCTAGGGCTAGAATTAGGGTTAGGGTTACAATTAAAATTAGTGTTACAATTAAGGAAAATATATAACCAAAAATTATAGGGTTATAATTAGAATTAGGGGTATAGATAGGGATAAAATTAGGGATAGTGATAGAATTATGGTTATGGATAGAATTAGAGTTAGGGTTATGATTAGAATTAGAGTTAGAATTATGGTTGGGTTTAGCAATATAATTACAATAAGGGTCAAAATTAGGGTAAGGGTTAGAATTTAAGTTAGGGTTAGGGTTAGAATAAGAGTTAGGGGTAGGGGTAGAGTTAGGATTAGGGTTGGGGTTACTGTTAGGGTCAAAATTAGGGTTAGGGTTAGAATTAGGGTTCGGGATAGAATTGGGGTTAGGGTTAGGGTTAGAATAAGGGTCAAGGTTAGGGGTAGAGTTAGGATTAGGGTTGGGGTTACTGTTAGGGTCAGAACTAGGGTTAAGGTTAGAATTAGGGTTCAGGATAGAATTAGGGTTAGGGTTTGGGTTAGAGATTGAAATAGGGTTATGAGTTTAGTTATAATATGGGTAAATATATAACCAAAAATACATTAGGATTAGAATTAAGGTTAGAACTAGGGCTTCGGTTAATGGCAGAATTAAGGTTAAAGATAGAATGTGTGTTAGTATTGTAGTCCAAAGTACTGTTACAATCATGGCAAATATATAACCAAATATTTGAGGTTAAAATTAGGGTAAGCAATAGAATTAGGGTTATGGTTAGGGATAGAATTAAGGTTAGAAATAGAATTATGATTAGGGTTACGATTAAAATTAGGGTTACATTTAGGGCAAATATATATAACCAAGAAAATATTCGAGTTAGAATTATGGTTACAATTCAAATTAGGGTTAGGGTTAGGGATATATTACAATTATTGATAGAATTAGGGTAAGGAATAGAATTAGAGTTAGGCTTATGATTAGAGTTTGGGTTACAATTAGGGAAAATATTTATTACCAAAAGATTGTTAGGGCTAGAGTTAGAATTATAGTTGATGTTAGGGATAGAATTAGGGTTACACATATAATTAGGGTTAGGGTTAAGTTTATTGTTAGAATTAAGGTTACTATATATATACAAGTGTTAGGGTTAGAATTAGGGAAAATATAAGAAACCAAAAGAACATTATGGTTAAGGTTAGGGTAAAAAGTTAGAATTAGGGTTAGGGTTAAGGATATAATTAGGGTTAGCAATATAATTAGGGTTAGAAATATAATTAGAGTTAGGGTTACAATTAGTGAAAATATTTATAAAAAAATTCATTCTAGGGTTAGAGTTAGAATTATGACTGGGGTTAGGGAAAGAATTATGCTTGGGGTCATAATTAGGGTTAGAGATATAATTAGAGTCAAAATTAAAATTAGAGATAGAATAACCGACACGTTTAGAAGATTTCCCGGTGTCATTTTTTGTTTTTTTTTTACGGCGTGAGACAATTCCGAGCACTATGATGCTCACATATAAAGCCTATCGGCTAATTAGAATGTTTAAACTATGTTTTCGCTAAAGATTAGTGACAATATACTTTTCAAAATACTTTTGTTTTAAATAATAAATATTTTGTATACAACATTCTTTCCAATAAACACAATCCCATATCTGATGATGTACCACTTTATTTACTTTACCTCCTTTTGGCCAAATAAAAATAGGATAAATATTTTTTTAAATGAAGTATAAAATTATTATTAATTATTAGATCCTCATTCAAAATAAAAAAAATTCAATGTTAACAAAATTAACTATTGAAACAGATATTAAGTATTAAAGCAGACAAGAAACAAAATTAACTATTGAAACAGATATTAAGTATTAAAGCAGACAAGAAACAAAATTAACTATTGAAATAGATATTAAGTATTAAAGCAGACAAGATTTAATAAGAGACGTGATGTACAGTGTTCACTTTAAAATCACTTTATTAAAAGTAAGCATTAGCGGCGCCAGATGGCGTAAAAGTACCGGGGACATTTCTCTTCACTCGCAGTTCACACTTCTGATGGTACACAAAAGAAAGACTACACTAATCATTCAAAAAACTAATTTTCCACAAAAGAAAAATAGTACACTTTTTATGTAACTGCTAAGAGAAAAACAAAACAAAGCATCGGGGACACTGCATAGAGGAAAACTGCATGCCAAATCTGCACTCTGATCTTGCCAACGCTATGTAAGTTTTGCAAGTTTTTCAAACTTCTTCACATAGAATAAATAAAAAAATAAGTAGAGAAGTGTAAAAAATGAAAAGGATTCCATCTAGTGTGTCAAATGTATTACCATCTTATTTTAGAGCAACAAAAGAAACAAACAACAATACAATTTATAATTTAAAATAAGTATACAAACCTCTGATTTGAGTTTGTATTAGATTTGCTCATGTTTAAAAAAAATTGTGGATGCTCAACAAGGCATGCAAGTTTGCCCACAACATATAACCAATTAGAGTGCTAGTTTTCAAGGGTGTTCAAGGAGATGAATTTATAGATTTGGAGGATGAAACATGAATGGTCAAGATTGATTTAATCAATCATAGCGACTTGGTGATTTGGTTTAGAGTTGACTAAATTAAATAATTAATTAACTAATTTGATTGATTGATTAATTACATAATTAACTTGTTTGATTCGCTGACTTAATTAATTGATTAGTTAACTGGTTTAATTTAGAGCTAACTAAATCAACTGATTAGCTAACTAACTAGATTGATGAGTGGAATGTGGAGTTGACTAAATTGGCATGGGGTGAAATGTGGGTGAGGATAATTAGAATTATTTATTTATTTTAATTAATTATGTGTGTGTGGATTAATTAGAAAACTAATTAATTACTTAATAATGATTAATTCATCAATAACTATGAATGATATTAGAGGAACATGAATAGGATTAATTAATTAATGTAGCATGATTAATTAATTGACAAGGTGAATTAGCATGATGGACTTGGAAAATTGATAGGGTAATTAGTTGACAAGATGATAATAGGATGATAATGACTTGATGATAAAATTAGTTGACAACATGAGACTAGGATGATGATGAAATATGTTGGTAAGGTGAAAATAGGATGATGACATTTAGGTGACAAAATCTAGGTGTCTACATACCTTAACATGTTTCTTGAAATTGACTTTTTTGTTAAAATAAGGATATCAATGTGGAGTGCAGTGTAATTTTTTTTTATCTTTTGACCTAGTTTGCTATTTTTAGCGTCTTGAATAGATGTCTATATTTTTTGTAATGGACTTATCTTTATTATAAATAAATTAAAAATGTAATGTTTAAAAACTATTATATGTTATACTTTTTAGAAAGCTAATTTGAAGGGCTACAAACACACATAATTTTACTTCAAGTGATTTTGTTTGACCCCTATGTGCATGAATTTAATTTGACTATTTTGAACTTTAAAATTACAACATGTGGATTAGAGAAGAAAATGCTACCACAAGGTTGCACATAAGCATGTTCAATTGAATCCATAATCAAACTCCATTTGATCATTTTAAACATTAGTCCTCCACCCTATATATAATTTTCTAAGGGTGCTCGATCTAATGAGGTTCAATTAAACCCTTGAGTGAGTGTGAGATCATGATGGGCCAAATAGTGGCAATGGAAAACCCTCATTGGATGAAAAAGTGCTAACATTTAGAAATATTTAGATTTGGATGGAAAAAGTGTTAATATTTCTAGGTCAAATAGGATTCCCTCAAAAATTCCTTGGGATTACCCTCTAGATTTATCCAATAAAACTTGTAAAACCACTTGTTTAACTTGTTATCTTGAAATTTTCAATGACTTCATCCTTGAAGCTGACATACATTTTTGTAAACTAATTTAATAAAACAAAAAAGAATTTGTACATGAAACTATAAATTTTTTAAAAAATATAATATATGTCTCATTATAATTATAATAGGTAATTATTATTAATTTTCTACATACACTATGTCTGATTTCTTAATTAATATACATATTGAAAAAAAATTATTTTCACACCATTTATCTTTTTTTAATCCAAAAAGAGGTGTCACATTCTAGGCTTTATTAGTTATAGTTTAAAAGAAAAGATTTGAATTTCATATTTTTGACCAAGTGAGAAAATTATTTTTAAATATTCATAGTGAAAAATTCATAAATAATTATGTATATAAATAAAATTCAAAATAATATGTGTTACATATGTCCATGTGTCCTTTACTCAAATCTAAAGTTTGGAGGAAAAATAGTTTCCTTTCCTCATACTTATGTTGGCCATAATGATTATGCTTTTTATGTTTTTCTAAAAATTATAGTAGTGCCTCATTGAAATATATAAAATTTACAAAATTAATTTAAATATTTTCAAAAAAATTAGTAGTCCATAAACTACATTCGATTTCTTTCAATATTTACTACTTACCTATTTTTAGATTATGTAGATAATTCAATCAATTTTTGAGTTGAAGTTACTTAAATCTATTTTTAGAATTTCCTTTGCTACTTAGAGTTATTGTTTTACCTATCATGATATTAGACTCACCCCCCTCCAATATAGGGTTCCATATAGTGCCACATGGGTTTCTAACTGGGTTTGATCAAAACCCCCTTGAATCTTTGGCATGATTTTTTTTTGCATTTTTTAATTTTGCCCCAAAGTGGGATTCAATTATATGCTTTCACCCCTTTGATCTTGACTAAGACATAATGAATTATAGAGATTATGGTTAGGTGACAATAATTTCAGGTATGTGGCATGCTTTGGTTGGTTCTAAGCATGAATAATTTCTTCAAAGGTTTCAAGGCAACTCTAGGCTATGAAGAAGATCTCTCACAACTATTGATATCAATGAAAATTAATCTATACAATAGGTAAGGAAGAGGTGGAGCATATTTAAAGGGTATAATAAAGCTCCTTTTTAGGCCACATGGAACTTGTTATGTGTTTATATGAATTTATAGTTTTCTTAGAGTCGATTTGAACCATTGAACTTGCCCATCACCTACTGAATTGAAGTGAAAAACTATAGTCCCTATAGTTATGATTAAATAATTTTTTGAGGAGTTGGTTGTACATACAAACTAAAATAAGTATATTACCAAAATATAGATCTTCAAATAAAATAAAGTAAAAAATATAGATAAAACCAAATAATTCCTAAATAAAATAGGTCTAAACTCAAATAAAATGTCTTAGTAAAATGGTTCAAAATTGATATATCTATACTTTTTAAAAGATAAATACATTCAAAATATCTACGCTAGTTTAGATTTTATGCTTATATTGAATAGGATTGAAAAAAAGGTGAAAAGTGTGAAGGTGGCAAAGCTAGCAAGGGTGACATGAAAGGAGGATATGTAGAAAAAGGTGGAAAATTTTTAATAAGTAAAAAGTATAGAGCAGATTACCATGAAAGAAAGGATAAAAGATCTAGACAAATTAATCTACAAAAGGCAAATGAAGGGGTGACAATAATTGTTGACATCTATGATTTAGGGAAATTACTCAATTCAATAGGGAAGGACATCTAGCTTGAGTTAGAGTAGTAGACATCATCAAACAATCAACTTAGTATCTAGGTTTTTAATGTTAATATGGTGGTGGATGTAGAGATCCCTAGTAGATCAATATCCTAGACCATTTTTTTAATCTAGCAATGGATAAATTGAAGGAAATTTCTATCATCACGGAATTTATCAAATTGTAGATACCAATGAGTAAAATCAAATCATGGGTAAATTGGACAAACTATGCCAACTCAAAGGTAAGTTTTCTTTCCTTAGGGATTTTCTAGGTGATATTTCAATTAGAAGAAGATAGAAATTGGGTTCTAAAAGGAGGGTCATGATTTATGGGTAATTTGGGGATGTATTTGTAGGAATGGTCCTTGGGGTTTGATCTAGCTAAAGATCTTGTGAAGGAGACTTCGTTATGGATTAGAATGTACAAATTGCCATAGGAACATTAGTCTAAACAAATTTTCAAGATAATTATCATAATTTCATTGGGTAAATTCTTACAAAGCTCCTCAACCACAAAGGGAAAATAATTGACCACTTATGTTAAGATATGTGTTGATATCAATTTGAGTATAAGTTGATTAAATAAGAAATTAGGTTCAACTTGGCTCTAGGAGATTGGGTGCATGAGCTTGATTATGAATGTTTACCCTAAGATGCTTCAAATGTTGGAAGGTAGTGTTCAACAACTTTAACCAATGATTGTAAAACCACCAACATTAAATGTAACCATGACATTGTAACCGTAGAAGTTAATGCAATCCATTAGCAGTTTTCATAATCACTAAGAGTTGACATTTTATTTCTGATTGACCACCAAGTCTCCTCAAGTGCCCACATAGGGCCTTTTATTTCATTTTGTCATAACTTTTTCCCACGATGGATTTTTTGACAAATTTATATTTGACGGAAGTTGTTTCCATCACTGACATACTGGTATAATTTTTTTTCTAAAATTGTGCCATTTTGTAATAGTTTTTAGCCTATGAAGTTCACTATTGCAAGAAAATTTTGACGGGGTATAACTTTAACCTCGGTTATAAAAATTTTGCAAACTTTTTTTAAAATTGCTCAAAATTTTGTAAGAAATTCATTAGTGTAGGTAGAATTCAGTTTTAGATAGCTATTTTTAATAAATTGTAAGAATCTCTGTGTTATAAATAGATGATTTTGATTCCAAACTTGCACAGATTGTAATATTTTCTTGTACATCTTTCTGGGGGGCTATGTTTTAGCACTAATCTTTTGGGGGGATCACTTTCATTTCTACGTAGATATTGCTTAAAATTTGTTAATGTATAATGTTGTGGATGTCACACATAATCCCTTCCATTTGAGTAAACCTCGTAATAAATAAAAAATTAAATGCGGATATTGTGGGATGAAAAGGCATACAATAGATGAATTTGTATTCCTCGTCAACTCAACAAAATGGAACAAATAATTCATAATTATGATATTTCTTTTGACCATTTTAAAGCACTCATAGAAAAATCTCATCACACTAAGTCAACTTGTGAGACACTTTCATTTGGGGATGCACAATCTAGTCCATCAACTTGCATTGAGATCTCATCTCTGCCATCGTCACCTATTGCTACATCTAAATCTAGATTTGATATCTCCATGGCTTCTAGTGATTCATTGCATCAAGAAATTGATATCATCTTTCTATATCCACCACATTGGGATGTATATCTACTTGATATTTTGTGTATTTTCGTAGAGTCCCGCATTGCAGATTTGGGAGACACCATTGAGGACATTCATCTTTTCAATGACAGATTTTATGAAGTTGCATCACCATATTCATCTTCAGATAATATTGCTCTTGCTTTACCTACATTAGCTTCTATAGTGACAGATTCTATAGATATTTATGAGTCCACATATTTGACTATGTCATCATGTATTTTGACATCCACTATAGAATTATCATATTCTCATTAGTCCAATTAGCACCATACATCTATGGTTCCTATGATCCTTCTTCCTAAATCTTATTTGATACCTAATTCATCTTATTAGCATTCATCACACATCCATTGGATTGGAGATCCTTTAGTAGCATTCAAAGACATCATGAGCATCATCTGTGTCTTTGGATCATAAGCATAGTTTAGAAACCTTTACACTTCTTCATACATATTCCTATATGGAATGGGAAGATCACTTGCACACTTATGTGGTTCTCTTCCTTCCTAAGGGGAAAAATGTCATTAAAAGTTCGTGGATCATTTTTAGCATCTAGTGTCAAGCATCTACTAGAACTCTACATGAGGTATTTTGAGGGGAGGTTGCATGGTTTCTCTTCTCATCTTAGTTTCGGGAGGATCTATTTCCTTGCATGGAGTTCATTACTTCACATTTTCTAGGGGGGTCACATCAACCTTCTCATTCTTTCTCTCCTATGGGGGGAACATATATTGTACATTAGTCTTAGAAGTAGTCCGTGGGGGATCATTTATATTCCTCCTTCTATCTTCTTCTTCTTCTCTTGTACAATTTTTATTGTATCATTTGTCTCTTTTGGAGGGTAGTTTTTTTCCCACAGGGTTTTCTACCTTTCTCCACTTCATGAGAGATTACTTTGTACAAGGGTACCTCATTAGGCCTAGTAACTAGGACCCATCATCATCTTTGTATCACTTCTTCCCAAGTTTCACTTAAGGGAGGTGTTGGTGTAAATAGGGACATTATCAAACTAGTTGGCTAATAACCCTTTCCTATAAGAGATGTTTCTAGATTAAACTGTGTATGTTTTTGCATCAACGTTTCGGATCATGCACAATGATCCATCATCAGGATGACGAGAAAGTATAGATTGGATAGCAGACAGCCCTTATAAAGGAAAGGAAGGTATTACAGGGCACGTAGAAAGGAGGGAGGAGATGGGAAAAAGAAGAAAAGAAAGAAGAGAAAAAAGAAAGAACCCAATTCATATTTGAGGCATATTAACGCATATGACCCCACGTATGAATAACCAAAATAATAAAACCAAAAAATATATGAAAAGAAAAAAGTGTGTATAAAGTATAACCATATGTAAAGTAAATGTTGTGAAAATATATACCATATTATGATACAAAATAAAGCTAGAAACCCTGAGAGATAAATAAGAACAATGAAAGAGAAAAAATCCAAAACATGTATCAACTGTAAAAAGAAATTGTAAAGTAATATAGTACTATATAAATAAGATTAATCAAAAAAAATAATATAGTATGTATGTAGGCAAATGGACAAAAACATAATAAAAAATAATATGTTGATATAGTGCATATAATATATAAAGAACCTATTAAATAAAAATATAAAATAAGAATATAAGAACAAAAATTGTAATGAATAATAATACAAAATATATGTACAATCATACACAAAGTATTCATAGTGCAAAGCCAAACTGAAAGATGGCAATGCTCCAGAATGCCCCCACATAAATAAAATAAATAAAAAATAAACATAAAACAAGGAGTCATAAAGCAAAGGCAAATTAGTAGAAGGACGAGAGAGAAACAAAGGAAGAGGAAGGAGTGAAAAAACTGAGAACACCAACCTAGGTACAAGAAGGAAAAACAGACAGAGACTAACACATGCTAAGACACCAATACTAGCACAAGTAAACCAAACCATACAACCGAAACAAACCAAAGGCAAGTACAAATAATAAAAACTGAGAGAGCCAATAAAATACATGGATAAAAATGAGAAGGAGAGAAAGCAAGGAGTAACGAGAGTAAGCCAAAAATGAAAGGAGGAATGATGGAAAGAGAAAGGACGTAAGCAGGATAGTAAAAAGAGAGAAACAAGGAGGGGTACGCTCAGAGTGAGGAGAAATGAGTGCAATTAAAAAGAGAAAGAGCCAACGAGAGGGGAAGGAGCAACAAAACGAAAGACAAGAAAGGAGAAGGAGAGGAAGGGGAAGATAGAAAAAAGGGGAGGAGAGTGGACAGACAACCATTACAAGAGGCAGAGCCCTAGGACCAGGAGAATCAGGAAGGATAAGAGGGTGATTGGAGGACGTTGAGTAACGGTTGCCAGGTTGGGTTCAGTTGCCACCCTTCATCATGATTGAGATTGGATGGTTGATGTTTAATGAAGATCGCTTCTTGAAGTTTCCTCCTATAAAAACAATCTTCTTTCACCAAGACTTGTGTATGCTCCAGACAAATGTGGTGTTTGGTAATGAAAGAGTGCTCAGCTAAGGCAGATTTGGTGGTGCGATCATGTCTAATGTCTGCACCATGCTCCTTGATCCTGGTGCTAATGGATCGACCAATTTCACCAATGTATGGAGTCCCACAAGAGCAAACTATCTTATAGACCCCAGAGTTGGAAAGATAATCTCTAGGGTCTTTGATAGAAGGGATAAGGCTTCTAAGGGTGGAGATGGGTCTGAAAGTACAATGGAGGTCCTCCTTACGCAGGATTCTAGCAATTTTATTAGAGAGGCCTTCTATGTACGGCAGGGTAGCCACCCAAGTATCACTTGGGAAACAGGTTTAGGCTTAGGGAGAACACAACACTTAGCTAGGCTAAAGGTGCGGGAGATGCACTTATGGCGATAACCATTGAGCTTGAACACTTGGGCTAGGTGGGAGAGCTCTTGGTCAATGTGCTCATTATCACAGATGCGATAAGCACGTGTGGCTAATGTCTTGAGGACACCAGATTTATGGGAGGGGTGGTGATGAGAGGACGCATGGAGGTAAAGGTCAGTGTGAGTGGATATCTTGTAGACAGTACGAGCTAGGGTACAATCCTTCTTCCTCATGATCAGGACATCCAAGAAAGGAAGCTAGTTGTCAGACTCAAGTTCTTTAGTGAATTGAATGCAATCCACCAATTGGTTAAGGTGAGAGTGGAAAAGCTCTAAGTTATCCAGGCCATGGGGCCAACAGATATTGGTGTCATCAATGTAACGTTTCCACCATCTAGGTTTGAGGGGAAAGGAGTTAAGGGCTAACTGCTCAAAGTGCTCCATGTAAAGGTTGGCAACA
This sequence comes from Cunninghamia lanceolata, assembly GCA_027924645.1. NCBI lineage: Eukaryota > Viridiplantae > Streptophyta > Pinopsida > Cupressales > Cupressaceae > Cunninghamia > Cunninghamia lanceolata. The sequence continues at coordinate 26,740,157 of BSBN01000703.1, forward strand.
ACCGGGGATAAGGGAGATCCCATGGCAACTCCTTCTGATTGTTCATAGACAACATCTTGGAAAGTAAAGAACGTGGACCGTAGGCATAAATCAACCAAAGAAGCTATCTCATCATTAGTCTTACGCCTAACCAATTCCACAGAGTTAGCCACCGGGACTTTGGTGAACAACAACACCACATCAAAGCTCACCAAGATCTCATGATCTTCTACCTTCTTGTCGTCGATGAACTCTACAAAGTGTACAGAGTCTTTGATGAAGGTATCTGATTTACCTACAAGGGGGGAGATCAACTTGGCGAGGAAGGCGGCTAACTTGTAGGTGGGGGCATGTGTGGTGTCCACAATGGGTCTGAGAGGTATGCTAGGCTTGTGGATTTTTGGGGCACCATAGATTCGCGGGGTAAGTTCCTTACAAGGAAGAAGGCTCTTCTTGGTGAGGTCATCAAACGAGGAGAGGGCAATGGCTTGTTTAACACTTTTGAGGACCTTAGAGATAGGGTTCCGGTTAAGGACCTTGTAGCTGCCACTATTCACTAGGTGGTCAAGCATCTTAGAAATGTAGGCATGTTTATCAAGGATGACAGTAGCATTACCTTTATCGGCTTTGGTAATGACAATATCCTTATTCCTCAAGAGTTTTTTGAAGGCATGAAATTCATGTTTGGGAACATTCCAAGGTGGTTGTTTGGCATGTCTTAGTGCCACCGCACAATCTTGCCTGATCTCATCAGCTATGGGAACAGGTAGTGAACGGATGACATTCTCAATTTCAATCAAAAAATCAACCTTGGGGATGGATGACGGGGTGATGGAAAAGCCCAGGCCTCTTTTTAGAAATTGGAAGGCAAGAGGGTCGATGGGATAATTACTCAGGTTCACGACCAACTTGTCCTCCCAATTTTTAATGATATTGGGGGACCTAGTCGTTGTACGAAATAGTTCAGAACCAACATTGTCAAGGGAGGAGGAAAGTGGTGTAGAGTGCCTCATAGAGCAAGAGGTGGCTGAAGGTGATAAGATCAAGGGAGGGTTAGGGGGGTCCACGTGGAGGGGGTGGATCGTAGGGGAGAGATCCTGAGGGGTGGGCAAGGAGGAAACAGGGGCCGTATTAACTCGGTGCATGGTGGCAGAAGAGTCATCAACGGGTCGCGGAGAAGGAAGAGACAATTCAGGTAGAAGCACGGGGCTCGAGGAGGGTAGGGGGCTCGGTAGAGAATGTGAAGGTGTGTGGGCAAAAGAAGACGTGCTGTCCAAGTCTGACGCAGCAGTCAAATCAATGTAAATGTAAACGTTAGGATCAACGGTAACAGGAGACTCACCTGCAACCTCTGGAGCAGCAAGAATGGCGGGCTTAGGAGGACGCTCCAAATCAGAGGCTGATGTAGAATAGAACACGTCGATCTGAGTGTGTGGATGTGAGGTATCCGTTGGCTCCATCCTTGCAACCGTAGAAGAAGAGGCACCAGATGTCTGAAGCGTACCCCTTGGAGACTACCAGCAAAAACCTAAAGAGGAGGAGCAAGAGGTTCATCCTACGCGACAGGGAGAGTAAAATGAAGATGGAAGGTGAAGAGCGTTAGCAACATGTGGAGTAGCATGAGTCGAGGGAGAAGGTAGACGATTCTCAACACAGGACGGAGAGGGAGGAAAATCGCAGGTCTGGGTGTCGATCTTGGAAGCCAAAGGAGCATTGTGTGCCCGCTGCGAACAGCAAAGGGACTCCAAACGAGAGTCAAAAGAGTGTGATGAACAAGACATCTGATGCGCAGAATAGCAAGGCTACGAACGTAACTCCATGTTGGACGAGGGAGAGGAGGACTGCAACGCACAAGAGTGAGAGCCCTGTGTTGGTGGGAGGAGAGGGACGACAGAAGAGGATGGAAAAATTGACCCAACCGAGGTAGATGGGCAAAGGTGTGAGACAGAGGATGAAGGTGGAGTTCTATGCAAAGAAGAGGAGTGATTCCTCAAGATAGAATGATACAAGTGATCATGGTCGGAGGTGGGAAGAAGACAGTGAGCAAGTTTGGTGGAACAGAGTGAGCCGAGAGGAGTGACAAAATTTCTTGTTCAACAGTCTGCTAAATTTCTTCTTCTGCCTGTCTTCACAAGCAGATTTCTATCCCAGAGCTCTGGCATGTGATTGAGTGTCAAGCCATGACCAGATATCACAGCGCAAGGTAGCTGCCAGTTCTAGGTGTAGGTAGAACAACTTGGTAGAGATCTGGTTGATCAGGGCCCTAGTACCTTGAATGATAGACCTGAGTAATGACAGACCAACCCGATCAAAAATGTGAGAAGTATGTTGGTTCCGGAGATGATGTGGGATCTGAGCAAAAGAGGGGATGATGCGGCTGTCCCTACATCTCTTTAGAAAGGCCAGGTCTGATATCCGCTTTGCAAGCTTGATCCTCAACTTCTCAAGAAGCTTAGCTTTGAAAACAATTTACCTCCCATGAAGGGTAGCAATCGTAGGCATTAGTTTTCCACAGTCCATGAATTCATATAAGAGATGTTTCTGGATTAAACTGTGTATGTTTTTGCATCAACGTTTCGGATCATGCACAATGATCCATCATCAGGATGAGGAGAAAGTATAGATTGGATAGCAGACAACCCTTATAAAGGAAAGGAAGGTATTACAAGGCACGTAGAACGGAGGGAGGAGATGGGAAAAAGAAGAAAAGAAAGAAGAGAAAAAAGAAAGAACCCAATTCATATTTGAGGCATATTAACGCATATGACCCCACGTATGAATAACCAAAATAATAAAACCAAAAAATATATGAAAAGAAAAAAGTGTGTATAAAGTATAACCATATGTAAAGTAAATGTTGTCAAAATATATACCATATTATGATATCAAATAAAGCTAGAAGCCCTGAGAGATAAATAAGAACAATGAAAGAGAAAAAATCCAAAACATGTATCAACTGTAAAAAGAAATTGTAAAGTAATATAGTACTATATAAATAAGATTAATCAACAAAAATAATATAGTATGTATGTAGGCAAATGGACAAAAACATAATAAAAAGTCCTCAAAAGTGTTAAACAAGCCATTGCCCTCTCCTAGTTTGATGACCTCACCAAGAAGCGCCTTCTTCCTTGTAAGGAACTTACCCCACGAATCTATGGTGCCCCAAAATCCACAAGCCTGGCATACCTCTCAGACCCATTGTGGACACCACACATGCCCCCACCTACAAGTTAGCTGCCTTCCTCACCAAGTTGATCTCCCCCCTTGTAGGTAAATCAAATACCTTCATCAAAGACTCTGCACACTTTGTAGAGTTCATCGATGACAAGAAGGTAGAAGATCATGAGATCTTGGTGAGCTTTGATGTGGTGCTGTTGTTCACCAAAGTCCAGGTGGCTAACTCTGTGGAATTGGTTAGGCGTAAGACTAATGATGAGATAGCTTCTTTGGTTGATTTATGCCTACGGTCCACGTTCTTTACTTTCCAAGATGTTGTCTATGAACAATCAGAAGGAGTTGCCATGGGATCTCCCTTATCCCCAGTTGTTGCCAACCTTTACATGGAGCACTTTGAGCAGTTAGCCCTTAACTCCTTTCCCCTCAAACCTAGATGGTGGAAACGTTACATTGATGACACCAAATCTGTTGGCCCCATGGCCTGGATAACTTAGAGCTTTTCCACTCTCACCTTAACCAATTGGTGGATTGCATTCAATTCACTAAAGAACTTGAGTCTGATAACCAGCTTCCTTTCTTGGACGTCCTGATCATAAGGAAGAAAGATGGTACCCTGGCTCGTACCGTTTACAGAAAATCCACCCACACTGACCTTTACCTCCATGCTTCCTCTCATCACCACCCCTCCCATAAATCTGGTGTCCTCAAGACACTAGCCACGCATGCTTATCGCATCTGTGATAATGAGCACATTGACCAAGAGCTCTCCCACCTAGCCCAAGTGTTCAAGCTCAATGGTTATTGCCATAAGTGCATCTCCCGCGCCTTTAGCCTAGCTAAGTGTTGTGTTCTCCCTAAGCCTAAACCTTTTTTCCCAAGTGATACTTGGGTGGCTACCCTGCCGTACATAGAAGGCCTCTCTAATAAAATTGCTAGAATCCTGCATAAGAAGGGCCTCCATTGTACTTTCAAACCCATCTCCACCCTTAGAAGCCTTATCCCTTCTATCAAAGACCCTAGAGATTATCTTTCCAACTCTGGGGTCTATAAGATAGTTTGCTCCTGTGGGACTCCATACATTGGTGAAACTGGTCGATCCATTAGCACCAGGATCAAGGAGCATGGTGCAGACATTAGACATGATCGCACCACCAAATCTGCCTTAGCTAAGCACTCTTTCATTACCAAACACCACATTTGTCTGGAGCATACACAAGTCTGGGTGAAAGAAGATTATTTTTATAGGAGGAAACTTCAAGAACTGATCTTCATTAAACGTCACCCATCCAATCTCAATCATGATGAAGGGTTGCAACTGAACCCAACCTAGCAACCATTACTCAACGCCCTCCAATCACCCTCTTATCCTTCCTGATTCTCCTGGTCCTAGGGCTCTGCCTCTTGTAATGGTTGTCTGTCCACTCTCCTCCCCTTTTTTCTATCTTCCCCTTCCTCTCCTTCTCCTTTCTTGTCTTTCATTTTGTTGCTCCTTCCCCTCTCGTTGGCTCTTTCTCTTTTTAATTGCACTCATTTCTCCTCACTCTGAGCGTACCCCTCCTTGTTTCTCTCTTTTTACTATCCTGCTTACGTCCTTTCTCTTTCCATCGTTCCTCCTTTCATTTTTGGCTTACTCTCGTTACTCCTTGCTTTCTCTCCTTCTCATTTTTATCCTTGTATTTTATTGGCTCTCTCAGTTTTTATTATTTGTTCTTGCCTTTGGTTTGTTTCGGTTGTATGATTTGGTTTACTTGTGCTAGTATTGGTGTCTTAGCATGTGTTAGTCTCTATCCGTTTTTCCTTCTTGTACCTAGGTTGGTGTTCTCAGTTTTTTCACTCCTTCCTCTTCCTTTGTTTCTCTCTCATCCTTCTACTAATTTGCCTTTGCTTTATGACTCCTTGTTTTATGTTTATTTTTTATTTATTTTATTTATGTGGGGGCATTCTGGAGCATTGCCATCTTTCAGTTTGGCTTTGCACTATGAATACTTTGTGTATGATTGTACATATATTTTGTATTATTATTCATTACAATTTTTGTTCTTGTATTCTTATTTTATATTTTTATATAATAGGTTCTTTATATATTATATCCATTATATCAACATATTATTTTTTATTATGTTTTTGTCCATTTGCCTACATACATACTATATTATTTTTGTTGATTAATCTTATTTATATAGTACTATATTACTTTACAATTTCTTTTTACAGTTGATACATGTTTTGGATTTTTTCTCTTTCATTGTTCTTATTTATCTCTCAGGGCTTCTAGCTTTATTTGGTATCATAATATGGTATATATTTTCACAACATTTACTTTACATATGGTTATACTTTATACACACTTTTTTCTTTTCATATATTTTTTGGTTTTATTATTTTGGTTATTCATACGTGGGGTCATATGCATTAATATGCCTCAAATATGAATTGGGTTCTTTCTTTTTTCTCTTCTTTCTTTTCTTCTTTTTCCCATCTCCTCCCTCCGTTCTACGTGCCCTGTAATACCTTCCTTTCCTTTATAAGGGCTGTCTGCTATCCAATCTATACTTTCTCCTCATCCTGATGATGGATCATTGTGCATGATCCGAAACGTTGATGCAAAAACATACACAGTTTAATCCAGAAACATCTCTTATATGAATTCGTGGACTATGGAAAACTAATGCCTACGAACCCTTTCCTAGTTTGACCTATTCACACTAGCTTAAGTCCAACTTTGGGCTTCTTACCTTTTTGTCTCACTTCATGTGGTTGAGACATGTTTACTCACCTTTATGAGCCACCTATTTGATTTTAACTTGCCACTTTCCCTCACACATGTCATGTCAATTAGACAAGTGTTTCTTAAGTGTAGGGGTAGTTAGTAGTTGATTCCTACCTTCCTACATCCTCCTCCTTGTCTATTTACACAAGGCTTCTCTTTGTAAATTTACACTCTCGTTGTATATGATAGGTATACTTATTGTGCTTCATTTCTCACTTGTGGAAGGTTATATTCTTTGTACTTACTAATCTTGGATGCTCCAACAATAATGACAAAAACCAATAGCAAAAGAACATGGAGGTATTTGTCTATGACAAGAACATCACAAAGTGTTTAGTACTAATAGAGTATTAACACCTGGATGGGGAGTGATAACAACTAATGTGCCTTTCTAAGTCTATGATGCAGATGCAAAAAGATTGACCAACCCTAATGCCTGACCACATGTTGACATAAATAGGATAGTGGCCAAACAAGATTCAATAGTTCTATCAATAGTTGTTCTTAGAGTTTGACACATACATACATGTACAGACCCATGGAGACTTGCATAATTTGAGATGTTTACCCTTACACAAAGAAACCTGATATAAAGAACCTAGATGAGTGTGAATGATTCCATCATATTATGTTGTCTTCAAACATCTAAGTCCTCCTCCCCAATGATACTCTCTCTCTCTTACCTAAGAGAGTGTTAGTATTTCCTCTCGCTTTTACAAAAATAGAACACATAAATAATCATCATCAAGTTGATATATACTATAAAATCATAAATGAGTAAACATTACTACCAATCATTTAATTTTTAAATTCATAAGATAATTTTCATACTCATTTTTTTTTTCTAATCATTCTCTTGATCAATAATTAACTAAGTAAAGCAAATGGGATGTGACAAACCTTCTAGATGCCTTCTCCCTAATGATACTCTCCCTCCATGGTTTATAGGACCATTGACACTTTTCTTGTTGCACTAATGAACACCAAAGACAAGTAGTTAGTCTTCATCAAAATCATAAATAAAATATGAGATTTAAAAATAAGCAATTAAACATGTCATAATTTGACATTCAAATAATTCTCAAAATGTTTATATCATTACTTTTAATCATAACTATTAAAAAATTGAAAGATAATCAAACATATAATAATTTCCTTTTCTTGATTATTTTCTAATAAAAAATTAAGGACATATAAACATATTTATAATGAGACATAATAATAGGGATGTGATAGTGCAAACGTGAAAAAAAAATTGGCACAATTTTTTTTGTAATGGTGTGAAATAAATTTTCAAGCATAAATGCTTGGACAAGAAGCTTATTAGTTAAATAGTTTACCTTCACAAGAGATGTTTATGTTTAAGATATATTTTTTTTTAAATAATTATTCAAATTTTTTCTATAACATTCTTTCCATGAAACACCATTTGATATTTGGTGATTTGGAGATTCTTCCACCCAAGCATCATTGCTACTAGGAGGTATCCACTTATGTCCTCATCCTCCGACCCATGATTGAAAGTTTCCCTTACGTAAAGGATTTATATAAATTATCTAGGTTAATTAAATATATGTAATCATTTAAGTATAAATTAATTTATAAAAAAATAGAATTGACCATTGAAATTATTAAAATTAGAGGTCAAAATTAAATATAAATAAAATGTGATATTTAGCTTGAAATTTGATGATGAAGATATGCTATGATAGATGTTAAGAAATGATTCATCAATATTTTGAAATTTTATGTGACATAGATGAAGATCTCATATCTTATAAACTAACTGTAGTCACCCGAGACCACTTATATGAGTGTAGATTTGTACTTGCATGTAGAGTTGTACCTAAAACTTCTAAATCCAATTTGGAAAAATGTTGATCATTGGAATTCATTGACCTTTATTTTTTTATTTCTGGATATGTTCAAGGGCTGACAATGGTTAGGGATGCATATGAGAAATATATTGAATTTAAAGGGTCATGTTCTCCTTAATTAGACTCTTGGATGGACAAGTTTTATGGCTTTGAATGAAACATTGAAGACAACAAACAAGTGTGCAATGGGCCTATGATGATGTCACAAGTAGACAAATACATAATAGATTCTCCTTTTAGCTCTTTTGTCTATACATTCTTCTCACATTCCAACATGCTTACAAATGAGTTGATGGGCGTCTTTCAATAGAATAACCAAGCCCACAAATCAATAAAGTGAGCACTAGGTCAACTCACAATGGCTAGTGAAGTGGTTGGTAAGATATAAATTTGAATTCTAAGTTTTAAAAGTGAAGGTTCAAATCCACAACTACTGAAGTGACTTAGGCCAAGTTTGTATTTTTGGATCTAATCTAAGGTGATTAATGATAGATTTATAGATTAGAAATAAATCTCTAGGATCAATTTGAAAAGGAGACGGGGATGTGTTATTTCATGAGTCAAATTCACATAAGAATATGCCACTTGTAAGATAATCATTACATTTGGGTGAAAGCAAAATGGTGTGCCCCATTTTTCAACATTATTGGGCCATGAAAATCAATATTTTTTAGCATTTAGCACATTCTATGAATTATATTGAACGAACTATAATTCATTTAAGAATGATTTAAACTAGTGATCTATGTCATTATCTCTATATATTTGATTTATAACTCTCTTGAATTTTAAAAAAAAAAATCTATTTTTTTTTGTTATAGTGAAAACATAATAGTTTATCCCACTTTTCAACCTTATTAGGCCACAAATTGAATAGTCAAGACATTATGTAAATTATACTAAACAAATTATTAAGAATTTATAGACGATGTAAACTAGTGATTTGTGTCATTTTATTTATAGATTCAATTTTTTTAAAATTTTTTTAAAAAAATCTATCATTTTTGTTAGTTTTGATCATTTTTTTAATTTTTCTATTATTTAATAATGGGGGCACCACATAAGTAGGGTTAGTCTAAAGTGTTTCAATTTAACCCCATCCAATCTTGCTCATTTTAAACATTTCAAATCCCCTTTGCCCCAATTGGTCTCCCTATTAACACAAAGCAACACATGTACATTGGCAAGATTTCATCAAACATACCTTTGATCAAACCAAGGTGATTTCAACCATGATTTTGAGTTTTTTTTTAAATTTTTCCCTACAAGTGGGACTTACTTATATCATTCTCTCATTACTTTTCAATAATAATAATTATTGTTTTCTATTATTTATAGTGAGTGATTTTTTATTGTAACACAACTTAAATTACTACAAATAAAATCCTTTCTGGGATATAAATTTTTACTGGGAGCTCAGATTCTTCTAAAAACTTATGGAGATGTGTATGTCAACATTATCTAGTTTTCTGCCAAGCAATTTTGTGCCAAATCCATGGAACTCAATATTATAAAGTTTCACCAATCTACTACAATAAGTTGAGAAAAAATTATATCTTGGAAACCAGAAGGAGTCTGATCACAAAACCTTCATTATCAATTCTAGAATGGAGTTAGTAATCTACCCATAAGAGGATTCAACATCAAACCTCACCAATCCACTTGAACAATTATTTTTGTGAAGACTACAAGTGTTATGTATTGAAGTCCAAATATGGTGAAAACTAAATTCTACCAAATCTGATCACAACATGTGACCCCAACGCTATGAGATGCCAATATAAACCCAAGTAAACCAAAACTGAAAGAAACACATTGAAATTATTTTTTGGGTGATGTTGATTTCTTGTTCGCCTAGGATGCTCCTACATCAGACATGTCGAGTAGGAAAATTTTGTGAGTACGACTCACAAAATGGAGTTGGGTAATAGAACTACCCTTTCAAGTTGTAAAAAACATGCAGTGACCTCCATTGCTAAATCATGTGCACAAAGTTATTTCTTCTTCCTCTTTTTCTAGCACCTCACCAGAACAAGTGTCATCCTCCTCCTACAACTTTGGTCACCACACTTCTCTCCTCTCGTGGATTTGCATCCACCATGTACCATCCTCCTCTACCAAATTCTTTCTCCTCTCCTCTTCTCTTTCTTGGTATCCAACCCACCATTTCTCGGCCTCCTCCACCAAAATCCCTCACCATCCACATCACCACCTGCAACATCCTCACCAAAATCTGCATCTACTACTCCATGGAAATTAAATATTTCCATGTGCTCTTCTCCATACTCTTCAATTCTCATCATAGTAAACAAAGGGAAATCAATATCATCACAAAATACAATAATATTTACCTCATCCTTCTACAACATCATCCTTCACTATGACATCTCCTGCATCATCATCAGTTGCAACTTTTCTTTCTTCACCCTTCCCTACAACGGAAAGCTTTTCCATCCACTCCTCTATCATCAACATCTTCAACAATAGATCATCTGTGTCTTTGTCATTTTCAACCTATTCATATTCCATCACTACAATCACATCCTCTATAACTGCAATCTCATCAATAGCTAAAATTTCTTCACTACTCATTTCTTTACCTTCACCATCTTCAACCACTATTTCTACACTTGCATCCTCTTTCTCATTCTCCTTATTTGCTGCAACTTTATGCTGGTTTTCATCATTCTCTTCTCTACCACTCTTCACTTTCCACCCGTAGGTCTTAGCATAGGATGCCTCACGTTTGATGCTCTACCTATACACTCAAAACCTTTGAATCTAATATCATATGACACAAGAAGGCTCCCCGTCTCATTGAAATATTCACAAACTCAAAACACAATGGATGCAAGATCACAAAACCCACTTAGATACAAGTCTTCTTCTATGAATTAATTAAACATCCAAGTTTTAGCATAACACAACACACCCACTGACAAATAGAAGCATACAAACTCCACTGGTTTTATTAATTTCCAATCTGAATACAAATATGTAATATTACATCACATATATGGTCTATCACTACTCTTCCCTTGTACCTTCAAACAGATTTGCACCATAACTTTTACATGTGTGTAAACTTCACAAGTTAGCGCCCTCCCTTCCAATATTAGCACAATTCTTCTCTACCCAATAAAACCAATATATTAGAGAGGTGTATCTGATGTTCCTCTGCTAGTCCACACCTTCTCTATGGTTGGCCCTTCTCTGCACTTTCTCCCTATGTTGAACCTCTCTATCCTTCTCCACACTAATCCCTCATTCTTTAATATCAATATCCTCTCCCATCAATCAGGAGGAAATGGAATGAAATGCCCCCATTATGTAGCAACTGCGGTGACACCTCCCATAATAGAAGAAAATCAAGTTTCAAAGTGAAATCTTTACCTCTCCATATGAATGGAATGTGAGGTGACATGTTGCAACATTAGGTAATTTGAAACAATACTAGTTTTTGACCTTTGCGCACCTCTTAAGATAGTCTTTCTATTTTAAATATTATATTAACATAGTTTATATCATTATAGGATATGAAGAGACATGAAATCAAAGTAAAATTTGGATGTATTCATAATAATAAACCCTTACTTGTGCCAAAACCATACCATTTACATTTAGTAATAATAGACGATTATGCCTATATGTGTTTGAATTCGCCCCAAATCTACATTGTTACCTATTGCTTATACTCTCCAAACATTAACATTGGCCCTTATAGTCTTCATTGGTGATTGGAAGAATGTTAATTAATCTATGTGGATGGATAGACACCTAGTTCCCATGAACACCAAACATCTGTGTTGAATGTATGATGAAGAAATTGATACCAACTCGTTACAATACAGACTCCTATGGTTGACAGATGATTCATCTCTATTAAACAATCAAATGTGCAAGCCCTTCCTTTCTAGACAAATCAATCACATAAGTATCATTGAAATAAACAAATGTGTGAGCTACACCAAGCAATGCCACTCGACAATCCACCAATAAAGTTGAAAACTAAATTTTGATATAACTTTTTAGCAGGAGCTCAGATTCTTCTAAAAACTTGCAGAGATGTGTATGTCAATATTACCTAGCTTCCTGCCAAGCCATTCTTTTTCAAACTCTATAGAACTCGATATTTTAAAGTTTCACCAATCTTTGAGCGTAAGTCGTGATGCAATTATAACTTGGAAACCTGATAGAGTCTGCTCACGAAACCTTCATCATCAATTCCAAAATGGAGTCAATAATCTTCCTATAAGAGGATTTGACATCAAACCTCTCCAATCCACCTGAACAATTGTTTTTTTGTGAAGACTACCTATTATGTGTTGAAGTTCAAATATGGTGAAAACTTAATTCTGCCAAATCTGATCACACCATGTGTCCCCAATGTTGTGAGATGCCAATACAAACCCAAGAAAACTAAAACTAAAGTAAATACACTAAAATTATTTTTCTGGTGATGTCGATTCCTTGTTCACCCAGGATGCTCTTGCATCAATGTGGATAGGAGAAGAAAAGGATACCACAGGGATGCACATAAGCAAGTTTGATATAGGAAAGATAAATCTAAGGGGGTTTCATTTAAACTTCTTGGATCAAATCCTTTGTAAATCCAAGGGGCTTAGATCTAACCTCCTTGCAATTCTATAAAAACACAAGTGTTGCCTCATAAATGCACTTGCACCAAAATTGGAATTACATTTTAAACCAAAGCTATGGGAAACAAAAGGATTATATGACAAAAAAAACCCAAAAATCATATCCTATAGAAAATAAAATTGAATTAAATAGACAAATAAATGTGAGGTACTAGAGTACAAAGACACATCTCTAAATTTCATACTTGATAGTTGAGTTATTTTATGTGATTTCATATATATATATATATATATATATATATATATAGAGAGAGAGAGAGAGAGAGAGAGTTGATTATTAATGTAAATTAGATGAAATTTTGAATTAAATTGTGGCATATAAGGCTCATGCAAATCTAACCCTAAAATTCAAAACTTCAAATTCAAAATTTATTGAGTCTACCCTTTCCATTCCCAGCACAATCCAACTTGGTACACATTTCACATAATTTATTGTGATATGTAGTGGCATTTAAGGGCATTCAAATGCATTCATTAAATATTCATTTTCATTGGAGGATTCATTATACAAATACTTCAATTGGAACACTAAAAAGAATCTTTCTACACTAGACTTTATATCTTGGGACATTTACATACTTCATTGTTGTTTGCCGACATTTGCCAAGGTCATGAAGTTGGCTATTCTAGGAGATTGACTTAAAAGAACTTGACCCTAGTGATTTAATAGCCTTCCTAGGGTACTATCAACCCTTAACATCAACAAGAAGCAAAGAACAAAGTGAATTGAGGACCAGAAGTGAAAGATTTATCAAATCAAATCCACAAACCACAAGACAAATTTATGCTTGCAAAAGTGATTCAAAATCGTAGATTCAACTTGAAAACAATTATAGTTCTATGCATAATCTAACATAAGACTGCATATCGAGATTACCTTTTTAAATACTAAAACAACATAATTCAACACTACATCAGTATTATTCTATTGTCATTATCCCTAAAACTAAATATCCTTAATCCATTATACTTAATTTCCTAAATTAACATTAATTATTCAAATTCTCATTCCCTATCACTTATTAAACCTAAACTCATTTATACTCATGTAAATGCAATCTATTTAATGTCGTAGATTGAGCTTAGGGAAAAGTTCCATGTACTCATACATTAACGTAAACACATAGGCATCTTTACGAATGTAATTAATTAGATTAATTAATTGTTGAAGCACTACTTATTAGAAAATGATATTACAAACGACTAACTTTGGCTTTGGTAGTGATATTACACAGCATTGAGGCCTTGGTGTTGCAGAAACATTTGAATGCCAAGTGGCGTATTAGATTGAGTAGGGAAATTCAAAGCCCGGTATTGGTATATTAGCAATGCCACTACCATGGGGCTATTCTTAAATATCATCCACTTTAACAGTCAAAGGTTATTTTGGAGCAAATAAAATAAGACAAATATTTACCACTTTTTATTGTGAATGAGGTGTAAAATTTCTATTGAGTGTTTGACCATTGAAGTGGATGATATTTAAGTAGAGTGCTACCATGACACTTGCAACAAAAAAACTCAAATTATCATAAAATTAACTCAATCATCATAATGATTGAGCTAAGAGATTGAACTTTAAAATCTCTACAAACATCTAGAAATACTGTTAAATAATAATAAAAAATAAGATTAAGAGAACATTTATAACGCTAGTGTGTCACCTGAATCTGAGGTTCGGCAGCTCCTGTGTTGAAGTCCATTGCTTTAAATTCGATTCTTCGCTCTTTGTCCCCGCCCTTAAGTAGGAAGAGTGATATATGGAAATTTGTCCATTAGCAAGTGACTCTTCATTCTTCGTCTTCTCAGGAATTCCATATAAGTCTACTGTGCTTAGTTGTGCTTAGTTTGCTCCCACCCTTAAGTGGGAAGAGTGATATATGGAAGTAGATCGCCATAAAGTCTACTTAATTATATGCTTTGTTCTTAGTTTGTCCATTAGCAAGTGGGTCTTTCTTCGTCTTTTCAGCAATCCCAGGCCGCTAAGAAATACCACATTTAGTAGGATTCCCATTCTGTGGACTGGTCTGGCGTGTAGAGAGCGTGTTTAAGTAAGCGGATGAAAATTATCCACGCCACTTTGATAACATGTTTTGCAGGTGTTCGATTTCAACTAAATGATCTTTATCGCGCTTAAACTAGGGTTGAAATATTTTTCGTTTTAAATAATAAATATTTTGCCTACGACATTCTTTCGACGAAACACCATCAGATATTTGGGGATTTGAGATTCTTCCGCCTACGCCCCCACTTTTAAGTCTGTACCGTACGGCTCGTCATTAAAAGTCTTTACTTGCTGTAAACACTTTTTTAAAAGTCAGCATTAGCGTCGCCACGTAACGTTCCACTAAATTTTTGGACTTGCATAATTACATGCAAATAAGCTTAATATGTAATACTCAAGAAAAATTATATTTACCAGTAATCTATGGGTACGCCAAATTTGAAAGAGTATTGGTGGATTTCATTTTCACAACCAACCACTGTTGATTTTATTTTGTGAATGTTTCATGTTCCTTCATTTTTTTTCATATATAATGTATTTATAATCATAAAACAAATATATATGTCTATTAAGTAAATTATTTTATTTGAGGGGGAATGGAATAACATGGAGCGAAGGCTTCTTTACATGGGCTTCAAGATTTAAATTCTCCAGAATATACTCACTGCCAACTCTGACTTCCATATAAAGTGAATAAAAAGACACACAAAATGCACATTCATGTCTTTTTAGATGAAAACTATGTTTTTTGTATGAACACTATGTATCTCACTCCAAGAGTGTTGTAGGATTCCAGAGTAAGCAAGAAAACTTGTTATGTCCTGAAAAATAGTGAACCTAGAACAATAATTCTACAGATCAACACAATGAGGGTACTATAAAATCAATTATTCATGCCTTAAACCCTTTAATTTTTACTTAGAAAGTCTGAAAATTGTAGAAATCAATGTTTCATCTACTATAAAACACTGTAATTGGTTTCTAGCAAGCTAAGATCAATGTTATTTTATCATTTTTTTAAGGAAGGACAGCAGAAAGTTGACACTCAATTAGAAATTCTAAAATATTTTCTTATCCTCCACTGCACATTTACCCACAACAACACCTATACAGAGAATTTTCTTCAATTTGAAGCTGATCATAGCTTTGCTTTCATTTACTTTCCCCTCCAATGACTATTGGTGTAGCATGAAAGTGGGAAATTTACCTGCCTTGTTTAGACGAAGACCAAGAAGTTGAGGAATTTGCTTAATAAGTGCTTCTGATGTAAGAAAAGCATGATATTTCTTTGCAAGATTCTTAACCAACCTCTTGTTCTTGTTCATTTTCTTTAATCCTTCCACATCCATGTAGTTCAAACCTATTTTCTCATACTACCATTTTGCTGAAGGTAAAAAACCAGATTGCAGTCGAAGTTGTTTTTAGACACACCGAAGTCTAGCCTTTTTAATAATATTGGAGTATCCTATAAGTTGCAAGGAAGTTTTACACATAACAACAATCAACCAAAAACATTGAGTTTCATGTAAATGTAAAAAATAAAGTGGAATGCATAGTTAAAAAAATCACTAAGACTCATGAGTTAATTAGCATGTGAGGATTACAATTAGTTTGATAAGGTCTACCAATAACTTTACAATGAACAACAAAAGCAAATGTTCAGCACAAGAAATATGCAAAAAAAAAAATGAAAATTGCATAATGGACACAAAACATTGAAAGGGTTTAACACATTTTTTTTTGGTGAAAAAGAAAATATTGTTGATCCCTATTGTATGCTCATTGTCAAAAATAAATATCATGTGTTCATAAGAACATTGTTGTTCCATCTGTTCATGACCTGCCTTATCGCTATTAGTTGTTTCCATTACAATATTTGTAGCAGCGTAAACTTTGATGGTTTCTTACTTGTTTAGGTTCAAAGGTTGCCTTTTGGCTTAGGTCTCTAGGATATCCATAGTCTATAAAGCATAAGCCACTAGAAGTTCTGCTCCTCCCTTCAATCAGCTAGAAATTGAATTATTAGAGATATGCTTGTTCAAAACTAAATTCTAAGTACATGTTTGCGGTAGATTAAATTTATGGTCTTACATGTCCATTATGACTTCTCAACAATTTAAATTCAATAATTAAAAAGTTGTTTATATTATGAATTAGAAGGAAAAATGATGTACCATAAAGTTTCCAAAACAACACTAATAATTGTACAAAAGCTATACCAAAATCAAAGTACTTGACACACAGAAAAGTCATAGAAAAGCCTATGTTCCTAAAAGAAACATTTGGTTAGAATTACATAGAAATGCATAAATCTTGCTACATTTTGATGCATGCATAACTTATAAGCATTGATTCAAATTTAAAAACATAACTTGTTGCAGCTTGATTTGTTTTTGGCTCTTCATTATCTTGAAGTTATTAATAAAAGCATCATCACTCTCCTGCTTGAATTCAAGAGTCATTTTCCCATTCAAATGCTAATTAAAAATATGAAGGGAAAATTTTAGATCTTAAAAAAACAAATGTGGAACATTTTAAATGTCATAACAAAATAAATCAATGGGAAAACAATTCATAACACAATTAAAACTAACTTTAACATTAGTTTATATAGAAATAAATGTAGTACTAGTAGTTTTGAAAATAGAAATATAATATTATATGGATAGCTTTTCACCATTCATGGCTCTCCTTGTATGATTGAAATCTGCATAAATGTTAAATCAATCCACTCATGTATCAAGTTGTAATTGTTTGTTTTCAAAATAAAAATTCAAAGGAAGTAGCTCATGCATTTACTATTGCATGTCAAATGGCGCCTTGCAAATATTAAATGGAAAATGCCATAGCATATACAAGCTAAGGTTTACTGTAAATTTTAGTGTCACTCACACATACCCAATCACCTTAGCAACAATGTGCATTAATAGATATGTTCCATCCACATACATACAAATGTCAATTGACAAGAAAGACAAGAAAATTGGACAAATGAATAAATAAAGCTAGGACTAGATGGATGACACACTAACTTAACTAAGACTCTCAATTATTGAAACTCACCATTCTTAAAAATAAAGTTCAACCTCACTTCTAATATTATCCCTCTAATGCACATTAGGAAAAATTGCAAAATAAATATAACATAAAATCAAATATTTTAAAGGAACCTAGTAACACAATATTATTCCACTTCATAGACACAAAAGGTATGTAAAGGATTCATGTAGTTATATTAAAAATTGTGTCTTCAGCAGGACGCTTTGGATTTATAATATGAATAGGTATCCAGAATGGTGTTGTACATTGGAGATGCAAAAATAAAGGGGACCAACCTGCCAAAATTTCAATTTCAATTTTGAAAAGGCAAGAGTCAAGGCCGCATTACACAAGCATATTATGTCCATAAAAAAGACTTTACTTATTAAATTACATTTCATGAGTAAAGTGAGAAGGAAAGGAAGGAACACATATTTGGACAAGAGGCCACAAACATAATTTTCTTTTCTATTTTTTTGTCATTTCCTCCTTTTCGGGCCTTCTTGGTCAATTTTTCTTGTGCATATCCATCATATGAAAGTTCTCCTATTTGCAACAACTCCCTCATTAATTAAGTGTCCATTCTAGATGTGATCTGAAACACCCTACAACAGTGCTTGGAAGACCCCACACATCTTTTGCCTAGATAATCACACCACTATGGTCTGTTATGGATTCTACAGGCACAATTATAGGATATTGGGAGGTCTCACATAGTTATCCTACACCACAACCAACATTCAAATCGCCAATTATGTGTTGTTTTATAATTTCTCTTGTCCTCTAGATGACATAGATGTGAAAATATTTGAAAATATTTGATAAAATAATTGAAATTATAGTCTTTCTAATAATCATACAGTGGGAACAATTCTTACCTATATAAACCAAGTCCCGTACAATTTTCAGCTAGTCCAGTGCTTGAATTGCTATCCAACAAACATTACTAACTTCTTTGTTCAAGGTAAATTGTATGAGTCAACTTGTACCTCTACATCATTCTAGTTCCTACAGAAAAAAAATACAACATCAGTGCTAAAAAGAATCTTTGAAAGTTTCTATAAAGGGGTTTGAAAGTCAAATGGAATATTAGCAAAGCTTGCCTTTCATGTTAAGCCTCAGGTGGGAGATGTTATAGAGAATACAAGAGTGACCTGTATGAGTTGGATGCTTGCACTTGTCTGTACATTCACAGATACAAAAACTCTGATGGTAATTAGAGTAGATCCATATTTGGGATTATTGACAATTAGAGTAGATCCATATTTTGGGATTACTGATAATTATTCTTGGAATTAGATGCCTCGTTTAGAAATACTGACTCTTCATCTTCTATCCATGAAAATAGTGTGTTCTTTGGGGCAATTTCCCCTTCTTGTTCTATTGACATCCCTTGTATTTGTGCTACCATTGCTGCACTTTGAACACCAGGTGATTGGTAAGGAAAGGGCCCTAAAGGCATAGCAGCTTGACCCTCCATTCTTCTTTTCTTTGCTACCCTCTACTATAAGTTGCCTCTAGGGCAATCTATGGGCATATGTGCATTGTTGCAAGGGAAACACCAAGTATTGGAGTCTTCTGCGATATTATTTTGTCCAGGAACCATCTCTTTGCTTGAATTAGCCAAGACAACTTGTAATGGTGTGGGTATTGTAACTAGTTGGTTTGAAGGTTGGGGATAATTTGGCCTTTATGTTCCATGGTATTGGTTCAACTAGTATGGAGGCCTATTACCTTGGAATCCCTGGTAAGGTGGTTTTGGATAAGAAGTCAGTCGTCTCTTGAGGTTAATAATCTCATTTGAAAAGGTTTTAAGAATATTCTTGACATCATCCATTTAAGATGGAGGGGCAGTAAGTGTTGATGTAGTGGTTTGTTGGGGTGTTGGGAAGGTGTACATACACATAGGAACTGATGGAGTATTAGTAGTTTCTTGTGGCAGGGGCATAGAAATATCTAGAAACATAGACATAAGAGGCCTTGGGGGCAGTTTCCCAGTGTCTATTAGGCTATTTTCAGCTCATATGGCTAATTCATATGTCGCTGGTAAGGTCTGCCCTCCTAAAGACTAGATCATGACTGAGATATCAGAATTGAAAGCCCTAAGATAAAATACAATTGACATACCTGCTGATGGCCTGGCTGTGGCAGGGATTCTATCCTAGATCTTTTGGAACCTAATGTTGAAATCTATTATGGCTTCTTGGGGTGCTCTCTTTATGGTGATAAGTTACTGTAGCAGAGATGATCTATCACCTTTTTCACTGAATCTTGCAAAGAAAGCATCTCCGAGTTGATCCCAAGAAGATATTGAATTTGAGGCCAAGGACCTGTACCAATCTAATGCCTTCCCTTTGAAAGAAGCTACCAATAATTTGATAGCGACATTTTGTTATGTGATGACATGCACATCACACACGTCTGACACATCTTGGAGGTGTTCTCCTAGAGTCTTAGAGTCTTATCCCAAAAACTTGGGTAGTGCTTTCAAAGCATTGGTAGGAATTGGATCCTAGGTATCTAGCGGCATTGGGAGAATAAGAGGGCTGCTATTGTTTCAATTTGCAAAGCTCTATGGTGGAGTAGGTACTACCATAGCTATTTCTACTACTCTAGGTGATTGATTTACCCTTCTTCTAGGAGTGGGTGATAAAGTTGGAAACAAGATTCCTAGATTAGCGGCTGATTGGGATTTGGTGGTTGGTCCATAGATTTGACTCCTTCCTAGTCTTTGGTTCACACGATCTTGATCAAGAATCAAGAAAGGTCCCACCGGGCATGCCAAAAACTATTGATATATAAAATTATGTGGGTTTCAGCACCAACATGGGAAGCTTCAAGAATGTGGGATGGACTCTTGAAATAACCTCCAGATTTTATAGAAGTTGGGTCTTCCTTTTTCAATGGGGTTTTGAGAAAGGACAGAAAAAAAGATTACATTTACAATATAAAACTAAACTGCTAAGGTGATGCACCGAACTTATATGTGTTTCAACAATCAGCACAGTGACTTAATCTTTATGATCTCAGCTATATTAAAGAGTAAAGATCATGATCAATATAGATAGATTATGAATAGATTTAAAACCAAAGGCTAAACTTAGAGAAATTATACAGACAGAAAATATCACCGAATAGAATAGAACATAAGCTTCTTTCATTAATGGATTTAGCAAAAATACATGAGGCACCTAAACATGCACAGATCTATATGCTTTCTTTTTGAAACAAT
Source organism: Cunninghamia lanceolata (assembly GCA_027924645.1). Taxonomy (NCBI): domain Eukaryota; kingdom Viridiplantae; phylum Streptophyta; class Pinopsida; order Cupressales; family Cupressaceae; genus Cunninghamia; species Cunninghamia lanceolata. The sequence continues at coordinate 26,760,897 of BSBN01000703.1, forward strand.
TGTGAAGGAAAAAATTGATATATACCAATCACAATAATATCTCTTTGTATTTCTCTATCTATCAGTTGCAAAATTCCCTAATTTATAGAAGAACAATGGGGCTCAAACACCTCTGGCTGTTAAGAATCCTAACTGCCTGCAACTAAACTGGAACTGATCATGTGCAGGAAATCTTTCTGAATCTGCGCCTATATCATCCTCGTGCTCTGATTGGCTAACTCATATTGGAAATACAGCCCATTAACTATCAGTTTTGTTGGGATAGGTGGCTTCCTCTGCAAGCTTTCAAATGGCTCCAAAATCGCTACATGGCTCTCCTTCACTCATTAGGCATAGTTTCTTTTATAACATAGTTAGAACAAATGCCACACTGACACTTGGCACTATACAGCCTCCTCTTTACTACTAATACGTGGCAACACCCGAGAGCCTCAAAATTGGGACATGCAGTAGGCTGACGCACCTTTAAAAGTTTCTTTTGTTTCTTATTCCTCAATCACTTGCGGTAGTGACACTTGGCACTATCTGCTTCACTTAAAAATTATAATTATAATATCCCAGGGCCCACCATATTGTACTCTGACACTTCTCAAAACTTATTAATGAAAGGGGACATGTGGCAGACTTCGCATATTTGCAACAAAGGACATGTGGCACACTGGCGCTCCTTCTCAATGCCTCTCTCAAAAGTTTCTCCTTGAATCCCTGTAGTAGTGACATTTAGTACTCTCCCGTAGTAGATAGAAACTTTATGAAACACGAAGAAAAATACGACCCAAGATACGTGGCAGATTTCTGTGGCACCTGAGAACTACGGACTAAAAAGAAGACACTTGGTACTCTCCACCACTACTGGACACTAATCTTACTACCTCTTAATCACCTTGCCATGTGTTGACTACATGCAGATTTAAGAAAGCATCGTCTCTTTTGGCTCTTCAAAATCCTGCCATGCTGACACTTGGCGCATTCTGCATGTGGGCAATATTTGCAAAACAAACAGACTAAAAGTCAAATAATACAACCACTACTAATCAATACTACAAAATGTAGATTTTTAACTCTACAATTTCTCTGTCATGACAAAACAAACTTGTCGTTCACCTTTCTCACTGTAAGTAATATCTCCTTGCCTTGGCTCTATAATAAAATGATGAAACAAAAGATCTTTCTCTACTACAAATGCTTATCTCAAGATTTCTGCATTTCCCTCTAATTACTGTGAGAAGAATATGAAGATGGCTCTATCTTGCTATTTGCAATAAACCCTACTAGGTTTTCATGGGAATCCTAAGTATCTGGCTCTTTGAAAAATAAATGAAAACCTCCTCCTGTGAATGAGAACTATAAAAAAAACTTATCTCTTTATTGTGTATACTGAAGAATGTTGTTTTATTTCATAGAGTTGTTGTTCTCTTTAATCACACAATCAAAATTGCATTTTTCTATTCTCTTCTTTAATGAATGCTATGGAAGGGTTTGCTTTCTTTGGTGCAAACATGTTGTGGCAAAAATACAAACATAGTTGTCATTTCCATATCTCTGTTATTTTGTAACTTTGATAAGCCTTTTTCTCTTTACACATACTACTTTTCTTGCTGAGAAAATATTCTATAGATTTTGCTTTTCTTGATGGCTATGTTTGTCCTTTTCTTGCATCATACTGCTCTTATAGCTCCTCCACATTTTGAAGTTTGCTTAGAAGTGACTCTAAAGGGGATTCTATAGTCTGGTAAACCCTCATGGAAAAACTATTTTTGATGCTCCTCGCTCTTTGGAAACTCTGAAACATGATGACTGTTCCTTCTTATATATTGATAGCTTTTACAACTCCAATATGTCCTCTTAAAGGTGAAAATGGGACTTTTATTATGACTCTCATACCCCTTTTTGCTTGGTGTTGTTGCTACAGTCAATATATGATTGTCTCCTTCGAAGTCTTTTATCTCTAAATGATTGTATCATATGCTTATCCTTGGCTGCTGTAGCCTCTACAAATGACTCCATATAGTTCTTTCTTCATGATATTCCATAGATCCTTCTCTATTTTCACTATGCAGTGTCTTTATTAGAGATGCAAGGCTATTCTTAGACAAAAAATACAAGTGTGTCTTCAATTCTTCTGATAGAATTCTCTATGACATTGCATGCCTTCTTCATAGACTGTTCTCTACAGGCTTATTATTGATGTCTCTGAATGATAGTGTATTGACTGTTGTTCATAATTTTGCTTCTAATCAGTGAATAGGGCATTCACTGGCAACTTGACATTCACTATCTTTTCTAGTGAACATACCTCATTCATCATACTTTCTTTGTTGTGACAGTGAAATGAAACTTTGCACAGTCATTTTCTTTTACCCTTGAACAATGAAAGAGGTGGGCTTTACCTTGATCACCATGAATTGTCATATCAAGACTCTGTTATCCTTGTCCTAACTCACTATGTCTTTTACTAGTCCATTGTAATCTAATTTTTTCCATTGACATATTGAGCTCAAACAAAATCATGCAATGTTTTAAGCAAACTATATTGTCACCATCATAGCATCCTTTAAACTTTAAAATATACCCACTAAATCATTATACCCCATTGCTTAACTAAAAAGATGTATCACAAGTTAGGGTCAGTGATTTGGATATTACTGTGATAATGGCCCTTAAAGACTATCATCTGTTGCTCCATTCACCTTGCAAGATAACTATCTCGTTTCTCTAAACCTTTGTATCCATAATTCCTATCTTCTAACCATAAAACTCATTGTTTTTGAGTTCCCCTTACAACACAATGTCCATCCACTATTCTTTGCTTTCTTACTGTTGATGGGAAACCTTGAGTCACTATGTTTGACAGGTAGTTGCTTCTTTTACTGCCAATAACTCCCTTGACTATAACCTTTGAAGTCTCTCTTTGTATCATTATCAAGTGTGTAAAGCATATCCACTATACACTTTTCTTGCCACCTCTGTCATTACCCTCTATAAGTATGGGAATGTTTGAAAAAACATGAAAATAATAGTGATTTAACACCACTGACTACATATCCTAATTCATTGCCTCTTCTTGTCCAACAATGATCAAAATATTTTCACTATTTCTTTATTTCTCATGGATAGTGAACTAGAAGTCACTATCCTCCTCTTATTAGCATTCTTTCTTATGCTTTATAGTGATCAATGTATTCATTACATTTGGCAGTGAAGTCTAAGTATTCACTGTTTCACTGTTTAGACAGTGAGCAACCAGTGTATATCACTGTCACTTTGTCTATTCTCTATTTTGACAATGAATGATCAAGCCACTATGTCCTTTGCCTCTTGAAAGTGATAATAGATTATAACTATCCATTGTTGCTCTTGCATGCTTAACGATGACATGTATTCACTCTTTAGTTATGCTTGACAATGATATTGATCTGTGTATTCTTGACATTATTTGTTGTTCTTGACTTTCATCATTATATCACAACTAGAACTATTATGGATCTCTAGTGATCACTATCCCTTCTGTCAATGCATACTCCAACACTATTTGGTGTCCCTTGAGATTAACCATGAAACCTTACCTCACTATCATCATGCATTTCCACTGCTCTTTGATATTTAATTGTGCTCTCCTGACTGAGTGCATGCATTGTATCCACTATTTTGCATCATGATGGTTGTTCTCTTTCTCATCTCATGACTATTGTGGGATAATCCCTTTGAATCTATATCATATCTTCTCAGTGCCCAAATTTATGCACTTATACAGGAATTTGAGTATCATCACCCACGCACTTGGATTGTTCTATTATGACTGTCATGACAAAGCATCTTTATGGATGTTCTTATTTTATTGATGACTATACTGACTGCTCCTTTATTGACTGTCTCATGTCTTTATGCAAGACTATTCTCTATTAGCTATTCCTTATAGTATTTTGTCTGTGACTTGGTTGCTTTATGCCTATTCTAAGAGACGATATTGATGCAAGGTCTTCAGGTACCTATGTCTACACAATGAATAAACAAATTAGAGAAAACCAATGAGGCTAAGAGCATCTCTTTTGATAGTGATTTGATCTCTCTTTCTTGCTTCTTATGCATTTGATGCTCTATTTGTCTGTTTCATTTTACTGATAAGATGTAGAATAGTAAATACATTTTGAATTGTTGTATATAGAAACAAAGATAGTACCCCGACCTCTAACATCATTTCTCTTGCTGCCCTTGGAGGTTTTATCTCAGAGCTACTACTAGGACTACTGGGTATGCTGATGCAGATCGAGACAATGGGATTTGTCATTCACTTAGGCAATGACGAGTCCCATCCTTCTTTTTATATGCTTTCTTTTCTTTCTTTGTACTTGTTATTGTACATCCTATTGGAGATAGTTACTCCCATAGCTTGTGTGGGGTCATAAACACTTCTTTTTTAATATAATAGTTGTTTCATATTATGTAATGACTCGTGTATAATTTATCTTTGTAAATCAACTGCATAGCTCAAACTGAACATTATGACATGAAATATGTGTTTATAATCATGAAAATTTTATCAAAGTTATAAATACCTTTCTAAAACTGTACCAAACTGCAATGAATCATCTGTAATAAACACATCTGAATCCTAATTTGCAAAGAGCTATTACTTGTTATCCTATGAATACCTCTTGCCTTACTGGGGCACTATTTTCATTTTATCTAGATCAAGTAACAGCTCTAATTTGAGCTATTAAATGATCTTGGTAACATGATTTACCAACTAGTCCTCAATTAAGGTAGTAGATATTGACTAGATGCCGTATGCAATTAAATTTTTTGTTACTCCTTCCGTTGAACTCACTTTCTTCTTGAAAGCATTAGAAAACAACTGCTATAGCCCATCCTAATTGGGATGCCAAGCACAATTTGGTAACATAGACAAAGAGAGAGGGAGGGAGGGATAAAGTGCGAGAGATATAAAGAGAGCAAAAGATAGAGATATAGATAGGATAGAAAAAGGAAGAGAGAGATAATTAGAGAAAATATATATAACCAAAAAGAATTACGATTAATATTAGGATTACAATTACATTTAGGTTGTAGTTATGGATAGAATTAGGGTTAGGGATATAATTAGAGTTAGGTTTACAATTATGAAAAAATATTTATAACAAAAAAAATAGGGTAAGAGTTGGAATTATGGTTGGGGTTAGGGATAGAATAATGATTAGACTTAGAATTAGGGTTATAGATGTAATTAGGGCCAAGGTTAGAATTAGGATTAGGGTCAGGATTAGAAATATAATTAGGGATAAAACTAGGGTTACATTTATGGTTAAAATTAGAATTATGGTTAGTATTAGAATTAGAGTTACAATTAGGGTTAGGGTTAAGAATAGAATTAATCTTAGCGCTACAATTAGGGTTATGGATAGAATTAAGGTTAGGGTTAAAATTCAAATTTAGGTTAGAATTGTAGAATTGAGTCAAGATCAATGAAAAGAATGCAAGTATCAAATCAAAGTAGATTGAGAGTCAAATAAGATTGTCTATATAGGTGATGAGAGGAAGTTGTTAGTTGAGGGAATGACTCCTCAGTTCTATAAGTGGTGGCGAGTTTACTCCTTAAATACTAGTGTGAGTGGCTAGTTAGTGGGCAGCTTGGTGACACCTATCCTAACTACCCAACAACCTTAACACCTCAATGAGGCATGTGTCAAGATTGTATAAAGGCACACCTAAGTAGGATTAAGCCTAAGTGTATGAAATATATACACTAACATGCCCCTTAAGCATAGCTTAGGTGGGTACAAGAAGGATGGGTCCTGGCTACTAGGCCTGATGAGGTAGCCATTTACAAAGTAATCTCTCATGAAGTGGAGAAAGGTATAAAACCTTATGGGAAAAAACTACTCTCCAAAAGAGAGAAAGGATGTATGAAAATTATATAAGTGAAGAAGTACTACTTCTTTCACTGAGTACAATATGTGATTCCTCCCATAGGAGAGAAAATGATAGTTTGAGTCTATGGGACCCCCCATAATACATGCCCTACTACAGTGAGGCTAGATTGTCGAAAAAGGATGTAGATGTAGATCCAAGAACGCTGAACAATGTTCCTTCCCTTAGGAAGAAATGAAACCACCTGAAGATGCAAGACATCTTCCCATGCGAGAAGATGTATGTATGATCCTAAAGCATGCTGAAGTTGATCTAAGGTTGATGATGCCCATTGTGATATCTTCAAACAATGCTCAAGTGTCCACATGTCGATGCCAGAGGATGCCATATTCAAATCAAGTGCATGCCTAACAAATGAAGATGGTGACAATCCAAAACCATGTGTAGACAGATGTAGAGCATGAATATCTGAAGAGGATAATGGAGATGCAACTTCATCAAAATTGTCATAAAAGAGAAGATTGATGTCCTCAATGTGTGCTTCCATGTCAGCAATGTGGGACTCTAAAAATAGGCAAGTGATGTCAGGTACACATCTATCCTAGTCAACAATGCTAAGAAGATTATCATCTTGTTGCAAAGAAGTGTTGGAATCTTTTGAAGAATAGACTCTAAAATCTGATGAAGCAATAGGAAGAGGTGGTAGAATATCTGCCAATGCAGGAGGTGTAGAGAGAGGAGATGCAAGAGGGTATGTCTCTATGTCATTAGTACAGCCAAGACTTCCCAATACAAAAGCTCCTCTTCAGTATCATCACCATACAAAGGATCATCAACATCATCAAGGGAAATAAGTATGTCTATAGTAGGATCATCTGGGAATGAAGGTTCATTGAGGTCTCCATAAATCTCCCATAGTTTGGTCCAAAGAGCTCTAGGGTAGTTGATGTGTGATAGAGGAACCCACTGAGTGTGGTTCATAACACTTAAACTAATTAATCCTAAGACATGATTATTCTAATTTTCCCATACAATTTTCTACCAATATGTGCTTGGTTCATAAATGAGTCCATACAAATGTGACAATAGGCAAATCCATTGGCAGTGCGCCAAGATACCATTGCGCCAAGACTTGTAGTTTCCATTTTCCAAGGTAATGATAGATGGATGACTCGTTATCCCCATTAGTTGAGTTAGATAATTTAGCCCCTTGTGAACTTTATGTTAGTTCAATGATTACAAAATGCCTCTATAACCCCCCAGAATTAATAGATAAAGGTGGTACTTTATAAGATTAGTGTTGGTTAAATCCATCATCTTCAACAGGAAAAAATACAAGAGTTAGCCCCCCCAAAGGTTAGCACTTTATCAGTTAGTGCAATTTAGATCTAAGTAGGATTATTAAAATTGTGCCCTAATACTTAGTCTATTTACAATAAAAATATAATTTAATCCAAATTGTTTAATTCCCCCCTTAAAATTTGCATTTTGCATTGCCTAGTGCTCTTAGACATAAAAAAATGCGTATTCTCACACTAAAAAATATAATTTTAATATTCTTTGCAAAAAATTAAAAAAAAAAAACAAATTTTAGAAAGCCTAAATGTACAAAAGCCCAAATTAGAGTGAATTTAGGCAATAAGAAGAAAACAATTTATCAAATCATGAAGGGGAAGACTACATAGGGGTATCACAGCTAGTTTGTAGTAGGTTCAACCTTTTGAGCTCCTCCTTTGCAGTTGTGGGTGAAAGGGTCTAGATGTAGAGTCAAAATGCTTGTGTGAGGCTTCTTGCATGGGTGAATTTTATGGTTGTCACTCTCTTATATCCTAGGTAGCCTTTTTAACAGAGAAAAACTCCCCTTGGTTGAATGCATGATGCCAAACCATTTGGCCTTGGTTATAGATCGTGGCCCCTTTGATAGAAAATGTTGTCTGTAGAGTGAAATGTGGATGCCTCTGTAGCCACGTGCTATGAAAGGTCACGATTTCTGAGAAAAAAGGCAACTAATATAAGAAGATTCATGGTTCCTTTTGTGCATGAGGGCACACCATTAGACAGGCTGTAGGACTTCCAAATAGGGTGCAAGCCTTGTTTTCAAGCCACTTGTATTTAAAACAAGCCACTATCCTTTTATATGCAAGTCTTGAGCCTTGTATGGCCATGAGCAATGTATATGTAGGTTGCCTACTATTCCAACACACCCATAGGCGAGTTGCCAGCTTCTACACATCCACAGGAGTTCTCTGCCATTTAGTGAAGCCACAATAGTGTACAACAGGGCCTGAGTTTGGTCATATCCAAGCATAGGTCAACCTTTTCCAAGCACAAAATGACCTTCTCCAACCTTCAATACATGGCTAAAATAGAGTTGAATGCCCTCTTCATGTACACCAAAATAGGCCTTTGAATAGGTAGATTTATCCACACACTAAACGAGGGCAAAGTCAAGACACCAACCCAAGTCCTTCATGCCACCAAAGAGGGTCACACCAAATAGTTTACAAATTTCAATGACTTTTTGACTCTAAAATGAACCAATAAACAATCTCAACAAGGATTTGATACCAGGTAGAATTGAGCCAAGATCAACTAGATGAATGCAAGTATCAAATCAAAATAGATTGATAGTCAAATAAGCTTGTACATATAGGTGACGAAAGGAAGTTGTTAGTGAGGAAATGACACCAACTATGAGTGGGGGAAAGTTGCCTCTCTAAAAACTAGTGTGAGTGGCTAGTTAGTTGGCAACTTGGTGACACCTATTCTAAGCACCCAACAACCTTGACACCTCAGTGAGGCATGCGTCAAGATTGTATAAAGGCCCATGTAAGTAAGCTTAAGCCTAAGTTTATGAAATATATACACTAATAAGAATTAGGAAAAATATATATAACCAAAGGGTTGGGATTAGAACTAGGGTTAGGGTTAGGGCTAGAATTAGGGTTAGGGTTACAATTAAAATTAGTGTTACAATTAAGGAAAATATATAACCAAAAATTATAGGGTTATAATTAGAATTAGGGGTATAGATAGGGATAAAATTAGGGATAGTTATAGAATTATGGTTATGGATAGAATTAGAGTTAGGGTTATGATTAGAATTAGATTTGCAACTATGGAAAATAAATTTATAACAAAGAACATTAGGGTTAGAGTTAGAATTATGGTTGGGTTTAGCGATATAATTATGATAAGGGTCAAAATTAGGGTTACAAATATAATTAGGGTAAGGGTTAGAATTTTAGTTAGGGTTAGGGTTAGAATAAGAGTTAGGGGTAGGGGTAGAGATAGGATTAGGGTTGGGCTTACTGTTAGGGTCAGAATTAGGGTTAGGGTTAGAATGAGGGTCAAGGTTAGGGGTAGAGTTAGGATTAGGGTTGGGGTTACTGTTAGGGTCAGAACTAGGGTTAGGGTTAGAATTAGGGTTCGGGATAGAATTGGGGTTAGGGTTTGGGTTAGAGATTGAATTAGGGTTATGAGTTTGGTTATAATATGGGTAAATATATAACCAAATATACATTAGGATTAGAATTAGAGTTAGAACTAGGATTGGGGTTAATGGTAGAATTAAGGTTAAAGATAGAATGTGTGTTAGTGTTACAATCCAAATTACTTTTACAATCACCATCTCAGGAACATTACAGACACACACTGATGATTGGGTTTCACCACAATAATCACCGAAGACATGCTTAAGGGTTGAGTTAGTCACAGAACTGCTCCCTGCCCCTGCAGAGGACTTTTGAAAATGACAGGATGATGCAATCAGCTCTAAGAAATACACCATCCCCGCCTCCGTAGAGGGATTAAGAAAAATGATATGCTTGATATCTCGCCTCCGTAGAGGGCTTATATGATTGATTGATTGCAAACAAACTCAGGATGCATGATGCACTACTCTGGTGTAGGTCTATGCATCTAAGGTCAAACAAATTGCTAACATCTATAACAAACAACTTACTTTATATGCCCCCACTTTAAGGTGGTTGATATTAGTTATCGATATCAAGCACATTAAGGTAGGAAGAAAACACACAAGGGAACACTAATTTTTTGTAAAGCCCATGCCCCCCAGAGGTGACATGTACTTTATGATCGCCAAATGTTCCTACAAACACATCCCTTCAAGAAACATGTTAGTGTCTACAATATCATGATAAACAACAACATCAATGCATATGATTAACCACACAAAGAGCCAAGGTTATACAACAAATTTAGAGTTTGAGGATAACTAGGGGCTATATTATGAAGCTCTCTGAATCAAGTACTGCCAAGGCTAGATTCAAAGGCAAACAAAGGTGCATGAGGCAACAGTATTGTTAAGGTTTGTAAATGTGATAGAAACATCATAACATTCACTATGCGGAAAGCATGAGTGCTTCCACTAGCCAAGTGTCAGATAAGATAGACAACCCCATCATCATATTAGGAACTAAGTCCATTTTTTTATTGCTCTCGAAAGGGACACTAGGTCCGCATCAGTATAAATGTTTGTCATCATCCACCCGCTAGGTGGAAACACTAGAGGAAGGGAAATAGTAAATAAGAGAGGAGAAAACAAGTGTCTTAGGGACAGTCACATAGGAGGGTGCCCCAAGTCACCAAGCACGACGCTATGTCCATAAGACACAACACACAATAATGAAATTAGAGAGAGAGGTAATTTAGAAGAATGATGATACAAATAGAAGAAGGTCACAATAGAGGTAGTCTCCTGGTATCCCAAACCTTATGAGAGAATCCAAGGTCATCTCAAGAAACCTAAACAACACATAACACATCACGGGGGAAGCACATCATGAGAGAGATAAAGGGTTAGAGATACTTACCTATAGAGCTCTTGTCGGGCTAGCGGGTATCACAAATCTTGATCTTTATTTTAATGGTTAAGGTGTTATCACTTCTTCTCTCTTCCATATGTTCATGAGTTTACGAGGGTAACTGTGTAGGAAAAGTTTCTCTTAATGATGGTTGAGAGGTAATGTTTCCATTGTCTATGTCAGCTATAGGAGCATTTGAAATACCATTTAAATGAGCTTGTGGAGGCATCCAAAAGATACCCATTTCAGTCCTTATATAGGGTATTGGAATGGCTTGAATCAGAGGGATAGCTTGTTCTTCCATAGCATGTAGGATTTCATTGCTTTCCAAAGTATGTGATGGTTCATGATTTGTTTTCTAGTTTAGCATGTAATTGAGAAGTTCTTGAACATCTGGTGGCAAACCAAGCAAATGGTCACAAAGATAATCTGCATTATCTAGAGCTTCATCCTAATTAGGGAGAATGGGAAGAGATGGCAAAGAGGTGTGGAGAAATGTATCAATGATGTCTATTTCTTCTGCCAATATATCCTCACCAAGTGGGGTTATGTTAGGACAACTCTCTTTGTTTGATAAATCACCCATTGATATGTCATTCTCATAGGTCTCAGAGAGGATTTTCATTATATCATCGTGAAACGAAGGGGGGGTAGGAGTAAATTTAACATCACTACTTTCCCCATGGTGGTTTTTAGTTATAAATTTTTTGAGATTCTCCATGATTTAAGGGAAAACATCTATAGTCTCATGAAAGTTATTGAAGTAAGCTATTGATCGAAGGATATCACATGGAGTAGTGTTGGTTATGTTAATGCCATAGATGTATTCTATTTGCTGCAAGAATTGAAGATATTTGTTAGTGAATTTGCAAAAATGATCATAATTCATAATGTACTCCTATAGATCTTCTAAATATGTACCATTAGGAAAATCCATTAATGCGAAATTTATGCTAAAATGCTTGATTTTTTGATACTTTTCAATGCAAATGAATGAAACAAAGGATGCTATAAGGATATTAGTCCAAAATAGTAATGTAATAACTCTCAACACACTCTTGATGCAAATCCAAGATTATGCCCAGTCAAAATATAGTGAAAATAAGTCAAAATAGGCACTTTTTTCACCAAAATTCAAATGCAAAAGAGCATAGAAAAGGGTGTTGTGAGGAAAATTATGATGGAAAGAAAATAATATCAGTAATAACAGCTACTTTATGCAAAAATACCCAACACAACAGCTTTTAGCGCCACTTAAGGTCAAACCCTAGTGAAAATATAGCAAAAATATACAATTTTTTACGGTTTTTCAACTCCAAGACCTAGAAAAAGGGGTGTTGTAAGGAATTTTAGGAGGTATAGAAAATAATATCAGTAATATCAGTCACCTCAATCCATAAAATTGATCACAACATGCTTGGAGTGGAAACTAGGCCACACCCTAGGGCAAAAATAGCCAAAATGTGTAGTTTTTCACCGAATTTTCACTACAAGAGCCTGTTAAAAGGGTGTTGTGAAGATTTTTATGAGGGGAAGAAAATAATTACCCTAATAATAGAAAATTAATGCAAAATAATCTTTCACAACACAACTAAAATGCAAGTTTCCAAGGAGAGTCGATAAGGCTGATTTTAGCAAAAATTGTTGTTTACGAAGCCCTAGGTTTGAGATTTTGGAAAAAAATGCTATGTGAATGATTTGAAGTATGATTTTTATTGGAAATTACATACTCTCAGATCTGAAAATGATTTTCAAGCTTAATCATGCAAAATTCCCATGCAAATTTAATGAAAATGCACCTAAATTACTAGTTTTTGTTGAAATTTTCAATGCAAAAATGCAAATAATTAAAATTTAAATGCAAATTCACACTAAAATGAAAGACTATAGTCAAATGAAAATTTTAATGAGCCTCTAAAATTAGTATAAAAATCTGATAAAAGATTTTTCCTACAAACCCTAGATTTTGGAATTACTAGGTTATCTAAAAATTGTCAAAATTTCCACAAAACCCTAGCAATTAAATGATGAAAATGCAAAGCAAGATTTTAAATTTTTGTATTTTTCTGTAGTTTATATCAGATCTGATGCAAAAATCATGAATTAGCAAAAATTAGAAAGAACTGACACAATTTATTAAGCCCAACAATGTATTTTTTTTATTTTTCTAATTTTCCAATTTTTTTGAAATTTTCTCAATGCAATAAATTAAATGCCTATATGAATGAATGAAATCACACCAAGTATACAAAAAAACACTCAGTAAGTTGCAATTTAACTTCAAAGACATGATTTCACCAAAATGTTTAGGGTAAAATTGGATTTGTTAATCTTTTATGGTTTAGATGTTAAAATCCCCCTTTCACCCTAACATTGAAGGATCTAGGATCGAGTGGCGAGCACTATCATACCCTAGGTCACTTGAAGATGTAGGGAAACTTAGATTAGGGAATTAATTATCAATTTTTCCTTCTCCTATGCTCAATTGACCATTAAAACTCTAATTATGCAAATATGACAACAAATTAATGAATTACGGAAAAAGCTCTTGCAGACGGGAGTAAAATACCAAATTACAGAATACTTATTTTTGGGGTTCCACAACAAAATAGTCAGGGACACTAGAGTAGGTACCCAAGTCCAAGGTACCTACTTTTTCAGGGAATCCGGACCTCCTTTAGACACTGATCAACCCTATAACTTCTATTTTCTAGAATTAGTCTACGAAGGACACTAGAGTGAGTGCCCTAGTCCCAGAAGTGCTCCTTTGTCCGAATTCTCTTCAGGTCCCAAATCCTTGATGCCTGCCACTCCTTCCTACAACTCCACTTTTTCTAGATGCGATACCTGTAACCTACAATCACAAGACTTGGTTTGGTGGTTGTGGTGTTTAGAGGCTTGCCTCAGTCAAGCTTTGGAGGACACTTAAGTCTCCCAACACCATTGTTAGACAAAGAGGGCATGCCCTTGTGAGGCAGATGCCAAAAACCAAAGGAATCAATGATAAAAACACGATGATAGGTCACCTTGTAGTGAAGCTTTCATGGAGGAAGATGCTCTTCATACCATGAAGGAATTGATGCTCAAATCTACAAATATCAACACACAAAACACACAAGTCTATTCTTGCAACACAATAGAAAGCCTTGAATCACCTTGAGACTACCTAGAGTTCACAATAACAATCTAGTTTACAAATGAATTCCTACATACGTTTATATATGCATCTAAAAGCACTCCCGCTAAGATTTTTGAAATTCAAACTTACCGTGTCAGTAAAGGGACCCAATAATGGTCACTAACTGACACCTGGAAATTGAGACTACCCTAAAATAGAGTAGGACTAAGGTACAGGCACCCAAGTCCTCCCCCCTATTTTAGGCAGGGTACAGTTCAAGGGGTCCACCTAGGTCGTATTTGCCATGGGACGTAGGTCTCATTCCATCAAGGTGCTAAAATATGAACTAAAATATTCTAAATGCACTCTAAAGACTTGAGAGCTAAACCTTATGAGGGAAAAGCCCCCAAGGGGACATTTTTCGGTGTTACAAATAAAAAAGTTTGATAAAAGAGAAATTTGTTGATAAGGAAAAATAGCACCAAAGAGATAGAAGACATAGACAAGGCCAGGTTCAAGAAAATAAAGATTTGCTGATAATGCACAAAAGAGTTTGAAATGGAAGAAGTCTCCATGGTTCAAAAAAGTGGAAGTTTGCCAACAAGGTGAATAAAGGGAGAAAATGCAGAAGTTTGTGATAAAGGAGAAAGGCCAATAAAGAGAAGAGGGAAAGATGACCAATCTGCAAATGGGTACAATTAGATTTTAGATGGTCCAAAATAAAAAAATTGGACAACACATTTAAATTGTTGTAAAAGATTTAAAAGGCTAATTTGTACTAAGATTTTATGACTCTATAGAACAATGCCATGCAAGTTGTTCAAACAATGAAATTCTTCAATGCACAGGTACATTTAGAGGACAAAGTAGATAAATCAAATGTTGTAGATGTCAAAAACTAAATTCGAACCTTCCCTCTTTATGGTTCCGGACCTACACAAAGAGTGCAAGCAATCTTCTTCTATCATTTTTAGAATTATCAGAGCATAGGCTTTCTTTCCAAATGTGTAGATTTTCTGACTACATAATGGGCCTTATTTTAATGCAGTGTAGATTTCTTGTTGACTGATTTTCCAATGGCCAAGAGCTACACATGAACTAATTTCTATATATACATGTTTCTAAGATGTTTTCAAGGTTGGTTGTTGAACCAATTATCTATCCTGAAAGCGCCTAAGGATTATTCTTTGGCATCAAACCAAGTCAATCTGGTTTGTAAGTGAAGGGATATATTCAACATAGTGTAGGAAGGTTGTGTAAATAAGATATGAATGTAACCAAATGTCTCCACAAGAGTGTGTAATGATTTTGGCAAATGTATAATCGCATTTGTATGTTTTCCCTTGCCACATTTCCTATCACGATTGTAACCAAAGTTTGGAGGTGTGTGATAGCATCCAAGTTAATACAAGACTTTGTATTTGTCATTCTTTTGTTGCATATGAATTGTTATAGTTCTCTTTTGGACTATTAAGTATGTCCATTATATGAAGATCTATTAGAGTCATATATGTGAATCTATGTCTAGTTCCATTGATCCTATGTTGTGTCTTTTTGTTCTCCATACATTCTATTACTCTAATCCCAATGGAGTACATACCAGTCCATATTGGAAAGGGATCAATCATATTTTAAATCAAACAAATCATTTACCTGTGTTTTAGGTGAAAAAACATATTTCTTGTGCATGTACATTCCCAAAGTTGAATCAGCTATATAGGGGTTTTATGACAACTAGTCGTTCTTGACTTAGTGACAACTTTGGGGTCAAGATGATGAGTTGTGTTTGATTATCCAATTTTTTTCTAGTTGTTCATCTAGTTTTGATATTAATACCTACTAGGGTATACCCCTTGGAATATCCCTCTAGAGTTTAAGCTGAGCTTGAAGTGTAGAGGAGTCTACCCACTCCTATTAGTTTTCCAAATAATCCCTTAACTTGTTGATAAACCTCTTCCTATCACCCTAATGACAATCCCTAGCCTAGCTGATTTAGGAATGTTTTTGAGTTTTGTCTTGCAGTCATTTTGGGAACCAACAAACTATAGAACTTTATATAAAACAAGTGTTTTGTAGTGACTAATATCTACACACAGAGAGAGAGAGCAAAATGTAGAGATATGGATAAGAGAGAAAGAGGTGAAGAGATAATTAGGGAAAATCTATATAACCAAAAAAATAGTAGCATTAAGATTAGGGTTATAGTTACAATTAGGGTTAGGGTTATGGATAGAATTGGGGTTAGGAATAAAATCTTGTGAAGACAGAGACAAAGACAAAGATAAAGAGACAAAGAGTGAGGGAGGGAGGGATAAAATGCAAGAGATATAAAGAGAGAAAAAGATAGAGATATAGATAAGATAGAAAGAGGAAGAGAGAGATAATTAGGGAAAATATATATAACCAAAAAATCATTACGGTTAAGATTAGTATTACAGTTACAATTAGGGTTACAGTTACATCTAGGGTTATAGTTATGGATAGAATTAGGGTTAGTAATAGAATTATGGTTAGGGATATAATTAGAGTTAGGGTTACAATTAGGAAAACATATTTATAACTAGCAAAAAATAAGGGTAAGAGTTGGAATTATGGTTGGGGTTAGATATAGAATTATGATTAGAGTTAGAATAAGGTTTATAGATATAATTAGGGCCAAGGTTAGAATTAGGATTAGGGTCAAGAATAGAAATATAGTTAGGGATAAAACTAGGGTTACATTTATGGTTATAATTAGAATTACATTTAGTATTAGAATTAGAATTAGAATTAGGTTAGAGTTAAGGATAGAATTAATCTTAGTGATATAATTAGGGTTACGGATAAAATTATGGTTAGGGTTATAGTTCAAATTTAGGTTAGAATGGTAGAATTAAGCCAAGATCAATGAGACAAATGCAAGTATCAAATCAAAGTAGGTTGATAGTCAAATAAGCTTGTACATATAGGTGACAAGAGGAAGTTGTTAGTTGAGGAAATGACTCCTCAGTTCTATGAGTGGTGGTGAGTTTCCTCCCTAAAAACTACCATGAGTGGCTAGTTAGTGGGCAACTTGGTGACACCTATCCTAACCACCCAAAAACCTTGACACCTCAATGAGGCATGTGTCAAGATTGTATAAAGGCACACCTAAGTAGGATTAAGCCTAAGTGTATGAAACATATACACTAACACCCCCCTTAAGCATAGGTTAGGTGGGTACAATAAGGATGGGTCCTAACTACTAGGCCTATTGAGGTACCCAGTTACAAAGTAATCTCTCATGAAGTGGAGAAAGGTATAAAACCTTGTGGGAAAAAACTACTCTCCAAAAGAGAGAAAAGATGTATGAAAATTATACAAGTGAACAAGTACTACATCTTTCACTAAGTACAATATATGATTCCCCCCATAGGAGAGAAAATGATAGAAGGTCTATGAGACCCCCCATAATGCATACTATAGTGAGGCTAGATAGGTGACAAAGGATGCAGATGTAGATCCAAGAATGTCAAACAATGTTCCTTCCCTTGGGAAGAAATGAAACCACCTGAAGATGCAGGACATCTTCCCATGTGAGAAGATGTATGTATGATCCTGAATCATGTTGAAGTTGATCAAAGGATGATGATGCCCATTGCAATATCTTTGAAGAATGCTCAAGTGTCCACATTTTGATATCGAAGGATGCCATAATCAAATCAAGTGCATGCCTAATAGATGAAGATGATGACAATCCAAAACCATGGGTAGATGGATGTAGAGCATGAATATCTGAAGAGGATAATGGAGATGCAGGTTCATCAAAATTGTCATCAAAGAGAAGACTGATGTCCTCAATGTGTGCTTCTCTGTTAGCAATGTGGGACTCTACAAACATACAAGTGATATCAGGTAGAAATCTATCCTAGTCAACATTGCTAAGAAGATTATCATCCTGTTGCAAAGAAAAATATGATGAAGAAACAGGAAGAGGTGGGAAAATATCTACCAATGTAGGAGGTGTAGAGAGAGGAGATGCAAGTGGTTATGTCTCTGTGTCATCAGTACAGTCAAGGCTTCCCAATACAAAAGTTCCTCTTTAGTATCTTTGTCATACAAAGGATCATCAACATCATCAAGGGAAATAAGTATGCAGGATCATCTGGGAATGGAGGTCCATTGGGGTCTCCATACATCTCCCATAGTTTAGTCCAAAGACCTCTAGGGCAATTGATGTGTGATAGAGGAACCCATTGAGTGTGGTTCATAACACTTAAACTAAATAAATCCTAAGACATGATTATTCTTATTTTCCCATACAATTTTCTACCAATATGTGCTTGGTTCAGGAATGAGTCCATACAGATGTGGTAATAGGTGAATCCATTAGTAGTGCGCTAGGATACCATTGTGCCAAGACTTGTAGTTTCCATTTTCCAAGGTAGTGATAGATGGATGACTCGTTATCCCCATTAGTTGACTTAGATAATTTACCCACTTGTGAACTTTATGTTAGTTCAATGATTACAAAATACCTGTATAACCCCCTAGAATTAATAGATAAAGGTGGCACTTTATAAGATTAGTGTTGGTCAAACCCGTCATCTTCAACAAGAGAAAATACAAGAGTTAACCCCCCCAAAGGTTGTCACTTTATCAGTTAGTGCAATAGATCTAAGCAGGATGATTAAAATTGTGCCCTAATACTTGGTCTATTTACAAAAATTATAATTTAATCCAAATTGTTTAATTCCCCCCTTGAAAGTTGCATTTTGCATTACTTAGTGCTCTTAGACATAAAAAAAGCCTATTCTCACAATAAAAAAGCATAATTTTAATATCCTTTACAAAAAATTAAAAACAAATTTCAGAAAGCCTAAATGTTCAAAAGCCCAAATTAGGGCGAATTAGGGTAACAAGAAAAAAAAAATTTGTCAAATCATGAAGGGGCAGACTACATAGGGGTATGGTAGCTAGTTTGTAGTAGTTTCATCCTTTTGAGCTCCTCATTTGTAGTTCTGGGTTAAAGGGTTTGGATGCAGAGTCAAAATGCCTATGTGAGGCTTATTACAGGGGTAGATTTTATAGTTGTCACTCTCTTACACCTTGGGTAGCCTTTTCAATAGAGGAAAACCCCCTTGGTTGAATGTGTGATGCCAAATCATTTGGCCTTGGTCATAGATCATGGCCCCCTCGATAGAAAATGGTCTATAGAGTGAAATGTGGATGCCTCTGTAGCCATGTGCTGGGAAAGGTCACAATTTCTAAGAACAAAGGCAACAAATATAAGTAGATTTGTGGTGCCCTTTTGTGCAGGAGGGCACACCCTTGGACACATTGTAGGCCTTCCAAATAGGGTGTGAGCCTTGTTTTCAAGCCACTACCCTTTTATATGCAAGTTGCGAGCCTTCTATGGCTGTGAGCAATGTATATATAGGTTGCCTACTATTCCAACACACCGACAGGAGAGTTGCCAGCCTCTACACATCCGTAGGAGTTCTCCACGATTTAGTGAAGCCATAGTAGGGCAAAACAGGGCCTGAGTTGGGTTATCTCCAAGTGCAGGTCAGCCTTTTCCAAGCACAAAATGACCTTCTCCAGCCTTCAATACATGGCTGAAATAGGGTTGAATGCCCTCTTCACGTACACCAAAGTAGGCCTTCAAATAGGTAGATTTTTCCACACTAAACAGGGGCAAAGTCAAGACACCAACCCAAGTCCTTCATGCCACCAAATAGGGTCACACCAAACAGTTTGCAAAATTCAATGACTTTTTGACTTTGAAACAAACCAACAAATAATCTCTACAAGGCTTTGATACAATGTAGAATTAAGCCAAGATCAATGAGATGAATGCAAGTATCAAATTGAAGTAGATTGATAGCCAAATAAGATTGTACATATAGGTGACAAGAGGAAGTTGTTAGTTGAGGAAATGACTCCTCAACTATGAGTGGTGGTGAGTTGCCTCCCTAAAAACTAGTGTGAGTGGCTATTTAGTGGGCAACTTGGTGACACCTATTCTAACAAGCCAACAACCTTGACACCTCAATGAGGCATGTGTCAAGATTGTATAAAGGCACATCTAAGTAGGCTTAAGCCTAGGTGTATGAAATATATACACTAATAAGAATTAGGAATTATTTATATAACCGAAGGGTTGGGGTTAGAACTAGAGTTAGGGTTAGGGCTAGAATTAGGGTTAGGGTTACAATTAAAATTTGTGTTATAATTAGGGAAAATATATAAACAAAAATTATAGGGTTATAGTTAGAATTAGGGATATGGATAGGGATAAAATTAGGGATAGTGATAGAATTATGGTTATGGATAGAATTAGAGTTAGGGTTATGATTAGAATTAGTGTTACAACGATGGAAAATAAATTTATAACAAAGAACTTTAGGGTCAGAGTTAGAATTAGGGTTGGATTTAGCGATAGAATTACAATAAAGGTCAAAATTAGGGTTACAAATATAATTAAGGTAAGGGTTAGAATAAGGGTTAGGGTTAGGGGTGGAGTTAGGATTAGGGTTAGGGGTAGAGTTAGGATTAGGGTTGGGGTTACTGTTAGGGTTAGAATCAGGGTTAGGGTTAGAATTAGTGTTTGGGATAGAATTGGGGTTAGGGTTAGGGTTAGAGATTGAATTAGGGTTATGAGTTAAATGGTTATAATTAGGGTAGATATATAAACAAACATACATTAGGATTAGAATTAGAGTTAGAACTAGGGTTGGGGTTAATGATAGAGTTAAGGTTAGCAATAGAATGCATGTTAGTGTTACAGTTCAATTTACTATTCCAATCATGGCAAATATATAACCAAATATTTGAGGTTAAAATTAGGGCAAGGGATAGAATTAGGGTTATGGTTAGGGCTAGAATTAAGGTTAGAAATAGAATTAGGATTAGTGTTACAATTAAAATTAGGGTTACATTTAGGGCAAATATATATAACCAAGAATATATTCGGGTTAGAATTATGGTTCAGTCTTGTGTTTTTGGATTTAACTGTGTATAATTATTTACCATCAATGTTTCAGATCACACTCTGTGATCCATCATCAAGATATAGAGAGCTGTAGGATAGAATGAGTGAATTGCAAACCAAGATAGAATAAATAGGAGGTGGGTAAGAGTTGGTGTAGAGAGTGAGGAAAGCATATGAGAAAATAAGAAAAGAAAATAATAAATATATATATCAAATATATGTAAAAGATAAGAACCAAAATTTGAAAGAAAGAAAAAAGGCAATAAAGGAGACTAAGCAACCAACAACAATTTTATATATATATCTTTGAAGAGTAGAAAGATAACAAAATACTAAAAATGAATAAATAAAGCAAATATGAAGAGTAAAAAGAAAACAAAATAATAAAAAGGAATAGATGGAGGAGAAAAATATAAGGAGAGAAAGGAAAAAATACTAAGTAAATAACAACAAAATGAGAAAAATAATCAATAAACACAAACCCCCAAGAACAATAAAAATAAGTATATTAATACATAAAAAGAGAGGATATATATATGTATGTATGTATTTATGTATAAAAGCGCGTGCATGTAAGTATATATATACATATTGACACCTATATGTATAGATATCAATATGTGTATAATGAACAAACCAACAAGCCAACAAACGAACATACAAACCAACCTACTAAGAAGACAAAGAGGGCAACAATAAAAACATATAAAAATAGATGGCCAAGAGAACTAGAGGGAAGAGCCAAGAACACAGAAGATAAAGTCAATTGGGAAAAATAACAATACAAGAGGCAATCATGATAGACAATGACCAAAAGATGAAATCAAGAGACCCAAACAAGGAAAATAGCCCTCATGAGCATAACCATGCAAAAAAAAAGAAAAACAAAAGGGAGAGAGAGAGAGAGAGAGAGAGAGAGAGAGAGAGAGAGAGAGAGAGTACAAACCTACAAATAAAAAGACTACCAAACAACCAACACAAGAGGCATGCTCATAAACAACCAAGTCGGCACACAATCAAACCAACAACCATGCATACATACACATACACAATAGGAAGAAGGGGCATGAGAGGAGAGAAGGAGAAGAAAATGATGGATGAGACAGGAGAGGAATAGACAAGGGGAAAAAAGGAACAAGGGGGGAGTTCATGAAGGGGTGTGTGGGTGGTTTCTTAAGTTAGAAAGCAAGGGTTGCTAGGAGAAGCTTAGACTCCACCCTGTTGTGATGTTCACAACACGCCTCATTATGCTCCTTAGCAAAATGGGGACCCCTGCTGATGTCTTGCTTTTTGCTTCTGCTTGTGTTTTTTCTGCTTCCTGGCGGTCTGGTAAAAATGAAGGTCAGGTGCATCATCATCATGATATATGATAAGGTAGGTCATCATCATGAGGTCTGTTTCTCAAAGTTCATATTTTGTTTCTGTGACCTCATATTTTAAAAGAGCTTGAAATTCCATGCAGGTTTGCCTTTTACTTCACTTGAAAATTCGTCCATATGTGGAAGTTATGCACGGTCAAAGTCTTGGTCAAACCTGATATTCGCAGGAGGATCATCATATTTTTATATCCTAAGTCATGTTGACAGGATCATCATGATCTTGGTCTATCACCCGCTAAAAATCATGCAGTCGCAATATCCGGACGTCAATTTTAGGTGGTAGTTCCCTTTACCCGTCAAATGGCCTCAGGCGCATCATCAGCATCATGATTTTCTTAGGAGCGTCATATGTTATAAACTCAGTTTTGATTGCATGATGATCATCATCATCATCATATTTGAACGCCCCCCGCCCCCCCCCCCCGATAATATCCTGAGGTTCAAATATCACGATGACATCGGCTTTCAGTCAAGGTAAGTTACCCCGTCGAACGGTCTTTGTATCACGAACATCATCATGATATCTTTGCATCGCCTGATCTTAAAATATCATGCTGATAGTATAAGATCACCCTGACTTAGCAAATTCATTATCAGCATATTTGCATGCGCACGTTCAAATCCTATCGCAAGGTCATCATCATGATATTTGCTGAACTTCACGAAGATGATGATGACGACTCCATATCATCTTGATCTTTCACGAGTCATTTGCTGAATTTCGCTAAGTGATGGAGACACCATCATGATAATTCGACAAAGAGGATCATCATCTTCATATCCTCCTGATCTCCGGTTAGCGAAATATCATGATGATCACCCTATCTATTCAGAAGTGGTCGATATTACATTTCTCAACAGCATCATCATATTTTGCAATATCACCCTAGCGCAAATATCATGATGACCAACTCATCCTTGTGCTCCGAAAATGAAATATGATGATGACATCATCATCATATTTTTATCCTGTCATATTGTCAAAATCATCATGATCTTGTTTGTACGCCCGATATTTCGCCAAGTCCTCCTGCCGATGAAATACAACCTTTTGCAAGTATCCTGATGATCATCATCATCATCTTTTTGCCTTCAAACAGGATATTTTTTCCAAAACCCGATCCGGTTCCCAAATATGATGATGATGTCTTATTCTATGTTCGACAGAAGCTAATATCCTGATGATCATCATCATCATCTTTTTTCCTTCAAACAGGATATTTTTTCCAAAGCACGATCCGTTTGCCGAAATATGATGATGACGTCTTATTCCAAGTTCGACAAAAGCAAATATGATGATGATCTTCATCATGCTGATTTCTTTCGAGAGGGTTACCTTGGCCGCGAAAGGGTCATATTCACTTCATCATCCTGATCATGCTCCTTAGGTGACCCGATATCACAAATATCCCCCTGATCTTAACCGAACATGATGATGACATCATCCTTAGCATTTCAATGAAGCCCGAATATCATGACGACGTCACCATCATCTTCCTTTCCTTGGCAGCATGATTATATTCATATCCTCCTATTCTTCTTCAACATGATGATGATGATGATGTTCTTTTCTCCAATATGTAGAAGCGAAATATCATGATGATGAAGTATGTCGGCTAACATGTTTTTTTTGACGCGCCGACAGGGATGATCATGCCGATGGGCAAGAAATGAGGCGGTGGAATTTTAAAGTGTTTTTTTTGGCGCCTCTGGCATTTTTTTCAGTCAGCGATAGTTGACCCGTGAATCTTGAGCAGTCTGAACGCATTTTTTGACGCGTTTTGAGAGGATTTTTGATCCGATTTCCACAATCTTGTGCTGTCACCTGGATTTAAATGCTTATTCTAATTTCATGCTATTTTTTGTGATAAATGTGAAACTTATTGCTTGTCTTGTCTTGTAGGCTTGCAGTTGAGGAAGCAGCTGGAAAGTCAGCGCAGTGACCTCATGGAGGCAGAAGATCTGATCTCAGGAGCAAGAAGATAGAGATGAAATGCAAAAGGTCAAGGCCATTCAAGTAAAGAAGAAGGTTGCAGCTGAAGGTATTACTGCAACAGACAAACAGAAGTTATTGCCCAGCTACCGGAACTTCTCAGAAGGGGCAATATTTCGCCCAGATTTGACCACTACTCAGAGATATTTTTGAGAGCTGGTTCACCTGCATTTATTGCTGTAACTAGGGGTTTGAACCAGGGGTTCAGTTAGGTTTTTTTGCTGTAGTGAGGACAATCAGAATGTCTTTATATTGTGCCTCTCTACACTGTAATACTTTACAACAGGGGCTACACACAGGGATTTTAGGATTTTGCCAGAATTGTAGAGTCTTTCTGGGCATAGTTTAGAGTAGAAGAAGGAGGTCGCCTGTTTGTCTGCAGTAAGGTGCGCGTGGAATGTCTGGCTGCCTTACTGTATCTGTAAAGCTTGTAAGTTCTCTGTAGTATGATCAATGAAACTAAGAGTCATTCTTACATTGTAAATCATGTATGGCTATTCATTTCTAATACAATAGAATCTGGAGTTCTGCATCTATCTTCTGAGTGTTCTCCTGCTCTTCTTTGTGTTTTGAAATATCTTCTTTGAGAGCTTGCAATTTTAAATGTATGTTTGTGAAAATGCTCAGAACTTACATTTAGGGTTTTTACTGTGGATTTGATCAAACTACTGTGGTATTTACATAGTGCATAACAGAAACACTTAGATCCTTCTGTAGATTAAGTGAGGTATAGAGTAGATCTTTCTAACTTTTCCCAACCCATCTGAAATATCTAGCTGAAAACGTAGAAATCCAAAGGAAATTGTCTCAAATTTGAAGAAGCATGCATAACAGAGCTATAAGTAGACAGTTTTCATAAACAGATATAGAAGAAAGCTGCAAAAAATCCAAGAAAACCCTCTGAAACTTGCAGCCCGGTATCACTTGTATGCAAATGAACAGAATACTTGTTGAAATCTATGACCTCTTTGCATATTCTTAGTCCAGTAGACCACAAAACAAACCTAAACTACGTAAGGCCCCTTGAACATTACAGCTTCACATTGACCAACTGAACTTGACCAACCGAACCATTGTAGACTTGGGATTAGTTGAATCACCAAATGATTCCTTCTTGTCTTTCAAGTATAGTTTCAGTTTATTTTATGTGAATTTTAACTTATTGTTATGATTGCATCAAAACAGTCATCAACAGTTTTCTGGCGCTAGAAGGAGGGCTAGAAGGCTGTATATTGTAATCATCAACACACCCCTCATCATGATTGAGGTTAGAGGGGTGATTACTGATTTCTATGGCCTCTTTAAGCTTCCTCTTGGAGTATTTTTCCTCTATGGCCAAGATTTGGGTGTCTTCTAAACAAATATGGTGCTTGGTGGAAGAAGAGTGTTCAACCAAGGCAGATTCAAGAACACAATCATGCCTAATGTTGGCTCAATGCTCTTTGATTCTAGTGTGGAAAGATCAACCCATCTCTCCTATATAGGGTGTACCACATGAGCAGACAACCTTGTAGACACCCAAGTTGAGATGACTATCTTTGGGGTCTTTGAGAGAGGGGAGGCCCTTTTTAAGAAGAATATTGGAAATTTTGTTAGAAATGCCTTCAATGTAGGGTAAAGAGGCAATAGGAAGGTCTGAAGGGGGGAGGAACCCTTAGGTTTGGAGAATAAATGAGACTTAGCTTGGTTGAAAGCTCTACAGATGTGCTTTCTTCTGTACCAATTCGATCAAAAAACTTTGGGAAGGTGGGTAAGCTCTTGGTCTAAGTTATCTTTGTCACAAATGCATAAGGCCCTAGTGACTAGAGTTTTTAAGATACCCATTTTTTCAACAAGGTTGTGATGAGATGAGGAGTGGAGGTAAAGTTTGGTGTGGATAGCCTTGCAAAAACACGACGGGCCAAGGAACCATCAGGTTTTTTGATGAGCAGAATATCTAGGAACATGAGTTGATTGTCAATTTCAAGTTCTTTGGTGAATGAAATACATTGGGCTATGTTGTTTAGGTGAGAGTGGAATTGTTCTAATTTTTTCAAGCCATGTGGCCAACATACGTTGGTATCATCAACATAATGCTTCCGCCACCTTAGTTTGAGGGGGAAGGAATTAATGATGATTTCTTCAAACTTCTCCATGTAGAGGTTGGCCACGACAGGGGAGAGAGGGGAACCCATCGCAATGCCATCCACCTACTCATAAATCACTCCTTGGAAAGAGAAAAATGTGGAACATAAACATAATTCAACCAAGGAAGCAATCTCATCATTAGACTTGCACCTAATAATTTCTACATAGTCAGGGATGGGAACCTTGGTAAACAAAGAAACACCATCAAAGCTAACCAAGAGATCATTGTCCTCTAATTTTTTATCCTTGACAAATTCCACAAAATGGGCAAAGTACTTGATGAAGGACCTAGATTTTACCACAAGAGGATAGATTAACTTTGCAAGGAAAGCAGCTAGCTTATATGTTGGTGAGTCTATGGTGTCCACTATGGGTCTGAGGGGGATTCCTACTTTGTGAATTTTGGTAACACCATAGATGCGAGGGGTGACATCCTTAGAAGGGAACAAATGCTTCTTGCTGTCATCATCGAAGGAGGAGAGAGACATAGTAGATTTGACTTTCTTGAGGATTTTGGTGAGAAGGTTCCAGGGTAAGATCTTGTAGCTACTAGAATCAAAAAGCAACAAGTGCATTTTTGAGATGTAGTCCAGCTTATTCGTGATGACTATGGCATTTCCTTTGTCATCTTTGGTAATGATGAGGTCATTATTATGCATTAGTCTATTAAAAGCAAGGAGCCCGACCTTAGGAACATTAATCTTGGGTGGTTTGGCATGCCTAAGAGCAACTGTACAATCTTGCCTCACCTCTTCAGCAACATCCAAGGGCAAAGAGTAGACAACATTCTCAATTTCAATGAGGAAATTGACATGGGGAATAGAGAAAGAGGTAGGAGCAAATCCAAGACCTCTTTTGAGAAAGTTAAAAGCCAAGGGGTCTAAGCGAGAATCGGAAAGCTTAACCAACAATTTATTTTCCCAATTTTGAATGACATTAGGTGGGGGAAACATGTGCAAAGAGGTGGGAGAGCAAGCACCAGTGAAGCAAAAGAGGTGGAAGAAACATCGGAAGGTGAGCCTGGGTGGGAAGATGGGACAGAACTAAATGGGGGACACAATTCAATCTAAGGGGGGCGTGACAAGTCGCTGAGGTGACAACGAATTAATAAAGGCACAGTTCTTATGTACAACTAAGCCTGAGGAGGGGACATGGGAATCCAGGTTGAGAGGTGAGAAGAACTAACCGATGAAAGGGGTGGGTTGAGATGGGGATCAGCATGGGGAGAGGCTTGAGGAAGGATACCATTTGACCATGGGATATCATCGCCATTACTGCGGGTGACCAAACCTGGAGACATTGAGGAGAGACCATTGGTGGACCATTTGATGCTGGTGCTTGGTAAGAGAACCTTTGTGGAAAATGGTAGAATCTGGAGAACTTGAGGTAGCATCGTTGATGACAGTTCACTGCTGGTGCTTGGTAGGAGAACGATTGCTGAGATTGGATAAAAATGGCAAAGAAGGCTTACCACATGATAGACACCTCACAGTTTTGAAGTGGTCCCATGTGGGGAAGGAGGCCGAAGATGGCACTGAATGGTTGTTGCTGGAGGCAAGTGATGTATGCTTGGCCAAATGGGTTTGAGAAAGTACATTTTGCATGTGTCATCCTTGTTAGTAGGTGCACTGAAATGGTTGCTCGATGAGAGACGAGGGGTGGAGGGGTTTGAGTTGGAGGGTTGGCCTGAAGAGGAAGAGCTGCTAGCACAAGGTTTCATAGGGTCGGACAAAGCTAAAGAAGCTAATGGGTCCCGAGGATGGGGTTGTAGGGGTATACGCTGAGAACAAGATGTAAGGAGGGTGCGAGGACGCACGCAAGAATGGGGTGTCACAGGTTGGGGACAGCTGGTGAAGGGAGGTGTAGAATGAGAAGCCCCAGGGAGAGGAAAGAGCGTGGGGTACTGCCTGCGAAGTAGAGAAGCAAATTTTCTTTTTTGTCTTCTCTCACACTCTGATTTCTTACCTGAAGCCCTTGCCTGGGAAGAAATGTCAAGGCGGACCCAAAGATTTGGGCACAGTGAGGAAGTGAGCTCCAGATGAAGAGGGAGTAGTCTTACAGATAAATGAGAGATCAAAGCCCTTGTGGATTGGATGACCAATCTAAGAAGGGAAAGACCTACATGAAAGAAAATGTGCTTAGTGTTCTAGCTCCAGAGATGATGGCAAATTCTGACAAAGGAAGGAATTAATCTTGAGTCCTTACATCTTTTAAGAAAGTCTAGGTCTACAATTCTCTTCGAAAGCTTAATCCTAAGCAGCTCCAACTATTTAGATTTCTGATATAAATAGGGATAGGGTTAGGGTAAGGGATAGAATTATAATTAGTGGTAGAATTAGGGTAAGGAATAGAATTAGAGTTTTGGTTACAATTAGGGAAAATATTTATAACCAAAAAAATTGTTAGGGCTAGAGTTAGAATTATGATTGAGGTTAGGCATAGAATTAAGGTTACAGTTATAATTAGGGTAGGGACTAGAATTAGGTTTAGGGTTAGGTTTATGGTTAGAATTAAGGTTACAATTATATACATAACAAAAAAAGTGTTAGGGTTAGAATTAGGGAAAATGTAAGAAATCAAAAGAACATTATGGTTAAGGTTAGGGTAAACATTAGAATTAGGGTTAGCAATATAATTAGGGTTTGGAATTTAATTAGAGTTAGGGTTACAATTAAGGAAAATATTTTTAAAAAATCATTCTAGGGTTAGAGCTAGAATGATGATTGGGGTTAGGGATAGAATTATGCTTAGGTCAAAATTAAGTTAACAGATATAATTAGAGTCAAAATTAAAATTAGGGTTAGGGTTAGGGATATAATTAGGGTTCCATTTATGGTTAGAATTAGGGCTATATATATATATATATTCAAAAGAATATTAGGGTTAGAATTAGGGTTTAGGTTAAGATAGAATTAAGTTTAGGGTTACAATTAGAATATATATATATATATATATATATATATATATATATATATATATATATATATATATATATGTTCAAAAGAATATTAAGGTTAGAATTGGGGTTAAGGTTAAGGATAGAATTAAGTTTAGGGTTACAATTAGGGAAATATATATAACTAAAAAAATAGGGTTACAGTTAGAATTAAGGTTTTATATATATATATACAAAAAAGTTGTTAGGGTTAGAACTAGGGAAAATATAAGAAACCAAAAGAATATTACGATTAAGGTTAAGGTAAAAGTTAGAATTAAGGTTAGGATTAAGGATATAATTAGAGTTAGGAATATAATTAGAGTTAGGCTTACAATTAGAGAAAATATTTATAAAAAATCCACTTCTCTTCATGAAAGCTTCCATGTACTTCAACATTAACGTAAACCCTACGCATCTCAACGAACATACATAATTAGATTAATTAATCGTTGAAACACTAGTTAACTGTTAAAAAAATGATAATACAAACAACAAACTTTGGCTTTCATAGTGATATTACAGAGCATTAGATTGAATGGCAAGCGGCGTATTTGATTGTGTAGGGATATTATTGAAAGCCCGGTATCGGTATATTAACAATGCCACTACCATGGTACCTGTAACAGTGAAACTCAACACAATCCACTTCACGGCAGGGCTTCTCATAACAAACGCTGCAGCTATGAGAGCCGAAAGGAACCATGCACCTGCCACCCACATAACGATTTCCATCAACCAGGCGACCTTCCCAGGTAGGTCAAATGTGAGAATCATAGCGACGCCCAACGAATCCACCAAAGCTAACATGTCTGTGACCATAAATACATTGAAGGAAATGGTTTTGCCCAAAATCACCTCTCCCCGTTTGTCCACACATCCCGGTATTGCCAACATGAGAGTCAAACTTCCCCCAAACAAAGCGATTCCGACCTGCATAACGGATTTACGTTTGCTCTCAGATGGAGAGTGTTGGGGATGTGTGGCTTCCAATTGATTTAGCGCATCTACTTCTATTCGGAGGTCTGGTGCGGCTGATTGATCAAGCTCAAAAGGAACTTCTTCTACCGGAGCAACAATAGCTCGATCTTCTCCCGGAGGAGAATCATTGTTGGACATCATACTCTGGTAAATAAACACCCAGAATGTTAAATAGGAAAAATAAAAGTGAAGAGACATAATATTTGTACAGTTTATGATAGTGTATATAAAAATGAAGACACATGATAATTGTACAGATTATGATGTTTAACAGTATATTTGGATGTTAACTGCGTAGAGATTTTTAGTGTCAAACTAGTTCAATTATCATCAAATTAATTTAATCATCATAATGATTGGGTTATGAGATCTTTAATGTCAAATTAGTTGAGTCATTCATACAGTAAAAATCTCTACAAACATCTAGAAATACTGTTAAATAATAAAAAATGATGATTAAGAGAACATTCATAATGTTGCAGTGTCACCTGAATCTGAGGTTCGGCAGCTCCTGTGTTGATGTCCATTGCTTCTTCGCTCTTTGCCTCCGCCCTTAAGTAGAAAAATATATGGAAGTTTATCCATTAGCAAGTGACCTTTACTGTTCATTCTTCGTCTTCTACAAAAATTCCATATCGCAAGTTGTTTAGCAATACCGCTAAGAAATACCATCACCACGCCACATTAATAAGATGTTTTACTTTATTAGAATGTTTAAACTATGTTTTCGCTAAAGATTAGCCACAATATACTTTTCAAAATACTTTTGTTTTAAATAATAAATATTTTGTATACAACATTGTTTCCAATAAACACAATCCCATATCTGATGATGTACCACTTTATTTACTTTACTTCCCTTTGGTTATTTACTTTACCTCCCTTTGGTCAAATAAAAATAGGATAAATTTTTTTTTAATGAAGTGTAAAATTATTATTAATTATTAGATCCTCATTCAAAATTAAAAAAATTAATGTTAACAAAATTAACTGTTGAAACAGATATTAAGTATTAAAGCAGACAAGAAACAAAATTAACTATTGAAACAGATATTATTAAGTATTAAAGCAGACAAGATTTAATAGCAGACGTGATGTACATTGTTCACTTTAAAATCACTTTATTAAAAATCAGCATTAGCGGCGCCAGATGGCCTAAAAGTCACCATGACGTTTCTCTTCACTCGCAGAAGTTCACACTCCTCATGATAGGTACACAAAAGAAAGTACACTAATCATTCAAAAAACCTATTTTTCCGCAAAAGAAAGACAGTACACTTTTTATGTAACTGCTAAGAGAAAAACAAAACAAAGCATCGGGGACACTGCATAGAGGAAAACTGCATGCCAAATCTGCACTCTGATCTTGCCAACGTTATGTAAGTTTCGCAAGTTTTTCAAACTTCTTCAAGCAATTGGACCCATAGGTTCAATGGGCAGGCTGAAAACTTTTTGAAGAAATTATAGAATTTGTTAGATATTTTTTATTATCTATTAGTTATTTAATCCACTAAATTTTCTAAGTTATTTAATCCACTAAATTCTTATTAAATTTCATTACATTAACTTTATCTTCTTGTACTTATATTAGTATATTTCTTTTTACAATATGTTTACATATTGAAATGAACAAATATAGTTGGGCAAATGTAGTAAATTAATTGAATCTTTTATTAATTTTTTATATAATACGTCATAGAAACAAATACATATTTAATCATATAATTATTTTAAAAATAATTATATGAGGGTACAATAGATTTATGTTCTACAACTGAGTATGTATTTGATATATGAACTTTTATAATATCTATCACATATTATTTCTACTAATTTGTATAATTAATAATTTAATATACATTCTATTATTAATATATAATTAATTATATTATTTTATTAATATATAAAATATTAAATTTATAAATAATATATATACAATGAATCAAAATTAAATAATCACATTAATATGAATATTACAATTTTGTTATAATATTTGCATAGATTTAAAAAAAAAAATTATTTGTTTAACATTAAAATAAATATTATTTGTTGAATAACTAAATTGGTGTCTTAATTTTTTACTTGATTTTAGTGTGTTTGTTTTATTCAAAATAATATTTCCCAAAAAAATTCTCACGTAAAATAATATTTTGTTTTGATTGGTAATCATTAGATTAAAAAAATCATTGCAATAATACTAGAGAAAAATAAAATAAAAAATTAACAGTTTATCAATTGTCAATGATAAAGGTAAAGGGAATTTTTTATTTTTTAATCATTTATGACATTTTGTAGAAAAATAAAATAAAAAATTAACAATTTATCAATTATCAAAGTGATAAAGGTAAAGGGAATTTTTTGTTTTTTTATCATTTATGATATTTTGTAGAAAAATAAAATAAAAAATTAACAATTTATCAATTGTCAAAGTGATAAAGGTAAAAGTTTTTTTTTTTTTTTTTTTTTTTAATCATTTATGACATTTTGAAAAACAATCAATAGAACAAATTGATGTCATGTAGTCTTTTTAATTTAGTCCCTTCATCTATATAATTCAGCATGTGATGCTCACATAGGGAAGCCTTTCAGCCTAATAAACAATAAGTAGAAAAGTCTAACAAATGAAAAGGAATGTTCCATTGAGTGTGTCAAATGTATTACCATCTTATTTTAGAGCAACAAAAGAAACAAACAACAATACAATTTATAATTTAAAATAAGTACACAAACCTCTTATTTGAGTTTGTATTAGATTTGCTCATGTTTAAAAAAAATTGTGGATGCTCAACAAGGCATGCAAGCTTACCCACAACATATAACCAATTCGAGTGCTAGTCTTCAAGGGTGTTCAAGGAGATGAAGTTATAGATTTCGAGGATGAAAAATGAATGGTCAAGATTGATTTAATCAATCATAGTGACTTGGTGGTTTGGTTTAGAGTTGACTAAGTTAACTAATTAATTAACTAATTTGATTGATTGATTAATTGAATTGATTAATTAGATAATTAACTTGTTTGATTAGCTGACTTAATTAATTGATTAGTTAACTGGTTTAATTTAGAGCCAACTAAATTCACTGATTAGCTAACTAACTAGATTGATGAGTGGAATGTGGAGTTGACTAAATTGGCATGGGGTGAAATGTGGGTGAGAATAATTAGAATTATTTATTTATTTTAATTAATTATGTGTGTGTGGATTAATTAGAAAACTAATTAATTACTTAATAATGATTAATTAATCAATAACTATGAATGATATTAGAGGAACATGAATAGGATTAATTAATTAATGTAGCATGATTAATTAATTGATAAGGTGAATTAGCATGATGGAGTTGGAAAATTGATAGGGTAATTAGTTGACAACATGAGACTAGGATGATGATGAAATATGTTGGTAAGGTGAAAATAGGATGTTGACATTCAGGTGAAAAAATCTAGGTGTCTACATACCTTAATATGTTTCTTGAAATTGAATTTTTTGTTAAAATAAGGATATCAATGTGGAATGTAGTGTAAATTTTTTTATCTTTTGACCTAGTTTGCTATTTTTAGTGTCTTGAATATATGTCTATATGTTTTGTAATGGACTTATATTTATTATAAATAAATTAAAAATGTAATGTTTAAAAACTATTATATGTTATACTTTTTAGAAAGCTAATTTGAAGGGCTACAAACACACATAATTTTACTTCAAGTGATTTTGTTTGACCCCTATGTGCATGAATTGAATTTGACTATTTTAAACTTTAAAATTACAACATGTGGATTAGAGAAGAAAATGCTACCACAAGGTTGCACATAAGCATGTTCAATTGAATCCATTTATTCAAACTCCATTTGAGCATTTTAAACATTAGTCCTCCACACTATATATATTTTTCTAAGGCATGTTCGATCTAATGAGGTTCAATTAAACCCTTGAGTGAGTGTGAGATCATGATGGGCCAAATAGTGGCAATGGAAAAACCCCCATTGGATGAAAAAGTGCTAACATTTAGAAATATTTAGATTTGGATGGAAAAAGTGTTAATATTTCTAGGTCAAATAGGATTCCCTCAAAATTTCCTTGGGATTACCTTCTAGATTTATGCAAGTGGGGGTCCTAAAACATGCCAATAAAACTTGTAAAACCACTTGTTTAACTTGTTATCTGTAATTATTATTAATTTTCTACATACACACTGTTGATTTCTTAATTAATATACATATTGAAAAAAACATAATTTTCAAACTATTTATCTTTTTTAATCCAAAAGAGGTGTCATATTCTAGGCTTTATTAGCTATATTTTAAAAGAAAAGATTTGAATTTCATATTTTTTGACCAAGTGAGAAAATTATTTTTAAATATTCATAGTGAAAAATTCATAAATAATTATGTATATAAATAAAATTTAAAATAATTTGTGTCACATATGTCCATAGTTTGGAGGAAAAAAGGTTTCTTTTCCTCATACTTATGTTGGCCATAATGATTATGCTTGTTATGTTTTTCTAAAAATTATAGTAGTGCCTTATTGAAATATATAATATTTACAAAATTAATTTAAATATTTTCAAACAAAATAGTAGCCCATAAACTATATTCGATTTCTTTCAATATTTACTACTTACCTATTTTTAGATTATGTAGATAATTCAATCAATTTTTTAGTTGAAGTTACCTAAATTTATTTTTAGAATTTCCTTTGCTACTTAGAGTTATTGTTTGACCTATCATGATATTGCACTCACCCCCCTCCAATATAGGGTTCCATATAGTGCTACATGGGTTTCTAACTAGGTTTGATCAAAACCCCCTTGTATCTTTGGAATGATTATTTTTTGCATTTTTTAATTTTGGCCCAAAGTGGGGTTCAATTATATGCTTTCACCCCTTTGATCTTGACTAAGACATAATGAATTATAGAGATTATGGTTAGGTGACAATAATTTGAGGTATGTGGCATGCTTTGGTTGTTTCTAAGCATGAATAATTTCTTCAAAGGTTTCAAGGCAACTCTAGGCTATGAAGAAGATCTCTCACAACTATCTATATCAATGAAAATTAATCTATACAATAGGTAAGGAAGAGGTGGAGCATATTGAAAGGGTATAATAAAGCTCCTTTCTAGGCCACATGTAACTTGTTATGTGTTTATATAAATTTATAGTTTTCTTAGAGTCAATTTGAACCATTGAACTTGCCCATCACCTAATGAATTGAAGTGAAAAACTATAGTCCCTATAGTTATGATTAAATAATTTTTTGAGGAGTTGGTTGTACATACAACCTAAAATAAGTATATTACCAAAATATAGATCTTCAAATAAAATAAAGTAAAAAATATAGATAAAACAAAATAATTCTTAAATAAAAATAAAATTTTATGTGTTAGTAAATAAAATAGGTCTAAAGTAAAATAAAATGTCTTAAAAAAATGGTTCAAAATTGATATATCTATACTTTTTTAAAGATATATATATTCAAAATATCGGTGCTAGTTTATATTTTATGCTTATGTTGAATAGGATAGAAAAAAAGGTGAAAAGTGTGAAGGTGGCAAAGGTAGCAAGGGTGACATGAAAGGAGGATATGTAGAAAAAGGTGAAAATTTTTAATAAGTAAAAATAATAGAGTAGATTGCCATGAAAGAAAGGATAAAAGAACTAGACAAATTAATCTACAAAAGGCAAATGAAGGGGTGGCAATAATTGTTGACAGCTAGGATTTAGGGAAATTACTCAATTCAATAGGGAAGGACCTCTAGCTTGAGTTAGAGTAGTAGACATAAACAAACAATCAACTTAGGATCTAGATCTTTAATGTTAATGTGGTGGTGGATGTAGAGATCCCTAGTAGATCAATATCCTAGACCATTTTTTTAATCTAGCAATGGATAAATTGAAGGAAATTTCTATCATCAAGGAATTTATCAAATTGTAAATACCAATGAGTAAAATCAAATCATGGGTAAAATGGACAAACTATGCCAACTCAAAGGTAAGTTTTCTTTCCTTAGGGATTTTCTAGGTGATATTTCAATAAGAAGAAGATAGAAATTGGGTTCTAAAAGGAGGGTCATGATTTATGGGTAATTTGGGGATGTATTTGTAGGAATGGTCCTTGGGGTTTGATCTAGCTAAAGATCTTGTGAAGGAGACTTCATTATGGATTAGAATGTACAAATTGCCATAGGAACATTAGCCTAAATAAAATTTCAAGATAATTAGCATAATTTCATTGGGTAAATTCTTACAAAGCTCCTCAACCACAAAGGGAAAATAATTGGCCACTTATGTTAAGATATGTGTTGATATCAATCTGAGTATAAGTTGATTAAAGAAGAAATTAGGTTCAACTTGGCTCTAGGGATTGGGTGCATGATCTTGATTATGAATGTTTACCCTAAGATGCTTCAAATGTTGGAAGGTAGTGTTCAACAACTTTAACCAATGATTGTAAAACCACCAACATTAAATGCAACCATGACATTGAAACCGTAGAAGTTAATGCAATCCATTAGCAGTTTTGATAATCACTAAGAGTTGACATTTTATTTCTAATTGACCACCAAGTCTCCTCAAGTGCCCGCATAGGGCCTTTTATTTCATTTTGTCATAACTTTTTCCACAAAGGATTTTTTTGACAAATTTATATTTGATGGGAAGTTGTTTCCATCATTGACATAGTGGTATAATTTTTTTTTTTAAATTGTGCCATTTTGTAATAGTTTTTAGCCTATGAAGTTCACTATTCCAAGCAAATTTTGACGAGGCATAACTTTAACCTCGGTTATCAAAATTTTGCAAACTTTTTTGAAATTGCTCAGAATTTTGTAAGGAATTCATTAGTGTAGGTAGAATTCAGTTTTAGTTATCTATTTTAAAAAAATTGTAAAAATCTTTGTGTTATAAATGGATGATTTGGCTTCCAAACTTGCACAGATTGTAATATTTTCTTGCACATCTTTCTAGGGGGCTATGTTTTAGTAGTAATCTTTTGGGTGGAAGACTTTCATTTCTACTTATATATTGCTTAAAATTTGATAATGTATAATTTTGTGGATGTCACACATAATCCCTTCCATTCCAGTAAACCTCAAAATAAATAAAAAATTAAATGTGGAAATTGTGAGATGAAAAGGCATACAATAGATGAATTTATATTCCTCATCGACTCAACAAAATAGAATAAATAATTCATAATTATGATATTTCTTTTGACAATTTTAAAGCACTCATAGAAAAATTTTAATAGATGAATTTGTATTCCTCATCGGCTCAACAAAATAGAATAAATAATAACAGCCGTAAAGTACAACGTTCACTTTAAAATCTCTTTATTAAAAGTAAACATTAGCGGCGCCAGATGGCGTAAAAGTTAGTGCACTCATCATTCAACAAACTAATTTTCCGCAAAAGAAAGACAGTACATTTTTTATGTAACTGCTAAGAGAAAAACAAAACAAAGCATCGGGGACACTGCATAGAGGAAAACTGCATGCCAAATCTGCACTCTGATCTTGCCAACGCTATGTAAGTTTTACAAGTTTTTCAAACTTCTTCACACAGAATAAGTAAACAATAAGTAGAAAAGTGTAACAAATGAAAAGGAATGTTCCCTTGAGTGTGTCAAATGTATTACCATTTTACTTTAGAGCAACAAAAGAAACAAACAACAATTCAATTTATAATTTAAAATAAGTACACAAACCTCTGATTTGAGTTTGTATTAGATTTGCTCATGTTTTAAAAAAATTGTGGATGCTCAACAAGGCATGCAAGCTTACCCACAACATATAATCAATTCAAGTGCTAGTCCTCAAGGGTGTTCAAGGAGATGAATTTATAGATTTGGAGGATGAAAAATGAATGGTCAAGATTATTTAATCAATCATAACGACTTGGTGATTTGGTTTAGAGTTAACTAAATTAAATGATTAATTAATTAATTTGATTGATTGATAAATTGAATTGATTAATTAGATAATTAACTTGTTTGATTAGTTGATTTAATTAATTGATTAGTTAACTAGTTTAATTCAGAGCTAACTAAATTAACTAATTAGCTAACTAACCAGATTGATGAGTGGAATGTGGAGTTGACTAAATTGGCATGGAGTGAAATGTGGGTGAGGATAATTAGAATTATTTATTTATTTTAATTAATTATGTGTGTGTGGATTAATTAGAAAACTAATTAATTACTTAATAATGATTAATAAATCAATAACTATGAATGATATTAGAGGAACATGAATAGGATTAATTAATTAATGTAGCATGATTAATTAATTGACAAGGTGAATTAGCATGATGGAGTTGGAAAATTGATAGGGTATTTAGTTGACTCTTGTGCCAATCGACAACAAGATGCGACTTACAAATCAGCCATAAGTAAATACATATATTTACATATAATCAATATATCAGTCATTCCTATTAGACGACACGTTTTAGAGTATTATGATGCTAATGTCAATTTCCCATACTCTAAATGATGGCTTACGAAAGGGGAAAGACCTATACTTCAGACGTCGATATCTCGACTAAAATTGACTTAGCCCATATTCAAGGCTTAATTCAAGGCATCAAGGTTTATCTACCTGATATGCATTTTCAGTGGCAAGCATCCATGATTAATTTTAGAATCTACTCTCTCTTTCTGAAAGATACTTTCTCTTCTTCTTTCTTTCTGGAGAACATAATCCATCTATTCCTGCAATGACAATCTCACATACAATTTTGTGGTCAAAGCACCAATATTCTGAATAATGCATAGTATATCAAATCATTTCATTTTCATATCCAAAAGACATTCCAATTCATAACATCATAGTGATCATAATCAAATAGATTCCATAATTTCATAAAATTAACTGTCTCTATCTGCATCATCAGTTCTTGTGATGTTAATAACATATCCACATAACTGTACTATTAAGGAAAAACTAAATAGTAATATTGAATCCAAAAAGGGGATGTAACATATCTTTCCCCTATAGAATCATCGTCCCCAATGATTGAGTTTACCAAGTAAAATTTGAACATAAAACAAACTTTTATAGTTTAACATTAATGTTTTTGAAAAGATTAGGAAATCTTTGGTAGATGTCTTTATAGTCTTCCCAAGTGGCGCTATCCTCGCCATATTGATCCCACTGAATTTTACATTGCAAAACCTCTTGATTACGTAAACAAAGTTTATGCATTTTGAGTACCTTGAGTGCCTCAATCACAACCACCCCTGGGTCTTGTATCTATAAAGAATTCCATTTAAGAATGTGGTCATTACCTACAAAATATTTCTTTAGGTATGAAACATGAAAAACATTACGCATTTTTGACAAGACTAGAAGTAGAGCAACTTTGTAGGGCACTGGATTGATAATCTCAAGAACTTCAAAAGGTCTGACATATCGAGGAGCCAACTTTGATGATTTACCAAATTTGATTGAGCTTTTATGGGGTTTCACTCACAAAAGAACTTTCTCACCAATAGAGAAATGTCTAGGCACTCGTTTGCGATCTGCATAACTTTTTTGCTTGTCATTGGCTTCTACCAACCTCTTCCTAATCATTTCATTTTTTCTTCCATATCCACAAGCATTTTAGGTCCAATGCTTATCCTATCTTCCAGCTTATCCTAGCTTA
This sequence comes from Cunninghamia lanceolata, assembly GCA_027924645.1. Taxonomy (NCBI): domain Eukaryota; kingdom Viridiplantae; phylum Streptophyta; class Pinopsida; order Cupressales; family Cupressaceae; genus Cunninghamia; species Cunninghamia lanceolata. The sequence goes on from BSBN01000703.1 coordinate 26,800,721, forward strand.
TAGGAGTTCTGCATTTCCTTCCATATAATGCTTCAAATGGTGCCATCTTAATGGCAGAATGATAGGAATTGTTATAGGCAAATTCAACAAGAAGTAAATATTCCTCCCATCTATATTGCTGATCTATGCAATACATTCTTAAAAGATCTTCTAAGACCTGATTTACCCTTTCTGTTTGTCCATCAGTTTCAGGATGATAAGCGGTGCTCACATTGAGTTTAGTCTCTAATGCAGAAAATAAAGTTTGCCAAAACTAAGAGGTTATCCAGGCATCTCTATCAGATATAATCTTTTCAGGTACTCCTTGCAATCTGAATATTTCTTGCACAAATTTTTGAGCAAAAATATGAGCTCTGTCTTTCAAATTTCCCAGTATGAAATGTGCTACCTTGGTTAGTTTATCTACAAGAACCAATATTCCATCATGCCTATTCTTAGACACTGGTAACCCCTGAACAAAATCCATACTAACAACCTACCATTTCCATTATGGAATATCATGTGGGTATAACAATCCAGCAGGATGTTGGTGTTCTGCCTTCTTTACACTCCAAACAACTTGCTAAAAACCTTGCAATGTCACTTTTCATTCCTTTCTAGAAATATAGCGGCTTGAAATCAGCTAAAAGTTTTGCTACTCCTAGGTGTCTGGAATAAGGTGCACAATGAACTTCCTTCCAAACAAGGTTTCTAAGTTCTATAGAATTAGGAATGTAGGTTTTTCCCTTAAATCTCATCAATCCATCTGATTCAAAACAGAATCCGTCATATCCTAGATCCTTAGGGTTTAAGTGCAGAGCTTGTTTCACCTGCTCAAAATATTCATCTCCAAATAAACTTCACAATACTAAATCTTTAAAATTAGCATGAATAGAGATTATAGAAGCTATGTGTCTTCTTCTACTTCAAGCATTAGCTACTCAATTTTCTTTACCTTTGATATAAGAAATCTCAAAGTCATAATCTGATATTAATTCTAACCATCTCCTTTGTTTTTTATTAAGATGAGGTTGTGTAAATATGTAGTGAAGACTTTGATGATCTGATTTTAGTATAAATGTCTTTCCCAACAAATAATGTCGCCACATCTGAAGGGCATGAATCACTACTACCAGTTCTAAGTCATGAGGAGCATAATTCTTCTCATAGTTTTTCAACTTTCTTGATTCATAGGCTACTACACGCCCATCTTGCATAAGCACACCTCCTAACCCTTCTCCTGAGGCATCAGTAATAACCTCAAAATGTCCTTTAGGATCAGGTACTTTCAATATTGGTGCGGTTGTTAACTTTTCCTTTAACAAATCAAAAGCCTTTTGACATTCTTTAGTCCAAACAAACCTTTTTCCTTTTCTCTACAAGGAAGTAATTGGACAAGCAATGCTTGAGAAATTCAAAACTAATTTTCTATAATATCCAGCCAATCCCGTAAAACTTCGTACCTCTGAAACATTGGAAGTTACAGGCCATTCCATAATAGCCTTAATTTTGGCTGGGTCAACTGATATTCCTTTAGCTGATATTATATGTCCCAAATATTGCATTTCTTTCTAAAATAAAGTGCACTTCAAGAGTTTCACATACAATTTGTGTTCTCTTAATCATTGCAAAACAATTTGAAGATGTTGTCTATGCTCCTCTTCATTTTTGGAAGAAATCAGAATATCATCTATGAAAACTAGGACAAATTTATCAAGACAATCTCTGAAAACACTATTCATGAGATTCATGAAAGCGGCAGGTGCATTGGTTAATCCAAATGTTAACACAGTAAACTCATAATGACCATATCTTGTTCTAAATGTCGTCTTGTGAATATCTTCATCTTTTAACCTTAACTGATGGTATCTAGATCTCAAATCTTAGAAAAGACTGATGCACAATGCATTTGGTCAAATAAATCATCAATACGTGGTAGTGGATACTTATTCTTTATTGTTGCCTTATTTAGCATCCGATAATCTATACACAGTCTAAGGGTTTTGTCCTTCTTTTTGATGAAAATAACTGGGGCTCCCCATGGTGATACACTTGGCCTAATTAGATTCTTAGACAATAGCTTCTGCAATTGAGCCTTCAATTCCATAAGTTCAGTGGTGGTCATACGATATGGAACTTTAGATACTGGCTCAGATCTTGGTTTAATATCTATGCCAAAATCAAAGGTTCTTTTTGGAGGCAAGCCTGGCAGTTCCTTAGGAAATACATCACTGAAATTGCAAAGATATGGATATTTTTCCTCAAATGTTTGCTTCTCTAAGGTTTCCTCTACTAGGTCCATTTTGATTGCAAAAAGTTGACATCCCTTACGCCTAGCCCGCTTTAATTGTTTTGAAGAAATAGATCTGATCCTTATTTCCCTTTGAATACCTTAAAAATTTACTATATTTCCTTTATCATCTAGACACTCAATTATTTTATGAAAACAATCTACCTTTTCCCTATGTCTCCACAACCAATTCATTCCTAAGATGACATCGTAGGACCCTAAAGGTGCTACGTATAAATTTACCTCAGTGGAGAAGTTTGAAATATCAACCTTAGCTTCGAACAAACATTGCTCTACCTGAGCCTTTGAGTGATTTGCATACTCAATTGTCCACAGTTTTGACATGAAACCAGCTCTTCTAGAAAATTTACTTAAGACTATAGATGACACAAATTTTTTTTTTGCACCAGTATCAAATAGAATAGAAATAGGAAATCCAAATAATGTACCTGTCATCTCTATGGGAGTAATCTGATACTCAGCTTGTTGATTTGCAAGGGCGGCATGAATCCTTTGTTGAAACGCTTCCTATTGCGAAGGAAGTACCGTATTCATAGGTTGCCCATTCTGCTTTTTATTAGGACAACGGTTAGCATAATGATCTCCACAACAACTAAAACATCCTCCAATTGGTACTCTATTCTTAGATGGTCTACTCATAGCATCATCATTCTTCTTAAAATTGTCATTTTTCTTATAGTCTTCATTTCTACATTCATTACCAAATCCCCCTTTGTTTTCCCAATTTCCTTTATCAAACCTCTTGTTTCCATATCCTTTTTCATTCTTCTTTTTATACATCTGATAATTGTAGTTCTTATCAAATCTCTTACGTTTCTTTTCACGGTAAGTAGAAATAGATTTGATCTTTTGTTCCTGCTTCATTGTTTTCTAATACACCTGGTCCATTGTATTTGGACCATGCACCTCCACTTCACCGCCAATATGAGGATTGAGCCCCATGATGAATTTTCTTATCTAAAATCTTTCATCCTTTTGGTATTGAGGAACATACTTCAACAATCTAGTAAATTTTTTTGCATATTCAACCACAAACATATCACCTTGCCTGATGTTTTGGAAATCTATTAACTTTTGATCAAAATATAGCTATGGTAACCACCTTTTTCAGAAGAGTTCCACAAATTCATTCCATGTCACCTTCAAGGGACTTAATTCCAATTCCATTTTCTTGTTCATCCACAAAGTGGATGCTTCTCCAATAACTGATATGGTCCCACACTGCCTTTGTAATCTTAGAGTAATTTCTGATTTCAAAGTATTTCTCCATTTCTATTAACCATGCTTCTGCTTCATCACCAGTTTTTGTTCCATCAAATTTGGGAGGGATAATCTTTTTCATATCCTTAGATAGTTTCAGTGCAAGTTTGTCTTTGGTCTCCCTTTGAACTTCACAATCATCTTGGCTTTCACTTGACGTACCATGATCCTATTGTTTACTTTTACTTGCATTATTAGAATTCTCATTTTCACCCTCCATATTCCCAACTTCATTCACTTTCTTTTCCAATATGCCCCACCTTTCCTTAGTTTCAGTAAGAATATTAAGAATTCTATCCAATTTATCAGTGGAGTTTTCCTGAGAGTTGTGACCTTCCCGATCTTCTCCTTCATTAAACTCTGATTGATCCATGATTGTTTGTTTTCTCACCTGATTAACCTAATACTAATCAGTTCTATGATTTATCATTTTGTATGTTATCAAAACATAACAATTGCTAATAACCATAATTGTTCTCAAACCAAAATTTGTCTTTATTATAATTTGCAAAACTGTGTATACATTCTTTAAAGATGGACATATCTCATGTTTCACTCAGTATTTATAAGTGGAGTGTAACCTTTGGATTCATTGTCTGACACATAATCATGAGGTGTATAACCCTCAGAATCGCTATGAGATGATAGTACAACAATTTCAGCTCTAGGTGCTATACGGGGATCCCTAGTGATCATTGATACACTCATAGGTACACTCATAGGTATACTCATAGGTACACGAATAGGGCAGCAATTGACCATGCTTCGAGCTGCCGTCCTAGCTGTCTCTAGGAGTTCTCTTTTCATTCATTCAAGTCATGACAAAGCATTGGTAAAAGTTTCCACATCATCAAGCCAAATGTCATTTTCATCGTTCGTTTTCTCAATACTCTTGATCATCACAAGTTGTTTCTACTTATCTTGCAGATAACGCTCCTTACCCACGAAGGACTTCCTTGCAATTTTCTTGATATGTACCATCCTGGCACAGTAAATCAAATCATTATCTACCTGCATAATGTTGATTCCTGATTAGGTTAGTGGACTCATCAACCCTAGTGCTGAACCTGGTTAGCTCTGATACCATATGTAACACCCAATTCTAAATTTACCCTAAAAACTAAGTTTTAACCAAAGGTGATAAGTTTGTTTTTTTGAAATTTTAAAACAAAGAAGTAATTACTATAAACAAGTAATTCATCCATCGACTTAACAATAAGCATAATTACATATTTGTGAAGCAAAAGGAAATAATCAACCAAAACATTTAAATAATATGTTATAAATTTCATAAATCAAATCTAAAATAGGAATTTACCAATGTCACTACATCTTGATTGTCGACCATCCAAATTCAAGTCTCAACATTCCTCAAGAATTAAGAAGAGAAAGTATCTTCAAGGAGCTTAACCTCCAACCACAGACTGTCGGTCTCTGGCACTCCTTCCTAACCAGAAGTGGCCCTACCCTACTCAAGAGGATAGACTTAGGATAACCAATGGTGTTTTCCATTTGAGCTCTGGTATTGTGACCTACGTGACTTGTTCTCATGCAATCCCCTAGATACCCTCTAGTCATGCATGACCACTCCACCAGCTATGCCATCTAGTCACAGTGAACATTCAATGCACTTGAGGATCAAGCATTACCTTGGCCAAAGGATTTGAATTTAATTAGTGTTGTATCAATGCATGAATTAAGTTCACCCACCCCATTTGACGTGAATTAATCACAATCCTATAGTTTTCCTATTTATAAGTTCTAAATATCAACCTCGATGACCTCAAGGTGTTTTGAATTTCATCATGCATTAGCGCATGGCATTAAGGTTTACTCTTTCTCTAAGCTCATGGAATATTCTCCGTCTACATGATAAATGAATGGCTTCCTAGCATATCAATGTTTCAAATAACGCTATACATTGTTATAACAATCTCAAAATTTATCCCCTTGTCTATTTCATCCATTCATGAGTGGGCACTAGACTCAACTTTATTGTTTTAAAAAAGAGATTACTATAAATCACTTTATAGAACATAAATATTCGAAGTCCCTAAGTTTAAAATTGAACATTCTAAGGGATGTTCTTCGACTGTCAATTCTTCGACTTAGTTTCAACTTTGTCGTTTAGGAAGGGTTTCTCTATGAGTCAATTCAAGAATACAGTGTTCAAAACCCTACGTTAAAACTCACAACATAGTACTTCGATGTGTCAAAATCTTTGACATAGTATAATCTTGTCGAACTATTCATTGGATAGCCTTGACATAATATTTCTTCTAACAAAATAGATTGAATGTATGTCTATACTTGAGACTTGACAAAAGGCACATTACTTGTTTGTAAAGACTTCATAATAATAATTGGATTAAGAATAAGGTCTTTTCTTGAAAAGAAAAAAATAGTTAAAATGCTTCAATAGCATATGTATTACCTTCAAGGCATATAATCTAAATCTTGTTATTGCTCACAACTAGTAAACAATGTTGCCATGGTCAAACTGAATAGTGTTATCTCTAAAAAAGAGGATGATTGTATCGACTTGCATGTTAAATATTACACCTCTCACAAATATCAATCCTCCATCGATGGTTGTCAAAAACAAGTTTTTCACTCTGTTACTTACAATCCTCTAGAGTCATGGTTTTGCTGACTGTCAATAGAGATCTTATTCTCTGTCAACAAGTGTTATGCTATTATAGCTTGTAGTGGCCGTTTGATGTTTTTAAATCCAACTCCTACACAGAGTGCACCCTACATTAACTATAACCTTCTAAGAAAAAACCATAGGCTTCTCAAACAGTCTCAACCTATGTCAAAACATTTATAAAAACTGTGATTTATGCACCTTTTGTGTGGCGTAGTGTAGGGTAGCAGATTTAAACAGTGCTTTCATTTTTAATGAGGACAAACTTCACACAGTTTTCAATTATAAAATAACACTTTGCATTTTCAAATCCATTCATTGAACCATCGCAAAATATTGCAAAGGTATGACACATAACAAGGAACTAACTTTACACAGTGAAAGAATATGAGAACCTGTTGTTAGTCTCCAATGTTCACTGATGGACTATCTAGACACTTGCTATATTCTCAACTGATTCTCCTCGCAGCTCCTTCCACAGTCACGTTATTCTTCTCCTCTGAATTCCTCCTTCAAAACTGACTCCAACTGTCCTACTAATCCCTACCCACGGTGAAGGAATCACGACCTCTCCACTCTTGACCATGCCTATCAAGAAGGGAATCCTTTTCGCCATGCAAAAACAACTCCCTCCTTATGCAACCACTCTACAATATGGAGCTCCACAAGGCGAGGTGGCGGTTGGTAGACATAACAACCCATCCACTACACAAGAAAGAAGGCTTCAATACCACATAACTTGCAAGTACATCAAAAAAGTGAAGTTCTAACTCTTGCAGGGTGGCAGACTATAGTTGAATAAAATGTTCCTCCACTCAAAGCTGATCATGAGAATAAACGAATGCCAACACCAAAATAAAGGTTAGACTAATGACAACTTGAGGTCTTAAGCTAGAAGGCAAAAGACTTATTTGAAATGGAAGACATCATAAAAAGAACTTAAATGTGTCCCTCATCGAGCTTCGACTTGATTACCGACATCATTCAAGAATAAAGGAATACATCAATGACTACTTAAATATTACTTATATAATTTAGAATATTCTTTTATAATTTGACTAAAGTTATTACACACCACGGTCTCTAAATTCAACATCCGTCAAATTTTGCAAAAGGAGTTTACGACATACGCTTGAAACGTTTTACAACAATAATGATGGATTGGGCATAAATGCTAAACAAGACTTGAGATCAATTTTATGCACAAGTTTGACTCTTGCCCCAATCGCCAACAAGACGTGACTTAAAACTCAGCGATTAGTAAATACATATATTTACATATAATCAATATATCAGTCATTCCTATTAGACGACACGTTTTAGAGTATTACGACACTAATGTCAATTTCCCATACTCTAAACGATGACTTACGAAAGGAGAAAGACCTATACTTCAGACGTTGACATCTCGAATAAAATTGACTTAGCCCGTATTCAAGGCTTAATTCAAGGCATCAAGGTTTATCTACCTAATATGCATTTTTAGTGGCAAGCACCCATGGTTAATTCCATAATCTATTCTCTCTTTCTCAAAGATACTTTCTCTTCTTCTTTCTTCCTAGCGAACATAATCCATCTATTCCTGCAATGACAATCTCACATCAAATTTTGTGGTCAAAGCACCAATATTTTGATCAATGCATAGTATATCAAATCATTTCATTTTTAGATCGAAAAGACATTTCAATTCATAACATCATATTGATCATAATCAAATAGATTCCATAATTTCATAAAATTAACTTTCTCTATCTACATCATTAGTTCCTGTGATGTTAATAACATATCCACATAACTGTACTATTCAGGAAAAAGTAAACAGTAATACTGAATCCAAAAAGGGGATGTAACATATGTTTCCCCTATAGAATCATCATCCCTGATGATTGAGTTTACCAAGCAAAATTTGAACATAAAACAAACTTTTATAGTTTAACATTAATGTTTTTGAAAAGATTAGGAAATCTTTGGTAGATGTCTTTGTAGTCTTCCCAAGTGGCGCTATCCTCGCCATATTGGTCCCACTGAATTTTGCATTGCAAAACTTCTCGATTATGTAAATGAAGTTTATGTATTTCGAGCACCTTGAGTGGCTCAATCACAACCACCGCTGGTTCTTGTATCTATAAACAATTCAATTTAAGAATGTGGTCATTACCTACAAAATACTTCTTTAGGTATGAAACATGAAAAACATTATGCATTTTGGACAAGACTGGAGGTAGAGCAACTTTGTAGGCCACTAGGTTGATAATCTCAAGAACTTCAAAAGGTCTGACATATCGAGGAGCCAACTTTGATGATTTACCAAATTTGATTGAGCTTTTATAGGGTTTCACTTGCAAAAGAACTTTCTCACTAACAGAGAAATGTCTAGGCACCCGTTTGTGATCTGCATAATGTTTTTGCCTGTCATTGGCTTTTGCCAACCTCTTCCTAATCATTTTCACTTTTTCTTCCATATCTACAAGCATTTCAGGTCCAATGCTTATCCTATCTTCTAGCTTATCCCAGCTTATAGGAGTTCTGCATTTCCTTCCATATAATGCTTCAAATGGTGCCATCTTAATGGCGGAATGATATGAATTGTTATAGGCCAATTCAATAAGACGTAAATATTCCTCCCATCTGTATTGCTGATCCATGCAATACATTCTTAAAAATTCTTCTAAGGCCTGATTTACCCTTTTTGTTTGTCCATCAGTTTCAGGATGATAAGCGGTACTCACATTGAGTTTAGTCCCTAATGTAGAAAATAAAGTTTGCCAAAACTAAGAGGTTATCTGGGCATCTCTCTTAGATATTATCTTTTTAGGTACTCCATGCAATTTGAATATTTATTGCACAAATTTTTGAGCCAAAATATGAGCTCCATTTGTTAAATTTCCCAGTATGAAATGTGCTACCTTGGTTAGTTTATCTACAACAACCAATATTGCATCATCCCTATTCTTAGACATTGGTAACCCCTAAACAAAATCCATACTAACAACCTGCCATTTCCATTCTAGAATATCATGTGAGTATAACAATCCAGCAGGATGTTGGTGTTCTGCCTTCACTCTGTGACACTCCAAACAACTTGCTACTAACCTTGCAGTGTTGGTTTTCATTCCTTTCTATAAATATAGTGGCTTGACATTAGTTAAATGTTTTGTTACCTCTGGTTATCTAGAATAAGGTGCACAATGAACTTCCTTCGAAACAAGGTTTCTATGTTCTATAGATTTAGGAATGTAGATTCTTCCCTTAAATCTCATCAATCCATCTGATTCAAAATAGAATCCGTCATATCTTGGATCCTTAGGGTTTAATTGCAGAGCTTGTTTAACCTACTCATAATATTCATCTCCAGATAAACATTGCTAATACTAAATCTTTAAAATTAGCATGAATAGAGATTATAGAAGCTATGTGTCTTCTTCTTCTTAAAGCATCAGCTACTCAGTTTTCTTTTGCTTTGATATAAGAACTCTCAAAGTCATAATCTGATATTAATTCCAACCATCTCTTTTCTCTTTCATTAAGATGAGGTTGTGTAAATATGTAGCGAAGACTTTGATGATCTGATTTTAGTATAAATGTCTTTCCCAACAAATAATGTCGCCACATCTGAAGGGTGTGAATCACTACTGCCAGTTCTAAGTCATGATGAGCGTAATTCTGCTCATAGTGTTTCAACTTTCTTGATTCATAGGCTACTACATGCCCGTCTTGCATAAGTATACCTCCTAACCCTTCTCCTGAGGCATCTGTAATAACCTCAAAATGTCCTTCAGGATCAGGAAATTGGTGTGGTTGTTAACATTTCCTTTAACAAATCAAAAGCCTTTTGACATTCTTTAGTCCAAACAAACCTTTTTCCTTTTCTCTGCAAGGAAGTAATTGGACTAGCAATGCTAGAGAAATTCAAAACAAATTTTTTGTAATATCTAGCCAATCCCATAAAACTCCGTAACTCTGAAACATTGGAATGTATAGGCCATTCCATAATAGCCTTAATTTTGGGTGGGTCAACTGATATCCCTTTAGCTAATATTAGATGTCCCAAATACTACACTTCTTTCTAAAAGAAAGTGCACTTCAAGAGTTTCACATACAATTTGTGTTCTCTTAATCATTGCAAAACAATTTGAAGATGTTGTCTATGCTCCTTTTCATTTTTGGAATAAATTGGAATATCATCTATGAAAACTAGGACAAATTTATCAAGACAATCTCTGAAAACACTATTCATCAGATTCATGAAAGCGGCAGGTGCATTGGTTAATCCAAATGGCAACACAGTAAAATCATAATGATCATATCTTGTTCTAAATGCTGTCTTGTGAATATCTTCATCTTTCAACCTTAACTGATGGTATCCAGATCTCAAATCTATCTTAGAAAAGACTGATGCACCACGCATTTGGTCAAATAAATCATCAATACGTGGTAGTGGATACTTATTCTTTATTGTTGCCTTATTTAGCATCTGATAATCTATACACAGTCTAAGGGTTTCATCCTTCTTTTTGACAAAAATAACCGGGGCTCCCCATGGTGATACAATTGGCCTAATTAGATTCTTGGACAATAGCTCCTGCAATTGAACCGCAATTCCATAAGTTCAGTGGTGGTCATATGATATGGAGCTTTAGATACTAGCTCAAATCCTAGTTTAATATCTATGCCAAAATCAAAGGTTCTTTTTGGAGGCAAGCCTGGCAGTTCCTCAGGAAATACATCACTAAAATTGCAAAGATATGGATATTTTTCCTCAAATGTTTGCTTCTCTAAGGCTTCCTCTACTAGATCCATTTTGACTGCAAAATGTTGACATCCCTTACGCCTAGCCCACTTTAATTGTTTTGAAGAAATAGATCTAATCCTTATTTCCCTTTGAATACCTTGAAAATTTACTATATTTCCTTTATCATCCAGACATTCAATTGTTTTATGAAAACAATCTACCTTTGTGCTATGTCTCCACAACCAATTCATTCCTCAGATGACATCGTAGGACCCTAAAGGTGCTACGTATAAATTTACCTTAGTGGAGAAGTTTGAAATATCAATCTTAGCTTTGAACAAATAGTGCTCTACCTGAGCCTTTGAGTGATTTGCATACTCAACTATCCATGATTTTGACATAAAACCAGCTCTTCTAGAAAATTTACTTAAGACTCTAGATGACACAAAATTTTTTGTTGCACCAGTATCAAATAGAATAGAAATAGGAACTCCAAATAATGTACCTATCATCTCAATGGGAGTAATTTGATACTCGGCTTGTGGATTGTCAAGGGCGGCATGAATCCTTTGTTGAAACGCTTCCTACTGCGAAGGAAGTACTATATTCCTAGGCTGCCCATTCTGCTTTTTATTAGGACAACAGTTAGCTTAATGATCTCCACCACAAAAAAAACATCCTCCAATTGGTCCTCTCTTCTCAAATGGTCTACTCATAGCATCATCATTCTTCTTAAAATTGTCATTTTTCTAATAGTCTTCATTTCTACGTTCATTACCAAATCCCACTTTTTTTTTCCTGATTTCCTTTATCAAACCTCTTGTTTCCATATCCTTTTTCATTCTTCTTTTTATACGTCTAATCATTGTAGTTCTTATCAAATCTCTGATGTTTCTTTTCATGGTAAGAAGAAATAGATTTGATCTTCTGTTCCTGTTTAATTGTTTTCTCATACACCTGGTCCATTGTATTTGGACCGTGCACCTCCACTTCACCGGCAATCTAAGGATTGAGTCCCATGATAAATTTTCTTATCTGAAATCTTTCATCCTTTTGGTATTGAGGAACATACTTCAACAATCTAGTAAATTTTTCTACATATTCAACCACAGACATATCACCTTGCCTGAGGTTTTGGAAATCTATTAACTTTTGATCAAAATATAGCTTTGGTAACCACCTCTTTCGGAAGAGTTCCACAAATTCATTCCATGTCACCTTCAAGGGACTTAATTCCAGTTCCATTTTCTTGTTCATCCACCAAGTGGATGCTTCTCCAAATAACTGATATGCTCCCCACACTGCCTTTGTAATCTCAAAGTAATTTATGATTTCAAAGTATTTCTCCATTTCTATTAACCATGCTTCTGCTGCATCACCAGTTTTTGTTGCATCAAATTTGGGAGGGATAATCTTTTTCATATCCTTAGTTTCAGTGCAAGTTTGTCTTTGGTCTCCCTTTGAACTTCACTATCATCTTGGTTTTCACTTGACGTGCCATGATCCCGTTGTCTACTTTTACTTACATTATTAGAATTCTCATTTTCACCCTCCTTATTCTTGGTTTCATTCACTTTCTTTTGAAATATGCCCAACCTTTCCTTAGTTTCAGTAAGCATATTAAGAATTCTATCCAATTTATCAATGGAGTTTTCGTGAGAGTTGTGACCTTCCCGATCTTCCCCCTCATTAAACTCTGATTGATCCATCATTGTTTGTTTTCTCACCTGATTAAGAAAATACTAATCAGTTCTATGATTTATCATTTTGTACATTATCAAAACATAACAATTTCTCATAACCATAATTGTTCTCAAACCAAAATTTGTCTTTATTATACTTTGCAAAACTGTACATACATTCTTTAAAGATAGACATATCTCATGTTTCACTCAGTATTTATAAGTGGAGTGTAACCTTCGGATTCATTGTCCGACACATAATCACAAGGTGTATAACCCTCAGACTCACTATCAGATGATAGTACAATGATTTCAGCTCTAGGTGCTATACGGGGATCCCTAGTGATCATTGATACACTAATAGCTACACTCATAGGTACACTAATAAGGTAACAATTAACCATGATTCGAGCTGTCATCCTGGCTATCTCTAGGAGTTCTCTTTTCATTTATTTAAGTCATGACAAAGCATTGGAAAATGCCACAACATATACAAGCTAAGGTTTACTGTAAATTTTAGTGTCACTCAAAGATACCCAATCACCTTAGCAACAATGTGCATTAATAGATATGTTCCATCCACATACATACAAATGTCAATTGACAAGAAAGACAAGAAAATTGGACAAATGAATAAATAAAGCTAGGACTAGATGGATGACACACTAACTTAACTAAGACTCTCAATTATTGAAACTCACCATTCCTAAAAATAAAGTTCAACCTCACTTCTAATATTATCCCTCTAATGTACATTGGGAAAAATTGCAAAATAAATATAACATAAAAACAAATATTTTAAAGGAACCTAATAACACAATATTATTCCATTTCATAGACACAAAAGGTATGTAAAGTATTCATGTAGTTATATTAAAAATTGTGTGTTCAGCAAGACGCTTTGGACTCATAATATGAATAGGTATCCAGAATGGTGTTGTACATTGTAAATGCAAAAATAAAGGGGACCAACTTGCCAAAATTTAAATTTAAATTTTGAAAAGGCAAGAGTCAAGGCCGCATTACACAAGCATATTATGTCCATAAAAAAGACTTTACTTATTAAATTACATTTCACAAGTAAAGTGAGAAGGAAAGGAAGGAACACATATTTGGACAAGAGGCCACAAACATAATTTTCTTTTCTATTTTATTGTCATTTCCTCCTTTTCGGGCCTTCTTGGTCAATTTTTCTTGTGCATATCCATCATATGAAAGTTCTCCTCCTATTTGCAACAACTCCCTCATTAATTAAGTGTCCATTCTAGATGTGGTTTAAAACACCCTACAACAGTGCTTGGGAGACCCCACACATCTTTTCCCCATATAATCACACCAGTATGGTCCGTTATGGAGGCTACAGGCACAATTATAGGATATTGGGAGGTCTCACATAGTTATCCTACACCACAATGAGCATTCAAATCACCAATTATGTGTTCTTTTATAATTACTCTTGTCCTCTAGATGACATAGATGTGAAAATATTTTATAAAAATACTTGAAATTATAGTATTTCTGATAATCATATAGTGGGAACCATTCTTACCTATAGAAAACAAGTCCCATACAATTTTTAGCCAGTCTAGTGCTTGAATTGCTATCTAGCAAATATTACTAACTTCTTTGTTCAAGGTAAATTGCATGAGTCAACTTGTACCTCTACATCATTTTAGTTCCTACAGAGAAAAAATACAACATCAGTGCTAAAAAGAATCTTTGAAAGTTTCTATAGAGGGGGTTTAAAGTCAAATGGAATGTCAGCAAAGCTTGCCTTTCATGTTAGGCCTCAGGTGGCAGATGTTATAGCGAATACACGAGCGACCTGTATGAGTTGGATGCTTGCACTTGTCTGCATGTTGTTCACATATACAAAAACTCTGATCGTAATTAGAGTAGATCCATATTTGGGATTACTGACAATTATCAATTTTAGTATTTTTAAATTTATTAGAGTTATGGAGGTCAAGAAAGATTGCTTCATATTACACAATCCTATGAAAGTTTTCTAAAGGAGCAACACAATAAGGGAGCCTAAATGTATAAAAAGACATTATAAAAAGTTGTTAAAGGTAACTTTGCACTTGCTAGGCATTTAGATGGTCATTCCAATGACTTTGATGAATGAACTTTTCTAGAACATTATTAGTTTTTCCAAAGTATTTCTTTTGGTTATATGTGGCATGCTTCATTTTACTTAGTCTTCTCCTTGTATGTTAAAGAAACCCAATCAAGATCAAGAAGAAACAAGGATATATCTTCAAAAACTATAGCAGGGAAAGCAACCAAATCTAATCATTACTAAAGTTGTGTGCACAATTATTGGTCACTTAGTTTCTATTTTGTTGAATTCATTCTAGTGATATGTGGCAATGCCTTTGGCATCCCTACCCAAGGAGGGTTCTGTAAAGTTTTCAAAGATAAGTTGCTCAATGAATCACTGGTAGCCATTACGGTCCTAGATAAGTAAATAAACAACTGGAAACAATTCATTCATGAAGTGGCTACTCTTGAGAGGATCCGTGATATTCATCCAGTTCGACTTTTGGTTTACTATTTTTAGTGTTCAGAAAGAATTTTGGTCTATGACTACATGGTTCATAGTTCAGTAGATGAATATATCCATGGGGATGACAAAAATATATTGGACTGGAAGCAACTGCATGCCATTGCAATGGACACAACAAGTGGAATTTCATATCTACATAAAGATTGCACAAGACAAATTTTAAACTTTGATATAAAGCCACCAAATGTTTTGTTGGATACCAATTTCTGCCCTAAGGTTGTAGATTTTGGGTTGGCCAAATTAGTAGATAGACAAGGAAGCCATATTTCCCTGACTAGATACATGGGAACTATTGGTTACAACACCCTAGAGGTCTGGTAGAGAAATTTTAGGCCACTCAATGATAGATCAGATGTGTATACGGTATGTTAGTCATGGAGGTGGTTGGGGGAAGAAAGAAAGCAAATTCCATTATATATAATGGGCATTGAAGCAAGTTGAAAATGGTGAATTTGGAAGGCTACGAAAAGGAAATCTAAGCGATGAAGAAGCTGAAAGCATAGCTAAAATGTTAAGTATAGTAGGGCTGCAGTGTATTCTGTATTCAGTGACCCCTCTCATCTATCTACCATAAGTGAAGTGATTAAGCTGTTGGAGGTACCGAGGTCACCGTTCCTCCTCTTCCCTTCTTATCTAAATCTCGCTATCAACAATTTCCTATTTAATGGAACCTAAGAAATGATTGTACAATGAAAACCAACCACTCTAAACCTTATGAATAATAGGGCATAACAAAAAATTTTGTCAAGCAATGAAGAACAAACTTTTTTATATATATAAAGTAAGCAACTAGAACAAATCAAAACATCCTTAGCATTCAGAAATTACATGAAATATCAGGATCGAAAACATTGACAGCACAAGACTAAATAATCCACTCCTACAGGAAAACCTTAACAATATGACTCTTATTGGAGTATAAGAATTTTGAAGATAAATAATTCCATGTTTGAAACAGTCTAAGACATTCACAGCTTGCTACTATTTTCCACACTTGTATTGGACTATAACAATTCCACTACCAAACTCAGACTCTACCATCAACTCATCACGATACCTAACTATTCATATGATGTTATACACCAAAATCTTCGATTCACTTCCTACTCTACTCAAACACCTCCATCAACATTAAAAAAAATGAGAAGCTCTATTTTAACAACGAGGAAAAATGCCCAGGTCGCAAGATTGGAGCCACCACCATTAACTGTCAACCACGCCAAGGCTATAATAAGAAGCACGCATATGCTAAAATAAATGAGTTGCTTCCCATTAAACATCAAAAATACTAAATCCTATGCAGATGCTTATTATAAGGAGTCGTTATTATCTTAGCCGCCCACCATTTGCCATAATTCTCCATTAGCTGCTATAATTGAAATCAATCAACAAAACTACCCAGCAAAAAATTGGACCCACAACATAAAGGAAATCAAACCAAAACACCAAAAACCAATGCGGATAGATGCTCTTGCATCATTGTTTGTAACCTGGACCATATTACACTTTGAAAAGAGCTCTCACCCTCATACATTGTCTAAACTATTGGGGGCTAGGATGGCCTAAATGTGGGCAATGAATTAACAAGGCAAACTCAAAAAATATTTATATTCAGATGAAAAGGGCTAGATATACATAAATATATACCTGGGTTTTGTTGTAAAAGACATCATTGTCATGCATAAGAATATCAGCGTATCCTTCCTTGAGGGCGGTGTACTGGCTAGGATCTGAGGGCAAGTCTTGCTTCTGTTTTCCCATGTCTTCTTCTGCAAAATAAAACATGACTATTCATTCAGTTGCCTTGTCATTTCTCCATTAATCTTAACGAGCATTTACCAACAAGATATAGGAGGAAACAAAGATAGCTCAATCACTATGGAAAAAACCACATTCAATACTCAAATAATATGTAATGGGGATTTCCTCAAACTCACACAATGTATAGCTCTTCTACTAAACAACAATGAATAAAAAGTTGAAAACTTTTACAAATTTTAAGGTCTACCCATGTTAAATACTTCTGAAAAAAATAAAAGTTACGTAGAGCTTTTACCTATATTAGTGTTGGGAGAGTGTGATTGCTGGAAACAAAATTGAATATATCCTGCAAATGACCTAAACCCCAACCCTAGAAACTTATTGAATCGCTCAACTCGAGTGCAGCAAGAATGAGAAAGGATATATAAAGACATCCGGGGAGCAAATTCTGTTGCCACACGTGCATAGCCACAATACTCTCTTGCCATTCTTGTAGATTTAAGGAACTATATGTGAACTTTCAGCGCCCCTCAGAAATAGAAATTATAAATTCATTGACTTTCACCACGACCGCGTCTTCTTGATTGGTATTAAGGTTGAAGACAGATCCACCCGTAGGCAACAAGATCAAACCCAAAACCTTATCTTTTGTTGGTTCCCAACCAAATAGCCAGGGTTTCCATTTATGAAGTGAATGCGCATCTATAGATGTATTGAAAATATAAAGCGAGTCCTTATGAACCGGTGTCTTGCATTAGGGATAAAACAAAATGTTCGCAGTGGCATTTCTTGCAAACAGTGTGTAATGACAGACTATACCCAACACTACCAGATGTTTGAACAAAATTTGACACACATGAATGGACAAGATGATTTCAATCATCTTGTTGCACCATTCTCTGTAACCCTCGGTCGTTGATCTCCCGTCCCAGGCCTCTCTTTGCCAAAGGGAACACCTTCGGCATAAATATAAAATATATTATATTATATATTTTATTTTATATATAGAATAGTTAATTAATTTTATTTTTATTTTCTTCGTTATATTTATTTTTATATATTATACATATATATGTATGTATGTATGTATGCATGCATGCATATATGTTGTAGACACCCAAAATTAATCTAATTATATATCATCTGCATTTTTCTAACACATTTGACTAATTTCTCTATTTTCTCTAATCTATAATTAAATAATATTTAATTATCTTTCTATTCTATCTATTTTAATTAAATAAATTCTATTTATTTAATTAAAATTCCATCTAAATCATATTTCTATTCCACTTTCTAATTAATTAAATAAATTTTATTTATTTAATTAATTTCCCATCATATCCCAATCCTATCCTAATCATCTTCCCAACTAAATAAAATTTTTTTTATTTATTTAATTAATTTCCCTTATCTATTTCATCATATATCTTCACCTTTCATCATATGTCGACATGTGTGCACCTTTTATTTGAAACATGTGTGGTAGCATTTTTTATGTACACTATCACACTTAAATTTATTAAATAAGGGTTTTTTGTGTACATAATCAAACATGTGCCTTATTCTTTCCTTTCCACTTGTCATCTATACATTCACCTATGATTATCAATTCATCTCCACCGTTCACATAGCCACCAAATCTCTACCATTGATTGATTTTGGTTGAGTGTTATATAAACACCCTCTCATTCCATACAATCTATCATTAGATCTCATCATATAGCCTCCAGATTATAATCTCAACCATAATACCTCTATTAGCATCCATTAACCATGGAAGCTTTAATCTTCATGATTGTTCATTGTTGAGAAGCAATCCACATCATAAATAAGGAATCATACAATCTAGGTGATCTTTCTCTTGAATTGCATGTATTTGATTTCACTTAGATTCAATTATTTGATGGTGGTAGGATTAGGTTTTGATTTACATGCTTGATCTTATTGACCTAATTTTTACCTATCCACATATGTATGCATACATACATACATACATACATACAGGATGTTGGGAAGGGGGAATAAAGAGATGGGGAGAGAGAGATTACTTTCTTTATAGGGATTTGTAATTGGATAATCTATATTGTTGTAAATTGTCAAAGCAAATTATGGAACAATGTGATCATATCAACAAATACACACTATGAACCATCACCTAATATTTTAGTTAAAAATTGTTGTTCTTGAAATCCTTTTTCCCTTATAATAAGCTTCACAATATCCGCAAATGGATTGACTCTTCTTATTCTTGTTACAAATAAGATACTATTCAACATAAATGTATGAAATAATTGATTCATTGTTTCTTAAGGATGGTAGTATATAAATTCAATTTTTCAATCATACATGTTTACCTCCTTCATATGGCCTCCAAGATTAGTGATTGTCTATCACTTTTCTTTATCATTATGACATCTAAAATTCAATGTTTGACGACATCCAAATTTGCTAAAAGGGGGTTTATACGTCTCACAATGCACTCACATTTACTACGGAAGAAAAATGTTGAATACACAAGACAACTGAGAGGGGGGGTGAATTAGTTGTAACTTAACATTTCAAAGCCCTTATACACACTCAGATCCACATTAATCCAATTAACCCTTAAGCTTGTTATGATGATTAAGCATGAAATGTAAATAATAGAAACTAGATCATAATAACGCCATACATAGGACAACACCTGATTTTACGTAGAAAACCCAATATGGGAAAAAACATAGTGAGAATTAGCTCACAACATATAAACAAGGCAATCGGTTAAGGTTGATACAATTAGTGGACTCACTATCCAAGAATGCTCACTGCATGTGGCTCACTACCAAAGGAATCATTGTCTTGAAAGAAATAGATAGAGAAGGTGGCTCACTACTAGGATTGAACTATTATAGTTGCATCTAACACATGCATGGAGTACAGTTCCAATGAAGCTCAATATTCACCGCAACATCAACATCATCTATGTAGTACCACTGAAAGATAGTAGACACCCTCTCTGCATCTAGTAATCTAATACATGAAGGCTTGTACTGCTCCACTCACTCAACCACTCTATTACTCACATCATATCCATCACGCGCACTCAATCATGATCCCTTTAACACTTTTTTATACTGTCTTCAACCTTGTGAATATTCTCTAAGGTCGGCATCACAACTTAACACAGAATTCAAATTAGGTCTGGACCTAAATATTCTTGTTGTGGAAAGGAATGAAGGAAAACTGAAAAACACCTTAGCTTGGACCTAAATTCATCCAACCACACTACTCCAAACTTTCACAATCACCAAAGCAACTTCGCAATTAGTGTAAACACCCAAGGTTAGCCAAAGCTGTGTTAACACAATGAACAATTAAGTACATGCTTCCTCAAACTAAAAGATGACTTCTAAATCACATGAAAGGTTTAAACACAATCTAAAGTATTCCACAATCATGCTAAAAATTCCTAAAATCCAACAAATTCCTCCACAACAACTTTCACCTGTCATACAACCTTATCCTATTTACCCAGCAAACTCAAATATCTTTGACATACACTATAGCTCAATAAGTTCTCTTCTGGAGCAATAAATCATGAACAACCTCGACTGGAGAAAGATAGGAACCTTGTAAGTATGCATCCAGAACCGTAAGACCAAAATCTACTTTGTGTATAAATGCAGAGAAAAATATTTCTCCCATACCCTTTGCATCATTTAGAAACATAGTCTTCATACTGGTGAAACATAACTTTCTCTTCATAATGAATCAGAGAACAAAACTTGGAATATAACATCTTCGAACATCTCTTAACAACATATCCAAACTGTAAAGACAGATCT
The DNA here is from genome assembly GCA_027924645.1 of Cunninghamia lanceolata. NCBI lineage: Eukaryota > Viridiplantae > Streptophyta > Pinopsida > Cupressales > Cupressaceae > Cunninghamia > Cunninghamia lanceolata. Next base: position 26,821,489 of record BSBN01000703.1, read on the forward strand.
TCAATATAGAGGGAATGGAGAGCAAAACTACAACATTGTTTTGTAAGCCAAAAGACCACTTCACCACACTATTTCTTTTATTAATCAATTTTTCTCAAAAGCACTTGAGAACTAACCATTAGAAACATATACCTAGCATCTTTAGTACTTACTTAAGGCAACCAAATCATCTTCAACAAAAGAACTCAATCAAACAACATCCTCATCAGTAGACATAGATGATACCAATGACAACACAAGCTTGTTGACATCAATGACAACACCGATAGATCATACATGCAACAAAAATATGTTGCCAATTTTTCTTCAATCAATTTATGCTTTTACATGCTTGCTTTCCCTCTACATTAAAAGAATTTGAGCTTCATATATGAAATTCAAAATTTAATGTTTCAAGCAATATGTGCAATTTGTGTGAAAATCATTTAGAAAATCCACCTCATGCATTGCCCCATGGTATACTAAGAACATGATAAACTTAACGAATGCAATCATCGTTGATGTACTCATTGCACACTAAGGTGTGATTTCTAGTATAAATTAAATCTAGGTTATTTGTCTATATTGGATTCACTTTTGTGTATTAAGTTGTCTTGGAGTTTGGACAAATGAAACAATAATCAATTTTTTTTAAGCTGATGTTTTTTTTGTTTTCAAATATGATTGGTTCATAGCACTCTAATTGATCCATTGTAATTTAGTGAGTGTTTTTTTTAAATGTTTTGATTAATACAAAAAAAATCCCTAGAAAATCAAATTCCATCTACCAAAATATTAAACTATTTTCTAATATTTGTATTTATGCATATTGACCACAACTTGTCTAGTCACTAGCTTTAATCAAATGCCATCTAGAAAAAAATTATATTGTTTTCTAATGTTTGTATGTATGCATATTGCACACAAGTTATTTGGTGGAAAGCAAGTTTGGGCTTTGCATGGTGAGGTTTTGAATGCTTACTATCATTTTATACAATTATTCTTTTCATGTCATTGTTGCAAATACTTCTTTTTGGGTGTGTGTTTTTAATGGGTTTATTTTCTCTTCTCTTTCAATGCTAAGGACTATAGGAAAATGAGAGGATTTTTCCAAGGGTGAAACATTAAGGTTTAATCATGATTGTTTAATTTTGTACATTTCATATTATTTAATTGTTAAATATATTTGAGGTTTTAAAAAATGTATATTTCATATAGATTTAGATAACAAATGAGTTATTTTAAAATATTTTTAGTTTTTATTTTATTAATTAGTTAATGTATTTTAATTCAATTATAATGATAATTTAGTAGTTTATAATATTTATTCAAGAATATTTTAAGTTCACATTACATATTATAATTGTGAATGTGTTTTAAGTAATGACAATATTCAAATAGTCTTATTTAACAAAAAAATTATTTAAAAAACATTTTTAAGATTTTTATTTTGTTAATTTGTTAATATATTTTAAGATTTATATTACTTCAAATATTTGTTATTGAAGAATATTTTTAAGGTCATACTTGATGAGGGTGTACTCCACCCAACACACTCACAACAAAAAATTATAAGCTTAAAACTATTGAGAACATGAACTCATGGGGTAAACATAGTGATTTATGTGGGGAAAACCCTTTCAAGAGAAAAAACCAACTCCAAACATAGGTCAATATATTATTGAGAAATCTAAACAAGATTTCAATATGCTTGAAGAATAAGCTTTCATAGGAGTATCACCAACCAAAGATCTAGAAGCAACTCAACATCTATAATACTCTCACACACAAACTCCATCTCAAGCACATGATATATATGAGATATAATACAGAAAACTATCAAACAATAATTACAAAACCATAAGCTAAAACCACCCAAAAGTGGTACTCAAATTGTCTCCAATAAACGATTCCTTATGATATGTCAAAACACACACCAACACCTATAACTCCCCCTTAGATCTCTTTTATGTGTCTAACATCTTTTCACATTTTCTAATACAGGAGGTCCAACTTCTAGAGGCTAGAACTTTTGATCCAGGTACCTGATTGATGAACTATTTGATGCATTGGAAATTTTGTGAAGAGATCTAAGTGATGATTTTCTTTTAGATTAAAAACTGACTAGACATTGATCAAAGCCCCAATTGATCATTTAAAGGTCCAAAATTTAAATTTAATATTTTTTATAGGATTTTTGGACCTTGAAACTTTAATATCTCACTATCTACAAATGATTGTGGCTCATTTTTTACCATAAGATGAATTTACAATTTCGGAGCTCTGGGTAAATTTTTAGGTCCATATGTGCTCAAATGTAAAATTTCTAAAAATAGAAGTGCAAACTTTCTAAAAATAGCAAGTTACTATTTTAGCATTCTACTAAAAATAAAACAACATTAGATTTTTTGGGGTGATGCAAGATTGCTCTCTCGATGCTCTTACATCAATATTACATATTATCATTGTTAATGTGATTTAAAACTACTGATAAAATGCAAAACGAATATAGTTTAGATTTAAAATAAGATAGTTAGAGAGCATGCCTTTTGTTGTAACATGTGATCGAAAACAATGATGCAAAAAAAAGTATATTTAAGATATGCAACTTAAATTATATACCCTTAAATGGATCTAAGATCTATAGTTTTGTTCAAAGAATATCATATAACTTTTCAATTTTTAAAATAGTGAATTACTTCACTTTAAAATATCTTTTTATTGAATATTTAATTAGTTTTGAATTAAATCTATGCTAATTAATCTCTTATTAGATTTTTTTAGGTTTATATTATTTTCTAAACATGCCTTGACAAGGCATGAGAACTATTTGACAAAACGTGTCAAAGAAATGTGGCCTCATGGAATGTGATGGTTGTAGAATATGTTCAACATAGGTGTAAGGTTGAAAACTTTGAAATTGATTTTTTGTAAGATGTAGTGGTTGCAAGTGCCACTTCCAATCAACATAGCTTTCACCAGAGTTTATGGACATAGTTTAATAAATGATAATATATTCTGGTTGTTCCATTCTAAATTAGATAGTATTTTTTTTTGTTATTAACAAACAAAAAGAAAAAATCCACAACCAATCAAATATCATTTAGAAAAGAATTAAATTGTTTTCTAATGTTTAAGTTTTTGAATATTACATGCAACTTGTTTAGTGGTTAGCCAGTCAAATCCCAACTTGTAAAAAAATAAATTATTTCTTAATGTTAATTGTATGCAATTGAAAGTTAACTATGATATACAAGCTAATATGACTTCAACCTATTCAATTCAAACCAATTACAACCTCAAGATTAGACTAAAGAGCAATACAAGTAAACTATACTAATTGCACCCTAATTGATCATGCAAAGCTCTTGATATATCCTAACTGATATGATTTATGATAATTGCTAAAGGATGTTAAGTGCTCATAGAGGAATAATTTCCTTGCATTCAAAAGTGTTATTGCAAATGAAGGGGAGAACTCCAATTTATAGATTTTTGGAGGTCAAAATGGAGGGCTAGGATTGATTATGGAGATGATTTGAGGGCTCACATTGCTTGAGGCCTCTCAAGCAAGGAGAGATGGACAAGTGTCAAGAGGAGATTGCATTTGAGGAGAGCTCCAAGATTCAAGGAGAAATGAATGGTGGAGAATGAAGGGTTGAATGGATAGATGGCCAATATTGAGTAGGTGGATAAGTTACAAGGACTTATTTATGAAAAGGTAAGGCTTGGATTTTGTGGAGAATTAAAAATTAGGATGAGAGGACATATGGAATTTTAAATTTTAAGAATAGTGCCACATGAAATTTTAAATTTAATGAATAGTGACACATGGAGTGGGTGAAAGGACAAATGGAACTATTTGGAAGATTTTCCCATGATTCCAAAAGTACCACTTGTCATGCGCATGCATGTACATGGAATGACATGTGGACTTCTAGAAACATGGTGAGATGTAATCCTAGGTTAACTTAAATTAACCCATGTGCATATTATTATGGGGAATTAATGATGAGTCCTAGAAGTAATGAAAAGTGGATAAAATGGGGAGTTAAATAAATAGGCATATTTAATTAATTTTTTGGAATGGATAGGAACTATAGTCTTTGGGATAAATATTTGATTTTTGGACTATATTAGAAGAAAATGGGATGATTAGTGATGCTTAGTGACATGACAGGATGGGGGAAAATATTAATTAAATAATTAAAAACTATTTAATTAATATATGTGTTGGGTGGAATGGATAATTGCTCAATTTTAATTGATCAATTATGTAGATGAAGTCACGAAGTGGTGTGACCATTTCAGATGTCTATAGTACTTGGGAGACCCCACACATCTTTTGCCCAGATAATCACACCACTATGGTCCTTTATGGAGGCTACGGGCACAATTATAGGATATTGGCAGGTCTCACATAGTTATCCTACACCACAACCACCATTCAAATCACCAATTATGTGTTCTTTTATAATTGCTCTTGTCCTCTAGATGACATAGATGTGAAAATATTTGATAAAAATACCTGAAATTATAGTCTTCTTGATAATCATATAGTGGGAACAGTTCTTACACGTAGAAAACAAGTCCCGTACAATTTTCAGCCAATCTAGTGCTTGAATTGCTATCCAGTAAACATTACTAGCTTCTTTGTTCAAGGTAAATTGCATGAGTCAACTTGTACCTCTACATCATTTTAGTTCCTGCAGAAAAAAAATACAACATCAGTGCTAAAAAAATCTTTGAAAGTTTCTATAGAGGGGTTTTAAATTCAAATGGAATATCAGCAAAGCTTGCCTCCCATGTTAGGCCTTAGGTGGGAGATGTTATAGCGAATACACAAGTGACCTATATGATTTGGATGTTTGCACTTGTCTCCACGTTGTTCACAGATTCAAAAACTCTGATGGTAATTAGAGTAGATGCATATTTGGGATTACTAACAATTATCAATTTTAGTATTTTTAAATTTATTAGATTTATGGAGGTTAAGAAAGATTGCTTCATAATACACAATCCTATGAATGTTTTTTAAAGGAGCAACACAATAAGGGAGCCTAAATGTATAAAAAAATATTATAAAAAGTTTTTAAAGGTAACTTTACACTTTTCAGGCATTTAGATGGCCATTCCAATGACTCTGATGAATGAACTTTTCTAGAACATTATTAGCTTTTCCAAAATATTTGTTTTGGTTATATGTGGCATGCTTCATTTTACTTAGTCTTCTCCTTGTATGTTAAAGAAACCCAATCAAGATCAAGAAGAAACAAAGATATCTTCAAAAACTATAGTAGGTAAAGCAACCAAATCTAATCATTACTGAAGTTGTGTGCACAATTATTGGTCACTTAGTTTCTATTTTGTTGAATTCATTCTAGTGATATGTGGCAATGCCTTTAGCATCCCTACCCAAGGAGGGTTCGGTAAAGTTTTCAAAGATAAGTTACTCAATGAATGGTTGGTAGCCATTACGATTCTAGACAAGTTAATACATAGCTGGAAACAATTCATGAATGAAGTGGCTACTGTTGAGAGGATCCATGACATTCATCTAGTTTGACTTTTGGTTTGCTATTTTTAGTGTTCAAAAAGAATTTTGGTCTATGAATACATGGTTCATAGTTCAGTAGATGAATATATCCATGGGGATGACAAAAATAAATTGGACTGGAAGCAATTGCATGCAATTGCAATGGACACAACAAGAGGAATTTCATATCCACATGAAGATTGCACAAGACAAATTTTAAACTTTGACATAAAGCCATAAAATGTTCTGTTGGATACCAATTTCTACCCTAAGGTTGTAGATTTTGGGTTGGCCAAATTAGTAGATAGACAAGGAATCCATATTTCCCTGACTAGATACATGTGAACTGATGGTTACAACACCCTAGAGGTGTGGTACAGAAATTTGGGGTCAGTCAATGATAGATCAGATGTGTATATGGTATGTTAGTCATGGAGGTGGTTGGGGGAAGAAAGAAATCAAATTCCATTATCTATAATGGGCATTGAAGGAAGTTGAAAATGGTGAATTTGGAAGGCTAAGAGAAGGAAATGTAAGGGATGAAGAAGATGAAAGCATAGCTAAAATGTTAAGTATAGTAGGGCTACAGTGAATTTTGTATTCAGTGACCCCTCTCATCTATCTGCCATGAGCAAAGTGATTAAGATGTTGGAGGTACCGAGGTCACCATTCCTCCTCTTCCCTTCCTATCTAAATCTCGCTATCAACAATTTCCTATAGAGAATCCTCCTCAAGCATGTATTTTGCTAAAGATTTCTTCTACTCGTCCTTCTAATTGTTTGATATAGTCTTTTCTATAATCATTTCTTTATCATAAAATGATAAAATGAGAATAGGTTGCAGTCTTATATAATATGATTGATAGTACTATTATATAACACATGTTAATAAACAACCAAAAATGTTACCAATGAAAAATTTGTGTGTAATGTATTTGTAAGCAGTCGATAGGTGAAATAATGGCTTCCCCTATTTTGATCTCTAAAAGGATTTTGAGCTATGTGATCAAGTCATAAATTATGGGGAGTCAGAAAACCCTCCACTAGAAAGAACAAGGAAATGACCATCGAAAGATGGTTTTGTATACACAAAGCATTAAAAATAAACACACTAAAGACCTTATACTCAGAAAAAATAAACACACTAAAGAGAGAAAATTTTCCAAAACCTTAGCTTTGGCAAACTATACTTCATATGGATGGAGCAGAAGGCGATCCAACTGTAGCGGCCGTATTTCACATCATATTTCTCCAAAACTTAGTCCGATATGTCGATATGGCCCTATAATTCATGTGCATATGCCACTTCAACTAAATACAGGGCATCAACCCATAGTCCAAATAATAGTTAAAAATTGTTCTTCTTTGTAAGTATAATATTCATGTAAAAGATATCTTCAAGCTTCCATTTACTTTACATTTAAGCTAGTTTAAATGGAACACACGTAAGGTTTTCTTGACACATACCTTTTGAAAAACTGTAATTAATATGCATCTTTTCTGCATCATGCAGAATGGTATCATACAAGATGAAAGTGAAACGTAAACCACATCTTAAATCCTATATTCTAGAAAGGCACAAATTCACTGGATACCCTTGATTACAACACTTCAGCTGATTAAATTTTATTCATAGCTGCTCACCAACCAATTGTAATAGGTAACAAATTCAACTAAGGCGAGTTCACAATGCAAATTCCACATTAGTGACAATTGCTTTTATTGATAGTGCTATTGGATTTGCAGAGTTGACAAAGAAATAAGATGTTCAAGGGATAGTTAAAAAATGCTTAATATGTTTTACATAATGTAATAGATAATTCATTTTTATGTGAATTTTATTCATACCTTTTAAATTTGTTTGGTTTAAATCAAAAGGTCTCACCTGCAAAAAAATACAGTAAGTGGTTAGGGGATGCTATCATTTTAATCTGCAGTTTTCATTTGGACTATATGTTGACGAGTTACAAAATTTAGTTTTTCTCTATAGCCATATGATGGCTCACCATTCAAATAAGGTGGAGAAGGCCAGGGCATGTAACAAACTAAACTTTAACCTTATTCATATATTATTTCTTTTTTACCAGTTAGCACTATTAAACTTTTAACCTTTAGGCTTTTAATTATAAACTTGATCAACCCACCAATTACAGTTGAAGTCAACATTCTTGTTCACATTTTTTTGCTGCTAGTTAAACTAATAATTCTGGGTTAAGCTCTTGTGATTCTACAAACAAATGATTCGGATAACTGCACTAGCATTGAATCACAAAAAATAGAAGCAATGGTGATAAAAAAACTAAGTGGAGATGATAAATGGAACCTAAGCAATGCTTGCACAATGAAAACCAACCACTCTAAACCTTATGAATAATAGGGCATAACAAAAAATTTTGTCAAGCAACGAAGAACAAACTTTTTTATATATATAAAGTAAGTAACTAGAACAAATCAAAACATCCTCAGCATTCATAAATTACATGAAATATTAGGATCAAAAACATTGACAGCACATGACTAAATAGTCCACTCCTATAGGAAAACCTTAACAAAATGACTCTTACTAGAGTATAAGAATTTTGAAGATAAATAACTCCATGTCTGAAACAGTCTAAGACATTCAGAGCTTGCTACTATTTTCCACACTTATATTGGACTATAACAATTCCACTATCAAACTCAGACTCTACGATCAACTCCTCACAATAGCTAACTATTCATATGATGTTATACACCAAAATCTTCGATTCACTTCCTACTCTTCTCAGACACTTCCATCAACATTAAAAAAAAATGAGAAGCTCTATTTTAACAATGAGGAAAAATGTCTAGGTCGCAAGACTGGAGCCACCATCATTAACTCTCAACCACGCCAAGGCTATAATAAGAAGCACGCATATGCTAAAATAAATGAGCTGTCTCCCATTAAAAGTCAAAAATAATAAATACTATGCATATGCTTATTATAAGGAGTCGTTAGAATATTAGCCACCCACCATTTGCCATAATTCTTCATTAGCTGCTATAATTGAAATCAATCAACAAAACTACATAGCAAAAAATTAGACCCACAACATAAAGGAAATAAAACCAAAACACCAAAAACCAATGACGATAGATGCTCCTGCACCATTGTTTGTAACCTAGACCATATTACACTTTGAAAAGAGCTCTTACCCTCATACGTTGTCTAAAATATTGGGGGCTAGGATGGCCTAAATGTGGGCAATAAATTAACAAGGCAAACTCAAAAAATATTTATTTTCAGATGACAAGGACTAGATATACATAAATATATACCTGGGTTTTGTTGTAAAAGACATCATTGTCGTGCATAAGAATATCAGCCTATCCTTCCTTGAGGGTAGTGTACTAGCTATGATCTGAGGGAAACTCCTACTTTTGCTTTCCCATGTCTTCTTCTACAAAATAAAACATGACTATTCATTCAGTTGCCTTGTCATTTCTCCATTAATCTTAATGAGCATTTACCAACAAGATATAGGAGGAAACAAAGATAGCTCGATCACTATGGAAAAACCCACATTCAATACTCAAACAATACTCAAACAATATGTAATGGGGATTTCCTCAAACTCACACAACGTATAGCTCTTCTACTAAACAACAATGAATAAAAAGTTGAAAACTTTTACAAATTTTAAGGTCTACCCATGTTAAATACTTCTGAAAAAAATAAAAGCTACCTAGAGCTTTTACTGTATTAGTGTTGAGAGAGTGTGATTGCTGGAAATAAAATTGAATAAATCTTGCAAATGACCTAAACCCCAACCCTAGAAACTTATTGAATCACTCAACTCGAGCACATCAAGAATGTGAAAGGAAATATAAAGACATCCATTGAGCAGATTCTGTTGCCACATGTGCATAGCTGCAATATTCTCTTTCTAGTCTCATAGATTTAATGAACTATATGTGAACTTTCAGTGCCCCTCGACAATAGAAAATATAAAGTCGATGACTTTCACCACGGCCGCATCTTCTTGATTCGTATTAAGGTTGAAGGGCGGCAGGCGGATCCAGTCGCAGGCAACAAGATCAAACCCCAAACCTTGTCTTTTGTTGGCTCCCAACCAAATAGCTAGGACTTCCATTTATGAAGTGAATGCGCATCTACAGATGTATTGAAAATATAAAGTAAGTCCTCCTAAATCGGTGTCCTGCATTGGGGATAAAACAAAATGTTCACAGTGGCATTTCTTGCAAATAGTGTGTAATGACAGACTTTACCTGACACTGCCGGATGTTTGAACAAAATTTGACGCAGATGAATGGACAAGATGATTTCAATCGTCTTGCACCATTCTCTGTAACCCTCGGTCATTGATCTCTTATCCCACGCCTCTCTTTGCAAAAGGGAATGCCTTCGGCGTAAATATAAAATATATTATATTATATTATATATTTTATTTTATATATAGAATATTTAATTAATTTTATTTTTATTTTCTTCGTTATATTTATTATTATATATTATACATATATGTATGTATGTATGTATGTATGCATGCATGCATGCATATATGTTGTAGACACCCAAAATTAACCTAATTATCATTAGTATCAAAATATCGTATCATCTATCATCTGCATTTTTCTATACATTTGAGTAATTTCTCTATTTTCTCTAAATCACTTATTTCTTCTATTAATTAAATAAATTCATATTTATTTAATTAATTCATTATCTATTTTCTTCCATTTTCTCTAATCTATAATTAAATAATATTTAATTATTTAATTATCTTTCTATTCTATCTATTTTAATTAAATAAATTCTATTTATTTGATTAAAATTTCATCTAAATTATATTTCTATCCCAATTTCTAATTAATTAAATAAATTTAATTTATTTAATTAATTTCCCATCATATCCCAATCCTATCCTAATCATCTTCCCAATTAAATAAATCAATTTTATTTATTTAATTAATTTCCCTTATCTATTTCATCATGTATCTTCACCTTTCATCATATGCCGACATGTGTGCATCTTTTATTTGAAACATGTGTGGTAGTACTTTTTATGTACAATATCACACTTAAATTTATTAAATAAGGGTTTTTTGTGTACACAATCACACATGTGCCTTATTCTTTCCTTTCCACTTGTCATCTACACATTCACCTATGATTATCAATTCATCTCCATCATTCACATAGCCACCGAATCTCTACCATTGATTGATTTTGGTTGAGTGTTATATAAACACCCTCTTATTCCATACAATCTATCATCAGATCTCACCATATAGCGTCTAGATTATCATCTCAAGCATAATACCTCCATTAGCATCCATTGAGCATATTATCACTATCATCCATCCATTAACCATGACAACTTTGATCTTAATGATTGTTCATTGTTGAGAAGCAATCCACACCACAAACAAGGAATCATACAATCTAGGTGATATTGTTCTTGAATTGCATGCATTTGATTTCACTTGGATTCGATTCTTTGATGGTGGTAGGATTAGGTTTTGATTTACATGCTTGATCTTATTGACCTGATTTTTACCTATCCACATATGTGTGCATACATACATACATACATATATACATATATATAGGGCGCTGGGCAGAGGGAATAAAGAGATGGGGAGAGAGAGATTACTTTCTTTATAGGGCTTTGTAATTGGATAATCTATATTGTTGCAAATTGTCAAAGCAAATTATGGAACAATGTGATCATATCAACAAATACACACTTTGAACCATCACCTAATATTTTAGTTAAAAATTGTTGGTCTTTAAATCCTTTTTCCCCTATAATAAGATTCACAATCTCCGCAAATGGATTGACTCTTCTTATTCTTGTTACAAATAAGATACTATTCAACATAAATGTATGAAATAATTGATATCATTGTTTCTTACGGATGGTAGTATATAAATTCAATTTTTTCAATCATACATGTTTACCTCCTTCATATGGCCTCCAAGATTAGTGATTGTCTATCACTTTTCTTTATCATTATGACCTCTAAAATTCAATGTTTGAGGACATCCAAATTTGCTAAAAAGGGGTTTATACATCTCACAATGCACTCACATTTACTATGGAAGAAAAATGTTGAATACACAAGACAACTAAGAGGGGGGGGTGAACTAGTTGTAACTTAAAATTTCAAAGCCCTCATACACACTCAGATCCACATTAATCCAATTAACCCTTAAGCTTGTTATAATGATTAAGCATGAAATGTAAATAACAGAAACTAGATCATAATAACGCAATACATAGGACAACACCTAATTTACGTAGAAAACCCAATATGGGGAAAAACACGGTGAGGATTAGCTCACAATACATAAATAAGGCAATTGGTTAAGGTTGATACAATTGGTGGACTCACTGTCCAAGAATGCTCACTACATGTGGCTCACTGCCAAAGGACTCACTATCCTAAAGAAAGAGATAGAGAAGGTGGCTCACTACCAGGATTGAACTATTATAGTTGCATCTAACACATGCATAGAGTACAGTTCCGATGAAGCTCAATATTGACTGCAACATCAACATCATCTATGTAGTACCACTGAAAAATAGTAGACACCCTCTGCTCACTGCATACAGTAATCTAACACATGAAGGCTTGTACTGCTCCACTCACTTAACCACTCTATTACTCACATGATATCCATCACGCGCACTCAATCATGATCCCTTTGACACTTTTTTATACTATCTTCAACCTTGAGAATATTCTCCAAGGTCGGCATCACAACTTAACACATAATTCAAATTAGGTCTAGACCTAAACATCCCTGTTGTGGAAAGGAATGAAGGAAAACCACAAAAAGCCTTATCTTGGACCTAAATTCATCCAAGCACACTACTGCAAACTTTCACAATCACCAAAGCAACTTCGTAATTAGTGTAAACACCCAAGGTTAGCCAAACCTGTGTTAACACAATGAACTGTTAAGTACATGCTTCCTCAAACCGAAAGGTCACTTCTAAATTACATGAAAGGTTTCAACACAATCTAGAGTAATCCACAATCATCCTAAAAATTTCCAAAATCCAACAAATTCCTTAGCAACAACTTTCACCTTCCATACAACCTTATCCTATTTACCCAGCAATGTCAGATATCTCTGCCATACACTATAGCTTGATAAGTTCTCTTCTAGAGCACCGAATCATGAACAACCTTGACTGGAGAAAGATAGGAACCTTGTAAGTATGCATCTAGAACCGTAAGACCAAAATCTACTTTGTGTAGAAATGCAGAGAAAAACATTTCTCCCAGACCCCTTTGCGTCATTTAGAAACATAGTCTTCATATTGGTGAACATAACTTTCTCTTCACAATGAATCAGAGAATACAACTTGGAATATAACATCTTTGAGCATCTCTTAACAACATATCCAAACTGTAAAGACAGATCTTCAATATAGAGGGAATGGAGAGGAAAACTATAACACTATTTTGTAAGCCAAAAGGCCACTTCACCACACTATTTCCTTTATTAATCAATTTTTCTCAAAAGCACTTGGAAACTAACCATCAAAAATATATACCTAGCATCTTTAGTACTTCCTCAAGGCAACCAGATCATCTTCAACAAAGAAGCTCAATCAAACAACAACATCCTCATCAGTAGATATAGATGATACCAATGACAACACAAGCTTGTTGACATCAATGAAAACACCAATAGCACATACATGCAACAAAAATATGTTGCCAATTTTTCTTCAATCAATTTATGCTTTTACATGCTTGCTTTCCCTCTACATTAAAAGAATTTGAGCTTCATAAATAGAATTCAAAATTTAATGTTTCAAACAATATGTGAAATTTGTGTGAAAATCATTTAAAAAATCCACCTCATGCATTGCCCCATGGTATACTAAAAAAATGATAAACTTAACGAATGCAATGATCGTTGATGTACTCATTGCACACCAAGGTGCGATTTCTAGTATAAATGGTTATTTGTCTATGTTGGATTCACTTTTTTGTATTAAGTTGTCTTGGAGTTCGCACAAATGAAACAATAATCAATTTTTTTAAAGTTGATGTTTTTTTTTGTTTTGAAAAATGATTGGTTCATAGCACTCTAATTGATCCATTGTAATTTAGTGAGTGTTTTTTCTAAATGTTTTGATTAATACAAAAAAAATCCCTAGGAAATCAAATGCCATCTACAAAAATATTAAACTATTTTCTAATATTTGTATTTATGCATATTGACCACAACTTGTCTAGTCACTAGCTTTAATCAAATGCCATCTAGCAAAAAATTATATTGTTTTCTAATGTTTGTATGTATGCATATTGCACACAAGTTATTTGGTGGAAAGCAAGTATGGGCTTTGCATGGTGAGGTTTTGAAGGCTTACTATCATTTTATACAATTATTCTTTTTATGACATTGTTGCAAATACTTCTTTTTGGGTGTGTGTTTTTAGTGGGTCTATTTTCTCTTCTCTTTCAATGCTAAGGACTATAGAAAAATTAGAGGATTTTTCCAAGGGTGAAACATTAAGGTTTAATCATGATTGTTTAATTTTGTACATTTCATATTATTTAATTGTTAAATATATTTGAGGTTTTAAAAAATGTATATTTCATATAGATTTATATAACAAATGAGTTATTTTAAAATATTTTGAGTTTTTATTTTATTAATTAGTTAATATATTTTAATTTAATTATAATGATAATTTAGTAGTTTATAATATTTATTCAAGAATATTTTAAGTTCACATTACATATTATCATTGTTAATGTGTTTTAAGTAATGACAATATCCAAAATTAATATAATTTAGATTTAAAATAAGTATATAAATGATAGTGAGAGAGTGTCCTTCTAGTTGAAACATCTTATTCAAAATAATGATGCAAAATTACCATTGTGACAACCAAAAGCATACTCTGTCTAATGATCAACAGAGAATGAAGAAATGTTTATTCGATGAGAAAAAGTATTACAAGGAGGAAAATATATACTATGTAACAGTTGATAAAACTATTAAGGCAATTGGTATAACAGAACCAACTAGCAGAACCAACGTAACTACATGGTTACATAATAAACATTGTAATATTTTATGCTAACATTCCCCCCTTATTACATTGTTTTTACAAATGTACCCCCTAAACAGTTCAAATTTGATCCTATCAAGAGATTTGGTGAACATATCTGCGATCTGAGAGTCTGTAGGGTAGTACTAGAGCTGGATGTGGTGGTTCAAAACTTGATCCTAAATGTAATGACATTCGACCTCAATATGCTTAGTGCGCTCATGGAAAATTGGATTCTTCACAAGTTTTAACACACCCTGATTGTTGTAATGAAGAACTGGTGACTTTTCTTCAGGAATGGCCATATCCGCCAGAATGCGATGTAACCAAATCGCTTCGCACACAGCTCCTCATGCGGCGTGATATTCAACCTTAGTGGATGAAAGAGCAACAACATTTTGCTTCTTACTAACCCATGAAATTGGCCTAGATCCAAGATGAAAAACATAGCCTGAGGTTGATTTCCTATCATCTATAGATCCTGCATAATCTGAGTCTATATATCCCTATAAGAAGAACTGGGTGTTCTTCTTATATTCTAGACCATAATCAACTGTGCCTCGGATATATCTCAACACATGCTTTGCTGCAACCCAATGACACTTCTTTGGCTCCTGCATGAATCTAGCGAGATAGCTTACATCAAAACATAAGTCTGGTCTGGTGTAGGTCAAGTAGATAAGACTCCCAACCAGCTGCCTATAGAGAGTGACATCTACTTGAGGTGAATCCTGGAAATGGGATAGTTACAAACCTTTCTCCATTGGAGTGGAAATTGGCTTACAGTTGACCATTCCATATTTTTCCAGGAGTGTCTTGGCATATTTTATTTGGGAGATGAATATGTGGTTCTTCTTCTGCCATATCTCCAAGTGAAGACAATAATGAAGTAGCCCCAAATCTATCATGTCGAAGGACTTCTTGAGATCATTCTTTACATCATCAACGAGACTATCTGAGTTGCCAGTGTGAATAAGGTCATCCACATACAAGACTAGAATGACAATCTCTATGCCTACCTTCTTAATATACAAATTAGGATCTGAGGGGCTATGGGTGAATCCATGCTGCAATAGGTGACCATCAATCTTGATGTACCATGCCCTAGGAGCTTGCTTAAGGCCATAAAGAGATTTGATAAGATGACATACCTTGTGTGGATGATGTTCATCAACAAATCCTTCTGGCTGGGTCATGTACACTTCTTCTTTGATATCACCATTTAAGAAAGCACTCTTGACATCCATCTGCTGAAGCTTCCATCCCTTTTGCGCTACCAATGCACAGACCATTCTAATAGTTTTGATCTTCACAGTGGGTGCAAAGGTCTCTTCAAATCAATGCCTTCTTGTTGAGCATATCCCTTTGCTACAAGTCGTGCTTTGTACTTGTCGATAGATCCATCTGCCTTGTACTTTGTTTTGAAGATCCATTTGCAGCCAATGGGTTTCTTCCCTTCAGGCAGATCGACAAGTTCCCAAGTATGATTTTGCATCAGAGAATCATACTCTGCATCCATAGCCTTCTTACACTGAGGTTGGCTTAATGCCTCTCGAACTATGTCAGGTTCAGTGCTGTCAACAATAGTACTCATGAGCGCAAGATTCACTTCATTTCTTGTCTGACTCCTAGTTCTGACTCCTGACGAAGTGTCTGGAAGAGTGTGCAGGTTAGAGTCCCTGATTGTACTTTGGATCCACTTTGGAGGTTGACTAGGTTGCTACTGGTGT
Organism: Cunninghamia lanceolata; assembly: GCA_027924645.1. Lineage (NCBI taxonomy): Eukaryota > Viridiplantae > Streptophyta > Pinopsida > Cupressales > Cupressaceae > Cunninghamia > Cunninghamia lanceolata. The sequence continues at coordinate 26,837,798 of BSBN01000703.1, forward strand.
GCAATATTTTCTAGAGGGCCCAGATCAACATACAACTCTCCTTGTAGTTCACTGTCTTTGTGAGAGTCTTCCATATGCTCATCATCTGATTGTGAGAGCAATTTATGAGAAGTAGGAGGCTGTTGCTCTTCTTTCTGTGATAAGGAATCGAATGATGATTCATCACATACCACATCTCGACTCTCATGTATCTTCATTGTCTCGGGATCTATGAGATGATAAGCTTTTGATGTAATACTATATCCCAACAATATACACTGAAGTGTCTTAGGATCAGTCTTCTTTCTCCTATTGGCAGGGACATGCATGTATGCAGTGCAACCAAAGACCCTTAGATGAGAAATTGAAGGCTTTTGTCCAGTCCATACCTCTTCTGATGTCTTGTTTTACAGAATCTTTGTTGGTGCCCTATTGATGAGGTATATAGCTGTCCGTACTGCTTCTATCCAAAATCTTTCCTCCAACGTGGCTATGGAGAGCATGCATTGAGCCATCTCCATGACAGTCCAATTGCGACGTTCTGCAACTCCATTCTATTGGGGTGTATAGGGAGCAGTTAGGTGCTGCTTGATGCCATGATGCTTCAAGTATGCCACGAACTCCTTGGAGGTGAATTCCCCCCTCGATCTAAGCGGAGGACAAGAAGAGACTGGCTGACTTCTTTGACAACTTGCTTGTGAAAGTCCTGAAAGTTGGCAAAGGCTTCATCTTTCTTCTTGAGAAAATACACCCAGGTCTGTTAGGAGAAGTCATCCACAAATAATTGGAAGTACTTATTGCCTAAAAATGAAGCAGGCATGGGTCCGCACAGATCGGTATGTACCAACTCAAGGTGATGTTTAGCATGGAAGCTACTAGCCTCGAACAGATCCCGGTGTTGTTTACCTGCAAGGCATCCAGGACATATAGGCAATGAATTTGAAATTAGAGGAAGACCTCTTACCATTTGTTTGGAGCTGAGCTGATGCAAGGAGTTGACTGAAAAGTGCCCATAGCGATAGTGCCAGAGTCCCGTAGATTCTATTGTTGAGGCTGATAGAGCTACTGTAGGGTAGGAGACAGCATCTAATGCAAATAGTCTATCCTTTATAAATGCTCTAGCAAGTATCATACCTTCTCTTGAGATTAGACAGGTCTTGACCCCATCCTTCACCTGGAACTCAACTTTTAGTTTGTGGTTCAGAAGCTAACTGACAGAGAGTAGGTTTGTTGTCAAACCAGGAACATACAACAACTTGGTGAGGGTACAATAGCTTGTCCCAAGAGGAATGATGACCTTGCCTATACCCTTTACAACATACTCCTTATTGTCAGCAATTCAAACTCTATCTCTAGTAGGTTGTTCTGTTAGTGCATCGAACAGCTCGCGATTGCATATCATATGCTTGCTAGCACCTGAGTCTATCAACCAAATATCCCTCGTGGGTTGCGAGGTTTGGGAGACAAGGACTAGATTGTGATGAGTGCCGTAGTTGGCTATTTCTAGATCATCTTCTTCTGATGCATCATCTTGTTGGGCCACTACATTGCCTTTGTGCCTTCTGCGATGATGACGGTGTTTGGATGGCTGAGTATCACTACAACCAGAAAAGCCTTCTTTACTTGAATTGCCTTTGGTTAAGGCATTGTACCAACAGTTGATAGTGTCATGATTGTTCTTGTTGCATATATGACACCATCAGTTCACCTTTGGAGGCTTCGACTATTGATGTTCTTGTTGTTTCTGTGGCTTCTTTCCATGAAACTTCTGACCTTTTGATTGTCTGGAGAACAGGGCCTTGTCTTCAAGGTCACCTTGGACAGATTGAATGGCTTCTTCTTGTTGCAACAAATTCACCAATTCATCAAATGACATAGTTTGTTTGGTGATGTTCAGCGTGGTGACAAAGATTTTGAACTGAGATGGCAGTGCACACAGCGTAATTGGGACAAGTAGTTTGTCTTCCACCTTTTCTCCAAGTACCACAAGCTCAACTCGTAGTTCAGATACCCGCCGTAAGAATTCCTCAACTTTCTCGCCAGCCTGCATATTGAGTGTATGTAGGTTGGACTGTAGATGGAGGATCTTCATCTAGTTCTTCGCTTGGTAGATTGTGGAGAGAGAATCCCATGCCGCCTTTGATGTTTCCGCATCCCGAATGTGAGGTTGAACTTCATCGATGATGCTGAGTGTTATCAACATCAATGCTTTGGCATCGGCCTTGTCAAACTTCTACCTTTCATCTGGATCTTCCGGTCTGGTTATGTCACCAACAACAATTCCCCATAGCTCCTAAAAAATGAGAATAGTCTGCATTTTTGTCTTCCATGCGCATAATTTGGCCCTTTCAAAAGTTGAGCATCAGAAAGAAGCAATTTCGGGGTAGACATTTTTTTTAAAAAATAATCCAGACAACAAATTTATTATTATTTTATTTGACAGTACATTCACTTTCAAGAGAAAATTGTGGCACATAGATGAGCACGATAGGCCTGTGCTGTGAGACAGGGACGCTTTGGTGTGCGTTCTACCTCATCTTCGTCATTAGCATCATAACCCTCATCTAGTTTTTCTCTAATCTTCCTTGCTTGACATTGTACATCAAATAGAAAGTAATCTATCAATCCTTGCCTAAACAATTCATCGAATTGGAGATTACCAGTGTTTTGCAGGGCATCTAGAAGGGCAAAATAGAAGCCTGAGCTTTCTGAAATAGTACGTCCGCCTTAAGGTGGCTCATTCGCATGATGAATGGCCACACTGCTAGCATCTGGTGTGGTGGACATTCACTTTTGATTGTTTGCTGAGTGCCTTGTCATTGTTTACGATTCACCAAGCAGCACCAAACGTGTGCACTTCAGTCTTCCAATGATGTTTCTTCCTAGCGCATTACAACCTTCTATTGCTGATCACTCCTTGCAATTTCTGCTAGCGTTTGCTAGTCTCCTCCTCCAAGTCACTTTGGCAGAGAAACCTTCAGACCATCAATAGAAATTTTCTCCTTCTCCAAGTTGTTGGCAGAGATCAACAGCGTCAGTGCTCACTCCTACACAGGCTCTCCAACATGGGCCTGCCTTCCTTATTGCTATTGGCTGCACTGTGGGCGTTCCTCCTTGCAACTTAATAGGACTGCATCGCTAACCACTCTGATACCATTTAATGATCGGTAGAGAATGAAGAAATGTTTATTCGATGAGGAAAATACATACTATGTAATAGTTGATAAAACTGTTAAGGCAGTTGGTATAACAGAACCAACTAGCAGAACCAATGTAACTACATGGTTACATAATAAACAATGTAATATTTTATGCTAACACTCTCACTATCATCAATTGTGGAAATATTATGTCTCTAATATATAAATGATAAATTTTATAATTTATTTTAATAAAAATAATTGATATGAGCATTAGGGTTTGGTAGTTTTTAAGTCTTGATTTTGTAAATTTCATAATTATTTAATTTATTTAATTGTTAAATAGATTTAAGGTTTTGACACAAGTATTTCATATAGTCTTATTTAACAAAAAAAATATTTAAAATATATTTTTAAGATTTTTATTTCGTTAATATATTTTAAGATTTATATTACTTCAAATATTTGTTATTGAAGAATATTTTTAAGGTCATACTTGATGAGGGTGTACTCCACCCAACACACTCGCTATCAGATGATAGTACAATGATTTCAGCTCTAGGTGCTATACAGGGATCCCTAGTGATCATTGATACACTAATAGGTACACTCATAGGTATACTCATAGGTACACTAATAGGGCAGCAATCAACCATGATTCGAGCTGTTGTCCTAGCTATCTCTAGGACTTCTATTTTCATTTGTTTAAGTCATAACAAAGTATTGGCAAACATTTCCACATCATCAAGCCAAATGTTATTTTCATCATTCATTTTCTCAATAGTCTTGATCATTGCAAGTTGTTTCTGCTTAGCTTGTAGATAACGTTCCTTACCCGGAAAGGATTTCCTTGCGGTTTTCTTGATACGTACCATCCTGGCACAATAAATCAAATCATTATCTACACACATAATGTTGATTCCTAATTAGGTTAGTGGACTCATCAGCCATAGTGCTGAACTTGGTTTGCTCTGATACCATATGTAACACCCAATTCTGAATTTACCCTAAAAACTAAGTTTTAACCAAAGGTGATAAATTTGATTTTTTAAAATTTTAAAATAGAAAAGTAATTACTATAAACAAGTAATTCATCCATCGACTTAACAATAAGCATGATTACATATTCGTGAAGAAAAAGGAAATAATCAACCAAAACATTTAAATAATATGTTGTTATAAATTTCATAAATCAAATCCAAAATAGGAACTTACCAATGTCACTGCATCTCTATTATCGACCACCCAAATTCAAGTCTCAACATTCCTCAAGAATTAAGAAGAGAAAGTATCTTCAAGGAGCTTAACCTCCAACCATAGACCGTCAGTCTCCCGCCCTCCTTCCTAACTGGAAGTGGCCCTACCCTACTCAAGAGGATAGACTTACGATAACCAATGGTGTTTGCCATCTGAGCTCTGGTGTTGTTACCTACGTGACTTGTTATCATGCAATCCCCTAGATACCCTCTAGTCATGCATGACCACTCCACAAGCTACACCATCTAGTCACAGTGAACATTCAATGCACTTGAGGATCATGCATTAGCTTGGCTAAAGGATTTGAATTTAATTAGCATTGTATCAACACATGAATTAAGTTCACCCACCCCACTCGACCCGAATTAATCACAATCCTACATTTTTCCTATTTATAAGTTCTAAATATCAACCTCGATGACCTCAAAGTGTTTTGAATTTCATTATGTATTATCGCATGGTATTAAGGTTTACTCTTTCTCGAAGCTCATGGAATCCTCTCCATCTACATGATAAATGAATGGCTTCCTAGCATATCAATGTTTCAAGTAACTCTATATGTTGTTATAACAATCCCAAAATTTATCCCCTTACCTAATTCATCCATTCTTCAATGGGCACTAGACCCAACTTTGTTGTTTTCAAAAATAGATTACTATAAATCACTTTATAGAACATAAATATTTGAAGTCCCTAAGATTAAAATTGAACATTCTAAGGGATCTTCTTTGACTGTTGATTCTTCGACATAGTTTCAAATTTGTCGTTTAGGAAGGGTTTCTCTATGAGTCAATTCAAGAATACAATGTTCGAAACGCTACGTTAAAACTCACAACATACTACTTCGACGTGTCAAAATCTTTGACATAGTATAATCTTGTCAAACTATTCATTGGATAGCCTTGACATAATGTTTCTTCTAACAAAATAGATTGAATGTATGTCTATACTTGAGACTTGACAAAAGGCACATTACTTGTTTGTAAAGACTTCATAATAATAATTGGATTAAGAATAAGGTCTTTTCCAAAAAAGAAAACAACAATTAAAATGCTTCAGTAGCACATGTATTACCTTCAAGGCATATAATCTAAATCTTTTTATTGCTCACAACTAGTAAACAATTTTGCCATGGTCAAACCGAATAGTTTTATCACTGAAAAAGAGGATGATTGTATCGACTTGCATGTTAAATCTTACACCTCTCACTGTAGGAGTCAAGGACAACACTGAGAGGGGGGGTGAATCAGTGTTGTGTGAAATTTCTAATCTTTTTACAAACTTTAACTTGCAGAGTACAAGGAGAGAGAGCTATCATTGATTTCTCACATACATGTGCACATAACTGATAATGAAAAACAAAAACTCATGAGTATAACATATATCCATAGAGAGAAGATCAAACACAAGAATTGCACGAATGGAAAACCCTCTAGGGGTAGAAAAACCACTCCAGAATTGCCTCACTAGCTTAACTGAAAAACATGCCTCACTGGCAATATAAATTGTATCTAGGAGCACCAACTCCTTATGGAGCACCAACTCTAATACCAAAATGAAGCACCCACTTCCAACACTAATATACCTCACTGGTAAACAAATAGGTCTCACTGACCTACAAGCCTCACTGGCTAATACAAGGCCTCACTGGCAAACTGAATCTTCACTGGAAGTAATAAACAAGTTCAGAGGGACACTCTGTTTCCATTCAATACAAAACATATTCTGTCAAATGGTCATTCTGTTCAAAATTAATCTTACATCCGGATACACTCACCAATACTTCACAACTCTGTATGTTTCATCTCTCTCTTTTTTAATTCACTTGTTTCTTCACAAAAATCTCTGCATGTTGGTTCACACTTCTCAATTTTGCAATGCATCTGCAATACCATTATATATGAAAGAGAATGTCCTTTCATATTCTTCTCAATCCTCATATTGAACTCTGCATCTATATCTTCATAAATAAGGAATCTGCAAAAAATAAAGATTAAAATCCTTTGTTTTGCATAACCATTCATTTTCTTGATCCATCTTCCTTTCATTTTCTCAATAAAAATAATGAATGATATTCATCATATATCACTAAATAAAATCATCAATGGATTGCTTCAAATTGCTGTTTTAACAAAAATGAAGTGCCTTCACAAATCAATTCATCTGCAAAACCACATAACCTTCCATATTCCTTTCTCAACCTTTTCAATCTGAGCATGTATGTCTTCATTATTATCCATGCATCAAAAATATATCTCCACAAAAATCTTTAATTAATTCCAACAAAAACTCTTCATATTCCTCTGTGCACTTAAAAGACCCTTCCAAGAATTTCAATCTGCAAAAAAATAAAACATCTGTACAATTTGTTCTCTTAATTTTCCAAAAAAAATATCTTCCATTTTTTTTTGTTCTTCAAAACCTTTCATAGTCCCTGTATAAATAAAAATTATATCTCTTTCAAATTCTTCAATCTGCAAGATAAATATTTTTGAAAAAAAAAAATCTTTTAAACTTCTCATCTGTAAGAAGCCTTCAATCAATCTACAAATAACATCTCTCAATTTGCCTTGAAAAATTTCTTCAATATTTCAAACCCTCTTCTTAAAAAAAAAATCATATTGGGTTATGAAAAAAAACTTAAAAAAAAAAAACTTCCACTTCTTTCCTTTTAGAAAAAAAAGAAGATTGTGCCTTTTTGCTTTTGAAGAAATATTAAACTTAGAAATAAATCTTCTTTAAAAAGAAGTTTTAAAAACTTCAAAGATTCCTCCTATTTAGAAGGCAAGAAATTAGCCTTTATTTTTCCTTTAAAAACTCTCCTTAAAAATCTCATAGAAGATGCCTTTTAAAAGGCAAATAAATAGGAGATGAAAAGTTATTCTAAAATAAAATAAAGCATATATAAATGCTTTTTCCCACTCTTTTAAAAGCACCTTAAAATTTATTCCATGCCTTTTTATGAATAACTCATAGTCTCCATAAAGCATTCCATGCTTTTTAAATATATTTCACCCCTTCAAATATTCAAAGCAAATAATCTTTTATAAATGATTAAACTTCACTTTCTTCAATGTCATAAAGCTATGACAAAAAGGGGATCAATAAAGTTTCTAATATTTTAAAAAATATTAAGACTTATGTGGTGCTCCCCTTAAAAAATGCTCTCCAGTTCATAAATAATATAAGTCAAGCACTCCTTTAAATATGCATAGAGCTCCCATAGGGATCATTAAATATATTAATATTTGATGTATTTTTTTTTAAGTCTTGGACAAGGCCCTCTTCAAATATTTAATATATTAAAATATGAAGACATGAAGACATGAAGACATGACTTGTAAAAGACTTGAAAGCCACTGTATACCTCTGCATCTGCATATGTCACAACTATCAAAATCAACAAATGAAGATCAAATGTAAATGAAGACCATACCACCAAACCACTGTCATTATGAAGACCATGCCACTGTATCAATGCCATATGATAGTAACTCCCACGTGGAGAACACCATACTATCAACACTGAAAACATTATGAAGGCCAAACCTGTGATCATGAAAGAAGATGATGATCAATGGTTAACATCATAAACCAAAAATGATAACTCCAAGGACCAATATGAACACCAACACCAAGAGCATGAGAATCCATCCTGAGACAAACTTGAAGATGTCTTGATCAAACAGAAGCATCTCATTTCTAACCATATTTGCATATCTGACAACACATATCCAAACGACATCAAACAAACTGAGAACACCTTTTTGACATCAATGACAATCTACTTTCATTAAACTCCCCCTTTGTCATTGATGGCAAAACTAAATGATGCAATTTTTCTTTCTCGCCCTTTTTGACATCTGATGACAAAGACTAAATTAACTCCCCCTGAGAACAACTCCACTGAAAGATGTTATAGATTGATCATAAAAATTATATTGCAATATAAAACTTTGAAGATATAAACTCATGTTATCCTGTTATCTTCATATCAACCAAAATTGAGATACCACTTACCCAAAAATCTTTGAAACCACTTGTCTTTCAAAAGATTGAAGGCACTGAACACTTATCCAATTTGCTGTCCAAAACTTATCCTAAAAGCTTTGTCCTTGCACATCAGCATCTTGAACAACATTCAACTTGAGAGCAATAAGACATCATGAAATGCACATTTGAAAACTTACATCTTGAAGAACAATACCACTTCTTGTTATGATGAAGACTGACATATATCCGCTAACAATCACATACTCCTCATGACATCACAATCAACCCTTTTTGACACACATGACAAATCTCCAATAACTTCCACATAGAGCATGATGGCATAAAAATAGCACTTAGGATTTTGATAAATCAGCCTTTTGACATGACACATATGAATTTGAATATCATGCAAGACTACTCATCACACTCTTTCACTCAAAAACACCAATCATGAAGACTACACATCTCAGGATGACATGATGATCACACAAGATATGATCTTGCAAAAACTTCCATGACAACAGTCAATCTACAACAACTTGCAATCAATTTACTCTTGCACACACTTCTTGGCATGATAAAGAATGAAGACCATCTGAATAAATGAAGACTATCCTCATGTTCTGCACAAGACATTTTTCACACCAAAATGTCAATTCTGATATATACATAAACACATCTTAACAAGAACTCCTGCCTCTTGACTTTATCATTCTAATCAACCTCCTTAGCCATCATATCCAAACATCTAAGGAGAGTTCCTTGAGAACACCTTTACTAAAGCAACATGACAACTCAACCATGTAAGTATGATATGAACAATATACAAAATAGGATCAAGTCACAACATCACCAAACTCTTTGAGCATTAAATCCTTTAACAACTTATCAACACCTTGCATTCATTGAACATGTCATTGATCATGGACACCTAATACCACTCGAATCATACAATTTGTACATACTACCCTGAAACATATTACTGATGAAAAATATCAAAGAACCATGTGAGATTATTACATCAAGAGCACTTCCATATGAGCATCCAATCCATCAATTTTGCATACCAACTACATTAATAAGCTCTTCCTGCATCACTGATATACACTAAAAATCAACTTAGTTAGCAGCATCTTCAACAACTATCTCACAAGATTGGAAAATATGATAAACAAGACAAGATCACCATTCAAATGATCTCCTTCCTGAAACTTCTTGGGGTCAACTGATAGCACATGAACAACTCCCCCTTACTTCATGCTATCTGTTATGCAACAGATGAAATGACTTGTGCAAGATGCACAAGCTTAGATTCTGACTTCTCTTTACCTTCTTTTTGCTTCCAAATTTTCATAGGTGCTTTCTTCCTCCAAACCTTTTCTTTCCATTCCAACTTTTTCAAATTAGGTGAAGCATACATTTTGCAATTCTGTGCTTTATGTCCAAGAGTGTTGCAATTATAACAAACTATGTTAAAATCACAATCAAATGAATCATAGTACCTTTGAGTACTCATATTAAACTTCCATGAAGGATCATACCTTCTATGCACTTTGCAATTACTTTGTATGTGTTCAACATTATTGCACTTGTAACAAATAATATCAGTGTTCCTTCTGCAATTAACTGATTTGTGCCCAAATTGATTACAAGTATAACAATAACCATTAAAAGAATAATTATACCTATACATGTATGCTTGTCTAACAGGAGCACTTTTTCTGAAATTTCTTCTTCTTTGACTATGCATTTTGTTTTCAGTGGCAGCATTCAAATCAATCTTCTTTCTAGGTGTCTCTCTAGCTTTTGAACATTCTCCTTCTTCAAAACCAAGTCCAGTAGTGTCTTCATATAGTTTTTTATTACCAAGCATCTTATCCAACACTTGATATTTCTTAGATAAAACCTTGAGACCATCATACTCTTTTCTCAGATTAATAATTTCACTCTCCAGTTTTAGATTTTCAATCCTTGAAACTTCAAGGTTAGAAATTGAGCCATTAGCTATCCTCTTAGCTTCTTCAATTTCTGTCTTCAATCTAGCAATTAGTTTGTCTGAATCATCAATATATGTCTTTAAACTAATAATTTGACATTCGGCCTCTTCAAGATCTGTAAGAGCTTTGTCTTTTAAATCTCTTTCTTGTTGCAGCTACAACATTAATTTTTGGTTCTCCTTCTTATACTTCTTGAGCTCACTCAGAGAATATATAAGCTCTCCTTCCAGATCAATCTCATAGCCTTGTTCATCATAATCCTGATCATCATCATCTTCTGAATTTGATTGGGTCTCAACTTCTTCATGTGATTGCTTTTCATTGCCACTTTCTTGACACAACAGAGTGTCCTCTTCTTTATCATTACCTTGGTAAATTCTTTTCAATCTCCTCCACATATCCTGAGCTATAACACAATCCATAACTTTACAAATAACATCATTAGACAGACCAGATAATATAACCTTCTTTGCAATATCATTACATTCAAGAGCTTCTTTGTTATTTACAGAATTACAATTCTCAACTGACATTAAAACATCATATCCTAAGGAGGATAAATACACTTGCATTCTAACATACCAAACTGAAAAATTTGAACCATCAAACTGAGAAACATCTAAAAAATTTTCTTCTAAGACAATATCAGATTCAACTTGGAGAACAACTTTATCAACTGACTTTTTATCAAAATCTGGATTTGATATGAATGATTTCTTTTGTATCTTTTGACCAGAAAGAATCTTAACATTTCTCATGTTCTTATTTCTTCTACACTTACCCATTAAACTCCACACACAGGACCTACCCAAGCTGATTAAGCTGCAGAAGGGAAACTAGCTCTGATACCAATTGTAGGAGTCAAGGACAACACTGAGAGGGAGGGTGAATCAGTGTTGTGTGAAATTTCTAATCTTTTTACAAACTTTAACTTGCATAGTACAAGGAGAGAGAGAGCTATCATTGATTTCTCACATACATGTGCACATAACTAAGAATGAAAAACAAAAACTCATGAGTATAACATATATCCACAGAGAGAAGATCAAGACACAAGAATTGCATAAGTGGAAAACCCTCTAGGGGTAGAAAAACCACTCCAGAATTGCCTCACTGGCAATACAAATTGTATCTAGGAGCACCAACTCCTTATGGAGCACCAACTCCAATACCAAACAGAAGCACCCACTTCCAACACTAATATACCTCACTGGTAAACAAATAGGTCTCACTGACCTACAAGCCTTACTGGCTAATACAAGGCCTCACTGGCAAACTGAATCTTCACTGGAAGTAATAAACAAGTTCAGAGGGACACTCTGTTTCCATTCAATACAAAACATATGTTTGTCAAATGGTCATTATGTTCAAAATTAATCTTACATCCGGATACACTCAACAACACTTCACAACTCTGTATGTTTCATCTCTCTCTTTTTTAATTCACTTGTTTCTTCACAAAAATCTCTGCATGTTGGTTCACACTTCTCAATTTTGCAATGCATCTGCAATACCATTATATATGAAAGAGAATGTCCTTTCATATTCTTCTCAATCCTCATATTGAACTCTGCATCTATATCTTCATAAATAAGGAATCTGCAAAAAATAAAGATTAAAATCCTTTGTTTTGCATAACCATTCATTTTCTTGATCCATCTTCCTTTCATTTTCTCAATAAAAATAATGAATGATATTCATCATATATCACTAAATAAAATCATCAATGGATTGCTTCAAACTGCCGTTTTAACAAAAATGAAGTGCCTTCACAAATCAATTCATCTGCAAACAACATAACCTTCCATATTCCTTTCTCAACCTTTTCAATCTGAGCATGTATGTCTTCATTATTATCCGTGCATCAAAAATATATCTCCACAAAAATCTTTAATTAATTCCAACAAAAACTCTTCATATTCCTCTGTGCACTTAAAAGACCCTTCCAAGAATTTCAATCTGCAAAAAAAAAAAACATCTGTACAAATTATTCTCTTAATTTTCCAAAAAAAATATCTTCCATTTTTTTTTAATTCTTCAAAACGTTTCATAGTCCCTGTATAAATAAAAATTATATCTCTTTCAAATTCTTCAATCTGCAAGATAAATATTTTCCAAAAAAAAAATCTTTTAAACTTCTCATCTGTAAGAAGCCTTCAATCAATCTGCAAATAACATCTCTCAATTTGCCTTGAAAAATTTCTTCAATATTTCAAACCCTCTTCTTAAAAAAAAATCATATTGGGTTATGAAAAAAAACTTAAAAAAAAAAACTTCCACTTCTTTCCTTTTAGAAAAAAAAAAAGATTGTGCCTTTTTGCTTTTGAAGAAATATTAAACTTAGAAATAAATCTTCTTTAAAAAGAAGCTTTAAAAACTTCAAAGATTCCTCCTATTTAGAAGGCAAGAAATTAGCCTTTATTTTTCCTTTAAAAACTCTCCTTAAAAATCTCATAGAAGATGCCTTTTAAAAGGCAAATAAATAGGAGATGAAAAGTTATTCTAAAATAAAATAAAGCATATATAAATGCTTTTTCCCACTCTTTTAAAAGCACCTTAAAATTTATTCCATGCCTTTTTATGAATAACTCATAGTCTCCATAAAGCATTCCATGCTTTTTAAATATATTTCACCCCTTCAAATATTCAAAGCACATAATCTTTTATAAATGATTAAACTTCACTTTCTTCAATGTCATAAAGCTATGACAAAAAGGGGATCAATAAAGTTTCTAATATTTTAAAAAATATTAAGACTTATGTGGTGCTCCCCTTAAAAAATGCTTTCCACTTCATAAATAATATAAGTCAAGCTCTCCTTTAAATATGCATAGAGCTCCCATAGGGATCATTGAATATATTAATATTTGATGTATTTTTTTTTTAAGTCTTGGACAAGGCCCTCTTCAAATATTTAATATATTAAAATATGAAGACATGAAGACATGAAGACATGACTTGTAAAAGACTTGAAAGCCACTGTATACCTCTGCATCTGCATATGTCACAACTATCAAAATCAACAAATGAAGATCAAATGTAAATGAAGACCATACCACCAAACCACTGTCATTATGAAGACCATGCCACTGTATCAATGCCATATGATAGTAACTCCCACGTGGAGAACACCATACTATCAACACTGAAAACATTATGAAGGCCAAACCTGTGATCATGAAAGAAGATGATGATCAATGGTTAACATCATAAACCAAAAATGATAACTCCAAGGACCAATATGAACACCAACACCAAGAACATGAGAATCCATCCTGAGACAAATTTGAAGATGTCTTGATCAAACAGAAGCATCTCATTTCTAACCATATTTGCATATCTGACAACACATATCCAAACGGCATCAAACAAACTGAGAACACCTTTTTGACATCAATGACAATCTACTTTCATCACTCACAAATATCAATCCTCCGTCGATGGTTGTTAGAAACAAGTTTTTCACTCTATTACTTCCTGTCCTCTAGAGTCACGGTTTTGTTGACTGTCGATAGAGATCTTATTCTCTATCGACAAGTGTTATGCTGTTACAAATTGTATGGGTTGTGAGATGTTTTTAAATCCAACTCCTACACAGAGTGCACCCTACATTGACTATAACCTTCGAAGAAAAAACCATAGGCTTCTCAAACAATCTCAACCTACGTCAAAACATATATAAAAACTGTGATTTATGTATCTTCTGTGTGGCATAGTGCAGGGTAGCAGATTTAAACAGTGCTTTCGTTTTTAATGAAGACAAAATTCACATAGTTTTCAATTATAAAATAACACTTTGCATTTTCAAATCCATTCATTGAACCATCGCAAAAGCTTTCAAATGTATGACACATAACAAGGAACTAAGTTTACACAATGAAAGAGTATGAGAACCTATCGTTAGTCTCTAATGTTCACTGACAGACTATCTAGACACTTGCTATATTCTCAGTCGATTCTCCTCACAGCTCCTTCCACAGTCATGTTATTCTTTTCCTCTGAATTCCTCCTTCAAAACTGACTCAAACTCTCCTACTAATCCCTGCCCACGGTGAATGAATCATGGCCTCTCCACTCCCGACCATGCCTATCAAGAAGGGAATCCTTTTCGGTAGGCAAAAATGACTCCCTCCTTATGCGACCATTTTCTAATATGGAGCTCCACATGGCAAGGTGGTAGTTGGTAGATGTAACAACCCATCCACTAAACAAGAAAGAAGGCTTCAATACCACAGTACTCGCAACTACACCGAAAAAGTGAAGTTCTATCTCTTGCAGGGTGGCAGACTATAGTTGAATAAAATGTTCCTCCACTCAAAGCCGATCATGAGAATAAACGAATGCCAACATCAAAATAAAGGTTAGACTAATGACAACTTGAGGTCTTAAGCTAGAAGGCAAAAGACTTATTCGAAATGGAAGACATCGTAAAAAGAACTTAAATGTGTCCCTCATCAAGCTTTGACTTGATTACCGACATCATTCAAGAATAAAGGAATACTTCAATGACTACTTAAATATTACTTATATTATTTAGAATATTGTTTTATAATTCGACCAAAGTTATTACACACCACGGTCTCTAACTCAATATCTGTCGAATTTCGCAAAAGGAGTTTATGACATAGGCTCGAAGCATTTTACGACAATAATGACGGTTGGGCGCAAATGCTGAACAAGACTTGAGGTTGCTTTACGTACAAGTTTGACTCTTGTGCCAATCGACAACAAGACGCGACTTACAACTCAGCCATAATTAAATACATATATTTACATATAATCAATATATCAGTCATTCCTATTAGATGACACATTTTAGAGTATTACGACACTAATGTCGATTTCCCATACTCTAAATGACGACTTACGAAAGGAGAAAGACCTATACTTCAGATGTTGATATCTCGACTAAAATTGACTTTGCTCGTATTCAAGGCTTAATTCAAGGCATCAAGGTTTATCTACCTGATATGCATTTTCAGTGGCAAGCACCCATGGTTAATTCTAGAATCTATTCTCTCTTTCTCGAAGATACTTTTTCTTCTTCTTTCTTCCTGGTGAACATAATCCATCTATTCCTGCAATAACAATCTCACATACAAATTTGTGGTCAAAGCAACAATATTCTAATCAATGCACAGTATATCAAATCATTTCATTTTCATATCCAAAAGACATTCCAATTCATAACATCATATTGATCATAATCAAATAGATTCTATAATTTCATAAAATTAACTATCTCTATCTACATCATCAGTTCTTGTGATGTTAATAACATATCCACATAACTGTACTATTCAGGAAAAAGTAAATAGTAATATTGAATCCAAAAAGGGGATGTAACATATCTTTCCCCTATAGAATCATTATCCCCGATGATTGAGTTTACCAAGCAAAATTTGAACATAAAACAAACTTTTATAGTTTAACATTAATGTTTTTGAAAAGATTAGGAAATCTTTGGTAGATGTCTTTATAGTCTTCCCAAGTGGTGCTATCCTCGCCATATTGGTCCCACTAAATTTTGCATTGCAAAACCTCTCGATTACGTAAATGAAGTTTACGCATTTCAAGCACCTTGAGTGGCTCGATCACAACCACCCTTGGTTCTTGTATCTATAAAGAATTCCATTTAAGAATGTTGTCATTACCTACAAAATATTTCTTTAGGATTGAAACATGAAAAACATTATGCATTTTGGACAAGACTGGAGGTAGAGCAACTTTATAGGCCACTGGATTGATAATCTCAAGAACTTCAAAAGGTCCAACATATCGAGGAGCCAACTTTGACGATTTACCAAATTTGATTGAGCTTTTATGGGGTTTCACTCCTAAAGGAACTTTCTCACCAACAAAGAAATGTCTAGGCACTCGTTTGCGATCTGCATAAATTTTTTGCCTGTCATTAGCTTCTGCCAATCTCTTCCTAATCATTTTCACTTTTTCTTCTATATCAGCAAGCATTTCAGGTCCAATACTTATCCTATCTTCTAGCTTATCCCATCTTATAGGAGTTCTGCATTTCCTTCTATATAATGCTTCAAATGGTGCCATCTTAATGGCAGAATGATAGGAATTGTTATAGGCAAACTCAACAAGAGGTAAATATTCCTCCCATATGTATTGCTGATCCATGCAATACATTCTTAAAAGATCTTCTAAGACCTGATTTACTCTTTTTGTTTGTCAATCAGTTTCAAGATGATAAGCAGTGCTCACATTGAGTTTAGTTCCTAATGCAGAAAATAAAGTTTGCCAAAATTGAGAGGTTATCAGGGCATCTCTATCAAATATAATATTTTCGGGTACTCCATGCAATCTAAATATTTCTTTCACAAATTTTTGAGCCAAAATATCAGCTCCATTTGTCAAATTTCCCGGTATGAAATGTGCTACCTTGGTTAGTTTATCTATAACAACCAATATTGCATCATGCCTAATCTTAGACATTGGTAACCCCTAATCAAAATCCATACTAACAACCTGCCATTTCCATTCTGGAATATCATGTGGGTATAACAATCCAACAGGATGTTGGCATTCTGCCTTCACTCTTTGACACTCCAAACAACTTTCTACAAACCTTGCAGCGTCGCTTTTCATTCCTTTACAGAAATATAGCGGCTTGACATCAGCTAAAAGTTTTGTCACCCTAGGTGTCCGGAATAAGGTGCATAATGAACTTCCTTCCAAACATGGTTTCTAAGTTCTACAGAATTAGGAACATAGATTCTTCCCTTAAATCTCATCAATCCATATGATTCAAAATAGAACCCATCATATCTTGGATCCTTAGGGTTTAATTACAGAGCTTGTTTCACCTTCTCGTAATATTCATCTTCGGATAATCTTTGCAATACTAAATCTTTAAAATTTGCATGAATAGAGATTATAGAATCTATGTGTCTTCTTCTGCTTAAAGCATCAGCTACTCGGTTTTCTTTACCTTTGATATAAGAAATCTCAAAGTCATAATCTAATATTAATTCCAACCATCTCCTTTGTCTTTCATTAAGATGAGGTTGTGTAAATATGTAGCAAAGACTTTGATGATATGATTTTAGTATAAATGTCTTTCCCAACAAATAATGTCACCACATCTAAAGGGCGTGAATCACTACTGCTAGTTCTAAGTCATGAGGAGAGTAATTCTACTCATAGTTTTTCAACTTTCTTGATTCATAGGCTACTACACACCCGTCTTGCATAAGCACACCTCCTAACCCTTCTCTTGAGGCATCAATAATAACCTCAAAACATCCTTCAGGATTAGGAACTTTCAAGATTGGTGCGGTTGTTAACTTTTCCTTTAACAAATCAAAAGCCTTTTGACATTCTTCAGTCCAAACAAACCTTTTTCCTTTTCTCTACAAGGAAGTAATTGGACTAGCAATGCTTGAGAAATTCAAAACAAATTTTCTATAATATCCAGCCAATCCCATAAAACTTCATACCTCTGAAACATTGGAAGGTACAGGACATTCCATAATAGCCTTAATTTTGGTTGGGTCAGCTGATATCCCTTCGGTTGATATTATATGTCCCAAATACTACACTTCTTTTTGAAAGAAAGTGCACTTCGAGTGTTTTGCATACAATTTGTCTTCTCTTAATCATTGCAAAAAAATTTGAAGATGTTGTCTATGCTTCTCTTCATTTTTCGAATAAATCAGAATATCATCTATGAAAACTAGGACAAATTTATCAAGACAATCTCTGAAAACACTATTCATGAGATTCATGAAAATTGTAGGTGCATTGGTTAATCCAAATGGCAACACAGTAAACTCATAATGACCATATCTTGTTCTAAATGCAGTCTTGTGAATATCTTCATCTTTCAACCTTAACTGATGGTATCTAGATCTCAAATCTATCTTAGAAAAGACTGATGCACCACACGTTTGGTCAAATAAATCATCAATATGTGGCAGTGGATACTTATTCTTTATTGTTGCCTTATTTAGCATCCGATAATCTATACACAGTCTAAGGGTTTCATCCTTCTTTTTGATGAAAATAACTGGGGCTCCCCATGGGGATAGACTTGGCCTAATTAGATTCTTAGACAACAGCTCCTATAATTAATCCTTCAATTCCATAAGTTCAATGGTGGTCATACAATATGGAGCTTTAGATACTGGTTCAGATCCTAGTTTAATGTCTATACCAAAATCAAAGGTTCTTTTTGGAGGCAAGCCTGGCAGTTCCTCAAGAAATACATCACTGAAATTGCAAAGATATGGATATTTTTCCTCAAATATTTGCTTCTCTAAGGCTTCCTCTACTAGGTCCATTTTGATTGCAAAAAGTTGACATCCCTTACGCCTAGCCCGCTTTAATTGTTTTGAAGAAATAGATCTGATCCTTATTTCCCTTTGAATACCTTAAAAATTTACTATATTTCCTTTATCATCCAAACACTCAATTGTTTTATGAAAACAATATACCTTTACCCTATGTCTCCACAACCAATTCATTCCTAAGATGACATCGTAGGACCCTAAAGGTGCTACGTATAAATTTACCTCAGTGGAGAAGTTTGAAATATCAACCTTAGATTTGAACAAACATTTCTCTACCTAAGCCTTTGAGTGATTTGCATACTTAACTGTCCATGGTTTTGACATAAGACCAGCTCTTCTAGAAAATTTACTTAAGACTCTAGATGACACAAAATTTTCTGTTGCACTAGTATCAAATAGAATAGAAGCAGGAACTCCAAATAATGTGCCTGTCATCTTAATAGAAATAATCTGATACTTAAGTTGTCGATTGTCAAGGGCAGCATGAATCCTTTGTTGAAACGCTTCCTGCTACGAAGGAAGTACCGTATTCCTAGGCTGCCCATTCTACTTTTTATTAGGACAACGGTTAGCATAATGATCTCCACCACAAGAAAAACATCCTCCAATTGGTCATCTCTTCTCAGATGGTCTACTCATAGCATCATCACTCTTCTTAAAATTTTCATTTTTCTTATAGTCTTCATTTCTACGTTCATTACCAAATCCCCCTTTGTTTTTCCAATTTCCTTTATCAAACCTCTTGTTTCCTTATCCTTTTTCATTCTTCTTTTTATACATCTGATCATTGTAGTTCTTATTAAATCTCTTACGTTTCTTTCCACCGTAAGCAGAAATACATTTGATCTTTTGTTCCTGCTTAATTGCTTTCTCATACACCTGGTCCATTGTATTTGGACCATGCACCTCCACTTCACCGCTAATCTGAGGATTGAGTCCCATGATAAATTTTCTTATCCAAAATCTTTCATCCTTTTGGTATTGAGGCACATACTTCAACAGTCTAGTAATTTTTTCTGCATATTCAACCACAGACATATCACCTTGCCTGAGGTTTTGGAAATCTATTAACTTTTGATCAAAATATAGCTGTGGTAACCACCTCTTTTAGAAGAGTTCCACAAATTCATTCCATGTAAACTTCAAGGGACTTAATTCCAGTTCCATTTTCTTGTTCATCCACCAAGTGGATGCTTCTCCAGATAACTAATATGCTCCCCATACTGCCTTTGTAATCTCAAACTAATTTCTGATTTCAAAGTATTTCTCCATTTCTATTAACCATGCTTCTGCTGCATCACCGGTTTTCATTCCATCAAATTTGGGAGGGATAATCTTTTTCATATCCTTAGATAGTTCTAGTGCAAGTTTGTCTTTGGTCTCCCTTTGAACTTCACTATCATCTTGGTTTTCACTTGACGTGCCATGATCCTATTGTTTACTTTTACTTGCATTATTAGAATTCTCATTTTCACCCTCCATATTCCTAGTTTCATTCACTTTCTTTTCCAATATGCCCAACCTTTCCTTAGTTTCAGTAAGCATATTAAGAATTATATCCAATTTATTAGTGGAGTTTTCCTGAGAGTTGTGACCTTCCCGATCTTCCCTCTCATTAAACTCTAATTGATCCATCATTGTTTGTTTTCTCACCTGATTAAGCAAATACTAATCAGTTCTATGATTTATCATTTTGTACATTATCAAAACATAACAATTGCTCATAACCATAATTGTTCTCAAAGCAAAATTTGTCTTTATTATACTTTGTAAAACTATATATATATATTCTTTAAAGATAAACATATCTCATGTTTCACTGAGTATTTATAAGTGGAGTGTAACCTTCAGATTCATTGTTTGACACATAATCATGAGGTGTATAACCCTCAGACTCGCTATCAGATGATAGTACAATGATTTTGGCTCTAGGTGCTATACGGGGATCCCTAGTGATCATTGATACACTAATAGGTACACTCATAGGTACACTCATAGGTATACTCATAGGTATACTCATAGGTACACTAATAGGGCAGCAATTGACCATGATTCGAGCTTCCGTCCAACTATCTCTAGGAGTTCTCTTTTCATTCATTTAAGTCGTGACAAAGCATTGGCAAAAATTTCCACATCATCAAGCCAAATGTCATTTTCATCATTCATTTTCTCAATAGTCTTGATCATCGCAAATTTTTTCTGCTTAGCTTGTAGATAACGTTCCTTACCCATGAAGGACTTCCTTGCAATTTTCTTGATATGTACCATCCTAGCATAGTAAATCAAATCATTATCTACTCGTATAATGTTGATTCCTAATTAGGTCAGTGGACTCATCAGCCCTAGTGCTGAACATAGTTAGCTCTGATACCATATGTAACACCCAATTTTGAATTTACTCTAAAAACTAAGTTTTAACCAAAGGTGATAAATTTATTTTTTTGAAATTTTAAAATAGAAAAGTAATTACTATAAACAAGTAATTCATCCATCAACTTAACAATAAGCATGATTACATATTCTTGAAGCAAAAGGAAATAATCAACCAAAACATTTAAATAATATGTTGTTATAACTTTCATAAATCAAATCCAAAATAGGAACTTACCAATGTCACTGCATCTTGATTGTCGACCATCCAAATTCAAGTCTCGGCATTCCTCAAGAATTAAGAAGAGAAAGTATCTTCAAGGAGCTTAACCTCCAACCACAGACTGTCAGTCTCCCACACTCCTTCCTAATTGGAAGTGGCCCTACCCTACTCAAGAGGATAGACTTAGGATAACCAATGGTGTTTGCCATCTAAGCTCTGGTGTTGTGACCTACATGACTTGTTATCATGCAATCCCCTAGATACCCTCTAGTCATGCATGACCACTCCACAAGTTACGCCATCCAGTGATAGTGAACATTCAATGCACTTGAGGATCATGCATTACCTTGGCCAAAGGATTTGAATTTAATTAGCATTGTATCAACGCATGAATTAAGTTCACCCACCCCACTTGACGTGAATTAATCACAATCCTACAGTTTTCCTATTTATAAGTTCTAAATATCAACCTCGGTGACCTCAAGGTGTTTTGAATTTCATCATTCATTAGTGCATGGCATTAAGGTTTACTCTTTTTCTAAGCTCATGGAATTCCCTCCATCTACATGGTAAATGAATGGCTTCCTAGCATATCAATGTTTCAAATAACGCTATACGTTGTTATAACAATCTCAAAATTTATCCCCTTGTCTATTTCATGCATTCTTGAGTGGGCACTAGACCCAACTTTGTTGTTTTCAAAAAGGGATTACTATAAATCACTTTATAAAACATAAATATTCGAAGTCCCTAAGTTTAAAATTGAACATTCTAAGGGATCTTCTTCAACTGTTGATTCTGTGACATAGTTTCAACTTTGTCATTTAGGAAGGGTTTCTCTATGAGTCAATTCAAGAATACATTGTTTGAAACCCTATGTTAAAACTCACAACATACTACTTCAACGTGTCAAAATCTTTGACATAGTATAATCTTGTCGAACTATTCATTAGATAGCCTTGACATAATGTTTCTTCTAACAAAATAGATTGAATGTATGTCTATACTCGAGACTTGACAAAAGACACATTACTTGTTTGTAAAGACTTCATAATAATAATTGGATTAAGAATAAGGTCTTTTCTTGAAAAGAAAACAATAGTTAAAATGCTTCAATAGCACATGTATTACCTTCAAGGCATATAATCTAAATCTTGATATTGCTCACAACTAGTAAACAATTTTGCCATGGTCAAACCGAATAGTTTTATCTCTGAAAAAGAGGATGATTGTATTGACTTGCATGTTAAATCTTACACCTCTCACAAATATCAATCCTTCATCGATGGTTGTCAAAAACAAGTTTTTCACTCTGTTACTTACTGTCCTCTAGAGTCACGGTTTTGCTGACTGTCGAGAGAGATCTTATTCTCTGTCGACAAGTGTTATGTTGTTACAGCTTGTATGGGCCGTGAGACATTTTTAAATCCAACTCCTACACAGAGTGCACCCTACATTAACTACAACCTTATAAGCAAAAACCATAGGCTTCTCAAACAATCTCAACCTACGTCAAAACATATATAAAAACTGTGATTTATGCACCTTCTGTGTGGCATAGTGTAGGGTAGCAAATTTGAACAGTGCTTTCATTTTTAATGAAGACAAACTTCAAACAGTTTTCAATTATAAAATAACACTTTGCATTTTCAAATCCATTCATTGAACCATCACAAAAGCTTGCAAAGGTATGACACATAACAAGGAACTAAGTTTACACAGTGAAAGAGTATGAGAACCTGTCCTTAGTCTCCAATGTTCACTGACAGACTATCTAGACACTTGCTATATTCTTAGCCGATTCTGCTCGCAGCTCCTTCCATAGTCACGTTATTCTTCTCATCTAAATTCCTCCTTCACAACTGACTCCAACTCTCCTACTAATCCCTACCCACGACAAAGGAATCACAGCCTCTCCACTTCTGACCATGCCTATTAAGAAGGGAATCCTTTTCAGCATGCAAAAACAACTCCCTCCTTATGCGACCACTCACCAATATGGAGCTCCACAAGGCGAGGTGGCGGTTGGTAGATGTAACAACCCGTCCACTACACAAGAAAGAAGGCTTCAATACCACATAACTTACAACTACACTGAAAAAGTGAAGTTCTAGCTCTTAGAGGATGGCAGACTATAGTTGTATAAAATGTTCATCCACTCAAAGCCGATCATGAGAATAAACGAATGCCAACATCAAAATAAAGGTTAGACTAATGACAACTCAAGGTATTAAGCTAGAAGGAAAAATACTTATTCAAAATGGAAGACATCATAAAAAGAACTTAAATGTGTCCGTCATCGAGCTTCGACCTGATTACTGACATCATTCAAGAATAAAGGAATACTTCAATGAGTACTTAAATATTACTTATATAATTTAGAATATTCTTTTATAATTCAACCAAAGTTATTACACACCATAGTCTCTAATTCAACATCCGTTGAATTTTGCAAAAGGAATTTATGACATACGCTTGAAGCATTTTACGTCAATAATGACAGATTGGGCACAAACATTGAACAAGACTTGAGATCGATTTATGTACAAGTTTGACTCTTGCACCAATCGATAACATGATGTGACTTACAACTCAACCATAAGTAAATACATATATTTACATATAATCAATATATCAGTCATTCCTATTAGACGACACGTTTAAGAGTATTACGACACTAATGTCGAATTCCCATACTCTAAATGATGACTTACGAAAGGAGAAAGACCTATATTTCAGACGTCGATATCTCGACTAAAATTGACTTTGCCCATATTCAAGGCTTAATTCAAGGCATCAAGGTTTATCTACCTGATATGCATTTTTAGTGGCAAGCACCCATGGTTAATTCTAGAATCTATTCTCTCTTTCTCAAAGATACTTGCTCTTCTTCTTTCTTCCTGGCGAACATAATCCATCTATTCCTACAATGACAATCTCACATACAATTTTGTGGTCAAAGCACCAATATTCTGATCAATGCACAGTATATCAAATCATTTCATTTTCATATCAAAAATACATTCCAATTCATAACATCATATTGATCATAATCAAATAGATTCAATACTTTCATAAAATTAACTTGCTCCATCTACATCATTAGTTCCTCTGATGTTAATAACATATCCACATAACTGTACTATTCAGGAAAAAGTAAATAGTAATATTGAATCCAAAAGGGCGCGTAACAGTGTCAAAACACACACCAACACCTGTAACTCCCCCTTAGATCTCTTTTATGTGTCTAACATGTTTTCACATTTTCCAACACAGGAGGTCCAACTTTCAGAGGCCATAGCTTTTGATCCAGGTACCTGATTGATGAACTATTTGATCCATTGGAAATCTTGTGAAGAGATCTAAGTGATGATTTTTTTTAGATTAAAAACTAACTAGACATTGATCAGAGCCCCAATTCATCATTTAAAGGTCCAAAATTCAAATTTAATATTTTGTATAGGATTTTTGGACATTGAAACTTTAATATCTCACTATCTGCAAATGATCGTGGCCGATTTTTTACCATAAGATGAATTTACAATTTCCAAGCTCTAGGTAAATTTTTAGGTCCATACATGCTCAAATGTCAAAATTTCTAAAAATAGCAGTGCAAACTTTCTAAAAATAGCAAGTTACTATTTTAGCCTTCTACTAAAAATAAAACAACATTAAATTTTTTGGGGTGATGCAAGATTGCTCTTACACCTCTGGGTGCTCTTGCATCAATATTACATATTATCACTGTTAATGTGATTTAAAAGTACTGATAAAATGCAAAATGAATATAGTTTAGATTTAAAATAAGATAGTGAGAGAGCAAGCTTTTTGTTGTAACATGTGATCGAAAACAATCAGGCAAAAAAGAGTATATTTAAGATATGTAACTTAAATTATATACCCTTAAACAGATCTAAGATCTATAGTTTTGTTCAAAAAATATCATATAACTTTTCTATTTTTAAAATAGTGAATTACATCACTTTAAAATATCTTTAGTGAATATTTAACTAGTTCTGAATTAAATCTATCCTAATTAATCTCTTATTAGATTTTTTTAGGTTTATATTATTTTCTAAACATGCATTGACAAGGCATGAGAACTATTTGACAAAACGTGTCAAAGAAATGTGGCCTCATGGAATGTGATGGTTGTAGCATATGTTTAACATAGGTGTAAGGTTGAAAACTTTGAAAGTAATTTTTTGTAAGATGTAGTGGTTGCAAGTGCCACTTCCAATCAACATAGATTTCATAAGAGTTTATGGACATAGTTTAGTAAAGAATGATGATATATTCTGGTTGTTCCATTCTAAACTAGATAGTAATTGTTTTTGTAATTAACAAACAAAAAGAAAAAAGCCACAACAAATCAAATATCATTTAGAAAAGAATTAAATTGTTTTCTAATGTTTATGTTTTTGAATATTGCATGCAACTTGTTTAGTGGTTAGCCAGTCAAATGCCACCTTGTAAAAAAATAAATTATTTCTTAATGTTAATTGTATGCAATTGAAAGTGAACTATGATATACAAGCTAAGATGATTTCAACCTATTCATTTAACAACCAATTACAACCTCAAGATTAGACTAAAGAACAATGCAAGTAAACTATCCTAATTGCACCCTAATTGATCATACAAAGCTCTTGATATGTCCTTATTGATATGATTTATGATAATTGCTAAAGGATGTTAAGTACTCATAGAGGAAGAATTTTGTTGTATTCAAAAGTGTTATTGCAAATGAAGGGGAGAACTCCAATTTATAGATTTTTGGAGGTCAAAATGGAGGGCTAGGATTGATTATGGAGATCATTTGAGGGCTCACATTGCTTGAGGCCTCTCAAGCAAGGAGAGATGGACAAGTGTCAAGAGGATATTGCATTTGAGGAGAGCTCCAAGATTCAAGGAGAAATGAATGGTGGAGAATGAAGGGTTGAATGGATGGATGGCCAATATTGAGTGGGTGGATGAGTTACAAGGACTTATTTATGAAAAGGTAAGGCTTGGATTTTGTGGAGAATTAAAAATTAGGATGAGAGGACATATGGAATTTTAAATTTTAAGAATAGTACCACATGTAATTTTAAATTGGATGAATTGTGACACATGGAGTGGGTGAAAGGACAAATGGAACTATTTGGAAGATTTTCCCATGATTCCAAAAGTATCACTTTTCATGCGCATGCATGTACATGGAATGACATGTGGACTTCTAGAAACATGGCGAGATGTAATCCTAGGTTAACTTAAATTAACCCATGTGCATATTATTATGGGGAATTAATGATGATTACTAGAAGTAATCAAAAGTGGATAAAATGGGGAGTTAAATAAATAGGCATATTTATTTAATTTGTTGGAATGGATAGGAACTATAGTCTTTGGGATAAATATTTGATTTTTGGACCATAGTAGAAGAAAATGGGATGATTAGTGATGCCTAGTGACATGACGGGATGGGGGAAAATATTAATTAAATATTTAAAACTATTTAATTAATATATGTGTTGGGTGGAATGGATAATTGCTCAATTTTAGTTGATCAATTATGCAGATGAAGTCACAAAGTAGTGTGACCATTTCAGATGTCTACATTTTTCCCCTCTTCCATGTGGCATCATAAGTGAGAGGGTTGGTGGCATATCAAAGAAAATTATTGTTACCAATTTTTCACCTACAGCTCAAATTGGTAGAGCTAAAGTAGTTTGTTTACGTTTAAAGGTGAAATGATTGTTAACATATCTCTGCTTTGCTTAACCATTGCATTTATTAAAGTTTAAAAGAAGTATAGTTGTACTATGCAATATGTTTCAATTCAAATCTAGTTTGTCATTCAATACTTTGTAGCATAAAGGAGAATCATAAATTATAAAAAGTTGGTTCATTCCTTTTGCAATGCTTTCATTCATTCTACAATCTTCAATCTTTTTGCAAAGGAAGTATACATAGAATTGTACAAGTATTGCATTCGTATTCATTGGAAAGAAAGGAGCAATCAATTGTCCCACACAAGCCATGGGGATAGCTGAACCAACACAACATAAGACATGGACTATACATCTGAATATTAAATAATAGAAAAACATATGAAAAGAAGCATAGCCATCATTACCTATGGTGGTTGTCTATTGGTCTTCATTGTTTCTTTCCCCTCCTTGCTCATGATCTTCAAGTGAAACTGTAGTGATTGAGAAAGATTAATTAGAGCTCTAGATATGAGTCTTATCACATGCATCATCAATAGAAATATAGCACATGTTTACGATGCATCAGATCAACATCAGATGTATACAAGAAAGCCTAGAAAATAAAATATCACAGGAGCATTGAGCTTCACTATTTTTATCTAACATGTTTGTTCACTATGCAGGTATAAGAGAAGCCATGTTACTGGTCCATTTATGAAGACATAATAGCATGTGGTGCAAAAAAGGGCTCCCACAAGGGTTGAGCCCAGCATGCTACCCCTACTTCTCAGAAAGGGGATTGAGATAGGAATTCATGTTTATAATGCTCAAATTCAAAGATTGTCAGCTGAAGGAGTAACTCATAAA
Source organism: Cunninghamia lanceolata (assembly GCA_027924645.1). Lineage (NCBI taxonomy): Eukaryota > Viridiplantae > Streptophyta > Pinopsida > Cupressales > Cupressaceae > Cunninghamia > Cunninghamia lanceolata. Next base: position 26,865,629 of record BSBN01000703.1, read on the forward strand.
GTGATTCCAAGAGCCTCAAGCTCATTGCTCATTAATGACAATCAATTCAAGTGCAATGAAGTGAGAATCACAAATGACCAATGAGCTCATTTGAATGCCTAAATAAAGTGTAGAACAAAATTAAATGTATCATTTCTTCATTGAAGGAGTTCTATTGGCATACAAAGTTTTTTATTCTGTCATGATTTTGCCTCATTGAATGACATTGGTCATCATATTTTTTGTTTTATTGCTTCTATATATCATTTTTTATGCTGTCCATGTTGTTTGAAGCAAATAAAGTGGAGGTACAGCCATCAAGAAACAATAAATAATGGCAAACAATGCTTGAATAGAGTAGGGTAGCAATGAGTGCGTTGTTATAGAATACTAATGTGAAAAAACTATCATATGCATAGCTTTCAAATGAGTCATTCACACTATCATCAATGAAAGGACATCATTCATGTATTGCTTAAAAAATAGGAGTAAAAATGCAAAATCTTTGCATTCCTTCCAATGGTTTAATCTTGTATCAGCTGGGTCTTAAGGATGGGACAATTATGTAGAAGAAGGGATAAATATATCCATGATAGTCAAAAGAATGCAAATATGACTGTTACAGCCACAAAGAGAACACAGACCTACACACAAAAAATGAGGTAAGACACTGAGCTCTTGTGGATATAAAATAATAATTAGAGGATAGTGATTCAAGAGAAATACAAAACAAATGCAAAAGTGGTGAAGCTTTATAACAACTTTAGGTATTTTTTGTGCCCTCTAAATGTAAACATGTTGTAACAAACATCTAGTACAATGAATGGAATATTTACATCAAACATATCGTTACATATACAATACATCTATGTGAAATTTTAAAAGTGCTCAAATGGTGACAATAAGATTAAAAGGCAAAGCCTGTGTGTGCATACATTAAAAGATCATGATAGGAGAAAGCATATGCCATAATGAGAATTGTACTCTTTTCATATTCTTGAAAAGCAAGGTGATGGAGTTGTGAAAATATAAACCCAGAATAGAGTAGAAGATATTTTCATTTCCTTCAAAGAAGTAAGCAATATTCTCTCCTTTTGTCACATTCAGAATGAAGAAGAAATGTAGTAATAACAAGAACTTTATATTGTGTCGAACCATGGTGAAAGGGTCTCAAAATACAAGCTATGTATGGGCATTCTAGCTGCGGCCATGAAGGGGCTCTAAAGGAAAATGCAAGGATTTAGGAATAGTCATTGGTGACTGTATCTATGTCTTGAAACCCTTGAGTATCTGTAATGGCCTCTTGAAATCTTCAGGTGCTAGTATGAGGGGTTTGACCATAGGACAAATGAAGCCTCAAAACCTATGAAAGATGAAGTCCTCTGCCATAACAAGGTAAAGACCCTCAAGATGGTTCAAAAAAAGGAAAACCTATAATAAGATAACCAGCCGCAACCAAGAAGATGTGAAGAACTCAGGAAATAAAGAGAAATGCTAAGCACAAAGAAATACTTAGAATGAAGATGCCGCAGCCTTCCATAGAAAGAAGATTTGCTTTTTTTCCATTTAGAAAATGAGCAAAATTGCAACATTTACCACATTCAGAAAAATGATGAAATCTTACCTAAGCTCTGTTGTCAAGAAAATGCATTCGAAACCCACAGTTTGAAAACTTCAATGCTCCAGTGGTGGCCTCGTATACATAGGATAAATTTACCAGGAGATAAATAGAGATGAAATGGATTAGAAAAAATCATGGTTGCAGCCAATAAAGCCCAAGAATGTTTCAAAATGGAAAACAATATCATATTTTGTGATAGAGAGAGACTTACCTTGCATTTTTATGTAAAAATCTTCAAGAAAATTCTTTGAAATAGCAAGAATTGGTAAGGTTTGAGCTTCAAAACTCTAGCTCAATGGCATCCATTAGTAGAGAAAGTTTTCCCAAAAGGTCAAATGCAAAATGAGTTTGAAGGTTTAGGGCATGTGTTTTGTTTTAGGGCTCATAGTTACCCTAATTCAAATGGGGTTTTTTTATCACATTCTTTTAAAAAATCAAATGCCTCTATTAATACCTTCAAGGTATTATCTTTCACTATGCATATATACCTAGGCTTTATGCCTTAGATTTATTTTACAACCTTTGGGGAAAAAAATCGACCTTATTGTGCCTTAGTATATTTTGTGATCCTTATAGAAAATCAAAACTCCTGAGTGGGAAAATATACAATACTTAGCAAGATTTAAATCAAAAGCATATTTTTGCCTTACGTTATTGTAAAAATCAAGAAAATAAAGCAAAATGAGGTGGGGCCATGACTCAAGCTTTTTCAAGTCTTTCTATTCTATAAGTTAAAACTGTAAGATATTGTAAAGCAATATTAAGGTAATATTTTATAAATTGCCTTAGTATTTGCTACTTTTTTAAAGAAAAGGTAATTAGATAAGCTTTCCTAATTTTCTAAGTCTTTTGGGAAAAATAGACAAAAGTTGGGCAAATTGGAGTTTCTATTTCAGTTTCCAACTCGTTAAAGTCTAATTTTTAGGTCTTTCGGGGTGGATTTTTATTGGAGGGAATCTTGCCATCCTTTTCACTCAGTTTGGAGGTAGTTTGAGCACTATTTTTGAGGCTTTTCTTTTGAACTCAAAAATGGTTTTAGAGGTTGCTACTTTTTGGAGGGGCAGTGGATTCAAATTCTTCCATTCTCACTATTGGAAACACTTTGGGAGATATAAATTGGAGAAGAACTTAGTTTTTCTTAGTTCATATTTGCTTTTTATTCTCTTGACTACTTACAGAGAGCTTTGTAATCCTAGATTTGTAATCAGATTCTCATGTCCTTATATTCATGTCAGTTCAATAAAAGTAGCAAAGCATTACTATCTCATTATTTTTGTCTCATTTTGTAGTAATAGTTTGGTGTTATCATTGTGATTCCAACTATTGGGTCCTTTTTATGTCCTATTATTGTTACAAGTATGTGCCTAATCAGTGTTATCATTGATGTCAACATATTCTTGTTGTCATTGGTGTCAACTATATCTTATTTTATTACTTGTTTAGAAGACTTGTGTGTTGAGGATATTGAGAAAATTAGCCTCTCTGGAAGAAACAAGTGAGTTATAGAGAAGTGCAGTACAGATAGTGAGTTGTATGCTGAAGAACAGTCTGGTAAACTATTCCACATTTATTCTTGCTTGAAGATCATGGCCTATGGATTGCGAGTAAGTTAGAGGTATGTGTAAGGATGCTACATTTCAGGTTTGAGCCATCTACATGAAGATTTGAGTGAGTTGTGTCCACCAGAGTGAAACCTACTTTTTCTTCAAGTTTAGTTGACACAGGAAGACAGTATTTGGCTCTGCATTCCACCGCAATAAAGTATTTTGCACTATGATTCTAGAGGGAAGTCTAGGATGATGATAAGTGCCTACAGTTGCAATGGTTCTTGGTTTGGTGGTCTGTAATCTATCTTTATTTTATGATAGTTGAAGACACTGAAGCTCATATGTTCTGGTGAGAAGATTCCTATGGATAAAGTGGTTAAGGTTTGTGCGGTTTCTCTTGCTGATTATAGCATGCTTGTGGATGTCTTCTAATCATGTTCCTATCTAGATTTTGGTCCACATTAAGAAATTAAGATGGTGTGAGAAGATTGTTATGAGTTAACGTAGTGTGTAACCAGTCTTGGCCGACCTGGTTGATTGCAGTAATTGTGGAGATCTCTAAAATATTGAGGAAGCATGTTGTGGTGTGGAAGATCATTTTTGAGTCCCAACTAAGGCATGGAATGATCTACATTTAATTCCCTTTGCATGATGTTGCAATAGGTCATGACCTATTTTGTAAATGTTTGTAATACTGACCTTGGAGATTATTCCAATGGTTGATGCCGACCTTGATGATCATTCCAAGGTTGATGTAGTGTATAAATACTTGTAGTTGAGTCATGGAAAAGGTGTCCTTGAGTGAAAATGAGAATATATTAAGGAAGGTCCAAAGTCAGAGCAAAGAAGAGGTAGAAAAAAGAAGAAGAAGAGCATAACCAAGGAAGAGTAGAGTAGAGGAAGAAGAGTAGGGGAATTATTGTACTTCAATTGCAAATATAGAAAGGTGTTGATCATGGCATTGAATCTGGCAGTAAGCCACTAGTAGGGTTTAACAGCCCCTATTGTAATTTTGCTAGGTTTAGGGTTGAGGCAGTGAGCATACTAGATGTAGTCGTTCTTCATGGCAGTAAGCCAGTATGTTTAGGCCCGTGGGCTGACTAAGCCTAAACATCACTATTTCAAGATTGAAATATATATTGAGACTTAATCCTCTCCATGGTTTTTCCCCACCTTGGGGTTTTCCATGTAAATCTGGTGTCTCTTGTGTTTGATGTTGTTAAGTTTCTGATTTCATGCACTCATTGTTAAATCATAATATTTGTGGATAAGTGATGAATGTTTAATTGCATAAAGTGTTCAAGTTTTTTTGACAACTAATTCACCCCCCCTCTCAGTTTTCTGGCACATATCAACAATTGGTATCAAAGCCAAGTTCCTTTTGAAGAAAGTTTAACATCTTGAGGAAGATCCAAAATTTATTACAACAAGGAAGCGCTACATTTTCATGCAACTAATTATGTTCTCTAGAAGGCTCGGATGAAAAGCCATATTCTTTCTCTTGGTGTCAAAGTTTGGAAAGCTGTAGAAGTAGAATACACCATACCTCAAAATGGTCCGACGACTGAAGATGAAATCAAAAAATATGAGATAGATATCAAGGCAAAGGATGCTCTGTTAAGCTTGTTAACCAACTCAATATTGATGAAAGTGGTAGATCTTGAAACTACAAATAAGGTATGGGAAAAGTTGAAAAATCTGTATGAAGGAGATGACTCTATGAAGGAAGCCAAGTTACAAAGTCTAAAAGTGAAATATGAAAGCTTGAAGATGAACAATGATGAAAACATATCATCTTTTATGTAAAGAGTTGATGAACTTGTTACAGGGATAAAAGCCATAGGCGAAACTCTCGAAGAAAAGGAAATTGTCATGAAAATACTCAGATCTCTACCCAAGTCCTACTATCACAAGGTAGCCGCGATTGAAGAATTCATGCAAGTAAAAATAGTTAACAGGAATTAGTTGCTTGGTAAGCTCACTGCTTTTGAAATGAGGGAGTTAGATGGTGCTCTACCAAACGTTGAAACTTCCTTCAAAGCTAGTACTCCTGAAAGTACTTCCAAATCAGAAAAGTATAAGGTAGAATCCAATGATGAGATAGATGAAGTTGAAGCCAACTTTGTGGACAGGTTGCAAAGAGCATCTGGTAAGTATAAAGGCAAATTACCTTTCAAATGTTTTTCTTACGGTAAAGTAGGTCATTTTGCTTCCAGATGTCATGAAAGAATTGAAAGAAATAGAAGAAGATATGAGAACAAGCCTAGCACCCAAAAGAAGTGTTATTATGTTGAAGATTTTGATGATGATGAAGGAGTATCAGATAATGGTGAACCAGATAATGCTAATACCTCTATAAATCAATGCTTGTTCATTTCTATTAAGGAATATTTTGTGTCTACTAATTCTTCTAGCTATATGAAGGAAGAAAAACTAGTGGAAAGTGCTTTGGCTGCTCAGGTCATTAAGGACAAAGATGAATGGGTTATTGATAGTGGTTTCTCTCACCACATGATTGATGACAAAAGTAAGTTTGTAATTTTGGAAAGATATGATGGTGGACTAGTTAGGTTTGGAGATGATACAACTGGAAGGATTTGTGGAAAATAATCTATCTCTTTTGATGGAAAGCATAATACTGAAGATGCCATGTATGTGAAAGGATTAAAGCACAATCTTCTGAGTGTGGGTCAGATGTGTGACAAGGGCTATGACTTAATCTTCAAGGACAATGGATGCAAGATCAAGGAAAGCTCCAGAATAGTCATTGCAACTGGTAAGAAGACTAGAGGTAATATCTATCACTTGAAAGGAACTGAGAACTATTGCTTGTTGACTTAGATTGATGAGAGTTGGTTATGGCATAGAAGGTTGTGTCACATAAACTTTGATAATAGTATGAAGATCAGTATTGCATAGATTGTTAGAGATTTACCTAAGCTTGTGAAGCCTGCTAATCCAGTTTGCAAGGAGTGTCAATTTGGGAAACAGACAAGAACAAGTTTCAAAAGAAAGGATCAATCAGTTGGAGGACTACTTGAGAGTGCATACATATTTGTGTGGACCTACCAGAGTAAGAAGTTTGCAAGGAGATAGGTATTTCATGTTGTTCATTGATGATTATTCTAGAATTACTTGGGTCACCTTTTTGAAAGAGAAAGTTGAAGCTCTAGATAAATTCAAGGCATTTAAGGCAATGGTTGAAAATGAGATGGATTTGAAAATCAAATGCTTGAATTCTGATAGAGGAAAAGAGTTCACATCAAATGAATTCAATTTCTTTTGTGAATAACATGGAATAAAGAGACAACTATCTATGCCTAAAACTCCACAACAAAATGGAGTTGTTGAATGGAAAAATAGAACAGTTCTAGAAGCTAATAGAACCATGATGAAGGAAGCTCATCTTCTACAAGCATATTGGAGAGAGGAAATTCACACCGTAGTATATATCCTAAACAAAGTTTAAGTAAAAGGTAATACTTCAAAAACTCTTTATGAATTGTGGCATGGTAGAGTTCCTACTATGAAATATTTAAAAGTCTTTGGTAACAGATGTTATATCAAAAGAGAAGAAGATTTAGGCAAGTTTGATGCTAGATGTGATGAAGGAATCTTCCTTGGTTACTCCACCAAGAGTAAGGCCTACCGGTGCTATAATAAGAGGCTAAATAAAATCATTGAAAGTGCAAATGTCAAAGTTAATGATTGTAAGGAAAGGTCTTCAGAACCAACTGGATATGAGTCAGATGATCCAGATGTTTTAGAAGTGGTGCACCATGAAGACAACATAGATGAAGAAGAACAAGCTCCAATAATTACTACCAAAACTCCAAGATATGTAAGAATCAGTCATTCTAAAAATCAAATCATAGGAGACAAGAGCAAAGAGATCTTAACCAGAAGAAAAGCCGCAAAATAACAAGACAATTTCTATATGATCTCTGAGATTGAACCTAAAACTATGGATGAGGCTTGCAAAGATGAGAATTGGATAAAGGACATGGAAGAAGAATTAATATAGATAGAGAAGAATCAGACTTGGGATCTTGTTCCTAGACTAGCTAATAAGAATTTAATTGGCACAAAGTGGGTCTTCAAAAACAAAATGAATGAGAATGGTGAAGTGGTAAGAAACAAATCAAGATTGGTATGCAAAGGATATGCTCAAGTAGAAGGAATAGACTTTGAAGCATACAAAGATTGAAGTAATAAGGATGTTTCTTACTTTTGTAGCATACAAAGATTTCAAGGTTTATCAAATGGATGTGAAGTCTACCTTCTTAAATGGAGAGTTGGAAGAGAAAGTATATTGAAGAAAGTGTTGTATATTGTCGGAGCAAGGAAACATGGTATGCATATTGAAGAAAGCATTGTATGGATTAAAACAAGCTCCCAAGGCATGGTATGCACGGTTGGATAGGTACCTGATACATATAGGATTTAGTAAAGGTACAACAGATAGTAATCTCTACTTCAAGATCAATGATGAAGAAATCTTGATTGTTGCAGTCTTTGTTGATGACATTATTTTTAGAGGCAATGAAGGTATGTGCTCAGTTTTTGCTAGAGAAATACAAAGTGATTTTGAAATGTCTATGTTTGGGGAGATGAACTTCTTTTTAGGTTTGCAAATAAGTCAATCAGATAAGGGTATCTTCATTTCTTAGTCTAAGTATGTGAAAGAGTTGTTAAACAAATTTGGGATGGAAGACTCTAAACTAGTATGCACACCTATGATAACTAGTTGTAAGTTGAGAAAAGATGATAACTCACCCTTGGCAGACTAGAAAATGTATAGATCTATGATTGGAGGATTCTTTTATCTGACTCAAACCAGACTTGACATAATGCATGCAGTGTGTCTTGTGGCAAGATTTCAAGTAGAACCCAAGGACTCACATGTGATGGTAGTCAAGAGAATTTTGAGATATTTAAAAGGTACAATAGATTATGGTTTGTGGTACCCCAGGGATAGTGACTTTGTTCTCAGTGCATATACTGATGCAGATTGGGCAGGAGATGTGGATGACAGAAAAAGTACAAGTGGAGGTGCATTCTTCTTGGGAAAAATATTAATATCTTGGTTGAGTAGGAAACATGATTTAGTATCCTTGTCTAGTATAGAGGCAAAATACATTACAGCAGTATGTAGTTGCACTCAAGTGTTATGGATGAACCAAACTTTCAAGGATATAAAAGTTGTGTATTAAGAACCTATTGCAATCTTTTGTGACAACACAATTGCCATAAACATATCAAAGAGCCCAGTGGTGCACTCAAGGATCAAGCACATATCCATTAGGTATCATTTCTTGAGAGAAAAAGTGACAAAGAATGAAGTCAAGTTGGAGTATGTTTCTACCAAGGATGAGATTGTAGACATCTTTACCAAGCCTTTGCCTAAGGATACTTTTGAGTATCTTAGAGAAAAGTTAGGGGTCATCACCCCTCCTACTCTAAACTAAGATGCACAATGGTACATCAGTTTGGAGGTGTTCAAAGCTTTGGATTGATGCTTTTTAGGGCTACTTATCATGGGGAGTAGTTAGAGACTTCAGAAGAAAGATTAAATCAGAGAAGAAGAGTGCAATTATGTGCCCTTTGCCATTAATGTCAAAGGGGGAGAGCAGTCATGTGATAAACTTAGAGAGAAGATGTGTAAGAGAAAGGAGGAGAATTTTGGAGAAAGAAAGAGTGCAAGTGTGTAAAGAGAAAGGGGGAGAATCTTGTCTTGATGGTTGTTGTAGTTTTTCACATCATATGTTGCCATCAATGACAAAGGGGGAGATTGTTGCAAGTATGTGCCTAATCGGTGTTGTCATTGATGTCAACATATTCTTGTTGTCATTGGTGTTAATTGTATCTTATTCTATTACTTGTTTAGAAGACTTGTATGCTGAGGATATTGAGAAAATTAGCCTCTCTGGAAGAAACAAGTGAGTTATAGAGAAGTGCAGTCCAGACAATGAGTTGTATGCTGAAAAATAGTCTGATAAACTGCTCCCCATTTATTCCTGCTTAAAGATTGTTGCCTCTAGATTGGAAGTAAGTTAGAGATATGACTGAGGATGCTGCATTTTGGGTCTAAGCTATCCACATGAAGATCTGAGTTAGTTGTGTTCACTAGAGTGAAACTTGCTTTTTTTGTAAGTTCAGTTGAGATAGGAAGATAGTATTTGGCTCTGCATTCATCCACAATAAAGTATTTTTCTCTGCGGTTCTAGAAGGAAGCCTAGGATGACACTAAGTGCCTACAGCTACATTGGTTTGTGGTTTGGTGGTTTGCAATCTATCTTTCTTTTATGATAGTTGAGGACAATGAAGCTCATGTGTTCTGGTTAGAAGATTCCTACAAATAAAGTGGTTAAGGTTCATCAGGTTGCTCTTAATGATTATAGCATGATTGTGGATGTCTCCTAATCATGTCCTATCTAGACTTTGGTCTGCGTTAAGAAATTGAGATGGTGTGAGAAGATTGTTCCTAGTTAACGTAGCGTGTAACCAGTCTTGGCCGACCTGGTTGATCCCAATGATTGTGGAGATCTCTAAAAGATTGAGGAAGTGTGTTGTGGTATGGAAGATCATGTTTGATTCACAACTAAGGCATGACATGATCTGCATTTCATTCCCTTTGCATGATGTTGCAAGAGGTCGAGACCTATTTTGTAAATGTTTGTAATACCGACCTTGGAGATTATTCCAATGGTTGATGCCGACCTTGATGATCATTCCAAGGTTGATGTAGTGTATAAATATTTGTAGTTGATTCATGGAAAAGTTGTCCTTGAGGGAAAATGAGAATATATTAAGGAAGGTCCAAAGGTAGAGCGGAGAAGAGGCAAAGGAAAGAAGAAGAAGAGTAGAGCATAGGAGTAGAGCAGAGGAAGAGCAGAGTAAGGGAATTATTGTACTTCAATTGCAAATATAGAAAGGTGTTGATCATGGTAGTGAGTCTGGTAGTAAGCTACCAGTAGGTTTTAATAGTCCTTAGGGTTTAACAACCCTTATTGTAATCTTGCTAGGTTTAGGGTTGAGGCAGTGAGCCTGCTAGACCTAGTTGTTCTTCATGGCAGTAAGCCAATATATTTAGGCCTGTGGGGTGACCAAGCTTGAACATCATTATTTCAAGATTTCAATATATATTGAGAGTTAATCCTCTCCATGGTTTTTCCCCACCTTGGGTTTTTCCATGTAAATCTGGTGTCTCTTGTGTTTGATGTTGTTAAGTTTCTGATTTTATGCACTCATTGTTAAATCATAATATTTGTGGATAAGTGATGAATGTTTAATTGCAGAAAGTGTTTAAGTTTTTGTGACAACTAATTCACCCCCCCTCTTACTTGTTCAGTACATATCAACAATTATTACAAGGCATGGATGAAAAAATTTCATATAATACAGGTTGCATGTTGTGTTTATTTCTGAACCTTCATGCAAGACACTTTTGTGTTGTATGTTTCATTTAAGGTTGTGAAAGTTATTGTTTTGAGATTTGATTGTGAGTGGAGTTCGCAAATAAATCTTAAATTTGGGTGCATCACCCTTTGGTTTTTAGGATTATATTTCATTTTAACTTTCTATCCTTTTTCTCAGATAAATAATTTTAGTCTAGGTGATCTACCAGGGGAACCGGCCCTCTCTAGAGATCTGTTCTCATCATAAGTTACCCACAACATGGGGTGAAATATGGGTGAGGATAATTAGAATTATTTATTTATTTTAATTAATTATGTGTGTGTGGATTAATTAGAAAACTAATTAATTACTTAATAATGATTAATTAATCAATAACTATGAATGATATTAGAGATACATGAATAGGATTAATTAATTAATGTAGCATGATTAATTAATTGGCAAGGTGAATTAGCATGATGGAGTTGGAAAATTGATAGGGTAATTAGTTGACAAGATGATAATAGGATGATAATGACTTGATGATAAAATTAGTTGACAACATGAGACTAGGATGATGATGAAATATGTTGGTAAGCTGAAAATAGGATGATGACATTCAGGTGACAAAATCTAGGTGTATACATACCTTAACATGTTTCTTGAAATTGAATTTTTTGTTAAAATAAGGATATCAATGTGGAGTGCAATGTAATTTTTTTTATCTTTTGACCTATTTTTCTATTTTTAGTGTCTTGAATAGATGTTTATATTTTTTGTAATGGACTTATCTTTATTATAAATAAATTAAAAATGTAATGTTTAAAAACTATTATATGTTATACTTTTTAGAAAGCTAATTTGAAGGGCTACAAACACACATAATTTTACTTAAAGTGATTTTGTTTGACCCCTATGTGCATGAATTGAATTTGACTATTTTAAACTTTAAAATTACAACATGTGGATTAGAGAAGAAAATGCTACCACAAGGTTGCACATAAGCATGTTCAATTGAATCCATTTAATCAAATTCCATTTGAGCATTTTAAACATTAGTCCTCCACCCTATATATATTTTTCTAAGGGGTGTTCGATCTAATGAGGTTCAATTAAACCCTTGAGTGAGTGTGAGATCATGATGGGCCAAATAGTGGCAATGGAAAAACCCCCATTGAATGAAAAAGTGCTAACATTTAGAAATATTTAGATTTGGATGGAAAAAGTGTTAATATTTCTAGTCAAATAGGATTCCCTCAAAATTTCCTTGGGATTACCTTCTAGATTTATGCAAGTGGGGGTCCTAAAACATGCCAATAAAACTTGTAAAACCAATTGTTTAACTTGTTATCTTGAAATTTTCAATGACTTTATCCTTGAATCTAACATACATTTTTGTAAACTAATTTAATAAAACAAAAAAGGATTTGTACATGAAACTCTAAATTTTTTTAAAAATATAATATATGTCTCATTATAATTATAATAGGTAATTATTATTAATTTTCTACATACACACTGTCTGATTTCTTAATTAATATACATATTGAAAAAAACATAATTTTCAAACTATTTATCTTTTTTAATCCAAAAGAGGTGTCATATTCTAGGCTTTATTAGCTATATTTTAAAAGAAAAGATTTGAATTTCATATTTTTTGACCAAGTGAGAAAATTATTTTTAAATATTCATAGTGAAAAATTCATAAATAATTATGTATATAAATAAAATTCAAAATAATATGTGTTACATATGCCCATGTGTCCTTTACTCAAATCTAAAGTTTGGAGGAAAAATGGTTTCTTTTCCTCATACATATGTTGTCCATAATGATTATGCTTGTTATGTTTTTCTAAAAATTATAGTAGTGCCTCATTGAAATATATAATATTTACAAAATTAATTTAAATATTTTCAAAAAAAATAGTAGCCCATAAACTACATTCGATTTCTTTCAATATTTACTACTTACCTATTTTTAGATTATGTAGATAATTCAATCAATTTTTTAGTTGAAGTTACCTAAATCTATTTTTAGAATTCCCTTTGCTACTTAGAGTTATTGTTTGACCTATCATGATATTGCACTCGCCCCCCTCCAATAGGGGGTTCCATATAGTGTCACATGGGTTTCTAACTAGGTTTGATCAAAACCCCCTTGTATCTTTGGAATGATTATATTTTGCATTTTTTAATTTTGGCCCAAAGTGGGGTTCAATTATATGCTTTCACCCCTTTGATCTTGACTAAGACATAATGAATTATAGAGATTATGGTTAGGTGACAATAATTTGAGGTATGTGGCATGCTTTGGTTGTTTCTAAGCATTAATAATTTCTTCAAAGGTTTCAAGGCAACTCTAGGCTATGAAGAAGATCTCTCACAACTATCGATATCAATGAAAATTAATCTATACAATAGGTAAGGAAGAGGTGGAGCATATTGAAAGGGTATCATAAAGCTCCTTTCTAGGCCACATGTAACCTGTTATGTGTTTATATAAATTTATAGTTTTCTTAGAGTCAATTTGAACCATTGAACTTGCCCATCACCTAATGAATTGAAGTGAAAAACTATAGTCCCTATAGTTATGATTAAATAATTTTTTGAGGAGTTGGTTGTACATACAAACTAAAATAAGTATATTACCAAAATATAGATCTTCAAATAAAATAAAGTAAAAAATATACATAAAACAAAATAATTCTTAAATAAAAATAAAATTTTATGTGTTAGTAAATAAAATAGGTATAAAGTAAAATAAAATGTCTTAAAAAAATGGTTCAAAATTGATATATCTATACTTTTTAAAAGATATATATATTCAAAATATCGGTGCTAGTTTATATTTTATGCTTATGTTGAATAGGATAGAAAAAAAGGTGAAAAGTGTGAAGGTGGCAAAGGTAGCAAGGGTGACATGAAAGGAGGATATGTAGAAAAAGGTGAAAATTTTTAATAAGTAAAAATAATAGAGTAGATTACCATAAAAGAAAGGATAAAAGATCTAGACAAATTAATCTACAAAAGGCAAATGAAGGGGTGGCAATAATTGTTGATAGCTAGGATTTAGGGAAATTACTCAATTCAATAGGGAAGGACCTCTAGCTTGAGTTAGAGTAGTAGACATAAACAAACAATCAACTTAGGATCTAGGTCTTTAATGTTAATGTGTTGGTGGATGTAGATATCCCTAGTAGATCAATATCCTAGACCATTTTTTTAATCTAGCAATGGATAAATTGAAGGAAATGTCTATCATCATGGAATTTATCAAATTGTAAATACTAGTGAGTAAAATCAAATCATGGGTAAAATGGACAAACTATGCCAACTCAAAGGTAATTTTTTTTCCTTAGGGGATTTCTAGGTGATATTTCAATAAGAAGAAGATAGAAATTGGGTTCTAAAAGGAGGGTCATGATTTATGGGTAATTTGGGGATGTATTTGTAGGAATGGTCCTTGGGGTTTGATCTAGATAAAGATCTTGTGAAGGAGACTTCATTATGGATTAGAATGTACAAATTGCCATAGGAACATTAGCCTAAATAAAATTTTAAGATAATTAACACAATTTCATTGGGTAAATTCTTACAAAGCTCCTCGACCACAAAGGGAAAATAATTGGCCACTTATGTTAAGATATGTGTTGATATCAATCTAAGTATAAGTTGATTAAAGAAGAAATTAGGTTCAACTTGGCTCTAGGGGATTGGGTGCATGATCTTGATTATGAATGTTTACCCTAAGATGCTTCAAATGTTGGAAGGTAGTGTTCAACAACTTTAACCAATGATTGTAAAACCACCAACATTAAATGTAACCATGACATTGAAACCATAGAAGTTAATGCAATCCATTAGCAGTTTTGACAATCACTAAGAGTTGACATTTTATTTCTGATTGACCACCAAGTCTCCTCAAGTACCCACATAGGGCCTTTTATTTCATTTTGTCATAACTTTTTCCACAGAGGATTTTTTTGACAAATTTATATTTGATGGGAAGTTGTTTCCATCATCGACATAGTGGTATAATTTTTTTTCTAAAATTGTGCCATTTTGTAATAGTTTTTAGCCTATGAAGTTCACTATTGCAAGCAAATTTTGACGAGGCATAACTTTAACCTCGGTTATCAAAATTTTGCAAACTTTTTTTAAAATTGCTCAGAATTTTGTAAGGAATTCATTAGTGTAGGTAGAATTCAGTTTTAGATATCTATTTTTAAAAAATTGTAAAAATCTTTGTGTTATAAATGGATGATTTGGCTTCCAAACTTGCACAAATTGTAATATTTTCTTGCACATCTTTCTGGGGGTCTATGTTTTAGTACTAATCTTTTGGGTGGAACACTTTCATTTCTACTTAGATATTGCTTAAAATTTGATAATGTATAATTTTGTGGATGTCACATATAATCCCTTCCATTCGAGTAAACCTCAAAATAATTAAAAAATTAAATGTGGAAATTGTGGGATGAAAAGGCATACACTAGATGAATTTGTATTCCTCATCGACTCAACAAAATAGAATAAATAATTTATAATTATGATATTTCTTTTGACCATTTTAAAGCACTCATAGAAAAATCTTATCACACTAAGTCAACTTGTGAGACACTTTCATTTGGTCCGATGCACAATCTAGTCCATCAACTTGCATTGAGATCTCATCTCTGCCATCATCACTTGTTGCTACATCTGAATCTAGATTTGATATCTCCATGGATTCTAGTGATTCATTGCATCAAGAAATTGATATCATCTGTCCAGATCCACCACATTGGGATGTATATCTATCTGACATTTTGTGTATTTTCATAGAGTCCCGCATTGCAAATTTGGGAGACACCATTGAGGACATTCATGTTTTCAATGATACATTTTATGAAGTTGCATCACCATATTCATCTTCGAATATTATTGCTCTTGCTTTACCTACATCAGCGTCTAGATTGATAGATTCTATAGATATTTATGAGTCCACATATTTGACTGTGTCATCATGTATTTTGACATCCACTATAGAATTATCATATTCTCATTAGTCCAATTAGCACCATACATCTATGGTTCCTATGGTCCTTCTTCCTAAATCTTATTTGATACCTAATTCATTTTATTAGCATTCGTCACACATCAACATTGGATTGGAGATCCTTTAGTAGCATTCAAAGACATCATGAGCATCATCTGTGCCTTTGGATCATGTGCATAATTTAGAAACCTTTATACTTCTTCCTACATATTCCTATATGGAATGGGAAGATCACTTGCACACTTATGTGGTTCTCTTCCTTCCTAAGGGGAAAAATGTCATTCAAATTTCATGGATCATTTTTAGCATCTAGTGTCAAGCATCTACTGGAACACTACATGAGGTATTTTGAGGGGAGGTTGCATGGTTTCTCTTCTCATATCAGTTTCGGGAGGATTTATTTCCTTCCATGGAGTTCATTACTACACATTTTTTGGGGGATCACATTAACCTTCTCATTCTTTCTCTCCTATGGGGGGAACATATATTGTACATTAGTCTTAGAAGTAGTCCTTGGGGGATCATGTATATTCCTCCTTCTATCTTCTTCTTCTTCTCTTGTACAATTTTTATTTTATCATATCTCTCTTTTGGAGGGTAGTTTTTTTCCCACAGGGTTTTCTACCTTTCTCGACTTCATGAGATATTACTTTGTACATGGGTACCTCATTAGGCCTAGTAACTAGGACCCATCATCATCTTTGTATCACTTCTTCCCAAGTTTCACTTAAGGGAGGTGTTGGTGTAAATAGGGACATTATCAAACTAGTTGGCTAATAACCCTTTCCTAGTTTGACCTATTCACACTAGCTTAAGTACAACTTTGGGATTCTTACCTTTTTGTCTCACTTCATGTGGTTGATACATGATTACTCACCTTTATGAGACACCTATTTGATTTTGACTTTCCACTTTCCCTCACACATGTCATGTCAATTAGACAAGTGTTGCATAAGTGTAGGGGTAGTCAGTAGTT
This sequence comes from Cunninghamia lanceolata, assembly GCA_027924645.1. Lineage (NCBI taxonomy): Eukaryota > Viridiplantae > Streptophyta > Pinopsida > Cupressales > Cupressaceae > Cunninghamia > Cunninghamia lanceolata. The sequence goes on from BSBN01000703.1 coordinate 26,882,188, forward strand.
GATTCCTACCTTCCTACATCCTCCTCCTTGTCTATTTACACAAGTCTTCTCTTTGTAAATTTACACTCTTGTTGTATATGATAGGTATGCTTATTGTGCTTCATTTTTCACTTGTGGAAGGTTATATTCTTTGTACTTACTGATCTTGGATGCTCCAACAGTAATGACAAAAACCAATAGCAAAAGAACGTGGAGGTATTTGTCTATGACAAGAACATCACAAAGTGTTTAGGACTAATAGAGTATTAACACTTGGATGGGGAGTGATAACAACTAATGTGCCTTTCTAAGTCTATGATGCAGATACAAAAAGATTGACCAACCCGAGCGCCTAACCACATGTCGACATAAATAGGATAGTGGCCAAACTAGATTCAATAGTTCTACCAATAGTTGTTCTTAGAGCTATGAAAGTCAACTTATTAGAGCTAGTGATTTGTGTCATTTTCTTTATAGATTCAATTTTTTAAAATTTAAAAAAAAATTCTATCATTTTTGTTAGTTTTGATCATTTTTTAATTTTTCTATTATTTAATAATGGGGGCACCACATAAGTAGGGTTAGTCTAAAGTGTTTCAATTTAACCCCATCCAATCTTGCTCATTTTAAACATTTCAAATCTCCTTTGCCCCAATCGGTCTCCCTATTAACATAAGGCACCACAAGGCAACACATGTACATTGGCAAGATTTCATCAAACATACCTTTGATCAAACCAAGGTGATTTCAACCATGATTTTAAGTGTTTTTTTTAATTTTTCCCTAGAAGTGGGACTCACTTAAATCTTTCTCTCATTACTTTTCAATAATAGTAATTATTGTTTTCTATTATTTATAGTGAGTGATTTTTTATTGTAACACAACTTAAATTACTACAAATAAAATCCTTTCTGGGATATAATTTTTTACTGGGAGCTTAGATTCTTCTAAAAACTTGTGGAGATGTGTATGTGAACATTATCTAGCTTTCTGCCAAGCAATTTTGTGCCAAAATCCATGGAACTCAATATTTTAAAGTTTCACCAATCAACTAGCATAAGTTGAGAAAAAATTATATCTTGGAAACCAGAAGGAGTCTGCTCACAAAACCTTCATCATCAATTCTAGAATGGAGTCAATAATCTACCCATAAGATGATTCAACATCAAACTTCACCAATCCACCTGAACAATTAATTTGTGAAGAGTACAAGTTATATGTATTGAAGTCCAAATATGGTGAAAACTCAATTCTACCAAATCTGATCACACCATGTGACCCCAACACTATGAGATGCCAATATTAACCCAAGCAAACCAAAACTGAAAGAAACACATTAAAATTATTTTTTGGGTGATGTTGATTTCTTGTTTGCCTAGGATGCTCCTACATCAAACATGTCAAGTAGGAAAAATTTGTGAGTACGACTCATGAAATGGAGTTGGGTATTAGAACTACCCTTTCAGGTTGTAAAAAACATGCAGTGAACTCCATTGCTAAATCATGTGCACAAAGTTATTTCTTCTTCCTCTTTTTCCAGCAGCTCACCGGAACAAGTGTCATCCTCCTCCTGCAACTTTGGTCACCACACTTCTCTCCTCTTGTGGATTTGCATCCACCATGTACCATCCTCCTCCACCAAATTATTTCTCCTCTCCTCTTCTCCTTCTTGGTATCCAACCCACCATTGCTTAACCTCCTCCACCAAAATCCCTCACCATCCACATCACCACCTACAACATCCTTACCAAAATCTGCATCTACTACTCCATTGAAATTAAAGATTTCCATGTGCTCTTCTCCATACTCTTTAATTCTCATCATAGTAAATGAAGGGAAATCAATATCATCACAAAATACAATAATATTTACCTCATCCTTCTTGTTACATCCCCTTTTTGGATTTAGTATTACTATTTACTTTTTCTTAAATAGTATATTCATGCGAATATGTTTAACATCGTAGAAAATGATGATATGGTTAGAAAATGTTAATTTTATGAAATCATGGATTCTTACTTGATTATGATCAATCTAATATTATGGATTAAAATGTCCTTTCAATATGAAAATGAAATGATCTGATGTAAATGTGTTTTGATCAGAACATTGGTGCTTTGACCACAAATTCTATGTGAGATTGTTAATGATAGGAATAGATGGAACATGTTCACCAAGAAGAAAGAAGAAGAGAAAGTATCTTCGAGAAAGAGAGAATAGACTCTAGAATAACCCATGGGTGCTTGCCACTAAAAATAAACATCAGGTAGATAAACCTAGTTGCCTCGAGATAATTATTGATTTCGGGTTAAGTCAATTTTGGATGAGAATGTCAAGGTTTATAAGAATAGGTCATTTTTCCTTTCGTAGTTGTCATAACGAGTATGGGAATCGACCTCTGTGTCGTAATACTCTGAATCATGTTGTTAAATATGGATGACTGATATATTTATATATATATATATAAATGTATACACTTGAGAATGAGTTGTATGTTGTGTCTTGTTTAGTGGTTCGGCGTAAAAGTCAAATGTTCTGTGTAAAATCGACCCAAAACCTTGTATTGTGTTTATGCTCCAATCGTCATCATCATCATAAAGCTCTATGAGTGTATGATGTAAACATTTACATATGGAATTCAATGGATGTAGAATTATTTCTATTGTGGGTTATCATCGTATAATAAAAAGTTTAAATAATGTTTTAAATCTTTGAGACCATTGAGTGTAATACCATTGGTCATATTGTAATAGTAATATACAAAATTATATTTAGTTAGATTTAAATAGTCATTAAGGAGTGATTTCTTTATTCTTTAATGGTGTTAGTAATCGGGCAGTAGCTTGAAGGGTTCACTCATGTCGTTATTATGATGTCTTTTATTCCAAAACATTCTATTTATTCTTGAGCTTCAAACTTTATTGATTGATTGTCAGCTCAACCATTATTCCAAGTCATGTATTCAACTTAAACTCAAAATCTATTAAGAGTAGTGTGGCGTCATGTCCAAAACTTAAACCGCTACCTTGTAGATCAGTTGCGAAGTTAGTGAAAAACCAAACCATTTCTGTGTAGTGGTCACGGAAAGGAGGTAGATGGTTAGCCATGTGGGGTAGTTACCAAGTTGATAGGGCGTGGTTTAGAGAGTAGAAAGTAGTTTTTCTTTTTGAGAGAATGGGGATATAGAGCAAGAAGGGAGACATTTTTTAGAGATAGAACAGGGAAAAGAAGCTAACAGGAGGTCGAGTGTAAAGAGTATGTGAGCGGGTAAGAAGAGAATGAGCTATTGGACCAGTTTATAAACAGTCACCCGAGATTTTCTTCAGGTTCCATCTCTTCTCTCTTCCTTGCTATCATGATTAAACTAGAATGTCTCAATAGAAATGGCTCCATTTTGTAATATGAAGGAACTTGGTGTTTTATCGATGATGTAATATGTGGACTGGTTACCAACTTTAAGACTTGTGTGTTTACACTTCTTTAAAAAATGAAAACAATGCTATTTTCCTTGAACCACACTGCAATTTTAACCCTCATAGTTATAACATACTTGTTCCTCGAAGCATCTTCAATGGTTGACTTAAAACTATGTAGTTGTATTCATTTAACTTTAGAAATATATGGGTATGTGGAGAGCACATGGTAGACTAATTTTTGGTCAATTGCTAGCTAGAAAGATATCTTAAGCTGCGGTAATCTAATGTCAGTCAACGTTAGAAGCATCACCAATTGGCCTGCTAACTATATAAAGTTGGTCTTATCATGTCCAAAAATAACTAGTTTAATGAAAGACTTGAATAATGTGTCATCCCATTGACAAAATGGGGAACAATGGTGTGGGATGTATGTCATGGTTTATGTAACTACTCAGTCTTCTACAAGTTCAGAATCTATATTTGGCTAGCCAAACTCAGAGTTATTTCTTCCATGCTGCGAAAGATATTCAGTTTTAAATCATCTTTCTTTAATGAATATAATTCTTCTATTTTAATACCATTTATGATGATGTGTCATCAAAAGAGGGTATAGAATCATTATTGGTCTAAAACTGTCAAGCATGTTAGGTAATGAAGTTTTAGAGCAGACATAATGGGTCTATAGTTAAGTGTTTAGTTTAAACATGAATGCATTCTTCTTCCAAATAGAAACAACAAGTTAGGATTGTTAAAATGCTTAGTTTGATATAAAGTTTAAGTTATGTCGAGGATTCGATAGGTTGAAGAAGATTTTTAAGAGTACTTAAACTTTAACTCTGGGTCTTCGATTAGTTGAATTCAATAATTGGTTTATTGTTAAACCCCTTCTGAGATTATTTTGTAAGTTTAGTGTCCTGTCTAGACTGGATAATTTAAAGCAATGGACAAACTTAAAGATCAACATATAAACTTATAGCATTAACTCATTAACTGGTAAGGTAGAATCCCATTCCTTTAACATATGGACAGAAATGTCTCCAAGAGCCAAAAAGAGAGAAGTAAACCTAACTGCCATGTGTTAAAGCATGATGAGTTGAAACACCAAGAGGTTATCGTGGTTGTTATATTATACTTATACATAGGTAACTGTAGGATTGTGATTAATTCAAGTTGAGTTGGGGTGGGTGAACTTACTACTAGCATTGACATAATGCTAAATATATTCAAATCCTTTAGCCAAGGTAGTGCCCCTGCCTCAAGTGCATTGCTAGTTCACCGTGACTGGATGGCGTAGCTTGTGGAGTGGTCATGCTTGACTAGAGGGTATCTAGGGGATTTCATGATAGCAAGTAATGTAGGTCACAACACCAGTACTCAGATGGCTAACACCATTGGTTATCGTAAGTCTATCCTCTTTGAGTAGGGTAGGACCACTTCCGGGTAGGAAGAAGTTGGGGAGACCGACGGTTTGTGGTTGGAGGTTAAGCTCCTTGAAGATACTTTCTCTTCTATATTCCAAAGGCTTGCTAAGACTTGAATTTGGATGGTCAAAAATCTAGATGCAGTGACTTTGGTAAGTTTCTATTTTGAAAATGTTCTTAGTAAGTTTAATCATCATATTGTATAATGTTGTAGATGAATAGACCCCTTTTTGTAACTTATAATTTCATGATTATTAATTAGTCAATCAATGAACTTCTTGGTTTAAAAATGAAAAATAATTTATGATTTTCTTCTTTTAAAATTTTAAAATTTTTTTTACCTTTGGTTAAACTTAGTTTTCAAGGTGAAAACTAAACTGGGTGTTACATATGGTATCAGAGCTAACCAGGTTCAACACTAGGGCTGATGAGTCCACTAAGCTGATTAAGAATCAACATTATGCGGGTAACTAATGATTTGATTTACTATGCCAAGATGGTATGTCTCAAGAAAACTACAAGGAAGTCCTTCACTGGTAAGGAACGTTACCTACAAGCTAAGCATAGACATCTTGCGATGATTAAGACTATTGAGAAAATGAATGATGAAAATGACATTGGCTAGATGATATGGAAACTTTTACCAATGCTCTATCACAACTCAAATGATTGAAAAGAGACATCCTAGAGACATCTAGGATGGCAGCTCAAATTATGGGCAATTCTAGCCATATTAGTGTACCAATGATCACTAGGGATTCTCGTATACCACCTAGAGCTGAAATCATCGTACTATCATATGATAGAGAAATTGAGGGTTATACACCCTGTGAATATGTGTCAGATAATGAATATGAAGATTACACCCCTCATGTAAATACTGAGTGAAACATGAAATGAGTCTATCCTTAGAATGTACATACTATTATGCAAAATATAATAAAGAAAAATTTTGCTTGAGAATAACTATGGTTATGAGCAATTGATATGTTTTGATAATATTCTAAATGATAAATCATAGAACTAATTACTACTTGCTAAAACAAGTGAGAAAACAAATAAACATGGATCAATCAGAGTTGAATGAGAGAGAAGATCAGGAAGGTCACAACTCTCGGGCTAACTCCACTGATAAATTGGACAAAATTCTTAATATGCTTACCAAAACTAAGGAAAGGTTGGGCAAATTGGAAAATAAAGTGAATGAAACTGGGAATACGGAGGGTGAAAATGAGTATTCTAATAATGCGAGTAAAAGTAAGCAATGAGAGCATGGCATGTCAAGTGAGAATTAAGAGAATAGTGAATCTCAGAGGGAGACAAAAGACAAACTTGAACTGGAACTATCTAAGGATATGAAAAAGATTATTCCTCCCAAATTTGATGGAATGAAAACTGGTGATGCAGTAGAATCATGGCTAACAAAAATGGAGAAGTACTTTGAAATCAAAAATTATTTTGAGATTACAAAGCTAGTGTGGGGAGCATATCAACTATCTATAGAAGCATCCACCTGGTGGATGAACAAAAAGATGGAACTAGATTTAATCCCCTTGAAGGTGACATGGAATGAATTTGTGGAACATTTTTGAAAAAGGTGGTTACCACAGCTTTACTTTGATAAAAAAATTAACAGATTTCCAAAATCTCAGGTAAGGTGATTTGTCCGTGGTTGAATATGCAGAAAAATTCACTAGATTGTTGAAGTATGTTCCTCAATATCAAAAGGATAAAAGATTTTGGATAAGGAAATTCATTATGGGACTCAACCCTCAGATTGGCGGAGAGGTGGAGATGCATGGTCCGAACACAATGGACCAAGTGTATGAGAAAGCAATTAAGTAGGAATAGAAGATCAAATCCATTTCTTCTTATCGTGAAAAGAAGACTAAGAGATTTGGTAAGAACTTCAATGAATAGACATATAAAAGGGAGAATGATAAAGGATATGGAAACAAGAGGTATGATAAAGGAAATTGGAAAAACAAAGGGGGATTTGGTAATGAACGAAGAAATGAAGACTTTAAGAAAAATGACAATTTTAAGAGGAATGATGATGCTTTGAGTAGACCATCTGAGAAGAGGGGACCAATTGGAGGTTGTTTTTCATGTGGAGGAGATCATTATGCCAACTATTTTCCTAATAAAAAGCAGAATGGGCAGCATAGGAACATGGTACTTCCTTCATAGTAGGAAGCATTTCAACAAAGGATTCACACCACCCTTGATGATCAACAAGCTGAGTATCAGATTACTCCCATTGAGATGATAGGTACTTTATTTGGAGTCCATGTTTCTATTCTAATTGATACTAGTGCAATAGAAAATTTTGCGTCATCTAGAGTCTTAAGTAAATTTCCTAGAAGAGCTAGTTTTATGTCAACACCGTGGATAGTAGAATATGCAAATCACTCAAAGGCTCAGGTAGAGCAATGTTTGTTCAAAGCTAAGATTGATATTTCAAACTTCTCCACCGAGGTAAATTTATATGTAGCACCTTTAGGGTCCTATGACATCATTTTAGGAATGAATTTGTTGTGGAGACATAGCGCCAAGGTGGATTGTTTTTATAAAACAATTGAGTGTTTGGATGATAAAGGAAACAAAGTTAATTTTCAGGGTATTCAAAGGGAAATAAAGATCAGGTCTATTTCATCAAAACAATTAAAATGGGCTAGGCATAAGGGATGCCAACTTTTTGTAGTCCTTAATGGACCTAGTAGAGGAAGCTTTAGAGAAGTAAACTTTTGAGGAAAAATACCCTTATCTTCACAATTTCAGAGATGTATTTCCCGAGGAACTGCTAGGCTTGCCTCCAAAAAGAACCTTTGACTTTGCCATACATATTAAACTAGGATTTGAGCCAGTATCTAAAGCTCCATACAGAATGACCACTACTAAACTTATGGAATTGAAGGCTCAACTACAAGAACTATTGACTAAAGGTCTAATTAGGCCAAGTGTATCACGATGGGGAGCTCTGGTTATTTTTGTCAAGAAGAAAGATGGAACCCTTAGACTGTGTATAGATTATCGGATGCTAAATAAGGCAACGATAAAGAATAAGTATCCACTGCCACGTATTGATGATTTATTCAACCAAATGTGTGGTGCAGTAGTATTTTCTAAGATAGATTTGAGATCTAGATACCATCAGTTGAGGTTGAAAGATGAAGATATTTACAAGACTGCATTTAGAACAAGATATGGTCATTATGAGTTTACTGTGTTACCATTTGGGTTGACTAATGCACCAACCGCTTTCATGAATCTCATGAATAGTGTTTTCAGAGATTGCCTTGATAAATTTGTCCTATTTTTCATAGATGATATTTTGATATATTCCAAAAATGAGGAGAATCATAGGCAGCATCTTCAAATTGTTTTGCAACATTTAAGAGAACACAAGTTGTATGCGAAACTCTTGAAATGTACTTTCTTTCAGAAAGAATTGTAGTATTTGGGACACACTATATCAGCAGAAGGGATATCTGTTGACCCAGCTAAAATAAAGGCTATTATGGAATCGCTTGTACCTTCCAATGTTTCAGAAGTATGAAGTTTTATGGGATTGGCTGGCTATTACAAGAAATTTGTTAGGAATTTCTCAAGTATTGCTAATCCAATCACTTCTTTGCAATGAAAAGGGAAATAGTTTGTTTGGACAGGTGAATGTCAAAAGGAATTTGATTTATTAAAAAAAAGTTAACAAAAACACCAATTCTAAAAGTCCCTGATTCTGAAGGGCAATTTGAGGTTATTACCGATGCCTCTGGAGAAGGGTTAGGAGGTGTGCTTATGCAAAATGGGCATGTAATAGCCTATGAATCAAGAAAGTTGAAAAAATATGAGCAGAATTATGCTCCTCATGATTTAGAACTAGCGGTAGTGATTCACACACTTTAGATGTGGCGACACTATTTGTTGGGAAAGACTTTTATACTAAAAATAGATCATCAAAGTCTTCATTACATATTTACACAACCTCATCTCAATGCAAGACAAAGGAGGTGGTTAGAACTAACATCAGATTATGAATTTGAGATTACTTACATCAAAGGTAAAGAAAACTAAGTAGCTGATGCTTTAAGCAGAAGAAGACACATAGCTTCTATAATCTCTATTCACACTAATTTTAAAGATCTATTATTGCAAAGTTTACCTGGAAACAAATATTACGAACAGGTGAAGCAAGCCCTGCATATAAACCCCAAAGATCCAAGATATGATGGATTCTATTTTGAGTCAAATGGATTAATGAGATTTAAGGGAAGAATCTACGTTCCTAATTATGTAGAACTAAGAAACCTTATTTGGAAGGAAGTTCATTGTGCACCTTATTCCGGACACCCAGGAGTAACAAAATTTTTAGCTAATGTCAAATTGCTATACTTCTGGAAAGGAATGAAAAGTGACGCTGCAAGGTTTGTGGCAAGTTGCTTGGAATGTCAGAGAGTGAAGGTAGAACACCAACATCCTGCTGAATTGTTATACCTACATGATATTCCATAATGGAAATGGCAAGTTGTTAGTATGGATTTTGTTCAAGGGTTACCAATGTCTAAGAATAGACATGATGCAATTTTGGTTGTAGTAGATAAACTAATCAAAGTAGCATATTTCATTCTTGGAAATTTGACAGATGGAGCTCATATTTTGGCCCGTAAGTTTGTTTAGGAAATATTTAGATTGCATGGTGTAGCTAAAAAGATTATATCCAATAGAGATGCTCGAATAACTTGCTAGTTTTGGCAAACTTTATTTTCAGCACTAGGGACTAAACTCAATGTGAGCACCGCTTATCACCCTGAAACTAATGGACAAACAAAAAGGGTTAACTAGGTTTTAGAGGATCTATTAAGAATGTATTGCATGGACCAGCAATACAAATGGGAGGAATATTTACCTCTTGTTGAATTTGCCTATAATAATTCTTATCATTCTGCCATTAAGATGGCACCGTTTGAAGCATTATATGGAAGGAAATGCAAAACTCCTATAAGCTAGGACAAGCTAGAAGATAGGATAAGCATTAGACCAGAAATGCTAGCAGATATGGAGGAAAAAGTGAAAATGATTAGGAAAAGGTTGGCGGAAGCCAACGACAGGCAAAAAAGTTATGCAGATCACAAACGGGTGCCTAGACAATTCTCTATTGGTGAGAAAGTTCTTTTGCAAGTGAAACCCCATAAAAGCTCAATCAAGTTTGGTAAATAATCAAAGTTGGCTCCTTGATATGTCAGACCTTTTGAAGTCCTTGAGATTATCAATCCAATGGCCTACAAAATTGCTCTACCTCCAACCTTGCCCAAAATGCATATTGTTTTTCATGTTTCTTGCCTAAAGAAATATTTTGTAGGTAATGACCACATTCTTAAATGGAATTCTTTACAGATACATGACCCAGGAGTGGTTGTGATCGAGCCACTCAAAGTGCTCAAAATGCATAAACTCTGTTTGTGTAATCGAGAGGTTTTACAATGCAAAATTTAGTGGGACCAATATGGCGAGGATAGCGCCAGTTGGGAAGACTATAATGACATCCACAAAAGATTTCCTTATCTTTTCAAAAACATTAATGTTAAACTATAAAAGCTTGTTTTTTATGTTAAAATTTTGCTTGATAAACTCAATCATCGAGGACGATGATTCTATAGGGGAAAGATATGTTACATCCCCTTTTTGGATTCAGTATTACTATTTACTTTTCTTAAATAGTACAGTCATGTGAATATGTTTAACATCATAGAAAATGATGATATGATTAGAAAAGGTCAATTTTATGAAATCATAGATTTTTACTTGATTATGATCAATCTGATGCTATGAATTAAAATGTCCTTTTGATATGAAAATAAAATGATTTGATGTAAATGTGTTTTGATCAGAACATTGGTACTCTGACCACAAATTGTATGTGAGATTGTTAATGATAGGAATAGATGGAACATGTTCACCAAGAAGAAAGAAGAAGAGAAAGTATCTTTGAGAAAGAGAGAATAGACTCTGGAATAACCCATGGGTGCTTGCCACTAAAAACAAACATCAAGTAGATAAACCTAGTTGCCTCGAGATCAGTATTGATTTTGGGTTAAGTCAATTTTGGATGAGAATGTCAAGGTTTATAAGAATAGGTCATTTTTCCTTTCGTAGTTGTTGTAATGAGTATGGGAAATCGACATCTGTGTCATAATACTCTGAATCATGTCATCAAATATAGACGACCAATATATTTTTATATATATAAATGTATACACTTGAGAATGAGTTGTATGTTGTGTCTTGTTTAATGGTTCGGCATAAAAGTTGAAAGTTGTGTATAAAGTCGACCCCAAACCTTGTATTGTGTTTATGCTCCAATCATCGTCATCGTCATAAAGCTCTATGAGCATATGATGTAAACATTTACTTATGAAATTTGACGGATATAGAATTATTTCTATTATGGGTTATCATCGTATAATAAAAGGTTTAAATAATGTTTTAAATCTTTGAGACCATCGAGTGTAATACGATTGGTCATATTGTAATGGTAATATACAAAATCATATTTAGTTAGATTTAAATAGTTGTTAATGAGTGATTCTTTTATTCTTTAATGGTGTTAATAATCGGGCAGTAGCTCGAAGGGTTCACTCAAGTCATTATTACAATGTCTTTTATTCCAAAACATTTTATTTATTCTTGAGCTTCAAACTTTATTGATTAGTTGTCAGCTCAGCCATTATTCCAAGTCATGTATTCGATTTAAACTCAAAATCTGTTAAGAGTAGTGTGGCATCATGTCCAAAACTAAAATCACCACCTCACAAATTGTTAGCTCCACCTTGCAGATTAGCTGCGAAGTTAGTGGAAAACCAAACTATTTTTGTGTATTGGTCGCGGAAAGGAGGCAGATGGTTAGCCATGTGGGGTAGTTACCAAGTTGATAGGGTGTGGTTTAGAGAGTAGGAAGTGGTTTTTCTTTTTGAGAGAACAGGGATATAGAGCAAGAAGGGAGATGGTTTTTGGAGACAGAACGAGGAAAAGAAGCTAACAGGAGGCTGAGTGTAAAGAGTATGTGAGTGGGTAAGAAGAAAACGAGCTATTGGACCAATTTATAAATAGTCACCAGAGATTTTCTTCAAGTTCCATCTCTTCTCTCTTCCACGCTATCATGATTAAACTAGAATATCTCAATAGGAATGGCTCCATTTTGTAATACGAAGGAACTTAGTGTTTTATTGATGATGTAATATGTGGACTGGTTACCAACTTTAAGACCTGTGTGTTTACACTTCTTTTAAAAATGAAAACAATGCTATTTTCCTTGAACCACACTGCAGTTTTAACCCTCATAGTTGTAACATACTTGTTCCTCGAAGCATCTTCAACGGTCAACTTAAAACTGTGTAGTTGTATTCATTTAACTTTAGAATTATATCAGTATGTGGAGAGCACATGGTAGACTAAGTTTTGGTCAATTTCTAGCTAGAAAGATATCTTAAACCATGGTAGTCTAATGTCGGTCAACGTTAGAAGCATCACTAGTTGGCCTACCAACTATATAAAGTTGGTCTTGTCATGTCTGAAAACAAGTAGTTTAATGAAAGACTTGAATAATGTGTCATCCCATCGACAAAATGCAGAACAATGGTGTGGGATGTATGTCATGGTTTGTGTAAGTACTCAGTCTTCTACAAGTTCAGAATCTATATTTGGCTGGCCGAACTTAGAGTTATTTTTTTCATGCTGCAAAAGATATTTAGTTTTAAATCATCTTTCTTTAATGAATATAATTCTTCTATTTTAATACCATTTATGATGATGTGTCATCAAAAGATGGTATAGAATCGTTATTGGTCTAAAACTGTCAAGCATGTTAGGTAATGAAGTTTTAGAGTAGACACAATGGGTCTATAGTTAAGTGTTTAGTTTAAACTTGCATGCATTCTTCTTCCAAATAGAAACAACAAGTTAGGATTGTTAAAATGCTTAGTTTGATATAAAGTTTAAGCTATGTCGAGGATTCGATAGGTCGAAGAAGACTTTTAAGAGCACTTAAACTTTAACTCTGGGTCTTCGATTAGTTGAATTTAGTAATTGGTTTATTGTTAAACCCCTTCCGAGCTTATTTTTTTAAGTTTAGTGTTCTCTCTAGATTGGATAATTTAAAGTAGTGGACAAACTTAAAGATCAACTGATAAACTTATAGCATTAACCGATTAATCGGTAAGCTAGAATCCCATTCCTTTAACATATGGACAAAAATGTCTCCAAGAGCCAAAAAGAGAGAAGTAAACCTAACTGCCATGCATTAAAGCATGATGAGCTGAAACACCAAGAGGTTATCGTGGTTGTTATATTATACTTATACATAGGTAACTGTAGGATTGTGATTAATTCAAGTTGAGTTGGGGTGGTTGAACTTACTACTTGCGTTGACACAACGCTAAATATATTCAAATCCTTTGGCCAAGGTAGTGCACCTATCTCAAGTGCATTGACAGTTCACCATGACTGCATGGCATAGCTCGTGGAGTGGTCATGCTTGACTAGAGGGTATCTAGGTGATTGCATGATAGCAAGTTATGTAGGTCACAACACCAGTACTCAGATGGCTAACACAATTGGTTATCCTAAGTCTATCCTCTTTGAGTAGGGTAGGGCCACTTCTGAGTAGGAAGAAGTATGGGAGACCAACAGTCTGTGGTTGGAGGTTAAGCTCCTTGAAGATACTTTCTCTTCTATATTCGAGAGGCTTGCCGAGACTTGAATTTAGATGGTTGATAATCGAGATGTAGTGACTTTGGTAAGTTTCTATTTTGAAAATGTTCTTAGTAACTTTAATCATCATATTGTATAATGTTGTAGATGAATAAAACACTTTTTGTAACTTATAATTTCATGATTATTAATTAGTCAATGAATGAACTTCTTGGTTTTAAAATGAAAAACAATTTATCATTTTCTGCTTTTAAACTTTAAAATATTTTTTACCTTTGGTTAAACTTAGCTTTTAGGGTGAAAACTAAATTGGGTGTTACACTTCTACAACATCATCCTTCACTATGACATCTCCTGCATCATCATCAGCTGCAACTTTTCTTTCTTCATCCTTCACTACAATGGAAAGCTTTTCCATCCACTCCGCTATCGTCAACATCTTCAACAACAGATCATCTGTGTCTTTGTCATTTGCAGCCTCTTCACATTCCATCACTACAATCACATCCTCTACAATTCCAATCTTATCAAAAGCTACAATTTCTTCACTACTCATTTCTTTACCTTCACCATCTTCAGCCACTATTTCTACACTTGCATCATCTTTCTCATTCTCCTTGTTTGCTACAACCTTATGCTGGTTTTCATCATGCTCAACAAATTCTTCATGCTTCCATCTATCCAATCTCTTATTTATTTTAGCTATCATCTTCAAAATATTCCTCTTTTCATATTGCCTCAAACCATTCCACATCACAGGTTTCTTCACAAATACCTTCATCTCATATACTGCAATCTTTTACCATTCACATACCACACTCTACAATATGCAAAGATACATCTCTGTGGATTCCTATCTCTCAATTTCTCATGGCTTCTTTCTCTTAGCTACAACAATCCTCTTAATCTCTTCTCTACCACTCTTCACTTTCCACCCATAGGTCTTAGCATAGGATGCCTCACGTTTGATGCTCTGCTTATACACTCAAAACCTCTGAATCTGATACCATATGACACAAGAAGGCTCCTTGTCTCATTGAAATGCTCACAAACTCAAAACACAATGGATGCAAGATCACAACACCCACTTAGATACAAGTCTTCTTCTATGAATTAATTAAACATCTAAGTTTTAGCAAAACACAACACACCCACTAACAAATAGAAGCATACAAACTCCACTGGTTTTATTAATTTCCAATTTGAATAGAAATATGCAATATTCCATCACATATATGGTCTATCACTACTCTTCCCTTGTGCCTTCAAACATATTTGTACCATAACTTTTACATGTATGTAAACTTCACAAGTCAGTGCCCTCCCTTCCAATATTAGTGCAGTTCTTCTCTACCCAATAGAACCAAGATATTAGAGAGGTGTATCTGATGTTCCTCTACTAGTCCACACCTTCTCTATAGTTGGCCCTTCTCTGCACTTTTTCCCTATGGTTGAACCTCTCTGTCCTTCTCCACACCAATCCCTCATTCTTTAATATCAATATCCTCTCCCATCGATCAGGAAGAAATGGAATGAAATGCCTCCATTACGTAGTGACTGAGGTGATGCTTCCCAAAATAGAAGAAAATCAAGTTTTAAAGTGAATTCTTTACCAGTCCATATGAATGGAATTTGAGGTGACATGATGCAACGTCATGTAATTTGAAACAATACTAGTTTTTGACCTTTGCGCACCTCTTAAGATAGTTTTTTCTATTTTAAATATTATATATGGAACAATAACAAAGTTTATAGTATTATGGGATATGAAGAGACAAGAAATCCAAGTAAATTTTGGATGTATTCATAACAATAAACCCTTACTTGTGCCAAAACCATATCATTTACATTTAGTAATAATAGACAATTATGCCTATATGTGTTTGAATTCACCCCAAATCTACATCGTTACCTATTGCTCATACTCTCCAAACATTAATATTGGCCCTTATAGGCTTCATTGGTGACTGGAAGAATGTTAATTAATCTATGTGGATGGATAGACACCTAGTTCCCATGAACCCCAAATATCTATGTTGCCCAACCAATGTATCATGAAGAAATTGATACCAACTCGTTACAATAGAGACTCCTATGGTTGACAGATGATTCATCTCTATTAACCATTCAAATGTGCAATCCCCTCCTTCAAATCAATCACATAAGTATCATTGAAATAAACAAATGTGTGAGCTACACCAAGCAATGCCACTCGACAATCCACCAATGAAGTTGAAAACTAAATTTTGATATAAATTTTTACCAAGAGCTCAGATTCTTCTTAAAACTTGTAGAGATGTGTATGTCAATATTACATAGCTTCCTGTGAAGTGATTCTTTTTCAAACTCTATAGAACTTGAGATTTTAAAGTTTCACCAATCTTCCAGCGTAAGTCATGACACAATTATAACTTGGAAACCAGATGGAGTCTGCTAATGAAAACTTCATCATCAATTCCAAAATGGAGTCAATAATCTTCCCATAAGAGGATTTGACATCAAACCTGACCAATCCACCTAAACAATTATTTTTTTGTGAAGACTACCTATTATTTGTTAAAGTTCAAATATGGTGAAAACTCAATTCTGCCAAGTCTGATCACACCATGTGTCCCCAATGCTATGAGACACCAATGATAAACCCAAGAAAACTAAAACTGAAGTAAATACATTAAAATTATTTTTCTGGTGATGTCAATTGCTTGTTTGCCCAGGATGCTCTTGCATCAATGTGGATAGGAGAAGAAAAGGATACCATAGGGATGCACATAAGCAAGTTTGATATAAGAAAGATAAATCTAAGGGGGTTTCATTTAACCTTCTTGGATCAAATCCTTTGTAAATCCAAGGGGCTTAGATCTAACCTCCTTGTAATTCTATAAAAACATAAGTGTTGCCTCATAAATGCACTTACACCAAAATTGGAATTACATTTTAAAACAAAGCTATGGGAAACCAAAGGATTATATGACAAAAAAACCCAAAAATCATATCCTATAGAAAATAAAATTGAATTAAATATACAAATAAATGTGAGGTAATAGAGTGCAAAGACACGTCTCTAAATTTCATACTTGATAGTTGAGTTATTTTATGTGATTTCATATATATGTGTGTGTGTGTGTGTGTGTGTGTGTGTGTGTGTGTGTGTGTGTGTGTGTATGTATGTATGTGTATGTATGTATGTGTATGTATGTATGTGTATTTATATGTGTATATATACATATACATGTATATATATGTATATATATACATATATATGTATATACATGTATATATACATACATATACATATATATGTATATATGTATATACATATATATACATATATATATGTATATATGTATATACATATATATACATATATATATACATACATATACATATGTATGTATATATATATGTATATATATGTATATACATATATACATATATATATGTATATGTATATATATATATATATATATATATATATAGAGAGAGAGAGAGAGAGAGAGAGTTGATTATTAATGTAAATTAGATGGAATTTTGAATTAAATTGTGGCATTGCTCATGCAAATCTAACCCTAAAATTCAAAACTTCAAATGCAAAATTTATTGAGTCTGCCCTTTCCATTCCCAACACAATCCAACTTGGTACACATTTCACATAATTTATTGTGATATGTAGTAGCATTTAAGGGCATTAAAATGCATTCATTATACAAATACTTCAATTGGAACACTAAAAAGAATCTTTCTAGACTAGACTTTACATCTTGGGACATTTGCATACTTGCTTGTTGTTTGCAGACATTTGCCAAGGTCATGAAGTTGGCTATTCTAGGAGATTGACTTAAAAGAACTTGACCCTAGTGATTTAATAGCCTTCCTAGGGTACTATCAACCCTTAACATCAACAAGAAGCAAAGTACAAAGTGAATTGAGGATCAGAAGTGAAAGATTTATCAAATCAAATCCACAAACCACAAGACAAATTTGTGCATGCAAAAGTGATTCAAAATTGTAGATTCAACTTGAAAACAATTATAGTTCTATGCAAAATCTAACATAAGACTACATATCGAGATTACCTTTTTAAATACTAATACAACATATATCAACACTACATCAATATTATTCTATCGTCATTTTTCCTAAAACTAAATATCCTTAATCCATTATACTTAATTTCCTAAATTAACATTAATTATTCAAATTCTCATTCCCTGTCACTTATTAAACCTAAACTCATTTATACTCATGTAAATGCAATCTATTTAATGTCGTAGATTGAGCTAGGGAAAGATGTTTTTCTTTACAATAATATTATATTTTAAATATATAAAATTCTAATATTTTAGTCGCTTAAAAATGATGCTACTCTTCTTGGAAGGTTCCACATACTTATACATTAACGTAAACACATAGGCATCTTTATGAATGTAATTGATTAGATTAATTAATTGTTGAAGCACTACTTATTAAAAAATGATATTACAAATGACTAACTTTGGCTTTGGTAGTGATATTACACAGCATTGAGGCCTTGGTGTTGCAGAAACATTTGAATACCGAGCGGCGTATTAGATTAAGTAGGGAAATTGAAAACCCGGTATTGGTATATTAGTAATGCCACTACCATGGGGCTAGTCTTAAATATCATCCACTTTAACAGTCAAAAGTTATTTTGGAGCAATAAAAATAAGACAAATATTTACCACTTTTTATTGTGAATGAAGTGTAAAATTGTTATTGAGTGTTTGACCATTGAAATGGATGATATTTAAGTACAGTGCTACCATGACACTTGCAACAATAAAACTCAAATTATCATAAAATTAACTCAATCATCATAATGATTGAGCTAAGAAATTGAACTTTAAAATCTCTACAAACATCTAGAAATACTGTTAAATAATAAAAAAAAATAAGATTAAGAGAACATTTATAACGTTAGTGTGTCACCTGAATCTGAGGTTCGGCAGCTCCTGTGTTGAAGTCCATTGCTTCAAATTCGATTCTTCGCTCTTTGTCCCCGCCCTTAAGTGGGAAGAGTGATGTATGTAAGTTTGTCCATTAGCAAGTGACCTTTACTGTTCATTCTTCGTCTTCTCAGGAATTCCATATAAGTCTACTGTGCTTAGTTGTGCTTAGTTTGCCCCCACCCTTAAGTGGGAAGAGTGATATATGGAAGTAGATCGTCATAAAGTCTACTTAATTATGTGCTTAGTTGTTCTTAGTTTGTCCATTAGCAAGTGGGTCTTTCTTCGTCTTTTCAGCAATCCCAGACCGCTAAGAAATACCACATTTCGTAGGATCCCCAATCTGTGGACTGGTCTGGCGTGTAGAGAGCGTGTTTAAGTAAGCGGATGAAAATTATCCGCGCCACTTTGATAACATGTTTTGCAGGTGTTCGATTTCAACTAGATGATCTTTATCGCGCTTAAACTAGGGTTCAAATATTTTTCGTTTTAAATAATAAATATTTTGCCTACGACATTCTTTCGACGAAACACCATCCGATATTTGGGGATTTGAGATTCTTCCGCCTACACCCGCACTTTAAAGTCTTTACCTGGTGTAAACACTGTTTTAAAAGTCAGCATTAGCGTCGCCACGTAACGTCCCACTAAAATTTTGGACTTGCATAATTAACGTGTAAATAAGCTTAATATGTAATACTCAAGCAAAATTATAGTAATCTATGGGTACGCCAAATTTGAAAGAGTATTGGTGGATTTCATTTTCACAACCAACCACTGTTGATTTTATTTTGTGAATCTTTCATGTTCCTTCACTTTTTTTCATATATAATGTATTTATAATCATAAAACAAATATATATGTCTATTAAGTAAATTATTTTATTTGAGGGGGAATGGAATAACATGGAGCGAAGGCTTGTTTACATGGGCTTCGAGATTTGAATTCTCTAGAATATACTCACTGCCAATTCTGACTTCCATATAAAGTGAATAAAAAGACACACAAAATGCACATTCATAGCTTTTCACCATTCATGGCTCTCCTTATACGATTGAAATCTACATAAATGTTAAATCAATCTAGTCATGTATCAAGTTGTAATTGTTTGTTTTCAAAACAAAAATTCAAAGGAAGTAGCTCATGCATTTACTATTGCATGTGAAATGGCACTTTGCAAATATTAAATGGAAAATGCCACAACATATACAAGCTAAGGTTTACTGTAAATTTTAGTGTCACTCACAGATACCCAATCACCTTAGCAACAATGTGCATTAATAGATATGTTCCATCCACATACATACAAATGTCAATTGACAAGAAAGACAAGAAAATTGGACAAATGAATAAATAAAGCTAGGACTAGATGGATGACACACTAACTTAACTAAGACTCTCAATTATTGAAACTCACCATTCTTAAAAATAAAGTTCAACCTCACTTCTAATATTATCCCTCTAATGCACAAGGGGAAAAATTGCAAAAAAAATATAACATAAAAACAAATATTTTAAAGGAACCTAATAACATAATATTATTCCACTTCATAGACACAAAACATATGTAAAGTATTCATGTAGTTATATTAAAAATTGTGTGTTCAACGGGATGCTTTGGACTCCTAATATGAATAGGTATCCAGAATGGTGTTGTACATTGGAGATGCAAAAATAAAGGGGACCAACCTGCCAAAATTTAAATTTCAATTTTGAAAAGGCAAGAGTCAAGGCCGCATTACACATGCATATTATGTCCATAAAAAAAGACTTTACTTATTAAATTACATTTCACGAGTAAAGTAAGAAGGAAAGGAAGG
The DNA here is from genome assembly GCA_027924645.1 of Cunninghamia lanceolata. NCBI lineage: Eukaryota > Viridiplantae > Streptophyta > Pinopsida > Cupressales > Cupressaceae > Cunninghamia > Cunninghamia lanceolata. Next base: position 26,902,494 of record BSBN01000703.1, read on the forward strand.
AACACATATTTGGACAAGAGGCCACAAACATAATTTTGTTTTCTATTTTATTGTCATTTCCTCCTTTTCGGGCCTTCTTGGTCAATTTTTCTTTTGCATATCCATCATATGAAAGTTTTCCTCCTATTTACAACAACTCCCTCATTAATTAAGTGTCCATTCCAGATGTGGTCTAAAACACCCTACAACAGTGCTTGGGAGACCCCACACATCTTTTGCCCAGATAATCACACCACTATGGTCCATTATGGAGGCTATAGCGACAATTTTAGGATATTGGGAGGTCCAACATAGTTATCCTACACCAAAACCACCATTCAAATCGCCAATTATGTGTTCTTTTATAATTGCTCTTGTCCTCTAGATGACATAGATGTGAAAATATTTGATAAAAATACTTGAAATTATAGTCTTTCTGATAATCATATAGTGGGAACAATTCTTACCTATAGAAAACAAGTCCCGTACAATTTTTAGCCAGTCTAGTGCTTGAATTGCTATCCAACAAACATTACTAACTTCTTTGTTCAAGGTAAATTGCAAGAGTCAACTTGTACCTCTACATCATTTTAGTTCCTGCAGAAAAAAAATACAACATCAGTGCTAAAAAGAATCTTTGAAAGTTTCTATACAGGGGGTTTAAAGTCAAATGGAATATCAGAAAAGCTTGCCTTTCATGTTAGGCCTCAGGTGGGAGATGTTATAGCGAATACACGAGCGACCTGTATGAGTTGGATGCTTGCACTTGTCTGCATGTTGTTCATAGATACAAAAACTCTGATGGTAATTAGAATAGATCCATATTTGGGATTGCTGACAATTATCAATTTTAGTATTTTTAAATTTATTAGAGTTATGGAGGTTAAGGAAGATTCCTTCATAATACACAATCCTATGAATGTTTTTTAAAGGAGAAACACAATAAGGGAGCCTAAATGTATAAAAAAAGATTATAAAAATTTGTTAAAGGTAACTTTGCACTTGCCAGGCATTTAGATGGCCATTCCAATGACTTTGATGAATGAACTTTTCTAGAACATTATTAGCTTTTCTAAAATATTTCTTTTGGTTATATGTGGCTTGCTTCATTTTACTTAGTCTTCTCCTTGTATGTTAAAGAAACCCAATCAAGATCAAGACGAAACAAGGATATCTTCAAAAACTATAGCAGGTAAAGAAACCAAATCTAATCATTACTGAAGTTGTGTGTACAATTTTTGGTCACTTAGTTTCTATTTTGTTGAATTCATTCTAGTGATATGTGGCAATGTCTTTGGCATCCCTACCCAAGGAGGGTTCGGTAAAGTTTTCAAAGATAAGTTGCTCAATGAATGGCTGGTAGCCATTACGATCCTAGACAAGTCAATAGATAACTAGAAACAATTCATGAATGACATGGCTACTCTTGAGAGGATCCATGACATTCATCTAGTTTGACTTTTGGTTTACTATTTTCAGTGTTCAAAAATAATTTTGGTCTATGACTACATGGTTAATAGTTCAGTAGACGAATATATCCATGGGGATGACAAAAATAAATTGGACTGGAAGCAACTGCATGCCATTGCAATGGACACAACAAGAGGAATTTCATATCTACATGAAGATTGCACAAGACAAATTTTAAACTTTGATATAAAGCCACAAAATGTTTTGTTGGATACCAATTTGTGCCCTAAGGTTGTAGATTTTGAGTTGGCCAAGTTAGTAGATAGACAAGGAAGCCATATTTCCGTGACTAGATACATGGGAGCTGTTGGTTACAGCGCCCTAGAGGTCTGGTACAGAAATTTGGGGCCACTCAATGATAGATCAGATGTGTATACGGTATGTTATTCAATGAGGTGGTTGGGGGAAGAAAGAAAGCAAATTCCATTATCTATAATGGGCATTGAAGCAAGTTGAAAATGGTGAATTTGGAAGGCTAAGAGAAGGAAATGTAAGGGATGAAGAAGATGAAAGCATAGCTAAAATGTTTAGTAGGGCTATAGTGTATTCTTTATTCAGTGACCCCTCTCATCTATCTACCATGACCGCAGTGATTAAGATGTTGGAGGTACCGAGTTCACCGTTCCTCCTCTTCCCTTCCTATCTAAATCTTGCTATCAATAATTTCCTATAGAATGGAACCTAAGAAATGCTTGCACAATGAAAACCAACCACTCTAAACCTTATGAAGAACAGGGCATAACAGAAAATTTTGTCAAGCAATGAACAACAAACTTTTATATATATATAAAGTAAGCAACTAGAACAAATCAAAACATCCTTAGCATTCAGAAATTACATGAAATATCAGGATCAAAAACATTGATAGCACATGACTAAATAATCCACTCCTATAGGAAAACCTTAACAAAATGACTCTTACTGGAGTATAAGAATTTTGAAGACAAATATCTCCATGTTTGAAATAGTCTAAGACATTCACAGCTTGCTACTATTTTCCACACTTGTAGTGGACTATAACAATTCCACTGTCAAACTTAGACTCTACCATCAACTCATCACAATAGCTAACTATTCATATGATGTTATACACCAAAATCTTTGATTCACTTCCTACTCTGCTCAAACACCTCCATCAACATTAAAAAAAAATGAGAAGCTCTATTTTAACAACGAGAAAAAATGCCCAGGTTGCAAGACTGGAGCCGCCACCATTAACTCTCAACCACGCCAATGCTATAATAAGAAGCACGCATATGCTAAAATAAATGAGATGCCTCCCATTAAACGTCAAAAATACTAAATACTATGTAGATGCTTATTATAAGGAGTAGTTAGCATATTAGCCGCCCACCATTTGCCATAATTCTCCATTAGCTGCTATAATTGAAATCAATCAACAAAACTACCTAGCAAAAAATTGGACCCACAACATAAAGGAAATCAAACCAAAACACCAATAACCAATGAGGATAGATGCTCTTGCATCATTGTTTGTAACCTGGACCATATTACACTTTGAAAAGAGCTCTTACCCTCATACGTTGTCTAAACTATTGGGGGCTAGGATGGCCTAAATGTGGGCAATGAATTAACAAGGCAAACTCAAAAAATATTTATATTCAGATGACAAGGGCTAGATATACATAAATATATACCTGGGTTTCGTTGTAAAAGACATCATTGTCATGCATAAGAATATCAGCCTATCCTTCCTTGAGGGCGGTGTACTGGCTAGGATCTGAGGGAAACTCTTGCTTCTATTTTCCCATGTCTTCTTCTGCAAAATAAAACATGACTATTCACTTAGTTGCCTTGTCATTTCTCCATTAATCTTAATGAGCATTTACCAACAAGATATAGGAGGAAAAAAAGATAGCTCGATGACTATGGAAAAACCCACATTCAATACTCAAACAATATGTAATGGGAATTTCCTCAAACTCACACAACGTATAGCTCTTCTACTGAACAACAATGAATCAAAAGTTGAAAACTTTTACAAATTTTAAGATCTACCCATGTTAAATACTTCTGAAAAAAATAAAAGCTACCTAGAGCTTTTACCTATATTAGTGTTGAGAGAGTGTGATTGCTGGAAACAAAATTGAATAAATCCTGCAAACGACCTAAACCCCAACCGTAGAAACTTATTGAATCACTCAACTCGAGCATAGCAAGAATGTGAAAGGAAATATAAAGACATCCAGGGAGCAGATTCTATTGCCACACGTGCATAGCCGCAATACTCTCTTGCCATTCTCGTAGATTTAAGGAACTATATGTGAACTTTCAGCACCCCTCGGCAATAGAAAATATAAAGTCGTTGACTTTCACCATGACCGCATCTTCTTGATTGGTATTAAGGTTGAAGGGCAGCAGACAAGATCAAACCCCAAACCTTGTCTTTTATTGGCTCCCAACCAAATAGGTAGGGCTTCCATTTGTGAAGTGAATGTGCATCTACATATGTATTGAAAATATGAATCGATGTCCTACATTGGGGATAAAACAAAATGTTCGCGGTGGCATTTCTTGCAAATAGTGTGTAATGACAGACTATACCCGACACTACTAGATGTTTGAACAAATTTTGACGTAGATGAATGTACACCATTCTTTGTAACCCTCTGGCCATTGATCTCTCATCCCATGCCTCTTTTTGCCAAAGGGAACACCTTCGGCATAAATATAAAATATATTATATTATATTATATATTTTATTTTATATATAGAATAGTTAATTACTTTTATTTTTATTTTCTTCATTATATTTATTATTATATATTATATATATTATACATATATATGTATGTATGTATGCATGCATGCATGCATGCATATATGTTGTAGACACCCAAAATTAACCTAATTATCATTAGTATCAAAATATCTCATTATCTATCATTTGCATTTTTCTAACACATTTGAGTAATTTCTCTATTTTCTCTAATCTATAATCAAATAATATTTAATTATTTAATTATCTTTCTATTCTATCTATTTTAATTAAATAAATTCTATTTATTTAATTAAAATTCCATCTAAATCCTATTTCTATCCCACTTTCTAATTAATTAAATAAATTTTATTTATTTAATTAATTTCCCATCATATCTTAATCCTATCCTAATCATCTTCCCAACTAAATAAATAAATTTTATTTATTTAATTAATTTCCCTTATCTATTTCATCATGTATCTTCACCTTTCATCATATGCTGACATGTGTGCATCTTTTATTTGAAACATGTGTGGTAGTATTTTTTATGTACACTATCACACTTAAATTTATTAAATAAGGGTTTTTTGTGTACACAATCAAATATGTGCCTTATTCTTTTCTTTCCACTTGTCATCTACACATTCACCTATGATTATCAATTCATCTTCACCGTTCACATAGCCACCAAATCTCTACCATTGATTGATTTTGGTTGAGTGTTATATAAACACCCGTTCATTCCATACAATCTATCATCAAATCTCATCATATAGCATTCAGATTATCATCTCAAGCATAATACCTCCATTAGCATCCATTGAGTATATTATCACTATCATCCATCCATTAACTATGGCAGCTTTGATCTTTATGATTGTTTATTGTTTAAAAGTAATCCACATCACAAACAAAGAATCATACAATCTAGGTGATCTTGTTCTTGAATTGCATGCATTTGATTTCACTTGGATTCGATTATTTGATGGTGGTAGGATTAAGTTTTGATTTACATGCTTGATCTTATTGACCTAATTTTTACCTATCCACATATGTATGCATACATACATACATACATAGGGCATTGGGTAAGGGGAATAAAGAGATGGGGAGAGAGAGATTACTTTCTTTATAGGGCTTTGTAATTGGATAATCTATATTGTTGTAAATTGTCAAAGCAAATTATGGAACAATGTGATCATATCAACAAATACACACTTTGAACCATCACCTAATATTTTAGTTAAAAATTGTTGTTCTTTAAATCCTTTTTCCCCTATAATAAGCTTCACAGTCTCTGCAAATGGATTGACTCTTCTTATTCTTGTTACAAATAAGATACTATTCAACTTAAATGTATGAAATAATTGATATCATTGTTTCTTAAGGATGGTAGTATATAAATTCAATTTTTTAATCATACATGTTTACGTCCTTCATATGGCCTCCAAGATTAGTGATTGTCTATCACTTTTCTTTATCATTATGACCTCTGAAATTCAATGTTTGAGGACATCCAAAATTTTTAAAAAGAGGTTTATACATCTCACAATGCACTCACATTTACTACGGAAGAAAAATGTTGAATACACAAGACAACTGAGAGGGGGGGTGAATCAGTTGTATCTTAACATTTCAAAGCCCTCATAAACACTCAGATCCACATTAATCCAATTAACCCTTAAGCTTGTTATGATGATTAAGCATGAAATGTAAATAACAGAAACTAGATCATAATAATGCCATACATAGGACAACACCTGATTTTATGTCAAAAACCCAATATGGGAAAAAATATAGTGAGGATTAGCTTACAATATATTAATTAGGCAATCAGTTAAGGTTGATACAATTGGTGGACTCACTATCTAAGAATGCTCACTACATGTGGCTCACTGCCAAAGGACTCATTGTCCTAAAAGAAAGAGATAGAGAAGGTGGCTCACTGCCAAGATTAAACTATTATAGTTACATCTAACACATGCATGGAGTACAATTCCAATGAAGCTCAATATTCACTACAACATCAACATCATCTATGTAGTACCACTGAAAGATAGTAGACACCCTCTGCTCACTACATCCAGTAATCTAACAAATGAAAGCTTGTACTGCTCCACTCACTTAACCACTCTATTACTCACATCATATCCATCACATGCACTCAATCATGATCCCTTTGACACTTTTTTATACTATCTTCAACCTTGAGAATATTCTCCAAGGTTGGCATCACAACTTAACACAGAATTCAAATTAGGTATGGACCTAAATATTCCTATTATGGAAAGGAATGAAGCAAAACCAAAAAACACCTTACCTTGGACATAGATTCATCTAAGCACACTACTCCAAACTTTCACAATCACCAAAGCAACTTCGCAATTAGTGTAAACACCCAAGGTTAGCCAAACCTGTGTTAACACAATGAACTGTTAAGTACATGCTTCCTCAAACTGAAAGATGACTTCTGAATCACATGAAAGGTTTAAACACAATCTAGAGTATTCCACAATCATCCGAAAAACTCCTAAAATCCAACAAATTCCTTCACAACAACTTTCACCTATTGTACAACCTTATCCTATTTACCTAGGAAACTCAAATATCTCTACCATACACTAGCTCGATAAGTTCTCTTCTAGAGCACCAAATCATGAACAACCTCAACTAGAGAAAGATAGGAACCTTGTAAGTATGCATCTAGAACCGTAAGACCAATATCTACTTTGTGTAGAAATGCAAAGAAAAACATTTCTCCCAGACCCCTTTGCATCATTTAGAAACATAGTCTTCATACTGGTGAACATAACTTTCTCTTCACAATGAATTGGAGAACAAAACTTGGAATATAACATCTTCGAACATCTCTTAACAACATATCCAAACTATCAAGACATATCTTCAATATAGAGGGAATGGAGAGAAAAACTAGAACACTATTTTGTAAGCCAAAAGACCACTTCACCATACTATTTCCTTTATTAATCATTTTTTCTCAAAACAACTTGGAAAGTAACCATCAGAACCATATACCTAGCATCTTTAGTACTTCCTCAAGGCAACCAAATCATCTTCAATAAAGAAACTCAATCAAATAACATCCTCATCACTAGACATAGATGATACCAATGACAACACAAGCTTGGTGACATCAATGACAACACCAATAGCACATACATGCAACAAAAATATGTTGCCATTTTTTCTTCAATCAATTTATGCTTTTACATGCTTGCTTTCCCTCTACATTAAAAGAATTTGAGCTTCATATATGGAATTCAAAATTTAATGTTTCAAAAATATGTTAAATTTGTGTGAAAATCATATAGAAAATCCAGCTCATGCATTGCCCCATGGTATACTAAAAATTTGATAAACTTAACAAATGCAATCATCGTTAATGTACTCATTGCACACCAAGGTGTGATTTCCAGTATAAATTAAATCTAGGTTATTTGTCTATGTTCGATTCACTTTTTTGTATTAAGTTGTCTTGGAGTTTGGACAAATGAAACAATAATCAACTTTTTTAAAGTTGATATTTTTTTTTGTTTTCAAATATGATTGGTTCATAGCACTCTAATTGATCCATTGTAATTTAGTGAGTACTTTTTTAAATGTTTTGATTATTACAAAAAAAATCCCTAGAAAATCAAATGCCATCTACCAAAATATCAAACTATTTTCTAATATTTCTATTTATGCATATTGACCACAACTTGTCTAGTCACTAGCTTTAATCAAATGCCATCTAGCAAAAACTTATAATTTTTTCTAATGTTTGTATGTATGCATATTGCACACAAGTTATTTGGTGGAAAGCAAGTTTGGGCTTTGCATGGTGAGGTTTTGAATGCTTACTATCATTTTATATAATTATTCTTTTCATGTCATTGTTGTAAATACTTCTTTTTGGGTGTGTGTTTTTAATGGGTCTATTTTCTCTTCTCTTTCAATGCTAAGGACTATAGGAAAATTAGAGGATTTTTCCAAGGGTGAAACATCAAGGTTTAATCACGATTGCTTAATTTTGTACATTTCATATTATTTAATTTATTTAATTGTTAAATATATTTGAGGTTTTTAATGTATTTTAATTTGATTATAATGATAGTTTAGTAGTTTATAATATTTATTCAAGAATATTTTAAGTTCACATTACATATTATCATTTTTAATGTGTTTTAAGTAATGACAATATCCAAAATTAATATAATTTAGATTTAAAATAAGTATATAAATGATAGTGAGAGAGTGTGCTTCTGGTTGAAACATCTTATTCAAAATAATGATGCAAAATTACCATTGTGACAACCAAAAGCATACTCTCTCACTATCATCAATTGTGGAAATATTATGTCTCTAATATGTAAGTGATAAATTATATAATTTATTTTAATAAAAATAATTGATTTGAGAATGAGGGTTTGGTGGTTTTTAAGTCTTAAATTTGTAAATTTCATAATTATTTAATTTATTTAATTGTTAAATAGATTTAAGGTTTTAACACAAGTATATTCATATAGTCTTATTTAACAAAAAAAATTATTTAAAAAACTATTTTAAAGATTTTTATTTTGTTAATTTGTTAATATATTTTAAGATTTATATTACTTCAAATATTTGTTATTAAAGAATATTTTTAAGTTCATACTTGATGAGGGTGTACTCCACCCAACACACTCACAATAAAAAATTATAAGCTTAAAACTAATGAGAACATGAACTCATGGCATAAACATAGTGATTTACGTGCGGAAAACCCTTTCAGGAGAAAAAACCAACTCCAAACATAGGTCAATATATTATTCAGAAATCTAAACAAGATTGCAATATACTTGAAGAATAAGCTTTCATAGGAGTATCACCAACCAAAGATCTAGAAGAAACTCAACATCTATAATACTCTCACACACAAACTCCATCTTGACCACATGATATATATGAGATATAATACAAGAAACTATCAAACAATAATTACAAAACCATAAGCTAAAACCACCCAAAAGAGGTACTCAAATTGTCTCCAATAAAAGATTCCTTATGATGTGTCAAAACACACACCAACACCTGTAACTCCCCCTTAGATCTCTTTTATGTGTCTAACATCTTTTCACATTTTCCAATACAGGAGGTCCAACTTTTGGAGGCCAGAACTTTTGATCTAGGCAACTGATTGATGAACTATTTCATGCATTGGAAATTTTGTGAAGAGATCTAAGTGATGATTTTTTTTAGATTAAAAACTGACTAGACATTTATCAGAGCCCCAATTGATCATTTAAAGGTCCAAAATTCAAATTTAATTTTTTTATAGGATTTTTGGACATTGAAACTTTAATATCTCACTATCTGCAAATGATCGTGGCCGATTTTTTACCATAAGATGAATTTACAATTTCGGAGCTCTGGGTAAATTTTTAGGTCCATACGTGCTCAAATGTAAAATTTCTAAAAATAGCAGTGCAAACTTTCTAAAAATAGCAAGTTATTATTTTAGCCTTCTACTAAAAATAAAACAACATTAAATTTTTTGGGGTGATGCAAGATTGCTCTTACACCTCTGGATGCTCTTGCATCAATATTACATATTATCATTGTTAATGTGATTTAAAACTACTGATAAAATCCAAAATGAATATAGTTTAGATTTAAAATAAGATAGTGAGAGAGCATGCCTTTTGTTGTAACATGTGATTGAAAACAATGATGCAAAAAAAAGTATATTTAAGATATGCAACTTAAATTATATACCCTTAAATGGATCTAAGATCTATAGTTTTGTTCAAAAAATATCATATAACTTTTCAATTTTTAAAATAGTGAATTACTTCACTTTAAAATATCTTTTTATTGAATATTTAATTAGTTTTGAATTAAATCTATGCTAATTAATCTCTTATTAGATTTTTTAATTTATTTAATTGTTAAATAGATTTAAGGTTTTAACACAAGTATATTCAAATAGTCTTATTTAACAAAAAAATTATTTAAAAATTATTTTTAAGTTTTTTATTTTGTTAATTTGTTAATATATTTTAAGATTTATATTACTTCAAATATTTGTTATTGAAGAATATTTTTAAGGTCATACTTGATGAGGGTGTACTCCACCCAACACACTCACAACAAAAAATTATAAGCTTAAAACTATTGAGAACATGAACTCATGGGGTAAACGTAGTGATTTATGTGGGGAAAACCCTTTCAAGAGAAAAAACCAACTCCAAACATAGGTCAATATATTATTGATAAATCTAAACAAGATTTCAATATGCTTGAAGAATAAGCTTTCATAGAAGTATCACCAACCAAAGATCTAGAAGCAACTCAACATCTATAATACTCTCACACACAAACTCCATCTCAAGCACATGATATATATGAGATATAATACAGAAAACTATCAAACAATAATTACAAAACCATAAGCTAAAACCACCCAAAAGTGGTACTCAAATTGTTTCCAATAAAAGATTCCTCATGATATGTCAAAACACACACCAACACCTATAACTCCCCCTTAGATCTCTTTTATGTGTCTAACATCTTTTCACATTTTCCAATACAGGAGGTCCAACTTCTAGAGGCTAGAACTTTTGATCCAGGTACCTGATTGATGAACTATTTGATGCATTGGAAATTTTGTGAAGAGATCTAAGTGATGATTTTCTTTTAGATTAAAAACTAACTAGACATTGATCAAAGCCCCAATTGATCATTTAAAGGTCCAAAATTTAAATTTAATATTTTTTATAGGATTTTTGGACCTTGAAACTTTAATATCTCACCATCTACAAATGATTGTGGCTCATTTTTTACCATAAGATGAATTTACAATTTCGGAGCTCTGGGTAAATTTTTAGGTCCATATGTGCTCAAATGTAAAATTTCTAAAAATAGAAGTGCAAACTTTCTAAAAATAGCAAGTTACTATTTTAGCATTCTACTAAAAATAAAACAACATTAGATTTTTTGGGGTGATGCAAGATTGCTCTTACACCTCTGGATGCTCTTACATCAAATATTACATATTATCATTGTTAATGTGATTTAAAACTACTGATAAAATGCAAAATGAATATAGTTTAGATTTAAAATAAGATAGTGAGAGAGCATGCTTTTTGTTGTAACATGTGATCGAAAACAATGATGCAAAAAAAAGTATATTTAAGATATGCAACTTAAATTATATACCCTTAAATGGATTTAAGATCTATAATTTTGCTGAAAACATATCATATAACTTTTCAATTTTTAAAATAGTGAATTACTTCACTTTAAAATATCTTTTTATTGAATATTTAATTAGTTTTGAATTAAATCTATGCTAATTAATCTCTTATTAGATTTTTTTAGGTTTATATTATTTTCTAAACATGCATTGACAAGGCATGAGAACTATTTGACAAAACGTGTCAAAGAAATGTGGCCTCATGGAATGTGATGGTTGTAGCATATGTTCAACATAGGTGTAAGGTTGAAAACTTTGAAAGTGATTTTTGGTAAGATGTAGTGGTTGCAAGTGCCACTTCCAATCAACATAGCTTTCACAAGAGTTTATGGACATAGTTTATTAAAGAATGATAATATATTCTGGTTGGTCCATTCTAAATTAGATAGTAATTTTTTTTGTTATTAACAAACAAAAAGAAGAAAGACACAACCAATCAAATATCATTTAGAAAAGAATTAAATTGTTTTCTAATGTTTGTGTTTTTGAATATTGCATGCAACTTGTTTAGTGGTTAGCCAGTCAAATGCCACGTTGTAAAAAAATAAATTATTTCTTAATGTTAATTGTATGCAATTGAAAGTGGACTATTATAGACAAGCTAAGTTGACTTCAACCTATTCAATTAACAACCAATTACAACCTCAAGATTAGACTAGAGAACAATGCAAGTAAACTATACTAATTGCATCCTTATTGATCATGCAAAGCTCTTGATATGTCCTAATTGATATGATTTATGATAATTGCTAAAGGATGTTAAGTGCTCATAGAGGAAGAATTTCCTTGCATTCAAAAGTGTTATTGAAAATGAAGGGGATAACTCCAATTTATAGATTTTTGGAGGTCAAAATGGAGGGCTAGGATTGATTATGGAGATGATTTGAGGGCTCACATTGCTTGAGGCCTCTCAAGCAAGGAGAGATGGACAAGTGTCAAGAGGAGATTGCATTTGAGGAGAGCTCCAAGATTCAAGGAGAAACAAATGGTGGAGAATGAAGGGTTGAATGGATGGATGGCCAATATTGAGTAGGTGGATGAGTTACAAGGACTTATTTATGAAAAGGTAAGGCTTGGATTTTGTGGAGAATTAAAAATTAGGATGAGAGGACATATGGATTTTTAAATTTTAAGAATAGTGACACATGGAGTGGGTGAAAGGACAAATGGCACTATTTGGAAGATTTTCCCATGATTCCAAAAGTACCACTTGTCATGTGCATGCATGTACATGGAATGACATGTGGACTTCTAGAAACATGGTGAGATGTAATCCTAGGTTAACTTAAATTAACCCATGTGCATATTATTATGGGGAATTAATGATGATTACTAGAAGTAATCAAAAGTGGATAAAATGGGGAGTTAAATAAATAGGCATATTTATTTCATTTTTCTGAATGGATAGGAACTATAGTCTTTGGGATAAATATTTAATTTTTAGACTATAGTAGAAGAAAATGGGATGATTAGTGATGCTTAGTGACATGACAGGATGGGGGAAAATATTAATTAAATAATTAAAAACTATTTAATTAATATATGTGTTGGGTGGAATGGATAATTGCTCAATTTTAGTTGATCAATTATGCAGATGAAGTTAGGAAATGGTGTGACCATTTCAAATGTCTACATTTTTCCCCTCTTCCATGTGGCATCATAAGTGAGAGGGTTGGTGGCATATCAAAGAAAATTATTGTTACCAATTTTTCACCTACAGCTCAAATTGGTAGAGCTGAAGTAGTTTGTTTGCATTTAAAGGTGAAACAATTGTTAACATATCTCTGCTTTGCTTAACCATTGCATATATTAAAGTTTAAAAGGAATATAGTTGTACTATGCAATGTGTTTCAATTCAAATCTAGTTTGTCATTCAATGCTTTACTACATAAAGGAGAATACATAAATTATAATAAGTTGCTTCATTCGTTTTGCAATTCTTTCATTCATTCTACAATGTTCAATCTTTTTGCAAAGGAAGTATACATAGAATTGTACAAGTATTGCATTCATATTCATTGGAAAGAAAGGAGTAATCAATTGTCCCACACAAGCCATGGGGATAGCTGAACCAACACAACATAAGACATGTACTATACATCTGAAGATTAAATAATATAAAAACATATGAAAAGAAACATAGCTATCATTGCATGTGGTGGTTGCATATTATTCTTCATTGTTTCTTTCCCCTCCTTGCTCATGATCTTCAAGTGAAACTACAGTGATTCAGAAAGATTGATTAGAGCTCTAGATATGACTCTCATGACACACATCATCAATAGAAATATAGCACATGTTTAGATGCATCAAATCAACATCAAATGTATACAAGAAAGCCTAGAAAATAAAATATCACAGGAGCATTGAGCTTCACTATTTTTATCTAACATGTTTGTTCTCTGTACAGATATAAGAGAAGTCATGTTGCTGGTCCATTTATGATGACATCATAGCATGTAGTGCAAAAATGGGCTCCCACAAGGGTTGAGCCTAGCATGCTGCCCCTACTACTTAGAAAGGGGATTGAGATAGGAATTCATGTTTATAATGCTTAAATTGAAACATTTTTAGCTGAAGGAGTAACTCATAAAGTGATTGCAAGAGCCTCAAGCTCATTGCTCATTCATGACAATCAATTCAAGTGCAATGAAGTGAGAATCACAAATGACCAATGAGCTCATTTGAATGCCTAAATAAAGTGCAGAATAGAATAAAATGTATCATTTCTTCATTGAAGGAGTTCTATTGGCATACAAAGTTTTTTATGCTGTCATGGCTTTGCCTCATTGAATGACAATGGTCATCATATTTCGTGTTTTATTGCTTCTATATATCATTTTTTCTACTGTCCATGTTGTTTGAAGCAAATACAGTGGAGGTACAACCATCAAGAAACAATAGATAATGGCAAACAATGCTTGCATAGAGTAGGGCAGCAATGAGTTCATTGTTATAGAATGCTAATGTGAAACAACTATCATATGCATAGCTTTCAAATGACTCATTCACACTATCATCAATGAAAGGACATCATTCATGTATTGCTTCAAAAATAGGAGTAAAAATGTAAAATCTATGCATTCCTTCCAATGGTTTAATCTTGTATCAGCTAGGTCTTAAGGATGGGACAATTATGTAAAAGAAGGGATAAATATATCCATCACAGAAAAAAGAATGCAAAAATGACTGTTACAACCACAAAGAGAACACAACCCTGCACATAGAAAATGAGGTAAGATACTAATCTCTTGTGGATATAAAATAATAATTAGAGGATAGTGATTCAAGAGAAATACAAAACAAATGCAAAAGTGGTAAAGCTTCATAACATCTTTAGGCATTTTTGTTCCCTCTAAATGTAAACATGTTGTAACAAACATCCAGTACAGCGAATGGAATATTTACATCAAACATATCATTACATATACAATACATCTATGTGCAAGTTTAAAAGTGCTCAAATGGTGACAATAAGATTAAAAGGAAGACCCTGTGTGTGCATACATTAAAAGATCATGATAGGAGAAAGCAGATGCCATAATGAGAATTGTACTCTTTTCACATTTTTGAAAAGCAAGGTGATGGGGTTGTGAAAATATAGACCCAGAATAGAACAGAAGATGTTTTCATTTCCTTCAAAGAAGTAAGCAATATTCTCTCCTTTTGTCACATTCAGAATGAAGAAGAAATGCATTAATAACAAGAAATTTATAATGTGTCAAACCATGGTGAAAGGGTCTCAAAATACAAGCCATGTATGGGCATTCTAGCCACGGCCATGAATGGGCTCTAAAGTAAAATGCAAGGATTTAGGAATGGTCATTGGTGACTATATCTATGTTTTGAAACCCTTGAGTATCTATAATGGCCTCTTGAAATCTTTGAGTGCTAGTATGAGGGGTTTGACCATGAGAGAAATGAAGCCTTGAAACATGTGAAAGATGAAACCCTCTACCATGACAAGGTAAAGACCCTCAAGGTGGTTCAAAAAAAGGAAAACCCATAATAAGATAACCAGCCACAACCAAGAAGGTGTGAAGAACTCAAGAAATAAAGAGAAATGCTAAGTAGAAACCAATACTTAGAATGAAGATGCCACAACCTTCCATAGAAATAAGATTTTCTTTTGTTCCATTCAGAAAATGAGCAAAATTGCACCATTTACCACATTCTGAAAAATGATGAAAGCTTACCTAAGTTCTGTTGTGAAGAAAATGCATTTGAACCCCATAGTTTGAAAACTTCAATGCTCCATTGGCGGCCTCTTATACAAAGGAGAAATTTAGCAGGAGATAAATAGAGATGAAATGCATCAGAAAAAGTCATGGCTGCGGCCAATAAAGCCCAAGAATGTTTCAAAATGGAGAACAATATCATATTTTGTGACAAAGAGAGACTTACCTTGCATTTTCTTGTAAAAATCTTCAAGAAAATTCTTTGAAACAGAAAGAATGGTTACATAAGGTTAGAGCTTCAAAACCCTAGCTCAATGGTAGCCATTAGTAGAGAAAGTTTTTCCAAAAGGTCAAGTGCAAAATGAGGCTGAAGGTTTAGGGCTTGTGTTTTGTTTTAGGGCTCATAGTTTCTCTAATTCAAATGGGGTTTTTTTATCACATTCTTTTAAAAACTCAAATGCCTCTATTAATACCTTCAAGGTAAATTATCTTTCACTTTGCATATATACCTAGGCTTTATGCCTTAGATTTATTTTACAACCTTTGGGGAAAAAATCAACCTTATTGTGCCTTAGTATATTTTGTGATCCTTATAGAAAATCAAAATGCCTGAGTGGGAAAATATACAATACTTGGCAAGATTTAAATGAAAAGCATATTTTTGCCTTACATTATTGCAAAAATCAAGAAAATAAAGGAAAATGAGGTGGGGCCATGACTCAAGCTTTTTTAAGTCTTTCTATTCTGTAAGTTAAAACTGCAAGATATTGTAAAGCAATATTAAGGTAATATTTTATAAATTGCCTTAGTATTTACTACTTTTTTAAAGAAAAGGTAATTAGATAATCTTTCCTAATTTTCTAAGTCTTTTGGGAAAAACAGAGAAAAGTTGGGCAAACTAGAGTTTCTATTTCAATTTCCAACTAGTTAAAGTCTAATTTTTAGG
Source organism: Cunninghamia lanceolata (assembly GCA_027924645.1). Classification (NCBI taxonomy): domain Eukaryota; kingdom Viridiplantae; phylum Streptophyta; class Pinopsida; order Cupressales; family Cupressaceae; genus Cunninghamia; species Cunninghamia lanceolata. The sequence continues at coordinate 26,919,026 of BSBN01000703.1, forward strand.
TCTTTTGGGGTGGATTTCCTTTGGAGGGAATCTTGCCATCATTTTCACGCAGTTTGGAGGTAGTTTGAGCACTATTTTTGAGGCTTTTCTTTTGAACTTGAAAATGGTTTTAGAGGTTGCTACTTTTTGGAGGGGCAGTGGATTCAGATTCTTCCATTCTCACTATTGGAAACACTTTGAGAGATATAAATTGGAGAAGAACTTAGTTTTTCTTAGTTCAGATTTGCTTCTTACTCTCTTGACTACTTATAGAGAGCTTTGTAAGCCTGGATTTGTAATTACATTCTCATGTGCTTGTACTCATGTTAGTTTAATAAAAGCAGCAAAGCATTACTATCTCATTATTTTTGTCTCATTTTGTAGTAATAGTTTGGTGTTATCATTGTGATTCTAACTATTGGGTCATTTTTATGTCCTATTATTATTGCAAGTATGTGCCTAATTAGTGTTATCATTGATGCCAACATATTCTTGTTGTCATTGGTGTCAACTATATCTCATTCTATTACTTGTTTAGAAGACTTGTATGTTGAGGATATTGATAAAATTAGCCTCTCTAGAAGAAATAAGTGAGTTACAAAGAAGTGAAGTATAGATAGTGAGTTGTATGCTGAAGAACAGTTTGGTAAACTGCTCTGCATTTATTCTTTCTTGAAGATCATGGCCTATGGATTGGAAGTAAGTTAGAGTTAGGGGTATGTCTGAGGATGCTACATTTTGGGTCTGAGCCATCTACATGAAAATTTGAGTGAGTTGTTTTCACTAGAGTGAAACTGACTTTTTCTGTAAGTTCAGTTGAGACAACAAGATAGTATTTGGCTCTGTATTCCACCACAATAATGTATTTTGCTCTATGGTTCTAGAGGGAAGTCTAGGATGATGATAAGTGCCTACAGTTGCAATGGTTCTTGGTTTAGTGGTATGTAATCTATCTATCTTTTATGACAGTTGAAGACAGTGAAGCTCATATGTTTTGGTGAGAAGATTCCTATGGATAAAGTGGTTAAGGTTCGTACAGTTTCTCCTAATGATTATAGTATGCTTGTGGATGTCTCCTAATCATGTTCCTATCTAGACTTTGGTCTACGTTAAGAAATTGAGATAGTGTGAGAAGATTGTTTTGAGTTAACGTAGCATGTAGCTAGTCTTGGCCCACCTGGTTGATCGTAGTGATTGTGGAGATCTTTGAAATATTGAGGAAGCATGTTGTGGTGTGGAAGATCATTTATGAGTCCCAGCTAAGGCATGGAATGATCCACATTTAATTCCTTTTCCATGATGTTTCAATAGGTCACGACCTATTTTGTAAATGATTGTAATACTGACCTTGGATTTTGTTCCAATGGTTGATGTTGACCTTGATGATCATTCCAAGTTTGATGTATTGTATAAATACTTGTAGTTGAGTTGTGGAAAAGATGTCCTTGAGTGAAAATGAGAATATATTAAGGTCCAAAGTTAGAGCAAAGAAGAGGCAAAAAAAAGAAGAGCATAGCAAAGGAAGAGTAGACTAGAGGAAGAATAGAGTAGCGCATTTATTGTAAATCAATTGCAACTATAGAAAGGTGTTGATCATGGTAGTGAGTGTGATAGTAAGCCACCAGTAGGGTTTAATAGACCTAATTGTAATCTTGCTAGGTTTAGGGTTGAGGCAGTGAGCCTACTAGACCTAGTTATTCTTCATGGCAGTAAGCCAGTATGTTTAGGCCCATGGGCTGACCAAGCCTGAACATCACTATTTCAAGATTACAATATATATTGAGAGTTAATCCTCTCCATGGTTTTTCCCCACATTGGGGTTTTCCACGTAAATCTCGTGTCTCTTGTGTTTGATGTTGTTAAGTTTTTGATTTCATGCACTCATTGTTAAATCATAATATTTGTGGATAAGTGATGAATGTTTAATTGCAAAAAGTGTTTAAGATTTTATGACAACTAATTCACCCCCCCTCTCAGTTGTTTGGTGCATATCAACAATTGGTATCAGAGCCAAGTTCGTCTGAAGAAAGCTTAACATCTTGAGGAAGATCCAAAATGTCTTACAAGAAGGAAGCGGTACATTTTGATGGAACTAATTATGTTCTCTAGAAGGCTCGGATGAAAATCCATCTTCTTTCTCTTGGTGTCAAAGTTTGGAAAGTTGTAGAAGAAGAATATACCATACCTCAAAATGGTTTGACAATTGAAGATGAAATCAAAGAATATGAGATAGATATCAAGGCAAAGGATGCTCTGTTAAGCTCGTTAACCAACTCAATATTGATGAAAGTGGTAGATCTTGAAATTGCAAATAAGGTATGGGAAAAGTTGAAAAAACTATATGAAGGGGATGACTCTATGAAGGAAGCCAAGTTACAAAGTCTAAAAGTGAAATATGAAATCTTGAAGATGAACAATGATGAAAACATATCAGCTTTTATGCAAAGAGTTGATGAATTTGTTATAGGGATAAAAGCCATAGGCGGAACTCTCGAAGAAAAGAAAATTGTCGTGAAAATACTCAAATCTCTGCCCAAGTCCTACTATCACAAGGAAGCCGCAATTGAAGAATTCATGCAAGTAAAAATAGTTAACAGGAATCAGTTGCTTGGTAAGCTTACTTCTTTTGAAATGAGGGAGTTAGATGGTGCTCTGCCAAAAGTTGAAACTGCCTTCAAAGCCAGTACTCCTAAAAGTACTTCCAGATCAGAAAAGTATAAGGTAGAATCCAATGATGAGATAGATGAAGTTGAAGCTAACTTTGTGGACAGGCTGCAAATAGGATCTGGTAAGTATAAAGGCAAATTACCTTTCAAATGTTTTTCTTGTGGTAAAGTAGGTCATTTTTCTTCTAGATGTCTTGAAAAATTTGAAAGAAATAGAAGAAGATATGAGAATAGGCCTAGGACTCAAAAGAAGTGTTATTATGTTGAAGATTTTGATGATGATGAAGGAGTATCAGATAATGGTGAACTAGATAATGCTAATACCTCTGTAAATGAATGCTTGTTCATTGCTATTAAGGAAGATCTTGTGTCTACTAATTCTTCTAGCTGTATGAAGGAAGAAAAACTAGTGGAAAGTGCTTTGGCTACTTAGGTCATTAAGGACAAGCTCCTACAATGTCATTTATTTTTAAGTTAGCACATGTGTGTACAAATTAGGTTTTAAAACATATATATAATTGACTTGTGTACATGTTATACGTTTTTGAACAACCTGAAATGTAGTCGACTCCTGATATAAACTTGGATTATCCAAATGTGCTACAATGCCCATCCTCATTGTTGTGTCAACCTGCATAGACATATTTATAAAATATAAAATAGTACATGTGCACGTTTTTAGATACATTGATATCAAAATAGAAAAATTTAAGTATAAATAGTTTTTTAAAACAATATACATACTGTAAGAGTGTTATGTGAGATGCCCAATGATGGAGGAGCACTCGAGACACCCTGAGATGGAGGATTCAATGTGGAAGAACCCTAAACCAATTCATAAATATTTAATGGTAAACACATTCAAGACTAAATTTTACAAATACAAATCATTGAAAATGTACCCCAAATGGGTGCCCGAGATGATCAGGTGTCGATGAAAAATTAATTTGATCAATGGTGACCCCTGTTGCCATCATCTACACCAAACAATTTGATTATTAAAATATTACAATTTAATTGATCTATATGTTGATTAAAAACACGTGCTTAAAAAATTATTTTAAATTCAACATGTGTATAGAACCTATATATACCTGTGCTAAATGATCAGTGGGATGATCCTCAGCAAATAGATAATCAACAAATGATTCAGTGCCCACATTATCAGATGATGCATGTGTAGCTGAAGTGGATGCAGCTACCTGATAAGGTCCATAACACAACTGATTGCAACTCGTACATGTATGAGGCATCAACACATGTGGAGTGGTACTAGGACCACTTCCATCATCAACTCCTCCATGCTCTCTAACTCAAGCTACCATCATAGAAGTCTTCTCATGTAGGCTACCTGAGAGTGCACTCAATGTGCCTAGTGTGGATACCACTGCACAATGCTGGAAGGGTGAAGGAATGGCAGCAATAGGAGGGTCAATAAGAGGTTGAACAGGCATGGGTCATTGGGGATCAACCCGTGCCCCCAACCTCTATTGTGGCATGCCACCACCAATACCCTGGAATGATCTAAAATCAAAGTAGTTGGGTTTTTTATTCAGAACAAACTCTACATATAATTTTCTCAAAAAATATAAAGGAACCTCACAATTAGCATGAGGTGGATAATCAAACACCATCCACCATCTATCCCAAAAATTGGTAGACATTCCTTCATGCCTACACCACCTGATTGATATTCTTTTCTTATTTGCAGGAATAGGTTCATTTGTAATGGGATGTCTAAAATATTGTGCTAAATGAGCTTTTATGATTTTAAGATAAAAAATAGTCTTATAGGAGAGGCCATCAGCATAAAATTGGTGCCTCTCCTCTCTTCATTTCCAGAATCCATCAAAGTCTGAGTCAATAGACCTCATAGAATCTACAAAATGTACCACGTGAGGTGGCATGAATTGTTCATTGTGAATGGAATTCAATTTTTCTTTTATGGAATCCACATTTTCATTAATTATGGCTCGTAAGCAAGCCTGGTCAGTTCCAGGTGGGGGTGGAGGTGGAGGTGGAGGTGGGTCATCTAGAGGTGGGGCATCTGGAGGTGGGGCATCTAGAGGTGGGGCATCTGGCACTAGGAGTACGGGTGTGGGTGCGGGTGGGGGTGTAGCGGATCATCTCGTTCATTAAGGAAGTCCTCAACATCAAAGTGAATATCATCTAGATTCATGATATATATATAAAAATAGATATGAACCTGCATATATACATATAAACATACAAACTTGAGTACAAATTTAAAATTAAATCAAGAATATATATATGTTTCAAGAAATTACACTTGAAATAAATTTAAATTAAACATATAGATAATGTATACATGAATGTACAAATTTCAAAATGTAAGAGAACTATTAGGACTACCATAATGAATTTGTTCTCGAGGTCTGTTATCATATGTTAGGTCCAAGGTTTCAATTTTGTTAATTTTTCTATGGAGTTGGCTATTGGTTTGATGTTAAGTACTCATTCTAGAGGAGATCCAACATTTCCTATGGCAAAGCTACAAATAGTTTGTAATGGTTAAATTGGATGAATTTCTCTAACTAAATATGACTAATAAGCTTCCAGTCAACAAACAATAGTCATGCTTGCATTGGTTTGAGCATTGGATCAATCATGAATTCATAAATTGGATATATGTGTTCAAGAGTATGTGAAAATTTGAGTGAATCCTTACCATTTGATAGGACATATATAACCATATACATGTGGTAATGATTAAATCTTCCACTTTTAAGATAGATGATGAGGTAAGAAGATTAGGATGCTTTGTTTAACTTGTGATTGTAGGGATGATCTAGCTAGAAAAAGATATTAGTCACTAGCTTGATTTTGTTTCCTATTTCCTATTTGTAATTGTTGTTTTCTATTTAGTTGTTAGTCATTTGACTCTTATGTGTGTTATTTAGCTTCAGACTTAGCCCATTTAATTTAAAGTCTAAATAGTCTTAATTTGCACTAGATCTTAACACTAGATGATTGTCCCAAACCTTAAGAACAATTTAAAACTCTATTTTACTATCAATATATATCAATGAAGGCTGAATGTCTAGGATTATGTGGATGGATAATAGGAGAAAATGGATTAGGATTGGGAGTGATTAAACTTAATAGAGAGGGACATGGCATATAGGTTTGTCTTTGTAATATAGTTCATAGTACATCTATAGAGGTCATTTAAGAGAGGTGATTTAAATTTAGGATGTGAAGTTGGAGGATTAGATGGTGGTGAGCATAATGAAGGGATTGATGGACTAAAAGGTGGATGGACAAATGAATTAGGATTGGGATTACATGGTGGTGTTGGGATAGGACTAGTAGGCTCTTGGATAGGCATTCGATTGGATGATGATGATGTAGGCTCTTCAAGGTTGTCATGATCATTGGGAGGAAATTAGGGACCTCTTAGGATTGTGACTTTGGGTTTGGCATGGTCAACTTGGAGAGGTTGTGTGGCATATCCCTATAAGAGGATGAAGGGTGATAGGAGGTTGTAGGATGGCTAAAAGCATTCACATGATGATAATGTTCAAGTTTAAATTTTAAGATATGCATAATGGTCTACAAGGTTCTCTTGTTCAAAAGGTACATCATATTCTACAAGGAACTCACAATCATTGGTACCAAATTCAAGACCTCCTATTACATGACCAGGGGTTTCCTATTGATTATGAGTTCAATAAGCTTCTTTTTTATTGTCACAACCATTTTGGACAAAAGAAATGAATTAGAATAGATGCATCTAGCTATTGAATGATGTCATACAAACCAGTGGACTATCATACCACCTAGGTAGAATCATAATGAACATCTACTTGAGACTATAACTAGACTTGGAAAACTACCTTGAGGTGGATATCTTGTGCATGCCTATTCAATAATGCCTTTAAAATACAATGACATACATTTTTATAAGTAAATTTTATAAAAACCAAATATATATATCATCCCAATGCTATATAATTTTTTACAGTTTGTTCAAAATCTCTCCTTTCATATGATACAATCGTTTCAAAATTTCAATTGTATTTTACAGCTAAAATGTTTAAATACAGCTATTCAACACTCAAATTGAACTCAAATTTTGACATTTTGTTCAAAATCTCTCCTTTCATATGATACAGTATTTTCAAATTTTCAATTGTATTTTACAGCTAAAATGTTTAAATACAGCTATTCAACACTCAAATTGAACTCAAATTTTGACAGTTTGTTCAAAATCTCTCCTTTCATATGATACAGTATTTTCAAATTTTCAATTGTATTTTATAGCTAAAATGTCTAAATATATCTATTCAATTCTCAATTTTAAACATAATTTTGACAGTTTGTTCAAATTCTATCCTTTTATATGATATAGTCTTTCAAAATTTCAATTGTATTTTACAACTAAAATGTCAAAAATTAGCTGCCGATTTCATAAACAAAAACCCTAAATAAAAATTCACAATTTAAATTTTGATTGTATTTTACACCAAAACAAACAAGGGAAGCTTAAAAAGATTCATGGGTAATTTGTAGAAGTGGAAAAATCCACTTACCTGGTGGGCGGATGGTCACTCAACTCGGGATCCCATTGTCACCTGTCGACTGTCGCTGGTGAAAATGGGGTCTCTGCCATTTTTTAAAAAATTTAATACTTTTTGAAAACGGGATCCCGTTTATAACGATATCCTGTTTTATGCAACGAGATCCCATTTTTGGCATCTAGGTTCAGGATCCCGCTAAGGAATGGGATCACGTTTTGTGTTTCAGGCTCGGGATCCCAATCCAAAGTGGGATCCCATTTTTGGTTATCCAATTTCAATTTTTTTCTAACTCTAAAACTTCCACCTTAAGTGGACACAACTTCTTGCATTTACCCATGTGAACCCTTCAAAGCTTAATTGGAGCTTCTTCAGACAATCCTCTACTCAACCATATGGTCCGCATATATTTATCCTCATTAATTTTCTCAATATCCTCAACAATCTAGACTTCTACACAGGCAGCAAAAATAGGATACAATTGACATCAATGGCAACAAGGGTATGTTGACATCAATGACCACCGATTAGGCACATATTTGTAACAAATTAATGATAGATTTGTACATCAGAAATAAATCTCTAGGATCAATTTGAAAAGGGGGATGGGGATGTGTTATGTCATGAGTCAAATTTGCACAAGAATATACCACTTGTAAGATAATCATTGCATTTGGGTGAAAGCACAATGGTGTGCCCCATTTATCAACGTTATTGGGCCACCAAAATCAATAGTTTTAGCATTTAGCACATTCTATGAATTATATTGAACAGACTATAATTCTTGTAAGAATGATTTAAACTAGTGATTTGTGTCATTATCTCTATAGATTCAATTTATAACTCTCCTAAATTTTAAGAAAACATTTCTACCATTTTTTTGTTATGGTGAAAACATTAATAGATTATCCCACTTTTCAACCTTATTAGGCCACAAATTCAGCATTCAAGACATTATGTCAATTATACTAAACAAATTATTAAGAATTTATAGATGATGTAAACTAGTCATTTGTTCATTTTCTTTATTATTCAAATTATTAAATTTAAAAAATAAAAATAAAAAATAAAAACTCTACCATTTTTGTTAGTTTTGATCATTTTTTTTTACTTTTCTATTATTTAATAATGGGGGCACCACATAAGTAGGGTTAGTCTAAAGTGCCTCAATTTAATCCCATTCAATCTTTCTCATTTTAAACATTTCAAATCCCCTTTTCCTAGGGGAGCTCAATTGGTCCCCCTATTAACACAAGGCACCACAAGATGGTGCATGTACATTAGCAAGATTTTAATAAAACATACCCTTGATCAAACCAAGGTGATTTCAACCACGATTTTGAGTGTTTTTTTTTTAATTTTTCCCTAGAAGCGGGACTCACTTATGTAATTTCTCTCATTACTTTTCAATAATAATAATTATTGTTTTTCTATTATTTATAGTGAGTGATTTTTTATTGTAACACATAACTTTTACTACAAATAAAATCCTTTCAAGATTTCTTGGAATCATATCATTAAGTCCAATATCTATTGTGTAGATATTTTTTGTAAATTTTTATTAAATTTTTTTTATTATTAATTTTTTAATTGGTACTAACAGAAATTTAGACCTACATTATATCGTATTGCATTTCCCTTTTTGCCTATTTATTGATTTCTTTTAGATAAGGACATTGATATGGAATGTACAATTTTTTGACTTTTTTTACCTAGTTTGCTATTTATTCCAATGTCTTGAATGTATGTCTTTATTTTTTATAATAGATCTATCTTGAATATAAAATAAAATAATATATAATAATAAAAAAATTTATTAGATATTGTACTTTTTGGGAAGTTAATTTTGAGGGTTGCATACACATAAAATCTTGTCTTTAACTAAGTTTATTTGATTCCTACATGCATGATGTAAAATTGACTATTTTAACCTCTAAAATTGTAACATGTGGATAGGAGAAGAAAAGGATACCACGGGAATGCACATAAGAAAGTTTGATATAAGAAAGATCAATCTAAGGGGGTTTCATTTAACCTTCTTGGATCAAATCCTTTGTAAATTCAAGGGCCTTAGATCTAACCCCCCATGTAATTATATAAATACACAAGTGTTTCCTCATAAATGCACTTGCACCAAAATTAACATTTGACTATTAAAGTGGGTGATGTTTAAGAATATCTTGTTCTACTAGGATGGGTGCTACTTGCTTGCTTGTTGTTTGCCAACATTTGCCAAGGTCATAAAATTAGCTATTCTAGGGGATTGACTTAAAAGAACTTGACACTAGTGATTTAATAGCCCCCCTAAGGTACTATCTATCCTTAACATCAACAAGAAGCAAAGAGAAAAGTGAATTGAGGACTAGAAGTGAAAGATTTATCAATTCAAATCCAAAAACCATAAGACAAATTTGTGCTTGCAAAAGTGATCCAAAATCATAGATTCAACTTGAAAACAATTATAGTTCTATACAAAACCTAACATAGGACTGCATATCGAGATTACCTTTTTAAATACTAAAACAACATAAGTCAACACTACATCAATATTATTCTATCGTCATTATTCCTAAAACAAAAAATCCCTAATCCATTATACTTAATTTCCTAAATTAACATTAATTATTCAATTTCTCATTCTCTGTCACTTATTAAGCCTAAACTCATTTATACTCATGTACATGCAATCTATTTAATGTCATAGATTGAGCTTAGCAAAAGTGTGTTTTTTCTTTACAACAAGTGCCATGTAGTGGCTAGTACCTGTCTTGTAGTGTTGTAATAATAGTATGAATTTTGTAGTTAAATTTTTTTTGTTAGATTGAATATTTGTTTAATATTGATGTGGAACTAATTTATTGGTAAATACTCTTCATGAATTGACTAGTTTATTTTGAGTTTGATTGAATATTTGTTTGGTTAGAATAGACTAAAATGGAGTTTGCATTGGAGAATGTAGAAAATGTGAATTTTAGTTTAACATTGCCAATTCTTGAGTCACTTTTTCATTTATTACAGAATTTTATTACTTGCTATTATTGCAATGACACAAATATATATGACGCAAAAACTTACAGAGGTCATAACTTTTGACCCATGGGTTTGTTTGAGCTAAAATTTGGTCAGTAGATGTGTCTTAGGAGTTGATTGAAAATATACCATTTTGACACTTTTTCAAGGCCTTTTTCAATCATCTAAGGCCTCAAAATGGTGTCTTAATAATTTTTTGGGATATTTCTAAGTTGTTTTTTCTAATTATTTTTTGAACTTTACATGCAATTAGATTAGAAAGTTGACAATTAGTCCTCTTTTAGTTAGTTTTAAATAATTGACAATTTTCATGACCATACAGATATGGATTGGAAGTTACCAAAAATGGTAATTTTAGAAAGTTGTTAAAATCTGTCAAAAAGTATAATTTTTGTTTTTATATAAATTAGTTTAGTTTCATCAATATATCAATATTTCATTTTACTATAATATAACATAAATATAAATACATTATAATGATAATTCTATTTATTCAAGTATAATCAATAATTTAAAAATAAAACAATCATATATATATATATATATATATATATATATATATATATATATATATATATATATTTGGCTAGTAAAGTCAGATATATTATATTGATATATAAAAAGTTTGCATTTTGTCTGCAACTATACTCTACTGATAGAGGTAGGAAAGGAACTAAGTGCCAAGTAGGGCAGACCAAAATTAGGCCATGCAAGGCCTATCCCAATAAACCAAGAAACTAACTGACTATACAAAAATGACCCAGCTAGAACCAAAATTGGGCCATGAGCATGAAAAAAATTGCTGCATATGCAAACCGTGACTGACCCAACACCTTACCTTGAAAGTTATACTATGAACATATACTAAAGACACAGAGACTAAGACATAGAAACTATCATGTTTGATTGTAATCTGTACCTGGGTTAGAGCTCAAAACCCAGCTCATTTGCCATCATCCAGAAATCACCAACCCACTCGAAGGACCCCTCGAGAGGCACAATTTGTAGAATCTTAAGGAGGAAGTCCGCTACCATGATGACTTGTTCTCTGTGGTGGAGAAGAGGCATCCCTTTAAGGTCTAATAGGAAGGGGATGAATTTGGACACGGCTCTGTCATCCTCCATCTTCTTCAGGTCCACCGGCCTGGGGATCTCCATTCCCAATCTCGCCACCCGTAGGGTTTCTTCTAAACCTAGAATTAATTTAGCCTCAAAGAGGCGCTTCACTAGTATCTCTACCCTATTTTTTGCAATGCCCACATCTAGCAAAGAGGCAAGAAATCTAGAAACTACTGTGGTATCTATCCTATAGAACTCACCATCCTCTAGAAATTTCTTTCCTATGATTACCTTCATAGCTAGGATGAGAAACTCATCATTCCCTTTGAGAATGCATTTAAGCCGTTGGTTAGTAATCGACCCTTTGAAGGCAAGCTGTCTCATCTTGCTCTCCAACTGAATAGGTGAGCCCAATTCCATACAGATAAAACCTTGCACAGACATTTGCAAGGAGAAATCGGAGCCACCTGCCATTTTAAACTGCAGACAGATGTCACTTGAAACAAAGGCTGAAAAATAATAAAACAGGGGGAGGCATAAATAATTCTTCAATCTTCTCGATGCTTCCGGTGATAGAATGAGAGGGGATCGTGGGAAATCTGGCCCCTTTCCTCTAATGATTATTTCCAAGTTTGTTGGAAATCTTCCAACCCACGACATTGTCCTTGATGAAAGACATGGACAAAGCCACACCTAGGCATGTATTCCACCCCTCCACTTGGCTGCAAACCTCCATGTGATCTATGCACTTGCCACCTAGGCAAAAGGAATTCTAAACTGTGCCAAGACCCCTAATACTTTTGAAGACACCCCAGTCCTTCCACAACTTTTGTGTGGAAGGACTCCCACCCTACTGCCCACTGGGTGCTGAGCTTATCTAAATCTAACATAGAGTTTCTTCAATATTAAATGTTTCTTTGAAGTTGTTTCCATCTGCTCCAAGGTTGGAGAGGGCATCTGCCTCCAAGTTTCCCTCTCGAAAAATGTGATTGATTGTCACCAAATCAAAAAATTCCAAAACAAAGATCGCTTGCTCCAATAACCCCTACAACCTCCAATTTACCATCTTCTAGGTTCTGAGACCATTGATGATGATTTGGGAATCTCCTTCAATTTATAGTTTTTTAATGTTCAGCTCTCAACAAAATCTTAGGCCAATGAGAAGAGCCTGCATTTTGGCCCAATTATTTGTACCAATGGTGAGACTTTCTACTATTCTCCCCATTATATTTCCTTGCCAATTTTGAACTATACATCCCACCCCAAAGACTTCTGGATTACCCCGTGAAGCCCCATCAAAGTTCAATTTGAACCATCCAAACTCCAGGGTGACCACTTCACCTCCTCTCTCTCTCTTTCCTCTTCATCCTGACTACTTGATACCATAGAGGGTATCATGAGACCTTGCCAATTTCTTATCATCTACGCATCCCAAGAAGTGAATTTCTTTTTACTATTTCCTTTATCTGAGAGTCTCACATTAAGAACCTCTACAATGCTGACTTCTACTTTATTTATGAAAGTATGAATGGGAATTTCTTTGTCCTAGAAGATCCTCTTGTTTCTCTCCTTACAGATAGCCCAAATTATCAAGGAAGGGCTAATTATCTAGAGCCCCCCAAAAGTAGAGTCTTTGAACAAGTCAGGCCAGGCTAATAAGAAATTTGAAAGATTTGGCAAAAAGTCAAAAACCACATAAGTTTTGAGCATAACCAATGCCAGCATCTGATGGCATACTCACACCGAAGAAAGAGATGATCCCTAGTTTCCTCCTTTTTACATAATACACATTTGGACTAGCCAGCAAAATCCAACTTCTTAAATCTGTCCCCTATCAGAACTCTGCCTTTGGTTGCGACCCAAGTGAAAATACCTACCTTTGGTAAGCACCACTTGCTCCAGCAAAGCGTGGTAGGTAGTCTTGTTTCTTTAGGAATTGCTCTGAGAGTTCTATACCCTTCTCTAACCCTAAAGGGGCAGCATTCCACCTTAATTCATTCAAACCTACCCTTAAACTGGGTCTGCGAGAGCTGATTTCTCTTTCAAAAATTTCCACCAGCCTATCCTCTAGACCTAAAGTCCTAATATTCTTCTAGCAACTCCTGGCCCTTGGCTCCTCGGGGTAGGGATCAAGATAATCTTTGACTTTATTCCCCCAACGACCCTGAGTTATCTGTCTGACTTGAGCCACTTCTTCCTTATCCACTAAAATAGGCAAGCCATTCCACGAGTCCTCCCAAAAGAGAGCTCTGTCTTCATTCCTAATATCCCAAGTTAGGAAATTCAAAATCAGATCCCTGCAACTACTGATGAAATTCCATATCCACAAACCCTTTGGTAGTTGCCTCACTATGAATATGTTGGTGTCTTCTTCTTCAAGATATTTGGCTTTAACAATTTTAACCCACTTGAGATATGGTTTAGAGTAAATAGCCCAAACTAATTTGGCCCCTAGTGCAATGTTTTGGGATTCCAAATTTTTTAATCTTGTACCCTCCTTTTCTTTTGGCTCACAAACATGACTCCATCTAATCAAATGGAATTTATGTTGATCCGAGTTGCCTTTCTAGAAAAAAATTTTCATCTTCTAGTTTGTCTTTCAGAGCTGCTTTGGATAAAGGAAAACATGACATTATGTGGGTAGGGATAGCTGAAATTACTAACTTCAACATAGTGAGTCTTCTGGCCTAAGAGATCCACTTATTTTTCCAAGATGTGAGCTTATTCTTGATTTTCTCGATTAAGGCTTCCCACATTTTTCCCAGTCTAACTCCTTTTGCCAAAGGCATCACTAAATATTTACATGACAAGTCTCCTTTCTTGAATCTAAGAATTCTAAGGATGCTTTCTTCCTTTAGCCTATTGGTATTTAAAAAATATACTTCTGACTTAGCAATGCTAACTTCCTGCCGAGAAGCCCTGGAATATTGATCCAAAATTAATTTGAAGTTCCTTGCTTCCCTTACCTTGGCTAATCCGAATAACAGAGTATCATTAACAAATTGTTGGTGCGTGACCTCCTAAACACCTTGAGTAACTTGAATGCCCTGAATTAATCCTTGTTGTTTAGCCACCTGACACATTCTCGGAAGAGCTTCAGCCATCAAGATGAACAAAAAAGGTGACATTGGGTCACCTTGCCTCAAGCCCCGAGAGCTGCTAAAGAAACCTTCAAGAGTTCCATTTATTAGGACTGAGAATTCAGGGCAAGATGCCCATTCAAAAATCCAATTAAGCCAGCTTTTATCAAAGCTGAAAGCTTCTAAAACCTTAAACATGAACCTCCAATTTACCTTGTCATAGGCCTTTTTTATATCTAATTTCAAAAGCATAGCCAATTTTTTAGTTTTTTGAACTGAGTGTATGGCTTCTTGAGCAACAATTACTCCATCTAGAATTAATCTCTCAGGCACAAAACCTGTCTATTCCCCTAAAATCACTTTTGGTAATACCAACTTGAGTCGATTTGTAACTACCTTTGCTAGAATTTTGTAAAGCGTATTACATAGAGCAATGGGCCCATAGTCTTTCATCGAGTCTGGTTTCTCTTTCTTTGGGATGAGAGCTAAAAAGGTGTTATTAATCTCCTTCAAGGCTTTTCTTGAACTTGTTGACTCCTCTACAGCCTCACACACTTCCTTCCCAATAAAATCCCATCACTTCTAAAGAAAGGAGGCCAGGAAGCCATCGGACCTAGGGGCCTTGTCCAGATGGAGACCAAAGAGAGCATCCTTAATTTCTTTCTCTATGAATTTATGTTCATCCATGACCAATCTTGGAATAATGCTTAGAATCTGCTGAAGGCTGTCTACAATTGATCCCTGTTGCTCATTTAACAGATTTTGAAAGAAATCCACCACCTCTTTACTAATATCTTCAGGTTTCTCAATGAGGTTACCATCTGAGTTTCTGATTGAGGAGATTCTATTTAATTCCCTTCTGACCTTAGTGGAGTTATGGAAGAATTTAGAATGTTTGTCTCCAGCCTTGACCCAAATTTCCCTTGACTTTTGGCGCTAGAAAATTTCTTCTTTGGAAGTTAGATCCCCCAGCTTTCCCAATAGCGCCTTCTCCCATAAAAAAACTATTACAGTCCATACCTTCCTTCAACACCAGATCATTGACGGACTCAAGCTCAAATTGCACTCTCTTTTTTTCTTCGAAAATGTTTTTAAAGCTCTCCTTATTCCACACTTTTATATTTTGTTTCACCACCTTGAGCTTTGTGACTAGTTTAAATAGCTTTGAACCGTCAGGTTTGGTCTCCGTCCACCATTGTTTAACCAAATCTATGAAATGCAAATCCTTAAACCACATATTTTCAAATTTAAAAGGACACGTCACAGGTTTTCTTTCCCCACTTACTTCTAGGCATATCAGATAGTGATCTGATCTAGATAGAGGTAATATTTTGTTGTCCAAGGAAAAGGGAAAGAGATGCAGGTCTCCCTTGAAGAAGAATCTATCCAAGTTTTCTGCAATATTGCTAAAACCTAGTCTTCTATTGGTCCAAGTAAACCCCCCATTACCCAATGGTATTTCAAAGAGCTGGTTTCTCTCAACAAAAATTTCAAAATCCACCTAAGATTGTCAAAATATTCTCATTTAAACTTATTTCTGAATATTTTTGTGAAAATTTTCTCATATAAACTTGTGAAAAATTAAAATTTGTTTAACATGAAAAATAATACTCTGTTTTGATTGGTTTACTCTAAATAGATTAATCACTAGATAAAAAACTCATTGCAATAATACTTCCAAAAGCAATTACTAATACTATTATATTTTAAATATATAAAATCTTAAAAATGATGCCACAGGTTCCACGTCCTCATACATTAACGTAAACCCATACTCATCTTTACGAATGTAATTAATTAGATTAATTAATTGTTGAAGCACTTCTTATTGAAAAATAATATTACAAACAACTAACTTTGGCTTTGGTAGTGATATTACACAGCATTGAGGCCTTGTTGTTGCGGAAACATTTGAATGTTGAGCGGCATATTAGATTGAGTAGGGATATTGGAAGCCCAGTATCGGTATATTAGCAATGCCACTACCATGGCACCTGCAACAACAAAACTCACCACAATCCACTTCACGGCATAGATCTTCACAACGAAGCCGGCAGCTATGAGAGCCGATAGGAAGGATGCTGCTGCCACCCACATAATCATTTCTATCAACCAGGCGGCCTTCCCACGCAGGTCAAAGGCGAGAATCATAGCCACAGCCAACGAAGCAACCAAAGCCAACATGTCTGTGACCAAAAATACATTGAAAGAAATGGTGTTGCACAAAATCACCATTTCTCGCTTGTTTTTACCTCCCGGCATTGCCAACATGAGAGTCAGGCTTGCCTCAAACAAAGCGACTCCGACCTGTATAACGGATTTACGGTTGCCCTCAGATGGAGAGTGTTGGGGGTGTGTGGATTCTAATTGATTTAGCGTATCTTCTTCCAATTGGTGTGTGATCGATTGAGCAAGCGCGGGAGGAGTTTCTTCTACTGGGAGTGGTGCTACTCCCGACTGTTCGAACGCAACAATAGCTGGGTCTTCTCTCTGAGCAAAATCTGTGTTGGACACCATATTCTGGTAAATAAACACCCAGAATGTTAAATAGGAAAAATAAAAATGAAAGAGACACCATCTTTGTAGAGCTTATAATAGTGTTTTAACAGTATTTTCGGATGATAGACATCAAATTTCCAGTCTATAATGAATGTAGATCAATGTTTTATGATTTAACTGTGTGTGTTTTTTTTTCAACGTTTCGGATGATATTCCATGATCCATCATCAGGGGATCACAGTATTTTCGGATGTTAACTGAGTAGAGATTTCTAGAGTTAAATTAGTTCAATTATAATAAAATTAATTCAATCATCATGATGATTGAACAACAAACATCTAAAAATACTAGTAGACATTATATTTCTACAGTCCATAGTATGAGAACAGTGTTTCTGGAAAAAACTGTGTTATGCTTCTCAGTTTTTCCAGAAACATGGTTCTCATATAAAAATACTGTTAAATAATAAAAAAATGAAGATTAAGAGAACATGCATAATGTTAGTGTGTCACCTGAATCTGAGGTTCGGCAGCTCCTGTGTTGAAGTCCATTGCTTCAAAGTCGATTCTTCGCTCTTTATATTCTGTGTTGAAGTCCATTGTTTCAAATTTGATTCTTCGCTCTTTATATTCTGTGTTGAAGTCCATTGCTTCAAACTTGATTCTTTGCTCTTTATATTATAGTAAGTGGGTCTTTCTTTGTCTTTTAACAATTCCATACAGCTAAGAAATAGCTGTTCTTAAATACCATCTACTTCAATAGTCAAAGGTAAATTTTGACCAATAAAAACAAGACAAATATTTACAAAAATAAGACAAATATTTACCACTTTTACAGTTAACAGACTGGTCTGGCGTTTTTGAGGAAGCGTGTTTATGTAAGCGGATGAAAATTATCCACGCCACTTTGATAACATGTTTTGCAGGTGTTCGAATTCAACTAGGTCATGTTGATCGCGTTTAAACTAGGTTTCAAATATTTTTCGTTTTAAATAATAAATATTTTGCCTACGACATTCTTTCGACGTTTTAGGTTCTTCCACCGACACGGCCGCTTTTAAGTCTGTACCGTACGCTCGTCCTTAAAAGTCTTTCCCTGGTCTAAACACTTTTTTAAAAGTCAGCATTGGCGAACGTTCCACTAAATTTCTGGACTTACACATGTAAATAAGCTTAATATGCAATACCCCCAACCAAAAAAATTATATTTAATATAAACTAGTGTTTGTACTGAATTTATGCGTAAATAGGGTGAAATGTTATATACATTTATTTTAAATAAGAATAAGAATATGATCGTGGTTTTTTTTTTTTTTTTTTGGTTCAATGATCCACATTCAAATAAATAAGGAAAATTATTTAGAAACATAATTAAGCCAGGGACAGAAGTAGGAAAAGATAGAAGTAGGAAAAGATAAGAGTAAAGCATTGCCTCAATTCATACAATATGAAATTTTTTAATTATTTTTTGTTGTATATCAGTTTGATATATCCGTAATTTGATTTAATTTGTTTGTTTCTTTTTTAAAATTATTTGCATGAGAAGACTATAAACACTATTGACATAATGTTTTGATTTTAAAACTACCTACATCAGTTAAAACACCAAAGCTTGATTAAACTTCACAAATGTATCTCTTATCCCTGCGTACGCCAGCATGACTATAGCAATCGATTTAGAATTAGTGAGGGCAAGATGAACCAATCCCATTTTTGAGTTTTTGTTAAGGTTGAGTATTGTGAATATCGATTTGTCATGTCACTTTCATTGATTGCATTATTTTTTAATTCTTTTGGTTTGCACGTTATGATGATTTTCACAAGACTTATAAGACAAAATGAAGCTAAAGCAGCAAGAATTATTCTCATTGATTTAATTATTCTCTTAATTTTAGTACCGTATTTAGGAATTGCATTGCAGTGTACATCTCGAAGATTTTTTGAATTTCAAGGATACATGAACAAATGGACAAAGTCTTCTATGTTTTAAATAGGCTCTTGAAAAGGGCAATTGATCTATACTTCGAAAGCTACAAAGCATGCAAGTTAGGTCTTCAAATTTAATGACGGTGATTACCAACTTTGTAATAGAATGTCTTAGATTTGATTAGCATGGCTTCTAGTGCCCTTTTTAATTTGTTTCTTGCATTACGCTGGATACCAGCGTAAAAAATGAAATTATAGGTGGTAAGCAGCGACAACTGGTTCCAGTTGTCGTTGTTGTTTTAAAAAAAAAAATCTCATTGTTTTTACATATGTCACAAGGTTTGAGTTCGTGTTCGAGTTCGGCAACGATAAAACTCAGATTAAGTTTGTCAAAAAAATAAAAATAAAAAAATCAATAATATAAATTTGTGATATTTTAAATATAAAAATAAATCCATAAATTTATCAAAATAAATCAACATTAGTAAATAGATTAAATTTTATATATTAAATATATTAATAATTAAAGATCTAATTTAAATATTTTAAAATATTTTATAATTCCTTCTATTTGTTGCCCATTGAACTCTAAATAAATTTAGAAAATTGATTGGCCAAAGACTTTATCTTGTTATGAAAATCAACTGGTTAACAGTTGACCCAATATTGAGGATACGCAATACACATGGCTTCAATTAGTTCATTGTAAGGGAATTGATCTCTAATCTCTAAAGTAATAGATCTTGCAATACTACTTAAAGTAGTACTTATAAAATTAACAATCTTTTTTTAAAATTCCTTTTTAATAATTTCTTTGATAGTGCACCTGACCCTGGAAAAATAGTGAATTGGTATCTGATATCCCTGTACAGAGACACATAACGCCCCACTTGCATTAAATTGTAAAAAATAGTAGGATTGTTCACATTTGTCATTAAGTGCCAACTACTAAATTTTTGACTTATGAATGACTACTTTGATGGATATAGATTATCGAGGGTCATGCATACCATTTTACATAGTTTAGTATATTTTAAAATATACATAGTTATTTCTTGGGATTTTTTAGAAGAATATTTATTTCCTCTAGCATGGGAAGAATACTAGATAAATTTAGGAGTGTCTCTATGTCTCTTAACCTATGTAAGAGGTTAGGAGTTTTGTCTACTGTGAGGCAATGTTTGTACATTTCTAATCAAGGATCGATATTCTTAAAAAGTCATTGTACTGCTCCATGCATGGAGATCCATCTGGTATTAACATCCTTAAAAAACATGTTTCCTATAGTTATTCCCTGAGAAAAATGTTAAAATTCTAAAAACCATTTGGGACTTTGATAGAAGTATGAGTAGAGCTCACAGACTAGATCTTCAACTTTTGATATTACAGAAAACTTGCTCATAATTTTAAATGCTAAATTTATTCTATGGGCCATGTCATGAATGCAAATCATGTATGGTCATAAAGAAATTTGAATCTTTACAAAAAGACCATTCCTATGACCTTGCACCATTGAAGCTCCATCTGCCCCTTCACACACCTACTTTTTGGCAATTGTGTAGTCATCCATACCTCTAATTTCATTCTAAAATTTCTTAACTAGTTCTAATAGATTTTGCAATGTGCATACTCCATTTTATAAACAAAGAGTAGATAAGGTTGGCAGACATGATTTTCTATAGTATACACATACATACATACCGAAGAAATATTATCTACTACTATAACTTCATCTAAACATAATGCAATAATAGTTGGCTCGTGTTTTTCCTGTACATCATGTTTTTCCACATCAATAAGACAACTTGTCCATTCCCATCCATTATTTATTGACTAATGCATGTTAGGAAAGTTATGAACGCCCATAAAAGATAATAAACTATTATATTTTGGGTAGTCTATCATAGGACGCCCTCTAGTCAAAATATGAAAAATAACATTCAACTAAACATTTTTTTTATTTGTGTTTCTCCCATCATATTTCTAAATTGAGCTTCAATTAGACCTCCACATGTAGAAAACTTTTCCTTTCTTTCCATATGCACATCATATTCCAGGGGCATGCTTAACACATGAAGAAATTCTTCCTTTGTTTTCCATCTTATCATTGATTTTTTATTTTCCATCTACATTTTGTTTTTCATACACTACCAATATGGTTTCTATGGTTTCAAGTTTTAGCTGCAACTTCTTGTCCCTACAATAGTTCCAACTATAATTAGATTACACTTTTATTCTATGGGAGGTTCATCTTTGTTTACATTCTCCACTAGTTCAATAAATGGGTACTTTGACACCTAATCAATCTAAAAATTCCTTTTCAGATCTCACTCACACCCCATTTTTTATTTGACTTTTCTTTTCCCCTTCTATGTAATATCTACATCTTCATTATCACTTGTTGAGGTTGATTTCTTCATATTATCATTCCTCCTACCCTAGGTATCCCCTGGAACATCATTTATGGCATTGTCATCCAACTCATTCCAATCTTCCTCTAAGGTATTGCCTTGTTCTTTAATACATGGTACATACATGTTGATGTTGTAGCTCCATCTGATGGATTGAAAACATTGCAAAAGTACAACATTATGTGTCTACATTTTTATTACCTCCCTTCACCACTTTTTAGAAACATATTCCTATTCGGCATCTCTCACAAATTAAAAGATACAAAAAAATGTCCTTTTGTTTAAGCACATTACTCACCATCACTCAACACTAATATAAATTATATGGATTTGTGTAATTTTAGTAAAATGACTCCACACATAATGCCATAGAAAAATTGAATACAATTCTTTTGAATAGAAAATCACTTACCTTTCATTGACTTGTTATGCCTATAGTTCTAACTTGTCTATGATCCAAACTGAGAGCTTGGATAAGAACAAAATGTGTAAAAGATTAATTTAGAGTTTCAATGAAATTTATATCAATCCATATTTGGTGAATCCCATGGGATTGTAAAATGGTAGTGTAATAATTTGATAAATCCTGCATGATTGTAAAATACTGCATATAAATATTGGGTGAATCAGACCATGATAAAAAATATACTTTATAATTTTTCAAAGCGAATATAGACCTAGGATTAGCTTGAAGTTATAATGGTATTGGAAAAATTGGTCCTCAAACATGGTGAACTTTTAATGCTATTGGTGAATATGTTGGTAAATTAAAGCATGCCTCTAAAATTCCAAGTGAACCACCATTAGAAACATGCAGGTTATTGTAGAAAAAATATTAATTACAAATGCGTCATAAATAAATTGGTGGTGAATTAATATGCATTTGATTGATAATTCATAAAATATGGGTGATTTGGCCCCCTGCCAGTTGCAATATATTCACCAAATTTGAATTAGCGAATATAATCTATTCACAAATTGGTAAAGATTCACTACTAAAAAAAATATTGAGCATCACTATCTAGCATATATACTCACATGCTTATTGTATATGCCTAAAAATGACATGACTCGATTTAAATAAATATTCTTAATATTTATTTCATTCTAATTCTTCTATCAATAAATAAATAAACAAATTTATTTATTTGATTCATATTCCTCTAAGTTAATTAAATATCAGAATATTTAATTACTTCTTCTAAAGTTAAAATTAAATAAAATCTTTTATTTAATTAAATTCTTCCATACAATTAAATAATTCTTAATTATTTAATTAAATCAAATCATTCTTCCAAATTTAAATAAATCAATCAAATTTATTTAAATCCTCTCAATCTCTAAAAATAAAATATAATCAAATATTTTATTTATTTTTTCAAATCATGCACAAACAATTAAATAAATTTATTTATTTAATTTGCTTTCTTATCTTCTAATTCTTCCAAAATCATTCTAAATTAAATAATTCCAATTATTTAATTGTTTCTTCCAATAATATCTTCTCTAAATTTAAATAAATCAAATACTTATTTAAGTTGTCTATTTCTTCTAAATTGAGTTATCTCTAAATATAATTCAATCCTTGTGCACATGCAATTGAATATTCTAAATATTTAATTGAGCTAAAATATCTTCTCACCCTCATGCAATTTCTATTCTCTAGTTCTATTCTCTTAACTGATTGATCTATTCTTTTAATTGATTAATCTCTTCAGTTAACTCATTCTTCTATTTTATTATTTCCTCTTATGCAAAATATAGCAAGACACTTGTCTTCTTCCTATTTGTGCACATTCCTCAACCATTCTATACCATTTATCTTCTCATTCTTTCCCTACCGTTGATCTTTTCTTTCCCAAGTCTATAAATTCAACCCTCTTCTTCCATTTCAATCATCCAAGCTTTTAGTATTGTTACTCTACAGGAATTACAGTGCACCTTTGGCACCCACGTCATTCCATTTGCTTGAAATCAACTTGTTACTACACACTACTATCATTGTTGTGAAACTCATCTTCATGGAAAAACTATTATAGCCATTCCCAATTGCCATCTTTGGAATTATAGCAAGGAAGTGCACCTTCTGAGGGCCATATTCATAGACAAGATCATTTGTGATAGGCGATCAATGGAAGCTGATAATTACAGGAGGTTTGCTTTGTATTGTTTATTTTTTGATTGATCTCTTTTGTTCATTATTTCATTGAGTTTTTGGGTACTAGACCATTGCTATCTTGTTATCACTTCAAAGTTAACAAATCACTGCTAACTGGGTAAAATTGAACACATCATTGCTATCTGGGTAAAATTGAACCATTGCTATCTTGTTATCACTTCAAAGTTAACAAATTTCTGTCCTTGCCCAAGTAGATAGCTCATCTAGTTTTTCTCATTTTAATTAGGGGAAAAGAACCACTGTATTTTGTGTTTTGGGAATGATACTAGGCCTTTGCTCTCCCCTATCTTGTGTGACCAAAATGCCAAACATATCATTTTCGCATGTATTTTTCCTTTGGAGGGGCCTACTCTTGGATACCGTTCATCCAAGTAGGAATGACCCTAAGTGGTAATAGGCTAGACACTAAGCCCTACCAAGCCACTATAAATAAATTGTGTTTCGAGTGAAAGCTTCAAATAATGAGTGCAGTTGTGTTATACTGACAGCCAACCTCCCCCAAAACCCTCCAAGGCATAACCCTTACAGGCTAGGAAACTCCATAATGGAGAGTAGTGTTGCTGCATGTATAACCACTCGAACGGTTGCCTTTATTAAACACCTTTGTCTTAGTGGCCAAAAATCCCTATAATCCAGTGTAGGGAAGGGCGATTATCACCTCCCGAAGATGCTTCACTAGAGATAGTTAGAATTCAGTTTTATACTGTCTTTTAAAACCTAGGATTGTACTTGCTTCCTTTTAGTCCAAAAAGAGTCAAAAAATCACAAAAAAAATAAAAAACTATAAAAACAATCTTTGTGTTTGTTGTGTCTTCTTGCCATAATTTCAGAAAATCAGATCAAAAGACCTTTTTGCAAACAAAGATACCAAAAAAAAAAATCAAAAAATTTCTAAAAACTTGCAAAAAACACTAAAAAACCAGAGTGGTGCATTTATCCTTTTTTGTTGCGCATCTGTGCTGACTTATTGTGCTTTTAACATCTGTTTCTGCGCATATGAAATTTACCAGTATTGCGCTTATGTACTGACTTTTTGCGCATTTACCAGTTTATGTGGCGCATCTATTCTAGTGCATACATGACAATGAGCACTTCCATAGTCTTTGAGAGTAAAATTTTACCATTTTTGGGTACCCATTTCAGCCTAGTTCTAGGTTTTGAGATCAGATCTTACCTAGCAATCACTTTTCAATCCATTTCACATCAAAGTCTCTCTTTCATTGGTCATCTCATTCACCTTCTATCAGGTCTCCCTAGTCCAAAGTCAAAGTATCCCATATCAAATTAGCATATGCCCCTTTTTCAGATCATTTTAGATTCATGTAACCCTAGTAAGTCGCAAAACTTCGCTAGTGGTCTTGGTGCACGACTAGTCCCTACATGGTAACATAGGTATCGAGTACCCTTACTAGTGGCTATCATCTTGTATCAGCCATCTTGGAATCATTGATTGAGAGAGTCCCTTGTCCAAATCTTGTCATAAATATCCTATTCTCAACAGTCTCCACCGGCATTTTGCCAAAATCTCTAGTTTCATCCCACCACATACCACATCACCTTGTATGGTTCTTACTAGATCTCAATACCGAAAGCAACTTGAAATGGCCGGATCATCTGATTGTATTGTCACCCCTCATGATAGTTATGAGGAAATCTCTCACAAAGATTATCAAGGACACCTCCAAGATTAGAAATTCTAATGCTTGCTAGAGAAAGTGCTCCATGAGAACCCTCATAAGTATTTTTATCATCTTGCAAATCTTGGACTTAAGCTCCCCACTGATTTTGATCTAAGTAAACTCAAAGAGATCGTAGAGGATAATCATGAACACCACACTAGTGAGGACAAAGGAAAGAAAGTCATGGACCCAAACACACCTATGGAAGAAATGAGGAAACAAATTGAGGGTCTAATGCAACAAATGATTGATCTCAAGACAGGTACAAACACTAAAACATACTCTTTGGAAGATATTGCACTGTACCCCTTTGATAAAATTTTGAACATCATACCATTCCCCTTTCGATTCGAAGTTCCTAAGTTTGATAAGTACAAAAGGAAAGGGGACCCTAGAGATCACATTAGGGAATTCAATGCTGCATGCATGGAAGTAGCTCACAATGAGACTTTCTTAATGAGACTATTCCCTAGATCTCTAGGTAGTCAAGCCATGGAGTGGTTCTCAAGACTCCCATTGGGTATCAAAACTTTTGATGATTTAGTCAACAAATTCAACACGCACTTCTCATACAATATTGATCATGAAGTCTCCATGCTTGATCTATGCAATACCAAACAAAAGAATGGTGAATCATTCACCTCCTTCCTACAAAGGTGGAGACAACTAGGAAGCAAATGTTCATATGATGTACCTAAGAAGTAATTAATGGAGATGTTTTCCACAACCTCAACTCCGTCTAAGCTATCAAATACAAATTCAATGCCCTATCTCATTTTCGAAGGTCATTGAAATGGGATTGTTCATCAAGAAAGCTATGATTGCCAAGGGACAAATCAAGTTATACAAGGACACACCTACCTCCAACTACACGATTGACAAATCAAAGTTTTGGACTAAGAATAAAAATGTCATCAACGGTGGAGTAGTGGATGCCAAGGTGGAAGCTCCCAAACAACAACCAATATTCACTCTCAAAGGAGAGGCAAGCAATGTTACGCCCAACAAAACATTCTCTCAGGAGCCAAGACAATGGTTTAAATCAAATCCAAGGTGAAAGTTCACACCGCTGGGTGAGTCCCAAGAATTCACATTAAGGAAGCTATTTGCCAACAATGAAATCTCTATACTGCCAACAAGTGATTATGAACCTCAAATAAAACCTCACTATTGGAAAGACACCAACTTTTGTGAGTATCATAGAGGAAGAGGACATACAACCAACAATTGTATCCATCTCAAATATGTTATTCAAGACATACTTGATCAAAATCAAGGAGGTGATTAACAACATACTTCCAATGAGATGCATGTGGCTTACAAAGAACCACTTCTCAATCACGACAACAACAATGGCAACAACAACAACAACTGCAATAGACAAAATCAAAATAATGGGAATAGTAATGCCAATTATGCAAGTGTTCCATTTGATTATACCATCAATTGCATATCAGCGCATGTCCCACAAATCAATGTGGTTATGCCCAACCAACAATCAGAGCCCAATAGAACTGATTACAGTATCATCACCTGCAGTGGTAAGGTCACGTTAAATACCATTCCTCCAAGGTCATCACCTTCTCAGTCTAACTCCCATCAGTATAGTGTCATAGAACAACTACAGAAGACTCCGGCCCACATTTCTATCTTAGAGTTGTTGCGTCTATCTTCTTCCCACAAGGAGATTCTCGATAAAGCCTTAGTGGAAACCACTGTACCCACTAACTTTTCCCAAGAGAAGTTTCAAGCCATGGTAGTTTATCTAACCTCCTCTAGTACCATATCATTTACCGAACAAGATGAACTCTTAGTGTCTCAACCTCATAACACCCCTTTACATATTTTCACCTTCATCCACAAGCATCGCATCAAGAGGGTTCTCATTGATGGGGGAGCCAATTTAAATATTTTCATGCTCAAGCTAGTCCTTACATTGGGGTTCTCTAAAAATGCAATTGATCCAAGGAAGAATATTACTATCAAAGCCTATGATGAAGAGGAGAGAACCACCAAAGGAATAGTGATATTACCCATACAAGTGGGACTGGTGATAAAAGATGTGTGCCTAGTCCTAGATAGGGAGCTAGCCTATAATATTCTCCTAGGTAGACCATGGATTCATGCCATGAAAGTTGTGCCTTCTACCTATCACCAATGCATAAAATTTCCTCATAATGGAAAGCAAGTCACCATCCAAGGTGATCCTGACCCCTTTTAGTATTGCAACTCTGTCCTTTAAAAACATGATTGCATCATACCCAACAATAGAGCATCTACATCCCCTACCCCATAGCATGATTCTGCCTCTGAAGCTTCCTCATCCAAGCCCAAAGAGAAGAAAATTACCATCAAATAAATAGGGGTAGGGGAATACTCCATCAAGCACAGCCTCAACTTGGCCAAAATGCCTCTATCTCCTAGCTCCTTTGGGTGATCCAAGCATTTTCCAAAGCCGTCTGCTCCTCCTACACCTCCCATAACTCCCTTTGTAAAATGGGGGACCCTATCAGATGAAATAGAGGAAAGAGATATCTTACAATGGCTCTACACAGAAGAAAAAGAGAGCACACAAAAAGAACCACCTAAGTTCCCAATAGAAATCTATGGGCAAGGTGAGTATGTCCTACACAGAATGGGTTATGAAGGACAAGGCCCCATTGGCCTAAGAAAAGAAGGAATTATAGAACCCATTCAACCTTCTTCATCCTCATCAGCTAGAACTACAAAAGGTCTAGGATATAAGGATAAGGGTAAAGCTAAAGCAAATGCTTGTCTTGTCGAAATGATCCATACCCTTCAAGAGGACAGTGACACAGATTCCAATGAGTATGAGTGGGAGGAGTTGACAAAGAATTCCTATGACAACAAAGAGGTTGACACCATTCAAACTTATAGCCCCCACCATGAGGGACAAACACTACCGCATAGGCCATTAGAGTGTGATTTGCCTATCCCTGAGAATACGACTTTCAAGGAAGATTTGAGTTCTATCGCAATAAACAATTTGGAGGAAAGTACCATCTAGAACACTCTCCCTACCAATACTCCTATCATATCCATTCAAACTATCAATGAATCAGATCTATCCTCCAACTCCCTCCCCCTTGTGCATCATGAGCTTATTGACCTATAGCTACAAGGAACCCCGCAACTATAGATGTTCCAAAATGATGATGCCTATATTGACTACATGGAACTTAGGGACCACCTACCTAAAGGAGATCATAAAGTTGGATTCGCCATTGAACTTAATACTGTGGCTTATTTCAGAGAGGGTGCCAAGCCTTCTAATCACAAAAATATCAAAATAAAAATTGAATCTGATGGTGAAAACCAATCTGTGGTAGTGTCAGATCCCAAAATAGTAAAAAGAAAGGATGCATCCGATGGTGAAAACCCAACTGTGGCACTTGATGATGGAAGGCTTGACACTCTCCCTAATGACATGCACTAGGAAAAGTCTTAGATTGTTGTAGAACCTACAGAACCTGTTAACATTGGAACAAAGGAACAGCCTAAGATCATTCACTTTGCTAAGTCTCTAACCCCACCAGAAAAGACTAAGTTTGTACCATTCTTCAAGAAAAAGAAAGTTAAATTTTCTTGGTCATACGCAGATATGCCGGGGTTAGATCTAGATTTGATTCTACATCATCTTCCACTAGACCCAGGAGTGAAACTAGTGAAACAAAAGCTTAGAAAGATGCATACACACATTGCACTGCTTGTAAAAGAACTCAAGAAACTACTGGATGTGGGGTTCATCAGAGCTATAGACTATCCGGAATGGGTCTCCAACATAGTACCAATGTCCAAACCTGATGGCCGAGTCAAACTATGCAATGATTTTAGAGATCTAAACAAAGCTTTCCACAAGGATGATTTTATCTTGCCAAATATAGATATCATAGTCAACTTAACAGTAGGGCATACCATGTTATCTCTCATGGATGGCTTCTTAGGATACAATTAGATTAGGATAGCACTAGAAGACCAGCATAAGACAACTTTTACTTGTCCATGGGGCACTTTCTGCTGGAATGTCATGCCATTTGGGCTAAAGAATGCAAGAGCCACATATCAACGTGCTATGAACACTATATTCCATGATATGATGCACGTCACAATGGAAGACTATGTAGATGATATCCTTGCAAAGTCACTCACAAGAGAATCACACCTAGATGTGTTAGAGAAAGTCTTTCAAAGACTAGAACAATTCAAAGTCAGGTTGAACCCAAAGAAATGTGTGTTTGGAGTCACCTCAGGCAAGCTCTTAGGTTTTATTGTATCGGTAAATGGAATAGAGGTGGACCCCACCAAAGTCAAACCTATTATGGTCATGCCACCACCCAAGAATCTTACTCAACTAAGATCTCTATAGGGTAAGCTATAAGTAATCTGTAGGTTCATATCACAACTGGCAAACAAGTGTCAACCCTTCAGTCATCTCCTACATAAGAACATTCCATTTAGGTGGGATGAGAAATATGAAGAGGCATTTGACAAACTGAAAGAGTATCTTATGAATCCACCTATTCTCATGCCTCCTATCCAAGGGAAGCCATTGTTATGATACATATCTGCTACACCAACAGCTCTTGGGGCCCTTCTAGCACAACAAGATTATGAAGGTAAAGAAAGAGTTGTCTACTACATTAGTTGTACATTGGTGGGCTATGAGTTGCAATACTCTCAGATAGAAAGATCATGTTTTGCGGTAGTTTATACTTTCCAAAAACTCTGACATTATATGCTAGCACATCCAGTCAAACTTATTGCAAAAATAGATCCACTGAAGTACTTACTAAGCAAAGCAGCCCTAACAGGTCTCCTAGCCAAATGGGTAATGCTCCTAAGTGAATACAACATTGAGTATGTAGACAGAAAGGCTATCAAGGGACAAGTCATTGATGATCAATTAGCAGATGCACCACTACAGAACACCACACCAATGCAATTTAAATTTCTAGATGAATCCTTATTCAATATATCAACACATTCCTAGAAACTTTACTTTGATGGGTTCTACACAAACCATGGATCAGGGGTAGGATTCTTGTTTGTAACTCCTCATGGCGACACCATACTAAAGTCTTACCATCTGTTATTCCCATGCACCAACAACATAGTAGAATATAAAGCCTTGGTCATTGGCCTCAACATGGCAATAGAGTGGAAAATCAAAGAGCTACATGTCTATGGTGATTCTCAACTAGTGATCAATCAGGTCAATGATAATTACCAAACCAAGGATGAGAAGCTTGTCCCATACAAGTAGATGGTTGATGATTTTAAGGAATACTTTGTGATCATCTCCTTTGAGTAGATACCTTGCATTGAAAACAAAGCAATAGATGCCATGGAAACCATTGCCTCTCTCCTTGAAATCCCAAAGAATGAGTCACAGTATGAGTTCTTAGTAGAATCAATTCAGCAACCAGCTTATGATCTTCCTGAAACCCACTCCATATGCCTATTAGTTGGATCTGATTCACCTTGGTGCGGTAAGGTTTACACTTACCTCAAGGACAATACCCTCCCACCTAACTTATCTTCAAACCAACGATGAACCTTTATACGCCAAACCTCTCGTTATACCATTATTACAGACACCCTATACCGATGTGGACTAGATGGTAATTTACTCCGTTGTTTAGAATGAGAAGAATCCCAAACCGCCTTACAAGATGTACATGAAGGGATCTACGGAACACACTCTAGTGGCCCTTCCTTAGCTAAGAAACTCATGTGTTTGGGTTATTATTGGCTGAACATGGAAATAGATTCATATCAATTTGTGAAGAAGTGCAAGCAGTGCCAGATACATGGGAACTTGATACATGCACTAGCTCAAGAGTTGAGACCTTTAACGACACCTTGGCCCTTTTGTCAATGGAGACTCAACCTTGTAGGAAAAATCCATCCTCCATCATCCAATGGCTACAAATTCATAATAACTGCCACTAAGTACTTTACCAAGTGGGTTGAAGCCATCCCCCTCACCACTGTCACAGGTAAACAAATCTCCTCATTCATCCTTAATTACCTCATCTACAGATACAGAATTCCCTCATCCATTATCACAGATAATAGAAGACCCTTCAAAAACTAAGATGTTTAAGAACTCTGTGACCAATTCAAAATCCAACACTATTTCTCCACACCCTATTACCCCCAAGGCAACGACCAAGCAGAA
Organism: Cunninghamia lanceolata; assembly: GCA_027924645.1. Taxonomy (NCBI): domain Eukaryota; kingdom Viridiplantae; phylum Streptophyta; class Pinopsida; order Cupressales; family Cupressaceae; genus Cunninghamia; species Cunninghamia lanceolata. The sequence goes on from BSBN01000703.1 coordinate 26,950,273, forward strand.
GCATCCAACAAGACCATCTTGAAACTCCTCAAGAAGATAGTTGACAATGCTGGTCGTGATTGGCACATCCAACTCAATCCTACTCTGTGGGCCTACAGAACCAGTATACGCACTCCCACAGGTGCCCCTTACGCCCTTGTCTATGGCTCAGAAGCTATCCTCCCCATTGAGGTCAAGTTACAATCTCTCAAGGTGTCGTTAAAAGGTCTCATAACAAATGAAGAGTACAGAGTTTCTAGATTTCAAGAACTAGAGTTGCTAGAGGAAAAGAGACAGAAAGCCTTCAATCATCTAAAAGCATACCAGCAAATGATGTCACAAAGCTACAACCACAGAGTCTTCCAAAGAGTCTTTAAAGTTGGAGATCTAGTACTTAAGGAGAACCCCCGCAATTAATAGGATCAAGAAAAGAAAGGCAAGTTTGAACCCAACTGGCTTGGGCCCTATGCGATCGTAGCTGCTTATGGATCAGGGGCATATCAGTTAGAAACATCAAAGGGTGAGCTAGTCGATGACCCAATCAACATCATGCATCTTCGCCAGTTCTATATCTAAGAGAACCCCAATGTAAGGGGGGAAGAAAAATACAAAAAAATTAAAAAGTCAGAAAAATACAAAAAAATCAAAAAGGTAGAAAAATATAAAAAAATCAAAAAATTAGAAAAATACAAAAAAATCAAAAAATCAAAAAAGTACCAAAAAAAATCATCCATTAGTGAAAACCAGGCAAATAGGTTTCTTGGATAGGTATCATGCATACTTTCTATCTTTCGTGCAAATAAAAGCAAGTGGTGAAATTGGTAAACATGCGTTACTTGTGATAAACCGCTTCCTCCATATTTGGGAAACCAATCATCTTGTGTCCATTCTTCCTTCACTCATGTCCCATTCAATCCATATCTATTCCATAATAAAATTCTAACGATAACCTATCATGGCTTGATACTCTATCTCTTTGTTGCCTTGTCAACCAAGGTTTTATCTAGTATCCTATCCATAGTGTCAGCCTAGCATAGTGTCTCTCGTCAGTATCAACATGGTCCAGGTCCATGAACTACATTGCCTCTGCATTGTCACATAGGTAAGACCATTTTCAATGCACCCTTGAGGCTTCCCTATCCATCCCATATCTTGTCATCTATCCTCTAGTCCATCCATGGTCCAACTCCAGGAACTACATTGCCTCTACATCATCACATAGGCAAAGCCATTTTTAATACATCCCTGAGGCTTCCCTATCCATCCCATATCTTGTCATCTATCCTCTAGTCCATCCATGGTCCAAGTCCCTGAACTACGTTGCCTCTGCGTCATCACATAGGCAAGGCCATTTAGCAATGAGCCCCCGAGGCACTAGGTCAGTCCCTTAGGGTCTGTCTCACCAATAAGGATTGTGGAACCTTTCACAAGGCAAGCAAGTGCAAGCAAAACCCGCTTTCAAATAGAAATTTTGATGCAAGACCTTACCCTATCCAAAGCAAAGAAAGAAAGTACATAAGAACTTTAAATGATTTTACCCAAATTATGGCAAGAAACAAACATATCTAAATGCAATAATGTTTTGTGGTTATGATCGTGGTTAGGTTATGACGTCTTGATTTTTGTTATCATGTCTTTCTATGCTACTCAAGGATGCCAAAAGCTAGAGATGCTATGATGGGGGCATGATTATTTTCTTTATTTGTTGTTTGTGGATTAAACTTTAGTAATGTGATGTCTTGTCTAAAGAAATGATCAGCAAAAGATCATCAAAGGTCTAACATGAACGAGGGCAATCCTTTCCTGTTGATATGAAAGAAATACTTAGGTTATCTTAGTTCAATCATACCTCGATGCTTGTATTAACTTGCTAAATTAAACTCCATGTAAGCAGTACTCAGGCCATCTTGGTTCAATTATACCTAGATGCTTGTATTAACTTACAACATTCAAAAAAAGTACCAAAAAAATTGCCCAATGATGAAATAAGAACTTCAAAATACTTGTACCATCAAGATGTCACAAAAGAAAACACCATTCACATCCATTATACATCCACAAAAGCATCCATACCATATCCCATGCAATAAAAGATCAAAAAAATGCAGAGTTCCAATACAAACAAAAGCTTGTGATTCCTTCATTCACATTTCTTTTATCAGTCAAATTTCTATTTGTCATTGTATCTCTCGTCAAAAGTTCTAGCTATCAATCTGAGCAGTGATCCAAATGCAGGTCCATCCTTAATCCATACCAATCAAGTCAAGTCAATATTGTCAAATGATCCACGCACAATCAGTGGTCTTGATCCTTTCCTAGTTCTAAACCAACTCAATCAATTATAATCAATCAATTGTCTAATACAGGATGTTGCATTGTCGAAATCAGACCAACACACGTGTCTTACACGACATGTTTCATTTGCTGAAACCAGACACTATCTTTCATGTTACTCTAGGGATCCATCATTCCCCACCATGACAACATGCCTATCGTGTTGGTCTAGGGATATATCATTCCCCGCCATGACAACACTATCGTATATCGTTATCAGTATATCATTCGTTTACCGCTCGATAGGGGTAGTACCTTATTTTTTCTTATATCATTTGTGTATACTTGCTTGCTTGCTTGTGTGTGTTATCATTCTATCTTGCATAGCATATCATTCAGCTCTTTCTTCACCATCTTCTTCATGAGATTGCCCGTCTCACGCCTTCTGCCTTCCTCCCGTCCAATCTCTTGAGGGGGCATCCTACCATTGTTAAACCTCTACTAGGGGCAAACTGAAACATTTATCATTATCAAAAATCTATTCTTTGAAACAATGTGATAAAACACATTGCTTCAAAGAGGGGCAAAATATATACGCCTAAAAATGACATGACTCAGTCTAAATAAATATTCTTAATATTTATTTCATTCTAATTCTTCTATCAATAAATAAATAAACAAATTTATTTGTTTGATTCATATTCCTCTAAGTTAAGTAAATATCAAACTATTTAATTACCTCTTCTAAAGTTAAAATTAAATAAAATCCTTTATTTAATTAAATTCTTCCAAACAATTAAATAATTCTTAATTATTTAATTAAATCAAATCATTCTTCTAAATTTAAATAAATCAATCAAATTTATTTAAATCCTTTCAATCTCTATAAATAAAATATAGTCAAATATTTTATTTATTCTTCCAAATCATGCACAAATAATTAAATAAATTTATTTATTTAATTTGCTTTCTTATCTTCTAATTCTTCTAAAATCATTCTAAATTAAATAATTCCAATTATTTAATTGTTTCTTTCAATAATATCTTCTCTAAATTTAAATAAATCAAATATTTATTTAAGTTGTCTATTTCTTCTAAATTGAGTTATCTCTAAATATAATTCAATCCTTGTGCACATGCAATTGAGTATTCTAAATATTTAATTGAGCTAAAATATCTTCCCACCCTCATGCAATTTCTATTCTCTAGTTCTATTCTCTTAACTGATTGATCTATTCTTTTAATTGATTAATCTCTTCGGTTAACTCATTCTTCTATTTTATTAATTCTTCTTATGCAAAATATAGCAAGACACTTGTCTTCTTCCTATTTGCGCACATTCCTTAACTGTTCTATACCGTTGATCTTTTCTTTCCCAAGTCTATAAATTCAACCCTCTTCTTCCATTTCAATCATCCAAACTTTTAGTATTGTTACTTTGCAGGAATTACAGTGCGCCTTTGGCACCCACGTCATTCCATTTGATTTGGGAATTACAGAAGGTTGAAGATTCCAGAGTTTTGAGAGAGGGAGTTGTAATGTGTTGCAGCATGTAGGGGATTCATCCTCTGATTGTATTTGAGCTTCTGTAATGTAATGTTTTTCCCATATTAATAAAATATCATTCTATAGTCTGTTTGTAATTTCTGTTTTTGTGTGTTTTATGATTTACCCCCTTCATCACAAGTTGAGTTAACTGACTCAATCAACCTTCTTTTTATCAATATCTCTTAAATTAGAAAAAAGTTTTCTAATTTATGAAAAGTCATATCTTATCTTTAGAAAAGAAAGGCAGTTAACTCAAATAAAATAGCTTTTGTGTGACACTTGTCTTCTTCTTATTTGCACACATCTCTCAACCATTATATACCATTGATCTGCTCATTATTTCTATACCGTTGATCTTCATTCTCTCAAGTCTATAAATTGAACCTTGTTCTTCCATTTCATTCATCCAAGCTTTAAGTATCGTTACTCTGCATGAATTACAGGGCGCCTTTGGCACCAATTCCTTCATTTCTTGTGATCACACTCGTTACCATACTACTACCATTGTTGTGAAGCTCCTCTTCATTATAAAACACTATCATAGCCATTCTCCATTGACAATCTTAGAATAGCAAGGAAGTGCACTCTCTGAGGGCCTTATTCATACGTGCAAGATCGATTGAGATAGGAAACCAATGAAATGAAGCTTTGAGGTTTGCAAAGGTTTTTGAAGTTCTTTTGTTTGATTGATCTCTTTGTTTCTGTATTTTGTTGAGTTTTGGGTATTTTGATATTGATATATTGATTATTCATGTTTACTCCAATTTTCCCTTAACACTTATAGTTTATAAATTTTATTTTATTGTTTTCCTTGTTGCCTTTACACTTGTGCCTTTTTTGCTATGCCTTGTTTGTTGTGTTTCACATGTTCATTTCACCTATTTGGTTTTGTGCACTTACTTCCCCTACTTGGGGTATTTGCCTCTTTACCTTTCCTTGCTTAGCATGTATTTACTCCCATGCTCATTTCCATATTTTGTTTTATTGCATCCCTTTTTCTACCCATTCTTTTCCACATGTTTTCCATTCTAGTTAAGAATTCACCTTTTTTATTTTACTTCACCTTGTTCATCCTTATAATTGTGTTTCTATTCATGCCTAGTTACTCATGATTCTATGATTCATGCCTTAACACTTTGATTTTTTATTTTGCATTGATTGTCTCTTATTCTACTATGCATCCTTATGCCTACCCTTTACTATTCTCTAGTTCATTTCTAATGTCATAACTATCCATCTATCTTTCCACCCCTATGTTTATGAAGTTTACCATATTTAGACCAAATGCTTATGATCCTCATGCTCTATGTTATATCACTTTTCATGGGCCTGCATTGTCATACCACACTCTAGAGTTATCTTATTGGACTAGGGGCATCATGTCTTCCCCTATTAAATATTGAGCCTTCACTACCATATGCTTACATTAAGGTCATCATAATTTCCCCTATATAATTGGTGCCCACATTACCTTACCATGCTTCTAAAGTCATCCTTATGTCTACATGCCTAGTTCTATTTCCTGATCTATGTTACCACAAGCCTAACTTATTGTCTTATCCCAACCTTTGTGTACTTGTTTTCTTAGATGCCTCATGGGGGAATATGGTTAGCCTAGTGTCTTATGTACCTACATGGGAGTTCTAACCATTGAGGGACACACCACTATTTTTATTTTCCTATAATAGGGGTAACTTTATACATTTCATGATCATTTCCAACCCATATGCTTTCATTCATTTCTTACTATATTCCTTATTTGCTTGTTACACTATTCGTGACTCCTATTACTTTACATGATTTATATGCTTATATTACATTTTCTTTTCATGTACTCTTTTTCCTCTCCTCCAATTCTTTGCATCCTATGGATGCAACCAATTGTTGATTTCATATCATATTGTTAACACTCCTTTGTTGATTTTATATAAAAATTTACAAGTATCAACACAAAGACTCATCACCATGTCTAGACAAAGCTTTATCATATGGCATGGGATTGCCTGACATGCCACATGGTAGCACACCATATCACTTTTTGTACAAGTGGAATTTCCTAACCCTACTTCTCATTTCCTAATTTTCATTATATTAGATAGTTAAAGCTAGCTTATATATTTTGCATGTTTCATTTGTGAAAAAAAGGCTACTAATTACACATATTTTCTCTATTTTGTAGATTTTCAAGGAACATGCTTGTAGAAGGATGAACACACAATAAGATCTAGTGGGGTCCATTACTTTATATGGACACATTACCCTTTAATATTTAGGTATTTACTTTAATGCTTGTTTGCAAGTGTTCATTTACTTTGAAATACATGTTTGTAATAGGATTTAGATGCACCTCAAAGTGGGGGGAAAATGTAATGGAAAATTTTTCATACCCATTCCAATTTCCATATAGTTTCGGCCCATAATGAGATAATATCTTAGTACAACCACATATTAACAAATAGTGTAATTTTATGCAAAGTTGGGCTCATTTCCCAATCCTTCAGTTATCCCCAACTTCTCATATTCCTATACATTTGACCCTTCTTATCCCCTCAACAACTAATAATTATTCAATAAAACAATTAAATATTGCACATGATTATCAATTATGAATACATTGTTTTTAATAAGATAAAAGGTGGAAACCCACCTAGACTTGTAGTAATTATAATACAATTGGTTACATGAAAAGGATGGAAGCCATCCAATGTCTACTCTAATTAACATATTTAAAAAACATACATATTGGCCCTATACTGGCCTTGATCAAAATTTTGACCAACTAAACTTAACATATGCATATTTTAAGACTAGAAAAACAAAATAAATGCTCGTAACACACCCCTAAGGTACCAATGGAGTGGTAAAACATGCGCCTCCCACTTACATGTTCTCCCTCTCCCTCTCCCTTGCCCCGTGAGTTTCTCCTTGGCTATCTGCTGGCTCGACGAAGCTGTAATGTCCCAATATTAAGGCATTGTTTAAATTATAGATTTAAACACCTTGGTAAGACAATGAAGTTACTCTCGTAAAAATATCAATTCGAATGATAATTAAATATAAACATATATTATTAATATATATATTATTTAATAAATAATATTATATGAATATTTTAATTATATATTAAAATATAATATATTTATATTATAAATAACAAATATAAATATGATATTATTATGATTATTGTCATATATATATAAATATATTCACCTATATATATATATATTTATTTATTTAAATAATTAAATAGACATATTATTTAAACTATATAAAAATAAAAATAAATGACAAAAATAGATATTAATAATATTCATATATTAAATAATAATAAGAATCGAAGCCCTCAAAAGTCAATATGGGCAGCGATCCCATATTAACATATAAGCTAAGTTTGTCACGTGACTTTTAGAAAAGTGTTTATGGCTAAAGCAAAAGGTTAAGGGGTGCCTACTCTCCTAAAAGTTGTTCCCTTTTAGAAGAGACGTGGGGAAATAATAGGATATAAGAAAGGACATTAGCAAGGAACGAATAGGGGGAAAAAAAAGAAGAGTTATAAGAAATGATCGAATAAGCAAGTGAGAAATCAACGGAGAAAGAGTCTGAAGTCAGCGATCAAAAAAATTAGAAGTTATCAAATGGGAAAGGAATATACATAGGACTGAATTCTGGTCTGTAGTAACCATCATAAGGAAGCTAGCAATCCACAGCCACTTTGGTAGCAATGAATAATAAATTCTATGTATATAACTTTGAGCCTAAGGAGAGGAGACTTAGAAGGAGAATGAATTATATATGGATAGAATAGGAAGAATATAATAGGAATAAATATAATGATATTCTAAGTTTGAGAACAACAAACAAGCATATGAAAGATATTTCTGAATATATAACAACAATCAAGGAAGAAGAATGCATATTCAGATCTGCCAATAAGATATAGAAGAGGCATCAATACAAGAAGAGGAAAACATTTGATTTATATAGAGATAGCATAGAAGGAAGGAATAAATTCCTTAAGGATTCTAAAGAATACAAGGCAAGAATCACCCCGTTGGTAAGTAGTGACAAATGCCATATCATCATTAATAATTCATGCATGTTATCATTTATATGTCACTTTCATAATGCATTGTTGATATGATTGTTTGCAATTATTAGTATGATTAGTCTACTATGCATTAATGTGGATTATGAATGTCATGATGAGGGAATTGAGGGCCTACGATGAGGGGAAACAGCGTTGGGATCATCTTCTAAGTACCCCACCCCATGGTGGATGGTTGAGGCCTGCCACATGTGGGCCAAGGGGGCATAAGAGGTCGCTCTTGGGCTTAGAAAGAGTGATTTCCGGGACACCCTATTGTAGTTGCACTCCCAACCTCCCATCATGAAAATTAATTGAATCATAAGAGGAAGCAAAATGGTTCTGATAAGGGGAATGGTGATAGGATGCCTCACTAGGCACCCCACCCCATATGGATGGCAAGAGGCCACATGGGGCCAAGAGGGGTGAAGCACCCGCTCTTGGGCACCCTATCAAACCATTTTGTTCCAGGAATTAGAAACCCTAACCCTAAACTTGTGGGATTTGAATTTTAGGGTAAAATTAGTATTGTTCCAATTGGGGACATTACAAGTGGTATCAGAGCCAGGTTTCCTACCATCTTGTGTATGCTTTATGTGTATTCAAGTGCATACCATGTGATTTATGTGTATTCAAATGTATACTTCGTGGCTTATGTCTATTCGAGTGTATTCAAAGGTATACTTTGTGACTTATGTTCATATCAATACTTTGTGTATTGTGTATATTCGCGTGTATGCTTCATACTCATGTGTATACTTGGTGACCTTGGGATGGTGGATGAACCCGCGGTGTAGTATGGAATACACCGAATCCCCTTCCTAGTTGTCTACTTACATGTGTTAATGCAACTTACGTGTATTCATATTTTGTGATCGGCATATACTTCATGACTTATGTGTATTCAAGTGTATACTTCATGATTATGTATTCGAGTGTATACTCTATGATTTTGTATTTGTATTTGAGTGTATACTCTGACTTTATATTTCTATTTGAGTGTATACTTCATGACTATGTATTTGAGTGTATACTCTATGACTATATTTCTATTCGAGTGTATACTCTGTCTTTGTACTCAAGTGTATACTTCATGACTATGTATTCGAGTGTATACTCTAACTTTGTATTTGTATTCAAGTGTATACTCTATGACTTGTATTTGTATTCAAATGTATACTCTATAACTTTGTACTCAAGAATATGTATTCGAGTGTATACTCTATAACTTTGTATTTGTATACTCTGTGACTTTGTATTCAAGTGTATACTTCATGACAATGTATTCGAGTGTATACTCTATGACTTTGTATTTGTATATTCTGTGACTTTGTATTCAAGTGTATACTTCATGATTATGTATTCGAGTGTATACTCTATGACTTTGTGTATAGTCCATGACTTATATGTATTCAAGTGTATTCATGTATTCGAGATGTTCAAGTGTATTCAAGTGTATACATTGTGGCTTATGTGTATTCGAGTGTATTCAGGTGTATACCTTGTGGCTTATATGTATGCGTGTATTCATGCGACTTATGTATCTAAGTGTATACTTTACGACTTACATGTATGCTTTGTGACTTGATTTACTCATACATATACCTCATATATTATTCACATATATGTTTCATGCTTCTTGTATATACTCTATTTATACTCACATGTATTGATGTGTTACTTCATGTATCTTCAACAAGATGTGTTCTTATAATTACTTTATGCTTAAAACTATGAGAATGTTAAAGATGTTGTCTTTCCAGTGGCTCGAGCTACTCGATTACGTGCTTGAGCTACCTGGTTGCATGCTTGAACTACTTGCAAATTGGTGTAATCACTTCTATATTTAACATCTTGAGGAGATCACTCACCACCATTCAACCTTGAGGTCAATAACATATCAAAAAGGTAAAACTACAAGATGACAAGTACAAGATCGAATCTCATGATCAAAGGTCAAGATGTCTTTTCGGTTCTTTGCTCTGAGAACGAGAAGAAACTTGTCTTAAGTTATGAACATCACTAGTTACCAATTCTTGTTGTCGAGAGATATTGGGAAATACAAATACACAAACAAAATGGAACAACAAATTACCTCATACTTTGAAGAATGCTAACATTGACAGTTGAATTGAGATAAGAATACTAACAACAATTCTTCAAGGAGATCAATGGTTTTAGAGGTATCATAGTAATAATTGTTTGAGGAGAAGCAATTTTGGGTGGGGTGGACTGTAATTTCCCGATATTAAGGCATTGTTTAAATTATAAATTTAAACACCTTGGTAAGACAATGAAGTTACTCTTGTAAAAATATCAATTCGAATGATAATTAAATATAGACATATATTATTAATATATATATATTATTTAATAAATAATATTATATGAATATTATAATTATATATTAAAATATAATATATTTATATTATAAATAACAAATATAAATATGATATTATTATGATTATTGTCATATATATATATATATATATATAAATATTGACCTATATATATATAGACATATTATTAAAACTATATAAAAATAAAAATAAATGACAAACATAGTTATTAATAATATTCATATATTAAATAAAAATAAGAATCGAAGCCCTCAAAAGTCAATATAGTCAATATGGGCAGCGATCCCATATTAACATATAAGCTAAGTTTGTCACGTGACTTTTAGAAAAGTGTTTATGGCTAAAGCAAAAGGTTAAGGGGTGCCTACTCTCCTAAAAGTTGTTCCCTTTCAGAAGAGACGTGGGGAAATAATAGGATATAAGAAAGGACAGCAGCAAGGAACGAATAGGAGGAAAAAAAAAAGAAGAGTTATAAGAAATGATCAAATAAGGAAGTGAGAAATCAGCGGAGAAAGAGTCTAAAGTCAGCGATCAGAAAACATTAGAAGTCATCAAATGGGAAAGGAATATACATAGGACTGAATTCTGGTCTGTAGTAACCATCATAAGGAAGCTAGCAATCCACAGCCACTTTGGTAGCAATGAATAATAAATTCTATGTATATAATTCTGAGCCTAAGGAAAGGAGACTTAGAAGGAGAATGAATTATATATGGATAGAATATAGGAAGAATATAATAGGAATAAATATAATGATATTCTAAGTTTGAGAACAACAAACAAGCATAAGAAATATATTTCTGAATATATAACAGCAATCAAGGAAGAAGAATGCATATTCAGATCTGCCAATAAGATATAGAAGAGGCATCAATACAAGAAGAGGAAAACATTTGATTTATATAGAGATAGCATAGAAGGAAGGAATAAATTCCTTAAGGATTCTAAAGAATACAAGGCAAGAATCACCATGTTGGTAAGTAGTGACAAATGCCATATCATCATTAATAATTCATGCACGTTATCATTTATATGTCACTTTCATAATGCATTGTTGATATGATTGTTTGCAATTATTAGTATGATTAATCTACTATGCATTAATGTGGATTATGAATGTCATGATGAGGGAATTGAGGGCCTACGAGGAGGGGAAACGGCATTGGGATCATTTTCTAAGTACCCCACCCCATGGTGGATGGTTGAGGCCTGCCACATGTGGGCCAAGGGGGCATAAGAGGTCGCTCTTGGGCTTAGAAAGAGTGATTTCCGGGACACTCTGTTGTAGTTGTACTCCAACCTCCCATCATGGAAATTAATTGAATCATAAGAGGAAGCAAAATGGTTCTGATAAGGGGAACGGTGATAGGATGCCTCACTAGGCACCCCACCCCATATGGATGGCAAGAGGCCACATGGGGCCAAGAGGGGTGAAGCACCTGCTCTTGGGCCTAGGGTAGAGGGTTTCTTGGGCACCCTATCAAACCATTTTGTTCTAGGAATTAGAAACCCTAACCCTAAACTTGTGGGATTTGAATTTTAGGGTAAAATTAGTATTGTTCCAATTGGGGACATTACAGAAGCTCATCCTAGTTGTGACTGACACGGTTGGGCTATATGGCTCATTCTCTCCATCCTAGGTAGGTAATTCATCCTCATTTACAATCATCTTGGGGAGGTGAGGGGCCTAATCAGGGGCATGCATCTTGAGGAAGTGAATTGATGTGAAGACATCCCTACACCTGGCTATCATCTATTTAGAAAAGTTGTGGCTGTGGCCATGGAGAGCCCTATCAAGACCACTGATGCATCCACAATCCAGTCCTTTCTGCATTGTCTTATAGACACATTCAGCTACTGAAGATGTTCTAAGGGATTGTATGGGAAGAGGCCTCCCACCATAGCTTCCCCCTTCATTAAATCATAACCTTGCAATGCCAGTCTCCAACGTTACAAGATGTAGAGGTAATCAAATACCATCCCCATTGCAATTGCATGAATATATTACCCGTCCTAGACAATGTCCATTATGTTCAATAGGAGTGTGGAAGCTATGTTTGGCCAATGCATAATCCTATCCTCTAAACCTTGCAGCCACTTCTGTCCATAGATATTTCAAACTGCGAACTGGACCATCGTGCAGTCAGCATTTACAATCTGGTTCAGGTTCATTATTTTCACTCTCTCTCTGATCTCCAGCTCGTACGACATAACAAGGAAGAGAATGCATTGATTGGTTTTATCATTCTCCATTATCGTTACCTATAAAAAAGAAACAGAAAAATACCAAAGGTATATCGTGGCACAGTGACTGAATTTTAATACACACAGATTTATATCATATGAGATATAAATATTGATATGAGAAGTCTTTATATTTCTCTTTCTCTATCAGAGGTAGTCTTTCCATCGATTGAGATGGCGTCACTTAGTAGTTGTTTTTTGAGGTCTATTATAAAGGATAAATATCTTTTCCAGATATGGCTTGTATGGCAATTAATGTCTCCCTTCTACTTTATCCTATCCTTATTTATAAACTATCCTTTTCATGAAGTACGTAGCATTAAGAGTCGCTGTCGAGGCCCATCCTATTAAAAATGAATAACTAGTTCAACCACCTTCCACTTTCAGTTTCTTAAAGAGAGAAAGGACAATTGGATCTTTTTCGTGCGAGTAGCTCTTCAATTAGACGTGCAGATCCATTCTTAGAATTGGAGGAAGCACTATCCGTTGATTGCATGTGGAGAGAGTCCTTTGATCATGATTCAAGAGCTTACCATTAATGTTTGACATCCTTTCCCATTTCAAACATTCATCTCCTTCCTTGTGCTTTAAATGAAATCTGTGTGATGTGGCGAAGTCCCATTTGAATCCATTAACTGAAGGTAGAGAGTCCATCTACCCTGAGTCACTTTACCATTGAGATCTTGAGTTGCTATCCTATTCCTGTATTCATATAATTGTCCTTCCCGCCACCTTATCAAATTAGTCGTTCGCCTTTCTACATAGACTAAAATTCATGGACAATCTCCCCCAGATTAGTTGATTGGGCACATTCCCTTGTCATAGGGTAAAAATCATGTCGTCATGACTTTTGTCTATAGCTCTATTTGCCAGCGCATCTGCCACTTTGATCCCTTCTATGTAATAATGGAATATCTAGAAATTCTCTAACATTTTTAACAATTCCAACACTTGAATTAGGATATAGTCTACCTTCCAATTCTCTATTTTTTTAGATTTGAACACTTTGATGATGTTAAGAGAATCCCCCTCTTTCCATAGGGTCCTAAGATTATGATCCATGGCCAATTATAGTCTATGGAGGAGCACCCATGTCTCAGCTTTGTTATTGGATCCTTGTTGAATTTTTGATGACTTGGTCACCATCAGCTTCCCCTCATGATTTTGAATGACAACTTATTCCTGACAAGCTTGGATTGCCTCAAGATGCACCATTGAAGTTTAATTTGGCATACAACCGTGTTGGGGTACTCCATTTGACGAGATTTCGATCCAATTTCTGATTACAAGTCTGTGTTGTCAATCCATTAGTCATTGATTTCAGATGGATCCAATTTTTTTTATCATCACTTCATCCTAACTTGTCCACTTTGAATTTTGAATGCTTGTCTTTGTCACTTTTGTCATAGCCACTTTAGAAATCACTTTGTCTAAGTCCCCGCACACCTTTTGGATTATCGAGGATTTTTTCCTGAATATTCTAAAATTCCTTTCTCGCCAAACATACCATACTACCATGGAAGGGCGCACATCCCATAGGCATGCAAAATTTGATTCTGAACAAAGGGCTGGCCAACTTTTGAACATAGATAACAAAGTCTCCGATAGTGGTGTGACCCAATTTAATTGTTCGAAGAGTCAGTACCAGCACTTACTACTAAACAAACACTGTAGTAGAAGATGATCGAAGCTCTCATCTTCTTCCCCACACAACACACATTTCAAGTTTTTACAAATGGCCCATCTCTAAATTCTATCCTAAGTGAGATTTCTCTTATGTAATGCTAGCCAAGTGAGTGCTCCATCCTTTGGTAATGTTGCATCATTCCAACATAAGTGTGCTGGCCAATCTAATTTTTGACTTGCGTCTAGACTTATGTATCCTTGTTTACCATATAAGAGCCTGAGTTGTCCACTACCCACATTGGTTCATCTTCTTGATTTGACAAGAACACAACCATAGACCTAAGGATATCTTTGAGTATGGTCTTTTGTGCTTGTGGAAGATCACAATCCTCTATGCTTCTCCATTTTTCTTTATGCAGGAGAGATCCTAAATTAGGAAGACAATAGTCTTGAACCTTAGATCCCTAATGTTGTTTTAAATATATCTTTGCTTCTTTCAACTCTTCCCTTGCTGAGCGCTTTGGCCATCCATTCTAGGAATCCTCCTAGAAGTTTTCTTTCGCTCCATTATGTATTACCCATGTGAGGTTAGGCAAAATTACTTCCCTACACCTTATGATGAAATTCCACATGGACAAGCCTTGTGGAGGGTTCTTTACTATAAAGATCCACTCCCTCTTCTCATTATTCAGATATTTGAACTGCATTAATTTAGACCATTTGGATTGTGGTCTCTTGTACATGCTCCAAGCAATCTTATCTCCTAAAGCTTGGTTTTGTAGCTTTATGTTTAGAATCCCTGCCCTGCCTTGATGTTTACATTTACAAAACTTCTCCCTGTTGAACACACTAAGATGCTGAGACAGGGGGTGGGGGGGTGAATCAACATATACAAAAACTTAACTAGTTTATTTGCAAATCAAATCAAATTATTTAGAGAATAGAAAGTAAAGCACGCACCACATTAATCAACACAATGACACCAAGATTTTTTATGTGGAAAACCCAAAAATGGGAAAAACCATAGTGAGTGTTAGCTCACAATATATAATGTTCACTGCAATAAAGATTACAACATTGTTTTAGGGCTACAACCCAAGGAAGCTACAGCTCCCTGCTAACTTTTTTTAGGGCTACAACCAAAGGAAGCTACTACTCCCTGAAGAAAGCTCATTGCTATAAAAGATTACAATGATAACATAACTATGAACTACTATGAAAGAAGCATCTAACTTATGTTGATATTGTAGTCCCCTTTTTCTGCATAATCACTCCATCATACAAACTTTTCACACTTCATCCTTCTCATTCTTATCTATCACTTCCACACACTCCACAAATGATTTTGTTCTTCTATATATATCCTTCACAACATCTCAAAACATTAATCAGGTCAACACTATAAAGACTTTTACATGAAACGTGCGATTCTCCATAGGTTAGCATAAAATATATACATTATGAAAATAAAATAGATTGTGGATCTCAAATCATCACAACATGACCCAAAACATGTCACAACACATCTTTCAATGCCAAAACAAGTGATCAGGATCCATCGCACATGGAAGAAACAAGATTGTTGACCAAACCATACTATCACTGCTAACTATCCATCTCTACACCATCAAGGAAACACCAAAAACATGATGTGGATCAAGATATGAGCAATATACCTTTTTAACACTATCCATACACCCTTCACCTAAAGTATCAAATCATTCCATGCATCTGCAAGACATGAAACATATTAAACTGATGAAAATAGTGTATTCTAGATTGATTGTCACACATCAAAACTTAGGATATGTATTGCAGACCACCAATTCATCTAAAAATCTTATGAATGATCCTATGTATCATTATAAACATATGCCTAGAATTGTACAACCATATCTATCATTTTTGAAGGAATACATAGACAGTTAACTCAGTTACACTATCATTGGTATTCATATATATACATAACTCAAGGTGACTTGAACACCTTGTGCAATATTGGTAAGAAAAAGAAATTGCTTGTGCTTCAAAGATGGGATGTATTGGAATATGTAGAGTCTATGCATACACTCATATTTTTGATTTGTATACTCTCCATCTTCTGCAAGTACTCAACCATGTGCACTGGAAATAGCTTAGACATCTAGAAGTGTCTGTATCACTTCAATCATTTGAAATCTAACCTTGCAGACCATCAAGACACTTGATACATCAAGGAGACATGTGTTACACATCTCTAAATATGTTCTCAAAATTGTATGGGCACAACTTCTCTTCTAGAGGAATGTGGAGCATTCCAACAAGTCTCCACAATTGCTTTACTCTATTTTAGCACTAACCAAAACTTTGTCACTGATAACTTTTTCTACTAAAGGTGTAAGAAGCTAAAATCTTGGATATAGCACATTCATAAGTCAATCAACTTATCTTATGAACTATAAGACTAAATCTTTCTCTGTGGAGGAATGTGGACCAAAATACTATGACTCTGCCTTCGGTAATACATTGTAAATGCCTTAGCAAAATTTCTACAACTTGACCCTGGATGTGGTACTCTAAATTGATAGGATATTAATGTAGGCATGTTAGAAACATGTTAGAACATATGTACTAACATCCACATCATACTTAGACATCAGGAAGATTACCATTCTTATACTTAGATAGTTTTTCTCCATCTGCTAGTTCTTTCAAACTGACCTCTCTTAAGCATTTTGATCCTATGTCTTTAACTTAGTCAAACCATCTCTCTCAAATCTTCCATTATCCATTAGCTTCAATATCTCTAACCTTAGGTGTACACATATAGAGTTGACATCAATGAAAACACATATTGCCAACAATCTCCCCCTTTGTTATTGATGGCAACACCAAATCAAAATGTGTACAAACACTCCCCCTTAGATGTATATTTCTCCTCTCTCCCCCTTTGCCATAAAGGACAAGGGGCCTTACATCTTATATCATCCCAAAACTATATCAAATCCCCCTTATTATATGATTTCTACAAACAGTACTCCCCTGAGATGGAAATACCTCAAAAATTGATGCTATGTACATAGTATGACACTACTGGCCTCCACAAGTCTATATACGTCCAAAATTTTCTTATGTACAATACTCTTGCAACTCACTTAGAACATAGAATGGCTTTGTAGATTACCTTGAGTTGTGTAAGAATGGATACCTAGTTTTCTTTATCTGAGGAAAGAATGTTATTTTGACATTCAAATTGCTTACATAAGTCCTTAGCCTCATCTATGTTGTTTGGTGTCTTCATATTCTACTCAATCTTTTTAGCCTCACCTAGCAATCCTGACAATGAAGCAAGTCTCAAATTGACTACTTCCCTTAGCTGAGAAAATTGTTTCTTTATATGGTCTCTTTGGTCCTGTAGCTATGACATTTGTGCATGAAGGTTTTCAACTTGTGTTCTAGTTACTCCATTATTGTCTTTTAACAAATCATATAATCTGACCATTTGAGTGATCTATGACTCAATGGAGTCAATCTGAATTTTGATGTTCTTAGTGGACCTTGGCCATTTCAAGCAGAAAAGATACAATGCGGTGGCTTTATCAATACAATCCTTAAATGTCTATATTTTCTTGCAATTTATTGTCTGCATTGGCACACTTGTCAGATATCTCAGCCAACCTTTTATCATTCATCTTCCTTAAGGCCTCTTTTTCTACCTTTTGGTCAATGTGTGAGGAGTGGTCCTTGAAGGAATCCATTAGAAGCTTTAGCTTGTGCTCTAGAGACAAAGAGAAATCAATGCTTACCTCTGGTAAGCCTTCTTGAATCAATTTTATTGTATCTTCAACTAAAGTTGTCTTCTTCAAGTTTTCTTGCAGGAATTCTTTTCTCACTGAAGCATGCAGTATATCACCAAGTTGAAGTTTGTGAAAGGGTGAAATGTTTGACAAAATCTACTTGCCCTTCATGAGTAGGGATCTACAGAAGTTGATGTTTAATCACTGGTTGAAACTGCATCTGCAAGTCTAATAGGTCTTTGAATGAGTCTGACTCTAAAGAACTCTGACCTATATCTTCAACTTTCTCATCTTGCTTCTTCTCTGTTTCACCCTGATTTGTTTCATCTTGTTTCTCCTCACTCTTCTCTAGAAATTTCTCTTCTTGATTCTCCTCAGGGTTATCCTCTTTCCCTATATTCTCTGGAGGAGGATTGTCATGTTTTGTACCTAGGTTTGTGTTCTCTGGAGGGGCACATACATTATCTTGACCCCTTTGTATTTTTTTCTTCAGTATTTTCTCAAGGAGCAGTCTCCTTATCTTGCTCAGTCATGTCACCACTATCCACAATGCCTTCAAATGCTGACAGATCTACATCATCAAATATATCCTCAATAATTACTTTAGCATTCTTCACCTCTTCAAATATCTTTGTAGTTATCTCTAATGTTTCCTTCTCCAATCTTTCTATTTCTTTCTTATCCTTTCCCATCAGAATATTTATTCTTCTTTTTGTTCTAAATTCCTTTGCTTTTTTTAAGATATATTAATCTTTTCTTCTTCAGTGATGTATGGACCAACCTTTTCAACTACATGTTTTCTCGTCTCAACCTCTTTTGTCATGGCTTCATTTCTCTTGTTGGTGAGTAGGTCTGCATAACTTATAGGAAGCTAATCAATGAACTCAATTAGGGCCACATTGAAGGCCATCATGTACCTAATTATAGCCTCCTCAATTGTAGCTTTATCATTGTCAGGGATCTCATCATAAAGCTCTGCAACTTCTTTTAGAGCACCATGTTGTGCAATAGCATTGACAGTGGCCTCAAGCTATAGAGGCTTATGTTTAGGTTCTTCTGGAGGAGTCCCTTTTGCTTTCTTTGCCTTTTCTTTTCCTTTTTCTTTGGAGTTTTCTTCTTCCTCCTCTTCGTCTCTTGCTCTTTCTTTCTTCTCTCAAGATTACTAGATTCTTCTTCTTCATCATCATCATCTTCTATGTTCACCGAATTGATCTTTCCTCTCTTTGTTGGGACCTTAGGTCTATCTTTCTTTGTCTCTACAGTCTTGGTCTATACCAGAACTTTAGTAGAAATTCTTCTTTTGCTAGAGGGTGTAGGAGTAGGTTTAGAGGATTTAAAAAAATAGTAGCAGTAGGGACAGACCTACTTGTCCTTATGGAAGTTTGTGAAGCATAGGTCATTGGAGGTTCTTCTATTGAGCCCTCAAGAGTATCAAGAATCTCTTCTAACTTTGATTTCATCTTCTCTACTTTCTCTTCTACCTCCTTGATTTCATTTGATTTCATCTTCTAGGTGATGTATGATCATTTGAAGCTTAAGTTGAGAATCATCACCTAGAAGATGATCATTCCTAAATTGTTCTAGCTTCAAATGATCATACTCATCCAGCTATGACTAAATATATATCTGAACATCCTCTGTATGTAAAAAATTGATGGGGATGTCAGAAAATGCTCTATCTTTATCAGTCTCAGTAGATATGTAAGGATGTTTCTTGAACTTAGGCCTCAACTTCTCCACAACATTAATTACTATAGGTGTTTCCATGATAATTCTTTCAAAAAACTAGGGTTTAACCAACAAATTTGAAGAATACTTGATAATGTTGTCATTAGGGTTTGCACACAAGCTATGACGAGGATCTTCTTCTCTTCTTTACTCTTTCACACACTTTAATTCATTCAAATGAGATCTAATTTGATCAAGTATTTACTAAATAGACTTCTCACCGACCCTGGCTACTCTGCATTGATTACATTTCTTTGTTCTTGACCTAATCATCTTTTTACTATATAAAGATCAATGATCACTTAGCAATGCTCTGCAAAGAGTCCATTTTCTCTAGAAATTTGATCAAACATCATATTATCATTAGCCAGACATATCCATGTTACTTTTAACCATTATGCTAAAGATTTTATCATCATATACATTTAGGGGTTTGAAAATTTTACACTTGCAACTCCCCCTAAACCAAATTTTCCTCCTTTTAGGTTATGAAGGATCTATTTGTACTAGGAAGAGGTGTTGATCCTTCCTTTACTTCCTTTACTTTCTTCTTCCTCCATGTCATGTTCATTTCCTTCTTTTTCTAAGCAATATCAATCTTCTTTTGAGGAGTAGATGACCTCACACTCTTTCCCTTGTAGAACCTTGCAATGTGTCATGATTTATTGCAATTGTAGCAAGTGATGCTAGATTGCTGAGCATAACCACCTCTTCTTACATTAGATATGCAATTAGTAGCCTTATGACAAAACTTGTTGCATGTGTATTAGTAACCATAGAAGAATAGAGAAGTCATAGCATCAAGTTCTTGTTCATGAAACCATTCCTCATCATTTTGCTTTTGTATCCATTAGCCTTATGACCAACATTATTGCAAGCATGAAACTGGCCATTAGAGTTCACAACATTGTACCTTGGAGGCCTAAATAAATTTTGATTCATTTTGCTTCTACATTCAACGGCCTTGTGACCAAACTTATTACAAGCATAGCAATTACCATTGAACACTTGAGGGTACCTGGTACGATTAGTTTGTTTAGAAGCAAGATTTATGAAATTCTTCTTCTTGTTTTTCTTTCTTTATCTCTGGACAGGAGTGGAACCCTCTTCTTTTACATCTCCAGAAGCATTATTCTTAGGATCTTTAGTGGTGGCTTTTTCTTCCTTTGTTTCAGACTTTCCTTCTGCTTTGAAGTTATCATACAAGTTTGTAGATGCAATAATTATAGCACTTTTCTCCTTTTCAAAACCAAGACCATATTTTTCTTTTTATGGATTTTGAGAGTTGATCGGTTCATCAAGAATCTCAAAACCTCCTTTCAGTTTTAACCCTTTGTCAATCTGTTCTTTTACTTTTTTTAGTTCTTTTGTCAGAGTGACAACTTCTTCCTCAAGTTTTGAACATTTAGCAGCTTTCTCATTAAGCTTGGTATTTAGGCAATCTTCAATCCTCTTGCCTTCTTCAACCATGATTTTTAAATTAGAGATCATATCTTCTGTGTCCTTGAGTTTACTGTCACATCCTTTATCTCCTTCTATTTGAGCTTTTAGTTTGCCAATTTCTTCTTTTGATTATTTAGCTCTTGTCTTCAATTTCACAATTGTCTCCTTTGATTTTTCAAGCATGTCCTCATATTCCTAGTTTAGTTCTCTTGCTTCATCTAGATCCTTAATGGCTGACCAGAGTTCCTTCAAGGTTAACTTCATCTAGGTTGAGGTCCCAACCTTTAGGTTCCATTGTTTCTAGATCTACTTTTAGAGTAAACACATCATTAGACATATCTTTAGATTATGTGTGGTCACTTGTAGGATCTACCTCATCTTGTTAGGCTTTTCAAAGGCACTTGTCTCTAATACCAATTGTTGAACACACTAAGATGCTGAGAGGGGGAAGTGAATTAGCATATAAAAAAACTTAAATACTTTATTTCTAGATCAAATCAAATTACTTAGAGAATAGAAAGTAAAGCATGGACCACATTTGTTAGAAATGAAAGAAACACTACTTCAATGGAAATCTAATTCAAATAAATTTCTGTAATCTTTTAAGTGTGTATTATTGATGGAGATTGTAACAAGAAATGAAACTATGCTTCATAGAAATGCAAAATCAGAAAATTGAACACATAACACAATGTTTAATGTGGAGAAAACCCTTTTGGGTAAAAAGCTCCACATAGGGAAGAGGCCCAATGCTTGTATTAATCTAAAAATGATTTACAATACAACAACACTACCAATCTTTCATTCAGTCTTCAATCTGACAGCATTCTGGCAACACCTGAGTACCTGTAAACATGTTATGCATCTCATCTACTATGCCATGGCTTTATAGAATTTACACAACCTCAAGATGGGTGTCCACATTGGAATCTTCACCTATGCAACATTAAATGACTTCTTACAAGCTCATAACACTTATCAAGAATCAACAATACAACCTTGGGCGTCCATGGACAAGAATAGGCTCTTACAGGGTCATAAAAGTTGTCATACATGCATCCTACACTTGGAAAAAGATGTCCATGCAAGATTAAATGCCTAGGGGCCAAAAATAGCCACTTATAGCATCTTATGATGCCACATATGATATCATAAATTTCATAGATTCTTATGACAACTTATAGTTGTCATATAATCTCTTACACCTTCTTATAGAATCTATGACACATGTCATAACACTAAAAAATAGGTGATTCCTTCACATGTACACCCCACTTTGACCAATTACCATTTACCATAGTAAATGTCATCCCGTAACTACGGCCAATAACTCTAAAACTTACCGGTCCAATAACTCCATAATGACCATGGATAGTAAATAATTTTAACCACTGCTGGTGAAACTTGTACATCTCCTTATGGGTAATTACAAATTACAAATAATAAATGGAATAAATACAATATTGTGATTTAGAAGGTTAATGGAACCTTATCCCAACATTCTCCTAGTTGACATTGTACATTGTAAATCAACCCATAGGAAATAAAATGAAAAATAATCTGGCACTAGAAACAAGGCCCATGGCCTCTTTACACCACATGAACTTCTCTATGCTCACAGGCTTGGTCAATGAATCTACAACATTCTCTTGATTGTCTATCTTCTTCAACTCAATCTGTCCATTTGCAACCAAATCTCAAAAAAAGTGATACTGAACATAAACATGCTTAGTCTGAGCATGATACATGGGATTCTTAGCCAAACAGATAGCACCCTGGCTATCACAACCAATCTAAATGATCCTACAATCAAATCCAATACCTGTACCTAGTCTCCTCAACCAAAATGCCTCCTTAGAGACATGGGTAGCAACCATATACTCTACTTCTGTGGTGGACAAAGTAACTGCGGGCTGCCTCTTACTCATCCAACTCACTGTACCTCCAAACAGAGTAAACACATAGCCACTAGTGGAATTTCGACTATCCAAGTCACCTGCCCAATCCGCATCAACAAAACCTTGTATGTCTAAAGATTTATCAACACTACCAATACCAGAATAAATCAAACAATTATCAGCAGTACCTACAAGATATTTAAACACCCTCTTCACATAATTCCAATGCCATCTACCAGGGTTAGACATAAATTTGTTCAACGCTCCCACTGCTTGTGCAATATCTGGCCTAGGGCAAACCATTGCATACATCAAACCCCTTACAACACTAGAATATGGCACATTAGACATATCCTCAAGATCATCTTCAGTCTTTGGACACATATCTGATGAAAGCTTAGTACCAATGAGTAAAGGGACTCTAACTGGGTTACAGTCCTACAAACTAAACCTATGCAAAATAGTATTCACATGCTTACTTTGTGACAACCAAAGCTTTCTGTTACCTCTGTCTCTTCTGATCTCCATTCCCAGAATATACCTGGCAGCTCTAAGATCCTTCATATCAAATGCACATAAAAGTTGGGCTTTAAGCTCACTGATCATACCCTTAGTATTGCCAAAAAATAACATGTCATCAACATACAATGCAATAACTAGTATAGAATCACCAAAACAATAAATGTAAACACAATGATTCTCCTCGCTTCTAAAAAATACAATTTCAAAATAAATGAATCAAACTTTTGATACCACATTTTGGGGGATTGTTTTAAACAATAGAGAGACCTCTTCAACCTGCAAATCCAATGTTCTTTTCCTTTTAGCTCAAGACCTATAGGTTGTTACATATAAATTTCTTCCTCAAGATCTCTATGCAAGAACACAGTCTTAACATCCATTTGTTCAATCTCCCAATCATAAGTTGTAACAATGGATAAGAAAAATCTAATAGAAGTCAATGTCTCACCAAAATCAACTCCCTCTCTCTGGAAGTAGCCCTTGGCTACCGGTCTAGCCTTGTACTTCTCCAATGACCTGTCTGCTCCAAATGTCTTCTTGAAGACCCACTTACAACCTATGGCCTTTCTTCCTTTGGTAAAATGAACAAGATCTGAGGTGTTACAAGACTCTAAAGCCATCATCTCCTCATGCATGGCTAGTTGCCAAGACTCACTATCATCTATAGATATACCTTCCCTATAGGATCTAGGTTCATCATTAGTACTCAATAAAGCATATACATAATGGAAATGTAGTGGGCTATCCCTGTCAACTATATTTTGTTGTCTTGTGGATCTCCCCAAGGGTGGAGTAAGAGACTCTACTCGTTCTTCTATATGATCATCTGCAACAACTTCTTCTATAACAATAGACTCATTTTCATCAGAACTACTTGAGTCTTCTTCTTCTTCACCCCTCAATCCATCATTTTGTTCTTCCTGATGTGCATCTTGCTCCTCTAAATCAAAGTGCACCTTCTTTACCTTTTTCTTCTTTTTCTTTTGGCTGCTCAGGTTCAAAAATAGCTCTAAGTTCCTTGAAAATAACATCTCTAGAAAAGATAATCTTGCGGGTTAGAGGATTCCAAATCTTATAACCTTTCACATTATCACCATATCCAATTAATGTACACTTTTCATCTTTTGGGTCTAACTTAGATCACTTTTCCTTAGGCACATGAACAAAAGCCTCACAGCCAAAAACCCTTAAATGTGAAACAAAAGGTTTCTTACCTGTCCACACTTCATAAGGTGTCAAATCAAGAGATTTACAAGGAGATTTGTTTATCAAGTAGCAAGCAGTACACACAACCTCTTCCCAAAAGCATTTATCCAACTATGCATCACTAAGCATACTTCTGGCTCTTTCCATAATTGTTTGATTCATCCTTTTTGCAATGTCATTCTGTTGTGGTGTATACAGAGTTGTCTTTTGTTTGATTATACCTGCATGCTTGCAAAACTCATCAAATTCCTTAGAGCAATATTCCCCTCCATTGTCAGATCTTAATATTTTTATCTTTAAACCTAATTGGTTCTCTACTAAGACTTTGAATTCCTTAAACTTAGTGAAAACTTCAAATTTATGTTTCATAAAATAAATCCATTTAAATCTAGATACATCATCAATGAAGGTGAAAATAACAAGATTTTCCAATAGATTCATTATCCACAGGTCCAAACACATCTGTATGAATAATTTCTAATTTCTCTTTTGCTCTATTGCATCCTAAAGGAAATAATTTTCTATTTTGTTTACCAACCACACAATGCTCATAGAAATCAAAGTGATCATCAGAATAAGAGAAATTGTCCAACAATTCTTTATTCTTAATAGTTTTCAATACATTATTACTTGTGTGGCCCAATCTATGGTGTCGTGCAACATACAAGTGTTTTTAGAAGCCTTAAAAACATAAGAGGCATTACAAAATGTAGTGGCTTCAAGATTAAACAAGTTACCAAATCTCTTCCCTTTCACTACCACCAAGTTCCCTCTCAATAATCTCT
Source organism: Cunninghamia lanceolata (assembly GCA_027924645.1). Taxonomy (NCBI): domain Eukaryota; kingdom Viridiplantae; phylum Streptophyta; class Pinopsida; order Cupressales; family Cupressaceae; genus Cunninghamia; species Cunninghamia lanceolata. Next base: position 26,975,746 of record BSBN01000703.1, read on the forward strand.
GGCCATGCTTGTCAAATGTCACATGCATTCCCAAATTATTCAACTTTGAAACTAAAATCAGATTTCTAGCTAATCTAAGAACATGCAAAACATCAGGGAGGGTTTTAATACTCCTATCATTGAAACACAACAATACCTTTCCTTTTCTGGCAATCAGATATGAATAGTTGTCACCAAGGTAGATATTACCTCGATCATATTCTTCATATGTGGAGAACCATTCCTTATGCAGGGTCATATGAAACGAGCATCCTGAGTCAACCAACCAGTGATCATTAGAAACAACATTACATACAGAAAGTAAAACATCTTCACCTACATTTGAGGACTTATCTGAAGCACTCTCCCATTGTTTCTTGGGGTTTCTGCACTCCTTCTTTGCATGTCCCCTTTGACCACAGTTCCAACACTTACCAGAGTCTCAGACTGGACCTTAGACTTGTCTTTAGCCCCTTTTTGGTCTCCTTTAGGTCCCCTTTCCTTAGACCTTCCCTTGATACTAAGAGCATCACCTAAACTATCTAAACTCTTCTTCCTCAATTCATGTGCCAGTAAAACTACAACAAGAGCATCCAACTTTAGATCTGTGAGGTTAGTAGTGATAGCCAAAATGACATTTTCCCATGATTTAGGTAAAGAAAAAAGAAGCAAGATACATTTATCTTCCTCATCAACTTCAACATCTACTGAATTAAACTAACTTATCAACAAATTAAAAGAATTTAAATGCTCTGTAACTAACTCACCCTCTTTCATTTTCAAAGAAAACAACTTCTTTTTTAAATAGAGTTTATTTACCATACTCTTGGCTTGGTAGATATCACCCAACAGATTCCATAATTTATGTACAGTCTCTTTGTGACATTCAGTAGCACAGAATCTGAAAGACACAAATAGATGGTTCCCCATGCCTTCTTATCCAGTTTTGCCAACTCATCTGGAGAGACATCATCGATTTTCTTCTCTTTTTGGACAGCCAACCACTGGTTTCTTTCTTCGAACAAATCTTCCTTTTTTAGCTTCCACAACTCATACCCTATTTTGTTGAACTTCTCAATATCCAAACGAGAGGTTGATGCAATGGTGTCATAATATCAACAAAAGATCTACAAAACAAACACAACCAAATCTCCCACTATAGCTATAGCTTCCACACTACCACCCAAGACTCAAAGCTGGCCAGGCTCTAATACCAAATGTTAGAAATAAAATCAACACTACTTTAATGGAAACTTGATTCAAATAAATTTATGCAATCTTTTAATTGTGTATTATTGATGGAGATTGTAACAAGAAATGCAACTATGCTTCATAGAAATACAAAATTAGAAAACTGAACACATAACACAATGTTTAATATGGAGAAAACCCTTTCAGGTAAAAAACTCCACATAGGAAAGAGGCCCAATGCTTGTATTAATATGAAAATGATTTACAATACAACACCACCAATCTTTTCTTCAGTCTTCAATCTGATAGCATTCTGCTAGCACCAGAGTACCTATAAACCTGTTATGCATCCCATCTACTATGCCATGGATTTATAGAATTTAGACAACCTCAAGATGGGTGTCCACCTTGGAATATTCACCCATACAACATTAAATGACTTCTTACAAGCTCACACTTGTCAAGAGTCAACAATACAACCTTGGGCGTCCATGGACAAAAATAGGCTCTTACGGGGTCATAAAATTTGTCATACATGCATCCTACACTTGGTAAAAGATACCCATGCAAGCTTGAACTCCTAGGGACCAAAAATAGCCACTTACAACATCTTATGACATATCATATGTTTTCATAAATGTCATAGATTCTTATGACAACTTATAGTTGTCATGGAATCTCTTACACCTTCTTACAACATTTTTGATGCGCGTCATAACACTAAAAAATAGGTGATTCCTTCACATGTGCACCCCACTTTGACCAATTACCATTTACCATAGTAAATGACATCTTGTAACTAACTTTTGTAACTCTAGAACTTACCGATGCAATAAATCAATAATTACCATGGATAGTAAATAATTTTTACCACTGCCAGTGAAACTTGTACATCTCCTTATGGGTAATTACAAATTACAAATAATAAATGGAATAAATACAATACTGTGATTTACAAGGTTAATGGCACCTTATCCCAACAACATTTATCAGTACAATGACACCAAGATTTCTTACATAGAAAACCCAAAAAAGGGAAAAACCATGGTGAGTATTAGCTCACAATATATAATACTCACTGCAATAAAGATTACAACATTGTTTTAGGGCTACAACCCAAGGAAGCTACAAGTCCATGCTAACTTTGTTTTAGGGCTACAATCCAAGGAAGATACTACTCCCTGAAGTAAGCTCATTGCTATAAAATATTACAATGATAACATACCTATGAACTACTATGAAAAAAGCATCTAACTTATGTTGATATTGTAGTCCCCTTTTTCTGCATAATCACTCTATATACAGACTTCACATACTTCATCCTTCTCATTCTAATATATCACTTCGACACACTCCACAATTGATTTTTTTCTTCTATATATATCCTCCACAACATCTCAAAACATCAATCAGGTTGACACCAAAAAGACTTTTAGATGAAACGTGTAATTCTCCATGGGTTGGCATAAAATATATACATTATGAAAAGAAAATAGGTTACAGATCTCAACTCCTCACAATAGGACCTAAAACATGTCATAACACATCTTTCAATGCCAAAACAAGTAATCAAGATCCACCGCACATGGAAGAAACTAGACTATCAGACCAAACCATACTATCACTACCAACTATCCATCTCTACACCACTTGGGAGACATCAAAAACATGATGTAGACCAAGATATGAGAAATGTACCTTGTTAACACTATCCATAAACCCTTCACCTAAAGTCTTTGATTACTCCATGCACCCGTAAGACATGAAACATATTGAAATGATGAAAATAGAGTATTTTAGACTGACTATCACACATCAAAACTTAGGATATGTATTGCAGACCACCAAATCATCTGAAACTCTTATGAATGATCCTATGTATCATTATAAACATATTCCTAGAACCACACAACCATATCTATCATTTTGGAGGGATTCAGAGATATTTAACTCAATTACATTATGATTAGTATTCATATATATACATAACCCAAGGTGACTTGAACACCTTGTGCGGTACTAGTAACAAAAAGAAATTGCTTGTGCTTCAAACCTGGGATGTATTGGAATATGTAGAGTGTTTGCATAGACTCATATTGATGATCTATATACTCTCCATATTCTACAAGCACTCAACCATGTGCACTGAAAACAACTTAGACATCTGAAACTATCTATATCACTTCAATCATTTGAAAACTGACCTTGCCAACCATCAAGACACTTGATGCAACAAGGAGGCATGTGTTATGCATCTCTAAACATGTTCTCAAAACTACATGGGTAGAACTTCTGTTTTGGAGGAATCCATAGCATTCCAATAGGTCTCCACCATTGCTTTACTCTGTTTGAGCACTAACCGAAACTCTGTCACTAATAAGTTTTTTTGTTGAAGGTGTAATGAGATGAAATCTTGGATATAGCACATTCATATGTCAATCAACTTATCTTTTGAACTACAAGACTAAATCTTGCTCTATAGAGGAATGCAAACCAAAATACTATGACTACCTTAGGGAATACATTGTAAATGCCTTAGCAAAATTTCTGCAACTTCTCTCTGGATGTGGTACTCCAAACTGATAGGATATAATGTGGCCATGTTGGAAACATGTTAAAACATATGTACTCACCTCCACATCATACTTAGACATCAAAAAGATTACCATTATTATACTTGGACAATTTTTCTCCATCTGCTAGGTCTTCTGGACTGACCTCCCTTAAGCATGTTGATCCTATGACTTTAACTTAGTCAAACCATCTCTCTCAAATATTCCATTATCCATCAGCTTAAATATCTTTGACCTCAGGTATACACATATAGAGTTGAGATCAATGAAAACACATATTTCCAACATTCCCATGATAGAAGGTGAATTTTATTTTTGTCATTTGACCCTTGCCAAAGGAATTGCCTACAAATCTTCTCGATTTATGAGCTTATACCTTTCAAATTTTGTAGAGTTGACATCATGTATGTTGGTATAGTTGTCAATACTACTTTGATCAAGGTTATTTTGCCTGCCAATGTCAACCATCCTCCTTTCTTGTCCCTATTTTGTTGTTTATATTGGATATAACGTCCTGCCAAAAATTCTTTCTATACATCCTATTGAATAGAGGGATTCCAAGATACTTGTCTAGAAGAGTTTCAACCTTGAAATTAAAAAGTTTGGATAGTTCTACCTACAAGGCTGCCTCTAAATGAAACAAGAATATCTTGGACTTGTTAGCATTGACTAATTGACTAGAAACACTATAGTAATAGATGATTGTTTCCTTTATTAATTTGGCTTCCTATTGTGAAGCTAGGATAAATAAAATGGTGGCATCTATGAACAGTACATTATTAAAAGATTCTTTCATATTTCTTATCCTAATTCCTTGCCACAACTTCCTTCTATTTACATCTCAAATTTCCCACGGCAGTGCCTCCATCATTAGAATGAAGAGGTATGGGGAGAGGGGATCCCCTTGTCTTAAGCCCTTGGTTCATTCAAATGGGATTGTCTCTATGCCATTAACTAGGACTATAAATCTAGAACCTATAATACAAGTTGAGATCCATTTTCTCCATAGTTTAGAAAAACACAAATTTTCCAACACATGCATTAGAAAGTCCCGGTCTACCCTATCATAATCTTTAGCCATATCCAATTTTATTACCATGCAAGGATCTCTTCCTTCTTTGATACAATGGAGAATTTCATGAGTTAAGATCACCCCTTCTAATGTATCTTTCCCTAGTACAAAGCCTTTGTTCCTCTAAAATGATGTCTGGTAGGACAATTTCTAATCTTATCATTGCCATTTTGGATATGATTTTATATACATAATTACATAGATAAATTGGTCTAAATTCTTCAAACATGGGAGGTGTTTTTACCTTGGAGATGAGCATGATGCTATTGTTCTTCATTTCTTTGAGGACATTGGTTAATTTCCTCAACTCTTCCACTGCCAGAAATACATCTCTTCCAACAATGTCCCAGCATTTTTTGAAGAAAGATCCCAACCAACTATTTGAACCTAGTGCTTTCTCTCCTTGCATAGAGAAGACGGTTGCTTTGACTTCCTCCAAAGTGAATTCCTTCATCAGCTCTTTGTTTTTCTCCTCCAATACCAACTTTGGTATGTTAAACTTGCTATCTTCCCATTGGGATAGATTATCTTCTTTAGATAATATTTTTTTATAAAATTCCCTTGCCTCCTCTTTGATCACCTCCATATTGGTGGTCATCGTTCCATTGCTCCTCCTTATATTGCGGATGGAATTTGAGGCATGTCTGATTTTGGTGGAGAGATGGAAGTATGTTGTGTTTCTATCCCATTCTTTTACCCAGGTATAATTAATCTATGAATAATTATCATAACTAAAATAAATTTAGTAAAACTAAGATACTTAGTTTCTTTTTTTATTTCATTCAAAAGAGAATATCTAATAAATAAATGTTACAATAAAATAGATAAAATAGTTTTTGAAATACAAATAAAGGACTTAGTCTTTTTATATTCAATAAGGCCTTATAGGCTCATTTACAAAGCATCATACAATTGAATAACAATATTAAGAGCCAAACAAATATAATTCCATCATTTAAGCATAGTGACAATCCATTACATAGAGAGTCATGTTGTATCTCTCAATCATTAGAGGAGTGAAACTAAAATAAGTTGTGTACTTGATGCTATACTCCTCAAATGTTAGAGGAGAGAGCATCATCAAGGTGTTTTTTCACCCAACATACAAAGCACTACACTTCCCCATGCTATCTCCCATACTAGAGAAAGTCTAACTCTTCAATAATGAATCTAGAAGATTGTGGCTCTTGTGAAAGAAAGAATCTAGTGTAGCATGTTCTACTAACATTCTAGCATACATACTAATATAGATATACTTAGGAATCATGATATGACAGATAATATCAAATTAAATGAATTTTATTCTTATATTCAATTTTCAAGTCTTATCCAAGCACTTACATGTAGACTATATTGACATGTTAAACTATAAGCTCAATAATATACCTACAATTCTTTAGCATTCAATATCCAACACCTGTTTTGTCTCTCATTCCAATATTTAGACATAATGAGAAGGTTCATCAAACTATGTTTATCTACTCACTCCCAGGTATCCAAATTCAATACTACATTGAAATACAAAATACAACATAAAGTTGAATAGGTTGATACGTTTAGTCTATATAGGACCATTGGAAATCAAGATGCCTCAACAACATTGTGCAATAGATAATTTTTCAATAAATAATGTCCTTATCATAGATACTAGTATTATGATATTCATATCAAAATGGAAATATTTTTCCATTTAACAATAATATCAATGCTACACATGTAAAGTGTTATGCAAGTTTTCAACATAGTTTATGAATAAGGGTAAAATGTACCACAATCTACTTTTGAGATATAATGCATATCAAAATAGATATGGCTATATTGCTAAGTGCTTGTGTAATAAATAATAACAATATCACAATTGCTCAAATGAGTGATGAGTTTAATACTAACTCAATAATCAAGAATATCTAGGTTCATATACAAGAACAATACTTTTTCCATCCAATCCCCTTGCACATGCAACTAGGAAGGAAGTATAGAGCAAGCAAGACAAAATAAACCATTGTAGAGCCACACCACTCCTAGGTACAATCTAAACTCACCAAATAGTATCTATGTACATATAATTTATGAATGAGAATAATTTCACATGTAATGATCTATCAAAAGAGCCATCACAATCATCAAGTAAAGACTTCTTCACTAAGATCTATAATGTCATCATTCCTAGGAATCTTTATCAACAATCTTCTAGGTTGCCCCAATAGAGAATGCCCTCCTAACATTCTAATAACATCTTTTCCACCTTAGGTCAATAACCTAGGTATTTTATAGGATAAAGGCTCCACTAAATTGGAGGAGATATAAGTAACCACTAAATTGGTATTTAGTTTAAAAGGATAGTTTAATAATTTAAATGACAAATGTTGACATTGGCTTCTAAACATATCCTTGGTTATACAACATTTAAATATAATATGATAACATAATACCAATAGAAAAGTGCTCATATTTGCATCCAATACAAAGATGAATTAGTGCACAAGTACTAGACCAAGGCTATCATTCGCACTAACCATAAAGCTTCAAATTAAACATAATAAAATTGTCATGATAAAATTTTCAAGAAATTGGTATATATAAATGAACCATGAGCCATGCAAATCATAATATTATGGCCTTAACCACCTAGTTATAAGAGTAGAATAAGACCACAAACATCCAACATAAATAATTAAATAAAATATGAAGCATTCACAAGATATTTTTTAATCTATTACTGCAGTGCCTAAGCAGTGCACTAAGAATTATATTATTGATCAAGTTTAAGAACTACCTCTTCCCAATTCCAACCATCATTCACTATCAATGTGCTTAAGCGATTCCATAAACAATCATTTCTTAGGTCTCTCTATTTTTTTTACATGTCCTTCCAATGATTTCTGTAGGATTGGTTGAGCCAGGCTTAAAATATTATACCTTATAAAATAGTAGATAGAATTGGGATATTTCCACAATCTTCTTGTAAAATACCCTTGTATAGAGTCTACACATAAACACTATTTAATATCATCCTGCAGTAAAATCCTCTAAACTATTTAAAATTAAATTGAACTCCCAAATCATATCATTTGCTACAAGTAATACTATAACCATTATATTATGAAAAGGTCACACTTTTCCTGATTTGATGGTAATTCATATCAATTATATAAATCATAGGCTGATATCAAATAGAATTGCTTGAAATGACTCAAATTTCCTTCGAAACATATTTTATAGGACAATATGCATGCACTAAATTCTTTATTGAATAGTTTTGTATCTTATATGTCTAAGAATTTGATTAGATTAAAGAATACCTAACACATATATGTCTAAAAATTTGATTGGCTTAAATGGATACCTAACACATATATGCTTTTTTTAGTGATAATAGGGAATCTAATTTGTAGGAAATCTAGTTCACATAGAGTAGATGCTACCATGGAAATATACTTATAATAGGGTATCAACTCAACCCCATTCTCAGTAATATAGTGATTAGCTCATTGGTTTCCTATAAATCACCAACTGATGTAGAGTGAGGAGAAATTATATATAAGACATTTACTATTGTAGTTGATTATAGATGACATAATTTACTCTTAAAATTGTAGCAAAGACAAACTACTAAGAAAGGACTTCAGAATTTTTCATCAATTACTCAAAGGTAGGTGCAAAATCAAATTCCACAACCTTGGTTAGCACCTCCCTTCCCATGCTTAAAAGAGAACTTTAGAAAAGAGTATGGAAATCCATTGAACCATAATGGATGGAGCAACTTTCATCGGATGTTGTAGTTACACATTCCTTGGTAAACATGCAAGCAAAAATGTGGAAGCATAGACAAGGCATGTGAACTATTTCCCAAAATAAAAAAAATGTAGTCTCATGGGTTGACATGGTTATAGGTTATACACAAAATGGATTTGTTGAAATTCCAAATAAAATTTTAGTCAAATGCAACTAGTGGGTGCAAAAGTAAAATAATGCCCCTGCAATAGTGGGATTCCCATAAAGATAACCCTTCTTACAATTAATACCCATTTCAAAGGGTTCTTAGTTTAGACTCCATCAATCAAATTTTGACTTATAAAATGAGGAGTCTTTTTATTTCTAATCTTGAAAGGAAAGAAGGTATGCAAAACTGCTTCCTACACTAATCTACTAAGGAAAGATTTATGCAAATTTTTACTTTCATAGTTACAGATTAAGATGCACATTAACAAAAGGATAATAACAACATCCAAATGCAAACACAAAAATCACAACACAAGATATATGTGGGAAATCCCTTTCAAGTAAAAAACCCCACACTCCAAAGTTGCCCAATATTTTATTCAGGAATCAAGAAGATTACAATATACTTGCAGAGAAATCTTTTACAGGAGCATATCCAACCAGAGATCTAGGAGGTAACTCAACATCTATAAGATTCTTACACACAACCTCCATCTCCAGCTCCTAATATATAGGAGATACAATACAATAAACTATTACGAGTAATTACAAAACCATGAGCTAAAACCACCCAAAAGTGGTGCCTTAATTATCTCCAATCTAAGATGCCTTGTGATGTGCCAAAACACACACAACCACATGTAAATCTTCCCTTTACATCTCTTTTATGTGTCCAACATGTTTTTACATTTCCCAAAAATAGAAGGTCCAACTTCTAGAGTTCATAACTTTTGATATGGGTGTCCAATTGATGAACTGTTTGATGCGTCAAAAAGCTCATGAAGAGATCTATCTCCTTGTAACCAACTTTTTAGTTATGACAATTTTTAGAGAGTTTAGAGGCCTCTAAGTACCTCAAAATTGAGTTTAAAACTTTTTTAGCAGTTTTCAAAAAATAGAAACTTTAATATCTCGTGATCCATGTATGATCTTGAGTCGAAACTCACTGGAGATGTTTACTTAGTTGTTCTGCACCTTCTAGAAAAATTTTAGGTCAATCTAAGGTCAAATGTAAAGTTACTAAAAATAGTAAGTCTTGCCATTTTTAGCCTTTTTGGAAACTTTGAAAATTCTATATCATTCTTCAAGATAAAGGGTATTCGAAAAGACCAAAACTGGGAAGAATAGTAACCTTTCAAAGTTACAAGGTTGAAACACTTTTCTTAACATTCTCCCACTTTTGAACACCTTGCAAGTGAAAAGGGAGTATCAACACCATGATTTAATTACTAGGGGCCAAGAGGCCCATAGATTCTGAACACCATCTAAACTTCTTTGTGCTCACAAGTTTTGTCAAGGAATCTGCAACATTCATCAAAGTATCAACTTTCTCCAAGTTTACCTTCCCATCCTCTATCATGTCATGAACAAAATGGTACTGGATATCAATATGCTTAGTCATCACATGGAAAGTAGGATTCTTTTCCAAACATATGGCACTCTGACTGTCACAAAAAATAGTAATCTTCCCTGCATCAAATCCAAGATTAGAACACAATCTCTTAAGCCAAATGGATTCTTTACAAGCATGAGTTGTTGCCATGTACTTAGCTTCAGTAGTGGACAAAGTGACCATAGGTTTCCTCTTACTCATCCAACTAATAGCACTGCCAAACATAATGAACACATAAGCACTAGTGGATCTCTTGCTGTCAATGTCACCTGACCAATCTGAATCCACAAATCCATGAATACAATGTGAATGTTGAGGTCCTATAGGATAACCATGATAACATAAGGAATACCTGGAAGTACCCTACAAATATCTAAACACTCTCTTCACTGCATCCCAATGTACCCATCCAGGATTAGCCATAAATTGACTAAGGACTCCCACTGTTTGGGCAATGTCTAGTCTTGTACAGACCATTTCATACATTAAACTACCAACTGCACTAGCATGAGGAACTCTGCTCATATCCTCTATATGAGAAGGAGACTTTGGACAATCTATAACATATAACTTTGTCCCCATTGTAACAAGAATAGTCAAAGGTCTACAATCCACCATGTTGAATCTATCCAACACAAAGTTAACATACTTACTCTAGCCTAATCAAAGTTTTATTTTTTCTTTATCTCTTTTGATCTCCATCTCTAGAATGTACCGAGCTGCCCCTAGATTTTTCATCTCAAAATGTGATGACAACTGAGACTTCAAAACAGAAATCAAACTTTTACCTTTCCTAATGAGTAACATATCATCAACATGCAACGCAATAATGAGAATGCGATCATTATCAAACTTGTAATAAACACAATGATCTGATTTTGATCTTTGAAATCCATTACTGAACACAAAGGCATCAAACTTTTGGTACCACATCCTAGAAGACTGTTTCAAACCATACAAAGACTTTTTCAACTTGTAAACTAAATTTTCTTTACCTTTTACCATGTAGTGCTCTGGCTGTGACATATAGATTTCCTCCTCCAAGTCACCATGAAGGAATGTTGTCTTCACATCCATCTGTTCCACTTCTAGATCATACACTGTTACAAGAGATAACAAGAACTAAATAGATGTCAACTTTACAATGGGAGAAAAAATCTCACCATAATCAATTCCCTCCACCTGAGAATACCCCTTCACAACCAATCTAGCCTTATATTTCTCAACACTACCATCTACACCAAATTTTGTTTTGAACACCCATTTGTATCCAACAGGTTTTCATCCTTTAGGCAAAGGTACCAAGTCCTAAGTATTATTCTTTCCCAAAGAAGCCATCTCCTCTTCCATGGCCTTCTTCCAAGAACCCACATCTTTCATACCCACTGCCTCTTTCATAGTTCTAGGCTCATCAGTGTTAGAATTCAAAGAAAAATACAATTGGAATCATCCAATGAATAACCAAACCTATCAGGTTGTTGCCTTATTCATGTGGACCTCCTCAAAGATTGAGGTTGAGGTTCTTCATCTTCTTCTGAACTTTCAGAGCTAATAGAGCTCTCCTCATTATCAAGTCCAATAGATGTTTTTGGTTCAACTTTCTCACGGGTGGAAGGAAGCTAAACCACATCATCTTTCTTCTCTTCTTTCTCTAGTTGTAGGACAACAGAAGAAGGATTGAGCTCTTTGAAGATCACACTTCTACTATACAAAACTCTTACCCACTAGATCCCAATGCTTGTACCCTTTTTCACACTAATGCCATAACCGATGAAGATACACTTCATAGGCTTGTTCTTCAACTTAGACCTCCTCCTTAGGCACATGTGCATATGCCTCACAACCAAATAATTGAATGTGTCTTAATGAAGGCTTTTTACTATACCATACTTGATACCTCCATAGGTGTCTTATCAATGAGTGTTGATGTAGTAGACCTGTTAACCAGGTAACAAGTGGTAGCAATAGTTTCAGCCCATCATTTTTGTTCAAGACCAACTCCCCTTAGCATACTCCTTGCCCTCTCCATCAACATTCTATTCATCCTCTCTGCAACTCCATTCTGTTGAGGGATATACAGAGTTGTCTTGTGCCTCTCAATCCTCTGTTCTTTACAGAACTTATCGAAATCTATTGAACAATACTCACAACAGTTGTGAGTCCTCAAACACTTAATTTTTCTATCCTTCTAATTCTCTACAAGAGTTTTAAACTCTTTGAATCTATTAAAGACTTTAGATTTACTTATAAGTAAATACTCATGTCCTTCTACTGTAGTCATCAATGAATGAAACAAAGTAAACAAATTTTGAAATTGAAGGAACATTAACAGGATCGAACACATTAGAATGAATCAAATCCAACACCTCAGAAGATTTGTGAGAGATGGAATAAAATTGAACACGATTTTGTTTTCCATAAATGCAATGTTCAAAGAAATCAAACTCAAGATTATAGTCATTCATACCCTCAACAAGATTTTTATTTTTTAGGATCCTCAAACCCTTTTCACTAATGTGACCAAGCCTTTGGTGCCATAAAACTGTCTTCTCAGCTCGAAGTTTCATCTCCATAGAATGAGCACCCTTAGGTACCCAGAAAGCACAACCATCGGAAGTAGATGCAATAATCCTCTTTGCTGCTGGTTCCAATGGTGAGGATGAAGACACTGAAGCTCTCTTCTTTGAAATAGAGGCACTATTGTACTGAACTGTACATGCATCAAGATGAAATAGAGAGACAATCCGAATACCCTTAGCCAACACCATAGATCCTCTAGTCATATTGCATCCTCCATTTGAGAAAACAACCTGTACACCCACATCATTCAACTTACAAAAAGAAGGTTCTATGTCAAACTAGGGATATGTAGAGCACCATTGATTCCCTTCACTCATCCATTAGGGAATCGAATCAAGACTCTTCCACAACCAACAATCTTCAAGTGAAAATCATCACCCAAGTACACCTTTCCACCATCGTATTCTTCATACTTTGAAAACCAACCCTGATGTGAGATCATGTGAAAAGATGCACCATAGTCAATAAGCCACACATCCTCAAATGAATGTGTTGCCAAGGCAGTGACAAATGCTTCTCCTTCATCCTGAGAGAACTTGTCAAAATTCAAATCATAATTCTTCTTCTTTTTCTCTTTCTCTTTCTTTTTCTTTTTCTTTTTCTTTTTATTTTTCTTCTCCTTGCACTCCTTGAGAAAGTGACTAGGTTTGCCACAGTTCCAACACATGGCCTTGGAATTTCCAGGAGACTTAGATCTCCCATAGGACTTTGATCTTCCTTTTTCTTCCTTCTTCTTATCCTTTTTATTCTCCTTATCTTTAGATCTACCACAAACTGCAAGAGCCTCCTTACCCAATTCAGAAGACTTTCTCTACATCTCTTCAGACAACAACGAAGAAACCACTTCATCCATCTTCAAGATGGTAGTGGTACTCCCAATGGCTATAAAAAGGAGGAACATAGTAATGGCATACATTGATCCTCCTCCTCCATCTTCACACCAACAGAAGTCAACTAGGCAACAAGCATATTGAATGTATTCAAGTGATCAACGATAGATCCTCCATCTTCTATCCTCAGAGAATATAATTTATTTCATAGGAATAACTTGTTCACCGGGGGTTTAACATGTTAAAAATATCCAAGCCTCTTCCAAATATCCTTTGTAGTCTTCTCTGTTGAAATGCATAAGACAACTAAGAGAGGGGTGAATCAGTTGTAGCAAAAACTTAACTTCTTTCAAACATCAACACATTATCCACTTATTTATGATTTAACCATGAAATCATATAATCAAAAACTTAAATACATTCACACATGAGACACCAAATTTTTATGTGGAAAACCCAGTAAGGGAAAAACCACGGTGAGTGTTAGCTCACAATGTAAATGATATATCAAAATTTAAAATAAGGCTCACTGTCGGAGGCTCACTGTCTAGAATGCTCACTGAAAAAGAAGTGGCTCACTGCCAAGAGAAGGGGTTCACTACCAAATGTTAGTGAACTGAGATAGTAGCATCTACACTATGCCAAGGTTTAGTTCCATTGAAGCGCAATAAATCTCCTCCACTCTGCTCTACTTTTTCACTTCGCACTTATCTTCGCATCTTCAATACATGGACATAAGTTGTTCATGACTTCATTATACACATTTATACAATTCATTAACCTTGGAATGTACATCAAGGTCACCATTACAATCATCAACCATTGGAATAATCTCCAAGGTCAGCATACATACATATATTAGAATAAGTTTGGACTTAAACAGATTTATGAAGGAAAAGAATGAATGTGGACCACACCGAGCCTTAGCTCAGACTCAAATGCAATCTCCCATGCAACACCATGCTATCACAAACTCCAAAGCATAATCATAAGTAGTGGAAACAACCAGGTTGGCCAAAACTAGTGTTAACACTACGATCTTTAGGAACACACTTCAACTACGATCCAAATTAGTCTTTGCAAACAAATCAAATAGCAATAACATGATCTAGAGACATCCACAAGTAATTTACAATCACCAAGAACTACCACACAACCTCCAAACATTCTATCTAGAAGATTCTTCAAACTAGAGCACTTAAACATTACTATCAGTCACTGTCATAAAGGAAAGATCACTTGCATAGCACTAAATCATGAACCATTTCAACTGAAGGCACATAAAATCATTCTAGACTTAATCTCAGAACCACAAACTAAAAAACTTAAATGTAGAGAAATGCAGAGCAGAATACATTCTCCCTATCACCATTAAATACACAGAAAAATAGTTTTTACTCTAGTGAACAGAACTCACTCAAATCTTCGCATCGAAAGCTCAAACTTGAAATAGAGAAACTATAGACATCCCTTAACATAACTTCTAAACTACAGACAAAGATATTCAATCTACATGATATGTGGAGCAAAACAGTGTATTGTTCTTCTCAAACACTTGCTCAAACACATTTAAATAATTTCCTTAGATGTTGACCTTAAGTGTTGACATCAATGACAACACTTACTGCTCATACTTGCAACAATCTCCCCCTTTGTCATTAATGGCAACACATGTCAATGTGAAAACCCATCAAGACAAACAAACTTGCTTTGCTTCTTTGCTCCCCCTTACTTTATGATTTCTCTAGATACAACTTTCTCCTTAAGTTTTTCACATGAACTTCTCTCCCCCTTTGACATCAATGGTAAATGGTGCCAGATCTTTTATCTTTCTTTAGTTATCAAGCCTCAATTTAGATATTATTAATATTGCACTACTCCCCTTGTCAGCAACACTTACTGCTCTTTATCAGGAACTCATATTAGCACCATCTACCTATTCCTCCTAAGAGGTAGCCTTCAAAACATCAATCTAGATTAAAGAATAAGACTTTGGGCACCACTGGACTGATGCAATTCCCATGCATCTTAGTTTAGAGCAGGAGGGGTAATGACCCCTAACTTCTCCCTAAGATACTCAAAAGTATCCAAGTAGGCAAAGGCTTTGTGAAAATATCTGCAATCTGATCTTTTGTAGACATATATTCCATCTTTACTTCATTATTTGTTATCTTTTCTCTCAGAAAGTGATACCTTATTGATATATGCTTTGTTCTTGAGTGCATCACTAGATTTTTTAAAATATTTATAGCACTTGTATTGTCACGAAAGATTGAAATTGGTTCTTCATACACAGCTCTTATATCTTTCAATGTTTGCTTCATCCATAGCACTTGAGAACAACATTCCATAGCATTATATTATACTTATGTAGTAGACAAAGAAACTGATTCTTGCTTCTTGCTTAACCATGAAACCAATCTATTACCTAAGAGAAAAGCACCTCCACTTGTACTTTTTTCTATCATCAGCATCTCCAACCCAATCTGCATCTGTATAAGCACTAAGAGTGAAATCAATATCTTTGGGATACTATAATCCATATTCTGAAGTGCCTTTGAAATACCTCATGATCTTCTTAACTACCATCACATGTGTCTCTCTAGGATCTTCTTGAAATCTTCCCACAAGACAAACTGCATGCATTATATCTAGTCTTGTATGGGTTAGATAAAGTAGTCCTCCAATCATAGACCTATATTTTTTCTGATCAATCTTAGGTGATTCATCATTCTTGCTCAGCTTGCAACCAATTACCATAGGAGTACATACTAGCTTAGAATTCTCTACTCCAAACTTTTTCAACAACTCTTTCACATATTTGGACCAAGAAATGAAAATTCCTTTTTCTAATTGAGTAATCTGTAGTCCTAAAAATAAATTCATTTATGCAAACATAGACATTTCAAACTCCTTTTGCATTTCCTCTACAAATCTCTTACACATACCTTCATTGCCTCAAAAGATAATATCATCAACAAAAACTACAACAATAAGAATTTGATCATCATTAATTTGAAATGGAGATTACTATCTATAGTACCTTTACTAAACCTTAATTGTATCAAATACTTATCCAACCTTGTATACCAGGCTCTAGGAGCTTGCTTTAGTCCATACAAGGCTTTCTTCAATCTACACACAATGTCACCTTGGTTTGATGACTAAAATCCTTCCAGTTTCTCAATATAAACTTCTTCTTCCAATTTTCCATTCAATAATGTAGACATTACATCCATCTGGCACACTTTGAAATCTTTGTGTACTGCAAATGCCAAAAACATTCTTATTGCTTCAATCCTTGACACAGGAGCATAAGTCTCCTCAAAATCTATGTCTTCAACCTGAGAATATCCTTTGCATACCAGTCTTGCTTTGTTTCTTACTACCTCTCCATTTTCATTCAACTTGTTTCTGAAACCCCATTTAGTTCCAATCACATTCTTATTAGCAAGTCTAGGAACTAGTTCCCAAGTTTGATTCTTCTCTATCTGCAATAGCTCTTCTTCCATAGCTTTTACCCAACTTTCATCTTTGCAGGCTTCACCTACAGTTTTAGGTTCAATCTTTGAAAATAAATAGTAATTCACTTGTTCTTCTGTAGCTCTTTTCCTTGTTAATACACCTTTGCTTCTATCACCAATAATCTGATCCTCAGAATGATTAATCCTTACATACCTGGGAGTTTTAAGAGCACTTTCTGGAGCATCTCCTTCTTCAACTTGACTGTTATCTTGTTCAAATTTTTCTTCATTTATTATATCAACAAGTTCATCTGATTCATACCCAATCAGAATTGATATTCTTTCTCTATCTTCATCAACTATCACATTAGCACTCTCAATGATCTTTCTTAATCTCTTGTTGTAGCACTAGTAGGCCTTACTCTTAGTGGAGTATCCAAGGAAAATTCTTTCATCACACCTAGCATCAAACTTGCCTAACTCTTCATCTCTTATAATGTAACATTTGCTTCCAAAAACTTAACTATTGGAATTCTTCCATACAACAATTCATAAGGAGTTTTAGCACAATTACCTTTAACTTGAACTTTGTTTTGAATGCATATAGTAATATGTATAGCTTCTCTCCAATACGCTTCCGGTAGGTTAGCCTCCATCATCATTGATCTAGCAGCCCCTTGATCTATCATGTTCTTTCTTTCAAGAACTCCATTCTACTTAGGAGTCCTAGGAGTAGACAAATGTCTCTTTATCCCATGTTCTTCATAGAAAATATTGAATTCATTTGATGTAAACTCACCTCCTCTGTTAGACCTTAAGCATTTGATCTTCAATTCTAACTCATTCTCAACCATCACCTTGAAAGATTTGAACTTTTCTTGGGCTTCTAATTTATCTTTTAGAAAAGTGACCCAAGTCATTCTAGAATAATCATCAATAAGCAACATAAAGTACATGTCTCCTGCAAACTTCTTATTCTTGTAGGACCACACAAATCTGTATGCACATCAGCTCAAGCAATCCTATAGAAAATTGTTCTTTACTTTTTAAACTTGTCCTTGTTTGTTTCCCCAATTGACATTCCTTACAAATAGTATTAGCAAGCTTCACAAGCTTGGAAAAATCTCTCACGGCTTGTACTGAGCTTATCTTCACCAAGTTGTCAAAATTGATATGACACATCCTTCTATGCCACAACCAACTCTCATCTGTCTATGCCACAACCAACTCTCATCTATCTCAACTAATAGACAACAATCATTAGTTCCTTTCAAATGATAAACATTACATCTAGTCTTCTTACCAGTAGCAATCACTGTTCTAAAGCTTTCCATGATCTTGCATCCATTATCGTTGAATCTTAGATCATACCCTTTGTCACACATCTAACCAACACTTAAAAGATTATGCTTCAAACCCTTCAAATATAGGACATCATCTGTATTATGCTTTCCATCAAAAGAATTAGATCATCTTCAACAAATCTTATTAGGTGCATCATCTCCAAGCCTAACTAGTCCTCCATCATACTTTTCCAAACTTATAAACTTTCTTTTATCACCATTCATGTGATGTGAACATCTACTATCAATAATCCATTCATCCTTATCCTTCTCAACCTAGCAGATAGAAAAAGCACTCTCTTCCACTAGTTTTTCTTCCTTCACATAGCTAGCAGGATTAGTAGACACAGGTTCATCCTTGATAGCATTAAAAAAGCATTCATTTGCACTAGTATCATCATACCCATTATCTATTACACCATCATCATCAAAGTCTCTAACATAATAACATTTCTTTATTACTCTAGGTCTACTTTCAAATTTCTTCTTACCTCTCTCAATTTTCTTTAGACACCTAGAGGTATAGTGGCCAATCTTACCACAAGAAAAGCATTTGAAAGGTAATTTACCTTTGAACTTATTAGTACCTCTTTGCATCCTATTCACAAATTTGGCTTCAATCTCATCAAGGTCATCATCTAGTTCCATAGCATACTTCTTAGATCTTGAGGTCTTTTCTAAAGTACAAGCTTTGAAAGCAATCTTAGTCTTTGGCAAAGTATCGTTGAACTCTCTCATCTCAAAAGCAGTAAGCTTCCCAAGCAACTGATCCTTTGTAATCTTGTTCACACTCATAACTTCTTTAATTGCTGACACCTTGTGACTATAGGATTTAGGCAAAGATCTAAGAATCTTTAGCACAACCTCATCTTCATCAACAGTTCCTCCAAGAACTTTGATGCCATTGAAAATTTCATCAACCTTTTTGCATTTAGATTGTTATGTTCTCATCATCACTCATAATCAGGGATTCATACTTTGCCTTTAGATTTTGTAATTTTGCACTCTTTACAAAATCATCTCCTTCATACAAATTTTTCAACTTAACCTAGATGTCATGAGCAGTCTCCAGATCCATAAATTTCACTAACTTGGTGTTATATAATGTATTTAACAGAGCATCTCTAGCTTTCCCATTTAGTTCATACTATTTGACTTCATCTTCAGACGATGGACCATTTTGAGGAATAGTATACTTTTTATCTGCCATCTTCCAAACACTATAACCAAGAGAAATGAGATGACTTTTCCTTTGTACCTTCCAAAGAGCATAATCCATTCCATCAAACTGTAGAGACTCCTTTATGTGCGCCATCCTAGATCTACCTCAAGCTGTTAGGCTTTCTTCCAAGGTGCCCTCACTCTAATACCAATTGTTTAAATGCACAAGACAAATGAGAGGGGGGTGAATTAGTTCTAGCAAAAACTTAACTTCTTTCAAACATCAACACATTAACCACTTATTTATGATTTAACCATCAAAGCATATAATCATAAACTGAAATACATTCACACATGAGACACATGAGACACCAGATTTTTATGTGGAAAACCCAGTAAGGGAAAAACCACGATGAGTGTTATCTCACAATATAAATGATATATCAAAATTTACAACAAGGCTCACTACAAAAGAAGTGGGTCAATGCCAAGAGAAGGGGCTCAATGCCAAAAGTTAGTGAACTGAGATAGTAGTATCTACACTATGCCAAGGTTCAGCTCCATTGAAGCACAACAAATCTCCTCTGCTCTGCTCTACTTTTTCACTTCGCACTTATCTTCACATCTTCACAACATCCATAAGTTATTCATGACTTCATTACATGCATTTATACAATTCATCAACCTTGGAATGTACATCAAGGTCAGCATTACAATCATCAACCATTGGAACAATCTCCAAGGTCAGCATACATACATATATTAGAATAGATCTAGACCTAAACAGATTTATGAAGGAAAAGAATGAATACGGACCACACCAAGCCTTAGCTAGGACTCAAATGCAATCTCCCACACAACAACATTCTATCACAAACTCCAAATCATAATCGCAAGTAGTGGAAACAACCAGGTCAGCCAAAACTAGTGTTAACACTAAGATCTTTAGGAATACACTTCAACTACGATCTGAATTAGTCTATATAGACCAATCAAAAAGGAACATGATCTAAAGACATCTAAAAGTATGTTACAATCACCAAGAACTAATGCACAATCTCCAAACATTCTATCTAGAAGATTCTTCAAACCAGAGCACTTAACCATTACTGTCTGCCACTGTCATAAAGGAAAGATCATTTGCGGAGCACCAAATCACAAAATATTTCAACTGAAGGTACATAACATCATTCCAGACTTAATCTCAGAACTACATAATAAAAAACTTAAATGCAAAGAAATACGGAGCAGAATACATTCTCCCTGTCACCATTAAATACATAGAAAATAGTTTTTACTCTAGTCGAAAGAACTCGCTCAAATCTTCACACCGGAGGCTCAAACTTGAAATAGAGTAGCTACAGACATCCCTTAACATAACTTCCAAACCACAGGCAAATATATTCAATCTATAGGATATGTGGAGCAAAACACTATATTATTCTTCTCAGACACTTTCTTAAACTCATTCAAATAATTTCCTTAGATGTTGACCTTAAGTGTTGACATCAATGACAACACTTACCAGTCATACTTGCAACATTCTTCTCATGGATATTCAGAAGCACCGAATCAACCAAACAAAGTCTTATCAAACCCTTAGCTTTTCAATATTTGAGATCCCAATCTTCTTGAGATATTGTCGTTGGTTTTGTACCAAATATGGCATCCCATAAATCTTGATCTACAAGCATGTCCTCCACTTTGAGTTTTCGCAACTCAAAATTACTGCCATTAAACTTCTATATCTCAACCCTCCTAGATGTGCTCATCATCTCTTACCTACAATAAAGATTTAAAAATCTTCTACACAAGCTCCCACTCAAATGAAGATCAACTCAAAAAACCCTCTACCCAACAACTCGAACCAAAGGTGATCAGGGTCTGACATCAACTGAAAGGTAGCAAGGTATGCAGAAAGGCTTCCTACACTGATCTACTGAGGAAAGATTTATGCAAATTTTTACTTTTACATTTACATATTAATATGTACATTAACAGAAAGATAATAATAACTTCCAAATGCAAACATAAAATGTACAACACAAGATATACATGGGGAAAACCCCTTCAGGTAAAAAACCCCACACTCTAAAGTTGCCCAATATATTATTTAGGAATCAAAAGGATTACAATATACTTGCAAAAAAATATTTTACATGAGTATATCCAAATATAGATCTAGGAGGTAACTCGACATTCATAAAATTCTTACACAACCTTCATCTCTAACTCATGATATATATGAGACACAATACAGTAAACCGTTACCGATAATTACAAAACCATGAGCCAAAACCTCCCAAAAGTGGTGCCCAAATTATCTCCCATCAAAGATGCCTTGTGATGTGCCAAAACACACACCAACATGTGTAACTCTCCCATTTACATCTCTTTTATGTGTCCAACACATTTTTACATTTCTCAAAAATAGAAGGTCCAACTTCCAAAGGTCATAACTTTTGATTTATGACAAATCATTTGATGCGTCAGAAATCTTTTGAAGAGATCTATCTCCTTGTAACTAAATTTTTTTGTTACAATAATTTTTGGAGCATTTAGAGACCTCTAAGTACCTCAAAATTGAGTTTGAAACTTTTTTGGCAGTTTTCAAAAAATAGAAACTTTAATATCTCGTGATATAGGTATTATCTTGAGTTGAAACTCACCTGATTTTAGGTCAATCCAAGGTCAAATGTAAAGTTACTAAAAATAGTAAGCCCCACCATTTTTACCCCTTTTGGAAACTTTGAAAGTTCTAGAACATTCTTCAAGATAAAGGGTACTTGAAAAGACCAAACTGGGAAGAATAGTAACCTTTTGAAGTTGCAAGGTTGAGACACTTTTCTTAACAAATCTTCTAACAGAAGGAAGAATGGTAATTTGGAGAGAAAAGCCATTTTGAATTTGATCATAGAAAAATAATCATGCACACATAGCAAGCATATGAATAAAAACATATTGAATATATATTGCATGCAATATACGGAGGAGAGAAAGCAACTAATATGAAGCAATAGAGATGAATGAATAAAGTGGGTAGTTCTTACTTGATTATATATATATATATATATATATATATATATATATATATATATATATATATATATATATATATATATATATATATATATAAAAGGTGAGAGAGTTCTGAGTAGAGAAATCTTCCTCTTAACTCCTCTATCACATATGACTTCTCAATATCTCCATGTCCCTCTGCAACCAAGTCATCCTTATTAAGGAGAACAACATTTGAAAATGTTATTCCTTCATATGTAGTTAGGAGTGGTTTCTTTTTTCTCATTTGAAAATGTTATTCCTTCATATGTAGTTAGGAGTGGTTTCTTTTTTTTCAAAACTTACATTACATCCATTTCAATGGTTTTATCTTTCCTACATGCAATCAAAGTCTCCTCTCATCATTATCTATTCAAAACTAACATGCAATAAAGATGTTTATTCCAATGAATAACTATCCTTTTAAAGATGATTTCTTATCTACTGCATGCCTATATTTTATGTGTATAGTTATTTCCAGAACAATTTTTGTATTATCCCCTTCTATTTGAAAATTTCAAATCCTCCTTTAGATGTGAAGTATAATTTATCTAATAAACATCGTACATACATTCAGTTCTAAATTAATTGAATCCATAACACTAATAAAATAATGAAATATACTATTTCAACTTACTTAGACTATCTATCACAATTATGCAACTGAGCAAGATAATAGAGGGTGACATAATGTTGACACTCAAATATGCACAAATCAACAAAATGATTCCTGTGTGTGTGTGTGTTATGAGATTCTTTTAATCATACCACCTTACCAACCATCTAGAAGCCCTCTCCCCAATGATACTATCTCTTTTAAATCCATGAGAGTGTCATTTCTTTACTATCAAACTCAAGAATACTAGAAATGGTAGTTAGTCTTTATCAAATCATGATTAGATCCAACATTTAAAATATCAACCAAATCATGTCATAATTCAATAGATCAATATTTCACAAAATGTATAACATTAATTGCAATCATTATCATTAGAAAGTCAAATAATAGTCAACATAACCATATTTATTTTTCTTGTTTGTTTGACAATCAACATTTAAATAAATGATAAAATGTATTCATAACTAGGCATAGAAAATGGGGATGTGACAGGGGGAGATGGGGGGGGAGTTAGAAAGAGGGAGAGAGAGATTGAAAGAGATGTAGAGAAATAGAGAGGGAAAGATATATCTAGAATGAAATAGATAGAGAGAGAGAGAGAGAGATGGGTAGAGAAAGAGAGAGAGACTAACTTTCAATCAATCATTTTATGCCAACAATACAAAGATGAGGGAGAGACACACACAAAGAGAAATTTATAGAGAGATAATGAGAGAGGAGTGGGAAAGAGAAAGAAAGAGAGAGGGGGAGGAATAAAGAAATAAAGAGACAAAAGGGTAGAGACAGAGAGATGACAAAAAAGATAGGGAAAATAGATCTCAAATGATCTTAGAATATTAAGGTTTACTTAATAAAGTCACCTTACTAACTTGTAGTTTATTATTGTTAGTAACTAATTAGTTACATTTCCTTATGTTAGTAGTTTGGGAAGTTTTATTGTAAAGGCTTTATAAAATCCATCTTGGAATGAATGTGAGATGATCCCAAATACAATAAAATTATCATTATAGTTTTTGTGTGTATTATTTTGCAAGTACAAATGTAAATGCCCTACTATTTCCATTATATGGTATCCGAGAGCTCATTTGATCCTATCTTGGTGCAATCTCTATGTGAAGTCATGTGAAGGGATTGAAGTCTATGTGAAGTTGTATGATCTAATTGAAGTTGTTGGGCACAAAAATTCCAAATGTGGAAGATGCTGGGTGTGGAAGTGTTGAAATCTCCATAAACTTCAATGCATAATCCTAGAGAATGTTCATGTGTAGAAAGGTGAAAATATATTTGAACAAAGCATGATGATCTGAAACTGCCATTGTAGCTGATTTATTGGTGCACTGGATAAAGGAGATGTTTAGTATATATAAAACAAAATTTTGGAGCACATTGTATGATTAGGCACAAGAATGGGCATTTGAATGAAATTTATGAAGTCTTTAGTTGTTTATTGTGATAATTTTTATTGATTTTTGATCTCCCATGGATACATGATTTAGAAGAGATTTTATGAGGCATTTAATGATATCTTTGTGACCAGTAAAATTTGTGAAAGTTTGAGGAATTTGGAAGTCATTTGACCATATGGAAGAATGAGACAACAACATCTCATGGAATATAATTATTATAGTAGATAGAAGGTATAAGAATATTTCTCTAAATGCAACCTTCAAGAGTCCAATGATTAGAGGAGGTAGCTGATCAATATGGAAAAATTAATCAGGCTTTAAGCAAGGTGTGGTTCAGGTTGTTGGTTTGAACAGTGCAGTAGTAAGTTTGATTTCGACCACTGCATTATTTTTCACTATGTGCTATAAACATTAATGTTTATAACTAGCATAGTTGGTTTAAAATTTTCATTATAAAAAGAAGAGTTATAAGGTTCTAGGTTCAAATCTCACAATGATGTGAAAGCATTATTTTTTGTTATGGATTATTTGAAGTTCTGCAATTTTATTTATTGGAGATAATGAAAATAAAGGCAAGTTTTGTTTTTTGGAGGTACAATCATTCTTAGATATTATTTTTTTTGGAGTAATAAGGTAAACATTGTTGAAGGTTTAATAGTGTCTTGGAGGCATAAGGTTGACTAGCGTATGAGTCCATCATTGGTAGAATTCCATATCATTATTTTTAACATTTGAATATGGCCACACATTATGCTTGTGTTCTCAATGCCATCCATGATATCATTGATAGAAATGTGGGTGATTATATGCTTGTGATATTGAAGGTTTGAATGCTACACCTAATAGGTCTTTTGGAGATTCACATGCAACCTCAAGTGGATAAAACATAAGCACATTGCATTGGAGGTTGGTGGCATCAAAGGCTAGAGGAGTTTTCATCATCTCAATTCAGCTTTTTTCTCAGATATGGTGCTTTGCAAAAAAAGCATATGTTTTTGTGTTTTCTTATATGTTCATTTTATGCTAACAAAATTGAAAGAATGCATATATTGCGAAGTTTGATTTTGAAGACACATAGTGATTTGGTGAACTTAATATGGATTGTTGCCCAGATAGTTTGAAAGTCTGTGATCTAGGGAATTATACCCTTTCAAGAGTCAAGAGACAACTTGATGGAGCCTTTGGAGCTCAGCATGGATTGTTGTCCAATAATTTAGGGGATCTATGATTCGGGAGTATGGGGAGGTGGTAATCTAGGAACTCAAGAATTCAGGCTTGGCTAAACCCTTCCGAGGGTTAAGTGGTAACTTGATGGAGTTCCACCTAATTCATAATTTGTTTCCTCAAAGAAGAATCTTCTCAAGAATTTGTATTTGTTTTGTGTAATCAACATGTTTTGTTATATGTTTTTTTATGTAATGTAAACCTTAAGGGGGGTACATGTTAGAATATTAAGGTTTACTTAATAAAGTCACCTTACTGACTTGTAGTTTATTATTATTAGTAACTAATTAGTTACATTCCCGTATGTTGGTAGTTCAGGATATATATATATATATATATATATATATATATATATATATATAATTTCCATCAAATGAGAGAGAGGTATATATATAAGAATGATAATCTATATTGCCGCAAATTGTCAAAGAAGATTATAGAACAATGTCACAATATCCTAATGCACAATTTCAACCATTTCTTATAATTTTAATTAAAAATTGTTGCTCTTTAAAACTTTTTCTCCCCTGTAACAAACTTTACAATCTCTACAAATGGACTAATTATTCATATTGCTGTTATAGACATGATATTTTCTTCTTATTATTACAAAAATGATACTATTTAACATAAATATATGCAATTGATAATCATTTCTTAAGGATACTACTATATGAACTCAAACTTTTAGATTAGACATGCTTACCTTATTTGTATGGCCTACAAGATTAGTATTGTCTATCACTTTTCTTTATTATTATGACCTATGATATTCAATGCCTAAGGACATCCAAATCATTTCCTAAAAATGATCTATATGTTTCACAATACACTAACATTTACTATGATAGAAAATATGTCACTAATTTTTCTTCAATCAATTGATTCTTTTATATGCTTACTTTTCGTCTACATTAAAAGAATTTTAGTTTCTTTTGTGAAATTCTGTATTTAATGTTTCAAACAATATGTGAGATGTGTCCCCTGTTAATGGGATCGAGTGATGGCAAACAAGATAGGTGAATGAGATGGTTAGGCATGCAGAGTAATAATTAGAAGTAACTACATTCAGGTTCGTTGTATAATTATTAAAGGTGATGGAATAGCCTTTCATATCTCCTATCTCCTCTCTCTGTCTTATCAATTGTTGTGGTGTGGTGATTTTCTATGGTGTCTATAGATGGAGCTTGCCATTTGAGCGGTAAAATGGTAGGTAGTAGGCATGGAAAGGAAATGAAAGAGGAGAAGACACCTAAGCAGATGAAATGAAGGGTAACAGGTGAAGAGTCAATGGCAGATTTTATAGCATTTGTTGATTAGGAGATCAGTGATCCTATGCTCAGGCAATGGATGGTTCATATCTAGGAGTTGGCCAAAGGGATGGATGGGTCTCCAGGGGTGAGAGTATTCACTCAGTGATGGCAAAGTTGCTTTTGGATCTAGGTTATACTAGAGGTAGATGGAATCTTTTTGATGCAATGTTAACTTTATCAAGTGTGTCCATGCTTTCTATAATGTCTAGTTCCTATCTTCTCCATGACAACATTAAAGATGTGGTTCACCAAGTAGAGGTACATTTAAACTATTTTTTGGAGCACCTTCATATGCTTTTTATAGTGGTAGATATGGTTTCAATTAGTGGTAGAGGTGATTGCTAAAAAAATATATGTCAATCTTCCTGAGGAAGCTATTCCATTATTCTTTGAATGTTTTGACTCAAAGGAGGAAAAAGATAAAGGTGAGGAGACTAAGGCATCAAGTCAGAAAAAGTTTGTGATAAATGTAACTGTGTAGTAGAGGGGGTAGAGAGGCCTATGTAATTTGCCTCGGTCCCTCGTAGGTTTATAGACTTACATCTTTATATACTTTCAAAATAGTGCGTACGGGGGCAGCAAGTTTGTATGCTTCGACCATTTTGATAGGGAGATAATGGGATATAATTTCATAGAAGTTTTTTTACATGGTTTGATATCTCATTGACTAGCTAAGACAATTAGAAGCTTATCCCTAGATATTGGGGTTCCCTTATTTTTTTATGGTTCTTGGACCTAAATTAGGTAATATTAAAAAATATGTGAAATTTGTGTGAAATTCATTGAGCAAATCCACCTTATGCATTGCCCCACTATATGTTAAAAAATTATAAACTTAACGAATGCAATCATCATCGATACTTATTGTACACCAAGGTGTGGTTTGATGCAGGAGCATCTAGGTCCATAGGCAATCCTGCATTGCCCAAAAATATTTTTAGTTTTATTTTTTCAATTTTGGTTGTTCTAGACATCTCTCTAGATCAAGAAACCTTTGATTTGATCAAATTGGCAAAAAATGAAGATTTTACCTAATCGCGGTTACTCAGTTGAGTTGGTAGAGTTGGTAGTTTAATGGAAACAATTATTTTTGAAAACCATGAGGTCCGGAGTTAAATCATTTTACAAGGATGTTTTGGGTTGTATTTCACGAAATGTGGAAAGTTTTTGTAATTGTATTCTTAACCAGTTGAGAGAAATTAATTTTCTTTGTTCTTGCTTAGCAATTTATGGAAAATATTAATTTTGAAGATTTTCAAAAGCTGAAGCAAAATGGCTTTGAGGGAAGCTTCATGAGGTTATTCCACACATTCTAGCTAGTTTCCAAATGAAATTTATTTGGTATTTTTTGAACTGGGATCTCCACCTGCACATCTTTTTCCTCATAAATGTTAAGACCCAGCTTCAACATCCTATGAATGCTAGAAGAAAAGGTATTTGGATCATCAAGGCGGAAGGCAGAAGTGAGAGAAACCATTTCATAGATGAGAAATACCAGGGCCTTTACAGATTTACCACTCTTATCTGTCTCTACCCTCTTTCGCAACTCCTCCATGATGGCTTTCCTATGTTGTGCATCACCTGTGCGTTCAAGAAGTGCTCTAAGCTCAAGTTTGAGATCTTCTAAAAACTCTTCTGGTGCAGATTCAATTCCAAATCTAGCATCCTTCTCCTCTTTAGCTGTATCCTCCTTATTTTTCCAACCATCCCACCAATGTACACGGCGTTTCGTTTTAGCTTTCACATCAACATCTATTTCTATTGTATCCTCTGTTTCCTTTAGCCTCTATAGGTTGTCCGATTCTTCTAGCATGTCAAAATCCTCGCCTCTCAAATCCTGCGGAGGCCTTTCCCACTCATACCTTGCCTAGGCAGTGCTTGGGGAATCAGGATCAACATCAACCATAAGAACTTCAGTGGCAAAATCAGCAGCCAAATAGACAGGAGATTCATCTACTTCCATTGGCACAATTTCATCTAGCTAAATGTCACTATTCGCAATTGTCACTGCAGCTCCCACTTCATCAAAACTCTCTTCAAAGCCACACGACCAAGACATGAGAGCTCAAGCCCAATCATCTAAAGCTACTATATCCATTTTCCTGGAAATTCTTCACGATTTCCAAAATAGCTTTTTCACCATTGCAAGTAGTTTCATCTTCAATCACTTTCAAATCACCAATAATTTCATCTGCTCAACTTTCTTCACAACTCCTCCTTGGTTTTACCCAAGCTCTTATACCAATTGTAGATTAAATACACAGACAAAAAGAGTTTCAGAAATTAGAACAGAAATGAATAAACAAAAGACACAAAAGATTTACAGTGGTTCACCATTAAAATGGCTACGTCCACTTTTAAACAGCAGGGATTTCTCCTCTTTATTTAAACTCTCTATTTTCAGTATTTTACAATACAGCCAGCGTCAAATGGCTACAAAAATAAAATCACTATATACTATCACACAACCTACAGCCACTAACTCTCTATCTTCACCGTATCTTCAAAAGACTAATTACAGTATATCTGCAGCACTCTGCTCATACGGCAGCTTACATTCTATAGCTGTTAACCTCCAGAAGACTCATCCAAGAATAAACTCCCAAAGAGAATATCAGAGGACACAGGGGCGTTTCACCAAGAAAACAGATGTGTTACCCCAAGAGCTGTCAGGAGCGTTACACCAATAACTGTCAGGATGTATCTGACGAACAGATTGGGCTTCAGCTCTCAACAACATATGCAGCAGAGTTCTATCAAAAATACCCCCAATGTTGGCCTCACCCTCTTGGAAGTTATACACGACCAGCGCTGCCCTCCATTTCTCTGCACTAAGGAAAATATCCTTGACGAAAGCACAACCAATGGTAAACGCATACTCTTGGTCCTATGTAAGATCAAACAGATTAGATACAAAAGTCGCGGCGCTATCCAAGCCTTTGATCTGCCTCTCACCTGATTGGAAGAGATAGTATCCGAGGAAGCAACGTATGGTGAATTCCACGCTGTCACACTCCACCTCAAAGATCTGCCTGAGGAAGACAGTGTTCAAAGCGCCCTGGTAAGTTGGTTTTCCATCAATGGAAGGTAAGAAAACTCACTGGTTAGGAATCCACAATGCCATCGAGAGATCTACAAGCAAAGAATAGAGAACAAGAAACGAAGGAAATCCAACATCAATAAGCATTCTGCCGCTCACCGCTTGATATAAAGCCCATCAGAATTAATGAATGTCGTCTCTCCTTACAGTGCCGAAGCCAAGATAGCTACATGGCATAATTCTTATAACCTGATGGGAATTCATTTGCTATTGACATTAAAATCCGTAGAGAGGTCTAATCCTCAATTAATACACATGTCGTTTATCCAAAATTAATCCTCCGATCTTCTTGGCCACAAACAGAAAGGTGACGTATCTACTACTGAGAAGTATTGAATGTTTGTTTGGTACGTTAACCTGTATTCATAGTTAATATAGGTCGTTCAAAGCGACCATCCTTCACCTGCCACCTCTTTTAACATTCCAAAGGATTTGATAGGTAATAATCAAGTGTGAGGGATAGGAGATCCTGAGATATGCTATTAATGGCCTAGAGGTATCTAGAACCTGCAAAAAGCATCACATCGAACGTCCGACTGCACAACCTTGAAGAAAGCTTCATCGCCCCATTACGTGCCCATATCCTTTCTTAGCTGGAACAAAAATTCAGCCCCATCTCAATCGAAAGATAGATCCAACTAGATTTAAGACTCATAAATGTAGGCTGGTGCTATTGTCCACGATTCCCCAACCAAGAAAGTAACGGATCAGCTGATGAGAAAAAAAAAATGGACGTTGTACAAAGATATGTCATGTCCCTAGGGTAACAAATAGCCGAAACTATCCGCTGACAAACTATCCGCCGACCACTTAGTCTGGTAAGGCTTGGATCCCACTTCCACTATCCTACAGAGATTCTCACCCAGCAACCATGGCAAGAGCTGCTTTATCATAAGAAATACACGATAACAAGTTCTCAGGCAAATTATCATGAGACTGATCAAAAGTGACTTCCAACTCTAGTTGATCAATAGCACAATTCACCAACCAATCCGCCACCTGGTTACCCTCCCCGTAATAGTGCGAAATCTAAAAAGATTCAAACTTCTCCAATATCTGCAATGTTTCCAGCAAAGAAAACCACAAAAATCATGAGATTTGGTGGAGATTGAGATGCTAAAAGAGTTGAATTCCTCTAGCAAGGGTTTGATAGTGAAAAAATTATTTTTGTTGAGTATAATGTAATGTAATTGTTCAATTTCCTTTTCCTGTAGCAGCAAATTTATTCTAATAAAATAAAAGTTTGAGTTGTGAAGATTTTGTGTGAAATTGTGTCTTTACCTGCTTGGATTGATGGTCTGATAAAACCTTCAATCCTAGATCTGCATCATGATTGCTAGTATAAATTATAGAGATTAAATTAGTCTTTGTTGGATTCACCTTTTTGTATTAATTTATTTTAGAGTTTGTGTAAATAATAAAATTAATCAATATTTCTAAAGTTCGTGTTTTTTTTATTTTCAAATATAATTGGTTTGTAGCACTCTAACTTACAAAAAAATTCACTTTGGATTTTTCCACCTTACACATGTGTTGAACATATGCTACAACCATGACATTCCATGAGGCCACATTTATTTGACACATTTTATCAAATAGTTAACATGCCTTGTCAATGTAGGTTTAAAAATAATACAGACTTGAAAGATGCTAATAAGAGATTGATTAGCATAGAATTAATTTTAAAAAAATTAAATATTTAATAAAAGGGATATTTTTAAGTGAACTAATTTAACATTTAAAAAATTAAAAAGTTGTATGATATTTTTTGAACACAACTATAAATTAGAGTGCTACATAGAATTCTAGTTTTTCCATTCTGATTTAGCTAGTATTTTTTTTGTTATTAAAAAAAGAAAAAAAAGAAAAAAACCACAACTAATCAAATGTCATTTAGCAAAAAATTAAATTGTTTTCTAATGTTTGTATGTATACATATTACACACAACTTGTTTGGTAATTAGTCAATTAAATACCATCTAGCAAAAAAATAAATTATTTTCTAATATTTATATGTATACATATTACATGCAACTTTCCTAGTAGCAACTCATCAAATTGATCTTGTGCATCTACAGAGTTTATGTTTTTGTTTATTTTTTCCTTCATATTAACTTGATGTAGGCTACTATTTGGAAGCCTTGATAGTTTTATACCTTTCCATGTTGTGTGAAGTAGGACTAGGTTGTATTTATATAAAGTGCGTATATAAATATGTATATATATTATGTATGCATGTTTGTGATGATGTACATATAGTATGTATATACATATGTATGAGACTGATCTAAATTTTAGGAAAATCCATATCTTGACATGGGACAAACTATTCTGTAACATGGTAGTAGAGCTTCAAGTTGTCAAATTTTAATAAATGGGTGTAAATATTTAGCAGTTCTATCAAAACCATGTTGTGGGAAAATCAACTTGCCTATATCAACAAAGTCAATCTTATCTTCATTTAAAGACTATGAAATTTTCGACTAATGGCATCAGCCATGAGAAGGTGGAAGTTTGCTTGGAACCATGAATAAAAAATAAAAGAAAAGGAAAAATATACTTCAATCATCAAAACTTAAGAAGTTCATAATATACAAATCCAATGAACCCTGCAAAGCTACTCTACTCTTTAGGGTGTCAAGTATTACTTCATGGTTAGACTCATGAACTTTCCACAAGTTTTTATTCAATAGTCTATCATAATATTTGATTAATTGAACATTCGATGCCACAACAAGATTAGAATAATGAAGAAATCTCCTAAGTATGTCAAATTTCTTGAACAAATACACATGAAACTTCTTTATTTGGTGCCATCTAAGCCATGTTCTAGTAACAACCACCAACTTCATATAATACTCAATGCCTTCTTCATCTATGATAGGGGTTGTTAATTGATTTTCTATCTCAAGACAATGACACAAATAATAATCCATTCATTTTTTATTATCTTCATTGGTAGTAACTACATAAACATGCCCTACATTGAATTGCACAAAAAGATTAATTCAATAAATGATACTAAAATACCACATAATAAGATGAAATTTTAATTTTAATTAAGTAATGCATTTATAATACTTGATTGAATTGATGATTTCTTCTCCATGAGTTGTAGTTGTCCTAGAAGTCAATATGTCTCAAGTGGGCTTAAAGCTCTAGAACACCATTTATTGACTTGCTCATTCCAATTAAAAATATGTACATGAAGATCAAAAGCACGCCATCTACCTCATATGAATAGTCCATGCACCTACATTTGAGCTTCTAAAAGAGTGGAAATCACTCTATCTTGACATTATACAATAACATTCATATTTTGTAATGTTATCTTCTTTTACCAACCAAAAAAATCTACAAACTATAGACTTACCTTCATTACCTAGAGCCATTATAGAGTTACACCATTTGATGATTAATGTTGCATTTGTTTACTTTCCACTATCTCTGTACTTCAACTCTTCTCATGTTAAGGCTCTTTTTATACATGCTCGTGTATCAACATGCTCCCCTTTTTCATGCCCAACCTCAAAAAAATTTCATATATGTTGAACACCACCCATCATATGCATCCTACTCAACAAGTAGAACATCTATAAATTCTTGAATTGTGATTATCTAACCATATGATATGCTGACAAAATATGATATTCCTACTACTAAAATTACCATACAACATCTTAAAGCAACCTTGCATGAAATATGTAGAATGTGTACAATCATCACTAATAAAAAAATGATACTATCCTAAGATATTTTTATTTTCCTCTATACTATTGAGTGCATGAATAAATTCTACACGCACAAATATAGAAACCTAAGTGGAGTTGTAGTATTGTGATTGAATCTTATTCTATGGTTGTAGTGTATAATTCTCTAAAATAATTACAACTGACATATGATGCTATGAAGAAGAAATGTGTCCTTTCTTAACTTGAATTGCATGCCCAACCATTGATCTCTATGTGTATGTCTCACATACTCATACATTATTTTCTCTTGAAAGATAGCCATAAATTTAGATACTAGTATTTTTTCACTCATTAATTCACATATTTTTGCCTCTTTACCATCCTTTAAAGTGTAATCCACCAACTTATATTTTACAAACTTACTAGTTCATTTCTAATTGTGTTTATTCTTTATGTGTACACAATTTTTCAAACATTGCGAACCACAACAACTATCATATGTTCCATTTAGATATGATTTTTAAAAATAATTGCCCATCTACTCTTTCTTAAAAAATCTAGGTGGAGCTTCCATCATACACTCCAACATATCATTACTATGAAAATTAACATCTATATGTTGAAAACTATCATAATGCATAGAAAATTCAATGTGGTCCCTACAACAACAAGCTCTATGTGTGTGTGAGTGTGTCATTTATTTTAACATAAAAAGGTTTTTCCATTTCAAAATACCTTTCACTAATTTTTATATGAGGATAACTCTCTACAAATTTGGAGAAAATTTGTGTTTAAGTTATATCCAAAAAATGTTTTAGATGTTGCTCACTATTTTGACAATCAATTCTTCTTTTTACATCTCTTTAATTAGGTGATAATCTTGTGTTATTTTTCTATAATTCTTTAATTAGCGATTTTAAGGATTCAACTATCATTTTATCTTTCTGTGGTAGTCTACCAGAGAATGTCCATAGTTCATTGTTATTCAAGTCCTCAACTCTTTCATGCCTCCCAATAGCTTTCATTAGTGTTTTTCTATATATTTTTAGCAATCTACTTATTTTACTTATTAAGGGAGATTTGTTTGTTTGACTACTTATTAAAGTTGATGTAATTATGTCATGTAACATTAGTATATTTGGTGCATAAGGTTGAACCCATTGTTTGGTATGGATTGATTCAATTTTCTAAAATAGATTTTGTATTATCAATATTTGATGTTCTTAGACCAAGGATCTTTATGGTGGATCTAAACATAAAATATCTTCATCATTTGAATAAACAATTGACATCTTCCTATTTTATCTAATTTTCTAAATATATTTTTGATGCAGGAGCATCCAGTGGTGTAAGGGCAATCTGGCATCACCCAAAAAAAAAAAAGTGTTTCAAAATTGTTGATGTTCTACCCATTTCTTCTCAAAATCTGTGGTTCTGGTCCCATAATCACCTGAATAATAATGTAGAACTTTCAATTTTCCCAAATTGCTAAAAATAGTAAACTACTATTTTTAGAAAGTTTGCATTTGGGCACGGAATGAAGTCAAAATTTATAGGAAGTTACATAATGGAAATATAAGACCCTTGGCGAAGGAATCATATGAAGATCATTTGCGAGCTAAAAGATATTAAAGTTTCTGTTTCCTGAAAAATGCCTCAAAATTATTCAAACTTAGGTTTGAGGCACTAAACGGCCCTGTACGGGCCCGAAAATGGCAAGAACCGGTAGAGCAGGTTCTTAGCACGTAGAGCACTCTGCGAGCTTTTTGACGCATAAAACAGTTCGTCAATCGGAGTCCCATATCAAAAGTTATGGCTCCTGGAAATTGACCTATTTTTGGAGGGAGATGCAAAATTTGAAATTAGGTTGTTGGCTGCCAAAAAGGCTATTAATAACCATTTTTGGGAACCCTAGGTAATAGGAGAGTTAAGGGGGCAAGTGTAGAGTCAAGAATAGGTGGGAAAATAGAAACCCTAGCTGATTTGGGGGTTACAGAAGGCGGAAGATTCCAGAGCCTGGTGATGGTAGCTGTAGTGTGTTGCAGCCTATAGAGGACTAATTCCTCTGATTGTAATTAAGCTTTTGTAATGTAATAAGTTGCCCAGATCAATAAAAGAAAGTTCTATTCTCTGTGTTCAATTTCTATTATTGTGTGTTTTATGATTTACCCCCTTCATCAAGTGGTATCAGAGCGAGGGTTCCTGAGTGTGTAGACAGATCGCCGACCGTGAGGTAGTTTGCACCAGGACCTGAGGTTGTAGGTTTGCTGCGGAGACCAAGATGCCTCCATGAAGAAATCATGTTGGGAGGAATGCTTTGACAGAAGAGGGTTTTAGAGCCCTACAAAGGCAAATCGATGCATTGTAAGAGGAGCTATGAAGAGGGTTTGAGCTGAGGACAAGAGAAGAAAGTGAAGATGAAGTTGAAGAAGAGCTATCTGAGGAAGAACAAGAAGCTGCCGAAGATGCTGCAGAAGTAAGGTTGTTGAGGGTCATTTCGAATATCAGAAAGAGGCCCAGGATTGAAGTTTCTACATATTCTGGAGATTCGAATCCAAAATAGCTTATTGATTGGATCAATGACATGGAGGAGTATTTTGAGTATGAAGATGTGGAGGACCCAGATCGGGTTAAGTTTGCAAAAACAAAGTTGAAGGGCCACGCTAATATTTGGTGGAAGGAGGTCCAATTAGAGAGGAACAGAAGAGGAAAAGAAAAGATCACCAGATGGGATCGAATGGTGGAGAAACTAAAGAAGTAGTTCATTCCTGTGGACTATGAGATGGAGTTGCTGAAGAAGCTGCAAGGACTGAAGCAAGGTAACAAATCTGTTAAGGAGTATACAGAAGAGTTTTATAAAATTACTATCAGGATAGGTCATGCAGAGCCCAACAAGGAGAAGGTATCCCGTTACATTAATCGGTTGAGGCCAAGTATTCAAGAGGAGTTGAGCCTAGTCAGAATGACCACCATAGAAGATGCGTACCAGTTTTCCCTGAAGGTGGAAGAAAAGCTGAACAAAAGATTTGATAACAAGCAAAGGGGAAGAGGTCAAGGTGGAAGGACTGGTGCAGGACCCTATGGAGGCCATAATGAAGATCAAAAGAAAAGTGAAGAAGCAGGCACCAGTCGAAATCAAAGAGGGGATAATACCTATCGCCCTCGTGACCAGAACAATGGTGATCAAAGAGGAAGAGGGAGAGGCAGATCTGGGCAAGGACTTGGAAGAGGAGGTTTTAGAGGAGCCTGTTTCCAATGTGGAGAAGAAGGGCATCGAGCATATGAGTGTCCGCAACATCAAGGAAGGACAAATAGAAGACCTGAAGGTAATGCACAAGTTGCATATGTAGATGAAGATGTACATTCTGAGCATTCTGAAGATGCTGAAAGGGGAGAAACCCTAGTTATCAGAAGAACCTTCCTGAATGAGGAGAAAGAACCCAATCAGAGGAAGAGTTTATTTTGCACATGGTGCAAATGTGAGGGTAAGTGTTGTGATATTATTATTGACAGTGGAAGCACTGATAATTTGGTTTCAGAAGAGATGGTTGACAAGTTGAAGTTGACAAGAAGAAAGCATCCACATCCATATCAGATTGCATGGTTGCAGAAGGACCATAGAGCTTTGGTCAATGAGTAGTGTTTAGTGAAGTTCAAGATTGGTGACTACCATGATGAGGTGCTGTGTGATATTACATCGATGGATGCATGTCATATGCTGTTGGGGAGGCCATGGCAGTATGATACAAGTGCTGTCCATGATGGCCGTGCAAACACATATTCCCTAACAAAGGATGGAGTTCGTCATAAATTGAAGCCCTTGAAGGAGGTGGAAGAAAAGGTATGTAGTACTGCCAGAATTTGTTTGGTAGATGGTAGGAAATTTCTGGAGGGTATGAAGCATGAGCGTCATTACTTTGCATTGATTCCTAAGATTAGTCAAGAAAAATGTGAAGATGTACCAGTAGAAGTTTCAGATATGTTTGAAGAGTTCCAGGACATTATCTCTAATAATGTACCAAAAGGTTTACCACCAGTAAGGAAGATAAGTCATCAAATGGATTTGATACCAGGAGCTAGTTTGCCAAACAAGGCAGCCCATAGAATGACCCCTGCAGAGAATGAAGAGCTGAACAGACAAGTTCAGGAGTTGTTGAGGAAGGGACTGATAAGGGAGAGCCTAAGTCCATGTGTGGTACCTGCAGTACTAGCACCAAAGAAAGATGGAGAATGGAGGATGTGTATAGACTCTCGAGCCATCAATAAGATAATGATCAAGTATAGATTTCCATTGCCAAGAATGGATGACATCATGCATTGTTTGAGTGAAGCCAAGTACTTCATAAAAATTGACCTGAATTAGAGAAGGGGACGAATGGAAGACAGCCTTCAAGACAAAGGAAGGTTTGTATGAGTGGTTAGTCATGCCATTTGGGCTAACCAATGCACCGAGCACATTCATGCGGCTCATGAACGAGGTATTGAAAGAATTTTTGGGAAGTTTTGTTATTGTTTATTTGGATGATATTTTAATTTTTAGTAAGACTTGGGATGAGCATTTGATGCATATCAGAAGAGTTCTAGAGAAGCTGAGGGAGGAGAAGTTGTTGATTAATCTGAAGAAATGCAATTTTACAAAGAAGGAGTTGGTATACCTGGGATTTGTTGTCTCAGAGGAAGGTCTTAAGATGGACCCAGAAAAAGTAAAGGCTATCATTGAGTGGCCTACACCAAGGAGTGCAACAGAGCTAAGATCTTTTCATGGTTTGGCAAGTTTTTATAGAAAGTTTATCAGGAATTTCAGTAGCATTTGTGCACCCCTAACTGAAACAATGAGAGGGGATAGCAAAGAGTTTAGATGGACTAAAGGGGCAGATAAGAGCTTTGATACATTAAAGCAGAAAGTCGTAGAACAACCTATTTTGGCACTTCCATATTTCAATAAGGTATTTCAGGTAGATTGTGATGCCAGTGGTAGTGGTATAGGAGCTATTTTGAGCCAAGAAGGTAAGCCCATTGCCTATTTTAGTGAGAAGCTTAATGATGCCAAGAAAAAGTATTATGTTTATGATCAGAAATTTTATGCAATAGTTCAGGCTTTGAAGAAATGGAGACATTATTTGTTACCAAAAGAGTTTGTTTTATATATTGATCATTAGGCTTTGCAGTATCTTAATAGTCAAGGA
This sequence comes from Cunninghamia lanceolata, assembly GCA_027924645.1. Lineage (NCBI taxonomy): Eukaryota > Viridiplantae > Streptophyta > Pinopsida > Cupressales > Cupressaceae > Cunninghamia > Cunninghamia lanceolata. The sequence goes on from BSBN01000703.1 coordinate 27,014,871, forward strand.
AAGTTGAACCAAAGGCACTTAAAATGGGTTGAGTTTTTGCAGAGTTATACCTTTGTTTTGAAGCACAAGAGTGGGAAGTCCAACAGAGTTGCAGATGCCTTGAGCAGAAGGTAAAATTTGTTGACAGAAATGAAGATAGAGGTTGTTGGGTTCGATGAGCTCAAAAGTTTGTATCCTAAAGATCCAGATTTTGTAGAGGCTTGGAAAGCTTGTCTAGAGCCTGTTACTTTAGATAGGACAAGATGGTTGGATTTCATAATCCAAGATGGCATGTTGTTTAGAGGAAGCCAGTTGTGCATTCTGAGGAGTTCCATGAGAGAGAGCCTGATTAAAGAGAAGCATAGTGGAGGATTGGCTAGACACTTTGGTCAAGATAAGACCATTTCAATTGTTGGTGAAAATTATTATTGGCCACAGTTGCAGCAGGATGTGAGGAAGTTTGTGCAAAGTTGCAGAGTATGTCAGATGGCAAAAGGAACAAGTCATAATACAGGGTTGTATCACCCATTACCTATACCAGAGAAGCCCTGGGATGATATCAGTATGGATTTTGTTCTTGGTTTACCAAGGACACAGAGAGGACATGATTCTATTTTTGTGGTGGTGGATAGATTCTCAAAAATGGCACATTTTATTCCTTGTAAGAAGACTAATGATGCTGTTCATATTGCAGAGTTATTTTTTAGGGAAGTGGTGAGACTACATGGTCTACCAAAAAGCATAGTTTTAGACTGAGATACCAAGTTTGTTGGTTATTTCTGGAGGACATTGTGGAAGAAGTTGAAGACAAACTTGAAGTTCAGTTCTGCACACCATCCACAGACTGATGGACAAACTGAAGTGGTGAATAGGAGTTTGGGTAACCTACTATGATGCTTGGTAGGAGATAAGCCCAAGGGATGGGATTTGATTTTACCATAGGCAGAATTTGCTTACAACAATTCTGTCAATAGGAGTACTGGTAAATCACCATTCTAGATTATATATGGCAATAGTCCAAGAAATGCTTCAGAGTTAAGGAATCTAGATACGGGAGAAAAGACAAGTGCCGAGGCTAAAGACTTTGCAGAACATATGAAGAAGTTGCATGAAGAGGTGAGAAAGCACATTAATAAGATGACTACTCAGTACAAGGCTAAGGCAGATCAAAAGAGGAGGTATAAGGAGTTCCAGGTGGGAGATGAAGTCATGGTTCACTTGAGAAAAGAAAGGTTCCCTAGTAGAACATACCATAAATTAAAAATAAAGAAATTTGGACCATGCAGAATCTTGAAGATGCATGATTCCAGAAATGCATATGAGGTAGAGCTGCCGAGTGGGATCAACATTTCCCCTGTTTTCAACATCACTCATTTAACAGAATATCATGAAGGTGGAATAGAGGATAGACCAACAGAAGTGCAGTGGAGTATTCTGGCATCTACTTCAATAGAAGAGATAGAAGAAATCTTGGATAGCCGTGTGGGAAGGAGTACTCGAAACAGGCAATATGAAGAATATCTAGTGAAATGGAAAGGAAGGCCTATTCAAGATTCTTCTTGGTTGTCTAAGGCAGAGGTTGACCATTTGGGTTTTCCTCACACAAACACTTGAGACGTGACAAGGTCACTTCTCAAATTACCCTGGGTGTCTGATGCAGGAGCATCCAGTGGTGTAAGGGCAATCTTGCATCACCCAAAAAAAAAAAGTGTTTCAAAATTATTGATGTTCTACCCATTTCTTCTCAAAATCTATGGTTCTGGTCCCATAATCGCCTGAATAATAATGTAGAACTTTCAGTTTTCCCAAATTGCTAAAAATAGTAAACTGCTATTTTTAGAAAGTTTGCATTTGGGCACGGAATGAAGTCAAAATTTATAGGAAGTTACATAATGGAAATATAAGACCTTTGGCAAAGGAATCATATGAAGATCATTTGCGAGCTGAAAGATATTAAAGTTTCTATTTCCTGAAAAATGCTTGAAAATTATTCAAACTCAGGTTTGAGACATTAAGCAGCCCCGTATGGGCCTGAAAATGGCCAGAACTGATAGAGCAGGTTCTTAGCACGTAGATCACTCCGCGAGCTTTCCGACGCATAAAACGGTTCGTCAATCAGAGTCCCACATCAAAAGTTATGGCTCCCGGAAGTTAACCTATTTTTGGAGGGAGATGCAAAATTTGAAATTAGGTTGTTGGCCGCCAAAAAGGCTATTAATAACCATTTTTGGGAACCCTGGGTAATAGGAGAGTTAAGGGGGAAAGTGTAGAGTCAAGAATAGGTGGGAAAACAGAAACCCTAGCTAATTTGGGGGTTACAGAAGGCGGAAGATTCCAGAGCCTGGTGATGGTAGCTGTAGTGTGTTGTAGCCTGTAGAGGACTGATTCCTCTGATTGTAATTAAGCTTCTGTAACGTAATGAGTTGCCCAGATCAATAAAAGAAAGTTCTATTCTCTGTGTTCAATTTCTATTATTGTGTGTTTTATGATTTACCCCCTTCATCATTTTTTATATTTTAATAGCACTTCTTCTATAAGTACATTTAGGAATCTTCTCACTCATTGGTTTTATAATGTTCTCATCAATTTTAATTAAAAAAATTAGGTTCTTTATGTAAAATTCTATGTGGTGTTCTTAATGGTAAACTTGAGTCATTAGATAAATTTGGTCTATTAAACAAATTTTGTTCATCTTCATAATTTAGTCAATTTTGTGTGTTTTCAATAGGTTGATCAATTGGTCTAACATTTAAATTTATATTTAAAATTACACCATCATTGATTTTGTTATAATTTATTGATTCAATATGTGTTTGAAAAATTACTGCAATATCAAATTGAGATGTCAAAGATGATGTACCTTCAACTCTTGGGTTTGATTTCCTAATTGCATAAAGATTTTGCATTTATTATCTTTGTTTCTCCAAATTCTTCTCTTTCATGGATTCAATGGATGCTTAAGGATCTATTTGAATTGGCAAAGATGGTATATCTTCAACATTGGGATTTTATTTCTTATTTTTACAAATTTGTGTCATTTGTTCTCTTTTCTTTACATTCTTAGCTTTGTGCTTCTTAAATACTTGCATTTTTCCATTTTTATGGAATGGTATTGAATTCTATATCAATCCAACACAATTTGTCAAAATAATGATTAAAAAATTATCAAATTCAAACAAAAACATGAAATTAGAATGTTTTATGTCAATGCAAGATAAAAAGCTAGTTAGTTTTGTCAAACAATGATTCAAATTCCCGAAAATATGAAAACAATGATTGATAATACTAAATTCAAATTAAAAAATTCAATTAATCTTCTATGACAATGCAAAGAAAAAAATTAGTTGGTTTAGTCAAGCAATGATTGTAATTCCTAAAAATAATGAAAAGTGTGATTGTATGTCACAAAATATGGTGAGCATGTGGAAAAATAGAGCATGTGGATCCAAAATCACATGTTTCTCCTTTTTGTGACCATTAATCTATTTCTAGGTAAATCAAAACATGTGCATGTTATAACTTACTTTGGGAAATTCCAACCCTTAGAGTTAGATTTGCCTTGGACATCCAACTCAATGATTTGGGCTTGCATGTGACATGCCCAGCTACATAAAGCATACAAAAATAAGTAAATGGTGAGTGTGCACTCCATTAGGTTTGTACATTTTTATATGTTATTATGAAAAATTCCATAATGACATCAATCTATCTATTACCTTTCTAACGATGTAATTTTTTCTAAAATTCAAATACATTACAGTTTCCATCTTCAATTTCTTTTGCTAGTCTCTTCATTTTTACTGAAAACCTATGTATAGTTTTTTTGGTGTTATTTTTTATCTGCTCATCCAAATTTAAAACAAATTACATTTTTAAATTCTAAACTCCATTATATACACATTAAAAAAATTTACTTTCGATTAGGTTTCTCAAAAATAAGGGGGAGCACACTAATTTTTTTACCTTTTAAGAGGTGACCACTTTAAAATTGGTAAAAAATCATATTCATTAAAATATTAGAAAAAAAATTAGGCATAAACTAAGTGATGTTATGTGACTTTCCACATAATGGATTTATAAAACACCTTTAAATTTTTTATATTCTTGGGGGAGCACACTGGTGCAAGAAGACTCCTCTTGCCTCACAAAACTCTATCACAAACACACAAAATATACAGGCAATACTCTACCCCAAAACAATACAAGATTGCAACAAATTTAATTTTATTAATTCAATCCCAAACTACAATCAGATATATAATTTTGCATATATTTGCAACAAAAAAATACTAATGGCCTTTGATGGCCTCTCCTATGTAAGAAATTCCTCTAACCTCTCAATCCCTACACACAATCCTCACATACCTTTAGTATTCTTCATGTATACAACTTCTAATGAAGGGGGTAAATCATAAAACACACAACAATAGAAATTGCACATAGAAAATAGGAATGTTGTTTTATTGATTTGGACAACATTATTGAAGCTCAAATACAATCCAAGGATGAAGCCTCCATAGGGTACAACAGATTACATCTTCATATCTCTGGTTTCTAGAACCTTCTATCTTTTGTAGCCCCAAATCAACTAGGGTTTTTGTTTTCCTACCTTTTCTTGACTCTACACTTTCCCCCTTATCTCTACTACTTCTAAGGATTCCCAAAAATGGTTATAAATAGCCCTTTTTGGTGGCCTCCAACCAAATTTTAAATTTTGCATCTCTCTGCAAAAATAGGTCAACTTCCAGGAGCCATAACTTTTGATCTAGGTGTTTGATTGATGAACCATTTGAATCACTAGAAATCTCGCAAAGTTCTCTACGTACTAAGAATTTTCTCTACCAATTCTGCCTATTTTTAGTGTTGTACAGGGCTATTTAGTTCCTCAAACCTGATTCTGAATTATTTTAGGGGTTTTTTAGGAAACAGAAACTTTAATATCTTTCATTCCACAAATGATCTTTGTCTGATTCTTTCACCAAAGGTATTATTTTTCATTTACATAGCTTCCTATAAATTTTTACTTCCATATGTGCCCAAATGCAAACTTTCCAAAAATAGCAGTTTGTTATTTTTAGCAGTTTAGAAAAACTGAAAGTTCTACATTATTATTCAAGTGATTATGGAACCAGAAATACAAATTTGAAAAGAAATGAAAACAACATCAACAATTTTGAATTATCTTTTTTTGGGTGATGCAAGATTACCCTAACACCACTAGATGCTCCTGCATAAGACACCCAGGGTAATTTGAGAAGTGACCTTGTCACATCTCAAGTGTTTGAAGAAAACCCCAAATGGTCCACTTCTACCTTAGATAACCAAGAAGAATATTCAATAGGCCTTCCTTTCCACTTCACCAGATATTCTTCCTATTGCCTATTCCAAGTATTCCTTCCCACACGGCTATCCAAGATCTCTTCTATCTCCTCCTTTGAAGTAGATGTCGGAATACTCCATTGTTCTTCCATTGGTCCATCCTCTATTCCACCTTCATGATATTCTATTAAATCATTAATGTTGAACACAGGAGAAATTTTGATCCCATTTGGTGGCTCTACCTCATATGCATTTCCTAAAACATGATTCTTCAAAATCCTGCATGGTCCAATTTTTTTTATTTTCCTTATTATATGTTCCAATTCGAAACCTCTCTTTTCTCAAGTGAAGTATGACTTCATCTCCTACCTATAATTCCTTATATCCCCTCTTCTAATCTACCTTATCCTTGTATTGAATATTCATCTTATTAATATGTTTTCTCACCTTTTCATGCAAATTCTTCAGGTGTTCTGCAAAGTCTTCAGCTTCAACACTTATCTTTTTTCCCTTGTCCATCTTCCTTAACTCTGAAGCATATCTCAAACTACTCCCATATACAATTTGGAATGGTGATTTACCAGTACTCATATTGACATAATTATTGTAAGCAAATTTTGCCTAGGGTAAAATCAAATCCCATCCCTTGGGCTTATCTCCTACTAAGTATCGTAGCAGGTTACCCAAACTCCTATTCACCACTTTTGTCTATCCATCAGTCTATAGATGGTGTGCAAAATTGAACTTCAAATTCATCTTCAACGTCTTCCACAATGTCCTCCAAAAATAACAAACAAACTTAGTATCTTGATCTAAAACTATGCTCTTAACTAGACCATGTAGTCTCACCACCTCTCTAAAAAATAACTCTCCAATATGAACAGCATCATTAGTCTTCTTACAAGGAAGAAAATCGCCATCTTTGAGAATCTGTCCACCACCACAAAAATGGAATCATGTCCTCTCTGTGTCCTTGCTAAATCAAGAACAAAATCCATACTAATATCATACCATGGCTTCTCTGGTACAAGTAATGGCTAATATAGCCCTGTATTCTAACTTGTTCCTTTTGCCATCTAACACACTGCAACTATGCACAAATTCCTCAAATCCTACTGCAACTATGGCCAATAATAATTCTCCCCAACAATAGCAATGGCTTTATCTTGACCAAAGTGTCCAACTAATCCCCCACTATGCTTCTCCTTAATTAGGTTCTCTCTCATGGAACTCCTCGGAATGCACAACTAGCTTCCTCTAAACAACATGCCATCTTGGATTATGAAATCCAACCATTTTGTCCTATCCAAAGTAATAGGTTCCAAACAAGATTTCCAAGCCTCCACAAAATCTAGATCTTCGGGATACAAACTTTTGATCTCATCGAATGCAACAACCTCTATCTTCATTTCTATCAACAAATTTTGCCTTCTGCTTAAGGCATTTGCAACCTTGTTTGATCTTCCACTCCTATGCTTTAGAAAAAAGTATAACTCTACAAAAATTCAACCCATTTTAAGTGCCTTTGGTTCAACTTCCCTTGACTATTAAGATATTGTAAAGTCTTATGAGTAGTATATAAAACAAACTCTTTTGGCAATAGATAATGTCTCCATTTCTTCAAAGCATGAACTAATGCATAAAACTCTTGATCATAAACAAAATACTTTTTCTTGGCATCATTAAGCATTTCACTAAAAGAAGCTCCTATGGCACTACCACTAGCATCACAATCTACCTTAAATACCTTATTGAAATCTGGAAGTGCCAAAATAGGTCTCTCTATGACTTTCTACTTAAATGTATCAAAACTCTTGGCTTCTCCTGTAGTCCATTTAAACTCTTTACTATCCCCTCTCATTGTCTCAGTTAGGGGTGCACAAATGCTACTAAAATTTCTGATAAATTTTTGATAAAAACTTGTCAAACCATGAAAATATCGTTCCTCTGTAGCACTCCTTGGTGTAGACCATTCAATGATATCCCTCACCTTCTTTAGTTCCATCTTAAGACCTTCCTCTGAGATAACAAATCCTAGGTATACCAATTCCTTTGTAAAACTACATTTTTTCAGATTAATCAACAATTTCTCCTCCCTCATCTTTTATAAAACTCTTCTTATATGCATTAAATGCTCATCCCAGTCTTATTGAAAATCAAAATATCATCTAAATAATTAATAACAAAACTTTCCAAAATATCTTTCAATACCTCATTCATGAGCTACATGAATGTGTTTGGTGCATTGGTAATCCCAAATGGCATGACTAACCACTCATACAAACCTTCCTTTGTCTTGAAGGTTGTCTTCCATTCATCTCGTTCTCTGATTCAAATCTGGTGATATCCACACTTTAGATCAATCTTTGTAAAGTACTTGGATCCACTCAAACAAACCATTATTTCATCCATTTTAGGCAATGGAAATTTGTACTTGATCATGATCTTGTTGATGGCTCATGCGGGAATCTGTACACATTCTCCACTCTCCATCTTTCTTTGGTGATAGTACTATAGGTATTGCACATGGACTTAGGTTCTACCTTATTAGTCCCTTAACAACTCATGAACTTGTCTGTTAAGCTCTTCATTCTCTATAGGAGTCATTCTATGGGCTACCTTATCTGACAAACTGGCTCCTGGTATCAAATCCATTTGGTGACTTATCTTCCTCACCGGTGGTAAACCTTTTGGTACATTATCAGAGATGATGTCCTTAAATTCTTCCAACTGATCTAAGACTTCTATTGGTACATCTTCACATTTCTCTTGACTGATCTTAGGAATCAATGCAAAGTAATGTTGCTCATGCTTCATACCCTCCAAAAATTTCCTACCTTCTACCAAGAAAATTCTAGCAGTACTACATACCTTTTCTTCCACCTCCTTCAAGGGCTTCAACTTATGATGAGCTCCACCCTTTGTTAGGGAATAGGTATTTTCACATCCATCATGGATAGTGCACCTATCATACTGCCATGGCCTTCCCAATAGCATATGACATGCATCCATCGGTATGATGTCACACAACACCTCATCATGGTATTCTCCAATCTTGAACTTGACTAAACACTACTCATTGACCAAAGCTCTATGGTCCTTCTGCAACCATACAATCTGATATGGATGTGGATGCCTCCTTCTTGTCAACTTCAACTTGTTAACCATCTCCTCTCAAACAAGATTGTTAGTGCTTCCACTGTCAATAATAATATCACAACACTTACCTTCACATTTGTACCTTGTGTGGAGTAAATTCTTTCTCTAATCTAGTTCTTTCTTGTCATTCAAAAAGGTTCTTCTAACAACTAGGGTTTCTTCCCTTTAAGCATCTTCAAAATGCTTAGACTACACATCTTCATCTACATGTGCAGCTCGTGCATTACCTTCAAGTCTTCTGTTTGTCCTTCCTTGATGTTGTGGACACTCATATGCTCAACATCCTTCTCCACATTGGAAATGGGTTCCTCTAAAACCTCCTCTTCTAGGTCATTGCCCAGGTATGCCTCTTTCTCTTTGCTCACCATTGTTCTAGTCACGAGAGTGGTAGGCATTATCTCCTCTTTGATTTTGACTAGTGATAGCTTCTACACATTTCTTTTGATCTTCATTCCGGCCTCCATAGGATCTTTCACCAATCCTTCTGCCTTGACCTCTTCCTCTTTGCTTTCTTTCAAATCTTTTATTTAGCTTCTCCTCCACCTTCAGGGAAAACTAGTACACATCTTCTATGGTGGTCATTCTAACCAGGCTCAGCTCCTCTTGAATAATTGGCCTCAACTCATTAATGTAACAGTCTGCCTTCTCCTTGTTGGCCTCTGCATGGCTTGTCCTGATAGTAATCTTATAGAAAGACTCTTCTGTATACTCCTTGATAGACTTATTACCTTGGTTCAATCCTTGTAGCTTCTTCAACAACTCCATCTCATAGTCCCTAGGAATGAACTACTTCTTTAGTTTTTCCACCATCTGATCCCATCTGGTAATCTTTCCTTTTCCTCTTCTATTTCTCTAACTCGACCTCCTTCCACTAAATACTGGCATGTCCCTTCAACTTTGTTTTCATAAACTTGACCCAGTCTGGATCTTCCACATCTTCATACTTGAAGTATTCTTCCATATCATTGATCCAATCAATAAGCTCTTCTGGGTTTAGATTCTTAGAATAGGTAGAGACTTCAATCCTTAGTCTCCTTCCAATCTTTGAAATGCCCCTCAAAAACCTAAGTTCTATAGGATCTCCTGCAACTTCATGTTCTACCTTAGATAGCTCTTCTTCAGCTTTATCTTTGTTTTCTTCTCTTGTTCTCAGTTCAAACCCTCTTTGCAGCTCCACTTACAATGCATCAATTTGCCTTTGTAGGGACCTAAAATCCTCTTCCATCAAAGCATTTCTCCCAACATGATTTCTTTGTGGAGGCATTTTGATCTCTGTAGCAAACCCACAACCTCATGTCTTGGTGCAAAGTACCTCATGGTTAGTGATCTATCTACACACTTAGGAACCCTTTCTCTGATACCACTTGATGAAGGGGTAAATCATAAAACACACAAAAATAGAAATTGCACATAGAAAATAGGAATGTTATTTTATTGATTTGGACAACACATTACATTACTGAAGCTCCGATACAATTAACGGATGAATCCTCCATAGACTGCAACACATTATAGCTTCTTATCTCTAGTTTCTGGAACCTTCTGCTTTCTATAGCCCCAAATCAACTAGGGTTTCTATTTTTCCACCTTTTCTTAACTCTACACTTTCCCCCTTATTTATACTACTACCAAGGGTTCCTAAAAATTGTTATAAATAGCCCTTTTTGGTGGTCTCCAGCCAAATTATGAATTTTACATCTCCCTCCAAAAATAGGTCAACTTTTAGGAGCCATAACATTTGATTCGAGTGTCTGATTGATGAAACGTTTGAAGTGGTAGAAAGCTCATGGAGTGTTCTATGCACTAATAATTTTCTCTGTCGATTCTTCCCATTTTTGGGGCCATGTAGTGCCTCAAACCTGACTTTGAATATTTTTTAGCAGTTTTCAAGAAATAAAAACTTTAATATCTTCCAGTCCACAAATGATCTTTGCCTAATTCCTTCGCCAAAGGTCTTATTTTTCATTTATGCAGCTTCCTGTAAATTTTCACTTCCATACATGCGCAAATGCAAACTTTTCAAAAATAGTATAGTTTGTTTTTTTTAACAATTTAGAAAAACTGAAAGTTCTACATCATTATTCAAGCAATTATGGAACTAGAAATACAAATTTTGGAAATAAATGAAAAAAACATCAACAATTTTGAATCATAATTTTTTTGGGTGATGCAAGATTGCCCTTACACCACTGGATGCTCCTATATAAACTTCTTGGAAGCTCTTCCACACACTAATCTGAAACACAACATCCTATCAAACACAGTGACAACCACCACCATCTCTCTTTTTTCCTTTTGAACCTACCCCTCTATGGTTCCTACCACACACTACACATTCATTTGTGCCTTTTTCCCTCTACACTCAAATCAATGGTTTGCTTCTCCAATGGCTGACTCCTCTTGTGTTAATCTGCACACAATCTCTACCCTACCTTCACTCTACACCACTTCTATAGAGATGTCTGCTTACAAATAATAAGTTCCTTCCTCTATAGGCTAACCCCCCAATCTCCTATTTTCATTAGTTTTTGTAATAACCAAATATCATTCTTTTGTCTTTAGGATGGAAAGTGAAGAGACACGGTTCCAAGAATATTTAAGTTTCAAACAAATTAAAACATATAGCTCTAAAACTTCTATGGCCTTGGTCAAGGCAAGTCACCCAATAAAGACAAGCAATCATACATTATGAGTATTAAAACAACTACAAATCACCATGTGGAAATACGTATGGCTCCATCTATGCATGGAAAAAACACTTGCAAGAAAATTTCAACTTCTCCATGTTGCCCACGACCTAAATCCCTCCATGTTCACTTGAATTGGAAGCTCTTTATGTAACATTCATTGTTGTACCATATACATCTATAGATATTGGTTCTTAATGTCCTACATTTGAAGATGCTTCCTAATAAAAGAACTCCAAAAGGAACATGAGTCATAAGCCTATTTATCACAACCTATAATCACTCCAATGCTCATGAAAGCTCCAAGGGATCATAGGGAGTAGGTGATATGTCTTCTGAATACCAAGGAGGGTTACATCATCTTTGTATTATATCTTGTTTACTTGAAAATACATGTCTAGGAGGAAAGACTTCAAAATGTTCACAATCATCATGCAAGGCTTTCATTTCTAAGGCAAACTAGATTGATCCTCTGAAATAATGTTATGCTTGAATGAAGAAGCTTGATTCATAGTTGAGGGAGTATCAACCTCAATATCCTTTTCTTCTTCCTTGGAATGTTATTCAAATAACTAGAGAAACCCATTTATGCGGTTGGGACAAGATGAACATAAAGCTGAAAACTAATTTTGAACATAACTTCTTACCAGAACCTCAAAATCTCACCAAAACTGACTAGGATGAAGATATTAACATTCCTAAGGCCTCCACCAGCTATTCCTCAAACCTCACAAAATTCAAAATTTTAAAATTTCACCAATTAGTGAGCACAAGTCATGAAATGATTAATTCTCCAAAACCATCGAGGACATATGACCATGAGACCTTCGTCATCAATTCTTGGATGGACTCAATAGTTTTCTTGCAAGATGATTTGATGTTAAACCTTGCAAATTTCTCTAAACAATTTGTTTCGGTGAAAAATTTATGTTATGCGCTGAAACCAAAGTATGGATAAAACTTGATCCTATCAAATATAATCATGCAATGCATCTTCCAAAGCTGAGAGATACCAACATTGACCAAAAGAAACCAAAATATGAAGAAAAAATTGACAATTTTTTTGGTTGATCTGTTGATCACTAGTCCGCCCGGATGCTCCTGCATTAGACATGCTAGGTAGGAAGTTTGTGAGCATAGGCTTACAAAAGTGGAGTTGTGTAGTAGAACTACTCTCTGAGGTTGTAAATAACCTGTAACAAACTCCATCATTGTGATAGTTGCACACAAATTTATTTCTTCTTCCTTCTTTTCCAACATCTCACCAGAACAATCTTCACTCTCCTTCAACAAATCTGCACTCCATTCTTATCTCCTCTCATGGATTTACATCCACTGTGTATCATCCTCCTCCTCCAAAGAGTCCCTCCATTCCTATCCTCCATGGGATCCAACACACCATTATTATCTAGCCACCTCCACCAAACAATCTCACTACTCTTCTCCTCTTTCGTGGGTTTTACCCACCACAAATTGATCACCTCCACCGAAATGTCACATCATTCACATCACAAATTGTAGAGTATACATACAAATCTTCCCCTATAACTTCATGTAAATTAACAATCTACATCTACTCTTCTCCATACTCCTCAACCTTCAACATGGCAAAGGAATGTAAAACAATATCATCACAAAATGCAAACAAATTTACCTCTTCCTTCACTGCTGCAATATTTCATTCATCATCATCAGCTGTACCCTTCATCTTCTCATCCTTTGTTGTGAGGTTTTCATCTATACCATCTACTCCCATCATCATCTTCACATCTTCAATTGTTGTAACAAGTTTTTTAGATGTAGCATCTTCTGTAACCTCTACACACAAACATGCAACAACTGCATACAAATCTGTAACTTCATTTGTCTTCTTTCCATCTACTTGCATCTTCTTACTCACCTCAGTAACATGCAAATCCATATCAACTTCCTCATCATAAAATTTAGAAAAATCAAAAGTTACCTTGCCATTCTTCACTATTGTGGCATCCATCTTCTCACTCTTCTCTACACCGTTCATCTCCTTCAAATGTTCACTCAACTTGAACAACTTCTCTATCTTCTCAATTTATTTCTCAAGCAATTCATGCTCCTCAACAATAACTAAATCTGCAACATCCTCACAAAAATCTACATGGAAATTGAAGCCCTCCATGTATCTACTTCCTCTTTCTCTATATCTTCTATTGCATTCATCATCTCCAATAAATTAAACTCAAAATGCTCAAGTTTTACCTCATTTCCTTTCGCTATTCTAACTTCTTTTCCTTCATTTTTTGCTGCACTATTCATCTCTTCATTTTCAGCTGAGTTCTCATTACCTTCTTCTATCTTCTCATCCTCCAAAGGATGTGTAGTTGTTGTTGCTACCTCAATTTCAATTTCTTCATTCATGTCTTCCAAAAGACATGTCTCCATTGCACTTTCCTCTTCTTTTTCACTCTCTTTCTCCATGCCTTCCTCATGGCATGCTGTTGTAATCTCTAATGCCTCCACTCTTCTCAAATCTTCACAAATTGTCTCTTCTTCACATCATTGTCCCAAGCATTCCATGTCTTTCTATGGATCATTCTTTTCTACTTCATGTTTTGCCTCTTCAAAAAGGCATGCTACAGCTGAATACTCCTTCCTCTTCCATTCTTTCTCTCCCTGCTTCTATTATTTTCTAGTTTGATTTCTTTTGGGATTGTATGGTCTATTCCCACACACTTCTCCTTCCTTGCCTCTTCTAACAAAGGGCTGCAACTCTTCTTCTCATCTTTTGCAACCTCGATTATAATCTCTTCTCTTCCCTCTTGATCCTTTTGCACAAGGATTTCCTTTTCTTCTTTTTCATTATCTTATCCGCTGCCATCTCTTCTTTCTTCTCTTTATCCTTCGAAGGATTCTTAGCTACTTCTTCATTTTCCTCTTTCTCTTTCTCAATCAATATTGTATGCAATTGTTCATCTTCCTCATCCTTTTACTTCATGTCTTCTTCATGGCATGTCTTCACTACAAACTGAACCCTTGCAACCTATCCATGCTGCATAGCTTCCAATTTATCACATCTCTCAAACAATATGTCAATCATTTTAATCTTTCCAATCATCTCTCTAAGGAATCCCTTCCTTTTATACTATCTCCAGCCATCCCATATAACAAACATCCAAACATATATCTTCATCTCACTCATTGCAATCTGTCACAACTTGCATCACCTCTTCACAATCTGCAATTTTTTCTTTTCTACACAGCTCCAACTCTCACTCGTTAGGACTTCTCTCTCACACCTAGAATAGTCCACACGAGCTCTTCTTCACTATGCTTCATCTACTCTACATGCAAGTCCTAGCATAGGCTACCTCACATTTGGTGCTCTAACTACACACTTAGAACCTCTGGCTCTGGTACCACTTGGTGTAAGAAGACTCCTCTTGCCTCACAAAACTCTATCACAAGCACACAAAATATATAGGTAATACTCTGTCCCAAAACAATACAAGATTGTAACAAAATTAATTTTATTAATTCAATTCTAAACTATAATCAGATATACAATTCTACATATATCATCTGGAACAAACCAACAATAATGGCTTTCCATGCCTCTTCTATGTAATAAATTCCTTCAACCTCTCAATCCCTACACAAAATCCTCACATACCATTAGCATTCTTCATTTATGCAACTTCCTGGAAGCTCTTCCGCACACTAATCTGCAACACATCTTGTCAAACACATTGATAGCCACCACCATCTCTCTTTTTTCCTTCTGGATCAAACCTACCTCTCCATGATTCCTAGCACACACTGTACATTCATTTGTTCCTTTTTTATTTACACTCAAATCAGTGGTTTGCTTCTCCAATGGCCGACTCCTCTTGTGTCAATCCGCACATAATCTCTACCCTGCCTTCACTCTGCACCACTTCTACAAATCTATAGAGATATCCTCTTACAAACAATAAGTTCCTTCCTCTAGAGGCCAACCCCCAATCTCCTATTTTCAATAGTTTTTATAATAACCAAATGTCATTCTTTTGTTTTCAGGCTGGAAAGTGAAGAGACACAGTTCCAAGGATGTTTAAGTTTCAAACAAACTAAAAACACATCTCTACAACTCCTGCGGCCTTGGTCACTCCAAATCACCCAATAAAGACAAGAAATAATACTTTATGAGTATTAAAACAACTACAAATCACCATGTGGAATGGCATATGACTCCATCTATTCGTGGAAAAAAGACTTGTGACAAAATTTTAACTTCTCCATGTTGCCTATGGCCTCAATCCCTCCAGGTTCACTTGAATTGGAAGCTCTTTAAAAGATTCATTGGTGTACCTTATACATCTACATATATTGGTTCTTAACTTCCTACATTTAAAGAGGCTTCCTGATAAAAGAACTCCAAAAAGAACATTGATCATAAGCCTCTTTATCATGGCCCGTAATCACTTCAATTCTCATTGAAGCTCCAAGGGCTCATAGGGATTAGAGTGTATGTCTTTTGAATACCAAGGAGGGTTATATCATCTTTATATGCTACCTTGTTTACTTGAAAATATATGTCCAAGAGGAAAGACTTTAAAATGTTCACAATCATCATGCAAGGATTTCATTTCTAAGGCAAACCAAATTGATCCTCTGAAAGAAAGTTATGCTTGGATGAAGCAACTTGATTCATAGTTGAAGGAGTATAAACCTCCATATCATTTTATTCTTCCTTGGAATGCTATTCAAATAACTAGAGAAACCCATTTATGTGGTTGCAATAGGATGAACACAAAGCAAAAAATTGACTTTGAACATAACTTCTTGCTAGAACCTTGAAATCTCACCAAAGCTAATTGGGATGAAGATATCAATGTTCCTAAGGCTTCCACCAATCCATTTTACCTCAAACCTCATGGAATTGAAAATTTTAAAGTTTTTCCAATCTATCGGCACAAGTCACATAATGATTAATTCTCCAAAACCATAGGGCATATGACTATAAGATATTTGTCATCAATTCCTAGATGAAATCAACAATCTTGTTGGAAGAGGATTCGATGTGAAACCTTGTCAGTTTCTCTAAACAATTTTTTTTATGAAAATTGCCTATTATGTACCTAAACCAAAGTATGGCAAAAACTCTATCCTGTCAAAGCTGACCATGCAATGCATCTTCCAAAGCTTAGATATACCCAAAAAGACCAAAAAAAACCAAAACTTGAAGAAAACAAACAGACAATTTTTTTGGTTGATGTTGATCTCCAATCCACCTAGATGCTCCTACACCACACACCTGACACTACTAACAAAAACATGGCCACTTTGTGTGCTCCCCCTATTTGACCCTCTTAATCTCCACCATTTAAAAAAATAGTTGTTTAAAAATTAGATTTTGAGCACTACTAATCTTGTTTGTGTCACATATTCTAATTTTGAGCATGTGCATCTTCAATTTCTCGTCCTAAGATCAGTTTTTACTATTTTCAGGAAAAAATGACCACTTTTGACTCCCTTTTGGCTCCCTATTTCCATGCACATACTAAGGATGAATATGACCTTTTGGAGGATGATGTTGATTCTTTGAAGTGTTAAATAATACATGAGCATCATTATCTAGCATATATACTTATATACCTATAGTTTAGAAATTTCACTTTGTTATTTTCCTTATTATTTTTACACTTTGGACTTTTTATTATGCCTTGTTTGTTGTATTTCACATGCATGTTTCACCTATTTGTGTTAGTATTATTTTTATTATTACATCACATATTGTATTATATTAATAATATATTACATATATTATTAACATTACCAACTTATAACTATTTTAGATAGTTATAGTTGGTTGGTCGGGTGGTTATTCAACCACTATTGTATTGTATTTATTATAACATTCACATTAATGTTATTTTCTCATTTCTTTTGCTCTTTCAAAATGGTATTAGAGTGAAATAAGAAACATGTGCCTATGTGAGTAAATTTAAGAGACTAGTAGAGGTTGAAGACTACATCCAAGACTTGTTTAATATAAGTTCCAAGGCATGTTTTGAAGTTTGGTGATTGATCCAAGGGCGTAACACATGAAGGATAGGGCTTTTTTGGAATAAGGCATTGAAATCTATAGATAAAAGCCATTCCAGATTGAGAAGGTGTTGAAATCTATAGATAAAAGTCAATCCAGATTGAGAAGGTTGAATGTGTTGGAAGAAGTTTTGATAATACATTGAGCAAGTTTTGGAGTGTGAGATTTTTCGCCCAAAAGAATTTTCTTTACATATACCTAATGTTATGTGTTTATTACTTATTACTAACATACGTGTTTCTGTATCATTTCTATAATTGTTAGTTTAGATTTGAAAAGTTTTTGTACATTAATGTTCCACTACTTTGTAAATTTCAATAAGAAATTTGAAATTCTGTATAACCTTAGTTTATAAATGCTCGAGGAACAACACTTTTTCTCTCAAAGCAACGCTCCTCTTCATTTAGTGAAAGGCTTTGCTTCTCTCTCCATAAGATGGAGAACGCGTCTAGATTCATCGTCTCTTCTGCTTTGTTGTCTTCTATTCTTTCTTTTTTTTGGAATGGACAAAACATGACTCTGCACAATCAGATTGATACTGATTTTGCGGCAATCTTGATGAATTTCGCCATAGCCATCTTTCCCAGTGTTGTCATTCTCCTCTTTACATCTGTAATCTTTTTCCATTTATTTAAGTCAAAAACACACCAAAGTTATGTGCCTTTGCCTCCAGGGGCGCAACCCTGGCCACTAGTTGGCAATCTACCGGAGTTAGTGTACTGTGGACCTGTTTACGAGTGGCTCCACTCTCTCCTCCACAGCTATGCAACCCTCATCCTTTGCGTTCGCCTAGGAAGCGTCCATGTCATTGATGTTAGTAGCCTGGAAATAGCAAGAGAGATCCTTAAGAAACACGACACTACATTTGCATCTCACCCCATAACAATCGCCACTAGTTTCTCCAGCAGAGGATTTCTATCCATTGCAATGGTTCCATGGGGAGATCAGTGGAAGAAAATGTAGCGTGTGGTTGCATCGGAGGTGTTGACAGCATCACGCCTTAAGTGGTTGCAAGGCAAGCAGATGGAGGAGGCAGACAATCTGGTCCATTGGATCTGGATTAACTAATGCACTGCTCAGTCCAAGACTTTCCACAGTACACTAACTCCGGTAGATTGCCAACTAGTGGCCAGGGTTGCGGCCCTGGAGGCAAAGGCACATAACTTTGGTGTGTTCTTTACTTAAATAAATGGAAAAAGATTACAGATGTAAAGAGGAGAATAGCAACACTGGGAAAGATGGCTATGGCGAAATTCATCAAGATTGTTGCAAAATCAGGATTTAATTGTGCAGAGTCATGTTTCGTCCATTCCAAAAAAAAGAATAGAAGACAACAAAGCAGAAGAGACGATGAATCTAGACGCGTTCTCCATCTTATGGAGAGAGAAGCAAAGCCTTTCACCAAATGAAGTGGAGCGTTGCTTTGAGAGAAAAACTATTATTCCTCGAGCATTTATAGACTCCGGTTATACAGAATTTCAAATTTCTTCTTGAAATTTACAAAGTAGTGGAACGTTTTCCTATGTAATCTCTTAGGAGTAATGTACAAAAACTTTTCAAATCTAAACTAACAATTATAGAAATGATACATAATAGTAATAAGTAATAAACACATAACACTAGATATATGCAAAGAAAACTCTTTTGGGAGAAAAATCCCACACTCTAAAACCTGCTCAATGTATTATTAATTTTTAAAAAAATTTGTAACACATGTTATGAGATTCTAAATAAGTTGAATGTGTTGGAAGAAGTGCCTTTATTAAGGCTACCAGCAACATCAATATCATGTTTTATGGATTAAATTTCAGAAGCCAAACTCATGACATCACCATTTTTCGATTCAAGGTTAAATAATTTCAATTGTAATTGAATAAATTTCAATTTAGAATGAGAATCATATAGATCTCTCAATTTTTGAAGGGCATCCCAAGCAAATGTACACCATTGTATGTGTGAAAACACATCTCCATTAACAGAAGTCCTTATCAAGACCAATGCTTTTGAAATTTTATATTGTTACATACTTCTTTCTTTTTAATAAGAGTTGGTGCTGTAGGTTGGACATCTCCATTATAAATATTACTCCACAAATCATTGAAAATGAGAGTGTTTTCTATTTTTCTATACCATTCTACCCATGCGTATTTTCCAATTAAAGTTTCCCCAATTATTGATACAATAGACTGCATTGTAAACTGAAAAAATTGCACAATATTTTCAGATTAAAATTTATTGTTTTAATTGTTTCTGCTTATATTGGTATTGAAAAAGAGAGATAAAAATATTTCTGAAATTGTTCTACACTAGCAAATATAATCTTACACCAAAGATTAAAAAAGAAGAGTGCACCTGATTTAATTCTGAAGCAGCTGATAAAAAACCCCAAAATGCTACAATTAACCATCAAACTGTCATCGCAGCAATATAAATTGTAGAGGCATAATTTCAGTTACTCCAAATTAGTCCCCCATAAAAAAGTTTCTTGTTACCTCTGAAAATGATAGGCGGGAGATAGAGGGCTAAGAAAGAGCAGGTATTGGAGAGCGTAGGCTGGTCAGCAAATAGCATAGAGTATTATTCAAACCATTGATAGAAGCTGGTGTTAATGCTTGTGGATTTCAGAAGATGACGATATTGATGCAGCGGGATTTTGAAGCCCTTATCAAGAGCAATGCATTTGAATTCCTTGGCTCTGATACCACTGTTAGGCTAGGATTGGAGAGAGGAAGAATGGAAAATTGTATTGATTAAAAAAAAAAAAAGGAAAGATTACATTATATAAACGGGTAGACAAAATAGTTGAACTTCCAGAACTGAAAAGAAAATTAAAAAGAAAACTAAATAACTAATTATAATACAACAAAAATATGTAAACCCGAAGATTAACTCATTTACAATGATTTATTATCTCTACCTTTCTACAATGACCATCTCCACTATGTAAACCCGAAGATTAACTCATTTACAATGATTTATTATCTCTACCTTTCTACAATGACCATCTCCACTTGTCAAATAGTTAAAAAGAATATCCTATTGATCTCTCCAATGCAACTCAACATACCTCAAGTGTCTTCTATCCAAATTTATCCTATATCTCATGTCTATTGGACAGGTCATTGGGGATCCTTAGATTTTGAGACACGAAAGGAAGATGACAACCAAGCTTCCCCTTTGCCCATTGGTCTTGACTTACACACCATGTCACCTTTAATTTCTCATATAAATTCTTATTCTAATGAAGGTGGATAGCTATAAGGTTATCATATAATCTTAGTTAATTCTCATTCTAATAAAGTTGGGTGAGCAAAACCAATTGAGAAGGGACATTATAAGAAGAGGTTTAAGAAGGGTTAAGAGGCTAGAAGAAAGTTGTATGCATGAAAAATGATCAAAGGAATACGGAAGATAAATGTAAATAACACAATACCTTCTCCTTCAATCAAGTTTACACACTTCTATTAGAATGGAGTAGATGTGCCCCTGAATCTACCAACTTTGTTCTCTATGCTTCGAAAGATAGAATGAGATGTTGATACGTTGATCACTCATGAATTCTGTAGCATAACAGTACTTTATTGTGTGATGATAATGGCTTGGTTGAGGATAGATTTATAGATTTTCGATCATGGAGGGAAGAAGATTTGATTTGAAGATAAGGATTTATTTTTTCTTTGTTTGGCAAGAGAGGAAATAAATCAGGTGAAAGATAAGATTTGAAAGAAGATAAAGGATTTGATTTTATGTTTTAAAAGGAAATAAATCTTGAAAAGGACAAGAGGGATAATTGATGCATTTATCTAATTAAATTAATTTATTAGATACACATGAGTTCAATTTTGAAAAGAAATTGAGAATAAGATGTTATTAATTAAATAAATATTTGATTTATTTAATTAATGCTGAATGATGATTTAATTAATTAAATAATGAATTATATAATTAACTTCAAAAAATTGAATGGATTAATTAAATAATTGATAATTATTTAATTAATGTAGAAGAATAAAGTTGAATGATTGAAATTAATTAAATAATTAAGAATCGTTTAATCAATAATGAATTCAGGAAGTGAGGTTAATTTTAGGTGTCTACATTGTGCCCCTCTTTGAGATAGTGTTGTGAAGTAACATCATTTCAAAGAAAAATAAAATATAGTGCTTGGTTGGATAGAAGAAGATGGTAGGATTAGGGATGATGATACTTCAGTCACTTGAAGCGAAAGTCACAAGGAAAGATGATGTCGGGATAGTATTCCCCCTCAAGAGGATAGACAGGGTAGAAGAACATGGGTATGCTCTTGAAATGGATGAAACAAAATGGTTAAGGAGATGGAGGAAAGAGAAAGGATCGATGAAATGAATGAATGATACGTTATGCTGCATTGAATGAGCAATCATATAATTTTGATATAGCACTAGACTTTATGCACTAAGGTATAAAGACTAGGGTGATGATGTGTCATGTGCATAAAAGATAAAAATAAAAGGTAACAAGAAAACATATGCTGTTGGGCACCATGATATGGAAGACCATGATGTCATGGTTACAATATACTGCAAAGACTTATACAAATGCAAGATAAAAAAAAGATAACACACACAAGCAAGAAAGTAAGTATGCACAAATGATTCAAAAACAAACAAGGTGATTGCCCCTGCCAAGCTAAAAAGCAAGTATTGATTGGATTGATTGAAGATAATGTTGTCATTATGGGGAACGATATATCCCTAAAACAACACAAAGATACGGGAACAATATATCTTGTCAATGATGATTGGATAAATGATCGAATGATAGGTTGGACAACAAGGTTGGAAACAAAACCAAAGTGTGCTTTTGGATGATTGGTTAGATTACTCGATTGGATTGGTATGGATTAAAGATTTATTGCTTGAGTTTTCATAATGTTGTAATTTTTTTGGAGTTTTGTGGGGGTTTTTGATTTTTTTTCAGTTTTTTTTAGATATTTTGACGTTTTTGTATTTATTTTGGATGTTTTGGTTTTTTTGGATTTTTTACTATTATGATGTTTTTGGATTAAGTGGATATTTTGATTTTTTGGGATTTTGTGGATATTTTTATTTTTTGGATATTTGTAATGTATTGATAATTTTGGATTTTCAATTTTTTTTGAGATGGCATTGGATTACAATTTGGATAACCTAGATGCTAGATAGCAATAACAAGAGAAAACCAATTCTAGATGCAAAGGATGGAGATGGGATTGGATGAATAGATGAAAGGATGGGAGATAGTAAATGGGATGGAAGATTCATGATAGATGGATGATAAAAAGGATAGACAATATTGGATGGAATGGATGAGGTGTTTAGGATATGATCTCTAAAGACTATGTTGCATAAGAATAACATGCCCCATTCTAAGTATTATGCTTAGGATTTTACATGATAAGGCTTGTAATGATAGGATTGATTGGATTGTTTGGAAAGAATGAGGTCTATCAAGAGATGTCCAAAGCATGTTTCAACATTTTGCCCCTATCTAAATATCAAGGTCAAAAAGGAGGAATGCAAAATGGATTGGATCAAGGGGATAATTATGCAAATAAAATGGATAAGGAAGATATGATAGGAAGGATAGCTAGAAGGAATGATAGGATGGGTAGATGAGACAACATGCCCCCAAGTGTACGTGCATAGATAATTGACCTACACATGATGCTTGTTTTCTAGGTTTTCATCATGGTACTTATCCAAGGCACATGTTTGCTAAGTTTTCACCATTGAACGGATGATTTCTCTTTATTTATTTTTTGTATTTGGATCCAAGATGGGTGGATGGAGGGAAAGAGGGATTTGGATGGAGGATGGGGACTCAAACATTTTTTTCCAATAGCAAGGTATTATGTTAGCATTATGCAAATGGATGTTGGTATAGGATTGGATGAGATGGATATGGAGTGAATTATGATGTGAATTATGGATGGATGGGAGATGGTGGATTATGATGTGGATTATGATATGGATTATGTTATGGAAGGATTATGCAAAAGCATGGACCATAGGTATATGATGGGTGAAATATGTAGGATAATGGATGAAAGATGGGGAGATAGAGGTATGTGGAAATGTTGTGGAATGAAAAGGAATCAAAACCAATAGTTACACACACCATTTTGGATTTTGAATCTTTTGATTGGGATGGGGTGTTGGGAGTAATGGAGATTTGTTATTTTTCTGATTTGAGTACTTAGGGACCCAAATGGACTTAGGAGTTTTATATGGGGAGTGGGATTATTTGGATTTTGGGGATTTAGGATTTTTGATATAGTGGGATTTGGATGCTTCATTTGGGTTGATTTCTTTTTCTAAGGGACCGACACCATTTTTGTTTTTACTTTTGCGAGTGTGGGTATTTGTAACCTTTTGGATTTTTTATTTTGCTTTGTATATCGATGCCCTTCAACATGCTAATTTTGAGGCTTTTCTAGGCTTTTGACTTTATGTGGGAAAGCATCCAAATGATTATTTTGGGATCCCATGGATTTTTTGATAGATTCATGTTTGGTCGATGTGTGCATTGGTTGATCTTGATTAGAAATATTAGGAGATTTAAGGGAATGGGATATGTGGATAGATGGATTAGGATATTTAAGGATAGGGATATTAGGAGTTGGGAGGAGTGGAGGTTGAGTGGATGGAGGAAAATATATGGTCACATTCTTTTGGGATTTGTATGATAATGGGGGAGGGATGATGACATATGATTTGGATATATGATGGGATGCATGAGGTTTGTGATTAAAAGAAGTGGATTTAGGATGGGTGAATGTGGTACCAACATGTGTGGATTGTTTGTCTTGAGATGTATAGCCAAGGCCATGCATGTGTGGATAGATTTTGACCTGGATGGGCTCCAAAATACCTTGTTCAAGAAGGCCTAGACCTTTGCCTTAATAGTTCATGTTTTGGAGCATGCGATGTGCAATGGAATGTTTGTTGTGTTGGAAACAAGATGAAAGTCCATTATTAGATGGGGAAGATGGGTGGTGGATAGATTTTGCTCCTCTCCTATGAGAGAACCACCATGGATGAAGGTAGCAGGACCAAGGGGATATGATGATGGATTTGGGATATGTTCAATAGGCGCTGATGGAGGATCCATAGGAGATAGATTTGGAATACTTGGATCTTGATTTTCATTATGCTCATTAAGATATGGTGTAATACAATCCAAGTTATTTTTTTATTATCCATATTTACATGGAAGCCAACTGTCTCATCGAGGGAAGTGAGTGTTGTTGCATCATGGATAGGTCTAGGTGGAGAATGGATAGGAGTAGTTTGAATATATTTCTCATGGATAGTTGCGGGATTATGGATAGGTGGAGTGATAATGTCTTGATCATGGAATGCATAAAATTGGCTAAGAGGATCATCATGGTTTTCTCAATCATTGATAGGATATTGATCATAGATGGGAGCTTAATCATAAATAGGATTAAGTGTGCTATGGATGGGATGAATAAAGATGCTTTGATCTTGATTTGGATGAGGGCTTGATGTTTCCACATGCTTTACATTATATTGTTGACATAGGTCTTGATTTTCTTGAATAGGAGTGGAAGACTCTTGGATAGTCTTGACGGGTTTTAGATGATCAACAACATGAGTATATAATGGATGTTGGCTACAGGATGGGATTAGAGGAATAGGCATATTGCTTGAAGGTTCTTGGATAGGTTCAAGGATGGTCATTTGATGACATGGAGATGGTTGATTCCTTTCTAATAGCCAATGGATTACATCTTTCAAAACCATATGGGTAAATGGAAAATATAAGGTATGGATAATAAGGGTCGATGGATTAGGATTAGGATTGGGATTGGCTGGAGGGATACTTAGATTTGATGGTGGATTAGGAGTGTATAGATCCCATGGTGGAGGGATAAAATGGGTTAATACACTAGGAGGTACATGGGTTAAAGGATTAGGATTAAGGAAGTTAGAGGAATATGGTAATGAAAGGATTGAAGGAATTGAGGGATTGGTGAATGGATTGCATGGAAGTGTTGGGATAGGACTACCTTAGGAGGCTCTTGGATAGGCATTTGATTAGATGATGATGGAAGATATCCATAGGATGCATGAGATAGGGTGGTGTTCCCCTTGTAAAAGGTACCATGAGGACTTAAGGACACATGATCTTGGTGCAAAGGGTAACTTGGACTTGTATGTTCTTGCCGTGAAGGAACTTGATAGTCTTGTAAATGGATTTGATGATGAGTTGATATGATAGAATAAGGAGTCAAATGATCTTAAGGTGGATGTTGTTGGGTATACATGGGATAGGTTGATGTAGGAGTAACTTGGTATGTGGTTGGATTAGGTTGGTATGAAGATGGAGTTGGCACATGAGATTGAGGTGTAATTTTATTAAGGTTGTGGCTATGTTTTGATTTTTTTTTTTTGTGTTTGGAATTATTGTTCTTGTAAAAGAGCTTGTAGTTTTATGTGGGATTGTTGTTGTTGTATGTCTTGATATTGTGGTGGGGTAGTGACTTCTTCCTTTTGATATAGCATCCTAAGTTCATCAAGCATTTTCAAACACCATAACGATCTTGCTCTAGGTTCATGTTTTCTAGTGTCATAACCATTTTGAATAAGAATGGACTAGATGGGGCTCAAGAATGGGATTATGATTAGGATGATGAAGACTAGAGTGTGATGGAGATTATGTGGGTTAAGTTGGATTTGTTGGAAATGTGTGTTGTCATTGATCTCAACTCAATATGTGTCAACCTGAGGTCAAAGATAATGAAGTTGATGGACAATGGAAGATTTGAGAGAGACGGTTTGACTCAGGTCAGCATGGTTAAGGGAGGTTAGTCTAGAAGACCTAGTAGATAAAGAAAAGATGTCTAAGTGTGATATAGTGATCAATATATTGCCAAAGGGTGATACGGAGGAGAGTATACATGTCCTAATATGTTTTCTATATGTCTACATTTATATCCTATTAGTTTAATGTACCACACTTAGAGATAGGTTGCAGAAGTTTGGCTAAGTCTTTCACAGTGTATATCTTAAGGAAGAATTACAATTTTTGGTCTGCATTCCTCTGTAGAGCAAGATTTAGTCTTACAGTTAGAAGATAAGTTGATTGGTATATGAACGTGTTATATCCAAGATTTCAGCCCATTACACCTTTAGCAAAGAAAGTTATCAATGATAGAATTCCAGACAGTGACTTGATAGTGTAAAGCAATGGTGGAGACCTATTGGAATGCTCTACATTCCTCTAGAAGAGAAGTTGTGCCCATGCGGTTTTGCAAATATGTTTGGAGATGTTTAATGTATACTAACTTATAGTATCAAGCGCTCTAATGGTCTGCAAGGTCAACTTTCAAATGACAGAACTAATACACACAGTTCTAAGTGCAAAAGTATTCTATAGAACACATGTTTGAGTACTTGCGGAAGATGGAAAAGGTATAGATCAGATATATGAGTGTCTACAGAGACTCTACATGCTTCATAGTATCTCAGGTTTGAACCACATGCAATTCTCTCTTATTTCCTGTACTGCATAAGGTACTAAAGTCAATTAGTAAAGAGTTGTATATGACTATCCTCTGGATTACAGTATACCTGAGTTAAGTCTTTGATTTTCTCTGAAAGTGATATATGAGGTTGTGTGGATCTGGAAATGTGTTCATAATAGTGCATAAGTTCATTTATATGAGTCTTAGATTTCTTGGTGTACCGCAATACAAAATCCTAAATCTTGGAATATCATAGTCTGTCTGGAAAGCTTTGTTTTCATCAGTTCAACATGTTTCTTGTTTTATGGATGCATCTATTGATTGGATACTTTAGGATAATGGTGCATGGATAGTGTTGAGAAGATACATGGTTGAAATCTTGATCCACAACCTATTTACTCTTCTTATTATATCTGTTTGATGTTGACCTATGGAGAATCACACGTTTCAACTAAGATTCTTTTTGGTACTGACCTAATCAATGTTTTGAGATGTGGCAAAGGATACATATAGAAAAAAAAATCATTTGTGGAAATAGTGTGTGTGATTGAATTTGATAGAGCAAAATGTGAAGGATGAAGGGTGTGAAGTTGGTTTGATGCAGTAATTTTCCAGAAAAGAGGACTGCAATATCAGCATAAATTAGATGCTTCTTTCATAGCAGTTCATAGTTATGTTATCATTGTCATTCCTTGTAGTAGTGAACTTTCTTCAAGGAGTAGTAGCTTCCTTGGATTGTAACCCTATAACAAAGTCAGCAGGGAGTTGTAGCTTCCTTTGGTTTCAGCCCTCAAACAATGTTGTAAAATTTTATAAGTAGTGAGCATTATATTTTTGAGCTAACACTTATCATGGTTTTTCCCATTTTTGGGTTTTCCACATAGAAATCTTGGTGTCAATATGTTGATTAATGTGGTGCATGTTTTACTTTTATGTTCTCTAAGTAATTTGATTTGTTGTGCATTTAAAGTAGTTAAGTTTTGTATATGTTGATTCACCCCCCCTCAGGATCTCAGTGTGTTCAACAAGATTAAGAAAATGATGTAGGATGATATGGGATAATGATTAGGATAATGATTAGGATTATGATTAGGATAATAGGTGGAAGATATTGATTGGGTTATGGATAGGTTGGGATTGATTAGATTATGATGAAAGCTTAGAATGATTAGGGATGATGTGGATAAGAGGGGTGATTAGGATGACTAGAAGAGAGTGACTGGATGCTTAAGATGATGAAGATGGGTAAGGAGGATGACTTCGATAATTAAGAATGATGGGATGGGATAATTTGGAATGATTGGGATAGCTAGGTATGATTAGGGTTTTGATTATGATGAAGGTGGTGACAAGGATACTTAGGATGATGTGGAATGAATTTGTTAATAGCTTGACTTAGGTAATTGCAAACAAAAGATTTCACATGTACATGCATAGATTTCCAAAACACATATACACAAGACACAATAGTAAGTTTGACCTTAAAA
Source organism: Cunninghamia lanceolata (assembly GCA_027924645.1). NCBI lineage: Eukaryota > Viridiplantae > Streptophyta > Pinopsida > Cupressales > Cupressaceae > Cunninghamia > Cunninghamia lanceolata. The sequence continues at coordinate 27,043,074 of BSBN01000703.1, forward strand.
ATTGATTGTTGTGATTATGAAGACTCTTGAAGACACATTGAACGAGTCTAATATTAGTCAATTGGGTATGGCCAATAGGTCCTAATCTAGGATGAACAATTTGTCTAAGGATGCCCCCAATATACAAAAGGTACGAGGGCCCGAATCTGTGAAATGAAAGTGAAATAATGCCAAACAACCAGGAGAAGAGGGTAACCCACCCTTCACCTTCACTTCCCCAATGTATAAAGTTCTTGGGGGCTTAGCCTGAATGCCAATATTCCAACTTTCAAGAGTTGTGTCTTTCATTTCACTCCTCACTATTTATACTCCGTCGAAACACTAGAGTTGAGGTCGTCCATTGGAGTGGTGTGTCTCCAAGTAGGCCTCCTAAAATGGTGACAAAAGTGAATCAAGTGGTGTTTTTGATCTCCAAGATCACCTTGCGATGTGAGCATAGATCATACACACACACTTTATTCACACTTGCAATGTTAATTGACCCTTAGAAATTGAAAGGTGTGTGTGAAAATGAATGGAATAAAGGATATTTTTTATTCCCAAGACCACACTACATGCAAGGGAAGAGCATACACACCCTGATCCACACTCAAATCCACCAAGAAAAACAAGCACAAGTTTGTTTTATGTCCATTCCCAAATGTGATGATGAAAACACATGTTCATTTTAAGCCCAAATTAATTTCAAAAAAAAAATTGATCAATTGAAAATGAAAAAGTTGGGTTGTGTGCACTTGGAATATTTATCTTCAGATCCAATGTTGATGCTATGCCTTGAGTCTTTCCCTAGTCTACCAAATAAACAGAAAAAACAATACACTTGCAAAGAAGCTTGTTCGAGTGAAAAAGAAGAAATCCAAAAATTTCTAAAAATTATAATTAAGTATAGTAGATTGGAGTAGATAATTAGATTCTATGCAAGATTATATGTTGTTTCAAAAAAAAATTGTTAAAATCCGTTAAGAAACATAAAAGTTATAGAGATTTGAAGTTTACAAGGAAAGGGGATGTTTGATTGAATATACTTGACAAACCTAATCCAATCTTTTAATGAAACTTGTACCACTAAAAGTATGTCAAATCATCTTTCCAACAACTATACTTTTGTGCGATTCTGATACAATTTTCCCAAGTTACAAGAAAATGAAAAAAAGGCCCTAGAAAATGGACTTTGAAGGACAAGGGTCAGGCCTTGGTAGCTAACAAACCACTAGCATCTTGGTCAAAAGGTGGTCACATGTGATAGTTATTGCCTAGTGATTAATGTTAGTGGTTATGGTTAGGTAGTTGAGGGTAATAAACCACTAGCATTTGCAATCATGAATGGTCACATGAACAAGGAGGCGCCAGCAGTTTATGATTGGCGATTAAGGTTTATGTGGGCCCCTAGTCACCCATGTGACCAGGGGTGAAAAGAAAAGAAAAAATAAAAAGAAAATAGGGGCGGTGACCCCCTAGTTATGAAGGTGACCACATCCAAGGGCGTCGGGGCCTGAGGGAGTTTAACAGAGGGCGTAGGATAAATTTGATGGCAATTAGGTTTTTTAGGTGGTTTCAGGGGGGCCATTAGGGTATGGTGTAAGGGTAAGCCACGATGAAGATGAAACCTGTTGGCTGATCCATAGGCCATGGTCACAATTGTGACCACCGAGAAACCAAACAATGAAGCAAAGACATGCATGGAACAAGTGAATCTAGTGGTCAAAGGGATGTGTGAAATCTTTGCGACGTAGGAATGGACTAACTAGGAGTCAAAAGGCAAGTTAAAATCTTGTGGATAAACTAAATAACTTGCAGATAAAAAGATTAAAGCCAAGATTTGAACTATTGAAATACTAGTCATTTGAAATTTTTTAAAAAGGAAACTATATAGCTTTATAAAGATTTTACAAAAAAAATTGTTTTAAACCTACCAGAAAGCGATAGAGAAGAGCACCACTGTGCAGGTCATATGGATACATACGGTAGGACCTACTACAGTGGCTTAAGATAAAAAAAATCAAAAATTTACCAGTGAGGAAAATCAACAAATTATATGTCTACCCTAGGGTTTTTGGACCTTCTGAATGCAACAGTGAGGTATGTTTCTGTTGTCAATCAGGATTGCACCACTAGCCAAGTCAAACTTGACTATCATGTTGAAACATGGAAATTCTCCCAGATTGTGGGTGATCTATGTCAAGAGGGAATCTCCAGAGTGAGCTGGTTCTCCTTATGATTTCCTAAACTATTGACTTGCAGAGGAAAAGGGACAGAGGGATAACTTAAAATGAAAACTTAACAATGAGGTGATACAACAGACTTAAAACTTCTAAGGATCTTACTCACAAATAGTTTCCTAAACAATAATTCTCACAACCATAACAATGAGATACAATTCTTTAGTACTTTGCATTAAGGTTTAAATAGAACACAACCATGCAACCTAAACTATATGGCAATTTGCATCATTCCTACAATTTCAAGACATAACAAGGACATGCAATCTGTCACAATGCAACATCAAATTAAAACTGTAATCATGAGACAAATAAAGAAGGAAAATTTTGTTGTTCTATATAACTGAAGGAGTAATGAGTACAAAGACTGAATACAACACTCTTAGTGTGAGAGGAAGACTCTGATATCTTGCACTCTGATCTCTACTCTATTCTGCCAAAAATTGTAACTGTAACTGCTGAAAAAGAAGTGTATCTCTGATATATATCCTATGAAATCAATCTCTCCCTGAAAGCTAGAAAAACACTCCTAAAAATAGATCTCCAAGTCCATTTTTGAGGTCCTCAGAAAAGCCAAAATAAAATCTCTCAAAATGAGTCCAAACTGTGAAAGCAAAGTGCCAAAAGACTCCCTAATGTGGCCCCACCAAAAATCTGCCTTTCTCTACCCATGAAATCTCAATTTTTGTCTTTATCTACCTCTAAATAAACAAATTGAGAAAATAATATTTGATTTGTTTTTCCTAGCTCTAACTGCCTAAAAATAGTTTGATTTTAAAGCAATTTATAAATGATTGCTTTAAAACAAACTTTACAACTCGACCAGTTTTATTCTATCCCCTATTCAATTTGATTTACAAAAAATAAATCTCCATGGGTTATAATTTCACCAATTGCAATTACAATGTTTGATTTTTCCATAAAAAATCATAAAAATAATTATGGGGATCATAAAATATTTTCAAAAAATGAAAGGCTTGATAGTTTATTTGCATATGACCTGGCAATCTCTAAGGCATACAAGGTATGTAGACTTGTCTCACATCACAATAAAAGGCTTGCATATCATTCCTAAGGCATGAACTCCATCTCCAAGGGGTGGAATATGTTTGAGGTATTAAATATTTTGAGGGAGTCTTAGGCTCGACCTCACTGATGTTATGGAACTTAGGCATCAAATGTGCAAGAGGGACTTAAAGGCATAATGTTCTAAGTCATAGGGACTTAGCAATGCACGATACCATGATGATATTAGTTTGGCAATTTGAATTAATTTAAATGTGATGAAATTCCACATTCGACCTAGGGCACAAAGGAAACCCTAATCACAATACCTTTCCATGCCCTATTCTTTCACATCATTTCTACTTTGTAATTTTCAATGGAGCTCTATTGTGGCCAACATAGGTAGGGTTTTGACCTTAAAATCTCCATTTTTTTGTGTTTTGAGCATGATTCCCATGGATATCAGATAGATTTCAAAGGTAAATAGTTTTCCTAATGCAAATATGATTCTTCTTACTCAATTTCTTTCCTTTCTGAGGTAAAACATGGCTTTAACAGCCACAACATCTGCATATTTCTGATGGACTTTTTGCATTTGTTTCCACTATTATTTCTTCTCTATATTTGACCACCATGACTTCATTTGTGAGAGGGAAAAATGAAGCAAAAAGAAAACTTTCAGCTCTGCATCCTTTTGCCTCGTACAAGGTAACTCTCATATTTAACAATGAATATTTCATTTTTTATAGCATTTTGTGCATTTGGGAATTGGAACCCATGGCCATTTCACTATAGCTAAGCTCACTTAATATAATTTGAAATGATTTTTGAAGCTTTTATGGAAAAAATAGTATATTTGCCACGGTTGTAGCTTTCTTTTTGTGTAGTCTTTACATTTCTTCATGGCTCAAACTCATAGTATATCTGCATACAACTCATTGTATATTGTTCTATCTCCTTCTTCTTGTATGTAATGCATTTGAAAGGTCACAGTTGGTAGCTTAATCTTTGAGAACTTATTTTCTATTAAAAACCACAAAGGGTTATCTTGTCGTGAAAAAAAAGGTATGCACTCCATTTCTTGAATGCGGCCATTAGTATACATTTGTGTCAAATATATATCAAACCTCCCCTATGTTTGAATGCATTTAGAATCTCCATTTGATGAGCTCATTGTATTTGATGTCTTCACATGATATGACACACATGCACCTTCTCTCTGTCATTACCTTGACTGCATGCTTTCTTAAGATAAAAATGACAAAAACTTGGCAGATGACACTTGATATTTGTAGTCTATTTCACCATAGCTCTATGATCACTTGCATCATTTCAATGTATTCCTTCAAAACAAGCTCAAATTTGTTCACTTCACCTATAGATGATCTCTATTCTGATGCATTCAAGATCTCTCATTTTTGCATTGCATAGTTATTGTACTTGGTGTCACACATGCTATGATTGCTCTATTCCATTCATGAATTGCTGATAGCATATAAGTGTTCCTGTAGCATCAAATGATATTGAGATCATATTCTTTCTATCATTACTTTGACTACACGCTTTCTAAAGATAAAAATGACAAAAACTTGGCAGATGACACTTGATATTTGCAGTCTATTTCACCACAGCTCTATAATCACTTGCATCATTGATGTATTCCTTTGAAAAAAACTCATATTTGTTCACTTCACCCATAGATGCTCTCTATTCTAATGGATTTGAGATCTCCTATTTTTACATTGTAGACTTATGGTACTTATTGTCACACATGCTATGATTTATCTATTCCATTCATGAACTGCTAATAGCATATAAGTGTTCTTGTAGCATCAAATGATATTGAGATCATATTATTTCTATCATTACTTTGACTATTCTATGCACTGTATCATCTGCACTCATTAATAGAATAGGAAGAACTGAAGCACATGCTAGTTCCTTTATAACTCCTATAGGTCTTTATTCTCTCTTGGATGACCAATTGTCATGATGCTAAATTGTTTAAAAGATTTGGTTGGTGGAGACTTCTCATTTTACTGAACATGCTTTTGGAAAATAACATTCATGATCAGTATTTTAAGTTTACTGCCTTCTCCTGTAGAAGTGGCATCCATTTGCCTGTAAATGATAAAGTGTATTAGATAAGAGTATGATGTTCCATGTTTTGATGTCTCACTTATCAATACTATCACTCTAATCTATAGTAGAGATATACTTCTTTTTTTCATTACAAGATGATATGAATAAATCCTAACACAACATCTCATTGTGAATGCCTTTAACATTGCTTCTTGAGACCACACTCTTGTAGATGAATATGCAACATATGTTGTTCCAAATTGTCTATTTTATTTCATTTGGTTTGAAGTAACATGCTTCAAATAAATCATTCTAGCTTTTTCACTTTGCCAATATGAGTATCACATAGACATGTCCTACAACTACATCCTGACTATCAAAATATATGTGATGTCATATCCTTGCAATTTTGTTATCATGGCTGCCCATTTATTGTATACAGTCTGCAATATTTATAGCATTGGTTAACTCACTGTATGTTTATTACACTCATCTGATATTTGGCTCCACCATGCATATATATGATATTACTTCTGATGAGTTAAAACAAAAATGACATCTATCCTTTTGTATTGAATGTTGTCCTTAGATGAGTCTAGTTCATCTTTATGGTTTCATTTCATTTTTTTGATCTACAACCATGAATATATCCTGAACTAGAAACCAATGCATATGACTACTTTGATACTCCTTCAGTTTGTCATGCAAAGAAACAATATGAGTAATGATCTTTCTTTTCATTCCTTCCCTTTTGAGATCAAGGGGAAGCAGTATGTTGGGCTCAACCCTTGTGGGAGCCTCATTTTACACCACACGTTTTGTCTTCAATCAGCAACATGATTTATCCTATACCTAAACATGAAACAAATAGATTAGAATAAAATAATGAAGTTCTATGGTTGTTTTTGTTTTAATTCCTCCTGCATGTGAATGATGTTCATTGATCAGTGCATTATAAGAAAAGTGTTATGCCTCTTCTGATAGGACATATTGAGATCTCATAACCAGAGCTCTAACAGGACATCCCCACAATTTTGTAGCTCATGTCGAAGATCAGGAGTAGAGATAGGAGACAACTTCAAAGATTGAAGACCCTCAAGGCAATGATGGCTATGTCCTTCTCTTTCTTATCCTTAGATGCATAGCATTTTCTTTATACTTGCATTTGTTCATCTATACCCATGGCTTGTGTGGGACATTTGATATGTCATTATCTCTTTCAATGCAATGCTTATCCATTTATGTATTTCAATTGTAAATGAATAATAATTGTGGTGAATGAAATATTTATCCCTCCTATGAATGTTCTACAATGCAATCAATGATTTGAAATCTTTTCTTTTCTCAAACAACACAATTGAACTGCAATTTCCACTGAAACACAATAACTATGCAAATAACTTATAATTGGAAAATGTTAACCTTCACCCTAAAAAATGAATTTGTTGCACATGCGCTGCCAATTTTTGAGCTGTGGTTAAAAAAGGGTAACATTTCTGGTGACTTCTACTATATGCTTGCCTGCTAAGCATCAGATCATTTTCCTTGAATATCCATTGGGCATTGAGTCAAACTCTGCTCTTCTCAAACTTAGAAAACACTACAATTCAACTCTCCAAATAGTTCAAACAGCAACAAAAGACTGAAAACAAACTAACAGGCCTTGCTGGCCAGAAAAAACTGTGCAACAGCACTTAGGAAAACAAAACTAACTGAAAATAAATGTGCATGAGCACTTATTGACTGAAAATACTACGCTAACCTATTCTAACCAGCCAAAGGAGCTAGTCAAACAAAACCATTCACCGATTGGGTGAAATAACCCCCCTCCAAACTAACTAAGGATGCTTCTCACACTTACCAACTAGTAATAAGGAGTAAAAAACAAGAACACTCCTTACAAATTATTGTACTGCATCCTGAAAGTACAACCAAAGCTTCAAATTTCTTGACTTTGTTTAGACATACCTCTGATCATCCATGAATGGGCAAGTTTTATTTGTTGTCCCTCAACTATAGTCTCTTTCCTAGGGGCACTAAAAATCCCATGAAGCTTATTTGCCACTTCATTGGCTAAATGTCTAATGGGGCATCCTCTTGAAAGGATGAAACTTGAATTCACATTGCTAGTTTTATTCTCATTGGTTATCTCCTCAAACACAACTGCTTCTTGCTTTGGCTGAAATATGACTTCAACCTTGTGTTCCTCCACAACTAAGTTGTCTCGATTTAACTGCTTAGGGAACAGTCCTCTGTCTAAATGGCTTTCACCATTCTCTTCATCCCACAATTTTGGATGCTCCTGTTGATCAACAATGTCTTCCTCTAGAGGTGTTGGTAGAACATCCAAGTATGAGTAGAAAAGCTCAATTTCAGATCGAAACATATCCTCATTAGTCAAAATAGGTTTGCTTTCATATACTTGTTCATGAATTAGCATGTTATCTAAATATTCTGGAACACTTGGATGGTCAAAACCTGGCATAGACATACTATTTTCATCCTTGACATCAGAGCTAGGAAGCTCATCAAGAAGACTAACTGAAACCTTTTCCACATTGTCTAAATTTGCAACAAAATCATCAAGGTCATCCCAAAATGCAATTTCATCACAATCCTCTTAATTTTTCAATAAAAAGAGGGTTGTATTTTACCTCATGGCAGTCTTTAGTTAGCTATGTAACCCCCATGGTAGATTTATCTTTACACTTTTCCATTTGATCCAAAACCTCTTCATTAGATTGCATAGCTTCAATCAATAGCTCACTAGATGTTTGAGGATCCTCATGCTGCTCTAAAACTGTTATCCTTGATATGAGCATGTTCTCCTCACCTGGTTCTACAAAACCAGGTAATTGATCAAACAAAGTTATAGAATCTTCTTCATTATCTGGTGCTTTCTTGGATGGGATTTGGGTTTTCAATCTTTGCAACTGAAGATTTTTGCCTTGTGACTTCTGCACCCTGTTTTCATGCATCTTATGAATAGCATTAGAAATTTTTTTAAAGGAATCAAAACATAGAGGATTCAGGGTCATATTTGAGTCAACTTGCTCTACACAAATAGTAGTAACCTTTTTGTGTGGATCAACCTCTTGCACTACACGACTTTCTGAAAAAAATTTATCGTCTTTTACAAAACAAGGAGGTTCATTAATGCAAACATCGAAAGGTTCATCAGGAGGAGTCTTTTTTGGTTTAATCTTCCACTACTCTAAGTGATACTACTCCATAGCTATATGTAGTAAATTTCTCCTCTTAGCTTCCTTCTGTCTGATAATGGACTAGTCTGGAATTCTAACAGGCTCCTGAGGAAAACTAGAGCTTCATAAACTTAGGAGTTTGATTTCTTGAGGAGTCTGTTTGCATTCAAAACCCATCTCTTGGCCTTGGGGATAATTCACACCACGAAATTCAGTGCTTTGCCAATTCATAAAAACCACCCCAGGGTTATAATCTCTTCTTGGGCCCTATGGATCAGTTTGGAAAAGTGGCCTATTTGGCTGATTAGACTGATACAGGGCCTGGTATGGCTTGTGTTATTGACTGATTTGCCTCTTGAAATCAACAAACTCATTTGTCATATTTTTAATTATGTTTTGAAGCTGTTGGAATTCTTGAGTTTGGACCGGAACAATAGTCTCTTGAGTAGTAGCCTAGTGTCTTATGGATGGAACAGTTGGGACAACAGCCAAAAGGGGAACTGCCATGGCTCGATCTACAAAAAAAATGGGCAAGGGAGGCCTTGGGGCTATTTTCCCTACTAGAATAAGGCAGTTCTCTACTCTAACAACAATCTTAAAAGCATTGGGAAGGGTAGATCCACCTAGAGCCTGAATCATAACAGATATTTGGCTATTTAAAACTCTTAACATAGAATAAAAAGGCATGTTGTGGTGTAGGCCTTACCATCATAGGGATCCTATCCCAAGTCTTCTAGAAGCAGTAACTTAAATTAGACATGTACTCATGTGGAGCCCTCTAGATGGTACTCAACTGTTGCAGCAGAGACAAAAGGTCAAATTTGTCCTCAAAATGTTTGTGCAATCCATCTCCCAGATCATCCCATGACATGATTGAGCCAGCTTTGAGTCCTCTAAACCACTACAAAGCTTTACCCTTTAGTGATGTAGCCAATAATCTGATTGCTATGTTCTCTTGGGTAACATTATATACTAAATATGCTCAGCAGTTGTAGTGTGGTCTTCTCTGATGAAATATGGCAATCCTTTGAGGGTTACAGCTAGAATGTCATCATACTGGACTAGTTGTAATGGGTTGCCCCTGTTAAATGCAACAAAAGGATATAGTCTAGCCATTTACTTAGAGTTGCCATGGTGTTTGATAATTTTTCCTTCAAAGTTTTTTGATACCGAAGAAAACATTTGATCCTTCAGTATGTGATCTTCTTCATGTACTGTTTCAGTAGATCTACATGTAAAAACTAGAAAATAGAGTCACCAGGTATATCTTGAAACCTCCAAAGGCTGGAACACTACCACATATACTAGAACAACAGCTTGAAGATTGAAAACTTCTCTAAAAAAAAGTTTCAGAGTCCCACCGGGCGTGCCAAAAATTGTTGTCAATTAGGATTGCACTACTAGCCAAGTCAAACTTGACTATCCTGTTGAAACATGGAAACCCTCCCAGATTGTGGGTGATCTATGCTGAGAGGGAATCTCCAGAGTGAACTAGTTCTCCTTATGATTTCCTAAACTATTGACTTGCAGAGGAAAAGGGACATAGGGATAACTTAAAATGAAAACTTAACAATAAGGTGATACACTGGAATTAAAACTCCTAAGGATCTTACTCACAAATAGTTTTCTGAACAATAATTCTCACAACCATATCAATGACATACAATTCATCAGTACTTTGCATTAAGGTTCAAACAGAACACAAACATGCAACTTGAAATATATGGCAATTTGCATCATTCCCGCAATTTCAAGACATAACAAGGACATGCAATCTGTCACAATGCAACATCAAATTAAAACTGCAATCACGAGAAAAATAAGGATGGAAAATTCTGCTATTCTGTATAACTAAAAGAGTAATGAGTACAAAGAGTGAATACAACACTCTCAGTGTGAGACGAAGACTGTGATATCCTGCACTCTGATCTCTACTCTATTCTGCCAAAAACTATGATTGGAACTACTAAAAAAGAAGTGTATCTCTGACATATAACTTGTGAAATCAATCTCTCCCTGAAAACTGGAAAAAACCTCCTAAAAATAGACCTCCAAGTCCATTTTTGAGCTCCTCAGAAAAGCCAAACTAAAATCTCTCAAAATGAGTCCAAACTGTGAAAGTAAAGTGCCAAAAGACTCCCTGATGTGGCCCCACCAAAAATCTACCTTTCTCTACCCATGAAATTTTAGTTTTTGTCTTTATCTGCCTCTAAATAAAACAAATCAAGAAAGAAAAATTTGATTTTTTTTTCATAGATCTAACTACCTAAAAATAGTTTGATTTTAAAGTAATTTATAAATGATTGCTTTAAAACAAACTTTACAACTCGGCCAGTTTTATTCTATCCCCTATTCGATTTGATTTACAAAAAATAAATCTACATGGCTTATAATTTTGCCAATTGCAATTACAAGTTTGATTTTTCCATAAAATATCATAAAAATAATTATGGGGATCATATGATATTTTCAAAAAATGAAAGGCTTGATAGTTTATTTGCATATGACCTGGCAATCTCTAAGGCATATAAGGTATGTAGACTTGTCTCACATCAAAATGAAAGGCTTGCATATCATTCCTAATGCATGAACTCCATCTCCAAGGGGTTGAATATGTTTGAGGTATTAAATATTTTGAGGGAGCTATGGGCTCATCCTTACTGATGTTATGGAACTTAGGCATCAAATGTGCAAGAGGGACTTAAAGGCATAATGTTCTAAGTCATAGGGACTTAGCAATGCATGATACCACGATGATATTAGTTTCGCACTTTGAATTAATTTAAATGTGATGAAATTCCACATTCAACCTAGGGTACAAATGGAACCCTAATAACAAAACCTTTCCATGCCCTATTCTTTTGCATCATTTCTACTTTGCAATTTTCAATGGAGCTTTGCTGTGGCTGACACAGGTAGGGTTTTGACCTGAAAATCTTCATTTTGATGTGTTCTGAGCATGATTCCCATGAATATAAGATAGATTTCAAAGGTAAATAGTTTTCCTGATGCAAATATGATTCTCTTACTCAATTTCTTTCCTTTCTGAGGTAAAAAATGGCTTTAACAGCCATGGCCTCTGCATATTTTTGATGGACTTTTTGCATTTGTTTCCACTGTGATTTCTTCTCTATATTTGGCCACCATGACTGCATTTGTGAGATGGAAAAATGAAGCAAAAAGAAAACTTTCAGCTCTTCATCCTTTTGCTTCATATAAGGTAACTCTCATATTTAACACTATATGTTTCATTTTTTTATAACATTTTGTGCATTTGGGAATTGGAACCTGTGGCCATTTCACTATAGCTGAGCTCACTTAATATAATTTGAAATGGTTTTTGAATATTTTAAGGAAAAAAATGGTATATTTGCCACGGTTGTAGCTTTCTTTCTGTGTAGTCTTTACATTTCTTTATGCCTCAAACTCATTGTATATCTGCATACAACTCATTGTATATTGTTCTATATCCTTCTTATTGTATGTAATGCATCTGAAAGGTCGTGGCCTGTAGCTTAATCTCTGAGCACTTAGTTTCAATTAAAAACCCAAAAGGGTTATCTTGTCATTAAAAAAGGTATGCACTCCATTTCTTGAATGTGGCTATCAGTATACATTTGTGTCAAATATATATCAAACCTCCCTTGTGTGGCCACGACAGGCTTGATGTTGTATGTTTACACAACTGGGTAATGCATTTGGAATCTCCATTTGATGATCTCATTGTATTTGATGTCTTCACATGATATGACACACATGTACCTTCTCTCTGTCATTACCTTGACTACATGCTTTCTTAAGATAAAAATGACAAAAACTTGGCAGATGACACTTGATATTTGTAGTTTATTTCACAATAGCTCCATGATCACTTGCATCATTGATGTATTCCTTTAAAACAAACTCATATTTTTTCACTTCAGCTGTAGATGCTCTCTATTCTGATGCATTCGAGATCTCTTATTTTTCCATTGCAGACTTATTGTACTTGGTGTCACACCTGCTATGATTGCTCTATTCCATTCATGAACTATTGATAGCATATAAGTGTTCCTGTAGCATCGAATGATATTGAGATCATATTCTTTCTATCATTACTTTGACTGTTCTATGCACTGTATCATCTGCACTCATTGATAAAATAGGAAGAACTGAAGCACATGCTAGTTCCTTTATAACTCCTATAGCTCTTTATTCTCTCTTGGATGGCCAATTGTCATGATGCTGTATTGTTTAAAAGATTTGGTTGGTGGAGACTTCTCACTTTACTGAACATGCTTTTGGCAAACAACATTCATGATCAACATTTTAAGTTGACTACCTTCTCCTATAGAAGTGGCATCCATTTGCATGTATATGATAAAGTGTATTAGATAAGAGTATGATGTTCCATGTTTTGTTGTCTCACTTATAAATACTATCACTCTACTCTATAGTAGAGATATACTTCTTTTGTTCATTACAAGATGATATAAATAAATCATGACACAACATCTCATTATGAATACCTTTAACATTGCTTCTTGAGACCACACTCCTGTAGATGAATATGCAACATCTATTGTTCCAAATTGTCTGTTTTATTTCATTTGGTCTAAAGCAACATGCTTCAAATAAATCATTCTAGTTTGTTTACTTTGCCAATATGAGTATCACACAGACATGTCCTGCAACTGCATCCTAACTGTCAAAATATACGTGATGTCATATCCTTGCAATTTTGTTATCATGGCTACCCATTTATTGTATACAGTCTGCAATATTTATAGTATTGGTTAACGCATTGTATGTTTATTACACTCATTTGATATTTGGCTTCACCATGCATATATGTAATACTACTTTTGATGAGTTAAAACAACAATGACATCTATCCTTTTGCATTGAATGTTGTCCTTAGATGAGTCTTTTTTTTTTTTTTAAATGCACCTGGTAAACTTTTTAACATGACCAGCGACACTGGTCCGACACGCCCTCTGGCTCCACATGAATGCTTTTTCCTAGACCAATGAACTGGTGAGGCCACAACACGGGGGACCTCATCCCCTAGCAAGAACACTTCAAACCCGCGAGCTCGTTGGCCCAGCAAAGGCATAAAGCCTGTGAGCTCGTTGGCCCGATGGGGGTTTGAACTCTAGTGGCCACCACTACAACCGAGTGACTTAACCACCGAACCATGCCCTTATCGGCTAGATGAGTCTAGTTCATCTTTATAGTTTCATTTCATTTTTTTGATCTGCAATCATGAATATTTCCTGAACTAGTTCTAAATCAATGCATATGACTGCTTTAATACTCCTTCATTTTGTCAGGCAATGAAACAATATGAGTATTGATCTTTCATTTCATTCCTTCCCTTTTAAGATCAAGGGGAAGCAACATGCTGGGCTCAACCCTTGTAGGAGGCTCATTTTACACCACATGTTGTTTTGTCTTCAATCAACAACATGATTTATCCTATACCTGCCATTGAAACAAACAGATTAGAATAAAACAATGAAGTTCTATGGTTGTTTCTTTTTTGAATTCCTCCTACTTGTGAATGATGTTCATTGATTAGTGCATTATAAGCAAAGTGTTATGCCTCTTCTGATAGGACATATTGAGATCTCATAACCGGAGCTCTAACAGGACATCCCCATAGTTTTGCAGCTCATATCGAAGATTGGGAGCAGAGACAGGAGACAACTTCAAAGATTGAAGACCCTCAAGGCAATGATGGCTATGTCCTTCTCTTTCTTATCCTTAGATGCATAGCATTTTCTTTATACTTGCATTTGTTCATCTATACCCATGGCTTGTGTGGGTTTGATATCTCATTATCTCTTTCAATGCAATGCTTATCCATTTATGTATTTCAATTGTAAATAAATAATCATTGTGGTGAATGAAATACTTATCTCTCCTGTGAATGTTTTGCAATGCAATGAATGATCTAAAATCTTTTCTTTTCTCGAACAACACAACTGAACTGCAATTATCACTGAAACATAATAACTATGCAAATAACTTATAACAAAAAAATGTTAACCTTCACCCTAAAAAATGATAATAGTTTTAGCGTAGGAGGCCGTTTGCAATAGGTGATTCCCAAATTGTACCAAAAAATGAGTTAGATTTGCAACAAAAATCTTCAAAACTTGCGACATATGGGGTTAGATCAAAGGGCACGCCAAAAATGTATGCATGAAAAATGATCAAAGGAATACGGAAGATAAATGTAAACAACACAATACCTTCTCCTTAAATCAAGTTCACACACTTCGATTAGAATGGAGTAGATGTGCACCCAAATCTACTAGCTTTGTTCTCTATTCTATGAAAGATAGAATGAGATGTTGATATGTCGATCACTAGTGAATTCAACAGAATAACAATACTTTCTTGTGTCATGATAATGGCTTGGTTGAGGCTAGATTTATAGACTTTTGTTCATGGAGGGAAGAAGATTTGATTTGAAGATAAGGATTTAATTTTTGCTTTGTTTGACATAAGAAGAAATAAATCAGGTGAAAGATAAGATTTGAAAGAAGATAAGGGATTTAATTTTCTGTTTTAAAAGGAAATAAATCCTGAAAAGGATGAGAGGGATAATTGATGAATTTACCTAATTAAATTAATTAAGTAGATATACATGAGTTCAATTTTGGAAATAAATCGAGAAGAAGATGTTATTAATTAAATAAATATTTGATTTATTTAATTAATGTTGAATGATGATTTAATTAATTAAATAATGAATTATATAATTAACTTTAGAAACTTGAATGGATTAATTAAATAACTGATAATTATTTAATTAATGTAGAAGAATAAAGTTGAATGATTGAAATTAATTAAATAATTAAGAATCGTTTAGTTAATAATGAATTTAGGAAATGATGTTAATTTTAAGTGTCTACAAAAGTTATTTTGAGGAACATATATTTAATAATAAAATAAAAAATATAAATAACTTAAAATAACTAATAACTCTTAAATAGATAAAAATAAAATAATTCTTAAATAATTCTAAAGTAAAACAAAATAACTCTTAGCAAGTAAATAAAATCATTCAAGGCTAATATTTCTAAATTTCTAAGTTGATTTAATGAAATATTTACAACTTAGTATTTTTAGATAAGTGTATTCCAAAGTTGATTTAATGAAATGTTTGTAAATCACTAGTTTTAGATAGATGTATTTCAAAGTTGATTCAATGAAATGCTTAGTGGGGATAGTTAGATTTTGAGACCCCAAAGGAAGATGAGAACTAAGTTTCCCCTTTTCCCATTGATCCTGACTTACACACCATGTCAGGTCTTTAGGTTCTCCTATAAATTCTCATTCTAATGAAGGTGAATAGCTAATTGGTCTAACATTGGCCAATATTATAAAGAATGACTTACACACATCTAGGTTGGCCAGTCATTATGGTAAAGGTTAAAACATATTATGAAAGCTTGGTTATAATGGAAAAGGTCTAGGAAAGAGTATATGCATGAGGAAAGAGCATTTGTCGATGGACTCGAGAAACACAAGTGACTAAACTATCTTTAATCTCAAGATTGCCTTATGGTGCAAAAAAAGAGCATACACAGCTTGGTCACAAAAAACAAACACAGCAAACTAAAAGAAATAAAAATTTGATTATTATTTATTTTTATTATCTTTTTTTATAATTGGGGTGTCATGCCCACATTCTCCATGTGGTTATGACACAATAACCACATGTCATGTCCAAATTTGCCATGTGGTCATGACACGAATTACCAAAAAAATTCCTAGCTAGCTCTAAAACCCCCTCGTGCACAACACTCGTGCTCGGTGACAACCTCACGCAACGTAGTTGTCTCTTCAACTAACATCAGGTACGTCGCCCAAAGGTGGGGAAAGTCAATCACAATGGGATGATGCAATACTCACTTCACCATCCCTACAAAATCAAAGCCACTAAGAGCATTTGATTCTGTTTAGGATTCCAACCCTAGAGTTACTAAAATGAATTGGGACGATTTCAATGTAAATCGAAATCCAACCTTAGGTCGACTAAAGACCTAAGGAAACTAATCATAAAACCACTTAACTAAATCTGACTTAAACAATTAATCTAGCATAAAATACAAAAAAAAAACATAATTGATCTAATATTAAACAATTATCTCATTTAAGTCTAGATAAATTTCGGTAGCATAACGGGTCAAAATGGAAATAAATCTTATAGCGATTTCGATAGCATAATGCCATCTCATCAACTATAGGAGGTTTAAAAAAAAAACTAAAATAAAATCTATACTCTTTAACCCGTTTCAAAATTTAATAATTAATCGCATCGTATTTCCTATATGCCCTACCCCAAATATTTCAATTTAAATAAATAAATAAATTTAACTAAAATAATAACTTCTTTTCCAACATGATATACTTAAAGTAATTTTAAATACAATGAGGTTTGTTTATTACATTCAACATATAGGGTAATCATATTCACAATTAAAAATATAAACAAAGGAAAATAAAGCCATCTAATAAATAAAAGAAATTAAATACTAACACAATCATATAAGACAAAAAGGCTCCCATACCCCAAATGGGATTGCACATACTAAGCAAGTTTAATTAAGTTAACCATTTCCTAATACTTAGGGCAACAAACCCTAGAGACATGGTATTATAAAATCTCCAAAATAACTCATTTGCTCTCACTCACAAATTGTTCTCTCTGGTTGGTTGCAAGTTCCAAGGAGTCCAAGTGGGAAGGTATCTCCCCAAGGGGAAGATATCTTCCCATTGAGGATGCAAGAAGTTCTATTGATTTTATAAAAGTTTCTTTATTTCTCTACATGTTTTATTTTCCTACAGAATGCAAAAGTTTTTTTTTTTTTTTACAAAAGTCTCTAGTTATCTAAATTTATCTCTATGTCTTCATAATATTAATTATGCACAGGTTACAAGATTTGAAGAGTTTACTAAAAGACAGGGTTAGAAAAATAAATAATACTATGTCTACAAGTTTTCTCCATTTTCATAACTCTCTGGTTATACATAACTTTTTGTAAAAAAAAATCACAGAGAGGGAAAAGGCATGTATTGCCCACAACTATATATATATATATATATATATATATATATATATATATATATATATATATATATATATATATATATATATATATATATATATATATATATATATATATATTTGCTGACCAAAAACACAGATAGAAATAAAATTTATACAGTGATAAAATAAGTTACAGGCTATTTATTTATATGCTCTAGATTGAATACAGATATACATAAACATATGTGTGTGTGTATAAGCATATGCATATTAAAAATATCGAAAGATAGAATAGAGCTGAACTAAGTTTTAGGGCAGAGATAATGTTTATGCGCCACCGCACTAAGTGCAAACCCTTTTGGAGCAAGCGCTCCACTACCCCCCCCTCCATAAAGCCTTAAGGCTCTGTGGAGGGGGGACGGGGTCCCCAAACCCCCCCACCCCCCTCCATAGTCAACAATGAATGCAGCAAGTCATGGGCGCAGGGGTCTGTCGGCCTCTGCGACTCACCCAAAACTCGCGTCTCTAACACCGATGGCAACCCTAAAATGAAATATTTAATAAAAGAATTTTACCTTATAAAATTTAAATATATGAAAGTCTTTTAGTATAAATTAAAATATAAGTAATATATATATTCACTAGTAAATAAATTTTTATCACTGTCATAGAACAGTGAACACAATTAAAACAACAACTCTAAAATTTTAATATATATATATATATATTTATTTATTTATTTATCAATTAATCTTATATACAAAGAAAACAATAGCAACCTAGAAGGTAAATTCTCATTCATTTACTTATTAACAAAAAGTAAGTCCGTCATTCACTAACTATAGGATATATTTATACTTAGATATTTTTTTTCTTTTAAACATAAAGAGAATTATCTCAAATCATAAAACATTATAACCACTATTTCCTTTCCACAATTCTTTTTCTATTACAACTAAATAGGAATAGAGAGAGAGAGAGAGAGAGAGAGAGAGAGAGAGAGAGAGAGAGAGAGAGAGAGAGAGAGAGAGATAATATTATTTCAACAATGAAATGAAGATAAAACTATTGCCATTACTCATTTAAAATAAATCCAATGTTTACAATAAGGGAAAAGAGGTCTACAACCCTCTTGAGAGCTCAACTCTCAAACAAAAATACAACTTATGGCAAGCCCAAAATAGGAATGAGGAATCTCAATGCTCTCATTTTACAAAACTACAAAAGCCATTAAACACAATATTTTATTCCCAAGTCAGACTCCTCCATAGCCACCAAATGAACCTACAAAACACACAACATAGTTCACAATACCCATGGGAAGCTCTCCTCCCAACCTAGGCTTACAAGTAGGCTACCCCCAAGCTAGGAGGTCTTCTAATAACCAAGGTCCATACCATAAGGGTTACAAAACACACACACCAAACATAATAACACCCACCCAAGTCAAAACACAAAACTAACCCATTTTAAAAATGAGTTTGAAGGGTGACAGAGTGGACTACTCTCAACTAAAGGAGACCCAAAACTCAAATACTCATAAAACCTTGGCCTCTTGCCATAAACTTCTCATATTTCCATCCCAAGGCACTCTCGCCATAAAACCATACTTCTCAAATTGCAATACAAGGCCCATGGCAATAAAAACAATACAAAAACTAAGAGGGGAAACCGAGAAGGTTCACACCTCTCTCACCCAAGACAAAGGTGAGCTCTCTCACATGGAGAGCTCACCCCAAAAACCCTTTTAAAAACCCACATACACAAAACTAAAAATAACATAAGCACAACAATCATAAACATACATATTGCATAAGCAAAAGCAAGTAAAACAACAGGCTTGAAGCCTTGAGGAATACCTCCCAAGCTTCAAGGATGGAGGATGTTGATAAAGAGCTTTCCACAAGTCCTTCTCAAAATCCTTCAAAGTTCTACAAGTCCTTCTCTCCTCTCCAACACCAACATAAAAATTCCAAAAGGAAGAACCCTCATCTCATCTCAAGGAGAGAGATAAACATGCAAGGCTCTCAAACCCTAATGGATGAGAAGGTGACACTTGTCACCCTCTCCTCCATCCACATAACCCTCCTCACAACCCCACAAGAATGAGGAGGTGATACTTTTCATCTCCCCATTCCACAAAGCTACACACTCTCCTACAAATTATCTCACACATGTGTGAGAGCGTTGGGAGATGTAAGCTCATAAAGGAAGCTTCACATGAATGAGGAGGTGACAATTGTTACCTTCTCATTCATCTAAGCTACACTTTTCCCCACAAATGCTCTCACATGTGTGTGAGAGAATAGGGAAGAGGTATCACACATGTGAGAAGCTTCGAGAAGCTTCTAAAGCACTTTAGGCAAGGGTAACCTTACCCAAGTGGGTGAGGTTAGGTTAGGTGAGATTGTGACATGCCAACCACCTCTCACATCTCCCAAACTCGTCACTTGACTCAAGGGACAAGTTTGGGTGACCATACATGGTTTAAAACAAGTTTAAACATGTTAAGAATAGTCCTAGACCCTAGGGCTATGAACTAGGATCAATATTTGACCATTATTAAAACTAGGAAACACAAAAATTCACTTGAAAAGGGCTCCAAACATTTAGCACTAAAAATTGTGCAAACCTAACATTATAATTTTTACAACACATCAAGAGATGAATTAAAATGGGTTAAACCTTAGAAAATATTATAAATCAAATACAACATAATCAACATTCTCAAACACAAATGACCTTACTCCAACCTAGGACTAGGTCAGCTCAACAGGAATATAACATATGGTTATTGTCTGACCTCCGATTTTCCATGGGCATGGAAAGTTACATGCACACTTCCACAAACCCATTAATAGCATATGGTACAAATAGCTGAAGCAAAGTGAACTACATATAACACAAACATGATCGCATAATTGTATATAACATTAATAATAACCACATGCTAACATATATATGTCTCTCAAATCATTCACCACTCACACGTATAATCAGGATCACATAATGTAAGATATATCATCAATTTCACCATCAATACACATACCAATAATCATCAAATGAAATCATAGCATCTAAACATTCATACCATCAAAATAAATCTAACATGAGATCTAATCATCCGCATAGCATAAACCATCCATCTAATCAAGAATAAGATATAGTAAAGAAGGTCTAAGTATGGGATCAACAGTCCCCAAATGTCTACAAGTCCGTCATAAAATCTATCAAATAAGTAACGTAAGAAAAAATACAAGATGAGGTAAAGGTAGGCCTCACATCCTCCCCCCTAAGACTAAACTTCCTCCTAGAAGTTTGCAATGAGATGAGGATAGAGAGTCCTCAAACTAGCAGCATCCTCCCATGTAGCTGAGACCTCATCATAATGGTCCAACTAAACTCTGACCTATTCCAGTTCTCGACCTTGAAGACCCAGCGTCCGACGAGCCAAGATGTGAATTAGCTCCAAAGCCAGCTGCTCGTCTGACTCAACCTATAAGGCATCACAATCCAAAACATGAGCCATATCAAAAATATAATGTCTCAGCACAGAATTATGAAATACATCGTGGATGCATGATAGACTAGGTGGAAAAGCAAGACGATAATCTATGGGTCCTATTTGCTCTAAGATCTCAAAAGGTCCAACAAAATGAGGTGTAATCTTAGAGCCCTTTCCATAATAGATTGGACTCTTATGTGATCACACTCTCAAGAACACCTTCTCACAAACTGAGAAGCTCCAATCAAATCTCTTGGCATCAACAGACTTCTTCTAGTGATCCTGTGCCTCCTATAATCTCTGCCTAATCAAAGTGACCTGCTACTCCATATCTTACTCTAACTCAGGTCCAATAGCCACTCTATCCTCAATATGGTCCCAGCTCAAAGGAGTCTTGCAAGGCCTCATAGGGAGGCATACCTAATGAGCTATAATGCCTATTATTGTGGGAAAACTCAACTAGATACAGGTAGTCCTCCTGTCTAGACTGGTGATCCATAACGTACATGCGAAGCATGTCCTCTAAAACCTTATTCACCCTCTCAGTCTTCCCATCTGGCGGGGGTTCAGATTCAGCTATGTGAAGATGTACTGGAGGCTATGATAGTCAGAGTGTAACTCGAAACGACATCGTAAGAGGAAGTCTCTCCATCGAACAAGAGCATGAACTACCGCTACAAGCTCCAAATCATGTGTAGGGTAGTTCAGTTCATGGGTCTTGAGCTTTCCTAACTCATACACGATCGATCGACCATCCTGCATCAGTACTACTCCTAATCCCTCTAAAGATTCATTTGTGCATACCATGAAATCTATTGTTGGATCAAGTACTTCTAAGATAGGAGCGCTAGTGAGACGCTTCTTAAGGACCCCAAAGACCCTCTCACACTGCTCTGTCCACGTGAAGTTCTTCCCTTTCCACTAAAGGGAAGTGATAGGGTGTGCTATCCTGGAAAACCCCTCTACAAATTTATGATAAGGGTCATCCCACCATAATGGGTTACACTTTTTGGCCAAACTTGACATTGAAATCAACATTTTGAGCTATATCTTCACTTTCCAACACCTATAGCCACTAAACCATTAGGAATTTGATGATGATGTGAACTAGTGATTTGTGAGATTTTGTTTGTAGATTCTAAATATATATTTTTTTAAATTTGGAGTTAAATAGTAAATTTTTTTGCGTCTCCTTTGATAACTAGTTTTTAATAGTAAACAACGTTTTTTTAAAGTGATGTGTATTCTGTAGCACATAACTTTTTTTCTACAAAGGATAAAATTCTGATTCTTTTGAATTTAGATTGGTAACACCGATATATAGGGCATGCATTTAGTTTTATAATGTTTTGTTGAATATTTTTTTTTATTAAGTTTTGAAGTCAAACCAATTATAATTTAGACATAGGCATATTCCGTAAAACATAACTTTTTATGTATGTATTGAAATTCAATTTTTTTTTGTCGAAACAAGACATCAATACCTAGGGCATAGATATTTTTTAGAATTTTTTTTACTAATTTACTAATTTTTCATGTGTGTAGAATAGAGAACTTGATGTTCGGTGAAAACCCTACATTCACAAGAGAAAAATATATTAAATTAAATATATTTAAAATTATACGTTTTCAGAAGATTATAATAAGGACTACATACTTACAAAACATAAATTTTAAATGAATTCATTCCCCCAAAAGGTAAATCAAAAGTATTTTTTTATTAGCATTTTGATAGGTGTAGAGGAGACTCCATTATAGGTATGGTTTAAAACTAGTGGGGTTCTAACCAAGGGGGTTTGAATCTAAGGGGGTTTGATCAAACCCTCTTCAATTAAAATCCTTTAAATGGAACCTTTCAAGGCTTAAATCATTATATTTTCTAAAACTCTGTGATTTCAGCAAAAATCAGGATGTCCTAGAAAGTGTAACCCATTATTGTGGCAGCACTCATAATAACCTGCTAGCCCCATGAAGCTCCTAACCTCTGTGACATTGGTAGGTGCTGGCCAATCCTTGATAGCTCTAATCTTTGATGGATCTACTGAGATAGCATTCCCAAATGGAATGTGCCCTAAATATTGCACCTCTGATCGAAAGCAGGCACACTTCACCAAGTTGCAATAAAGATATTGCTTTCTCAAACACTGTAGAACCTAGCGCAAGTGCTCCTCATGCTCATCCTCACTCCATGAGTAAATCAATATGCCATCAAGAAATATGATCATGAACCGATCAAGGAATGTGTGAAACACCCCATTCATGAGACTCATGAATACTGCAGGGGCATTCATCAAACCAAAGGGTACCACGGTGAACTCATAGTGACCATAGCGAGTCTGAAATGTGGTCTTATGGGTATTGTTGATGACTGTTTTGATGCAATCATAACAATAAGTTAAAATTCACATATAATGAACTGAAACTATACTTGAAAGACAAGAAGGAATCATTTGGTGATTCAACTAATCCCAAGTCTACAATGGTTCGGTTGGTCAAGTTCAGTTGGTCAATGTGAAGCTGTAATGTTCAAGGGGCCTTACGTAGTTTAGGTTTGTTTTGTGGTTTACTGGCCTAAGAATATGCAAAAAGGTCATGAGATATGTCAATGCTTTTCATTCCTTTGCATAAGAGTGATATTGGGCTGCAAGTTTTAGAGGGTTTTCTTAGATTTTTGCAGCTTTCTTCTTTATCTGTTTATGAAAACTGTCTACTTATAGTTCTGTTATCATGCTTCTTCAAATTTGAGACAATTTCCTTTGGATTTCTACGTTTTCAGCTAGATATTTCAGATGGGTTGGGAAAAGTTAGAAAGATCTACTGTATACCTCACTTAATCTACCGAAGGATCTAAGTGTTTCTGTTATGCACTTATGTAAATACCACAGTAGTTTGATCAAATCCACAGTAAAAACCCTAAATGTAAGTTCTGAGCATTTTCACAAACATACATTTAAAATTGCAAGCTCTCAAAGAAGATATTTCAAAATACAAAGAAGGGCAGGAGAACACTCAGAAGATAGATGCAGAACTCCAGATTCTATTGTATTAGAAATGAATAGTCATACATGATTTACAATGTAAGAATGACTCTTAGTTTCATTGATCATACTACAGAGAACTTACAAGCTTTACAGATACAGTAAGGCAGCCAGACATTCCACGCGCACCTTACTGCAGACAAACAGGTGACCTCCTTCTTCTACTCTAAACTATGCTAAGCTATCTTGTTGTGTTTTCCTAGAATCTCTGTTGTAGGCCCTAAATATCCCTGTTGTAGCCCCTGTTGTTTTCCTAAAATCCCTGTTGTAAAGTATTATAGTGTAGAGAGGCACAATATATAACATTCTGATTGTCCTCACTACAACAAAAAACCTAACTGAACCCCTGGTTCAAACCCCTAGTTACAGCAATAAATGCAGGTGAACCAGTTCTCAAAAATATCTCAGAGCAGTGGTCAAATCTGGGTGAAATATTGCCCCTTCTGAGAAGTTCCGGCAGCTGGGCAATAACTTCTGTTTGTCTTTTGTGATAATACCTTCAGCTGCGACCTTCTTCTTTACTTGAATGGCCTTGACCCTTTGCATTTCATCTCTATCTTCTTGCTCCTGAGATCTGATCTTCTGCCTCCATGAGGTCACTGTATTGACTTTCCAGCTGCTTCCTCAACTGCAAGCCTGCAAGACAAGACAAGCAATAAGTATTCCATTTATCACAAAAACAGCATGAAAATTAAAATAAGCGTTTAAATCCGGGTGACAGTGCAAGATCGCGGAAATCAGATCAGAAAATCGCTCAAAAACGCGTCAAAACGCGTTCAGACTGCACAAGATTCACGGGTCAACCATCGCTGACTAAAAAAATGCCAAAGGTGCCAAAAAAAACACTTTAAAACTCCACCACCTCATTTCCCGCCCATCGGCATGATCATCTCTGTCGGCGCGTCAAAAAACAAGTCAGTCGATATACCTCATCATCATGATATTCCGCTTCTGCATATTGCAGAAAAGAGCAACAACATCATCATCATGATGAAGGAGAAATGGAGGATGCGAATATGATCATGCTGCCGAGGAGAAGAAAATGATGGTGATGTCATCATGATATTTGGACTTCATTGAAATGCTAAGGATGACATCATCGTCATATCCGGTTAAGATCAGGGGGCTAATTGTGATATCGGGTCACCTAAAGAGCATGATCAGGATGGTGAAGTGAATATGACCCTTTTGCGGCCAAGGTAACCCTCTCGAGAAAAAATCAGCATGATGAAGATCATCATCATATTTGCTTTTGTCAAACTTGGAATAAGACGTCATCATCATGTTCGGGAAACGGATCGTGCTTGAAAAATATATCCTGTTGAAAGAAAGAATGATGATGATGATGATCATCAGGATATTAGCCTCTGTCGAACATAGAATAAGACATCATCATCATGTTTCGCAAACCAGATCGGGTTTTGGAAAATATCCTGTTGAAAGAAAAAAAATGATGATGCTGATCATCAGGATATTTACTTCTTCGTTTATCAGATCGGGATGACGTCATCATGATATTCGGAGCCTTCGTTAAACTTGATCATGACGTCATCATGATATTTCGCCAACCGGATCATGTTTTAGAAAATATCCTGCCAAAGGGAAAAGGTGATGATGATGATCATCAGGATACTATTCAAAAGGTCTTACTTCATCGGCAGGAGGTCTTGGCGAAATATCGGGCGCACAAACAAGATCATGATGATCTTGACAACAGGACAGGATAAAACACATGATGATGATGACCCTCATCGATTTATCATGATGACGTCATCATCATAATTTGTCTTCGGAGCACAAGGATGAGTTAAGGTCATCATGATATTTGCGCTAGGGTGATATTACAAAATATGATGATGCTGTTGAGTAATGTAATATCGACCACTTCTGAATAAATAGGGTGATCATCATGATATTACGCTAACCGGAGATCAGGAGGATATGAAGATGATGATCCTCTTTCTTGAATTATCATGATGATGATTCCAGCACTTAGCGAATTTTAGCAAATGATCCTCGTGAAAGATCAGGATGATGTGAAGTCGTCATCATCATAATTCGAACTTCAGCAAATATCATGATGATGACCTTGCGATAGGTTTACAACAAGCACATGCAAATATGCCGATAATGAATTTGCTAAGTCAGGGTGATCAGCATGATAATATAAGATCAGGCGATGCAAAGATATCATGATGATGTTCGCGATACAAAGACCGCTCGATGGGGTAACTTACCTTGACTGAAAGCTGATGTCATCATGATATTCGAACCACAGGATATTATCAGGGGGGGGTTTAAATATGATGATGATGATGTCTCTCTTCATACAGTAAAGCCAAGTTTATAAAATATGACCTTCCTAAAAATCATGATGCTGATGAGGCGCACAAGGCCTTTTGACGGGTAAAAAGCACTACCACCTAAGATTGACGTCCGGATGTTGCGACTGCATGATTTTTAGCGGGTGATAGATCAAGATCATGATGATCCTGTCAACATGACTTAGGATATATAAAAATATGATGATCCTCCTGCGAATATCAGGTTTGACCAAGACTTTGACCGTGCATAACTTTCACATATGGCCGAATTTTCAAGTGAAGTAAAAGGCAAACCTGCATGAAATTTCAAGCTCTTTCAAAATATGAGGTCACAGAAACAAAATATGAACTTTGACAAATAGACCTCATGATGATGACCTACCTTATCATATATCATGATGATGATGCACCTGACCTTCATTCTTACCAGACCGCCAGGAAGCAGAAAAAACACAAGCAGAAGCAAAAAGCAAACATCAGCAGGGGTCCCCATTTTGCTAAGGAGCATAATGGGGCATGTTGTGAATCATCACAACAACTAGCAACCAAAACAAAACAATTAAATTCAGAGTGTTCAAGGAAACTAGATGAAATGAACTCATAACTTCCAACTATCTTTCCTGCAAATTACTATTCAGCTTGAGACTCAAAGTATTCAATAAAGATGCATGAATTTCTATTTTCAGTTTAGTTGTGTGCATGTGATTAATTATCCTCATCTTGAAGATCGGTTGAACAAACCAGTGACTGACATTAGCCTACGTAGGTGAGGATATTCCCTCATAGCCGACCGGATAGAGCCTTGCTGCCAGCGAGCGTCTATAGCCCCGGCAAGGTTATCGTTACAATTCTCCTAAGTAGAACCCCACTGCCAGCGAGCGTCCATAGCCCTGGTAGAGTTACTTAGATGGCTTAATCTAGATTTTCAGTATAATCCGCTTTATTCATTTATTTATTTATATTTTTTTTTTGTTTTCTAATTTTGAAAGATTTCATAAGATATAGCAATTTGTAACTTCATGATAATGCAAGGAGTGGACACTTGCTGGAATTAAGCTGAGAATTGTAATGGTAGCAAGGGTGACCTCTAATTTTTTACCTAATATCTACACTGGTAGGTTCAACAAACCCAAGGATTTTAGGTGTGTCATCGTGAGAAACCTGCTTCGAATTCTCAATCACATTTATTGAATACGAAACTTCAGAAGATGAACAACTCTCTACATTCATGACAGTGACAAGTTATGTGTAAATTGCAAATGGTTAACCTGAATATCCTAAATTATATACTGTTTTGAATGGTTGCTAGTTCTGCTCCTTAATACTCTACAGTAAAATAAAGATCCCTGCTGAGGAGACAACAAACAAACCAAACAAACATGCTGTACAAACAACACAACAACTAGCAAAAACTGTACAAACAGAAAGAAACAAAAAGAAGACAAGCTATACAAACAACCAACCTAAAAAAGAAAATAGCAAAAGAAGAACACAAAAACAAAAACAACTACCCTACCAAACTATATACAAGCCTCTACGAGGCAATTTAGAAACCCAGGAAATAGACCCAAGAACACCCCTACTTGCATATTTCTTTAGGTTGTGCAGGAGTAACAGGGTACTAGTTATGGTCCTCATCATAGCAGATTTATCTTTGAATTCTGAAAAAAATTCTGATATTCTAGATTCATTATGTTTATCAGAATAGCTCTTAACTAGTAACTGAGGCTGCTCATCAGGGTTATGATTAATCCATAAGCATGTCCTATCTCTTGAATTTCCATAATCAAAATAGCATTTATCATTGTTTACTAAGGAAAGGAAAGAGACAACCTGATGTGCCTTTAGCTCTGTGGAACACACTTGTTCATTGATAGCTGGCTCTTCATTTAGCTCTGCATTTTCATTGCCCAGCTCTATATCTAGTCATTTTTCAAGTTGAAAGATGAATGACTCTAGATGTATCATTTCTTCATCTTCATCCAGCTCTGTTCCTTCATTCTGGATGTTCAGTTTATCCTCAAATTTAGCACACCTCTCAATGTTCTCATTAGTTTCCTGCACATCAGCACTTAAGTAAGTATCTTCATCATCATCTGATATACAGAAATTAATCACTTCTAAATCACTTGAGAGTAAAGGTGGGACAACATCTTTTGATTGACAGGGGTACTCCCTTGTTTTATTTTCAACATGGCATGGGGGTGATGTCTGACTGTGTACAGCAGCTCCATGATCCTCTGTATCTTCTTTTTTTAAGGATTGTTCATCAGATGACTCATATTTATCATTCAGTGAAGAGTCTAATTCTATTGACCTGCAACAATCTTGATTTTGATCATTTAATTTAAAGAAGTCAGGTGTAACACTAGGATTTACTTTCTTTTCTATGACTTCATTAGTTTCTACAGTAGGGATCTTATCAATTTTAGTGCATTTTAATTCTGCCAATGCTTGTTTACATTTCTTTGCAAAATCATGTTCGTTAAAACTATTCAGGTCAGATCCAGAGGTTTCTTCTTGACAAATATTCCTTAGTAGTTCTATATATTTATCAAATGTACCAAGATGAACCTCACTTGCCTTTTCTATTTCATTAAATCCTTTTTGCTTATTATCTAGAAAAGAGACAGGAGCTGTGATTTCTTCTCTGCATTTTTTAGGATATTTATACTTTTCAGTAACTTTAATCACATCCGGATCCTGACGAAAAGACAGATTTTTTTTCTTACCATCACATGATTCCTGGAGAGAGATCTTACTACCCTTTATTCTTAGCATTGGTTCCATCTTTGTATTCTCTGCACATTTAATGACCGTTGATGCTACATCCTTCTGTCGCTCAATAATCTCCTCACTTCCCTGCCAACTTTCAGCCTTATACACATCTAAGAGAGAGATTAGTCCTTTCAAATGTAAATCTAATCTTGTAAGGAAAGCTAGACAATTAAGCTCACCATGCTCTATGGACTTATGTATCCTACACCTTCCAAATAAACCATAGCTATATAAATTTTTGGGATAAAGCTGGTTATTCAAAGCTTTCTGAAATGAAGGAATGTCAACTTGAAAACTGCCCCTATATGAGTCCATTAAAAATAGGACCCTCTTTTCACCCTTTTAGGGCTTTTGAAATTTTATGAGATCTAACATATCTCAGAATATAACATTTAAAACTCAGAATTTTAACCCTAAACCAAATCAGGCCCTCCTTCTAGCGCCAGAAAACTGTTGATGACTGTTTTGATGCAATCATAACAATAAGTTAAAATTCACATATAATGAACTGAAACTATACTTGAAAGACAAGAAGAAATCATTTGGTGATTCAACTAATCCCAAGTCTACAATGGTTCGGTTGGTCAAGTTCAGTTGGTCAATGTGAAGCTGTAATGTTCAAGGGGCCTTACGTAGTTTAGGTTTGTTTTGTGGTTTACTGGCCTAAGAATATGCAAAAAGGTCATGAGATATGTCAATGCTTTTCATTCCTTTGCATAAGAGTGATACTGGGCTGCAAGTTTTAGAGGGTTTTCTTGGATTTTTGCAGCTTTCTTCTTTATCTGTTTATGAAAACTGTCTACTTATAGCTCTGTTATCATGCTTCTTCAAATTTGAGACAATTTCCTTTGGATTTCTATGTTTTCAGCTAGATATTTCAGATGGGTTGGGAAAAGTTAGAAAGATCTACTGTATACCTCACTTAATCTACCGAAGGATCTAAGTGTTTCTGTTATGCACTTATGTAAATACCATAGTAGTTTGATCAAATCCACAGTAAAAACCCTAAATGTAAGTTCTGAGCATTTTCACAAACATACATTTAAAATTGCAAGCTCTCAAAGAAGATATTTCAAAATACAAAGAAGGGCAGGAGAACACTCAGAAGATAGATGCAGAACTCCAGATTCTATTGTATTAGAAACGAATAGTCATACATGATTTACAATGTAAGAATGACTCTTAGTTTCATTGATCATACTACAGAGAACTTACAAGCTTTACAGATACAGTAAGGCAGCCAGACATTCCACACGCACCTTACTGCAGACAAAAAGGTGACCTCCTTCTTCTACTCTAAACTATGCTAAGCTATCTTGCTGTGTTTTCCTAGAATCTCTGTTGTAGGCCCTAAAAATCCCTGTTGTAGCCCCTGTTGTTTTCCTAAAATCCCTGTTGTAAAGTATTACAGTGTAGAGAGGCACAATATATAACATTCAAATTGTCCTCACTACAGCAAAAAACCTAACTGAACCCCTGGTTCAAACCCCTAGTTACAGCAATAAATGCAGGTGAACCAGTTCTCAAAAATATCTCAGAGCAGTGGTCAAATCTGGGCGAAATATTGCCCCTTCTGAGAAGTTCCGGTAGCTGGGCAATAAGTTCTATTTGTCTTTTGTGATAATACCTTCAGCTGCGACCTTCTTCTTTACTTGAATGGCCTTGACCCTTTGCATTTCATCTCTATCTTCTTGCTCCTGAGATCTGATCTTCTGCCTCCATGAGGTCACTGTATTGACTTTCCAGCTGCTTCCTCAACTGCAAGCCTGCAAGACAAGACAAGCAATAAGTATTCCATTTATCACAAAAATAGCATGAAAATTAAAATAAGCGTTTAAATCCAGGTGACAGCGCAAGATCGCGGAAATCAGATCAGAAAATCGCTCAAAAACCCGTCAAAACGCGTTCAGACTGCACAAGATTCACGGGTCAACCATCGCTGACTAAAAAAATGCCAGAGGCGCCAAAAAAAAACACTTTAAAACTCCACCGCCTCATTTCCCGCCCATCGGCATGATCATCTCTGTCGGCGCGTCAAAAAACAAGTCAGTCGATATACCTCATCATCATGATATTCCGCTTCTGCATATTGCAGAAAAGAGCAACAACATCATCATCATGATGAAGGAGAAATGGAGGATGCGAATATGATCATGCTGCCGAGGAGAAGAAAATGATGGTGACGTCATCATGATATTCGGACTTCATTGAAATGCTAAGGATGACGTCATCGTCATATCCGGTTAAGATCAGGGGGCTAATTGTGATATCGGGTCACCTAAAGAGCATGATCAGGATGGTGAAGTGAATATGACCCTTTTGCGGCCAAGGTAACCCTCTCGAGAAAAAATCAGCATGATGAAGATCATCATCATATTTGCTTTTGTCGAACTTAGAATAAGACGTCATCATCATGTTCGGGAAACGGATCGTGCTTGAAAAATATATCCTGTTGAAAGAAAGAATGATGATGATGATGATCATCAGGATATTAGCCTCTGTCGAACATAGAATAAGACATCATCATCATATTTCGCGAACCAGATCGGGTTTTAGAAAATATCCTGTTGAAAGAAAAAAAATGATGATGCTGATCATCGGGATATTTACTTCTTCGTTTATCAGATCGGGATGACGTCATCATGATATTCGGAGCCTTCGTTAAACTTGATCATGACGTCATCATGATATTTCGCCAACCGGATCATGTTTTAGAAAATATCCTACCGAAGGGAAAAGGTGATGATGATGATCATCAGGATACTGTTCAAAAGGTCTTACTTCATCGGCAGGAGGTCTTGGCGAAATATCGGGCGCACAAACAAGATCATGATGATCTTGACAACAGGACAGGATAAAACACATGATGATGATGACCCTCATCGATTTATCATGATGACGTCATCATCATAATTTGTCTTCGGAGCACAAGGATGAGTTAAGGTCATCATGATATTTGCGCTAGGGTGATATTACAAAATATGATGATGCTGTTGAGTAATGTAATATCGACCACTTCTGAATAAATAGGGTGATCATCATGATATTACGCTAACCGGAGATCAGGAGGATATGAAGATGATGATCCTCTTTCTTGAATTATCATGATGATGATTCCAGCACTTAGCGAATTTTAGCAAATGATCCTCGTGAAAGATCAGGATGATGTGAAGTCGTCATCATCATAATTCAAACTTCAGCAAATATCATGATGATGACCTTGCGATAGGTTTACAACAAGCGCATGCAAATATGCCGATAATGAATTTGCTAAGTCAGGGTGATCAGCATGATAATATAAGATCAGGCGATGCAAAGATATCATGATGATGTTCGCGATACAAAGACCGCTCGATGGGGTAACTTACCTTGACTGAAAGCCGATGTCATCATGATATTCGAACCATAGGATATTATCGGGGGGGGGGGGGGGGGTTTAAATATGATGATGATGATGTCTCTCTTCATACAGTAAAGCCAAGTTTATAAAATATGACCTTCCTAAAAATCATGATGCTGATGAGGCGCACAAGGCCTTTTGACGGGTAAAAAGCACTACCACCTAAGATTGACGTCCGGATGTTGCGACTGCATGATTTTTAGCGGGTGATAGACCAAGATCATGATGATCCTGTCAACATGACTTAGGATATATAAAAATATGATGATCCTCCTGTGAATATCAGGTTTGACCAAGACTTTGACCGTGCATAACTTTCACATATGGCCGAATTTTCAAGTGAAGTAAAAGGCAAACCTGCATGAAATTTCAAGCTCTTTCAAAATATGAGGTCACAGAAACAAAATATGAACTTTGACAAATAGACCTCATGATGATGACCTACCTTATCATATATCATGATGATGATGCACCTGACCTTCATTCTTACCAGACCGCCAGGAAGCAGAAAAAACACAAGCAGAAGCAAAAAGCAAACATCAGTAGGGGTCCCCATTTTGCTAAGGAGCATAATGGGGTGTGTTGTGAATCATCACAACAGGTATTCACCTCTATAATGTGTAAATGATGGTATCTGGACTTTAGGTCAATCTTAGAGAACACTCTGGCTCCCTGCATCTGATCAAACAAGTTGTTGATCCTAGGCAAGGGATAACAATTCTTCACCGTCACCTTATTCAGCTGCCTATAATCCGTACAAAGCTGAAGAGACCCATCCTTCTTCTTCACGAAGATGACTGGTGAACTCCAAGGTGAGACACTAGGTTGGATGTGCCCCTTCGCTAGCAAATCCTCTAGCTGAAGCTTGAGCTCCGTGAGCTCACGTGTGGTCATCCTGTAAGGTGCACAAGACACTGGCTCTACACCTAATATAAGGTCTATATGAAAATCTACCTCTCTGCAAGGTGGCATCCGTGGAAGCTCAAGTGGAAGGACATCTATGAACTCCCTAAGGATGGGATGGTCATCAAGCAAAGCCTCTGACTCATCCTTTGATCTGTCACTGACTGTGATCACAAATAACTGACAACCCTTCTACATATAACACTTAAATTGTTTAGCAGAAATCATGCGTACTACGGTGGGCTTCTGAATGCATACTATCTCTATTGTTGTGCTATGATCATCGAGGCAAGCTATCACCTTTCAAAAATAATCTAGCTTGGCCCTATGAGCTGCAATCCAACCCATGCTTAACACCACACTGTATGACTCTAAGGGTATGACCATAAGGTCCACTACTGTCTTGAAGGCACCAAGTGCAAGCTCACAGTCTCTGACCACTAAATCTATGGCCATCTTGGCCCCTGTAGCTAACTCGACCTCCCACCTAATGTCCTGCCTAGAGGGCACCAACTTGTAATGCTCCACTAATGATGGAGAAATAAAGGAGTCTGTAGCTCCTGAGTCAAACAAAATAGTAATAGGAACATCCCCAATAGTACCTAGAGTCTCTATCATAGAGGCCTGGAAATCAGCCTAGCAGTTATCAACCACTGCAAAAAATCGGTGAGATCGATCCACATCTCCCACTGTCTACTTAGAATCACTAGCACGCTGACCTCTAGCTGTAAATCCCTGTGGAAAATCCCTAGCCAAGTACCTTGTGCCACTGCATACATAACAAAGTCCTTGAGTCTGGACATGTACTGATTGAGTTTGACTAGACTGTTGTGCTCTAGGTTATCCTGTACTGCTCTGAGCTCCTCTAAAGGACTATTGTGACCTACCTAGTCCTGTAGTTGGTGCTTGCTGACGCTGGCCTCTCTATGGACCCTGTGACTGACATCCTCGATTGGGGCCACCCTGTTCCCTTTATTTTTGCCTCGACCTCTGTTGATACTATTATTGCTGCTACTGCTATGGGGGCTTGCAGGTAAAGACGCAGATCTGAAACCGCCCCTATGAGGTAGTTGGGGTCTACGGAACCCCTGTCCTGCTGATGACTATTGTTACATCCCTCTTTTTGGAAACAATAACACTATTTACTTTTCTTGCATATTTCAGTTATGTAATATGTTGTTGACGTCATGGAAACTGGTGATGTGGATAGACAAAGTTAGTTCTATGAAATTTTGGAATCTATTGATTATGATCAATGTCATATTAAAACTAAAAATTTCATTTTGTTAGGAGAATATGATGATTGGATATATTATGCTTTGATTTGGAATATAGGTGCTTTGACCACAAAAATCGTATGTGAGACTGTCTTTGCAGGAACAGGTGGACCATGTTCGACAAGAAGAGAAAGTATCTTTGAGAAAGATAATAGACTCTGGAAATTAGCCATGGGTGTTTGTTACTGAAAATGCCAAACAGGTAGATAAGCCTTGAAGCCTTGAATTTAGTCATGTTTGCGGCTAAGATAATTTAAGACTAGATGTCGACGTCTGAAGTAAAGGTTTAACACCTTTCATAAGTCGTCATATAGAATTTTGGAAATCTACGTTGTTGTCACAAGTCCTCTTAATCAAGTCGTCTTATAGAGATGACTAATATTCTGATTATAGGTAAATAAATAAACTTATTTGTGGCAGATTTGTGAGTCGCATCTCATAGTCGAGTGACACAAGAAGTCGTTATTGTGCATTAAATGATCTAGAAAACTTGTTTTGCGTTACGCCCAATCCGTCGTGATTGTCAGAAAAATGCTTTGAACATGTGTTGTGAACTCATTCTTTTCTTTTTGGAAATCAACAGATGTTGAATTTGAAGTCGAAGTGAGCTATAACCTGTTTTGGTCATTATTTGGAAGAATATGCCAAAATCACCTTAGTTATATTTTGGTAAACATGAGGTATTTCCTTTAGTTTGTTTGATGTCAGTTTTCTTGTCAAAGTCAAGTAGGGTTACGCTCAAGTTCTGTTGTTTTTGGACGTCTTCCATTTCGAATGCATCTTTTTCCTTCGAGCTTAAGACTTTGAGATATCATTAATCTAACCTTTATTTTCTTTATTAAGTTGGCCTTTATTCATTCTCTTATTCGACCTTAGAGGCACTTTATGCATTTATTATCCACCACCTTGTAAGAGCTTAACTCCTTAATTCAGTTATTGTTGCAAACTCTGAGGATTAGAAGCCTTGATGCTCGAGTAAGTGGACAGGGTTGTTATGTCCACTAGCTGATATGTCGCCAAAAAGGAACCTCCTCAACGTTTATCGGTCGCTGAAGGTTAGGGAGTCGGATGACATGCAGAAATAGATCTCCATTTGTTTAGGCATGGTCAGAGTAGGAAGAGGCATTATTCCCTCGCCGTGCAGAGAGTGGAAAAGGGGATTATTTTTTATGAGAGAGGATTGAAATTGGGAGGAGAAGGAAACGGGGTGGGAGACTCGTAGGAGAAAGGAAGAAGAATGTTATTGATAAGTCAACAAGGACATGTTTCCTGGTGCAAAGTCTTCAACACCACGACAGGTTCTTAGATTATCCTCTTTGCGTAGACTTTTACTCCCAGTTCATATCTTATTTCTGGCTATGTATGTATCGTATTTTACGACATAGAGGTTACTGAAAATAATGCATTTTCTGTATAAGCTAAGTGGAGTTGTATTCTCAGAATACGTTATCAATATACATCATGAACAATACCATAATAATAGTAAAACACAGTTTCAAATATATATACACCAATGTAGATAAATGTATGATACAAGTTGTGAACGATAATCTATTGGGTGTCGGTGATGATGTATGCATATATTTGTTTCTTACATGACTATAATACCAACTCGAACTATCTTTTGTACACTTTGAAATGTTAGTTTCTTAGTGAAGAGCCACACTGCACCACGAACTTACTATGAAGGAGTCTAAACCTTAGTATTATATCATGTTTGACGTAGTTTTTTATTGTTAAGACAGCCTGTGGTGTCATATTAACTGGCTGTGGTGTCGGAGGATAAAACTAGTGTAGGAGAAGGTTATAACACATCTCTCTATCCAAGCAGATTAGAATCTCAAAAACATGAGATTGAATGCCGACAAATGTATTTAACTAGTTTCTTATCTGGTAATAGATCTTCAATTAGAGGTCGATATATGAGAATGATCATCTCTTGATTCTGAAGATAGATCCCACGTCTTTTAATATCTTTATTATATAACACTTACGTCATTGAACCATTTAAAACTGTTTGTTTTGGAAGGAGGGTGTAGAGCTTTGTAGTTTAAGTATTTGTCTTTGGTCAAAAAAACCGTCATGCGTTTAAAGTGAAGAGATAAGGGTGGGGAACCCACAGATTGTGTTTTAGTTAATTAAATTACATGCAATGCTCCTTGTATCACTATTACCTAGTACATTGAAGACCTTTATGAGTCTACAACTTAAAACTCCGGGCTTTCGGGTAATCGTATTTTATACTTGGGTATTTTGTATAAACTTATGAAAACCGTATAGACAAGTTAGAGACCACTTAGGAGTGGATATTTTTAAACAATGTTTTAGATGGTTATGGGATTATTATTGCATTACAAATGTTATCCATATAACAATGAAATAGAAAACCCTTTATACATCATGAAAACGAAGATGATTCCGTAAGCTCAGGAATAGAGTAAACCTTTGCGCCATGTGCTATTGCATGAGGAAAATCAAATACCTTGAGGTCGAGGTCAACATATATATAAACCTTACAAATAGAAAAATTGTAGGATTGCGATTAATTCAAGTTGAGTAAGGTGGGTGAACTTATTTCATGCGTTCATACAATGCTATTTAAATTCAAATCCTTTGGCCAAGGTGATGCATGATCCTCAAGTGCATTGAATGTTCACTATGACTGGATGGTGTTTCTTGTGGAAGGGTCATGCATGACTAGAGGGTATCTAGGGATTTGCATGATAACAAGACACGTAAGTTACAACACCAGAGCTCAGATGGCAAACACCGATGGTTATCCTAAGTCTATCCTCTTGAGTACGGTAGGGCCACTTCTGGTTAGGAAGGAGTGTGGGAGACCGACGGTCTGTGGTTGGAGGTTAAGCTCCTTGAAGATACTTTCTCTTCCAAATATTGAGGATTGCCGAGTCTTGAATGTGATTGGTCGACAATCGAGATGCAGTGATAATGGTATGTTTCTAATATTGAATTTGCTTTAAGAATTTTCAAATTAGTAAGAAAACTAAATGTTTATGGTTTATCATTTCTTTCAGCTTTGTGAAAAATGAAATCATGTTTATTGTTAAATTGAAGAATGTTATACTTGTTAGTAGTGAAACCTTTTATGTTTGATCACAAAGAAAAAAAATACTTATGGTAAAACCTAGTTTTCAAGTTAAATCAGATATGGATGTTACATATGGTATCAGAGATAACCAAGTTCAGCACTAGGGATGATGAGTCCACTGACCTGATTAGGAAATCAACATTACGCAGGTAGCTAATGATTTGATTTATTGTGCCAGGATGGTACGCATCAAGAAAACTGCAAGAAAATCCTTCGCGGGTAAGGTACGTTATCTGCAAGCTAAGATGAAACGGCTTGCGATGATCAAGACCATTGAGAAAACTAATGACGAAAATAACATTTGGCTTGATCATGTGGAAACCCTTGCCAATGCTTTGTCATGACTTAAACAAATGAAAAGAGAACTCCTAGAGGTAGCGACGATGGCGGCTCGAATCATGGTCAATTGCTGCCCTATTATTGTACCTAATAGTGTACCTGTTAGTATACCTATGAGTGTACCTTTTAGAGTACCAATGATCACTAGGGATCCCCGTATAGCACCTAGAGCTGAGATCGCTAAACTATCATCTGATAGTGAGTTTGAGGGGTATACACCTCGTGATTATGTGTCAGACAATGAATCCGAAGGTTACACCCCACTTGTTAATACTGAGTAAAAACATGAGATATGTCTATCTCTATTGAATGTAGGAACAATTTTGCAAATTGAATAAAGACAAATTTTTGGTTTGAGAACAATTATGATTATGATCAATTGTTGATTTTTTTCTTTTGGTGATATATAATATGATAAGCATAAAACTGGTTAGTATATGTTTAATCAGGTGAGAAACTAAACTATCATGGACTAATCAGAGTTTAATGAGGGGGAAGATCGGGAAGGTCATAACTCTTAGGAAAACTCCACTGACATGTTGGATAAGATTCTTAATATGCTTACTGAAACCAAGGAAAGGTTGAACAAACCGGAAAAGAAAATGGATGAAAACTAGGAACACAGAGGGTGAAAATGAGAATTCTCATAATACAAACAAAAGTAAACATTGGGATAATGTCAAGTCAAGTGAAAACCTAGACGACAGTGAAGTTCAAAGAAAAACCAAAGATAAACTTGAACTAGAATTATCTATGGATATGAAAAAGGTTAACCCCCCTAAGTTTGATGGAACAAAAACTGAAGATGCAGCAGAAACATGGTTAACAGAGATGGAGAAATACTTTGAGATCAGAAATTACTCTGAGGTTACTAAAGCAGTGTGGGGAGCATATCAGCTATTTGGGGAAGCATCCACTTGGTGGATGAATAAGAAAATGGAGCTAGAATTAAGTCCATTGAAGGTGACATGGAATGAGTTCGCAGAACTATTCTGAAAAAGGTGGTTACCTCAGTTATATTTTGATCAAAAGTTAACAGATTTCCAAAACCTCAGGCAAGGTGAACTATCTGTGGTTGAGTATGCAGAAAAATTTACTAGACTATTGAAGTATGTTCCTCAATACCAAAAGGATGAAAGATTTAGGATCAGAAAATTTATCATGGGACTCAATCCTCAGATTGGCGGCGAGGTGGAGGTACATGGTCCAAGCACAATGGACCAAGTGTATGAGAAAGCAATTAACTAGGAACAGAAGATCAAATCTATCTCTGCTTACCGTGAAAAGAAATGTAAGAAGTTTGATAAGAACTACAATGATCAGTCATTTAAAAGGAAGAATGAGAAGGGATATGGAAACAGGAGGTTTGATAAAGGAAATCAAAAGAACCAAGGGGGATTTGGTAATGAGCGAAGAGGTGAAGATTATAAGAGAAATGACAATTTTAAGAAGCATGATGATTCTACGAATAGGCCATCTGGGAAGCAAGGACCTATAGGAGGGTGTTTTTCTTGTGGAGGAGATCATTATGCTAACCATTGCCCTAATAAGAAGTAGAATGGGAAGCCTAGGAATATGGAACTTCCTTCACAGCAAGAAGCATTTCAACAAAGGATTCATGCCGCTCTTGACAATCAACAAGCAAAGTATCAGATAACCCCTATTGAGATGATAAGTACCTTATTTGGAGTTCCTATTTCTATTCTATTTGATACTGGTGCAACAGAAAATTTTGTGTCACCTAGAGTCTTAAGTAAATTTTATAGAAAAGCTAGTTTTATGTCAAAACCATGGACAGTTGAGTATGCAAATAACTCAAAGGCTTAGGTAGAGCAATGTTTGTTCGAAGCTAAGATTGATATTTCTAACTTCACCACCGAGGCAAATTTATACGTAGCACCTTTAGGGTCCTACGATGTCATCTTAGGAATGAATTGGTTATGGAAACATAGGGCCAAGGTAGTGTGTTTCCATAAAACAATTGAGTGTTTGGATGAGAAGGGCAATTCAGTAAATATTCAAGGAATTCAAAGGGAAATAAGGATTAGATCCATTTCTTCAAAACAATTAAAACAGGCTAGGCGAAAGGGATGTCAACTTTTTGTAGTCAAAATGGACCTAGTAGAGGAAACCTTGGAGAAACAAACATTTGAGGAAAAATATCCGTATCTTTGCAATTTCAGTGATGTATTTCCCGAGGAGCTACTAGGCTTGCCTCCAAAAAGAACATTTGATTTTGGCATAGATATTAAATGAGGATCAGAGCCAGTCTCTAAAGCTCCATATCATATGACCACCACTGAACTTATGGAATTAAAAGCTCAATTGTAGGAGCTATTGTCTAAGAATCTAATCAGGCCAACTGTATCACCATGGGGAGCCCTGGTTATATTTGTCAAGAAGAAAGATGGAACTCTTAGGCTGTGTATAGATTATAGGATGTTTAATAAGGTGACAATAAAGAATAAGTATCCATTGCCACATATTGATGATCTTTTTGACCAAATGCGTGGTGCATCAGTCTTTTCTAAGATAGATTTGAGATTTGGATACGATCAGTTAAGGTT
Organism: Cunninghamia lanceolata; assembly: GCA_027924645.1. Classification (NCBI taxonomy): domain Eukaryota; kingdom Viridiplantae; phylum Streptophyta; class Pinopsida; order Cupressales; family Cupressaceae; genus Cunninghamia; species Cunninghamia lanceolata. The sequence goes on from BSBN01000703.1 coordinate 27,083,866, forward strand.
AAAAGATGAAGATATTCCCAAGACAGCATTTAGAACGAGGTATGGTCATTATGAGTTTACGGTGTTGCCATTTGGATTGACCAATGCGCCTGTTGCTTTCATGAATCTCATAAATAGTGTTTTTAGAGATTGTCTTGATAAATTTGTGCTAGTTTTCATAGATGATATACTAATTTATTCCAAAAATGAAGAGGAGCATAGACAGCATCTTCAAATAGTCTTGCAACGATTAAGAGAACACAAATTGTATGCGAAACTCTTGAAGTGCACTTTCTTTTTGAAAGAAGTGCAGTATTTGGGCCATATAATATCAACTGATGGGATATCAATTGATCCAACTAAAATAAAGGCTATTATGGAATGGCCTGAACCTTCCAATGTTTCAGAGGTACGAAGTTTTATGGGGTTAGCAGGATATTACAGAAATTTATATTTGAATTTCTCAAGCATTGCTAGCCCAATCACCTCCTTGCAAAGAAAGGAAAAAAGGTTTGTCTGGACTAAAGAATGTCAAAAGGCTTTTGACTTGTTAAAAGAGAAGTTAACAACCACTCCAATTTTGAAAGTTCCTAATCCTGAGGGAGATTTTGAGGTTATTACTAATGCCTTGGGGGAAGGGTTAGGAGGTGTGCTTATGCAAGATGGCCGGGTAGTAGCCTATGAATCAAGGAAGTTGAAAAACTATGAGAAAAACTATGCTTCTCATGACTTAGAACTAGCAGCAGTGATTCACACCCTTCAGATGTGGCGACATTATTTGTTGGGAAAGACTTTTATACTGAAATCAAATCATCAATGTCTTCGCTACATATTTACACAACCTAATCTCAATGCAAGGCAGAGGAGATGGTTGGAATTAATATCAAATTATGACTTTGAGATCTCTTATATCAAAGGTAAGGAAAACTAAGTAGCTGATGCCTTAAGCAGAAGGAGACATATAGCTTCTATAATCTCCATTCATGCTAACTTTAAAGATTTAGTATTGCAAAGTTTGTCTGGAGATGGATATTATGAGCAAGTGAAATAGGCTCTGCACTTAAACCGAAGGACCCAAGATATGATGGATTCAGTTTTGAATTAGATGGATTGATGAGATTCAAGGGAAGAATCTACATTCCTGATTCAGTAGAACTTAGAAACCTTGTTTGGAAGGAAGTTCATTGTGCACCATACTCTGGACACCTAGCTGTAACAAAACTTTTAGCTGATGTCAAACTGCTATATTTCTGGAAGGGAATGAAAAGCGATGCTGCAAGGTTTGTAGCTAGTTGTTTGGAGTGTCAGAGACTTAATGCAGAACACCAACATCCTGTTGGATTGTTATACCCGCATGATATTCCAGAATGGAAATGGCAAGTTGTTAGTATGGATTTTGTCCAGGGGTTACCGATGTCTAAGAATAGGCATGATGCAATATTGGTTGTTGTTGATAAACTAACCAAGGTAGCACATTTCATACCGAAAAATTTGACGGATGGAGCACATCTTTTGGCTCAAAAATTTGTGCAAGAAATATTCAGATTGCATGGTGTACCTAAAAAGATTATATCTGACAGAGATGCTCGGATAACTTCTTAGTTTTGGCAAACCTTATTTTTTGCATTAGGGACTAAACTTAATGTGAGTACTGCTTATCACCCTGAAACTGATGGACAAACAGAAAGAGTAAATCAAGTATTAGAAGACCTTTTAAGAATGTATTGCATGGATCAGCAATACAGATGGGAGGAATATTTACCTCTTGTCGAATTTGCCTATAAAAATTCCTATCATTCTGCCATTAAGATGGTGCCATTTGAAGCATTATATGGAAGGAAATGTAGAACCCCTATAAGCTGGGATAAGCTGGAAGATAGGATAAGCATTGGACCTGAAATGCTTGCAGATATGGAAGAAAAAGTGAAAATGATTAGGAAGAGGTTGGCAGAAGCCAATGACAGGCAAAAAAGTTATGCAGATCGCAAATGAGTGCCTAGACATTTCTCTGTTGGTGAGAAAGTGCTTTTGCGAGTGAAACCCCATAAGAGTTCAATAAAATTTGGTAAATCATAGAAATTGGCTCCTCGTTATGTCAGACCTTTTAAAGTTCTTGAGATTATCAATCTAGTTGCCTACAAAGTTGCTCTTCCTCCAGCCTTGTCCAAGATGCATAATGTTTTTCATGTTTCATATCTAAAGAAATATTTTGTAGGTAATAACCACATCCTTAACTGGAATTCTTTACAGATGCAAGAACCTGGGGTGGGTGTGATCGAGCCACTTAAGGTGCTCGAAATGCGTAAACTTCATTTACGTAATCAAGAAGTTTTGCAATGCAAAATTCAGTGGGACCAATATGGCGAGGATAGCGCCACTTGGGAAGACTATAAAGACATTTACCAAAGATTTCCTAAACTTTTCAAAGACATTAATGTGGAACTATAAAAAGTTTGTTTTAAGTTTAATTTTTGCATGATAAACTCAATCATCGGGGATGATGATTTTTAAGGGGAAGGATATGTTACATCCCTCTTTTTTGAAACAATAACACTATTTACTTTTCTTGCATATTTTAGTTATGTAATATGTTGTTGACGTCATGGAAACTGGTGATGTGGATAGACAAAGTTAGTTCTATGAAATTTTGGAATCTATTGATTATGATCAATGTGATATTAAAACTAAAAATGTCTTTTTGTTAGGAGAATATGATGATTGGATATATTATGCTTTGATTTGGAATATAGGTTCTTTGACCACAAAAATCGTATGTGAGACTGTCTTTGTAGGAATAGGTGGACCATGTTCAACAAGAAGAGAAAGTAACTTTGAGAAAGAGAATAAACTCTGGAAATTAACCATGGGTGTTTGTTATTGAAAACACCAAATAGGTAGATAAACCTTGAAGCCTTGAATTTAGTCATGTTTGCGGCTAATATAATTTAAGATTAGATGTCGACGTCTGAAGTAAAGGTTTAACACCTTTCATAAGTCGTCATATAGAATTTTGGAAATCGATGTTGTTGTCGCAAGTCCGCTTAATCAAGTCATCTTATAGAGATGACTAATATTCTGATTATAGGTAAATAAATAAACTTATTTGTGGCAGATTTGTGAGTTGCGTCTTTTAGTCGAATGACGTGAGAAGTCGTTATTGTGCGTTAAAGGATCTAGAAAACTTGTTTTGCATTACGCCCAATCCATCATGATTGTCGTAAAAATGCTTTGAACATGTGTTGTGAACTCATTCTTTTCTTTTTGGAAAACGACGGATGTTGAATTTGAAGCTGAAGTGAGCTATAACCTGTTTTGGTCATTATTTGGAAGAATATGCCAAAATCGCCTTAGTTATATTTTGGTAAACATGAGGTATTTCCTTTAGTTTGTTTGATGTTAGTTTTCTTGTCGAAGTCGAGCAGGGTTACGCTCAAGTTTTGTTGTTTTTGGACGTCTTCCATTTTGAATGCATCTTTTTCCTTCGAGCTTAAGACTTTGAGATATCATTAATCTAACCTTTATTTTATTTATTAATTTGGCCTTTATTCATTCTCTTATTCGACCTTAGAGGCACTTTATGCATTTATTATCCACCACCTTGTAAGAGCTTAACTCCTTAATTCAGTTATTGTTGCAAACTCTGAGGATTAGAAGCCTTCATGCTCAAGTAAGTGGATGGGGTTGTTATGTCCACTAGCTGCCACGTCACCAAAAAGGAACCTCCTCAACATTTAGTGGTCGCTGAAGGTTAGGGAGTTGGGTGGCATGCAAAAATAGATCTCCATTTGTTTAGGCATGGTCGGAGTGGGAAGAGGCATTATTCCCTCACCATGCAGAGAGTGGAAAAGGGGATTATTTCTGATGAGAGAGGATTGAAATTGGGAGGAGAAGGAAACGGGGTGGGAGACTTGCAGGAGAAAGGAAGAAGAATGTTGTTGATAAGTTAGCAAGGATGTGCTTGCTGGTGTTAAGTCTTCAACACCATGATAGGTTCTTAGATTATCCTTTCTGCGTAGACTTTTAATCCCAGTTCGTATCTTATTTCTGGCTGTGTATGTATTGCATTTTACAATGTAGAGGTTAGTGAAAATAATGCATTTTCTGTATAAGCTGAGTGGAGTTGTACTCTTAGAATACATTATCATTATACATCATGAACGATACCATAATAATAGTAGAACACAGTTTCAAATATATATACACCAAGGTAGATAAATGTATGATACAAGTTGTGAACGATAATCTACTGGGTGTCGGTGATGATGTATGCATTGATTTGTTTCTTACATGACTGTAATACCAACTCGAACTATGTTTTGTACACTTTGAAATGTTAGTTTCTTAGTGAAGAGCCACACTGCACCATGAACTTACTGTGAAGGAGTCTAAACCTCAATATTATATCATGTTTTCACATAGTTTTTGATTGTTAAGACAACCTGTGGTGTCATATTAACTGGCTGTGGTGTTGGAGGATAAACCCAGTGTAGGAGAAGGTTATAACACGTCTCTCTGTCCAAGCAGATTAGAATCTCAAAAACATGAGATTGAATGCCGACAAATGTATTTAACTAGTTTCTTATCTGGTAATAGATCTTTAGTTAGAGGTCGATATATGAGAATGATCATCTCTAGATTGTTAAGATAGATCCCAAGTCTTTTAATATCTTTATTATATAACACTTACCTCATTGAACCATTTAAAATTGTTTGTTTTGGAAGGAGGGTGTAGATCTTTATAGTTTAAGTATTTGTCTTTGGTCAAAAAAACTGTCATGCATTTAAAGTGAAGAGATAAGGGTGGGGAACCCACATATTGTGTTTTAATTAATTAAATTGCATGCAATGCTCCTTGTATCACTATTACCTAGTACATTGAAGACCTTTATGAGTCTACAACTTAAAACTCTAGGGTTTCAGGTAATCGTATTTTATACTTGGGTATTTTGTATAAACTTATGAAAACTGTATAGCCAAGTTAGAGACCACTTAGGAGTGGATATTTTTAAACAATGTTTTAGACGATTATGGGATTATTATTGCATTACAAATGTTATCAGTATAACAATGAAATAGAAAACCCTTTATACATCGTGAAAATGGAGATGATTCTGTAAGCTCAAGAATAGAGTAAACCTTTGCGCCATGTGCTATTGCATGAGGAAATTCAAATACCTTGAGGTCATCAAGGTCAACATATATATAAACCTTACAAATAGAAAAACTGTAGGATTGCAATTAATTCAAGTCGAGTAGGGTGGGTGAACTTATTTCATGTGTTCATACAACGGTATTTAAATTCAAATCCTTTGGCCAAGGTGATGCATGATCCTCAAGTGCATTGAATGTTCATTGTGACTGGATGGCATTTCTTGTGGAAGGTTCATGCATGACTAGAGGGTATCTAAGGATCTGCATGATAACAAGACACGTAAGTTACAACACCAGAGCTCAAATGGCAAACACTGATGGTTATCCTAAGTCTATCCTCTTGAGTAGGGTAGGGCCACTTCCAGTTAGGAAGGAGTGCAGGAGACCAATAGTTTGTGGTTGGAGGTAAGCTCCTTGAAGATACTTTCTCTTCCAAATATTGAGGATTGTCGAGTTTTGAATGTGATTGGTCAACAATCGAGATGCGGTGATAATGGTATGTTTCTAATATTGAATTTTCTTTAAGAATTTTCAAATTAGTAAGAAAACTAAATGTTTATGGTTTATCATTTCTTTCAGCTTTGTGAAAAATGAAATCATGTTTATTGTTAAATCGAAGAATGTTATACTTGTTAATAGTGAAACCTTTTATGTTTGATCGCAAAGAAAAAAAAATACTTATGGTAAAACCTAGTTTTCAAGTTAAATCAGATATGGATGTTACAACTGCAGTCCTGAAACTATGGACTTGACCCATGGCCTCACCCATGGACCTCCTCTACAATGAGTGCCTTCTAGGCGACCTTGCTCATAGTCCATGGGTCTGCCATGCGAACAGGTCCTGCTATGCTAAGATTCAAGCCTCTGATGAATCTCCTGATGAGAAGCTTCTCATCCTGTAGGTACTTAGCATAACGTGACAACTCCACAAACTTGCACTCATACTATGCAACTGTGGAACCTCGCTGCTGCAAATCATGGAACTCATCTATACAGCGCTACCTATAGTGCTTTGAGAGATATTGCACATTGTAGCACTTCAGAAAAGTGTTCCTTGAAAGCATGTCCAAAGATAGGTGGTGTTTAAACCTGGGCTCTGATACCAAATTTCATACCCACATTCTCCATGTGGTTATGACATGATAAACACATCATGTCCACATTTTCCATGTGCTCAAGATATGAATTACCAAAAAATTTCCCACCTGACTCTAAAACCCCCTCACGTGCAACATGCGTGCTCAATGACACTCACATGCAACATAGTTGTCTCTACAACTAACGTCAGGTACGTCGCTTGAAGGCAGGTAATGTCAATCACAACAAGATGATGTGATACTCACATCACCATCTCTACGAAATGAAAGCTACTAAGGGGGTGTGTGTGGCAATGGGTGACACTAAGAGGGTTTGATTCTATTCCGGATTCCAACCCTAGAGTTACTAAAATGAAGTGGGACAATTTTGATGTAAATCAAAATCCAACCTTAGGTCCACTAAAGACCTAAGGAAACTAATCATAAAACTAACACTTAACTAAATTTGACTTAAGCAACTAATCTAGAATAAAATGTAAAAAAAGAAACATAATCGAACTAATATTAAACAATTATCTCATTTAAGTCTACGTAAATTTTGGCAGCATAATAGGTCAAAATAAAAATAAATCCTATAGAGATTTTGACAGCATAACGTCATCTCATCAACTATAGGAGGTTTAAAAAAAATTAAAATAAAATATATACTCTAACCCCTTTCAAAATTAAATAATTAATTGCATCGCATTTCCTATATGCCCTACCCCAAATATTTCAATTTAAATAAATAAATAAATTTAACTAAAACAATAACTTCTTTTCTAACATGATATACTTAAAGTAATTTTAAATACAATGAGGTTTGTTTATTACATAAAACGTATAGGTTAATCATATTCACAATTAAAAATATACACAAAGGAAAATAAAACCATCTAATAAATAAAAGAAATTAAATACTCCCACACTCACATAAGACAAAAAGGCTCCCATACCCCAAAAGGGATTGCACATACTAAGCAATTTTAATGAAGTTAACCATTTCCTACTACTTAGGGCACCAAACCCTAGAGACATGGTATTATAAAATCTCCAATTTAACTCATTTACTCTCACTCACAAATTGTTCTCTCTGGCTGGTTGTAGGTTCCAAGGAGTCCAAGTGGGAAGGTATCTCCCCAAGTGGGAGATATCTTCCCAATGAGGATGCAAGAAGTTCTATCGATTTTCTAAAAGTTTCTTTATTTCTCTGCATGTTTTATTTTCCTACAGGATGCAAAAGTTTTTTTTTTTTTACAAAAGTCTCTGGTTATCTGAATTTATCTCTATGTCTCCATAATATTAATTATGCACAGGTTACAAGATTTGAGGAGTTTACTAAAACACAGGGTTAGAAAAATAAATAATACTATGTCTACAAGTTTTCTTCATTTTCATAACTCTCTGGTTATACATATTTTTTTGTGAAAAAAAATCACAGAGAGGGAAAAGGCATGTATTGCCCAGAACATATATATATATATATATATATATATATATATATATATATATATATATATATATATATATATATATATATTTGCTGACCAAAAACACAGATAGCAATAAAATTTATACAGTGATAAAATAGGTTACAGGCTATTTATTTATAAGCTTTCGATTGAATACAGATATATATATATATATATATAAACATATGCATATTAAAAACATCAAAAGATAGAACAGAGCTGAACTATTTTTTAGGGCAGAGATAATGTTTATGCGCCACCACACTAAGTATATATATGTGTTTATCAATTAATCTTATACACAAAGAAAACAATAGCAACCTAGAAGGTAAATTCTCATGCACTTACTTATTAACAAAAAGTAAGTCCATCATTCACTAACTATAGGATATATTTATACTTAGATATTTTTTTTTCTTTTAAACAAAGAGCATTATCTCAAATCATAAAATATTATAACCACTATTTCCTTTCCACAATTCTTTTTCTATTGCAACTAAATAGGAATAGAGAGAGAGAGAGAGAGAGAGAGAGAGAGAATATTATTTCAACAATGAAATGAAGATAAATCTATTGCCATTACTCATTTAAAATAAATCCAATGTTTACAATAAGGGAAAAGAGGTCTACAACCCTCATGAGAGATCAACTCTCAAACAAAAATACAACTCATGGCATGCCCAAAATAGGGACGAGGCATCTCAGTGCTCTCATTTTACAAAACTACAAAAGCCATTAAACACAATATTTTATTCCCAAGACAAACTCCTCCATAGCCACCAAATGAACCCACAAAACACACACAATAGTTCACAATAGCCATGGGAAACTCTCCTCCCAACCTAGGCCTACAATTAGGCCACCCCCAAGCCAGGAGATCTTCCAATAACCAAGGTCCATACCAGAAGGGTTACAAACCACACACACCAAACACAGTAACACCCACCCAAGTCAAAACACAAAACTAACCCATTTTGAAAATGAGTTTGAAAGTTTAGAGAGTGGACTACTCTCAACTCAACGAGACCCAAAACTCAAAGACTTATAAAACCTTGGCCTCTTGCCATAAACTTCTCATATTTCCATACCAAGGTGCTCTTGCCATAAAACCATACTTCTCAAATTGCAATACAAGGCCCATGGCCATAAAAACTATACCAAAACCAAGAGGGGAAACCAAGGAGGTTCACACCTGTCTCACCCAAGACAAAGGTGAGCTCTCTCACATGGAGAGCTCACCGCAACAACCCTTTTAAAAAACCCACATACACAAAACTAAAAAGAACATAAGCACAACAATCATAAACATACATATTGCATAAGCAAAAGCAAGTATAACAATAGGCTTGAAGCCTCAAGAGGAATACCTCTCAAGCTTCAAGGATGGAGCATGTTGATGAAGAGCTTTCCACAAGTCCTCAAAATCCTTCAAAGTTCAAGTCTTTCTCTCCTCCCCAACACCAACATAAAAATCTCAATAGGAAGAACCCTCATCTTGTCTCAAGGAGAGAGATAAATAGGCAAGGCCGTCAAACCCTAATAGATGAGAATGTGACACTTGTCACCCTCTCCTCCATCTACATAACCCTCCTCACAACCCCACAAGAATGAGGAGGTGACACTAGTCATCTCCCCATTCTACAAAGATACACACTCTACCACAAATGCTTTCACACATGTGTGAGAGCATTGGGAGATATGAGCACACAAAGGAAGCTTTACATGAATGAGGAGGTGACACTTGTCACATTCTCATTCATCTAAGCTACACTCTTCACCACAAATGCTCTCACACATGTGAGAAGCTTCAAGAAGCTTCTAAAGTACTTGATGCAAGGGTAACCTTACCCAAGTGGGTGAGGTTAGGTTAGGTGAGATGGTGACATGCCAACCACCTTTCACATCTCCCAAACTCGTCACTTGACTCAAGGGCTAAGTTTGGGTGACCATACATGGTTTAAAACAAGTTTAAACATGTTAAGAATGGTCCTAGACCCTAGGGGTATGACATAGGGTAAATATTTGAGCCTTATTAAGATTAAGAAATACATAAATTCACTTGAAAAGGGCTCCAAACATTTAGCACTAAAAATTGTGCAAACCCAACATTACAATTTTTACAACACATCAAGAGATAAATTAAATAGGGGTAAACCTTACAAAATATCATAAATCAAATACAACATAATCAACATTCTCAAATACAAATGACCTTAGTCCATCCTAGGACTAGGTCGGCTCAACAGGGATATAACATATGGTTATTGTTCGACCTCCAAATTTCCATGGGCATGGAAAGTTACCTGCACACTTCCACAAGCCCATTAATAGCACATGGTACAAATAGCCAAAGTGAAGTGAACTACATATAACACACATGATCGCATAATCACATATAACATTAATAATAACCACATGCTAACATATATATGTCTCTCAAATCATTCACCACTTAAAAGTATAATTAAGATCACATAATGTAAGAGATATCAGCAATTTCACCATCAATACACATACCAATAATCATCAAATGAAATCATAGCATCTAAACATTATACCATCAAAAGAAATCTAACATGACATATAATCATCCAGATAGCATAAACCATCCATCTAATCAAGCATAAGACAAAGTAAAGAATGTCTAAGTATGGGATCAATAGTCCCCAAATGTCTACAAGTCTATCATAAAATCCATCAAATAAGTACCATAAGAAAAAATATAAGGTGAGGTAAATGTAGGACTCACATGGTGGAATCAGTAGACCAGTGACCTAGATCAACAATCTGCATGAATATGGTTTTCATGAACATGGTGATCAATAGGGGTAGCCCCTATAATCTTGGGGCCTAGCTAGGTCATCCCCAATCTTGCTCGGCACTTTGAATGGGGTTCAAACTCAGGTGGGCAAGCCACAATGCACTTAGAGAGAGCAGATGCACCAACCGAGCCAAACCTTGACAGAAAAAATTTAAACAGGGGATGTACCCCCTAGATGACATGCAAATGCCCCACTCCATGTGCCATGGGTAAATCAGGATTCAAGATCTTGAGGGCCTTGAGAAATTTTTACACTGGCCCAATCTGGTTGGAGGCAACTCATAGAGGACATGGGGGTGGGCTTGGTTGCTTAATATGGTTACACTCGACCTTACCTCAAGGTGCCCCTATGGAAAAACAAGGGAGTCAGCATTGGTCCATGCATTTCCATAAGTGTGACCCCTACCTCCAAGTGTCCCCATGGCCACTACAAGAGAGCCTCCATCTGATGGGATTTGAACTTGGGTCTATGGTATGAAACTCCTCACTCCCCACCACTAGACTCAAACCTATTGGACATTTTTATGATCTATTTCTAGTTTGACTTTTTGTTTTTGGAATCTTTGTCCAACATGGCTACATAACACATTAGTAATCTCATTTGGTTTTAATGTCTTTGATGTATGATGTTATTGTTGGGATGTGAAGTCCCAATGATCAGATATGGATGGATAACAATCCCTTGTATATTCTTAGGAGGTTGTTAATAACAAACAAACTTCTAATGTAGTCCCTCCATCCATCTATTATTGAACAGTTGCAATGTATTGAGCTGTACTAATGAAATTTGTCAAAAATTGGATGACTCTCTTTCCCGTGCTCTAGCTAATACAACACGACATACTCGGTTAGTCAGTTGAAGAGTCCACTATATATTGGACTGTTTGTAATGTAAAAATGTAGTGTTGTGGTTAATAAAAGTTTTTCTCCTACTTTCTCATAGATGTAGGCATATTTCTAAACCATGTAAATTTCCTATTTCCTCTCTTTGAAGGATTTGGGTGCTGCAAAGTAAATCCTTGGAATGAAAATTATCAGAGACAGGAAGAAAAAGGAACTTATATTGTCATAGAAGAAATACATTGAAAAAGTACTAGAAAGGTTTAACATGAAGGATGCCAAGGCAGTAAGCACACCTCTAGCAGAGCATTTCAAATTATCTTGTGAGATGTGTCCCAAGACACTTGAAGAAAAAGAATACATGGCAACAGTACCATATTCATATGTAGTTAGGAGTTTAATCTATGCTATGGTCTGTACAAGACCAGATATTTCCCAAGCAGTGGGAGTGGCCAGTAGACACATGAGTAATCCAAGAAAAATTCATTGACATGCAGTGAAATGGATTCTGTGATATCTTAAAGGTGCATCAAACCATGTTTTGAGGTTTAGAGGTGAAGATGCACAATTGCATGGATATGTTGAGTCAAACAAGGCTGGAGATTTAGATCGAAGATGGTCTATAATAGGGCATGTGTTCACATTGGCAGAAGTAGCAGTTAGCTGGATTTCCAGGTTACAGAAACTAGCGGTTCTTTCCACTACTGAAGTAGAGTATATATTGCAATGACAGAAGGAGCAAAGGAGATGTTGTGGTTGCAGAGGTTACTATCTAAATTGGGTAATAGACAGAAGGAATTCGTATTGTATAGTGATAGTATAAGTGCCATTCACTTGGCCAAAAATGCAGCATTTCATTCACGAATGAAGCACATAGAACTTTGATATCACTATATTCAAAGTGTTCTTGAAGAGGGTAAGCTCAAGTTGGAAAAGATACATACGAATTTGAATCCTGCAGATGCATTTACAAAGGCTGTTTCAAAAGAGAAGCTGGAGTTCTGTAGAGCTTCTCTTGGATTGATAAGCTTATGACAATAGGCTTTGGAAAGCAGGACATTTCTTAAAGCATGATTGTTCACAATATAATATGGACTTCAAGTGAGAGATTGTTAGAATGTGAAGTCCCAATGATCAGATATGGATGGATGGATAACAATCCCTTGTATGTTCATAGAAAGTTGTTAATAACAAACAAACTTCTAATGCAGTCCCTCCGTCCATCTGTTATTGAACAGTTCCAATGTATTGAGCAGTCCCAATGAACTTTGTCAAAAATTGGATGACTCTCCTTCCCGTGCTCCAGCTAATGCAACACGGCATACTCGGTTAGTCGGTTGAAGAGTCCATTATATATTGGACTGTTTGTAATGTAAAAATGTAATGCTGTGGTTAATAAAAGTTTTTCTCCTGCTTTCCCGTGGACGTAGGCATATTGCCGAACCACGTAAATTTCCTGTTTTCTCTCTCTGATCAGTTTTGCATTCTTCAGATCTGTTTTTTTGTTAAACTGAAAATTCTGTGAATGATGCAATTTTGTAACAGTTATCTACACCCAAAATATATTAATAACAAAAATCCCTGCAAAGTTAGAGATCAAATATAAATCTCCTATTACCAGAAAATTTATTTTACATAACTAATGATGACAGCTATAAGTTTCGGGCCCAATATGCAACACTTAGACTAGTTAATGCAGCACATAACGAAATAGTAATGCCAAAGGAACGTGACAACAATGAATATCTTTTAAAATTGCCTAAACGTGTTTTTAGAGATCAACAAATTGGATGAATTGTCTTCTACGCTAATCACAACAATAACAAAACACCAGGTTTTATTTTACAACTTTTGTTTTTTTTGGTTTTGGCTTCCTTCTTTCTTGAATTCATAGGCACTAGACTACATTATTTATCATAGAAAACAAAGAATCATTGCTGTCGTATCATCATCAATGGAAAAAGCAATCTATTGTGAAATAAATTGTAGTGTTTATCATTAAAAAAATATAATTTATCTTTAACAGATTGTATTATTTATCTTAACCGCAAATTGCAAAGTTTAATTTTTCTCACAGAGCCAAAGATGAAATTACCACAGTGAAAGATTATAACTGTACTGCCAAGTCAGCTTTGTTTGGCATCATCAAAGCATGAAAATGCCTCGTTTAATAGAAATGCGCTAGATATAGATAAAGTCATACACCAAATAGGTGTGCTTTCTGTATGAACAGCAAGAGGGAAAACAAAGCATAGAGATAGAGGTCTGCCTTTTGCCAATAATAGCGACCTAGGCGATAGAAAATAATGTTAATATCTGCTAGCTAAACTTAAGATAACTTTGGGCCGATCCATAAACTGTGTTAGAAATTAAAAAGAATGTAGCACATAATCTGTTTCGTGGGTAGAAGCTTCTCCGAAGCATACAACAATTTAAAGGAAACAGACGAAATGGCAGATGGGCTTGGAGACTGCAATGTTAAATCAAAACATTACAATGCCTTTGATGAAAGATTCTGTCACGCTCTAGACCAATCTGACCTCTTATAATATTCAAATCAATGCACCATTTCTAGTATCTAGTATTTTTTGTTTATAGATTACAAGAATAAGATACTGCAAATAATAAATCTTTGTGAGTGTAATGTTCCAAGCTTTCATTCGAGACAATAATAGACAAAAGATGACCAAACAAATTACTATCATGTTCAAGGTGTTATATACAATCCGTAATGACACACATAACATGCACACCAATACATCATTATGGTGACATGAGTGAGATTTAATCTACCCTAAAAAAAGACACCAACCTGTTGACATAGAAAATGAGGCATGGAAGAGAGACATGATTTCTAGAACCACTAGATCACCTTCATAACATCTCTACTAAACCACCTTCCTAATTTATTGGGTTATGATAAGAGAAAAGCTAAAACCATCAATTTTTGTTTTTTTTGAAAGAACTTGCATTCAAGTCGGACTTTAGACTTGAATTGCAAATGGTAACTTAGCACACATATTAGAATCAGACTTTAGGATGCAAATGTAACTCACAACCCTGCAAACTTTAGCCTTCAATCAACATCTTTCAGCATGCAAAAGAATCCAAGACAAGAAGGGCATTTGAACTTTGGAATCTTCTTGAAAGTTGCATGTCTATAAAATGTAATCAAGTTCTAGACTCTAAACAAGCATCACATCAAACTTCAAAATCTACCTACAATCTGTATGTCTGCAAAAATCTAAGTGAACACCAAAATCCCAAACATTTTGACACTTCAAACCTCGAGAATCAATCAATAACTAACATTTCTGCAAGTGCAGTCGATGTTCTTACTCCTAGACCCTTGACACTCCAGACTTTGAATCTCTAGTGCAATTTATACTACATGTTGTGCATTGGGTTTCTGAATTCTAGTCCTGTTGCACTTCAGGATTCAAACTCTGATTGCAAACTACAACTTTAGACTGGTAACTCCAATTTGTAATGTAGTTTGGGTTGTATTTCTAAACTGCAAAACAAAATTTTGAAAATCTTTAAGGTGGGGAAACGGCAACATGGTTTCCCTTCACTCTTTGAGGTATAATTTTCTATTTTTTAAACTATTTACAAATAGACTTGGGGATACATTCACGAGGATGTGCGCTCTAGCTTGGCCATACGGAAACCTCCCAAAGTACATAGATCCCAAGATAATGGGAGATTAGAGAATTTCACCATAAAAACCCAAATGAATTAATGGTAAAATTGAATTACAACAAAGGTAAAAATAGCAATAGTACATACTCACTAAGCCATCAAGATGGACAATCTCTTAGCACACAACCCAAGAATATGGATACACTCATGCCAAGCAATATGCATAACATAGTGCTACAACATCCAAATATACCAAATGCAATAATCCTTATCAAATATCTAAGATTATAGGAGACAATGCATTTAGGCTTCGAATTCTAATAGGTGAGGATATCTGATTACAAGTTAATGGGCATTTCCTCAAACACTTTTTCAATGCCCGATTTGCACATTTGGGAAATGTGTACATACTTCTTAATATCTTGTATATAGTTTTTTTTTGCTTCGTGTTATGTTTGTGTTGGTTCTTGGTTTTCTGTTTTTCTTGAACCATGAATTTAATTAGCCTCACGTACCTTTTGGTGCCTTATATAGTTGTCTATGATTCTTTGCAATTTTACAATTAATTGGGGCCATTACTATGTGCTCAAATGGTTACCCTTTGATAGTAATGCTTTTAAGAATTTTAGGATAGAAAATTTGTTCTTAAGGAATAACGAAATAGTAATTAATAGAATCAATTTCATCTAAGCCATTTCTTATGATGAGAATTAGTCTAATGAGTTTATGAGAGTCTTGAAAATGACTAATAGCCACCCACTCCAAATACTTATGTATTTTCTAGATTTGACTAAACTATTCATTATAGTTGAATCATTGGATGAAAGTCTTCATTTATCTTCCGTCTTATGTGTCAATGGTAGTCCTAAACCCATATTGTGAGCTTCATTTCTTGTACGTTGAATGAGAGAGAGAGAGAGAGAGAGAGAGAGAGAGAGAGAGAGAGAGAGAGAGAGAGAGAGAGAGAGAGAGAGAGAGAGAGAGAGAGTATGAATGAAAAAACAAAAGGAAGTAAAAAAAATTGAGTAAAGAAAATAAAATTTGAAACTCAATTCTATTGACTTATGCATCTCTATCGGGGCTATAGATGTCTGACTAGCAATAGCACTATGCCTTGACAGGACTAAAGATAACTCCACTGGGGCTATGAATGCCTAGCTAAAAATAAAGCAATTATATCCTGGTACATGGCAACATGTCTACTGATATTCATCTTGATGTTTAGTAGACCTATGTATGCTTATGGGTGAGCTAGTATAATATCTAGCTATAATGATTAGTTTTCATGAATCTAGAAAAGGTAAAGAACTCACTTGCACACATTGGCTTGAATTTATGATCATCACTCTCTTTTCTCATTGGTACTTATTTGGTTCATGAAGATGGTTTCAAAGATTTTGATTATGCTAATTGCTAAATTATTGGTTCTTAAGTAGATTTTCTTATCCTAGAATGCTCAAGAGCATTCTCTAGCAATGTCACCATTTGTTACCATCGTCACAATGTTCCCCTAATTGTGTGTTTGTTTTTCTTCATTTGGTTTATTTGTCCATATGTCCATCTTTCAGCTTTCATGTTTGATTTTGGTATGCACAGTGTGTCTTGGTTGCTTTAGCTCTTTGTAATCTATACTCTATTGTATGGTTTATTTTTCCTTAAGCTTTCTAGGCCATGCTCTCTCCCAAGTTTGTATCCACTAGTGGTCCACATTGTACATGGTCCTCCTAGCTTTGTGATTTAAAGTGCACACCCCCTTATATATTATGGTGTTGATTCACAAGTCATGCTAATAACCAATTTTGATTCACGAATTATCCTTGTGTCTTCGTAGGTTCTAAATTTTATCACCATGCCTATATTGTGATGCCACGTTATTTCCTATGTCATTATGTTGCTCCCTCAGTATCCTCCATGTGTTTATAAGTCAGCACATTTTATAACCCATCTTAGGCCCATCATCAACTTAACCCAAAAATTTTAATGACAAATGCAAATTTAAGATTAAAGTTAACTTAAGATAAATTTGGAGGCTGGAGTCTATTTGAATTTGAATTTATGTTAACCATGATTACATCATTAGCCAATGGCACTTGTGTAATGAAAAATTTGTTGCATTGCAATTGAGGTTTAAAATTATGAATTTCGCAATGTCTTGATTTGGCATGACATTGAAACTAGATTTTATTTAATGATTATTTAATTTCAATTACATTTTTAAATTAAAATATATATATAATTCATTGTGTTCTATGTGCAGGTGGATTGAGATTATTCTACTACAATCTCATGTTGGATTTCATGGATTGCATGGGTGGCTGAGGGGATAGATGCATTAAAAGATGAAGATGAAAAGGTTATTCAATGCAAAATGGGAAAAGCCAAGGTGTATGGGATAGATCTGAAGAAAACTTAATGGAAAAAAAGAGATGACTACTCTTATAGACAAGTAAGTGCCTCTACTAAAATAGAAATAGATAAATGATAGGCATTTATGTGGAGGGGCATGGGAATCCAAAATAGGAAAGAAATATTAAAAATGAAAGATATTTCAGGGGCGTATGAGAAAAAGTACTCATCTCTATCCCCAATTAAGAACTAAAAGAAAAATTTATGAATGTATGTGCCTAAGTAAAAGAGAGTAGCAATAAAATATGCTAGTAAAGGGCACTTGTGTGGAAGAGGTGTAGAAATTTCAAATAGGCAATAAGAGTTTAAAAAATGAAATATATACAAAGGGAGGCACATAGGCATCAATAGGCACCTAAATTATTACTGGCTATTACAACAATCCAAAAACTAAAAGGATGCATAGGAATTTAGTCATAGGGGATGCCTACCATCACATACAGGTCATCTATTTCTTCCAAAAGGGTCACCTACCTAATAGGAGTCTCATATGAGCACCAAAGGAGGTGCCTATGAGCAAAAGAGGAGGCGTACCACAATAGCAAAAAGAATTAATTAAAATATACAGAAAAGAAGAGGCATAGAAAGAGGGGAGTTTTGTTTTGAAAATATTCATTCTGTAAGCTGGGAGAGAGGAATTGCTACTAGAGGTCTTTGTTTTATATTTTTTGTGCCTTATATTGCCAATTGCAACAATTCATGTTGTTAAAAAGGTATATTTGTATCTATTAGTTAATGGAATTTGTATTTTTATGATATGTTGTCCTCTCTCTATGGATTTTATGAAATGAAGATCAAATTGTTGTAATAGAATTCTAAAAAGGAAATTTTGAACGCCTAGTCTATTGTGTCTAAGTTTCCTCCTACACATGTAAATGGTGGAGATTCACTTGGACTTATCATATCAATTCCTCCACAGAATATAGCATCAACTTGTGTTCATGGCTATGAAATTGTAGGTCAAACCAAGACTAGTTTAGATCAAATTCCCCATCTAACGACAACATGCTCTTTCATCTCCTCTTCACCTCTCACTCTTTTACATTTTATTTCTCCTTGATTAGAATATGAACCATAAAATTTCATTTTCCTTTATTTTTTTCTAATTTCATTTATAGAGCTCTAAAAATGGATTTTATTTGTCTTGGAAATGCATAGTTCTCTATAATATGTATGTATAAATTTAGTTGTTATAAACAAGTTTAGGTGGAAAGCATTACTCATCAAGTAATTTAGTTTTTTTTTTTGTTATTTAATCTTAGTTTAATTTTTGTATAAATGATTTATGTACAATGTGTAAAAAAATTGATAGATTTAATATCTTCTAGTTATAATTGCCTTCAATTGTCAAAGGGGTTGTGCTTAAATGGTAAGCCATAAGGTTCTCAAGATGGAGATCCAAGTTCAAATCATCGAGTAACATCTATAGTTAGAATTCCAAGTTGTGTCTCTTAAAATTTTATTATGGATTTCGTTAGTTCTCAAAATAACTGCAACACAAAACTCTAAAACATTTCTAAATAGGTTTATCAACAAGTTAAGGGTGATTTTGGCCAACTAACAGGAGTGTGTAGGCTCCTTTACACTTTGAGCTCAACTTAGACTCTGGATGGATGTTTAAGGGGTATACCATAGCAGGTATTGACTTCAAACCAGATCAACAACTAAAACTAATTGAACAACTAAACCCAAATTCTTTCCTTAGCCCCAAGGCTGTCATTAGACCAAGAACAATTGGCTCTCTCAAAACTCATATATAGCTTATTCAACTATGCGAATCTACATACACAAGAAAGATGGCTTTTCCCATAAATGACTAGTAAGAGTTTACAATTCAAGATTTAAATATTGTGTGGTTAGTCTAATGGAGGCAAGACCAGTGCCAATCCAATTGGGCTATAGAGTCTCAGATGACAGAAAAAAATGGAAGGGAAATAAGGAAAATCTGATCTAAGCACATGTTATATCAGATTGCAAGTTTTTTTCTTCAAACATACTTAATAATCCAAAACAAAAGTGTATGCATTCAAATGTAAAGAACAAATGACAATTACAAGGCTTGTAATATATTCAAAATGTTGTCACTTTTTCAAATGTCCAATACAAACTTATCAGTAAATGTGATAAGAGGAAAGACCCTAAATACATACAAACTACCATGGAGACATTCTCTTCTCACTCATACTGCACATTATTGGACTTGTATAGCCTCCAGCCACCAACAAAGAACCAACCCACCCAAAATCTCTGAATCATGCATATATAGCACTCTGCTACCATGCACCTCCAAGCACTGAACCCTTGGTCAACAAGAAACCCATGCTAAATTAAAATCCAGCCCATGGCCATGTCAAACCTTCCATTAGATTTGAAAGAAAGCCCATTCCCTAACAACTCTAAAAATTTGGCGGTGCCCATGCTCTGGCATCCTTTTAGAATGAAAGTATTAGAAGAAGATTTTCCTACTGAGACACTTCATCCTTTCATTCAATTTTGGTCCTTCTGCATTGAAGATCTGTATTGTTTCAACCACCTACAACTGACCATCACTTCTAACACATTAATTTCTAAGTACAAATCCACCTACAATATCCTACAATCATGGTGTATTTTTAGGTAGATAGGTGCTTGAAGAACAGTCCACCAAAACATCATGTAAAGCCCTTTACAACATTTTAAAATATTTTAAACTAAGTTTAAAATATTTAAAACTATTACATTTATATCATGCTTTACAAACATCTTGATTTTTATTTGATTTTCTGCTTCTGATCTCCATTTTGCCTCTTATCAATGAATTCGGCCTGGCACAAACTATCCATTTGTTTCCTCTTTCTTCTTCTTCGTCACCCTATTCATCTTTCTTTTCCCTTTATTGACAAGATATCCTCATCACGAACCTCTTTCTTGCTACTTCATTCTTCTTTTTCCTCTTTCTACCTTTATCTCCCTTTGTCAACAAATTCTTGTGGTGGTGAACTGGGTTGTCAGCAAACCAAGCGGTTAGCAAACCAAGCCCCTCACCAATAAAAGGATACAAGCCTCCTCTTTTATTTTATTCCTTAGGAAATTTCACCTTCCATGGCCTCTTTTTCTTTCTTCAAACCTTTTTTTTCCTCTTAGTCACCTTATCGGTGAATCGGTGGAATTGGCAACTCAAGACCCTGGTCGGTGAAATCAGCAATTCACGAACTAGCTGATTCACCGAAAAAAGGCCATAGACTTAAAATCTTTTCTTATCTTTTGATTTTCCCTTTGCCTTTCTTCTTTTGCAAATCCTTGGCACTTCCTTGTCCCCTTATCGACAAATCAGAGAAAATACAAACACACGAACTTAGTCGACAAAACTGGCAGTCTGCAACTTTGTCGATTCACTGACAAAGGTTCCCTTAGAAGCTTTGTCAAAGAAGAACAACAAACACTCTTTCAAACTTCCCTTCTCTACCTCTTTGTTGGCAAACTAGAAAACTAGCAAAATCACGAACCTGTGAACTCATATGGTGAATTCATCTATTCACGATGTTGCCGATTCACCGACTAAAGGCTTAGATGAACCAATTTTTCTAAGGGAAGTAAACAAATTGACTTGGGGGGAATTTTTACTTAGAATTTAGAAGGAAAACCCCTATAAACTATCTTAGATTAGATCTAAATGGGGGGTTTTGGCTGAAAAAGGCAAAAATGGGAATTTTGATGGATTTTTGGGGCAAATTAATGTATGTTTGGGAGCTAATTTTTTGGGTGCTAGCACTGGCTCTAGTTGGTGACATGTGGCAAACTTTGTACAGTGAGAATCCAAAATATCTCTAGCCAGACCAAAAAACAAAGAACACAAGTGGAAAACACAAGATGCATTCACGAGAAAACATATAGTCAAGAGCACGAGAACACAAAAAGTTGACTGTATCCAAAATTTTGAAACATTGCAAGCGTACCTTACAATAAACTAGTGAAGCTACTTGCCCCTGTCAAAGAAAATACTATTGAAGGAGTTGATCTCCCTCAATACTTTGTTGCACTGATCACCCAACATCAGCATTAAAAACACTTCACATTCACGCATATACAAACTGCAGATATTTACACCATCATGTTGAAAATGGAAATGCCCATCACCAACAGATGGCAGCCATAGATAATATGGCTCATCATCATGCTGACTCACATAGAAATACTCACCTTCAAGATCTTTGTTAGCATGATGCATATCTAAACCTGCATAAATATCAGCATGAAGAAAATTATCAAGCTGAAATACACCCAGTTCAAGTGTGGCCTCAAGTTGGGCTATATCATATGATTGATCAAATCCTTACAACCCAATTGCACAACAAATGCTAATGTATTCCTCCATGATTGAATCAGAGAACTGATTCAAACCCAATTCTGCACTATTAGCATATAAATCAGAAATTTGAGGAATTTCAAGTGAAGACTCACAATCTTCAAGTTGCCTCTCTGATTTGCCCTTCATCATTGCGCACATACCCCTCTTTGTCCACTTGGTGTCCACAAGAAGCTAGGTCATATTGGCATTATGGAATTTGATTATATCCCCTTTCAAAATTGACATCTCATCAAAACAATTGAACTCTAAGTCATTTTCAAAAAGAGGATTATCCATGCACCAATAATAATAATGAATTATGCTATCTGATGGACTTGCATGTTCTTCATAAAGGACATTGTGCCTTATGCTCATACCTTCATCCTTATTTGTATCATCAATGTATGTATGATCTATATAATCAACTACATGAGATGCGTTATTCAATTTTTCATTTGCATACATACCTTCCTAGCGGTCCACAATACTACAACAAGCAGCAAGGTCATAACTCTCTTCACCATATTAGAAATTATTATTGATTTTCTCATCTTGACCATTCACCGATGACTGGTCCAATTGAATGCAGGTGCAATCACTACTATTTTCATCTAAATCACTGTCATACACTGCACTAGCAGCTTCTTCTACCCTCTTGTACACACAATCATCACTTTACATTGTGCCTAGATCATATGAAGCATCTACGTCCTTGTTTCCTACAATAGCATGTTCATTACCAACCACTTTTTCATCTGAGGATAAAGACTTTACAATCATATCCCTCTTAGTTCTATCAACACAATCAATGAGCAGGTATGCTTGTTGCATGCTTATGAGATTGAACTCCTCCCGTATAGAACCTAAGCTTAAGGTAACATCATAAGCTCTCAGATACATGTTAATACAAATAGGAAGATTAGGTCTGAAATCCTTTGGGATGTGGGATAGGGCAACTGCAAATCTATGGCTAAGCTCCATGTTGTACTATCCCTCTTGGCATCTAATATTTTTAATTTTTTGGACAAAAACAACATGGTCCAAACTACTTGCAAACTCTTCAAATGCAGCCTCTAAATGATTCCAGGAAGCAAAATGATGGTTAGGGAAATGAACAAGGCCCTTCTGTTCCACTCCACATGGAGATCTAACAAAAAATCGCATCCACATATCTTCATCTTCAAATCAAAATTTATCCATGAGATCTAAAAATGTCATAATACATGTGCCTTCCCACCATAAACATCACACCCATCAAAAATTGGCATCTGATAATAGATCTTATTGGACATGGATTGCTTTTCATAATTGACCCATAAGAGGTCCAGTTGCTTGTATGTATTTTCATTAGCAATGGGATGGGCTAAAAAAGTGAACTACTAACAACAATAGGAAGGGCACCAGATTGTGGCTTGGATTGATGTAGCCTGATTTGATTTTCTAATTCATTTTCCTGTTACAACAAAGACTCTAGCAACTACATTTCTTTTTCAATTTCATACTGCAGCCTAGTCAACCCATTTTGATTAGGCACGGGTGCATATAGGTTTGGGTTGCATGAACAGCAGAGACTTTCATCCTCATCATACTCATGGACACTCTCTCTATCATAATATCTAGGGCTTTCATCATATGATACACTTGAGAAATTTTCCCTATGGTAAACTTGTCCATTCCATTCAGCCATAGCTGATTACAAATCAATTGTGTAGGGAAAAAGAGAGCAAATAATATGTTCCTTTACTAAGAAAGAAACCATGGTTCAAAGCTAGAAGAAAGAACATATGCCTTAACCAGTTGTAATCTCTTTGAAACATGCACATAGTAGCAACACTTTGTTTTCTTTGACAACAGAGTCACCACCTCACTGAGTGAGGAAAACCATTGAAGTGTGAATATTCTTCAAGGCTACAAAATAAGTCTAGATTCTTCAACCAAAAAAGTATTCAAATTCTTTTCCAACCCAAAAACAATTCTTCCCTGACAATAGTGCAAAAATGTTAGTTCCCAAAATAACTACAACACAAAACTCTAAAACATTACTAAATCACCTAGGCCAAGGATGTCATCAAGGTGATAGAAAGAGGTTTATCAACAAGTTAAGGGTGTTTGTGGCCAACTAACAGGAGTGGGTAGGCTCCTCTACACTTTGAGCTCAGCTTAGACTCTAGAGGGATATTCCAAGGGGTATACCATAACAAATATTGACTTCAAACTAGATGAACAACTAAAAATAGTTAAACAACCAAACCCAAATCATTGTCTTGGCCCCAAAGGCTATCACTGGACCAAGAACAATTGGCTCTCTCAAAACCAATATATAGCTAGTTCAACTATGTGAATGTACATGCATAGGAAAGATGGTTTTTCCTCTAAACCACTGGTAAATGTTTTTTTGAGTTAAATAGTGTGTGATTGGTATAATGGAGGCAAGACTAGTGCCAATCCAATTGGTTTACAAAGTCTCGAATGATAGAAAAGAAAACAAATGGAAGCGAAACAAGGAAAAGTTGATCTAAGCAATGTATGCTATATCATATTGTAGGTTTTGTGCTTCAAACATACTTAATAATCCAAAATAGAACTGCGTGCATTCAAATGTAAAGAACAAATGACAACTACAAGGCTTGTAATATATTTAAAATGCTATCACATTTTCAAATGTCCAATACAAACTTATCAGCCAATGTGATAAGAGGAAAGACCTTAAATACATACAAACTACCATGGAGACAATCTCTGCACACTCATACGGCACATTATCTTCCACTTGTTTCACCATCCCACAACTTCTCTATGACTAGATATAGCATGATTTGGAGCCCTAGAAGTATTGATGGACATGCACAGCTTCCAACGACAAAAAAAGAACCAACCCACCCAAAATCCCCAAATAATTCATATATAGCACTCTGCTACTATGCACCTCAAACTGTTGAAACCTTGGTAAAAAAGAAACCCATGCTACATTAAAATCTGACCCATGTCCATGTTAGACATTCCATCAATTTGGAAAGAAAGTCCATTCCCTGAAAACTCTAAAAATTTATAGGCACCCATGCTCTGGCGTCTGTTTAGAATGAAAGTACCAGCAGAAGATTTGCCTACTAAGACATTTCATCCTTTTATTCAATTTTGGTCCTTTTGCATTGAAGATCTCTATTGTTTCAACCACCTGCAACTGACCATGGCTTGCAACATAATAATTTTTTAGTACAAATCTGCCTGCAATCATGGCACATTTTCATGCAAATAAGTGCTTGAAGAACAATTTGCCAAAACATTGTGTAAAACCCTTTACAACCTTTTAAATTAGTTTATACTAAGTTTTAAAAATATTTCAAACTATTACATTTATATCATGCTTTAAAAACATGTTGATTTTTATTTGATTTTCTACTTCTGATCTCCATTTTGCCTCTTATCGGCGAATTCGGCCTCGCACAAACTATCCATTTGTTTCATCTTTCTTGTTCTTCGTCACCCTATTCATATTTCTTTTCCCTTTATCAGAAAAAGTTCCTCATCATGAACCTCTTTCTTTCTACTTCATTCTTCATTTTCCTCTTTCTGCCTTTATCTCCCTTTGTTGGCAAATTCTTATGGTAGCAAACTTGGTTATCGATGAACCAAGTGGTTCGTAAACCAAGCCCCTTTCTGATAAAAGGATACAAGACTCCTCTTTCTTTTATGCCTTAGGCAATTTCACCTTTTGGGGCCTTTTTTATTTCTTGAAACCTTTTTCTTTTGTCGCTTAGTCACCTTATTGGTGAATAAGTGGAATTAGCAACTCAAGACCTTGGACGGTGAAATCAACAATTTGCGAACTAGCCGATTCGCTGACAAAAGGCCATAGACTTCAACTTTTTTCCTATCTTTTTCCTTGTCCTTTTCCTTTTCTTCTTTTGCAAATCCTCCACTTCCTTGTCACCTTATCGGCAAATTAGAGAAAATACAAACACATGAACTTAGTCGATGAAACTGGTAGTCTGTGACTTTGTCGATTCAATTACAAAGGCTCCCTTAGAAACTTTGTTGAAGAAGAAAAAACACTCTTTAAAACTTCCCTTCTCTACCTCTTTTTTAGTAGACTAGAAAATTGGTGAAATCATAAACCTGCGAACTTAGTTGACAAATTCATCAGTTCATGATTTTTTCGATTCGCCGACTAAAGGCTTAGATGAACCGATTTTTCTAAGGGAAGTAAACACATTGACTTGGGGAGACTTTTTACATAGAATTTTGGAATAAAAAAACCTATAAACTATCTTAGATCAGATCTAAATGAGAGGTTTTGACTGCAAAGGCAATTTGGGGCAAAATAATGCACATTTGAGAGCTGATTTTTTGGGTGCTAACAGATTCTATGTTGAAGAAGTGATCTAAATTGAATAAGTGGATGGGGAGGAGGTCCCCATTGCAACCTTCTCTTATGTGGGCAAACCTAAATAATCCCTCCCTATCGATCAAAAAAAGATTGCTTTCATTTTCCTTCTAAATAGGAAGTTTCAAAAGGTTTTATGAAAAAGTAATGTTTATAGAATAGTGAGTAAATTAAATTTTGTAAATAATAGTTTTTTGAGTTTCTTAAACTTTTAAATTCATTAACCTGAGCTAAGAAATACCATATGATGGGAATCCAATCCAAACCCCTTCTTAATAAAACACATCAAACCACTGAGTCATCCTATTCAATTGTGACTCGATAACCCCCAAGGCTTTGGGGAAATCATTCAGTCTCCTTATAAGAGAGGAGTTGGCCTTCAACTATTGTGGTTTGACACCATGTATTTGACCAGGTCAACAAATAGTTTTGTAAATATTAAACATAACTTCTCCTATTGAAGCTAGACATTCTAGAGTAGTGTCATGTAAGATTTCTTCGTTTAGAGGGTGCAACACTTGAGGCCAAGTTTCTATCATACACATGACACTTTCATGTTATTCATTGTATCATAAACATTAAAGTAAGCATTAACTTAGATTTTACAAAGTGAAACACATCAATCTAATAATGAGCTACTTTTTGTTTGAATTTTGTGGAGTGCTAATGCTTTAGTCAATCATAAAAGTTTAAATTGGGAAATGAACATTGGTTATCTATATAAAATTTGGAGAATCGAAGTCAACATTTAGAAAAAATTGTGTCATCATAGGAAAATTACATAGTTTGTATACAAGCAATAGTGAAAGTTGCATTCTTATGTGCAAAATGTTCTTATTTTCTATCTCTTGCAAATATACTTTTATTGTCTTATTAAAAACTTGTATGAAAGTAGAATAGTTGCATTAATGAAGAGTCATTTAGGGAACATCCATACATGAATATTTTGCATCTTAGTTTGCATACATAATATTTGCATTCATTTAGATACAAAAACACTACTTCTTTTATATATTTTATAGATTGAAATAGATCAAACCAAAAATTGGCTACTTTTTGTTAAAATTTTGTGGAGTGTTAATACTTTTTTCAATCATAATAATTCAACTTGTGAAATGAACATTGATTGTCTATAGAACATTTAGAGCATTCATGTCATCATTTAGAACAAATTGTGTCATCATAGGATCTCTCCATCTCTCTCTCTCCCTAACTCTCCCCCCTCTCTCCTTGATTAGCCCCCTCTCTCACTACCTTTCTCTTTCACTTCCTCTCATATATATTAGCACATAAGGCATAAATGATACTGCAATGAGACCAAGGGTTGTAACTATGAGGAATGGAAGGGGGGGAGAGAGAGGGGAAAGAGGGAAGGAGGGATAAATGGAAAGAGAGGGGGAAGGGGAGAGAGAGAGTACAAAATTATTGTTAAATGCTAATTGATTTACATTGTGATTTTATTGCTAGTTATTTTTCAAATTGTGATTTTATTGTTAGTGTTTAAATATTCTCTTTTCTTCAAGAATACAAAATTCTCTACTAATGGCATCAACCAAAAGAAGGTACAAAATTATCTAGCATTGCTAATGTACATTAACAACATTAGTAGAAATAAAAATATATAAAATATAGAAAAAATGTACTAAAATCACAAAATTTAAGAACTTTGTAATATACTTACAAACTATGTAACTTATGTGTCACTCTAGGAATTAAATCTAATGAACCATGTGGATCTACTCTACTCTTTATGGTGTCAACTATTACTTCATGGTCAGGCTCATGGAATTTCTACAAGTTCTTATTCAAAAGTCTACCCTCATATTTGATCAATTAAACATTCAATGCCACAAGAATATTAGAATAATGAAGAATTATCCCATGTATGTCAAAGTCTTCCAACAACCACACATAAAACATCTTCATTGGGTACCTTCTACACTATTTTATAGTAACAACCATTGACCCCATAGGATTCTTAATGTTTTGTCCATCTTTGATAGGGCTTGTCAATTTCCTTTTTGTCTCAACATAATGACACAAACAATAATTTGTTGCTTCTACATTATCTTCATCTGTAATAACTACAAAAACATGCCTTACATTGAATTGTACAAAAAATTAATTCAATAAATGATATAAAAATACTAGGGTCATCCCACAATACTTAGTCCCAAACTTGGGACATCAACTTTTTGATGGAAGATGGGAAGAAACATTTCACACTACCTTCATTTGAAGATTTTTCTTCAAACAAAGGTACCTTTGTTCGAAGATTAAATTTTTGAAATCACCTTTGAATAAAGGTAAATCTTTGTTCGAAGATTTTCTTCGAATGAAGATATTATTTTATTGATTAAGAAACAATAAAATAATATCTTCGTTTGAAGAAAATATTCAAATGAAGATTTTATTTTATTATTTTTTAAAATTTAATATAATGCAAAAAAAAGTATTTCGCAATCATTTTCACATAGTGCTACTCTCGAACCGCAAGATGAATAGGGATAAATAATAACAGAGTTCCTTTAATGACAGTGACCCATGCCATGACCATAGTTTGCCACCTTTGTATGTGCCATGACCCCATCTTGCCACTTGTCAACAAATTGGACTATCCACACTAGCATATTACTAGGTATGTTTGAATTTAGCCTTGCATATTTTCATTTTTTTGCAAAATTACAATATGAAAATTCATGGTTTTTTTTTGCAAAATTGCATGTAGAAATTTAGTGTTTTTTTGCAAAATTGTATGGAAATTCAATTCTTTTTGCAAAATTGTAATGGAAAAATTTAGAGTTTTTTTGCAAAATTTTGAAACCCTTATACATGTATGTAAATTTGCAAACCATAAACGATAATTTAATACCCTGAAATGTCATTTTGAAAGAAAAGCAATTGATTGTCAAACCCTAATATGAGAATCTAAAACCCTATTTTTTATTTTTCAAACCCTAATACATTTTTTAAAACCCTAAAATGTGAAATCTAAAACCCTAAAAAATATAATTCAGAACACTAAAATCTGAAAATGAAAACCCTAAATGTGTATTTTATAACCCTAAAACAAACTTATTCGAAACCCTAAATTAGAACCCTAAACAATCATTTGGAACCCTAAACACTTATTTTGGAAACCTAAACATTTATAGTGATTTATCATGGAATTCAATAATTTATTAATTAGAGGCAAGGGGTACAATCCCATCCTTATATCATCATTAGATTTTAATAAAACATATAAGGCTCAATATTTGGAATGATATCAAGGATAAGCCTACATGATTTTTAAAAATGTGTTAAACATGTCCATAGGTAAAAATACACTGCATATAAGTAGGTATGTCGTTCAATTTTTAGACTAGAGTATGTAGTCAATAGAATTTTTGCCCACAAATATGTGTGTGTGTGTGTGTGTGTGTGTGTGTGTGTGTGTGTGTGTGTGTGTGTGTGTGTGTGTGTGTGTGTGTGTGTGTGTGTGTGTGTGTGATATTTAATTTTAACTCGATTTCCACTTTAAGTTTAACTCATCAAAATTGTTATCATACTATCATAATATTAATATTCAAATTGAAAAATAGAAGAACATATTTACCTCAAGGTATCTTCATTGATCACATAAACTCTTTGCTAGATATGTTTGATACTTGTAAGATTTGTAAATAGACATGATACTCTTGTTGGGGAGAGCTTCCTACTTCCTACTACATTCCAAGTCAAGGATACCTTGATACTCCTTAATGAATAAATAAGCATTATCCCAAATGCATAACAATCTCATAAGTTATTGTCACATTCAGTGAATTATTTAGAGTTTTTATGCCTTTTTCTGCAAAACAAACAACTCATCAAGTTGGTAATTTAAAAACAATTTTTTAAGATTCTTCCTATCACATGTATTGTGATATAAATGTTTTGAGTCAATTTGGTGATTATTCTATATGCACATGTGCATATATTGAGATGATTTGGTAATACTCATTCATGACTATGCATATCAAGATTTCATTTCATTGCTAATTTCACTTTGACCTAGAAACCATCAAGTATTCTTAGAACTATATTATCTACTTAATGTTTTCAATCAAGTATTCTTAGTTATATTTACATTAGAGTATGTGAGTTTCTATTTTATTGAACTTATATGGTTAGAGAGGAACCATCAGATTTTTAAAGGTTGATCTTGTCGTGTTTTTTCTCCTTAGGAAAATATGGCACTTTTAAGGAAGAGGATGAACTAGTTGCATTCTAATGGGTAGTGTTAGAGTCTATATCCTTACAAGAAAAACATGTGATTTAAGGTCATTTCCAAAAATAATGTATACATGGTAGGATTATATCTTTGAGAGGAAACGTTCATTCTTGATCTACTCCTCTTTTAGATGGTGTGAACCTTAATGTTGAACTTGAGTTGTACTATATGTACTCCAAATTTAACAAGGCCTTTAATTAACTCTCGAGACAAATTTCAATGTCTCAAGTTATTGACTTGAATTAAATAACATAATTTTTTCTAAGTTCTAACAAAATTGTTCATTATCATCCTCTCATTACACCCTCAAAAGAATTATAAATTGAAGATTGAAACCTATATTTTTCAACCATAGTCTACACTTTGACAATAAGGTCGTGAATTTTACATTGGGCAATATCCTCTTTTTAATACTTGTGCACTTGTATGGTCCTCATCAAAAGTGTATCAAAAAATTGATGAACTTGTTCATTAAGACTCTAGTCCTTCAAAAATTTATCTTATGATGTGGTATAAAATATTGAAATTTAAATTTATTATGGTGGAAATTACATACCTTGCACTTTTCTCCTTTGTTTTGAGCTCACTTTAAATTGGATATTGTACAAGTTAGATAATGAATAGTGTACAAGTGGCCTTATTTATACTAAAATTTGGCACATAACCCAAGAATTACTTGATTTCATTTGTACTCACTCTTAGGGACTAGTTTTGTGATCCCTCATTTTACCCATTTCCCTACCCAAATTCAGATCTGTAATTTGTGCAAGTGACCCAAATTGGTTGTGTGACAAAAATGAACCTTGAAATTTAAAATTTAAAAATCAAGTTTAGGGCCAACCTAACCCTCCCAACTAACCATTATGCATCAACTCAAAGCATGAAATGTTTCTTTTTTCACCTCAAGTAATTATATTTAAGGACTAACTCTAGTTCATATTAACACATTTAGTGCCTAACACTTAGACAGCATGTTCAAAGAGCATATAGCATTAATCAAATCATTCATGATCATATCACATGCTTGAATAAGAATCTAGTGCATTCTCTACATGAATTTGTATGGTCTTTCATATTTGTACTTTCATTGTGTCTTTGGTTGAATTGAGGGTTGCATCACCATTACTTTTCCCATGATGGAGGTAATTATTCTATTTTTGATCCTATATATAATGTTGTGTGTCCTTGTGAACCACCTTCTTGAGTAACCATTCTTAGTTTTTTCATAATTTCAATTTTCCTATGATGTACCTCTTTCTAAAATGACCAAAGTTTGGCTTCAAAATCATGTTTTTGATATGTTTAGAAATATTAAAAATATATTCTAGTTGACTACAAGTTCATAATTTGTACAAGTGTTCTCAAATTCAGTGTAGTCACTATATGATCTATATCATTGTCTAGTAGGAGTTCAATATAGTTCATGTCTACACTCAAGTTAAATTGCTTTATATTTCTTGAATTTTCAAAAATTAGATATCTATTATGTGGAAAAGTGTGTAGCATTAAATGTTAAAGAGAAAGTGTATTAAAGTTTAAAATATGGTAATTTAGGATGTATCTAGATGTGAGTTTTAGCTATCTAGATCTATTATTTTCAAAGATTTATGTCTTTATTTTAATGTTATCTTGAATGTTATGTTCCTTCTCTCAAACTTATATTTATGTGATAGCCCTAGATATGGATCTAATATTTGGTCGTAGAGATACTGAGATTGCTATATTTAGGTCAATTTCACAAGATCCTCAAACAACAGGGTTTATAGATCTAATTGTGAGAAGATTTTGGATAGTTTAGTTCATAATATATATTCATTAGGGAGTGTTAGTGCATATTATAGCAAGACCTTTGCATCCATTCTCGCCCAAATGCGGGCATAGGTTTCTAGTGATGTACCATTGAGTGAAGTACAACTAAGAGTGCCGAAAGAAACTCTGAAGGAACAATGTTTTCCTCAATATGCACCTAAAACTAGTGTTAGTGCATATCAAGTCACTTGATGTGTGTTCCCTCAAATGGCACCATTGATATATCCTAGATTTCTTGTTGCACATGTTTAATACCTAAATAACAACCAAATTCTTCTATTTTTTGCACAGTAGCTATATGCTGAGGTCCATTTAGGCCTCAACATTAAATATTTGGATCTACCACCACATTTGGGATAGGAATGTGGTAGAGTATGTGATAGGGAGCCATATCATTGTCTAGATAGAGAGCCTCCTATTTATAGAAGCTTGGTTGGTGACCGGATTCTTGCGATTCTCTCTGTGGTATTAGTGACCACGTGGTCATTAATTCCCAATAGGAACCAATTGATAGTATTATTGAGATTTCTATGCAAACTTAGTCTATATCTACATATTGTGTTGGACAATATTTGATGAGGTGTACACATAGGTCACCTACTCACATGGAACCCTATCATCTTCCAGACATCCCATCACCAGATGATTTGGAATGTATTACACTCAAGGGTTAGATGTAAAGGGTAACCTGTTGTTTGTCTAAGGACTTGATGAGAATGTACCAAGTGATATCATCGTAGTTGGGGATCCCTCTAGCAAGTGTTAGTTCATACATGGCTTGCATCATGGAAGATTCACAGAGCCTAGTACCTAACATGCAGTGTTCTAATGTAGAGCAGACAGTTGGATCTTATAGTGGAGTACATGCATCACATTCTAGAGTTGCAGAGCCACTAATCATTATGTCGCTCCAGTGGTTCAACATATGGGATCTGATTCACTGGAGCAAACTGTTGGTGGTATGTGTTTTACAGAGATTCTTTCTACCGGATCTATGCCATCTCACTTGCACAGTCCTTTGCACACATCCCTTTTACGGCTATTTGATGATAGAATAATAGAAGAGTTAGTAGATTCCATTATTGTAGCCGAGGATGGTGATCATATTTAGGGGCTTGGTACAACATAGGTATATTATAAAATTTAAACATGTGTGCATCTTGTAACTTCCTATGGTACAAAAATTATATTCGAAATTAATTTTTTTCTTTTTACATGCATGTCTAGCTTAAGGTTGTCGTTGTCACTCCTAGTTTGAGGGCACAACATGTACACAAGGGTGATTCAAGTGACCATAGTGGATAGGTGAGTTGATTATCATTTATTGAAATTCATATATATATAATCATGTTTGTATGTATATATCTCATGTTTGTATGTATGTAATCAACACGTGTGTGTGTGTGTGTTCTAATTTAATTACACTTTTGTAGGGTTTGTTACATCTATCAGGGGAGGGATCTCACTCTGAGGGTCAGTCAACTAGGAGTCAACATGATGATTAAGCAGTTGGTTTACATATTTCATAGATTTAATATTTATAAACTTGAGATATATCATGTGGACATGGACATGTGTTTGTCTTTATGTTTATGTTTGAGATATGGACATGTGGACATCTCTGTTTATGTTTATGTCTGAGATATGGACATGTGGACATTTGTGTTTATGATTATATGTTTGAGATATATGGACATTGTGCTCGTATATTTGAGATCTATGGACATTTATACATTTATATGTTAAAATATAAATGGCATGTATGGACATTTATGGTTATATATCTGACATGTGTATGGATTGTTATGCATCTATGTATGGACATTTATATGTTTATATTTGGCACATGCATGTAAATTTACATGTTTGAGATATTTAAAATAAAGTTTTTGAATATAAATGCTTCTTGATATTTACAATGGATCTCCCTATTTCATATTTACACATACAAATTGTATATTAAGACATGTAATATGTAAGTTTCAATAATAAAATATTAACTTCAAAAATAGTATGCTTATCTCAATCATACATGTAATTTACAAGTTATTAATCACATCAATCATTGACTTAAATTTTATAACTCTACATAATGATACAACATTCAAATAGAGATCTTAGAAAGGACAAGAATGGACCTAGCTATATATTCAATGAAATTTAACATTTAACTTAAGTGGGAAGCTAAGTAGCATATGGACATGTAAATTAACTAGATCTATCTAATGTAGGCTTGTTAAGTTCAGGACCTAGAAATGATAATGATACAAAAAAGTTAAAAGAACTCAATAAAAATTTACATAATTGTTATGTATGAAAAATGGGAAGATGGTAGATAGTGGTAGAGTCTATCAAATCAAACCCTCCTTTCACAATAACATTCAAGGACAAAAACTGAGCCAAGTCACTACAGATGAATGAGGACTTAGCTACAGGTTTGTGTACTCAGGAATTATATGAAAAGATTGATTAGATTGAGAGATTTGTCAAACCCTAGATCAAATAATCCTCAAACCCTAATTATAATGAAATCAGGTATAGATAGAAAGAATGCTACAAAAAACTAGATAGGAAGGCACTCAGGAAGGATCATAAACATACCAGAAATTGGATTTCCATAATTGAAAACTTTATGGACTCTGGGGCGGGTACCCAAGTCTGATAGGGCAATATTTCTATAGATCTAGAGTAGTGAGATGTATCAGGGTGCAACCTAATCCTAAGTTCAGGGAAAATCCTATCAAAAGGACTATGGGGCAGGTGCCTTAGTCTAGTAGGTGTGAATATCATAAAGTTTCCTACAAATCCTAAATCTTTATCCTTTGAATTACTTCTCTATACCTACACTTCTCCAAATCCTACACCTATAACCTATAATTACAAATAGAGGGGTTTGGGGGTTGTGGTGTTTAGGAGCTTGCCTTGGTCAAGCGCCATAATGACATTCAAGTCTTCCAACACCATTGTTAGATAGAGTGTGTGCCCAAGGAGGGCAAAAGTTGAATCTAATGATGAAATAGAATTATTGAAACACAAATAGATGTCACCTTAGAGGTGAAGTGCTCACAGAGATGAAGATCTTTCAATACATGAGGAAATGGACTGATGAAGCCAAATCTGCAACAAACAAACACAATAACAACACAATTCTGCTCTGCAACATAATGAATGCCTTGAAATCCCTTAACTCAATATCACAAGTTCACATTATCCATCTAGGTGTAAAATGAAGTCATAAACTCACTCATGTATACTTTCTCACTAATTTTCATAATTTAAATTGAAGAGGGTGACAGAGGGAAACCTTTTGAAAGGGCCCAATCTGACACATTTAAATTTTGATCCTAACAAATTAGGCTGGACTTGGGCCCCAATTTGGTCTTGATTAAAGTTTAGAGTGGGGCCCTAAGTCCCATTTGACATGGGTTTCAGGTGAAATCACTCTAAGATAAGTATTAAGCTTGCAAAGTGTAAACACAGGGACCTAGGAACTAACTAGGAGGTAAAAAGGCATAGTGATGCTTTTTACTTCATAAAATTTAGCCCCCACTTTAAGGTATGTATGATCTTACGATTCCATGCATGCATTAAAGTATAGTCTAAGCACATCAAATACATCAAACATGCCAAGCACATAGAACTAAGGCATACCCAAAGGTTGTGTTGGTTTTCTTTCCGAATTGGCAGAGGGTTTGCCAGTTCCAATACACAGGTAGATTCGGCCAACTAATATAGGAGGTTGCATGAGCTGCCTCCCCTTCACTTCTAGTTCTACCGCACCAAGGGGGTATCCCTATAGCTAAAGATTTAACCTTGACTCACCCAATGACAAAAAGATCTAGCTTTACAATAACAGGTAGAATACTCTCATAAGAGGACCAAGATTTGAATGATAGATCACAAGTTTGGCAACTTTCTTGGACATATATGACTGGTTATGGATGATAGTATGCAGGGGTCCTAATCCTACTCCTACAACTAATAGGCTGGATATATGAAAGGATTTAAATTGATGTTTTGGATGCAAGACAGGGGTTTTGGATCATAACTACTACACAGGAGCAAACCAGTGCCTATTTCGGGGCAAGGAGTCAACTAGATGTATACAAGAGAATGGCTTGCAATTGGAATTCAAGTTTCAAGGGGTTAGGACTGGTATTTGCCTTACAAACACCACCCAAGGATAAGTGTTTAACTGTCTCTGCTTACAAATATCCTTGCTGACTACAACCTTCTCCATTCTCAACCTAAAACAATTTAATCCACTCCTTGAATGGAAGTTAAAGATTAAGCATGTGATATAGAAATCTATACCCTAGAATCTGAGAAACCCTCAACAACCAGATTCAAAAGAAAAGAATGCATACAACAAACGGAGACAGACAGATAAACACATGCAATGAAGCATTTTTCACATAAACATGACATGAAACCGAACATATGTGCAAGATGCATTCAAATGCAACACATAAACTCCAACAGAGATAAAACAGTCAAGAATATGTTCTGTCTTTCATTATTTTTCCCCCAAAAATGCCCAAGTCTTCAATAACCCAAAATGAGTAACACAATTTGCATTTTATAGTAACATTGTGTACTCAGCAATAATTACATGGCATTTCAAAATTTCTGCGAGATACAATGCACTAAGAATGGTGCCCAAATCATTCAATGTAGTTGAGGGACAAAGAGGAAAGAGTAGGTCAACTCGGGGTGTGTGCATCCGTTTGAAAATTTTCCTTACAAATCTGGTAGCTAGCTGGTCAATCAGACCCATACCTCTGCAAATCTACCATAAATGGCCAACCCACCTGCAGCCTTGGTTTGCGTGTTCTAAAGTTCCTTCTGCTTGAAACATGGCTGCAACATATAGAAATTCCACCCCTGCTGAAAATTTGAATCATGGCTATCAATTTTCCCTCCTTCCGCTGAGATCTACATCTCAAAATCATGTTGACTAGTCATCAACCAGAGGAAATATACCATACAGATGCCTTTTGCTTCACTGACTTTTCCCATTTCTGACCCTCATTTTGCCTTGTCCGCCACTTTTGCCCTTTTTGCCTTGTATATACATATTCAAATGCATATACAACTGCCCGCTTTCTTGCCTTTCAAATCCTTTGTATATGCCAATGCATATACATACAACTGTTTAACATACAAGGTAGACCCCAAATCTGTATAGAACAAATCAAAATTCTACTCAGGTCTGACTTGTATCACCTTTTGCATCTTTCCATTTTGTATATTGCATACATACAATGCAATATACATGCATGGATTTCAAATTTTATGAAACAAATTGGGACAGTTTTCAAATCTGGGCCTTGTATCTCATCCCTTTGTATATTGGCATATACAAATGCCATATACATGCAAACCATGGACACCAAACACTTATAGAACAAATTGCAAACATATTTAGGTCTAACTTGCATCTTAACCTTTATATCTTCGCAATGTATATCAGCATATACAAGCACCTAATATACATGCTGCGGACCCCAAACCATTATCTGCCACAATACATTTTCCTTTTCGTGTCTGGGTTGCATGTTCCTCCTTTGTATATGACCAATGTATGTCACATATACAATGCAAACATACAAGCAGATTATGCATACAAACAGCAGACTTCAACTTTTATCAACCGGAATGCATGCTCATTTCAGATTCGACCAATGCATCTTTCGAATGCATGTTCCCTTGTATGTGCGAACATACAATCGCACTTGCATATGCAACTAGTGGGTCCCATGCTTTGTGTATCGACCCTTTGAACATTTTTCTTTACATATAGCGAATGTATATCGCATATACATTCCTCTTTGTATGTGAGGCGGACCCCACCAAATGCATCTCCTGCTTTAAATGTCGCTGAATATACAAGGCCCCTTGTATATTTGCACTATACATTCCCAATATATGTTGGACATACATTCACCATTGCATCTGTCTTGATGTACATTGACCCTTGTATGTTTCTCTTGTATGCCGGCAATGTATATTTTCTTTGCATGTTTTCCTTTGTATCTAGCCGTTGTATGTCTGAACATACAACACAAAATATTCATGCAACCTGATATACAAGCTAAGAATATTCCCATAATCTGCGATAGATTCCTCAATGTATATGCACCCTTTTTAAGCCTAATATGCATACAAGAATGCATATAACTGATTTTTTCACTTTGTTGAAGGCTGATTGAGATTTCTGACCCACCAATGCACATTTGACCTCGATGTATATAAAAACAGCCTTGTATATACAAAGTGACATGCATACAACAGATTTTTTGTAATTTTTCTACTAAGAAGGCCTAAAGACATAGGATTTTTATGAATTTTTATGAAGGGGCCTGCAGATTTAAATGTTTGAAATCCGAATATTCATGCAGGCACCAACACTAGCTTTGTCTAGGGACGCATGCCTCTTGCAGGCATGGCGAGAACCATAAATATCTGGGATGCAGACTAGTCCCTTATCCATTGGGTGTAGAGTCAAAACTATACTAACCTGCATCACAAATCATATTTTTAAACATTATTTGGTGGCCTTGTGCAACCAAAAATGAACAACCACAACTTTTTCCTGTCAAATACCTAATTCTGATCTAAATAATTCCAACCACAACTGAAAACATTAAAATAATCTACCCACGAGTCAATTATAGACTCCACCATTTTTGAAAACTTGCCTCTGTCAGTATTGCCTCTATCACTCTGCATCTCACAATCAGACATATAACCATACATACCATAAAATTCTTCAGCATTACGCAACATATGTATGTTATATTCTTCAAACGGTAAATCACATTTCTCTTGGCACTCCTCATCATGTACCTCGTTGTTGCACATCGACACGGATTCATCCAGCTGATCCAGAAACTAAGAACACCCATAATATATGAGACCATCAATATCATTTATATCACTTATTGATATTGAAAACAAATCCTGATCCACACACCCATAGTTGCACATGTCTGAACCAAATGATGATGAACATTCATTATCTACAGTTTGCATATCCATATTATCTTCACAAGAGCTGAAGATATCTGATTCTGACTCATATGTCCCCTCTTCACAAACTGATGTAGCACCTATGCTAGTTGTCTCTTCATATTCATCATCATCCTCAAAAAGAGGGTTAATTCTGCACTAACAAAGGTCATGACTCACAACATTCAATACATCTAGAGGCTCATCATAAAGGGGATTCATACTCATTGCAAAGGTCTTTATTTTTTCTTCATGACAATCCATCTCTTTTTCATCATTATCAAACCTATAGTCATAAGAAGAACAAACCTGATCCATGCACTGATCATGGATATCATTCTTATCATCTGATTGCCCCACACACAAGACTTCTGCTACTTCATTGCACTTTGAAGCTGAACTATCCACATCACTTTCTAGCCCTCTAATACTTCCTGATGAAACTGATATTGACTATTGATCCACATGATCACAACCATGCAGAACTAGATCATTTAAACATGAATGCTCTTTGCTGAGAACTGGCATATTAATATCACTTGAAAAATCATTATTATCAACTTCATTTGTTGGGCAAATCAGGACATCCTCCTTTATGGTAGAGTCATCATTAACTTGGAATGATGCATAAATAGGGATAATAGGGGTGTGAATGCTTTGGCATTCATTTTCAACACCTGAATTATATCTTTCATCAACACTGCGGACCACAGGGCAGAAAATTTTTTCAGAGAAATAACCCTTTTGAATTACATGCCTCCAATTGTTTTCAATATCTATTGCAAACTAATGCACGCTTGATGCAATGTGGTGGGCTCCTTATCTCTCAATCTATAGCTCATTTTTTTATCAAATGTTCCCAAATAGACTACTAGGCACAATGCATCACTAGGTCTCATGCATTCTGGAATTCTTTTCAATGCCTTCATAAATCTAAGGTTAAAGGTTGGAACTAGCTCATCCTTTTCAATATGGATCTACATGAAATCACTGATAACTACATATTCAGATATTCTTTTACCAAATTGTTCTAGAAATGCAGATTTAAAATCTTGCCAAGAGCTGACAGAGTAAGCTAGAAGATAGGAGAACCAGTCCATTGCATCTTCATCCAAAGATTGAACAAATAATCTCATAACTACATCCTCATGGTCAATCTCAAAATCATCTCACATTTAAAAACTATTGCAAGTGTCTCTCAGCCGATTCATCCTTTATACCATTGAATTTGGGCAAATACTTTTTGATTTTAGATGGAAAAGCATTTGGATAACCACAAATGCCATTGAAATTTATGGGCTTATATCTGTCAATGCTGAAACTTCTCTTATGATATGGTTGGGATTGACCATTATACATTACTGCATTTGACATCTCACAAGGGTGCATGGGCTGATAATACATCTTTATGTGTTTTTGCAACCCTCTTCTCAACTCAAATTTTCAATCACAACAATGACCTTAGGCCTTTAAAATACAAACTGTTATTTCAACTTGCCTAAAGTCCTCTAAATGAGTCTTTTAACAATATTGCATACTCATTTTGAAATACAAACTAGGTTCTTACAAAAGCATGCAATCTTTCACTAACATTTCCCTTTTAACCAGTGCTATTTCACCAAATAGGGAATCTTTTTTCAATTTATACAAATACCTGGATATGTTGCAGCTGCTGATAGGTTCATTCAATAGAGTCACCACCTCCTTGGCAGAGGAATGAGCTTCACATAAGTTGAAGCTGAAAATTCATTTCTCTTCTTTCTGGGTTCTCCCACAGTAGAGTCACACATAATTTTTTTAGTTTTCTGCAACAAAGGCCTTCCAAGTCTGATTCTTCAATCTTTTTGACTCACACCTTCATGGATATGACACTACATCTCCCCAGTGGAATCACCATCTGTTGGTGACTCAGATGGGCAAGACTTTACTAGAGATTCCTAGATAATACATTTAATCGCATCCCCAGTAGAGTCGCCATCTGTTGGTTTTCTTTCTGAATCGACAGACGGTTTGCTAGTTCCAATGCACAGCTAGATTCGGCCAACTAATACAGGAGGTTGCATGAGCTACCTTCCCTTCACTTCTGGTTCTACCCCACCAAGGGGGGTATCCCTATAGCTAAAGATTTAACCTTGACTCGCCTAATGACAAAAAGATTTAGCTTTACAATAATAGGCAAAATACTCTCATAAGAGGACCAAGATTTGAATGATAGATCACAAGTTTGGCAACTTTCTTGGACATATTTGACTGGTTATGGATGAGAGTATGCAGGGGTCCTAATCCTACTCCTACTACTAATAGGATGGATATATGAAAGGATTTAAATTGATGTTTTGGATGCAAGACAGGGGTTTTGGATCATAACTACTACACAGGAGCATACCGGTGCCTATCTCAGGGCAAGGAATCAACTAGACATATACAAGAGAATGGCTTGCAACTGACATTCAAGTTTCAAGGGGTTAGGACTGGTATTTGCCTTACAAATACCACCCAAGGATAAGTTTTTAACTATCTCTTCTTACAAATATCCTTGCTGACATACAACCTTCTCCATGCTCAACCTAAAACAATTTAATCCACTCCTTGAATGGAAGTTAAAGATTAAGCATGTGATACAAAAATCTATACCCTAGAATCTGAGAAACCCTCAACAACCAGATTCAAAATAAAAGAATGCATACAACAAATAGAGACAGACAGATAAACACATGCAATGAAGCATTTTTCACATAAATATGACATGAAACTAAACATATGTGCAAGATGCATTCAGATGCAACTCATAAACTCCAACAGAGATAAAATAGCCAAGAAAATGCTCTATCTTTTGTTATTTTTCTCCCAAAAATGCCCAAGTCTTCAACAACCCGAAATGAGTAACACAGTTTGAATTTTATAGCAAGACTGTGTACTCAGCAATAATTACATGGCATTTCAAAATTTCTGCCAGATACAATGTACCAAGAATGGCACCCAAATCATTCAATGCAAATGAGGGACAAAGAGGAAAGAGTAGGCGAACTCGGGGTGTGTGCAGCCATTTGAAGATTTTCCTTTCAAATTTGGTAGCTAGCCGGTCAATCAGACCCATACCTCTGCAAATCTACCATAAATGACCAACCCACCTGCAGCCTTGGTTCACGCATTCTGAAGTTCCTTCTACTTGAAACATGGCTACAACATACAAAAATTTTGCCCCTTCTAAAAATTTGAATCGGGGCTGTCGATTTTCCCTCTTGCTGAGATTTGCGGCTCAAAATCATGTTGACTAGTCATCAACCAATGGAAATATACCATACAAATGCCTTTTGCTTCACTGACTTTTCCCATTGTTGGCCCTCATTTTGCCTTGTCTGCCACTTTTGCCCTTTTCACCTTGTATATACATATTCAAATGCATATACAACTTCCCGCTTTCCTACCTTTCAAATCCTTTGTATATGCCAATGCATATACATACAATTGCTTAGCATACAAGGTGGACCCCAAATCTGTATAGAACAAATCAAAATTCTACTCGGGTCTAGCTTGTATCACCTTTTGTATCTTTCCATTTTATATATTGCATACATACAATGCAATATACATGCCACGGATTTCAAATTTTATGAAACAGATTGGGACAGTTTTCAAATCCAAGCCTTGTATCTTATCCCTTTGTATATCGGCATATACAAATGCCATATACATGCAAGCCGTGAACACCAAACACTTATAGAACAAATTGCAAACATATTCGGGTCTGACTTGCATCTTAACCTTTGTATCTTCGCAATGTATATCGGCATATACAAGCACCTAATATACATGTTGCAGACCCCAAACCATTATCCACCATAGTACATTTTCCTTTTCGCGTCCGGGTTGCAAGTTCCTCCTTTGTTTATGACCAATGTATGTCGCATATACAATGCGAACATACAAGCGATGGACTTTAACTTTTATCAGCCGAAATGTATCCTCATTTCAAATCCGGCCAATGCATCTTTGGAATGCATGTTCCCTTGTATGTGTGATCATAGAATCGCACTTGCATATGCAACTGGTGGGCCCCATGCTTTGTATATCAGCCCTTTGCACATTTCACTTTGTATATAGCAAATGTATATCGCATAGACATTCTCCTTTGTATGTGAGGCAGACTCCACCAAATGCATCTCCTGCTTTAAATGTCACCGAATATACAAGGCCCCTTGTATATTTGTACTATACATTCCCAATGTATGTCAGACATACATTCACCATTGCATCTATCTCAACATAGATTGACCCTTGTATGTTTTGCTTGTATGCCGGCAATGCATATTTTATTTGCATGTTTCCCTTTGTATCTAGCCATTGTATGTCTGAACATACAACACAGAATATACATGCAACCTCATATACAAGTAAGGAATATTCCCAAAATCTGCGATAGATTCCTCGATGTATATGCACCCTTTTTAAGCCTGATATACATACAAGAATGCGTATAACTAATTTTTTCACTTTTTTGAAGGCCGATTGATATTTTGGACCCGCTAATGCACAGTTGACCTACATATATATACAAACAACCTTTTATATACAAAGTGACATGCATACAACAGATTTTTTGCAATTTTTCTACTGAGAAGGCCGAAAGACATAGGATTTTTATGAATTTTTATGAAGGGGCCTGCAGATTTAAATGTTTGAAACCTAAATATTCATGTAGGCACCAACAGGTTGGAGGACTATTTCTAGCCCCCAATCTCAGGTAAGCACTAGAAAACACATGAAAGACATGCAAGACACAAGGAAGACATTAAGAATAATGTAAAACATGGAGAATACAATGGAATCATGCAATACACAAAGAAGACATGAGAGCAGTCACATAATACATGAAGAATACATTGATTTAACAACTAAAACAAATCCTAAACTAGGGGTCAGAGGGACCTCATCACTATGCGCCTTTAGACCACACCAGGGGAAGACACGCCAAACAAAAATCCAAATGTGGAGGGAGATCATCGCTACATGCCTTTAGACCACACTCAGGGGAAGACATAGAAGACACATAAGGAAGACACATGGAATACATGAGCACTACATAGCATGCCATAGACACACTATATGTCTTATACACGGCAAACATGAGTGATGTGAAGGATCTTATTGCTAAGTCCCACCATCTAAAACACACCAAACACACCTGACAGTTGAGCTACACTACCACAACCGCCAAAGACATTCTTAAGGTTGGATGACTCAAGATCTAGCCCTGCCTCTGTAGAGGACTTTGTATAAAAGTATGTGCTCTAGATCAAGAGATATACCATCCCGCCTTTCGCAGAAGGGCTTTGTATAAAAGGATATGCACTAGCTTGAAAGAGATACTTAATCTCGCCTCGCGATGAGGGATTTTTGCTTGATTTTTAAAAGGATGTGCACTACCTCAAGAGATACACCATCCCACCTCGCAATGAGAGATTTCAAACATGCTTCAGTAGTGTAAAAGATAATTAGACAAATAGCATTATATATGCCCCCACCTTAAGGTGGTTGATCTCACTTGCTGGTATCAAGCACATTAAGGTAGAGTGAAAACATGCAAGGGAAGAAGAGCTTTTGCAAAGCACATGCCCCCAAAGGAGATATGTGCCACGATCGTCAAATGTTCCCACAAACATATTGATATTAAGTTTTCTAAGATAATCAACAAGATGTAAGCCTTTGGTTAGAACATCTTACTCTAAGATAAAACCAAATCAAGTCATGAAAGTTATGCATAAATTATATATTAGATCACATTAGAGAC
The DNA here is from genome assembly GCA_027924645.1 of Cunninghamia lanceolata. Classification (NCBI taxonomy): domain Eukaryota; kingdom Viridiplantae; phylum Streptophyta; class Pinopsida; order Cupressales; family Cupressaceae; genus Cunninghamia; species Cunninghamia lanceolata. Next base: position 27,128,830 of record BSBN01000703.1, read on the forward strand.
CAAGGCTACACTTGTAGGTTTGAAACTAAGTATAGCCATTGGGCTATATTGTAGATATCTCAGAACTGAGTGTAACATGTTCAAGGTGAGATACAAAACCATCCAAAGTGCAAGGAGAAGATTGAGAGTATTACAAAAATGTTTGTTACGAAATGACACATCACATGGAGTGATTCTACTAGTCAAGCGTCGGATATATATATCAACCCCATCTTCATATATAGACTAGGTCCTTTTTTTTTCTTGTTGAAGGGACACATAGTCCTCATTAGTATTTGTTTGTTTTCGTCATTCACTGACTAGGTAGAATCATTGAAGAATGTAAACAATAAGAACAAGAGAGGAGAACCAAGTGCCTTAGGAACACCACGTAGGAGGATGCCCCCAAGACATCTTCTACAACGCTATGCCCCCAAGGCATGACACACAACAATAAAATAGAGGAGAGAAGAATAGAAGAATTTAGAAACACATAGAAGAATGGTCACAACAGAGGCAGTCTCCTGGTAGATATATTATCTAAGAGGAGTTCAAACTTACAAGCATCTTAGAGAGGTGCTCCATCAAGTGTGACAAATTGTGTGAGAAGTTCATACCTGATTGATGCTTATTTCAGGAATGGTCATGTAGTGCTTGTTTCTCAAGACCATGTATGTTTAAAATCTTTTGTTGCTTACGAGGAGGGAATCATTGTTATTTCCCATTGATGATAGTCACCTTGTTCTTTTCTGATCCTTTGCTTTCTTGTTCTAATTTTCTTGATGAAGGAGTCTTTCACGATGAAATGGGATATTTTCCATCGTGACAACCTTTTCTTTCTTAATGTTATCCTGTCAAGGTTGTTAAATTTGTGTATCTGATGCATTCTAGTTGTCTCTCGATCCTTGTAGGGATAATGGTAGAGGAACCTCAGCATAGATACCTCTCCCTCATGGATGAGGTGAATCTTCAATCTATTCCTTATCCACTTCTATCATGCCAATTATTTCATCATAGTCCACGTAATCATCGTTCTGCTCGATTATGTTTTTCTCTACCATATTGTTGTCATTATGCTTAGGAAAAGGATTAGTGAAGATTTGTAAATTTTGGTTCGGAGGAGCAACCAACTTATCTCCATTGTCATTCATCCCAGTTACCTATATTATATTAGAATCGATGAGGTCTTGAATTTCATGTTTAAGACACATATATCATTCAGTAACATGTCCTTGTGAGCAGTGATAATGATGGGAAGGGTTGGCATCAAATGAAGGTCCTTGTATCTTGTTGATATCGAATGGTTGAACATGAGGAAGCTTCAAAAGATTATTTCTTATTAATTGATTCATAATTGATTGAAGAGAGTCAGATAATGGAGTAAATTGTTGATGTTGTTGTCTTAATTGAAATGGTACCCATTTAGGGTTAGTGATAGCAGACACATGTGATTGAAAATTATTTGAATGTTGTCCATTGATCTTAATGAAACTCTTGTTATTCCTCTTAAAGTTGTTTTGAGATGGTCTAGTCATGGATTGACCAACATGAGATGATGAGTTTTGTTTCTCATACTGACTAGATGAAAGTTGGTAATAGTGAAGAGTTGTACATAAATGTTGAAAAGAGCTATAGTTTATCAAGAGGATTTTATCATGGACGTTAGGTTGTAAATTTGTAATGAATACCTTCTAAAGATCTTCATCTTTAATTAGATATTCTATTTGTGAGATGAGACCTTGATATTGACTGGTGAATTCTATTAATTTCTCTTTAGAACCTTGTTTACAATGAACCAAATCAATCAAGGAGATAGTAGGTCCAATGTTTGCTTGGAAGTGTTACAAGAATTGATCAACTACTTGTGAGAAGGAATTTATTGAATTAGGAGGTAGAGAGCAAAACCATTCCAAAGCAATATCTTTGAGAGATCACGGGAAGAGTTTTCCTAGCAAGTCCTCTTCAAAGAAGAAATCACTAGACATCACTATGAATACTACTACATAAGTATTGGGATCACCCTTACACCATACTTTTCAAAGCGAGGAGTCTTGAATATTTCAAGCACTGGAGTTCTTAGAATTGCATAGGATTAAGGACTATGAGCATGATGTGTTGGTAAAGTAGGTTGAGAAGAAGAATTAGTTAAATTTGTTACCTTTTGTTGTAAGGAGGTCATGCTTTGCAAGAGTTGGTTTAAAAGGGCATCATTGGGTGATGTGGTTTGTGAGTTAGAAGAATTGGAAGCTATGGCCATGAAATTTAAAGGTGATTGGTTGTGAGTGGTAATGAAAGGTGGTTGAGAGCAATTGTAAGTGAAAGGTTTTTGAGAATAAGTGGAATGGAGAGGTGGTTGAGAAAGGTTATTCATATAGGAAGACACCTGAGGTGCTAGGTTGTGATAATTAAATCCCACAAACTTGTAATTCTGTGAATTAATGCCATTAGATACTCCCATGCTAGTGGTAGCATTACTACAATCTTGTGCATTAGTAGTGAGGATTGATGATGTAAAAGTGGATATTCTAGTAGTTGGTATAGGTGCTAAAACCTGTGTATGATTCAGTGATGACACATTATTAATGACATTCATACAGTTAGCCACTAACATAATGTTGTTACCTACTAAATGGGCTATCCCACAAAGCATGTTAACACTGTCTTGTCCTTATTTTAATAACTCTCTTAGATTATGAACAATAGGTACGACTTCTTATGCTATTCTTTCTTTTTCCACAAATGCTTGAAATTCATCTAGTTCTCTATCAATTTTGTTGATTTGTTCACTAGGTACATGTTTTATCACTTCAATTTCTTCTTTCAAATCATGAAATGTTTGTTCATCCATCATATTTAATTTATTGTTGTTTGGATAATATATTGTCTCACCTTGTATGAAGTAGTGAGATAGTGGATTTTTCGATGTTGGTACACCGTTGCTATCAGGAGCACTAGAACCCATTAATCTATGACTTCTTCTCACTAAGGTGTTTATTTTAAGGCAACAGGTTACAACACTCATGCAAGATTTTATAACTCACAATGCACTAATGCATGAAGCAATTAATGATATTACTAAGATATGTATGTTGAAATATACAATGTCTAATTGCCAAAGGTGAAAGTTTCAAAGCTAGGATGCAAAAGTATGTAATATGATCCAATAATACACTTCAAAATCAAATTTGAATGAATGTTGAAAAGGAGTAGCAAACTTTGAAAACAAAATTTTGACTGCAAACCCTAGTTTTGCAAAGACTAGGTTATATGAAAAATGTAACTTTTTTAGCAAAACCCTAGCAAATGAATCTTTTAAATGCAATATTTGATATGAATTACTATAGGAAGGATCAAATTTGATGCAAATATCACAAAATTAATTCTTTTTATGATATGCAACACAAAATATGCAAAACTATGCCGTAATGCAAACCTAAAATGCTTGTTTTTTCATTTTTTTTCAAATGTATGCTAAATTTTTCAATGCAAGATGATTAATATGATATGAATGAATGCAATAACTGATTACAACACTCACTAAAATGTTATGTATGAAAAGTGGGAAGATGGTAGATAGTGTTAGAGCCTATCAAATCAAACCCTCCATTCACAATAACATTCAAGGACAAAAACTAAGTTGAGTCACTACATATGAATGAGGACTCAGCTACAGGTTTGTGTACTCAGGAATGATATGGAAAGATTGATTAGATTGAGAGATTTGTCAAACCCTAGATTGAATAAGCCTCAAACCGTAATTATAATGAAATTAGGTACAGACAGACAGAATGCTACAGAAAATCAGATAGGAAAGCACTCAGGAAGGATGAAAAAAAACCAAAAGTTAGATTTCCATAATTGAAAAATTTGCAAACTATGAGGCAGGAGTCCAAATCTGATAGGGAAATATTTATGTAGATCCAGAGCAATGAGATGTGTCAAACTATAACTTGATCCTGAGTTCGGGGAAAATCCTATCAGAAGGACTATGGGTCAGGCACCCTAGTCCAATAGGTGTAAATATCAGCAAGTTTCCACTAGATTCTAAATCTTTATCCTTTGAATTGCTTCTTTGTACCTATCCTTCTCTAAATCCCACACTTATAATCTGCAATCATAAAGAGAGGGGTTTGGGGGTTGTGATGTTTAGGAGCTTACTTTGGTCAAGCCCTAGAATGACATTCAAGTCTTCTAACACTGTTGTTAGATAGAGTGTGTGCCCAAGGAGAGAAGAGGCCAAATCCAATGATGAAATAGAATGATTGAAACACAAGTAGATGTCACCTTAGAGGTAAAGCCCTCATGGATATCAATATCCTTCAAATCATGAGGAGATGGACTAATGAAGCCAAATCTGCAACAAACAAAAGTAATACCAACACAATTCTACTCTACAACACAATGAATGCCTTGAAATCCCTTAGCTCAATATCATAAGTTTGCATTATCCATCTAGGTGTAAACTAAAGTCATAAACTCACTCATATATGCTTTTTTGCTAACTTTCATAATTTAAATTAAAGAGGTCGACAGAGGGAAACCTTTTGAAAGGGCTCAAGCTGACACAATTAAATTTTGATCCCAACAAATTAGGCTGGACTTGGACGCAAGCGCCCAAGTGCCAAGGCCCTAATTTGGTCTTGATTTTAAGGTTTAGAGTGGTCTCCTAAGTCCCGTTTGACATGGATTGGGTGGGAAATTTCTCAAGGATAAGTATTAAGCTTGCAAAGTGTAAACATGAGGACCTAGGAGCTAAACTATGAGGTAAAAAGGCATAGAGATACTTTTTACTCCATAACAATAATGATACCAAACAATCACATGATGAAATAACAAAACTTAAAGGACCACCTAAGTAGCTATGTATGTATGTAAATGAACTAGATCTATCTAACATGTAGGCTTGTTAAGTTTGAGGCATAAATGATAATGATACAAAAAAGTTAAAAAGAACTCAATAAATTTAGACAATAATACCAAACTCACATGAGCATTCAGAAACTTTACTAGGGTTTCATAACATCTACTTGATACAGAAAAAGAGCTTCCCATAGCTTCAAGAAATATTTATTCTGTACTGACAAGGCCAACCACGTGAAGGTAGAAGCTCATGTGGCCTCACCTAACACCTAAGACTTAAGACACCAAAGGCACCTAGATAAATTATACCTTATAATTCTAGGACCTCTCTAGACCTAAGTCACCTACAAATTTTATACCTTAAATTCTAACTTCTAGAGCTAAGACATATCTAATCTACACATATATTTTATGTACCTTATTCTAGAGTCTAGACCTAAGATTAGGTAGTGGACTTAAGACACCTAGATTTTATACCTTATTATAGTCTATACCTACAAAATCTTATCTAATAAACACCTAGATCTTATACCTTAAATTTTATAGTCTAGACCTAAGATATATATCTAAGACATGTATTTAGATTTTATAGTAGACCTAGTAGATAGATAGTAGACCTAAGACACCTAGATTTTATACAAAAGTGATGTAGAGAAAAGAAATAAAATAAGACTAAATTGACACATCACAAATAGTGTTTCAATACAAATGATGAAAATGTGCATTCTTGTTCATTCTTGGCAACTTGCTCTTAAAGCCTAAAACATGGGGCGGCAATTTAGAACTTTTTGACCATAAATTTCATCGTAAACCTAATATTAACATTATAAGACCTGTTTGGAATACCCTTTGGGCCCTTACTAAACATATGTCAAAATGGAATAGGGTTTCTTTGTATGAACTAGGGCAAAAACAAGACTATTCCTGTGCAAACCCTGTGACTGTTATAGAACTGCTCTCAGTAAAAATGCCATAACTCACTCAAAACATAATGAAATCACATGAAACCAAAAGAATTGTAAACTAAAAACAAATATATTTCCATCCTTTTATTATATTCCTTGATCTGAGGTCGTACCAAGCCGTGCGATGCATGTTTTTAGACTGTAACTTTCAGAAAAATAAACTCCCAAACCTGCCCTTAGTAAAATGATCATAACTTTCTGATAACTCAATAAAAATTGGTAAAACAAAAAGAAAAATGAAGTAGATTCACACCCCCACACATTCCAATTGGTTTCTAACCCCCATATAGACCGTATAGGCCATACAAAATGAAAGAATAGGCCTACAACATTGGAATACACAAAAAAAATAAGGTTTTTATTCATCAAACTTCAAAAGACTATGTCTCTTCCCTCCCATTCAAGTTCTTTTGAGGGTGTTTTATACATCCCCAATCAAAAACTAACTGTATAGTAATGGTTTCTTGATTTGCATGTAACTATTTCTTGATTTTTGATTTGTAACTATGCCTTTTTTAGCAACATGACCACTTTTATAATTTTTTTACACTTTTTAACCAAAGACCCTATTAACATTCCAAAAATGGATCAACATGATCCCACATGGTCATAAATGACCTTATTAGATCAAAACACATCAAAATAACCTTAAAACATACTTCAAGGTGATGCTCTTGCATAATATATATATATATATATATATATGTCAAGATAGTGTAGAGCTCACGTATCTAGAATGAAACAATAACTTGAAATCCTCTGAGATACATGATTCCAAAAACATATCTCCTACCACATGATGAAATGTAAAAAAAATAGAACCTAAACATCATGAACTGTAAAAATTCTAGGTACTAGATTGAAATTATAATTAAACATCAAAAAAAGTTATTGAAGCATAAATTAAAATAAATTAAGACACCTAAGTTACATATAGATGTAAGCCAATAAATTCTACCATAGTAGGTCTAGTGAATACTTGAAATTAAAGGAAAGTTGCATTCGAGGTCCACTTATTTCATATCACATCCCTTAGTTCATCTCACTCTTCAATAACATCTAATATTTTCTGATGGTCATCTCTATCTAGTCTCCACTTATGAGGTCCATATACATGTGGAACTTGATGAAGAGATAGGCCAGTAGCAATTACTAGGTGGCTATACTGATACACCAGGTTGCAAGTTTGGTAATCAATAAAATGAATCCCACTTTGAACAATTTTGACTTGTTTGAGATATGTCCCTTGCACTACAACTAAACCTGTGGGAAACAACATTTTGTTGCTTGTTTCTATTTTTGTTAACTTCTTCCTCTCTTATGTGCAATGTAACGAATAATAATTAACACCCTCTATGTTTCTGAGCTCGGCAATGCCAAAACATCTCCAGCACCGCAATGAAATTTAAAAAAAAAATAGAATCTTTCTTATCATGAATTGTAATATTTAAGAATGAAAAATTTAAAATTGAATTTTATATATATATATATATATATATATTTAAAAAAATAAATTTTAGGGGAGCATATATATACATGTTTTTTAATCAATCCTGAAATATGGTCATAATCAATTGAAATCAAAGGAATGTCTTCAAAGATTTCATCATCTTCTTCGTATGTGTCGGTAACAACTAGTGGCACTGAATTCCATTCACTGACATATCTACATTGTTGGTTGTTGCAATTCTCATAATTTCCCAAAATGCGGTCATAACAAAAACAAGAGTAATCCCTAGTGCACAATGTCCATTGTGTCTATCTATACTCACATGTGACACAATGTAAAGATCTTGTTTTCTCTACCCTCTTGCATCCATGCATTATTTTTCTACCCACACCTACAAATTTTATATATACATCAAACATGATTTACAATTATAATTTTGTTGAAATTATAAAACTATAAACATGATATGAAATAAAAAAAATAAATTTTTAAGTACTAAATATTAAACAAGTGAAAACTTTTTTCAAACAATATACACATACTTGATATCTCCCAGAACACTCTATTTGGATGTGGGTTCCTCCTTGAAGATGTGTTGACCTCATATTGAAGTGTTTCTTACACCATTCAACAACATCATATGAATCATTTATATGATATCCCTCATAATTCATTTGGTGTTTTCTTAGAGCACATTTGATGCAAGCTCCTATACCATCATGTTCACCCTTTCCATGCCTACTCTCAAAGAAACTCCAAACATGTGGTCATTGTCATGTCGATGACACCTCAATAGTGCATAAAATGGCCTTGATGATTTAAATTGTGACGCACACCCATCTGACCATACAAAAAAAAATTCAATTTTGATACCCCTTGTTGTGAAATCTTTAAAAAACTACTTAAAACAATGTTGTACAAAATGTGTGTCATGCTCTTTATCATCACTGATATAAAAATGATATTCTTTTTTAATGACTCATTCTAGATATGTACTCTCAACACCATCCAAATCTAATTGTACATGTCGATAACACACATGTACGATAATAGTGACATGCTCCAAATAATAATACTGTGTTTGAATCTCCTTTTGATGGGTAAAAGATTTTTTTTTACAAAATCCACTACTGATAAAATTGTTCCAAGTGGAAAAGTATCTCTCAACAACTAAAATTGTTTTTCTTTCCACTTAGTAAAAAATACATGACATATGTATGGTTGCATCAATTTACAAAAATTTTCCATAAATGTTCTAGTAGGTAGTTCCTCTTCTATGTAATCTAACCTTGTGGATTCTTTCCCAAACTTTGTTTCACTTTATGTACTTGTAACTTTTTCAATTTACCATCTTCATCATATCAATATCTTCATTTCTCAAAGGAATTTTAGCCAAATATCCACATGTTTCACAATGTCCTTTTATACATTTCATTGGACCATCTATGTCATCATCATATTTATCACATAAGATGGCTATGAACTCACTTACCCATTTAGCAGGTGCATTTTGAACACCATCACTTTCTTCTCTGATGTTTCAAAACCCCTGATAGTAAATATTAAATTCAATATAATAATGACAACAATTTTCAAAAAATTTGTTTTCCTTCATATAATGTGGCCTTAAAATTTCAAACATTGTTTTCCCAGTATTTATATGAGGATTTGCATCAAAACATCACATATATCTCATGTTGTGTTATGTCTAACCAACATTTTATATGTAGTTCATAACTATTCAGCTTGATCTAGTGTTTGAGAACATCTCTACTATTTGATGAAGGGTGGGTATGATCATGCCAAAAATATGAGATCAAATTCCTAACATTATCTTCAATCTTGTCATAACAAGGAGCCCTACACATAATTTCTCAATTTCCTTCTGTAGTACTATCATCCAAAACCTTTCTCCTTTTCACATATCTTGTTAGTGTCTTTCTACTTAATCCAATTTCACTTGAAAGTGAAGAGATCTAGAATTTTCTTGACATTTGTGCACTTACAATAGATGGCATCACTCTTCTTGAAATGCTCTTATCAATCGATCAAGACTTTTTGCCAATGAAAGTCATGATGGTGATGACAAAAAGGTGTTTGGTCCTCATGTCATATTTCAGGATGTCCTCAAGTGAGAGAGATTTAATGCAGAGACAATGATCACATCATATGTGTCTTGCAGATGCAGAGAAAGGTTTGTTCTTGCATTATCAGGAGTACATCATCTTGTGTGTTGTTGCAGGAGTGCATCATCAGGAAGTTGCAGGAATACATCATCAAGAGTACATCATCTTGTGTGTTCTCTCCAGATGACTTGGAGTGGTAGTGACTTGGTAATTTGATCTCAGTAGCCTTCATCATGTTGTCTGGTATGCTCTATATCAAGGATTGATAGAAGTGATCACAGGTTAAGTTGTCATACCACTGAGTTTACAGATGCAGATATCAGTTGGATTTCATGTAAGTTTCTTCAAGGTGATGTCATTAGGTACTACGTGCTCTGATATAAGGTTTCTCAATTGGATCTCAGTTGTACAATATTTGATGTTATTTGATGTCATAGTTATCAGTGATGTGTTGAGGATAGTCTTGTGCTTCAACAAGAGGATGATGACTTGCAAATGCATAGAATGTAACATTCATGGTAGATAAGTTTGCAGGACTAGATTGATCTATTGATGTCTATGTGGATGTTGGCACTGATCGTCAATTTAAGGTGATATCATATCTTATGTTGAGACCAGGTATACAGTGATCAAAAGAGTGCTCAAAAATTCTATACCTTCAAAATCCTAAATACCTTCAAAAATCCTATATTCTACTCTTCACTGTTTTTATTTACATTTTTGTCTTAATTAAACAGTGACTTGCTATTGAAGGTAAGGGTCACTTAAAGTGACCTGTTAGAGGCCTACCATCACATGATGGTGACCGGCCCTTACTCAAAGTTTCGGTGTTTTATATGGAGTAAACCATTCCAAACTTTATTATAACTAATGGAGAAAAGTGGGCGGGATTTGAAATATGTTTGAATTTAATTTTCCACCGCCAAAAAGTTTAAAAAGGGCACGGGTTTATGCATTAAGGAAAAGGTTTTAGTTTTACTTGAAAACTTTAAGAAGTATTTAGAATCCTTTATGAAGCCCGAAATTAAAGATAGAAAGTTTCTTTTTATTAAAAAAAACTTAAGTAATTTCCTTGTAATCCTTTTGGTCGGTCTTTTTTTAAGGAGTTTTTCTTAATAAGGAGATTTTTTATTATGAGGAGATTTTTAAGAGGATGAAGTTTTTTTTATTGGAGATATTGTGCAGAGGAGCTTGCATGAAAATGAAAAGTCTTTTGCAAAATAGAGATTTATTTTTTTCAGATGATTTTATTGGAGAAATTATTTTTGCAGAGACAAGAATGAGGGCAGATATGAAAGATGAACGGATTTCTTTTATGAAGAGAAAATAAATATTGGAAATTATTCATGATTTCTTGCAGGAGAATGATGGAATTTGAAAGGTCTTTTGAAGATAAAATTGCACATAGAAGAATATCAAAGTTGATCATTTATTTTGTAAATAAGATTTTCTTCTTGCAGATGGATTGGCATTTGGATTTCTTGATGTTTTTATTTTTGAAAATGAAAGGGTTTTTGATTTACAGAGAGAAGGTGAAATGATTTTGTTTGCAGAGAGAAGATGAAATGATTTTGTTTGCAGAGAGAAGGTGAAATGATTATCTTGTATATAATGGCTTTGCAGGTAGATTGATGTGTGATATTGTGCAGATCAATGATGAACTGACAGGGATCAAATACAGGTACAGAGACTGACAAGGTGATCAAAAAAAGACAATATGCAATTGCAATGATAATCAGGTGAAATTGATTGAATGGCTAGTAAGGTAGAGATGAAACATACAGAGAAAAGTAGTGTTGTTAAGCACATTAGAATACAGGATTGATATGCAGTGTTGTTGTATGGAGGATTGATATGCAGTGTTATTGTATGAAGGATTAGAACACAGGATTGATATGCAGTGTTGTTGAATGGATCAAAATACAGGATTAATTTGCAGAGAAAATTGTTTATAGAGATTTGTATATGGAGCTTGTTTGCAAAAGAAAATGGTCTTGATTTGAAAATCAAACAGAAGGTATAAGGTTGTAAACAATGGTGCAAATCTGATTGAACAGCAATCATGTCTTGCACACAAAAGATTGATGTTTTGTTAATAGGCACTGTATTAGCCAGTGAGGCTTATAGGTCAGTGTGACCTTAATATTTGTCAGTGAGACAATTTGTATTGCCAGTGAGGCATGTTTCTCAGTTAAGCCAGTGAGGCATTTCATGAGTGGTTTTTCTACCCCTGAGGGTTTTCCACTCGGTAAAAAGGTTGTGTCTTAATTTCTTCTATGTGTGTGCATATTATTGGTTTGATCATGTTTTGTTTACATCTGTTATTGTAAGTCTTGTGCATATAAACTCAACAAATCATTAATGTATTCCTTTCCATCTGTTCTGTAAGAGAAAGCTTTCAAAAAGTTGTAAAATGTTTGAAAATTTATACAACACTGATTCACCCCCCCTCTCAATGTTGTCCGGACTCCTACAAGTCAAACCTTTTGTAACATTTTGAACAATGTCTTTTTCTATGTGTCTTCTCCTATTTTTTGTGAAATATACACCCAACAATTGTAATGTCTCTTTTATCTCATCACGAAGAAGCATACTTGGTAATAGTTGGGCTTGACCAAGTGTGTCATGATGATTGAAATACTTATCAAGTATTTCCTTTAAAGTTCTACTCAACAACCTCTTAGTAACATGACCAGGTTTTCCAGCATAAAATTTCAATTTCTTTACATCTATTTCAAGTAAATGATCTATATTTCCATATGGAATTTTTTGCTTAACCTTATTAATTAGATTCATATACATATCTATAGAAGGAAGTGATCCTGACCCCTCTCCAATGTCAACGTTTGTTTGGGCCTCCTCCCTAATGTCAATTATGTGTGATTTGGCCTCCTCCTTGACATCAACGGTGTGTGGTCAAGCCTCCTCCCTAACATCAACTATGTGTGGTTGGGCCTCCTCTACTACAATATCTAAATTAGATTCAACTTCTACTCCAGTTTGCGTAGGTTGAGCCCCTACACATATCATATAAAAGAAAGAACGATTCAGAATTTATTTAAGGGACATGGATATATAAACTCATTTTCAATAAACTAGACATATAAGTTTTAAAATAATAAATTTTAGTATTATATATTATAATATTAAATAGAAGATAAAATGTACATAGCATTATTTTTCCATTTAAAGCTCAAATTGCTATAAAATTGGACACGTGTACATAAAATTCTAACATCATTGCCCTCATGTTCTATCTATATATACAAAAAAGTGCAACATTACAATGGTATCTCATAAATTAGGTACACAAAGATAGTTTGAGGTGACTCAATCATATATCATTTTAAGTTATTTACTATAACATACACTTGATTGAATCCAAGAATTGGTGCCCATAATGTTGGAAAGAATTTTTACTTGAAACTCCATGAATATATGAAATATTGTACTTGTCCATGTGCATATATGAAATATGAATGTAGGATACATATGCATTCTAATAGATAATTCTACTAAATTAAAATTTATCTAATTTCTAGTATACCCATGATTTCTAGGATTAAATTAGAGAACTATACATTACAAACATCTCTAAGAGAACTTCAGAAATCATCACTTATACACACAATTTTTAAACAATTAAAAACTTTGAGAAGATTTGTAGGAGTTTTGTCACATAATTTAAGTAACAAAATTTTATAGCTTGATAAATAGAGAACAAAGGTTTGTACATGCATAACTAGATATTGAACTCCTACTCTTTCCTTTTCTATGCAACAACACATTATTTAAGGGTCCATATTGAAATATCATGTTATTTGGTCATATGTACATAGTAAAGGAATACCATAAGACTTTTAAGATCCACATGATACTCACCAAAACTATAAGAAATAAATTCTAATGGACCCCAATCATCTTCTTGTTAAGACACTATGATCATGTTGACTAGGGGTTTATTTTGTGTAACACAATTGTTATACATGTATCAATCAAGTACATGGTAACAATGTCAAATACTAGACAATGAATATTAGATCAGATAGTGACTACATAAAATTTGAGATTTATGCTTTGAAGTGTGCAACTGACCCAGGAAAATTTGGAAACACTATTTGTTGACCTTAAATCTAGACCATTTCTTAAATGGACAATTGACCATTCCAATGAGCTCACAAGATCAATATAAGGTTGAGAAAGCACACTAGACACATGTGTTAACACTAGGGGACATTGTTTTTTGAATAATTCCACTTAGTCATAAACTTGTATATATATATATATATATATCTATAACAACAACAACAAATATGATGCTAGTATCTCATTGGCATATCAACAACATTAGTAGATGGAGGAAGGGTTGCACGCTTAGGGCATGACAACAAAATTTTGATAGATTAGTGTCAGGAAATATCATGTAGAGGCTCTACTAACAACTAACCATATAGACGAGGATGACAAATTCTAGTTAGGTCATATTAGGGGTGGTTCTTCAGTCATCAAACAATTATCATGGATTTATTTTAATTTGACTATGTTTTGCATATGTTTGCTAGTTGGTAGATTATTACCCTTGACCATATTTTTATGTGTCAAAAATAGTTTCCCTTCACTTGAGAGGGGAGAAGGTTGGCCTACATTGACAAATTAAGTTGGAACCAAAGATAATGAGGTGTATCTTGCTACAACTGATAACTGTGAGTGGTGATGTAGTGGTATCTCCTAGAATTTCTCTGCATTGCTAGATAGGGAGAGGCCTTGATCATTGTACATGCACTAGATGATCCTAAGGAATAGCCCATCATGGAAGGAGTAGATACATAAGGTGCCAGTGAAATTTTCCATCTACAACAAATTCTAGACTATTGATAACTATCTAAAACATACATATCTAAATCTAATATTTTTGAAACATTTTTATACCAAAGAAAAAATGTACATACCTTATTTTTTTTGTAGTATCTTTGTGACCTTTCTTGACATAATTATTTTTCCTTTTCTTTGGAAAATGATCACATAGCTTTATTTTTCCTTGTCCTTTTATTGCCCTTTTCTTTCTTCGAAAAATATGAGTTGAAAACTCCTTCACCAGATAAATTGTCTTTAAAAACCTTCCAAAATTAAAAAATATGAATATAATTCAAGATAAATAATTTTTAATTAAATTGCTTATTTATATATATGCAACTTTAGTTAATTTATTTTAAAAATTCAGCTTCAAGACCTTCGAACAAAGGTCTCTTGTTATGAATTTTTTAATTATTTTTTTAAGTCAACCACCTTTGTTTGAAGGTGGATAGTTATGAATTTTTTTTAAGTAGCCCAAAGGACCTTCGAACAAAGGTACCTTTGTGTGAAGGTATCTTTGAATAAAGGTGATACCTTTGTGCAAAGGTACCTTTGTTTGAAGATACCTTTGAACAAAGGTCCTTGGATGGCCTCTTCAACTCTAGGCCTCAAGATTTCTACAGAATTTTCACTTTCAAACCTTGGGTTGGACCTCTAAATGGAATGAACTTGACAAGATAATTTTTGGGGTTGTAGCCCTCGAAATGAATTTTCCAATAAGTATACTTTTGAATATATTTAATTTGATTATTATATTTATTTTCTATTTTTTACTGAACATAGTTTTTTCACTGTTCTACACATATGGAAAAATAGTTAAATTCTGAAAAATATATGCACACTATCTATTGATCTCCTTGTTTCAACAAGAAAAAAATGAATTTGGATAAAAAGTTACACTATATGGTTCAAACCTGTGTGTTAATTATAATAAGATCACTTCAAAAATTAAAAAAAAAAATATGGTTCAAAAAATTATAAAAAAATATCCACACACTAGATATTAATGTTATGAATTTATTTTTAAAATTTAGAATTTTATCTTTTCTATAAAAAATGTTATACTATATAGTTTGAATGACACTTTTTAAAAATATTGTTAACTATAGAAAATAACTTATTAAAAGTTATGTAAAAAAGTTCACAATTTTTTTTTAATTTTGAAAATATATATATATAATCTACACACAAAATCACAAAAATCACTAGTTCACATCATCTTCAAATTCTTAACATGTTTAGTTGCTATAGGTGTCAAAAAATGAAAAATTAGTTTAAAATGTTGATTTCAATGTCCTACTTTGGCCAAAAAGTGGAACACAATATTGTGAGATCACCAACTACATAATAAGATAAAATTTTAATTTTAATTAAGTGATGTATTTATAATTCTTGGTTAAAATAATGAATCCATCTCCATGAGTTGTTGTTCCCTAGAAGTCGACATGTCTCAAGTGAGCTTAAATCTCTAAAACACCATTCATTGACCCACTCTTTTGACTCACACTTAGTCCAAGAAAAAAATTATACATGAATAACAAAAGCACCCCATATAGCTCATATGAATAGTCCATGAACCTACATTTGAGATTATAAAAGAGTGAAACTCACTCAATCTTTTCACTATAGAATAATTTTCATATTTTTCAATGTTAGGTTATTTTACCAACCAAAAAAATCTATGAACTATAGTTACCTTAATTACCTACACCCATTGTAGTGTTACACCATTTGATGATGGATACTACATTTGTCAACTTTGCATTGTCTTTATACTTCAACTATTCTCATGATAAGGCTCTTTTAATGCATGCTCGCGTATCATCATGCTTCTCTTTTCTATGCCCAACCTCAAATAAATTTCATATATGTTAAACCCACTCTTCATATACATCCTACTCAATGAGTAAAACATCCACAAGTTCTTGAATTATGATATAAATTGTTTGACCATATGATATGATGACTAAATGATGTTTTTATTCTCAATTTATCATAAAACATCTCAAAGAAACATTGAACAAACTATGTATAATGTGTGTGCTCATCACTAATATAAAAATAATACTCTCTCAATATCTGTACATCTTCCTCTATACTATTAGATGCATGAATTAATTTGTTATAGGCATAAATATGGAAACTTGAGTGAAGTTATAATATTGTGATTGAATCTTATTATATGGTTGTAGTGTATAATTATTTGTAAAATCTATAATTCACGTGATAGTATAAAGAGGAAATGTGTCCTTACATAACTTGAATTGTAATTCCAATCATTGAGCTCTATGTAAGTCTTGCATACTCATACACTATCTTCTCTTGAAAGATAGCCATAAATTATGATGTTTTATTTATTCACTCACTAATTCACATCTTGGTCTCTTTACCATCTTCTAAAGTATACATTGTCACTAACTTATATTTTCTAAAACTTTCTAGTTCATTTCCAATTGATATTCCTTATGTCCACACATTTTTCAAACATTGCAAACCACCAAAACTATTACATGTTCCATCTAAATGTGATTTCTAAAAAAACAATCCTCCATCTAGTCTTTCACAAAAAATAATTGAAATGAAATTCTTTTCTGATCTAGGTGGAGCTTCTATTATACACTCTTACAAAAAAATTGTTAATTTGCAAAGTAGCATGTGTATGCTAGAAAACTATCATAATACATAGAAAATTCAATGTGGACCCTACAAAAAAAAGTAGTGTGTGTGTGTGTGTGTTTGTGTGTGTGATTTATTTTAACAATTATTTTTTCATTTCAAAATACCTTTGAGTAATGTTTATTTGATGATAACTCTATAAATTTAGAAAATAACTTATGTTTAAGTCATATCCAAAAAAAAGTTTGGATGTCACTCACAGTTTTGACAACTAATTCTTCTTTTTATATTTGTTTGATTAGGTGATACTCTTTTTTTTATTTTTCTAAAATTATTTAATTAGGGATTTTAAGGATTCAACGATGACTTTATCTTTCCATGAGAATCTATCAATGAAGATTTGGATCCTCAACTCTTTCATGCCTCCCAATGACATTCATTGATGTTTTATATTTATTTTTAGTTGTATACTTGATTTCCTTATTAAGCGATATTTCTTTTTTTATTACTTACTATAGTTGATGTAAGTTTGTATGATTACTATCTTTGATGCATGAGGTCGAACCCACTATTTAGTATGCATTGATTATACTTTTTACAATAAATTTGTACTATTAGTATTTGATGTTCTTAGACCAAGGATTTCCATGGTGGGTCTAAATGTAAGATTTCTCATTATTTCAATAAACAATTAACATCTTCCTATTTCATTAATTTTTTTAAAAAATATTGTCCATATTTTAACAACACTTCTTCTACAACTATGTTCGAGAATCTTATTAGTTATTGGTTTTATAATGTTCTCATCAATTTTAATTAAAAGCTTAGGTTTTTGTGCAAAATTCTAGGTTGTGTTCTCAATGGTAAACTTGATTCATTAGATAAATTTTGTTCATATTCATAATTAGGTCACTATGGTGTGTTTTCAATAGGTTAATAAATTTGTGTAACATCTAAATTTATATTTGAAATTGCATCATTATTGATCGTTTATTATTTATTGATATAATCAGTGTTTGTGGATTTACTACAATATCAAATTGAGATGGCAAAGATCACATACCTTCCATTATGGGGTTCAATTTCCTAATTAGAGAAATATTTTGCATTCATTGTCATTGTTTCTCTAAATTCTTCTCTTTCATGGCTCTAATAGATGCTTCAAGATTTAATTGAATTCAAAAAGATGGTATATCTTCAACTTTTGATTTTAATTTCTTATTTTCACAATGTCATTTCATCTATTTTCTTGTCTTCATATTCTTGGCTCCATGTTTCTTTGGTGTTTGCATTTTTTCTCATTTCCTTGGAATGATGTTGAATTCTATATCATTCTAACAAAAAATATCAAAATAATTTAAATAATGATTGAAAATTTATCAAATTCAAACAAAAAATGTAATTTGAATGTTTTATGTCAATGCAAGATAAAAAAACTAGTTAGTTTTATCAAAAAATTATTCAATTTCCTCAAAATATGAAAATAATGATTATGAAAAACAAATTCAAATAAAAACATATAATTAGAATCTTCTATGCTACTACAAGGAAAAAAATTAGTTAGTTTTCCTAAACAATTATAGCAATTCCTAAAAATAGTAAAATGTTTGATCATATGTCGTAGAATATGTACAACATGTTAGCACCTAAAAAAACTAGCTCCCAAACATGCATATTTTTCCCCAAAAAAAACTATTAAAATTCCCACCTTTATCTTTGTAGTCAAAATGACCTATTTAGATCTAATCTGAGATGGTTTGTAAGGGTTTTCCTTTCAAAATTTCTAAGTGTAAAGTCCCCCAAGGAAACATGTTATCTTTCCTTAGAAAAATTGGTTCATTTAAGGCCTTTGTTGACGAATTGGCAAAATCGTGAATTGACGAACTTGCCGACTAGGTTTGCGGGTTCGTGATTTCACCAATTTTCCATTAAACTAACAAAAAGGTAGAAAAAGTAAGTTTGAAGAAATGTTTGATGTCTTCTTTGGAAAAGAAGTGAAGTTTGTGGCCTTTTTCAGAGAATCGACTAGTTTTTGAAATGCTAATTTTGCCGACCAAGTTCATAAGCTTGTGTTTTCCCTGATTCATCGACTAAGCAACAAAGGACTGAAAGAAATTATTTTCTAAGGAAAAGAAAGGTGAAGGGGAAGCTAGTCCAAAGGGGAAGAAAAGGAAATGGAAAAAGATAAGCCTTTTTTTAGTGAATCGTCTAGTTCGCGAACTGTCAATTTCACCGACCAAGTTAATGAGTTTGTGGTTTTGTCAATTTGCTGATAAGATGGGAAGGATAAGATATTGAAGAAAAAAATTGGCCCAAGAAAAAAAAGTTTGTGGCAAGTGGAAAAGTTTCTAAGGGAAAGTTTTTAAGGGGAGCTGAAGTCTTTTTTGGTAAATTGGCAAGTTTATAAAAATCCAAACTCACCGACTAAGTTCGTGGGTTCACAATTTTGTTGATTCACCAATAAAGAAACCAAATGGCAAAAGAAAGAGAAAAAGAACAAGTCATAGAGAAAATGAAATATAAGGGTCTTGATTTGTGGAAAGAAAAAGTTTCCAACAAAGAGAAAGAAAAAGAGAAGACAAATTTCTTCATCAGCAAAAGGGATAGTTTGTGAACCAATAGGTTCGTCGACGGTTCAGTTTGCTGACAAGGCAGTTTGTCACCAAGGTAAATTTCTGATAAGGGAGAAAGAAACAAAGAAGAGGGAAGAAGTTAGAAAGGTAAAAAAATATAGAATAAATGGAAGTTTACCAAATTAAAGGTTTACTGATGAGGCAAAAAAGGGGCCGATAGAGAAGATAAGTTGGCGAAGGAAGAAAAGGACTTTTCCAAGGTTTGTGGAAAGGTAAATTTGTTGATAAAGGGAGATAAAGGCAGAAACAAGAAACAAGAATGAAGTGGTGAAGTGGATGGTTCAACAAGTTGATATTTTGTCAATAAAGGGAAAACAAGAATGAATGGAATAGCTTCGTCGACAAAATGGGCAGTTTGTGAACCATTTGGTTTGCCATCCATTGGTTCGCCAATGTGAGATTTTTCTGACAAAGGAAGGCAAAGACAAAAAAAGACAAGTGAGGAGCAAGCAATGAAGAAGAAGATAAAGTGGATAGTCTATGCCAAGCTGAATTCATCGATAAACATGGAGATTAGAAGGCAAAATCAAAGGAAGATCCAATGTTTTGTAAAGCATAAAGTACATATAATAGTTTAAAATATTTTAAACTTAGTTTAAAATATTTTAGAAAGGTTGTAAAGGTCTTTACATAGTATTTTGGAAGATTATTCTTCAAGCATCTATCTACCTGAAAATGCACCATGATTGCAGGATATTGCAAGTGGGTTGGCACTTAGAAATTAATGTTTGGCAGGCCAAGGTCAGTTGCAGGTGGGTAGTACAATGATATTCTTCAATGCATAAGTACACTTGGAGGACAAAGTAGATGAAATTGATGTTGTAGGTGTCAATGAACGGACTCAAGCCATCCCTCATTATTTCTTTGGGTACCCAAAGAGTGTGGGCAATCTTTTGTTGTCATTTTCAAAGTTGTCAGGGAGTGGGCATTTCTTCCAATCTAAGGGATTGTCTAATAAGGCCATGGGATAGTTTTTAATGCAACATGGGTTTCTTGTTCAGTGCCTAGGGTTGCATAAAATAGAAGAGTACTAAATATGCATGTTTCAAAGACTTTGAGTTGGTTGGTTCTTTGTTGGTGGCTAGAGCCTATGCAAGTCCATAATGCTTCTAGAGCTCCAAATCATGCCATGCACAGTTGCAAATAAGTAATGGGGTGGCGAAATAAGTGAAAGATAATGTGTAGTAGGGATTGTGTAGAGAATGTATCCATGGTAGTTTATTTGTATTTAGGGTCTTTCCTCTTGTCACATTTGCTGATAAGTTTGTATTGAACATTTGAAAATGTGACAACATTTTGAATATATTACAAGCCTTGTAATTGTCTTTTGTTCTTTACATTTGAATACATACAGTTCTGCTCTAGATTATTAAGTATTTTTGAAACATAAAACCTACAATCTGATATAGCATATGCTTAGATCAAGTTTTCCTTGTTTCCCTTCCATTTATTTTCTTTTATGTCATCTGAGACTCTGTAGGCCAATTGGATTAGCACTGGTGTTGGCTCCATTAGACCAATCACACACTATTTAAATCAAACAGACATTTACCAATTGTTTAGGGGAAAAACCACCTTTCCTATGCATGTACATTTGCACAATTTCCATAAGCTATATAGGGGTTTTGTGACAACTAGTTGTTCTTGGTTTAGTGATAGTCTTGGGGGCCAAGACAATGATTTAGGTTTGGTTGTTCATCTGGCTTAAACTCAATACCTATTAAGGTATACCCTTTGGAATATCCCTCCAGAGTCTAAGTTGAGCTCGAAGTGTAGAGGAGCCTACCCACTCCTGTCATTTGGTCAAAATTCCCCTTAACTTGTTGATAAACCTCTTTCAATCACCTTGATGACACCCCTGGCCTAGGTGATTTATTAAATGTTTTAGGGTTTTGGGTTGTCATTTTAAGAACCAACACAACACATGGAAAAATAGAGCATGTGGGTTCAAAATTATAGGTTTCTCCTTTTTGTAGATTGTTGCTCTATTTTTCTAAGTAAAATTATAATGCGTGCTCATTATAACTTTCTTTGGGAAATTCCAACCCCTGGAGTTGGATTTTCCTTAGACATTCAACCCAAACAGTAGGACCTACATGTGACATTCCCAAATACATGTTTTGTATAAAATATACAATAAAAAAGAAAATTTCAAGCATGATCTCCATTAGTTTTCAATATTTTTAGATATTATAAAAATTCCACAATGACGTCAAACTCTCTATTACCTTTCTAAGCATGTATTTTTTTCTAAAATTCAAATATATTAAGGCTTCTATCTTCAATTTGTTTTACTAGTGTCTTCAGTTTTTGCTAAAAACCTATGTGTAGTTTTTTGGTGTCATTTTAAATATCCTCTAATCTAAATTTGAAATACATTACATTTTTACATTCTAAACTCCATTCTATACACATTAAAAAAAACCAATTAGTTTTCTCAAAATTAAGGGGGACACACTCATTTTTTTGTCTTTCAAGATGTGTCCACATTGAAAATTAGTAGAAAACAAAATATTCATTAAAAAATGAGAAGAAAGATTAGGCATAAACTAAGTGATGTTAGCTAACTTTTCACTGAAGGGATTTATGAAATACTTCTAAAAATAGGACCACTTTGTGTGCTCCCCCTATTTGGTCATCTTAATCTCAAATATTTTTTAAAAAAATAGTATTTTAGAAACTAGATTATAATCACTACTAATCATTTTCTTCTCACATATTCAAATTTTAAGCACAGGTATCTTGAATTTCTTGTCTAAGATCAATTTTCATTAATTTCAAGAAAAAAGTAGCACTTTTAACCTTCTTTTGGCCCCCATTTCCATGCACATACCTAGGATGAATATGACCTTTTGGATGATGATGTTGATTCTCCTAAGTTTTTTTAATGATACATGAGCATCACTATCTAGCATATATACTTATAAACCTATAGTTTAGAAATTTCATTTTTCTATTTTCCTTTTTGTTTTTACACTTTGGCCTTTTTATTATGCATTGTTTGTCATATTTCACATGCTTGTTTCACCTATTTGGTTACGTACTTACTTTTCCCCACTTGGGAGTAAATATTATTCTTTCCCTTTCCTTGATTGACATATATTTACTCTTATATGCTCATTTGCATCTATTTTATTGTACCCCTTGCTCTTCCTATGCCTTTTTCTATGTTTTCCACTCTAGTTAAGCATTCATCTATTGTTTTTTATTACTTCAACTCATGCATCCTTATATTCACTTTTCTTTTCATGCCTAGTTAAACATGATTCTATAATTTGTGCCTTGCCACTTTGGTTTTTTTTATTTTTCCTTGATTTTCTCCTATTTTGTTATGCACCCTTATGCATGCCCTTTACTATGATGGTTTATTTGTGATGTCATGACTATCCACCTATCCTTTCATGCGCATGTTTATGACATTCACCATATTTAGACCACATGCTTATGATCCTCATGCTTTATCTTATATCACTTTTCATGAGCCTACATTTCCATACCACACTCCCAGAGTTATCTTATTACACTAGGGCCATTTTTCCTCCCCTCATTCCATATTGAGTCTTCATTACCATCCCAAATTTATGATGAATTTTATCATGATGAGTATGATCTTTCAAAGGATGATGTCGATTCTATTAAGTTTGTTCAATGATATATGAGCATGATTATCTAGCATATATACTCATATACCTATAGTTTAGAAATTTCATTTTATTGTTTTCCTTACCTGTTGCCTTTACACTTTGATGTTTTTTTACTATGCCTTGTTTGTTGTGTTTCACATACTTATTTCACCTATTCGGTTTTGTGCTTACTTTTCCCAACTTAAGGGGTATTTTCTTCTTTCCCTTTCCTTGCTTGACATGTATTTACTCCCATGCTCATTTGCATATTTTTTTTAATTTCACCCCTTGCTCCATTGTATGTTTTTCCACATGTTTCCCACTCTAGTTAAGCATTCAAAATGCTTTTACTTTACCTTGTTCATGCTTATACTTTCTTTTCTTTTCATGCCTAACTACCCATGATTCTATGGTCCATGCCTTAACCCTTTGAATTTTTTTATTTTAGCTTGATTGTCTCTTATTCTACTATGTACCCTTATGCTTGTGCTTTACTATGATTTAGTTCATTTGTGATATGACAACTATCAACCTATCTTTCCACACCTATGTTTTGTAGGAGTCCGGACAACACTGAGAGGGGGGGTGAATCAGTGTTGTATTAATTTTCAAACATTTTACAACTTTTTAAAAGCTTTCTCTTATAGAACAGATGGAAAGGAATACATTAATGATTTGTTGAGTTTATATGCACAAGACTTACAATAACAGATGTAAACAAAACATGATCAAACCAATAATATGCACACACATAGAAGAAATTAAGACACAACCTTTTTACCGAGTGGAAAACCCTCAGGGGTAGAAAAACCACTCATGAAGTGCCTCACTGGCTTAACTGAAAAACATGCCTCACTAGCAATACAAATTGTCTCACTGACAAATATTAAGGTCACACTGACCTATAAGCCTCACTGGCTAATACAATGACTATTAACAAAACATCAATCTTTGTGTGCAAGACATGATTGTTGTTCAATCGGATTTGCACCATTGTATACAACCTTATACCTTCTGTTTGATTTTCAAATCAAGACCATTTTCTTTTTCTTACTTCTGCAAACAAGCTCCATATACGAATCTCTATAAATAATTTTCTCTGCAAATTAATCCTATATTCTGATCCATTCAACAACACTGCATATCAATCCTGTATTCTAATCTTCCATACAACAACACTGCTTTTCTCTGTATGTTTCATCTCTACCTTACCAGCCATTCAATCAATTTCACCTGATTATCATTGCAATTGCATATTGTCTTTTTGATCACCTTGTCAGTCTCTGTATCTGTATTTGATCCCTGTCAGTTCATCATTGATCTGCACAATCTATACTCATCAATTGCAAAGCCATTATATACAAGATAATCATTTACATCCTCTCTGCAAACAAAATCATTTCACCTTCTCTCTGTAAATCAAAAACCCTTTCATTTTCAATAATAAAAACATCAAGAAATCCAAATGCCAATCCATCAGTAAGAAGAAAATCTTATTCATAAAATAAATGATCAACTTTGATATTCTTCTGTGTGCAATTTTATCTTCAAAAGACCTTTCAAATTCCATCATTCTCCTGCAAAAAATCATGAAAAATTTCCACTATTTATTTTCTCTTCATAAAAGAAATCCGTTCATCTTTCATATCTGCCCTCATTCTTGTCTCTGCAAAAAAAATTCAATGAACTTAAATCTCCAAAAGAAATCATAAAAAAACTTTCATTTGATCCAAAAAAAAATTTGATATCATCTTTTGGTATTCCTGCCTTTTTATCTTCCTCTGCATCTTAAAAAATCATTCCTTTGATCTTATATTTTCTTGCAAGCTTATTGAAAATTTTTTCATTCTATCTGCAAAAAAATCTTTTCAAAATAAACTTCTTGATCATTTCTTGCCTTTTCATAAATTCTTCTTAAAATAATACTCTTAAAAACAACTCTTTCCTTAAAGAAGATTTCTCCTTGTTTTTAGAATTTGCCTTAAAAAAAAACAAAGCTTTCCATTCGGGCTCAAAAGATTCTCTAAACAGCCTAAATAGAAACTTCTAAAAAAGCATTTATAAAATCCAAAAATATGCCTTGTAATCGGGTTAAAAGGCCCTTCAAAACTGCAGTAATCATTTCTGACACTTCCATGCACGTCAAAGTGCATTCAATAGAGAAGAGGTTTAAATTTTAAAACAACACCGTTGATATCTATTTTCGCTCCCATACCAAATTCAAAGGAGACCGTTGATGGGAGTTTGGCGCCCATGTGCTACCGTTGCCATCGGTGAAGACTAAAAGAGGCCGGTCACTTTGACGAGCTATAATCCCTCCAATAGGTAAGTGTTAGTGATATGACCTGTGAACACAGGTCAACTGTAGGATAGAACAAAAAGAGCACAATGGAGATGACGGGGAAAAATAAGTTTTAATAACTATAATTTAGAAATTTTAACCCCTTAGCTTCCTTTTAATATAAACCCTAAACAATAGATGAATAATTATGTATCTTAGACTCAAGATAACTCTGCACAGTTCAACAAACCAATTCTGCCATGAACATTATGTCATATTGCATAAGAACTCTTGAAGATGTACTTTTCAAAGCAACTTATGATTTTGTACCATGGGCTATCATCAATCAACTCAAACCATATGAGCTATAAGAAGCAACAATCAATTTACAACATGATTTCATCTAACTGATCATCCAATAAGAAAGGCATGTCATCAAATTATTCCTGTGATCCTGAAAGAAGATGATGAATAATGATTACCATCATAAACCAAAAACTGATAACTCCAAGGACCAATATGAACACTACACATCAAGATCATGAGAAACCATTTGAAGATCTCCTTAACAACCACATCCTTGATAGACCTGACACCTGATGAGCACCAATGATCAACTAATGAACTTACCAATGTTACTGTCAACTCCATCCACTGTTACTGACTGTACAAAACCATGTCAAGTATGTCAAGAGCACAACCAGTTACTTTTAAATTCACATCATATGACTCCAAATGTATGACATCAAACTTATGATCAATGACATTCTGAAAGAAGACTTTGCACAAGCTCAACACAAGTTAGCAAGATAATGGGCTCCATCACCTATATCATGATCATTAACAACCTTTTGACATCAATGACAAACTATTACCATCAATCTCCCCCTTTGTCATTGATGGCAAAAACCATCTGATTGCAATTTTTCTTTCTCCCCCTTTTTGACATCTGATGACAAAGACTATTATCTCCCCCTTATCATCCTTCATACCAAAATACCACTTAAGGTACTGATTATTTTTGCAATTTGCTATCCAAAACTTTTCTTGAGAACTCTGAGCTCTTTCCATGTTCATCTGCATATTGAACAACCATAAAAACCTGAGAGCAACAAGACATCAAACAATCATGTAAGGCATATCAAACCAAGCACCAAACCACTGTTACAAGCTACCCATAGACTGCACTATACCACTTCTAATCACAACACAAATTTGTAAATGAAGGTGAAACACTGACATCAATGAGATCCTCTGATTACTTCCTTTAACAAACTCCTGAAACAACACTTTTTGACATGAAATAACAGATCTCCAAGATTTCCCATGTGTTAAAGTTCACAAACAATCACTGCTCAGAAATACCATTGATAAATACTGACAAGAATAACCAACATAACTCAATTCAACTCAGCACTGATACACTTCTTGAAATAGTCCTGAAGCAACATATCAACCTGAAGTATACCATCCATTTACTGACAATCAATCTTCTGAACACTTTTGCACAGAAATCATAATCATACCAATACTCTTTGAAAAATAGATTTTGCAGGCAAAAATCATGTAGACCCCTCATCACACAGATGCCAAGATGACCATTTTTGATAAGACCTTTACTTGCCTCCAATTTGAAGAAAAAACAAGATTCACCATCAATGTCATAAGAAACTCTGGATTGTCATAACTTGAAGCTCATACCTTAAATCACCACACAATTTGAACAAACCTTTCTAAACCAAATTAATGAGAAAGACACTATCTTCAAATCACCTAAAAGCTCCAAGGTACATGTCATAAAACATAACTCAACAAAATAATAGATATAATCATCAAACTGATTTCCTGATATGAACTATCATCCTACATATTCTGACATCTTTTCTTGATAGACCATCTTGCTGTCCCTGCACATATTATACTGTCAAATCTGATATACAACACTCTGGCAAAAACTGATATATACATAATCATATCTGAAACATACTAAAATCAACAAGAACTCTTGCCTCTTGACTTCATCATTCAAAACAAGATATTATTGCAACAACACTTTCCAAAACACTTTGGATTGCAATACCATGATAATTCAACCTTTGTAATCAACAACATGATCAAGAACAGTTTGTGCATTTTGAACTCCTGAAACATTTTTTTCAAAACCTTGAAATCATAATAAACCAATGAACACCTGTATCACTATCATACATTGTCATACACTGAAACTCAAAAACATCAAAAACACTATCAAGCAAGCATGATAAACAAAACAAGTTCATCACATAGATAAACATCAACTGATCCTCCTGTAACTTCTTGGGGATAAAATGATAAGACAAGAACAACTCCCCTTCACATCATGATATCTGTTATGCAACAGATGAAATGACTTGTGCAAAATGCACAAGATTAGGATCCTTCTCATGACTTTGTTTTCTTCTCCAAACCTGTATAAACCTTTTCTTTTCTTTGCTCAAGGTGTCTGCTCTAGATGTCTTCAATTTATTCCTGCAAAACTGTGCCTTATGCCAAAAAGAATTGCAATTATAACAAACTATGTTATAACCAAATGACTAATACCTTTTTGACATCTGCTGAGCAATTATGTTATGCTTCCATGTAGGATCAAACATTCTATTCATTTTACAGTTTCTTTGAATGTGTCCAATATTATTGCACTTGTAACAAACAATATCAGTATTCCTTCTGCAATTAACTGATTTGTGTCCAAATTGATTACAAGCATAACAATAACCATTAAATGAATATTTATACCTGTACATGTAAGCTTGTCTTATAGATGCAGGTTTTCTGAAATTTCTTCTTTGATTGTGCACAATTTCATCTCTGGTTTTCTGTTCTGTTTCATTTTTTCTTTTACTTTCTCTGGCAGCAACATGATGACTTGAATCATTTTTTCCTTCTAGGAGTCTCTCTTGCTTTTGAACATTCTCCTTCTTCAAAACCAAGTCCAGTAGTGTCTCCATATAGTTTTTGTTTACCAAGCATCTCTTGTAGCTTGCTTGTGCTTTCTTCAAATTCCTTATACTTCTTAAGACCATCATACTCTTTTCTCAGATTGATAATTTCACCTTCCAGTTTTAGATTCTCAATCCTTGAAACTTCAAGGTTAGAAATTGAGACATCAGCTATTCTCTTAGCTTCAACAATTTCTGATTTCAAACTAACAATCAATTTATTTGATTCACTTGCTTGATTCTTCAAGTCTACAATTAGGTTTCTAGCATCTTCAAGATCTGTAAGAGCTTTATCTTTTGAATCTCTTTCTTGCTGCAACTGCATCATTAATTTATTGTTCTCCTTCTTATAATTCTTGAGCTCACTCAGAGCATATATGAGCTCTCCTTCCAAATCTATCTCACAATCTTGTTCATTATAATCCTGATCATCATCACTCTGATCATCATCACTTGTGATGCTAGCTTTTTCTGAATCTAATTGTGATTGTCTTCTTTCATGATCACTTTCATTAGACACCAAATTGTTCTCTTCTTTGTCATTACCTTGATAGATTCTTATGAGTTCTTTCCAGATATCGTGAGCTATTTCACACTGCACAACTTTACAAGAAATATCATTAGATAAACCAGATAAAATAACCTTCTTGGCTATATGATTGCATTTAAGAGCTTCTTTGTTATTTGCAGAGTTAGAATATCCATTCTCAATAGTCATCCATATATCATATCCTTAAGAGGATAAATAGACTTGCATTCTCATACATCAAACTGAAAAGTTTGAACCATTAAATAGAGGAACTCCATAAAACTCATTCATTGATTCAACTTGTGAACCATCTTTATCAACTGATTGAACATTAACACTTAAGTTTGATATGCATGATGTCTTCTGTGTCTTTTGACCAGAAAGAAACTTGACATTTCTAATGTTCTTATTTCTTCTGCACTTACCCATTGAACTCCCCACACACAGGACCTACCCAAGCTGATTAAGCTGTAGAAGGGAAACTGGCTCTGATACCAATTGTAGGAGTCCGGACAACACTGAGAGGGGGGGTGAATCAGTGTTGTATTAATTTTCAAACATTTTACAACTTTTTGAAAGCTTTCTCTTACAGAACAGATGGAAAGGAATACATTAATGATTTGTTGAGTTTATATGCACAAGACTTACAATAACAGATGTAAACAAAACATGATCAAACCAATAATATGCACACACATAGAAGAAATTAAGACACAACCTTTTTACCGAGTGGAAAACCCTCAGGGGTAGAAAAACCACTCATGAAGTGCCTCACTGGCTTAACTGAAAAACATGCCTCACTGGCAATACAAATTGTCTCACTGACAAATATTAAGGTCACACTGACCTATAAGCCTCACTGGCTAATACAATGACTATTAACAAAACATCAATCTTTGTGTGCAAGACATGATTGCTGTTCAATCGGATTTGCACCATTGTATACAACCTTATACCTTCTATTTGATTTTCAAATCAAGACCATTTTCTTTTTCTTACTTCTGCAAACAAGCTCCATATACAAATCTCTATAAATAATTTTCTCTGCAAATTAATCCTGTACTCTGATCCATTCAACAACACTGCATATCAATCCTGTATTCTAATCCTCCATACAACAACACTGCTTTTCTCTGTATGTTTCATCTCTACCTTACCAGCCATTCAATCAATTTCACCTGATTATCATTGCAATTGCATATTGTCTTTTTGATCACCTTGTCAGTCTCTGTATCTATATTTGATCCCTGTCAGTTCATCATTGATCTGCACAATCTATACTCATCAATTGCAAAGCCATTTTATACAAGATAATCATTTACATCCTCTCTGCAAACAAAATCATTTCACCTTCTCTCTGTAAATCAAAAACCCTTTCATTTTCAATAATAAAAACATCAAGAAATCCAAATGCCAATCCATCAGTAAGAAGAAAATCTTATTCATAAAATAAATGATCAACTTTGATATTCTTCTGTGTGCAATTTTATCTTCAAAAGACCTTTCAAATTCCAACATTCTCCTGCAAAAAATCATGAAAAATTTCCACTATTTATTTTCTCTTCATAAAAGAAATCCGTTCATCTTTCATATCTGCCCTCATTCTTGTCTCTGCAAAAAAAATTCAATGAACTTAAATCTCCAAAAGAAATCATAAAAAAACTTTCATTTGATCCAAAAAAAAATTTGATATCATCTCTTGGTATTCCTGCCTTTTTATCTTCCTCTGCATCTTAAAAAATCATTCCTTTGATCTTATATTTTCTTGCAAGCTTATTGAAAATTTTTTCATTCTATCTGCAAAAAAATCTTTTCAAAATAAACTTCTTGATCATTTCTTGCCTTTTCATAAATTCTTCTTAAAATAATACTCTTAAAAACAACTCTTTCCTTAAAGAAGATTTCTCCTTGTTTTTAGAATTTGCCTTAAAAAAAAACAAAGCTTTCCATTCAGGCTCAAAAGATTCTCTAAACAGCCTAAATAGAAACTTCTAAAAAAACATTTATAAAATCCAAAAATATGCCTTGTAATCGGGTTAAAAGGCCTTTCAAAACTGCAGTAATCATTTCTGACACTTCCATGCACGTCAAAGTGCATTCAATAGAGAAGAGGTCTAAATTTTAAAACAACACCGTTGATATCTATTTTCGCTCCCATACCAAATTCAAAGGAGACCGTTGATGGTAGTTTGGCGCCCATGTGCTACCGTTGCCATCGGTGAAGACTAAAAGAGGCCGGTCACTTTGACGAGCTATAATCCCTCCAATAGGTAAGTGTTAGTGATATGACCTGTGAACACAGGTCAACTGTAGGATAGAACAAAAAGAGCACAATGGAGATGACGGGGAAAAATAAGCTTTAATAACTATAATTTAGAAATTTTAACCCCTTAGCTTCCTTTTAATATAAACCCTAAACAATAGATGAATAATTATGTATCTTAGACTCAAGATAACTCTGCACAATTCAACGAACCAATTCTGCCATGAACATTATGTCATACTGCATAAGAACTCTTGAAGATGTACTTTTCAAAGCAACTTATGATTTTGTACCATGGTCTATCATCAACCAACTCAAACCATATGAGCTATAAGAAGCAACAATCAATTTACAACATGATTTCATCTAACTGATCATCCAATAAGAAAGGCATGTCATCAAATTATTCCTGTGATCCTGAAAGAAGATGATGAATAATGATTACCATCATAAACCAAAAACTGATAACTCCAAGGACCAATATGAACACTACACATCAAGATCATGAGAAACCATTTGAAGATCTCCTTAACAACCACATCCTTGATAGACCTGACACCTGATGAGCACCAATGAACAACTAATGAACTTACCAATGTTACTGTCAACTCCATCCACTGTTACTGACTGTACAAAACCATGTCAAGTATGTCAAGAGCACAACCAGTTACTTTTAAATTCACATCATATGACTCCAAATGTATGACATCAAACTTATGATCAATGACATTCTGAAAGAAGAATTTGCACAAGCTCAACACAAGTTAGCAAGATAATAGGCTCCATCACCTATATCATGATTATTAACAACCTTTTGACATCAATGACAAACTATTACCATCATGTTTATGATATTTACCATATTTAGACCAGATTCTTATGATCCTCATGCTCTATTTTATATCATTTTTTTGTGAGCCTACATTGACATACCAAACTCCTAGAGTTAGCTTTTTAGACTATGGACATCATTCCTTCCCCTATTAAATATTGAGCCTTCATTACCATGTTTTTACATCAAGGTCATCATGTTTTCCCTTATATAATAGGTGCCCACATTGCCTTATCATGCTTTCAAAGTGGTCATTTACCTTATGTCTACATGCCTAGTTCCATTTCTAGATCTATGTTACCACTAGTCTAACTTATTTCCTTATCCTAAACTTTGTGTGCTTGTGCCCTTAGATACCACATTGGGGGCATATAGTTAACCTAGTGTCTTATGTACCTACATGGGAGTTTTGACCATTGAGGGACACATCACTATTTTTATTTTGCTATAATACCTAGGGGCAAATTTATACCTTTCATGATTATCTCCAACCCATTTGTTTTTGTTCCTTTTTTACTATATTCATTATTTTCTTGTTACATTATTTGTGATTCCTATTACTTTACATGATTTGTATGCTTACATGCTTATAATACATTTACATTTCATGTATTCTTTTTCCCTTATCTCTAACTCCTTGCGTCCTAAGGATGCAACCAATTGTTGAGGCATATCATATTGCTAACATTCCTTTGTTGATTTTATATAAAAAGTTACAAGTATCAATACAAAGACTCATCACCATGTCTAGACAAAGATTTATCATATGACATGAAATTGTGATGCAGGAGCACTCGGGCGTACACGCAATCCTGCATCAACCAAAAACAAAATTTTAGTTTTGTTTGATTTTCGTTGTGTTTTGTTGATTTCTATTCACCTTTGTTTGTCGCAATCATTGGCAGTATCATTGGTCAATTTTGGCAATGGATCATTCTTCTGTTTGTTGGTTTGTATGGAATAATGGGTGAATGATAGTCATTCTGAGAGAGTCATGGATTCAGAGTGCGAATGTTGGAGGTATTTTATTGATGTCCACATGCGTGTGATTTGAAACACCTTGGGTAAGCATGTTTGGAGTTGAAGCCTCATTTTTGCCAGAATAATATATCCAAAAAAACTCATACCAAGTTAAAAGAGGAGTAAAACTGACCTTACTCATTGTGGTATTTATGAAACAATTGATAAATTGGTATTTATTTATTATCTTTGTTGGCCGCTGAGTTATTATTTTGACTAAGTCAAATCTTCAAACACAAACCGAGCCTTTGGAAGTTAGACAATTTAAAGATTCAAATTGGGCACTGGCTTTGCAGGGACGTCACCCCATAGAAGTTTAATATTAATAGTTTTCATTTTGTTTTTGTCTGGGGACAGCAATAATATAAATAAATAAAACTATTAAATTCTTCCTATAGAGGCGACGCCTCATATGAGGTATTTGTCTTTTGAAATGAATCCACCCATATATGTATTATGCAGAGATGAGAATTTGAGTGGCCAAGCTCAGGAATGAAAAAGAAAAATGAATTGAATAATAAATGATAGCAGATTGAGGTTAGAAAAAGGGCAATTTGGAAATTTGGGCGATTGGGCAATAGCATATTATAGTTTTCACTTGTTTGATTTTATTCTCCAAGTCAAAGACCACTGAATGCATTTGAAAAATAGTTTAAATGGCAGCAAATTAAAAGATTAATAAAAATCCTCAAGTTTGATTTCCTCCAGGCGTCGATTCATATACTAGGAATGCTCCATTCCATCGTATGTTGTTACAAAATGAATAATAATTGTGGTGAATGAAATATTTATCCCTCCTATGAATGTTCTACAATGCAATCAATGATTTGAAATCTTTTCTTTTCTCAAACAACACAACTGAACTGCAATTTCCACTGAAACACAATAACTATGCAAATAACTTATAATAGAAAAATGTTAACCTTCACCCTAAAAAATGAATTTGTTGCACATGCGCTGCCAATTTTTGAGCTATGGTTAAAAAAGGGTAACATTTCTGGTGACTTCTACTATATGCTTGCCTGCTAAGCATCAGATCATTTGCCTTGAATATCCATTGGGCATTGAGTCAAACTCTGCTCTTCTCAAACTTAGAAAACACTACAATTCAACTCTCCAAATAGTTCAAACAGCAACAAAAGACTGAAAACAAACTAACAGGCCTTGCTGGCCAGAAAAACCTATGCAACAGCACTTAGGAAAACAAAACTAACTGAAAATAAATGTGCATGAGCACTTATTGACTGAAAATACTACGCTAACCTATTCTAACCAGCCAAGGGAGCTAGTCAAACAAAACCATTCACCGATTGGGTGAAATAACCCCCCTCCAAACTAACTAAGGATGCTTCTCACACTTACCAACTAGCAATAAGGAGTAAAAAACAAGAACACTCCTTACAAATTATTGTACTGCATCCTGAAAGTACAACCAAAGCTTCAAATTTCTTGACTTTGTTTAGACATACCTCTGATCATCCATGAATGGGCAAGTTTTATTTGTTGTCCCTCGACTATAGTCTCTTTCCTAGGGGCACTAAAAATCCCATGAAGCTTATTTGCCACTTCATTGGCTAAATGTCTAATGGGGCATCCTCTTGAAAGGATGAAACTTGAATTCGCATTGCTAGTTTTATTCTCATTGGTTATCTCCTCAAACACAACTGCTTCTTGCTTTGGCTGAAATATGACTTCAACCTTGTGTTCCTCCACAACTAAGTTGTCTCGATTTAACTGCTTAGGGAACAGTCCTCTGTCTAAATGGCTTTCACCATTCTCTTCATCCTACAATTTTGGATGCTCCTGTTGATCAACAATGTCTTTCTCTAGAGGTGTTGGTAGAACATCCAAGTATGAGTAGAAAAGCTCAATTTCAGATCGAAACATATCCTCATTAGTCGAAATAGGTTTGCTTTCATATACTTGTTCATGAATCAGCATGTTATCTAAATATTCTGGAACACTTGGATGGTCAAAACCTGGCATAGACATACTATTTTCATCCTTGACATCAGAGCTAGGAAGCTCATCAAGAAGACTAACTGAAACCTTTTCCACATTGTCTAAATTTGCAACAAAATCATCAAGGTCATCCCAAAATGCAATTTCATCACAATCCTCTTAATTTTTCAATAAAAAGAGGGTTGTATTTTACCTCATGGCAGTCTTTCGTTAGCTATGTAACCCCCATGGTAGATTTATCTTTACACTTTTCCATTTGATCCAAAACCTCTTCATTAGATTGCATAGCTTCAATCAATAGCTCACTAGATGTTTGAGGATCCTCATGCTGCTCTAAAACTGTTATCCTTGATATGAGCATGTTCTCCTCATCTGGTTCTACAAAACCAGGTAATTGATCAAACAAAGTTATAGAATCTTCTTCATTATCTGGTGCTTTCTTGGATGGGATTTGGGCTTTCAATCTTTGCAACTGAAGATTTTTGCCTTCTGACTTCTGCACCCTGTTTTCATGCATCTTATGAACAGCATCAGAAATTTTTTTAAAGGAATCAAAACATAGAGGATTCAGGGTCATATTTGAGTCAACTTGCTCTACACAAATAGTAGTAACCTTTTTGTGTGGATCAACCTCTTGCACTACACGACTTTCTGAAAAAAATTTATCGTCTTTTACAAAACAAGGAGGTTCATTAATGCAAACATCGAAAGGTTCATCAGGAGGAGTCTTTTTTGGTTTAATCTTCCACTACTCTAAGTGATACTACTCCATAGCTATATGTAGTAAATTTCTCCTCTTAGCTTCCTTCTGTCTGATAATGGACTAGTCTAGAATTCTAACAGGGTCCTGAGGAAAACTAGAGCTTCATAAACTTAGGAGTTTGATTTCTTGAGGAGTCTGTTTGCATTCAAAACCCATCTCTTGGCCTTGGGGATAATTCACACCACGAAATTCAGTGCTTTGTCAATTCATAAAAACCACCCCAAGGTTATAATCTCTTCTTGGGCCCTATGGATCAGTTTGGAAAGGTGGCCTATTTGGCTGATTAGACTGATACAGGGCCTGGTATGGCTTGTGTTCTTGACTGATTTGCCTCTTGAAATCAACAAACTCATTTGTCATATTTTTAATTATGTTTTGAAGCTATTGGAATTCTTGAGTTTGGACCGGAACAATAGTCTCTTGAGTAGTAGCCTAGTGTCTTATGGATGGAACAGTTGGGACAACAGCCAAAAGGGGAACTGCCATGGCTAGATCTGCAAAAAAAATGGGCAAGGGAGGCCTTGGGGCTATTTTCCCTACTAGAATAAGGCAGTTCTCTACTCTAACAACAATCTTAAAAGCATCGGGAAGGGTAGATCCACCTAGAGCCTGAATCATAACAGATATTTGGCTATTTAAAACTCTTAACATAGAATAAAAAGGCATGTTGTGGTGTAGGCCTTACCGTCATAGGGATCCTATCCCAAGTCTTCTAGAAGCAGTAACTTAAATTAGACATGTACTCATGTGGAGCCCTCTAGATGGTACTCAACTGTTGCAGTAGAGACAAAAGGTCAAATTTGTCCTCAAAATGTTTGTGCAATCCATCTCCCAGATCATCCCATGACATGATTGAGCCAACTTTGAGTCCTCTAAACCACTGCAAAGCTTTACCCTTTAGTGATGTAGCCAATAATCTGATTGCTATGTTCTCTTGGGTAACATTATATACTAAATATGCTCAGCAGTTGTAGTGTGGTCTTCTCTGATGAAATATGGCAATCCTTTGAGGGTTACAGCTAGAATGTCATCATGCTGGACTAGTTGTAATGGGTTGCCCCCATTAAATGCAACAAAAGGATATAGTCTGGCCATTTACTTAGAGTTGCCATGGTGTTTGATAATTTTTCCTCCAAAGTTTTTTGATACCGAAGAAAACATTTGATCCTTCAGTATGTGATCTTCTTCATGTATTGTTTCAGTAGATCTACATGTAAAAACTAGAAAACAGAGTCACCAGGTATATCTTGAAACATCCAAAGGCTGGAACACTGCCACATATACCAGAACAACAGCTTGAAGATTGAAAACTTCTCTAAAAAAAAGTTTCAGAGTTCCACCGGGCGTGCCAAAAATTGTTGTCAATTAGGATTGCACCACTAGCCAAGTCAAACTTGACTATCCTGTTGAAACATGGAAACCCTCCCAGATTGTGGGTGATCTATGCTAAGAGGGAATCTCCAGAGTGAACTAGTTCTCCTTATGATTTCCTAAACTATTGACTTGCAGAGGAAAAGGGACATAGGGATAACTTAAAATGAAAACTTAACAATAAGGTGATACACTAGAATTAAAACTCCTAAGGATCTTACTCACAAATAGTTTTCTGAACAATAATTCTCACAACCATATCAATGACATACAATTCATCAGTACTTTGCATTAAGGTTCAAAGAGAACACAAACATGAAACTTGAAATATATGGCAATTTGCATCATTCCCGCAATTTCAAGACATAACAAGGACATGCAATCTGTCACAATGCAACATCAAATTAAAAGTGCAATCACGAGAAAAATAAGGAAGGAAAATTCTGCTATTCTGTATAACTAAAGGAGTAATGAGTACAAAGAGTGAATACAATACTCTCAGTGTGAGACGAAGACTGTGATATCCTGCACTCTGATCTCTACTCTATTCTGCCAAAAACTATGATTGGAACTACTAAAAAAGAAGTGTATCTCTGACATATAACTTGTGAAATCAATCTCTCCCTGAAAGCTGCAAAAAAACCTCCTAAAAATAGACCTCCAAGTCCATTTTTGAGCTCCTCAAAAAAGCCAAACTAAAATCTCTCAAAATGAGTCCAAACTGTGAAAGTAAAGTGCCAAAAGACTCCCTGATGTGGCCCCACCAAAAATCTACCTTTCTCTACCCATGAAATTTTAGTTTTTGTCTTTATCTGCCTCTAAATAAAACAAATTGAGAAAGAAAAATTTGATTTTTTTTCATAGATCTAACTACCTAAAAATAGTTTGATTTTAAAGTAATTTATAAATGATTGCTTTAAAACAAACTTTACAACTCGGCCAGTTTTATTCTATCCCCTATTCGATTTGATTTACAAAAAAAAAATCTACATGGCTTATAATTTTGCCAATTGCAATTACAAGTTTTATTTTTCCATAAAATATCATAAAAATAATTATGGGGATCATATGATATTTTCAAAAAATGAAAGGCTTGATAGTTTATTTGCATATGACCTGGCAATCTCTAAGGCATATAAGGTATGTAGACTTGTCTCACATCAAAATGAAAGGCTTGCATATCATTCCTAATGCATGAACTCCATCTCCAAGGGGTTGAATATGTTTGAGGTATTAAATATTTTGAGGGAGCTATGGGCTCATCCTCACTGATGTTATGGAACTTAGGCATCAAATATGCAAGAGGGACTTAAAGGCATAATGTTCTAAGTCATAGGGACTTAGCAATGCATGATACCACGATGATATTAGTTTGGCACTTTGAATTAATTTAAATGTGATGAAATTCCACATTCAACCTAGGGTACAAATGGAACCCTAATAACAAAACCTTTCCATGCCCTATTCTTTTGCATCATTTCTACTTTGCAATTTTCAATGGAGCTTTGCTGTGGCTGACACAGGTAGGGTTTTGACCTGAAAATCTTCATTTTGATGTGTTTTGAGCATGATTCCCATGAATATAAGATAGATTTCAAAGGTAAATAGTTTTCCTGATGCAAATATGATTCTCTTACTCAATTTCTTTCCTTTCTGAGGTAAAAAATGGCTTTAACAGCCATGGCCTCTGCATATTTTTGATGGACTTTTTGCATTTGTTTCCACTGTGATTTCTTCTCTATATTTGGCCACCATGACTGCATTTGTGAGATGGAAAAATGAAGCAAAAAGAAAACTTTCAGCTCTTCATCCTTTTGCTTCATATAAGGTAACTCTCATATTTAACACTATATGTTTCATTTTTTTATAACATTTTGTGCATTTGGGAATTGGAACCCGTGGCCATTTCACTATAGCTGAGCTCACTTAATATAATTTGAAATGGTTTTTGAATATTTTAAGGAAAAAAATGGTATATTTGCCACGGTTGTAGCTTTCTTTCTGTGTAGTCTTTACATTTCTTTATGGCTCAAACTCATTGTATATCTGCATACAACTCATTGTATATTGTTCTATATCCTTCTTCTTGTATGTAATGCATCTAAAAGGTCGCGGCCTGTAGCTTAATCTCTGAGCACTTAGTTTCAATTAAAAACCCCAAAGGGTTATCTTGTCATTAAAAAAGGTATGCACTCCATTTCTTGAATGTGGCTATCAGTATACATTTGTGTCAAATATATATCAAACCTCCCTTGTGTGGCCACGACAGGCTTGATGTTGTATGTTCACACAACTGGGTAATGCATTTGGAATCTCCATTTGATGATCTCATTGTATTTGATGTCTTCACATGATATGACACACATGTACCTTCTCTCTGTCATTACCTTGACTACATGCTTTCTTAAGATAAAAATGACAAAAACTTGGTAGATGACACTTGATATTTGTAGTTTATTTCACAATAGCTCCATGATCACTTGCATCATTGATGTATTCCTTTAAAACAAACTCATATTTTTTCACTTCAGCTGTAGATGCTCTCTATTCTGATGCATTCGAGATCTCTTATTTTTCCATTGCAGACTTATTGTACTTGGTGTCACACCTGCTATGATTGCTCTATTCCATTCATGAACTATTGATAGCATATAAGTGTTCCTGTAGCATCGAATGATATTGAGATCATATTCTTTCTATCATTACTTTGACTGTTCTATGCACTGTATCATCTGCACTCATTGATAAAATAGGAAGAACTGAAGCACATGCTAGTTCCTTTATAACTCCTATAGCTCTTTATTCTCTCTTGGATGGCCAATTGTCATGATGCTGTATTGTTTAAAAGATTTGGTTGGTGGAGACTTCTCACTTTACTGAACATGCTTTTGGCAAACAACATTCATGATCAACATTTTAAGTTGACTACCTTCTCCTATAGAAGTGGCATCCATTTGCATGTATATGATAAAGTGTATTAGATAAGAGTATGATGTTCCATGTTTTGTTGTCTCACTTATAAATACTATCACTCTACTCTATAGTAGAGATATACTTCTTTTGTTCATTACAAGATGATATAAATAAATCATGACACAACATCTCATTATGAATACCTTTAACATTGCTTCTTGAGACCACACTCCTGTAGATGAATATGCAACATCTATTGTTCCAAATTGTCTGTTTTATTTCATTTGGTCTAAAGCAACATGCTTCAAATAAATCATTCTAGTTCGTTCACTTTGCCAATATGAGTATCACACAGACATGTCCTGCAACTGCATCCTGACTGTCAAAATATACGTGATGTCATATCCTTGCATTTTGTTATCATGGCTACCCATTTATTGTATACAGTCTGCAATATTTATAGTATTGGGTAACGCATTGTATGTTTATTACAATCATTTGATATTTGGCTCCACCATGCATATATGTAATACTACTTTTGATGAGTTAAAACAACAATGACATCTATCCTTTTGCATTGAATGTTGTCCTTAGATGAGTCTATTTTTTTTTTTTTAAAATGCACCTGGTAAACTTTTTAACATGACTGGCGACGCTGGTCCGACACGCCCTCTGGCTCCACACGAATGCTTTTTCCTAGACCAATGAACTGGTGAGGCCACAACACGGGGGACCTCATCCCCTAGCAAGAACACTTCAAACCCGCGAGCTCGTTGGCCCAGCAAAGGCATAAAGCCTATGAGCTCGTTGGCCCGACGGGGGTTTGAACTCTAGTGGCCACCACTACAACCGAGTGACTTAACCACCGAACCATGCCCTTATCGGCTAGATGAGTCTAGTTCATCTTTATAGTTTCATTTCATTTTTTTGATCTGCAATCATGAATATTTCCTGAACTAGTTCTAAATCAATGCATATGACTGCTTTAATACTCCTTCATTTTGTCAGGCAAGGAAACAATATGAGTATTGATCTTTCATTTCATTCCTTCCCTTTTAAGATCAAGGGGAAGCAACATGCTGGGCTCAACCCTTGTAGGAGGCTCATTTTACACCACATGTTGTTTTGTCTTCAATCAACAACATGATTTATCCTATACCTGCCATTGAAACAAACAGATTAGAATAAAACAATGAAGTTCTATGGTTGTTTCTTTTTTGAATTCCTTTTACTTGTGAATGATGTTCATTGATTAGTGCATTATAAGCAAAGTGTTATGCCTCTTCTGATAGGACATATTGAGATCTCATAACCGGAGCTCTAACAGGACATCCCCATAGTTTTGCAGCTCATATCGAAGATTGGGAGCAGAGACAGGAGACAACTTCAAAGATTGAAGACCCTCAAGGCAATGATGGCTATGTCCTTCTCTTTCTTATCCTTAGATGCATAGCATTTTCTTTATACTTGCATTTGTTCATCTATACCCATGGCTTGTGTGGGTTTGATATCTCATTATCTCTTTCAATGCAATGCTTATCCATTTATGTATTTCAATTGTAAATAAATAATCATTGTGGTGAATGAAATACTTATCTCTCCTGTGAATGTTTTGCAATGCAATGAATGATCTGAAATCTTTTCTTTTCTCGAACAACACAACTGAACTGCAATTATCAGTGAAACATAATAACTATGCAAATAACTTATAACAGAAAAATGTTAACCTTCACCCTAAAAAATGATAATAGTTTTAGCGTAGGAGGCCGCTTGCAATAGGTGATTCCCAAATTGTACCAAAAAATGAGTTAGATTTGCAACAAAAATCTTCAAAACTTGCGACATATGGGGTTAGATCAAAGGGCATGCCAAAAATGTATGCATGAAAAATAATCAAAGGAATACGGAAGATAAATGTAAACAACACAATACCTTCTCCTTAAATCAAGTTCACACACTTCGATTAGAATGGAGTAGATGTGCACCCAAATCTACTAGCTTTGTTCTCTATTCTATGAAAGATAGAATGAGATGTTGATATGTCGATCGCTAGTGAATTCAACAGAATAACAATACTTTCTTGTGTCATGATAATGGCTTGGTTGAGGCTAGATTTATAGACTTTTGATCATGGAGGGAAGAAGATTTGATTTGAAGATAAGGATTTAATTTTTGCTTTGTTTGACATAAGAAGAAATAAATCAGGTGAAAGATAAGATTTGAAAGAAGATAAGGGATTTAATTTTCTGTTTTAAAAGGAAATAAATCCTGAAAAGGATGAGAGGGATAATTGATGAATTTATCTAATTAAATTAATTAAGTAGATATACATGAGTTCAATTTTGGAAATAAATCGAGAAGAAGATGTTATTAATTAAATAAATATTTGATTTATTTAATTAATGTTGAATGATGATTTAATTAATTAAATAATGAATTATATAATTAACTTTAGAAAATTGAATGGATTAATTAAATAACTGATAATTATTTAATTAATGTAGAAGAATAAAGTTGAATGATTGAAATTAATTAAATAATTAAGAATCGTTTAATTAATAATGAATTTAGGAAATGAGGTTAATTTTAAGCGTCTACAAAAGTTATTTTGAGGAACATATATTTAATAATAAAATAAAAAATATAAATAACTTAAAATAACTAATAACTCTTAAATAGATAAAAATAAAATAATTCTTAAATAATTCTAAAGTAAAACAAAATAACTCTTAGCAAGTAAATAAAATCATTCAAGGCTAATATTTCTAAATTTCTAAGTTGATTTAATGAAATATTTACAACTCAGTATTTTTAGATAAGTGTATTCCAAAGTTGATTTAATGAAATGTTTGTAAATCACTAGTTTTAGATAGATGTATTTCAAAGTTGATTCAATGAAATGCTTAGTGGGGATAGTTAGATTTTGAGACCCCAAAGGAAGATGAGAACCAAGTTTCCCCTTTTCCCATTGATCCTGACTTACACACCATGTCAGGTCTTTAGGTTCTCCTATAAATTCTCATTCTAATGAAGGTGAATAGCTAATTGGTCTAACATTGGCCAATATTATAAAGAATGACTTACACACATCTAGGTTGGCCAGTCATTATGGTAAAGGTTAAAACATATTATGAAAGCTTGGTTATAATGGAAAAGGTCTAGGAAAGAGTATATGCATGAGGAAAGAGCATTTGTCGATGGACTCGAGAAACACAAGTGACTAAACTATCTTTAATCTCAAGATTGCCTTATGGTGCAAAAAAAGAGCATACACAGCTTGGTCACAAAAAACAAACACAGCAAACTAAAAGAAAGAAAAATTTGATTATTATTTATTTTTATTATCTTTTTTAATAATTGGGGTGTCATGCCCACATTCTCCATGTGGTTATGACACAATAACCACATGTCATGTCCAAATTTGCCATGTGGTCATGACACGAATTACCAAAAAAATTCCTAGCTAGCTCTAAAACCCCCTCGTGCACAACACTCGTGCTCGGTGACAACCTCACGCAACGTAGTTGTCTCTTCAACTAACATCAGGTACGTTGCCCAAAGGTGGGGAAAGTCAATCACAATGGGATGATGCAATACTCACTTCACCATCCCTACAAAATCAAAGCCACTAAGAGCATTTGATTCTGTTTAGGATTCCAACCCTAGAGTTACTAAAATGAATTGGGACGATTTCAATGTAAATCGAAATCCAACCTTAGGTCGACTAAAGACCTAAGGAAACTAATCATAAAACCATTTAACTAAATCTGACTTAAACAATTAATCTAGCATAAAATACAAAAAAAAAACATAATTGATCTAATATTAAACAATTATCTCATTTAAGTCTAGATAAATTTCGGTAGCATAATGGGTCAAAATGGAAATAAATCTTATAGTGATTTCGATAGCATAATGCCATCTCATCAACTATAGGAGGTTTAAAAAAAAAACTAAAATAAAATCTATACTCTTTAACCCGTTTCAAAATTATATAAT
The DNA here is from genome assembly GCA_027924645.1 of Cunninghamia lanceolata. Taxonomy (NCBI): domain Eukaryota; kingdom Viridiplantae; phylum Streptophyta; class Pinopsida; order Cupressales; family Cupressaceae; genus Cunninghamia; species Cunninghamia lanceolata. The sequence continues at coordinate 27,172,847 of BSBN01000703.1, forward strand.
TAATCGCATCGCATTTCCTATATGCCCTACCCCAAATATTTCAATTTAAATAAATAAATAAATTTAACTAAAACAATAACTTCTTTTCCAACATGATATACTTAAAGTAATTTTAAATACAATGAGGTTTGTTTATTACATTCAACATATAGGGTAATCATATTCACAATTAAAAATATAAACAAAGGAAAATAAAGCCATCTAATAAATAAAAGAAATTAAATACTAACACAATCATATAAGACAAAAAGGCTCCCATACCCCAAATGGGATTGCACATACTAAGCAAGTTTAATTAAGTTAACCATTTCCTAATACTTAGGGCAACAAACCCTAGAGACATGGTATTATAAAATCTCCAAAATAACTCATTTGCTCTCACTCACAAATTGTTCTCTCTGGTTGGTTGCAAGTTCCAAGGAGTCCAAGTGGGAAGGTATCTCCCCAAGTGGAAGATATCTTCCCAATGAGGATGCAAGAAGTTCTATTGATTTTATAAAAGTTTCTTTATTTCTCTACATGTTTTATTTTCCTACAGAATACAAAAGTTTTTTTTTTTTTTACAAAAGTCTCTAGTTATCTAAATTTATCTCTATGTCTTCATAATATTAATTATGCACAGGTTACAAGATTTGAAGAGTTTACTAAAAGACAGGGTTAGAAAAATAAATAATACTATGTCTACAAGTTTTCTCCATTTTCATAACTCTCTGGTTATACATAACTTTTTGTAAAAAAAAATCACAGAGAGGGAAAAGGCATGTATTGCCCACAACTATATATATATATATATATATATATATATATATATATATATATATATATATTTGCTGACCAAAAACACAGATAGAAATAAAATTTATACAGTGATAAAATAAGTTACAGGCTATTTATTTATATGCTCTAGATTGAATACAGATATACATAAACATATGTGTGTGTGTATAAGCATATGCATATTAAAAATATCGAAAGATAGAATAGAGCTGAACTAAGTTTTAGGGCAGAGATAATGTTTATGCGCCACCGCACTAAGTGCAGACCCTTTTGGATCAAGCGCTCCACTACCCCCCCTCCATAAAGCCTTAAGGCTCTGTGGAGGGGGGACGGGGTCCCCAAACCCCCCCACCCCCCTCCATAGTCAACAATGAATGCAGCAAGTCATGGGCGCAGGGGTCTGTCGGCCTCTGCGACTCACCCAAAACTCGCGTCTCTAACACCGATGGCAACCCTAAAATGAAATATTTAATAAAAGAATTTTACCTTATAAAATTTAAATATATGAAAGTCTTTTAGTATAAATTAAAATATAAGTAATATATATATTCACTAGTAAATAAATTTTTATCACTGTCATAGAACAGTGAACACAATTAAAACAACAACTCTAAAATTTTAATATATATATATATATATATATATATATTTATTTATTTATCAATTAATCTTATATACAAAGAAAACAATAGCAACCTAGAAGGTAAATTCTCATTCATTTACTTATTAACAAAAAGTAAGTCCGTCATTCACTAACTATAGGATATATTTATACTTAGATATTTTTTTTCTTTTAAACATAAAGAGAATTATCTCAAATCATAAAACATTATAACCACTATTTCCTTTCCACAATTCTTTTTCTATTGCAACTAAATAGGAATAGAGAGAGAGAGAGAGAGAGAGAGAGATAATATTATTTCAACAATGAAATGAAGATAAAACTATTGCCATTACTCATTTAAAATAAATCCAATGTTTACAATAAGGGAAAAGAGGTCTACAACCCTCTTGAGAGCTCAACTCTCAAACAAAAATACAACTTATGGCAAGCCCAAAATAGGAATGAGGAATCTCAATGCTCTCATTTTACAAAACTACAAAAGCCATTAAACACAATATTTTATTCCCAAGTCAGACTCCTCCATAGCCTCCAAATGAACCTACAAAACACACAAAATAGTTCACAATACCCATGGGAAGCTCTCCTCCCAACCTAGGCTTACAAGTAGGCTACCCCCAAGCTAGGAGGTCTTCTAATAACCAAGGTCCATACCATAAGGGTTACAAAACACACACACCAAACATAATAACACCCACCCAAGTCAAAACACAAAACTAACCCATTTTAAAAATGAGTTTGAAGGGTGACAGAGTGGACTACTCTCAACTAAAGGAGACCCAAAACTCAAATACTCATAAAACCTTGGCCTCTTGCCATAAACTTCTCATATTTCCATCCCAAGGCACTCTCGCCATAAAACCATACTTCTCAAATTGCAATACAAGGCCCATGGCAATAAAAACAATACAAAAACTAAGAGGGGAAACCGAGAAGGTTCACACCTCTCTCACCCAAGACAAAGGTGAGCTCTCTCACATGGAGAGCTCACCCCAAAAACCCTTTTAAAAACCCACATACACAACACTAAAAATAACATAAGCACAACAATCATATACATACATATTGTATAAGCAAAAGCAAGTAAAACAACAGGCTTGAAGCCTTGAGGAATACCTCCCAAGCTTCAAGGATGGAGGATGTTGATAAAGAGCTTTCCACAAGTCCTTCTCAAAATCCTTCAAAGTTCTACAAGTCCTTCTCTCCTCCCCAACACCAACATAAAAATTCCAAAAGGAAGAACCCTCATCTCATCTCAAGGAGAGAGATAAACATGCAAGGCTCTCAAACCCTAATGGATGAGAAGGTGACACTTGTCACCCTCTCCTCCATCCACATAACCCTCCTCACAACCCCACAAGAATGAGGAGGTGATACTTTTCATCTCCCCATTCCACAAAGCTACACACTCTCCTACAAATTATCTCACACATGTGTGAGAGCGTTGGGAGATGTGAGCTCATAAAGGAAGCTTCACATGAATGAGGAGGTGACAATTGTTACCTTCTCATTCATCTAAGCTACACTTTTCCCCACAAATGCTCTCACACGTGTGTGAGAGAATAGGGAAGAGGTATCACACATGTGAGAAGCTTCGAGAATCTTCTAAAGCACTTTAGGCAAGGGTAACCTTACCCAAGTGGGTGAGGTTAGGTTAGGTGAGATTGTGACATGCCAACCACCTCTCACATCTCCCAAACTCGTCACTTGACTCAAGGGACAAGTTTGGGTGACCATACATGGTTTAAAACAAGTTTAAACATGTTAAGAATAGTCCTAGACCCTAGGGCTATGAACTAGGATCAATATTTGACCATTATTAAAACTAGGAAACACAAAAATTCACTTGAAAAGGGCTCCAAACATTTAGCACTAAAAATTGTGCAAACCTAACATTACAATTTTTACAACACATCAAGAGATGAATTAAAATGGGTTAAACCTTAGAAAATATTATAAATCAAATACAACATAATCAACATTCTCAAACACAAATGACCTTACTCTAACCTAGGACTAGGTCAGCTCAACAGGAATATAACATATGGTTATTGTCTGACCTCCGATTTTCCATGGGCATGGAAAGTTACATGCACACTTCCACAAACCCATTAATAGCATATGGTACAAATAGCTGAAGCGAAGTGAACTACATATAACACAAACATGATCGCATAATCGCATATAACATTAATAATAACCACATGCTAACATATATATGTCTCTCAAATCATTCACCACTCACACGTATAATCAGGATCACATAATGTAAGATATATCATCAATTTCACCATCAATACACATACCAATAATCATCAAATGAAATCATAGCATCTAAACATTCATACCATCAAAATAAATCTAACATGAGATCTAATCATCTGCATAGCATAAACCATCCATCTAATCAAGAATAAGATATAGTAAAGAAGGTCTAAGTATGGGATCAACAGTCCCCAAATGTCTACAAGTCCGTCATAAAATCTATCAAATAAGTAACGTAAGAAAAAATACAAGATGAGGTAAAGGTAGGCCTCACATCCTCCCCCCTAAGACTAAACTTCCTCCTAGAAGTTTGCAAAGAGATGAGGATAGAGAGTCCTCAAACTAGCAACATCCTCCCATGTAGCTGAGACCTCATCATAATGGTCCAACTAAACTCTAACCTATTCCAGTTCTCGACCTCGAAGACCCAGCGTCCGACGAGCCAAGATGTGAATTAGCTCCAAAGCCAGCTGCTCGTCTGACTCAACCTATAAGGCATCACAATCCAAAACATGAGCCATATCAAAAATATAATGTCTCAGCACAGAAATATGAAATACATCGTGGATGCATGATAGACTAGGTGGAAAAGCAAGACGATAATCTATGGGTCCTATTTGCTCTAAGATCTCAAAAGGTCCAACAAAATGAGGTGTAATCTTAGAGCCCTTTCCATAACAGATTGGACTCTTATGTGATCACACTCTCAAGAACACCTTCTCACAAACTGAGAAGCTCCAATCAAATCTCTTGGCATCAACAAACTTCTTCTAGTGATCCTGTGCCTCCTATAATCTCTGCCTAATCAAAGTGACCTGCTACTCCATATCTTACTCTAACTCAGGTCCAATAGCCACTCTATCCTCAATATGGTCCCAGCTCAAAGGAGTCTTGCAAGGCCTCATAGGGAGGCATACCTAATGAGCTATAATGCCTATTATTGTGGGAAAACTCAACTAGATACAGGTAGTCCTCCCGTCTAGACTGGTGATCCATAACATACATGCGAAGCATGTCCTCTAAAACCTTATTCACCCTCTCAGTCTTCCCATCTGGCGGGGGTTCAGATTCAGCTATGTGAAGATGTACTGGAGGCTATGATAGTCAGAGTGTAACTCGAAATGACATCGTAAGAGGAAGTGTCTCCATCGAACAAGAGCATGAACTACCGCTACAAGCTCCAAATCATGTGTAGGGTAGTTCAGTTCATGGGTCTTGAGCTTTCCTAACTCATACACGATCGATTGACCATCCTGCATCAGTACTACTCCTAATCCCTCTAAAGATTCATTTGTGCATACCATGAAATCTGTTGTTGGATCAAGTACTTCTAAGATAGGAGCACTAGTGAGACGCTTCTTAAGGACCCCAAAGACCCTCTCACACTGCTCTGTCCACGTGAAGTTCTTCCCTTTCCACTAAAGGGAAGTGATAGGGTGTGCTATCCTGGAAAACCCCTCTACAAATTTACGATAAGGGTCATCCCACCATAATGGGTTACACTTTTTGGCCAAACTTGACATTGAAATCAACATTTTGAGCTATATCTTCACTTTCCAACACCTATAGCCGCTAAACCATTAGGAATTTGATGATGATGTGAACTAGTGATTTGTGAGATTTTGTTTGTAGATTCTAAATATATATTTTTTTAAATTTGGAGTTAAATAGTAAATTTTTTTGCGTCTCCATTGATAACTAGTTTTTAATAGTAAACAACATTTTTTTAAAGTGATGTGTATTCTGTAGCACATAACTTTTTTTCTACAAAGGATAAAATTTTGATTCTTTTGAATTTAGATTGGTAACACCGATATATAGGGCATGCATTTAGTTTTATAATGTTTTGTTGAATATTTTTTTAATTAAGTTTTGAAGTCAAACCAATTATAATTTAGACATAGGCATATTCCGTAAAACTTAACTTTTTATGTATGTATTGAAATTCAATTTTTTTTTGTCGAAACAAGACATCAATACCTAGGGCATAGATATTTTTTAGAATTTTTTTTACTAATTTACTAATTTTTCATGTGTGTAGAATAGAGAACTTGATGTTCGGTGAAAACCCTACATTCACAAGAAAAAAATATATCAAATTAAATATATTTAAAATTATACATTTTCAGAAGATTATAATAAGGACTACATACTTACAAAACATAAATTTTAAATGAATTCATTCCCCCAAAAGGTAAATCAAAAGTATTTTTTTATTAGCATTTTGATAGGTGTAGAGGAGACTCCATTATAGGTATGGTTTAAAACTAGCGGGGTTCTAACCAAGGGGGTTTGAATCTAAGGGGGTTTGATCAAACCCTCTTCAATTAAAATCCTTTAAATGGAACCTTTCAAGGCTTAAATCATTATATTTTCTAAAACTCTGTGATTTCAGCAAAAATCAGGATGTCCTAGAAAGTGTAACCCATTATTGTGGCAGCACTCATAATAACCTGCTAGCCCCATGAAGCTCCTAACCTCTGTGACATTGTTAGGTGCTGGCCAATCCTTGATAGCTCTAATCTTTGATGGATCTACTGAGATAGCATTCCCAGATGGAATGTGCCCTAAATATTGCACCTCTGATCGAAAGCAGGCACACTTCACCAAGTTGCCATAAAGCTATTACTTTGTCAAACACTATAGAACCTAGCGCAAGTGCTCCTCATGCTCATCCTCACTCCATGAGTAAATCAATATGCCATCAAGAAATATGATCATGAACCGATCAAGGAATGTGTGAAACACCCCATTCATGAGACTCATGAATACTGCAGGGGCATTCATCGAACCGAAGGGTACCACGGTGAACTCATAGTGACCATAGCGAGTCTGAAATGTGGTCTTATGGGTATCCACCTCTATAATGTGTAAATGATGGTATCTGGACTTTAGGTCAATCTTAGAGAACACTCTAGCTCCCTGCATCTGATCAAACAAGTTGTTGATCCTAGGCAAGGGATAACAATTCTTCACCGTCACCTTATTCAGCTGCCTATAATCCGTACAAAGCTGAAGAGACCCATCCTTCTTCTTCACAAAGATGACTGGTGAACTCCAAGGTGAGACACTAGGTTGGATGTGCCCCTTCGCTAGCAAATCCTCTAGCTGAAGCTTGAGCTCCGTGAGCTCACGTGTGGTCATCCTGTAAGGTGCACAAGGCACTAGCTCTACACCTAATATAAGGTCTATATGAAAATCTACCTCTCTGCAAGGTGGCATCCGTGGAAGCTCAAGTGGAAGGACATCTATGAACTCCCTAAGGATGGGATGGTCATCAAGCAAAGCCTCTGACTCATCCTTTGATCTATCACTGACTGTGATCACAAATAACTGACAACCCTTCTACATATAACACTTAAGTTGTTTAGCAGAAATCATGCGTACTACAGTGGGCTTCTGAATGCCTACTATCTCTATTGTTGTGCTATGATCATCGAGGCAAGCTATCACCTTTCAAAAATAATCTAGCTTGGCCCTATGAGCTGCAATCCAACCCATGCTTAACACCACACTGTATGACCCTAAGGGTATGACCATAAGGTCCACTACTGTCTTGAAGGCACCAAGTGCAAGCTCACAGTCTCTGACCACTAAATCTATGGCCATCTTGGCCCCTGTAGCTAACTCGACCTCCCACCTAATGTCCTGCCTAGAGGGCACCAACTTGTAATGCTCCACTAATGATGGAGAAATAAAGGAGTCTGTAGCTCCTGAGTCAAACAAAATAGTAATAGGAACATCCCCAATAGTACCTAGAGTCTCTATCATAGAGGCCTAGAAATCAGCCTAGCAGTTATCAACCACTGCAAAAAATCGGTGAGATTGATCCACATCTCCCACTGTCTACTTAGAATCGCTAGCACACTGACCTCTAGCTGTAAATCCCTGTGGAAAATCCCTAGCCAAGTACCTTGTGCCACTGCATACATAACAAAGTCCTTGAGTCTGGACATGTACTGATTGAGTTTGACTAGACTGTTGTGCTCTAGGTTATCCTGTACTGCTCTGAGCTCCTCTAAAGGACTGTTGTGACCTAGCTAGTCCTGTAGTTGGTGCTTGCTGACGCTGGCCTCTCTATGGACCCTGTGACTGACATCCTTGATTGGGGCCACCCTGTTCCCTTTATTTTCACCTCGACCTCTATTGATACTATTATTGCTGCTACTGCTATGGGGGCTTGCAGGTAAAGACGCAGATCTGAAACCGCCCCTATGAGGTAGTTGGGGTCTACGGAACCCCTGTCCTGCTGATGACTATTGTTACATCCCTCTTTTTGGAAATAATAACACTATTTACTTTTCTTGCATATTTCAGTTATGTAATATGTTGTTGACATCATGGAAACTGGTGATGTGGATAGACAAAGTTAGTTCTATGAAATTTTGGAATCTATTGATTATGATCAATGTGATATTAAAACTAAAAATTTCATTTTGTTAGGAGAATATGATGATTGGATATATTATGCTTTGATTTGGAATATAGGTGCTTTGACCACAAAAATCATATGTGAGACTATCTTTGCAGGAACAGGTGGACCATGTTTGACAAGAAGAGAAAGTATCTTTGAGAAAGAGAATAGACTCTGGAAATTAGCCATGGGTGTTTGTTACTGAAAATGCCAAACAGGTAGATAAGCCTTGAAGCCTTGAATTTAGTCATGTTTGCGGCTAAGATAATTTAAGACTAGATGTCGACGTCTGAAGTAAAGGTTTAACACCTTTCATAAGTCGTCATATAGAATTTTGGAAATCTACGTTGTTGTCACAAGTCCGCTTAATCAAGTCGTCTTATAGAGATGACTAATATTCTGATTATAGGTAAATAAATAAACTTATTTGTGGCAGATTTGTGAGTCGCATCTCATAGTCGAGTCACACAAGAAGTTGTTATTGTGCGTTAAATGATCTAGAAAACTTGTTTTGCGTTACGCCCAATCCGTCGTGATTGTCGGAAAAATGCTTTGAACATATGTTGTGAGCTCATTCTTTTCTTTTTGGAAATCAACAAATGTTGAATTTGAAGCCGAAGTGAGCTATAACCTGTTTTGGTCATTATTTGGAAGAATATACCAAAATCACCTTAGTTATATTTTGGTAAACATGAGGTATTTCCTTTAGTTTGTTTGATGTTAGTTTTCTTGTCAAAGTCGAGTAGGGTTACGCTCAAGTTCTCTTGTTTTTGGACGTCTTCCATTTCAAATGCGTCTTTTTCCTTCGAGCTTAAGACTTTGAGATATCATTAATCTAACCTTTATTTTCTTTATTAAATTGGCCTTTATTCATTCTCTTATTCGACCTTAGAGGCACTTTATGCATTTATTATCCACCACCTTGTAAGAGCTTAACTCCTCAATTCAGTTATTGTTGCAAACTCTGAGGATTAGAAGCCTTGATGCTCGAGTAAGTGGACGGGGTTGTTATGTCCACTAGCTGATATGTCGCCAAAAAGGTTTGGGAGTCGGATGACATGCAGAAATAGATCTCCATTTGTTTAGGCATGGTTAGAGTGGGAAGAGGCATTATTCCCTCGCCGTGCAGAGAGTGGAAAAGGGGATTATTTTTGATGAGAGAGGATTGAAATTGGGAGGAGAAGGAAACGGGGTGGGAGACTCGCAGGAGAAAGGAAGAAGAACGTTATTGATAAGTCAACAAGGACGTGCTTCCTGGTTCAAAGTCTTCAACACCACAACAGGTTCTTAGATTATCCTCTTTGCGTAGACTTTTACTCCTAGTTCGTATCTTATTTCTGGCTATGTATGTATTGTATTTTACGATGTAGAGGTTACTGAAAATAATGCATTTTCTGTATAAGCTAAGTGGAGTTGTATTCTCAGAATACGTTATCATTATACATCATGAACAATACCATAATAATAGTAGAACACAGTTTCAAATATATATACACCAAGGTAGATAAATGTATGATACAAGTTGTGAACGATAATCTATTGGGTGTCGACGATGATGTATGCATATATTTGTTTCTTACATGACTATAATACCAACTTGAACTATCTTTTGTACACTTTGAAATGTTAGTTTCTTAGTGAAGAGCCACACTGCACCACGAACTTACTATGAAGGAGTCTAAACCTTAGTATTATATCATGTTTTGACATAGTTTTTTATTGTTAAGACAGCCTGTGGTGTCATATTAACTGGCTGTGGTGTCGGAGGATAAAACCAGTGTAGGAGAAGGTTATAACACATCTCTCTATCCAAGCAGATTAGAATCTCAAAAACATGAGATTGAATGCTGACAAATGTATTTAACTAGTTTCTTATCTGGTAATAGATCTTCAATTAGAGGTCGATATATGAGAATGATCATCTCTTGATTCTGAAGATAGATCCCACATCTTTTAATATCTTTATTATATAACACTTACATCATTGAACCATTTAAAACTGTTTGTTTTGGAAGGAGGGTGTAGAGCTTTGTAGTTTAAGTATTTGTCTTTGGTCAAAAAAACTGTCATGCATTTAAAGTGAAGAGATAAGGGTGGGGAACCCACAGATTGTGTTTTAGTTAATTAAATTGCATGCAATGCTCCTTGTATCACTATTACCTAGTACATTGAAGACCTTTATGAGTCTACAACTTAAAACTCCAGGCTTTCGGGTAATCGTATTTTATACTTGGGTATTTTGTATAAACTTATGAAAACCGTATAGACAAGTTAGAGACCACTTAGGAGTGGATATTTTTAAACAATGTTTTAGACGGTTATGGGATTATTATTGCATTACAATTGTTATCCGTATAACAATGAAATAGAAAACCCTTTATACATCATGAAAATGAAGATGATTCCATAAGCTCAGGAATAGAGTAAACCTTTGCCCCATGTGCTATTGCATGAGGAAAATCAAATACCTTGAGGTCGAGGTCAACATATATATAAACCTTACAAATAGAAAAATTGTAGGATTGCGATTAATTCAAGTCGAGTAGGGTGGGTGAACTTATTTCATGCGTTCATACAATGCTATTTAAATTCAAATCCTTTGGCCAAGGTGATGCATGATCCTCAAGTGCATTGAATGTTCACTATGACTGGATGGCGTTTCTTGTGGAAGGGTCATGCATGACTAGAGGGTATCTAGGGATCTGCATGATAACAAGACACGTAAGTTACAACACTAGAGCTCAGATGGCAAACACCGATGGTTATCCTAAGTCTATCCTCTTGAGTAGGGTAGGGCCACTTCTGGTTAGGAAGGAGTGTGGGAGACCGACGGTTTGTGGTTGGAGGTTAAGCTCCTTGAAGATACTTTCTCTTCCAAATATTGAGGATTGCCGAGTCTTGAATGTGATTGGTACAATCAAGATGCAGTGATAATGGTATGTTTCTAATATTGAATTTGCTTTAAGAATTTTCAAATTAGTAAGAAAACTAAATGTTTATGGTTTATCATTTCTTTCAGCTTTGTGAAAAATGAAATCATGTTTATTGTTAAATCGAAGAATGTTATACTTGTTAGTAGTGAAACCTTTTATGTTTGATTGCAAAGAAAAAAAATACTTATGGTAAAACCTAGTTTTCAAGTTAAATCAGATATGGATGTTACATATGGTATCAGAGATAACCAAGTTCAGCACAAGGGATGATGAGTCCACTGACCTGATTAGGAAATCAACATTACGCAGGTAGCTAATGATTTGATTTACTGTGCCAGGATGGTACGCATCAAGAAAACTGCAAGAAAATCCTTCGCGGGTAAGGTACGTTATCTGCAAGCTAAGATGAAACGGCTTGCGATGATCAAGACCATTGAGAAAACTAAGGACGAAAATGACATTTGGCTTGATCATGTGGAAACCCTTGCCAATGCTTTGTCATGACTTAAACAAATGAAAAGAGAACTCCTAGAGGTAGCGACGATGGAGGCTCGAATCATGGTCAATTGCTGCCCTATTATTGTACCTAATAGTGTACCTGTTAGTATACCTATGAGTGTACCTTTTAGAGTACCAATGATCACTAGGGATCCCCGTATAGCACCTAGAGCTGAGATCGCTGAACTATCATCTGATAGTGAGTTTGAGGGGTATACACCTCGTGATTATGTGTCAGACAATGAATCCGAAGGTTACACCCCACTTGTTAATACTGAGTAAAAACATGAGATATGTCTATCTCTATTGAATGTAGGAACAATTTTGCAAATTGAATAAAGACAAATTTTTGGTTTGAGAACAATTATGATTATGATCAATTGTTGATTTTTTTCTTTTGGTGATATATAATATGATAAGCATAAAACTGGTTAGTATATGTTTAATCAGGTGAGAAACTAAACTATCATGGACTAATCAGAGTTTAATGAGGGGGAAGATCGGGAAGGTCATAACTCTCAGGAAAACTCCACTGACATGTTGGATGAGATTCTTAATATGCTTACTGAAACCAAGGAAAGGTTGAACAAACTAGAAAAGAAAATGGATGAAAACTAGGAACACAGAGGGTGAAACTGAGAATTCTCATAATACAAGCAAAAGTAAACATTGGGATAATGTCAAGTCAAGTGAAAACCCAGACGACAGTGAAGTTCAATGAAAAACCAAAGATAAACTTGAACTAGAATTATCTATGGATATGAAAAAGGTTAACCCCCCTAAGTTTGATGGAACAAAAACTAAAGATGCAGCAGAAACATGGTTAACAGAGATGGAGAAATACTTTGAGATCAGAAATTACTCTGAGGTTACTAAAGCATTGTGGGGAGCATATCAGCTATTTGGGGAAGCATCCACTTGGTGGATGAATAAGAAAATGGAGCTAGAATTAAGTCCATTGAAGGTGACATGGAATGAGTTCGTGGAACTATTCTGAAAAAGGTGGTTACCTCAGTTATATTTTGATCAAAAGTTAACAGATTTCCAAAACCTCAGGCAAGGTGAACTATCTGTGATTGAGTATGCAGAAAAATTTACTAGACTACTAAAGTATGTTCCTTAATACCAAAAGGATGAAAGATTTAGGATCAGAAAATTTATCATGGGACTCAATCCTCAGATTGGCGGCGAGGTGGAGGTACATGGTCCAAGCACAATGGACCAAGTGTATGAGAAAGCAATTAACTAGGAACAGAAGATCAAATCTATCTCTGCTTACCGTGAAAAGAAATGTAAGAAGTTTGATAAGAACTACAATGATCAGTCATTTAAAAGGAAGAATGAGAAGGGATATGGAAACAGGAGGTTTGATAAAGGAAATCAAAAGAACCAAGGGGGATTTGGTAATGAGCGAAGAGGTGAAGATTATAAGAGAAATGACAATTTTAAGAAGCATGATGACTCTACGAATAGGCCATCTGGGAAGCAAGGACCTATAGGAGGGTGTTTTTCTTGTGGAGGAGATCATTATGCTAACCATTGCCCTAATAAGAAGCAGAATGGGAAGCCTAGGAATACGGAACTTCCTTCACAGCTAGAAGCATTTCAACAAAGGATTCATGCCGCTCTTGACAATCGACAAGCAAAGTATCAGATCACCCCTATTGAGATGACAAGTACCTTATTTGGAGTTCCTATTTCTATTCTATTTGATACTGGTGCAACAGAAAATTTTGTGTCACCTAGAGTCTTAAGTAAATTTTATAGAAAAGCTAGTTTTATGTCAAAACCATGGATAGTTGAGTATGCAAATAACTCAAAGGCTTAGGTAGAGCAATGTTTGTTCGAAGCTAAGATTGATATTTCTAACTTCACCACCGAGGCAAATTTATATGTAGCACCTTTAGGGTCCTACGATGTCATCTTAGGAATGAATTGGTTATGGAAACATAGGGCCAAGGTAGTGTGTTTCCATAAAACAATTGAGTGTTTGGATGAGAAGGGCAATTCAGTAAATATTCAAGGAATTCAAAGGGAAATAAGGATTAGATCCATTTCTTCAAAACAATTAAAACAGGCTAGGCGAAAGGGATGTCAACTTTTTGTAGTCAAAATGGACCTAGTAGAGGAAACCTTGGAGAAACAAACATTTGAGGAAAAATATCCATATCTTTGCAATTCCAGTGATGTATTTCCTGAGGAGCTACTAGGCTTGCCTCCAAAAAGAACATTTGATTTTGGCATAGATATTAAATGAGGATCAGAGCCAGTCTCTAAAGCTCCATATCATATGACCACCACTGAACTTATGGAATTAAAAGCTCAATTGTAGGAGCTATTGTCTAAGAATCTAATCAGGCCAACTGTATCACCATGGGGAGCCCCGGTTATATTTGTCAAGAAGAAAGATGGAACTCTTAGGCTGTGTATAGATTATAGGATGCTTAATAAGGTGACAATAAAGAACAAGTATCCATTGCCACATATTGATGATCTTTTTGACCAAATGCATGGTGCATCAGTCTTTTCTAAGATAGATTTGAGATTTGGATATGATCAGTTAAGGTTAAAAGATGAAGATATTCCCAAGACAACATTTAGAACGAGGTATGGTCATTATGAGTTTACGGTGTTGCCATTTGGATTGACCAATGCACCTGTTGCTTTCATGAATCTCATAAATAGTGTTTTTAGAGATTGTCTTGATAAATTTGTGCTAGTTTTCATAGATGATATACTAATTTATTCCAAAAATGAAGAGGAGCATAGACAGCATCTTCAAATAGTCTTGCAACGATTAAGAGAACACAAATTGTATGCGAAACTCTCGAAGTGCACTTTCTTTTTGAAAGAAGTGCAGTATTTGGGCCATATAATATCAACTAATGGGATATCAATTGATCCAGCTAAAATAAAGGCTATTATGGAATGGCCTGAACCTTCCAATGTTTCAGAGGTACGAAGTTTTATGGGGTTAGCAGGATATTACAGAAATTTATATTTGAATTTCTTAAGCATTGCTAGCCCAATTACCTCCTTGCAAAGAAAGGGAAAAAGGTTTGTCTGGACTAAAGAATGTCAAAAGGCTTTTGACTTGTTAAAAGAGAAGTTAACAACCACTCCAATTTTGAAAGTTCCTAATCCTGAGGGAGATTTTGAGGTTATTACTGATGCCTTGGGGGAAGGGTTAGGAGGTGTGCTTATGCAAGATGGCCGGGTAGTAGCCTATGAATCAAGGAAGTTGAAAAACTATGAGCAAAACTACACTCCTCATGACTTAGAACTAGCAGCAGTGATTCACACCCTTCAGATGTGGCGACATTATTTGTTGGGAAAGACTTTTATACTAAAATCAAATCATCAAAGTCTTCGCTACATATTTACGCAACCTAATCTCAATGCAAGGCAGAGGAGATGGTTGGAATTAATATCGAATTATGACTTTGAGATCTCTTATATCAAAGGTAAGGAAAACTAAGTAGCTGATGCCTTAAGCAGAAGGAGACATATAGCTTCTATAATCTCCATTCATGCTAACTTTAAAGATTTAGTATTGCAAAGTTTGTCTGGAGATGGATATTATGAGCAAGTGAAATAGGCTCTGCACTTAAACCGAAGGACCCAAGATATGATGGATTCAGTTTTGAATCAGATGGATTGATGAGATTCAAGGGAAGAATCTACGTTCCTAATTCAGTAGAACTTAGAAACCTTGTTTGGAAGGAAGTTCATTGTGCACCATACTCTGGACACCTAGCTGTAACAAAACTTTTAGCTGATGTCAAACTGCTATATTTCTGGAAGGGAATGAAAAGCAATGCTGCAAAGTTTGTAGCTAGTTGTTTGGAGTGTCAGAGATTTAATGCAGAACACCAACATCCTATTGGATTGTTATACCTGCATGATATTCCAGAATGGAAATGGCAAGTTGTTAGTATGGATTTTGTCCAGGGGTTACCAATGTCTAAGAATAGGCATGATGCAATATTGGTTGTTGTTGATAAACTAACCAAGGTAGCACATTTCATACTGAAAATTTTGATGGATGGAGCACATCTTTTGGCTCAAAAATTTGTGCAAGAAATATTCAGATTGCATGGTGTACCTGAAAAGATTATATCTGACAGAGATGCTCGGATAACTTCTTAGTTTTGGCAAACCTTATTTTTTGCATTAGGGACTAAACTTAATGTGAGTACTGCTTATCACCCTGAAACTGATGGACAAACAAAAAGAGTAAATCAAGTATTAGAAGACCTTTTAAGAATGTATTGCATGGATCAGCAATACATATGGGAGGAATATTTACCTCTTTTCGAATTTGCCTATAAAAATTCCTATCATTCTGCCATTAAGATGGTGCCATTTGAAGCATTATATGGAAGGAAATGTAGAACCCCTATAAGCTGGGATAAGCTGGAAGATAGGATAAGCATTGGACCTAAAATGCTTGCAAATATGGAAGAAAAAGTGAAAATGATTAGGAAGAGGTTGGCAAAAGCCAATGACAGGCAAAAAAGTTATGCAGATCGCAAATGAGTGCCTAGACATTTCTCTGTTGGTGAGAAAGTGCTTTTACGAGTGAAACCCCATAAGAGTTCAATAAAATTTGGTAAATCATAGAAATTGGCTCCTCGTTATGTCGGACCTCTTGAAGTTCTTGAGATTATCAATCTAGTTGCCTACAAAGTTGCTCTTCCTCCAGCCTTGTCCAAGATGCATAATGTTTTTCATGTTTCATATCTAAAGAAATATTTTGTAGGTAATAACCACATCCTTAATTGGAATTCTTTACAGATGCAAGAACCTGGGGTGGGTGTGATCGAGCCACTTAAGGTGCTCGAAATGCGTAAACTTCGTTTATGTAATCAAGAAGTTTTGCAATGCAAAATTCAGTGGGACCAATATGGCGAGGATAGCGCCACTTGGGAAGACTATAAAGACATTTACCAAAGATTTCCTAAACTTTTCAAAGACATTAATGTTGAACTATAAAAAGTTTGTTTTAAGTTTAATTTTTGCATGATAAACTCAATCATCAGGGATGATGATTTTTAAGGGGAAGGATATGTTACATCCCTCTTTTTTGAAACAATAACACTATTTACTTTTCTTGCATATTTTAGTTATGTAATATGTTGTTGACGTCATGGAAACTGGTGATGTGGATAGACAAAGTTAGTTCTATGAAATTTTGGAATCTATTGATTATGATCAATGTGATATTAAAACTAAAAATGTCTTTTTGTTAGGAGAATATGATGATTGGATATATTATGCTTTGATTTGGAATATAGGTTCTTTGACCACAAAAATCGTATGTGAGACTGTCTTTGCAGGAATAGGTGGACCATGTTCAACAAGAAGAGAAAGTAACTTTGAGAAAGAGAATAAACTCTGGAAATTAACCATGGGTGTTTGTTATTGAAAACACCAAATAGGTAGATAAACCTTGAAGCCTTGAATTTAGTCATGTTTGCGGCTAATATAATTTAAGATTAGATGTCGATGTCTAAAGTAAAGGTTTAACACCTTTCGTAAGTCATCATATAGAATTTTGGAAATCGATGTTGTTGTCGCAAGTCCGCTTAATCAAGTCATCTTATAGAGATGACTAATATTCTGATTATAGGTAAATAAATAAACTTATTTGTGGCAGATTTGTGAGTTGCGTCTTTTAGTCGAATGACGTGAGAAGTCATTATTGTGCATTAAACGATCTAGAAAACTTGTTTTGCATTACGCCCAATCCATCATGATTGTCGTAAAAATGCTTTGAACATGTGTTGTGAACTCATTCTTTTCTTTTTGGAAATCGACGGATGTTGAATTTGAAGCTGAAGTGAGCTATAACCTGTTTTGGTCGTTATTTGGAAGAATATGCCAAAATCACCTTAGTTATATTTTGGTAAACATGAGGTATTTCCTTTAGTTTGTTTGATGTTAGTTTTCTTGTCGAAGTCGAGCAGGGTTATGCTCAAGTTTTGTTGTTTTTGGACGTCTTCCATTTTGAATGCATCTTTTTCCTTCGAGCTTAAGACTTTGAGATATCATTAATCTAACCTTTATTTTATTTATTAAGTTGGCCTTTATTCATTCTCTTATTCGACCTTAGAGGCACTTTATGCATTTATTATCCACCACCTTGTAAGAGCTTAACTCCTCAATTCAGTTATTGTTGCAAACTCTGAGGATTAGAAGCCTTCATGCTCAAGTAAGTGGACGGGGTTGTTATGTCCACTAGCTGCCACGTTGTCAAAAAGGAACCTCCTCAACATTTAGTGGTCGCTGAAGGTTAGGGAGTCGGGTGGCATGCAGAAACAAATCTCCATTTGTTTAGGCATGGTCGGAGTGGGAAGAGGCATTATTCCCTCACCATGCAGAGAGTGGAAAAGGGGATTATTTCTGATGAGAGAGGATTGAAATTGGGAGAAGAAGGAAACGTGGTGGGAGACTTGCAGGAGAAAGGAAGAAGAATGTTGTTGATAAGTTAGCAAGGACGTGCTTGCTGGTGTTAAGTCTTCAACACCACGATAGGTTCTTAGATTATCCTTTCTACATAGACTTTTAATCCCAGTTCGTATCTTATTTCTGGCTGTGTATGTATTGCATTTTACAACGTAGAGGTTAGTGAAAATAATGCATTTTCTGTATAAGCTGAGTGGAGTTGTACTCTTAGAATACATTATCATTATACATCATGAACGATACCATAATAATAGTAGAACACAGTTTCAAATATATATACACCAAGGTAGATAAATGTATGATACAAGTTGTGAACGATAATCTACTGGGTGTCGGCGATGATGTATGCATTGATTTGTTTCTTACATGACTGTAATATCAACTCGAACTATGTTTTGTACACTTTAAAATGTTAGTTTCTTAGTGAAGAGCCACACTGCACCATGAACTTACTGTGAAGGAGTCTAAACCTCAATATTATATCATGTTTTCACATAGTTTTTGATTGTTAAGACAACCTGTGGTGTCATATTAACTGGCTGTGGTGTTGGAGGATAAACCCAGTGTAGGAGAAGGTTATAACACGTCTCTCTATCCAAGCATATTAGAATCTCAAAAACATGAGATTGAATGCTGACAAATGTATTTAACTAGTTTCTTATCTGGTAATAGATCTTTAGTTAGAGGTCGATATATGAGAATGATCATCTCTAGATTGTTAAGATAGATCCCAAGTCTTTTAATATCTTTATTATATAACACTTACCTCATTGAACCATTTAAAATTGTTTGTTTTGGAAGGAGGGTGTAGATCTTTATAGTTTAAGTATTTGTCTTTGGTCAAAAAAACTGTCATGCATTTAAAGTGAAGAGATAAGGGTGGGGAACCCACATATTGTGTTTTAATTAATTAAATTGCATGCAATGCTCCTTGTATCACTATTACCTAGTACATTGAAGACCTTTATGAGTCTACAACTTAAAACTCTAGGGTTTCGGGTAATCGTATTTTATACTTGGGTATTTTGTATAAACTTATGAAAACTGTATAGCCAAGTTAGAGACCACTTAGGAGTGGATATTTTTAAACAATGTTTTAGATGATTATGGGATTATTACTGCATTACAAATGTTATCCGTATAACAATGAAATAGAAAACCCTTTATACATCGTGAAAATGGAGATGATTATGTAAGCTCAAGAATAGAGTAAACCTTTGCGCCATGCGCTATTGCATGAGGAAATTCAAATACCTTGAGGTCATCAAGGTCAACATATATATAAACCTTACAAATAGAAAAACTGTAGGATTGCGATTAATTCAAGTCGAGTAGGGTGGGTAAACTTATTTCATGTGTTCATACAATGCTATTTAAATTCAAATCCTTTGGCCAAGGTGATGCATGATCCTCAAGTGCATTGAATGTTCACTGTGACTGGATGGCGTTTCTTGTGGAAGGGTCATGCATGACTAGAGGGTATCTAAGGATCTGCATGATAACAAGACACGTAAGTTACAACACCAGAGCTCAAATGGCAAACACTGATGGTTATCCTAAGTCTATCCTCTTGAGTAGGGTAGGGCCACTTCCGGTTAGGAAGGAGTGCGGGAGACCAATAGTTTGTGGTTGGAGGTTAAGCTCCTTGAAGATACTTTCTCTTCCAAATATTGAGGATTGTCGAGTTTTGAATGTGATTGGTCGACAATCGAGATGCGGTGATAATGGTATGTTTCTAATATTGAATTTGCTTTAAGAATTTTCAAATTAGTAAGAAAACTAAATGTTTATGGTTTATCATTTCTTTCAGCTTTGTGAAAAATGAAATCATGTTTATTGTTAAATCGAAGAATGTTATACTTGTTAGTAGTGAAACCTTTTATGTTTGATCGCAAAGAAAAAAAAATACTTATGGTAAAACCTAGTTTTCAAGTTAAATCAGATATGGATGTTACAACTGCTGTCCTGAAACTATGGACTTGACCCATGGCCTCACTTATGGACCTACTCTACAATGAGTGCCTTCTAGGCGACCTTGCTCATAGTCCATGGGTCTACCATGCGAACAGGTCCTGCTATGCTAAGATTCAAGCCTCTGATGAATCTCCTGATGAGAAGCTTCTCATCCTGTAGGTACTTAGCATAACGTGACAACTCCACAAACTTGCACTCATACTATGCAACTATGGAACCTCGCTGCTGCAAATCATGGAACTCATCTATACGGCACTACCTATAGTGCTTTGAGAGATATTGCACATTGTAGTGCTTCAGAAAAGTGTTCCTTGAAAGCATGTCCAAAGATAGGTGGTGTTTAAACTTGGGCTCTGATACCAAATTTCATGCCCACATTCTCCATGTGGTTATGACATGATAAACACGTCATGTCCACATTTTCCATGTGCTCAAGATATGAATTACCAAAAAATTTCCCACCTGACTCTAAAACCCCCTCACGTGCAACATGCGTGCTCAGTGACACTCACATGCAACATAGTTGTCTCTACAACTAACGTCAGGTATGTCGCTTGAAGGCAGGTAATGTCAATCACAACAGGATGATGTGATACTCACTTCGCCATCTCTACGAAATGAAAGCTACTAAGGGGATGTGTGTGGCAATGGGTGACACTAAGAGGGTTTGATTCTATTCTGGATTCCAACCCTAGAGTTACTAAAATGAAGTGGGACAATTTTGATGTAAATCAAAATCCAACCTTAGGTCCACTAAAGACCTAAGGAAACTAATCATAAAACTAACACTTAACTAAATTTGACTTAAGCAACTAATCTAGAATAAAATGCAAAAAAAGAAACATAATCGAACTAATATTAAACAATTATCTCATTTAAGTCTAGGTAAATTTTGGCAGCATAATAGGTCAAAATAAAAATAAATCCTATAGAGATTTTGACAACATAACGTCATCTCATCAACTATAGGAGGTTTAAAAAAAAAATTAAAATAAAATATATACTCTAACCCCTTTCAAAATTAAATAATTAATTGCATCGCATTTCCTATATGCCCTACCCCAAATATTTCAATTTAAATAAATAAATAAATTTAACCAAAACAATAACTTCTTTTCTAACATGATATACTTAAAGTAATTTTAAATACAATGAGGTTTGTTTATTACATAAAATGTATAGGTTAATCATATTCACAATTAAAAATATACACAAAGGAAAATAAAACCATCTAATAAATAAAAGAAATTAAATACTCCCACACTCACATAAGACAAAAAGGCTCCCATACCCCAAAAGGGATTGCACATACTAAGCAAGTTTAATGAAGTTAACCATTTCCTACTACTTAGGGCACCAAACCCTAGAGACATGGTATTATAAAATCTCCAATTTAACTCATTTACTCTCACTCACAAATTGTTCTCTCTGGCTAGTTGTAGGTTCCAAGGAGTCCAAGTGGGAAGGTATCTCCCCAAGTGGGAGATATCTTCCCAATGAGGATGCAAGAAGTTCTATCGATTTTCTAAAAGTTTCTTTATTTCTCTGCATGTTTTATTTTCCTAGAGGATGCAAAAGTTTTTTTTTTTTACAAAAGTCTCTGGTTATCTGAATTTATCTCTATGTCTCCATAATATTAATTATGCACAGGTTACAAGATTTGAGGAGTTTACTAAAACACAGGGTTAGAAAAATAAATAATACTATGTCTACAAGTTTTCTCCATTTTCATAACTCTCTGGTTATACATATTTTTTTGTGAAAAAAAATCACAGAGAGGGAAAAGGCATGTATTGCCCAGAACAAATATATATATATATATATATATATATATATATATATATATATTTGCTGACCAAAAACACAGATAGCAATAAAATTTATACAGTGATAAAATAGGTTACAGGCTATTTATTTATATGCTTTCGATTGAATATAGATATATATATATATATATATATATATATATATATATATATAAACATATGCATATTAAAAACATCAAAAGATAGAACAGAGCTGAACTAAGTTTTAGGGCAGAGATAATGTTTATGCGCCACCACACTAAGTATATATATGTGTTTATCAATTAATCTTATACACAAAGAAAACAATAGCAACCTAGAAGGTAAATTCTCATGCACTTACTTATTAACAAAAAGTAAGTCCATCATTCACTAACTATAGGATATATTTATACTTAGATATTTTTTTTTCTTTTAAACAAAGAGCATTATCTCAAATCATAAAATATTATAACCACTATTTCCTTTCCACAATTCTTTTTCTATTGCAACTAAATAAGAATAGAGAGAGAGAGAGAGAGGGAGAGAGAGAGAGAGAGAGAGAATATTATTTCAACAATGAAACGAAGATAAATCTATTGCCATTACTCATTTAAAATAAATCCAATGTTTACAATAAGGGAAAAGAGGTCTACAACCCTCATGAGAGATCAACTCTCAAACAAAAATACAACTTATGGCATGCCCAAAATAGGGACGAGGCATCTCAGTGCTCTCATTTTACCAAACTACAAAAGCCATTAAACACAGTATTTTATTCCCAAAACAAACTCTTCCATAGCCACCAAATGAACCCACAAAACACACAAAATAGTTCACAATAGCCGTGGGAAACTCTCCTCCCAACCTAGGCCTACAATTAGGCCACCCCCAAGCCAGGAGATCTTCCAATAACCAAGGTCCATACTAGAAGGGTTACAAACCACACACACCAAACACAGTAACACCCACCCAAGTCAAAACACAAAACTAACCCATTTTGAAAATGAGTTTGAAAGTTTAGAGAGTGGACTACTCTCAACTCAACGAGACCCAAAACTCAAAGACTTATAAAACCTTGGCCTCTTGCCATAAACTTCTCATATTTCCATACCAAGGTGCTCTTGCCATAAAACCATACTTCTCAAATTGCAATACAAGGCCCATGGCCATAAAAACTATACCAAAACCAAGAGGGGAAACCAAGGAGGTTCACACCTGTCTCACCCAAGACAAAGGTGAGCTCTCTCACATGGAGAGCTCACCGCAACAACCCTTTTAAAAAACCCACATACACAAAACTAAAAAGAACATAAGCACAACAATCATAAACATACATATTGCATAAGCAAAAGCAAGTATAACAATAGGCTTGAAGCCTCAAGAGGAATACCTCTCAAGCTTCAAGGATGGAGCATGTTGATGAAGAGCTTTCCACAAGTCCTCAAAATCCTTCAAAGTTCAAGTCTTTCTCTCCTCCCCAACACCAACATAAAAATCTCAATAGGAAGAACCCTCATCTTGTCTCAAGGAGAGAGATAAATAGGCAAGGCCGTCAAACCCTAATAGATGAGAATGTGACACTTGTCACCCTCTCCTCCATCTACATAACCCTCCTCACAACCCCACAAGAATGAGGAGGTGACACTAGTCATCTCCCCATTCTACAAAGATACACACTCTACCACAAATGCTTTCACACATGTGTGAGAGCATTGGGAGATATGAGCACACAAAGGAAGCTTCACATGAATGAGGAGGTGACACTTGTCACATTCTCATTCATCTAAGCTACACTATTCACCACAAATGCTCTCACACATGTAAGAAGCTTCAAGAAGCTTCTAAAGTACTTGATGCAAGGGTAACCTTACCCAAGTGGGTGAGGTTAGGTTAGGTGAGATGGTGACATGCCAACCACCTTTCACATCTCCCAAACTCGTCACTTGACTCAAGGGCTAAGTTTGGGTGACCATACATGGTTTAAAACAAGTTTAAACATGTTAAGACTGGTCCTAGACCCTAGGGGTATGACATAGGGTAAATATTTGAGCCTTATTAAGATTAAGAAACACATAAATTCACTTGAAAAGGGCTCCAAACATTTAGCACTAAAAATTGTGCAAACCCAACATTACAATTTTTACAACACATCAAGAGATAAATTAAATAGGGGTAAACCTTACAAAATATCATAAATCAAATACAACATAATCAACATTCTCAAATACAAATGACCTTAGTCCAACCTAGGACTAGGTCGGCTCAACAGGGATATAACATATGGTTATTGTTCGATCTCCAAATTTCCATGGGCATGGAAAGTTACCTGCACACTTCCACAAGCCCATTAATAGCACATGGTACAAATAGCCAAAGTGAAGTGAACTACATATAACACACATGATCGCATAATCACATATAACATTAATAATAACCACATGCTAACATATATATGTCTCTCAAATCATTCACCACTTAAAAGTATAATTAAGATCACATAATGTAAGAGATATCAGCAATTTCACCATCAATACACATACCAATAATCATCAAATGAAATCATAGCATCTAAACATTATAGCATCAAAAGAAATCTAACATGACATATAATCATCCAGATAGCATAAACCATCCATCTAATCAAGCATAAGACAAAGTAAAGAATGTCTAAGTATGGGATCAATAGTCCCCAAATGTCTACAAGTCTATCATAAAATCCATCAAATAAGTACCATAAGAAAAAATATAAGGTGAGGTAAATGTAGGCCTCACATGGTGGAATCAGTAGACTAGTGACCTAGATCAACAATCCGCATGAATATGGTTTTCATGAACATGGAAATCAATAGGGGTAGCCCCTATAATCTTGGGGCCTAGCTAGGTCATCCCCAATCCTGCTCGGCACTTTGAATGGGGTTCAAACTCAGGTGGGCAAGCCACAATGCACTTAGAGAGAGCAGATGCACCAACCGAGCCAAACCTTGACGAAAAAAATTTAAACAAGGGATGTACCCCCTAGATGACATGCAAATGCCCCACTCCATGTGCCATGGGTAAATTAGGATTCAAGGTCCTGAGGGCCTTGAGAAATTTTTACACTGGCCCAATCTGGTTGGAGGCAACTCATAGAGGACATGGGGGTGGGCTTGGTTGCTTAATATGGTTACACTCAACCTTACCTCAAGGTGCCCCTATGGAAAAACAAGGGAGTCAGCATTGGTCCATGCATTTCCATAAGTGTGACCCCTACCTCCAAGTGTCCCCATGGCCACTACAAGAGAGCCTCCATCTGATGGGATTTGAACTTGGGTCTATGGTATGAAACTCCTCACTCCCCACCACTAGACTCAAACCTATTGGACATTTTTATGATCTATTTCTAGTTTGACTTTTTGTTTTTGGAATCTTTGTCCAACATGGCTACATAACACATTAGTAATCTCATTTGGTTTTAATGTCTTTGATGTATGATGTTATTGTTGGGATGTGAAGTCCCAATGATTAGATATGGATGGATAACAATCCCTTGTATATTCCTAGGAGGTTGTTAATAACAAACAAACTTCTAATGTAGTCCCTCCATCCATCTATTATTGAACAGTTGCAATGTATTGAGCTGTACTAATGAAATTTGTCAAAAATTGGATGACTCTCTTTCCCGTGCTCTAGCTAATACAACACGACATACTCGGTTAGTCAGTTGAAGAGTCCACTATATATTGGACTGTTTGTAATGTAAAAATGTAGTGTTGTGGTTAATAAAAGTTTTTCTCCTACTTTCTCATAGATGTAGGCATATTTCTAAACCATGTAAATTTCCTATTTCCTCTCTTTGATTAGTTTTGCATCCTTTAGATCTATTTTTTTGTTAAACTAAAAATTCTATGAATGATGCAATATTGTAACAACTGGTATCAGAGCTATAAGAAGATCTATGGGTGACAAAAAATTAGTAGATTATGAGAGGAACACATATTTGGAGTAGGAATCGTGGCCTGCAGATAATTTCAAAGATTTTGGGTAGTGCCATGCTAGCTTCCAAGGAGATCACAGGGATCTCAGAATCTGCAGAACGTTGAAAGTCCAGACAATGTAGGAGGGAGCACAGGTCTACAGATCTATTGTGTATTACAGATCTGAAATAAAATTGTAAGTATTTGATTGCAAACATTGTAATTTTAATTTGGTCTGTTTATTGAAATATGAGTAAGAAAATTAGCACAAAAGGTTGTAAGAAATGGAGGAGATAGACAAATGGAGAATTGAAAAATTCTCAGGCCAAAACTTCAGAATGTTGAAATTGCAACTCAAAGCTCTTCTCATTCAGAAGGACCTTTCAATTACATTGGAAGGAAAAACTAAAAAGCCAACCAGTATGACGGATGAAGAATGGGATAAACTAGATTAGAAGGTTGTGGCTACAATCATTCTTTCATTCTTTAGTAATGTTCTATTCAATGTATCAACACAAATGACAACAAAAGGACTTTGGGATCGTCTATCAGAGTTTTATGAGAGATCTTCTGCATTGAACAAGGTATTTTGAATGAAGAAATTGCTTAATATAAAAATGCAAGAAGGTGGTTCTGTCCCAAATCACCTAAATGATTTTAATACTTTGATTAGTCAGTTGTCTTCAGTAAACATTACAATAGAGGACAAGGTAAAGGCTATCTTGTTATTATGTTCATTGTCTAATAGCTAGGAAGGAGTTGTTATGGCTATTAGTAACTCGGCATCTAGCCCAAAGGGCGTGCTAAATTTTGATGATGTTGTAGGAGTTCTTCTTAGTGAGGATATGAGAAGGAAAAATCAAAGTAATTCATCAGGTGCTGCTTTAGTAGCTAGTAGCAGAGGGAGAACACAACAATGAGGCAAGGATAACCAAAGGAAAAGATCAAAATCTACTAAGAGATCCCAATTCAAAGGCAGAAAAGGTGTCTATTGGCATTGTGGTAAGGAGGGCCGCATGAAGAAAAATTGTTGGACCTTCCAGAACAAGAAGAAGGCTGAAAATCAATCTAAAGACAATGAGGTAAATATAAAGTTTGAAGAAGATGCTGATGCTTTTATTTTATCTTCAAGTGATGTTGCTGCAGATGTTTAGATACTTAACTCATAAGCATTGTTTCATGCAACGTCTTCAAGAGATTTTTTTTAGAAATTACCAAGTAGGTAATTTTGGTAAGGTTTATCTCGGTGATGATTAACCTTGCAGCATCACTCGAAAAGGAGATGTTCTATTGAAGATGAAGAACAATAACAGTTGGTTGCTGAAAGATGTGAGACATGTTCCTTAACTTAGAAGAAACCTAATTTCAGTTGGGCAATTAGATGCTCTTGGATATAATGTTACGTTTAGAGGAGGAGCATGGAAGGTAACAAAAGGAGCATTGGTCATAGCAAGATGAAGCAATTCTGGTACATTGTATGTACTAGAGGGTCAGATTGAAGTGGGAGCTACATTGGCAGTAGCAGATAGTGCAATAGAACATTGGCATAAAAGGCTTAGACACATGAGCTAGAAGGGTCTTGACATTTTGAAGGACCAACTTCCAGGTTTGAAAGAAGTGGATATGGAGTTATATGAGCATTGCATCTACGGCAAGCAGAAGAGGACAAGATTCTCTAAAAAGGAACACAAGATGAAGACACGACCATTGGAGCTAGCGCATTCGAATGTCTTTGGTCCCACAGAGGTAGCATCTATTGGAGGATCCATTTATTTTGGTACTTTTTTGGATGATTGCACTAGGAAGGTTTGGGTTTATATGATGAAAAGGAAGTCTAAAGTTTTTGGTATATTTAAAACCTTCAAAACACTTGTTGAAAACCAAACTGGTTATAAGATTAAAATTTTTAAGACTGACAATGGAGGTGAGTATTGTTTGAAAGAATTTGATCAATACTATGCAGAGAATGGTATTCAGAGAATCAAGATTGTTCCTCTTACACCACAAGAGAATGATGTTGCAAAAAGATTAAATAGAACCATTATAGAATGAGCACGGAGCATGCTCTCAAATGCAGGACTAGGAAAAGAGTTTTGGGCAGAAGTAGTAAATACATCAATGTACCTAATTAATAGAGTACCATCCACTTGTCTTGAATTTGGAATTCCAGAAGAAAAATGGTTAGGTAAGAAAATTTATTATGATCATTTGCATGTGTTTGGATGTGAATCTTTTGTTCATATTCCAAAAGAAAAATGAACTAAACTTGACATGAAATCTAAAAGGTGTATCTTCATTGGATATGAAGAAGAAACATATAGTTACAGGTTGTGGGATCCAATTACTAAGTGTGTCACATGAAGTAGAGATGTGATATTTAATGAAAAGGTAATGCCAAGTTTACAAGAAGAAGACAAATCACCTAAGGAGTATATTCCATTAGAAGATATCACGAATGGTAGTGATATGTTTAAACAAAAGGTGATTATAAACTAGCCACAAACACTAGTGAAAATTCAAACACATGACCAGCCACAAGATTTCCAAGATAATGAAAAATGTGTTCATCCATCTAGTAATGCACAAGAGTTGATTCCTCCAGTTAGGAGGTCCACTAGAGAGCGTAGGCCTTCAACCATGTATAAAGATTTTATTCTTTATTTATTGATTTCTAATGAAGCTGAACCCACTACATTTGAAGAAGCATGTGTAGAAAAAGATAGCAATAAATGGATGGAAGCCATGAGAGATGATATGGAATCTCTTAAGGGAAATCACACATGGGATTTAGTAACCTTTCCGCCTAATCAGAAAGCATTACAAAACAAGTGGGGTGTATAAGTTGAAGGAAGAAGCAAGTGGGAATAAAAGATTTAAAGCTAGATTGGTGGTCAAGGGATATGCTCAACAAAAGGGCATTGATTTTACAGAGATATTTTCACCAGTTGTGAAAATGACCTCTATTAGAATAGTGTTGGGTTTAGTAGCTATTCATGATCTAGAGTTGGAAAAACTTGATGTCAAGATAGTTTTTCTTCATGGTGACTTGAAAAAAGAGTTGTACATGAAGCAACCAGAAGGTTTTGAAGAAAAAGGTAAAGAAGCACTAGTTTGTAAACTAAATCACAGTTTATATGGGTTGAAACAAGCTCCTAGATAATGGTATCTAAAATTTGATTCTTTCATGTCTAAGCAAAACTTTTCTAGATGTAAATCTGACCATTGTGTTTATTCTAAGTCTTTTGACAATGGAGAATTTGTAGTGTTGTTGTTGTATGTTGATGATATGCTAGTTACAAGATCTAGCATAGTTGTTGTTAATAGGTTGAAACAACAGTTATCTAAGAAATTTTCAATGAAGGATTTAGGTGCTGCAAAGTAAATCCTTGGAATGAAAATTATCAGAGACAGGAAGAAAAAGGAACTTATATTGTCATAGAAGAAATACATTGAAAAAGTACTAGAAAGGTTTAACATGAAGGATGCCAAGGCAGTAAGCACACCTCTAGCAGAGCATTTCAAATTATCTTGTGAGATGTGTCCCAAGACACTTGAAGAAAAAGAATACATGGCAACAGTACCATATTCATATGTAGTTAGGAGTTTAATGTATGCTATGGTCTGTACAAGACCAGATATTTCCCAAGCAGTGGGAGTGGCCAGTAGACACATGAGTAATCCAAGAAAAACTCATTGGCATGCAGTGAAATGGATTCTGTGATATCTTAAAGGTGCATCAAACCATGTTTTGAGGTTTAGAGGTGAAGATGCACAATTGCATGGATATGTTGAGTCAAACAAGGCTGGAGATTTAGATCGAAGATGGTCTATAATAGGGCATGTGTTCACATTGGCAGAAGTAGCAGTTAGCTGGATTTCCAAGTTACAGAAAGTAGCGGTTCTTTCCACTACTGAAGTAGAGTATATATTGCAATGACAGAAGGAGCAAAGGAGATGTTGTGGTTGCAGAGGTTACTATCTAAATTGGGTAATAGACAGAAGGAATTCGTATTGTATAGTGATAGTATAAGTGCCATTCACTTGGCCAAAAATGCAGCATTTCATTCACGAATGAAGCACATAGAACTTTGATATCACTATATTCAAAGTGTTCTTGAAGAGGGTAAGCTCAAGTTGGAAAAGATACATACGAATTTGAATCCTGCAGATGCATTTACAAAGGCTGTTTCAAAAGAGAAGCTGGAGTTCTGTAGAGCTTCTCTTGGATTGATAAGCTTATGACAATAGGCTTTGGAAAGCAGGACATTTCTTAAAGCATGATTGTTCACAGTATAATATGGACTTCAAGTGAGAGATTGTTGGAATGTGAAGTCCCAATGATCAGATATGGATGGATGGATAACAATCCCTTGTATGTTCATAGGAAGTTGTTAATAACAAACAAACTTCTAATGCAGTCCCTCCGTCCATCTGTTATTGAACAGTTCCAATGTATTGAGCAGTCCCAATGAACTTTGTCAAAAATTGGATGACTCTCCTTCCCGTGCTCCAGCTAATGCAACACGGCATACTCGGTTAGTCGGTTGAAGAGTCCATTATATATTGGACTGTTTGTAATGTAAAAATGTAATGCTGTGGTTAATAAAAGTTTTTCTCCTGCTTTCCCGTGGACGTAGGCATATTGCCGAACCACGTAAATTTCCTGTTTTCTCTCTCTGATCAGTTTTGCATTCTTCAGATCTGTTTTTTTGTTAAACTGAAAATTCTGTGAATGATGCAATTTTGTAACAGTTATCTACACCCAAAATATATTAATAACAAAAATCCCTGCAAAGTTAGAGATCAAATATAAATCTCCTATTAACAGAAAATTTATTTTACATAACTAATGATGACAGCTATAAGTTTCGGGCCCAATATGCAACACTTAGACTAGTTAATGCAGCACATAACGAAATAGTAATGCCAAAGGAACGTGACAACAATGAATATCTTTTAAAATTGCCTAAACGTGTTTTTAGAGATCAACAAATTGGATGAATTGTCTTCTACGCTAATCACAACAATAACAAAACACCAAGTTTTATTTTACAACTTTTGTTTTTTTTTGGTTTTGGCTTCCTTCTTTCTTGAATTCATAGGCACTAGACTACATTATTTATCATAGAAAACAAAGAATCATTGCTGTCGTATCATCATCAATGGAAAAAGCAATCTATTGTGAAATAAATTGTAGTATTTATCATTAAAAAAATATAATTTATCTTTAACAGATTGTATTATTTATCTTAACCGCAAATTGCAAAGTTTAATTTTTCTCACAGAGCCAAAGATGAAATTACCACAGTGAAAGATTATAACTGTACTGCCAAGTCAGCTTTGTTTGGCATCATCAAAGCATGAAAATGCCTCGTTTAATAGAAATGCGCTAGATATAGATAAAGTCATACACCAAATAGGTGTGCTTTCTGTATGAACAGCAAGAGGGAAAACAAAGCATAGAGATAGCGGTCTGCCTTTTGCCAATAATAGCGACCTAGGCGATAGAAAATAATGTTAATATCTGCTAGCTAAACTTAAGATAACTTTGGGCCGATCCATAAACTGTGTTAGAAATTAAAAAGAATGTAGCAGATAATCTGTTTCGTGGGTAGAAGCTTCTCCGAAGCATACAACAATTTAAAGGAAACAGACGAAATGGCAGATGGGCTTGGAGACTGCAATGTTAAATCAAAACATTACAATGCCTTTGATGAAAGATTCTGTCACGCTCTAGACCAATCTGACCTCTTATAATATTCAAATCAATTCACCATTTCTAGTATCTAGTATTTTTTGTTTATAGATTACAAGAATAAGATACTGCAAATAATAAATCTTTGTGAGTGTAATGTTCCAAGCTTTCATTCGAGACAATAATAGACAAAAGATGACCAAACAAATTACTATCATGCTCAAGGTGTTATATACAATCCATAATGACACACATAACATGCACACCAATACATCATTATGGTGACATGAGTGAGATTTAATCTACCCTAAAAAAAGACACCAACCTGTTGACATAGAAAATGAGGCATGGAAGAGAGACATGATTTCTAGAACCACTAGATCACCTTCATAACATCTCTACTAAACCACCTTCCTAATTTATTGGGTTATGATAAGAGAAAATCTAAAACCATCAATTTTTGTTTTTTTTTAAAGAACTTGCATTCAAGTCGGACTTTAGACTTGAATTGCAAATGGTAACTTAGCACACATATTAGAATCAGACTTTAGGATGCAAATGTAACTCACAACCCTGCAAACTTTAGCCTTCAATCAACATCTTTCAGCATGCAAAAGAATCCAAGACAAGAAGGGCATTTGAACTTTGGAATCTTCTTGAAAGTTGCATGTCTATAAAATGTAATCAAGTTCTAGACTCTAAACAAGCATCACATCAAACTTCAAAATCTACCTACAATCTGTATGTCTGCAAAAATCTAAGTGAACACCAAAATCCCAAACATTTTGACACTTCAAACCTCGAGAATCAATCAATAACTAACATTTCTGCAAGCGCAGTCGATGTTCTTACTCCTAGACCCTTGACACTCCAGACTTGAATCTCTAGTGCAATTTATACTACATGTTGTGCATTGGGTTTCTGAATTCTAGTCCTGTTGCACTTCAGGATTCAAACTCTGATTGCAAACTACAACTTTAGACTGGTAACTCCAATTTGTAATGTAGTTTGGGTTGTATTTCTAAACTGCAAAACAAAATTTTGAAAATCTTTAAGGTGGGGAAACGGCAACATGGTTTCCCTTCACTCTTTGAGGTATAATTTTCTATTTTTTAAACTATTTACAAATAGACTTGGGGATACATTCACGAGGATGTGCGCTCT
This sequence comes from Cunninghamia lanceolata, assembly GCA_027924645.1. Classification (NCBI taxonomy): domain Eukaryota; kingdom Viridiplantae; phylum Streptophyta; class Pinopsida; order Cupressales; family Cupressaceae; genus Cunninghamia; species Cunninghamia lanceolata. Next base: position 27,205,397 of record BSBN01000703.1, read on the forward strand.
AGCTTGGCCATACGGAAACCTCCCAAAGTACATAGATCCCAAGATAATGGAAGATTAGAGAATTTCACCATAAAAACCCAAATGAATTAATGGTAAAATTGAATTACAACAAAGGTAAAAATAGCAATAGTACATACTCACTAAGCCATCAAGATGGACAATCTCTTAGCACACAACCCAAGAATATGGATACACTCATGCCAAGCAATATGCATAACATAGTGCTACAACATCCAAATATACCAAATGCAATAATCCTTATCAAATATCTAAGATTATAGGAGACAATGCATTTAGGCTTCGAATTCTAATAGGTGAGGATATCTGATTACAAGTTAATGGGCATTTCCTCAAACACTTTTTCAATGCCCGATTTGCACATTTGGGAAATGTGTACATACTTCTTAATATCTTGTATATAGTTTTTTTTTTGCTTCGTGTTATGTTTGTGTTGGTTCTTGGTTTTCTGTTTTTCTTGAACCATGAATTTAATTAGCCTCACGTACCTTTTGGTGCCTTATATAGTTGTCTATGATTCTTTGCAATTTTACAATTAATTGGGGCCATTACTATGTGCTCAAATGGTTACCCTTTGATAGTAATGCTTTTAAGAATTTTAGGATAGAAAATTTGTTCTTAAGGAATAACGAAATAGTAATTAATAGAATCAATTTCATCTAAGCCATTTCTTATGATGAGAATTAGTCTAATGAGTTTATGAGAGTCTTGAAAATGACTAATAGCCACCCACTCAAAATACTTATGTATTTTCTAGATTTGACTAAACTATTCATTATAGTTGAATCATTGGATGAAAGTCTTCATTTATCTTCCCTCTTATGTGTCAATGGTAGTCCTAAACCCATATTGTGAGCTTCATTTCTTGTACGTTGAATGAGTGAGAGAGAGAGAGAGAGAGAGAGAGAGAGAGAGAGAGAGAGAGAGAGAGAGAGAGAGAGAGAGAGAGAGAGAGAGAGAGAGAGAGAGAGTATGAATGAAAAATCAAAAGGAAGTAAAAAAAATTGAGTAAAGAAAATAAAATTTGAAACTCAATTCTATTGACTTATGCATCTCTATCGGGGCTATAGATGTCTGACTAGCAATAGCACTATGCCTTGACAGGACTAAAGATAACTCCACTGGGGCTATGAATGCCTAGCTAAAAATAAAGCAATTATATCCTGGTACATGGCAACATGTCTACTGATATTCATCTTGATGTTTAGTAGACCTATGTATGCTTATGGGTGAGCTAGTATAATATCTAGCTATAATGATTAGTTTTCATGAATCTAGAAAAGGTAAAGAACTCACTTGCACACATTGGCTTGAATTTATGATCATCACTCTCTTTTCTCATTGGTACTTATTTGGTTCATGAAGATGGTTTCAAAGATTTTGATTATGCTAATTGCTAAATTATTGGTTCTTAAGTAGATTTTCTTATCCTAGAATGCTCAAGAGCATTCTCTAGCAATGTCACCATTTGTTACCATCGTCACAATGTTCCCCTAATTGTGTGTTTGTTTTTCTTCGTTTGGTTTATTTGTCCATATGTCCATCTTTCAGCTTTCATGTTTGATTTTGGTATGCACAGTGTGTCTTGGTTGCTTTAGCTCTTTGTAATCTATACTCTATTGTATGGTTTATTTTTCCTTAAGCTTTCTAGGCCATGCTCTCTCCCAAGTTTGTATCCACTAGTGGTCCACATTGTACATGGTCCTCCTAGCTTTGTGATTTAAAGTGCACACCCCCTTATATATTATGGTGTTGATTCACAAGTCATGCTAATAACCAATTTTGAATCACGAATTATCCTTGTGTCTTCGTAGGTTCTAAATTTTATCACCATGCCTATATTGTGATGCCACGTTATTTCCTATGTCATTATGTTGCTCCCTTAGTATCCTCCATGTGTTTATAAGTCAGCACATTTTATAACCCATCTTAGGCCCATCATCAACTTAACCCAAAAATTTTAATGACAAATGCAAATTTAAGATTAAAGTTAACTTAAGATAAATTTGGAGGCTTGAGTCTACTTGAATTTGAATTTATGTTAACCGTGATTACATCATTAGCCAATGGCACTTGTGTAATGAAAAATTTGTTGCATTGCAATTGAGGTTTAAAATTATGAATTTCGCAATGTCTTGATTTGGCATGACATTGAAACTAGATTTTATTTAATGATTATTTAATTTCAATTACATTTTGAAATTAAAATATATATATAATTCATTGTGTTCTATGTGCAGGTGGATTGAGATTATTCTACTACAATTTCATGTTGGATTTCATGGATTGCATGGGTGGCTAAGGGGATAGATGCATTAAAAGATGAAGATGAAAAGGTTATTCAATGCAAAATGGGAAAAGCCAAGGTGTATGGGATAGATCTGAAGAAAACTTAATGGAAAAAAAGAGATGACTACTCTTATAGACAAGTAAGTGCCTCTACTAAAATAGAAATAGATAAATGATAGGCATTTATGTGGAGGGGCATGGGAATCCAAAATAGGAAAGAAATATTAAAAATGAAAGATATTTCAGGGGCATATGAGAAAAAGTACTCATCTCTATCCCCAATTAAGAACTAAAAGAAAAAATTATGAATGTATGTGCCTAAGTAAAAGAGAGTAGCAATAAAATATGCTAGTAAAGGGCACTTGTGTGGAAGAGGTGTAGAAATTTCAAATAGGCAATAAGAGTTTAAAAAATGAAATATATACAAAGGGAGGCACATAGGCATCAATAGGCACCTAAATTATTACTGGCTATTACAACAATCCAAAAACTAAAAGGATGCATAGGAATTTAGTCATAGGGGATGCCTACCATCACATAGAGGTCATCTATTTCTTCCAAAAGGGTCACCTACCTAATAGGAGTCTCATATGAGCACCAAAGGAGGTGCTTATGAGCAAAAGAGGAGGCGTACCACAATAGCAAAAAGAATTAATTAAAATATACAGAAAAGAAGAGGCATAGAAAGAGGGGAGTTTTGTTTTGAAAATATTCATTCTGTAAGCTGGGAGAGAGGAATTGCTACTAGAGGTCTTTGTTTTATATTTTTTGTGCCTTATATTGCCAACTGCAACAATTCATGTTGTTAAAAAGGTATATTTGTATCTATTAGTTAATGGAATTTGTATTTTTATGATATGTTGTCCTCTCTCTATGGATTTTATGAAATGAAGATCAAATTGTTGTAATAGAATTCTAAAAAGGAAATTTTGAATGCCTAGTCTATTGTGTCTAAGTTTCCTCCTACACATGTAAATGGTGGAGATTCACTTGGACTTATCATATCAATTCCTCCACAGAATATAGCATCAACTTGTGTTCATGGCTATGAAATTGTAGGTCAAACCAAGACTAGTTTAGCATCAGTTTGAATTGTAGATCAAATTCCCCATCTAACGACAACATGCTCTTTCATCTCCTCTTCACCTCTCACTCTTTTACATTTTATTTCTCCTTGATTAGAATATGAACCATAAAATTTCATTTTCCTTTATTTTTTTCTAATTTCATTTATAGAGCTCTAAAAATGGATTTTATTTGTCTTGGAAATGCATAGTTCTCTATAATATGTATGTATAAATTTAGTTGTTATAAACAAGTTTAGGTGGAAAGCATTACTCATCAAGTAATTTAGTTTTTTTTTTTGTTATTTAATCTTAGTTTAATTTTTGTATAAATGATTTATGTACAATGTGTAAAAAAATTGATAGATTTAATATCTTCTAGTTATAATTGTCTTCAATTGTCAAAGGGGTTGTGCTTAAATGGTAAGCCATAAGGTTCTCAAGATGGAGATCCAAGTTCAAATCATCGAGTAACATCTATAGTTAGAATTCCAATTTGTGTCTCTTAGACTTTTATTATGGATTTCGTTAGTTCTCAAAATAACTGCAACACAAAACTCTAAAATATTTCTAAATAGGTTTATCAACAAGTTAAGGGTGATTTTGGCCAACTAACAGGAGTGTGTAGGCTCCTTTACACTTTGAGCTCAACTTAGACTCTGGATGGATGTTTAAGGGGTATACCATAGCAGGTATTGACTTCAAACTAGATCAACAACTAAAACTAATTGAACAACTAAACCCAAATTCTTTCCTTAGCCCCAAAGGCTGTCATTAGACCAAGAACAATTGGCTCTCTCAAAACTCATATATAGCTTATTCAACTATGCGAATCTACATACACAAGAAAGATGGCTTTTCCCATAAATGACTAGTAAGAGTTTACAATTCAAGATTTAAATATTGTGTGGTTAGTCTAATGGAGGCAAGACCAGTGCCAATCCAATTGGGCTATAGAGTCTCAGATGACAGAAAAAAATGGAAGGGAAATAAGGAAAAGCTGATCTAAGCACATGTTATATCAGATTGCAAGTTTTTTGCTTCAAACATACTTAATAATCCAAAACAAAAGTGTATGCATTCAAATGTAAAGAACAAATGACAATTACAAGGCTTGTAATATATTTAAAATGTTGTCACATTTTCAAATGTCCAATACAAACTTATCAGTAAATGTGATAAGAGGAAAGACCCTAAATGCATACAAACTACCATGGAGACATTCTCTTCTCACTCATACTGCACATTATTGGACTTGTATAGCCTCCAGCCACCAACAAAGAACCAACCCACCCAAAATCTCTGAATCATGCATATATAGCACTCTGCTACCATGCACCTCCAAGCACTGAACCCTTGGTCAACAAGAAACCCATGCTGAATTAAAATCCAGCCCATGGCCATGTCAGACCTTCCATTAGATTTGAAAGAAAGCCCATTCCCTAACAACTCTAAAAATTTGGCGGTGCCCATGCTCTGGCATCCTTTTAGAATGAAAGTATTAGAAGAAGATTTTCCTACTGAGACACTTCATCCTTTCATTCAATTTTGGTCCTTCTGCATTGAAGATCTCTATTGTTTCAACCACCTACAACTGACCATCACTTCTAACACATTAATTTCTAAGTACAAATCCACCTACAATATCCTACAATCATGGTGTATTTTTAGGTAGATAGGTGCTTGAAGAACAGTCCACCAAAACATCATGTAAAGCCCTTTACAACCTTTTAAAATATTTTAAACTAAGTTTAAAATATTTAAAACTATTACATTTATATCATTCTTTACAAACATCTTGATTTTTATTTGATTTTCTGCTTCTGATCTCCATTTTGCCTCTTATCAATGAATTCGGCCTGGCACAAACTATCCATTTGTTTCCTCTTTCTTCCTCTTCGTCACCCTATTCATCTTTCTTTTCCCTTTATTGACAAGATATCCTCATCACAAACCTCTTTCTTGCTACTTCATTCTTCTTTTTCCTCTTTCTACCTTTATCTCCCTTTGTCAACAAATTCTTGTGGTGGTGAACTGGGTTGTCAGCAAACCAAGCGGTTAGCAAACCAAGCCCCTCACCAATAAAAGGATACAAGCCTCCTCTTTTATTTTATTCCTTAGGAAATTTCACCTTCCATGGCCTCTTTTTCTTTCTTCAAACCTTTTTTTTCCTCTTAGTCACCTTATCGGTGAATCGGTGGAATTGGCAACTCAAGACCCTGGTCGGTGAAATCAGCAATTCACGAACCAGCTGATTCACTGAAAAAAGGCCATAGACTTAAAATCTTTTCTTATCTTTTGATTTTCCCTTTGCCTTTCTTCTTTTGCAAATCCTTGGCACTTCCTTGTCCCCTTATCGACAAATCAGAGAAAATACAAACACACGAACTTAGTCGACAAAACTGGCAGTCTGCAACTTTGTCGATTCACTGACAAAGGTTCCCTTAGAAGCTTTGTCAAAGAAGAACAACAAACACTCTTTCAAACTTCCCTTCTCTACCTCTTTGTTGGCAAACTAGAAAACTAGCAAAATCACGAACCTGTGAACTCATATGGTGAATTCATCTATTCATGATGTTGCTGATTCGCCGACTAAAGGCTTAGATGAACCAATTTTTCTAAGGGAAGTAAACAAATTGACTTGGGGGGAATTTTTACTTAGAATTTAGAAGGAAAACCCCTATAAACTATCTTAGATTAGATCTAAATGGGGGGTTTTGGCTGAAAAAGGCAAAAATGGGAATTTTGATGGATTTTTGGGGCAAATTAATGTATGTTTGGGAGCTAATTTTTTGGGTGCTAGCACTAGCTCTAGTTGGTGACATGTGGCAAACTTTGTACAGTGAGAATCCAAAATATCTCTAGGCAGACCAAAAAACAAAGAACACAAGTGGAAAACACAAGATGCATTCACAAGAAAACATATAGTCAAGAGCACGAGAATACAAAAAGTTGACTGTATCCAAAATTTTGAAACATTGCAAGCGTACCCTACAATAAACTAGTGAAGCTACTTGCCCCTGTCAAAGAAAAGACTATTGAAGGAGTTGATCTCCCTCAATACTTTGTTGCACTGATCACCCAACATCAACATTAAAAACACTTCACATTCACGCATATACAAACTGCAGATATTTAAACCATCATGTTGAAAATGGAAATGCCCATCACCAACTGATGGCAGCCATAGATAATATGGCTCATCATCATGCTGACTCACATAGAAATACTCACCTTCAAGATCTTTGTTAGCATGATGCATATCTAAACCTGCATAAATATCAGCATGAAGAAAAATATCAAGCTGAAATACACCCAGTTCAGGTGTGGCCTCAAGTTGGGCTATATCATATGATTGATCAAATCCTTACAACCCAATTGCACAACAAATGCTAATGTATTCCTCCATGATTGAATCAGAGAACTGATTCAAAACCAATTCTGCACTATTAGCATATAAATCAGAAATTTGTGGAATTTCAAGTGAAGACTCACAATCTTCAAGTTGCCTCTCTGATTTGCCCTTCATCATTGTGCACATACCCCTCTTTGTCCACTTGGTGTCCACAAGAAGCTAGGTCATATTGGCATTATGGAATTTGATTATATCCCCTTTCAAAATTGACAGCTCATCAAAACCATTGAACTCTAAGTCATTTTCAAAAAGAGGATTATCCATGCACCAATAATAATAATGAATTATGCTATCTGATGGACTTGCATGTTCTTCATAAAGGACATTGTGCCTTATGCTCATACCTTCATCCTTATTTGTATCATCAATGTATGTATGCTCTATATAATCAACTACATGAGATGCGTTATTCAATTTTTCATTTGCATACATACCTTCCTAGCAGTCCACAATACTATAACAAGCAGCAAGGTCATAACTCTCTTCACCATATTAGAAATTATTATTGATTTTCTCATCTTGATCATTCACTGATGACTGGTCCAATTGAATGCAGGTGCAATCACTACTATTTTCATCTAAATCACTGTCATACACTGCACTAGCAGCTTCTTCTACCCTCTTGTACACACAATCATCACTTTACATTGTGCCTAGATCATATGAAGCATCTACGTCCTTGTTTCCTACAATAGCATGTTCATTACCAACCACTTTTTCATCTGAGGATAAAGACTTTACAATCATATCCCTCTTAGTTCTATCAACACAATCAATGAGCAGGTATGCTTGTTGCATGCTTATGAGATTGAACTCCTCCCGTATGGAACCTAAGCTTAAGGTAACATCATAAGCTCTCAGACACATGTCAATACAAATAGGAAGATTAGGTCTGAAATCCTTTGGGATGTGGGATAGGGCAACTGCAAATCTATGGCTAAGCTCCATGTTGTACTATCCCTCTTGGCATCTAATATTTTTAATTTTTTGGACAAAAACAACATGGTCCAAACTACTTGCAAACTCTTCAAATGCAGCCTCTAAATGATTCCAGGAAGCAAAATGATGGTTAGGGAAATGAACAAGGCACTTCTGTTCCACTCCACATGGAGATCTAACAAAAAATCGCATCCACATATCTTCATCTTCAAATCAAAATTTATCCATGAGATCTAAAAATGTCAGAATACATGTGCCTTCCCACCATAAACATCACACCCATCAAAAATTGGCATCTGATAATAGATCTTATTGGACATGGATTGTTTTTCATAATTGACCCATAAGAGGTCCAGTTGCTTGTATGTATTTTCATTAGCAATGGGATGGGCTAAAAAAGTGAACTACTGACAACAATAGGAAGGGCACCAGATTGTGGCTTGGATTGATGTAGCCTGATTTGATTTTCTAATTCATTTTCCTGTTACAACAAAGACTCTAGCAACTACATTTCTTTTTCAATTTCATACTGCAGCCTAGTCAACCCATTTTGATTAGGCATGGGTGCATATAGGTTTGGATTGCATGAACAGCAGAGACTTTCATCCTCATCATACTCATGGACACTCTCTCTATCATAATATCTAGGGCTTTCATCATATGATACACTTGAGAAATTTTCCCTATGGTAAACTTGTCCATTCCATTCAGCCATAGCTGATTACAAATCAATTGTGTAGGGAAAAAGAGAGCAAATAATATGTTCCTTTACTAAGAAAGAAACCATGGTTCAAAGCTAGAAGAAAGAACATATGCCTTAACCAGTTGTAATCTCTTTGAAACATGCACATAGTAGCAACACTTTGTTTTCTTTGACAACAGAGTCACCACCTCACTGAGTGAGGAAAACCATTGAAGTGTGACTATTCTTCAAGGCTACAAAATAAGTCTAGATTCTTCAACCAAAAAAGTATTCAAATTCTTTTCCAACCCAAAAACAATTCTTCCCTGACAATAGTGCAAAAATGTTAGTTCCCAAAATAACTACAACACAAAACTCTAAAACATTACTAAATCACCTAGGCCAAGGATGTCATCAAGGTGATAGAAAGAGGTTTATCAACAAGTTAATGGTGTTTGTGGCCAACTAACAGGAGTGGGTAGGCTCCTCTACACTTTGAGCTCAGCTTAGACTCTAGAGGGATATTCCAAGGGGTATACCATAACAAATATTGACTTCAAACTAGATGAACAACTAAAAATAGTTAAACAACCAAACCCAAATCATTGTCTTGGCCCCAAAGGCTATCACTGGACCAAGAACAATTGGCTCTCTCAAAACCCATATATAGCTAATTCAACTATGTGAATGTACATGCATAGGAAAGATGGTTTTTCCTCTAAACCACTGGTAAATGTTTTTTTGAGTTAAATAGTGTGTGATTGGTATAATGGAGGCAAGACTAGTGCCAATCCAATTGGTTTACAAAGTCTTGAATGATAGAAAAGAAAACAAATGGAAGCAAAACAAGGAAAAGTTGATCTAAGCAATGTATGCTATATCAGATTGTAGGTTTTGTGCTTCAAACATGCTTAATAATCCAAAATAGAACTGCGTGCATTCAAATGTAAAGAACAAATGACAACTACAAGGCTTGCAATATATTTAAAATGCTATCACATTTTCAAATGTCCAATACAAACTTATCAGCCAATGTGATAAGAGGAAAGACCTTAAATACATACAAACTACCATGGAGACAATCTCTGCACACTCATACGGCACATTATCTTCCACTTGTTTCACCATCCCACAACTTCTCTATGACTAGATATAGCATGATTTGGAGCCCTAGAAGTATTGATGGACATGCACAGCTTCCAACGACAAAAAAAGAACCAACCCACCCAAAATCCCCAAATAATTCATATATAGCACTCTGCTACTATGCACCTCAAACTGTTGAAACCTTGGTAAAAAAGAAACCCATGCTACATTAAAATCTGACCCATGTCCATGTTAGACATTCCATCAATTTGGAAAGAAAGCCCATTCCCTGAAAACTCTAAAAATTTATAGGCACCCATGCTCTGGCGTCTGTTTAGAATGAAAGTACCAGCAGAAGATTTGCCTACTGAGACATTTCATCCTTTTATTCAATTTTGGTCCTTTTGCATTGAAGATCTCTATTGTTTCAACCACCTGCAACTGACCATGGCTTGCAACATAATAATTTTTGAGTACAAATCTACCTGCAATCGTGGCACATTTTCAAGCAAATAAGTGCTTGGAGAACAATCTGCCAAAACATTGTGTAAAACCCTTTACAACCTTTTAAATTAGTTTATACTAAGTTTTAAAAATATTTCAAACTATTACATTTATATCATTCTTTAAAAACATGTTGATTTTTATTTGATTTTCTACTTTTGATCTCCATTTTGCCTCTTATCGGTGAATTCGGCCTCACACAAACTATCCATTTGTTTCATCTTTCTTCTTCTTCATCACCCTATTCATATTTCTTTTCCCTTTATCGGAAAAAGTTCCTCATCATGAACCTCTTTCTTTCTACTTCGTTCTTCATTTTCCTCTTTCTGCCTTTATCTCCCTTTGTTGGCAAATTCTTATGGTAGCAAACTTGGTTATCGATGAACCAAGTGGTTCGCAAACCAAGCCCCTTTCTGATAAAAGGATACAAGACTCCTCTTTCTTTTATGCCTTTGGCAATTTCACCTTTTGGGGCCTTTTTTATTTCTTGAAACCTTTTTCTTTTGTCGCTTAGTCACCTTATTGGTGAATAAGTGGAATTAGCAACACAAGACCTTGGACGGTGAAATCAACAATTTGCGAACTAGCCGATTCGCTGACAAAAGGCCATAGACTTCAACTTTTTTCCTATCTTTTTCCTTGTCCTTTTCCTTTTCTTCTTTTGCAAATCCTCCACTTCCTTGTCACCTTATCAGCAAATTAGAGAAAATACAAACACATGAACTTAGTCGATGAAACTGGTAGTCTGTGACTTTGTCGATTCAATTACAAAGGCTCCCTTAGAAACTTTGCTGAAGAAGAAAAAACACTCTTTAAAACTTCCCTTCTCTACCTCTTTTTTAGTAGACTAGAAAATTGGCGAAATCACAAACTTGCGAACTTAGTTGACAAATTCATCAGTTCATGATTTTGTCGATTCGCCGACTAAAGGCTTAGATGAACCAATTTTTCTAAGGGAAGTAAACACATTGACTTGGGGAGACTTTTTACATAGAATTTTGGAATAAAAAAACCTATAAACTATCTTAGATCAGATCTAAATGAGAGGTTTTGACTGCAAAGCAAAAATGGGAATTTTGATGGATTTTTGGGGCAAAATAATGCACATTTGAGAGCTGATTTTTTGGGTGCTAACAGATTCTATGTTGAAGAAGTGATCTAAATTGAATAAGTGGATGGGGAGGAGGTCCCCATTGCAACCTTCTCTCATGTGGGGCCAACCTAAATAATCCCTCCCTATTGATCAAAAAAAGATTGCTTTCATTTTCCTTCTAAATAGGAAGTTTCAAAAGGTTTTATGAAAAAGTAATGTTTATAGAATAGTGAGTAAATTAAATTTTGTAAATAATAGGTTTTTGAGTTTCTTAAACTTTTAAATTCATTAACCTGAGCTAAGAAATACCATATGATGGGAATCCAATCCAGACCCCTTCTTAATAAAACACATCAAACCACTGAGTCATCCTATTCAATTGTGACTCGATAACCCCCAAGGCTTTGGGGAAATCATTCAGTCTCCTTATAAGAGAGGAGTTGGCCTTCAACTATTGTGGTTTGACACCATGTATTTGACCAGGTCAACAAATAGTTTTGTAAATATTAAACATAACTTCTCCTATTGAAGCTAGACATTCTAGAGTAGTGTCATGTAAGATTTCTTCGTTTAGAGGGTGCAACACTCGAGGCCAAGTTTCTATCATACACATGACACTTTCATGTTATTCATTGTATCATAAACATTAAAGTAAGCATTAACTTATATTTTACAAAGTGAAACACATCAATCTAATAATGAGCTACTTTTTGTTTGAATTTTGTGGAGTGCTAATGCTTTAGTCAATCATAAAAGTTTAAATTGAGAAATGAACATTGGTTATCTATATAAAATTTGGAGAATCGAAGTCAACATTTAGAAAAAATTGTGCCATCATAGGAAAATTACATAGTTTGTATACTAGCAATAGTGAAAGTTGCATTGTTATGTGCAAAATGTTCTTATTTTCTATCTCTTGCAAATATACTTTTATTGTCTTATTAAAAACTTGTATGAAAGTAGAATAGTTGCATTAATGAAGAGTCATTTAGGGAACATCCATACATGAATATTTTGCATCTTAGTTTGCATACATAATATTTGCATTCATTTAGATACAAAAACACTACTTCTTTTATATATTTTATAGATTGAAATAGATCAAACCAAAAATTGGCTACTTTTTGTTAAAATTTTGTGGAGTGTTAATACTTTTTTCAATCATAATAATTCAACTTGTGAAATGAACATTGATTGTCTATAGAACATTTAGAGCATTCATGTCATCATTTAGAACAAATTGTGTCATCATAGGATCTCTCCATCTCTCTCTCCCTAACTCTCCCCCCTCTCTCCTTGATTAGCCCCCTCTCTCACTACCTGTCTCTTTCACTTCCTCTCATATATATTAGCACAGAAGGCATAAATGATACTGCAATGAGACCAAGGGTTGTAACTATGAGGAATGGAAGGGGGGGAGAGAGAGGGGAAAGAGGGAAGGAGGGATAAATGGAAAGAGAGGGGGAAGGGGAGAGAGAGAGAGTACAAAATTATTGTTAAATGCTAATTGATTTACATTGTGATTTTATTGCTAGTTATTTTTCAAATTGTGATTTTATTGTTAGTGTTTAAATATTCTCTTTTCTTCAAGAATACAAAATTCTCTACTAATGGCATCAACCAAAAGAAGGTACAAAATTGTCTAGCATTGCTAATGTACATTAACAACATTAGTAGAAATAAAAATATATAAAATATAGAAAAAATGTACTAAAATCACAAAATTTAAGAACTTTGTAATATACTTACAAACTATGTAACTTATGTGTCACTCTAGGAATTAAATCTAATGAACCATGTGGATCTACTCTACTCTTTATGGTGTCAACTATTACTTCATGGTCAGGCTCATGGAATTTCTACAAGTTCTTATTCAAAAGTCTACCCTCATATTTGATCAATTAAACATTCAATGCCACAAGAATATTAGAATAATGAAGAATTATCCCATGTATGTCAAAGTCTTCCAACAACCACACATAAAACATCTTCATTGGGTACCTTCTACACTATTTTATAATAACAACCATTGACCCCATAGGATTCTTAATGTTTTGTCCATCTTTGATAGGGCTTGTCAATTTCCTTTTTGTCTCAACATAATGACACAAACAATAATTTGTTGCTTCTGCATTATCTTCATCTGTAATAACTACAAAAACATGCCTTACATTGAATTGTACAAAAAATTAATTCAATAAATGATATAAAAATACTAGGGTCATCCCACAATAGTTAGTCCCAAACTTGGGACATCAACTTTTTGATGGAAGATGGGAAGAAACATTTCACACTACCTTCATTTGAAGATTTTTCTTCAAACAAAGGTACCTTTGTTCGAAGATTAAATTTTTGAAATCACCTTTGAATAAAGGTAAATCTTTGTTCGAAGATTTTCTTCGAATGAAGATATTATTTTATTGATTAAGAAACAATAAAATAATATCTTCGTTTGAAGAAAATATTCAAATGAAGATTTTATTTTATTATTTTTTAAAATTCAATATAATGCAAAAAAAAGTATTTCGCAATCATTTTCACATAGTGCTACTCTCGAACCGCAAGACGAATAGGGATAAATAATAACAGAGTTCCTTTAATGACAGTGACCCATGCCATGACCATAGTTTGCCACCTTTGTATGTGCCATGACCCCATCTTGCCACTTGTCAACAAATTGGACTATCCACACCAGCATATTACCAGGTATGTTTGAATTTAGCCCTGCATATTTTCATTTTTTTGCAAAATTGCAATATGAAAATTCATGGTTTTTTTGCAAAATTGCATGTAGAAATTTAGTGTTTTTTTGCAAAATTGTATGGAAATTCAATTCTTTTTGCAAAATTGTAATGGAAAAATTTAGAGTTTTTTTGCAAAATTTTGAAACCCTTATACATGTATGTAAATTTGCAAACCATAAATGATAATTTAATACCCTGAAATGTCATTTTGAAAGAAAAGCAATTGATTGTCAAACCCTAATATGAGAATCTAAAACCCTATTTTTTATTTTTCAAACCCTAATACATTTTTTAAAACCCTAAAATGTGAAATCTAAAACCCTAAAAAATATAATTCAGAACACTAAAATCTGAAAATGAAAACCCTAAATGTTTATTTTATAACCCTAAAACAAACTTATTTGAAACCCTAAATTAGAACCCTAAACAATTATTTGGAACCCTAAACACTTATTTTGGAAACCTAAACATTTATTTCGAAGCCTAAACACTTATTTTGGAACCCTAAATGTTTATAGTGATTTATCATGGAATTCAATAATTTATTAATTAGAGGCAAGGGGTACAATCCCATCCTTATATCATCATTAGATTTTAATAAAACATATAAGGCTCAATATTTGGAATGATATCAAGAATAAGCCTACATGATTTTTTAAAATGTGTTAAACATGTCCATAGGTAAAAATACACTACATATAAGTAGGTATGTCGTTCACTTTTTAGACTAGAGTATGCAGTCAATAGAATTTTTGCCCACAAATGTGTGTGTGTGTGTGTGTGTGTGTGTGTGTGTGTGTGTGTGATATTTAATTTTAACTCGATTTCCACTTTAAGTTTAAGTCATCAAAATTGTTATCATACTATCATAATATTAATATTCAAATTGAAAAATAGAAGAACATATTTACCTCAAGGTATCTTCATTGATCACATAAACTCTTTGCTAGATATGTTTGATACTTGCAAGATTCGTAAATAGACATGATACTCTTGTTGGGGAGAGCTTCCTACTTCCTACTACATTCCAAGTCAAGGATACCTTGATACTCCTTAATGAATAAATAAGCATTATCCCAAATGCATAACAATCTCATAAGTTATTGTCACATTCAGTGAATTATTTAGAGTTTTTATGCCTTTTTCTGCAAAACAAACAACTCATCAAGTTGGTAATTTAAAAACAATTTTTTAAGGTTCTTCCTATCACATGTATTGTGATATAAATGTTTTGAGTCAATTTGGTGATTATTCTATATGCACATGTGCATATATTGAGATGATTTGGTAATACTCATTCATGACTATGCATATCAAGATTTCATTTCATTGCTAATTTCACTTTGACCTAGAAACCATCAAGTATTCTTAGAACTATATTATCTACTTAATGTTTTCAATCAAGTATTCTTAGTTATATTTACATTAGAGTATGTGAGTTTCTATTTTATTGAACTTATATGGTTAGAGAGGAACCATCAGATTTTTAAAGGTTGATCTTGTCGTGTTTTTTCTCCTTAGGAAAATATGGCACTTTTAAGGAAGAGGATGAACTAGTTGCATTCTAATGGGTAGTGTTAGAGTCTATATCCTTACAAGAAAAACATGTGATTTAAGGTCATTTCCAAAAATAATGTATACATGGTAGGATTATATCTTTGAGAGGAAACGTTCATTCTTGATCTACACCTCTTTTAGATGGTGTGAACCTTAATGTTGAACTTGAGTTGTACTATATGTACTCCAAATTTAACAAGGCCTTTAATTAACTCTCGAGACAAATTTCAATGTCTCAAGTTATTGACTTGAATTAAATAACATAATTTTTTCTAAGTTCTGACAAAATTGTTCATTATCATCCTCTCATTACACCCTCAAAAGAATTATAAATTGAAGATTGAAACCTATATTTTTCAACCATAGTCTACACTTTGACAATAAGGTTGTGAATTTTACATTGGGCAATATCCTCTTTTTAATACTTGTGCACTTGTATGGTCCTCATCAAAAGTGTATCAAAAAATTGATGAACTTGTTCATTAAGACTCTAGTCCTTCAAAAATTTATCTTATGATGTGGTATAAAATATTGAAATTTAAATTTAGTATGGTGGAAATTACATACCTTGCACTTTTCTCCTTTGTTTTGAGCTCACTTTAAATTGGATATTGTACAAGTTAGATAATGAATAGTGTACAAGTGGCCTTATTTATACTAAAATTTGGCACATAACCCAAGAATTACTTGATTTCATTTGTACTCACTCTTAGGGACTAGTTTTGTGATCCCTCATTTTACCCATTTCCCTACCCAAATTCAGATCTGTAATTTGTGCAAGTGACCCAAATTGGTTGTGTGACAAAAATGAACCTTGAAATTTAAAATTTAAAAATCAAGTTTAGGGCCAACCTAACCCTCCCAACTAACCATTATGCATCAACTCAAAGCATGAAATGTTTCTTTTTTCACCTCAAGTAATTATATTTAAGGACTAACTCTAGTTCATATTAACACATTTAGTGCCTAACACTTAGGCAGCATGTTCAAAGAGCATATAGCATTAATCAAATCATTCATGATCATATCACATGCTTGAATAAGAATCTAGTGCATTCTCTGCATGAATTTGTATGGTCTTTCATATTTGTACTTTCATTGTGTCTTTGGTTGAATTGAGGGTTGCATCACCATTACTTTTCCCATGATGGAGGTAATTATTCTATTTTTGATCCTATATATAATGTTGTGTGTCCTTGTGAACCACCTTCTTGAGTAACCATTCTTAGTTTTTTCATAATTTCAATTTTCCTATGATGTACCTCTTTCTAAAATGACCAAAGTTTGGTTTCAAAATCATGTTTTTGATATGTTTAGAAATATTAAAAATATATTCTAGTTGACTACAAGTTCATAATTTGTACAAGTGTTCTCAAATTTAGTGTAGTCACTATATGATCTATATCATTGTCTAGTAGGAGTTCAATATAGTTCATGTCTACACTCAAGTTAAATTGCTTTATATTTCTTGAATTTTCAAAAATTAGATATCTATTATGTGGAAAAGTGTGTAGCATTAAATGTTAAAGAGAAAGTGTATTAAAGTTTAAAATATGATAATTTAGGATGTATCTAGATGTGAGTTTTAGCTATCTAGATCTATTATTTTCAAAGATTTATGTCTTTATTTTTATGTTATCTTGAATGTTATGTTCCTTCTCTCAAACTTATATTTATGTGATAGCCCTAGATATGGATCTAATATTTGGTCGTAGAGATACTGAGATTGCTATATTTAGGTCAATTTCACAAGATCCTCAAACAACAGGGTTTATAGATCTAATTGTGAGAAGATTTTGGACAGTTTAGTTCATATTATATATTCATTAGGGAGTGTTAGTGCATATTATAGCAAGACCTTTGCATCCATTCTCGCCCAAATGTGGGCATAGGTTTCTAGTGATGTACCATTGAGTGAAGTACAACTGAGAGTGTCGAAAGAAACTCTGAAGGCACAATGTTTTCCTCAATATGCACCTAAAACTAGTGTTAGTGCATATCAAGTCACTTGATGTGTGTTCCCTCAAATGGCACCATTGATATATCCTAGATTTCTTGTTGCACATGTTTAATACCTAAATAACAACCAAATTCTTCTATTTTTTGCACAGTAGCTGTATGCTGAGGTCCATTTAGGCCTCAACATTAAATATTTGGATCTACCACCACATTTGGGATAGGAATGTGGTAGAGTATGTGATAGGGAGCCATATCATTGTCTAGATAGAGAGCCTCCTATTTATAGAAGCTTGGTTGGTGACCGGATTCTTGCGATTCTCTCTGTGGTATTAGTGACCACGTGGTCATTAATTCCCAATAGGAACCAATTGATAGTATTATTGAGATTTCTATGCAAACTTAGTCTATATCTACATATTGTGTTGGACAATATTTGATGAGGTGTACACATAGGTCACCTACTCACATGGAACCCTATCATCTTCCAGACATCCCATCACCAAATGATTTGGAATGTATTACACTCAAGGGTTAGATGTAAAGGGTAACCTGTTGTTTGTCTAAGGACTTGATGAGAATGTGCCAAGTGATATCATCGTAGTTGGGGATCCCTCTAGCAAGTGTTAGTTCATACATGGCTTGCATCATGGAAGATTCACAGAGCCTAGTACCTAACATGCAGTGTTCTAATGTAGAGCAGACAGTTGGATCTTATAGTGGAGTACATGCATCACATTCTAGAGTTGCAGAGCCACTAATCATTATGTCTCTCCAGTGGTTCAACATATGGGATCTGATTCACTGGAGCAAACTGTTGGTGGTATGTGTTTTACAGAGATTCTTTCTACCGGATCTATGCCATCTCACTTGCACAGTCCTTTGCACACATCCCTTTTACGGCTATTTGATGATAGAATAATAGAAGAGTTAGTAGATTCCATTATTGCAACCGAGGATGGTGATCATATTTAGGGGCTTGGTACAACATAGGTATATTATAAAATTTAAACATGTGTGCATCTTGTAACTTCCTATGGTACAAAAATTATATTCGAAATTAATTTTTTTCTTTTTACATGCATGTCTAGCTTAAGGTTGTAGTTGTCACTCCTAGTTTGAGGGCACAACATGTACACAAGGGTGATTCAAGTGACCATAGTGGATAGGTGAGTTGATTATCATTTATTGAAATTCATATATATATAATCATGTTTGTATGTATATATCTCATGTTTGTATGTATGTAATCAACACGTGTGTGTGTGTGTGTGTGTTCTAATTTAATTACACTTTTGTAGGGTTTGTTGCATCTATCAGGGGAGGGATCTCACTCTGAGGGTCAGTCAACTAGGAGTCAACATGATGATTGAGCAGTTGGTTTACATATTTCATAGATTTAATATTTATAAACTTGAGATATATCATGTGGACATGGACATGTGTTTGTCTTTATGTTTATGTTTGAGATATGGACATGTGGACATCTCTGTTTATGTTTATGTCTGAGATATGGACATGTGGACATTTGTGTTTATGATTATATGTTTGAGATATATGGACATTGTGCTCGTATATTTGAGATCTATGGACATTTATACATTTATATGTTAAAATATAAATGGCATGTATGGACATTTATGGTTATATATCTGACATGTGTATGGATTGTTATGCATCTATGTATGGACATTTATATGTTTATATTTGGCACATGCATGTAAATTTACATGTTTGAGATATTTAAAATAAAGTTTTTGAATATAAATGCTTCTTGATATTTACAATGGATCTCCCTATTTCATATTTACACATACAAATTGTATATTAAGACATGTAATATGTAAGTTTCAATAATAAAATATTAACTTCAAAAATAGTATGCTTATCTCAATCATACATGTCATTTACAAGTTATTAATCACATCAATCATTGAATTAAATTTTATAACTCTACATAATGATACAACATTCAAATAGAGATCTTAGAAAGGACAAGAATGGACCTAGCTATATATTCAATAAAATTTAACATTTAACTTAAGTGGGAAGCTAAGTAGCATATGGACATGTAAATTAACTAGATCTATCTAATGTAGGCTTGTTAAGTTCAGGACCTAGAAATGATAATGATACAAAAAAGTTAAAAGAACTCAATAAAAATTTACATAATTGTTATGTATGAAAAATGGGAAGATGGTAGATAGTGGTAGAGTCTATCAAATCAAACCCTCCTTTCACAATAACATTCAAGGACAAAAACTGAGCCAAGTCACTACAGATGAATGAGGACTTAGCTACAGGTTTGTGTACTCAGGAATTATATGAAAAGATTGATTAGATTGAGAGATTTGTCAAACCCTAGATCAAATAATCCTCAAACCCTAATTATAATGAAATCAGGTATAGACAGATAGAATGCTACAAAAAACTAGATAGGAAGGCACTCAGGAAGGATCATAAACATACCAGAAATTGGATTTCCATAATTGAAAACTTTATGGACTCTGGGGCGGGCACCCAAGTCTGATAGGGCAATATTTCTATAGATCTAGAGTAGTGAGATGTATCAGGGTGCAACCTAATCCTAAGTTCAGGGAAAATCCTATCAAAAGGACTATGGGGCAGGTACCTTAGTCTAGTAGGTGTGAATATCATAAAGTTTCCTACAAATCCTAAATCTTTATCCTTTGAATTACTTCTCTATACCTACACTTCTCCAAATCCTACACCTATAACCTATAATTACAAATAGAGGGGTTTGGGGGTTGTGGTGTTTAGGAGCTTGCCTTGGTCAAGCGCCATAATGACATTCAAGTCTTCCAACACCATTGTTAGATAGAGTGTGTGCCCAAGGAGGGCAAAAGTTGAATCTAATGATGAAATAGAATTATTGAAACACAAATAGATGTCACCTTAGAGGTGAAGTGCTCACAGAGATGAAGATCTTTCAATACATGAGGAAATGGACTGATGAAGCCAAATCTGCAACAAACAAACACAATAACAACACAATTCTGCTCTGCAACATAATGAATGCCTTGAAATCCCTTAACCCAATATCACAAGTTCACATTATCCATCTAGGTGTAAAATGAAGTCATAAACTCACTCATGTATGCTTTCTCACTAATTTTCATAATTTAAATTGAAGAGGGTGACAGAGGGAAACCTTTTGAAAGGGCCCAATCCGACACATTTAAATTTTGATCCTGACAAATTAGGCTGGACTTGGGCCCTAATTTGGTCTTGATTAAAGTTTAGAGTGGGGCCCTAAGTCCCATTTGACATGGGTTTCAGGTGAAATCACTCTTAGATAAGTATTAAGCTTGCAAAGTGTAAACATAGGGACCTAGGAACTAACTAGGAGGTAAAAAGGCATAGTGATGCTTTTTACTCCATAAAATTTAGCCCCCACTTTAAGGTATGTATGATCTTACGATTCCATGCATGCATTAAAGTATAGTCTAAGCACATCAAATACATCAAACATGCCAAGCACATAGAACTAAGGCATACCCAAAGGTTGTGTTGGTTTTCTTTCCGAATTGGCAGAGGGTTTGCCAGTTCCAATACACAGGTAGATTCGGCCAACTAATATAGGAGGTTACATGAGCTGCCTCCCCTTCACTTCTAGTTCTACTGCACCAAGGGGGTATCCCTATAGCTAAAGATTTAACCTTGACTCACCCAATGACAAAAAGATCTAGCTTTACAATAACAGGTAGAATACTCTCATAAGAGGACCAAGATTTGAATGATAGATCACAAGTTTGGCAACTTTCTTGGACATATATGACTGGTTATGGATGATAGTATGCAGGGGTCCTAATCCTACTCCTACAACTAATAGGCTGGATATATGAAAGGATTTAAATTGATGTTTTAGATGCAAGACAGGGGTTTTGGATCATAACTACTACACAGGAGCAAACCAGTGCCTATTTCGGGGCAAGGAGTCAACTAGATGTATACAAGAGAATGGCTTGCAATTGGAATTCAAGTTTCAAGGGGTTAGGACTGGTATTTGCCTTACAAACACCACCCAAGGATAAGTGTTTAACTGTCTCTGCTTACAAATATCCTTGCTGACTACAACCTTCTCCATTCTCAACCTAAAACAATTTAATCCACTCCTTGAATGGAAGTTAAAGATTAAGCATGTGATATAGAAATCTATACCCTAGAATCTGAGAAACCCTCAACAACCGGATTCAAAAGAAAAGAATGCATACAACAAACGAAGACAGACAGATAAACACATGCAATGAAGCATTTTTCACATAAACATGACATGAAACCGAACATATGTGCAAGATGCATTCAAATGCAACACATAAACTCCAACAGAGATAAAACAGTCAAGAATATGTTCTGTCTTTCATTATATTTCCCCCAAAAATGCCCAAGTCTTCAATAACCCGAAATGAGTAACACAATTTGCATTTTATAGTAACACTGTGTACTCAGCAATAATTACATGGCATTTCAAAATTTCTGTGAGATACAATGCACTAAGAATGGTGCCCAAATCATTCAATGTAGATGAGGGACAAAGAGGAAAGAGCAGGTCAACTCGGGGTGTGTGCATCTGTTTGAAAATTTTCCTTACAAATCTGGTAGCTGGCTGGTCAATCAAACCCATACCTTTGCAAATCTACCATAAATGGCCAACCCACCTGCAGCCTTGGTTTGCATGTTCTAAAGTTCCTTCTGCTTGAAACGTGGCTGCAACATATAGAAATTCCACCCCTGCTGAAAATTTGAATCGTGGCTATCAATTTTCCCTCCTTCCGCTGAGATCTACATCTCAAAATCATGTTGACTAGTCATCAACCAAAGGAAATATACCATACAGATGCCTTTTGCTTCACTGACTTTTCCCATTTCTGACCCTCATTTTGCCTTGTCCGCCACTTTTGCCCTTTTTGCCTTGTATATACATATTCAAATGCATATACAACTGCCCGCTTTCTTGCCTTTCAAATCCTTTGTATATGCCAATGCATATACATACAACTGTTTAACATACAAGGTAGACCCCAAATCTGTATAGAACAAATCAAAATTCTACTCAGGTCTGACTTGTATCACCTTTTGCATCTTTCCATTTTGTATATTGCATACATACAATGCAATATACATGCATGGATTTCAAATTTTATGAAACAAATTGGGATAGTTTTCAAATCTGGGCCTTGTATCTCATCCCTTTGTATATTGGCATATACAAATGCCATATACATGCAAACCATGGACACCAAACACTTATAGAACAAATTGCAAACATATTTAGGTCTGACTTGC
This sequence comes from Cunninghamia lanceolata, assembly GCA_027924645.1. NCBI lineage: Eukaryota > Viridiplantae > Streptophyta > Pinopsida > Cupressales > Cupressaceae > Cunninghamia > Cunninghamia lanceolata. The sequence continues at coordinate 27,228,051 of BSBN01000703.1, forward strand.
ATCTTAACCTTTATATCTTCGCAATGTATATCGGCATATACAAGCACCTAATATACATGCTGCGGACCCCAAACCATTATCTGCCACAATACATTTTCCTTTTCGTGTCTGGGTTGCATGTTCCTCCTTTGTATATGACCAATGTATGTCACATATACAATGCAAACATACAAGCAGATTATGCATACAAACAGCAAACTTCAACTTTTATCAACCGGAATGCATGCTCATTTCAGATTCGGCCAATGCATCTTTGGAATGCATGTTCCCTTGTATGTGCGAACATACAATCGCACTTGCATATGCAACTAGTGGGTCCCATGCTTTGTATATCGACCCTTTGCACATTTTGCTTTGCATATAGCGAATGTATATCGCATATACATTCCTCTTTGTATGTGAGGCCGACCCCACCAAATGCATCTCCTGCTTTAAATGTCGCTAAATATACAAGGCCCCTTGTATATTTGCACTATACATTCCCAATATATGTTGGACATACATTCACCATTGCATCTGTCTCGATGTACATTGACCCTTGTATGTTTCTCTTGTATGTCGGCAATGTATATTTTCTTTGCATGTTTTCCTTTGTATCTAGCTGTTGTATGTCTGAACATACAACACAAAATATTCATGCAACCTGATATACAAGCTAAGAATATTCCCATAATCTGCAATAGATTCCTCAATGTATATGCACCCTTTTTAAGCCTAATATGCATACAAGAATGCATATAACTGATTTTTTCACTTTTTTGAAGGCTGATTGAGATTTCTGACCCGCCAATGCACATTTGACCTCAATGTATATACAAACAGCCTTGTATATACAAAGTGACATGCATACAACAGATTTTTTGTAATTTTTCTACTAAGAAGGCCTAAAGACATAGGATTTTTATGAATTTTTATGAAGGGGCCTGCAGATTTAAATGTTTGAAATCTGAATATTCATGCAGGCACCAACACTGGCTTTGTCTAGGGACGCATGCCTCTTGCAGGCATGGCGAGAACCATAAATATCTGGGATGCAGACTAGTCCCTTATCCATTGGGTGCAGAGTCAAAACTGTACTAACCTGCATCACAAATCATATTTTTAAACATTATTTGGCGGCCTTGTGCAACCAAAAATGAACAACCACAACTTTTTCCTGTCAAATACCTAATTCTGATCTAAATAATTCCAACCACAACTGAAAACATTAAAATAATCTACCCACGAGCTCATCTTGTCAATTATAGACTCCACCATTTTTGAAAACTTGCCTCTGTCAGTATTGCCTCTATCACTCTGCATCTCACAATCAGACATATAATCATACATACCATAAAATTCTTCAGCATTACGCAACATATGTATGTTATATTCTTCAAACGGTAAATCACATTTCTCTTGGCACTCCTCATCATGTACCTGGCTGTTGCACATCGACACGGATTCATCCAGCTGATCCAGAAACTAAGAACACCCATAATATATGAGACCATCAATATCATTTATATCACTTATTGATATTGAAAACAAATCCTGATCCACACACCCATAGTTGCACATGTCTGAACCAAATGATGATGAACATTCATTATCTACAGTTTGCATATCCATATTATCTTCACAAGAGCTGAAGATATCTGATTCTGACTCATATGTCCCCTCTTCACAAACTGATGTAGCACCTATGCTAGTTGTCTCTTCATATTCATCATCATCCTCAAAAAGAGGGTTAATTCTGCACTAACGAAGGTCATGACTCACAACATTCAATACATCTAGAGGCTCATCATAAAGGGGATTCATACTCATTGCAAAGGTCTTTATTTTTTCTTCATGACAATCCATCTCTTTTTCATCATTATCAAACCTATAGTCATAAGAAGAACAAACCTGATCCATGCACTGATCATGGATATCATTCTTATCATCCGATTGCCCCACACACAAGACTTCCGCTACTTCAATGCACTTTGAAGCTGAACTATCCACATCACTTTCCAGCCCTCTAATACTTCCTGATGAAACTGATATTGACTATTGATCCACATGATCACAACCATGCAGAACTAGATCATTTAAACATTAATGCTCTTTGCTGAGAACTGGCATATTAATATCACTTGAAAAATCATTATTATCAACTTCATTTGCTGGGCAAATCAGGACATCCTCCTTTATGGCAGAGTTATCATTAACTTGGAATGATGCATAAACAGGGATAATAGGGGTGTGAATGCTTTGGCATTCATTTTCAACACCTGAATTATATCTTTCATCAACACTGGGGACCACAGGGCAGAAAAATTTTTCAGAGAAATAACCCTTTTGAATTACATGCCTCCAATTGTTTTCAATATCTATTGCAAACTGATGCACGCTTGATGCAATGTGGTGGGCTCCTTATCTCTCAATCTATAGCTCATTTTTTTATCAAATGTTCCCAAATAGACTACTAGGCACAATGCATCACTAGGTCTCATGCATTCTGGAATTCTTTTCAATGCCTTCATAAATCTAAGGTTAAAGGTTGGAATTAGCTCATCCTTTTCAATATGGATCTACATGAAATCACTGATAACTACATATTTAGATATTCTTTCACCAAATTGTTCTAGAAATGCAGATTTAAAATCTTGCCAAGAGCTGACAGAGTAAGCTGGAAGATAGGAGAACCAGTCCATTGCATCTTCATCCAAAGATTGAACAAATAATCTCATAACTACATCCTCATGGTCAATCTCAAAATCATCTCACATTTAAAAACTATTGCAAGTGTCTCTCAGCCGATTCATCCTTTATACCATTGAATTTGGGCAAATACTTTTTTATTTTAGATGGAAAAGCATTTGGATAACCACAAATGCCATTGAAATTTATGGGCTTATATCTGTCAATGCTGAAACTTCTCTTATGATATGGTTGGGATTGACCATTATACATTACTGCATTTGACATCTCACAAGGGTGCATGGGCTGATAATACATCTTTATGTGTTTTTGCAACCCTCTTCTCAACTCAAATTTTCAATCACAACAATGACCTTAGGCCTTTAAAATACAAACTGTTATTTCAACTTGCCTAAAGTCCTCTAAATGAGTCTTTTAACAATATTGCATACTCATTTTGAAATACAAACTAGGTTCTTACAAAAGCATGCAATCTTTCACTAACATTTCCCTTTTAACCAGTGCTATTTCACCCAATAGGGAATCTTTTTTCAATTTATACAAATACCTGGATATGTTGCAGCTGCTGATAGGTTCATTCAACAGAGTCACCACCTCCTTGGCAGAGGAATGAGCTTCACATAAGTTGAAGCTGAAAATTCATTTCTCTTCTTTCTGGGTTCTCCCACAGTAGAGTCACACATAATTTTTTTAGTTTTCTGCAACAAAGGACTTCCAAGTCTGATTCTTCAATCTTTTTGACTCACACCTTCATGGATATGACACTACATCTCCCCAGTGGAATCACCATCTGTTGGTGACTCGGATGGGCAAGACTTTACTAGAGATTCCTAGATAATACATTTAATCACATCCCCAGTAGAGTCGCCATCTGTTGGTTTTCTTTCTGAATCGACAGACGGTTTGCTAGTTCCAATGCACAGCTAGATTCGGCCAACTAATACAGGAGATTGCATGAGCTACCTTCCCTTCACTTCTGGTTCTACCCCACCAAGGGGGGTATCCCTATAGCTAAAGATTTAACCTTGACTCGCCCAATGACAAAAAGATTTAGCTTTACAATAATAGGCAAAATACTCTCATAAGAGGACCAAGATTTGAATGATAGATCACAAGTTTGGCAACTTTCTTGGACATATTTGACTGGTTATGGATGAGAGTATGCAGGGGTCCTAATCCTACTCCTACTACTAATAGGCTGGATATATGAAAGGATTTAAATTGATGTTTTGGATGCAAGACAGGGGTTTTGGATCATAACTACTACACAGGAGCATACCGGTGCCTATCTCAGGGCAAGGAATCAACTAGACATATACAAGAGAATGGCTTGCAACTGACATTCAAGTTTCAAGGGGTTAGGACTGGTATTTGCCTTACAAATACCACCCAAGGATAAGTTTTTAACTATCTCTTCTTACAAATATCCTTGCTGACATACAACCTTCTCCATGCTCAACCTAAAACAATTTAATCCACTCCTTGAATGGAAGTTAAAGATTAAGCATGTGATACAAAAATCTATACCCTAGAATCTGAGAAACCCTCAACAACCAGATTCAAAATAAAAGAATCCATACAACAAATGGACACAGACAGATAAACACATGCAATGAAGCATTTTTCACATAAATATGACATGAAACTAAACATATGTGCAAGATGCATTCAGATGCAACTCATAAACTCCAACAGAGATAAAATAGCCAAGAAAATGCTCTATCTTTTGTTATTTTTCTCCCAAAAATGCCCAAGTCTTCAACAACCTGAAATGAGTAACACAGTTTGAATTTTATAGCAAGACTGTGTACTCAGCAATAATTACATGGCATTTCAAAATTTTTGCCAGATACAATGTACCAAGAATGGCACCCAAATCATTCAATGCAAATGAGGGACAAAGAGGAAAGAGTAGGCGAACTCGGGGTGTGTGCAGCCATTTGAAGATTTTCCTTTCAAATTTGGTAGCTAGCCGGTCAATCAGACCCATACCTCTGCAAATCTACCATAAATGACCAACCCACCTGCAGCCTTGGTTCACGCGTTCTGAAGTTCCTTCTACTTGAAACATGGCTACAACATACAAAAATTTTGCCCCTTCTAAAAAGTTGAATCGGGGCCATCGATTTTCCCTCCTGCTGAGATTTGCGGCTCAAAATCATGTTGACTAGTCATCAACCAATGGAAATATACCATACAGATGCCTTTTGCTTCACTGACTTTTCCCATTGTTGGCCCTCATTTTGCCTTGTCTGCCACTTTTGCCCTTTTCACCTTGTATATACATATTCAAATGCATATACAACTTCCTGCTTTCCTACCTTTCAAATCCTTTGTATATGCCAATGCATATACATACAATTGTTTAACATACAAGGCGGACCCCAAATCTGTATAGAACAAATCAAAATTCTACTCGGGTCTAGCTTGTATCACCTTTTGTATCTTTCCATTTTGTATATTGCATACATACAATGCAATATACATGCCACGGATTTCAAATTTTATGAAACAGATTGGGACAGTTTTCAAATCCAGGCCTTGAATCTTATCCCTTTGTATATCGGCATATACAAATGCCATATACATGCAAGCCATGAACACCAAACACTTATAGAACAAATTGTAAACATATTCGGGTCTGACTTGCATCTTAACCTTTGTATCTTCGCAATGTATATCGGCATATACAAGCACCTAATATACATGTTGCAGACCCCAAACCATTATCCACCACAGTACATTTTCCTTTTCGCATCCGAGTTGCATGTTCCTCCTTTGTTTATGACCAATGTATGTCGCATATACAATGCGAACATACAAGCAGCGGACTTTAACTTTTATCAGCCGGAATGTATCCTCATTTCAAATCCGGCCAATGCATCTTTGGAATGCATGTTCCCTTGTATGTGTGATCATAGAATCGCACTTGCATATGCAACTGGTGGGCCCCATGCTTTGTATATCAGCCCTTTGCACATTTCGCTTTGTATATAGCAAATGTATATCGCATAGACATTCTGCTTTGTATGTGAGGCGGACTCCACCAAATGCATCTCCTGCTTTAAATGTCACCGAATATACAAGGCCCCTTGTATATTTGTACTATACATTCCCAATGTATGTCAGACATACATTCACCATTGCATCTATCTCAACATAGATTGACCCTTGTATGTTTCGCTTGTATGCCCGCAATGTATATTTTATTTGCATGTTTCCCTTTGTATCTAGCCATTGTATGTCTGAACATACAACACAGAATATACATGCAACCTGATATACAAGTAGGGAATATTCCCAAAATCTGCGATAGATTCCTCGATGTATATGCACCCTTTTTAAGCCTGATATACATACAAGAATGCGTATAACTAATTTTTTCACTTTTTTGAAGGCCGATTGATATTTTGGACCCGCTAATGCACAGTTGACCTACATATATATAAAAACAACCTTTTATATACAAAGTGACATGCATACAATAGATTTTTTGCAATTTTTCTACTGAGAAGGCTGAAAGACATAGGATTTTTATGAATTTTTATGAAGGGGCCTGCAGATTTAAATGTTTGAAACCTAAATATTCATGTAGGCACCAACAGGTTGGAGGACTATTTCTAGCCCCCAATCTCAGGTAAGCACTAGAAAACACATGAAAGACATGCAAGACACAAGGAAGACATTAAGAATAATGTAAAACATGGAGAATACAATGGAATCATGCAATACACAAAGAAGACATGAGAGCAGTCACATAATACATGAAGAATACATTGATTTAACAACTAAAACAAATCCTAACCTAGGGGTCAGAGGGACCTCATCACTATGTGCCTTTAGACCACACCAGGGGAAGACACCCCAAACAAAAATCCAAATGTGGAGGGAGATCATCGCTACATGCCTTTAGACCACACTCAGGGGAAGACATAGAAGACACATAAAGAAGACACATGGAATACATGAGCACTGCATAGCATGCCATAGACACACTATATGTCTTATACATGGCAAACATGAGTGATGTGAAGGATCTTATTGCTAAGTCCCACCATCTAAAACACACCAAACACACCTGACAGTTGAGCTACACTACCACAACCGCCAAAGACATTCTTAAGGTTAGATGACTCAAGATCTAGCCCTGCCTCTGTAGAGGACTTTGTATAAAAGTATGTGCTCTAGATCAAGAGATATACCATCCCGCCTTTCGCAGAAGGGCTTTGTATAAAAGGATATGCACTAGCTTGAAAGAGATACTTAATCTCGCCTCGCGATGAGGGATTTTTGCTTGATTTTTAAAAGGATGTCCACTACCTCAAGAGATACACAATCCCACCTCGCAATGAGAGATTTCAAACATGCTTCAGTAGTGTAAAAGATAATTAGACAAATAGCATTATATATGCCCCCACCTTAAGGTGGTTGATCTCACTTGCTGGTATCAAGCACATTAAGGTAGAGTGAAAACTTGCAAGGGAAGAAGAGCTTTTGCAAAGCACATGCCCCCAAAGGAGATATGTGCCACGATCGTCAAATGTTCCCACAAACATATTGATATTAAGTTTTCTAAGATAATCAACAAGATGTAAGCCTTTGGTTAGAACATCTTACTCTAAGATACAACCAAATCAAGTCATGAAAGTTATGCATAAATCATATATTAGATCACATTAGAGACCAAGGCTACACTTGTAGGTTTGAAACTAAGTATAGCCATTGGGATATATTGTAGATATCTCAGAACTGAGTGTAACATGTTCAAGGTGAGATACAAAACCATCCAAAGTGCAAGGAGAAGATTGAGAGTATTACAAAAATGTTTGTTACGAAATGACACATCACATGGAGTGATTCTACTAGTCAAGCATCGGATATATATATCAACCCCATCTTCATATATAGACTAGGTCCTTTTTTTTTCTTGTTGAAGGGACACATAGTCCTCATTAGTATTTGTTTGTTTTCGTCATTCACTGACTAGGTAGAATCATTGAAGAATGTAAACAATAAGAACAAGAGAGGAGAACCAAGTGCCTTAGGAACACCACGTAGGAGGATGCCCCCAAGACATCTTCTACAACGCTATGCCCTCAAGGCATGACACACAACAATAAAATAGAGGAGAGAAGAATAGAAGAATTTAGAAACACATAGAAGAATGGTCACAACAGAGGCAGTCTCCTGGTAGATATATTATCTAAGAGGAGTTCAAACTTACAAGCATCTTAGAGAGGTGCTCCATCAAGTGTGACAAATTGTGTGAGAAGTTCATACCTGATTGATGCTTATTTCAGGAATGGTCATGTAGTGCTTGTTTCTCAAGACCATGTATGTTTAAAATCTTTTGTTGCTTAGGAGGAGGGAATCATTGTTATTTCTCATTGATGATAGTCACCTTGTTCTTTTCTGATCCTTTGCTTTCTTGTTCTGATTTTCTTGATGCAGGAGTCTTTCACGATGAAATGGGATATTTTCCATCGTGACAACCTTTTCTTTCTTAATGTTATCCTGTCAAGGTTGTTAAATTTGTGTATCTGATGCATTCTAGTTGTCTCTCGATCCTTGTAGGGATAATGGTAGAGGAACCTCAGCATAGATACCTCTCCCTCATGGATGAGGTGAATCTTCAGTCTATTCCTTATCCACTTCTATCATGCCAATTATTTCATCATAGTCCACATAATCATCATTCTGCTCGATTATGTTTTTCTCTACCATATTGTTGTCATTATGCTTAGGAAAAGGATTAGTGAAGATTTGTAAATTTTGGTTCGGAGGAGGAACCAACTTATCTCCATTGTCATTCATCCCAGTTACCTATATTATATTAGAATCGATGAGGTCTTGAATTTCATGTTTAAGACACATATATCATTCAGTAACATGTCCTTGTGAGCAGTGATAATGATGGGAAGGGTTGGCATCAAATGAAGGTCCTTGTATCTTGTTGATATCGAATGGTTGAACATGAGGAAGCTTCAAAAGATTATTTCTTATTAATTGATTCATAATTGATTGAAGAGAGTCAGATAATGGAGTAAATTGTTGATGTTGTTGTCTTAATTGAAATGGTACCCATTTAGGGTTAGTGATAGCAGACACATGTGATTGAAAATTATTTGAATGTTGTCCATTGATCTTAATGAAACTCTTGTTATTCCTCTTAAAGTTGTTTTGAGATGGTCTAGTCATGGATTGACCAACATGAGATGATGAGTTTTGTTTCTCATACTGACTATATGAAAGTTGGTAATAGTGAAGAGTTGTACATAAATGTTGAAAAGAGCTATACTTTATCAAGAGGATTTTATCATGGACGTTAGGCTGTAAATTTGTAATGAATACCTTCTAAAGATCTTCATCTTTAATCAGATATTCTATTTGTGAGATGAGACCTTGATATTGACTGGTGAATTCTATTAATTTCTCTTTAGAACCTTGTTTACAATGAACCAAATCAATCAAGGAGATAGTAGGTCCAATGTTTGCTTGGAAGTGTTACAAGAATTGATCAACTACTTGTGAGAAGGAATTTATTGATAGGAGGTAGAGAGCAAAACCATTCCAAAGCAATATCTTTGAGAGATCACGGGAAGAGTTTTCCTGGCAAGTCCTCTTCAAAGAAGAAATCACTAGACATCACTATGAATGCTACTACATAAGTATTAGGATCACCCTTACACCATACTTTTCAAAGCGAGGAGTCTTGAATATTTCAAGCACTGGAGTTCTTAGAATTGCATAGGATTAAGGACTATGAGCATGGTGTGTTGGTAAAGTAGGTTGAGAAGAAGAATTAGTTAAATTTGTTACCTTTTGTTGTAAGGAGGTCATGCTTTGCAATAGTTGGTTTAAAAGGGCATCATTGGGTGATGTGGTTTGTGAGTTAGAAGAATTGGAAGCTATGGCCATGAAATTTAAAGGTGATTGGTTGTGAGTGGTAATGAAAGGTGGTTGAGAGCAATTGTAAGTGAAAGGTTCTTGAGAATAAGTGGAATGGAGAGGTGGTTGAGAAAGGTTATTCATATAGGAAGACACCTGAGGTGCTAGGTTGTGATAATTAAATCCCACAAACTTGTAATTCTGTGAATTAATGCCATTAGATACTCCCATGCTAGTGGTAGCATTACTACAATCTTGTGCATTAGTAGTGAGGATTGATGATGTAAAAGTGGATATTCTAGTAGTTGGTATAGGTGCCAAAACCTGTGTATGATTCAGTGATGACACATTATTAATGACATTCATACAGTTAGCCACTGACATAATGTTGTTACCTACTAAATGGGCTATCCCACAAAGCATGTTAACACTGTCTTGTCCTTATTTTAATAACTCTCTTAGATTATGAACAATAGGTACGACTTCTTATGCTATTCTTTCTTTTTCCACAAATGCTTGAAATTCATCTAGTTCTCTATCAATTTTGTTGATTTGTTCACTAGGTACATGTTTTATCACTTCAATTTCTTCTTTCAAATCATGAAATGTTTGTTCATCCATCATATTTAATTTATTGTTGTTTGGATAATATATTGTTTCACCTTGTGTGAAGTAGTGAGATAGTGGATTTTTCGATGTTGGTACACCGTTGCTAAAGGGAGCACTAGAACCCATTAATCTATGACTTCTTCTCACTAAGGTGTTTGTTTTAAGGCAACAGGTTACAACACTCATGCAAGATTTTATAACTCACAATGCACTAATGCATGAAGCAATTAATGATATTACTAAGATATGTATGTTGAAATATACAATGTCTAATTGCCAAAGGTGAAATTTTCAAAGCTAGGATGCAAAAGTATGTAATATGATCCAATAATACACTTCAAAATCAAATTTGAATGAATGTTGAAAAGGAGTAGCAAACTTTGAAAACAAAATTTTGACTGCAAACCCTAGTTTTGCAAAGACTAGGTTATATGAAAAATGTAACTTTTTTAGCAAAACCCTAGCAAATGAAGCTTTTAAATGCAATATTTGATATGAATTACTATAAGAAGGATCAAATTTGATGCAAATATCACAAAATTAATTCTTTTTATGATATGCAACACAAAATATGCAAAACTATGTCGTAATGCAAGCCTAAAATGCTTGTTTTTTCATTTTTTTTCAAATGTATGCTAAATTTTTCAATGCAAGATGATTAATATGATATGAATGAATGCAATAACTGATTACAACACTCACTAAAATGTTATGTATGAAAAGTGGGAAGATGGTAGATAGTGTTAGAGCCTATCAAATCAAACCCTCCTTTCACAATAACATTCAAGGACAAAAACTAAGTTGAGTCACTACATATGAATGAGGACTCAGCTACAGGTTTGTGTACTCAGGAATGATATGGAAAGATTGATTAGATTGAGAGATTTGTCAAACCCTAGATTGAATAAGCCTCAAACCGTAATTATAATGAAATTAGGTACAGATAGACAGAATGCTACAGAAAATCAGATAGGAAAGCACTTAGGAAGGATCAAAAAATACCAAAAGTTAGATTTCCATAATTGAAAAATTTGCAAACTATGAGGTAGGAGTCCAAATCTGATAGGTAAATATTTATGTAGATCCAGAGCAATGAGATGTGTCAAATTATAACTTGATCCTGAGTTTGGGGAAAATCCTATCAGAAGGACTATGGGTCGGGCACCCTAGTCCAATAGGTGTAAATATCAGCAAGTTTCCACTAGATTCTAAATCTTTATCCTTTGAATTACTTCTTTGTACCTATCCTTCTCTAAATCCCACACTTATAATCTGCAATCATAAAGAGAGGGGTTTGGGGGTTGTGATGTTTAGGAGCTTGCTTTGGTCAAGCCCTAGAATGACATTCAAGTCTTCTAACACTGTTGTTAGATAGAGTGTGTGCCCAAGGAGAGAAGAGGCCAAATCTAATGATGAAATAGAATGATTGAAACACAAGTAGATGTCACCTTAGAGGTAAAGCCCTCATAGATATCAATATCCTTCAAATCATGAGGAGATGGACTAATGAAGCCAAATCTGCAACAAACAAAAGTAATACCAACACAATTCTACTCTACAACACAATGAATGCCTTGAAATCCCTTAGCTCAATATCATAAGTTTGCATTATCCATCTAGGTGTAAACTAAAGTCATAAACTCACTCATATATGCTTTTTTGCTAACTTTCATAATTTAAATTAAAGAGGTCGACAAAGGGAAACCTTTTGAAAGGGCTCAAGCTGACATAATTAAATTTTGATCCCAACAAATTAGGCTGGACTTGGATGCAAGCGCCCAAGTGCCAAGGCCCTAATTTGGTCTTGATTTTAAGGTTTAGAGTGGTCTCCTAAGTCCCGTTTGACATGGATTGGGTGGGAAATTTCTCAGGGATAAGTATTAAGCTTGTAAAGTGTAAACATGAGGACCTAGGAGCTAAACTATGAGGTAAAAAGGCATAGAGATACTTTTTACTCCATAACAATAATGATACCAAACAATCACATGATGAAATAAAAAAACTTAAAGGACCACCTAAGTAGCTATGTATGTATGTAAAAGAACTAGATCTATCTAACATGTAGGCTTGTTAAGTTTGAGGCATAAATGATAATGATACAAAAAAGTTAAAAAGAACTCAATAAATTTAGACAATAATACCAAACTCACATGAGCATTCAGAAACTTTACTAGGGTTTCGTAACATCTACTTGATACAGAAAAAGAGCTTCCCATAGCTTCAAGAAGTATTTATTCTGTACTGACAAGGCCAACCACGTGAAGGTAGAAGCTCATGTGGCCTCACCTAACACCTAAGACTTAAGACACCAAAGGCACCTAGATAAATTATACCTTATAATTCTAGGACCTCTCTAGACCTAAGACACCTACAAATTTTATACCTTAAATTCTAACTTCTAGAGCTAAGACATATCTAATCTACACATATATTTTATGTACCTTATTCTAGAGTCTAGACCTAAGATTAGGTAGTGGACTTAAGACACCTAGATTTTATACCTTATTATAGTCTATACCTACAAAATCTTATCTAATAAACACCTAGATCTTATACCTTAAATTTTATAGTCTAGACCTAAGATATATATCTAAGACATGTATTTAGATATTATAGTAGACCTAGTAGATAGGTAGTAGACCTAAGACACCTAGATTTTATACAAAAGTGATGCAGAGAAAAGAAATAAAATAAGACTAAATTGACACATCACAAATAGTGTTTCAATACAAATGATGAAAATGTGCATTCTTGTTCATTCTTGGCAACTTGCTCTTAAAGCCTAAAACATGGGGCGGCAATTTAGAACTTTTTGACCATAAATTTCATTGTAAACCTGATATTAACATTATAAGACCTGTTTGGAATACCCTTTGGGCCCTTACTAAATATATGTCAAAATGGAATAGGGTTTCTTTGTATGAACTAGGGCAAAAACAAGACTATTCCTGTGCAAACCATGTGACTGTTATAGAACTGCTCTCAGTAAAAATGCCATAACTCACTCAAAACATAATGAAATCACATGAAACCAAAAGAATTGTAAACTAAAAACAAATATATTTCCATCCTTCTATTATATTCCTTGATCTGAGGTCGTACCAAGCCGTGCGATGCATGTTTTTAGACTGTAACTTTCAGAAAAATAAACTCCCAAACCTGCCCTTAGTAAAACGATCATAACTTTCTGATAACTCAATAAAAATTGGTAAAACAAAAAGAAAAACGAAGTAGATTCACACCCCCACACATTCCAATTGGTTTCTAACCCCCATATAGACCGTATAGGCCATACAAAATGAAAGAATAGGCCTACAACATTGGAATACACAAAAAAAAAGGTTTTTATTCATCAAACTTCAAAAGACTATGTCTCTTCCCTCCCATTCAAGTTCTTTTGAGGGTGTTTTATACATCCCCAATCAAAAACTAACTGTATAGTAATGGTTTCTTGATTTGCATGTAACTATTTCTTGATTTTTGATTTGTAACTATGCCTTTTTTAGCAACATGACCACTTTTATAATTTTTTTACACTTTTTAACCAAAGACCCTATTAACATTCCAAAAATGGATCAACATGATCCCACATGGTCATAAATGACCTTATTAGATCAAAACACATCAAAATAACCTTAAAACATACTTCAAGGTGATGCTCTTGCATCAAATATATATATATATATGTCAAGATAGTGTAGAGCTCACGTATCTAGAATGAAACAATAACTTGAAATCCTCTGAGATACATGATTCCAAAAACATATCTCCTACCACATGATGAAATGTAAAAAAAATAGAACCTAAACATCATGAACTGTAAAAATTCTAGGTACTAGAAGGAAATTATAATTAAACATCAAAAAAAGTTATTGAAGCATAAATTAAAATAAATTAAGACACCTAAGTTACATATAGATGTACGCCAATAAATTCTACCATAGTAGGTCTAGTGAATACTTGAAATTAAAGGAAAGTTGCATTCGAGGTCCACATATTTCATATCACATCCCTTAGTTCATCTCACTCTTCAATAACATCTAATATTTTCTGATGGTCATCTCTATCTAGTCTCCACTTATGAGGTCCATATACATGTGGAACTTGATGAAGAGATAGGCCAGTAGCAATTACTAGGTGGCTATACTGATACACCAGGTTGCAAGTTTGGTAATCAATAAAATGAATCCCACTTTGAACAATTTTGACTTGTTTGAGATATGTCCCTTGCACTACAACTAAACCTGTGGGAAATAACATTTTGTTGCTTGTTTCTATTTTTGTTAACTTCTTCCTCTCTTATGTGCAATGTAACGAATAATAATTAACACCCTCTATGTTTCTGAGCTCGGCAATGCCAAAATATCTCCAGCACCGCAATGAAATTTAAAAAAAAATAGAATCTTTCTTATCATGAATTGTAATATTTAAGAATGAAAAATTTAAAATTGAATTTTATATATATATATTTAAAAAAATAAATTTTAGGGGAGCATATATATACATGTTTTTTAATCAATCCTGAAATATGGTCATAATCAATTGAAATCAAAGGAATGTCTTCAAAGATTTCATCATCTTCTTTGTATGTGTTGGTAACAACTAGTGGCACTGAATTCCATTCACTGGCATATCTACATTGTTGGTTGTTGCAATTCTCATAATTTCCCAAAATGCGGTCATAACAAAAACAAGAGTAATCCCTAGTGCACAATGTCCATTGTGTCTATCTATACTCACATGTGACACAATGTAAAGATCTTGTTTTCTCTACCCTCTTGCATCCATGCATTATTTTTCTACCCACACCTACAAATTTTATATATACATCAAACATGATTTACAATTATAATTTTGTTGAAATTATAAAACTATAAACATGATATGAAATAAAAAAAATAAATTTTTAAGTACTAAATATTAAACAAGTGAAAACTTTTTTCAAACAATATACACATACTTGATATCTCCCAGAACACTCTATTTGGATGTGGGTTCCTCCTTGAAGATGTGTTGACCTCATATTGAAGTGTTTCTTACACCGTTCAACAACATCATATGAATCATTTATATGATATCCCTCATAATTCATTTGGTGTTTTCTTAGAGCACGTTTGATGCAAGCTCCTATACCATCATGTTCACCCTTTCCATGCCTACTCTCAAAGAAACTCCAAACATGTGGTCATTGTCATGTCGATGACACCTAAATACTGCATAAAATGGCCTTGATGATTTAAATTGTGACGCACACCCATCTGACCATACAAAAAAAAATTCAATTTTGATACCCCTTGTTGTGAAATCTTTAAAAAACTACTTAAAACAATGTTGTACAAAATGTGTGTCATGCTCTTTATCATCACTGATATAAAAATGATATTCTTTTTTAATGAATCATTCTAGATATGTACTCTCAACACCATCCAAATCTAATTGTACATGTCGATAACACACATGTACCATAATAGTGACATGCTCCAAATAATAATACTGTGTTTGAATCTCCTTTTGATGGGTAAAAGATTTTTTTTTACAAAATCCACTACTGATAAAATTGTTCCAAGTGGAAAAGTATCTCTCAACAACTAAAATTGTTTTTCTTTCCACTTAGTAAAAAATACATGACGTATGTATGGTTGCATCAATTTACAGAAATTTTCCATAAATGTTCTAGTAGGTAGTTCCTCTTCTATGTAATCTAACCTTGTGGATTCTTTCCTAAATTTTGTTTCACTTTATGTACTTGTAACTTTTTCAATTTACCATCTTCATCATATCAATATCTTCATTTCTCAAAGGAATTTTAGCCAAATATCCACATGTTTCACAAAGTCCCTTTATACATTTCATTGGACCATCTATGTCATCATCATATTTATCACATAAGATGGCTATGAACTCACTTACCCATTTAGCAGGTGCATTTTGAACACCATCACTTTCTTCTCTGATGTTTCAAAACCCCTGATAGTAAATATTAAATTCAATATAATAATGACAACAATTTTCAAAAAATTTGTTTTCCTTCATATAATGTGGCCTTAAAATTTCAAACATTGTTTTCCCAGTATTTATATGAGGATTTGCATCAAAACATCACATATATCTCATGTTGTGTTATGTCTAACCAACATTTTATATATAGTTCATAACTATTCAGCTTGATCTAGTGTTTGAGAACATCTCTACTATTTGATGAAGGGTGGGTATGATCATGCCAAAAATATGAGATCAAATTCCTAACATTATCTTCAATCTTGTCATAACAAGGAGCCCTACACATAATTTCTCAATTTCCTTCTGTAGTACTATCATCCAAAACCTTTCTCCTTTTCACATATCTTGTTAGTGTCTTTCTACTTAATCCAATTTCACTTGAAAGTGAAGAGATCTAGAATTTTCTTGACATTTGTGCACTTACAATAGATGGCATCACTCTTCTTGAAATGCTCTTATCAATCGATCAAGACTTTTTGCCAATGAAAGTCAAACCTTTTGTAACATTTTGAACAATGTCTTTTTCTATGTGTCTTCTCCTATTTTTTGTGAAATATACACCCAACAATTGTAATGTCTCTTTTATCTCATCACGAAGAAGCATACTTGATAATAATTGGGCTTGACCAACTGTGTCATGATGATTGAAATACTTATCAAGTATTTCCTTTAAAGTTCTACTCAACAACCTCTTAGTAACATGACCAGGTTTTCCAGCATAAAATTTCAATTTCTTTACATCTATTTCAAGTAAATGATCTATATTTCCATATGGAATTTTTCTCTTAACCTTATTAATTAGATTCATATACATATCTATAGAAGGAAGTGATCCTGACCGCTCTCCAATGTCAACGTTTGTTTGGGCCTCCTCCCTAATGTCAATTATGTGTGATTTGGCCTCCTCCTTGACATCAACGGTGTGTGGTCAAGCCTCCTCCCTAACATCAACTATGTGTGGTTGGGCCTCCTCTACTACAATATCTAAATTAGATTCAACTTCTACTCCAGTTTGCGTAGGTTGAGCCCCTACACATATCATATAAAAGAAAGAACGATTCAGAATTTATTTAAGGGACATGGATATATAAACTCATTTTCAATAAACTAGACATATAAGTTTTAAAATAATAAATTTTAGTATTATATATTATAATATTAAATAGAAGATAAAATGTACATAGCATTATTTTTCCATTTAAAGCTCAAATTGCTATAAAATTGGACACATGTGTACATAAAATTCTAACATCATTGCCCTCATGTTCTATCTATATATACAAACAAGTGCAACATTACAATGGTAGCTCATAAATTAGGTACACAAAGATAGTTTGAGGTGACTCAAGCATATATCATTTTAAGTTATTTACTATAACATACACTTGATTGAATCCAAGAATTGGTGCCCATAATGTTGGAAAGAATTTTTACTTGAAACTCCATGAATATATGAAATATTGTACTTGTCCATGTGCATATATGAAATATGAATGTAGGATACATATGCATTCTAATAGATAATTCTACTAAATTAAAATTTATCTAATTTCTAGTATACCCATGATTTCTAGGATTAAATTAGAGAACTATACATTACAAACATCTCTAAGAGAACTTCAGAAATCATCACTTATACACACAATTTTTAAACAATTAAAAACTTTGAGAAGATTTGTAGGAGTTTTGTCACATAATTTAAGTAACAAAATTTTCTAGCTTGATAAATAGAGAACAAAGGTTTTGTACATGCATAACTAGATATTGAACTCCTACTCTTTCCTTTTCTATGCAACAACACATTATTTAAGGGTCCATATTGAAATATCATGTTATTTGGTCATATGTACATAGTAAAGGAATACCATAAGACTTTTAAGATCCACATGATACTCACCAAAACTATAAGAAATAAATTCTAATGGACCCCAATCATCTTCTTGTTAAGACACTATGATCATGTTGACTAGGGGTTTATTTTGTGTAACACAATTGTTATACATGTATCAATCAAGTACATGGTAACAATGTCAAATACTAGACAATGAATATTAGATCAGATAGTGACTACACAAAATTTGAGATTTATGCTTTGAAGTGTGCAACTGACCCAGGAAAATTTGGAAACACTATTTGTTGACCTTAAATCTAGACCATTTCTTAAATGGACAATTGACCATTCCAATGAGCTCACAAGATCAATATAAGGTTGAGAAAGCACACTAGACACATGTGTTAACACTAGGGGACATTGTTTTTTGAATAATTCCACTTAGTCATAAACTTGTATATATATATATATATATATATATATATATATATATATATAACAACAACAACAAATATGATGCTAGTATCTCATTGGCATATCAACAACATTAGTAGATGGAGGAAGGGTTGCACGCTTAGGGCATGACAACAAAATTTTGATAGATTAGTGTCAAGCAATATCATGTAGAGGCTCTACTAACAACTAACCATATAGACGAGGATGACAAATTCTAGTTAGGTCATATTAGGGGTGGTTCTTCAGTCATCAAACAATTATCATGGATTTATTTTAATTTGACTATGTTTTGCATATGTTTGCTAGTTGGTAGATTATTACCCTTGACCATATTTTTATGTGTCAAAAATAGTTTCCCTTCACTTGAGAGGGGAGAAGGTTGGCCTACATTGACAAATTAAGTTGGAACCAAAGATAATGAGGTGTATCTTGCTACAACTGATAACTGTGAGTGGTGATGTAGTGGTATCTCCTAGAATTTCTCTGCATTGCTAGATAGGGAGAGGCCTTGATCATTGTACATGCACTAGATGATCCTAAGGAATAGCCCATCATGGAAGGAGTAGATACATAAGGTGCCAGTGAAATTTTCCATCTACAACAAATTCTAGACTATTGATAACTATCTGAAACATACATATCTAAATCTAATATTTTTGAAACATTTTTATACCAAAGAAAAAATGTACATACCTTATTTTTTTTGTAGTATCTTTGTGACCTTTCTTGAGATAATTATTTTTCCTTTTCTTTGGAAAATGATCACATAGCTTTATTTTTCCTTGTCCTTTTATTGCCCTTTTCTTTCTTCGAAAAATATGAGTTGAAAACTCCTTCACCAGATAAATTGTCTTTAAAAACCTGCCAAAATTAAAAAATATGAATATAATTCAAGATAAATAATTTTTAATTAAATTGCTTATTTATATATATGCAACTTTAGTTAATTTATTTTAAAAATTCAGCTTCAAGACCTTCGAACAAAGGTCTCTTGTTATGAATTTTTTAATTATTTTTTTAAGTCAACCACCTTTGTTTGAAGGTGGATAGTTATGAATTTTTTTTAAGTAGCCCAAAGGACCTTCGAACAAAGGTACCTTTGTGTGAAGGTATCTTTGAATAAAGGTGATACCTTTGTGCAAAGGTACCTTTGTTTGAAGATACCTTTGAACAAAGGTCCTTGGATGGCCTCTTCAACTCTAGGCCTCAAGATTTCTACAGAATTTTCACTTTCAAACCTTGGGTTGGACCTCTAAATGGAATGAACTTGACAAGATAATTTTTGGGGTTGTAGCCCTCGAAATGAATTTTCCAACAAGTATACTTTTGAATATATTTAATTTGATTATTATATTTATTTTCTATTTTTTACTGAACATAGTTTTTTCACTGTTCTACACATATGGAAAAATAGTTAAATTCTGAAAAATATATGCACACTATCTATTGATCTCCTTGTTTCAACAAGAAAAAAATGAATTTGGATAAAAAGTTACACTATATGGTTCAAACCTGTGTGTTAATTATAATAAGATCACTTCAAAAATTAAAAAAAAAAATATGGTTCAAAAAATTATAAAAAAATATCCACACACTAGATATTAATGTTATGAATTTATTTTTAAAATTTAGAATTTTATCTTTTCTATAAAAAATGTTATACTATATAGTTTGAATGACACTTTTTAAAAATATTGTTAACTATAGAAAACAACTTATTAAAAGTTATGTAAAAAAGTTCACAATTTTTTTTTAATTTTGAAAATATATATATATAATCTACACACAAAATCACAAAAATCACTAGTTCACATCATCTTCAAATTCTTAACATGTTTAGTTGCTATAGGTTTCAAAAAATGAAAAATTAGTTTAAAATGTTGATTTCAATGTCCTACTTTGGCCAAAAAGTGGAACACAATATTGTGAGATCACCAACTACATAATAAGATAAAATTTTAATTTTAATTAAGTAATGTATTTATAATTCTTGGTTAAAATAATGAATCCATCTCCATGAGTTGTTGTTCCCTAGAAGTCGACATGTCTCAAGTGAGCTTAAATCTCTAAAACACCATTCATTGACCCACTCTTTTGACTCACACTTAGTCCAAGAAAAAAATTATACATGAATAACAAAAGCACCCCATATACCTCATATGAATAGTCCATGAACCTACATTTGAGATTATAAAAGAGTGAAACTCACTCAATCTTTTCACTATAGAATAATTTTCATATTTTTCAATGTTAGGTTATTTTACCAACCAAAAAAATCTATGAACTATAGTTACCTTAATTACCTACACCCATTGTAGTGTTACACCATTTGATGATGGATACTACATTTGTCAACTTTGCATTGTCTTTATACTTCAACTATTCTCATGATAAGGCTCTTTTAATGCATGCTCGCGTATCATCATGCTTGTCTTTTCTATGCCCAACCTCAAATAAATTTCATATATGTTAAACCCACTCTTCATATACATCCTACTCAATGAGTAAAACATCCACAAGTTCTTGAATTATGATATAAATTGTTTGACCATATGATATGATGACTAAATGATGTTTTTATTCTCAATTTATCATAAAACATCTCAAAGAAACATTGAACAAACTATGTAGAATGTGTGTGCTCATCACTAATATAAAAATAATACTCTCTCAATATCTGTACATCTTCCTCTATACTATTAGATGCATGAATTAATTTGTTATAGGCATAAATATGGAAACTTGAGTGAAGTTATAATATTGTGATTGAATCTTATTATATGGTTGTAGTGTATAATTATTTGTAAAATCTATAATTCACGTGATAGTATAAAGAGGAAATGTGTCCTTACATAACTTGAATTGTAATTCCAATCATTGAGCTCTATGTAAGTCTTGCATACTCATACACTATCTTCTCTTGAAAGATAGCCATAAATTATGATGTTTTATTTATTCACTCACTAATTCACATCTTGGTCTCTTTACCATCTTCTAAAGTATACATTGTCACTAACTTATATTTTCTAAAACTTTCTAGTTCATTTCCAATTGATATTCCTTATGTCCACACATTTTTCAAACATTGCAAACCACCAAAACTATTACATGTTCCATCTAAATGTGATTTCTAAAAAAACAATCCTCCATCTAGTCTTTCACAAAAAATAATTGAAATGAAATTCTTTTCTGATCTAGGTGGAGCTTCTATTATACACTCTTACAAAAAAATTGTTAATTTGCAAAGTAGCATGTGTATGCTAGAAAACTATCATAATACATAGAAAATTCAATGTGGACCCTACAAAAAAAAGTAGTGTGTGTGTGTGTGTGTGAGATTTATTTTAACAATTGTTTTTTTCATTTCAAAATACCTCTGAGTAATGTTTATTTGATGATAACTCTATAAATTTAGAAAATAACTTATGTTTAAGTCATATCCAAAAAAAAGTTTGGATGTCACTCACAGTTTTGACAACTAATTCTTCTTTTTATATTTGTTTGATTAGGTGATACTCTTTTTTTTATTTTTCTAAAATTATTTAATTAGGGATTTTAAGGATTCAACGATGACTTTATCTTTCCATGAGAATCTATCAATGAAGATTTGGATCCTCAACTCTTTCATGCCTCCCAATGACATTCATTGATGTTTTATATTTATTTTTAGTTGTATACTTGATTTCCTTATTAAGCGATATTTCTTTTTTTATTACTTACTATAGTTGATGTAAGTTTGTATCATTACTATCTTTGATGCATGAGGTCAAACCCACTATTTAGTATGCATTGATTATACTTTTTACAATAAATTTTGTACTATTAGTATTTGATGTTCTTAGACCAAGGATTTCCATGGTGGGTCTAAATGTAAGATTTCTCATTATTTCAATAAACAATTAACATCTTCCTATTTCATTAATTTTTTAAAAAAATATTGTCCATATTTTAACAACACTTCTTCTACAACTATGTTCGAGAATCTTATTAGTTATTGGTTTTATAATGTTCTCATCAATTTTAATTAAAAGTTTAGGTTTTTGTGCAAAATTCTAGGTTGTGTTCTCAATGGTAAACTTGATTCATTAGATAAATTTTGTTCATATTCATAATTAGGTCACTTTGGTGTGTTTTCAATAGGTCAATCAATTTGTGTAACATCTAAATTTATATTTGAAATTGCATCATTATTGATCGTTTATTATTTATTGATATAATCAGTGTTTGTGGATTTACTACAATATCAAATTGAGATGGCAAAGATCACATACCTTCCATTATGGGGTTCAATTTCCTAATTAGAGAAATATTTTGCATTCATTGTCATTGTTTCTCTAAATTCTTCTCTTTCATGGCTCTAATAGATGCTTCAAGATTTAACTGAATTCAAAAAGATGGTATATCTTCAACTTTTGATTTTAATTTCTTATTTTCACAATGTCATTTCATCTATTTTCTTGTCTTCATATTCTTGGCTCCATGTTTCTTTGGTGTTTGCATTTTTTCTCATTTCCTTGGAATGATGTTGAATTCTATATCATTCTAACAAAAAATATCAAAATAATTTAAATAATGATTGAAAATTTATCAAATTCAAACAAAAAATGTAATTTGAATGTTTTATGTCAATGCAAGATAAAAAAACTAGTTAGTTTTATCAAAAAAATATTCAATTTCCTCAAAATATGAAAATAATGATTATGAAAAACAAATTCAAATAAAAACATATAATTAGAATCTTCTATGCTACTACAAGGCAAAAAATTAGTTAGTTTTCTTAAACAATTATAGCAATTCCTAAAAATAGTAAAATGTTTGATCATATGTCATAGAATATGTACAACATGTTAGCACCTAAAAAAACTAGCTCCCAAACATGCATATTTTTCCCCAAAAAAACTATTAAAATTCCCACCTTTATCTTTGTAGTCAAAACAACCTATTTAGATCTAATCTGAGATGGTTTGTAAGGGTTTTCCTTTCAAAATTTCTAAATGTAAAGTCCCCCAAGGAAACATGTTATCTTTCCTTAGAAAAATTGGTTCATTTAAGGCCTTTGTCGATGAATTGGCAAAATCGTGAATTGACGAACTTGCCGACTAGGTTTGCGGGTTCGTGATTTCACCAATTTTCCATTAAACTAACAAAAAGGTAGAAAAAGTTAAGTTTGAAGAAATGTTTGATGTCTTCTTTGGAAAAGAAGTGAAGTTTGTGGCCTTTTTCAGAGAATCGACTAGTTTTTGAAATGCTAATTTTGCCGACCAAGTTCATAAGCTTGTGTTTTCCCTGATTCATCAACTAAGCAACAAAGGAGTGAAAGAAATTATTTTCTAAGGAAAAGAAAGGTGAAGGGGAAGCTAGTCCAAAGGGGAAGAAAAGGAAATGGAAAAAGATAAGTCTTATTTTAGTGAATCATCTAGTTCGCGAACTGTCAATTTCACCGACCAAGTTAATGAGTTTGTGGTTTTGTCAATTTGCTGATAAGATGGGAAGGATAAGACATTGAAGAAAAAAATTGGCCTGAGGAAAAAAAGTTTGTGGCAAGTGGAAAAGTTTCTAAGGGAAAGTTTTAAGGGGAGCTGAAGTCTTTTTTGGTAAATTGGCAAGTTTATAAAAAGCCAAACTCACCGACTAAGTTCGTGGGTTCACAATTTTGTTGATTCGCCAATAAAGAAACCAAATGGCAAAAGAAAGAGAAAAAGAACAAGTAATAGAGAAAATGAAATATAAGGGTCTTGATTTGTGGAAAGAAAATGTTTCCAACAAAGAGAAAGAAAAAGAGAAGACAAATGCCTTCATCAGCAAAAGGGATAGTTTGTGAACCGATAGGTTCGTCGACGGTTCAGTTTGCTGACAAGGCAGTTTGTCACCAAGGTAAATTTCTGACAAGGGAGAAAGAAACAAAGAAGAGGGAAGAAGTTAGAAAGGTAAAAAAATATAGAATAAATGGAAGTTTACCAAATTAAAGGTTTACTGATGAGGCAAAAAAGGGGCCGATAGAGAAGATAAGTTGGCGAAGGAAGAAAAGGACTTTTCCAAGGTTTGTGGAAAGGTAAATTTGTTGATAAAGGGAGATAAAGGCAGAAACAAGAAACAAGAATGAAGTGGTGAAGTGGATGGTTCAACAAGTTGATATTTTGTCAATAAAGGGAAAACAAGAATGAATGGAGTAGCTTCGTCGACAAAATGGGCAGTTTGTGAACCATTTGGTTTGCCATCCATTGGTTCGCCAATGTGAGATTTTTCTGACAAAGGAAGGCAAAGACAAAAAAAGACAAGTGAGGAGCAAGCAATGAAGAAGAAGATAAAGTGGATAGTCTATGCCAAGCTGAATTCATCGATAAACATGGAGATTAGAAGGCAAAATCAAAGGAAGATCCAATGTTTTGTAAAGCATAAAGTACATATAATAGTTTAAAATATTTTAGAAAGGTTGTAAAGGTCTTTACATAGTATTTTGGAAGATTATTCTTGAAGCACCTATCTGCCTGAAAATGCACCATGATTGCAGGATATTGCAAGTGGGTTGGCACTTAGAAATTAATGTTTGGCAGGCCAAGGTCAGTTGCAGGTGGGTAGTACAATGATATTCTTCAATGCATAAGTACACTTGGAGGACAAAGTAGATGAAATTGATGTCGTAGGTGTCAAGGAATGGACTCAAGCCATCCCTCATTATTTCTTTGGGTACCCAAAGAGTGTGGGCAATCTTCTGTTGTCATTTTCAAAGTTGTCAGGGAATGGGCATTTCTTCCAATCTAAGGGATTGTCTAATAAGGCCATGGGATAGTTTTTAATGCAACATGGGTTTCTTGTTCAGCACCTAGGGTTGCATAAAATAGAAGAGTGCTAAATATGCACGTTTCAAAGACTTTGAGTTGGTTGGTTCTTTGTTGGTGGTTAGAGCCTATGCAAGTCCATAATGCTTCTAGAGCTCCAAATCATGCCATGCACAGTTGCAAATAAGTAATGGGGTGGTGAAATAAGTGAAAGATAATGTGTAGTAGGGATTGTGTAGAGAATGTCTCCATGGTAGTTTATTTGTATTTAGGGTCTTTCCTCTTATCACATTTGCTGATAAGTTTGTATTGAACATTTGAAAATGTGACAACATTTTGAATATATTACAAGCCTTGTAATTGTCTTTTGTTCTTTACATTTGAATACATACAGTTCTGCTCTAGATTATTAAGTATTTTTGAAACATAAAACCTACAATCTGATATAGCATATGCTTAGATCAAGTTTTCCTTGTTTCCCTTCCATTTATTTTCTTTTATGTCATCTGAGACTCTGTAGGCCAATTGGATTAGCACTGGTGTTGGCTCCATTAGACCAATCACACACTATTTAAATCAAATAGACATTTACCAATGGTTTAGGGGAAAAACCACCTTTCCTATGCATGTACATTTGCACAATTTCCATAAGCTATATAGGGGTTTTGTGACAACTAGTTGTTCTTGGTTTAGTGATAGTCTTTGGGGCCAAGACAATGATTTAGGTTTGGTTGTTCATCTGGCTTGAACTCAATACCTATTAGGGTATACCCTTTGGAATATCCCTCCAGAGTCTAAGTTGAGCTCGAAGTGTAGAGGAGCCGACCCACTCCTGTCATTTGGTCAAAATTCCCCTTAACTTGTTGATAAACCTCTTTCAATCACCTTGATGACACCCCTGGCCTAGGTGATTTATAAAATGTTTTAGGGTTTTGGGTTGTCATTTTAAGAACCAACACAACACATGGAAAAATAGAGCATGTGGGTTCAAAATTATAGGTTTCTCCTTTTTGTAGATTGTTGCTCTATTTTTCTAAGTAAAATTATAACGCGTGCTCACTATAACTTTCTTTGGGAAATTCCAACCCCTGGAGTTGGATTTTCCTTAGACATTCAACCCAAAGAGTAGGACCTACATGTGACATTCCCAAATACATGTTTTGTATAAAATATACAATAAAAAAGAAAATTTCAAGCATGATCTCCATTAGTTTTCCATATTTTTAGATATTATAAAAATTCCACAATGACGTCAAACTCTCTATTACCTTTCTAAGCATGTATTTTTTTCTAAAATTCAAATATATTAAGGCTTCTATCTTCAATTTGTTTTACTAGTGTCTTCAGTTTTTGCTAAAAACCTATGTGTAGTTTTTTGGTGTCATTTTAAATATCCTCTAATCTAAATTTGAAATACATTACATTTTTACATTCTAAACTCCATTCTATACACATTAAAAAAAACCAATTAGTTTTCTCAAAATTAAGGGGGACACACTCATTTTTTTGTCTTTCAAGATGTGTCCACATTGAAAATTAGTAGAAAACAAAATATTCATTAAAAAATGAGAAGAAAGATTAGGCATAAACTAAGTGATGTTAGCTAACTTTTCACTGAAGGGATTTATGAAATACTTCTAAAAATAGGACCACTTTGTGTGCTCCCCCTATTTGGTCATCTTAATCTCAAATATTTTTTAAAAAAATAGTATTTTAGAAACTAGATTATAATCACTACTAATCATTTTCTTCTCACATATTCAAATTTTAAGCACAAGTATCTTGAATTTCTTGTCTAAGATCAATTTTCATTAATTTCAAGAAAAAAGTAGCACTTTTAACCTTCTTTTGGCCCCCATTTCCATGCACATACCTAGGATGAATATGACCTTTTGGAGGATGATGTTGATTCTCCTAAGTTTTTTTAATGATACATGAGCATCACTATCTAGCATATATACTTATAAACCTATAGTTTAGAAATTTCATTTTTCTATTTTCCTTATTGTTTTTACACTTTGGCCTTTTTATTATGCATTGTTTGTCATATTTCACATGCTTGTTTCACCTATTTGGTTACGTACTTACTTTTCCCCACTTGGGAGTAAATATTATTCTTTCCCTTTCCTTGATTGACATATATTTACTCTTATATGCTCATTTGCATCTATTTTATTGTACCCCTTGCTCTTCCTATGCCTTTTTCTATGTTTTCCACTCTAGTTAAGCATTCATCTATTGTTTTTTATTACTTCAACTCATGCATCCTTATATTCACTTTTCTTTTCATGCCTAGTTAAACATGATTCTATAATTTGTGCCTTGCCACTTTGGTTTTTTTTATTTTTCCTTGATTGTCTCCTATTTTGTTATGCACCCTTATGCATGCCCTTTACTATGATGGTTTATTTGTGATGTCATGACTATCCACCTATCCTTTCATGCGCATGTTTATGACATTCACCATATTTAGACCACATGCTTATGATCCTCATGCTTTATCTTATATCACTTTTCATGAGCCTACATTTCCATACCACACTCCCAGAGTTATCTTATTACACTAGGGCCATTTTTCCTCCCCTCATTCCATATTGAGTCTTCATTACCATCCCAAATTTATGATGAATTTTATCATGATGAATATGATCTTTCAAAGGATGATGTCGATTCTATTAAGTTTGTTCAATGATATATGAGCATGATTATCTAGCATATATACTCATATACCTATAGTTTAGAAATTTCATTTTATTGTTTTCCTTACCTGTTGCCTTTACACTTTGATGTTTTTTTACTATGCCTTGTTTGTTGTGTTTCACATGCTCATTTCACCTATTCGGTTTTGTGCTTACTTTTCCCAACTTAAGCAGTATTTTCTTCTTTCCCTGTCCTTGCTTGACATGTATTTACTCCCATGCTCATTTGCATATTTTTTTTTATTTCACCCCTTGCTCCATTGTATGTTTTTCCACATGTTTCCCACTCTAGTTAAGCATTCAAAATGCTTTTACTTTACCTTGTTCATGCTTATACTTTCTTTTCTTTTCATGCCTAACTACCCATGATTCTATGGTCCATGCCTTAACCCTTTGAATTTTTTTATTTTAGCTTGATTGTCTCTTATTCTACTATGTACCCTTATGCTTGTGCTTTACTATGATTTAGTTCATTTGTGATGTCACAACTATCCACCTATCTTTCCACACCTATGTTTATGATATTTACCATATTTAGACCAGATTCTTATGATCCTCATGCTCTATTTTATATCATTTTTTTGTGAGCATACATTGACATACCAAACTCCTAGAGTTATCTTTTTAGACTATGGACATCATTCCTTCCCCTATTAAATATTGAGCCTTCATTACCATGTTTTTACATCAAGGTCATCATGTTTTCCCTTATATAATAGGTGCCCACATTGCCTTATCATGCTTTCAAAGTGGTCATTTACCTTATGTCTACATGCCTAGTTCCATTTCTAGATCTATGTTACCACTAGTCTAACTTATTTCCTTATCCTAAACTTTGTGTGCTTGTGCCCTTAGATACCACATTGGGGGCATATAGTTAACCTAGTGTCTTATGTACCTACATGGGAGTTTTGACCATTGAGGGACACATCACTATTTTTATTTTGCTATAATACCTAGGGGCAAATTTATACCTTTCATGATTATCTCCAACCCATTTGTTTTGGTTCCTTTTTTACTATATTCATTATTTTCTTGTTACATTATTTGCGATTCCTATTACTTTACATGATTTGTATGCTTACATGCTTATAATACATTTACATTTCATGTATTCTTTTTCCCTTATCTCTAACTCCTTGCATCCTAAGGATGCAACCAATTGTTGAGGCATATCATATTGCTAACATTCCTTTGTTGATTTTATATAAAAAGTTACAAGTATCAATACAAAGACTCATCACCATGTCTAGACAAAGATTTATCATATGACATGAAATTGTGATGCAGGAGCACCCGGGTGTACACACAATCCTGCATCAACCAAAAACAAAAATTTAGTTTTGTTTGATTTTCGTTGTGTTTTGTTGATTTCTATTCACCTTTGTTTGTCGCAATCATTGGCAGTATCATTGGTCAATTTTGGCAATGGATCATTCTTCTGTTTGTTGGTTTGAATGGAATAATGGGTGAATGATAGTCATTCTGAGAGAGTCATGGATTCAGAGTGCGAATGTTGGAGGCATTTTATTGATGTCCACATGAGTGTGATTTGAAACACCTTGGGTAAGCATGTTTGGAGTTGAAGCCTCATTTTTGCCAGAATAATATATCCAAAAAAACTCATACCAAGTTAAAAGAGGAGTAAAACTGACCTTACTCATTGTGGTATTTATGAAACAATTGATAAATTGGTATTTATTTATTATCTTTGTTGGCTGCTGAGTTATTATTTTGACTAAGTCAAATCTTCAAACACAAACCGAGCCTTTGGAAGTTAGACGATTTAAAGATTCAAATTTGTCTTTGAAATAGTTACAGAGTGGAGCCAGAGGTAGAAGGCAGAGTCGGCCAGATTGAAGAAGACCAGAAGTGTGACAGAGAGAGGTCACTACAGACTTGTTAGAGTGCAGATTTTGTATTATAGGTTTCCTTTTAAAAAGAAGTTAATAAATTATGAGTTGAAATATTGTTTTGTAAATTGAGTTTGTGTGAGTGAGTTTGTAGAGAGGGGTGAGTTGTCTCTCTTGCATCAAATTGCCTCACATGCCACCTGGAAACACACCTTATTACTTTTCATACAAGTGGAATTTCCTTACCCTACTTCTCATTTCCTACTTTTCATTATCTTGAATAGTTAAAACAAGTTGTATTTTCTACATGTTTGATTTGTGAGATAAAAGCTACTAAAATTTACACATGCTTTCTCTATTTTGTGGGTTTTCAGGGAACATGCTTGCTGAAGGATGAACACACACAATAAGATCTAGTGGATTTGATTACTTTATATGGATACATTAATCCTATTTATGTCTAAGTATTTACTTCTATGCATGTTTGTTTTAGAAACAAGATCGATTAATGCATTGTTGATTACGAATTGGAGTAATTTGATTATGAACAAGGCAGTTGTACATATAGGGTAGAGAGTTTGAGTTGACTTAGGAGTCGACTTCAACACTCAACTAGTGGTGGAAGAAAGAGAGTTGACATGTGTGTTGGAGTGTTGTGTTGGACTCTCTAAGTCGACACCTAACCACCTAAAGTGGCTTAAAGCCATGCTGGGAATATACACATAATTACTTATTTAAATACTAAGTAATAGTGTTAATATTACTACACTAACACCCCTCTTAAGTACAGCTTAGGTGGGCACAATAAATATGGGTCTCAGAAACTAGGCCTAATCAAGTACCCATGTACAAATGCATCTCTCATAAGGCGGAGAAAGAAAGAAAACTCTGTGGGAAAAAAATTTCCTCCAAAAAGAGAAAATGAGAAAGTGTTTTGGACATGACTTGATGGAAGTGCACTTGACACAATGCAATTGAAAGTGATAGTCTTGTAATACTTGCAAGATCCATGTGTGGAATGCAATTGTATGCCATATGGCTACAATTCAAATCCAATGTGAAGTCCTGATTTTGAATATTCTCTGGAAGCCTTCTGTGAAGCAACTCTTTAAATCTGTAGAAGCAAGGAAACTAATATCAATCTTCTGCTGTGATGAATCTCTGGAAGGCCTCGAAGAATCAACTCTAGATGCACATGTAGCATTAGTTGATAATGATGTTGTAGTGGAAGTGTTTGTGACACATCTCACTACAATGCAAGAAAAAAATGTTGAAGAATGATGAAGTAGTAGTGGTAGTGTTCTTGACATATCTTTGTCGAAGTGCTCTTGGAATAACTCAGAAATGCTCCTTACACACCTCTATGAACACCCTCATAATTTAATATTTTTATCCAAATATTATTTTGTTGAACTTGAGAAACTTCCCTATGACTCAATATTTTTATCCCCTCTGAATTTGACACTTTATAATGATAGTGCATTAAACAAGTCTAATTGGAATGAAAAAAGGCACTTTATAACAACAGTGTGAAATCATTTCCAATAGATTACTCTTGAAAAAATATTCACTTTCTAAAAAAACAACAATTTCAAGTTGCCAATCAAAAGATATAATAGTTTTTCAAGTTGTTTAACTAGTTGTACAAAAAGAAAAAAAAATTGAGAAAATTTGGACAATTCCCAAATCATCTTGATACAGCTTTGTCGGTGTCCAAACCAACTTCCCGTCGACTATAAATATGCCTAATTTTGCCTCCATGGGTGAAAGTTATGGCGAAATGAAAAAAAAACCCTCCTTCGGCATGTTGAGAGCAATCTAGCAGTTTGACTTGCCATAAAATAGTTTTCTCCAGCAAAAATGTTGTGGTTTGGTGGTTGATGATCACTACTAACCTCTAGGGGTTAGCATAAACTACTAATTACAAAGTTAAGGTTGCCTTTACAATAGTTGTTAATAGTTAACATTAACTCTTAACTTTACAATAGTTGTTAATGCTACAATATTTGTGTTTACATTATATGCTTTAGATGTGGCACTAATGTCAACAGGTAGCATTAAATGTTTGTTTACACATTTCATCATAACTAGCGCCATTAAATAGTATACTAAAATCCACCATCGAACATTAATTCCCACTTATGAAAACTTGGTGAGATCAGCGAATACCGCAGGGTGACTGTGTTTGGAAAAAAGAGAACAAACAAAAAGATTGTGCACAATATTTGGTGGCTTCTAGCGGGAGCAGTTGCCAAGTGTTGTGATAAAAAAATTCCAAGAATGACTTTGAAATTAATCAAAGGTTGCCACAAAGGCTGGAAATAACGCCGATGAAGGAAGTAGATCTGCCACCCAAATATTCTGCTTGGTGCGCCTCTACAGAGGCCAGCTTCAAAACGTCTTGTGGCGTCCTTTCAACAATGAAAACTAGAGACCTTCGACTGTGGAAAATGCTTGTGCCTTCTACAAGAAAGCTTCGACCAGCACAGATCCTACGACCTCCCAATGTTTGAACAAGGACTGTGAGAGTTGAAGTCATCAAACCTGCAATATAAACATTGCAGCCTCTATTGGAGAGTCACGACCTTGCAGGCAAGCCGTTGGAATGTGCAGAAAATCATTGCCTTTGTTGAGGAGACTTTGACCCAGAGATCTCGGCCTGCTTCTTGGCCACGATCGATAGTGTTAATTTTCAGATCAGATATGTTGTTATGTTTAAATTGATTAGAAACTGATGTTGAATTCCTTATATTATTCCTGAGTCCACTTGTAATTTTCTGTAGTGTATGAAGGACAATCAGAACTTGTGTTTGATTACAAAATTGATTCCTTGTATTGTTTGTTTTTCCATCCTCATGCCTTGATTCGATCTTGCATATGTATTATGGGAAGAGGCACCTTTGTGGTAGGGTCACATCGCTTCATCCAATGCCTCATTTGCTCACTAAATGGGCGATGGGAATTCATCTGGGGTGCCCGATTTCTTAGGGCCGGCCTTCATTGTGTTATATGCAGATCATAACCTCCCGAAGCTACACAAACATCAACACTCCCTCTTAGCTAGGGAGGTATTCTCATCAGCAAGGACTTCTTCATCATGGACTCTCTTAGCATGACTTCCACAATGGCTACATCTAATTGTGGGGAACACAACTCAGTCTCAAAGATGTGTACTATACAAGGGCTTTCACCTCATATTTCTCCATCTCAAATAAATATATGATACAAGGGCTTTCACCTCATATTTCTCTGTCTCAAAGAAATACACAATACAAGGGCTTTCACCTCATATTTCTCCGTCTCAGAGAAATCTATGATACAAGGGCTTTCACCTCATATTTCTTTGTCTCAAAGAAATATATGATACAAGGGATCTTAATGATGTTGTGACTCCCTCTCTGTGAGAGCGTCATTCTCCACCACACCAAGCTTGTCTCGGAAGTATGTACAAACTTTACTCTGGAAAGAGGCTTGGTGAGGATATCAATTGTCCGATCATCAATGCAAATATACTTGAGTTGGATTGCTTTCCTTAGCACCATTTCTGATCCTATCATACTTGATGCACCAATGTACAAGCTCTCCCTCTTAGCTGTGTGTCCCAGACTTCACAACCCCTTGCAAGATCCCTACCTTGATTTAACCTAACTTGAATAGATTTTTTAGAACTACTCTCTATCACTGTGAGAACCCTGCCTCAACTTCCTTCATTGATCTGATCCATCCTTTCGATACATTCTTGCAAAACCTTCCATGCTACTCAGACTTCTCATCCAAGTGCCACCACAAACACCTTGTCACACCTTCTGCAGTACTAGCTCCCAACTGAACTTGGCCCCAAGCACCCACATCAACCTCCAGCCCTCCTTGATCAAGGTTACCTACAATGTTTGTTCTAGTGGAACACCTCTATCCCACACTTTGTTTCATGTATCCCTAGATACCGGCCTCTTCATTCCCACCTCCAAGATGGTTCTACTGCAAACTTACTCAAGTCTGCCTTGGTACCTTCCAAAGGCACCCCTTTCTGCATTACTTCACCCACAGACTTTTCATTCAACCTGATCTTATCCAATCCAGGATTTTTCCTTTGTGACTCAGCCTCCTCTTGGTCTCTCCCACCTCAGGGCCTATCCGCCACCTAATTTACTCTACATATACAGAACATTCTGCATTCTTACGCGATATAATAGGTGGAGCTAAACATGGGAGAGGACAAAATTGAAGAGGGCGAGGAGCAGATTGTAACACCATGGGAATTTGTAGCATCTAAGAAAGGAGGTGGTATTTCTCTTTTCTTCCAAATGCTTTATATCAGTACCTATAAATTGGTTTTGCACCTCAAGGCAATTTAATGGTGCCCTAATATTGAGTAGTCTCAAATTAAAATAGTATAAGTTGCCAACAATACAATGGTGGCGATGTTTTAATAAGTTGGGATTCTAATATTTTTCCTTTGTTTGCTTTGGGTCATCTCGAAATGCCTTGTTTGAATGATGGTAGATCATCTAAGAATAATCCTACATCTGTAATAGTTTAGGCTATAAAAGCCTCTTGAAATTTACCTAAAAAACTCACTTCCAGACCACTTGCCTTGAACATAGATAATCTACTATTAAGATCCATAATTAGTAATGGCCTTAACTCTAAACCTGCTAATTATAAATCAATAAAATTTCTAGGGTATATCACCAAGCATTATTGAGCATATCCAGTGATGATTGCAGACCATGAAATGTCGTTCACCGAAACAACTGTTCAAACATATTCTGAACTGACTTCAATGAGTTCTGAAGCTCCAAGAGTGGTGCAACTGGCAAAGGATGATAAGTCTGGGTTTATACTTGTCATTTGAATTTTCTTTAAAAAAGTTCCAAAGATTCAACAAGACAAATCGAAACATATTCAGCATTGATTACAGTCCATAGACGACAAATCAGTGAAGTAGTTCATAGGTCAGGCACAGTGGCTTTTCAAGATGACCACTGAGTGCAT
Organism: Cunninghamia lanceolata; assembly: GCA_027924645.1. Lineage (NCBI taxonomy): Eukaryota > Viridiplantae > Streptophyta > Pinopsida > Cupressales > Cupressaceae > Cunninghamia > Cunninghamia lanceolata. The sequence goes on from BSBN01000703.1 coordinate 27,262,849, forward strand.
CACCAGTAATCATCATATTCCTAAAGAGTATGTAACATCGTGGCATTTTGTCAAATGGTTCAGTGTGCTTACTCTCCACTCCCACTATTGCAGAAGAGTCTAATAGTGTAGTCACACCTCCATCACCTAGCAAAATATGTTTCTCAATATTATTTGGTTGATCTCCATACTATTCTCCAAGGCTTTTGTTTAGTCACTTCTAGAAGGAATATGCCAGAGGTTGTTGAGATTGTTTTCACATCATCTGAAATACAAAAGATTGCAACTGAATGTGATGCTCCCTCAACTAATGACCCAATTATGAATCCACCAAAGGCCTACATGAGTGTAATGAAGGGGCTGTGAAAAAAAAATCCATATAGACTTCAAATATATCTACTCAGATGATGTAACTATTTAATGATGTAACTTTTGTTACTACAACTCTTAAACTCCTTTTCACAACGACTTCAATGACTTCAGTCCCTTTTTGATAGACACTCGCAGCAATACTTGTCTTCTCTTGACAACTTCTGCTTTTGGACAGGGATGACTACAATGTCCAAATAATCTCCTTTGACAGATATAGTCTCACACCAAATCAATTCTCCCTTGTTCTCTCGCTGGATGCTTCAGCAGCTTCAAATCATTAATAGTATCAGTGCCTCTTATCTTTCGTGAGCTCACCTTCTATTTGAAATATTACAGCTTTATTCCACAATCTACCAAAACTTTTCAGTGATTTCTTTAGTGGCTACAGCCTCACAATTCTGCGATTCTAATTTTAAATTTTTTGGCATGTTTTCTCAAATGGTACCCCTCTGTGCTTCTAACTCGCCTTCAATCTTTATTGGATCTTCTTATGCTCTGATACCATGTTAATTTTCAAATCAGATATGCTGTTATGTTTAAATTGATTAGAAACTAATGTTGAATTCCTTATATTATTCCTGAGTCTGCTTGTAATTTTCTACAGTGTATGAAGGATGATCAAAACTTGTGTTTGATTGCTAAATTGATTCCTTGTATTGTTTGTTTTTCCATCCTCATGCCTTGATTAGATCTTGCATATGTATTATGGGAGGAGGCACCTTTGTGTTAGGGTCGCATCACTTCATCCAATGCCTCATCCGCTGACTAAATGGGTGATGGGAATTAATCTGGGGTGCCTAATTTCTTAGGGTCGGCCTTCCTTGTGTTATATGCAAATCGTAACCTCCCAAAGCCACACAAATATCAATAGGTAGGTATGAAACCAACAACTCGGTGATAAAGAAAACTATAGATTGCAAGCAATGAGACCTCTAGCATGGATGTAGAAGGGTCATTAAAAAAGAAACATCTTAACCAGCTGGTACATTGTAAGCCACCAGCTGGTCGACAACATGTAGGGCAGGTCAAAGACAGTCGACATCCTGTCTACGGACTGTATGGCACGAAAGGTCGAAAGAAACCAAGTCAGTATGGTCCATAGATTTGGTCGACTGCAAGATTAGATTGCCCAGTTGTACAACTAGTCATTTACAACACACCAGCTGTACAGCCAGTCGTTTACAAGGCACCGATTGTTTACGGCTGGGCTTGAAAAACCCTGAAAACCAGAGGGAAATGTAGAGGCCAACAAGCCAAAACAAGGGTTGAGCCCTAATAAAATTCACCCAGACCTACAGCTGCAACCCACGAAACAGAAGATGCAGGGGCTGAGAGGCCAAAAAAAAACCTCCTCTTTCAAAATTTTGCCAAAACCACAAACATAGGCCTACAAAATGTCAATTTTGTAAAAAAATTTACATTTTCAACAAAAAAAAACTATAAACGAAAACTTGCAAAATGTCAAATTTCTTTAAAAAATTTGCATTTTAAAAAAAAAATCCATAAAATAGGAGATTTTTGCCTCCAAACTAACCAGCAAGCTAATTAGCATAGCTCTGATACCATTTTAGAAACAAGATCGACTAATGCATTGCTAATTACGAATTGGAGTAATATGACTATGAACAAGATAATTTTACATATAGGGTAGAGAGGTTGAGTCGACTTAGGAGTCAACTTCAACACTCAGCTAAAGGTGGAAGAAAGAGAGTTGACATGTGTGTTGGAGAGTTGTGTTGGACTCTCTAAGTTGACACGTAACCATCTAAGGTGGCTTAAAGCCATGTGGGGAATATACACATAATTACTTATTTAAATAATAAGTAATAGTGTTAATATTCCTACACTAACAGTTTGCAAGTGTTCATTTACTTTGAAATACATGTTCATAATAGGATTGAAATACACCTCAAAGTGGGGGCAAATGTTAGGGTAAAATTTCCATACCCATGTCAATTTCCATTTAGTTTTGGACCCATTGTGAAAAAATGTCCAAGTATAATCACATATTAACAAATGGCATAATCTTTATTCTTATGCAAAGTTGGGCTCATTTTCCAATCCTTCACTTATCCCCACCTTCTTAGATTCTTATACATTTGATCCTATCTTATCCATATTCATACATATTCCCATACATTTTAATATTTATCATGCCCATTATTGGCCCTCATCTTTGTACATTCATCCCCCACATTTGCATTATTGTTTCCTTGTCTTGGGTTAATCCTATAGTGTGAGATCAGTCTAGCTCATGGAAATTCAACCCCTAAAATTCAATTCAAGTTCAAAATTTGTTGAGTCCCTCCCATTCCATTCCCACCATAGTCCAACTTGGTACATATTTCACATTATTTATTGTAATACATAGTGATATTTAAAGACATTCAAATGCATCCATTTATCACAAGCATTCATTAAATAATCATTTCCATTGGAACATTCATTATATAAATACTTTAATTGAGGTGCTAAAAAGAATCTATTTGCACCAAAGTTCACATCTTAGGATTTTTGTATGGTTGCTTGTTGTTTGCCAACATTTGTCAAGGTCATAAAGTTAGCTATTCCAGAGCGTTGACTTAAGAGAACTTGACCCTAGTGATCCAACAACCTCCCTAAGGCACTATCAATCCTTAACATCAACAAGAAGTGAAGAACAAAGCAAATTGAGGACAAGAAGTGGAAGATTTATCAAATTGAGGACTAGAAGTGAAAGATTTATCAAATCAAATCCACAAACCACAAGACAGATATGCGCCTACAAAAGTGATCCAAAATCATAGATTCAACTTGAAAACCATTATAGTTCTATGCAAAATCCAACACAAAACTGCATATCCAAATTACCTTTTTAGTATTAAAACAACATAATTCAATACTACATCAATATTATTCCATCATCATTGTTCCTAAAACTAAATATCCCTAATCCATTATACTTAATCTCCCAAATTAACATTAATTATTCAACTTCACATTCCCTTTCAGTTATTAAACCAATAAACTCATTTATACTTATGTACATGGAATCTTTTAATCTCATAGATTGAACTTAGGGAAAGTGTGTTTTTCTTTACAATAATATTATATTCTAAATATATAAAAATCTAATATTTTAGTTGCTTGAAAATCATGCTTCTCTTCCTCGAAGGTTCCACGCATGTATACGTTAAAAAAAAACCCATACACATCTTAACGAATCTAAATAATCAGATTAATTAATTGTTGAAACACTACTTATTAAAAAATGATATTACAAACAACCAACTTTGGCTTTGCTAGTGATATTACCACTCTACTTAAACATCATCCATTTTAATCATGAAACAGTCAATAGTAATTTTACACCTCATCCACAACAAAAAGTGGTCAATATTTGTACTATTTTTATTGGCCAAAATTAACTTTGTGAGAGATGTTTAAGAATAACCATGATATTACACAACATTGAGGCCCTGTGGTGTTGGGACATTTGAATGGCGAGCGGCCCATTAGATTGAGTAGGGAAAATGAAAGCCCGGTATCGATATATTAGCAATGCCACTACCATGGCACCTGCAACAATGAAACTCACCACAATCCACTTGATGGCAGGGATCGTCACAACAAACCCTGCAGCCATTAGAGCCAAAAGAAAGTATGTTGCTGCCACCCGCATAATGATTTCCATCCACCAGACAAACTTCCCAGACAGGTCAAAGGCAAGAATCATAGCGATGGCCAACGAAGCAACCAAAGCCAACATGTCTGTAACCAAAAATACATTGAAAGAAATGGTGTTGGCACAAATCACCCTTCCCCTCTCGTCCATACCTCCCGGCATTGCCAACATAAGAGTCAAGCTTGCCCCAAACAATGTGACTGCGACCTGTATAATGGGCTTACGTTCGCTCTCAGATGGAGAGTGTCAGGGGGATTGGTGTCGATTTGATTTAGCGCATCTTCTTCTATTGGAAAGTCTGGTGCGGTCGATTAAACAAGCACAAGAGGAGCTTGTTCTGCTGGAAGGCATGCTACTTTCGACTGATCGAAGACAACAATAGCTGAATCTTCTCTCGGAGGAGAATCTGTGTTGGACACCATACTCTGGTAAATAAACACCCAGAATGTTAAATAGGAAAAATAAAAATGAAGAGACATGATATTTGTACAGTTTATGATAGTAAAGTTTAAACAGCTGGTACATTGTAAATGTATCGGCAGTCAAAATCTCACCGATTGGTGTAGACAAATCAACATTCTCCAAAAACAGAAAGATTGAACTAGGTGGAGCAGATCAGTCGAACAGGTCCAAAATATCAGTCAAATTCAGGAGGCATCGACAAAATTATAAACAGCCAACACGACAACTTGCTGGCTGTTTACATGCACCCATCGTAAACAGCCGGTGTGTTGTAAACCATCGGTTGTATGGAAACAGTGACCATTCCTGCAATCAACCGATACTAGTGACCCAAATGAATTAGGTGCTTTCGACCAGTCTAGCCATATGTTTCATTGACCTGTTTGTTTAATCCAATGAACACTGAGAGGGGGGGTGAATCAATGTTCTACAAAACAATTTATGCACTTGTTCTATTATCCATTTACCAAATTTAATTATATGAAAGTAGGTTAAACAAATGAACAGCAACCACAAAGACATAACACATGAACACCAAGATTCTTACGTGGAAAACCCAAAGAGGGAAAAACTACGGAGAGTGTTAGCTCTCAATATATTATTGTAGCACAATACCGAATTACAAAAGGCTCACTGCTCAATAAAAAGGCTCACTGCCAATTAGAAGAAGAAAGAAGAGGAAGGGTGGCTCACTGCCAAGAATGAACTATTGTGATTGCATTTACATATGCATGGTGACAGTTCCAATTAAGCTCATAAATACTGACTCAGAACTCTTCATTTCAGTCTGCCCCTGTTTCTCTGCTTTGCTCTTACATATGCTCAAAGTCTTTCTCTGTTTGTTGCGGCCATTCTATTTTTGCATATTCATATCCATCACATTACAATCTACCACACATAAATACCAAAATCCATCCTCTATTTATATCCACAACTAAATCTTTCTCATGATCAGGTCGGCAAGCAAATTGTGAAGCGTGTATACCAAGTGTTATATCCTATCGGCTTGTTCTTGTGTTAAATCATCAATGCGGATCCAAACAAACATGCATATGTCTTCATATATGTCGGCTCTAATTATACAACCACTTACCTTTATCATCCAACTCCTATTTCTTCTCTGCATAAGGATTCAACCAGCCTGTCGGTTTGTTTCTTAATGACATATATGATAAGTTCCTCTATCACATCATAACTCATGCTATAGACCAAATTGGACTCCAAAATTCATGTCAAACATTCATTAGACATCACCAATCATACCTTTGTAATCTCAGATCATAATATTCTTATATGGCAAGATGCAGATCTTTGAATTGATGATTCTATCTTTGTGAAATACTATCAAACTGATTGCCAATACTTGGAAACTTGTAGATGATCTTCTAGTGAACTTTAGAATCTAAAAATCTAGAATTAGATACTTCTCATATGTGTTTACAACACCTCCAAACCGTAAACCAAAATATACACTTGTAGAGGAATGCAGACCATTATGTTGTGCCTTGTTCACTGTCTCTGTTGTACCTCGGTTCATTTGGACTTAGATATTTCTTCCAAGTGACTTCCGAAGGAAGTCAAGACTTGATTACTGGAATATAACAACATCAAACAATTATGAATATTATATCTGAGCTGCATTTCCAGGTCTTAATCTGCAGAAGCACAATGATCCACTTTTTGTCCCTTACTATGTTTCTTGCCCATACTTAGTCATTTTTGCCAACCGGATCTAAATTCCAATAAGACCTTCCAGAGCTATGTCTTCATGCCATGCTGATGAGATCTCTGAGCCTTGTTGCCATCAATGACAACATACAAGTCTATACCAAAGTAGTGTCTCTTGCCAATAATCTCCCCCTTTGGCATTGATGGCAACACTTAGTGAAAAATGCTTTATTATCAAAAGCTGCTCCCCCTTACTATATAGACTTCTATATTTATTGTCCCCTTAAGATTTTTATTCTATTTTTCACTAATCTTCTTCTCCCCCTTTGATATCAATGGCAAAGGGTGTGTTCCAGAACCAAAGATTTGTCATAACTTCAAAAAATTTATGTACTCTGCCGCATATTTATAAGTACAGTCTTCTACTTTATTTTACATATGCTGAAGTATGTCACTAAAGATGTTCTTTAGTTGAGTCATCTCAACATCCTAGCTCTTCTAAGCATGATCCAAAATTTGTATATGCCCATTGAGTAGAAAAACTAGAGTTTCAACTTTGTGCAGGTCTAATGGTGTGGTAGTTTTTCCAGCAAGTTGTGCTTTAGCCACAATCTTAGTCATTGAATCTAGTTTGCAACTGATCAGTCTTCTCAATTGTCCCATTCTACTCTTTATTTGATACCTTTGATTTATTAAAACATTCAGGTCATTATGGATGTTGATGACTTGAGCTTCTTTGTTACTGGTTGATTCATGTACCAGATCAAAATTCTTAGAGATATTCATCAGTTTTTCTTCCAATTCCTTGATCTTTTCTTTTGTTTTCTTTGTAACTTCCGGCCATGATAAACAAAATTTATATACATCACCAACTTCTACAATAGCACTCTGAATATTCTGTATCCCATTATCTAGCTGAGCCTTATCATGGGCTATCAACTTTGTCAACTCATCTAACCTTTTCTCATTAAACTCTTGTCTAACTTTTGTTTCAGCAAATTTTTCAAGAGATTCAAAGTGTGTACTTACCAAATGAATTAGTCCTTTGAGTTGACAAGTGGCAGATAGAGAGGTATCCTTCCAGTATGTTAGCACCAGCTTCTCCAAAATGTTGGATGCTTCATTTATGAGTTCACTATCCTCAATGTGGGACTTCAATATTTCTTTTCTTGCTTTGGCTTGAGCAACTGAAGCCAACTTGAGCATCTGAACAGGAGACATTGTATCCAATTTTATTGGACCTTGGATTGACTCAGGCTCATCAAGAACTAGTTCCTCCTTTTCTAAGAGTTCTTTTACTGCCTCTGCAGTGTCTCTTGTTGCACTGGAGACCACATCTTTTTCTTCCTACTTTGGAGGATTAATATCCATGGCCTTGTTTGAGTCCTCCTTCTGTGCTGAATCCTTCTCAATCTGATGTACCGGAGGTGAACTAGTTTGTGCAGTTGATGATTCTTCTTTTGCAGTCTTCTCTCTAATAGTATTATCCACTGTTTGATGTTCTGGAGAGGTAGGTGTTTCCTTTTCTTCAGCTATTTGGTTAGCTTTATCTATCTCCTTTTCCATGTTAACTTCCAGAATAGATGTATTATCGTCAACATTATTGTTTTCATTGTCACATGTGGTGGGAAGATTGTATTTCTTCAAAGCTTCCAAGATAATTTTCTCTGTTTCTTTTACCACTTTATCGATCTCACCCATCATTAATGAATTCATCCTCATTTTGGTTCTAAACTTATCCTTGGTTTCCTTAGAGATCAACACTTCTTCTTCTGGAGTAATTTCTAGACATAATTTGGTCAGTACATGTTGTCTTAGCTCAATATATTTTGCCCTGACAGTCTCTTTTCTGATGGTCAAAATATTGGCTAGACTTTTAAGGAGATCAAAGGTGATCTCAATAAGGGCCCTGTTGAAGATGTTTAAGTATTTCACTGTGGCTTCTTCCAAGATTCTCTTATCAGCATCATTATATTCATCATATAATTCAATCATGGGCTTTGAGTTTCCATCCACTGTGATAGCTTTTAACACATCTCAAGAAGAGTTATTGTAGCCTTCTCAACATAATGCTCTTCTACCTTTTGCCTTTTGTTTGATTTGTCCTTTCTGGAGAACTTTCCTGTAGCTTTGACTGCCTCAGCTTTCATCTTCTTTATCTCCTCATCTATTTATGTTTCTTCTTCATCCTTTCCACCCACATTGACATACAACCTTTTTCCTTTCATCTTCTTCCTCTTTGTATCTTTGACAGAGGGTTTCTTTGAAGTTTTCTCTATGTTTACTGATGGTGTGACACTAGAGCAGGTAGCAGAGCTCCTAGTAGACATTTGAACCTTTTCAAGCTTATCCCGTTTCATCTATGATTCTTCCAGAACCTGTACCGGTTCATCTTTTTCTTTTATGTTTTCTCTAGTTTTTCCCTTACTTCTTTCAGTTGTTCTTTGGTGATGCCATATCTTGTAGCAATTTCTTCCACCTCTTTTCTAACTTTCCTAGTTATTTCAGGTTTTTTGAATTCAACATGAAGTTTCATAGATAGCTCTTTATAAGTTCCAAATCTTTCTTCTCTGCTATCCTTGGGTTTTCTTAACATGTGTTGAGCATAGCTATCTAATATCTATCCATCCACTTCATAGCCCATTAGCATTACCTAGACTATCCTAGGCTCAACGGCTTCCATTAGGCATTGATCTTTTGTAACCATAAAGCAGATAGTATCTTCATACTTCTGAACATATTTCCTAGGGATTCTTTCTCTTGACTGCATCATGCCTTGGAAATTCTTAAAGTACCCCCACAGGGCTATTTTTTTCTCATCAATACATCTGATGCTATTTAGATGATTTCTAATTTGAATAGCTACTAGTTTACTACTTAACCAGATCAAATTCTTCATGTTGGGTAATTCATTCAAAAATATAGAAGAATAGATAGATAACCAACATACCATACTTGAATGGATAGTTCTTGCTTTCTTTTATCTTCTTCAGATTCTCCAGTAGTTGGATTCTCAGCAACTCGCACAAATCATAATCTACATTATCTTTAACCATTTGATAGGTAGTGTATATTGCAGTACCAGAAATAGAGTTCTCCAAGTTTGAGAAGTAAACCTTGTAACCAATGACCATTGAGGCAAACTTTACTACAGGATCAGTAATATCATTTATTTTCAATGCCCTTTTGTCAAATTGGGCTCCGGTAGCATCTGTAACCATTTGATTCTTAACCGCCTTCAATAATGGCATACCTCTTGTGGAGTTTAGTCCAGTGACTACCTGAATTGCATCCTTTGTTATCTTGAAGGGTTGCCCTTTTCCTAACCACATGAACTCATCATGAATTCTACTCAGCACATACCAGACCTATTCATCCCCTGCAAATGTGGGAAACTCCACATATTGGATGAATTTCTTCTCTTCCAGAACTTTTTATTCTTCTTTCAGGTAAAATTGATCATCACTTAAATGTTTTTGATATAAGTCTATGAATCTGTTGTCACCGTGCTTATCTAGGGAAACATGGATATATGCCCTAACTCTTCCACATATAGAACTCCATATGGTATACCTGAGAATGCATTGGATCAACTCTAGTTGCTTTGTGGGGATGTTTCTTGAATTTAGGTCATGGTCACTCAGTAATATTAGCAATTTGCGGCGTCGCCATCTCAAGATTTTAACAGATTCACAAATATCGTTTGAATGGAAATACCTTGTTTCACCAAATTAGGGTTTTCTTTCTCCGAATTACTTCAAACGCTTCAAATCTTGGCTGTTATTGCTCAAGTTCTACTTCAATCTCTCTGAATACCTAATAGCTTCGAGTGTAAAGTGATTTAAGACTAAACAGGTTCCCTTTTATCCTCCGCATGACTTAACCTAATCGTCATTAATGCTTATTCCAAAAAGTTGTCTAACTTTTCTTTGATAGACACAGTCAATCACAATTGCTCCGCAATGTACCGTACTTACTCACTTTCTTCCAGATTTTCTTCCAAAGGATTTTTCTTATCATATTCCACCATAGATATCCATGCTGGATTTCAGCACCAACTATTCGGCTGGGGGATTTAGATTTTTGACACTACTCCCCCTGAGCCAAAGTTCTCAATTTACTTCCTGGAGGAAGTATCTGCACCAAATGCTGGTGCGGATCCATCCTTAATCTCGTTTACACTTTTTTTATCCAGATCATGTTCATCTCCTTCTTGGTGTCCACAAGATCAACTTTATTCTTTCCTTTGACATCTTTCTACTCTATTTTCATCTGTTGTGTAGGATAATCTCTTTCCCTATTTTTGCTTCTGCAGAATCTCGTAAGGTGTCTGAACTTGTTACAATAGTAACAAACAACATTTCTCTGACTTTGATTTCTTTTGATATTTGAATTTGGCCTTGATCTGCATTGGTTAGCCATATGCCCAAATCTATTGCATGCAAAACATTTTCCATTGAAGGATTGACCATTCCTTGGATAGTTTGGCACATTTCTTGACACACTTATACATTCATTTTCTTTATGACCAATCTTCTTGCAATTGAAACATTGACTAGAAAAATATGGATTATTTTGATTTATTCTACTTTTACACTGAGTAGCCCTATGACCATACTTATTGCATTTGAAATAATGACCATTGAAAGATGGGTACCTTCGTGCATTTGGTTGCCTGATCGGAGGTCCTTTAAGTCTTCTTCTTTGATTCCTTACCAGATGGTTTCTGCCTCTTTCTTCTTTAGATCTGTCTTGCCCTAAATTTGAACTTTCTCCCTTTTCAAATCCCAAACCTTGTTTATCATCTGGATACTTTTGACTAGCTAGCAACTCATCAAGTTTTGCAGAGCGTATTTTGAATTTTTCTTCGTAGCTGTTGGCTACTTCTAGATCAAAATTTAAGAGCAAAACTTCTTTCCCTAATTTTTCACATTCTTTTGACTTGCCCTTCAAAATTTGATTCAGGCATTCCTCACTCTTAGTCTTTTCTTCAATCACCCTAAGAAGACTCTCTGTGGATTCATTTGCTTGTCTTAGTTGCTCACATAATTCTTTCCTTCTTTCCTAAGATTTACTGATCTGTTCTTTTAATTTTAGAATGTAATCATTAGCTTCTTTGATACTCTCCTCTAAACCCTTGATATCATCCTTGGAGTTGTCAAGATCTTCTAGAGTTGCTTCAAATTGTTCATTATTGACATATACTTAATTGCCAATTATAATCTTGCCAAGAGGATTTGCTTCAGGATAAGTGATACCTGTGTGCTACCATGAGTGAACCTTCCCAGATCTTCCTCAAATTGTTAGGCTTCTTCCAAGGAACCTTGCTCTGATAGCAATTGTTGAATCCAATGAACACTGAGAGGGGGGTGAATCGGTGTTCTACAAAACCATTTGTGCACTTTCTCTATTATATATTTACCAAATTTAATTATATGAAAGTAGGTTAAACAAATGAACAGCAACCACAAAGACATAACACATGAACACTAAGAATTTTATGTGGAAAACCTAAAGAGGGAAAAACCACGGAAAGTGTTATCTCTCAATATATTATTGTAGCAGAATATTGAATTACAAAAGGCTCACTGCCCAGAGCTCACTGCCAAAATCTTTTAGAAGAAGAAAGAAGAGGAAGGGTGGCTCACTACCAAGAATGAACTATTGTGATTTCATCTACATATGCATGGTGACAATTCCAATTAAGCTCATAAATACTACCTTAGAACTCTTCATTTCAGTCTGCCTTTGTTTCTCTGCTCTGCTCTTACATATGCTTAAAGTCTTTCTTTGTTTGTAGTGGCCATTCTATCTTCACATATTCATATCCATCACACTACAATCTACCACACATAAATACTGAAATTCATCCTCTATTTATATCCACAACTAAATCTTTCTCATGATCAGGTCGGCAAGCAAACTGTGAAGCGTGTATACCAAGTGTTATATCATGACAGCTTGTTCTTGTGTTAAATCATCAATACGGATCCAAACAAACATGCATATGTCTTCATATGTGTCAGCTCTAATCATACAACCACTTACCTTTATCATCCAACTCATATTTCTTCTCCGCATAAGGATTCAACCAGCCTGTCGGCCTATTTCTTAATGACATGTATGATAGGTTCCTCTATCACATCATACCTCATGCTGTAGACTAAATTGGACTCCAAAATTCATATCAAACATTCATTAGACATCACCAATCATACCTTTGTAATCATAGATCATAATATTCTTATGTGGCAAGATGCGGATCTTTGAACTAATGATTCTATCTTTGTGAAATACTATCAAACTGAATGCCGATACATGGAAGCTTGTAGATGATCTTCTAGTGAACTTCAGAATCTAAAAATATGGAACTAGATACTTCTCATATGTGTTTACAACACCTCCAAACTGCAAACCAAAATATGCACTTTTGGAGGAATGTGGACCATTATGCTATGCCCTGTTCACTATCTCTGCTATACCTTTGTTCATCCGGACTTAGATATTTCTTCCAAGCGGCTCCCGGAGGAAGTCAGGACTTGATTACTAGAATATACCAACATCAAACAATATGAATATTATATTTCAGCCACATTTCTAGGTCTTCATCTGTGGAAGGACACTGATCCACTTTTTGTCCCTTACTCTGTTTCTTGCCCTTAGTTAGTGATTTTTGCCAACCGAATTTGAATTCCAATAAGACCTTCCAGAGCTATGTCTTCCTGTCATGCTGATGAGATCTCTAAGCCTTGTTGCCATCAATGACAACATACAAGTCTATACCAGAGCAGTGTCTCTTGCCAACACTGTTTTCGACCATTTTCGTCAGTCTGTACAATCTTCGACCAGCCGGTCGTTTGCAACGCACCAGCTAGTTAAGCGCTTTCATTTACATGGGAGCATTTAAGATAGTGTTTAATAGTATTTTTGAATTCTAATGGCCTAGAGATTTTTGGTGTCAAATTAGTTCAATTATCATCAAATTAATGCAATCAACATAATGATTGAGCTAAAAGAGTTTTAGTGTCAAATTAGTTCAGTCATTCATATTGAACTAATTTAATAGTAAAAATCTCTACAAACATCTAGAAATACTTTTAAATAATAAAAAATGAAGATTAAGAGAACATGCATAATGTTACTATGTCACCTAAATCTGAGGTTCGGTAGCTCCTGTGTTGAAGTTCATTGCTTCAAATTTGATTCTTCACTCTTAAGTAGCAAGAGTGATATATGGAAATTGATTGTCGTATAAGTTTATTGTTGTACCATATTTAGTGGAATATAAATAGGATGCAGGGTACAATAGGGTCGGTCTACCACATTTACAAACAACCACTCATCGTAAACAGTCAGTACGTTGTGTGTTAACTATTTATCGGTATTTTCCACCTACAATTTCATCTACTTGTTCTACGGTCGGCATGAATCAATGATCTGCAATGTTTTCGAGCTCCAATTTCATCCATAGAATTTTGACTTGTATCATCGTCGGCAGGATTTCGACCTGCCAGTACATTGAACTGGCTGTTTAAGCCCTTCCACAAACAATAGGGTCAGTTTATTAGGGGAAAAGACCCAATAAGTGAGATATTTCCAATCGCTGAGAAAGTATATGTGCATTTAAGGCCCAATATTTTTTAAGTTTAATACCAGTATATGTGCATTTGAGGCCCAATATTTTTAAAGTTTAGTACTAGTAGTTGTGACTTTAAGGTTGTTAGTGTTACTATAAGTACTAATAATTGAATGAAATGTGCCCTTTAAATTTAAAAAGCAACCAATCATGTGATGCCACATCAGCCCACCAACAAAACATGACTTAAAGCACACCTATTGGTCCACCCTTTTTTGGGGGGAACCATTTGACACCTCAACAAAAAGCATGTTGATGTGGCATCATATTTGATGATGTGGCCCTGAAACCTTAGTTATAAGTAGGGGCATTGCCAAGTAAGCTACTATAAAAATTTTGGAGTGATTTGAAATTGCCACGTATGATTTTGAGAGGCGTGAAGTTAGGGTGCACCACTAGTGGATCCTCTCCCCTAGGTTGAGTTGAAATGGCTATTTTTAAATTTTGAGTTTTAAGTAGAGTGAGTGGGATTGCCATCTTGTCTAAAAAAGTTGACAAAATACTTTAGTAAGCGGATGAAAATTTATCCAAGCCACTTTGATAAGATGTTTTGTAGGTTTAAGATTTCAATTAGGTAGGGGAAAAGATCCAATAGGTGAGATAGTTCCAATGGTTGAGATCGTATATGTGCATTTAAGGTCTAATATTTTTTTAAGTTTAGTACTAGTAGTTGTGACTTTAAGATTGTTAGTGTTACTATAAGTACTAATAATTGAATGAAATGTGCCCCTTAGATTTAAAAAGCAACCAATCATGTGATGCCACATCAACGCACCAACAAAGGAGGTTTTAATGCACACCTATTGGTCCACACCTCAACAAAAAGCATGCTGATGTGGCATCATATTTGATGATGTGGCCCTGAAACCTTAGTTATAAGCAGGGGCATTGCCAAGTAAGCTACTGTAAAATTTTTGGAGTGATTTGAAATTGCCACGTATGATTTTGAGAGGCGTGAAGTTAGGGTGCACCACTACTAGGTCCTCTCCTATAATCTTTAGCAGGTGTTCGGTTTCAAATATTCCTCGTTTTAAATAATAAATATTTTGCCTGCGACATTCTATCCACAAAACACCGTCCGACTTTTGTGGATTTGACACTCTTCCGCACACATGCCATCCATTTTTAAGTTCTCACCCTACGACTCGTTATTAAAAGTCTTCCCCTCCTACACACGCTTTATTAGAAGTCAATGTTAGCATCTTCAAAGTAATGCAAACATATGTTTCCCTTAAGTTTTGGTTTGCTCTTCATGTTGATGGAGGTTATAGTGGTGCGTTTTAAGAGGATCCACTAAATATTGATTCCACGACCAACAATTTCCGAACCCATCAAATATTGATTCCGCCCATTTATGACCAACAATTTCCAATTTCGTTGATCCCACCAAATATTGATTCCGCCCATTTTATGACCAACCATTTCCCATTCTCCACTTCAACATGCAAAACCTTTCTGCTAGCCCACCCATTTTATGACCAACAATTTCTGATTCTCCACTTGAACCTGCAAAACCCTCTGTCAATTAACAAAACAACACTGATCTTTAAATTACAGAAGCATAGAAACTCTAACACGAGATGAGAAGAGATCCATTAACCTGAATGTTGGACTTGGGGAGCCTTGGAACATTGCATATTAAAAAATGTTGTCCTCTAGTGTTTGTTTGATATCCACAGGTATCCACGCCACGCCCTTGCTGTATTCATATGTCTGGGGGCTTAACAGATGTTCATATGAGCGTGGGAGTAACAATTTCTCCAAAACCACCTCCTCGGAAAAGTTCAACAATTTGCTAAAACTCGTTGTATAGGCACGCTCTCAGATTTTTCTTTTCTTATGTTCACTGTTTATTTTACAGAGAATCTCTATTGGTATAGTTAAATCCTGCACTAAACAAAAATAGATAGAAAAGCTATTAAATTTTCTTTTTAAATGTACAGCTGTACAGCCACTCACCAGAAATATTCTTGGAATGAATCGTAATACAGATTCTTTTATCACTTTTGAGATTTGAATTAACACATACTATACATTTATTAACACATATATGTGTATGACACGATCTCCAAAATATGGAGTGTGTTAGTGTGTAAAGAAAGCCTTTGCTTGGTTAAAAGAATAGAATCAATGAACACCTCTATAAGGAGAAATCAAGGAAAGCGAGTATTTGTGCATAGAGGGAGCTTTCCCGTGCTAATGCCAGATAATGAAAGTGATTAGCGGATGTACTTAAATATCATCCACTTCAATGGTCAAACAGCCAATTGCAATTTTACACCTCATTCACAACAAAAAGTGGTAAATATTTGTCCTATTTTTATTGGCCAAAATTAAGCTTTGACTGTTGAAGTGGATGATATTTAAGAACAGCCGTGATTAGCACCGGTCATATTTGGCATTTATTAACACATATACGTATATGATACTATCTCCAAAAAAATAGAGTGTGTTAGTGTGTAAAGAAAGTCTTTGCGTGATTAAAAAAATAGAATCAGTGAACACTCTGATAAGGGGAAATCTAGCAAAGTGAGTATTTGTGCATAGAGGGAGCTTCCCTGTGCTAATGCAAGATAATGAAAGTGATTAGCACCGGTCATATTTGACATTTATAATTGGTCAATTTAATCTATGTGCTCATTTTACCTTACATTTTTAAATATACATTGGTCAATTTAATCTATGTGCTCATTGTATGTTAAAATAATCGTATTCTATGAAATGATGTTTCATTATTTCATGTGGGCAAACACTTTACAAACATCCACCAAATTTTTGGACTTAACATACATCTAAATAAACTTAATATGTAATAACCTTAAAAAATATATATTTAAGTATATTATTATAAAATTGCATATATATATATATATATATATATATATATATATATATATATATATATATATCCCTCTCCCTCTCCCTCTCTTTTCTCTCTTATATAGATAGAAAAGCTATTAAATTTTATTAAAAATGTACAGCAACTCACAAGAAATTTTCTTGAAATGATTCGTTATGCAAATTCTTTTATCACTTTTGAGATTTTATTTTGTTGAATTTTTGAATTTGTAGTGTGTAGGAGAAGTTTTTAGATATTTGTTAGAAGACAAGAGAAGGCTCTGGATTTTTTTAAAGAACATAATCCACGTAATCCATGTGCTCATTTTGCCCCATGTTTTTAAAATCCACGTAAGTCTTTTGTACGTTAAAATAATCGTATTCCATGAGATGATGTCTCATTATATCATGTGTTCATACACTTTACAGACATCCACCAAAATTCAAAACTTGACATACATGTAAATAAGCTTAATATGTAATAACCTTTAAAAAAATCATATTTAATATAAAATATATTAGATTTATAAACTTTAAATATATTATTTTACTATTATATTGTATATTTACATATTTTATTTTATTTTTTATTTTCTTAGTTATATGTAGTTTTTAGTCAGTGAATGCTTTTGAATGGAGTTATGAACTGGTGAGGCCACAACATGAGGGACCTCATCCCCTAGCATGGATGCCTAGCATGAACATTGCATTAATGCTGGTGGTTCAAACCCGCAAGCTCATTGGCTTAGCGAGGGCATTAACCATCATACACCATCAACGCCATGATTTAACTATCATGTTGTGCCATGAAATTTTGAGTAGCCCCACTATCAATCAAAATTGTTACC